>JAKFHU010000978.1:32500000-35000000 GCA_023783475.1 Daubentonia madagascariensis
TATTGCACCCCTGGCTTAACATGTTATTAAAGATTAGCGTAAAAGACAGACCCTAACCTTGGGATGATGCTGTTCCTTACTGGAGCAGTCCGCTGTCTGTTGACTTTGAGAGGGCACTATATTGTCCATATTCTGTCTTTAAGCTCAGGGTTGTCACCACTCATGGGGACAGACCTGTTTCTCTCTCTGGAACTTACTTTTGCTTTGCAATAAAAGCTGTTTGTGTGGAAGTGCTTTGTGTCTGTCATCACTCTGTCACTCTGACCCTGCTTGCGATTCTTCCAAGCAAGAAGCCAAAGAACCAGGACAACTTTCCCTAACCACACCTGACAGGATGAGAAAATCTCAATACAGAAAAGTCCCTGAGGAAAGAGGAGGGAACAAAGAATGAGACTCCAGGATAGGTGGAGTGACTCATCTTGGGTAGAAGGAAGAACATCTCTCCTATCCTGACATCAGGGATGGAAAAGAAGATGTAAATTTGTAGTATAGAGGCAAGATGTTAGAAAAGTTCTTTCTTTTCTTGTTCGAATTCTTCTGTGAAATACCAGGGAGAGAGGGGAAGAGGGTGTAGATCAAATGCATGGGGAAATTCTCAGAAATTCTAAGGAGCTATCCAGATATGAGGTGCTACACTTAATTTATACATAGAACTGTAATCAGCTGACTGGCATCCTATCTATTAGGTAAAATGAGTCCTTGTCATTCTCCACACTGTAGAAGGTGCCCAAGAGACAGATTAAAAAAGAAATGTCTGAGAGGGTCATCTAGCTTGTTCTTTCTGTAATGAGAGGTTGCAAAGGTCGAAGGGGGCTCCCAAAACTCAGGGCTGCTTCCTCTGATGACCTGTTGTCCATTCTAGGCCCTTCTCCTGAGATGGAGTTCAGAGCTGAGGCAGTCATGCCAGCAATCACTAACCGAGCAAATGTGAGAAACGGCTATTTAAAGTCCATTTTAGCATGGCTTTCCTCTCAAACCTCTTGTTTGAACTTTAATAAAATCAAATGTTTGGAAATCATTAAGTAGTTGCCTTGACTTGTTTAATGCAATGGCCACAGACATTTCATCAAGCTGACGTAGGATTTATGTCTCAATAACACAATAACATTTAGTGAGCACCATAGTTTCAGAACAATTTATGCCTGATCTGCGATTGGAGAATGATTTACACCCAAGTGAAGGGCAGAGTTATGAGAGACTCCGCCAAGCCACTCTGTATCCTGTTGCTGAACTGCTTTCTGCTGGGGGTGGAGGGGAGATGGCAATATTCACTGCCTGACATGTTTCCTTGATAGTTTTCTCATTAGAAAAAATTAGAAGTCTGAACTAGTGCCTTTTTTCTGCAAAATGTTTCCAATTACTCTGGTTCCCATTAGTTATTTCTATAAACTCCAAATCGGTCTTGGACAGTATAAGGATGAAAGCAGTCACAGGCACTCAACACCAGACAAGATTATGCAGTTTTCTCATACTAACTGGCCTTACTGAAAGGACCATGCAATGGCCAAGTTTTGCACATCTACTTGTAGATTGTCTCAGTGCCAAGGTCACTGGATGCTTTTCTCAAGTCTGTGCTGATACCCACAACAAATCAGCTAGTGGGTCCCCAGGATGCCTGGGAGGTCACAGTTCACACTGGATGGCCCCCTAGAGACACAGATGAGGAGAAAGCATCTGGTGGTTCAGAGCATGGGCTATGGAGTTGGCATGGCAGAGTCTGCATCCTAGCTGCTCTGCTATGCAGCTCTGCAACCTTGGCCTGTCACCTAATCTGTTTGTGCCTCAATTGCTTCATCTGTAAATTGAGACGACAGTACCTAACTCAGTGAATTGATCTAAGAAAATTTGACTCTAAAAATATCCAGAATGCCAATAGTGGGATAATGAGAGAGAGAGAGAGACAGAGAGAGAGAGAGAAAGAAGTAGAGATCAGAAATGAACAATCATTTTGAATAGCAAAAAGAGAATTGGATTTATAGTTAGAAGTCCTGGGTTTAAATTCCAGCTTTGTTCCTTGCTAGCTGTAGAAATGATAATAGGCATGCCATGCAACTGTTATGAGAAATACATAAGAAATCATTTGTGAAAACACATGATACTTGGTAGGTACTGAATGTGTGTGCATTTTCTTTCTTCTTTCCAAGCAAGCAAGAAAGTGGGTGAATTCAAATCTTGATTAGTGTTAGGTCATGAGGACAGTTTCAGTTTTTCAGGACAAGGCTGTCCTTGCACAAATTTGTGAAGCAACCAGAGGTTTCCTCTAGAAACCTCCCACTTTTCTCCAGCCAGCACCTACTTCCTGCCTTCACATGGATCTGCCTTTCAAATTGTTGTCACAGGTAAAAAGCAATATTCAGTTAAGTTGTTAACTGTTAGTGGCAAGAAGGTTATGAACACCAAGGGTACTAGAATTTTAATACAAACTCCAAGGGAAAAAGAAAGCCTTAAAGATTCACAGGGCACTATAATTATAATGATGACATTTTAGAAAGATTTTTTTTTTTTGGAGTGCGAGCCCTTTCTAGCTTTTCTATCTTTCCTGTACTACAATCTAGCCAGGTAGCCTGAGGGCTCTACATTTTCCAGATCTTTCCTTTTTATGTCCAAGCCAGTTCTCACCAACTGGCTCTTCTCTCACGTGGCCCCACCAGCCTGGTCCGTTTCTAATAGATTCTGTCCTTCACTCTATTTGTCACTAAGCCATTCTGGGAGCGCGTGCCCTGGACTGGCGGGATGAAGAGGTCATGTTGTCATAGCTTTCTTCTTTCCTTTATTCCTCTGCCACACACTCATTACCATGAAAATAAATGCCCAGACTAGTCCAAATTTCTCACGATATAAAATGTCAAGATCCTTAGTGCTTTCTATTTCTAGTTTAAGGAGAATCTGCCCAAGTTATTGAACTTAAATTTTATTTACATATTTGTTTTCTAAGCAATAAGGAAAGAGGAAGTGAAAACACACATGGTTTTTCAAAAATGCCTCAAAGTTGCCCAATCATTTTTTTTCAAAATATTTTATTTCCTTAAGATCTGAGGGAAAGTAAATAACATTATAATTGATTTACTTTTAGCAAAATTTTTGAAGGTGAGAAAAATAAATTAGTAAATAGATCCAGAGTTGCAATGTTTCTTCAATTTAATTCTGCAAGTAGTTACTTACCACATACCTGGAATGCTGCTAAGTGTTGTCCAGGACACAGCTTAGACCTTAGTACATACCCTCTGCCTATAAAGTATATGAGTTTTACTGGATAGTATTCAAATTACCTGTTTAAGTTGTCCTTCTGTCTCCACTAGACAGTGACCTACTCCAAGGCAGGAATGTGATTTAGTTACCTTTGTGATTCAGCTATCTTCTACCCTCTGTTGACATCTCAAATCAATTTTGATGCAGATTTCAATACTCCTTAATATTCCCCACATGAAAAGAAATCCCCAGCCCCAAAAGCATTCTTGAACAATAGAGACTTTCCTGAAGTTTTTGTAAAAGAGATTATGTTGGGGATTTAAATCATAAACCCCATGGCAAACCTCTTAAAGTTCTTTGTCAGACGTGGGTTTTCTCTAAATTGCTCTTGTCTCTCCGGACACTCAAGGTAGTTGTCAGATTTGAGCAGTTGTCTTAGTTCAGCAGGTGGGGAAAATGGGGCCTAAAATACAGCCCTTGACACCCTCTCCATGCTGGGAGACTGAACGTGGGCTGTAGCCACCCAGAACCAGATTTGCTTTTTTCTTGCAGATAGGCACTGCCCACTTTTCAAACCATGTGCGCCTAGGAGCTGCTTCTCACTTGAACCAGACCCTGTTTCCTACTTCCCACAAAAGTTCTGATGAGTTAGGGGCCCTGACTCTTACCTGCCCCCTGAACGTGCATTTCTCCTTTTCATGGTGCTCGGCCCCTTTCTTGAGCTCACGCCCACCTTCATTGCGCCTCTGTAGCCAGGCCACAGTGAGGTCATCAGTAAGAAGGATTGTTTCTTTACGTTTGATTCTGTAGAGCCCCAACAGCACCTGGCACATAGTAGGCTCTCAGTACATGTATGTTGAACTGAATCCCATTTAGAATACAATTTTTACAAGTAAGAAAAAGTATAAAACATTACCAGACCAATGCCAAAAGAATATCAGAGATGACTAATGCAAAGTAGTCTTTTAATAGAAAGTGGTATGACTTTTAAGTGGCCTTATGTCAGCAGAAAATAATGTGTCTTGGCCAAATTTGCTGCAGCATCAACATAATTCTTACTAAAGTCCAGTTTTATTATATGAGAAACTTATCTTTTTTGTAAAAAAAATACATAAAAATATTTGTTAGACATCACTTTTTAAAGTGCCAATAAAATTTAATTCAGGACAATAGGAAAATGGAGCAAGTTTGTTCTCCATTAGTGAAAATTTTGAATTATAAAATGTCTTTAGAGAAACACATTTTTTTAACTTCCAATTATTGAGTAACTTCTAATTATGACAACAAAGTTCTGCCAAATGGAGGAATTTTGGCATCTGTTTTAATGAATACATAAAAGTTTTGTAATTAAAATACAAATTGTATTGCAAATAGGTCTTTCTAAAATTTGAAAATTTTCTCTCTCATAAGTAAATTAAATATCTCTCTTTATATTTTTATTAAAACTTACAAGCATTTAGTGAACTACTTGTAAATAATTACAGAGTAAATTTAATTTTTACTTCTGTGAAAATGGTCATTTTCTTAAACATGGAGGTCCCCAATAGTCAGGGTTCATTCTGCATCTTTTTTTTACTGCAGCTATATATGTAGGGTTACTATTCCTCCTGTTACAAACTCCTGCCCATTGTCCCTACTCCCTCAAATTCTCACACACATAGAAAATATTTTATTTTCTAAGAAATCCTCAGGGAAGAGAATATAGAAGTTCCATTATTAGATGTGGTCAGGGCTCATTAAAAAAAAAGAGTTACATTTCAGTTACCTGGAAATATCTACATTCTGCCAAGGCTGCAATCATTCTCTCACTTATAAATTCTAAGCTTAAATTAAATCAAATCCCGGTCTTTTTGGTTCCAACTCTTCCCTTTTAGTGAAGCTTGTATTCTCGGTTCAAAGAAAAGAAAGGCTTTCTTTTTTTAAGGGGGCTCAAGGCTTCTTGGACATTGAATGGCTTTTACAAAGTACCATTTTGTTGAGTGCAAAAGAATAAGAAACAGCTGGGTTACATTTCCTTTGAAATGCACACTTAGTTAAAAATTAAAGACAAAAAATAAAAAATAAAAAGCACTAAAGAAAAACACTTTTTGGTTTTGCCAAGACCCAAACCATTTTAGAGAAAGAGGGGATAAGAGAGAAGAGAAAAGAATAGTCTGGAAAGTTTTGCCAAACCAGGTCCCCCTTCTGTGGTACTGAAGTTCATTGAGCCCAAAATAAAATGGTATAAGACACAGAATTAGTTTGAACGGGTTCTGGAAACAGTTATGGGTCTGTTAAGCATGAAGAGATTCAATAAATATTTCTCCTCTCTGATCTATTCTGCCCCAAGAATAGCTGCAGTCATTTTTTTCTTACCAGTTTTTGAATTTTGCCAAACTCTTCCTGATAGACAGAAGGTTCCTAAACAGAGGGATTGAATTTAAGTAGAAAACTACATTCTAGTTGCTTAAGTTCCTGGAAACATGTTTGTACTACAAATAGTAAATAAATAATAAAAGTGACTCCAGGGAATGAAATTTTGCTAGCTCCTGCCAACTTACTTTCATCGCTCAACAGGAAAGCAAAAAGTCAATCTTGCCCTAAAATTATAGGTAAAATGGGCCCATATGTGGTGATGTTGACTTAAATTCAATTTAACAAACACTATTCAGCACCTACCATGTTCAAATCATAGAACTAGGTGCTATAAAGAGATTTTAAAAATGAGCGAGGCGCTCAAAAATGAACAGAGGGAAGAGAAGGGAAAAACTAAAATACAAACCACAGGATAGAATCAGAAAACAACTCCCATTTCTCAACATAGAATTTGTTTATTCAATTCAAGAGTTCTCAAGATGCAAAACTTTATGAAACTGTCTTTCTTCTAAAGTAGTTTACAATTTTGGGTATGGAAATATTTATCAACTTGTATAAAAGGTATCATCATAAAATCATTCAATTATTCCCGAAACACCTTTTAAGAAAGTGTTTCAGAATGGCTGAGTGTGGAGTGATTAATTATGCTTTATTTGAATTTCCAGAACTAAGTTAACTGGCAAGGAAAATATTTCTCTGGTTTCATGCATTTGTTAGGCAGAACTCTAACTGCCCTATGCCAGTATTGGCAAAATTGAGAAAAGCTCATCTGTACTTGCAATTCTTCATCTTTTCAGATTTCCTTCTGCCCCAATAGACTCAAGTTTCTTACTACACTTTCATGCTGCCTGTATTTTTCCACCAAAACAAATCTGATATGTTAATTAACACTAAAGTGACACTATTTTATATCTTCCTGAAAGCCTTTGTACTTTTTAAGAACATACTTGAGAGAGAGTTTAAATAACCCAAAAAGATTGTTTTCCATCAAGATTCCTAAGAGCCCAGTAAGGTAGGAGCTACTGGGAGAAGGCTGGTGGACAGATACTGATTTGACAGCAGGAGGGCTAGGAGAGGTGGCTCCTCATGACTGAAGTGGAGGAGGTAAGCATCGCTGTGGTCTTCCATCAATTGTCAGGTAAATGGTTGGCACTTGGGCACCTGTATGACTGTGCAGGAGTCCTGCAGGGAATCCTGGCAACAGATGGGACCCTGACACTGCAGATGCAGACTGACCTGCAGGCAACATACCAGGCCTGGGCACTTGGCTACCCCAGCCTAGCCGTCAGGCTGGGTTCAGGAAAGGAACCCCATTGTCCGGTGAGGGAAAAGGAAGGAGCTGAAGAAAGGACCTGGGAAAACTAGAGAGTTTCTCAGAAGGAGGCCCAGAACAGAAGCTCCTGTGTGAACTGGGACAGGTTTCCTGGTGGGCGTAAGAGCTGGGAAGGTGTGATGAAGAGTAAGGTGCTAAAATAGACTCAGTCTCAAAAACTAGAACCTCTGGCTCCCAAAGCCACACCATCAGTAGGAAGTCACTGCAGGAAGGAGCCAGGAACCCAGAACAAATGTGGGACCCCTTTGGCCAACTCCAGACTGGATTGAGTTCAAGAAAGCAGCTGTGGCCACAGACAGGCAGAGGAGATGGCAAAGCCGGGAAGAGGAGTCAGGAGCTGGCAGAAGTGAATCTCTTCAACAGTGGGAGAAACACACTCAGGATAAAGAAGGGGACTTTCTTTGGTGGTCAGAGGGTGCTCCTATCTATTTCTCCTTCTGATGAGACATCTATGTTAGGGATATGCTGATTTTGAAGTCTGATACACTACTGCCTTTCTTTTCAACTCCCCAAAGGGCAATGGGTTATCTGAGCTTCAACTTGAAAAGTTTCATAGAGTGAGATTTACATAGTTCTTACTGAGGGCATTGCAAATATTTTAAAATAGGAGATCTCCAAAAAATTCCAGTAGAATGAAAATTTTATTTTTGCAGAAGTTGATGAAACTTGATAATAGAGTCATAGGAGATAAGAAATTCCTGGGTAAACTTAGGATAATAAAAACACTGGGATTAGGGACCATGTCTCTCATTCTGTTTATCCTCTTAAAACCCCAGAAACACTAGGGCTGGTCCCTTTAAGACTGGACTGGAGAAGGTGAGCCCATATATGAAGAAACTGCTAGTCTACGGTGGCAGTGGGTAACTGTCCACATAATCTTCCCTTGCTTCGCGCAGCTCTCGCTTTGTCTTCCTAAGGACCCCATTCTACTCTGACCACCCTCTCAGGTTCATGTCTGCCCATCTAGCCCCCCCTTCTGTCTTTCATTCCTGCTTGGCCTTCCTTGACCTACCTCCCAGCCTCCAGCCATAGCCCAGTACCATCCCAGCCAACATACTGACCTCATCCCAGAGTTCCTTAAATCCAGCATCTCCCTCTGTTCTTCGACAGTACGTAATAATGCTTGGCAAGTAAAAGGATGCTTAAAACCCTTATTAAATTTAATTCAATTCTGGTTGGATTCTTCTCTTTCCTAAGAGTAAATAACAGTAGGATTTCACAAATTATCCTAATTTTGATATACTGAAAAGAATTCTGAACTGTACCTGGACTCAGAAGACCTGGAGCCATAGGGGCAGGGCAAACACCACTTATGCTACCTGTGTTGTGGGGGGCAAGTCAGTCTTCAAGTGAGATTAATAAAGCCTCCCAAGCCTTTTTTGCGGGTTGTTATAAGGATCAGAATGATATAGGGAAAAATCTCTGCAAGCTTTATTAAATCATAGCACAAACATAAATATCATCTGAAAAATGCATTTCTGTGGAAAAAACATGTTTTGTGTGTAGCTGGACAAATGAGATATAGCTGTGTGTGATTCTGTTTTCCAAAGAACACAATCTGGGACTTTTCAAAAACCCTCTGAGCTGCTCTAGCTATGCTGAGCCTGGCCAAAGCCACTGCTTCTGCAGACTGGAATATTAAAAGCCTCCTGATGGCAAATACTGTTTTATAACCTAAAACTAAGCCAGCCTCCTACATGATAGTTCATCCTAGTTGCTGCTGCTGGTTAACTTACAAGTTTCAAAAAAGGAACTATTTCCCAGTTTTCATACCAAGGCATTTGGAAGCCCTCCCCTTCCTTCTTCCCCTATGATTTTTCACCTCTTCTTCCTGCCCCGTATACCCCAGCAACAGGAATGCATCACTTTAAGCCCCCAATAAAGAAAGCAATATGTGCCCTAAAAGAACAGGTTTACCAACATGAAACAGTAAAGTTCAGACCAGAAAAGCCTCCTTTTCAAGTGTAAAGTAAATGTTTTCCTAGTTTTCAAAGAGCCAGAAGGGACCATGATTCTTCCAAGACTGATTGATTTTTTTCAAAATACTTAGTGCTTTGATAGACTGGTGTTTGTCTCCAGTGGAAACTGCTAATAGCTATGAGATCCCTTCCTACCCCTTAACATACCCATAAGTAACAGGTTGTCAAAATCAAACTATTTCAGTCTTAGTTTCACCCATGGCCTCAATAAAAAATACTCCAACTCCTCCCACAACCCAAAATAATATTATCTATGCAGGGTTTGCAAAGAAGGTAGCTAATTACAGGCTTTGAGACTTTGGCCTGGCATCTTCTTGAGAGCATAAAATATTTGAAGTTAAAGTGCCCGAGGAGCGTAAAATTCAAAAAGACTTTTGAAAAGAACTGTTTGTATACTGTGCATTCCATTCCCATCCTATCCCCAACCACAGTCCCAGGGAAAGGGGCATTTTGGAGAGTTTGATATGTATCCCCTGGAGCCCAGGATAGCTAGCGGACTAGCATCCGGCTCGCCCTTGAGAAATCTACAAGACAAGAAACTGTGGCTGACTGGCTGTTCAGCCAGCAGAGCAGAGACGAGACCTGGGCGTTGGGGATGACCTACACTTCCAGAGGAGGGTACGTCATTCCCGTGGGTCACCAGAGAGAGAGAGATGCTGTTTCATAATAGTTCTAATCAAGTATAACCTCTTTTTCCTCCTTTGGGGGTACTAGCTAGGAGAAGGGAATGCTAATGGATCACCAGTCCTGCTGCGGGTGCTGACAGAAGACGGAATCAGAGGGTGAGAACCAGGCTGAACTGCACGACTGACAGCAGACAACCGCCACTGCAGTGGGATCCCAGGGGCCCACAAAGGCGCCTTTCATTGGCTTGCTATACTTAATCGTTTTATAGTGACATACTGCTTTGAGAATTTAATCAAAGCTTCAAGTCTTCTCTTTGCACAACATTTTAAATAAGAGTTCAGAGGCCTTCCCAGACCTCCGGAAGGCTGTCTATGGACCACCGTCCTCTCTCCTAGGCCACCCCTTTCACCAGGTGAAGAACCTCTGATTTAACCTAGCCCACCCCAGCACTATTTAACAGCAGGTTTCTGGCATTCTCTGTGTTGTTCACAGCCTCCTCCTGGACCACTGGCCCCGGAACCCTAGTCTCATGTTCCTACTTTCCAGTGTGGGCCTCTTTTTCCTGGTCTCTGACCTGGAATCTTATTTCTTCACATTTGTGTTGTCTCCCCTTTGGATTTGGTCTATTGCTTTGTTCCATCTTCACTAATTCTTGTAGTGCCCTGGTTAAACTCTAACAATCTCTCCATAATGTCCACCAGCCTCAGGGAACTCCCTACTTCCCATCTAACATCCAGGCATCTTTGTCCGGAGAATACTCTATTGAAAATTTTTCTAAATTTTGCTTAATTTAAGGATTTGGTCCATGTTAAAATAAAAGATGCCTGGGGGAGAAGTGATACTTAAGCTCTTGTCTTTCATTTGCATTTCCGTGTTAATAAGTTTCAGATCTTTGCTTCAGAGAAGATTTTGTTGAGGTGAGTTTGAGAATTAAATAGAATGAAGAGAAGAAACTCTGGTACAAAAGGAGAGGGACTTTGGAGGGTGGAGTGTAAAATTATTAATTTTCCCTATTCCTTATTTTGCTTTGGACCCACACTGAGATGAAGTGTCTAAAGCTTAGTACAGGAAAAAAGCTTTCTGGACAGAAAACGCTTGAGTTACTGCTGAGAGTGTTTTGGGATGGTGTGGCATGTTGCCATGCCTTTGGCATTGACCACTAACTAAGAACTGTGTGTTGATGGTGTTGATGTGTGCCTGATGAGCGAGAGACTAAGGCACTATGCTCTACCCCCTGCGCATGGCCTCTCTTAAGACATAGAATAGATGTAGCACATTCCCAAGGCTGCAGCTCTCAACTATCAGTAATAGGCTTAGCTCAGCACACCAGTCAAACCAGACAGCCTGACTTTTTCTTCCTCAACAGAAACTTGAATTTATAAAATGTATTCACATCTCATCATTTAGGGATTTATGCCTGTAAGTCCGCTATCATTAAAGAGTCTTGTGCGTACATTCTCCTTTCCCTTGTAGGGATTACAAACCCCTAACGATAGTAAATTATTCTCTTCTGCGCTGTATACTACGATTACTCTGTGGAATTTTCTAGACTGCTTTGTAAGGCACCACAGCACTAATGAAGTGTTATTTATACTACACACTGATTTTCTGTTTTGTTTTTCTTGAAGTTTCTCCTTCTTCCATCTTTTTTGATTTATCATACATTTAGCAGGCCTGAGTATGAAAGCCATTTTTCTGTCATTCTTCAAACTTTAAATGAACAAGACTTTTTATGAAGTGTAATTTTCAATAACAATGAAATATTAGAAGCCCCTCTTGGAGTTCCTTGTTCCATTCCTGCCTGCTTTTTTTTTTTTCCATTGTTGTTGTTTTTTTTTTTTAATTTTTTTTCCTGGTTTCCCACCAGTGCCGCCCACGATTGCCTTGGAAGCAAGAATCCAGTGGAGGGTCACAAAAGTTTCCTCTTATGCAATTACACAACACCAAAAGGTAAAAGCAGAGACAGATGTACAATCGGCTGTGCACACAACTAACGGACAAATGACTTGGCTTAATTTGAGGTGTTGAGAAGGTTGGAGATGCAAAGAGGCTTCGACAAGTTTTCCAAAAGATGGCAGTTTTCCTCCGACGTCCGTCTCTTTTATGCTTGTGTCTAAGCTGAGTAACTTCCCATCATTGTCCACTAAAAGCTAAAGAGCATGTACTTTCTAATCAATCAATTTGAATTCAAGTCATCACATTTCAAGCTGTATGATCTGAAGGCCTTAACAGAGCCTCTAGAAAATGGGTATAATAAAAGTAAGTACCATGTAAAAAGCATATTGTGAAGTATGTGAAAGGTGCTAACATAACTCAACTAATAAGTGCTCGATACATTTTTTCCTCCCTCCTCTCCCCTCTCCTCTTGTCGCCTCTGCTCACCTCCATTTCCACCACCGTATTAGAACTAAATTAGTTCCTAGAACAAGAAGTTGGTTGTAGTACTTGTGGTAGGCAAACTTTCTTGCCTTGCCAGCAGCCATTGCCACAGCCCCTCTCCCAATGTACCCCCTTCTTTCTGCTGGCTAAGGGAAGTTGACCCCTTTAACAGCCTCAAGGAGTGAATCATGATTGCTCTAAGTTGATCATAGTAAGTCCATAATCTTGGAAGGTAAATGGATTTAGGCATAGATATGTGGCTTAATACTAGTCAACAGCACATGCAGAAAAACCTATGGGGGCCTTGGAGGAAAGGTTTTGGCACTAATAAAAAAGATTTGTGAAGGATATTCCCCTTTCCCTCCTAAACAAATTGTTCATGGCTTCATAAGATACCTGAAACTGCTACGGCTGTGCTCTGGAACGTGAGATATCACCAATACGTAGGGCAGGGTGGAAAGGTGGCAACCCATGGTTCTTGATCACTGCTATCACTGTGCTGCTGAACAGCTCTCCCTTCAGATTCTCTGCCATGTTAAGCAAAATATGCTTTAGGATTTAAGGGACTTTTGGTCGGTATTCTGTTACCTGCAGCAGAAATCAGCTAACTGCCAAAGTGTTCCATAGATCCAAGTTCAAGTCCCAGCTTTGCTCGTATGTAAGTATGCACAAGTTATCTAAACCCACAAGCCTCCATTTCCTCATCTGTCTAATGGAGACAGTAACTTTACCCACCCCTTAGATTGCTATGAGAGTTCAATGAAGTGACATAGAATAATGGTTGGTATTAACTCTTCAGTAAATGGTAGTTAAAATTATTTTCAACATTTTCCCCAATTTACAATTAATCAGAAAACCCTGATTATACCTTCTATTATATTACAGACACAGCTCATTATGGATAATTTGGGTAAAAATTTCACTGATCTTTATTATTAAATTCCGCAATGCTGGCCAGCTAGATGGCTGTTCTCCTCTTCCCTATTTATTCTCTGTGTGTCTGTCCCTGAAGCTATGGGCCCAGTGAGAGGATGGTCACACCATTACACACACTCACACATCAAAGGAAATACGAAAGGGCTTAGTACTCATGCGACCCAGTCAGGAATTTGTGGTTTTGCTTGCAAATGTGAAGCCTGAACAGCCTTTAAAATTTTGCGGCAGGGGGTGGGGGGTTGGGAATGCGGTGGGGCTGGAACTCTTAATTTCCTTGTAGAATAACTCTTTCTGACACAGGACCCAAAGTCTCTTCCTTTGGCCCCCTCTATGTTCCTCCTATAACTAGCCTTATTGTTACTATTATGATCTCTAAGTCAGAATCTGCAACACTATTACATATTGATTTTCTTTTTTTTTTCTTATTCCCATGTATTACATAAAACTAGTCTTGTTTTCTCAACCTTCATTCGGATCATTTTCTAGACTTTTAATATTTGTGTTTGTTTTCTTTTCTTCCTCACTTTGCTTATACTCACACTTCTTGATTCTTTCACAGTAACTAGACTCCTAGCCCTCTCCTCTTCTTTATGCTTGCTCTGTATCATCTCAGTTTCCCGTGAGTCTGCATAGATATATTCAACACTTAAAACCTGAATCTTTCCTTTCTGCTCTTATGCTGGCAAGTTGGCTCAGAACACAGGCACACCCAGCCAGAACAGATAAAGCGAGCCTCCCCATTTCCTACATTTAAAAAGTGCTATATTTATTGCTTTGGATCACAAGGAAGGTTAGTAAGGTTTCCAAAAGAAAAACCTTAAAGGGTGATCAGTAGACATTTGTCATTTCTTCCTTGACTGCCCTGAAGTGTAACTTCATCCCTGTGTTGGGAAATCTGTCACTATAGGTTTGGGGTGGCAGGGCCCCAGGGGCCAGATACCTGGTCTCCTTGGCACCTAACTTCTGGGGGGGCAGCCATGCCTACAGCATAAAACTACAGCATCGTCACAAAAAAGCAGGGACTGCTTAGAATCTACTTTGGTGGGCTGTGATGGCAGACTTCAGACTGCAGGCTGTGGTAAGTTACTAACCAGGCTGTGCTGCTGGACACTCAGCTTCCTTTCTCAGGGCTCACCCTGTATCCATCCCATCAATCTGAATGCTACCAGGTACCTTTGTAATCACTTCCTTTTGGCTTAAGTTAGCCAAATTCTGTTTCTGTTGCTTGTGACCAGAAAAACCCAGGTGACACAGTTGACTTTTTCTCCTATTTTATTATGTCATGGAAATAGCAGGGTCTTTACAGTGAGAAGTACGTGGAATTAAATTCTCCCATTAATTTGCTGGCAACCTGAGGCAATTAAGTTAAGATCTCTGAGCCTCAGCCTGCATATCTGAAACAAAAGGAAAATAATGTCAAACTCACAGTGTTAGTGTTATTGAAAGAATTAAATGAAATTTTATGTGTAAACCCTTAGCTTTTTTTTTTAATTAAAATAATATTTTGCCTTCCAGGTATTTATAATTTAATTGGGAAACTATGGCACACACACTTACTAGTAATACGTAACATTTATATTAATGCTTAATATCTCATTCACTGTTCTAAATAAATGCACTGTTGTATTTATTAGTTCACATAACCTTTGCAACAAATCAGTGAATTAGGTATTATTACTCATTATATAGATAAGGAAACTGAAAATACTAGGGGAGTCAATAAATAATGAAAGATCACGCAGCTAGAATTCGAACCCAGGGGCTCTTACCCTAAAGCCTGTGATCCTAACCAGCTCACCCATATGAACAGATATTCTACACTTTTGAGGCTAGCCTAGAAGTGCCAAAAGAGAGATGCAGGCAACATATTTGGCTGAGTTCACAGGACAGAACACCATGTTTCAGAGAAGCAAAGGAGGGCTTTATAGGAGAATGAGGCATGTTTCTAAGATGTCAGGTTATCTGGGTACCAGAATACCAGACTATTTGACATAATGTTGTCACAGGGTTTTTCTTCTATCACTTCCTTCCCATCTTCCATAGCCTACCTAACTCTTACCTAGTCTGAAAACTCAGCCGAACATTATTCCCTCCAGGGAAGCTTCTCTGACTCTCATTGACTAGATCAGGCACCTCTTCTACGTGCATCCGTAGCTTACATGTCCTATACATAGGTCCTGTAAATATTGGCTCATTTGTCTATATGCACTAGTTTGTGGACCTGTGAATGCAGGGGCAACGTCTACCTCGTTTACTGCTCTACTTGCAACATCTGACCTGGCACATGCTAAGTGCTCAATCAGTGTTTGTTAAATGAATGTGGAACAGGGGCCCCCAGCAGAGAAAACCACAGAGACGAATCTGGCTGAAAATAGCTTGTTTGAAGTAAAAACATTTGCAACTTTACCAATGTAAAAATATCCTTGCCCCTTTCAGAACTTGATTGCAAAAATATAAATGGTCAAAGATTATCAAGAGAATTATTATAAATTAGAAGACAGGCCAGGGAAAACTTCTTGCAGGTTATATAAAGGAGATATGCAAATGAACTTATGTGAGTATGTTGCATATAAAAAAAAGAAAAATATCTCAGTACGATCACAACTAGCCGTTTTGGATGAATAGTGGTCATTACAAGCTCAGTGCAAATGTGTGTGTGTGCGTGTGCATGTACATGTGTGGCTACGTATATGCATATTCTTCAATGAAATTCTGTGATTAATCATTTTCTAGACAATTGGAATTCCATATGCACTCATATTTTGTCCTAAGCTATCCTCCCAAAAGTCTCGCACTCATAGAAATAATATTGGCTCTTTTTTCGACATAACATTTTGATTACTCTGGCTCCAGCAAGTCTGGGATTTGTTCTCTATCTGCATGCTTTTTAAAGAAAAAAATTTTGGGTCATGACAGACCAATATATGCACCTGAAACATTTTTTAAATAATCTAAGTGTTAGAATATGTGCCAAAAAGAAGGATATAGAGGAAGAGTTATAGGAATCAAGACATGGCAGGGCAGAGTGAGCCAGAACTCTTAGTGAAGTTCTCATAGGTAGGAGAATAGGGATCATGAGTGTGTATGGGGAGTAATTTCAGCGAGACAGAGAACAATTTGCTACATGTTATGGAGTAGGTAGAGGAGTGGATGAGGATTGTTGTTGAAAGGATGACAATATGGCAATAGATGCAAGAACAGAGATAGCATTTTGTAACAGAGAGCCCGGGAGGGTGCTGACCCTAAGACTTCTTTTTTAGTAACATACAGTAAAATTTTTCACACACAGTTCTATGAATTAACACATGTATAGGTTCATGTAACCACCATTACAATCAGGATACGGAATTGTTCCATTGTCCCAAATGACTCCTTGTGATACCCCTTTGTGGTCACCCTTTCTCCCCTTCCCTACCCCTGGTGACCACCGACATGTTCATCACTACAGGTTTGTCTTTTCAAGAATATCATTTTAATGGAAACATGTAGTATGTAAAATTTGAGACTGGCTTCTTTCAAGCAACATAATGCTTTTGAGATTTATCCAACTAATGTATTAATAGTTCATTTCTTTTCATTGCTGAGTAGTATACCATTGCACCTTGGTTTGTTTATCCATTCTTCTGTTAGAGGACAACAAAGTTGTTTCCAGCTTTTTGGTGATTATGAGTAGAGCTGCTGCAGGCATTCATGTTAAGGGTTTTTGTGTGAACATATGTTTTCATTTTTCTAAAGTAAATACCTAGGAGTGGAATTGCTGGATCATGTGGAAAGTGCATGTTTAATTTTATAATAACTGCTAAATTGTTTTCCAGAGTGGCTGTACCATTTTGTATCCCAGCAGAAATGCACGAGTTTCAATTGCTCTGCGTCCTTGCCACCTATGTAGAGATATCTCGTTGTAGTTTTAATTTGCACTTACCAAGTGGATAAGAATGTTGAACATTTTTATGTGCTTATTTGCCATCAATATATCTTCCTTGGCGAAGTGTACATTCAAACCTTTTGCCTATTTTTAAATTGTGGTGTTTATGTTCTGGCTAGTGAGTTTTGAGGGTTCCTTTATTTATGCCAGATTCAATTAGTCAAATATGTGATTTGCATATCTTAATATTTTCTTCCAGTCTGTAGTTTATCTTTTCATTGTCTCAACATGTTTTTTGTGGAACAAATGCTGTACATTTGGATAAAGTCCAATTTATCGATGTTTTCTTTAATAGATCATGCATTTTGTGTAATGTCTAAGAATTCTTTGCCTAATCCCAGGTCACAAAGATTTCTTCTATATTTTCTTCTGAAGGTTTTATAGTTTTACCTTCTCCATTTAGATCTATGATCCACTTTGGATTCATTTTTGTAAAAGGTGTGAGGTTGAAGTTGATCGTTTTTTGCATATGAGTGTACAATTGTACTTTTTATTGAAAAGACTACCCTTTCCTTCATTGAATTGGCATTATACCTTTGTCAAAGATCAACTGGCCAAATTTGGATGGGTCTTTTTCTATAGTTTCTATTCTGTTCTATTAATCTATGAGCCTCTCAATCTGCAAATATGACTATAGCCATATATTAAGTCTTAAACTGGGGGTAGTGTGATCCCTCCAACTTTATTTCTCTTTTTCAAAATTGTTTTGGCTATTCTAGATCCTTTTCATTTCCATATAAATTTGTGCATTTCTACAAAAAATTCTGTTGTAAATTTCACTGGAGTTGCACTAAATATTAATGTGGGGAAAATTAAATGCTGTTTTGCTGGCGTCAATTGACTGTAGCTTATGTCAGGTATGTATGTATCTCCAAACATTGTTTCCAATATAGAGTTTCGTCCCTTTCATGCAGGGAATGGATTAGGCTGTGTTACTATTATGGCTGGTTCTTGAGAAGGCAAATAGCCGAGCAATTACCCACAGAAGATCATAAACACAGACTTAAAAAATTGCAGGAAGATACACCCCAATCTCATCTCTGTATCCTATGCTGCTAGGGACATCTGAGAGAGGATCTAGATTAGGTTTGGACTCTCTAGTTGTAGTTGCTGAGTTACCACACAGGACTGAATAACCCAAACTTTGAAAGACAGTGTTAGGTCAGGCTATTATAATATCACATTCTTATGGTTGAGAATTAGGTTTTCACATATGAGAGTGGTATGCCTCTTGTCAATCAATCTGGGAAGAGCATTTCCTTGGACAGTAGATGGGGATTGGAGTGGCTATTCTTAGATCAAGAGAAAGGAACAAATTTCTCCTGCTCAGAAAAATTGTTTAAAGCTTGGAAGGTATTCTTTTAATAGTATAGCAGGGTATTATTTAGCAGGCCCTCCAAAGATTATTTAATTATCTAGGCAATGTACTTTCTTTGACTCACTATTTACTATGGATTTAAGGTTTCAGATTTAGTGAAGTTACATTTTAATTGATAGGTTTTTGTTTGGTAGATGTGGAGGTAAGTTTGTCTGATAGAAATGAAAAATCCAAAAAGAAAAAAAGAAATGATAAATCCAAAGTTATGTTTTATTCTCCTAAAGGACATAACCAGCTTTATATCCAACCAAGAAATCTTATTCTAATGTTCCTTAAGTTGTCTATAAATTCTCAGGCTTCTCAAATGCTCTTTCAACTTGCCATATGTATTAGTTTGATATGGGAACCATAACAACATACCACAGGCTGAGTGGCTTAAACAACCCAAATTTATTTCTTACAGTTTTGGAGGCTAGAAGTCCAAGATTAAGGTGTTGGAAAGGTTGGTTTCTCCTGAAGCCTGTCTTTCTGGCTTGTAGAGGGCTGCCTTTTTATTGTGTTCATATATGGTCTTTCCTCTATGTGCATACATTCTGATACTTCTGTCTGTCCAGATTTCCTCTTCTTATAAGGACACCAGTCAGACTGACTAGGCCCCACTAAAGACCTCATTTTAACTTAATTGCCTCTTTAAACACCTTATTTCTGAATATAGCTACATTCTAAGGTACTGGGGGTTAGGGCTTCAACACTGAACTTTGGGGGAACACAATTGAGACCATAGCTCCACATCATCACCCTATTTCCTCATAATTAATGAGTTGAATAAAATCTTAGGCACTCATTCATTTGTATGAGAGTGATAATTTCAATTTTTGGAAAATTATATTTTAAGACTCTTCAGTCTAGTTCTGGTGTGATTTTTGACCTTCATTTTGAGACACAAGGATGCTTTGAGCATTTCTAGTGGTGGAGTGGGGAGTCAAGAATGGGGGAAAACTAAGGACAACACTTGACAGAATGATTTTTCTAATATATTATCTTATAATCCAATCTCCACAGATCCTGCCAGTGTGTGGCTCATTAGTAACCATGACTACACTGAATTTTGTCATTTGTTCCTGACTGCTTTCATAGAACCTCAGACTATTCTTAAAATGCCTCTTAGATGTTCTTTATTGTCCCCAGAGAATGTCACAAATTTGCTTGTAAACTAGTACTCTACCGCTGGGTGTTACTGGAGCCCAGCTGGGCATCCTCTGTGTGTAGTCATATCCCCCAGGCATTGAGGACACTGCAGGATGTCCAGGTCTCACTCAGAGACCTGCCATTCTTCTGAAAAATAGTATTTTTTTCTTCTGATGCCACCAGTGCCTCCTAAGCTTTTGTCACAATTTCCTAAAAGCCACAAGCTTCTAAAGCTGTGAGATGGAGTGTGACAAAGTAAGAAAGATGCTTTCTGTGTGCTTCCCTTTCTCAGAGTAATTCCAAAGCAGTGTTTTCTTGTGCCACAAAGTTCTACAAGGAATTTAGTAAACAGCTCTTTCCATTTTTATGCTCTACTTAGGACTTGGTCTTAAATTCAGTGGATACTAAGTTGGGAGACAATTTCTACTGATGGACACCAAACTTTATTTATAATTTTTCCTCCTGTCCAAATAATTCAGTTTTTATTATATTATTTGGTCAAATTTATTACCACTGATCCCTTCTTTTCTAAGTATGGGTTTTCTTCCTGAAAACCCCTCATTGCCCTGCAAAAAGACATATGCTGAGGTTTTTTCACCACTTCTCCTGGACATGTCAGAAGATTCCAAAGCATCCATGCATATAGGTTTCTGGTAGAACCTTTCCATCAGTTTGCCAATCATTTTGGACTTCCACTTATATTTGAGCTAAGATATCCTCTGCCCCAATACAATTTAATATAACCTAATGCCTGAAGTGTCTCAGGGAGTAAGATATTACTACTATCAAATCTACAGGCAAGAAGACTAAGGCTCAACCCCATTAAGCAACTTGCCCAAGGGATTCCTAGACCTAGGATTTAAATCCATATATTGTGACTTCAAATACTATTTCTTTTTCCAACAAACCATAAAAAAAGGCTTAAAAATCATCCCAGGTGATCACCTGCCAACCTGTCCACCAATGCCAGTGGAGTCCGCAATCATTCAACTTCCCCCCTACATGTTGATTATGGTAAAGGATCTGAATACAAGTCTGTTTGGCCACAATATGGATGAAATTTCACACGTCAAAGAAATTAAGGCCAGAGGCATTGTAGCCACAAAGAACCCTATTTGAATTCTACTTCTGTCACTTCCTTGGATATGTTTCTTAAACTCTCTAAGCCTCAGTTTCCCATGTACAAAAAAGGGGTAATAAGAACTATCCCCTAGGATTCTTAAATATAATTACAGTTTTTAGTCCTGTCCCTAAAATGTAACAATTCCTCAGTAAATGGTAATTGTTTTTATTGATTTATTAATTTATTATTATATATCCAATATTAGGTAATATATCAAGTGTATATTTGAGCATATTAGGTAAATTATATTCAACATATCTTATTTTTTATGAACAAAAACACATCATGGGTAGTACATTTCCACAATTCAAGTGGCCTCCAACATTTGCAATTAGATCAATTTTGAAAACAGCACTCAGGATAGAGCCAAATTGGACTGCCAAGCAGGGTTCAGGAAATGAAATATAAAGAAGAGAGTTTCCTCAAAGAAATGAATTAAAATCTGGGTAGGATTTATGCTATTGAGAGTATATTGAAAATGGAAGATAATTAAATTTCAGTCATCTTTATTCCAAAGAAACATATAAAGCAAAAAGTTAATTTAAGATACATTTTCTTTTCAAGAACCTATTTTTAAAATTTCATAATTAGCATTCTCGTTCTGTTTACTGCTGGGAAGTAAAATAAAACCATCAGCCTTGTCCCTTGTAATCAGTTGCTTATTCTTTTTTGGTAAAAACTATAAGTGAAGGTTTTTTCCAAGGCACATTGTCTTTTTCTTTACTATTTTTTGGAAAGAAAACAACACATGAAGAACCAAAATATCATTTTTCCCAATGGTCATATTTAGAGACTGTAATAATTATAGGAAGACAATGTTGAAAAACCAATCTGAAAAGAACTTATCATGTGTTATTCCACGTTGAGCAATATGGTGAATTTAGATAAATATAATACAGAACATTAATTGCCTGGTTAAGATAGGACTGAAAAACATAAAGCAATAATAAGCAAATCAATTTCATAATTAAACACAGAAGGTGATACATAAGAGTAACACAGAATAATGGTATCAGATCTCCAATAAAGCTGACTTGAAGAGACAGAACAATTCCTTGACTGATAAAACACACTCATGATGTTATATTTCTAAAGGGAGAAGATGTAAATCCAAAGGATCTGTCTGTTAGAATCATAGAAAGAAGTCTGAGAGGGAACAAATGTTGGCCTTGGGTTATAGATCAAGCAACAACGTTAAATGGATAACAGATACATTTCCAATGATAACATTTTATCAGTTTAATTTCTGTATCCTCAATGCAAGAGCTATGCTTGGCTCTGTGTAGATGTTTGTTTCACGTACTTTAGAAGGCTCAAGGACTATATATATAGTCATAAGAAAAAACTGAGGGGGGGAGGATGTTCAGGGAAGCCTTCTGTGAGCAGTTGACAAGACACTTCAGCTGAGACCTGAATGACAGAAGAAGTCAGTCAAACAAGGATCTGGACAAGCATTACAGCCAGAGGGAATGGCTAATGCAAAGGCCCTGACAGGAAACAAGTTTAGTGTGGTGGTGAAACAGAAAGAAAGTCAGGGTAGATTGAGTGCAGTGAGCAAGGAACAAGGTGAAATGGAGTTGTAGACACAGCAGTGGCTACATCATCCAGACGCTTATAAGCTGCAGTAAATTATTCTCAGTATGATGGGAAGGCATTGGGCGCTGAGCTATTCCCTGATGTTACTAAAGTTTTTAGAAGATTACTCTGGCCAGTGTGTGGAGAATGAATTATAGATGGGCAAGAGAAAAGGTAATTTCAGTAGTCCAAAGGAGAGTTGATGGTAATTTGAACAAGAATGATGGTTTGTTGGATAAATATAGTAATTAACACTTATTGGTACCCAGATATATAAAGTAAAGGGGAAAAAGAAGCAAAGATAATGGAAAGATGTGGAACCTGGGTGACAGATACTTGGAAGGTTTTGTGAAAGCTAGAGTCATGAAATTTGGAAGAGTGGGTACCCTCAGGGATGAAGGTAAATTTTTCTTGGAATATATTAATATAAAGAGAGAAGTGATGATAAAATATATATTCCCAAGAGTCTGTGGATGGTGTAAGACTGAAACTAATAAAAACTAAGAAAAACGTGGAAATGGTTATTTATAAGCCATTCTAATAAATATCATGGCCAAATCAGAAGAGTGAAAAGGTATAAAAGGTCAAGAGGAGAAAGTGAGATCACCTTCAGGAGCATTTAATAAAAAGTGTTAATTTTCACTTAAAGCTAGTCTCATCTCTTTAGTAAGTGAAGGCTGCAGCTGTATAAGCCAAGGGTGCCAAGAAAGGAAACCTTGAAAATGTGGCCTATCACTTATTGCCTTGTCACTCCTTTACTATAGTCTCAGAGACCATAGGATCACATCACTCCCCAGTTTACACCAAAGATGTCCCCATGTGTCCAATACCCACCCCCAATCTGTGAAATTTTAAGCTCTTTAATTTTTATTTCATTCATCTTTATGTGCTGTGAATTTTCTAGCTCAGGGCCTTGCATATATTAGCAAACAATAAATATTTGTTGTCTTAAGTGGACATAATCTATGTAAAATTTGTTTACTTATTTTTAATTACTAGTATATCTCTTTCCTCATGTTACACTACAAGAGTACTATGTGTCTCGTATTTCCCTGTCCCACCCCAAAGCATTTTTCATTCTCTGTATAGATAGTTCTCACTCTGGGTACTGTTGTAAACCTAGGCTATTTTTTATCTGATTTGCATGGCTGAAGCTGTTTGACAGGGGGAACATTATGAGGAGCCATATGAGATTGTTGTAGTGATCTGAATAATTGGGCCTGGACAACACAGAAAGAAAAAAATTAAAGGACTGCCCTTCTAAAGATCCTGAAAGAAGGTAAGAAAAATATCATGCTAAGCTAGACCATACTTGTAACCCAAGATTCTTACACAACGAATCAAGAAAAAGACAAGAAGCTACAAATATGAATGGATGCAAAATTTGAGTAACTCTAAAGGCTTGGTCTAAGACCCTTTGGGACTACCACTAGGGACAAATAAATTCAAGAAATACTCAGAAATATATCCACTGCTACTTAGGAGTACCACCTGACAAGTAAATCTAAAAATAAGGTATTAATACTGAAAAGAGACCTCACCATCTCCATGAAATTCACAGATCCAGGTACTAAATGTAAGTGGCCACAAAAATATTGCCCCAAAGCACAAGCAACCAAAAGCCTTAGGCTTCCGAAGAAGCTATTCTTGCCTATGGATTCTTTCTACATTCACCCACATTCATTCCTAGCTCATGCCTCCTTTGGGAACCTTCCCATAATTGGGCAGAGAAGAGCCTATGCTTCTGTCTTTACATATGTGGCTGTGGTGAGAAAGGATGTTGTACAATTACTTTACTTCTTCTAAACTTCATAATGCCCAAGGGTTCGTGTGCAGATCAGTTTGACAATAAACTCAGGTTTCGTAGTCACTTACTTGTCAACAGATGGAGCTTTAGACACCACAATCTTGTCCTTTTATAAAATGTGTTTCACTTAGCTTGTGTTTGGCTTAACCTTCCCCATTTCTCCATTTCAGGAGCAGTTTGTCTCCCAAATAAAACAAATAACACTGTCAGAAAGTTTATCCTAATTACTAACTTGAATTTATTGCTTTAAAAGCACTAAATCTTTCTCCTTCATAGACACTGGAAACTTTAAAATATTCATGCATTATTACCCACATCCCTCCTGAACTGTGAATCAATCAGGCAGAGTCTAATTTATCTGTATTTCCTCAACCCAACTATCAATCCTGAAAATCATTCCTGTTTTTCTATACATTCTCTGTCAGTCACCAGAATCTCTGTAGCGTTGAGTGCCCCAATCCTAACATGTAATGCCACATTTCCTAAAACTCAGCAATGCTCTTATTGATATATCAAATATTGACTTAATTTTCCGCCCAATGTAATTCACGGAGAGTTTCCGTAATCCAAATTTCTTGCTGGATATCAAGATAAAAAGGAAGTCTGCTATACTGTTTTGCTTCAGAGAATAAACTTCTGATAAAACTATCTACTTTCTTTTCAAAATTTTGCTGTGCTCTTTCCTTCAGTGAAGTTCACATCTGTTTGTATCTGTAGCTTTGAAATATTCCTAAAGCTCTTCTCTGAGCAACGCAATTGATGCACTTTGGTTTGGTTCTTTAACTCAATTTCTATTGACACAGCCAAGTTGAGCTTCATCTTTAGGTAAGACTAAGCCATGCTGATTGGGACAGACATGTGACAGAGTTTATCAATTCACCAGTATTCTTAAGATTCTACTAACTGTGACTATTCCCATTTAAAACTCATCTCACTGCTTAGAGCTCATTCAGTTGACTGGCAACACTCCTGTGACATTATCCCTTAGTTTGCTTTGCTTGGCAGCAGCTCTCACATTGTTTGACACCATATAATCACAAATTTAAAAATTACAGTCAGAGATGACACACAAGGATTTGAATTCTCTAGCAGCGACAACAGTGTAGTCATTAGCTTAGATCTTTAGTTTGTTTTTCTTGGAATGCATCTAGTTTCAAATATTCTGACCAAAACTTAAAAACAAAGAGAAAGTATTTTCTGTGGCCTTCTGTGCTTACCAACAGATAA
The DNA here is from genome assembly GCA_023783475.1 of Daubentonia madagascariensis. Classification (NCBI taxonomy): domain Eukaryota; kingdom Metazoa; phylum Chordata; class Mammalia; order Primates; family Daubentoniidae; genus Daubentonia; species Daubentonia madagascariensis. The sequence goes on from JAKFHU010000978.1 coordinate 32,524,962, forward strand.
ATTTTAAAAGTGTGAGTTGAACAATACTTACCAAGCCAACAGAGGAATGCAATGTAAACACTTCAAGGAAAATAAAATCCGAATATGACCAGCTTGTTATTTGAGACTGTGAGAACCTAGATTGTGCCAAATGTGAGTCTCTTACTAACCCTTACCACATACCTGACATCAGAATAAGTCACTCAGAAACAGTTTAGCCAACACCATGACTTTCTCTAAACATTTTTCCCAAGCGTTCTTTAGTGGAAGTTTAAATTTCACATCTTCAGGCTAAAATGAAATTCCTTAAATCTTTCCTTGCATGACTTGTTTTGAAACAGAATAAGCTTTCTCCTGATTGACCAAAATAATTATGCCTGTGTGCAGTTTCCAAGATTTAAATTGGGAATAAATCTTAGCAGGATAAAAAGTCTGGCACTGTTCTTTGCTGGGTATAACGAAGTGAGGGTAGGAAATGTGCTCTTAGAAGATTTTAAAGAGAATTTAGTGTTTTGGACGCTGAATCCAGCACCACCACCTGAAAACCTCCAGAACCACCAACTTTGCAAATCACAAAAGCTTGAGCAACCATTCTTGTCTCCCAGCCAGCAGGGACATTTCATGGCCTTTATACTTTAAAAGCCTTTTCCCATTCTTATATATTTTCTTCTAAGTTTTTTTTTCTTATGGTTCTTATTTTTAAAACCATTAACATTTTCATATATTTAGAATTTGTTTTGCTATTTGATGTAAGGTGAGAATCTAATTTTTTCCCCCTAAATAATCAATTTCAACATTATCCTACCTCTAATTGAGTGGCATTTTTATTTTATATGTATCAAGGTTAAAAAAGACAATAGTTGGGTAATCACATATTCATATGGCCTACTAACTTATGTCAGTCAAAGCCTGTACTAATAAAACAATCTAAACAACTGCCCATTGCCCCAAATATGGTTGAAGGAATAGTCATCAATGAGTATAATGTATTTCATTACTGTGAAATAGTTTTAAAAATAGGAAGGCCCTATTTATCCTCCTCTTTCCATTAAATAAATATACTTCTTGTCCATTACTCATGTTTCTATGACCCTAAACCTTCTACCCTCTTCTTCCTAGGGCCTAAAATTCTCCTCACAGCTCTATTTTCATGCCTTAAAAATCTTAATTTCTATAAAAATTCTCTAAGGAGGGCACTTATTTCATGTTGTCCTAATCTTCCAGTGATGGAAAGGAAAGAGATGGCTTTAGAGTTGGACAAAACCAAATTCAGATGTTGGCTTGGCTACTTAGTTATTGGTTGCTGTGGATAAAGTACACAGCTACTCTGGCTCTCACTTTCAGTTATCTGTCCATCAGGAATCTCTGGGACATAAGAAGATCAGTACTAAGGCAAATGCACTGCTCTATAACAGAAAACCATGATTATTTTTTGTTGTGTGATTTTGCTTAATTCATAGGCTACAGACTCCCAAGACAGGATGACAGCAGTGTCAGACGATAAACACATGTTAGTCAGAGATTCTGGACTTGGAAATGGATGCAGCTTGGGGTTACCCACCTTTAGAGAGAAGGATAAATATATTTTCATCATTTGTGGAATACTTATGTTAGGTCAAAGCATTATTGAAGGTTTATGTATAGGAATAAATATATAGATATTTAGATAGCCAAAGGCATGGAGCATATGTACATTTGTTGTTTTTCATGTAGCAGCTACCCTCCATCCTTTTCCTAATGACATTCATCCATGGTTTGATGGAACCATAGATCAAAATGCTCTCTTCTCCTCTAGCTGACAGATACACAAAAAATCCAAATTAGGCTATTCAGATATAAACTTTTTAGAACTTGAATCTTAAACACATTGACAAAAGGTGAGAACTTCTAAGTGTTGTGCATCCATAGGTCAGGATGCTAGAAAAACCAGCCATCCTTTCCTGTTTCTTGGATGTCTGGAGCTACCCTGGTTTCTGCTCTTCCTAAACCCAGTTCTGTAGCTTTCCCTCTGATTCATGGATTGCCCCATGTTCTTCCAGTGACTTCTTGTTCTCATGTTAGCCAGAGTCAGTTTCTATGATTTGCAACCAAAGAATCTGATCTAATAGAATCTTCACTTAATAGAAGTGGAAGCTGAAGCTTCAGAACTTGAGTTACTTGCACAAGGTTTCACAGCTGGTGTGTGGTAGTGCCAGGATATAAGCCCCAGACAATTTAGTTTTAGATTTAGCCTATTCCTGCTGCTGGCTCGTTCCATACATGCCTTAATTTTCTTTTCCTTTCTGTCTTTTATCTTATTTTTTATCATTTTATTGTGCTTTGCTTTATTGTACTTCTCAGACATTGTGGGGTTTTTGCATAATATTTGTACATATTTATAGGGTACATGTGGCCTTTTGATACATGCATAAAATGCATAATAATCAAATCAGGGTGTTTAGGATATCCATCACCTCAAACATTTATCATTTTTTTGTTCGGGTAATCTTCTCTTCTAGCTACTTTGAAATATACAATATGTTGTTGTTAACTATAGTCACCCTACTGTGATATCAAACATCAGAACTTACTCCTTCTATCTAACTATACGTTTGTACCCATTGACCTACCTCTCTTTATTCCTCCCTTCACCCTCCCCCAACACCCTTCACAGCCTCCGGTACCTCTCATTCAGCTCCTTATCTCCATGAGATCAACCTCTTTAGCTCCCACATATGAATGATAACATATGTTTGTTTCTCTGTGCCTGGCTTATTTCACCTAACATAATGACCTTCAGTTCCATCCATATTGCTGCAAATTACAAGATTTTATTCCTTCTTATGGCTGAATAGTATTGCATTGTGTATATATATCAGATTTTTGCCATTTCTGATCTCCTGAGATCACTATCCTTTGAGGTAGCGTACTGGTGCCAAAGTTAAGAAAAACAACAATAATAACATCAACAGCAAGCAGGGAAGCAAATGATACTCTTTAGAGAATTCTCCCTTAAATAGCCTGCTTTCTGTCTGGTTACAGCACATTTTATATCTACACACTTCTTATGCCCTTTGAGTTTGAGGAGTTTATGTTTTATTTTTAGCCACGATGGGTTATCTGCCCTGGCTTATGGCCTGTTTCTGAAGCCTGAAGTAAAAAGTCACAAAAGGAGCAAATTGATCAGTAGCTGCACCTGCTACTCCACTTTTACACCTTTCAGTTAAAAAAAAGAAAAAAAGATTACTGCCCTGAACCAATTTCTGCACATTCCATCTAAGTTAATTCCTTCTCTTCTATTTGTTAGTCCATTCATTTAAGAATTACTGAACCTGTGCTCTGTGCCAGTAGCTTTGCTGTTCGTCCAATTGCCATCTGCTTTCTTAGGGATAGGCCTCCTCTTTTCTATATTTTCCTGTCTACTGATGCTTCTCTGAATCTTTTCAAGTTCTCCCTATCTTTAAAAATAAAAACAAACTTTCTTTCTTCCATTCACAACATTTTTCAACATTTGGGTTCTTTATCTATCTGGAATTGATTCTTTTCTATGGTTTGAGATATGGCTTCAAGTTCATTTTTCTCCCACATGAATTATAACTAATCCAGGCCATTTACTAAATAGTTTCTCCTTTCTCCAGTAATTTGTCATGCCACCTATATCATATATCAAAATTCCATTTATACATACTCTGTCTTGTGAGCTTTCTATTTTGTTCTATCAGTTAACAACCCACCCCTACAGCATACTTTTTTAACTTTAAAAGAACTTTATAATCTTTATATCTTAAACCACAAGACTATTTTCCCTTCCTTCCTTCTCAGAAATAAATTAACTATTCTTTGCCCTTTGCTGCTCTACATAGATTTTAGAATTAATCTAACAAAAAAGTCCTATTGGGATTAATGTTTTCCTTTTGAGAATATGGAGCCAAATTATCTGCATTTATAATTGTTATACACTTAAGTTTATTTCATCGTGGACATTCTAAGGGTTAATATTTTTGCCAACATTCATCATTAATTCCTTAGGACAGTTTTCTAGGTATTAAAATGTTTAGTAGAATATGTTCTCTCCCCAACCAAGCATCGTGTTATGAAAACTTTTAAATGTATAGAAAAGTGTGAAATAAAATACATCCCAGGTCAAAGATCTAGATGGAATAACTGTTAACATCGTGCCATTTCAAAGTGAGATGCAGACATCATGACACTCCTAAAAATAAAGATGTCCCTACATTTCGTCAGAATAAAGACATTTTCCTATGTAACCACGATATTATTGCCTTAGAGGAAATTAAATATAACTCCCTAATTTAACATAATACCAGTCCCTATTTAAATATCCCACACTTGTCCACAAAATCTCTTACTTAACTTTTTTTCTCTGAACAAAAATCCAATTAAAGTTTACCCATCATAATTGGTTGTTATATCTGTTTAGTTCCTCTTAATTGAGAACAGTCCAATACCTTTGATTTTCTAAAAGACTGGACAAGTCATCTTGTAGAACTCCTACAATTTGAATTTGCTTGATTGATTGTTTCCATCTGGATGTCATTTATCTTGTTTCTTCTATTTCCTACATGCCTATAAACTGGAAGTTTGGTTCAAAGAAACAATTAGCTTCAGTTTAAACATATCCAATACGAATGCCTTATAGAGAATGCTGTGCACTTTATGTTGTATTACCTCAGGTGGCATATAAAATCAGACTGTATTATTGTTGATGATGCCAAGTTTGAGCACTTGATTAAGATGGTAAGAGTCAGATCTTTCTATTGTAATAACTTTGTTTTATCCTTACAATTAGAAAGTTAACTGGCTATGTATGAGTGTATCATTCTTTTTTTTTAATTACTAATATCTTTATTTTATTGCATGATTTTATAAACAAAATACTTTCTTTTTTTTCTCTCCTTTTATTTCAGAATAATATGGGGGTAAAGCACTTTGGTTATATATATTGCCTATGCACTGCCCATGTCACAGCTACAATAGTGGACATCCCCAAAACTGTGCACCCCACACCCATTCAGTGAGAGTTTGCCCATCCCCTCCACCTGCCTCCTGCCTGCCTGCCCCCTGATGAATATTATTGCCATGTGTGACGTTAAGTATTGATCAGTTAGTACCAACTTGATGGTGAGTACCAGGGTCCTTGTTTTTCCATTCTTGTGATACTTTGCTTTGAAGAATGGGCTCTAGCTCCATCGAGGATAATACCAGATGTGTTGATTCACTGTTGTTTTTTATGGCTGAGTAATACTCCATGGTATACATATGCCACATTTTATTAATCCACTCATGTATTGATGGGCATCTGGGTTGTTTCCACATCTTTGCAATTGTGAATTGTACTGCTGCAAACATTCACGTGCAGATGTCTTTATTATAGAATGTCTTTTTTTCCTTTGGGTAAATACCCAGTAGTGGGATTGCAGGATCAAATGGTAGTTCTACTCTTAGTTCTTTGAGGTATCTCCATATTACTTTCCACAGAGGTTGTACTAATTTGCAGTCCCACCAGCAGTGTATGAGTGTTCCTATCTGTCCACATCCCCGCCAACATTTGTTGTTTGGGGATTTTTTAATATGAGCCAATCTCACTGGAGTTAAGTGATATCTCATTGTGGTTTTGATTTGCATTTCCCTGATGATTAGAGAAGTTGAGCAATTTTTTATATGTTTGCTGGCCATTATTCTGTCTTCTTTTGAAAAGTTTCTGTTCATGTCCTTTGCCCATTTTTTAATAGGGTTGTTTGATTTTTTCTTGTTGATTTTCCTAAGTTCTGTATAGATTCTGGTTATCAGCCCTTTATCAGAGGTGTAGCATGCAAATATTTTCTCCCATTCTGTAGGTTGTCTGTTCACTCTAGTGATAGTTTCCTTGGCTGTGCAGAAGCTTTTTAATTTGACCAGGTCACATTTATTTACTTTTCTTGCTGCTATGATTGCTCTGGGGGTCTTCTTCATAAATTCTTTGCCTAGGCCAATGTCCATAACAGTTTTTCAAATGTTTTCTTCTAGAATTCTTATGGTTTCATGTCTTAGGTTTAAGTCTGTTATCCATCGTGAGTTGATTTTTGTGAGAGGTGAGAGATGTGGATCTAGTTTCAGTCTTCTACATGTGGCCATCCAGTTTTCCAAGCACCATTAATTGAATAGGGAATCTTTTCCCCAGTGTATGCTTTTCTGTAATTTGTCAGACAGCAGATGACAGTATGAGGAAGGTTGTATGTTCGGTTCTCAGTCCTGTTTCATTGGTCTATGTCTCTGTTCTTGTGCCAGCACCATGCTGTTTTGGTTACTATAGCCTTGTAGTATAGTTTGAAGTCTGGTAGACTGATGCCTCCCAATTTGTTCTTTTTGCTTAAGAATACTTTGGAAGGGCAGGGTCTTCTCTGGTTCCACAAGAAGCATGGAATTATTTTTTCTAGATCAGCAAAAAATGATGTTGGTATTTTGATAGGGACTGCATTGATTCATAAATCACTTTAGGTAGCGAAGACATTTTTACAATGTTCATTCTACCTATCCAAGAACATGGTAGGGTTTTCCATCTGTTTACATCCTCTGCAATTTCTTTTCTCAGTGTTTCATAATTCTCTCTATATAGGTCTTTCACCTCCTTAGTTAGATATGTTCCTAAATATTTAATTTTCTTTGGTGCTATTGTGAAAGGTATTGCATCTTTTATTTGTTTCTCGGCTTGACTGTTATTGGCATAAATGAAGGCTATGGATTTGTGTGCATTGATTTTGTATCCTGAGACTTTGCTGAATTCATTTATCAATTCCAGTAACCTCTTGGTTGAATCTTTGGGGTTTTCTAGATATAATATCATGTCATCCATGAATAGTGAAAGTTTGACCTCTTTTGCCCCCATTTGGAAACCTCTGATTCCTCTCTCTTGTCTGATTGCTCTGGCAAGGACTTCCAGCACTATGTTGAATAGAAGTGGAGATAGTGAGCAACCTTGTCTGGTTCCAGTTGTGAGGGTGAATGCTTTCAATTTTTCTCCATTCAGTGTGATATTGGCTGTGGGTTTATTGTATATGGCTTTAATAATTTTGAGGTATGAGCCATTTATGCCTATATTGATAAGAGTTCTTATCATAAAAGGGTGCTGGATTTTGTCAAAAGCCTTTTCTGCATCTATTGAAAGGATCATATAATCTTTGTTCTTGCTTTTATTTATGTGGTGAATTACATTTATAGACTTGCATATGTTGAACCATCCCTGCATCTCAGGGATGAAGCCCACTGATTGTGATGAATTATTTTTTTGAGGTATATTTGAATTCGGTTTGCTAGGATTTTATTGAGAATTTTTGCATCTATATTCATAAGGGATATTGGTCTGTAGTTTATTTTATTGTTATGTCCTTCCTGGCTTTGGTATCAAGGTGATATTGGCTTCGTAGAATGAATTTGGGAAGATTCCATCCTTCTTGATGTTTTTTAATAATTTCTGTGGTATAGGCACCAGTTCTTCTTTGTAGGTTTGGTAGAATTCAGGTGTGAACCCATCTGGTCCAGCACTTTTTTTTTGTTGGAAGATTTTTTATTACTGCTTCAATTTTGGTGCTTGATATCAGTCTGTTTAGGAATTCTGTTTCTTCCTGATTGAACCTAGGGAGGTAGTGTGTTTTTAAGAATTTGTCCATTTCCTCCACGTTTTCATGCTTTTGGGTGTAGAGATTTTTGTAGTATTCAAAGGTGATGTTTTGTATTTCCATGATATCAGTTGTGACCTCTCCTTTTTCATTTCTAATTGAGCTTATTAGAGTCCTTTCCTTTCTGCTTCTAGTCAACCTGGCAAGTGGCCTGTCTATTTTGTTTATCTTTTCAAAGAGCCAACTTTTCGTTTTATTAATCTTCTGTATTGTTCTTTTGTTCTCAATTTCATTTAATCCTGCTCTGATCTTGGTTATTTCTTCTCTTCTGCTGCTTTAGGATTGGTTTGCTCTTCCTTTTCCATTTCCTTAAGATGATTCATTAGTTTACTGTTGTGTGACCTTTCTGTGTTTTGGATGTGAGCATTTAAGGTGATAAGTTTTCCTCTCAGGGCTGCTTTTGCTGTATCCCACAGACTTTGATAACTTGTGTCTCATTATCATTTAGTTTGAAAAATCTTTTGATTTCCATCTGAATCCTCTCCTTGACCCAATAGTCATTCAGCAACAGATTGTTTAATTTCCATGTTTTTGGATGAAGATGTGAATTTCTGTTGGAATTGATTTCTAATTTTATTCTGCTGTGGTCTGAAAAGATACATGGTATGATTTCTATTTTTTTGAATTTGTTTAGATCTGTTATGTAGCCTAGCATGGGATCAATTTTAGAGAAAGTTCCATGAGCTGATGAGAAGAATGTATATTCATTGTTATTTGGGTGGGGTGTTCTATAGATGTCTGTTAAGCCCAAATGTTCTAGAGTCCCATTTAGGTCCATTGTTTCTTTGCTTATTTCCTGTTTGGAGGATCTGTCCAGTTCTGTCAGTGGAGTGTTGAAGTCCCCAGCTATTATGACATTGCTATTTATTGTGTTGTCTAGATCAAGCAGTATTCGCGTTACGTATCTGGGCACCACTGTGTTGCGTGCATAAATATTTAAGATTGTTAAATCTTCTTGTAAGATTTTTCCCTCCACCGCTATATAGTGTCCATCTTTGTCTTTCTTTACCTTTGTTGCTTTAAAGTATATATAATCTGAAATAAGGACGGCTTCTCCTGATTTCTTTTGGTTTCCATTAGCCTGGAAAATTGTATTCCATCCTTTCCCTTGAGTCAGAGTGAGTCCTTGTGTGTAAGATGTGTTTCCTGGAGACAGTAGATACTTGGCTTATATTTTTTAATCCATTCAGCCAGCCTATGTCTCTTCAATGGGCAATTCAAACCATTCACATTTATTGTGAGAATTGATATTTGGGGTAGATTTCTGTTTATTTTGTTGGATAGTCTCTTGTTCTGCTTTACCTCTTAGTCATTGTGAAATCTGGGTTCTGGAGTTTTAGCTTTTCGGTAGCTTTACTCTGGTGGGTATCTGTTTTGCTGGTTAGTGTACAATGCAGGTCTAAGCACTTCTTGCAGGGCCAGTATGGAGTTCACAAATTCTATCAGTGATTGCTTGTCTGGAAAAGTCTTTATTTCTCCCTCATGTAAGAAGCTTAGTTTGGCAGGATACAGAATTCTGGGTTGGCCATTATTTTATTTTAGAAGACTGAGGATGGGTCCCAATTCCTTTCTGGCTTGTAAGGTTGCAGCTGAAAAATCTGCAGTTAATCTGATCGGTTTCCCTGCTCTTTTTGCCTTACAGCTCTGAGGAATGCCTCTTTTGTGTTTACTTTGATCGGTCTAATAATTATGTGGCATGGTGAATGCCTTTTCACTTTGAGTCTCCCAGGAGTCCTGTGTGCTTTTTGTACTTGGATATCAAGATTTCTGGCTAGGCCATGGAAATTTTCCTCTATTATTCCTTCAAATAGATTTTCCAGCCCATGCGAATTTTCTTCCTCTCCCTCAAGGATGCCTATGATCCTTATGTTTGGCCTCTTTATATAATCCCACATTTCTTGTATGCTTTGTTCATGCCTCTTGTTTTTGTGTTTTTTCTCTTTGACTGATTTATTTAGCGCATAGGAGTTACTTCCAGCTCTGAGATTCTTTCCTCTGCATGGTCCAGCCTATTCTTAAGGCTTTCCACTGTGTTTTGTAGATCCTTGAATGCTTCTTTCATTTCTAGAATTTCTATTTGATTTTTCCATAATACTTCTATTTCTTTAGAAATTTTTTCATTCATTTCTTGCATTTTTCTTGTGGTTTCTTTGTGCTGGGATTCAATTTTCTCTTGAATTTCATTGAGCTTTCTTATAATCCATAAACAAAATTCCTCTTCTGTCATTCTGCCCATTTCATTTAAGTTGATATCCATTGCTGAGGAACTAATGATTTCTTTTGGGGGTAATTTTTCACTCTGATTTTTCATGTTTCCTGAGTTCTTTCACTGATTTTTTCTCATCTGGCCTCTTGGTCAAGAGCTGGGTGTGTTGGGGCTAGTTTATGGCCCTGTCTCCAAGCCCTCGAGGTTCGTTCCTTGGCAGAGCCAGGGAGAGGAGTAGTGGTCTGTATTGCCTTAGGTGTATTTTAGCAAGTTTGGTGGATCTCTTGGGTTACCTCTGACCTGTTGTCTTCTCCTCTTCCCGGTGGAGTGTAGTGAGATTGTCCTCCCAGCTTGAGCTCCAAGTTGGTGGATTGTACTTGAGGGTATTAATCCACAGCTCCCTAATAGCTAGGTATTCTGTTGTGTCCATGGCAGACTCTGATCCCCCAGGTGGGGTAGACAAAAGCCCCAAGCTTTGGGAGGGGCCTTGTAGCTCCTAGGGGTTACTTTGACCCTGCTCCTCCAGGTTACTTTGACCCTGCTCCTCCTGAGGTGTGGGTAGAAACACAATTTCTTTTGGCTGCAGTGTGAGAGCTGAATTGGGGAAATTCTACACAGTTCAGAGGTTGCTTATCCAGCCACGTGTGTCTGTCCTTCTGACGTGCATCTCCACGTGACACTGGTTGATAGGGGGATCTCCAGGAGTGCACCCCTTTTCCTTTTCCACCACTACCCCAAGGCAAGGTGGGTGGGTCTCTCTATCCCCAGAAGTCTCCACCAAGGGGATGTTCCCATGGTGGGGGGGGGGGTGGAAAATAGTGGCCACTGGAGGCACTCTTGGATCGAGTGAAATTCCCTAATGAAGTGGGCAGAGTTAGGGGAAACTGCTCTCATTCAGCCTGTGGCTCTTGAGGCATTCAGTTGCCATGAGAACTGGTACTTATACAAAATGAGTCATTATAACCAGCAACCTTCAAAATGAATGATCTCAGGGGTACAGGAGGGCTGGGACCTGAAGAGTGGACACTAGGACCAGCACATAGAAAACTTACAGGAGGCCAGAGCCGGTGTAGCAGGACTGGATGGTTGGGCTGCAAGCTGTTTCCAATACACAAAGGTTCTGCCAGTACAGTTCCGGGATCTCATCCCACATGAAACCCATGGAAGCAGCTGTCCCTGACCACCAAGGGTGAATCCTGTCGTGCCCAGGTCAAAGAACCCCCGGGCCAGAGGTGGGGTGAAGCTAGAGACCTGGCTCACAGCTCCAGGCAAGAGACTTTAAATATGGCTGCCAGCCGCCAGCCTGGAATACAGCAGGGCTCAGATCACACCTGTGAATGCAGCTCTTCTCAACCCACGTGGGTCCCACAGAAGCAATTGCCTGCTGCCTCTAAGGGCGTGTCCCACTCTCCATTCAACTCCTATGCCCAGGTCCCGCTGACTTCCAGTGGCGGGATGCCAGTCTGCAGATCCCCACGCACTGTCCCAGGAAGCTATATCTCAGCCCAGTCCCTACCCTGCCCTGAGCAGTCCCTGTATAGTGCAGCTGAGAGTTCCATTTGGCTCTCACAATTGCTTCCTCTCCACAGAGCCTATGTCTCGAGCAACTGCTTTGCCCCGACTCTGGGCTTGGCCCTGACTGAATGGATGGGAAGTCTGTGGGGAAGGTGTGTAACCGCTTGTAGGTCAGGTCGCACTGTGCTAACCTGGCGAGTGCATCCTTCCCGTGCTCTGGGCTCTATTGTACTCCCTGCACTCTCTGATCTTTGTAAATGAATCTCCTAGTCACCTGTTTTCTTGGGCTAAGTGTCCCACGATGTTTCTCTGTAAATTCACAATGCTGTTTTTGGAGTGAGCAATCTATGTGCAGGCAGCCAATGGCGTTTTTCACCTCCTTCCCTGGGAGAGGTGAGGTGGGAGGACTCTATCAGACCACCATTTTCCAGCATCCTGAATGTATCATTCTTAATTAACATTTCATCTAATAGTTTAGCACATTTGCTAATCATTACCAAAATCAATAATTTCACTATAGAGTTGTAAAATGATGAATATTCTTTCCAATTATATCATTTTCTCTGTTTATTAGTTGGTACTTTTCTATAAAAGAAGAGTTTTATTTCAACTAGGGGAACACTACAATTACTCTTTAAAAATTGAATAAATACTTATCATTTCCATTTACTTACCAATTTTCACAATAAAATTTTTATATAATTATCACCTCCAATGGTGATTTGGCCTGTGGAAACTCCACCTGACATATCCCTGTTAGTCTTCGAACTCTTGCTTTCTGACGTAAAAAAGTCCCAGGATAATCTTGTTATTTCCAAAACTAAGACCTAGAATCAACCGTTTCACCAAACTATCCTGATTCTTTTGCTAGGAAATTATAGTAGAAACAAAAATCTGGAATCCAAGTCACTTATTGTTACTAGGAAGATATTCTTTCAGGCATCTTAAGTAAACAGAGCTAGGAAAAAACAATATATATATATTTTGAAAATTATGAATTCTAGACTTTTCTTTTTGGCCAAGGTGGATTAATAGGGACCAGATTAACCTTCCTGCTTGAAGCAACCAAAAAACATGTTGAACAACCTGTATGAAACAATTTTCAAGACACTGGATATAAGGCAGCAAAGGACAGATTTCCCCAAGAGATGGGAAACAAGCCAGATGATTATCAAGCTTCTGCTCTTAAGTTTCCAAGCCCTTGTTCAAGAAGTGGGAGCCTAATCAGAGTCCAGTGGACTCCCCAAGTTGGGGAGAAGCTGATAACCCATAGAGAATAAGGCAGCTGGGTTTTTTAGATCAGATTCCTGGAGAGAAAAGGACTTCACAGAAGGGAAACTCTGGAAACAGGCTTTCTCTCAAGTATACAGCTGAAAGCAGGTATGCGACTAAAGAAGATCCACCCAAAGGATCAAAGATTACAGTGCCTGGTACATGCCCAGGGATGGAAGTAGTGTCTATTCCCACCAGCCAGACTGGAAAACCTCATAATTTATGGGTAGTTGAATAGGGTACTCAGAAGGAACTCATCTCAGTGCTAGAGATGAACAATTCTCCAATCCCATCTGCAGGAAAACCCCAAAATCTCAAACTCTTTCCATGTAACTTAACTACATCCCAGAATAAACATCAATACTATTTATAGGAATATAAAATTTCCAGCACCCAACAGGCTAAAATTCATAATGTTTGAAATCTAAACAACAACAACAACAAATTCCAGACATGCAAACCAAGAAAATATGATCTCTAATGATGAAAAACTTCAATCAACAAAAATTCATGCAAAATAGATGTAGATATTAAAATTACCAAACAAGGATATTAGAACTGTTATTATAACTGCATTCCATATATCCAAAAAGTTAAGTAGAGCTATGGAAGGCATAATATAGACAAAAATCAAACTTTTGGAAGTAAAAACTATAATGTCTGAAATTAAAAATTCACTATATGGGATTAATGGCAGATTAGACATCACAAAAGAAAAATTATCAAAATTGAAGACATAACATCAGAAACTCTCCAAAATAAAATACAGAAGAAAAATAATTTTAAAAATTAAATGGCCATCAGTGCACTGCAGGACAACTAATATATATAATTGGAGTCCTTAAAGGAGAAGGGGGTCACAGAAAAAGTATTTGAAAAAATAATGGCCAAAATTTTTTCAAATTTGCTGAATGCTATAGATCCACAGATCTTAGAATCTCAAAAAAAAAACAACAAAAAACCCTTAGGACAAGAGTCATGGTAAAAATTATACCAACACACATCATAATCTAAAAACAGTGATGAAGATAAAAGTGTAAAAGTATCCAGAGAACAATAACACATTACAAATACGGAACAAAAGTAAGGATGGTCACAGATTTCTTATCAAAACAATGCAAGTGAGAATGCAGTGGAGTAACATCTTTAAAGTACTGAAAGAAAAAACTGTCAACCTTGAATTCTATACCAAGTGAAATTATTCTCCAGAAATGAAGGAAATCCCTTCAAAAAAGAAAGAGATCCTCAGACAAACAAAAGCTGAAAGAATGCATCACTAGAAGACCTACACTATAAGAAATGTTAAAGGAGTTCCTTCAGGCAGAAAGAAAATAACACCAGATGAAATTATGTATCTATTTGAAGGAATGAAGAGCATTGGAAATGGTAGCTGTGTGGGTAAATCTATAAGAATCTTTTCTTATTATTTAAACATCCTGAACGTATCACTTTAATTTTAAATAAAAATAATAACAATGTAGTGTAGAGTTTATAACATCTGTAAAAGCAAAAGGTATTACAACAATGTCAGGAGGGGAGAAAGAGAAGTATACTATTGTAAGGTTGTTAAAATATATATGAAGTAATATAACGTCACTTAAAGGTTGATTTTGGTAAGTTAAAGACGTATACTATAAACCCCAAAGCAGCTACTAAAATTAAAAAAAAGTTATAGCTAATAAGCCAACAGAGAAGATGAAATAAAATCAATAAAAATATTAAATTAATCCAAAAGTCAGAAAAAGAGGAAAAAGAACAAATAACAGAATAGGTGGAAAACAAATAGCAGGGGGACTCAGTAAAAACCCTTAGCTTTACATGCTTTCTGCTTTCCCTTCACCACTCACCATCTAAATAAATCTCTAGCTTCTAGCATGTCTTCCTGTCTTCCAAAGCCTGTTCCTGCACACTTTCCAAGTCCTTTCCTTTTGACTCCCGAGTATCCAATGCTTTGACTCACCAGACCTTCTGATTTGTTTTCAGTATTTCCCACTCTGAGTGAGTCCCTCTCCTTCTGGGGTGGACCTTAATTGATGTTAGCTGTGTTCCACCACTGCAAGGACTCCACTACATTATCTTCTTTTCTGCTCAGTCCCTGATTTACTCTCAGCTCCATTGTAAGCTCTGGAACCTACTCTACTAATCTTGAGTGTTTATTTTTCTATTTCATGTTAATTAGACTCTGCATCTTCTCTATTTCCTTATTATGTTATAGGCGTGGTTGATATTATTTTCTTTCTTTTTTTGAATGTGTATATAGGTTCAATTTTAGTCAGCCACCATTATCTACAGGAATCCTTCCTGTCTTCTCCTCAGTTCCCATTTATTCTTTAATAATATGTGAGGTGGCTTCCTACTCTACCGCAGCTTTCTTACTGAGGCAAGCAGTGCCCTTGTTGCAGACTTGAATGGGCAATGTCTCAATGCTCACCTTACTTGATGTGTCTGTACTTTTAGATATATATATTTTTTTGCTATTCCTCACTTCTTGAAACACTTCCTTTCTTTAGATTCTTTGATATCTAAACAGTTTCTGGTTTTTCTTCTATACATTTGGCCGCTTCCTGATTTTTGTGAATGCTTTTCTTTTATCTGCCTCTATCTGATTCAGGGTCCTGTACAAACTCCTAACCTATTCTCACTCTAAATGTGCTTCCTTCCTTTTATAACTTAACTTTTCATCTCTATGCTAATGATTCTCAAAGTATTTTCCTAAACCAAGATCTCAAGCCCAAACCACAAACTAAATATTTAACTACCTATTGAACATTTCTATTTTATGTTCCAAGGACACCCCAAACTTGTCATATTGCAAACTAAATTCATTACTACCTAAGTCTTCACTCTTCCCAATCCTACTCTTCTTAAAAACTGATATCAAAGATTTATCACCAACTGCACAATTACCCAAACCTGAAACCTGGTGATCATTCCTCCTTCTTCCCCCACTCCCTTCCTCAACGTCCTGATGATTCTATCTCCTTGATATCTGATGACTCTGTCCATTTATTACAATTACGATTATCACTACCTTAGTTCAAGTCTTTATTATCTCTCACCTGGATTATTTCACAGCTTTCTGTCTTCCTGCCAACAATAATCTCCCCCTTCCAATCAATTACTCATAGTGCAATCAGTAAATTTTCTAAACTCTAACTTAATCATGCCTCTCAATTCTTTAAAATTTTAAAGACTCAGTATGCCCTCAGGATAAGGTCCAAATCCTTAACATGGCTTACAAAGGCAATAATGTAGCTCCTCTCTAATTCAGTCTTCTGTCTCACTACTCTTCCGCTTCACACTCTGCGTTTCGGTCATGCTGAACTTTCTGCAACTTTCGTGAACAACTTTAGAACTTTGCTCATACTGCTCCTCCCTTGTCACATAGCTAACTCCTGATGACCTTTCAGGTTTCATCTTAAATCTTTCTTCCTCTTTGAAGCTCTCTCTGATCCCCTTCTGCCTCAAGAATGAGTTAGGGCCATTTACTTTTGATCCCATTATACCTGCTACTTATTCCTCTCATAGATCTTTTCATACTGTAATTGTAACTTGATTACAGGTTTGTATTCTCTATTAGACAATGAGCTATTTGAGATAAGAGACATCTTCACCGACTTATCACTAGCACCTGGAACAGAGCCTGGCAAATAACAAGTACTCAATGAGTAACTTTTAAATGAATAAATAAATACAAATGAATGACTCATCCTTAAATGTTTATTCCCAGTTGCTAAGCTTATCGATTCATAATTCTCTTCATAAAATTTTAAAGTGTTCACATAATTCTCATGTGGGTATGATTCTAAGACTTGTAAAACTCACAATGTCAATAAAATTAAGTTATCTTTACTATTTTAACTGAAAGGTTTTCAAATCTCTTGAAGTAGCAAGTGTATATTATTTCCAAATGAAAGTGAAACTTTTGTAGCTTTTACTTTGTAGGTAATAATAATAGGTTATACTTATTGAGCACTAACTGTGTCAATCAGTGAGAGAGGTTTATATATATTAAGTTGTGGAATCCCCACAATTACCCAATGAAATTGCTACTATTCCATTTTATAGATGATAAACTGAGGCATGATTAGGCTTACTAACTTTCCCAAAGCTACACAACTAGTAAGCAGAGCTGGGATTTGAACCCAGGTTGTCTAAGCTGCAGAATGCTACTAATCACTATGCTTCACTGCCCCTTGGTAGTCTTCATCTGAGAGCCTTTGTACGTGAATGCTCTTGTTACTCTGTGGTTTATCTCCCAATCTTTATTATGCTTACATATGTAAATGTGAAACATACTCCATTTAGACTCTAAAAAACCAACTCAGAATGAACTTTATCCTTTGAAACTAAAAGCATAAATGTTAATATACCTATTTTTATTATAAAGTAGAGCATCCTCCATGTATATGTACTTTTTTCCATAAATTTGAGCAAGTATGCGTATAGCACTAAATTTCCCTCCTAATTCTCAAGATTGGCTACATAATTTTCAGGGCCCAGTGCAAAATGAAAATGCAAGGACTTTGTTCAAAAATTATCAAGAATTTCAAGGCATCGACAGCAGAGCATTAAACCAAGTGTGGGTCTCTTCTAAACACGAGGCCCTTCGCGGCTGCCCAGGAAGCACACTCATGAAGCCAGCCCTGCTCTCCTTCCTAAGAGGCACTGGACAACCATTACAGTTGACACTCGCTTGAGAACAATGCTGCATAGCTTTTCTGTATGTAAAACTAAGAGTTTCATCCTCGACTTTAAAACAACACCTTTAAATTGTTTAAGATAGCAATTCTCACTAGCATTATCACAGCACAGAACTTTTAAAATCAAAGAGGAAATCTAGCATATATAAAGTATCTATGTGTTTTACCAACCAGAAGACCTACTTCTTTACAACTCTGTGCAATAGAAATGTGTTCTTATTTTACAGATGAATAAACAGACTGAAAGATATTATGTAACTTCCATAAAGCCACTTAGCTAGTAAATTGAATAGCTACTCGTTAAGCCCAGCGCACCTGCCTCCAAAGCCCAGGGTTTTTCCATTATGCCATGCTGCTTCTTCTGCAGCAATGGAAAAAAGCGCAATCAGTCATGGACTAATACATTGAATTATGAGACATTTAATTTTTGCCCTAAGCAAATAAAAGTTTACTCTTGTTTTCTCTGCGTGTCTCTCCTGTTAATCCCAGATTCTTCAAAAACAGGTATGTATGCGCAAGACCATATATGATTTTCAAAAAGAACAAGACTGTCTTCTGGGGCTTGGTGAGATCCCTACTGGGAGTGCTGTCACTGTCACTCTCAAATATCAGGAGCATACGCAGTCTATTAGGAATTACGAGGCCAGCTGTTGTTTTATATCATTAGACTTTTGCAACCAACTGAGAAAAATCTCCTTCTGCCAAGAGGCAAGTCTCCAGGCTCTGCAACAAATATCAATTCCAATTTGGTTGAAGTTGTGCAGGGTTATTTTTTTCTCTCTCTCTCATGATTCCAGAAGTGATTCTGTGCATATTGGTTGGAGCTCAACCTGAAATATGTCACATTTTCTGTCTAGATTGAAGAAGATGCATATTTATTCATGCCCTCTAAAACAGAGCTGGGGCATACATTTTCCACATAGACTGAAGATGTGCATTAACTCATGCTCTTTAAACCAGAGCTGGGGCATAAAACTTGTCTGGGACTTTGAGCTAAGCACAGTATGTGATTTGCAGTTCCATCCATCTTGCCTTAGACAAGAAAAAAAAAAAGAATTATAATTTGCTATTCTCTCTTGTAAACAGTTATATTGTCCAGTCAAGATTATTAGCCATCTAGCAATTCACAAGTGGCTGTCCTTGGAAAATCTGCTTTTGAGTTTGACAGCAACTCTGATGATTTCATGGCATTCTAGAATCATGAAGTGTTAGCATTGGAAGGGACCTTAAAGATCACATAATCAAATACCTCATTTTGCAGATGAGGACACCGATGTTCAGAGATGTTTCAAGGTGGCTGAAGTCATAAAGCCAGTATCCAAGCTAGCCCTAGAAATCTGAGCTCCTGATTGTCCTCTTTCTGTTCCTCCATGGCGACCTTGTTTTACTTTAGTTGACATGTCAAACTCCATTTGTTCTTTCTCTGCAGGCAGTTTCTGGTTCAGCAGGGAAATTCTTTGAAATAGGAACACTTAAATGAATCGAATTTTATTGAGCACATACTTACTAGGTTTAAAAAAATATACATTCAGCACAGAATTCAGCATGGTGGCTTATGCATAGGGAGCCTTCAGTCATTTTTCCATTCATTTATTCAGTCCAAAAATGTATGGTGAGCATGAAAAAAAACCATAATAGGTGCTTATGGGTATGGAATTCATGGTTCATTTCTACTAAGATAAATAAGACATGATCCCTGTCCTAAAGGAGCTTACAGCCCAGTA
Organism: Daubentonia madagascariensis; assembly: GCA_023783475.1. Lineage (NCBI taxonomy): Eukaryota > Metazoa > Chordata > Mammalia > Primates > Daubentoniidae > Daubentonia > Daubentonia madagascariensis. Next base: position 32,544,016 of record JAKFHU010000978.1, read on the forward strand.
CAACAGATACATAGGCAATTTAAATTATTTAACAATTTATGTATGTATATGTATATATATAAAATATATATATATGTGTTTATATATGAGCTTGGCAAAAGGCTATATTGAATATGTGGCATGTGAAATCAAATAATGTTACCCATGGAATCATTATTTGATTAAGTCTGTTGTGAGGAACAGTACCACAGGCTGAAGCAAAAGCATGAACAAAGGCACAGAAGCATGAAGGGTCATGCTATATTCTGGGATCTTGGAGGAGGATAGGCTGCACAGCAGGTGAGCAGGATGTGGAGGTGGAGAAGCAAAATTACTTCAGACCCTGGAGGCTACTGAACATCAGGCAAAGGAATGTAGACTTTACCATGTAGACAATTGGAATATTAAGATAAGGAAACCGAGATGATCCAACACATATGTTTGGGGATAGTGTAAAAATTGTACTGGAAAAGCAAGAGAACAGAGACAATCAGTAAATTATTACAAATTTATCTCTACCCAGTGTAAATTAAATAATCCCATTTAATTGTGTTTGATCATGTAACTTTCTCCTTTAGGATCCTAAAATAGCTCCCTATTGTTAATCTATAAAATTTAAAATATTCAGCCCTTCACCAATTACCTGCCCCGCACTCTGTAGGCATGCACAGAAACAACTGTAATAAAACATTCATGTTTTTACACTGGTGCATTGTTTATAAGACACTTCCTGATACATTCATTGTTCCATTTGATCCTCACAATTGTCCTCTAAAGTAGACAGAGAAAGGTTAATATCTTCATTTTATAGATGATAAAATAAAGGATCAGAAAGATTAAGATCAATTTATTGCAGGACTTTTCAGCATATTATTCTAGTCCTCAGCTTCTCTAAGATTTTGCATCTAGTAAATGGCAATGACCTCTCAGGTCCTTGACTTCTCTCTTGTAATGATCTTGCTCTCCCTGACGTTAGCCACACCCTGCCATGGACTTTCTCTGGATTTTGTCACTACTAATAATTTCAATATCTCCAATTTTATTCATTCTAATCCTATTTTTCCCACTCACTCCCTTTGATAATCCAAACTCAATAATCTTTGTCCCTCACCACAATTAATAACTCTACCACTTTCTCACTGGACCTCATTCCTTTGAGATTCACATTCCTTTCTCTTACACAGTTTAAATTCTATAGCTAATCATTATAATCACTCTATTTTATATACTCTCAACAACCTTTTCCTTTCTCACTTTTTCAGAGCCACAGTTCTTAAATCCAACTCCCCATATGTTCCATGCCTGCACTCATGTGGCTTAACATTGGCTGGAAAACACACACACACACACACACACACACACACACACACACACACACACATACAGCCACGTTATCTAGTAACTTCATGTCTACAAACCTCATGTGGACCTTGATGCTGTCAGGAAATCAAGCAATCGATACCTAGTCCATTTACTCTCTGTTGTAGATGACTACTTAGCACCTCTCTGCTCAAACATCCAACAGCTCCTCCCATATGCCCACTTTCAGCTCATGACCTTGCTTCCTATTTTACTGAGGAAACTTAATAGATCAGAAGAGAATTCTTAGACTTCTGTCATCACATCAACCCGCCTATCAGCATATGCAGGCACAATCTGCCTTCCCGTCTGTTGTTAAACATAAACTGTCTCCAGGATTCTACCTAAAGGCAACGTATCCACTTCGTAGAGCAGATCCCACACCCTGTCACATGATTAAGGACATTACTCCAGGACTTCTCTGTCCTACAATATCAAATTTTCCCTTTGTACTGGAAAATTCTTTTCTTCTACTTTTTTTTTATCTCAATAGATTTAGGAGGTACATGTGTTTTTTGTTACATGGATGAGTTGTGTAATGCCAAAGTCGGGGCTTGTAGTGTACCCATTACCAGAATAGTGTACATTCTACTCAATAGGTAGATTTTTATCCCTCACTCCCTACAAGCCTCCACATTTCTTAGTTTTCAATGTCCATTACACCACTTTATGATCATATATACCCCTCGTTTAGCTCCCACTTGTAAACAAGAATATGTGGTATTTGTTTTCCCATTCTTGAGATACTTCATTTAGGGTAATGGTGTCCAATTCCATGCAAATTGCTACAGAAGACATTATTTCATTCCTTTTTATGGCTGAGTAGTGCTCCATGGTGTGTGTGATATATATATATTTTTTTTCTTTATTCATTCCTCAGTTGATGGGCACTTAGGTTGATTCCATATCTTTGCAATTGTGAATTGTGCTGCAATAAAAGTTTTGGTGTAGGTGTCTTTTTTGGGTAGATACACGGTAGTGGGATTGCTGGATCAAATGGTAGGCCTACTTTTAGTTCTTTGAGGAATCTCTATACTATTTTCCATAGAGATTGTACTAGTTTACATTCCCACCAACAGTGCATAAGTGTTCCCTGTTCACCCCAGCCATGCCAACATCTACTGTTTTTTTCCTTTTTAATAATGGCCATTCTGACAGGGGTAAGATGGTCTCTCATTGTGGTTTTAATTTGCATTTCCCTGATGATTAGTAATGTTGAGCATATTTTCATATGTTTCTTGGCCATTTGTATATCTTCTTTTGAAAAAATTCTGTTCATATGTTTCACCCTCTTTTTGATGAGGTTATTTGTTTTGTTAGTTTTTTTGTTGATTTGTTTGACTTCTTTGTAGATTCTGGATATTAGTCCTTTGTTGGATGTATAGTTTGTAAATATTTTCTCCCATTCCATGGGGTGTCTATTTACTCTGTTGATTATTTCCTCTGCTGGGCAGAAACATTTTAGTTTAATTAAGTCCTATTTATTTATTTTTGTTGTTGCCATATTTGCTTTTGAGGTTTTAGTCATAAATTCTTTCCCTAGGCCAATGTCCAGAAGAGTTTTTCTTATGTTTTCTTCTAGAATTTTTATGGTTTCAGGTCTTACATTTAAGTCTTTAATCCATCTTCAGTGAATTTTTGTATATGGTTAAAGATAGGGATCCAGTTTCCTTCTTCTGAATGTGGCTATCCAATGTTCCCAGCAGCATTTATTGAATAGGACTTCCTTTCCTCAGTGTATGTTTTTGTTTGGTTTGCAGAAAATAAGTTTGTTGTAGCTATGTGGCTTAATTTCTGGGTTCTCTATTCTGTTCCATTGGTCTATGTGTCTGCCTTTACACCAGTACTATGCTGTCTTGGTTACTATAGCCTTGCAGTATAATTAGAAGTCAGGTAAGGTGATGCCTCCAGATTTGTTATTTTTGTTTAGGATATCTTTAGCTATTTGGGCTCTTTTGTGGTTCCATATGAAGTTTAGGATTGTTTTTTATAGGTCTGTGAAAAATGACATTAGTATTTTGATGGGAATGGCATAGCATCTGTAAATCATTTTGGGCAGTATGGACGTTTTAACAATGTTAATTCTTTTAATCCATGATCATGGGATGTTTTTTCATTTGTTTGTGTCATCTGTCATCTATGATTTCTTTCTCAACATTTTGTAGTTCTTCTTATTTAGATCCTTCACCTCCTTGGTTAAATATATTACTAGGTATTTTTTTTTTGTAGCTATTGTAAATGGTGTCAAGTTCTGGATTTGAGTCTTAGCTTGACTGTTATTAGTGTACAGAAATGCTACTGATTTGTGTACATTAATTTTGTAACCACAGACTTTACTGAATTTATTTATCAATTCTAGGAGTTTTTTGGTGTAGTTTTCAGGGTTTTCTGGATATACGATCACATTGCCAGCAAACAGGGATAGTTTGACCTCCTATTTCCCAATTTGGATGCCTTTTATTTCTTTCTCTTACCTGATTGCTCTGGCTAGAAATTCTAGTACTATGTTGAATAGAAGTGGTGACAATGGGTACCCTTGTCTTGCTCCAGATCTTAGGGGGAATGCTTTCAACTCTTCCCCATTCACTATAATATTGCTGTGAGTTTATCATATGTGGCTTTTATAATTTTCAGGTATGTTCATTCTATGCCTAGTTTTTTGAGGGTTTTTATCATGAAAGGGTGCTAGATTTTATCATATGCTTTTTCTGCATCTCTTAAGATGATCATATGGTTTTTATTTTTAATTCTGTTTATGTGGTAGATCACATTTATTGATTTGCATATGTTAAACCATCCTTTCATTCCTGGGATGAAACCCATTTGATCATGATGAATTATCTTTTTGATGTGCTGTTGGATTTGGTTTGCTGGTATTTTGTTGAGGATTTTTGCATCTATGTTCATGAGGGATATTGGTCTGTAGTTTTCTTTTATTGTTGTTTCCTTTCCTGGCTTTGGTATATGGGTTATACTGGCTTCATAGAATGAGTTAGGGAGGATTCCCTCCTTCTCGATATTATGGAAGTGTTTCAGTAGGATAGGTGCAGTTCTTCTTTGTAGGTCTGGTAGAATTTGACTGTGAATTCATCTAGTCCTGTGTTTTTATGGGGGGGGAGATTTTTTAATTACTGTTTCAATCTCACTACTCGTTATTGGTCTGTTCAAGATTTCTATTTCTTCCTGGTTAAAGTTTGGGAGGTTGTGTGTTTCCAAAAATTTATCCACTTCCTCTAGATTTTCTAGTTTGTGTGTGTAGAGGTTTTCATAGTAGTCTCAGATGGTATTTTGTATTTCTGTGGTATCAGTTATAATGTCTCCTTTTCCATTTCTCATTAAGCTTATTTGAATCCTTTCTCTTCTATTCCTGGTTACCCTAGCTAGTGGTCTATTGATTTTACCTTTTCAAAGAATCATCTTTTTGTTTCATTGCTCTGTTGTTTTTTTTTTTTTTTTTTTTTTTTTGGTTTACATTTCATTTAGTTCTGCTCTGATTTTTGTTATTTCTTTTCTTATGCTAGCTTTGGGTTTAGTTTGTTCTTTTATTTTTAGTTTCTTGAGGTGTGACATTAGGTTGTTAATTTTGTGATCTTTCTGTCTTTCTAATGTAAGCATTTAAGGCTATGAATTTCCCTCTTAGCACTGTTTTTGCTATATCCCAGAGATTTTGGAAGCTTGTGTAGCCTTTGTCATTCAATTTGAAACATTTTTTTATTTCCATCTTGATTTCATCATAGACCCAAGGATTGTTCAGCAACAAGTTGTTTAATTTCCATGTATTTGTGTAGTTTTGAGAGTTCCTCTTGGAATTGATTTCTAGTTTTATTCCACTGTGTTCTGAGATACATGGTATGATTTCAATTTTGCTAAATTTTCTGAGACTTGTTCTGTGGCCTATCATATGATCTATCTTGGAAAGTGACCCACATGCTGATGAGAAGAATGTCTATTCTGCAGTTTGGGGGTAGAATGTTCTGTAAATGTCTGTTGGGTTCGTTTGTTCTAGAGTCTCATGTAAGTCCAGTGTTTCTTTGTTGTTTTTGTGCCTCAATGATCTGCCTAGTTCTGTTAAAGTCCCCGGCTAGTATGATGTTGCTGTTTATTTCTTTGCTTAGATCTAGTAGAATTTGTTTTATGAACCTGGTAGCTCCTGTGTTAGGTCTATGTATATTTAGGATTATTATATCTTCTTTTTCAATTGATCCCTTTATTATTATATAATTACCATCTGTGTCTTCTTTTTTTACCATTGTTGATTTAAAGTCTATTTTATCTGATATGAGAATAGCTACTCCTGCTTGCTTTTGGTTTCTATTTGCATGGAATATTTTTTTTCCACCACTTTACCTTGAGCCTATGAGAATCTTTGGGAGTTAAATGGGTTTCTTGGAGACAGCATGTATTTAGGATGTGTTTTTTTAATCCATTCAGGCAATCCATATCTTTTAAGTGGGGCATTAAGACCATTTACATCTGGCCAGAGGTGGTGGCTCCTAGCATTCTGGGAGGCTGAAGTGGGAGGATTGCTTGAGCTCAGGAGTTTGAGACCAGCCTGAGCAAGAGCGAGATCCCCATCTCTACTAAAAATAGAAAAATTAGCCAGGCATAGTGGCACACACCTGTAGTCCCAGCTACTCAGGATGCTAAAGCAGGAGGATAGAGACACACTGTCTCCAAAAAAAAAAAAAAAAAAGACCATTTACATTCAACATTAGTATTGATATGTGAGATACTGTTCTGTTCATCATGTTGATTCTTACTTGGTTGCTTTGTTTTCTCCATTGTGTCACTGTTTTATAAGAGCTATGAGCTTTAATTCTGGGGTGTTTTTACACTGGTGTGTATCAATTGTTCTGTTCCACGTCTAGAGCACTTTTAAGCATTTCTCACAGGGCAGGTCTAGTGATGACAAATTCCCTTAGTGTTTGCTTGTTTCAGAAAGACTTTATTTCTTCTTCATTTATGCAACTTAGTTTTGTAGGATACAAAATTGTAGGCTGGGAGTTATTCTGTTTAAGAAGACTAAAAGTGAGACCCCAATCCCTTCTGGCTTATAAAGTTTCTGCTGAGAAGTCTGCCATTACTCTGATGAGTGTTCCTTTGTAAGTTACTTGACACTTTCATCTCATGGCTTGTAGTATTTTATCCTTTATTTTGGCTTTGGCTAGACTGGTGGCTATGTGTCTTGGTGATGTCCTTCCTGTTTGCCTTGAATTTTGCAGGTGTTCAATGACCTTCTTGTATCTGGATGTCTAAATCTCTATCAATACCAGAGAAGTTTTCTTTAATATTCTGTCAAGTATGTTTCCATGCTTTTTGCTTTTTCTTCTTCTCCCTCAAGGATACCTGTGATTCTTATATTTGTTCATTTTACATGGTGCCATATATCTCAGATAGATTGTCCATTCTTCTTGATTCTTTTTTTCTTCATTTTTGACTAACTGGGATAATTTGAAAACCTTGTCTTCCAGCTCTGAAATTCCTTCTTCTGCTTGGTCTAGTCTATTGTTAAAACTTTCCACTGTATTTTGACATTCCCTAAATGACTCTTTCATTTTCAGAAGTTCTGTTATATTTTTTTCTTATGTTATTTATCCCTTTAGTGAATTTTTCATTCATGTCCTGAATTACTTTTTTTTTTTTTGTTTCTTTGTGTTGGTTTTCAACTTTCTCCTCAATCTCTTTGATCTTATTTGTGACTCATACACTGAATTCCATATCTGACATTTCAAAGATTTTCTTTGCATTGGAGTTCATCACTAGAGAACTAGCATGATCCTTTAGGGGTATTAAAACAGCTTGTTTTTTCATGTTGCCTGAATTTTTATGGTGGTTCCTTCTCATGTGGAACTTCTTCTCTCAAATCAAAACAGGCAGCTTTGTGGTACACTTGTTCTCCTCTGCTGGGAGCTCTGTTGCTCAGTGAGGAGAGGGAGGGGTCCGTAGATGGTGTGCTTGAGTTCTCCAGAAGATTGGCCAGGCAGGAGAGGGGCCTTGAACTGTGAACCTTTACCACTGTGCTCTCCTACGTCTACCTGTTCCCCTGTGGTTGTCACAGGCAGGTGGGGCACAGCAGACGCACAGAGGGCAGGTGACATGCAGAGACCTGGGTGTTCACTCCTCCCAGGTCTAGTGGCAGCAGCAGTGATGGCATGAGGGTTCACCCTGTCTAGGTTTGTTGGTGGCAGTGCTACCCAGGCTGCAGCATTGGGAGCCAGGGGCCAGGTCCTACTGCAGCTGTGGCTGGGAGGCGTCACCCAGGTGGTAGCAGCATATACCAGGTCCATGCCTGCTCTGCCTGTCCCCCAGTGGTGGTGGGTGTTGTGGTGCATGCCCATGTGGTGGCCCGAGAGCACACAGCCTTCCTGCTCCATCCCTGGCCTGGCAGGTACAATGAGGAGGCAGCAGCAGATCTGACCATCTGGTAGATGCAGTGCTGTGGGGCTGGGACCTAAAAATGGTGCCAGCTGCAGTGCCCAGGTTTCGGGAACAGGCAGGACCTTATTGTGCCTTCTCTCCAGAGCAATGCTGCTGCACAGTGTCCAGTCAGCTTCCTGTATCAGACTTGAATGCTGCTGTGGTGGGGGGCCCTCCCACAGGTCCAATTGCAATGTCCGTGGGGTAAATGCAGAGCCCCAGGGTTTTCTCCTGTGTCCCTTCCCCACATGCAGACACCTTCCCTGGGTACCTCCAGTCCTGCCAAGCAGGTCACCCCCTTCCCTCTCCTTCACCTGGGGCACCTCCTGTTGCCTCTCTGTTGGTTCCAACACTCTCTCCTAGATGACCAGCCTGAAGGTCAGTATCTACTTGCCACTTTTGATCCTGTCTGTGAGAACGATGTGCAGCTGGCTTCTAGTCCACCGCCTTGGCCCCTCCCTCTGTACTGGAAAATTCTAATCAGCATACAAATATCTTGTTATTTCTTCTATTTTAAGATTAAAAATAAAAACAAAGTTTCACTCACCAGTTCTAAGCCCATTTCTTTCTTTCCCTATGCAGCAAAGAGTTGTCTATAGTTGTTGTTTCACATTATTCTCATTTCTTAAACTCATTTTAATTAAGCTATTATCTCTACCCTAATAAAACTGCTTTTGATAAGCACACTAACATCCTCGCTATTGCTAAGGTCAATTCTCAGGTCTCATCTTACTTGAACTTTCAGCAACAATTTACACTGTTGATCACTTCTTGACATATTTTCTTCATTTGACTTTCAGAACTTCAACTTTCTTGTTTTTCTCTTATTTTCTCAACTTCCTTTTGTTGATTTCTTCTGGTCTCCTTATTTCTCACTGTTGCAGTGTTCCAGAGCTCAGTCTCTGATCCTTTTTTCTTTCTCTGTCTATACTTGCTTCTTTGGTGATCTCACCCAGTTGCATGCTTTTAAATACAATTTATCTGCCAATGACTTCTACTTTTAATATTTGTAGCCAAAAACTCTTTACCAGACTGCAGATTTGTGTGTCTACTCACCTACCTGACATCCCTATTTGAATGTCTACTTAACCATCCCAAACTCAACTTGTCCCACACTAAACTCCTGATCTTCTTTGCTGCTCTCCCTAAACCTGTTCCTTCCATAGCATTACACAGCTCTGTTAATGGCAATTCCATCTTTCCATTTGCTTAGGCCAAAACTTTTGAATCATTCTTGGCTCCTCTCTTTTTCTCACATTCTACATCCAATCCATCAGGAATTCTATTTCTCTCTACCTTCAAAATCTCTCCAGAGTCCAACCACTACTGATCACATCTACTACCACTCTAGTCTGATCCACCATGTAATAAGCCTGGCTTATTACAATAGCATCCTAAAAGAGTTCCCTATGTCTATTCTTGCCCCTCAGTGGTCTATTCAAGTAGTTATCAACAGGAAAAATTCCACTACTCCTCCCAAGGGACACTTGGTAATATCTGGAGACATTTTTGATTGTCACAACTGGGGGAGGTGGTTCTACTGGGTATCTGGTAGATAGAGGTCAGGGATGCTATAAACAATCTGCAATGCACAGGACATCCCCCTAAGCAAAGATTTATCTGACATAAAATGTCAATTGTGCTGAGGTTGAGAAACCCTGATCTCTCATCATCACAGCTGCTAGAGTGATCATTTTTAAAAACCAAGTAATTCTGGGCACTACTCTGTTAAAAACTCTCCAAAGGTTCTCTTTTACTCAAAGTAAACCAAAGCTCCTACAATGGGGCCCTATATGATCTGGCCCGCATTAGCTTTCTGACACCATCTTCTACCCCTTCCACCATGTTCACATTGCTCCAGATACCCTGCCTCTTTGCTGCTCCTCAAGCATTCTGGTTACGCTACCACTCCACGCCTTTGCTCTTAGCATTCGCTCTAGATGGGATGCTCTTCCCTTAGATATGCATTTTGCTAAGTCCCTCACCTCCTCTAAATCTCTCCTATTCTTTTTAGTTAGCATTACAAGCTGCTCCTTCCCCTGACATTTCTGATTCCCTTTATTCTGTTTTTTGTTTTCTATTTTCCACAGCAATCATCACCTTCTAATACATTATAAAATTTTCTTCATTGTGTACATTGTTTATGTCTATCTCTAGAACATAAGCTCCGTAAGGTCAGGGGTCTCTATTTGATTAAGCATCTAGAAGTGTGTTTTCATACAGGAAGGACTCAGTAAATATTTTTTTGACTGAATGAATTTGGTTGCCTGAAGACAAGAACCCCAATAGGAGAAAACTGTATATGTTGACATAAATAGGTAGATCAGGCCATTCTACCAGCAAACATAAAAGGAAGACATTCTTAACTCTATTCCCCAGGTGGACAAGAAGTTTGAATGACTTGCCCAAAGTCACACATTTATTATAGCAAATAGGGAAGTCAGGATTCAAACCCAACTCTAGAGTCCGTCCAAACCTTCTGCTCTTTAAACAGTGTGAAACTGCACCACAATAATCAGTATAAGATTAACATAGGGCTGGAGAAAGGAGACCTTATATGACTTTTTCCACTCTATAAGTTGGGCAAACTAAAGGTGCAAGAAAAAACAGATGAATAAATGAGGCTGGCAAAATTCTTATCTGAAAGAATAGAAGTAATGAGAGTAAAAGAAAGAAGAGGAAAAGGAGAGAAATCTAGTATTCTCAGAGAATCCCAGAGCTGGCAAGACCTTAGCGGTCACACAGTCCTCATTTCATAGATAAGGATGCTGAAGTCCACGGGTAGAACTATTTAATTTAGTTCAAAAATAGCTCTTATATGGTGTCACATCTTTAAGAAAAAAAATAAGAAAAATAGCTCTTATAAAGCAGGGCCAGAATAGAAAGAAACAACATTGTGTTGTAATCTAGTGCCCCTTTTACCACATCTCCCACATCTTTCTGCGGAAAAGTAGAACCACTCTTCAAACTGGAACTGGCCACTGTGACACAGCATAGTAAAAACTTCCATAATCTGCTTTAACTTATGGGCATGAGAAATGATTACTCAAAATAATGAACTATTTTTAACTATTTTTAACAGATTTTTAACAGATTATTTTCAAATTCACTTGATAACAAAACCTAAGTTTAAAAAGTGTTGTCAACTATTGATACTTAGTGGTTTGTTTTAATTAGCAAACTATTGTTAATATATAGTCAACATATAAATAAATAGATAAATAATCTATTGTTAAGATAGAAATATTCTTTCTAAAGCAGCTAAAAACTATTTTTCCTCTTAAATTCCTAAACATTTCCATAGGCTATGATCCACACTTTTAATCTAGCAGATAGGCATTTATTCATGTACATACATGTATTATATATGTTTATACACTTATTTATCCCTTGTCTCTGAGCATTCCAAGAGCATTAAAATCTCCCAGATTTTAATACCACTCACATATATACTTATAGCCATCAGAGCTGTGTAGAGGATAGGTAGGTTCTCCAAGTCCCAGTGTGAAGCAATTTTCCGTAGCACCAAATTCTCCTTCCTTCTCAGTGGCCAGCATATCTCCTGCATTAGGGATACCCTTCCAGCTGTGTGACAAACAGCCATGGCACCTACTAAATGGAAGTAGGGGAGGATATAAACTGGATTCCAGAGGACCTTCCTTTGGGGTTAATCTTCTGGGTTAAACTATAAATAAACTCCAAAAAAATATGGGTATATCTTCAATTAATTTTCAGTATAATAAATAAGAAATGCTTTCTTCTTTTTAAGTTAAATATGTGAATACACCACAAAAAGTCATACTTATGTTACACCTATAAAGAATGTTCCTTGACCCCAAAGCAGGACTACTAGAATATATGATTCCCTGGAATAGGACACCTGGTCATTTATATCATATACAACATGAATGACCTGAGGCCTCATTTGGCATTATAATTTTGTGCTTACCTGTTCATGGGACCTCTGGTTTCCACAATCTCTCCCATTTATGTCTAGAAATCTCCAAGAAGTGATGGATATGCTCACAAATCAGTCTTCCCACTACAGCCACCATCATATATCTGCTGTGTTTTTCCTTCCACACTTCCGTCCATCTCCCGCTTTCCTTACTGCCCACTTCTGTGGATGCTGTCTCACAAAGCCACGGGACAATTCCCCTTAGCTGCTGCCCTTGCTGTCCGTGGTGCTGTTGCCTGAAGCTCCTCAGTCTGCCTGTCCACAAGGTTCCAGAGCTGTCTGTGTTCTAAGTAAGCACGGGTAGCACGCCTCTGTCCTCCATCTCCGTCTCCACCTAGCATATGAAAGTTTACTATCGTAATAGCTGGCACCAGATTTTCTCTTACACGGAGAGATGACTTTGTTTAGGAAAATATTCTGATATGCAGCCTGAGCTTGAAGATAAGACCTTATAGGTATGGTGTTGCCTTGATAGAGGCTTGAGGAAAAAATAGGTGGCTAAATTCCTTTGCATATAACTGTTTTACTCTGGAGAGGGAAAGGAAGCATGAACAAGGAGCCTCTCAGGTGGTATGAGGCTGAGGTTTGTGTGGACCAAAGGACCAGTGGAAGTTTTCCGGAGATGAAGACATTCTAAGAATGAGAAAACCTAACGTGTAATTAAACATTGTTTCCATTTCTGCAGTGTGAAGCCGTGTGTCTCTCAGTTACCTCCAAACACTCATCTGCATACTAAACCCATTTTAGCTATTTTATATCAGGGTCAATGTGGTGTAAAACATAGACAATTTGAACAAAAGATAATAAGAATCTATCCATCCCACCTTTGCCATGAAATTTTCAGAAATCTTGGAGAGGGCTTTTGGACTTCCAGGGCCCATGAAATGGGTGAGGAGGGTTGAATAGTGGTTAAACTACCTCCAAGATAGAGCTGCGCTGCTGGTGTAGCTCCCACCCATTCTGAACAGCCCAACGCAGCGTCTCGCTAAACTTTCGTGAGAGTGCGCCTTCAACCTCTGCCTCTGGCCTCCTTCTGTTTTTCTCAAAAACTGGTCAAAAGAGCTTAGCAGGAAACAGAAGCCACAGTACCCAGCTGAGAAAAGGAAATAGAAAATACTATTGTGAAGAGTTACCAGATACTGACATATGAGATTATAAAGTAAGAAGGTAAGATAATGCAAATGATGGCCAAAGTACCCCTCACAGGAATAGAGTTAAGGTAATGGAAGAGATTCTCCTAGACTAGAACAAGGTTTTTTAGCCTCAACAGGATTGATATTTGGGGCCAGATAATTCTGTGTGCATTGTGAGATGTTTAGCAGCATCTCTGGCTTCTACCCACTAGAGGCCAGTAGCAGTTCCCCCAATTGTGACAACCAAAAATGTCTCCAGACGTTGCCAAATGTTTCTGGGGTTGGGGGGCCCAAAATAGCCCCCAGCTAAGACAATCCTGGAGGAAGTTGGAAGAAAGGTGAATTATTAAAATGTAATTTTGGAAAGGCTAAGGAAATACCTACACACAGTTGTCTTTGTTGCCTTTCTGGAACTTTATTTTTAAGAAATGAACACAATGTAATAATGGTGTATATTCCCTGAGCAACATAGCTCTTGGCTACTTTTCCTGAATCTTCTATTTCCGCTGTACCACGCACATCCTACAGGGCTATTTGGAATCATCGTCCTACCGTTGGTCTTATCAACCTTTTAGATTCTACTCAAATATCTACTCTTTGTATCAATATCATTCCTTCATCAATTTCACATATAGTAACCAAATTCTTACTCCTTGTCCACCCTAATATAGTCACTCTTTCCTAGGTTTTCCAAAAAAGTTTTATCTGGGCTCTTTGGGTACTCATCTGTCTATTTTTAAATTATGCTGTATAGTTCTTCCTTCAGAGCAAGATTTGTTTCTAATTAATCTTATGTCCTAATAATAGTAATAGGAGTACTAATTCTTAATATGAGTACAACACTTCACAATTTTCAAAGAACTCCCATATAGTCTGTCTTACTTTTTCTCACAACTTTGTGAAGTATATGTATTTAGAAATTGAGGTCCAAGGAGTTTTAGAGGGACTCACTTGGTATCATAAAACTAATAAACTGTGGTTCTGGATCTAGAACATAGAACTTTTGACTCTTTCCAATGTTAAAAAATAAAATAATATTTTAAAAGTTTGTGAAATTTGGTGATTACAAAGTCTTCTAGAGTATATTTAGTTCATGAAGCATGATGGGTAATAAACCAGTTTTCAAAGTTTGTAAAATGGAGAAAGAAAAGATTGGTTGAGGAAGTTGTAGGTGAGGGGGATATTTTGTAAGTCATAAAGCTATGAGAGTACTGACATATGTAGTAGTAGAGATTAAGGAGACAAACTAGAAAAATGTTGTAAGCACAAGACAAGGAATATCTTCCTGAAGAGGTGACAGAAGAGAAGATTAAAGAAAGGACCAGAGGGGTATAAAAAGAGATAATTTTAACAGTTCTTTTTAATTGCATTTTTGAAAAGATACTACATTCACAGGTTTCAAAATGAAAAATGCAAACAGATGTTTTGCAATTGCATCTTATATTCAAATATTTGACAACAAATATCAATTAACTATCTGCTATATACTAGGCACTATTCACCCATGAACTTATCTTCCTTTCAATGACTTTTTGAGGTAGTTATTTTGATCCCCACTTTTCAGATTAGGAAACTGAATATAATAAGTAATTTTCCTAAGGTTATACAGTTAACCCTGGAAAAGTGAGCGTGGAAACTCAGATCTGTGTCTCACTAGAGCACCTGCTCTTTCCACCATACTAGCCTGCCTTTCAGACATGAAAGACATAACTCTGTCCTCAAGGAATTTACCAACTTTTGGGCAAGACAGACAAATAATCTAGGCAATTACCATACACACAGAGCACTGTGAGTTTCCTATTTTCCTGAGGGATCATTAGAGAAAGCTTCATAAAATATGATCACTTAAAATACTTCTTTGAAACATTTAAGAAACTATTCCTAATGTTTAGCAAATTTTCTATTTTTAACTGTGCCTATTTTTATGAAATTTACACATGCCTTGGAGAATGGCACTGCAGGGGAGAAAATTGGTTTTACACATTTTATATTCTTAGTGCAGTTCTTTCCAGAGCCACAATGTGGTATTGTTGTGCAATTAAAATAGCTCCTTCTTTTTTTAGCAATCTGGCCTTTCCCTTGACTAGTTCTAATCTAAGAAATATCTTTTCTGAATCTTATTCTGTCAATGCCATACTAGGTGCTTATATTTTCCCCCTTAATTGGGGCTTTTTAAGGGTCCATGTTCTCAAATTTCTCCAGAAGCTGAGGGAAATGGACAGCCAAATATGTTTGTTCAGAAAAAGCTACTAGGGCACATTTGCCCATGTCATTGCTGCAAGGAAGAGGGACAACTCCATATTTGTTGGCTGGCGGCCTTTTATCACAGCCCCACATGGGATAGCAATGCCTGAGCCCCCAGGCTCCTGTCAGGAGAGACGCTGTGGCCTGTGCATGGGATAGCACCACTTGGGACCACCAGCCCAAGCTCTGTGATGCTCTCCAGCTCTTCGTGAAAGCCACATAAAAGCACATGGAAAATTAGGTTTCACCTTCCAACTCCTTAAGAGATAAGGAGCCCTGGGAGAAGGCAGTCCAGTAGAAGGAGTACACTGAGCTTTGGAACTTGCATCAGAAGTCCTGGAATATCCTTGGAAACCTCTGGAAAATTTCAAGCCTCGAATTTCCTATCTGTGCTTAAAAGATTATTTTGGCTTTCTCCCCATCACAATCATCATCATTAATGTTTATTAAGCTTTTATTGATTTTTTTACTATTTTGCTGTTACATCTGAACACCCTATGACAATTCCTCAGACTCCATCTAAGATTGTATTAGAAGAGAGGAAACACCTCAAATCAAATGTAAAGATGCAATAAGGCAAATAATAATAATACTTAATATTTTTGCATTACTTAGGAGTTTTCAGAGTACTTTCTCATACATTCTCTCGTTCATCCTCACAGCAACTCTGTAAGACAAGTACTGATAATCACAAATCAAGAAATGGAGCATTTGAGAGACTAAATGACTTTCCTCAAATCACCAAAGACGTTGGCAAGGTGGAACTCAGGCTTCTGATTCTCAGTGTACTGTGTTTCCACTGTACCTCAGCTACCCAAACTAAGTGGCAGACTATTACAACAAAATGCACACCCAATAAATGGAGTTTGGGATAAAGGCAAGGACAAGGGCATAACAAAGGGTGGGAAATTAGAGAAACAGAACTTTTATGAGGTGAGTGATATTTTAATAATCAAAATGTGGAACATACTTTGAACTCTCTTTAGGCAGAATGCTTATAAAATAGCATGGTAGGGCAGCCAGAAAGTTGATTCCACAGCTTGTAAAAAAAAAAAAACCCTCTCATCAGCTAATGTTTGTCATGATGTCTTTCATTTGAAAATGTGCTTTGCACATGTGAATGCCTAATAAATGCTAGTTGATAATGGCAATGAGGACTGATGAACTGAAATCACCTTTGGCACCAAACTTGTCAGCTTTCACATGAGTAGAATATGATGAAGAACACTGTGTCCCATTAACAGCTTGCTCAGCATTTGGGTCTGTAATAGTAACTTTTTGAACCCACTGGGTGGGGGTACAAGGGCTGATAACACAAGGCTATATACACACAATGCCAATCATTCCAATGAAAACTGAAAAATTCAGTCAATCATCCAGGGATTTATCCACATGACATAAAACATCTGGATGACTGAGTGTTTCCAGTTTTCACTAGGATGGTGCCATGTAGATTCTCACATCTACTCTTAGAGCCAGTAATACTCCAAGATAAATAAACTTTTACATAGCGTGGCACATTTGGGGCCACAAGAGTATATTTCATTCAGTGATTCCCTTAGTAAATATGTTTGTAAGAGGGAGTATTATGTGTCACCACTCTTTTAGTAAAAGAGACCAAACATGCACAAAGCAATCATAGTGTACTGGAGGAAGATAGTGATTACAATGCAAGGTAACAAAGGCTATCATAGAGGCATAAACAAAATGCTAAGAGAATGCAAAGCAGAAATAACCTATCTCTGCCTAAGAGAGTTTGCAAACCTTCAAAGATAAGGTGGCATTTGAACGTTTTACTCAAACAGTTTAGGCATGGGTGTTCTAAGTGAAAAAGAAAGTCAGAAAAAGTGACATATGCAAAGACAAAGAGATACTCATAAACACTTTTTAGAGAAAAGGAGAAATTGGGGGAGTGGTAGAACATAGAGAATATCGGCAATATCTGTCCTAGGTCCTACGTGTTAGAGGGTAAGACTTTAGCCCTCCTCTGCTACATGACTCTCAAGAAGTAAGAAGTTGATAGGCAAGAGAACTGGCTCATGTACGGCCAACCCCCTCAACCTTTGCAGACTACAATCTGGTTTACTGGGAGTCAGAATTCCCTGCCCACATGGCCTCCAAACCCACTTAAGGGCCTGCACAAGTTTTCCCCAAGGTCTATCCTCAGCAGCAGGATTATGCTGCTGATGTGAGCACCCCTACAATGAGGTAGGCAGCTATTTCACAGTGTGTGGACAAGCTTGAATGTGTAAGCTGGAGTCCACATGGTGAGTATGAGGCCCCTCACACTGCAAGCCGGAGCTGGATGTAGGAAGAGAAGGTGAGCAAGCTGAAAGGCTGGGGCTGGGAGCCAGCTATCCCCAGCTACCATGGTCAAGAGTGGAACTCTCAGGAGTCCAAGAATTCTAAATTCAAACCTAGCCTTCCTGGCTGCTATAAAGGTAGGATAATCAACATAAGATAGTGCAATATATTTTATTTAACAGTTTGTTATCTTGCTTTATAACTTTTAAATATTCAAATAATTGGTATTTGAGCCTCCACTGATACTCGTGACCTGAGTTCTATAAGTGTTAGGGACAGTTCTATATTTGGGGAGTCTGGTCAAAGATGAAGCTGGAGAGAGAAGTTGGGACTAGTCTCTGAAGAGTTTTACACTACATGCTTAGCAGAGACATCCTAAAAATAGACGGGTGAGCTGTTAAATGACTCAAATCCTTCCTTTTCACATCTTCTCCAACCGCTCCTGCCCTCAGAGATGTCTTTCTTTTCTAAACTACTATTATAATTATTACCTACAGCATAACAAGTTAGCTCTTATTTATAGGATATCTAATTTCTTAATGAATATCAATCTTATCTCCCCAACCTGACTATAAGCTCCAATATTGGATAACAAATATCCAATATTTCCTTTTTATCTTCCATGGATGTCTTGCATAGTTTCAGAGTGGTAGTTTTTCTAATGACTACTTAATGATTCACTGTAAAGAAGCTAGTGATGAAAAACAAATGTTAGCATCACAACTGAGCCATGTTCTTATGCAACCCTTTTATATTCCTTTACCCCTTCAGAACTGGCTATATAATTTGCAAGACCCGGTGAAAAAGGAAATTGTGGGGTCTTTTATTCAATAATAATTGAGAATTTGAAGAATCGGCAGCAAGGCATTAACACAAGCATGGGGCCCTTCTGAGCACAGGACCCTATGTGACTGTCCAGGTCTGCTTCCCTTTACTCACTAAAGACAAGATGACTTTCCTTCAGGCTTTGTTAGTAAAATCAGTGAGAATGGTCTTTATAAGTCTTCCCAAAGTGTGGTCCGGAAGTTGATGAGATGATTTTCGATGGTACACAGATGGACATTTGTTTAGTGTCATAGTTATGTACAAATGTGTTATGATATATGTAATAGTTATGTAAATGTGCCTTAGAGAAATATAATTTGCACATCAATCAATAAGTTCATGTTTATTATTGTTTGGGACAAGGCTAAGTTAAAAAAATGGGCCAAATTAAAGAAAAATATTAAGTGAATAAGAGTACAGGTGGTATGCAGATGTTGCAGAAAGTATAAAATGGTACTTCAATGACAGAAGTTTGGAAACAGTGGAAAAACTGGATGGTTAAGGTGTCCTATGACCGCAAGTATTTGGTAGCAGTCTTGGGCCACACCCAACCTTTGATTTTTCTGTTCCGGCCGACCATTTTTTTTGTGTTTTCCCATTAAGCTGTTAAAAGATTTTACAGTATTAGACAAAGAAAGGACGCTGAATCTGGAGCCTAGTCTTGGAGGCAGTCAACAATAACTTCCTAGATCTCAAAGTCCAACAGCCGTTCGCCACGTCCTTTCCTGATCCTATTTTGTAGACAGGGAAGACTCTTCACCATGGGCAGAATACGCACCTGGAACTGGCCACAAAGCCATTTCTACCAATTTTCCAGTCAGCCTTAAAGTACTTCCAACCTTCTTTACACTCTTTATTCATTATTGTGGATATCTAAAAGATGTTTGTTTAATAAATAATATTTATTATTTATTATTAACCACAGTTATTGCCCTTCTGAAATTTATACATGGCACACAAAATTTAGCAAAGATTACTTGAGATAATTGCCTGAATTTATACTCCAGAGTACATGAAAGGGTTCAAAGTAGAATTCCTAACCTTATTTGAACTTATCAACAATCCAGTAAGTATTAGTATTTTCATACTGTAGATGAGTCTCAGGAGGCCAGTGGCATGCCCAGGACCACCCAGAGGTCGAGTCTCTGAAGGAGGTTCTAGGTCTTCCAACTCCCAAGTTCAGAATGTTTTCACCATTCTTTGCTTGGGCACTTAACACCTGGGCCCCAGTATTTCATTCTAGAATGGTGTTTCTTCCTAAACTCACCTAGGACTAGTATTCCAAATTCTGAAAGGTGTTGATCTTAGGGATTTAGGGAACAAGGAATCAGAATTTCTGGGAATTCTCAGAAATTCCAAAAGTCATAAGTTATTCTTAAAGTACTTCCAACATTCTTTGCACTCTTTACTCATTATTATGAATATCTAAAAAATATTAATGTTATTAATATTATTAATGTTAAATTATTAACATTATTTAAATAATGTAACATTCAGATCTTCTAAGGTTAACAGCAGGATCCTGAATCACACGTCAATATTACTGACCTAAGAACATATTTTGCTTCCAAAACATATTGTTTCTAGAAACACCAGAATTCATAGAATTTGTATAAAATATTCCATATAATTAAACTTACTAATATTAATTTCATTTATAAGAATGACTCACACAGGGCCATGAGCCCACATTTATTCTGTGGGAGCAGCTATAATCAAGACTGACTGATTAGACTGTGATCATTTCTCTCTTATATGCTCCTGCCCTAGAACACTATTTCCTGAGACTCCTTTGATTCAGTAACTTCTCTATGTTGTTTATGAAGTTTAATTCTCTCAAAAGATAACACTTTACATGTTTTCTCAATTTCTCAGCTGATTTTTCTTGGGATTCAAAATTTAGAAAAGCATATCAATGTAAAAAAAATGCTGGGAAGAAATACCCACACGGAAACACCACCTAGAACAGGCAGCAATCTGGGATCCTGAGCATCTGGGTGGAGCAGTTAGGTCACATTATTTGTGTTCCAAGAAAGAGAAGGGCAACAACTAAGTAAGGTTTTTAACAGTATTTCCTCCTTTTTAAAATAAAGACCCTTTTAAACCTTATATTAGGTAATAAGTATTCTATATGGAATTAAAATCCACTATCTTCCCAGGAAGAACTATTATTTAGGAGTTAATTGCTAGCTGCTTGTTTAGTCTTTCTGTGGTTGTCAGATTATTGCCGAGTGGGGGCCTCATAAACAAGAAGCTTCCTAGCATGTCCTCTCCAGACTAAATGGACATGTGTTTCCCATTTAAACATTTCATTGCCCCAACTGAAAACAAATCAGCTATGTCTTTGGGATCTTAAGGGAAGAAGGTTTGGGATTTATTCCTGGACAAGCCTGAGGAAAACATTACTCTAATGGATGAAACATGTTTGTACTAAAGACTTCTTAAAAGTGTTAAATTGGTCTTTCCCAACTTGATCTCTTCCTTGAAAAGAGAGAAAATGCAGAAAAGTTCATCAGTATTAGCCTAGTGTGGTCCTTAAATGAGGGGTAATGGATAAGCCTTGCTTGGGTTTAGATAAGCATCAAAAGGAGTAGTCACTGTCTCTAGGGATTATTTGCACACCTTCAACAATGTGGTCTAGAAGTCCCATTCTCTCTTGGCCCTATTCAGCAATAGAAACCCACTTCCTGTTTTCTCAAGCCAAATTCCCCCCATCAATTCAACTTTTCCCAAGAAGGCTATCACTGATTTCTCAATGCTCAATGTGTTCAGCAAGAAAATTTGTCCTGAAAAAAATATTTGAGCTTCTGCATTTAAAATAATGGTCTCTTTAAGATTGCAAGCCCACTGTGGAGGAATTTTGACTTATTTTATTAATATGTTTTGTACCCTGATGGAGCACAGAAAATAAGAAAATAGATTATTTTTCTTAGCAAACCTGGGGTGTGTTTGGTTTAGCAATTGGACAATTTTTAGAGTTTCAGCTGGGCAGCACAACATGAAGCCACTCTGAAAATTGTATGTCAAGTTCTCAAGCATAATTAAGAAAATTCATCATCAATAATGGTTTTATTCCAAAATCTATGTGATAGAACTACCTAGCAAGCAGAATATGTTGGGTTTTTTCCTTTTTTTTTCTTTTTTGAGTTTGATTTTGCTATAAGAAGGTTTAGAAACTCAAAGAAACTTGAGAGTTGGCAAGATCCACCATGAATCCAAAGAACAGTGCTGTGTTAACTTATTAGAAGCTGGCATCTTGCTCGTGTTGGTCCTGTGCCACTCAGGCATTGAAAATATATAAGAATAGCGTCAAAGACCATGTAAAAATTATCCTCTTATATATATCTGATTCAAACTTAAAATGGAATGTAGAAGTCACTTTTTCACCACTCAAACTGGTGAGCCTTCATCTGGAGAGAGTCTGATATACAATTATTCTTATTTTAGGCTTGCCCCTAGAATTCACCAGACATGTGTCTCTTAGCAGGAAAAATTTAAGCAGATACAATAGGGGTCAGTCTGTGGTTTTATCTAAATTATCTTCTGGCTTTCATATTCCATGGTATGATGTCTATCTTTTTTAATTTTATTTTTTTAAGACTCTAGGTTTTCCTTAGAATTGTCATTCTGTGATGTAGAGTAAGACCTCACTTGACCAGATAATTCACATTCTTGTGAAATGTAAGCATATTACCTCATACTGGAAAATCATATTTAGTTTGTATTTGGTACCAACATTATTGTCCTCCAACAAGAGACTGTGATAAATTTCAGGAAATTCATTGTGAATATATAGATATGTTATTCACCAAGACAAGTATAAATATCATCACATATAATAATTAACATCATAATAATGATTATCAATGCTTGTTTTCAGACCCTAGTCAATGGTCTTTAGGCCTTGAAGACAGTTCTGAATATACAATATTCTCTGAAGTCATAGTGGGAATTTTGTTTTTGGTGTGGATGTCCAGTGAATTGAATTAATCAACATGTACCAAGAGTTTGTTCATTACTTTGCAGCTCAAGCCATAACAACTTCTGTTCCTAGATCCCACTTCTTACCTCAAACCCTTCAGTACTAGGGTATTCATGGAGCTTCTGTTCCTACTTCTACATACTTCATTGGTCTATCTCCTACTTTTCTTAGATTTCTATAATCATACTATTTTTAATCAACTTTATGGAGGCACAATTTACATATAATAAAATGCACATATTTTGTGAGTACAGTTTAATGAGATTGACAAATGTATGTAGTTATTTAGCCACCAGCCCAGTCAAGAAAGGGACCAATTCCGTCAGCTCAGAAAGATCCATTCTGACCTTCGCAGCCAGTCCACCCAATCCCAGTCTCAGGTAACCCGCTGAACTTCTTTCTATTCCTACAGATTGGATTTGTCTTTTCTAGAGCCTCATATAATGGAACCAAACATGTACTCTTTTGTCCCTATCTTCTTACACTTAACATAACATAACATTTTTGAGATTGATCCATGTTATTGCACGAATCAGTAATTTGTTCCTTTTCATTGCTAAGCAGTACTTCATTTTATGAACGTACCACAAATGCATACTCATTCACCTGTTGTGGGCATTTAGGTTGATTCCATGTGGGACTATTGTGAATAAAACTACTATAAACATTTGTGTATAAGTCTTATAGAGACAACGATTTTCATTTCTCTTTGATAAATACTTAGGAATGGGATTTCTTGGTCCTATGGTAACTGTATTTTCAGATAGGTAAGAAACTGGCAAACTGCTCTCTAAGTGATTGCATAATTTTTCATGTCCACCAGCAAAAGTATAAGATTTCTAGTCGTTCCACATCCTCACCAGTAGTTGGTATTGCCAATCTCTTTAATTTTAGCCATTCTAGTGGGTTTGTAATGGAAATTAGAATAGTGAAGACGTTGCTTCAGGAAGGTTTTGTTTCTCCTCGTATTAGGAGCCCACTGACCCATTATCTAATATATATTTAAAATGAAGACCATCTTTAAATGAATCTTGTGATTCAAGTGCATTAGCTATGTTTTCAAGGCTTGAGTCACTTGAAATTTTGATAAGCACAGAATTTTGTTACCTTTATACAAGTAATTGATTAAAATATTCAGTAAAATTGTGCCTAAAAATAAAGTTCTGAAGTATGCTAATGAATACACATAATCTTTGGATATATTATGTAGCCAGTCAAAATTTCTATACATTTGTACTATATCATCGTGTGTCTCACATTTCTTTGCTTTTTTTTCTGTTGATAAATGAGAAACTTACTCAAAATTCTCTTGGAAATTTTCAAATTTCTGGCTACCAGACTGAGGATAAAACCATCAAGCAGAAGAATACAGAAGCCCTGCCATATAAGTTTCTTAATTTTTTAAAGGCCTCTAAAAATGAAGATGAAGTTTTTTAGAATCTCCTAATCTACATTTTACTAATTCCTCCAATTTAAAGGACAATAATGAACACATCTTATGTTCTTGTGTTTGTGTTCCCTTTTTGTCATCCTTTTTCTCAAAAAGAATCCACTCAATAATTTTCTGGGAAGCAAAATCAAACACAACTTAAGAAAATTCAGTAGGGGGCTTGGATTGACCAAAAAAACCAAACACAGACATTGCTTCAGTAAATCAAGCTGAATTCAGTTTTCTAAAAGATTCTTAAGGAATTTAGTGCTGTTAGAATACACAGCACATTTTCCATAACAGATGGAAGGGCAAGTTTCCACACCCTAAAATTCTGCATAGTTATAGATTATAACATCAAAGTGAATGAGGGTCACATCAGCCTGCTATGCCCCCTTAGACTATTATATATAAAACCAGATCAGGCCTTAGCATAGGCTATCTGAATATATGCCTGAGACCATCCAACTGGCTGTTAAACAAGATACTATATGATTACTGGGCACTCTTCAATATGGTACATTCAGGCAACACCCTCAGTCTCTGTAGACCAATATGAGCCCAGTCCAGGTACTTTCCTGAATGCAATACAATGGGATAAGGACAAGGGTCAATTGCGCTGATGTCTCCAGAAGCCAGGTCAACAAGGCCTTAGACTGGTTGTAGGTATATTATATAATATTTGCAATTCTGTCCATTTTTGCTTCACAAATTTTAAGGCCATGTCACTAAGTGGTGTTAGGTGTTACCTAAAATTGTTATAGCTTCATGTTGAATTCTCCTTATCCCTAACAGTGGTCTTTACACTAAAGGCTATATTATCTGTCATTAAAATGGGTACACGAGGTTTCTTTTGCCAAATAGTCATCTGATGTATATTTTCTCATACTTTTATCTTCAAAATTCTGTTCTTGTGTTTTATGCATCTCTTGTCAACAGCATATTTATGGGATTTTTAAAATCCCATTTGACCATCAGCAATTTATTTGGTGTTGGGGTGAGATGGGGAAGGGGCATTCTTTCCCTGAGAAGGCAGGGGCTGAGTTAGGTATCTAGTGGTACAGACAGCAGGGGCTTATGGGAGCCAGCACAGATATCTTTTTTCTGAGGCTCAGGGAGACAATTCTGTATTTATCTGTAGGCCTACTTGATGCCTACTTTTTGCCTTACTGACAGAAACACCGTTAACTTTAAATAGACCCTTTGAAAACTCACCTGGAGCCAGGGAGAACAAAATTGAGCAGGTCAGTAGAAGTAGGGACTGCTCTCCTGGATGAGGGAAGTTCTCCGCAGTTAATCTGCTTCTAACACCCCACTGGTGACAAGAAGGGCATTGCACAAACAAGAAACATCAGGGAAAGGGATTGAAACAAAACACTTCCAGGGATTTTTTTTTTTTTTCAAAAATTAACTGTGCTCTACTGCTTTGGGGATTAGGCTATTTTGCTGCTAAAAAGAAAAAAGAAATTCTTCAGAAGTCTCCTCAGTTACTGTTCTGTACACTTTCCATTGGGCTGGGAAAAGGGCTTCTAAAATTCTGAGTGCCATATTTGTACCTAAGGAAAAAACCCCAAACCCTCAACTTGAGAGTAGCTAAGTGGTATTAGTTCACCATTACCTCTTGTATTAACCTGAATAGAACTGGAGACCATTCTTCTAAGTGAAGAATCACAAGAATGGAAAAACAAACACCACATGTACTCACCATTAAATTGGAACTAATCGAACAACACTTGTGTGCACGTATGGAAATAAAACTCATCTGAAATCAAGCAGGTAGGAGGGGGGAGAAGGGGATGAGTAAATTCACACCTAATGGGCACAATGCACACTATTTGGGTGATGGGCACACTTACAACTTTGACTCAAACTGTACAAAAACAATTTATGTAACCAAAATGTTTGTACTCCTGTAATACTCTGAAATAAAATTTAAAAAAAAAGAGTAGCTAAGCAACAGGGAAAATATCTTGAATATACTTCTTGGAAGAGCAGGACAGTCATACACACTCCATACACTCCCTTTTTCCTTCCTGCATTTTTCTTTCTTCTTGCATTGCAATACTTCTTTCATCTTTGAATGTCTTCTTCCGTAATGCCACCCTAAGGGCGTGGGCCTCCTGACCTACAGCCCAGGACACTTGTGTCTGAGTAGTCCCTTGGTAGTACAGAAGGAAAAGGGAACCTAGAGCATGATATGGGGTGGTGTATTAATGCTTTACTAATGTTGTCTCATTTAATCCCCCCACCAATCTCTGATGTAGGTATCATTTTACAGAAGAGTAAAAAAAGCTCGGGGGATAAGCAACTTGCCCAAGATTACACTGAAAGTAAGTAATCAAGCAGGGACTGGAACCAAGGTCCACATTTTTCCAGTACATCATGTTATCCCCTGAAATTCCCCTCTGTAGAGGGGAATTTGCTAATCTGCAGCAGGACTCCAATACCCCACACACATATTTCTCTTTTGCCCCCATCCCACGCACCAAAACTGTGTCCTAGTCCTTTCTAACCAAGTAGTCATTGTAAGGGCTAATCATCGTCTCAAGGCATGGGTTGAGCCCTCACCTTTTTTGCAGGAGAGATATCTGGAGGCTCCTGGAAACTGTGCAGTGAAGGCAGGAATAATTCTCTGCTGGTGGAAATTTAGGCACAGGAGTAAACTGAGGGAGTTATTTTTGGTGGAAATCTTTTACAGACATTGACTCTTCTATGCCTGAAAGCTTGATTGGGCAAGTTGAGTTACATGCAAAAAAAAAAAATTTTTTTTAATCTTCTTAAAAATGTATTACAATATCCCTCCTCCCTGCCTGGCTAGAGCAAAGACAAAGATTAGACAAACACACCCATGCCAACCCTGCATCTCCCCCTGCCAAGGTTGTAAAATACAAATGCCCATTCTCTTTTTCTGCATTTAACAAATTTTGAAATGTAACAGGCACAGAAAAGTATAGAGATTAATATTATAAGCATGCTTTACTTACTATCCAGCTTTTGTCAAATTTTAATATTTTGTCATATTTGCTTCTCATGTTTTTTTAAGAAATAAAATATTTCCGATATATTTGAAGAACCCAGTATACCTGTTTCAATTCTATTTCCTGCCCTCTTGCCCAGAAGTTGCTTTTACTAAAATTGTTTCTAAAATAATTTGGAATTTTTCTGAAATTATTTCTCTTACCCATGTATATTTTTGGTATTTTAACTATGTACATAAGTGTTTACAAACAATATATGATTATAGTGTGCATTTTTAAGCTTTATATAAAGTGTCATGCATTTTTCTGCAACATGTTCTCCCCTCAAAGTCATGTTTATGAGTGGACAAGTATAGCTATGGCTCATTCATTTTTTGTTTCTGAATAGTATTCCATTGTATGAACATGTCACAGTTTGTTTATTCTCCCATTGATGGACATTTCATTTGTTTCCAATATTTTGTTATTGCAAACCATGCTGCGATGAACATTTCTGTTCATATCTTCCTGTGCACATGTGTGAGTTTCTCTAGCTGTCCAGGACTGCTAGCCTTATTTTACCTCTGCTTAACTGAGTGACACTAAGCAAATAAATATGTGACTCTAAGAAATAGTTTTCAGATGCCTTCAATTTATCAATGACCTGGCTATCTTCCTCTTAGGAATGCTGAGTTTTTATAACTAGAATAACATTCTGAGATATTTTTCAGGAACTCTAGAGTGTCAGGCATTTATTTCTTAAAGGTGTTGTTTAGTGTATTCATTTCTATAACATTCAATTACTTTATTAGGTTATAATTCAAAGGGTACAAGATGCCACATAGCTATGTATTATATATTCAAATGTCCAATGGGGGAGAATAATTTCTCCTGGTCGGTGAGAGCTGTAAGCCTATAAGTTACAGCAGGGGTCTTAAAATAGCGGTGGTATGGAAGGAAGAAAGGAAGAAGGGAAGGAATGAAGGAAGGAAAGAAGGAAGGAAGGGAGGGGAGAAAGGAGGGATAGAAGAGAGAAGAGTGGGGAAGGAGGTGCATTAGTCAGGTTGGACTGAGCTGTAGCAACAAGCAGACCTCGCCATGTCATGGCTCCACAGACTGAAACCTTATTTCTCTGCCGTGCACACTCCAGGATGGCCCCAGGTCAGCGAGGGTTGCAGCTTCTCTTCATGCAGTCACTTTTCTGGGTCCCTGGCTGACTGTTGCTTTACCGTCTCTAAAATGTGGCTCCCAGAGTTGATCGGAGGTTGTCATCTCAGTCAGCCAGATAGAAAAAGGCATGGCAGAGTGCAAGTGAGAGGTCTGAGCCAGGATCACAACTGTCACCTACCACTTCTGCTCACATTCCACTGGCTGGAAATTAGTCACGAGACCATATCTAACTGCAAGAGATGCTGGGAAGTGAAATATGCCTGTGTGTCCAGAAAGAAGAGTAAATGGACTTTGCTAAAATGCTAATTCTGTTTTCTACAGGAAAGAGAAAAGGAGTTGGTATAGTTTTAATTGACATATTTGGAGCAAATATTTGCCAACATTAGTAAGAAGCAATAGTTAACAACAATTGAGCTGGAAAATAATTTGCAATCAAAAGTGCTCGCTCTCTCTTCTTCCTTTCTCTGGTAGATCTGTGCTATTTTTTTCTTGCCTATATTTCATTCCCTCTTCTGTGTCTGGATAGCAACAGATCTCCACTACTCAATCCACACAGTTTTGGTGAGGATGTATCTTGGGCCCTCAGAAAAGTAGAGCTGAGGCCGGGCACGGTGGCTCACGCCTGTAATCCTAGCACTCTGGGAGGTCGAGGCAGGAGGACTGCTTGAGCTCAGGAGTTCGAGACTAGCGCTGGTAAAAAGGATGCATTATCAAGGTGGCCACCACTGCTATGGGGACAGATGCTCCATAATTGTATGCCCCTAGATGAAAGTGGGGAGCACTTATATATTAGCTCAATTGAAGCTCTGTCTCTAAGGCTGGTGGAAATATCCTGGGGACTAGGTGCTGCAGCAGTGACTGGACTACAAGTGGGAACAAGAGGAGTTGCATTGGCTCCCAAGTGGTGTCTCATAGAGGTAGGCAATCCTGGTCTGGCTGCTCAGTACACCTCCGACTTCAGGGCACGGTGATTGGGTCATGAGTGTATATACACCAAGCTAGGACAATAGAATCCTCACTCAGGATTTTTATAACAGCAGCTTGTTTCCAAGATTCTTCTTCCAAAGCTGAATGAGCGTAAGTCTGCATCTTTCAGTAGCCATTGTCCCTACTACAGGGAAAAACTTGCCTGCAGAGGTAAGAGACAGGCAGATCCTGATGCCGTCAAGTCTCATTTCCAGTACTTGAGATTCTCAGAATTACCCTAATTCTTATAGATCTTCCTTTCATCCCGTGACCACATCCCATCCTTCTAATAAATCCACTGATTAAACTATCTTAACCTAATTTGAGTTGGATTTCTTCCACTTGCAACTGAATGTACCTGAACTGAAATGTAGAAATTAATAGATAAAAATGGAGTGTTACTAATTACAGGCCTTCAAATCTAGAACTAGTTGACCTGTTGTAGTTTGCAAAGCCTGGAGGATCTCAACCCAAGGCCAGCTCTTCAAGGCAGGAAATTTGAAACACAGTGGAAAGAATCGAGGCTTAAGAGGAGCTGGAGAAGTAACTGGAAGTCTCCTTTCTCAGCCCCTTCCCAAACCTCTCCTGAGGTCCTCGCTCCCCCAGGCCTGTTATAATGTAATAGTCCCCACCCCCACCCACTGTAAATCACAATCTGCTGGAATTCTGCCTGAGGACGGGGCAGATTAACACTACCCAAAACTCTTGCCTGGTTCTGTCCAAAGCAGAAGATTAGAGTGAAGCCTTTAAATTGAGGTCTTTAGGGGTGAGCACATCTGAGTCCTGCCAAGAAAAAAAAATGTGGAGATGGGATGGGTTCAGATTCAAGAATTGTGACTCAACAATATTACTGGCATTAGTTTCTAATTATGAAATCTCCAGAAATTGAATCTAAAGCCAGCCAAGCCAGGTCTTAAAGGAGGTACATGTCATTCATCCACTGGGATGTGAGAACAGTGCTGCTCTCAGTGGAGCCCTCCTCCAGGTCTGGCTATGGGGGGCAAAGTTTGAAGAGCAAAGGTTGAAGTAAGAGGACTGGGGCACAGCCAGATAGACCAGCCAAGGAAGTCACTGTATTGTCAAGGAATTGAATCCTTAGTGTTCCTGGTGTCATAGGCTACAGAAAAGTGAACACTATATATAACTTCCCCTTTGCTTTTCCCTAAATGAAAATTTTATTGTTGTTAGCTTCTCTTCTTCATACCCATTAAGGATGGTTAAAATACTAATTTAGCTATAGACTACAGGACCATAAGAAACCACCTACAGATATGATTGAAACATACATGTGCTGCAAAGTTCCTGGATGAGTGCTTTAGGGAGTTTTTGGCTTCGCGTTAGGCAAAGGCATGACTAGGAAGAAAGAGGGGTGTGTGCTGGGAAGCCAAGCGTGGAATGTGTTGGATCTGTGTTGCTTTTGTCAGTTCCAATATTTCTTGCCTTCTGATAACAGCACTCCCTCCTCTTGCAAGAGGCTGCTCCCGCTCACAACTATTTCCCCTTGGTTCCCGTGGATCTGCGGATCAAAGTGTCCCACATGAAGCAGTCTGGCCAAGCAGAGGACCCCACCTCCCTGACCACAGTGCTGATTCACAAAGCCACATCACCTAAGCCAGGCCAATCAGTGTCTTTCCCCTGGATTGTTCTACTTAGAACTAGCATGGAAGATTCTTTGCCCTTTGCAAGAAGGTGAATCTAAAGCTGCCACTAGCCATGTTTGCTGTCTGCTGAAAGGCTGGTTAGTTGGAAAGAATGAAGATAAGAGAGAAAATAAGAGGCAAAGAACAGATGGACAAAAAGAGAATCCTGAAGTGTGGAAGCCTTGTCAAATCTGGAGCCCAGGGCAAGAGTACAAATGGAAGATCTGCATATTTCTGTCCACGCATTAATGTTATAAATCAAGCTAACAAACTGTTAAACAGATTATGTTCTGCTCCCCTCTTTAACAGATATACATACATTCATAATGACCTGAAAAGTCATGTTTGCTTTTAGAATTCTCAGACTCTTGGATTTCTTTTCCAGAACATGGCAGTGGTGGGGGAGAAGGTTGGAACCTAGCACCCAGCCTGTGGTCTACCCAATTCTCTTCTCACCCCAGCCCCATCCTGCATCCCGAGTGGACGTGTGCATGTGCGTGTGGCAACTGTAGCATGTGCATCTCAGGTCTACCTGCACTCCCCCACCTCCGAAAACAGTGGCCTTTTGTCCATCCCTCAATAGTATGAACCAGGAGAAGAGGCTTATGCAGGCACTGAAAGTGGGCTTGGAATAACTTGTTTTGGGAATTCCAAATCTCAAGTGCCTGGAGTATGGTCTAGAACTGGGGGTGCAGGCTCCAGGCGGGTACATGAAGGTGGCCCCATAGACTCTTTGTTCAGGGGAGGGGCACAGTCAGAGGAGTGTAGGTGGGGCTCAGGGAAAAGTATACAGGCCTTACTTGGTCTAATGGTATGACTGCGTGTTTGTGTCCCACGCAAATTGATATGGTGAAACCCTAACCCCCAATAGGATGGTATTAGGAGGCAGGGTCTTTGGGAGGAAAGGAGCTTTAGATAAGGTCATGAGGATACAGCCCCCATGATGGGATTGGTGTCCCTATAAGATAAGAAAGAAACTAAAGCTCGCTCTTTTTGCCATGTGAGGCTACAAGAAGATGACTGTCCCAGGAAGTGGGTCCTCACCAAACACTGAATCTGCTGGCATCCTGATCTTGGACTTCCCAGCCTCCAGAACTGGGAGAAATAAATGTCTGTTGTTTAAGCCACCCAGCCCGTGGTATATTGTTATGTTAGCCCAAACTGACAAAGATAGGGTATGGGCTTTGTTCCAGGGTCTAGGATCTCTGCAGCTGCCCTGGCTCTGGCAGCACGTCTCTGGGCTGGGTGAGCTATTTTTAAAATAAAGCCTCTTTATAATTTTCCTGAGTTTGATAGGTTTCTGCTACATGCAATTGAAAGAATCCTTATTAAAGCTTACAGTGCCAATCCAGTGATTCCATCTTTTTAAAAGCACTTATTCTTACCATAACTTGCTAAATCAACCTTCTTTCTCCAGCACTGCAGTAAACTGTGCTCTTGAAAGTCACTAAACCAATAGCTTTTCCTCATCCCCAATTAGCTGGTCTTCTCTATAGCACTTGAGTATATGAAACATTCCCTTCTTACCAAAAACCTCTCTTAACTCTGGAATAATAAACAAAGCTTTATTCTCCTCCTATTTCTCAAACAGTTCCTTTTAAATTGACTTCAGTAGCCATCTCGCCAACTGTAGATGTTCTGCAAAGTCCAGTCTTCCTCTCTGGCTGAAACTACTTCCAAAAGCCATCTATCAGGAATAGTTATTTGAGTGACAATGACACTTTCTTACCTCGACCAACCCATTCATTCTTGTACCTCAAAGTGTCACCTCCTTAAAGATTAATCTCCAACTCCCATCTCCATCATTGACCTTGGTACCAAGTTCTGTTTTCATGTCTTCACTTACTGGGTGTTTACATTTGGGTTTTGAGCTTTATTCATACATCTAAAACAATCATCTTCTCCTGTAATTTAGTCTCTCCCACTTTTGTTGTTTTTTGTTGGTTTTGTCAACAATTTGTTCTGCTAATCCCCGGGTTTTAAACCAGCATTATCTTCAACTCCATTATCTTTTTCTTGCCATGAAGACCTATTGGTTCTTTCCTTACAAGATGTTTGCTATTCACCCTTTGTGTTTTGTTCCTCTTGTAGCAATCTCTGTCTGATCAACCTGTTTCCAGTTCTCGTTCTGCTGTAGTTTACCTTCATTCTTTTACCAGAATAATCCTGCTAAAGTAGCATTTTTTTAATAGCAATTTTTTTCTGCTCAGAAACCTTTAATGGATCTCTGTGGCCTGAAGAAAAGTCCAAACTCCTTTGTCTGACACACAAAACCCTGCAAGATTAAGGCTCAACTTCAATCTCCAGTATTTTCTTCCACTTTGCTTTAAAATAAACTCTCCCGCTGATCCAGGCCCACCTTGCCATACTCTCCTGAGCACAAATTCCTCATTCCTGTATTCCTGCCTTCATCCCTTCTCCTCCACTCCCCTACATGAATAGCCACCACCCCCTCCTCACCTGTCCAAATCCTTGCTGATGAAACTCAAGTCCCTGTTCCTCGAAAAAACTCTTCTCCCACTTCAGCTCACAGTGTGTTCTTTCTTCCTCTTCTGGACAACTTCTGTCTGCTCTATTTGTTTGATACTTAGTAATTTACTGTCTTGAACTGTTGCATAAATTTTTTTTCATGCTAAAGTTGCCTTTTAAACCAGATTTTAATTGATATGAAAACAGAATCTATGTCTGGGTTTTCTATTCTCCCCATTACCACACACCCCTACACTATGCACAATGGGTGCCTAAGAACTTTATTTTGCTACTTCTTTATTGCAAAATAAACAGCTGTGCTTTATATAAAGGCTTTTTTTCCATACAGCATCTGGTATTGTGGGTGCTAAAGATATTGGTAAAAAAAAATTGCTAAACTCTCATAACAGTTCTACTCTACAGTTACCCATTATACTAATAAATATTTCCTCTTCCTCCCACCATTGTCTCTGTTTTTGAGGAACAATAGATTATTTTCCTGTTTTATAGAAAGTAATATCATGCTCTGATAAAAGTTTTCTTGTTTATAAACCCTTCTTACCTCTACTCTTCTGCATGTAATCTCAGATCCTAGCAGATCTGTGTTTTGAAGTTCAAAGAAAAGAGAATCAGCAGGGGCAAATGTATATAACAACAGACATAGTAGTATCCTTCTTTCTTTTTATTGAAAAGGAATCATTTCTATTCTAGCGCAAACAATGTATATTTTACATCATAAAGCAAGATATAATTTACATATTACATTTCTTATGAGATCTTTATACCCTAAATGTCATTCCCTTTTTTATTAAGTCACCTCTTCTCGCTTAATTTAACCTGCCAAGTACCCTACAAATCAGCATCTTGGTTGGGGAGAGATGGAGGACACAGACAGTTCATATGCATTCATCTGTATCTGGGTATAATGATGGTGATGAACAGGGGTATGTTTTGAAGTTTGTGGCCTGAGGCCCTCTGCTGACAACCAGCTTAAGAGCCAGAAAGCTACTCCTTCAAATCACATATCAAACTTGTATTTTTTAAAAAAAATCAATAATAAATGAACAGAACTGAGTGCTTGTACTATATGTATACTTCTTGATGAAGTGCTTAGACAATAGAAGCTTATGGTGCAATGAATATTTCCTTGCTGACCAGCAGTGCTTTCTCTATGATGTTCCCAGACATCACTTACCCAAGGCATTGGATAAAAGCACCCAGTTTCATTTACCCTTTTGGTTTATGAGTTCAGGCTTTTCTGTTCACCACTGAAAATGGATGTCCAGATGAAAATTTCAGATAAGTTTGTTTTACATGCCCCTCTATCTCTCTACTCACTCTTCTAAGAGTTCCCCTTTCTTGGTAAAACCTTTTCATGTATGATTTCTGTTCCCTGACTATAACGCAAATCCTCTTTCAGCCGTTCTCCCCAAACTCCAAACCCCCAAAGTTCACCAATTTCTTGGATTGCACTCACTTCACAAATCAAAGAATTTTTCAGTCTGTTAGGATATACTGTTCCTTCCAAACTTGATAATCCACAGCAACCGGTGGGACAAAAGAATGAATGGAGGGACTCTTTAGGAAGCTGGTAATGTGTGTTGTTCAGCCAGCCTACAGGAACCATTCACTAAGAAACGTTTTAATAGTGTGTTAAAGGAAAAGGGAATCAGTTGGTAAAAGCAAAATGCATAAGATGAGCTTCCTTCCTATTATTGAAAGAAGTACAGAATCAACATTTGAAATACATTTTCAGAATGGTGGCTGTTAGACTGAAATATCACCATTAGCTCAATATGATATGCCAATCTGATATACAAATGTGTGCTAAAAGTGCATCTTACACCCAAAAGTTTGCCTGTCACTCACACAGTACAAAGTTGGCATATTTGGCCAAAATCAATCTAAAGTTTATTAATCGTTCATAACTAAAAATTATGAGAACCAAGCTGGTCAGGATGAGAATATAAGTTAAAAATATGTCTGTTCTATGTGTCTTAAATTATTCTTTTGGTCAAATGATGTGATTTTTGACAGATCTGAAATTATAAACCTATTTCTCATTTCCAAATACAAGGTTATAAGTATGTACAGCAAGGTAGCATTTCCTTACTAGAAAACAAGGCTTCCAGGTACCATATCTTTCCATTAATATTGTACACGTGTATAGTCCCTTTCCTCCCATGGCTACAAAGTGCTGGACATACAAGAATACAAGAAAGAATGAAGGAGCAAACGAATAGAGCCTCACAACACCCCTGTGAGGTAGGTAAGTATTGTTAAACCCATTTCACAAATGTGTAAACTGAGGCACAGCATGGTAACATGGTTTGGTCAAGTCCACCTGGCAAGTTACAATAGCATGGCTGGGAACAAAGAGAAAGAAAAAAAATCAGTCCTGGCTCCCAGCACTAGGCACTAAATTTATTTCAAAATATTAAAAAATAAAAATAGCCCACAATTGCCTTTTAAATTTTGGGATTTAGACAAACCTTTACATATTTCACTTAGACATATGTCTTTCAGATTCCTGTTGAGTGAAGAGGGGGCAAATGACTGAATGGTCTTCTCTCTCTAAGTGCAATCCCCATGATAGATCAGATGTATCAGCATTCCACCAAAGCTCAGGCTCCAAACTCAAGGACACTTTTATAGCCTCAAATAGTTTCTAATTCATTTAAAGCCTTAATGTGAAAATGAGATCTGTTCTCAAACAGCTGCCCTACCCATTGTTTTGTGGCTTTAATGAGAATTTTGTATAGAAAAAGAAAAGAAGCAAAATCCCCAATTAATAAGTCTTGTCAGTGTAGAGATAAGAGCAGTGGTGATGGTGTGAAATTTGCATTTTGTAGTGTTTGAGAAATTGCAAACTCAAGCTTGCAATATTATATATATATATAAAATATATAAATATATAAAGTATATATATAAGTGTGCATCTGACTACCCTTAAGGCACCAAAGAGATGTAGGCATGCCTTTTACAACTTAGTCTTTGTGTTTCTAGAGAAATTTCTCTCCCCTCTCTCAAGTGAAAAATATTTCTTCTATCAACTAGCCTATGACAGCAAATCATTCAAAGACAACAAATATCTTTAATTTAAGAAGGCTGATTGTTTGGGTGGGTTGAGGGGTGGTGGTGCTGGTGATATTATAATCTATAGCTTAGAGCTTAAATCTATAGCTTAGATCTAGAGCTTAGAGCTTAGAATTAGCCAGACACAGCCAATTACATTGGATCAGACAGGCCAGTGACCAGATGTTGTACATAATTTTTTTTCCCAGTAGCTGATGGAAAAACCTTACCATGACCAACAGAGACGAAGACAATGAGAAAGGGAATTATGTCTGGCCGGCACAGATTCTTCAGAAAGACTTTGGCTTTTCAAAAGCTCCTAGAGCTTGTATAAAGAGAACCGGGACGAGGACAGGGTAAGGCACTGAGGTTCAAACAGGTCAAGGAGAAGACTAGGGGAGATCATTCCAGAGAGATATAGATATAATATAGTTTCTTTGGCTGCTGTAGTTTTTTTAAAAACCTCATACAATCAAGGGGGTGGGTGGGCTGAACCTAGCTGAAGAAGCTTGGAGTATACTAAGCAAAGCGTGAATAGAAAGAAAAACAAAATAAACACACACAGAAACGAGTGGTGGTGGTATCCCAGAGGGAGGAGGAACATTTGGTAACTAATTTTCATTTTGCTCCTCTCCTGCTTTTCTCTGCCATGGTCCCAATATTTTAGTTCTGGCTTTTGGTTTTGTTCGCTTTTTACTTTCCCCCCGCCCCCAGCAGATGAAGAAATGACAGAGCAGGATAGGTGTCTTATGGTTTTTGATTTCTTCTTAGGCCTGTTTAATAATTTTTTTCCTCAGTTGACTGTTGGCACCTGGTTCCTCTGTAAACTATATTCCTTGGCTTTCAGTCTCAGGTTGGCAATGCTGTTGGCCATGTTGATGCCCTGTGCAGGGCTATTGTTGGCACATGTGGCAGAATAAGTAGCCATGGCGCTGCAGGGACAAAGGAGAGAGCAGGGAGAAGAACAGGCATTAGTTTCACAACGCTGCAAGTCCGTGCCCCAGATGGATGTGCTCTCGGGATTGGGGCAGGCGGGGCAGGTGGGTTGGACCGGATGACCTCTAGGGTCCCTCACCGCCCCAGCTTTCCATTAGTCTAAGGCACTTGGAAAAGAGTGTTTTGAAGGGCACGGGAAAGTGGTGTGGAGTGAGGCAAGGGGAGGGAGAAGCATTCGCTGTGCTGGATACAGTGAGTAATGATTTATTTCTGGGGTGAGAGAAGAAAGTTGCTCAAGTTGAATAGCAGGTGTTCCATCAGCTGACTAATTAAAACAGTATTTAATCTCTCTTCCTACTTCCCTCCCCAGCCTGTGGGAGTGGTGAGGAAGAGAAGCAGACATTTGAAAATAAACTAAAGGGAATTTTGCTTCTTCACTCCAGGTAGCCAACCTTAATTCTAACACATTTTAGATAATCAATAAATACCATAATAAATAATGTGCCTTGGAGAACCAAACCACCTAAGATAACTTCTCTGCCATTCTTTTGATGTACTGGTTGATAGCACCAAGCATTGTCAAATCAAGAGGTTCCTCACCCTATTAGCCTTGATTTTATAACCTTTCCTCAAAAGTACTTAAGTAGCACACACTGCTTTTTGGGTCAGTTATTTTGGAAATGTTTGAATCTCCTAGATAAACTATCAAAATCTCCAGTTGCAGCATTCCTGACCTCAGAGGTAACTGTTTCTCACTGTCCTTATTGCTGAGAAAAACCTGAAGTTGTTTTTCATTGTCAGAGATTGTAATTAAGAGCTAGAAACACCGCTGGGCAGAAATTTGTCATTGGTGGGTTTGTGTTAATTACACCCATGAATCTCTTTTAAAGAAAAAAGAAACAATTTCATAGACTTAGATGCAAATTATCCTTTACTTTATACTAAGCAGTTAAAAGGGAACTCATTTTAATTAAATGAAAATGTTTCTAGTTGTTTCTAAGATTAGCAAAATCCCTTTTAACTAAGGGCTGGAATGGTGAGACTTATAAATGGATTGACATATGCTTTTTCTGTAGCTTGTTGCCTGCATTCCAATTGAATTTTGTCAGCCACACAGGAATTGGTGGTTCTGGGGATCAAGTGACAGGATCAGAAAGAGAGAAAACTAAAGCTACTCTACAAATAGATAATATATCATTGATACTTATTTGGGACACCACATAGTCAAGACTCATCATAACCCTATTTCAGCTCAGTTACTAGCAATCAACTCATAAAAAATTAAGTTGAAGAAATATAATTAGTCCTAGATCACTAGGTCTTTCTAGAAATATGCATCTTTAATTTAAAATCCTTATAGCACTGGTATATTTGTATGGGTGAGTGTGTGTGTGTGTGTGTGTGTGTGTGGCACAAGGAGAAAGATTCAGAAGGATTACAAAATAATCCTACTTTCTTCTATTTCATTTTTCCCAGCTTCACTCTTACTCATCATTTCTGGGTAGATGATCTTAACCCTCTAGACAAGGTTAGGTTCTTTTATAGCACCCTGTGCTTTTGCTTTTAGCACTTAATTCAATTTTAACCAATAATTTGTCTGGGATCTATCACGGTCCTCAACTATAAGCACCATAGATCAGGTACCACATCTGCCTTGTTCACAACTGTACCCTCAGGTACAGCAGACACCATACCTAGTACATATTCAATGTTTAATAAAGTGTTCAATGAATAGACAAAAAACTGATAAATATCTAGATATAGTATGATTAAAATGATTCCTGCTCAGTGTCACTGACCTCTGTCATCCTGCTGTAACAATTTCTTTTAAAAGTCTTAACAATATGCTTTTATTCTTAGGAACTAGTTCTTACTGTTAATTTTGCTATCCTAATAGAAAGAACAAAATGAAGAGGACATGACAAAAGCAGGGGCTGATGATTGTATTCTTGTATCCATCAAAAAAAATCACACTAAAAAATGAACAAATATTCAGTTTAGACTTATATAACAGACTGTGCACAGTTGAGACTTATGGACTATTAGTTCTACCACTGCCGACCAAGGGACAGAGGCAGAAGAGTCCCCAGTTAAGGTAGGTTTAAATTAAAAGTGAGGTAAATGACCAGAACCCATTAAAATGGGACAAGTTTTTTTAGAATATACCAAGAAATATCATTTATTTCAAAACCCATATACATATCATAATTTAGTTCCTATATGAATTACATGCTTCCATTCAGGCCCCTACCAAAAATGTATGCAAACCCATGAAACCTATACTCATGAAATTTCTAGGACATACCAAGGATCCAAAGCTCTAAATAGCTAAGAAAAGAGACTATTGGATTTAGGAAATGTACCTAAATCATAGATGATCTTAAAATCTATCCAATCAACCTTTCTCAATCAGGTTTCTGTGAGAGAATTAAGCCCTAAAGATGATACACAGTTAGTACTATTTTAAACACATAGGAGAGAAGCTGGAATTATAAATTACCTGTATAATTTGTTAAGTACTGAGAATAAAATTGAATGGCTTCTGAAAACAGACGGCTAAAACTTCATAAGAGAGCACAAAGAAAAATTCTCTGATGGTAATTTGTGGATTGTCATGGAGTATTGTGCTTTTAAGTACCTGGCCTAGTTTTCTGAGGGGTATGTTTTTTGAGATTCTGGACAAGCAAAGTCCTATTTAATAGAAATTTGCTGCTTCTTTGATAATCAAAGATGTGTTCCATTTCCTTAGCAGACAAAGGGAATCAGAACCTTGGGGGGAGTTATTTTAGTTTACTGAAGATACTGTTACCGTTTTCCAGAAATATCTCCTGTAGTAGTGATTGTAGGTTTGTCTATTGTATAACCACTTTTGCTGTAGTCACTTGAGTCTATTAACTTTATCATCTGATATTCTAGTCTGGGGACTTAGTATGACAGCTAAGTCCTCTTGGAAACACTGAGTTTCTCTCTCTAATGCAGGCCGGACAGTAATATCCCAAATGAGATGAATGTTGATCCACTTTCTAACAACATAAAAACAAATTAATGGGAATTAGGATCATATATTGCACAGGAGATCGGATAT
Source organism: Daubentonia madagascariensis (assembly GCA_023783475.1). NCBI lineage: Eukaryota > Metazoa > Chordata > Mammalia > Primates > Daubentoniidae > Daubentonia > Daubentonia madagascariensis. The sequence continues at coordinate 32,583,944 of JAKFHU010000978.1, forward strand.
TCACTGGGACATTTTTCACTTAAATGGCAGACTGTGTTTCTACAGCAGAGAAGAGTGCTCCATCTTATTATATCATGGTGCTGTTATAAGAACACCATTATACTAGAAAGTCTGAGACAATGTCTCATAGGTATCCCTCAAGTTAGTGGGGTGTGAGGGTAAAAAAGTAGTTAATTTTAATGAGTGCACTTTGAAATTTCCTAGGAGCTTGATAGGTGATAACATTTTTACTTGATAAATGTTTAGGAAAGTTATAAACTTTCAAAAATTGATCTAATTTATTCCAGCATCCCATAGCCACAAGAAGTAAGATAACAGAACAGGAATCATCTTAATTCACAGACTCTTAACAAATATTTAGAATATAGAATCCTACAAATAGGAATTCCAGTGATATTTTGTGCACATACTAAAGAATTACAAGTCTGTTTTCCCTTAATAGTTTGACATGGGTCTGAGTTCTCAACTTGAGCTAGAAGTACCATATAGACGAAAGTGAGCAGTCTTTTGACATACCAGTGACAAGCACGACTTATTACAGTTCAGAAAAGACGGAATTAATGAGTGGGTACTTTAAGAGTAGCTTAGACATGCTTTAAAAATGGCATTAGAAATAAGATGGAGAGGACCTGTCTCCTAGAGTGACAACAGACGCAAGAGAGCCTTAAGTGGCTGTCAATCTGAAAGACAGTGCATGACCACCTGCTGTCCATGTCATGGAAACTTCTAAAGCTCTGTTTTAGGAAAAGAAAGAGAAACTTGAAGTGTTTTCTCACAAGCCCACAACCGATGAGGGTAATTAGCTGCTTTCAACCTGTTTATAGGGTCTTTCAGAACATGTAAAATGACCACTCCTTCCTATACAGGGTTAAGCTTACTGTGATAAATAGGTGAGATTGAAACTAAATGATTTGTTATAGAGTAAGCACATGACAACAACCAGGAGCCTGCTTAACAACAACCTGAGATCCTGCCTGTTGGTCTTGCCTTCTGAGTAAAAACCATTTACTCTTATAAGCAGGGTGCAGACATGAGCTGAGTCCCAGGACTGAGTTTATAGGGTTTGACTAAAGCACCACTTTTATTTGGTTTTAATAAAGTTCTTTGTATCTGTGACCAAGAAGTAACATTGCTGAATAAAGTGCATCGAGAAATTAGAGATTAAAAAGAAATGCTTGAATCCCATCTGTCGATTCAGCACATCTGCACTGGGACTTACACAGAGCCGACACATTTAAGTCAGCTTGAAATTTTTCCATCTCCTTATTTGGAAATTCCTAGCAGATGCAGCCCAGCCATAGACAGCAGAATGCTAACCACCAGCAGGGGTAGTGTATTGTTTTCACTGGAGACAAACCATTTTGATCATTTCAACCTACCCAGAAAGGTTGTTGTGAGAAAAATGTATTAAAATGTCTGCTAAACATTAAGGAAGTACAGAAAATAGTATTCATACTATGATTTTAAAGCTAGGAACTTAAGGACAATTGTCCCTCTGTTTTCTAATCAACCATAGTGTAAGTCTTACAAATCACATAACAATTGAGGATAGCTTGGGAAAAAAACCAATACCTGACTCAATTTTCAACTCTAACTTTGTTTTCTACTTGGTCCTTTTGGGCAAATGATGACAAGCTATTTAAAATTTCACCTCAAAGACAAATCTGACGGCCCGAGAAGTCTGTGAGCCTTCCTGAGATCCTAGTGTTTCACCAGCTCAGGATTTTTTTCTCAAAGGCTTTTAAGACTCTGTGATGCATAGAACTTGGAGACCATCTCTTGGTTTGTTCTTTTGTCAATGCAAGAACAAAGGTATACTTGCTTCATCCAAGAAAATTTAATACCGGTTTTTTTTTTTAGGGAAATTTACTTTTAAAGAGAGTTCCCATAAATCCTTTTGGAAGTACTCTTTTGCAATTTAAATAGCCATTTCTAACTTCTCTTTTTGAAATTCAGAAGTTGGGTTTTTTTTAAACATATATTTAGCTCTTAATGTGGACACACGTGGACCATATTTCTTGGTAAGCTTTCAGTTTGCACTACATGTTCAGGGATCCTTCCGCAATTTTTAACTTTTCTTTCTAGAAATGTTTTAATATATACAGCCTCTTGCACCTTTCCATTGTAGCAAGATTTTCTTGTATTTCTTTTTTGACGTGCACGTTGCTTACCTATAGGTTCCAAACACCCCTGTGAGATAAGCAAGAGGGAAACTATTGCTAGCTTAATTTTAGATACCAGGCTACATAGGAGGAAATCAATGATCCAACTGGCCTGAGGAGCAACAGGAGCCAGGACAAGAACATAGTTCTTCGGACCCCTGCCCCATACTCTGCAGTCACCTAAAGCTTCACCACTCAGAGTGTATACCGAGTGTCAACAGCATCAGCATCACTGGGAGCAAGTTAGAGATGCAGACTCCCAGGCCCACCCTGGACTTAGTGAATCAGGGCCTGCGTGGTAACACGATTCCAGGTGATCCCTGTGTGCAGCAATCTTTGAAAAGCCCTGCTCTAGACTAGTACACACTATCCTTCACTTCATGGACTCATAAAGTGAGTCTTCCTTGCAGCTTTGCTTTCCAGTAGTATTCCCCACTTGAGGACCTTACTGCTTACATTTCTAGTACTGCAACCCCCACTTTCTCCAACGCATTTAATTCCCACTTGCACCCTACCCCCAGAGCACCACCCTCTTCCCCCTCTGACAAGTTACCTTTTCAGTGTCTTCCGTTAGAATCCGTTATGAAGCCCCTCGTGTAAACAACATCTTGGGAGGGACGAGGATCTATTTTTGAAAGTGTGAAAGGGAGAAATGAGCCAAATGCGTTCAGCAGATGTCAGGCAGCACCATGACCACGATAAAATGAGGGCAGGAGGAGGAGGAGGAGGAGGGCGGGGGAGGGGAACTGTGGCCTCTCTTTCACTAGCTTTCTCTGAAGCCCAGCCCTCCCTCTGGAAGTGGCACTCCGGGCCAACACTGCAGAGCCAGACCATGCACTATCCACCTCTCATAGGAAAGGGTATTTCTGGAGAAAGTCTTCTTGGTTACTACATTTCAAATAAAAAGTCCCAGACTTGGTTGATGTCTGCTACCCAAGAGGCAAAGCACTACAAGAGTAGTGAGTCTGAATAATTCTGGTGCTTGTATGTGCTTTCATTCTCATGATTTACCTAAGAAAAATAGTTCTGAGTTAAGCAATGGGTGTTTGTGCCAAAAACAAGCTTCCTTCAGCTGGCTGCAGGTGCATAAAGAAGGTACCTGCCAGGACAACAGTGTGCGTGTTAGAGAGTGCTTTGTCCCTCTAGTGACTCAGCTGCCTGCCTGGCGTCATCACCACTAAGGTGTTCAAGGGAATGAATGAGGTTATAACGTGCTATAATTAGAGTGAACTATATATCCCAGTTTGCCAGGGACAATCTTGGTTTATACCTGTTGTCCTGCTAAAATTACTAATAGCACTCTCCTTTAACTCTCCCACTTTGAATGATAAATTATACAGCCACTATTCTGTTTGTAAAAGACAGCCAGAACAATAACGTGTTGGCTATTTTCCAACTCATAATTCTGACCATATGCAAATAACTGCTTTTGCACCTTGGTTTCTTCCTTTCTTCTTCCAGGGGAGAGCTGTGGAAGTCAGCAAACTATCCTCTCTGGAAAAACTGCTCACTGTTCCCTGAGCTGTACGACCAAGCCACGTCCATCAGCCCAATGGGATGCCCACACACCCCAGAATGTGGACCTCAGCTGCAGGCATGTGTCACTGATCTGGGACAGACCTTGAATCAAAAAGGGCTATTTAGATAGTTTTCCAATCTTATACTTTTTACTACTTTCAATATAACCTAAGGTTTACTTTGAATGAAAATGTAGTCATGTGGCCTAATATGTTGGATAAAAACAGAGATTACAAGCAGTAGTTCTAATTCTGCTTGCTGAAGAATTAAACTTGGGCAAATGTTCAGTTTCTTCTTTGGAACCAGAGCAAGGACAGAGCTGTCACACAGGAGTGTTTCAGGAATTAACCAAGAGAAATGCCTTTTAATGACTGTCACACATGAGATAACTAACTTGACATAATAGTACCAACAGGAACAAAGAGTCAATTTTCCATAATACAAAATGTCTATCATTTCCTTTGCTTTTTGTCACTCGTATTTCTTTCGTATTTCCTTTACAATAGTTACATTTCCTACCAAGCTTCAAAGTGTGAAATCATAACATGTTTTGGTTCTAAACATAGCAGAAAAATCTCCAAGTAACAAAACAGCTTTTTGCCACTTTTAGAAATTAACCGAACTATCAGAGTTTCTATGGTATTGTTTTAATTAATTAATTTTTACAAAGTCTGTATCTAAGAGAAATTATATAAAAGCATACCATGAAATGAGTAAAAAGTACTAGGTTATATGATTTTAAGTGAAAAGAGCAGAATACCAAATAATATGTACACTAAGGCTAGACTTGTATAAAATATTGAACTCTAATCACAAAAATAAACCAACTAGTTACGTCAAGATGGTAGAATTATGCGTGTTTTTGAAAATGTATCTAGTATTTCTATATAATCTTTTCAATTAAAATAAAATATCTCCAAAAAAGCACACATAAATTGCCATGTTCATAATTTCAGTTAGATGCCCATCTACAAAATACATATGATGCAGACACTGAGGCTTAAACTTCTGCTGAGGTTCAGGTAATATAACCCTATATTAATTCAGGGAGGATTTTATCCCCATTCATGTAGTGTACAGTGCTGAGCCTTTCACTGTTAACACATTGACTGCCATACTAGAAAAAAAAATTTTTTTCCTTGGGGCCATGGTGTTTTATTATGAAAATAGAATAAAAATTTTGAAAACAAAATGATCCTTTCTAATTTAATGAAAAAGTTGTTATTTTTTATTGTTTTCTGTGTGTGAGTTGTATGTAATGCACGCAATCCACATTTTTAGAATTAAACTGTCAATATCAATTGTAGCAATAAGAACATCAACAAGGTAAAGAGACATGTGAGTTATGTATGCTTCACGAGGCCCCAGGCTCAAAACTTGCATGAATTAAATACAACTCACATGGCAGTTAATGTGTTAAGGACCACATGGCAGCCATCTGGATGGTTTATAGCTGGTGTGAAAAATTCCTAAGGAGGACCCAGGCAACAAAAGGAGCAGTACTTTCTTGTTGCAACTAAATTCAAACCAGAGATCTTGAACATCAGGCTTTGAACCATGCCCACTCCCCAAGCCATTTTGTGGGTCTATGGACTACCAATATTTATGAAAGAAACAAAGCAGCCTTCCATTTATTTAAAATATTAAAGAATATGTGATGTCATACTGGTCTTCAAAATGTATTTTTAGTAAAGCTTATGGGAGAGGAGTCTAAAGTTTAAATAGGACACACAGATATAACTAATCTTTCAAAATCAGCAAGGCATACCATGTCTAAATGCAACAGAGCCCAGAATAGGACTTTCCTAGACATGAGGTCTCTAAGTACTAAGATCAAAGTAATTCAGGCTAATTTCACAACAGGGGATACAAAAGAAATTTCCAAATGCATTTATGGTGTTTCTCTCAAGGAACAGATTTGGAACAGAAAGAACATTTAGGTGAGGCTTTTTGCTTTGATTAGAGTGATCAACCTTGGAAAAACATTTGCATTACACAAATGTGCATTTCATGTCAGGAGTTCAACTTCGGCTGGAATATAATTTCCTATAATTCATTTAAAACCTCTCCTTAAACAAATAATTAACCTTCATGACAAAAAGGTAAACAAAAGCATAATAAAAGAATTTGCGAATACTTCTTCCTCCACTGAAATCAGCCAGAGAGAACGTGTAGCCTTGACCTGGTTTCTCAGAGTACTTAAGGTTTAGGTTCAAGAAAAGGCACTCTAGACTAATGCAATGTGTTAGGCACTTGTGTCTCAGCTTCCCTCTGGCATATAACCTGTATTTTCAGAACAGTATAATAAATGGAGGTTAAGAGGCTCTCTAAGAGATTAAAATAGTACTCTGTTATTTGTTTCTTCAAAAATTTTCACTTTTTTAATATAAAAGTTTAGGGTAAGTTATACATTCTTTTATTTAAAAGAAACACACACACATGCGCACACACACAAACTAACCCCCAAAGAAACCTTCAGGCAAGTAGATAAGAATTAGCAATAGAATAGGAAGGCATTTGGGATCATAAGACATCACCACCTACTAACAAAGAACTGTGGCCATGAAGGTGATCAGAATGAACTTGGGTTTTCTTTCCTTCTCTCTCAGTTGTCTCTCTTTCTATCCTTCTCCTTCCTTCCTTCCTTCCTTCTTTTTTTAAAAAAATTTGAAATCAGTTTTACTGTGAAGTTTGCCTTCAGTCCTACACTTGGAGCCTTACAATTTAAGTCCCTACTTGAGCATAATAAAATAAACCTATTTTAAATTTGGAAATGGGGTAAAGTTTTGTTCCAGAGTGATTGCAAGAGAGACACTAGGCACAGCTTAATGATCTTTTCTTTTAGATTCTTCCCCATCTTTGAAACCTTTGCAAGAGTTCCCGAGTCCAAGAAGAGATTGCTGCTGGCCTGCCCCTCTCTCTTCTGCCCCAAACCCTGCTCCTGGGGCAACTAGTAATCTCCTGTGAAAATTTGGGGATGTCAGCAAGTTGAATGTCTCTGAAGAGGTTAACCCAGTAAGAAATGTCAGCCAGCTGCACAAGCAGCTTTAAACGCGACCCACCGCTGAGAAACATGTGGAAGTGGAGCAAGGGAGAGTGGGCCAGTCATTCACCTGTACGGAGAAGCTGTCCCCCAGGAGAGATAATCGGTGGGTCTTGGAGCAGGACGAGGTACGATGGGCTGCTCCACAGCAGTCACATCTCCTGAGTAGGATTTGAGGAGGGAAGCGTTTTTATTGGCCAGCATGGCTCTCTCATTCCTGCGGAACTTGGCTCTTCGGTTCTGAAACCACACCTGGAAGATTGTTAGGAGGAGAGAAGGGCATGAGGAAGGAGAGGAAAAACAAAGAAGAGGTTACATGAATAAAATTCTGGTTAGTTTTACTATATAATGCCTTCCCAAGGAAAATACAGGATGGGCATGGAATTCTTTTTAGGTCAATAGAAATATGCCATAATTCTTCCCTGGTGGACCATGTCCTAAGGGTTAAAACTATTATAACAGGACCATGAAGTACTCCAGTAATCAAGCCTCCACAGATGGAATCTGTGACTAATCCATGGGACGGCAAAATATGGGCTATAATCCCTGTTATAATTGCAATCAAGAAAAAGAAGAAAAATTTCATTAGGCTTCTGTGACAGATACGATGACTTTTCTAAAAGTTTTTAAAAAATTCTTCAAAATGTGAAAACTTTATCTGCTTTCATAATACTCGTTAGATATTTAAAGAAAATTCCCCATCTCCCCAAAATAGATGATCCAACAAGGATTTAAGAAGAAAATGATTTATTTGGAAGGTACAAGGAGCCCCATTAGGGGAGCAAGGAAGTAACAGAGAAGAAAAAGCAAGCACTGAAGAGTGTGCTAGTAAACCAGCTACCTCTGGGGTAGCTCAATCCTGCAGAGATTCCAAAGACTAAGACTAATGTAGGATGCACGCTTCAGAGTTCTCTCCTGAGGGACAAAGGAGCTGGTATTTGTACACTGGTTCCTGTCAGTCATCAGTTATGGATGTTCCAGCACTTCTGGAATGCTGAACAAAGACAGGGCAGTCTCTTGGGGTTCTAGAAAGAAACTTCTGGCACAGAAAGGCAGATCCTAAAGGTTGGAAGTTGACTGGACCGGATTTAATTGTAGGGTTCAAGGGATATGGGAGGCACTGACAGCATCTGCTACAGCTAATTATAAACCTAACATTTATTAAGTGCAACTAGAGCTAGGAACTTATATAGGCACATTACATACATCATTTCTAGTCATCATGACAATTCCACATGTTAGGTTTTATTATTTCTATTTTACAGTTGAGGAAACAGGTTCAATGAGATTAAATACAGTCATGCACCAAATAACGGCATTTTGGTCAACAACGGACCTCATATACAATGATGGTCCCATAAGATCATAATACTGTATTTTTACTGTACCTTTTCTACATTTAGATATGTTTAGATACACAAATATTTGCCATAGTGTTACTATTGCCTACAGTATTCAGTACAGTAACATGCTGTACAGGTTTGTAGCCTAGGAGCAATATGTTATACCATACAGCCTAGGTGCGTAATAGGCTAGACCATCTAGGTTTGTGTAAGTACACTCTGTGATGTTCTCACAATGAAAGTGCCTAATGACGCATTTCTCAGAACAGATCCCCATCATTAAGTGATGCATGACTGTAATCTCTTGAAGTGCACACAAATAATAAATGGCTGAGTTTCTGAACTCAAGAACATCCAACTCATGATCATACAACTCTTCTAGACTGCAGTGGAATTTTATTCATTCATTTACTCATTCAAGAAATCTTCACAAAGTGCCTGCTGTGGTCCAGGCCCTGTACTAAATGCTGGGAAGAGATAGATAGGAAAGACTTATTCTCCACTTTTAAGCAGCTCACAATCTATTAAAGAAAGATGTAAATTTGAAAAACTGCAAAACAAGTATATTAGGTGCAATCAATTATAGAATCGTATAACAAGGTATGGAAGAAAGGAATTCTATGGTATGTAGTGAGCAGTTGCACAGCTCTAGGGGGCAATATTCACATAAAACACTGTGTGATCAGTACCCAATAGAGTTGTGCAGCATGAAGGGCCTGGGTGGAAATCAGTAAAGGTGGAATCTGGACATCTCTTCCCTGGCTTCCCAGACTCCAGGCTCTTCTGTTTCTAAGGTGCCCTTCACGTTGCTATTAGAGTTGTCAACTTAAATATTAAAATATTAATAATCATCTCCATGCCCTGCTTTATATTATGCACTGTCTCCCTATAACTCACAGAATAAAATCAAAACTTCTTACCATAGAACAAAGGCTGTTCAGGAATTAGCTCTTTGTCCATCAATCCAGTCACATCTCACATCACTCTGACATCATGCACTGGCCCCGTTCCAACTCCTCCCCGGATCTCAAGATTACCTGAAGACTCCCAAATGTGTTAGGCTGTTTCCCACCTACATATGTTCACACTAGATGCTCTCTCTGCCTATGTTATTCATCCACTCTTTGCCCTAGTGTCAAAGCTCATGTATTTTTTTCAAGATTCAACTTTGACATTGAACATGACTTAAAAGTTGAACAGAGCTGGATAAAAACACTCGCTACACTACTTTAAAGATTTATCCTGGGAGAATTACTTAATTTCTCTATTCCTTTGTCCCCCAATCAATTGAAGATAATAATACCTACTTATAGGATAGTTATGAGTATTGACCTGGAATGGGTACTTAATAAATAAGTATTCTCTCCCTTTTCCCCCACACAGATTGGATCATTCCTTCCTCTGGTCTATGGCTAATTCTTTTAATTTAGAAATCATCTTACAATTTCATAACTGTATGGTTTCCACATCTGTCTTCTCTGCCCCGGTCCAAACATTTTTATGGAGAGAGTCATTGTCTTATTCATCCTGAGCAAACCAAAAACAGGTCCAGGAGTATGTGAGGTGCTTGATAAATATTTGAGGGAAAAAAGGAGAAGAAAAAGGAGGAAAGAGCAAATTTTGCAAAGATGAATCAAACATGGCCTCCATCCAAGAGGACTTCTCGTTCTAGTGGGGGAAGTTGGCCCACATGCAACTCAATATAATACATGTCATGTTAGGATAAATGCCATACATATAAGGAAGCCCAGAGTCAGAAGGGATTGGTTTAGACTGGGAAAGGAAAGGGCTTCCTGGAGGAAGAATGAAATCACGGAGGGAGAATTTTGTCCTACTCACTTAGGAAATGTTCACAGCATTGAAAGTCATTAGAACATAGTAAGGTGGGAAAGGAGGAAGAAAAAATAGTTTCAACATATAAGAAATTTCCCTGTTGTAATAGGGGCAACATAGTCCCCCAACCCCCAAATTGCTCTTTCACTTTTTTTTTAAGTTTCTACCATTGCCCTCTCCAGATTTCCTTCTTTAAAATTCAGATCACCATAGCGAAAGTGGTATTTTAGGGTACTATGGGTTGCTGGTCTAAAATTGTTCATTACACCACTGTTGGCTGAGGTTGGCACATAAAATACATGGGGGGTTTGAGGAGAGAAGGAGGTATTTCAGAGCATGGTTAGAGAGCTGTGGTAAGCAGTGCGGGGAAAGAGGGTGTGGGGAGGCACACTTCATACTTCTGCACTGGATGGTGGGATGGAGAGAGCAAAACTGAGATTTGTCCCCACGGATCCCTCTCACCCCAGCCCTAGGGGATTGCCAACCCCCAGGGCACCCTCACCCACACTTCCCCCTCACCCATCCTCAGGGGCCCCACGGGCCCATATCACTGCCTACTTTTGTCACTGACATTTTTCTTTTTGTCTCTTGGGGAGTACTTTTAGGTGAAGTCCCTATTTCCCCAGGGGGAAAACTCTTTCCCACTTTCTCTTCAGGCTGAAAGGCCCTCTAGGACCTCCGCATCAACTCAACAAGTGCCTCTCCCAGTGTACTGTGCCTAGTGGCTTAGACACAGTCCCCACCCTGGGCAAGGGCCCTGGGGGCTAGCTCAAGTTCCCCATCAGTCAAGAGGATTATCATTTGCAGGAAGAAATCCTTCACACTCAGACTGAACACAGATATACAAACAATAATTTCTTCAGGAAGGTAAGACAGATTTGACCCACCCTCCTTATCAAACAGCAGCTTGCCACTGGCAATATGGAAGATAATAAGATCTTTCAGCAAAGAGAGCAAAGCACTATTTGAAAAAGCATTTAGCCAGTAGACTTTTATTTATTCAAAGTCTTTCATAGTGACTAAAAGCATAAACTCTGGATCTGCATGTCTGCATTCAAATCCTATTTCAGCCACTTCCTAGCTGTGGGATGTCGTGCAGAAGACTTTAACCTCCCTGCAGCTCAGTTACCTCATTGGCAAGACGAAGAATATACTGTCTACATCACTGAAATGGTGGAAGGATAAAATAGATTAGTTATGTAAAGAACATGACTTGGCATATAAGGGCTCAAGTAGCAATAGTCATTATATTGTTATCATTATTATTACTACTGTTAATCTCAGGTCTGTTATTTTCTAGAGTGTGGCTTCCAGTTGACGTGTCACGGAATTAATGTTAGAAAGAATTGCTATTCTCTCTTTACCCTGTCTTGCATGCCCTTACCCTTTTTCACTTCACAGACACACTGTGAGGATAAATAACATCATCCACTTAAGTGTGCTCTTAACTCAGTTCCTAAGTATTCACTTCCCACTCCACCAGTGTTCATGGTTATGTGTGCTTATACCAAGTTTCTTGAAGGTCTGCACATTCTCTAAGGCTGGGGAGGAAAGCTGAGGTGGGGGACAGAGGGTTCATATCTTCAGCCACCCTCGAGCTCCAGTGGAAGGCTGGGGGTGCAGAGTCAGATGCTCAGAAGGATGATGCATGTAACATGAGTCTGGAAGGGTCAGAAACTACCGGGAGTGGAGGGACCTGCAGCAAGGAATATTCTGCCCTCCTTAAAGGCATTCAATCTGATTTTTTAAAAAATACTATGCTGCCCAAAGAAACACAACTGGAAACTGGATTCTGTCCTTGTGCTGACCATTTGTAACCCTTATTAGTACCGGTTCCAGTCTGAAATCTAAAACTTGTGTTTTTAAACGATGCCGGCCCCCTACAGCTTGTTACCTGCACTCTGGCCTCGGTGAGGTTCACCCGGCGGGCGAGGTCTTCTCGCACAAAAGCATCGGGGTAGTGTGTCCTCTCAAAGACACGCTCCAAAGCCTGCAGCTGACTGCTGTTGAAGGTTGTCCTGTTCCTCCGCTGCTTTCTCTTCTTCTTTTCCTCTGAGTTCAGCTGATCATCTAGTATAGAAGAAATTGGTGAGAAGAAGACAAATTCACTTTAGGAGTCCTAGTTAACACTTTTTTTATGGTGTCTCATGAGATGCTGCTTCATTTGCTCACATTCTGATCAAAGTACCATAAACAAGTGCCACTTTGCATGTGCAAATGAGGGCACTGGTGCTCCCAAGTTCATACGCCAAGAATCCCTGGCAATTCTGATGTTGGGTTCTTGCTTCCAAATCTGGGACCAGACCTGAACTGTCAAAGAGACATTACTTGCATGCTCCTTGAAGGCTGTTTTGTCAAAGAAGGCTAAAGGAAAAATCTCAATCCTGCCCATGTTCTCTGGACTTCTCTAGAGATGAGGGAAGAAGAGTAGATTTTTTTTACCTTATTTGGTCTTAGACAATATTCTCTTCATTCATATGGTTTCATAATCAAGTAGACTGACTATCTCCTGGTTCCTTCTCCCCAGTGTATATACATGAACATAGCGTTATTGAGAAGAAACCACGTTCAAATCAAATTAGAGGGATTTCTGCTTTACCATGCATTCTCCTTGAAGCAGCAAGTAATTCCTAACAGCATTCACTCAAGGCTCCATCCTATTGCTAAGGCAGGCTTCAGGGTCCTCTGCCTAGATCAGGGCTAGTGCTACACCATCAACCTAAGCTAACATTAGCCGGGGCCTCACTCCCTGAGAACCCAAGAACGGGAACAGTACAGAAAGATCCCTGAAAGAATTTCACTCAAACTGAATTCTAGGGCTCTGAGACTTTAGGGACCTTTGGAGAATCATAACCTTAAGTTTTCACCTGTCAAGATCCCTCCTTGGTTTTCTCTGAGTTTCTCCCCTTGGCAAGCTAATCATCCAGCCCACCCAGAGCAGTCAGAGAGTCCTATACTCCTGTCCTCCATCCCCTATCCAGCCCAGTCAGGAGTGATGGATGTGTGAATCCTAGCAGGATACCAGTTATGCTAACACCCCCATCAAACCATCACTCTGTGGCATGAGGTGCCACAGAGCCTGTGTAGCTCTCAGATTTACAGATTTCTGAGGCCCGAGTCACATGCTTGGTCTGATAAACTGAACTTACATTTCCTATAGCTTCTTCCCAAAGAGGCTCAGCCCAAAGAAAATTATAACGAGTTGGAGTGAGGATTGGGAGGAAGGAGAGCTTGGCCACTTGCTCCACACTTAACAAAAAGCAGCTCTCAGTTGTTTTTTATAACATGTAAAGTCTCTTGATCCTCTCTGAATATAAACACACAACACACTCAACTACTAGCACGAATCTTGATGTCCTAAGAATAATGACACCTATCTTAGCTATAATATTATTCTTATTACAAATTGAAGGCATGTTCTAGATTGTGTGTGGATTCAAAGTGTAGCTTAAGTCCAGGAGCTCCTAGCCCAGATCTCTCAGTTTCTGATACCTGAGGCAACTAAGTCTTTTTGCTAAGAGAGTCCTTCTTCACCCATGCTGCCTCACCAGGAATACCTTTGGAGCTTAGAGTAGAGACTGCGCATTTTCTCTTGATAATTAAAGCACCCAGATATAGTAAAGTGCTTTTTGAATTTGTTTCCAAGTAAAACATGAAACTTCTCTTGTCCTTGGAGACTGTTTCTGTAGAAAAGAAAAAAATCATTTGATCTCAACCAGATTCCTCCAGCCAAGAAGCTGCTGACAACCATTCTCTCTGCTTCATAGTTGTGCTCAATTGATAATCTCTTTGGTTCTTCACATTGGTAGTGTCTTAACTAGGACCCCTGCTTTGCTGGGCACTTCTGTGACACTGTCAGTAAGAATGTTAGATCACCTGCATCTTGAAAATGGAACCAAATTAGTCACAATTTAGGTCCTCTATCAAGGCCTAGAATATTCCAATCAATACCACTATTTAGCTATTAGTAAAATTAGTTTACTAGAATATCAACACTAGAATTCAAACACCTAGGATCAAGTACCTTTTAGTAATTGTCTTGCACTTGGATTCTCCGTTCTATTTAAATATTTGGAAGAATTGTTCTGATTCTTTTTTCCAAATTCTTTTGCCTATAGTATAGCACTCCAGGTCTCTCTAGGTCATCTAGGCCTTTGTGACAGCATCAGGACCTGAATTTCATGCCCCCATTAAACAGAAGTCTGCAAAAAAAAAATCCTTAGCTTCCATACCTTCCCCAAACTGAAACCAACTAGACAGACCCTGGGCTATTATTTTTAATCATATAAAGGAAATCCCTTATTAAGCCAATTCCATGATTTGTTTTCTTCCCTCAAAGAAATTTCTTTCTCAGGTATAACCACAAATTCTAAATCTTTTATGCTGTTTTATAAGCCTATTTCTTCTGGTACTGCCAAACTATGATCAGGACCAAGAGTATTTTATGTTTTGCTCTTAGTATTACAACCTGCTACATAATCTCAGCAGTTCTTTGAAATCTTCCACTGCTCATTCAAATCCCACTGATTGTCCACCATAAACCACCAAATCCCCTGACATGGGAGTAAGGGAAGTGGAGAATTATAGTTTATGACAGGGAATAAATAGCTATGATGACCTGAAACGATTCCAGCAAAAGTTTCCCAGTGAATGTTCTTGTTGTTTTTAACAAATGAAAACACCAGCCCAGATCATGCTGAAGGTGAGAAAAGACATGCAAATAACAGGGGTCCAGGGAGTCTGGATCTGGCAAATGTCCTTCAAAGTGCAAGTATAACAGAAAGAGACGATGAGTGGGCAACAGAGGCAGCTCAAGTGGCAGCCCTTCGGCTTGTCTGTCTTTGCTCACTAATCACAAACTGTAGCTCCCTGTTTTCCCCCAAGAACACAGAAGAACAGGACCCAGCACAGTATCTTCAGCAGCACAAGAAGAAACATAAACATTGTAAAGGTTTACAAATGCAGGGCATCTGAACGACCTGTGATAAACACATTTATCAGATTCTGGGCTCTGGTTGAATATAGGGGAGAGAAAGCAGTGTCTTTTTATCATTGCAGGAGGATCATCTTTCTTGTAAAAACAACTGCAGTGAAGGTTGATTTTGAAATATGCTGTCCAAGGATCCTGACGTCCAATTGGACATTAATAGGCATCTCGTTCTTTGAAACGAGAGGGTAGGATTCATCAAGTTGTGGAATAACGACAGGAGACATGGATGCATTTTTATCAAAATCATGTTTCAAATCCAAGGAGTTTATGGATTTTATAAATGTATTTGTGATTGAGTAAACTGCAAATATGCTGTTATTGGTGCTCTTTTAGTAAAAACAAGAAAAATGGCCTTATGAACAGGTACAGTCTTGCTTGGACTCATGAGTCATAAAATATTGGCACCTAAAAAAACCCAAGAAATTGTCTAATCCAACCCTCTTACTTTACTGATGAGTTAAATGAGACCTAGAAGAACAATGTGACTTGCCCAAAATCACAATGGAAGCTTGGGACTTCTAGCCATAGCTACAAGCCAGGACTCCTAATTCCATTCTACTCTTAAGTGCAAATGACAATATGCACGCTGTGCAAGAGAAAAACAATAAAGCATCAGAGACATAAATGGAAACCTCCACCCAGGGAAAATATTTATGGGAAAGACATATTTTTTTCATACTAGTTATTATAATGAGGGTCTAAGAAAGAGGGTCAATGTGTATCATGTGTTGCCTTTCCTACCAGAGTAGCCATTAAAAAATGTAACCATTCTCATCTAGAATAGCTACTCGGATCCAGATGTCCTTGCATTCTCCTTTTCAATGGTCTCCATAAGTCCTTGCTTCATCAATTAAATATATGCAGGGTTATTTTAACATAGTAATACACACCCATCTTCTATCTTCTCCCACAACCACATTGGCACTTCCTCTTCATTTTAGGACACATTTCAAAATCTCTCTGTTTCCCAAGACACATCTCAAATCTTGCCTGTTCTATAAAACTTTGCTGATAGCTCCAATCCATATTGATCTCCCCATTCTCTAAATTCCTGTATGTATTTTAATATATTATCAAATACTTTTTAAAAATTATGGTCCAGTTCTTTCTATGTAATTATTTTGTCACCTGAATGCATTCAGGTATTTCTATAGAAAAAAGATAGGGTCCCTTGATAAATGAAGTGATAATAAAAGTTGAAAGAGTTAGAGTGGTATTGTGGTATAAAAGCATTCCCATATTAAAACCTTATTGATACATCCAAAGTTTTAAAGGGCTCAGTAATTTCTGAATTCCAATTTTTCTGAATTCCAATTATTCATTTTAACAGTGCATAGCAAATAATTAGGTTAGCACTATCTTTTTTCTCTGGATATTTTTACCTGCAGAGGAAAAAAAAACAAAAAACTTTTACCATGCTTCTCTTTCAGATAGGTTAGTCATCAGATTTAAAGAAGGGAAAAGTTTTGTGGTCTGATTCCTTTGTAAATGCAGGAATTAGTCACTCATTTTTATCCCTTGCTGGAAATGCAGCTCCAGGATAAATTAATGATTTAAACAAACAGGAACGCACACAAGCAAGAGATTCTAAAGAGAACAGTGTTTCCAATGGATCAGGATGTTAGAATACATAGGAAGCACTTCTCAAGGAAAGAAGGCCATAAGCCCAAGGTAGGACACCCGCTGCGCATTCAAATATGAGTTAAAGAGAACAATAGCCATGCCCTTGGCTCTAGCATGAAATTCTCTGTGAACTCCTCATGTGGCTGCCAAAGTTGCACCAGAGGGAGGGTAGAGAAGAAAGCATGAAGTGCCAGCCTCACACACGGGGACCCAGCAGCATGGGGTGATCCCTACTCACTTAGCCCTTGCACTCCCCTTGCAGGCTTCAGTTAACTCCAAAGTCCCTGACCCTCTTCTGCTCTGCACGCTGTGGGAGGAACCTTAGAGATCCCAAATCAATGGTCAGCCAAATGTAATTTAAAGGTACAGTAAAAACGTATTTTAGGAATAAAATCTGAAGAAAAATGTGTTTCTTATGCCTTGGTCATATCCATTTGGGAAAAAATCTGATGCAAGAAGATAAAATGCCAGCTTCAGTAGCAGAAACCAACTACCACATCAAAGCTTGTCATCTGCCTTTTGGTTGAAAGCATGGCAGGCAAGCGGATCTAAAGTGCAGCCCACTGATCATTTTATGGGCATTGAAGAATGTTTTCAAAGGAACTTATATTGCACAACAGCTACTTACTTTAATGGGATTTGTGTGGTTCAGGCCCTGTAACCTTTGGAAAATTGAAAGGAAGTATAATTGCAAAAGCCACTAAAAACTGTTTAGCTTTTATTGCAAGGCCTATGAAAAGCAGCGAAATACAGCTGTGGCCTTCATTTGAGTTTCTTTGGTTACACCGAGCTGTAACTGAAATTAAGACAGCATCCTTGTAATATGTGCCCTGATAAATGGCATATGGGTCACTTCACTGGGAAGACTGTTGCAATATACACCGAGCTTAGTGCATCACAATGACCAAAGCCAAGTTTAGCAGCACATCCATACCTTCTCAACAGCATAATCCTTCAACAATCTCCCACCATGGAACCCCAGCAACTGTCAAGAGTGACCAGGTCTCTGCCAATACAAATACCCAACTGTGCAGCTATTGTTCACTTCAATGTGCATTATCACCTTATAGCTTTCAGACTCTGAACTTTGTATGGTTGTCTTAGAGGTGCGTATTTTTTCCTCTACTGTGGCCTTGGCATAGACTTGGTTTATTTTTAGTCAAATATCAGTCTACACCTTAGAAAACAGCATTAAAGTACCTTAAATGTAATTTGGGGAATGATTTATGTTCTTTGGAGGACAAAATGCTCTAAAAAGTGTGAAACAACATTATTTTGAATGGTTTTGTTCAATAAGATGAGTCAGTGGCTCTGTGTAAAGTTACAGTGGTTCTGTGTAGACATAGCTCAAGGTTTAACTCTCTCAATATAACCAGTCCTACTGTGAAATAGAAAACACTGAAGAATACGAGGTACCGTAATGTGATTTGCACTGCTTTTAACTTCTTCATCTTATGTATTTCCTTTCACCTCTCTAGGACAAATACATTTCAATAGAGCAAAAAATGTTAACATCATCCAGATCACTTTATCTGCTTTAACTCTCTTGAGACATTTTCCCTAAAGGATTTCTGATCAAAACTCCTGAGGATATCCAACACAAAGCAAGTCTTCTCATGCAGTCCCATACTGGCATTCTACTTTCTTCTAAGCTATGTTGATAATTTCCCTCATTTCCATGTGACTATGAGTCTGTTTTAGATTATAACTTTAGAGCACAATGTTTGTGTTTGTATTTAACTGAAGCTCTTATCAATGATCGGTAAATATAAATTAATAATCAGACATGAAATAGTTATACATTAGAATTCTTACCATAGGAAATAAATTATTGAACAAAGTATCTTCTCTTTGATGAAGACATAAAATTCTGGCTTCAGATATGTAAGCTATCTCCAATTTCTCTATAGATGAATCACTGATTTACTCATTTTACTCAATTTATTGCAGGATGCCCAAAAGAAAGTAGAAAATAGATTCTTTTTTCAGACCCAACTAACTGTAATTGGGGAGGTAACACAATAAAGTAGAGTAGAAAGTAAACCAGCTTAGACATCAGAACAGCCTTTGTTCTCCTACAGACCCCGCCACTGACTAGTTGTGTGGCCTTGGACAAGATGCTTCACTTCTCTGAGCCTCAGTTTTCAAAACAATAAAATTAGAATAACTGCATCCCAGGGTCACCTGAGGATTTAATAAACACATAAAAGGCACATAGTCTGGCACATAGTAGGCATTTGGTAAGTGGTGCTGCTACTATGGCTGCTGTGATTTCTCTTTGGACATGGTCTAAACCATTGCTGCTGTTACTTTTTTCTTCTGCTCACTGTTAATATTTAGCTATTCAGTAAGATTTCTATCACAGAATAACTGGACAGAAAGTAAGAAAGCCATTCAAATATGTTGATACGGCTTAGTCAGTTTTGATGGAGAGCGTAACTGAGAACTAGGAAGCTGGAAAAATGAATAAAAGCTTTAAGAACCAGCAAGAACTGAGACCTTATGGTAGACTCAAAATTGCACAAGGAAATCATGCATAGATGTTTGTCCCAAAAGTTCTATTTGGGACACTTTTCTGCTGTTAGTCAATTCCCGGCTTTCTAACAAGCCAATTTTCCTTCCTAAATTCAAATTTTGAAAAGAAACAAAGCGAGTAGATTCTAGCGCTTGGACAGGTAAACAATTGGTTCATTTCACAAGTAATCACACTAGAAATTAGTTTAAGGGAAAAAACACAGGGGAAAAAAGAAAGAAGGCCAAGGACTAAAGACAGGCTATGAAAATTCAATTATTTCCCAGCATTTGCTTTGGGTTAACTAATTTGGTTGCCACATGTCTAAAAAAACAAAAGTTGGTCATATTACTCAGTATTTATTCAGTGACTTTTTATTTTTTAATGTCTGAGCACTTTGGTAAATTCCAAAAGGATAAAAAGAAACCAAGGAAGGCAAAGTTCTGGGAAAAGAGTGAGTTCTGACTGAGATTTTAAAAGCTTTCTAAACTTGCAATGTTCCAGGTGTGTGGTCCCCTTGGAAGTGCCTGGTATTTGACTAGGAATTTGACTAGGATTACAAACAGAGCTCTGGGTGAGGCACAGGCTCTTGCCTTCTTCTGATGAGGTTTTCCCTTTGTAGTGAGACTGTTGTCACTTTGTTGAAGACACAACATCAATCTTGACATTACCAGTAGAAACTGGTATCTTCATGTGAGGCAACCACTACATGTCATTTTTTAAAATGATTCCTTTGTGGGGAGGGGTTAGAATTTTTAATGTTCTAAAGAAAAATCTGGTAAAAACAGGCTTTAAAAAAACACTACTGGAAGCAGAAAGCAATGAAGGAGATGTGAGTAATTAATGAGTAAGCTCAGCTCTTGGAAGGATAGGCGTAATGGAATAGGGCTTCTCTGCTTGGATGAAAAGATAATTACCAGGCATTTGAACTCTTGAGAATAGAAGCATGACTTGTATTTTCTTATAATTTTTTTTATCTTGAGTTAAGAGGACAAGATGCCTGTGGCAGAGAAAGCCACAAGGAATAGAGAATTAGCTTTTCATCACAACAAGAGTTAGAACCAAAGGTAATTCCGTAACACTACGTAGAGTGAATGAGGAGGTCTGAAGAGGAAATTAAAGTACCTCTCGGTTGTTACTCTGGTCTTGGATACTAAATTAATCTGAAGATGGAAACATGCTAAAATGGTCAACATAAAAAGCTTGATATTTTTAAATATTGTTTAGGTGAAACAAAGTTATCTTTATAAAACATAAATTAAAATTTTCTTTAAAGAACAAGAAAAGCCAAAGTGCAAATAGTGGCTTAAAGCTCGACTGTTTTTGAGGAAAATACCACTTTGTAACATCTCAGGATTTCAATTTTCTTATCAGTAAAATGGGTTGTTGTCTTAGTCAGCTCAGGCTCCCATAACAAAACACCATAGACTGGATGGCTTAAACAAAAGAAATGTATTTCTTACAGTTTTGGAGGCTGGAAGTCTCAGGACCTGGGTGCTGGCCTATTTGGTTTTTGGTGAGAGCCCATGGCTGGCCTGCGCACAGCTGCCTTCTTACTGTATCCTCACATGGCAGAGAGAGAGAGACAAAGCAAGCTTCCTGGTCTCTTTTATAAGGCTACTAATTCCATCATGAGGACCCCACCCTCATGACCTCATCTAAACCTAATTACCTCCCAAAGGCCTCACCTTTGAATAGCATCACACTGGGGATTACATGTTGTTAAATATGAATTTGGTGGGGATACAAACATTCAGTCCATGACAATTCCTTTAAGATACAAATGATAAATGTATTTTTAAATGATATAAATTGTCACAGCTAGTTATATACATTTCCTTATATTTTGCTTTAAAATGTATTATATATTAAATATTATGGAGAAATTGTGGAAATGGCTTTGGATTGGGAATAAGGAGGCTGGGATTATAACTCAGGGGAGTTACTGACTGAGTCTGTGATATTAGCCTGCAGTGTCCTAATGGGCATAATTATAGGTTGGACTATGTTACTATGACCTCTTTCAAATCCAGCATTGTGGGCTTATAAGATTGTTTTTACATTTCCAATACCTATCCCAAAAGAAAACTCAATAATTGCTTGTTTAAGGTGATAATTGAATTATGTCCTTTTGGTGGCAGTAGTGGTGTTTTTTTGTTTTTGTTTTTTTTAAGAAAAACTTAGGCTGCATTGTATATATCAGATGAGAGCTGTGCAGTAATTACCAGGCCTGGCAAAAGCTTAGGTGATGGACATATTTCTCCATGCCCAAAGCACTCTGCAGATACAATGCTCCAGATTGAAACCAATGTGAACCTTTAGAAGAAATTAGTTCACCTATAACCACAGTCTAAAGAAAGAAGAAACCTAGAGGTTTCTAAGAGACAGTTATTCTATCCTTTAAATTTGCTAAAAGGAAATAAGAATAACTACATACTTCTTCTCTTTCCTCTGTCATCCTTGACCTCCTGACCATGGGTTGGGTGGCATTAGCCTTGTTGCAAACACTGTCTATATCAACCACTTTGGGCTGGTTCCAAAATTGGTCCTACTAACAATGACTGCACTCAAACTATCACCTTATTCATTCATTTGAACAAACATCTATTAAGTACCTACTATGTGCCAGGCAAGGAGATGCTCTGAGTACAGAGACATGTAGTCTGCTCTTTAGGAGACTTTATAACAGATTTGGGGAAAGAAGTCACAAGCACTTGAAAAGTAAAGTAACAGTAGAGAAAAGATATTCCAGCAGACTCGGTGGCCATCAGAGCTAGGAATGGGCTAGGAAGGAGGACAGAGATACCAAAGTGTGTGCTAGGTCAGCATCCCTTTCTCAGATGACCTATTACTTGTCACTCCATTCATGTCACTCTAGTTGCACTGCTGATGGTGATAAAAACATTTCCCTGCCTTTCATTTATGTTCTTCTTTGATCTTGTCTTTTTTTGCCTAATACACACACTAGGCCTTACCCCTATTCACTGACCTTCTGTATTGATGGTTTCTTCTCCTATTCCAAGTCCCAGCATCCCTGCCAGCTCTTTGCAGGGACCCTCTCTGATCAGTAACCAGAAGTAGCCTTCTCATTATTCTCCATCTGCATATTAAGCATCTGCACTATAAAACTTACAACTGTCTGTGATTATTATATGTATGTTGATTATTTCACACTAGAATATAGCTTTATGAGGGCAGGCATCTTGTCTGACTTAACTGTGCTATTCTAGCACCTAGCATTAGTGCCTGACACATTTTAGGTATTTTCTTAGAATAACTGAATGAATAGGTTGAACTGTGCTTGATGAAAATGTTTCTTCTGCACACTCTGGTCAATTCACACTTAGTCACCAAACCTGACAGCTCTTTCAGAGATCAGTTTCACAAATTTTTCTGTGATAAAGGCTTACTTCATCTCTGTAAGGCATGTAAATCAAGGATCAAGTGTTATCCAGGTCTTTCATGTACTTTCTTTGTACATGACTTTGCATCAGTAATTATCCTCAATTAGAATGTAAGCCTTAAAGGCAGGTGAACAAAGTGTGTAAAGCAGAGCCCTATACTTCTTAGTAGCACTCAATAAGTGTTTGCCTTTGATAATGATGACGCATATGGAATTACTGGCCATCTTGCTCCCAGCAAAGACAAAGGAATTCTCAAAGACATGACCTGATACAGTTATTTCTATGTTCTAGAAAACATGTGTTTACCTTTAGGTTGTATTTTCTTCTAGTTAGTCATTTCTAGTCACTGTGTTTTCTGTTCTCTTTCACTGGCAAAGGAGCTTGGGCAAAAGCCTGACTAATTCACTCTCAAACATACAGGAGCATCACTGCCTGTTGACCATACCTAAACCTTAATTATATGGTGAGTTCCTCTCCAGGGATATGTAACTGTTTTAACTAGTAAGGAAGCTGATGCGCTAAGGTCATATGAGAAAAAAAAAGTTAAATTTGGGTAAAACACCCAAAAATCCATGTGTAATAATCTTATTCCATTGAATCATGTCCCCTGTTGTTGAATGGCCCTAATGAAGTCCTCGTTAATAGGTGATTCTGTCTGCCTGGAGTGGAAACCTATGAGTAATCTATGTGTCACTGTGACTCATGTCATAGCCACCATTTCCAAATCCCTGTCATCTGAAAGTTGGCAAGAAGAGTTCATACTGCTCAACTCATAACGGGAAGAAGCCAGGATGGAGGGAAGACCTAATAAAAAGGTTTGTAGATTAAAAATAAAATGATAACTAGAAAAAGGAGGATAACCCAGGATAAGGACAATGACTCCTTAGTCACCAACTGGGTCATTCTCTCCCTTGGATCTATTTCCAATGTGCCTTCAACAACAATTACAAACATTCTTTCTCCCATATCCTTGGATCTTTTAAAAATTTCTCCTATTTTTAAATTTTCCCAACTTATAAATTACTATTAAGAAAAGACTTTAACAGTAATACGTTGAACCAAGAGCAAAAACAAACTGGATAGAATCATGTTTGATTTCACTATAAGATTATTCCCCAACCGTCGATAGAACTTTCATTTGCCAGCTTTCTTATTTCTTCTCCACCCCTCTGCAATTCTGATTAATATGGCACAGGGTTTAATGATGTGGTTAACTTAATCCGAAGTCAGCACCTTTAAAATAAAGTATCTTAGGAATAAACTTAAAGATTTAATGAACTCAAGCGACTCTTACAGAAAACATATACTGATTGAGTAGACAGGAGAAAGGATTTTGGAAAGTCAGATTTCCATACCTGGTGTTTGCCACAAATCAATTAAAGAAAGTGTGTGCATGGTAAGTGATTTGGGCAAAACTGAGGACATCCTAAGTTGCATTTTAAATTTTTTATCTAGCCAAAGAGAGAGTTATTTAAAAGGAAGTATTTCCCTTTCTTGGTATTTAGCTGTATTCTGCAGACCCCTGCTGGGCTTCTCCACTTTGTTCTGTTTGGTTATTTCTATACTAGGATTTTCTAGCAGTAGCGGTCACACCTTCCTCAATAACATCATTAAACTTCTTCCGTTCTACAGATCTGTTGGTCTGAGGGAGAGGCTCCTCTGGAGCTAGAAGGATTGTTATGATTTTCGTTCCTGAAGACTTCCATTTTAGCACCCAAGGCCAAGTAGCACTGAGTGTTCCTGGCCACTAAGCCTAGGTGGTCACCAAGTGATACCAATATAAGTAACTTCTTGACCTGAGAGAGCCCATTTTTTAATATCAAAGCTTACCTCTACCTCTGGTCATAGCTGCAGACCAGATTTACACAATAGTAATTTTATGCCCTTTCCTACATTTTCAGCAATCCAATATTGGTAAGTTTTTTCATAGAAATTTATGAGGAGACAACTTTACATAATGGGGTAGGGAAGAACTTCAGTGGATTAGAAGTCAACCTGAGTTCTCACTCTGTCTCTGGCCCTAGAAAGTCATATGATCCTAAGAATGTAACTTTGCCAATCCAGTTTCTATTTCTATTGCTGTCAAAAAGTGGCATGGTATTAGATTGTTTTTAATAACAACTCTTTCTGATTTTAAATTACAAATTCCTCTTTAAGTACTTGACCAATAAATAAATCTGTGCCCTCACAGAGGCATATAGTAAAGAATAATATATTGATTTACTAATTATCTCCAATTTTAGAACCTATAAATTTAACAATGGATTAACTAGATATTGTGTAATTCCATGGATACACATTTCTGTGGTCACATCTGCCATGTGTTTAATGTTTTAGATAACATTAGTGATGATCTTTGCAGATACCAGGGTTATTTCAACAATGCATGAATGGATATTTTCTTTTAGATAATTTTTATTTTTTTCTTCTTTTTTTTTAGGGACAGGGTCTCACTCTGTTGCCCCATCTGGAGTACAATGGCACAATCATAGCTCACTGCAGCCTTGAACTCCTGGGCTCATGCGATCCCCCTGCCTCAGCCTCCCAAAGTACTGGGATTACAGCCATGAGCCATTGTGCCCAGCCTCTTTTATATAATTTTTTAAGAAAATATTCAGGTTTAGTAGGTATTCAAACATTTAACAAGAGAACAAAGATTAAAAACTATTTTATAAAGTTCTAGAGTTCTAAAATAATCTAATATTTAAGGGTGGGGGCCATAATTTCTTATAAACCATCTGTGTGTGTATGTGTGTATGTGTGCACACACATGCCTATATGAGTGTATGTGTGACTTAATGCAGAGAATCCTAAGTTGAACTGAACAACACTGCCATGAACATGAGAACTGGAAGCAGATTCAATTTTCCACTGTGGAAAGGCCTAGCCTGTTGCATTGTGAAAGATTTGCTTGTGTGGCTGCTCTGCATAGCCCACCAGAACTGCAGAGACATGTCATCATTACCTATTTCAGTACTAACTATATCTGGTAACTCACTCTGACATATTCGTTTCTGCTAGGAACTCCCAGACAGTGGCTCACATGATATTACTGCCAGCTGGACTTAGCTGTAAACAAAAAAAAAATATTTTAAATAGATACTTCAGATGTTTAAAATTTAAATAAACCAAGGCAGAGTATATAAGGTTCCAAGTGAAGTCAATTGCCAAGTTATGCTGGTTGGCACAACCAAGTACTATATAAGTGGGGTCTTCAATTGCTGTATACTGCAAACACGGGGGATGGGAAAGAAAGTAAGTGGCAAGAAAAAAGAAATGAGGTACATTAAAGATGAATCGCTAAGGATGTCCTTCCATTAAACTGTGAGAGTATATACTGAGACTGTCCCACTAGAGACACGCCTTTGGAACCATTTGTAGTGTATGTTTCAAAGTCCAGACCAAAGCCACTAGGTAAGTTTTATGAGTCCCTCTAGAAAAGCAGTTTCTTGTCAGGGCTGGAAAAATAATGGCACAAAGCATCCAGTAACAACAGAAGCTAGGTCTGTGAGTTAGATTCCAAGCTGATGCCTCTTCCAAAAGGAGAGGATCCAGAAAAACAATTTATTCTCCAGACTGAGTGTGAAAGTCTAATATTTAAAATTAGGAAAAGTCCAGTGTATAGTCTATTATACAACAGGGTGAGGATCTGTTGGGGAAAATCTATTTACCATTTTTTTTTTGTCTCAACAAAGACTATCATGAAGTTGAGTTTCTCCAAGATCATCACTTGCGGACGCTACGGACAGGAGACAGGAAGACGTATGTCACTGGCTTTAAGAAGTATATCTTGCTTCTTGAGGTTCCTTTAAGAACATAGTATAGCTGACAGGGCAAGTTTGCATGTAGTCCCATACAATGACTACAATGACCAATGGCCAATAAATCAATTACATCTTGTGTACCCTACTTAATCTATGGATACGATGAATATTTGGAGCGTGTTTTTTGTGGTCTCAAGCCAAAAAGTTACCCATAGCCTAGAAATTTTTGAACCTCAGAAAAATAACTAGAAATCTATATTTCCCACTTTATTCTCAGTGCAGTTGGAAAGAACAGAATTCTGTGAAAGAGAGACCACGTAATTGTGTTCATAATTTCTGAGAGTTGAGAGGCTGCATTTATATAGGCCTTTCTTCCAAAGATCATAAAACACCTCATGTATGTTATTTCATTTGTATTCCAAATGTCTTTGTGGTATAACAAAGGGACACAATACAATTTTAACAAAAAATGTGTTAATTTAATACATTTTAGCAAAACTAAGCAAAGTCACATTTATTTAATTTAATATACAGGGGAAATCAATGTTTAGTTCATTAAAGAATGAAAAAATGGTCAGTGTACAAGTTGATTATTTTTACCTTTAATTGAAATTTTTGTTTTTATTTAGCTTTCCCTATCTAGTCTAAGCCACATTAATTATTCTTTTTTCTTAACTCTGAGATAATGTTTGATTCCCACAATTTAGCACATGGATGTATATTTTCATATCGTCTTCTTTGTTTTCTATGCAGTTAGTCTCAACCAGTTACTCAGAGGGCACGGCTCACGTGGATTGGAAATGACACTATCTAGAATACAGAGCCCTAAGAGCCAAACCTGTCACTTATTGTTGTCAGCAAACTCGCTCTCCCTGATCACCAGTTTCATAACTAACAAATGAAAAAAAAAAAAGTCCTAAATGTCTTAAAGGGTTGTTGTAAGGTTCAAATAAGATGATTTTTCTAAAAACACTATGTATATAAAACATTAATATAAACTCTGTGAGAGTAGAGACAATATTTTGCACTTTTCTTATATACTTTCCAGGATCTAATGTGATGCTGAGACAGTATGATTTCCCAAGTAAGTACTTAATAAATATTTCTTAATAACAAACAATTATCAAGTACTTACTATTTGCTAAGAACCACTGTCAAGTACTTTACGTGGACAATTTCATATTTCACTAACCTAGGAATAATATTAAATAATATTATTATTGTCTCTATATTGCAGATGAAGAAACCAAGGCTTAGAGAGCAAAGCACACTGGCCAAGGGCACACAGCTGACATCTGGTTGTTTGACTACAGAGTATAAGTTCTGAAATGCTTTACTGTACTTGACATTCATAGAACCAATGATCTTGAAAGAATTCAGAGGTTATAAAATTTCCTTCCTAAAAACTATTACGTACAATAGAGGAACTTTTAAAAAGTGGATAGGATTTGTGAAAATATGCCAGATATAATTTTAACCCAGAAATTGAAATAAATAAATAGACCATCTTCTTGATATGATTGGGTTGCAATGATATGATTTTTATAAGAGGTGTTTTCTTCAGAGAAATGCTTCTGAGCATTTGATTTGGCTTTGTGAATTAAAGTTCCAGCCTGCAAGATATTTCTATTCTTCTTCTAATCAACTAGTTATAAATCCCTCTCAGAATCGTGGGAGCATAAATCTGATTATGCACAAGGCCAGTGGGAATAAGATAATTGCATAGATCTCCTACCCATCCATTACACTCAACATCATAAATCACTGAACTGCCACAACCTCAGCTTTCTGGAATCCCCACGTTGTTTGAAATATTCTGCTATTGCCATTTATGGGAGAGCCATATTATACTGTCTTTGCCTTAAGTGCTATAAAAATAAAATTTTTTAAAGTGTTTACCCTTCAGAGGGTGCTCATAAGATACCACAATGGAAAACACAAGAAAACTAATCAAAATGTGATATCTTCTTGCATGAACATGAGCAGAGGCCTCAATCTAAGGAACTGTTAGCCCCACACTTAAAAAATTAAGTTAAGTAGTTCTCTTTTTAGTCTTTTTGTGACAGAAATTATATTTGTTAACAGAAATGTAGATCTGCTTTTCCCTCACACACACCATAGAGAGGAGTCTGACAAATTCACTTCTTAAAGTTCTTTCAAACGGAGAGTAGAATCGTGGTTATTAGAGGCTTAGAAGGGTAGAAGGTAGGTAGAGATGGTTAATGGCTACAAAATTACAGTTATATAGGAGGAATAAGTTCTAGTGCTCTATAGCACTGTAGGGTAACTATAGTTAACTATAATTTATGGTATATTTTCAGATAGCTAGAAAGGTGGATTTTGAATGTTCCCAACACAAAGAAATGTTGTTTGAAGTGATAGATATGCTAATTACACTGATGTGATCATTTCACATTGTATACACTGTACCCCATAAATATGTACAATTATTATATGTCAATTAAAAGTAAGAAGAAGAATAAAGAAAGTCTAATTTCTGTCTGACTCTTGGACATTTGCAAAACTTGTGATTGGAGCATTCTCCCTATTGCAGTAATTCTTTTGAATAAAATCTCTCCTTACCTAAAAAAAAAGTTCTTCCACTTCTTAATAGTTTTTAAGAAGGAAATTTTATAACCTCTGAATTTGTAATTCTTCAACAAAACAAGCAGAGCATTTGGCCTGAGTAAAGATGGAATAATCAGATGTCCACAAATTAAACTGAGTTCATGCCCAAGGCTTAAATTGCCAAGGAATTCAAATTAAGTTAGAATCACAAATCGCTATTTAGATTTCCTATCTTGTGTTTTCTTTCAATTTAATGGAAATATGTTTATTGAACAACTACTTGCTGGTGAGTATGAAAGGTTAATGGTCCCCACCCCCACAAGGAACTCACAGTTTAGTGAGAAAAACAGATATATAAGCAAGTTACTTCAAAAAATGAGTTACAGAAAATAATGGAGGATATAAGCTGTAAAGTTGTGGTACAAAGCGAGGATCAACTAACTGCACCTTAATAGATGAGGCAATAAATGAGAAAAGAGTCACAAAAAAGGGGACTAATTGCACTAGATTTTGAAGGAAAAATTACACATTTTGACCACTGGAAAAAGACTATTTATAATGACCAGAGTGGGGTGATAAAAGGCAGTATTACTCATTCCTAACAGTGGATTTTCACCTCATTTATGCCTCACAACAGCCCTGTGAAGAACTGTGTCAGTGTCCTAATTTTAGAGGTCCAGAAGAGTAGACTTCTCAAGAATGCAGTGCTGGTAAGTGATACGATCATGATTTTGCTGTGTTGCCTCAGCTGAGCACTGGGGAGGTTTGAGAACAGAAGAAAGATGAAGCTGTAGTGGAGGGCCTTTTACAACATGCCAAGGCTTTTGGACTTCATCCTCTAGTGCAGGGAAGTCAGTGATGGGTTTTCAGCAGGGGAGTGGGTGACAGGAGCAATTTCGCCTTTTAGATAGCATCCTGGTAACTGCATGGAGCTTGTTTTTGGCTGTGCATGAGACAGACATTGATGCTTTATAGATTCAGAAGGGCAGTACTAATAATATGGCCCATCCTGCTACTTTTAATGGTTAGGATGCTCAAGGCCTCTCTGATTCCTAAACTTCCACCATAATATCTCTATCTCTACCTCCCACTCTCCTCCCTGTATAGGTCTGCTTTTAACTATCCTGATCATCTTTCTTTTCAAACTATGAAGTATATATATATATCTCCAAGTTACTAAAGAAGCAAAGCACAAATTCAGGACACAAGGGCATGTGATTTTTTTAATGTACAAAAGAGCTTTGAAGGACTTTCCACACTATCTGAATATATATCCTAAAGGTTCCTCCACCCCCTATATTAGAACCTGCAGTAACACAATTCTAGCTAGCTAGCTACAAGTGCCTTCACCCTCCAACATTTCACCTAAGACTAGCTGAACTTCCTGGGCTTCTAGGAAGCCTCACTAGAAGCAACTTGATTCATAAAAAATAATTTCCAAATGCATTAAATCAGATATGGAAATTCATTTGCTTAAAAATTTGACCAGGATATTTTTAAGTTGCTAACTCCACTTGTGTATTTAAATATTAGTATATTTGCTTTGTTGATTGTCTCCTTGGCCGTGTAGAAGGTTTTTAATTTAATCAAGTCCCATTTATTTTTGTTGCTGCTGTGATTGCCCTTGGGGTCTTCTTCATAAATTCTTTGCCTAGGCCAATATCTAGAAGCGTTTTTCCTACATTTTTTTCTAGAATTCTTATGGTTTCATGTCTTAGATTTAAGTCTGTTATCCATCTTGAATTAATTTTTGTGAGTTGTCAGAGATATGGATCCTATTTCAATCTTCTACGTGTGGCTATCCAATTTTCCCAGCACCATTTATTGAATAGGGATTCTATTCCCTAGTGAATATTGCTGTCTTCTTTGTCAAAGATCAGGTGGTAATATGTGGATAGTTTTATATGTGGGTTCTCTGTTCTGTTTCATTGGTCTATGTCTCTATTTTTGTGCCAGTACGATGATGTTTTGGTTACTATAGCCTTGTAGTATAGCTTAAAGTCTGGTAAAGTGATGCCTCCAGATTTATTCCTTTTGCTTAAGGTTGCCTTGGCTATTCAGGCTCTTTTCTATTTCCAAACGAAGTGTAGAATTATTTTTCTATATCTGTGAAAAATGACTTTGGTATTTTGATGGGGATTGCATTGAATCTGTAAATCACTTTGGGTAGTATGGACATTTTAACAATGTTCATTCTGCTGATCCATAGCCTGATATGTTTTTCCATTTGTTTACATTATCTTCAATTTCCTTCCTCAGTGATTCGTAGTTCTCTTTGTAGAGATCTTTCACCTCCTTGGTTAAATATATTCCTAGGTATTTTATTTTCTTTGTAGTTATTGTGAAAGGTACTGAGTCTTTGATTTGATTCTCATCTTGACTGTTATTTGTTTATAGCAATGCTACTGATTTGTGTACATTGATTTTATAGCCTGAGACTTCGCTGAATTTATATATGAACCCCAGGAGTCTCTTGGTGAAATCTTTGAAGTTTTCTAGATATAAGATCATGTCATCAGCAAAGAGCAATAGTTTGGCCTCTTTCCCCATTTGGATACCCTTAATTTCCTTCTCTTGCCTGATTGCCCTGGCTAGGACTTCCAGCACTATGTTGGATAGAAGTGGTGACAGTGGGCATCCTTGTCTTATTCCAGTTCTAAGAGAGAATGCTTTCAACTTTTCCCCATTCAGTATGATGTTGGCTGTGGGTTGTCATATATAGCTTTTAAAATTTTGAGTTATGTTCCATCTATGCCTATTTTGTTTAGAGTTTTTTGCCATAAAAGGGTGCTGAATTTTGTTGAATGCTTTTTCTGCATCTATTGAGATGATCATATGATTTTTGTTTTCATTTCTGTTTATGTGGTGAATTACATTTATGGATTTATGTATGTTGAACCATCCTTGCACCCCTGGGATGAAGCCCACTTGGTCATGGTGGATTATTTTTTTGATGTGCTGCTTAATTAGGTCTGCTAGAATTTTATTGAGGATTTTGCATCTATATTTATAAGGGATATTGGTGAAATAGACAACCTACAGAATGGGAGAAAATATTTGCATGCTATACATCTGATAGAGGGCTAATAACCAGAATCTATGAAGAACTCAAGCAAATCAGCAATAAAAAATCAAACAATCCCATTAAAAAGTGGGCAAAAGACATGAACAGAAGCTTTTCCAAAGAAGATAGAGTAATGGCCAATAAGCATATGAAAAAATGCTCAATGTCACTAATCATCAGAGAAATGCAAATCAAAACCACAATGAGATAACACCTAACCCCAGTGAGGATGGCTTTTATCAAAAAGTCCCAAAACAATTGATGCTGGCATGAATGTGGAGAGAAAGGAGCACTTATACACTGTTGGTGGGACTGCAAACTACTTCAACCCTGTGGAAAACAGTATAGAGATTCCTCAAATAATGAAAAGTAGACCTACCATTTGATCCAGCAATTCCATTACTGGGTATTTACCCAAAGGAAAGAAAGTCATTTTATCAAAAAGACACTTGCACTAGAATGTTTATTGCAGCACAATTCATAATCACAAAGATGTAGAATCAACCCAAGTGCCCATTAATTCATGATTAGATTAATAAAATGTGGTATATGTACACCGTGGAGTACTACTCAGCCATAAAAAAAGAATTACTACCTTTTACAACAATCTGGATGGAATTGGAGACCATCCTCCTAAGTGAAGTATTGCAAGAATAGAAAAACAAACACCACATGTAGTCACTATTAAATTGAAACTAACCCATCAGCACTCATGCACACGGATGGAAGTAAAACTCAACGGAAATCAAGCAGGTGGAAGGGGGGAGGAGGAGATGGGTGAAATCATACCTAACGGGTACAATGTACACTATCTGGGTGATGGGCACACTTATAACTTTGACTTAAGAAGTACAAAAGCAATACATGTAACCAAAACATTTGTACCCCCATAATATACTGAAATTTTAAAAAAAGAAAAAAATACTATTCACTTCAAAAAATATATATGAGTATATCCATATGTATGAAACCCCTAGAAATCAATCCACGTGTACGTTGAAACACGCTGATATTTCTCAGTGTGTTTTTGTGTGGCTTGTTTCGTTTTTAAAGGCAGTGATCTCAGTTTAGATCCAAGCAAGCTGATCTCTTTTCCAGCACACAGGAAGCCTATTCCTCTTCTTTTTGCCATCCTCCAGCCTCATTTACTCTAACTTTCCCTTCAGTCTTGAGGTGGGCAGACTCTTGGGGAGCTTCTTCCCTGATCCCGCTGCCCATAATAGAGTTTTCTGTGACCTGATTAGAGAGTCAGCTTCTTGCCATTTATTTAGAGGAGCTGTGCACAAACCAGAGCTCCTGAATGACACAAAGAAAGAAGTGAGACACATTTAAAAACTCAATTATCACTTCAAGGAACCAAACATTTATGCCTCTGAAAGGGTTTTGTAAAAGAATCAAAATAAAAAGTAAAAAAATAAAAATAAAACCCTATTAACGTTTGCTGGAGAAACAGAAAAGTCTGTTGCACAAGAAAAGTCCTTTCTGTACTGAAATTGGCAGTCGGACGGCCTAAGTATTTATCTCCTGCATAGAAAGTGCTCTGTCAGGCAAGTTGTGACTAACAATAAGCTGAAAAACACACCACAGACTTCCACTGTATTTTATTTGGCAGAGCGGAATTATTCCTCAGCACAAAGTATTTGCAACTGGCATCGGTTAAACAAGAAATTACAACCTTTAAAAGCTCTATTTATCATTAGCTGCAAAAGTGCAGACTTCACCGTCAATTACTCTGACAAAGGATTACAGACCATCAACACCGCGCACAGGATAACAACGGTCTTGGCGGCCAAAGGGCCTCGCTGAAGGGAGGATTAGAAAGTTAATAGGCAGGGGCCTCTTCTCCAGAAACTCCTCAACCCTTCCTCACCCACCCCCTGCCCCTTTATGGGCTGACTCTCCCATCTCTAGCACTCTGTCTCCCTTCACCTCATCTAGGGGAGGCTGGCGCCCCATCAGGCTTTCAGCAGGAAGATGTGATACTTGTGCAACAGTCGTTTCTTATGAATCATTGGCCAAATCAAGTCAGCGACGACTTTACTCCAATCCTGCTCTGAATGTGTTCTGTGGATGAAAATGGAAATTACAAGATTGATTTCTGAAAGCTAAAGAAATAATCTGGTGTTATTCCTCTCAGCTGCTTCGAGAGGCTAAATGGTCAGAAAAAATAGTGGATTTTAATGAGTAAAAGGTCTCTACTGTGATTCTAAAACAACCTCTGAAACCCTGAATGGTGTCTATGTATTCTTGGAAGAAGCTTTTTTTGCATTGCACTTAGGCATTAACCCATCTTTAAATGATTTCATTTCTTAGCAACAGAAAAACAAAGAGATGCTTTGTTTTCCAGTCTTTAAATTAAAAAAAAAGTTTTCCCTCAAGTGGTTATATAATGGTAAGAAATCTCTCTCAAGAAATATACATAGGTATATATTCTTATTTAGCTTTGAGTTTCCAAAGAAGTACGAGGTAATTGCAATGTTTCTTTCACCTTGTTGCCAATTAAGTTAGTTTAAATGGTCCTGGAGTTTCTCTCAGAGGCACAAAGCTTAGATTAATATTATTCTCTTCAATATTTTTGTTTTTATTGGCTATATTTGTCTCAGTTTGCAACATTAATAATTCATGAGAATGAAGTAAAATAAAATAATATATGTAAACCACTTGCATATGGTTTGGCACATAGTGGTCAATAAATGATGATGATGATCTTGGATATGATGTTGATAAAGATGATAGTGGTAGAGGAGTAATATGCGGTATGAAAAGTTATGTTATATAAAGGCTTTTTAATGATACAAAAGAACATGGTGATTTATAAATAAAGATTTTTTTAAGGAACCCAGTTATATATATGATATATTCTTAACTATATAAAACAATATTCAGCAAAAAGACTGGAAGAAAATGAATCAAAATGTTAGAAGTGTTCACCTCTGAGGGATGCAATAATGGCCATTTTTTTCCTTATTTTCCATTCTTCTGTAATTTTCTATAATGAGTTTATCTTACATTTATTATTAGAAGAAAAAATAGAAAAGGTCAACACAGGCAAGGAAAACAACCAAAATAAAAATATTACACTTGGAAGATGATTATGAATTTATAAACTTTTACACATGCAATGTTATAACCCTTCAAGGGAGATCATTGTTCTCACTTTACAATAAAATAACTGAAGTTCAAAGGGACTAGGCGGTTTACCCAATGGAAATTAGTTCCATGGCACAGCCAAAACTAAGACACGGCTTATCTCGCTTCTAGGCGTCCATTTCTCCTGGCCGCCTCCTGCCTGAGGAGCGTGTGCGTGCATGTTCCTATTCCATATCTTTTCCAGTTAATGTGTGTTTAAGAAGTGGGTCTATTCATGTATAAGGCCCCTAATCTCTCTAGATTAGAAAATGTGCCTTCACATTTGGCCTGCTATGTTCATAAAAACTATCACAGGGCTATCGCTTGTAGATGACTCCTCCAAAAATCACAGGAGTTTGGATAGCTTTATTTAGCTCTATTAAGTTCAAAGAACGTGCCAGGCAGATTCTTAGTCCAAAAATAATCTCCTTTTATTGGTGCTCTAAATTAACTCACGGAGGAGTGCGCCGGGCTAAATTAAAGCTTTCATATAGCAAGGCCCAGGGATTTTTACTGAGTGGTAAACGTTTTCTCTCTCTGTGAGAACTTTACTGTTTCCTTCCTCTAAGAGAGGCTGTGCTTAGAGGCAAAGAAAGTAGCTCAAAGCAGATCTGCGAGAATTCATTTTATTTGACAAAGACTCTTAGTGTAAGCCCCCAGTGTGGAACCTTTAAAATTTTATATGTTTTCCTAGCTTATAAAGTAATTTGCATGTAAATAAAGGGATATTAATCTCTAGCACAAATGGCAAAATGTGTTCTTTGCCCTTTTTTAACTGGAAAATTGGATTCGTAAGAGTCATTGAGTGAGGTATTTTTACTTAAAAATGACTTCAAATAGCTTGACAAATCTTAACCACATCCCTTCTGGACCGCCGGCTGCACCTTATGTTATCTTTTCATAACTGTTGGAATACTGTGGTACATTCCTCTCTGAGAACTGCACACTAGGGAATAGACAATATAGACATAAAATATGACATTAAGATTCGGGGTTGCCTCTTTTTCCCTAAGACAGACATGTCACTGCTGGTCATGGCTGACAATACATTTACCACTGTTCTTGTAGAGTGAGGATAACACGCACTGGGTTTTCAAATAGCCGTAGACAAGCATGCCTGGCTTGGCTTACTGCCATATGGCCCTAGGACTTTTCATGTGTCACTCTCCTTTTCTCCTGCCTACCTTGCACGTTGAATGAGTGACCAGCGCAGGTGTGAGGCACATGTTGATCCTCTCTGTCTCTCTTTCCGTACTGGTTTTTGGTCATGCACACCACTACAGACAGAGGAAACTAAAGTGCCAAGCAAAGCCTTCGTGTTGAAGTCCAAAGAAAAGCATGCTTATATGTTATTTCTCCACACTGGACATCTAGAAGATCCCATAAAAATCGTCCTAAGTTGCTCTAAGCATATACTGATTTTAACTGAAGTTCCAGCAAAGGTCCCAGAGAATATGGGGGGGGGGGAAGTATATGCAGGAAAAGAAGTGAAAAGAGAAAATAGGAATCAGGATATTTGGGGGAAAAGATGCAAGTGCATACTCATCACACAAAGAAATGTGTGACAGAGAGAGAGTGCACGCACACTCAGATCCCTTAGAGATTTCTCATTGACTGGGGAAGTGAGTTTGAGCTAATAGGAAATATAATTGACTGGAAGTTGGTATGTTCAAGAACTCAAAGCTGGCAATATAGATGACTTTGGTTCTGACTCTGAAGCAGAAAACGTTCTCTTCTATCTAACTGTGGCTGAGGATGTCACATATCCCCAGCATAAAAGAATGGCATTTCCACCCCAGGACACTTACTCCTTCCACCAAGCATATGTGAACAGACAGATGACACTAGCATCAAATATGGTCCATAAAGCTTTTGGTAAAAAGAGAAGAAAAACCAACTGATTGAACTTTTACACATGACATATTTATATAGCATCTTATTTTGAGTGGTTGTAACCATAATGCAGCTATGGGAAAGCCATTGGTAGAACATAATGGGCATTAAGCAGGGACTCGGGCTCCAGTCACAGTTATGCAACTAGCTGGCTGATCTTGTGCAAATCACTTCAGTTTCCTCATTTTGCTAATAAGAGGTTTGGAAGGACATCCTCTCTAGCCCCTTTTAGTTCTAATAGTCCATGGGGTACACTTATTGCATTTAGTCATACTAATGTCAGATATCTTGCAAATCAGGCCTCCAAAGGCATTCAGTGAAACTGTCCCTACTGGGGAGATAGACTCTTCCATTGCAAGATCTTGCAACTCCAAGTAAGGTCAGACCGCCTCAGCACCTCTCCCAATGCAGTGGATTGTTAGACTCTGCCAGTTTCCTAACTTATTAGGTGAAGAGGCTGAGTGACAAATTAAAAGAATTGATGCCTTTAACCTCCTCTTAATTCCTAAGTCTACTGTTATTCAAACAACAAAAAATCCTTAGATGTTATCATCCTTTTAATTTTTATCTATAGGAAAACTTCAAGCACAGCTGTTACTCATTAGACTTCAGTGTCCGAAAGCATTTGGTTACCACAGGAAAAGAAAAAAAAGAAAATCGGTAAAGTTTTATTTACAATCTGCTTTCATTGTAAAATAGTAAAAGTCCTGAAATAATAAAAAGATGTGCTTGGTACTAACAGCATAAATATGCTTTCTTAAAACAGCAGTAAATACTGTGGGCACATTTCCCGGATTTTTAGGACTATTCCAATTCTGTCTATTTTCCCCATAAGTAGGCTCATACTTCTCAACCTCTGTGACTAGCTTTTGAACTAGAAAATTCAATTATATAGGGAATATGCCTCTCCTAAATGAACATATAGATTATGCATGCACACACATATATATATGCAGAATTTTCATGTATGTTTTATAAAAATAATATCCACCCTACAAAGGAAACAGCTGTTCTGTCAGATAGCACACTCCCTGACTGTAAAAGCCTTTAAGCATGGCTGGGTTTTGTCTAGTAGGAATACCAGAGAAGGAAATTCAGCTCCCCAAATAGATTTGGTTTGATCACTTATAAGCTCTCTTTCAACTCTGAATTCAAAGATTCTGTAAGTTACTATTTTTTCCTAAATTCATTTTAAAAAATCGATCCAACCTTTCTACTGTGTTTCATGTGTTGGCAGGTACTATAAAAAAACACAAGTGAGAAACTGAAACCTTACGGTGCTGAAATTTGGATATATTTGCACCTGGGGTTTGGACACACTTGCACCTGGAAACCAAAGTATGTGGTAATAAAGTCCTTCGTGGCAGCAACTTTCCTCCAAGAAAACTGCAAAGTGCTTTAGAAAACTAAAACTCTATTTGCTTCATGGAATCTTTGTGTGGTGAACAATAGTATGCCGGCTTTTCACAGCCGGAAAACATGAAAATTAAGAATCAAATATGTATAAATAAGATGGAATTATTGCTCCCAACCATTTTACTTCGTGGACATGAGCCTCACCTGAGTTTTATGATAGGCAGACTCATTGTCTTGCCACCACATTTCACCTTCCCCCAATCAGATCATATTTCTCAGAGAATAAATTTCACTTGATATTCTATCTCATCTTATAAATTTAGTCTGATTCAAGGTCTGAACTTCTTACCTTTTTGATCCAATTTCCAAAAGAATTTCAAGTAATAAACTGCCACATCAACTCCGTTACCCACCTTCCATCATACAATCCATACTATCAAACTTCTTATTCCTAAAAGCTTTCCTTTGAAGAGCCTGGTTGGGCAAGTTTTACCTAACAGCACATTTTTTAAAAATTATTTACAACACTGATTGTTGAGTTTAGTGGGGGTGAAGGGATAGGGAGATTGGAGGATCACAGCCCAGCAAGAAAGTCAACTGTTATTCTTTCCTGGTACCCTTCACAAGAAAGGCAGTACTGCCATATCAAATATCCTGTTTCCTGAGAGCCTGCCTCTGAGATTGGTATGTGCAGGAAATTACATCATAGTAGAATTCGGTCACATTGACCCCAAGTGCTCCTATATTCCAGCATTTGCCCTCTGACCTCACCTCCCTAATCACATTTGCATGCTGTCTCCACTCTTTATGGTATATTTAGAAACTTTCTACAGCATATTCTGTTTTGCAAGTCATTTATCAATGCTAATTCATCTCTTCTCACCTCATTTCTTTGAGGTAGAGCCCTGTGATTAGTAGCAATAACAAAACTATGGTATTTGGCTTTTCTATAGCTTCTGTCTCCTGAGAACTCTACAAATATTAACAGCACACATGTCAGTCTCCCGGAATGGCTTAGGTCACAGAAGGACTGGGGAAAAATGCTATGACTAACCTAAGTAGAATAAATTGAAGGTTGGCTTGGAACTGAATCAAGATGCTGGTGTTAACATGCCCGAATATTTAGGAAAAGTTCCAGGATCACTTAATGATGAAAAGCAAGAAGGCTGTCAAAATTTGTCTGGAATATATATAGGATTAAGCCAGGTCCCCAAATTTCCCAAGGTACTCAGGGGTCAAGGGCTTTCTGCAAAAGGTAAGCCTTTTTGATGATATAAAAATTCCAAAAGTGTCCGTTACAAAAAAAAATGTAAGAGGGGTGTGTGTGTGTGTGTGTGTGTCTGAGAGACAGAGGGAGAAAGAGAGTGTTAAGGGTTTTGTTTTTTTTTCACTTTTTTCACTTATTTCCATAGAGATTTTCTACTGGACCTATTTCAATCCTTGATACTTATTGTAGATTATCACTTCTTATCTTGAAAAAGAAATGATTCTACAACTGGAACAGACCTG
This sequence comes from Daubentonia madagascariensis, assembly GCA_023783475.1. Classification (NCBI taxonomy): domain Eukaryota; kingdom Metazoa; phylum Chordata; class Mammalia; order Primates; family Daubentoniidae; genus Daubentonia; species Daubentonia madagascariensis. The sequence continues at coordinate 32,623,655 of JAKFHU010000978.1, forward strand.
ATTCTTAAATACTAATAGAACTCTAGTGGCCTGAAAAAAAAAGCTTTAATTTTTTATCAAATATACTCCATAACTTAATAATAATGTAAGGGGATCCTTTAACTACATTCTAGAAAGTTAGCTACATTCTAAAATATAATTCAATAGGTAATCAAGAAAGGATATCCCAACAGGCTTACCAATCCCATTTATTGGAGTTTTTATGCTCTTCTTTTGAGTTAAACCCTTCAGATTAAGAATTTAATCAAAAGTGTTGAAACTATGGAAAAATAAGAAATCGGATTTTTAACCCATAAGGATTTATGTCAGTTATTAAGAAAGACTTCCTGATCCTGGACAATTGTTAATATAAATGTATATTCTTTCCTAGAAATGTAAACCTGAATAGATCCTACTCTAATTTTGGACTGCCAAGATGAAAACACCTTCTGCGTTATGTAATTTGTTCCTCCCATGGCATCATTTTCCACTTGATATTTATTTGTGTATTTATCTAGAGTCCAGATTCTAGACCCACGTATAACCTCTTAAGTTTCTTAAAGTACGAAGAACTTTGTATTCCTCAGAGTGCTTAACACAGTACCAAGTACACAATAATTGCACATTAAATATTTGCTGAATAAATGTTATAATAAGGCAGGCTGAGAGAAACTGCTTCCCCCAACTCCAGCAGGAAGTCCCGTAGTGCCCTGACACTGCCACTGGAACTCTGTTGACCACCCAGAGCACAGAGTTGATATTTTCTTATTTTACATTAATCCTTGGGACTATGCTCTTTTATTTTATTTATTTTCAAAATTATCGTTGTCACAACACACAAGAGTAAGGGAGAAAGAAGGGAGGGGAGGAGGGGAAAATGAAAAGAGAGGAGAAAAGGAAGGGAGAGAAGGAGGAAGGAATGGAGTTGAAGGAAACAATTCACATAATAATACACCTGAAATAAAAACAAAAATAAGGAAAAGAATAAAAAGAAGGGAGGGAGAGAGGAAGGAAAGGAAATAAATATCTTCTCGGTGATGTCAGAATCCATTTGAGTGGCAACTCTATACAAGCGAGCTGCTTCTCATTGTTTATATACGTTTGACCTGATTAAATCCATCGACAGTCTCTAAAGGGTATTACTTTATATTTCACTCCTAGATTGGCTAATAAATATTTTTTAATCCAATCTTTGTTTGCTTGCTGGCACCCAACTTATCTGCTTTATTTTATTTATTCATTCAACAAATAGCTTTTGAGCAACAATTTCCCAGGTCTGTGATTGGCACCATTAAAACAGTGGTGAACAAAATATAACCCTTCCTTGGAGGCTTACCCCACTCTCTCTACAGCCTCCTGAAACCCAAATTAGTGGTATTATCCAACCCCAAATTTTGTAAAGCACCTTTTTATCCCATTATCCTCTCTAGGCCCTTTTTGTCTAGGCCCATCCAGACCTTCTGTCCATAATCAAGCCTTTTCTAACAGACTGCATCTACCAATTCGTGCATTCCCTTGTTCTGATGCCCGTGGCAGTGCCTGCATCAAACTAACTTAAGGTTATTTCTAATCTCTTACATTTTCAGAAATTTCCACCTCTCTGAATAGCCTCTAAATTTCATTTTATTCAAATTTTTCCTGGTGTCACACTTCCAGGGCCTTTCTGGTACATAATCCAGGTGGCACATATTTAATTTATCCTGACCCAATAAAAACATTTGAATGTTTAAAGTCCAATTATATTATAATTATACAAATTATAATATATTTTAATATCATTGTGTATTATAATATTATATATTAAATATTGTATATATTATATATTACATATATTATATATATAATATCACAAAAATTCTCATATATGGGAGGAAGTGGGGAATTGAATTTTATCAAATGTGTATTTTCTCACATTTTCAAATTCAAAAACTAAGCTACTAATGTTAACCTTTGATTGTGCTTAAGAACATGACTATGAATAAATGCTAAGACCCAACCAACTTTTCTCATATACACCACATACGCTTAAACTGTTCATGGTAGAATATTGACTGTTATATTAATTTTCCTTCTCCAATTTATTCTAAGTGATGAACATCTACTTATTTTCCACTATTTGGCTCAAAGTCTCCCATGAAGTTTTTCTTTACCCATTGGACTGACTGCTCCATTCTTTGTGACACTTTTATATCCTGCCTTGATCCTGACTCCATCTAAAACCCATAACACGTGGCTGATTTAGGGGTCACAGTCTGCCTCTGCTAAACTATGGGCTCTTAGGGGTAGGAACTAGAATTTATCTGACACAATATTTCTAGTGCTGATGACAGTGCATGGGACATTGTAGGTGCTCAGTAAATGTTGAATGAATGGGAAGGAGGGGAAAAGCAAGGACCTTATATGTAATGAAATGCTAATCAAAATGGCTAGCAAGAGCTGGAGACCTAGCAGCTCCTAAATTTTCCAAATAATGTATTACATGGAATCTGGTGAGAAAAGTACATACATACAGGTGAGGAATGCCAACCTAGTCCTTGTCAGCCAAAAAGTAACCAAATATTCACAAAGTTTTCTTTTTTTAATTTGTCTGTCTCTCAAACACACACACACACACACACACACACACACACGAAGTATTAAATCTGATCGCTTTGCTCTCCAGATTACCCACATGCTCCCTCTTTAACTATGACAGAATCCAACCTCTGTGCCCCACGCACCCTACACCTCACTCCATATCGCCACCTGGTGCCCAAAAGCAAGAAAAATATCTAAGAGAGGAAAATGATACTTTTTAAGCTGATAAATATCAGGACCCTGGAACCATATACTGAAAGTCAAAACACACACACACACACACACACAAAACATGTGTTCTTGGCATAAATATCTGGTCACAGACATAAAGATTAAATACACAAATCTACCTCAAAACATAGCCTTCTTTCCACTCGCATTTTTACAAAAAGAATGAATACTCTCAATCTTTTCAGCCCCATGAACGGCTTTCCCCCACGGATTTTGTGTTTTAAAACCTTTTCTACTAAATAAACTATATTTTATCATTTGCAGTAAGTAAACTAAAATTTGTCAGGCTATGATACTATTTAGCCTGTGACAGCCAGGAATGTCATTCATTCATTGAATCATTCAGCTCCTTAATGAGTCCCTACTGTGTTCTAAGAACTGTACAAGGCTCCACAGAGACACATTAAATTAATATTAGTAGAGAGTAAACATACATTTACATTAGGCTTTTTAAAATAACTTTTTTAAAAAGTCCTCTATTACTGTCCCCAAGAAGCTGGGGAATCTGAGATCAGGAACCAATGGATTAGGAAAAGGTATATGCTGATGGATTAAATACAACTTCAAATCAATAATTCCTGAAGAAAATGGCTCAAATATCTACTCTTAGCTCAGATTATCTTTCATCCGGTTTTAAATATGCTACCAGTTACTAATGCACATTGATGACATTTTTATTGTCACAGAATTAAGGACCAAAAGATGCGTAGCTAAAGAATGATACACACGGATTTTACTTGAATTTGAGTCAGCACAAAATCATCAAATAAATTTCAATAATGAAATTAGCAAATATATAGCTAAGGTATAGAAAGCAAAAAATAATAACTCATCGAAGACTCTCAGTAAACAATTCTCAGAAAAAAAGACAAAGTCTTCAAGTTCTGCAATAAAATGGGGGAAAATAAGTAAAACATAGTTAATTTTTAATAAATTTAATATACTCATTATTTTATTTTGAGAGTACAGTCATTTTATTATTTTGGCACTATAATGTCTTTTCTTTTATAAAATGATATAGTCTGCATATCATAGGAGGTTTATTTAAATGTCCTTACTTAGCTAAATAAGTAAGGGTTCTAACTTTTTTAAAAATAAAATTTTACTGGTAAATAAATTTGTAAAGTCTGGATAATCCTGAATTTGAAATTAAGTTTCAAGAAAAATTAAAAATTGGAAGCCATGGAAACATATCTAACATAATACTATCTTTAAGAACAAATTTAAAATTCAATTGCTTTTTCAAATAGATTGCTTAAGTAAAAGCAATTTTTAACAAAAAGTTTAAAAATCAGATACCTTAATTTTCTGCCCCAGTACAGCCTAATTCCAGAAATATACATTAACACTATGTAACATTACATTTTTTTGACCCACATTGTACTTTGAGTGTTAGTGTTTCTTTAAGTTCTTATTTCACGCTGCTTTCTGGGTCCAAAGTCAATAGGGAGCTCTAGGATTTGTTTTATCTCTCAAGAGCTCTACAGTAATGGAAAAATAGTAACAATAACAGCAATTTTTTGAGAAGTATGACAATGAATTTAGAGGTCACACAGCAAGTAAATGGATATATAGTCTAGATGCTTTGACTTCCAAATTAGAGTAAGCAATGCATTGCTTCTCAATCAAAATATTCTTTATGCTTAGCTATTTCTCTTTCCCACTCCTTCTCTGTCTCCTTTCTTTTTCCCCTTTCTTTTGCTACAGAGATTTTTGGATTGAGTAGAAGTATTTGGTCACTTGCTCTTTGACCCCAGAGTCTCCTGAGACTGTATATTCATTTTGAGAATGAGTCCCTTTAGTTACCTAAAGTGTCCTCAGACTAAATCGTTTCCAGATGTTTACAAATATTTCAAGGAAATATCTACACGGTTTTTATGGCTGAGTGACAAAGCACTCCACAGTGTCTGTTCAATTGTCAAATAAGGACCAAGTGCTTATTATAAAATAACTTCCATTTGGCAAGCACAATGCTAGCCACGTTCAATACATTATCTCACTTAATGCTCACAAAAACCCTATAAGGGAGGTATTATAATCCTCATCATAGAAAAGAAGAAGGTGAGGCTCAGAAAGTGACTCCACAGAACAAGTGACAGGAAAAGGAAGCCACACCAAGTCCACGTCCTTAGCCAGTGTGTCCTGCTGCTGTCTCAGAGCAAATCTCCTGTACTGTCAGGGTAAGGCAGGAAAGAAAAGACAAAATTCACAAAAGTTATGGGGCACCCCTCAGCATCCAAAGAGATTGCCTTTAAGAGGCTAGAGAAGGAGTTTTGTAGACCAAGACAGTTCTTGTTTTGTTTCAACAAATACCTCAAATAGGCTTTCAACAGATTATAAATATGCGATGCCCAATTTCCTCATTGTTTAAAAATCAGCTTTCACATATGGACTTTTGAAATTTGCCTGTTTAGTGTTTATATTGTTCTTCACTCACAATATTCAATATTCTGACTTGTTAAAAAAAAAAAGAGAGCGAGAACTACTAAATGGTCAAGGTGACCTTTTTGTAAAAAGCTCTTATCGTAGAAATCATGCTTTTTGTTTAACCTTGTGGTCTTCTGAAAAAATTAGTGAGAAAACTTAAGTGACTTGTATTTGGGGTGGAAGTAGGGAAGTGTCCAGTCAATTGTTAGTTTATTCCAACTAATGAAGAGAAACAAGGCATAACCATTTATAAAGCACTCAACGAATATTAGCTCCATTCCCCAAAACAAAAGATAGTTTAAAAACCTTTGGTATTTATGCTTGGAAAACATTACATAGTTTCTCCATTTTCATTTACCCAGAGGAGAATACATATCCAACAAGTTTTACCATTTGGTTTCCAAATGATTTTGAATTCTCAAAGTGTAGACTCTCTGATAATGAAATGAAGAAACTCTGGAGTGTGCAAGTTAGAGAGAGGTGCCAACTGTAGATTTTAAAAGAATCTACCAAGTGGGAAATCCATATGCAGGCAATTAAGAGGTGACTCTGTTTGTTCTGGAAATGTCTGTCATGGAATTGACTGCACAAGCTGCTGCAGCCGCCTGTCTCCCACCAATGGTAAATGTCATCTATTCATGCCACCCCTCCCTCTGTTCTCATCAAACAGCTACCCCCCTAAGGCTAGAATTTGAATCAGTGTCAGAATTGCTGGCCTTGGAAGGTCACATTTTCCTTAGACCCACTCCCCAAGGCTCTACAGAACTCTCAGACTTTTGACCTTGCTGAAAACCATGGGATTATTGGAACAAGAAATTCTCTTCCCCATCTCTCTTCCTTTTCGTCTGCTTCCCCCTCTCCTGTGCTCCTTTTAAAGAAAAGCTGGCTTCTAAAACACACAGCTGCCCACTCTCACCCTCTTAGGTTTTTGGTCCTCTAAGCCAGCATTTTTTCCAAGCTGCCATTCTCCACTCACCAGACCATATTTTTTAAAAATATCTGGAACACAAAGAGCAACTTGTTTATTTGTACCCTTAACTAAAAATCTACCAGGCTTTTTTAAATGTAATGTTTCAAATCATTTTTAAGTGAGTTTAATGAAGGTGAAAGGTGCTGGATTGACAGCCTTGGAGGCAGAGGGTCTCTATTTTTAACTATAACAGAGTGAAGCCATATCAACTACTGCCAAGGAAACGCACAGACCTCACACATCAGTCCTGGAGGGGTTCTTGTGGGATTGAACAGGTACACATCCAATTGCATTTGCTTGTTCAGCGTTCATATTGTTCTTAACTCACAATATTCTGACTAGTTTTAAAAAAAAATTCTACTATACCCAGTCCCACTCAAATGCTGCCTCCTCTGCAAAGCCTTTCCTGATATATCCTTGTTAGATAGGAAAAATCTCCAGCAGTGTGTTATCCTCTCACTATGCTAGAGCTTTATAGTAGTGTTTATCAGACCTTAAACCATATATATCCTTTCCTCCACATCATGCCTTCTCAAGACCCCATGATTTAAAAAAAAAAAAAAATCAAGCGGGCATTGCTATTTCTATTTTACAAATAGGTAATAGAAGCCAAGAGTGGCACACATAGGCAGAAACAGAGGCAGGATTGAAATCTAGATTTTCTGACTCCAAATTCCAAATTCTTCTAGTCTCCATCTATCAAAATGAATAATTTTTAAACATCCAAGTTCAAGCACTTTAATTCTCAAATCATCTTTCCTCTAAATGTGTCTTGCAGGTGGCCTAACAAATCCCCTGGCTTTGTGTCAGCCTTCTGAGGACTGCTGAGTTGTTCCCTAGTCAGCTGCTAGTTCAGACTTGAATCACCCTTTGACAGGACTTCCCAAGCCTGAGCCGACTCTGACCGGCCTTACGCACCTCACAGGGTCCCCAGTGTCCTCCTGCATTAGAAGATAAGCAGGGCTGGTGGGCCCAGCCACAATTGGTGTAAACTGGCTTATCCTGACCCAATTTTCTCTGCTCCTTCTTTCGATCATTAGTGAAGACATTCATGAAAGCTCAGAAGAAGAGATAAGCCTCAAATAACCTCATATACGCCCTGGTCTAAAGCCAATATTTCAGCCTCAGGAAAATATTGATTAAATTTCCCATGCTAAGAAATTAATAAAATGATAAACCCTAAATTGTCATTTGGAAGTCAGATGATTGTCATCTTGTCCCAAGCTTCAGTTTATATGAAGTCCAGTTTTTCTTATTTAATATTGAACTTCTCTGCATGGCCTGCTTAATCAATTGCATATTATAGGTTTACATCAACTATAACTTATCATTTGCCAAATTATTTTAAAAGTCATGAAATATGTTGGAAGATTCTGAATTCTGAGGAAGATGAGATAGTGAGGCATTTCTTAACTCTCTATGATGGTGCTATAAGTTGCAGGATGCTTAAAGTATCTGAGATTCAAAATCTTTAAAGGCAAGAAGTATCTATACAAGTAGTTTCTTCTGATAGTTTTCCAAGTGGTGGTTTCTAACAGGTGTAAAATTCCCCCTGTCTGGAATCACTTCAGGGTCATAGAAAGTTCCATCTGTAAAGAACTACAAGGTAAGATCTGATCAAGCCTGTGATATCAAATGTCTGTCCTGGAAAAGAGAGGGCAACCCTGAGAAATAGGCAGATGGAATAAAAGATAGGAAGGAGCTGGAGCCCTGTGGGAGCTTGAGGTACCACTGATCAACAACCTCAGGAGCGGACGTGTTAAAATTATGCTGAATGTGAGCTCTGTGAGGCACAGTATTAGATCCATCTCACCAATTGGATGATTGGTTCTTTTGGCAAGAGACCACGCCACCCACTCCTTTAATATCCTCCAAGTGCTCAGCAAGGTGCTGAACACAATAAATATTTGTTAGCAGAATGACTGGAGGTAGGTAGAATTTTCTGATTTCAGCTCATCTGAACTATGATTGCTGTTTCATTGTTTGGAGAAAAGACTGGACTGATTCTGACCTCTGGCTCCATTAATGCACACACACTGAAAAAGGGGGACTCAGACCCAGGAAACACAAATAACTCCTGAGGACATTTCAGGTACACAAGTCTTTGCATATCTGAATTGCAGTCGTTAGCAATGCTGCCTCCTGATGTTTTACCAAATTACAAAGAGGCTGCTTCTGCAGAATTTTAAACAGAACCCTTCCTTTCTGGGAAAATTACAGGCAGTACCTGAATTATAGGCTTTAGTTTTTCAAATAATGAACTCAAGAAAGAATTGCTCCCATCTCACACCCTGCTGCATGCAACCACTCCCTGCCTTCTGTCAGCTGCTTCCAGGAGGCCCACCATGGAAAGGCCTGGAAATTTGAGAGGAAACCTGGGTAAAGAAACAGAGAAAAGATGAGGCTAAGAAAAGCAAGCGTCCCGGGTCAGTCCTCCGGGCCAGGCTGCACATCCTTGTTGACAACGTCCCCTCTTTTCCCCTTTTACCTACTAAACTCAACTGGCTCCCTTCAGCCTCCTGAGGCCCTATAGGAAGCACACTGTTGGTGCTCACCACCACTGCTCAAATCCTCATCCATAAGGCCGGGTCAAGACACGTTCACCTCTCATCTGGCCTGTTGCAATAACCTCCTAACCGCTTCTCCTTTCTCCTCTAACATCCATTCTCCATATAGCAGTCAAGTGATCATTTTAAAGACATGGCTTCTCATTGCTGTCACACTTAGAATACAAGCCCAACTCCTCATTGTGACCTACAAGTCCCTATCACAAGCCCCTACATGTCTCTCTGACTTTGTCTTCTCTCAAACTCCCATCACTTCCTATCTTTCAGTCACATGGACTTTCTTTCTGCTTTTTGGACACAAAGCCTGTTCCTGCCTCAGGGCCTTTGCACTTGCTGTTCCTTCCTTCTGCCTAGAAGACTCTTCGTCCTACTCCCTACAAGGTTAGCTCTCCTTCTTTTTCTTCATATCCCTACTCAAATAAGCCTGTTTCATTTCCTTTATAGAAGTTACCATTAATCACAGTTGAATTACTTATCTAGGTGTTTGTTCATTTACTTGTTCATTGCCTCTTTTTCCCAGGAGAATTTAAGATTTATGAGAAAAAGCAATTTGTCCGTTTTGTTCACTGCTATATCCCCAGCACCTAAAATAGTGACTTGCACACAGCAGAGACTCAAGATGTAGTGGTCCAATATATGAAGAAATGAGTTAGAGAAAGAGAAAAAGATAGTATAATAATTAGAGTCTGTTCTGAAAACATAAAAGACTTAAACCTAAGGCCTCAACAAATCCCAGAAGATGGGGGTATAGGGTGCCCAGGGTTTATTGAGTGTTTGCCCAGATGATGATAATTCAGTACAATTATTTCCCACTCAGCTACTGTCCTATGTGTTAATCTTCCTCACAGGGAACTCTAGAGAAGAGGGGTGAGTTTGATTGAGGCACCAAAACCTCACTGGCATTCTTAAAGACACCATGCAATGTGACAATGCTGTCAAGGGTGACAAGAGAGCACACAGGGGGATCACCTAATTCAGACATGAGTGGTCATGGGAAAGAGGCTTTGGAAAAGGCTGCCTGGAGATTACATTCATCGAGTTCTCTGTGTTGCCTAGCACTGGACCTATTACAAGTAAAGAGAGAAGGACAGCCCTTTCCTCCTCATTATGGAGCCACTAAGCCACTTCTTCCAGGATTCAACACTCTGGCCGCCTCCATCAACACTACAGTTCAATTATATCATACATTTACTAGTCTTTTGGAGGCTTCCTTGGAACCTAATCACCACTTAGAACATTGCATTTGGACAAATGATTTTCTGGTTCCAAACAGCCAAATTAGAAATGACTGTCTGAGTCTTTTAAATAAAATTCTATTCTTAACTTTTTAAAAAAACCTCATTTCCATAGCAAGAGAGAACATAACCAGAAATTTTGGACCTGTCAATTTTTTTTTCAGTATTTTACAATCCAGCATTAGCCCTGATGCAAATTAGGAGCTTGGTTCCACCTGTGAGGTAAGGTAGATCCATATATATATAGATCTATATAAATATATAAAATTAAATAAAATATATATGATTTAAATCTTCAATTGACTTTTCAAGAAGATATTTCAATTATTCCCATTTTATAGGATTATAGCTCAGAGGGGCTAGGTGACATGTTTAAGGTCACACTGTTGGCAAGAGCCATGATCAAAATCAACTCCTCACCTTCGGGAAAGCTCTCTGGCTCACTCCAGTTTCTCTTCTAGTCCTACCTTCCAACTGAAATGATCCTTCATTTAAGCTCATTAAGCCCTGTAATTAACCTCAATTTTGCTGCTTAACTGACATCGAAGTATCTAGTGCTATCAAAGATTCATTTTTTGAAGGATCATTTGCATGTTTTAGTCTGATCCCAACACACAGTCTGGTACCACAGTTACAGGAGCTCTGTGTTCCACGGAATAAATGCCACCAAAAAGCCATTCGACTCAACCACCTTCTTCCAATTTTCTAGCCACTTATCTGCAGGATAAGTGAAAGGACGGTGGAGTATGGTAGACCAGAAAGGTCAAGAAATGTTACAGTTTTGTCAATAACTAACTTTGAGGTTTCAGGCAACTTGTTACACCTACTCTGAGTCACAAAGCCCTATTTGTTAATTGAGGGTGACAGTATCTACTACTCAGCATTATTGTGAAAATTTAAACATGATTAGTATAAACCACCCACCACGGTACCTGGTCCATCACAGTACTCAGTAAGTCTTCATTTCCTTCCTTTATTTCCCTTCTCCCATTGAGAGACCCAAGGCACTAGTTAAGTGGAATCATTTCTGAGCTGTAGGGCCAAACACAAAGAAATATGGAAACAAATCCAAAGTCTCCTTGCTTACTTTATTTTTTCATTGATACATTTTACATCCCCATGGGTTAATAGGAATAGAACCACATTTTACTGTCACATTATAGAAGTCAATCTCACAAGGGGAATTATCTTTCCACAGAAGCATTATGCTTGCTACTCAGAAAACTGTATTTTATTTAAAACAGGAAGCCAAGCTGTCTTTGGAAACTGTTCCCCCAAAAGGAAAACTCATTGAGAAGGTGAGTCAGCCGGGATAACTTTCAGGACACTCACAACCAAGACCAGCATCTGCAAGGCCTGAAATATGGGATGTTATGACACTTGGTGAATTACTTCTGACGTACTTAATTATGCAACAACAAGATTTGCAGGAGCATAACCACATAGTTCCCCTGGGTATGCTGCCAGTATGCTCCACAAATGATTAAATATAAAATAAACAAAAGCTAACTGTGAATTATGAAGTTGTAATTCCACCAAGGGGGTTCCAGTGATGTCATAAACCACTAGAGCAAGGTTCATGTCACCAAAGGATCCCAGATGGGCTGAGAGGCCTGTAACACTGTAGTGGTCTCTGCTATAGATGTGACTCCAGGAAATCCTTTCACCTCTGGGTTTTGCCCCTTCACATCTCTGCTAGAGCCCTCCTTTCTTGTTCTCTCCCTTCCAGCCTTTTAAAATCATACTTATCCTGCTTTTTTAAATGGTGTCCCTTTTAATTAGTTCAATGGTCTATCATTTAAGACAGATAACAAATACACCCTTTGGACAGCAACCTATGATTACATATACTTCATTAGAAAAACAAAACCTGATTTTTAATAGAAAAGCCATTTATAACAAGAGCCCTGGAACATACCTTAAAAGGGGATATTTGAGATATAATTTTAGTGTGTGCCAGGCCCAGTACTCCACTAATGGAATAAATGTCATTGTCTTCAAACAGGATACATTTAGAAAAGTTATGTTGAAATTTCAAATACAACCTTCTCACAAGTCAGCATCTTAAGAAAGGTTAAGTTAGAACTTGGCTTTATCAAATCATATAAAAGATAAGTAAACAAAATTATAAAATATTAGAAAAATTGTGCGTCTGAAAGTAAGGAAGTACTTTGGAAGAAGAAAGGACACAAAATACTATGATTTAACTTCCTAAATGTGGCATGCTTTCATCTGACAACATACTTATACTTAAGACTAAAATTAAATTTGCAAATCTTGCTGTTTGTGTGATACATTGCCACTTCTTTGACACATGTTTTTTCTTCTATAATAAGTGCTGGGATAACAATCACCTAAAATTAGTCTTAATATTCACAACTACAATTTGTCAACATATAATAAAAATTAAAATTAAAAAATAAAATAAAATTATTCTTACTTAAGACTTTTACATCCCCCAATAGTTGCCTCAAACTGTTTTTCATGGTTTTATGTGAAGTGTTTAGAACAATGCCATGCGCCTAGTAAGTGCTGTGTTTGTGCTGTTTCTTACTTGTTTATTCATATATTCACTTATTCAGTAGCTGTTTGTTAAGCCACCAATAATACAAAAGGCACCACGATAAGTGCTGTGAAGTTTAAAACATCTGCCTCTCTGCCCTTGTCTTCAGAACTGTATGCACCTGGTTAAAGAGATAAGACTGACACTTAGGGAGAGTAAAATAACAATGGGACACAAGAGGCAACTGATGTCACAAGGAAAACATTATCCAATACCAATTACTATTGGAGAAAGTGGTCTAGATCAGTGTTTTCAAAGCTTGCAGTATATAAAAATTATCTGGGATGTTTAAAATACCTGTGTTTTGGAGATTCTGATTCACTGGGTATGAGTGGGGCCCTGGAATCTGCATTTTAAGACATTTTGGTTCATTCTGATGTAAGTGAACCAGGCATCACACTGAAGATATACAGGACTAGAGTGTAAGAAAGTTAGAGAAAGAAACAGATGTCCGGTTATTTCTCTTTATCCCTTTTCTCTAAATCATTAGAAATGACCTGCCTATCAGAGAGAGAGTAACAGAAGAAAGAAATGAAGAAAACTCTTCCTAGATGAGAAAGGACTCCATGCTCTCCAAAGGACAACAGTGACCCAGAGTCATCTACACCCCCAATTAGAGATGCTATGTGATATGGTAAAGCAGAGACAGCATTTTTAGCAAACACACATGAACACTTTTCCATATGTCAGTACTACTAGTGCCAACAGAGCTGTGCTCCTAATATTTGCCTAACACCCCCTTAGCACCTTTAGGGGATGATCTGCCTCTCTCTCTTCTGCATAAGGCACATGGTAAGCTGCTTCCCTAGGCCATGAGCACACTAGCCTTGTGATAAACTGTTGTCTAAGTGCCTCACCCATGGTGACTGGCTTTTCCCACATGTACCACAACTGTTAGCCATGCTGATCTATTACCCAAGAAGGCCAGGGAGGTTTAATTGTTAATTGCTTGGCAAGAAAACAAAGAGTCCTGGATGCTTCATAATATAGAAATGTAGTCTGTATGTCTTCCAGGCTTATCAGATTTCAAAGTGGTATCTATGAAAACAGGTCACATATTAAACTGAGGACAGAATATTTATCATACTCAACTGGTTAGGAAATCTAAGTTGGCAAAAGAATGGCAACTTTATGTATAACTATAGTTAACATGGTGAGCACTATTCATGTACAAAACATTAAGTAAACCCCACAGAAATCTCAGTGGAGTAGTAAGATAGTGTTATGTTAGAGGCATATACTACTGAGAGAATTTAACACAGTCTCCTGGAAATTTACTGGCTGCGTCACGTCTGAGATAAGAAGTCTTAACACTTTGTGTCCTAAATGTCATGCAGTCAGCATAAAATTCAGAAGCTAAATCAAAGAAAGGGATTTGTCTTCTTCAGTCCCCGTAAAGTCTGCAGTGATGGATGAAGCAAGTGGGAAGACAAAAGGTTGGTGCCATCGGAAAATGTTAAAAGATCTGTGTTACTGTTTCACGCTGAAGAGCAGAAGGGTGGCCTGAAGGGCATGACCATAATCGGGAACTTCTGAGCCAAACTCCGAGCTCTGCCAGGCACTCATAGTGTGGCCTTATAAGCGTCACTAAAAGTTATGCGGTGTCAGTTTCTAACTAGATAAAAAAACAGATGTCTACTTAGTTACTCAATAAGTGACTTGCTGTAAGAGTGTGACTTTTGGAGTATGGGAATATTCCTAATTTCAGTGGCATTAAATAGCCTCTGTCATTGGTTGGGAAACCACACTGAATATATCTCCAAGCCTGGAATAAGTCATGCTTGTCAGAGATGTAGAAGTGGAGAATAGGAACAGGGCAAGCATTTATTTGAGTGTCTTCAATGGGAAGGGTACTGGGCACTTCACATTATCTCATTATTCCAAACAACAGACTTGTGTGATAGATACTGACGTGCCAGTTCTATAGATGAGGAAATTGAGACTCAGATTTGTCTAAAATCAATAGGCAAATAAGTGGTGGAACCATAATTTAACACAGAATTTTCAGAATCCAAAGTAAAACACGTGAAAACTCCTAATATCCTCCCTAAATCTAAATTTAATATTTCTCACTTTTTGAGGATTTTCTGTAAATCTAATGAGATGCATTCTTATTTTTTGATCATTACTTGGCAATTTAATTTGGAAAATTCTCCATTCGCTCTCTTGTGGTGTGATAATATACATACATTTAGCCCTTTATATCACAAATACTTTCACAAACACAATCTCTTTTTGGCCTGCCACATTTCCGTGAAGAAGATAGGCACAGCAGTAACATGTTTATTTTATAATGAAGACTATGAGCCAGAGGAATTTAAAAAGATCTGGGCATCATAGCAATGTGTTATGAAGTGGCATGCTAAACTCCTCATTTCTAACTCAGGATTGTTTCACTAGACAATAATGCATCTAAAAGAATTTAGTTGACAGCAAAGATGGTGGAATATGACGAAAAAAGTTAAAATGGGATCAGACGAGCAAGATTCAAGTCACTTCATAGTAGCCCGCTAAAATTCTCCAAGCCACAGTTTTCTTATCTGTAAAATGAAAACAATTACACTAGCCCTAGCTACTTCTTAAAATTGGCTTTATAGAACGTAATGGCACTTGCATATGTTAAGTTTGTCAAACAGTTTTATATTTTATCTCTCTTTATCTTTCATATTATTAATGTTATTAATTCTTTATGACAAAGTAAGTGATCAAGTCATACAAGTAATCAAGGAAAAGTATTAAATAAACCAGTAGTTTGAGTATATTAATTCAGTTGAAATTATTGTACTTCAAGCCTATATAGATTGAATTTCCTAGCTTTCAAGGTAGCCATGAATCTCCAAACCAAAAAATCCAAAACAGTACAGAAAACAGATATTCTCACCACCTTGAGACAGGAGAATGTTGAGGTAAAGAAAAGAGAGAGAGAGAGAGAGAGAGAAGATATAAATTTAAACAGCAGTCCATATATTCTGAGTAAAAATGATCACACCCAGAAAAATTTCTTCCCTGAGGGAAGCTAAGAACAGACTGCAACAGTCAAACGTGCAGTAACATTATTTTCTATTTCTCTTGTCAGAAGGGATCAGTCTTTGAAATATGTCTAGCAAAACTGCAGATTTCAGTTCTGTGATTAATGAACTAAATTACATTTTATTTCTTAAATGTGTGGAGGATTCATCCTGTGGTCTTCCCCCGATCTTGAGGATTACAGCTGCTGAACAGCACATCTGGTTATAAGCAAAGAGCTCTCTGGGTGGTTCTTTTTCTTTCCTCCCTTAGAAATAGGCATTGTGGGGAACTGCAGAAACTTTTATTAGGCCAAGTGTGGTTTTTAGTTCTCAAAAATGGTGTTTACTCTCTCTGTTCCCCCTTTCTCATGACGAGAAAGATTATTAAGATATATCTAATTCATAATTTTAAATTTTTGTTCTATATGATTTTATATCAGTTGTTAATATTTTCCCTAAATAAAATATTACTATTCATCAGGCAAGTGTTTTATTGTCAACTTGCCTGGGAACGATTTTTAAATTGACTTCATAATGATAATTCATATTTTCCCTGTAATTATCACTTTAAGTAAAAACTGGGGTGCTGTAGACATTCATGACTGGATAGGTGCATTATCTTTGATTTTTTATAAGTGCTTCTTCCTCTCTCAAAATACACTATGGTGTCCTGGAATATATCACTATCTTACCTCTAGCTCTGTAACATATAAAGAAATAAATGTCATTTTCCTCTTTTTTTTTACAAAAGCATGTATGAGCCTTAAGACATTTAATAAAAGAAAATTCAAGATCCAGGCATCGACAGTAATAGTAAATTTTCAGTCCTGTACAGTATTTTTCTCCCACTCATTTTGTGAGCTCTTCCTTACCAAACCATGTAAAAACTAGTTTTGGGGGCAGTAGTTCTCTAATTGTGGTCTAGGAATGTCCTTTAGGTATTATACAGGCTTTTCAATTTCAAAAGGAGACATGTGCTCATGTCTAGGGAAGGTTCCCAGTTAGAACAAGCAGAAAAGAAAAAGAAAGTGTTTACTCTGAAGGACTTTATACTGCTGAAAATGTACCCACTAGAACTTGAGAAAGCTTAGAATTAACTGATGTCACAGCTCTCATAATCCTTGGGGAACTTTTGTTTGTTGGTTGCATGTTTGCTTGGTTTAATTTTCCTGATGAGAGCAAGTAGGTTAAATGCAATGTGTTTTCTTAATTTGGGGGAAACACAGTCTTTGAAAACGGGTTTAAAAAATCCTCCACTGATTAAAGAAAAATCAATAACCAAGTATGTTAATATAATATGATCCAAAATTGTGTGAAAAGCTTAAAAGAAAATATTTTAACACCAAAATATTAACCATATCTACTTCCCATTGGTGAAATATTGGTGACTTGATGTTCCCATTTGAATTTTTTAATGTAAAATAAGACATTTTATAAAATGAGTGTGTATTGCACTTTTGTACTCTTGTAATTTAAAAAAAAAATACTTGCAGCTAGAGATTGCAAAAATAATAGAACCACATTATACCAAAAAAAGATCTATTTAATTTATTTGCTTACTGCAGCTGTGCTATACACTGTGGAATATAACGTTTCTCCAAAAAGTCTCTAACCTTGAAAAAAGATTCTCTAAGTTAACAATCATAAGTATTTAGAAAATAATTAAGCACTATTTGTAGAGGCACTGATTATTTCTAGAGTAAGTGCTGAAAAGAGGGATTTATGTGGTCTGGAATGAAGCAATCACAGAAGGTCTTGCAAGAAGGTGTGATGGAAGCAGAACCTTGGAAGATAGTATGTAGATTTGCAAAAAGAGGCACAGAGCAAGGACAGTTCGGATCAGAAGTCAGAGAAGCAGAAATGATACAAAAGCACGTGAGATGAGACAAGAACACGTGGGGAAATATACTAGCCTAGTGTACTAGGGAACAGTAGGGAAACAGTTCCAATCTGTACTTGTGCATGTGATCGGGCAAGTTGCTGGAGCAGGGATGGGAATATGGACTATCAAGAGTGATTTTTTTTTAAAATACAAGATTAACAATTCATTCTTGATGTAGAAAAGAATGAAAAGTGATTGTGAGTTCTAAATAAAGGGAAAGCCATAATTTTAAAAAATGTGTTTGTAGAAAAATACACTAGTGTTTATCATTCAGTCATTAAACAAATATTCTTTAGGGATCTATTATCTCCACTCACCATCACCTACACATCGAGAACAAGCATGGATGCAGGGAGACCCAACAGATTAGGAAGGTGGTACAACAGTGCAGGTGAGCTAGGATAGAGATTTAAAAAATAG
The DNA here is from genome assembly GCA_023783475.1 of Daubentonia madagascariensis. Classification (NCBI taxonomy): domain Eukaryota; kingdom Metazoa; phylum Chordata; class Mammalia; order Primates; family Daubentoniidae; genus Daubentonia; species Daubentonia madagascariensis. Next base: position 32,641,514 of record JAKFHU010000978.1, read on the forward strand.
ATGTATCCAAGTGATTCTAGAAGGTAAACTTGCTGGGATTTGGGGATTGATGGAACAGAGGTGTAAAGGAAGGAGAGTCAATGACAGTCCAAAATGTCTGAGTTTTGTATGCACATGAGAATACCTCCTGGGCAAAGAGTATAAAGCAGGAAAAGGAGAGTAAAGTGCCTAGTACACCAGCTGGATTAGAAAGGTGTTCGACTAAAGATGAGGAGCTCATTCTATCACTTAGTAAGTATGAAATGAACACAGGCAACAGTTTGGCAGCTGTGCCAGAAGTATACTATTGCTGGAATCCAGACCAGTATTTAGGGAAGTAGCAGTGGCAAGAAAATGGAAAGTCAAGTCCACAATGTGCATAATTATTTAATGTTACCTCCCAGTCTGGATTAATGGTGATATAGGAAAATGCCCAGGTACAAAGGTTTAGATTCAACGCCTATTTCCATTGGAACTTTCAACTCCATGTATTTATGAGTTACCTGAAAAGGAAACAGAATGATAACCAGTCTCCCAAACCTCGATCCCCAAGTCTCTAACTGGGCTATTATAAAATGAATTAGTAGAGAAGAAAAAAATACATGAAGATACCTGGAACATTACAAATAATTGAGCTCAACAGCCCTCTTGTTTTCTGAGAAGCCTGGAAAACAGCATGTAGGAGGCCTCTGTGGCCTCAGGGTCCCAGTTTTCTCTGAAGCACACATATTTGATAGAGTCTTGGGGCAGAGGGAGTGCAAAGAAGTGAAAAGGATAGCAGACAAGGGGAGGAGGCTGGGACACTGACTCCCTCACTAGCCTCCATGCCCAAGCCAAATCTACCAAGCCCTTTCCAAACTAGCACTAAATTTGTGTGGAAAATACAATGGAAACTTGAGAAAATGTGGTTCTCTGTATACACTTGGAATGCTGGCTAGGTCTTACACTTTGCCCACAGTCAAGCTGATTGAACTTAGCATATCCTGGCTCAAATTTTGATTGAGTTGGGACCCTTAGCCTTTAAGTTGTATATCTGAATCCTCTTTGAAAAGATTTGGCCTCTCCATATATATTTAGAGTACTGGGAGAGCACCCATCTGTTTTTATGCTTATTTATAACTATACCACCTTCCAGCACTGTGAGGTCCTTGAAAATAGAACGACATGACTGATGATGAGAAATTAAGTGAATGGGGTAAATGTTCTTATTCTCAGACAAACATTTGTGGGAAAGCAATTTCCCTTACAGTTCTGGCCTTGTGCTTCTGTTTCTAGTGAACGGCCCAATTCCGATTATCTTGAAAGGTATGTACTGACCATAATCTATGCTAAGAAGACAAAATATTCATTCTGCCAGTTCATTGCTCCCACTATTGCCTTGTCTTGTTGACCTCAATGTTAGGGTATGGTAAGAATAGAAGTAGAAAATCCCAAAATTTACAGAAAGGTTAAGAATTTATCCTCGTGTGTCCCATGAGTCTTTTGAAACTCTTGCCCAAAAAGGGAGGATTAGTGGAGGCCAAGAGTCAGATTTAGGGATTGGAAATGGTTTTGGGAAGGCAAGTTGCAGGCACACACGACCTGGGGCAGTTATTGTTCTTCCTTTGGGAGAAAGAAGGTTACCCTGATCCCAGGGCCTAACTCTATGGTGCCAGATTTTCTCCTCTATCTTAAGCCTCTGGATACCATGAGGGTTGCTGTGGCAGTTTTGCAGCATCTAACTAATATCAGCCAGGTCTCCATCTCTCAAATCTGCCCCTGTTTCTTTAAACACCTTGAGCTCATATGCAGAAAAGTCCACACACCTCCATGGGACAAACCTTCTCCTTCCCCATGGAACCCAGGCACCAGTCATAGCACCCACCAATTCCAGGATCTTCTGGTTCCACTCCCCTCCTGCCCCTTCCTGCTCACCCTGGAATCCTGACCACCCTCATTTCAACGGAGGAGAAGAAGACAGGGCGCCTACTTGGCATCTACATGTTTCCATTAAAATGCCTATGTGTAGTTTATATTCACGTAGTCCCTGAAGTGTCTTCACGCTATTATTTCCCAGACTCTGTCTCTCCTGCTCAAGCCCGAAGATTTTTGAAGGCAGGGTAGGTCCCAGCTCCCGCCAGGGAGGAATGCGCCCCCTTTCGGCGTGAGGAGGCAAAGAGGAGCGCTTCTGGCTAGGCTTGCCGGAACATGCCAACGTTCCAACCCGCGGAAAGCTGCGCCCCGGCCTCCCTGCAACGCGAAGGAAAAGGGCAAAGCTAGGGTGGGGGTGTTTGCATCATTGCCCAGGTAGAGACCAGACCATTAAAATCGAAGATACTGTGGGCTCTGTTTTAAAGGTTTAAATTCTTCATTGAATTAATTCCTCTTCGACCTATTCCACCCTCTAACTCCCTAAAAATGGTGAGATCCAAAAAGAGCCTGCTATTCAATTCCCGCAGCTGAGTTTCGGTATACTCTCTCCTTGCCCGTTAAGAAAATTTCCAGTCACTTGAAAATAACTTCATGAAAGCAAACGAAATAGGACTAGAACCTGTCCTTGTCGCTTCTCATAACTCAAATCTTGAGGATTCAAATTAGTACACCTATTTCAAATTTATTCCTTATTCGGAACTGAGCCTGAGGGAATCAATAATGGTAAAAATAAGCCCCAAAGTTCTTGGGAATTCGCTTCCTCATTACGCGGTGCAGCAAAGGAGCTGGGACACCCAGTACTGGACGAATGTATTTTGGTCACAACTCAGATCCTTATTCCTATATTTGAGAACTGCAGAGACAGCAGAATCCTTAAGATTCTGATTGTCCTCAAATTCTTCTAAGTCACTTGTGCAAGTGATTGATTTATTCTGCCATGTTTTATTTTCTTTCACAAAATTTCCTTAACCAACCACCATTCGTGCCTTTATTCCCCTCCCCTATGCTAAATGGTTATTGCCCCTGTAATCGTCTTCCCAGATATTTTTTTCCATCAAGAAAAGTGGTCCCAGGGCAAGTGAAATATAGCACTTTTTTAGTGTCAAACCTGAAATCGATAACCCATGCCTGTCCCAGGAATACCTTCCTTGAAGCTGCCCACTAAATTCGACAAATGATAATGCCAAGAATCTACTAATATTCAGACCACTGTGGAGATGTCTTAACTCAAGAACTTCCACACGTAAAAAAACTAACCTGCTGACCCCAAAACATCAATGAGTGTTCCTTCTCAGCTTTCTCCCAATGTATCTTCGAATTTATTGATTTAATAAAAAGCAGCATTTGGAGAAAAGGGGGAGTGTGGTAGTTGATATTATTATTACTGTTTGAGACTGTTGGTTTTTGAGTATTGTTAGCCTGCTCACCAGGCTATTTGATTTTACAAATTTTTGTGGCTACATAATAGTGCTGTTGACATATACATCCCCTTTATATTGTTGAAGTCGGGGTTACAGGAGACCAAAACGGTGGGAATGGTACTCAGGCCAGGCTGCATCAAAGTAAAACACAGAACTCAACAAATAGCGCCCAATCAGATTACAATAGTGTGCACTCACAGGTAGTTCTGTAAATGTTTGGACAGGAAGTAGCCACAGGGAGTTGGCCCCTTATCCAAATATTTCTTAAAAATTTCTGTCTCTTGCTCCAAATAATACTCCCAGAGTCCAGTTGATTAAACATGCAAAGGCTTGGATAGAGGATGCTGAGCCCCCACATTTTACTTTTTCTTTGAGGGGGGTACTCTTACCCCCCAAACTCTTCCACTATCTGCAAAAAATAATAACCAAACGCAAGCCTTATCTCCTCTATAAGCACACTCTACCGATTTCAAAAAGTCGTTCTTCATATGGCTCCTGCTGACTCCATCTCTTCTAAAGGGTAAAAAATAAATGCATATTCCCAGAGCGGTTGAAAAGGGACCCTGCCAGGGGCTGGAAGCACGCAAAGGTCTCAGCACATGCACAGGCGCGCACCGATTTTTGCAACAACTGTGTACCCGCGCCCCTGGTGCTTCGGTCCACATGGAGGGTTCTCCAGGAGCTGGGGGTCTCCTTGGGCGTTGTGCTAAGTTGACGGAGCGAGAAGGGCGCGTAAACAGAGTATAGAAGAGGAATTATAAAAGAAACACACCTTTTAAAATAAAAAATCAAATTGGTCTAAGGATCCTCGTTGAAAATCTACAGCTGTCATTTAGAGGAAAAGCTGCTGGCAGGGAGCGGGGCGAGGCGTTCAAAGCTAGAATCAGAGCGGATCTGGGTTGGTGGAATAGAAAAGCATCACTGCTTCTGAATGGGCTTTTTTCTCAGGGGGCGTGAAGAAGGTGACATCTTGTTGGTTTGGGGATGATTTATTCACTCGTGTTGGAAAATCTAAAATGACGCCCCTGGGAAGAAGGAGGAACTATAAGGAGCCGTGTTATCCAAGGCTGTGTGCCTGACGCCCTGGCGCTCTGACCTGAGCGCACAGGGGTAAAGTCCCTTAGCTAAAATGCAAGACTGCGCGATGTCTAAGGCGTGGGAGAGGAACTCCGAGTCCGGGAAATGGTTTCACGCGCTAAATGAACAGTGGGGGAAGTGACTCTGTCTTCCAGAGTTGGGGATCTGGAGCCCCAGTGAGTTGGCAGCCTGGGCCTCAGACTTTACTGGCCTATCACCGCACACTTCGAACTGGAAATCGTCCTTCATCCCAAAGTGGCTGGGAGTCACCAGACTGTCAATTTCTCCAAAATTTTAAGAGAAGGAGGCCATCCGGGCCCCTGCCTGTAAAATAAACAGGATTCACCACCTCTTCTCTGGCCTTGACATTCTGCTCTGGGGACTCAGTGACCTCCCTTGATCCTGGATTTCACTTCCCCCTCTAAAGAGAAAAATTTCCAGGCTACCCTTAAAACGATATATTTTATTGGCTTCCCTCCTGAATCGAGATAATTGAGGCCCAAATTCAGAGTGCCAGCACTGGCTCCAGGGTCCCAGGGTGGTGCCGCATAAGAAAATTTCTGGCGCCACAGCTGTTTGCAAACGCTGAGACTCTAGGGGAATTGATATTATTATGATGAACATTCCAACTGGGGAGCGCCCTAGAACATGTTCGCGTTCTCCTGGGCGTTTTTTCTGGCGAAGAGAGAGGTTCGTGGAGCTGGGCCGGGGAAAGCGTAGCTGGTGGATTGGGCGGGCAATTCCTTCGCGCTGCGTTTACACCTCTCCTTTTGTGACAAATCGATTTCCCGAGCCGCTGTTGTACATTTGCATCCCGCCGCGGGCCCGGGCCCAGCTGCGCCCCGTGCACACTTAGCACTGGCTTGTGAGTGTGTGCGTGTGTGCGCGCGTGTCTAATTGACTTTCCGTCTACCTTTTTATGACTACATGTGTTTCCAACAAAAGGTCTTATTAGGACAATCTGGTTTCACTAATTTAGAGTTTGGGAATGTGGAAGGCAGGCGCTTTTTTTTTTTTAAGAGTTTGCAGAAGTTCAGATTAAGAAATGACAGCGGGATGCTCTCTCCTAGGAATGGGTCTGCCTATTTTTATGACCTGTTCCTCTTTCCTCTCCAAGACTAGCACCGTTCTATCGCCACCCCCAATTCACACTCCACACTCCCCCATTAGCCATTGCATTCCTAACAGTATTAAAGAAATGTTTCTTTAAACACTTAGGGTGCTTGAACCCAAAAGTTTGAGAAATTTGCTAGGCTGGAAGAATCAGTAAAAGGGAAAGAAATCTTTCAATAGAGAGGAAAGTGGAGTGACTATCAACTACCTGCCAACACCGAATTGCTGATGGGGGGTGGGGGAGATCAGCAGAAAACCTTCACTTTGGACAATACCTAGCTCCTCTTTGCTACACTCGGCCCAGGTTATAATACGAAATTTTGCACAATTAGGAATCTAATATTGAAGGTGTAAGTGGAATTTGTTTTGCTGATTTCGGCTGAAAAGAAAATTTAGAAAGGAGAAGGATAAGGACTATTTCTGTATTGCTAAAAGAGTCAAAGGCACTTTTTCAACATTTCCCATCTCTCCAAAGGAGATAATCGTTTCCCACTTGGGCAGATTTCTATCCCGCTGCAAGGAGCGCAGGACTCCTGGTGCCAGCCTTCAGTCCCTTTAGGGCCCAGAGCCAGTTCTAGCCCTCATCTTCTGGAGACTCCCCTCTTCCCTGGTTCCCAGTCTGATCCTCACTGTCCACTGCAGGCTGGAGGCTCAGCGCTGCCCCATAGGTGCTGACTTCCAAGGAGCTTCCTGGGCAACTCTTGGTGCAAGCCCAAGAACTAAAGATGAGGGTCTTCCTGTATGCTTGCTTTCATCCAGCTATCAGACCCTCCCCGTTGCATCCCCAAATTGTTAGAAGAATAGGCTCCTAGCCATCTCTCATCTCTCTGGGAGGCAAGGCCTGGGGCGGGGGCGTTCTGTGTATGTGCTTGTGTTTCTAAGCTACTTTCCCAACTCCAGGTGCTGGTCACTTCGTCCCCATCACCTCGGGCTGCGTTCTGCGACCTCCTTCTGAGCTGTCTGTTGACCATCCTTCTGTGGCACATCTTCTCTCTGGCTGGCCTCCCAGCCTCAGTTTCCTTTTGGGGGTTCTCTCCCCACAAGGCCTTTCTACTCCTTATATCTCCAAGATGGGCTTGAGTATCACACGGGTGGGTTCCTGGTCTTGTCCCCCTCTCCCGGGAAACAGGATCCACCAGAAGCCCTGAGCTTGTCCTTGCACATCCCAGAGGATGCCACATGTGCGACACAGCCCCCGCGGCACCAGGCCCAGGTCTCACAGGAGCCATTCCCCAGTCCAGGGAGGCCTCCAAATATGCTCAGGGTTGTTCCACGGCCAGCTTCCTTGGCCCAGCCACGCTCGGTACCCACTACAAGGCCCGGAGGAATCCTAAGCTCCCTTCTCGGGGCGTCCACGCGGAGCCAAACAACGGGTACCATCTGCATCCCTCCAGGCCGGCAGTTTCCGACGCTTACTGCTGCCGCCAGCTTGGGTCAGAAGCTGGCTGCGACCGCCGGCCTTGGCCCTGTTTTTCTCATCCCTCCACCACCTCATGGGGCAAAGCAACACTGTCAGGTCTCTCCTGCCCCACCCTGGTCTATGCAGAAGTTACTTTGCGGCCCTGTTTTCTGTTGTGCCTCCAACCTCTAGTTCTCCGAATAGTGATAAATGTTTCGTTTAATAATTAGCCATGGCGAAACAGAAACGGCCAAATGTGCAGCACTGGGGAAACAGTGGTCCCGAATACTATTCCCTCTACTTTTTGTATGTTTTACATTTTCCCTAGTAATAGTTTTTAAATAATCATAGTATTTCACAGTGCATTTTGTTAGAGCTAAAAGTGCCTGCACAAACATTTAACTCCTGTGCAGCCTCCCAAGCACCAAAAAAGCAGAAAGAAAGTCTCTGCCTCTGCGCCTAGCCCTGACCCGGGACTTGGGGACACCGACTCTTCATGCCTCAGAGTTGGTCGCCTTTCTCTAATGAAAGACCAGGCCAGACCTCCTCATGCAGCCCCTGTTGCCCCCTGGTAGTGCGTAGGGTGGATTGGTCTTATGCTGATTTTGGCTAAAAACACCAAGGGGCGCCCAGGCCTGAATTAAGAAGCAGGGTGAGGGGCGAGCCCCCTGAGCGCCACAGAGGCTTTCCTTTGGGATTGCTTTAGCTTGGCCGGCAGGGCTCCCGTCACTGTGCTCAGGCCCTGTTTCAAGTTGTTTCTGAGTCCAGTTTGCTTTGTATGTCTAATTTTTGACAGTCTCATATGGGCAATGTTTTGTGAAAATCATAGAATGCTGGTGCCCACCCTGGTCCCACAGGTGCCAAATTTGAAGCACAAATGGTAATCAGCAAATAATAACATGGAAAGCGATCAGCCTCATTTTAGAATTTCTAGCTAAGTTCAGACTCTGCCAACCTCAAGGAGAAGAGGGAATATCTGTGTCCCTTGTCACCTGAGATGAGCCAGGTGACAGGTCTGCTACAGACTCGGGAACGCAGGGATACAGTTGAAGTCAGGTTTGAAGGCACCGTTAACGACGCGAGGCGAGATTTTCATAGGGCACGGTATCTGTCGGTGAGGATGAGGAAGGGAGACAGAGTGGACTTTTCTGGAGGTTTGGGGGCCAATAGCGAGAGCTCCTCAAATGTGACATCGGCCTCGGTATTGAAGCCTGCGCTTCCCCAATGCAACTTTGTGCGGGATCATGTGGGGGCAGGATCTCGGGTTTCACCCCTAGAAGACACTCCTTTCTCTTGGCCTGACTTTGCCCAAGTCGGCCAGGCTTTTGATTCTGCTGGGGTCTCAAACCCGTTTGCGGTGGAGGCGACAGCAGGGGGCAGAGAGCAGCTCCGGCAGCTCGGGCTGGGCGTACCCTCGCGGCCTCCCGGGCACGCCGGGCCTTCGGTGCCCGAGTGGAGTGTGCAGCAGCGGCAGCGCCGGTCCCGCTCCCTGTGCGCGCTGCCCTCACCCGAGCCGCCACACGCCACCGGGGAGAGGCCCTCCGGACCCGACTCTGCATCATTAACCCGCTGCTTTCCCAACAGGGCTAGCTCCCCGAGTTTGCGCCCCACCAAGACCTTTTCCCAGCCCGGCCCGGTCGCCCCGCCTGCCCGGATGATCAGGCATTCGCGCTCGCCCGGGACGGAGACGGAGTCGGAGCCGGGTCAGCGTCAGCGAGAGTCCGCGGTGGGCAGTTTCTGCTCGCAACCGCAGGGCCTCGGAGCCTTCCCGGGCGTCAGAGCCTCTCTCCAGCGCCCGTCTCTGCTATGCCATCGTCCCAGCCCTCCTTTTCTCACCCTTTTCTCCTATCTGTGACCAGCCCTTCCTTCGGCGACTGCCACCACCTCTCCCACTCCCCCAACCTTCTTCCCCTGGCCCAGGTCGGGCTCCCGCCGCCCTGCACCGGTCCCCACCCCCTGTCCCGGGCACACACCCATGGGCATGCACCCCTCACTCACTGTCCTGCTGCGGGGTGTCACTGCCGCTGGTGAGTCCCGGCGATTCCAGCAGGCTCCGGCCCGCCTCGCCCACACTCTCGTCCGCCTGTGCCGCGACCATGTCCCCGGCTTCCTCCAGGTCTAGCAGGTGACTGACGGAGAAGTTCTTTTTCGCCTGCAGGGTGTCGAGGTTGCCCGGGCTGTCCAAGCGGCCGCCCAGCGCCGGTTGCCGCTCCAGAACGTGCCCGTAGCTGGAGGTCATGGTCTCCCCCTCCGATCCCACCCACCCCCCTCTTCCCGCTCGAATCAACACCAAACGCTGTGGGCGCGAGGGGGGAGAGAAGCCGAGTGGGGAAGAAAGAGGGGGGAGTGGAGAGAGAGAGAGAGAGAGAGAGAGAGGGAGAGAGGGAGAGAGAGAAAGGGAGGGAGGAATAGGGAGGGAAAGAGAGGAAGGCCAAAAAAAAAAAAAAAATGGAAAAGAGGGCGGGGGACCCCCTTCTGCAGAGCAGAGCGTTCTGCACCAGCCGCCTTCTACAGCCTCGGTGGCTTTCCTGAGGCCAAGTCCGGAGCGGTCCAAAGAGATAATCCACACCAAAAAATAAAATTAAAAAGTCACCCTGTGTTCAAGTCAGGAGGAAAAAGTCCCTTCCAACTCTCCAAAACCGTCCACACGCACACACTAAAAATAATAAGGGAGAGAGAGGAAAGGGGAGGCCAGCAGGGCGGGGGAGTTAGGCAAACAGAAGAAGAGAGAAGAAGGGGTGGGAGAGGAGAATCAAAGTGGTTTTTTTTAAGAGGTTAAAAAAGTTATTCCCAGGCAAGAGTTCAAGCACCAACAGAAGAAGGCTTGTTCCAGCTTTAAAACATCTTCAAGAAAACGTGTTCCCCCCTCTCTGCACTCCTGTGGATTCTCAGGAGTGACTAAAGTTTCAGGAGGAGAGGGTGATGTCTTGCAGATGTATTAGAGAGCAGGATTCTCACTTTACTTTTCGTAAGGAGTGAAAAAAAATTAAAAATTAAAAAAAAAATAGGGCTTCAAGAGTCCAAAGGAGGGTGGTGGCAGGTTCCCCCCTTTCCCTTCTCTCTCTCTCCCCCTCTTCTTGCTGAGCTCCTTTTTCCTTCTCAGTTGGATCAAGAAGCTCTCTGGCACTTCAAAAGGCACAAACTGGCATGCAGAGGAGGCTTTGTAGGGAATACAAGAAAATTGGAGACCCCTGGGAGGGCAGATCTCGACTTAATAGGAGCCTGTAATTACGTGGCAAAGCCTTTGTGCCGTGCCTGACGTTTTACAGACCCCCTTTCTCCATCACAATCTCCTTCTTCCTCCTTTCCCTCGGACCAAAAAAACAGTCTGATTAAGAAAACCCCCTTTGCCAACATCAGAGCTAGAGAGAAAGGGAGAGGGAGGGAGTAAGAGGGAGAGAGGGAGGAGGGAGAAAAGAGGGAGGGAAGAGAGCAAGAGAGCCCCTTTGGATTTTTAAAGTAAAGGTCTAATTATCATTCCCCTGCAATAGTATCAAGGGGAGAAAAGACAAACTGAAACCCACAGTCACTTCAAACGGGCTGATTATTTTGTTTCGGCATTAACTCCTCCAGATTTGTTTAAGATCCTGTTGGAAAATCTCATTTGCATGTTTTGATAACAGCTGCGGGGAAACTTGTTGGAAAAAATCCACAACTATCACAATCAAATTTTCTTCTTCTGCCTACTCCCCCCACACCCCCCCCCTTTTAACGTTTCGTGCCGTTCTAACAGTTTTGGGGAGAGTGAAGGGAGCGTCTGAGAGACAACGAAGGCGAGAGCAAGCATATTAAGGCTACGTTTGGCTCTGTAGAGACAGCCTATTAAATAATGTAATAAAATAACAAGAGGGATAATAATGGGAGGCTCTCCCACGCTTCTCTCGCGGATTAAAGGCAGGTTGGGGAGACCTAGAAAGGGCCGAATCCATTGGAGGCTTTCCCCGCCATGAGGAATCTCAGGGCTAAGGCAATAGGAAATTTACATACTTATTAAGCTGGAGAAAAGGATTTGAGTATATCATAATCGTCCCCCACTCTCTCTCCTGCCAATTAGTAACCTCTTTGGTACAGCCAAGGTCGTTTCTCCGGGCGACGACGCTAAACCCAGAGGGTCCTGCTGCCCAGATTCTGAGTAGACACAAGCACTCCTAGAGGGAGCGATGGGGGGACGCCTAATACGGAGTCTCCTTCTGGATCCAGGCTGGGTGCGGTGGGGGAAAGACAGAGAGGGGCGGAGGACACCATCTAAGTCTACGGATAAAGTTCTGTCGTCCGTCTGCTGAGCCCTAACTTGACAGAGGACAGAGAGGTGCTGAGCGGTTTTTTTCATGACCTATTGGAATCCGGTAACAGCTTTAATAGTCTCATTAGAAATGAGTTACTATATGACAAGTAAGTAAAATATTAAGTGCTTGTTTGTGGCGTTTTATGTTCTTTAAACACGCTCACGCACACACACACGTACTCCCTCACTCCCTTGATTGTTACACTTCCCCCCCCCCCCTTATAGCCGAGAGGCTCGGCTGGAGAGAAAGAAGGGTCCGAGTGTGTGTAAATGGTTTCTGGGCTCCAAACGGCCATAGTTAGCCCAGAACTTCCAGCCCTGATCTGGGAAAAGAACATTTGATGCCATCAAAGGGCTGCAGATTGAAACCAGATGTGCTCGCCTCGGTTCTTTCCATGCATTTAATTAAGGAGCCGGGATGGAGGAGACTTTTTCATCATTAGTCCACCCACTCCCCCCTCCTCTTTCCACCCCTTCGTCTTCCTCCCTCTCCCCCCGGACCGCTTGAACCTCGGACTGGGAGCTCAGAGCCCCGCCAGCGCCACACCGAGCGCCGCGCGGGTCGCTGGGGCTCCCCGGCGGTACCAGCTCTAAGCAGCAAACATCTGCCCGCTTCCAGCCAGGGCGAGCCGAGCGCGCGTGGGGGGCGGGCGCGCACGCGAGTGGGCAGAGCAGAGTGGGAGCGTGCACGGGGGTGCCTTCTGTCGGAATTCCCGACTTCGCTGCCTCCCAGAGCCCAAGCTGAGCGCCGCACGTGCTCGTGCCATCTGCTGGAGTGGACGCGACTTAATCGCGCAGAGAGGTTCCCACCCTGCGTCCCGCTCGATGTGCTTAGGTGAAACGCCCGAGGGACCGTTTCTCCCTTCCCTACCACGTCACAGCTGTTTGTCCCTTCAGCGGATCAGCCTCCCCAAAACTTCCCCAGAACTGAAGCAGCTCCTCGACACTCCCTCCTCTCTCTTTCTCCATCCTCATTTACACAGTTGCGTTTTGACCTTGCTTTTTGTCCCCGACACCGGCCGAATTACTCTTTGTGACAAAGGTCTGAGTAGGGGTTTGGGGGCTTCTGGCATCCCCGAGACGCGCCATTTCCCCTGAAGATCCAGCGACTCCGGTCAGCTGGGGGGAGATCTCCCTTCGGGGGAAGTTGCCTAGTCCCGGTGGGCGGTCAGCGTGGTTGGTGACCGAGGAGTAGCCACAGGGAAGAGAGTGCATAGATGGGCGTCTGGAAGCACCGCCAGACTTCTCCACTTAAACCCCGCCGTGTTCTGCGGAGGGATCGGGCGCTTCTTGAAAATCATGCACTTGTCATTCGTGTTAATACCAACCAATCCTACCAATACCAACTAGGATGTTGACGGTGTCAACAAAAACACCGCACACATTTGCTAAACGTTTATGGACTAAATGCTGCTATACGTACATATAATATATATGATACATACATAATATAAATTTCTATGTGCAATCCAAATCTCTCTCGGACTGAGAGCTCAAACACCGGCTGAGTGTGCCGGCTTGTCCGGCCTCGGCAGCGCCGCTCTCGCCGCCGCTCTGAGGTCTGAGGCCGGGGAGCCAGGCCCTAGGAATGGCGGCGCGGGGAGGGGGCTCTTTGAAGACTGTGGGACACAGAGTGTCCTCGAAGTCCTTGCAGCTGGAAATCAGGGGCAGAGTCCCAGGGTGCTCAGGGAAAGGGAGGAGCGGGCGTCGGAGACCGTGTCGCCGTCCCCGGTGAGGGCAAGGCAGGCGGCCGGGCCCTCTCCCGCGGTCCTGGCGCGCTTTCATCGGAATCCCGCGGATGCCGCCGGAGCTCTCGAAAGGCTTGAGGAACTCTTCGCCACTCGCGAGAGCCAGCTCTTTCCCGGGAAATCCTGTAGGCCTCAGCTGCAGCTACCAAGCTCTGGCGTCCTCCAGCCCCTACATCACCGTGGGGACGCTTTGGGAGAGTCCCCTAGGAAGCAAATCATCTAGGCAAACACCCTACAGAATTTTTTTTTTTTTTTGCTTGTTTAGTTCTTTGTGGGTTTTTTCTTTTCGCTTTTTCTTTCTATTAACAATTACAAATGGATTGGATACACACTCTGATTATGTTTACACACAACGTTTGTAATTTGTTGAGAGTCTGGATTGTAATTTTAAAACATCAGCATAACCCTACAGGGAAATTTAAGACCGAGCAGAAAGCACAGTTCACCCCGTAAACGACAAAAGGCAAAAGGCGTGCTCGGGCTGGAGAAGGTGCTCCCAGAACCTCCTAGCCAGCGCTGATGCTCTACCCAAGGCACGCAGAGGCGGGCCGGAGCTCCCTCCCATGGCACAAAGGGTCGCTGAGCCTAGCTTGTTCTCCGAGTCCAGGTTCCAGGCCCTGTTCGCTAGAGAGGTGGAGCAAGGGGTAAACTGGTGGACTAAAGTTCCCTGGGCTCAGGTTGCAGGAACCAGGAGGGCCAAGCACCTCGAGAATTTGAGAAAGACCATCTGGCAGAAAGATGTCAGGAGAGGAGACTTGAAGAAGCTGTGGCTGAGAACACACACTCATCTCCCAAGCAGTCGGCATGGTCTGGGAACTTAGAAGGCCCCAGAGGAGAACAGACTGCTGTTGCCCCCGTAGTTCCTTAATCACTACTTTGCTTTGCCCATGAGACTTGCAGGGGGTGGGGTGGAAAAAGAATATTTCCAACTCAAAATCTCTGAACATATGTAGGCCTTTCCTTGGCTTTAGCTTTGACTTTCATCCATCAATCAGTATTTATTAAAGTTTGAAGCCCTAGATGATGTAACTAACCAAAACCCTCTTCCTCATGACCCTTCCAGCATCTGAGAGTGGCTTTCCAACCATTCTTTCTGCCCCACTCCCTTTAAAATAACTCCCGTTTTTGGATTCCTCCCCACGTGAGTGGGAGCAAAGCTGGGTCTAGCAAGGAAACATGCCAAGAGATCAGACCAAGGTAGGAAGGAGGTTTGGCTCCCAGCCGTGTGCCCTTGGGTGGTCCTATTAATAGTTAGGTTTGGTATTGATTACTGTCCAGGGTTTCCCTGGCACCGGAAGCTGGCAGAACTCTGCCTCTTCTGGCTAGCAGAATGTCCCACACTCTAAGCAATATCCCCTCTGAGGCGGAAGCCGGGAGTTGTACTCCCTGATATGCTAATGAGCTGACATGATAATTATATGTGACAGGGCACAGGCTCCATGACACATGAAGAAGACAATGCCACCCTCATGCAAATAATATGCTGTGGGGGGTAGAAATTCTTTCCTGCTCATGGTTGACAATCTAGTACATATTCATTAACAATGATACAGGGAAAAGGAGTGAAATGCAAAATAGATTCTTCAAGTTCCCTTATTTAATGTTTTTAGAAGAAGAATTTATGCCAAACCTTTGCCCTTCTAATTCTGGTTCTTGAAATCATAAGTGGCATTTCAGGAGCATTTCTCCTATGCCTGATGAATGCTTTCCACCCACCTCCACCTCCATCCAATATCTCCACTGAATTATTTTGAAATTTTGCAATAATTAAAGGAAGTGGGAAGAAAAGCACATTTCAAGTAGTGAGCTGGTACTGGATCCACCCTGTTATAGGCCGGGGGGCCCAACATATTCAGTGGGGACCTAGTATAGTTTCTCATAGGCCCATCTGCTCCTCAAACCACTGGACACTGACTTTACTTACACCTCTGCAGTCTTTAGCTAAAGACACCAGTGACCTTCTCATTCAAATGCAGTAAGTATTCCTCAGGCCTTATTTTACTAAATGCTTTTGCTGTGATTGACAGTATTGAGCATCCTCTTTTTGAAATTTTTTCTCCTGGTCCTCTATCTATTTCTCTGACAACTTCTTTTGGTCTTCATAGAGTAGTCCTTTTCCTCTGCTCACTCCTTAAATATTGATATTCTCCAGAGTTCTGTCCTTAATTCTCACTGTCCTTCACAATAAATAGGTTGTTCTTAGAGGATCTCACACATTTTCATGTGTTATATCATTATAGCTTAGTCTGTTTCATGCCTTACTCTGTTTTGTGTTGCTATAAAAGAATGCCTAAGCCTTGGTAATTTATAAAGAAAAGAGGTTTATTTAGCTCACGGTTTTGCAGGTTGAGAAGTTCAAGGGCATGGCCTTGCCTTCTTGCTAGGGTTTTCATGCAGCATCACAACATGGCAGAGAAGTTCAAATGGGAAACAGACTTATGTGAAGAGAGGGAAACCGAAGGGGCATCTTGGTTTTGTAACACCCTACTTTAGCAGGAGCTAATCCATTCCCACCAGAACTAATCCAGTCTTGTGAGAGCAGGCACCAAGCCATACATGAAGGATGCACCCCCATAACACAGACCATAACAATTAACTACCACTTTTTTGTCAATGAGTCTAAAGTGCAACACTTAAGCTGTGGACCTACTCGCTATCACCTTGGGCAAACTGGGCAAGCTACTTCTCTAAGTCTCAGTTACCTACTTTTCAAATAAGGCTGATCATGGCACTTACCACATATATTTGTAAGAATTAAATGAGAATACATGCAATCTGTTTACCACAGTTCTTAGGCATAGTAAGCCCTAAAACAAACAAAAAAAGATACCTATCTCCTTGCTGCATATGGATATTTATTGAAGACACTTAAACTCAACATGTCCCAAACTGAATTTACTATCTTCTTCTCATGCTTCTCCTCTTTTTGCAGAAGGAAACCTAAAAGTTATCCCAAATTCCTCCATCTCTGATGCCACCTCCAGCTTATTCAGTTAATCACTAAGGTCTGCCTGTTTTATCTAGCTAGTACCAATCCTGTTACAAAATACTCAATAAGTGCTTGTAGAATGGGAACTGAAGATTAAGTAATACTGGAGTAGGTGAATAGGCAACACTACATGTGAGTATGTAGGTACGATATTGTAGTGTGTTCATATTACATAAACATAACAATTAGTAGTCACGGTGCCTTGGCAAATGCCCTCAGAGCAAATATGAGTGAACAGGTGCCATACCTTCTCTGTCCTAAGAAACCCAAGTCTTACTCACCAGGCAGATCCAGACATACCACAAATGGCTGTTGGGAGGATTAAGAAAACAAAACAAAACAAAGAGAAAGTACCTTACCATAGTCAATATTTAACAAATGTTAGTTCTCTTTCTCTGCTCTTTTCCTTATGCTCAGATTCTTCTGGGCTATACAAGTTCTGCATTGCACAGAAGAATGGGAGGCTCAATTTTTGCTATCTCCCTATTTTAGAAAAATCCTTTAATGATAGACATATGTGTGTAACTAAGTTGCTTAAAACTGGGAATGGTTCTAGGCAGGCAGCAGCACACAGAGCTGCCAGGAAAACCACTGCTGATTTCTCAGTCCTTTGCAGGAAGAGCTCATGCCTGGTGGATTTTCTGTGTGTCACTCTGAGAATTCAAGAACCTGCATGCTCACTCAATTCTTGGCCCCACATAAAACATCTAAGCTGAGTTTCCAGGCTGGCTTGGTGTTTCTGCAAGCTTCCCAACCTTTGGTACCTGAAGCTCTTTTTCTAGGCCAGGCAGAAGTGAGGTGGCATCTTATAGGATAGGTACAAAATGCTTGGGACCCAGTTTGGCTGATTTGAAACCCATAAGGTCCTTCAGCTGACTTTGGTGCTTAATTATAGCATACCCAGTGGGCCTGCCACTTTGTACAACCTTCCTTGGCCTGCTGCTCCCATGAATCTGGAGCCAGGCATAGCCTACTCCTCCACCTGCTCTCCTCCCCTGAATCCTTCTATAAACCTCTAATGTTCTGAACACTCCTCTCTTTATTTATCTCCCAGTTTTCTACTTTTCCTATAACGCTAGCTCATAGGTAAATATCCAAGCTGGCTAAAACTTCTCTTGTCCAGTTACACTTGTTAGGTTAGGTATATATTTTACCCTCCTTTTTTTCTGTTTTTATTCTGTTAAACACACCCATATCTACCTTATTACAAGTTTTGCTTTACAGTAAATAGTGGTGACAAAATTTCAGAGGCTTTTTTTTCCTTGCCTGCCTCAAAGTGATGCTCTGAGATAATGTGTACGTGAAGAACTTAATGTAAAAGGCACGATTGTATATAAGAGCAGTTGCAGTTGCCATTTTCTCCAGGTGTCATCTGTTCCTGACATTCTTGTCCCACCTTTCATCACTACAGGTAAGAAGGAAGGATACACATAGTAGAATTGAGAAGCCTGACTTTTTAAAAGTTTGAAATAATGTGCTATTTCAACATTTTGCAGATCACAAACCTATTACTTCTACACTTTTTGAAGTCACTATTCACTTATTTTATACAATATATACCTTTGCCTTTTGTGAACCTGGTGCCCAGCTCAGCATATAAAGTATCAAAACCATCTCTCCCCGAAACACACTGAAAAAAAAAAAACCAAAACCCAAAACTTCTTTTTCCATTCACCTTTTAATCCTC
Organism: Daubentonia madagascariensis; assembly: GCA_023783475.1. Taxonomy (NCBI): domain Eukaryota; kingdom Metazoa; phylum Chordata; class Mammalia; order Primates; family Daubentoniidae; genus Daubentonia; species Daubentonia madagascariensis. Next base: position 32,659,123 of record JAKFHU010000978.1, read on the forward strand.
TCCTCTTCCCTGACTTGCTCTTTTGAGCGCCTTCTGTTCCTTTAAGCCAGAAGTCTGAATTATTTCCTTCAAAATTTGAAGGGTAAGATTTTGTGATCACTCTAATATTCATTGCTGTTGGGTATGTCAATCTCCATTAAAAACAATTACACTGGGTCTCAGATATCAACATTTGTATTCTATTTTGGACCAAATGACATAAAGTAGGAGTTCACCACTAATCTTTACCCATTACCAGATTATCTATTATATCCTACTTTGAGCCTAATATGAGGGAAAGAGTAGAGGCTTTAGAGGCCTTAAAAGTTTATTCTTTGCTTCTGCCTCTTAAAAGCAACTTTGAGTAAGTTACTTAGTTCCTGTGAGCCTCAGAAGCTCACAGTACTTCTGAAAAAAATCTAAGACAACAAGTAAGGTTTAACACGGTGCCTTGCAAATAATAAATACCTAGTGAAAGTTATTTCAGAATTTCCACTTTTGGCTATGATGTAGTAGCTTATAGCGGACAAGCAATGCTCCCTTGAAAAGCAGCTAGAAAACCTGAAATATTTATATTCTCCTCACTCCAAATATTAGAGAACTACCAAAGCAGCCAAGACTTGAGCAACCATATTCCAGAGAAGGATACTCTGAGGTAAACCAAACTTTTAATATTCTTCCTTTTATCCTTGGGTTATCTGCAATACATTGGCATAGAGCAAGAGATTGAAAAAGGAGACAGTGCTTGTTAAGAAAAAGAGAGTCCGGCAGAGATTTGTGCAATTGTAAGGCCTTGGAGGAAGAGAACTTGGAATTTGGGCTTGTTGAGAGTCCATAGAGAAGGGAAGCTGAGGCAAGGCAAATGAGACCAACATTCACATCAGTCTTCCCCTCAAGGTATTTGCCAATTAAGCTGTACAAGGCAAAATGCTAAGAAGCAGAGCACAAAGTAAATAAAAGGCAAATTTGAGATTTTGGAAACTTGACAGCGCCAAGAAGACCAAAATTAAAATTCATAAACTACCAAGGAGGAGAATACATAAGAAACACTTCACGGTCTCTGTTAGAAGTCCTAGAAAGCTGCACCCTAAAAATGCAAACAAATTGTACATAGACTGAGCCTTGTAAAGACCAAGTTCATTCCCAGATTGGATTGAGGTGATCTGCCTCTCTGCTGCCTTTAAAGATAGGTTGAATCCTCTCTGGAGGAATACAGTATCCAGGGTCACTATAATTTTCATACAAGTTGTTGGCCATTTGATTAAAATAACAACAAAAACAAAGCACAAAAAATCAGGCACATTAAAAAAACAAGACCAAAAGAAAAATACACAATAGCAATAGGTGGCCCAGATTTTGGAGGTAGAAGACATGGACTTAAAAATAGCTACAATCAATATAATCAAAGTAATAAATGATAAGAATTTCACCAGAAAAGGGTAACTATAAGAAATTTCTAGAACTAAAATGCATATAAAGTGAACTTAAGAACTCAATAGATGGGTTTAACTGGACATTTGGCACAGCTCAAGAGAGAATTAGTGAGCTTGAAAATAAACAGGTCAAAAGGAAACATCCAAACTGAACCATGGAGAGTAAAAATAATGGGAAGTATAGAAAAAGGCAGAAGATACATATGAGACGTATGTGATAAGGTATAGACATATAAATAAGATCTAACATCCATGTAATTTGAATTTTAGAGGAAGAAGAAAGAGAGGATGGGGCAAATTTAAAGAAATTGGATTGGATTGAAATTTGTCCAAAGATGATCAAAGGCATCAAGTTGCTATAAACAACAATCTTAATAAACACAAAGAAGAGAAAATGACCTAGACATATCATAGTAATACTGGTGACATGCAAACAAACCAAACAAAAACAAAAACATGAAATATTTTTAAAAGAGCCAGAGGAATAAGATATAATGCCTTCAAAATAGCAAAAATAAGACTTTTGGCTGACTGTTCAATAGAAACAATGAAAGCCAGAGACAATAGGATGACATCTTTAAAATGCTAAAGAGAAATAACTGCCCTCCTGAAATTCTATAACTTGTGAAAAAACCTTTGTTAAAGCAAAATGAAGATAATTCTAGACAAAGTAAAACAAGATAATTTGCTGTCAGCAAACTCACACTAAATTCAGTTTCTAAATGATTCTATGTAAAAACACAGAAATTCAGGAAGGGATAAAATGCAAAATAAATGGCAAATATGTGTTTAACTCTGAATGAATATTGACTGTAAAAACAATAATAATAATGTCCTATGGTCTAAGTGCACCAGTTAATAGACCAGAAACATCATGCTTCTCTAGGTTGCTATAGGGACACTCCTTGAATATAAAGAAAAAGAAAAGTTGAAAGCAAACAAATAAAAAGGGCATTTTGAGCAAACATTGGCAAAAAGATACTAGTATCAAACAAGATAAGCTTAAAAGCAAGAAGAATTTTTAGAGATGAAGAAGGATATTTAATAAGAACAAATAAAATGAATGTTACATAAAAACATAACAATTTAAACTTATTAATGTATCATCTATAAACATGGCTTGTAAAAATAAATATCAGAAATTAGATGAACCAAGAGTAGAAACATACAAAACCTCAATTATAAAGGAGACTTAATATGTCTTTCTCCATAACAGACAGAAAAAGAAAAAAAAATATTAAACAGAGAGGAGATCTGAAAAGTGTTTGGCCTAATTGACACATATAGAACACTGGAGTCAATAATGGCAGATTATATATTTTTTCTACGCACATATGTAACATTGACCAAAATGTTAATAACTATATGTGCTATGGTTTAAATGTTTGTCCCCTCTGAAACTCATGTTGAAACTTAATCCTCAATGTAAGAACAGTATGAAGAGATGGAGACTTTAAAGGTGATTGGGTCATGAGGGCTCTGCCCTAGCGAATGGATTAATCCATTCATGTATTAATGAATTAATAGGTTATCAAGAGAGTGGGTTAGTTACCATGACAGCAGGTCTGTTATAAAAGCCAGTTTGGCACTCTCATGAGCCCCCTCACCGTGTGATTCCCTGTGCCACCTTGGGCCTCTGCAGAGAGTCCCCACCAGTAAGAAGGCCCTTACCCGATTTAGCCCCTAGACCTTGGACTTCCCAACCTCCAGAACTATAAGAAATAAATTTATTTTCTTTATAAATTACCCAGTCTCAGGTATTCAGTTATAGCAACAGAAAACAAACTAAGACAGAAAATATTTAGAGCCATTAAGTAAGTTTCAAAACTACTCAAAGCATTAAAACTAGTCAATTAAATAATCAAGATAGAATTCAAGTAGAATTAAGCTATAAATCAATAAAGAAATAACCAGAATTCTGGAATGCTTGGAAATTAAGCTATTCTATCCCATAAACCATTGATTAAAGGAAGAAATTAAAATGGAAATTTGAAACATTTTGGACTAAATGGCAATGAAAATCCTATGTATCCAACATATAGAATGCAGCTAAGGGTATTCTTAATGAGAACTTTATAGTCTTAGGTTAATTAGGAAAAAAAGGACTGAAAACTTGTGATTCAAGTATCTACTTCAAAAAAAAAAATTTAAAAAACCTGTAGATCAAACACTAAGAAACTAGAAGAAAACAATAAAGAGTTGAAATTAATAAAGTAGAAAAAAGAAGGTATAATGGAGAAAATCCACAAAGTTAAAAGCAGATACTATCAATAGACTACGAGAGAAAGAATAAAAGAGAAAAATAACAAATTACCAATATTGAGATTTAAAAAAGGGGGGCATCAATACAGATCTCTAGATACTAAATAAATCTTATCAGAGTACTTATGAACATTTTTATGCCAATAAATTTGTAAGTTCAGAAGAATGGACAGATTCCTAGAAAAAAATACAACTTATCAAAATTAACACAAGAATAATTAGAAAATATAAGCAAATTCACATCTTTTAAAGAAATTGAATGTGTAGTCTTCCTTACTAAGAGATCTTCAAGCTCAGATGGCATTAAGGGTCAATTCTTTAAATAATTTAAAGAAGAAATAATAGCAATATTATTAAAATCCTTCTGAAGCATGAAGAAAGAAGGAACACTTCTCAACTTGCTTTATGAGGCTAGCATAATTCTGACAACAAAACCAAAATAGGACATTACAAGAAAAGAAAATCACAAATAAAGGAAAGTTACAGGTCAGTCTTTATAATTAAACACATAAAACAGTTATACAAAGTATTAGCAAATTAAATCAAGTGACATACAAAAAAGCATAATACTTCACAATCAAGTTGAATTTATTCTCAGGAATGCAAGGTTGGTTTAATACTCAAAAATCAATCAATGTGATTCACCACTTTAATGGAAAAAATTATATGTTTATCTCAAATTATGAAGAAAAAGCATTTGATAAAAATCCACATTCATAGTCTTTAAAAACCCTTTAAAAGCTAGGAATAAATAGCAATTTCCTCAGTTTGACAAATAGCATTTATGAAAAACCTACTGAAACATAATACTTGCTGGTAATATAATCAAGGCTTTCCCTTGAGATTCAGAATGAGACAAGCATGCCTACTAATGCCTTCTGCTCAACATTGTTTGAAGGCCCTCAGCAGTACAAGAAAGAAAAATTTTTTTAAATATTAGAAAGGAAGAAATAAAGCTCTTTTTATGTGAAAACGACATAGTGATATATCTAGTCTAAAGCCACATTAAGATACCACCACACATTCACAAAAATGGTTAAACGAAATATGCTTTTAGGACTTCAGAGCAATTAGAACACCACTCTTGTGCACTGGAACTCTCATACACTGATGGAAAATTGGTACAAACAACTCACACTCTCATTTACTGCTGTGGGGAATGTAACTTGTTGTACCTTTGGAAAACTGGCAGCATCTACTAAAGTCAAAACTCTGCTATGACTCCAGTACCCCATTCCTAAGTAATTATCCAACAGAAATGCATACATACAGGTACCCAAAGAAATATATATATATATACACACACAAATTATAATAATACTGTACTGCTTGTAACAGAACCAAACTGCAAATAACTCAAATATTCAACATCAGTATTATGGATAAAAATATTTTGGTATATTTATATAATTGGATACCATCTGCTGCTACAAGCAACAACATGGATAAATCTCAAAGATAATATTGACTGAAAAATGCCAGACACAAACAGTATGGTTGGTACATTTCAGTTATTTAAGAAAAAAATTTGGTTCCTTCCATATTTCACTTCCCAAGCTGAAAACATCCCATATTACATGTCTCACAGAAACTATAACTCAGGCAAGAAATTTGAGGTCTTGTTTTTGCCATTTATCTACCATTTATTTGCCACAGAGGATTTCTATAAGGATGAGTAGAATGATGTGAATAAAATGTTTAAAACAGCATGTTAGTTGGTCTAACATGGTTCAAATATTTTCACAAATTACCTTCTAATATTTAGCAGGATTTTAACTATGCTTTTTCATGTCCAATGATGTACTAAGTATATGGCATTGCACATAAACATCTGAAATATATAAGACCAGGATAGTTTTCTCCCAGGTATCCAGTTGTTTACACTGGCCTAAATTTTATAACCAAGGAACTGTAATAATAGTAATAATTGCTATCATTTGATGAATATTTACTATGTATCAAACACTGTGCTAAATGTTTTATATCCACTATCTCATTTAGTCTACACAATAACCCCATAAGGTAGGTTTTACTATTCCCTTTAACACATAACAAAACCAAACTTTTTCTTGTTTGTTTGTTTGTTTGGTTTTTTGTTTTTTATTTCAGAATATCATGGGGGTTCAACACTTTGGTTATATATATTGCCTATGCACTGCCCAAGTCAGAGCTACAATTGTGGACATCCCCCAAACTGTGTGCCCCGCACCCATTTGGTGAGAGTTTTCCCAACCCCTCCACCCCCCTCCCACCTGCCCACCCCCTGATGAATATTATTGCCATGTGTGACGTAAGTATTGATCAGTTAGTACCAATTTGATGGAGAGTACCAGTGGTGCTTGTTTTTTCATTCTTGTGATACTTCGCTTTGAGGAATGGGCTCTAGCTCCATCCAGGATAATACTAGATGTGTTAATTCACCACTGTTTTTTATTGCTGAGTAATTCTCCATGGTATACATATACCACATTTTATTAATCCACTCGTGTATTGATGGGCACCTGGGTTGTTTCCACATCTTTGTAATTGTGAATTGTGCTGCTATAAACATTCGAGTGCAAATGTCTTTGTTATAGAATGTCTTTTTTTCCTTTGGGTAAATACCCAATAGTGGGATTGTTGGATCAAATGGTAGTTCTACTTTTAGTTCTTTGAGGTATCTCCATATTACTTTCCATAGAGGTTGTACTAATTTGCAGTCCCACCAGCAGTGTATGAGTGTTCCTATCTGTCCACATCCCCACCAACATTTGTTGTTTCGGGACTTTTTGATATGAGCCAATCTCACTGGAGTTAAGTGATATCTCATTGTGGTTTTGATTTGCATTTCCCTGATGATTAGAGAAGTTGAGCAATTTTTTACATGTTTGCTGGCCATTATTCTATCTTCTTTTCAAAAGTTTCTGTTCATGTCCTTTGCCCAATTTTTAATGGGGTTGTTTGATTTTTTCTTGTTGATTTTCCTAAGTTCTGTATAGATTCTGGTTATCAGCCCTTTAACAGATGTGTAGCATGCAAATATTTTCTCCCATTCTATAGGTTGTCTGTTCATTCTAGTGATAGTTTCCTTGGCTGTGCAGAAACTTTTTAATTTGATCAGGTACCATTTATTTATTTTTGTTGGTGCTGTCATTGCTTTGGAGGTCTTCTTCATAAATTCTTTTCCTAGGCTAATCTCTATAAGAATTTTTCCAACGTTTGCTTCTAGAATTCTTATGGTTTCACATCTTAGGTTTAAGTGTAACAAAACCAAACTTAAGTAATTTTCCCAGGGGGTCACCCAGCCCTGAGTAGAACCTGATTCTCTCTGATCATCAGGCATGTGCTCTTAACCACCTCACTCAATGGTGTTTCATGCTGGTATGCATTAATGATTTAAAGAAATATCAATTTAATGGTATGAAACTATTATATAAATGCAAGATTTAGAATAAATTTAGTCCCGAGGATCCCTGTTTCCCTTGACTTTATTCTCACTTGACCCTCTTGAGTCACTTTGCACTACAGTGGCAGTTGAAAAGATAGAAATATCATGAAGAAGAGAACATCACTAGCTTTGCTTACCTTATCAAAGGGTCCATATCCCAAAATGAGTTTAACATCGAGTGTTTTAGAATCTGTCTGGTCTTCGGTTTCTTCTCCTGGGGCTGGAGGAAAGGGTAAGGTTATATAGTCTGCATTCAGACTTGCTGTTTTTCTGGGTAAAACAATGGAAAAGAAAGAATTGCAAGATGAATATTCAGCTATCCCATAAATCAAAGAATACTTGTACTAAGATTATTTTTTCTTTTTATCTTTATACCAACCCCAGTTTTGAAAGGTATTGGTTCTTTGTTTGTAATGAAAACTCCTTTGCCATGTCACATTGGGATGCACATTGTCATCAGCATGTTCCTCAGCTTGCAGGAACCAGCCTCCTGTTCTTGGACAGAAGGGAAGACTTGTTATCATGACTCTGCCCTCGGATAGTGTTGGTGAAATATGTCCCTTCTGGAGATAACAGCTTCAAGTGAAAAATGAATCTGTACTTACACAAGTTGAAGAATTTTAGCTACTGCACCCTGCTGTAGTGAGAGGACTAATAAAAACCTTGAACCCATTACTCATGTATGAGAACAAAGGGAGCTTTATTGAAGATCCAATAAAAAGTATAAATACTGAGTCAGGCAGGACATGAAATGAGGATTCCAACATTCTTTATTGCCCATAGTGCTTTTAATTGAGATTGAAAGTCAAATAGAATTCAACACAATGACCCTTGTAAGTCTTGATTTGTCTGTATTTGCTGGTTCTAACTATTCATGTCTTCACCCAGAACTTTGCTTCTCAACAGATGTCTGTCTTCATTGCACTTTTCATGTCTGTTTATCTCAAAACCTAACCAGCAAAATGTGTATTTTAAAACAATCCCTTTGGCCTTTCTGCATTAGATATATATTCATCAACTCACTCACTCAACATGTGTTGCTTACGAACCCTGAGGATTAAAAGAAAAAAGCAGATCTGCCCACAGTAAGATTACTATTTAAGAGAAGAGAAAAATAAACTGACATTTGTAAAATCATTTGTACGGGATGATTGAACACTCTATTTCTCAAATCCTTAAAAAAAAAAGTAATTTCTTTAATTTCTATAACTGATCTATTCTCCTAGTCCTTTATCTAGCAGGGCCAACGGAAAAGTTTGGTATCTCAGACCCCTGGGGATTGAATAGTCTCTCAAAGATAACTTAGTCTCTTTTGAGATGTTAATTTTTAGTCTTTCAGCTTGCTCTCCCTTCTTCTGGCTTTGCCCTAAGATTTCACCTTAGTACAGCAGATCCTGGAATAATGTTGCTTCATTCAACATCATTTTGTTATAATGTTAGTGAAGAAAAAAATTGATTTCTGACCAGAGCCACTATCTGTGTGGAGTTTGCACGTTCTCCCCAAGTCTGTGTGGGTTTTCTTCCAGGTGCTCCAGTTCCCTCCCACATCCCGAAGATATGCATGTTAGGTGAATTGGCATGTCTAAACTGCCCCAGCCTGAATGAGTGTGAGTGTATGTGTGAGTGCAGGGCCTCCCACAACCCTGAACTGGAGTAAGCGGGTTGGAAAGTGAATGAATGAATGAATACAAATTATTATCAAGTAAAAATTCATAAACTCTACACTAATCATACAAATGCATGACAATAAACAATGAGGTACAAAAGCACTCAGGGAGCCCATCACATTTGTCATTGTTTTTGAACTGCATGGTGGTAGGAGGCGCTCCTTACGATTCTTGCTTTGCAAACATTATTCCTTGATTTAACCCATCATCATTATGACCAACAGCACTCACCAATTCACGAAAAAATGAATAAATAATTATCTTGTTTGTATTAATTTTTCTTAAATGTATCTATAGCTCACATTTATTTCAATGTTTAATGTTAGAAGAATTTTGGTCTTTTTTCTAGAAGTTTGGTGATGTTTTTGTGACCCAAAATATGCCAGAGGAACTTAATTCTTGTTGATATCAATTAGCCTATGGTAAAATTGGTTTTGTTATACGTCATTTCACTGAAAGTCACATTTTTCAAGAACCTATTGACAATGTTAAGTGAGGGTTTACTGTATATGGGGGATTCTCAAGTCTCAGAGGCTGGGAAGAGGGAGTCTAAGATCTATGAATAAAAGTCTGTGCTGACTTCTAGGTCCTCTGGGACAAGGTGTTTGGCTGGGACCAATCCCTAGGCTCCTTTCTGCAGGTATTGTTGATGAAGGTGTGTTTTTTTCATTTACTGGTAAGGCCACGTTCGTCTTCCCTAGCTCACTAAGTGCCAGCTGGACTCTATTCAGCATCACGCACTTCTCTCAGCCAACTGAGTTCAGCTTCCCGGCACTAGGATCCTTGCTTATGTCCCCTCACCCCTTGCCACAGCAGTCTCATACAGGTCCAGTGGTGCAATTCGACTATCTTACCCCCACTCCCACCCACACCACACCATGAGGCATGCAAACTTCTGGATCCCTTCCATATGCTAGAAGAGATGAGGGAGTCTCTCAAGGTCTATCGTAGGCCTTATAAACAAGCCAAATCTTTCCACCATTTTATTTTGATACAGGATTACACTCTGGGAGGCTGTCTCTTTCCAGAGTTTCAAATAGGAAGTAGAGGGGAAAGCTCTTGGAGTTAGTGAAAGATGGGGGAAAAGGGGTCCCTGTATGGAGAATGCCTGAGGGATGGGGTCTTCCCATTTACCTCCTCTTACCTCTTTTTGTCTTTTCCTTCTCATCATCCATTAGGCCAGAAGGAAGGAGAAAAGTATTTCTCCTCTTCCTGTATGGAAAGGACTTAGGTCTATGAATTTTCTCTACCCATGAGAACTTGATATTGAGGTCAGCCTGTTGTAGTTCTTGATATTTTAATGGGAGTTAAAAAATAGAAATTTATTTACTCTCTCTACAACGCTTGGCTTCTAAGAATATTGTCATAAAAATGACTTAAAAGTCCCGTTTTTGGTAGTCAGAATTTGAATGTCAACTACTTTCTTTTTTCTTTTTCATTCCTATTTACTATCTTCAGGCAAATGAGTATTTCTGGATAACTTAGGGAGTCACATGTATGGAAATATTAAAAAAAGGTACATATTTTAATATTTATTATATCTTATGATTTTTTAACTACTGCTTGAACAAAAGGATATTTTATTATACATTTATTGTATCTTATGACATTTAAAATATACATTTATAGTTTTATAATATATTGTATGCTATTATATAATAATTTTAAATATATTGTCCCCATTTTAAATGCATATGCTACAATGGAAACACCAAGAAGGACCATATAAATGTATAAAGAACCAGAGAGAGGATTAATTAAATTGCTATAATTGGCTCCCCTTTGGGAAACTGGAGCAATAGATGCAATCAAGTTTCTTCCTGTTCTGTTATCTTAGGATTTTCACTGAAAAAGCACAAGTTTTCCAAGCACAATGTCTAAAGTGTACTGTCTATTTCAATAAGCCATTCAGACTAAAGGAAAGCTATAATGCAATTTATTAGTTAATGAAGAGTCTTTGGGTGCCATAGGACAAAGTTGCTTTATCATCCCTAAAGTCAATAGAAATCAAATATTGTTACTAACATTGGATACTTTGAAATATATTTGGGAGCACAAAGAAAAAAGGCCTAGGGAAGGAGAGTTACAGACTAGTATTCCAGGTAGACCCTAGTGATCTTTCAGTAATTGGTACCCTGCACAACTCACCCCATACCCAGCTGACACTATTCTCTCTTTTCCGATACGAGCAGCAACTCAGTTCTACCAATCTATTTGTTGCTTTAAAAAGTTTGACTAATAAAGTTGGTTGGTGAAACATTGTTACATCAATAAAGTCAGGTTATAAGTCTCAATTCTCTTTGATGCTAGTGACAACACTTTGAGTATGGGAGAGAGTGGCAATATTGCTGAAACTTACAGACACTATGTAGGCAGACATTATGCAGCCTGCTGTTACGTGTTTTGAGTTTGGTTGCCTCTGTATTTCAGGTGAGAGTGAACTAACTTGTTAATGAGTGTGTAGCATTCTTTTAACGGAAGGCAGATAAGTCTTAGACTATCAAAGAATATTCCATTGGCTTCTGTGATTGGTTGAGTAAAGAAGAGTTAAACTCGTTGTAGTTATCACAGTCAGGTGCCATTTATTACTATAGTTTATGGCAAAAAGAAAGCCATAGAAATCAGAAATAAAACAGGCCTTATCTGACAATAAACCAGTAAAGTTATAAATTCCTTTTTTTTTAAAGTATGAACAGGCTGGGTGCAGTGGCTCACACCTGTTATCCCAGCACTTTGGGAGGCTGAAGTGGGAGGATCATTTGTGCCCAGAAGTTCAAGACCAGCCTGGGCAACATAGGAAGGCCCTGTCTCTACAAAATATAGAAAAATCAGCTAGGTGTGGTGGCACACACCTATAGTTTCAGCTACTTGGAAGGCTGAGGCAGGAGGATCACCTGAGCCCAGGAGTTTGAGGCTGCAGTGAGCTATGATGACACCACTTCACTCCAGCCTGGGCAACAGAGTGAGACCCTATCTCTAAAAAAGAAAAAGTATGAAGAATAAACTGTAACTATTTAGAAATTAAAATTTTAAATTTATAAAAGTATATGAGCTTAAACATAATTAAAACCAGAATTATAAAATATTTTGAAAGTTATGATAGGCCTCTGGTATATGTGGCAGGCTGAGCAGACAAACCCAAAACCAAGGAAAAAGAATCCTTAGAGTCAGAAGGGAGACCCCAAAGAAGCCCCATGAAAACTAGCCTCCACTAGATTTTCTCCTGTTTGTTTATTCTTTTAATATTCTCTTTGCCTTCAAAGTTTTTAATTTCACTACTATATGAATGAATGTGGGCCTGTTTTATGCACATACTCAGGATTTGATATGTTCCTTCTGATGTCTTTTTTCAATTCTTAGCCATTATCTCTACCATAATTGTCTGTCTCCATTCTCTCTGTGATCCTTTTCTGGAATTTCTTTTAAAGATATATTGGAATTGGTGATTGTATCTTTCATGTCTCCTAACTTCCCTGTCATATATTCTATCTCTTTATGTCTCTGTGTTATATGTTGAATGACTTCTTCAGATCTATTTGCTAATTTATTACTTCTCTCTCTAGCAGCATCTGGTATATTATTCAATCCATCTATTAAATTATTTTATTTCAAGGACCATATATATTAATTTTTATACTCTCCTATTTTTGCCTAATGGTATACACCACTTCTTTTATTTTTGATACTTTGAGTATATTTATTTAATTTCATATATGTGAGAAGCTGCATTTAGAACAAGTCTATAGTCTGAAATGTTTTTATCAGTAATCCAGGAAGAATGACATTCAATTGCTTACAAGTAGCTAGAAAATCAAAATCACACAAAGCTAAAGAAGAGTGTTAAAAAGTAAATCCAAAAAGAGAGAGAGAAAAAAAAGAGAACATTAGAAAGGGGTTATAATCATTGACATAACAGAAATGGAAAGAATTATAAGAGAATATATTCTATAATTCTATCTTAATAACCAGAAAATAAGCAGGTGATATTTCAGGATAATAAAATATATTAACTCTAAAAAAGGTAGAAATATTTACCAAATCAAAATTCATGAGAGAAATGTGAAAATTATTACATAATTTTCCCTTCAAAAGATACTGGAACCAAGTAATTTTATGGTTGTGTTTGTTCAGACATTCAAGGAACAAATAAATCTGGGCTATTTAAAGTGTTCTAAAACATAGAAAAAGAAGGAATTTTCCAATTTTTTTTATGTAGCTAGCACAATCCTGATACCAAAATCTTACAGAGAGAGTGCAAAAAGCAAAGGACTCACCAATCTCCTAAACAAAATATTAGCTAATCAACTTAAAATGTTTACTAAAAGATTAAGCCACCAGGTGTGGTGGCTTGCACCTGTAATCTCAGGTAGTCGGGAGGCTGAGGCAGGAAGATCCTTTGAGGCCACGAGTTCAAGACCAGCCTGGGCAACATAGCAAGACCTTGTCTCACAAATTTTTTTTTTAAATTTAAAAAAGTAAAAAATAAAAAGACTAAGCCACAATGACTAAGTAAAATATGTTCTAGGAAGAAACAGGTGGTTTGATATTAGGATATGTATTACCATTATTCATCAAAGGAAAAGCATCAGAAGAGGTACTTAGAAAGTATTTAATAAAATTCAGCATCAATTCTCAATAAAACTTTTAAAAACAGGACTAGAGGTTGACTTTTTAACATGATAAAAATGCATAGTTTAAAATGATTGAACAATATCATCCACCATAATGTAATCATATAGAAATTCCCATTAAAGTCCACGCCAATGAAAGGAGTCTATAATTGCAAAGATTATGTAAGACTGCTCAGGACATGCCAGCTGACACAATTAGGTAAGTAAACTACGTAATAATTTAATAACACTGGAAAGAGAAAGCAAATTTACCAAATGTTATGAAATAATAGGACTGTTTACCTACATAGCCTAAGAAAATCAACAGGAAAAAAAATCCCTTATTGAACTAGTGAGTTCAATAATGTAGTCAGTTCCAAGTTAAATATTAAAATTTCCATAGTTTTCCTAGATATCAAATATAGTCAAATAGAATATATAATGTTATGTCTTTTGCAGCAATATGGATGGAACTGGAGGCCATTGTCTTAAGTGAAATAACTCAAAACCAGAAAGTCAAATACTGCATATTCTCATTTATAAGTTGTAGCTAAATAATGAGTACACATGGACACAGTAAGTACAATAATAGATATTGGAGACTCAGAAGGGTGGGAGGGTGGGAGAGACGTGTGAGATGAGAAATCATCTAATGGAAACTATGTACATTAATTGGATGAGAGTTACACAAAAAGCCCAGACTTCAGCACCGCGTAATATATCCATGTGACAAATCTGCACATGTACCCCCTAAATCTATAAAAATTTTTTAAAAGTTTAAAAGGATATATAATGTTGAATAAAATACCCCAATCATAATTATAACAAAATGTCTAATACCTACGGACAAAATGAAAAAGAAATCTGTAAGGCTTACAAAAAAAAAAACTACAAAGATCTATTGAAGGACATAAAAGGAGATTTGTAAGCCAGGTGTGGTGACACAGACCTGTAGTCCCAGCTACTTGGGAGGCTGAGGCAGGAGGATCACTTGAGCCCAAGAGTTAGAGTCCAGCCTGGGCAACACAGAGAAATGCCATCTCTATTTAAAAAAAAAAAAATTTGCCTTGAAGTGGTGAGACATAGCATGTATCCAAATGAAAATATTCAATATATTAGAAATGTCAATGAGGCCCAAATTAATCAGTAAATTTAATGCAGTCCCAATAAAAGTTACTTTTTTGTTTGGCAATATGACAAAATTGCTTTAGAGTTTAGCTAGAAGAAAAATATCCAGTTTTCTAAAGCTTATTCAGGCAAATTGTACTAAAAGCACTAAAAAAAATTTGTATACTTTGACATAATAATCCAGCTTTTATGAATAAATTCCTAAAACTTAATCAAACAAGAGGACAATGATCTATATACAAAAATATTCATTATAGCATCTTTTGTAATGCAAAAGTGTAGAAAGAGCCAAATAGTTCAATAATAGAATAGTGATTAAATAAGTTATAAATACAATTAAATACTATGCAGCTATTAAAATAATGAAGTCATTGGAGTATACTGATTTGGAAAGATGTTCACAATGAGGTGCTATGTAAAAAATAGACAAACATATTTGTAAACTTTGTATTTGTTTGCATTGGAATGAGAAGAATGCACATATGTTGAAATTTTTTGTGATATAATAGTATATTTTTTTGTTTGGTGGTTGTTTATTTCTTCCAAAATTACATGCATTTCTTGTATTATAAGCAATAAATGAAAGTCCAATAAAGCAAATAAAAAGGAGTGATCCTATATCCAACAAGAAATTAAGTCCTGTCAATTCTTCTTCTGCAATATTGTTTACCTTAATCCTCTCTCCCATATTGGTCCACTGCAGTAATTTCCTAACTGGTTTGATTGTGGTCAATACCTCTCTACTCTGCCTAAGTTGATTTCCTAAAATGTAAATATGATCATATTTGTCTCTTTAGCATTATCCAGTGGTCCCTTATTGCCAATAAGAGAGAGGTTAAAACCTTAGTATAATGATGACATGAATTTCCTTTCATTAACTCGAGTAGCATCACCTCCTCTCTCCTCTTCACATATCAGGCACTTAGCTCATGCCTTTACCTGTCTGTAATGGTCTTCATGCCTGCTTTGCTTAAGATTAGCTTTTGCTCATTTTTCAGGTGTCAGTTTCAAAGTCACCTCTCACAAGAGCACTTCCTGGACTTTAAAAAATACTTCTGACCTGCCTCATCTCCTTTGTCCAATTCCCTATCTCAGCCCCTGCTCTTCTTCTTTATAAGCACTTATACTTTGTAATTATATTGTATTATTTACTTATTTTAAAAATCTGCCTCCATCACTATAAAGTAGTCTTTATATGCATATAGACTGAATACATCTTGTTTACTATTCTAAGAAACCTGTTTGATAAATGAATATATGAATGCAACCTTATTTTAAATGGATCTTGCTTCAGCTCTATAACTGAGTCAGACTATTTCAGACTCTACTTTCACATTCTCAGTTTCCTTTTTCTGGAGCATTTGTCCTTCTTCTGAAAGTCTGGTGAGCATCTGGTCCTATTTCATGAACTTGACTCAAGCATTTCTTCTTCTAGAAAGCCTGGTACATTTGACCATTCTCATTTTGGTGCCCTGTTGAATCACAGTTCACCCTCTTATATTAGAATCTATCACATTCTATTGCTTTTATTAATTCACATGTCTATGTCCCACATTAGAATTTAAGTTCCTTCTGGGCAGAGATTGTTCTTATTTATCTCTGTTCTTCCAGCATTTAGCACAACACGCAGTTGGCCCTAGTGATCAATCAGAGTTGGTTGGATGAATTAGTAAATAAGTTTCTTTGAAATGCTTCATAGCACTTGTGATTGATGTCTTCATATTATGCCAAAGAATTCATATTAAAAATCACCACAAGATTATTTAATTTACAGTAGGTAGAAAAGACAAGAGCTTTCTAGAGGAAACTTCGAAGGATATCCCATCTCTCTATTACCAATGGGATTTGTTAAAATAACAGCCAAAGGGACATTCTCCATATATCACCTAGTTCTTCATCAATAACACCAAAAACTAAGAAATGAAAGTTGAAAGAAAGGCTAAATTCATTGCCATTGCCAACCTCAGCCAAGCACCATACTATATTGCAGCTGTGTGGCCACTGGAAAGGATTTTAAATGGGCGTGGTCTGGAATTCCCAAATCTTTGGTTTATATTTCATTCAAAAAAACTGCACTGACTTAGTCTCTGCTCACCCCTCTGAACTGGAAGCACTCTTGGCCTTGTTGGGACCAAACCTTGGGAAAGTGGCCTATCCCAGTGGGACTAGAAACCTTTCTCTTTTGGTTTTGGAATCATCATTGTACATTCTTTCTCCAGGCCCACAGTAGTGAAGTTATTTCCTTAGCTTCATACTCACACAGTTAAGCAAGGACAGCCTCTGGTGTGCAGACGAGAATAAAACAGCCGTCACTGCAGGTGCAGAGATATTTTTATAATGAATTACTGCCTCCTTACTGGGAACCAGGAGAGACCTGCTGTGTTTGTCACTTTTTAGTTATTAGGCAATGTCTGAAGGCACACAAGATTTCTATTCCACACTTACCCTTTTCTGGAACAGAAAGCAAGTACTATAACAGCTGTGTGTGTATTTGTTTTCTTTGGGGCAGATAGAGGCCAAAGAAACCACAAAAAAGTCTAAATCACAGCTCTTCCTTCACTTACATAAGGATTACAGAAGCAGGTGCACAGTGTTTGTTTCTTCTGGGTATATAATAAGACCTCTGAGTTTTTATATTAATAATTCATATTTAATGATTTGTAATTCTATTTCATTCAAAAAACTTCACTGAATTAATCTGTGCTCACCGCCTCTGAACTGAAGGCACTCTTGGTCTTTATGGGACAAAGCTTCTGGAAACGGGCCTATCCCAGTGGGACTGGAGAAAACGGAACACTTGTACACTGCTTGTAAGAATTCAAATTAGTACAGCCATTATGGAAAACAGTATGGAGATTTCTCAAACAATTAAAAATAGAACTACCACATGATCCAGCAAACCCACTACTGGGTATATAGCCAAAGGCTATGAAATCAGTATCTTGAAGAGATATCTGCACTCCCATGTTCATTGCAACATTATTCACAGTAGCCAAGATGCAGAATCAATCTAAGTGTTCATTAATGAATAAATGGATAAAGAAAATGTAGTATGCATACACAATGGAATACTATTCAACCTTTAAAAAGAAGGAAATCTTATAATTTGTGACAGCATGGATTAACCTGGAGGACATTATGTAAAGTGAAATAAGCCAGACACAAAAGGACAAATACTGCATGATCTCACTTAAATGTGGAATGTAAAAAAGTTGAACTCCTAGAAACAAAGAGTAAAATGGTGGTCACCATAGGCTGGGGGTTGGGGAGATGAAGGAGATATTGGTTAAAGGATACAAAATTTCAGTTAGACAGGAGGGATAAGTTCAAAAGATCCATTGTACCTCATGGTGACTACAATTAAGAACAATATATTATATACTTGAAAACTGCTGAGAGTAGATTTTAATTGTTCTCATCATAAAAAATGTTAAGTATGTGAGGTGATACATATGTTAAATAGCTCAATTCAGCCATTCCACAATGTATACATATATCTAAACGTCATGTTTTACACCATAAATATATACAACCTTTACTTGTCAATTAAAAAATAAAAATAAATAAAGTGGCACTAAAAATAATTCACAAGCAGCCTATCATCCTTGTCATAACGCACAGTGTGAGGGCTGTCTCAGCTATGTTACCGAACTGCTTTAAAAGACACGCCTGATGGATGTCTGCCCCGTTAACTCACTCACATCAGCCTCCTTATACTTACTCTCATATTTGAGGACTCACAAAGTAAAAGGTCACAGCTATATGGTATAGACAAGGTTTATATTGAACTGAAACCCTCATTCTAAACATTCTAAATTCCAAGGAGCCAAAAGTATGAAACAGAAAATATTTGATGTTTTAGGGATATTTCTCACTCTGCTCTACCCCTGATTGTTCACTAAAATGAGGAACAGACTGTTCCAGAAAGATCCATATCTTGAAGCACCTAAAGACTAAGGCTGACTTTTTTCCAGCTCTTTAAACACTCCAAGCTTTTACCTACTTTAAGGGCCCTGTGGAATTGCGTGGTCATAGATTATTAATATATTTTTAATTTTTATAGATATTATCAAACTGTGAAACAACAACAAAAAAACCCTGAATTTCAGAAGACGTTTCTTCCATGGGATTTTATTTAGATATATGGGTGACATGGTGGATAATACCCTCAACAACATTTACTAGTAAATGATACAATTCAACCCATAATAATTAGGATAGTCTGAGGTTGGGCCACCAACAGATGAGCCAAGATCCAAACACAAGGGAGGGTAGAGACTTAAGAGAACCAATTTGTAATGGGGTTCAAAGAGCCCAGAATGATCAGAAACTTGAATAACTCCTGAGCTGAAATGCCAATAACTGCAGCAACTTTTCAAGTGATGTTCATAACAACTACAATGTTTGGGTCAAGAGCTTTTGAAGGGGCAAAAACATTTGGACAGCAGGAGGAACCAACGTAGTAATAATATAAAACAAGACCAAGTTGTGACACTGTTCATAATTAGGGGATCATAATATTATTCAATATTAGCATGTTCAACCCTTCCGAGCTCCTTATTTCTTGTCATCTTGTCATTTTCTTCTTACTCCTTTTGAATTCCTTTAATTTTATATTGAGCTTATTTAGATAGGTTTTATTTTTTTATTTCAGAATATTATGGGGGTGCAACACTTTGGTTATATATATTGCCTATGCATTGCCCAAGTCAGAGCTACAATCATGGACATCCCCCAAACTGTGCACCCTGCACCCATTAGGTATGAGTTTTCCCACCCCCTCCACCCCCTCCCACCTACCTGACCCCTGATGAATATTATTTCCATGTGTACATATAAGTATTCTGAACAGAAACTTTTTAGATTGCTTTTAATCCAAAGTAGTTTTTGCAGAAATAAAGTCTATTTTGATGAAGATTTCCATGTAACATGTGTATTAAGTTTCTGAAGATGGTGAATTCTATTAAAAGAGAGTTAGAGAAATAATTCTCTAAAATCATTTGAATGGTAGGTACATACCCTTCATTTTAAAGGAAAAACATAAAAAAGAAGACCATAAGGATCTAATAAAAGTATAAATATGTCTACAAATTCAGGTCAGAAAGAAATGTTGCAACTTTTCTGCCAAATCAATTTAATTCATATTTTAAGACCTCAACCCATGAGGCAAAAAATGTAAACATTAGTGTTTTCTGGACTTCTCCATTCTGGGTTATACCACAGTTCTTAGATCTTACACAGGGTGAAGATGGAGTAGGGGACATCTTGGCTTTAGTCTTTCTGCCACATTGATAGCCATTGAAATGTCAGCTGCCCACACGACCCTTTCGGTACCAATAGATTCCTACTGCTTCTGTACAAGTTTGGAGCATAGAACCCTTTCTTGCTGAGATTGCTTGTACTTCCATCTGCCTGAGCACTGCTCAGCCATGTCCTCACAGGGGTCTCAGAACGTTCCCTGTGGTGCCCTGAGAAGCAGGATGTAGGTCTCTTCTACTCCAAGGGCTCACAAATCTCTCTCTTCTCTTTCCACTCCCTTAGCTAAAGGGAGGGGGCACGGGGTGATTTTCAATCTAATGGAAATAATTTTCCATTTGTCCATGCTATTGAATTTCCTTTTTTCTACCTCCTCAACAAACTCTACAACCAATCAATTCTCCCAAAGCTTGGGCTTTCAGGAAACAATAGGCAGAATGACTTTGGTCCATTTTTGCTTCCTTCCCTGCCTTGCGTTGTCTTTCCTGAGGTAATAAGAGGAGGACCAGCACCTTTGAATATGGAGAAGAGAAGGTGGAAAATAGAACGACAAAAAGGTAAGTTAATATCATAAAATATTATTCCAGGCACACAATTAAGGCACAGATGGTCTCAAACCAGTTACATCTTCATACACATTGAGTGACCCCCAAGACTAATACCACGGCTAATACCATACAGGGAGACCTCATCCAGAGTTAGCCAACAGCATTTTCATTGTCTTTCTGGGGGAAGAACTCAGTGAAATCTCACCTAATTCAAATGTATCAATAGCTATTTTCATCTTCTGAGAATAGTATGAGCTAAACCTCTTCAGTTTAGAATCCAGTGCCTCTGGAATTTCCCAATGCTTCATTGAGACTCTGCTTTTTAGAATCCATATATAGCTTGTATATCACTAACATCCCAGTCATAGCATCAGCAAAGGACAACCCAATGAAAAACTCTCCATTCTATCAAAAGATCAGGATTTGTGGTAAAAAGAAAAAATAAATTGGAAATTACAATTGCCTTCCAGAGACTGCCTGCCTTAGTCTGCATTGTAGTCACCCCACGCAAAATGTGCCAACTCAAAAAAAATTTTTTTAGGAAAGGATGCCAGCTTTCTAGGGACCACTCAATTTGTTCCATACTTTTCTTTCCACAAAAGGCAGACATTCCTCAGCCTGAGCAAGAACAAGACCCCATCTTTACAAAAAATAGAAAAATTACTCAGGCATGGTGGTACATGCCTGTAATCCCAGCCACTCAGGAGTCTGAGGCAGGAGGATCACTTGAGCCCAGGAGTTTGAGGTTGCGGTGAGCTACGATGATGCCACTGCACTCTAGCCAGGGTGACAGAGTGAGATTCTATCTCAAAAACAAAGGCAGACATTCCTCAGCTACGTTATAATCTACCAGAAAAAGTTATCCCATGGCATTTGGCTTACCAGAATGAGAGCTCTTTTTAGCTTGTTAAGAGGTTACTGTCATTAGAATGTCTATTCAGATGTTGCAAGAATATAAGCACTATTGCTAAAAAACAACACTCCTCTGGCATAGTGGAGTTGAAATTAAGCACAACATTATAGATAACATTGGAATATTATTTATTCATTTCTCAGAAACAATGTTATCTAGGCATAGATGGACAAATAAGCGCTCACTATTTTCTTAGGAGAGAAACAATTAGCCAACTGCAACAGCATATATTTACAGTTTTTTATATTGTAAACTAGATTTCCAGTCTCTGGTCTAGCATGTGAGGAGCTTAGAAATTGTTATGCCCACCCTCAAAACAAGAAAAAAAGCAAAACAAACTGAAAATCAACAACTCTTATTGTATCCATCAGAAAATTGAAGTCATAGGGCAAACCATTGCCCCCCAACATTAGAGAGAGAGGTGAATACAGAGAATCACAACTTACCACAACAGAAGCCCAGGAACAAAAACTTGAAGAACCAGTACCAAGGTAGGAAGATTTAAATGGTAATTGTCAAATTGCTGGAGGCTCAGTGTGGATAAGGTTAAGAGCTAAGAACTCCAGGGGGGCTCAATCTTAGGGGAGCCCCGCACTTTTATGAATTTTATCTCTAAAAGCCCTACTAAATTGTCATAGTGAAGATCTGGTTAAAAAAAAAAATCCCCTTCTGTTTCCAGCAGGGGAGGGGAAAGCTTGCCATTTAAAATTTATTTGACTTATTTTGTTCCCCTCAACAAGGCCTCTCTTAAGAGAAACTATTTTACCAGAGCTTAATTAACTGAGGTTTTGTAAGAACCTAATTGACCTGGGAGAAGGGAAATACACAACTCTAGCCCCCTCTAGTCTTTCTGACTCACCAAAGAGCGGGAGAAAATCAAGAAGAAATTGTGATGCCCATAGCTCAGAAACACAGGCTAACTAAAAGACTGAGACCTAATCATAGAACACTTCCTCTCTCCCCACACTTTACCATCACATCAATAGGGCTTTGTATAATAATTGAGGAACACAACTGAAAGAACTGCATGTCAGACTTTATTTAAGAAGAAATCTCTAAGGAAACCCAACAACAACAGGGGAGACAAACATAGGACTCCAGAGGAAATTTTAACCTCTGACACCTATAGCTACAGCAAATGTTAAGGACAGCCTAACTCCTTGTCAGATAAACATAAAACCTCAAAAAAAGACTTATATACTTCTGTTTCTTTTACCCAGTATTTCATGTCTAGCTTTCAATTAAAAAATTGCAAAAAAAAAAGACAAAAAGTAAAACCAATTTGTAGAGACAGAGCAAACATCAGAACCAGAGTCAGACATGGCAGGGATATTAGAATTATGAGACTGGGAATTTAAAACAACTATAATATGCTAAGAGCTCTAATAGAAAAAGTGGACACATACAAGAACAGATGGGTGATATAAGCAGGGAGATGTAGAGTTTAAGAAAGAATCAAAAGGAAATACCAGAAATCAAAAACACTGCAGCAGGAATGGAGAATGCCTTTGATGGGCTCTTCAATAAACTAAAGAAACCAAAGAAACGCCAAAGAAAAAATCAGTGAGTTTATAAAAATGTCAATAGAAACTTCTAAAACTGAAATGCAAAGAGAAAAAAGAACAAAAAAGACAATGGAATATTCAAGAATGGTGGAAGAACTACAAAAGGTATAATATATGTGTAATGGAAATACCAGAAGAAGAACAAAGACAAAAAGGAATCAAAAGATATTGAAAGCAATAATGACTGAGAATTTCCTAAAATTAATGATAGTCACCATCCTACAGATCCAGATAGCTCAGAGAACACCAAGAAGGATTAAAGATATACCAAAATCTACACCTAGGCATATAATATTCAAACTTCAGAAAGTTAAAGACAAGGAGAAAATCTTGAAAGAAACCAGAGGAAAAAACACCTTACCTATAGAGGAGCAAGGATAAGGGTTACATCATACTTCTTTTCAGAAACCATGCAAACAAGAAGAGAGTGGTGCTAAGTATTTAATATGTTGAAAGAAAAAAAACCCACCAGCCTAGAATTCTTTATCTTTCAAAAGTGGAAGAGAAATAAATAATTTTCTCAGACAAGCAAAAATTGAGGGAATTTGTCACCAGCCTATCTGCCTTGCAAGAAATGTTAAAATATTCTTCAGAGAGAAGGAAAATGATATGTCAGAAACTTGGATGTACATTAATAAAGGAAGAATGTTAGAGAATAAATATATGAAGGTAAAATATATCAAATTATGGGGACTTTTTAAAAGATGAGCTTACATACTTAGTTAAATCACTAAATGTGCAGAACCGGAATTTTTCTCAGCAAAGAATCATGAATAATAATGGTGGACTTTTCCTTTGCTCAAAATATTATTCTCCTATCAATAATATAGGTCATTCTTAATGATTTAATAACAGTGATTTTTTGTTCAACAAATAATTATTGCATGTATGCTAAATGCCAGGCCCTGGTACTAGAGGGGAAAAAAATAAAAAGAACTATTTATACCCAAAAGAAGTATAAAATTTAATGAAGATAGAGAAATACTACTTAAAACTTTAATAATGCAGTAAGAGAATAGCTGTGAGTGACATATGCACACAGTTAAATGGCACTTTCAGGGAAGTACCTGATTTATTGAGAAATGTCAGGCAAGATTCATCAGATTCAAAGCTGAGATTTAAATGGTAAGAGGAGTTTGCAAAGGGATGCCAACAATGTATGCAATGGTGTAAAGATGCGTGTCATGTATCAAGAATGCAAAGTGATTTGGTATTATTAGAATTCAGAGTGAGAAGAGTAGAGTCAGAAACAAGGCTAAAACAACACCAATGTCAGATAAAAAAGGTCTTGTGCATCTGGCAAAGGGATTGATTTGTATTGATTTTTTTTTTTTCCTATAGGCAAAGCAGGTTCATTGAAGAATATTGGGTTATAATAACAAAAGCACTAGGTAAGATTGGCTGTTACCATATCCCAGGCTCTGTTCTAAATGGTTTATGTATATTAATTCATTTAAGCCCCACAACCCACTGTAAGGCACAGCATGGCCAAGTTACTTGTCCAAGGTCATTCAGCTCAGTGGCAGAGCTAGGTAGGATGTGACACAGTGGCACTTGTGTTTAGAATTATCCCACTGATAGCCATGTAGAAGATGAAGGGGGTGGTGACAAACGAGGGAAATGGCCATGGGGGTGGGGAGGAAGGGCAGACAGAATCGATGATCCATGTGGTATGTTAGGGCTAGGAGAAGAAGATCTAGGATGACTCTGAGGTTCTTGGCTTGGGAAAATGGAAGGAGATGATGACACCATTCCAAAAACAGGCAATACTGGGAGGAAAACAGTTCTGAGACTATTTCATTCACTCATCCATCCATTCATCTATTCAGTCAATATTGTCTACCTACCCTGGATCAGGCAATCTGTTAAGTGTTGAATATTCAATGGTCAGCAAATTAAACAAAATTTTCACACAGTCTAAAAACAAATTCAATTTTTGGAAACAAGGCATCTACAGATCATCAGTGTAGACATGTCTAGGAGAAGCTATATACATGGTTTTTTTTTTTCCTGTTGATTCCCTAAAACTCATTGGAAACCCAAACTTTTTCGGCCCTCACAACAGTCCAGGATCAGGCCCTGAAATATACCTTGGACTCCATTACCTTCACTCTGGCCTAAACACATCAACACACACTGCCAGTGGAGGGGTGGCTCCCAGGCTCTGACTAGTAAACTTGCAGGAAGCCCACCTTGGGATAAAGAAAAATCTATCACTAAGGGAATAAGCCCGGGAGCATATTATGTATCTAGCTTCAAGAGAAATCTGAATTGGAGGTAGATATGTGAAGGTCATCAGCATATAGGAGATAGATTAAAGCACTCATGGGAGTGACACTGAGAAGAACAGAAGGC
Organism: Daubentonia madagascariensis; assembly: GCA_023783475.1. NCBI lineage: Eukaryota > Metazoa > Chordata > Mammalia > Primates > Daubentoniidae > Daubentonia > Daubentonia madagascariensis. The sequence goes on from JAKFHU010000978.1 coordinate 32,684,266, forward strand.
CAAGGATGGTGCTTGGAGTAGCATTAGAAAGAGGCATCCCACAGAAGACTTAGAAGAAAAATCCATATAGGTAGCAGGAAAACCACTAACGAGTAGTGTCCCAGATTCCCAAGGAGAAGAGAGTTTAAGGAGAGAGTAATTAATAGAATAAAATGCCCCTGAGTGATATTTAAAGCATAAGCTGGCAATGTCCCACCAGTCTTAGAGGGTGACTTATGGACAAACAAGAATATGTCCTGGATGTTGGTTCATTTGTACCGACTCTTCATCCATTTATATATTAAGAGTCTTTGCTGCTGCCAAGAATGCCTACATGTGACCATGTGACTTAGATGTGGCCATGCGACCTCCCCATATGGCTTGGGTTTCCTCTCAGCATGTCTACCTCAGGACAGTTGGACTTCCTGCAAAATAATTCAGGACTCCACAAGCAAGTGTTCCAACAAGCAATGTGGAAATTGAATGTCCTTTCATGATCCAGCTTCAGAAATCACGTAGCACCACAAACACCCAAATCAAGGAGGGGGACATAGATCGTACCTCTTTATGGGAGAAGTGACAAAGAATTTGCAGCCATGTTTTAAAACTGCCATACTTATTAAAGGTGCCGTGAGAATGAAATTACTACAAAAATGATTAATGAAGATTGACTAGCTGTATATTATGGTGTGAAAATGACACAGAACTTTAACTAGAAAGACTTGTGCTAGAGTTAGGTTTCCACAGATTAGAGGTCATGCAAAAAATGCTATCCGGATTCATTCTTCCATTCAAAAAATAATGAAAATATTGTGATGAAAAGACAAAGTCTTTGCTCTCATAAAGTTTACATTCTGGGAGGAGGATGGAGAGTAGGGAAACAGATAATAAAGAAACAACAAAATGCATGGACAACATGATTTATGATGAAGATACATGTCCAAAAAAAAACAAATCAGGTTGATAAAGACTTAGCACTTGATAGGAAGTTCAGTGCTAGACCAAAGGATATAGCCGACCACAACCATGAGACGTGGGATGTGAGTTATGTAAGATTCAGGAAATCTGCCTAAGAAGGAAAGAGCTAAGATGACAAAGCTTGAGTGCTGGATGACATTTTCAGGAAGCACAGAACATAAAAACTTGGGATATTCAAGCCGCAATGTCATACAAAAGATTGGATTTGAGGCTAAAGAAAAGAAACAGAGCCAAGGGTCAAAAGCAAGGTGTAACTGGAAATTGAACAAGAATGCGGTTGATAGAAAAGCAAAGTGAAGTTGCTGCAATATTTCTTTTTGGTCATCAAGTGTGTATGGTGGATGGGGCTGATTCAAAGAACAGAGGTGTAACATGCCATTATATACAGCGACCTATAAGTAATTTAAGAAAGAGATACAGTAGAGAGAAGTTATTTGTGGGGCATATAATTGTCAAAGAATTGGTACCTAAAATAGATTAAAAACTCCTACAAATTGATTTCACAAAGTCGAACAACCCAGGGGGAAAAATGGGCAAACGATGTGAACAAGAAAATCACAGAAAAGGCAATCAATATCACTATAATCAAGGAAATCTAAAATAAAACAGCAAAATAAAATACACAACAAATATGAAAAATAATAATAGTGAACTATCATTAAATGGTATCCCCCCAACACACATAAGTAGACTAGTTACATAGTGGTTATAATGATTAAATTAGATATACATATACCAACTTGGATAAATGTTAAAAACTATGTGGAGGGATAAAAACATACAGAAAAGAATGTAAAACAACAAAATACCATTTAGGTAAAGTTTTAAAATGTGCAAACAATGCTACATAATGATTTTTGATACACCCACATTAATAAAGTATAAAAACAACAGCAAAATATGCACCAATTTCAGGTTACCTGTGGAGAGAGAAAAGGAAATTGAATTGTGGGGGAGGATAGTGTTCCACTGCAGGCTTCAAAGGTATCTGCCATATCTCCTTTCTTACAAAGAATTAGACCTAAAGCAAATATGGCAAGATGCTAAGGTGTGTAAAATATAGCTGTTGATAGTATACCGTTTTCTGTATGTTTGACATATTTTATAATCCCTTCCTTTTTAAATATTAGAAATACAAACTATATAAAATATTAACATTTAATTCCTCTCTGTGGGACAATTGAGGAAAGACATTTGTTCAAATCTGGCCAAGGGAGAAGTATCTGTCCTTATCCAGTTTGGACCATATTGTGCTCTAGTAGACTTTTTCTATATCTAATGAAGGTCTTGTCCTATACCTTTTGATTTAAATGTTTGCTTCTATATGTCAGAATTTGAATACAAATTACAGAAAATTCTTTGTTTCTCCACTTTAAATATTTCAAAGGTCATACAGTAAATGCAAAGTTTTTTAATTTTTATTTTTAATCAATTATATTTATAAGGAGATTTGATTAGTGGGCAACATGTACTTTCTGAAAAATACTGACTATAAGGCTTTTTGTTTCTCTCATCTGAGTTTTCAATCTTACTCTCTTCTGTGTTGTGGTGGGAGATGGGAGATTTTTATTCTTTAACATTTTGGTGAGAAAAAAATACCTATCAGTTTGCATGAAATATGAAAAAAGTCTCATTCGTTGTGCAGAAATTAAGGACTTCATGATATTTCATTTCCAAAATTATTTAAACATCTAATTCCTATTGCAAAGCAGCATCCTAGGATGTAAGTGTTGGTTTATCCTATAGCCACATGGACCACACAAGAACACAGAGAAGATTCCTTGGAGAATCTAACGAAAGAGTTATCATCCTTACCTGAGTTAATACAACACTTTTGTAAGGGGTAGGTTGTTAGCTGAGTGGATTTTGTAGCCATTTATATGCCAAGTCAAACACCACCATATTAAAAGGCAGCTCATCCTTTCCCTGTCTTACTTCTAATGTTCAAAATAGCAACAGTAATTTGGAAATTTCTTCCAATAAGATTTTGCTCAAGTTATTACTACTAAAGTTTGATTTCTTCTTGGTGACATTATATCCATACTAAGCACTCATGCTTCTGAATAAGCTGTAAGCTTTGGCTGGGGCAACCTGAGCCTTGCTTTCTGCCATGCACACTGGAATGCACAACTCACAATGGTTTCCAGATATATCAGTTGCCTTCCTGTCTAGGACATTGCATTGCCACATGACCTTTGCCAAGTCACTTCTTTCTGCTCTGCCATAACATAAGGTTGTAATTATGATGATCTCCCTCTTAGAAATGTGATGAGAAGTTATTCATAACAGAGACTGTAAAAATTGCAAACATGATGAGAGAGGCAGATATTAAATGTATGAAAAAGTTCTAAATTGAATATTCATTTCCTGCCTGGCTCCACCTGTCCTTAAAATTTATCTGCAAAGACAACAGTAGCAAAAGTGCCTGATTTGGCCTCTCTGTTAGTGCTAACCACTAAATATATATTTTTCTGACCCCAAATATGGCCTTAATTTTCAGATAAATGATCTTTGTGTGTGTGTGTTATCTTTTCATTGTTCTCTCATCAGGCACATAGTCTTTTCTTTTTTCTTTCTCAAGAAACTGATATTACTTAGTTGGTTTTAAATTGGCAACGTGATCTTGCTCAGTGCCAGACACATGACATGTTCTAGTAGCCATCTGAACCTGGTCTGGGATCATATTGCCTTCTATGGCCAGTACATGTTCCAAACACTTGTGAGCACGCTGCAGGGCAGAAGGCTTACAGAGGTGAGATCAGGCCAGGCTGGCATCCATACTGTAGGACTCAGGCACAGAGTCATACTTCAAAGTGGTGCGAGAGAGTGGCTGACAAAGCACCAGAGTTGTTCATGGTAGGTGGAAGGACAACGGGAGAAAAATAAGCCGCCTTAGTACATTTTTTCAAGTTTCTGTTTATCTTCCATCTGTAGGCTTTTTAAGCTGCCTTCATATTTGGATGTGGACATTGAAGTATTGCTGACCAATGCCAGAGTCACAGGAATATCCTGCTGTGCTTTTGATCTTCCCATATGACTAAATTTCCTGAATCATCATGTTACTGTGTGTGCACATATGTGCACATGTGAATCTTCTGGCACATCTCCCAGAAGTGCTAGTTCTGGGACAAAGGGTCCATTGGTGCTTTCAGAATGTAATATTGATCACTTTGGCTTTCCTTGGCTCAGAGCCAGACACTTCGTCTTTCAGTGCACAAGATGGCTGCCAAGTCCATAGGCCTGTGTCATTGCGAAGGCCCTCAGCAGGGCTTCCTGAGAGCAGAGTAATTTTTTAGAAGCGTTGAAAAACATTGTTTAAAAATGGAACTTTGTGTTTTACCAACTATGGACAGTGCTTGCAATGTCGTTCTCGTCTTTTAACTCTTACAGTCTGTGGTATATTTTATATTTAGCTACACAATACTCTCCAATATTCAGTTAAGTAGGGAAGACAATGACACAGAATAACTCATTAGGTTTTTTTCCCCCTGTGATTTTGCTCAATTTCCTTTCTAGCACCAGATTTAGTCAAATCCATAATTTGGACTTCAAACTTAATAATAGTTGAAAGGTCAAATTCAGAAGGATGAGAGGAAGAAATCTTCTCCTAAGTTTTCAAAGTGTACCTTTCATGTATAATATTATCAAAATTGTAAAAGCAAGTGATTCAGAAAAGACTTTGATGCCAATGCTTGACCTTTAAAATGATATAAATCATCAGTGACCACTGGAATAGAATTTTAAAAACTATGGTTATCTTCAGGCAGACATCTTTCAATTCAAGAACATGGCTACATATTTGATCTATTGCAAGTTTCCAGAGTACTCAAAGAAAAAAAAAAACCACCAGAGTCTCATTTTCTCTTCATTTCCCAAGTACTGTGTCTAGGACTTGACCTAAGTAGGAGGTGAAGTAGGCAGAGTGTTCTTCTTTCGTTTCCTTTCTGGATTTCCATTTTGGTTTCTGGCCTTATCACCTGCCACAGACCACAAATGTGTTCCCCGCCTTTCTTCTCAGAAGAAAGCAGATCTGATGGGTCACAAAACACCTGAGTGTGAATGTATCTCACGTATAACTCTTGTGTGTCTTCCAGAGAAATAGTTTTGTTTTGTTTTGTTTTAAAGAGCACATAGGAAGGAACACTCATAGTGGACTTTAAGAGATCATGGCATCTGTGGGAGGGAGCAGCTGAGAACAGAGCTTTCAGTTGAGCCATTTTTATTCCAGTAGTGAGACCCTGTCCCTTGCTATGCTACTGAGGTGTGTTATGCTTTGTGAGGAAATGAATCAGCTGTTTTCATTAGCCTCTATTTTACTGGACTTTTGAGAAAGGCCCAGAGCAGGTCTTTAATCCAGGCCAAAATGGAATATAATCTGAATTCCAAACATTCCAGTTGTAATGGAAAGAGCACATGCTTTGGAATCAGGGAGGCCTGGGTGAACTTCGTTGTTCTGTCGCTTACCAGCTATGTGATCTTGGAGAAGGTATTTAACCTCTTCAAATCTGAAGTTGCTTGTGTCTAGAATAAGGATAATACTACTTAACTCATGGGGTTATTGAAGGCTAAATAAGATAATGGATATGAAAGTCCTAGCACAGTATGTGACAGAGCTGATTCTTTAATAAAGTAAATTCCCCTCATGTGTGCCCTTAAATGTCAGTAGACTCTACCAAACCCCGTGGAGCTCACTTCTTAACAACAAATTAGGTAATCTAAAAACTCGGCTGTGATATTTTTAAAAAATTATATTCCATGGTTATGATATCACCAGTGTCAAATTTAAGCTTGTGATGACAGCATAGCTGTGAACTCTTTGGGCATCATATCCTTTGGAAGCAGGGCACTGTGACAGTCCTGAAGAAAATTGCCGTGTTTGGCTTTCTTTGGGTGCGCTCGTTGGATCCTTGAATTTCCAGACAGAAAGGGCTGATTGTATCCTGTTCATTTACTCTGAAGAATCTACCTCAAATCTACTTTTTTTAAAGTAGACAGATTATAAATAAATGTGAAGTATTATTACATACTCTATATTCCTACCATGTATAAGTGGACTCAATAGTCTTTGATGTTAATAATAGTCTGTTTTGAAATTCATGCTTCAAACTCTCCCAGCGAGAAACTTAATAAACAAAAAATTTAAAATTAGAGAGTAAAATTACATGGGTTTAACGATGAGCTCAAGACAGTCTGTTGACTCAGTAGAATGATTTGTTGTTGTTGTTGTTGTTTTCAGAATAATAACAATATAATAATAGCAGCCTTGAATGTCTAGCCATTAATATTTTGACCCAGGAAATCACTCTCTCTCCATGCTCCTTAGGGAACACAGTATTTTGCCACAATTGTTACACAGTGTACATGGCACTATCTATTTAATCCCACACATCTTGATGTCATCTAGATGAAAACAATAAAAGCAGACTTTAATTAGGAATAGGGCTCATGTTAATACGGACAGCTGTAAGGCGAGCAGACCATCAGAGCCCAATCAAGGATTAAGTAGGTTTGCAATTCAAAACCTGTTTTTGGCCCTTCTCCCTCATATTTTGAAATCACATTTAAGTTATGATTCCAGGCAATCATTTCTTCAGGATTATAATATTCAGACTCCGTGCTTGTAAAATACAGGACAATGATTTCATTGTTTTGCTTTCCCTACAAAAGTCTTTTAAAGAAGTGTGGCAGGTAGGGGCAAAAAAATGAAAATTCATTATTTTGAGTTCATCTTCAGACTTTACCTTAGTAGACAAGGCTTTGCATTTAGTTGGTTGTCAGACTATGAAATCTTGAAATCCACATGGTTAGGACAAACCTTCTTGTCTTTCTCATTAAGCAGGATTCATTGCCCTGCTAACTTTGCCACAGAAAAGTTGGACAGTTGAGATGTTGAAAATATCTGGTCTTGCAGAAAGCACATAAATGCACATTATACTACCTCCACTAAAATCTGTTCCAGGGAATTTTTTTTTCATGACACCATGCCTCATCTCTCTTATAAATAAATGTGTGGTATTATCACATACTCTATATTCCTATCATGTATAAGTGGACTCAATAGTCTTTGACGTTTTCAATTGCCACATTAGCAGCTTCCTTTACTGCAGTATTGTTTATATTCACAAAGGTCAGGCCAATGATCCATAAGTCTCTGACAGTGGCACCAAGTGTTGTCTTTCTTCATTCTATAAATACATATTAAATGTCCTGTGTATACTTTATGCTATATTTGGAATCTTGAGCAATGAAAACCTAAGTAGATGACGTGCTTCTGCCTCCAATGATCTTGCCTAAAGAGAAAGAATGATGGTTGCCTGTATTCCATGATACAGAATTTAAAAGTTAAAGATGTCCATCTATCTTCCAAAATACCACCTACTCCAAAGATCCTAACCTGAGACCTTTAGGTTGAGTTCAACCTAAAGACATATTTTGGCTCACATAGTATTTATAAAAACAATTTAAAAAATCATCAATATTTTGAAATGGGAAGATATTATATAAAATTCTAGATTTATGATTTTTCTTGAAAAAAATGGAGAGACGTAGCAATACAAGGTCTTCCTTCCCACTTGGCCATGATTGAATGGAGTGCCCCAGTTTTTCACAGTGCCCATCACTCTCTTACGGTGTCCTCCCTATTTTCATAATTTCTGCAGAATATAGTGGAAAGTTTCTAGGAAGGTGGTAACTTGAATGTGGCTTGTTTTCCCTTTTCTTTCAATTTTAGTCTATTCTGTTTTCTGAGCTTCAAGATCACTAAAGCTGATTGATATATACTCATGTGCTGGTAAAACCAAACTCCAAGGGACACTCAGAGGAGAAACCTTTTTTCTGTGTGATCTCAGAGAGCCTGGAGATCAGACAGAGATCCCCAAGGTAAAGATTGAAAAACTGTGGATCCTGGAAAGAAAGTTCCTGGTTCTAACACAGCATGAATCCTTGGGAGAAGGCTGGCATTAGTTTCGTTGAAGATGCCTAGTCTTCTGGCCTTCGAGAGCCAAGGAGAAGTAAAGCAGATTGAACTCTCATCATCCCCAGGATTGGAAGAGAGGAAGGACAGCTGGGAGCAGGGTGGTTTTCCCATGGTCCCTCAATAGGGTCCAGCCCCTTGTTTGTAAAGGCTGCTTCACCTTCTACCACTTCAGGGGCCTATCGTATAAGATATTCCAATAACCAGACAATTAACTCATGATGAAAAATAATCTATTGAGGAGAGCCCATCAGCTCATGAGAAGAAGATAGGTAATAATTCACAGAACACTCCACATAGCTGCTGAAGGAGACAGATGACAATTTAGAGATTTAAATGCAGCCCAAAAGTACTCCTTATATCTAAAACCATAATTTCTGAACTGACCAATTCAGTAAATGAGTTGATGGATTGGATGGTTACCACTGAGACTCAAATTATTAGCCTGGAATATCAAGTAGAAGTAACATCTCAAAGCACAAAGCACAGTATAATACCCCAAAGATATGGAAATATCACTCACTCACACACACACAAGACTTGGAGGGTAGATCAGAACCCCTAAATGTGAATTATGGAATTTCTAGAAGAAAGTACAAAAGGAGGTGAAGCAATAAAAAGAAAACAATAGATCTCCCCAAGTTTAAATAAAGGACTAATCTGCAAATTAAAAGAACTGATGAGAAAAAAACACAAACCCAAAAGAAAGATTTTTGAAAAAGAAAAAATATAGTAATATAGTTAAATTCCCTCACAAAACTGCTTAAGGGGAAAAGAGGAAACGCAAAACTAGACAAGGATCAGGAATTTAAAAAGAGACATCATAGATTCATTAAAGATGAAAAGAATTATTACTATAAAATACTATTTCCCACAACTCTTAAAACAAATTTGAAAGAGTAAAAATAAGAATTATTGCCTAGCACAATAAAATTACCAAAGATGACTCAGGAAAAAACGGAAAGTTTCAATGGATCAATTACCACAGAAGAGACTGTCAAATGATTAAAGGTTTACCATTGCAAACAGTACCAGGAGCAGATGGGGTCATAACCAAGTTCTACCTAACCATTTGATATCAAAGCCTAACAAAACAACTCAAAGGAGGAAAAATAAAGGCCAGTAGCATGTATAGATAATGATGAAAAAAATCCATACAAAATACCACCAAATAGAATCTTGTGATATATATAAAGAATAAACAAATATTTTTAAATTTCATTGCAAGAATGAAAGGATATTTTATCCTTTATCAAGATAATCCATCACATCAAAAATTTAAAGGTAAAAACCCATGTAATTATATCACTAGATGCCAAAAAGTGATTTTATAATTCAGCAGTAATTCCTAATTTTTAAAAAGATAATTTACCAAGCCAAACGGCTAAGATTGTCCTACATGGCAAACACTAAATCTATTTCAATAAAAATCAGGAACAAGATCAGGTAAGTGCAAATCATGTTACTATTGAACATTATTGTGGAGGTAGAGTCTAGCAAGTAAATCCCATAGAAGAAACTATAAAATACTTGGAGATAAATTTTTTTTAAAGGAACAGGAACTATACAAAGAAAACATTAAATCTACTGAAAGATAAAAAATAAACTCTTCAAAAGTGAAAAATCTACATTTTTATGGAAAGATCTGATGTAATGAAAATGTCAATTTGCCAAAAACTATTGTTTAAGTTTAATACAATCTCAATTTTAATCCTTACAGAGGTTTGGGGGACGTGGATAAAAAGACTTAAAGTTTACAAGGAGTTAAACAATTTTGAAAATAGCCTAACAAATTTTGATAAAGATGAATAGTAAATAGGGACTTGCTTTACTATCAGAATATACTATTAAACAATTGAAATTGAATTAATATGGTCACAGGCATAAGAAGAAGCAAATAGATTAGTAGAACAGAATAGAGAATCCAATAAAATATATGATTTGATATGTAAAAAATAGGGAAAATAATAGATTATTTAATAAATCCATCTGAAAGAAAATAAAATTGAATCCTATTTCATATTTAAAAATTCCATATGGATTAAAACCTTAAATAAATAAAAAATAATAATATATGGCAAGGAAATCTAGTACACAAGTACAATCCAGAGGCAGAAAAGATCTAGCATGGTAAAAGACATTTCTGACCATAAAAAACTTAAATTTTTTGAATGGCAAAATATTATGTATCATATTATATGTTATAATATTAAGCATATATTATATGGTACATAAATAGATCTAATAATTTACAAAATTGATTTGGGAAATATATTTGCAATGAAGAAGAGCAACAGATGTTTACTAACTATAATAATAAAAAGCTCTAACTAAATGAAAAAATGGGACATGAATCTCAATAGCAAAGAATATGAAGAGAAACTAAATGGCCCCCCAAGATATGAAAATATTCTTACTTTAATTTGTATTTACCTGATATCTTTTTACTCCCCATTAGATTAACAACATTAGAAAGTGTTGAAACATCTATGGACAGGTTGGTGGAGACATGGGTTCTCTTATATAATGCTGGTGAAAATGTGAATAGTTTCAGCTTTGATGGACACCAATCTGACAAAATGTTAAAATTAATAAAACTGTGCATTTTAACTCAATAAATCAGACTCCTGGAAATCTATTCCTTAGAGGGAAAGCCATCAATTTTTCTTTTTTTAATACCTATATTTATATTTTCTGAAAAGCCATCCCTTTTTAAAAATGGATTTTACATGAATGGATGTATATTGAAGCATTGTTGATACTGGCAAAAATTACACGGAATTATAAAGTAGATGTACCCCGGTATTGGAATGTAGAGTGAATTCTGTACAACTATACAGTGGAATACTATGGAGCCATTGAAAGGAATGAATGAGATGTCTAGTGGTTGATTTGGGGAGATTTCCAGTTATGTTGTTGAGTAAAAAGAAAGTTGCAGAAAAATATAAATATGATTTCATTTGATAAAATAACAATAAGATGCTATATTTATAAATATATATCCATGAATATATTATTTACATAGAGAAGGATACAACCACAGAGAAAATTGTAAATGGCTCCATACTAAGTTACTAGAATGGTATAGTGTTGTGCTTAGGTTGGGGCCACACGGCAAGTTCTGGCCAATGGACTGTGGGTACAAATGACCGACGATGCACTTAAGAAATAATGTGGCTCCCTCATCTGCATCTTCTCTTGCCTTGGCAAACCTGGAAGCCACATATTCCAGCTGGCATACCTGTAACTTTGAGGAAGATCACCAATCTATGTCAAACTTCGCATGAGGAAAGTTAAATTTATTTTGTTAAGTCTTCGAGATTTTATCATTTTCTTCTTGTGGCAGTTACATTAATTATCCTAATTCAGAGATTAATTTTTTGAAATGAGATGTTGCTGAAACTAAAAACCTAAAATATATGCCCTGTATGAATGGGAAGCAGGCAGTGAGAAAATTGACATCAAAGGTAAGAAAGACAGAAATTGATGTTATTCAATGGGGGAAAAATGAAACCATCATTTGTGGCAGCATAAGCAGCAAAACAGATCATATGCATAGCAGAAGAGTTTAGAAAAGACAACAATTAAAAGTCAATATCAACGATTGCTCAAGCTTTTGTCAAAATATTACCAGAAAGTAACAGACTCAGAAAAAAAATTTGGCTGATTTGCAAACAGAAATGAAAAGGAACAGAAAGAAAACAGATATTTGAGGCCAAACAGGGTTGGAAAACACTGATTGTTAACCTCAAAAAGTATGACATGGTAACAATAACAACAAAAGATTTTAGAGAGAAATGCTCCAAAAAACCTACTTGTTGACAAGTCATCACATACAGATTTCTCACCTTCGGGCTTGAAAGCCTCGAGGTGGCCACTATCCACCTGAGAAGGACAAGTGTAGAGATGAAAAAGCAAACAAATAAAACAAATCCAAAAACTATGCCTCAAAAATATTTAGGATGTGGTTACTGGCACATGGAACTCAACAAACAGAAAAGAAACCTACTACATTCTCTAAGTATTAAGCCCACCAAGATTTTTTAAAACTATATTTCCAAAGAAACTATGAGCTTAAACTACTGTGAAATTTTGCTGTTCAAGACATGGAGACTTCTACTTCTCATCAAAATGGATTACCATCCCACATAAAACAACTAAGAAATCAGAGAAAATATATGAAAAATTGCTGTTCAAGACATTAGATGTGAAGCAATGAGGGAAAATGATCCATGAGAGATGGAAGACAGACAAGGTGAGCACTACAATTATCCCAGCTTACAGCTAAGATAAAGTTTCCAGCCAGGGCACAAATGGAGGAATTCAGATGGAACATGGCAGTCTCCCTGAATTGAGGAGACAGAGCTAGGAGTTGGGGGAGCACAATACAGCTAGATTTCACAGGGAAGAGTACCAGAGAGGAGAGAGCTGCGCACAGAGAGAATTCTGGAAATCTGCAGAGGATTCTTCTCAAGTATTAATCTGAATATTGATCAGTGCAAGCATGTAACAAAATACCCAAGACTAGGGGGAAAAAAACACCTGAAAAGATTAGAGGGAACAATGCCACCAGCCAAAGTGGAAAACTTCGTAATGCATAGAGCTTTGGTTAGAGTACTCAGAAGGCTTGTCTCAAAATAAGGAAAAATTAGCCTCTGACTAAACACTGCTTATTCCAGCCTAACAAAGACGAAAAGCAAGACCCAGAGGGTCAAACTGTTTCTAAATAATTTAACGATGTCCCAAAATAAAGCTTGAGAATGTTTATAGGAATAAAACAAAAACCCAGCCCCCAACAAGGTAAAATTCATAATGTCTGGCATCTAATAAAAATATTATCAGGCATACAAATGGGCCATATTTGGGGGCCATATTGTCAACCCACATGATTGATAATATGGCCCCCCAAATCCCCAGTTAATCAAAACTAACTCATAAATGACACAGATGATAGAATAGTAGACAAGGACATTAAAACAATGACAATAGAATTTTCTATGTTTTAAAAACTAGAAGAAAGATTAAACATATTAAGTGTAAACATGGAAGATATAAAAGAGAACCAAATTTAACTTCTTAAGATGAAAACTGTAATTCCAAAATGAAAAATACACTGGAAAGGAATAATGGCAGATTAAACATTGCAAAAGAAAAGATTAGTAGAGAATTTAAAGATATAGCAATAGAAACTATAGAAAATGAATCACAGAGAAGGATAAAATACTAAAAAAAGAATAAACAGAGCCTCGGTGAGTTGTGGGATAACTTCAAGCAGGCTAATATACATATAACTCTAGTCTCCAAAGTATAAGCGGAGAGGGATAGAAAAAACTTTGAAGAAATACAGTCATCCCTTGGTATCTGTAGGAGATTGGTTCCCAGACTCCCCGAGGAAATGAAAATCCAACAATGCTCAAGTCCCTTATATAAAATGTTGTAGTATTTGCATATAACCTATGCATATCCTCCCATACATTTAAAATCATCTCTAGATTACTTATAATATCTAATATGGTGTAAATTCTATGTAAATAGTTGTTTTACTTTATTGGTTTTTTACTTTTTTTAATTGTTGTATTATTATTTTTTAAAAAATATTTTTGATACTCGGTTAATTGAATCCTCAGATGTGGAACCTGCAGATCTGGAGGGCTGACTGTTATGTCAAAATAATGGTCCCAAAAATTCAAATTTGATGAAAACTATAAACTCATAGATCCAAGAAGCTCAAAGAACCTAAAAGACACAAAAAAATGAGAATTACAACAAGAACTATCATACTTAAATTTCTCAAAAACAATAATAAAGAGAAAAAATTTTTAAAGCAGCCAAAGAAGACAGATTACATACAGATAAACAAAGATAAGGGTGACAGTACATTTTCCTCAGTAGTAATGAAGGTGAGAAGACAGTGGAGCAACATCTTTAAAGTATGCATCAATATGTTCTGAGAAATACATTCTTAGGCGATTTTGTCATTGTGCAAACATCGTAGAATGTACTTATACAAATCTAGGTGGCATAGCCTACTACACACCTAGGCTCTATGGTTCAACCTACTGCTCCTAGGCTACAAACAAGTATAGTGTGTTACTATACTGAATACTATAGGCAACTGTAACACAGTGGTAAATATTTGTATATCTAAACATATTTAAACATAGAAAAGATACAGTAAAAATATAGTATAAAAGATTTTTTAAAATGATACACCTGTAGAGAGCACTTAATATGAATGGAGCTTGCAGTACTGGAAGTTGCTCTAGGTGAGTCTGTGAGTGGTGAGTGAATGTGAAGACCTAGGACACTACTATATAGTACTGTAAACTTTATAAACACTGTATACTTAGGCTAGACTAAATTTATATTAAAAAAAATTTTCTTTCTTCAGTAATAAATTAACCTTAACTTACTATAACTTGTTTACTTTGTAAAGTTTGTCAGAAGTTTTGTTTACACAATCACCACCACAAACGTGAGTAAATGCATCGCACTACATTGTTACCACAGCTACATTGTCACTAGATGACAGGAATTTTTCAGCTCCATTATAATCTTATGGGACCACTGCTGTATATTTGGTCTGTGACTGACTGAAATGTTGTTATATAACACCTGGCTACACCACAAGAAAAAAAACTGTCAACTATAGAATTATTTATTCAGTGAAATTATCTTTCAAAATCAAAAGTACAATAAACACATTTTCAGACACATGAAATCTGAAAGAACTTATCACCATCAGACCCGCACTACAACAAATTATTTCAGGTGGAAATTTGGATTTATACAAAGGGATGAAGAGGACCAGAAATGGCAATTATGTGGATAAACATAAAGACTTTTTTGTAAAGTAAAAATAATTGACTTCTAGCCATGGCCAGGTGAGGAGAGCGACAAATACTCTCTCAAAGAAGCAGCATAGAGCTGGGCAAAATTGACAAAAACTACCATTTTTGTTTCTGAAAAATCAGCCAAAGTCATACAACAATCTGAGAAGAGTTTGTTCTTGAAAAAGCTCAATTTCAAGAAAGGACAGTGAGAATTTATAGTACTCTGGCCTGGGGCTTCCCCTATCTTGTTCCCTCATCTCAGTCAGCAGGAAGGTTCTGCCAGGGCTGGGCAAGCCATGGGAACTGGTACTCTTTCTGCCAGTTTGGGGGAGTAGGTGATACTCACCCCAATGGCATTATCGGTATGCATAACTTTTGGGAGGTGGGGGAGTAGAGGAAAGCCAATAGCATGGCTCCACTAACTTGATTTGCAGTTGCAATTGGCACAAGCTTCTTCCTACCGGAAGCTGCTCACATGTGCTGTGAAGACTGAAGAGGGGCCGAAGTATTCATGCACTCCTGGCTGACCCTGAGAGTATGTATATGCGTTTAGGAGGCTAGAAAGGACCTGGCGAAAAGTAAAACCTGGAAAAAACTTGAAAATGGACTGAATTTTGACTGTGCTCCATTACCATACCAACACAGATTTATTTACAGAAGTCCGAAGACTTACTGTCTTGAGGTATTTAAGCATGACTTCTGGCTAATCTTTGGCTGAGGCTACACAAGTGCAGGGGAAACCTCTAGGAATTCAGTCATGTAAATCAAAATATGAACTTAAAAAAAAAAAATCCTAAACCGGTCAGAGATATTCATGACCACACAATGTAGGGGAGTCAGATTTCACATTTTTAGCCCAGGTAATTTCTTAAACAAAGAAAAAAACAAACAAAAGGGAACAACAGCAACAACCTTTAGGGGAAAAATAACAGAATCCAGAGTTGCTACAGACAGTTATAAGATGTGCAAAGAAATAGAAAAGTGTGACTTATCCAAGAAAAATACAAGCAACCAATAAAAACTGTCCCTGAGTGTTTCCAGAATATGGATTTATCAGGCAAAGACTGCAAATGATATATTATAAATATGTTCAGAGAACTAAAGTCAACTATCTTTAAAGAATTAAAAAGAAGTATGGCAACAATGAATCAACAAGTAGAGATTTTTCAATAAGGATATAAAAATTATTCTTTTTTAAAAAAGGACTAAATGAAAAATCTGTAGTTAAAGAATATCATAACTGAAAAATTTAGAAATCCACTAGAGGGGTTCACCAGCAGAGTTAAGATAGCAGAAGAAACAAATCAATGAACCTGATATTTTTGTTTTTTTGAGACTGGGTCTCACACTGTTACCCAGGCTGGAGTACAGTGGCACAATCATAGCTCACTACAACCTCAAAGTCCTAGGCTTAAGCAATCCTCCTGCCTCAGCCTCCTGAGTAGCTGGAACTGTGGGCACACATCACCCTGCCTGACTAAATTTTTTTTTATTTTTTGTAGAGACAGGGTCTTGCTATATTGTCTAGTTTGGTCCTGAACTCCTGGGCTCAAGCAGTCCTCCCAGCTTGGCCTCCCAATGTGCTGGGATTACAGGCATGAGCCATTGTGCCTGGCCTGAACTTGAAGATTAATCAATAGAATTCATCCAATTAGAACAGAAAGAAAAAAGATTAAAGAAAAGACATGTGGGACAACATCAAGCATACCAGTATACATGCAATGTACGTTCCTGCAGGATAGGGGAGAGATAAATGTACAGAAAATATGTTTGAAGAAGTAATGGCCAGAAAATTTCCAAATTTGATGAAAAACATTGAAGTTCATTAAAACCCAAGTAGCATAAATTTAAAAAGATCCATATACACACAAGCTATTAAAAAATGAAGGCAAACAGGATATCTTGAAAGTAGCAAGACTTATCATGTACAGAGCGGCATTAACACAATTAAGGACTGATTTCTCAGTAGAAACATTGGGGTCCCGAAGGCAGTGATATGTCATATTCAAAGTGCTGAAAGAGAAAAATAACTATTAACCAAGAATTCTATATCCAGCAATACTGTTCTTCAAAAATGAAGGCAAAGTAAAGATATTCTCAGCAAGAAAAAGGCTGAAATATTTGGTGTTAGCAGACCTGCATATGCATAGTAAATATGTTATTGTTTATTTTATATATATATATAGTATCATATAATTAAAACCTTGGACAATTGAAAAAAATGCCTAAACCAAATACCCCTGTTAAAGCAACTTTGGAAGCTTCTGTGCACTCTCTTCCAGTCTTTGTTCATCTGCGTACACATTTCATCTAGAGTAATAATAGTGTAAAGACACTTGTTACAATTTACTCACTTTATTATATTATCATTTTTAGTAGTTGTAACAATTCAAAGTGTGTGTAAGACATCATATAATTATTGATTTTCTTAATTTTTGACATTTTCAATGTTTTTGCTATTGTGAATATCAGCCTGTATATAACTTTTCCCTCATTAAATTTTTTTCTAGGCTGGATTCCAAGAAATGTGTTTACTGGGTCATTTTGTATTGTAACTTCCTTGTCTCTGTCACCCCACCACTCTATCAACTCATCATTTTTGGATCAAACACAGAGAAGGCTAACTACTACTTTTGACCTGTCCACCCTCTTTGTTTCCCTGCTTCAACTTGAACCCCAACCTATCCAGTGTTCTGGAACATCTGGCATCCACTTTCCTATCTTAGAGTTTTTGTCTGGAGGCATAGAACAGGCTTATTTAAAGAAATATGTATTATTTTCTTTAAGAAGACATTCTATATGTAATCAACTAAAATATACAGAATTTAAAAGTTGAAACCAATTGAACTGAGAAAAGAAGTGGTGAGAATAGATTTATCAAGTAGAGAATAAGCTCGTTTACCCAGGAAGTCTTCATGGCAGAAATAACCTTGAGCTATGGCTTAATATAGATCCTAAAACTAGCATGCTGAAAAAAAAAATAAGATGAGTAACCAAATGTACATTTGTTTATTGCCTGAGATCTTTTCCTTCTATGAACTCTGTTTGGGACTCGGCAGATTTGATTAAGAGATGTTGACTATGGAGTGAATTGGAACCAAAGGCAGTGCAGAGGATCAGATTGTCCAGCATTAAATTCCTGACTCTACCACTTACGAGCTATGGGAACTTAGGCAATTGCCTAACTTCCCTAAGCCCTACTTTCATCATCCATAAACAAGGAATAACTATATATGCTTTATAGGGTTATAGTAAGAACTGAAGTGTTTATATCTGTAAAGTGCCCAGCTCAGTAGATGCTCAATCACCCGCAGTAACAGTAAGCTATCAAAGTCCTGTTCCCAGTGTGATGTGGGCTTCTTCAGGTTCCCTGTGTTTCATGGCCTCTTCCTAGCATCCTCATCTATAAAATATGCTCTAACCATAGTAAATAGCTGCATATGAAAAATTTTTAAATGCTTGTTGAATGTCATTGGCTATCAGATTTATCATCCACTATGAGGAATCTCTAAAGTAATTAAATTAGGTCAAGATTGAAATAAGTGAAGCATAACTTACCAATTCATTCCACGTATCGACAAAGACACTAGCTTCCACTAACTGTCTTTGAGGGAATGCTTGACTTTTGCTTAGTGACTACATGAAAAGGATAAACAGGTAAAGGGGGCCATTTCTAGCCTCTAGTTGTTGAATTCATGGTTATTTTGTATTTCTTTGAACAAAAAGGGAGACTGATACTGCAAATTTTCTGAGGATTTCAAAAAACACAAAGGAAATGATTCTAAGAGTACCTGTCACAAATCACTTTTTAACTCTCACATGCCAATTAAATAGTGAGTGATTCACTTTAGGCCCTGATTTTGTCTTATTCGAGATTCTAGCTTGTAGGAGAATGACTGCGGCTGTAGACCACGGCAGTGTTAAAAACAAATGCCCAACTCTCTGAGACCACGTCATTGTGGAGATTAGGGATGCCAACGATCCCGAGCAGAGTCTGGACGTGTTCCAGCTTCACTGTCACTGAAATGGGGACCTAACCAGGGGAAGATATGTCCTCTTCTTGCCTCTGTGGGTCTCTTCTGTAGTTGGCCAGACAGTGGCAGGGGCTAACTAGGTGCTTCAGATCTTCATTCTGTGGCCCGTAGGGCAACAGGCAGCATCTTGCTAACAGCCAAACAGATGGACATCTCCTGACAAACAACCAGACTATATCCTACTCTGGCTTAGTGATTGGAACCACCTCTGCTGATTTATTTTCAGACTTTGTAAGTGGGGATGGAATTTAAAACACTTTATTTCCAAATGCTAAATTGGATTTGACACACACACATACATTCAGTTTTAGTACCAAGGAAAGCCCAGGGCTTGGCGCTTTTTGGTTCCCAGCATCATTCCTCCTTTCAAACTCTGACTTCTCTGATCTCTCCTATAAGCATTACCATGCCTTATCCTGGCTACAGAAATTACTTCCATGGAGGATTGCTAGTA
The DNA here is from genome assembly GCA_023783475.1 of Daubentonia madagascariensis. NCBI lineage: Eukaryota > Metazoa > Chordata > Mammalia > Primates > Daubentoniidae > Daubentonia > Daubentonia madagascariensis. The sequence continues at coordinate 32,703,517 of JAKFHU010000978.1, forward strand.
TTATCAATTTTGTCTCCCTTCAGCACCTGGAAGCCCGAGAAAACAAACAGCTAAACTGAAGCTAACTGTAAGTTGATTTGTACTGAGCCATGTAAAGAAAAGAATACACATTTTTACCAAGATGTAGTAAATACATAAATATACTGAGGCTTCTAACTGCCTCATGTTGCTTCCAGAAGCCAAGTAAATGTTTTCCTGGGATTCCTCTTAGGAGTATGTTGTTCTCAAAGATGCCTTATGCTAACCTGTGTTAACTATGCCTTACTTTGACTTTGCAAACTATTTCAGTGTTGTGACATCCATTTTAGAAAAGAAAAGAACAAAACAAAACACATATTTTTCTCATGTTTCCATTTCTCCACGTTCTACCTACATTAGTATTAAATTGACTTCCTCCAGAACACTTGCTAGTGTCTGTCTTCATCCTAAGTTGTTCCTTCTTATCTGCCAGCAGGCTCTCTGGTATTGACAAAGGCTGTCTTCAAGCCTTCTCTGCCCCTCCTTGGTTTGCTTGTTTGGATTTTTCCTGTCTGAGGTTAGACTGACTGTGGGGCTTTCCACAGAAGAGGCAGGAGTTTGGATAAGCCAACAGTTTAAGCAGGTTTTATGACCAGCCAGTGTAATAAAATGCATTCAGGGGTCACCCGAGAAACTTTAATCAGCACCAGGGGTCATTGGATAGCACTTCTAGACAGGAGAGAAAGAAATGAGGAACAGAGATTCAAAGGGGAGGAAGAAGAGTTGGGGGAAGGGGGTAGGGATCGAAGGTTCTCAAGTCATCAGAAATAACTTTTTAAAAAATCAATGTGTTTTGTAATCACAAATAGTAAAAAGAGACATAATTACCCAATGGAAACCAGAGATCTGCTGCAAATTTAGATGAGAATTTTATCCAAAGACTTAATTTTTTTTCTCTCGTGCAGTTGTGCATGAAAGTTTGGCCTTATGACTGGTCTCGGGATGGATATCAGATATCTCACCCTGAAGGGAGAAACATTCCCACCAAATCCTCCTCCCCTGAAAGAAAAAAAAAAAATTCTGCATCCAATAATCAGAGCCTGGGCAGACAAATTGGCACCACTTTTTTTCACTCTCCAGCCTCCTTTTTATTTTCTGTGAGAAATAAGACTGCAGACTTGAGTCACAATTCACAAATATTTGGTAGTATTATGTTGCAAGGAACTGGGGGGGAAAACCAGAAGAAGGTAATTCCTAAAAGCTTTGCCTTCACTCATGCAAACAAACTTTATGCTTCTCAATAAATCTCCTGTTTTGTAAGTGGCCATTAAAATAACAGATCATTTGATTAAAATTCTGTTTTCTTTTCACAACAGTCATTTGGAATTTTTGGGGACCTCCAAATGTGGTCTTGGCCATGATGTCATTAGCATTTTATTAATGCATTCAAAAGGTTAAAAGCTCTTACTTTTTATAGAGCTTTTAAAAGCAAAGATTAGATTGTCTCTTGCATAAACTGAGTCTGAACCCATTAAAATGTGACAACAACTTCAGAACTAACCCTGTTTAAGGGTAAAAAATTGATCAAGGATTTGCCACATTTTTAATTGCTTTGAATGAAATGAAAACTGAACTGAGGCCAATATTTGGGAATGGAAAGAATTAAATCCAGTCTAACACTTTTCAATATAATAATGATATTTTTTAAATTAGCGTTTTTCCCTTTTAGAGTTGAATGATTCTTTATGGCACAAAAATAGTTTATAGTTTGAAAGGTTTATTTTTCCCTCTCCAGTCCAGTCACAATGCAGGCAGTTTGTCATTAAAAATAAGATGGAAAATTTTTTTAAAAATATATGTTTCAGGTGTCCTGGCCTGAAAAAGAAATGCTCAGGGCAGCAACTACAAATTTGCCTTTGTTGTTTATTTGAATGGAAAAGCATCTGTGGCTGTATAGATTGGGAATGATGTTATCAAGCTTTCAGAAGTAAAGACAATTTTAAATTAAGTACTTTGGGGAGTTATGTCATAAATCCACAATAATATAATAAAACCAGTAGTACTGAGGCACATGTAGCCATTTATTGTTATTTTCCATTTTGCCTCATTCTCACGATATATTTATTTTTTGGTTGGATTGTCTCATTCCATTGAATGATCTTTTGTACACAAAAAAGAAAATTCCTGCGCTCCTATCCCTCACTTTGCACTCTAAATGAAACGATACAAGCTCCATTCTAATTTTTTCCTATACTGATATCACTGATCATGGAGGATTTTCTACTTACCTTTATTGTTTTCTTCATTAATTTCTAGTCACCGACCACAATTCTCATTCTAGTACATTTTGTTTCTTCAGGGTACATTAGCTCTTTTCTTTTTCTGTTCCTCACAAATGAACTACTGAAAAACCATCTCCCTGAACCTTTCTTTTTTAATTGCCTCTGTGTTGTGAGGCGTTGGGGGAGCTGCAGAACTAACAGGAGCTGATCAGCAGATAAGCTTGCATAACACACACTTAATTATACAAACAAGTCTTTCTGGAGAAAGTCTTCTGACAATTACCTCCCGAAATAAATACACCTCAGTGACTGTCAATAGTAATAAAACCTACACAATCATTTCTTAAAGCTTTTATTGTTTGCCTGTAATTAGCATGTTGATGTGATTAAAGCTACATTTGACTTTTGATAAACCCCAGACTCCTATAGATAACATTTCCAGCAGTTCAAAGCTGCTTTCATTACAAGCGATATTTATCTGATTTGTAACCAATCAATTGGAAATAAAACTTTCCTGTGGCATGCCGTTAAAATAGCCAGCAGCAGCCCTCGTTTCCTCAAGTCCCTCTCCTAGCCTAAGTCCTTGAATGAGATGGATTCCATATGGTTAGGAGAACCGGGCAGGAATTGAAAAAGTAGAGAATGCAGCTCTGTGAGAGCCCCTTCAAACTCACCGCGTGCTTGCTACGTGCTGCTGTTGGAAGGCACCGTAACTGCTGCAACCAATTTTCTTGAAAAATACACTTTCGTGTGGCAGCAGAAAAGCCTGCAGAACTAGGGTTTGTTAAGGGCATATTTGCAATGTTTACTCTGCTTCCGTATTTTTAAGTTCATATTTGATTCTTTTATCAGACCCTTTCAGTCCTGATTTTAACTTTGTCCTCTTTGTCCTCTCACAATGTTATTTCTCCTGCTATTTTCATACTATTCTCACTTTATATTTCCTTCCTCCTTCCCTTCCTCGCCTACCTACCTATCTACCTCCCTCCCTCCCTTCCTTTCTTCCTTTCTTCCTTCCTTCCTGGTTTTTGGTTTTTATATGTTTGTTTTCTATAATAATATTTGGTTTACAACCACTTAATTTTTCTTGTTCAAAATTACAAAGCTGTAAATTTTAAAGTTTTGGCAAATAGGTTTTCAAAAGTTTATCTGATCCAGCACACATGCTGAGGTCGTGCTCAATGTCCCCAAGCTATAGAGGAGTACTGAGCCGCTAATAGCATCCCTACCTTATCGCTGTAGTAACACTGCATACCACATCTTGTTTTCTGTGTAATTTCCGCACTGCACAGATGTATTTATGCTTGTTCTCAATAGAAAAGAAAGAAAGAAAAAAGAAAAAGAGAAAGCCAACCCACCTTCCAAATCTGTATATATGTGTTCAAAGGAATTCTTCCTTCTTAACCTCCACTCTCCAAACATTTCATATTTTTAGAAATAAAATAGGGGAAGGAAAATATTTTCTATAATGCAACTAGTGTTGACATGCAAACCTTTATGGATTTCCAGCCATGCTTCATTAAAATCTGTCTTTAAATATATGGTAAACATGTGCATAAATGTTATATATGCTATGCTTTTTAAATTGAGTTTTAAAGTGAATGTACATAAACAAAATATTTTATTGCTATTATTATAAAATGAAAACATGAAATCTTTGTCTGTAAAGCCATTCACACTAATCTGGACATGTTCAAGGGCTCTCCATTTTCATTTGGTTACACAGTTTCTCAGTGCCCATTTCAAGTGTTTTCTCAAACACTGCAGTTTTAACTTTATAGATAATCCCATATAATTTCAACCTTATTTAAGCACACATCTGTCTGTGCATGGATAATTCAAGTGCATTGTCTTGAAAATGCTGACTCTAATCTTAAAATGATTTCAGTTATGACATTTAATATCTTGGAAATAAATGCCATTTCATGTATGTATAACCTAGAGGCAGTTACACTTAAAATAGGAGCAGGAATTATTCCTAAAAAATGAACGGCTGAGATGATAACAAGATTGAATATGACAAGTATGTCTCTAATGGTCTGGGGCTTATGAATATGCCTTGTGGCCAAGAGAATTTCTAAGGATGCCAGTCTCAGGGAAAAAGTCTGTAGTACACTATGTTCCTCTTGAAAACAGCGTTTGTCAAAAAGTTTAAACATTTTCTTTTCCATTTATTTTAGAAAACATTTAGGAATCATTAAAAATCTATTTTAAAAAGTCAACTGTAGTATGGTTCTTCACTTAAATGGATTCCCTCATTTCTTAATTAATATCAATTAAGATAAGTCCCTTAGTAAATATATTATGCTACCAAAACATAAAATATTCTCATCATCTTGACTTTGGATCCATTAATTTAAGATTATTAACTACATATTCTTTGGATGAAAATTGTATTTCTGCTGTAAAAAGTTAAGTATATTTTAAACAATAAAGCTGGGATTTTCTTTTTTTTATTGCACTACAATTTCTTGTATTTCAGCGTCCATACGATCACTAAAATAATAGAGATTCAGAGCATTCCGAACTTAAGCAGTGCCTTTAAAATGTACTCTGCACATAACCAAAACCACAGCAACACAAGTAATAGAAGGAAAAATGGTTTGCAGATTACAAAGAGAAATCATGTATTTCTGCAAAGTTTTATTCTCGTAGGAGCTATCTGGCTTATGGGAAAGTAAGGTTGAGATATCACATCAAATAACTAAAGGTAGAGGGGGAAATCTGACTTAACTGGATTTTTAAAAAATTGGTGTTTAAGCATGTGTGTACATATATGTGTGTTTATGTGTTTGTGCATGATGAGGATAAATAGGTGACCACAGCACCATGACTTAGCTGTTTATTTTGTGTAAGTCTTTTTTATAATTTCTCTTCTCTTGGACCAGCTATCATACATACAGTATAACTTTTTTCTTTTTATGGTGGGGAGAACATACACTTAACTAGCCATTGACTATAACTACACAATAATAAGTATCAGAATGAAAACTGAAAAATCTAGCTAGCTATCTGGATTGTTTCCCTTTACAATGCCAAAGATCCAGGTGTCTGAAAATCATTGAGGCACTGGCCTAATGTTTTCAGTTTTTATCCAGGTATTTGGCATCCCTCTCTGCTGAGGGTGCCTGTCACCTGTAGAAATGGAGTATTTCAAAAGTCCTCAGTGGAACAACTGCAGAAGTGATTGAAAGGACATTCCAGGCAGCATAACTAAAGAAGAGAAAGTTTAGACATTTTGTTTTCTTGCAGGTAGCCAAGCCAAGTCACTCCAGTTCACGTCTCTCATCTTATACCCTGAGATGATTTTCACCCACATCATTCCTTGCACTTGTATGTGTTAATTCCTTTATTTTTGGTTCCTGAAACTAATATAGTAATTTTTAAGTTCTATACACAATGGAGATTTTGATTTTGTTCGTAAATCCTACGTTCATCATAAGCAAATGGCTTCGTGTGTCTACATCTCGGAAAATAAACTCCTGATAGAGTGAGAAGGAATCTCCCCATTTCAAGTGTGACCTGAAGACAGAGTGGGTTTCCTACTTCACCAGTAAGCTTCTCAAAAAAGCGGAATATCCATGAACTTGAGCAGGTCTAGACAGGAAGAAATAGTCCGGTTTCTATTGTCCTGTTAGACTACAGGGCTAATTTAAGTTTAGATAACTCTCAATTTGTTAGAGAGATTAACTTTGCCTTTTTTTTCTTGTGCTAATCTGAAGTACTCTTATGAGTGTGTTCTGATGTTAAGTGGTCTTTCTGAAGTCTGATCACACATTGATGACCAGCTAAAATTCATACCAGTTCCCAAAACCAAAAAGATGAGGACAAAGATATGTCCTGACAGTGTGTTTCACTCTATAATTACAGAATTGTATTCATGATTCTCTTTAAAACTTATTTCATATACATATAAAACTTGTTTGCTTAAATTTAGGAAAAAAGAATTATTCTTTATGCAGATCTATATGTGGCTACGTGACTAGTATGGTTATATTTTTCTTTCTCCATAGCTTGAAACATATCATAAAAAAGCCAGTTAAAGAGAGTTCCAATAAAATGTAACATAGCTGTGTAAATAAATGAATACAGTAATTTCTATTCTCTGGATGTATAAAAACTCGTTCTTAAAAGCAACTCGGAAGTCTTCTGCACAAAATGGTGGTGTTGGGTAAGTCTGTTCACAGGGAAGGGTTTGGGGGAGCTGCAGACTCTTGCAGAGAAGTGGGTCACAGGCAACGTGCATTTCTGTGTCTGAACATGTCTCTGGGCCACTCTTTGGAGCCTACTCTTTATGCGTTATATGAAGGTCTGATGTAGGTGGACAGTGTGGGCTCCAGAGACTCTGTTTACTGTGGTCTTGACAATTTTTGCAGAGCCACTACAGAACCCAGAAGAGAGAACACCAAAAGAGAAGTCTTTAAAGGAAAAGAAAGAAAAAGAGGAAAAAAAAAAAAAAGAGCAGGCACTCTCAGCTCCAACAGAAGCTATGCCAAGAAGCGACTAACTAAAAACAGACTGAACAGAGAGGGGAAATGAGGAAAGAATGAAATGGTTTGGAGTCAGGCTGACAAACGCACAAGAGAAAAATTCACATGGCTTCAGAGAAGTGTTTGGCATCTATCTCAGAGATTCGTGTGTGTGTGTGTGTGTGTGTGTGTGTGTGTGTTTATGTATGTGTGTAGTTTTTCATTTTTATTTCTGGAAGGATATTTTACAAATTCTTCTTACTGAAAAAGATGAGTTATTTTCCTTCTTTTAAATAGTGGAGAGACCATCCCCATCCTTCCCCCAAAAAAGTCTACCTCCTTTAACTTATTACAGTTTTAAAATGTTTTCTTGAGCTGCATCACTAAAATCACTTCCTATGGTCTCTAGCCAAGTAGAGTACTAAAACCCAAATGTCTGGGTCCACTGTCATTCACCTACTATAATAGTTTCCTAACACTCACTTATGAGGAGATAGAGGACCACTGGGCTTGTTTCGTTTAGTCCACTGTAACAAAAACAGAGTAGTTGTTTCAAAAGAAGACAGAGTGCAAAGTGGGCCAATTTCAATCTGCATTACTTTGAGTAGTTTAAGCAGCCCCCAGGCTGAGGTCTGCAAGTATTTGGCTTATTAGATCTAATCCACTGATGGCTTGTGTGGTGATGAATGTCTGAAATGTTTGTCTATGATTAGGAATTTTTAATGCTGTCCTCATGGGCTCTGCTGAACTTTTCCTGCTTGTAAGCAGAGGCTTCACACACTCAAATCATCCAAGGAACTGGTGCGAGCTGGCGACACCCAGAGAGAAACTCGCCATTGTGATGCTAATTTCCCTCTCACCTTTGACCAGGAGGGTAATTATATATAATTTATAGAAACAGTTCTTTTGGAATGAACAAACATAAGGGAAACAGGGAAGTTTGCTTATACTAAATTAAATACCTTTTGGATAAGAAATACAAATGCAGTTTGAACTGAATTATTTCCCTCTGCCCTGTTAATCAAAGCACTGGTAGAGTTTAATTGCTCTGAAAGCCAGGGCAACAGTGTGGGCGTTCTTATTTGTACCTCTCCCTGCAATCTTTGCTTAATGAAGCAAAGACCCTCAGAACAGCTGCCAGAAACTTTTGTTTTCTTCTATGATAGACGTGTTATAAATGCACAGATAGTGTCTAATTGAAAGAACAACAGTAATGATTGTCCAAAAGGGTAGCATACAAGCCTGTATTTTCTGTGCTTCTCCCTCACCGCTGCACTCCAAATGGAGTGCCTCTGCTTTCATGCACCAACCTGAACCAAGTCATGTCAGGATAGACACACCTGAAAAGTCACCGTGAAAAAGTATGCAGATGGCTCCCACCTCTAGGGTAATCACCATTCTTCCCCTGAGAACATTTGTGTAGCATCTCAGTTCCCTGTGCCTTTGAGAGAAATCTCTCAAAATACATGTTGTATCGTATCCCCATTTCCAATATTTCTCACATCAGAAGTGAGCTCCTCAAAGGGCTGAAACTTTCAGTGGGGCAGAAAGAAGACAAAGTCAAAGAAGATGTGATGTGGACAACAGTGATGATCTATAGGTACAACACTAACCTCTTTTCTGGGGTAGGCAGGGGCAGCTGGAGGACAGACATTTTAACCACAGTCAAACAAGCAGTCATGATGTTCATATTGTAGTATTGATTGAAACACTATTTATATTGATTTCTACTATTGATTGAAAGTTCCAGATGAGTAAAAGTCAAATCTGGTCCCTTCCATGTAGTAGAAATAGCATGAGCTTTAAAGTCAGACAGATCTGGATTCACATATTAACTGTACAATATATTAACTGTGTGACCCTTGACTTTCGTGAACCTCAATTTCCTTACCTTTAAAATGAGCATCATATCAAGGGAGTTTTAAGATAAGATACAGAGAGTGCTTGGTAACATTAAAACAAAACAAAACTCAATACTCAATAAAAGTTAGTACTTTTTTCTACCCTAAAAACAAAACAGAACAACAATTTTTGCGGTGAAACACTTTGTTACAAATATTCTAAAGTCTAGTTGTTAGCTCTCTTTAATAATTGATGATCTTGCTATACCATAACTAGATTTATCAGATCATGATAAAGTCGTGTAGTTATAGAAGTTACAGGAGGCATGATGAACAATGTCTTAAATGCTGAATGTAAACTGAAAGTCACCTTTAGGACCAAATGTCCATAGACAGTATTTTTATATTGTCATAATAATAATAATAATGTGATATCTTTTTTAGCATTGTGGTGAGGGCTATGGATAAATTATTTCACTTATTTCTCATAACAATTTTATGAAATAATTATTTGTATTTTACAAAGGAGGGAATGAAGGCTCAAAATGGTAAAATTTTTTGCCACTACACCGATAATGGTGATGAGGTTCAGACTTAGGTCAATTTGGCTAAATCCCAAGCTCTTAACCAGTGTGTATACTATCTGGTGCTACTTAACCACATAGTACAGACTCCATCCTAATGTTACTACAGGTAATCATTTAGATTCTGCTCAAATACTCTGATGACATGAAACTCACTTTTCTAACTAGGTAACTCATTTCACTTTTTGAAAGCTGTGTTTTTCTACAGTTCTTTACTTTGAATCTGATGATCATCACTGTGAAGCTGAGAGGAACATTTACACAATTGTTTGGGGAAAAAAATGTGTTATAATATGGGGTTAAAAAGAAAAGAAAAGAAAAGAAAACGCTGCTGAATTCTCTACAAGTCCCCTGGCCATTAAGTGGTTTCTAGTAATATTCTCCAGGGTCATTAAGTTTTCATTTGTTGGAAAATTTTCATGGCTGATGTTTTAGAACTGCCCTTGCTACGTGTGGCTATCAAGAACTTGAATTGTGGCTAGTCCACATTGGGATGTGCTGTAAGTGCAAAATATACCCTGGATTTCAAAGACTTAGTCAGAACAAAAAAAAAAAAAGAAAAGAAAAGAAAAAAAAGTAAAATACTTCATTAATTGATTACACATTGAAATGATAATATTTTGGTTATGAGTTAAATAAATACATTATTAAAATTATTTTCACCTGTTTCTTTTTACTTTTGTAAATGCGGCTACTGGAAGTTTTTAAATTACATACGTGGCTTACATTTGTAGCTTGTATTATATTTCTACTAGACAGCATTGTTCTGGAACCTCAGAAGTGGAGTGTACCAGATGTCTGAAATGTATCAAATCCACACCTTGCTCCATATAGTCTCAGAGAACCAATAAAAGCAAAAGGCTTATTCAGCTTCCATCCTGTCCTGCTCTGGGGCTTTGACTACAAGGTACTTTGTATGCATGGAGAGATCATTTATCTTTTGGCCAGAGGCTAGTGCTGAAATGAATATCCCTTAATCATCCTTATTTAAGGTTGATGAGAATTATTTCTTTATTTACACCAGAGATACTGCTCTTTGTGTTACAGGCAAATCCACGGCCTTATTCCTTAAAAACCATGGAGTCAGCATTGGAAAAATTCAGGCATTTACCCTCACTTTTGCTGAGCGTGGGTGGGTAAGTATGGAAGGGAGCCGTGGAGCAAGGGATGGGTGGAGAGCTATACTAAACAGACTCAAGGCCCAGGGAGGCTCGAGTACCACTTTGAGCATCCATCATGATCTTAAGTGTCTTTCCAAGTCTTGAGTTCTCCATCTGAACTCAACAGCACACTATCCAGGGTAACCAACCAGGTTGAGGACCTGAGTTGTTCCTGATAACTGTTCCTTGAGAAATCAAATGGCATTTCCAACTACCCCACCTCGAAATGGTTTGTTCAGGTCACAGAGAGGAGGCTACAGCTGATTTCCATCTTGGAGGAAGGAATTGGTTTCGTCAGCCTGACTGCTTCCCGCCTGCCTGCCTGGGATTGCAGCTGAGCCATATTTAGCCTCTAAAGCTAGATGTTTTAGTGCCTGGCTCTTTTTAACTGGCATATGTTAAGAGCTTTGAATTAACAGGTGCATAAAAACTGTCAAAAAACACTTAAATCTCAAGACAGACTGTCAGTTGTATTAAAAAATATGGTGTTACATAACCATGCACTCTCAACACGTCCAGCGTGTTACAGCTTGGAAAGTCCTTTCTCCCTCCAAGCAACCCAGCAATGTTAATCCATCCCACGAAACAAAAGGCCATGGGCCTTTAACCTCTTGATGGAGGATGGGGTTTTTTTTTGGTGGGGGTGGGGGGTGGGGGGTGGGGGGAGTAGTGGATTAGAACCGTGGAGGAGGTTTTCACTTCTGTGATTGAATCTTTCAGTTTTCAAGATCCCCATTTGTAAACCAAGCTCATTGACTCGAAAAAGAACTCCTGGGGCTCTGGAAGGCACACTTGAAATTGTCCCTTTTAAGGAAAATAAACAATTTGTCATGTAATGTGGTAAAATTTAAATTAAAATTAGCACAGGGTGACAGGAAGAGAGAAAATGTGTTGCTTAAAGCTGTGTGAATTACAACAGTTTCAAGTGAATATATAATAGACACTACCTGGTTAAAATAAGTAGTCAAGTATGATCCAGTTCAAGAAGAAGATAAATAATGTTTGCTTCTATGTATGATGTTAAGAGTTCATTTATTATAATTTTAAAGGTAGTAGTTGTGTATCACTAACTCTAAAATTGGGATGGGGGAACCTAGCATTTTTGACTTAAGTACTTTCTTGCACATAGCATGCATCATAAAGCATTTCATTTTAAACAAATTAAAAGTTTGATATGACCTTGGCTGTGTTTTATAGTGATGTCTTAGATTCAGCACTGGGTCCTAATCTACCAAATAGCTGGGTGACCATGGCCAAGTTAGTTACTTTTTCTAAGCCTCATTCATTTTATAAACTGTAATATGGAGGTGGATAGGCATGGGATGGGTAAAAATGTCTCCTTAAAATTCATTTTGTTTCTAAGAAGAATAAAATCCTATGATTTACGAAGTTCTACCTGTAATAAGAGTGTTGTTTCTGGATATCCCTATGTAGAATACTAGAGCTACTACGTGGAAATGATGGGGCAGGTTGTTTTTTGCTGTTGTTGTTGTTTTCATTTTTTCTGTGTCCTAGCAATTAGATTGTTTTTTAAAAATGTGTATTCCAGACCCAGAAGGCTGTTATTGGTCAGGTTTCCCAGGAAATAGACTCTAAAATGGAGATGTGTGTGTAACAGTTTATTGGAGAGTATGTTTGAGGACAACAATTAAAAGAGAATCAAGAAAGCAGGTCTGGGCACAACTCAAGGTTGGCTTGTGATGCGTCTCAACAAAGGCCTCAGCAGATCCTACGGGGAGTTTCAGCCCCCAGTCCATCCCAATTGAGGCAAGGGGGTCAGTCCTTCGTACCTGCACAACTATAGCCTTTGGCTGTAGGCTGTCTTCCCCCCAACCCCAAAGAAATGTTTGGCAAGGCCACTCTCTTGAGCCTAGGGCAACTCTTGGAGAGAGAATCACTGGTGAGCCATTAGCAGCCAACACTTCTGGCAGCTGGCCATGAGCATGCCACAGTCCTGAGGGGGTCATCTGGGCAGTGCACCATGTACCACACTGTCCACTACAAAGATGAATATAGGATCTGTTCTGGTGGATCTTATCGTAGTTTCTCTCTTACCAGATGTGTGACCTTAGATAAGACACTTAATTATTGCCCTTCTAAACTTGCCTTTCCTCATCCCCAAATTGGGGATAATAACAGAACCAGGTAAAGTTATCGTGAAGACTAAAGAAATAATATTTTTAAAGCATCTAGTAGACTGCCTGATAAGTAATGTACTCTCTTTAAATGTTAGTTTTGCCTTCCTTTCATATCAAATAATAATCCTTCTTCATGTGTAAGGATAGTTTCAACAAAGAAGGAAGATACAACAAATATTAGATTATCCTTGAGGTTAGTCCACAGATGAAAATATTTTCCTATTGTAAACTGCCTTGTTCCCTGAGGAGTGCTGACATTTGGGGCTGGATTGTGCTTTCTGACCCCAGAAGGATGTCATTCTTGTCAGACAAAATACATATTGAAATGATGCTATCTCTCTCCACCTTACCACCACCCTATCCCATCTTAAACACCATCCCCAACTCTGGCATTACTAAGCATTAAATGTTCACATAATAGCAATTGAGATTGGATGTAAACTCCAGAAAGACTATTTCTTTCCTCCTTATGCATTAATTTGGGGCTATCATTAAGTGTCTTGCCAAATTTCTCTGATATCAGTTTATTAAGATCAGTTTATCAAGGGTTTGGATGGCATAGAGGGAAGCATTTAATTATTTTGCCAAATCTTTTTTAAAATGTGAACCCAAGTCACAAATAGATACTATGCACAGTTGCAAATGAAACACCGCTGGGAATTGTTTTATTGTTGTTGTTTTATCCCTATCAAATGGCAACAAGAAGTTAGGTTTTGTAATGGGTGTGGAAGACAACAGGTTTTTGCCAGAAGGAATTATATTCTAAGAAAGATCAAAGTGTGGGTGTTTCAACTGATACACTTTTCCCCTCTGTTTGGATACTCGGTCCTTGCACCTGAAATTCTGATGTGCAAGTCAAATAGTCAAGGCTTATTCCTCATTCTTGCTTATTCTCTCCGTCCTTCCTTCCTTCCTTCCTTCTTTTCTTCCTTCCTTCCTTCCTTCTTTCCGCCACAGAGGCACAGTGATTTTCTTTTGGCTTTTTCCCTGCTCAGTATCAGCCAGTCTGATGTAACTATCACAACAGGTCAAAGGAGATGCAATATCATAAAACCAGACCTTGTTGGTAAATATTTTGACTTTTGAAAAGCTGAGAAACAATTGTAATTTTGGAAGTTGAAGAGCTAAGTCCAGGAAGGAAATTCCTGAAAAGGAACCTGGCCCCAGCATTGACAATCTCTTTAGCTGGGAGATATTTTTATCTTTGAATATGGAACAGGGGGATCTTTTTCTCCAAACATTAGAATGGAACCAAATCTTTACCAGCCTGCTAGCAACTTATAATAGAAAAGAAGAAAATTGTTTGAGCTCTAACCGTGGAGAACTTAAAACCATAACAATAAAACAAACTAAAAAGACCCAAACAAACACAAACCACTTTTCATTCCACTGTATGAGCTAAACAATCCCATTTCTCAATATGTATTGGTTTTTATTTTGGTTTATTTACATTTAAACATCCATTTTCCCTCTCTTTAAAGGAGTCTGAGGTGTTTTAGGGATGGAAATTAGTTTTTCTAGGTTATTTAGCTTAGCAGTTTTCATTGTGCCATCTTGATTATTATATAAGATGTCAGATACTTCCTTTTTTCATCTTTACAGAAAGTATGTAATGAGTCCCTGAGAAATATTATTCTGTTCTAAATTTTGGCACTTCAGTTTTCCAAAAAAGATATGGTCAATGGCTTCATTGCTGATTCATACCTGACACTTAGTCAAAATTTAATGGACCATATTTATGTAGCACAAATCTTAAAGTAAATCAAGTCTTGTGCTGAATTATGGAGTTCCAGGGGGATTTTGAGTGATCACAGACTGGGAGGAAGAAGGGCGATGGAGGTGTGAGGGGTGATCTGACACATCCTAAGCATCTCTTGGGATTACCTAGGAGCCCCTCATGTTCCAGGCCCTCCTTACTTTGCCTTGCTTTGCCACAGCCTATCAACACAGCTAGCCGGGTGGCTCACCTGCTGGGATGAGCCGTCTCTTTATTTGCAAATGCCAAGTTCTCCCCTTCAGCTGACTTTCATATGCCCAGAGTTTCTATCTCCTTCCACCACTTTTAGATTAGGATAAACAGTACAGCAGAGGGGTACTATACGTACTACGGTATCTGACATCCAGCAGCCACCGAGATGATGTAACGCAGAAGGATGGGGGAGGTAACGTCCTAGGAGGCAAACTTCTACCAATGGGAAAGAGGAAATAGGTGGGAGCTGGCCAGATAAATTCCCTCTTCTTTCTCACACCCATGGACTGCTCTGAAGCAGAATATCGCCTGTCAAAGTTCCTACTGGATATACCTGCTGCATGCCCAGCTGTGTCTCTTCACTGTCATTGCAAAGCGGTGGCCAGTGCCATAGTGCTTCCTATCCCCCATCCCTGCTTCTTTCTTCCTCACTCTAACTGACCTCCCAAGTAAAGCATCAGTACCTAATCCTTGCATCAGGATATGTTTTCTAGAAGGCCTGAGTGAGACAATAAGGCAGCATGAAATCTGAAAAACTGGTCTTTTCAACAACCTGCATAAACTACTGTCTGAATCTTAGAAAAATGGTATACAAATAAGAAACCCCTTTGAGGTGATAGGAATGCAAGACAGCTGTCTTTTAAGATCCTGGTAACAGAGGATGACACAAATACACGTTATTCAGCACAAGCCGGGAAAGGGTCTCTCTGCAGGACAATGTGGGCACAGTGTGGCCCTGAGGGGGTGGCAACACCAGCAGCAGGAAGTACCTCAGTGGCAGCAATGAAGAACCTTCACGTGTCTTCACAGGAAAATCACTAAAGGGAAATAGAGGAGGAGAGAGTATGGTGGGTGGTGCATGGTGGTATGAGAGAATTCGTTCAGAAGAACTAGTGAGGCATCTCTTAGAAGTTTTAGAACTAGTTGGAAATTTGGGAAAGGACAGAATTGAGGGACGGTTAGAAGTTCTGAAATACAAGTTGGACCAAAGACAACTTTTCTCATGTAGTTTTTGAGTTAGAATGACTAACAGCATTATATCTGCGCTAGCCACATTGTGATAACTATTTGCTGTGTGCCCTTGCTATGTTTTAGAACGGCACAGTTTGACAGTTGTGGTGACCAGGCCCATTTACCAATGGGATGTACCACAATAGACTCTATCTTATTACTTGTTTTTCTACATCCTAATCCTATTAATCAATCTATGAGCTATTCTCTTCCCCTTAGAAATGATCATATAACACCATGACCTCAAACTTTCTTAACTAGGACTTTTAAGTTACATACTCAAAGCCAAATTCTCCTCAGCTTATAGCTGTGGATATATATACAGAGAACTTCACACTTGAAAGTGTAGTATGTTCTAGGGGTGGGACTCCTTATTCTAAGCCCTCTACTCATAGTAAAAGGCATCTTCCAGATACTTTCAAATTATGCTTGAGAAGTTGTCAGTAATTATTAAACCTGAGAAAAGAGAAAAAAGTGACGACAGGAAAGAGCAAACAATACATCAGCTAAGTAAGAATAAGGGCAGAACCAATGACTTTTCTATTTAAATTTTAAATTATCTGTGTCACAATTTCTAAATCCAGGAATACTGAGAAGACTTTCCAGTTGCGTAGCATAAATATTTGTACATCAAGGAAACTAAGAGGATGCATTTGTAGTCATAAACATATTCCCTACAACTTAATAAATATAGGTTAAAAAGCCCATGCCAGCTCTGCTCATCAAACAAAATCTTATGAAAAAAAGTAAAAGTAGCACATGGTTATTTTTTATTGCTATTCATTTATTGCCTCTCCTCTCACCAACCCCTTTCTACCTGTATCAATATACCTTCTTTTATTTAAGCCAAGTGATCAAATTTTGTTGATTTTTATTGATGTATCTCCAGCATCACAGTGCCCAACACATGGTAGGCATTCAAGAAACGTGTTTAAAGAATGAAATTTACCAAAGAACATCACTCTAGTGGATTAAATCTTTTGAAACCATCTCCTATGCTGAAAAAACTTAAACAGGCTTTACTCTAAGGCTACACACTAAGCTATATGAAGCACATAATTTTTAGACCTAATTATTTATTCTTTTTTGTTTATTTACCCTGAAGTGTACATCACAGTTAATCAGGCAAAAATAGAGGCCACATGTATAATCATAAGGGTGGGAGTAATTATATAATTTTTCATAGAAAAAAATTTGCACAGCTTTTTTGTGTATATGACAGGGCATTATCTTCCTTATCATCAATGATGAGGAATGAGAAGAAATATTTGCAAATCATACATTTCATAAGGGGTTAATATTTAATATATATAAAGAACTCCAACAAATTAATGGCAAGAAAACAAATAACCCAATTTAAAAATGGACAAAGGACCTGAATAGATGTTTCTCAAAAGAATACATGCAAATGGCCAACAAGTATATTAAAAAAATACTCAACATTACTAATCATCAGAGAAATGCAAATTAAAACCACAAAGAGATACCATGTCACACATGTCAGAATGGCTACTATCAAAAAGATGAAAGGTAAGTGTGGCAAGCATGTGGAGAAAAAGGAATATTTATTCACTGTGGGAATGTAAATTAGTACAGCTATTATGGAAAACAGTATGGAGGTTCCTCAAAAAATTAAAAATAGAACGACCATTGATCCAGAAATCCCACTACTGGGTATTTATCCAAAGGAAATGAAATCAATATGTTGAAGAGGTATCTGCACTCGGCATTATTCACAATAGCCAAGATATGGAATCAGCCTAAGTGTCTATTAATGTGGATAAGGAAAATGTGGTATACATTTAATATATACGTAACGGGAAAGCCTTTAAAAAGAAGGAAATCCTGTAATTTGTGACAACATGGATGAACCTGGAGGACATTATGTTAAGTGACATAAGCCAGGCATAGAAAGACAAATACCGTATGATCTCACTTATATGTGGAATCTAAAAATGTTGAACTCATAGAAGCAGAGAGTAGAACTGTAGTTGCCAGGAGCTAGGGGGAGGGGAGGGGTTCGGGAGATGGTGGTCAAAGGACACAAAATTTCAGTTAGGTAGAAGGAATAAGTTCAAGAGATCCATAGTACATTATGTGATTACAATCAATGACAATGTATTGTATTTTAAAAAATTGCTAACAGTAGATTTTAAGTGTTCTCACTACAAAAAAAAAGTGAAGTTTTGCCTATGTTAATTAGCTCTATTTAGTCGTTTCACAGTGTTTTAAAATGTGGCTAATTCTGTTAGGGTTGATGTCACAATAAAAGGCCATCATGTTGCAGATAAAGCATTTGAATGCCTTGTTCATGTAAGTTTGGCTTTAAAATGTGATCATTTTAGATAAGAGTCACCTGAAAGTATAAGGGACTAGAATGTCCCGAACCAGGAAGATTGATAGGCCAAAGAGTAAGAGAAGGAGAAAGACGAGGTCCTTCCAGGTGAGTAGCCTATGTCATCGAGGACCCCCGGGACAGAAGGGTGGAATGCCAGCTGCCAGGTGACAGCTGATGCATATTCTGGGACATTACACTGAAATCTAGGACTTCCATTCCCTGCTGTCTGATGGAAAGCTCTCCTGTGTCCACCACCTGATTCTGCCTGATCCTGACTTCCTTCATAAGACCCATGTAGTTACCTGTATCCTGTGCTCTGCCCCTGTGTCATTCTGGACTCTTCTATTCTCATTTGGGCTGAGTATGACATTTTTTTAAAAACAATCTTATTGCTTTCTGCTTTTGTGGTTAGAAAAAAATGCAAATAGGAAAGGGATGGGAATGGGCGGAGAGCGGTGAGCAGCATTAGACCTGCCCGTAATCACAGGTGCCTCATTAGGACTGATTTATGTTTGGCCCATCTAGAAAACATTTTTACCAAAACGATCCAGTCCTAATTCATAGAGCTATGTAGTCGTTCACCCTCAATCTGACCTAAACTACTAGCGTGATTTAAGCTCTGCAACGCACACATCGCCCAAGGCAAGGATTTAAAGTGAGAGTCAAGTTTTCAGTCTTTGAGAAAATATACTTTCTCACCCCCTGTCACTTCTCCAGTTACCAAACCTTTTCCAACCTGTCTGGACCTTCTGGGGCTGGTGCATAAATCAGGAAAAATGTGCGTGGAAATGGCTTCTTTTTCTTCAAAGCAACATGTAGCCACCACCTCAGTGGAGCACTAGAAATCCATAGTGGTGCGCATGGTTGCCATCACGCCACGGGAAAGCCTGTCCTGACTGCCCCAGGCTATCTCTCTGGTGCACGGCGTCACAGCCTCTCCTTTGGAGAACTCGATTTTTAAAAATCTGGAGAAGTCCCTGGGTTCAAATCCAGAAGGGATCCTTTGGATCCTCTAGGCTCTCAGATCTAGTTTCTTATTCTGATAGAGAAGATGCTGATGGTGCGATGGCTTGGCATAGTCTCTGAGAGACTCTGCTGTGAGACTACTGACTCTAAATACCAGTATCCTTTTGGGATTTCAGATTCCTCTGAGGCTGTTCACAGCCTGGGCCAGAATGGTCACGAGAGGCCTGGGAACAAACATAAGTCATGCAACCTTGAGGCAACAGAGATATGTTCACAGCTTTGTTTCCTTCTTTTTTGTTCTTCTTTTTTTCTTTTTTCCCTTCTCCGCTTCCCTTTTCGGCCCTTCCCCCACCCCCTCCATCTTCCTTTCTTCCTTCTTCCCTCCCTCCCTCCCTCCCTTGCTCCTTTTCTCACTCCTCTCTTTCCTTCATCAATACCTTTATTATTGATAGTTTGACTTCTGTTTCTAAGTTGCCCAGCCAGCTGGGCAGGTGGAAAAGGTTAATAAATAATCCATATTTTTCAAATGCCCTATTCTGGCTTCTTTTTTTCCTAAGATTATTATTATTTTCACTCTACTACTGCTTCCACTAGTGAGAAGTAGCATTGAGGTTCATAGACAAATGGGTTACCTGCTATGATAAATGGATCTTTCGAGGCTATTGGGAGTTATCTAGTAAATAGGAAGACCAAGGACTCATGAGAAAACGTCCATCAAAGCTCCTTGCAGCACATATACCAAGAGATTTGGGCACACACAAGCCTTGTCCTCCAAAGAACTACAGGCTAGCAGAGGGGGGAAAAATAAACAAACCACCAACAACAATAGAAGAGAACCAATGTATATTAAGTATCAAATAGTCATTAATTCATTCAACACGCATTAACTGAGCACCTACTATGTGCTAGGAACTCTTCTAGGTGCCAAAGATAAAGCAGTGAACACAAGAGACAAAACCTTACTGCCTTTCTTTGTAGTGTAAGCACTAGGCATTTATATGTGTAAATATTTGATGCTCCCAAGAACTCTCTAAGCCAGATATTATTATTCCCAGTTTACATACAAGAAAAGGAAACTTCAGAGAGGTTAAGTTATCACAATTTGTTAGGGGAGCAGCCTGGATTCCAAACCAAATCTGTCTGATTTCAAAACTTATAAACTGTCTACTATACCTCATGTTCTTTAGAGACTAATGAAATCATAAGAGATAGCATAGGGCAAGACAGACTAGGACAAGTGCCAACTGGGAAGACTCCTGATGAGTGGTACCTGTCCAAGGGCTGGGGAAGTTCATGAGAATTTCATGAAGACACTAAGTGTGAAGGACAGAGCTTAGACAAGAGGAGAGAGAGGAAACAGAGTGCATGAAAGTACAGAGACAGACTTGTATGTGGCCTATTTAAGGACCATGAGTAGAAATATAGCTTGTATGAAAAGAAAGATTCTCATAGGAGAGAATTAGGAGACATAGCCAAAGGGGGAGGTCTGAGACAAATTGTGGTGTGTCGTCCATCCACAGTTTCTACAGCATCCTGGGGCAATAGAGAATTTGGAAAGTTGGATGTAGACATCATGACAGTAATGTCCTCCTGCTCTATTACCTAAAAAGTTTTCACCTTTTGAAGTGATCATTTTCTTATCTGTGAAATAGAGGCTAATCATGGACATATTTTTAGATTACTTCAGGAATAACTAACTAATAAAAAACATTTGTAAATTGCTGGACAAAAAGATCAACATATGATTAGATTTTCATCCTGGATATATTTTTTAATACCCACTCAGATTCTTCTTTGGGCGGGCTTGGTGTTCATGCAACTGGATACATGAGTATTAGGCCAATAAAACTGGTTGAAGAATGTGAGAAATTTATCTACTACATGAAGTCATTGTTTCATATTTGTCTGAAGCTCCCAGAGGACTCTGAACACCAGATTTTTGTTCCTCTCTGCTTTCCACATTGCACTTTCCCATGAGGAGATTCTTTTGATATCAGCATGGGGTATATGGAATTCTTTGGGGGTGAAAGGTGTACTTTCTATTATAGTAACTTTTTATTTAACCAGTTCATTTCCATGCCAAAAACTGCTATTAATGCAATAAAATTTGAAGGGGCATACCAGATCTGGGTTTTAATTTTCCTCTGGTGGGGTGAAGTTGCTGAGCAAATTTGTTGAGCAGCTGGAATTATTAAGGTCACACTAACATTGAAAAAAGAAGGTCCTGACATCAACATACCCGAAGATCTGAATAATTTTGGGCTGCCTCCAATGTTGAAATCTATTTCTCTGGACTGTTCATTTCTTCCTTTCTTTCTCCCACACTGGTTTCTGGCTTTTCTCCTTTTTCTAATGAACCCAATTCTATGTGGATTTTTAAATTTTGCTTGCTATAGTGCAAACAGTTCCTATGGTATAAACTTTAGGTCAATTCTACCCAGTATTATTTGCTCCATCTATTCAGGACCAAAAAAAAAAAAAAAAAAAAAAAATCATTCTCTTGCCCAGATCTTGCATAATCGCATGAATGCTCTGATTTAGTTGGCTCTGCAAATCTATCCCAAGGTGCATTGACTGCAGAGATGGAAGAGAATTCATTATACATTCCCTGCTGAAATAGTGACCTGCAAATAATGATGGGGGAATCAACCTTGATCGCTGTGCTTTTCCTTTAGTCTAATTTCTTCTGAACTTTAGACTGTAACTTTTTTGGCTGGATAGCCTTGGGACATATTGGAGTCTGACCAAGGGGTACCCAGACCTGGATTTTCACACCATGAAGCTGGTAACAGTTTTGACTTCAATGCCTTGAAAAGTAGGTGATTTCAATTGCCCTGTTTCCTTTCAGGGGAAAATGCTTTCTTTGCACCTAAACAATCTTCCGGTGCTTTTGACTGACAAGCATATTGTTATGATTATGACTGGACTTCTTGACTCCTGCAGGGATAGCATTTAAAACTGCCTGAGACTGGCACAAATCAAAATATTCATCAACTTAAACTATGTCAGCTAAAATGGAAAAGCCAAAATTGTAGTGTTTTATATCATGTCAGAAGTCCATGAACACAGTGCAAAACCTCTTAACTCTTTCCCTGCCTAGAGAAAATTCCAAGTGTGCTACATAACTGAAGGTATCTGGATATTTTTTCAAAATTGTGCCTGCTATGTAAATGCACTGTGTTTGCCTTTGTGGGGAAAGGGAGCTAAGCTCTTGCATGTAATTTGCTGGTGGTCTATTTGGAGAGAGAGACATATCCATAAGTAGCTATAAAGCAAGTAGGATGATAAGCAGTATGATATGTGGTAGTATAGATAAGCTACCAGGGTAGTTCAATAAATAGGAAATCACTTCCACCCAAGGAATGGTAAACTGGACATCTAAGGGGTCATCTGCCCAGCCTCTGCTTTTTCAAGAATTTTCCTTTCCTTCATTGGTAGTACTTCACAACTATTTCATAAAATGGGATCCTATCCTTCCCTATAAGGGCTCTCTCAGCTACAGTTGATTGATCATTGAGCACACTGGCCCAATCAGAAGCCCATCCATTAGAATCCAGATATCAGAGCAAGAGATTTCAGTCTCAGCAAGGTAGGAGGAGGACTACCAATTTAGGGCTTATCTACGGAGAAGAGAAAGCCACGAAGAGAGTGTACTAAGTCAACAGGCAGAGACAAGCAGAAACCTGAGAAAGCACAGTTCTGATGAAAATTCACATCTTTGGTGCTTTCATGAAGCATGATCACATTTCTGTCTCAGACTCCCGTCCTTCCCACCCCTTCTCCTAGCACCTGCATTTCATTTTCTCCGGGGGAAGGGCAAGAATGAGTTGATTTCTATTACTTACATCCCAGGGAACCCCATCTAATGCAGAAGGTTTTGTAAGAAAAGAGAAGGACGGGTTCATCTCCATTTAACAGAGTAAGGAAGAGAATAGAAACCATAGTGTAGCAAAATAATATTTGATTTTATTGTAATAATATTATATTAACCAATGTGTTTTTCCTCATGATTTCCTGTTACCCTTGACCCTCCCCTATCCTGGCAGCTAGACCATGAGTCATTCCTTGCCTCAAGGGAGGGTTGTCACAGCCCAACCAGAGAACAAAAGAGACAAAATCTTGGCTTTTGAGTTTAAAAAGCTGAGTTTCGGGCTTCAGACAAAAAAAAAATCTGGAAGAATATTTAATCAATTTGAGCCAATTTTTTTCTTGCCCACGTAAGATAAAAATTCCCCTGGCTGGGATACAAGAGGGGATTCTAAGGCAAAGCAAGAGGGTTAGGTGCTGCCAAGTCCCTGAGAAGGAGCCCTGCACACTTCTCCTACTCCCTCCCCTGCTAAGCCCTGGCACCAGTATGGGTTTTTCAGATTCTGAGAACAAGGAGACCTGTGCCTTATTTCCTGGTTAGATCCTAGGAGATGGCAAACTTTAGAGAGATCCTCTAGACTCAGCATTGTACCAGAGAAGCTGCCTGCTACATCTAGAACAGAAGGGTCTGGGGTTTCCTCAGAGAGTTTGCCATGGTCCCAGAGTGATAAGAGAGGTGAGACTAATATTCTCTGTGACTCTGAGAGAGGTGTAGAAGTGGCCAAGAGTGAGCCAGACCTGGTCTAAGGGGTGATGAAGATGTAATACACGTGGATTAAGTACCAGGCACCTGTGCTTAGAGGACATTAGTCTGGATGAATAAGAACCAAGAAGCAGACCTGAGACGTGCTGAGGACCTTGTAATTCTGGGAAAGTAACTCAGCCTCCCTTCAGGGAGCAATCTGAGCCTGTTGGACCCACAACTCTCTGCTGTCTGCACAGAATACGTCCCCACATGGAGGCTCTGATTAGATGGTTTAGACATCATTTAGATGTGGTACCCACCTCTATGGGGCAGAGTTCCTGCTAATCATCCTAAGGATGGCTGACCTCCCTTGTGGGTCAGCCCATATTTGGTTGCTTCATGGAACATGCTAGAGCTCCTGATTCAACCTGCTATGGCATATCAATTATTTCTTGTTGCATAAAAAGCCACCCAAAAACTTGATGTCTTAAAACAACCACCATTTTATTTGCTTCTGATTCTGGGGATAGAACAGCAGAACTGCCATTTGATTCTAGCCCAAATTGCTGATGCACAGAATGGTGAACAAATACAATGGTTGTTTTTAGCAACTGTTTTTCCTTAAAATCATTTACATAGAGTGAAATTCATGCTTTTAGGTGTATAGTTTTATGTAAGCCATTGAGTTTTTGTGAAGACTTGGCACCTAGAATTGAGATGCTGTTGTAACAAAAAACCTAAAACATATGTCTTTGGCTTTGGGACCAGGCAGCAAGCAGAGGCTGCAAAAGCAGTGAGGAAACTACTATAGAAAGCTGGAAAAAGGGGAACCCGTATTATCTAGCAGTGGAACAACTTACAAAAAATATCACCTATGATAATTCAGAAAATAGAAAATGTACCTAATGACTTTTTGGCAAAGGAGATTTCTAGACAGAATGTTAAAAGTATCAACTGAGTGCTGCTAGATCCATACCATAAGGTATTACAAGAGAGAGATGCCACAAGAACAAATGGAAATGTTTCAATTTGCAAAGAGAATTTACAGAAAATAGAGAAGGCTAAGACTCACTGGGTTGGGAAATAAAACTGTTTCCCATCCCCAGCCTTGCCAGCTGGTAGAAGATTATCAAAGTAAAGAACAGCCTCAGGGTAAATTGCACCAATGGTTTGACTATAAGATCTTTTGTTAAAACCTCCAAAATATTTAAGGTGATGCCTAGTAGAACTTCTAAACTAGACAAAAGGCCTAAGAATCTTAGTGGCTATATTACTCAGCTTGGGCTGCCGTGACAAAATACCACAGGCTGGATGGCTTAAACAACAGAAATTTATTTTTCACACTTCTGGAGGCTAGAAGGTCTAAGATCAAGGTTCTGGCTAATTCAATTCTTGGTGAGGGCTCTCTTCCTGGCTTGTAGATGGCCACCTTCTTGATATGTGCTCACATAGTGAGGGAAGAGAGAAAGTGTGTGAGCTTTATTGTGTCTTTTCTTATAAGGACACTAATGCTATTAGATCAAGACCCCACCCTTATGACCTCATTAAACCCTTAGTTACCTCCTTACAGGCCCTATCTCTAAATATAGTCACGTTGGGTGTTAGGGCTTCAACATACAAATTTTGGGAGGACACAGTTCAGTCCATAGCAGGGCATTGTCTCATAGCTGCCTAAAATATACAAAGTCAAGAGAGGTTTTATAAAAAATAATTATAAATGTGTCTTTGGGGTTATGGATGAACCTAAGATTCAAAGAAAACCTACAATGTTTTGCCAGAATTGTATTGACAAAAGCACCACCTGCTTGAACTGAAAGAGACTGAAACTTTCCAAAATGAAAAGAGGCCTCTAGACCATCAAGTTTCTATGGACAGAAAGCAGATCAAGAAAGCTAGTAAGTTGCAAACATAGATCATTTCTTAAGGAAAATAAAATATATTTCAGAGTGCAGAGCCAAGAACTGTGGAGAACATCGAACTAGGAAACCACTCTCAGAGAGCAAAACTAGGTCCTAATTATACTCCCTATCCCCAGAAAAGGTGGTCCTGACATGTCCCAGACTAGATTTCAGAATGCCTTCTATTTGCCTCCTGTTCCTCTTCTTTTTAAAAGGGAATGTCTGCTGAAGCTATCCCGTCCCTCTCACCATTGTATACTGAGGTGTGGTGAGGATAGGTAAATTTTCATAGGTCTTTAGATGAAGAGGAGTCACATTGGAGGTTCAGTGCCTCAAGTGTCTCATTCACATCTGGACTTGATTAAATGATGAGATCCTGGACTCCACATCTGAAACCATAAGGGATGAGACTTTTGGGGGAGGCAGTCAGTACATTTTGCATCTGGAATGGATGTAAATGATTATAGCAAGGGGGCAGACTGTCGTAAATTGTTTGCAAAGATGGCCACAGCAATTCCCCTCATTCCTATATGAACACCCCTTTGCAATGTGACTTTCCTGCTCCTCCCATCAAGTTGTAGAATCCGTT
This sequence comes from Daubentonia madagascariensis, assembly GCA_023783475.1. Lineage (NCBI taxonomy): Eukaryota > Metazoa > Chordata > Mammalia > Primates > Daubentoniidae > Daubentonia > Daubentonia madagascariensis. Next base: position 32,729,272 of record JAKFHU010000978.1, read on the forward strand.
TCCCCACCACTTGAATCTGGGCTGGTCTTGTGACTTACTTTCATCAGTGGACTGCTGCAGAAGTTATGTTTCTTCAAGAAGCCTTGCAGGTTCCACTCTTGCCATCTTGGAACCTTGGGACTTCCATGAACAGAAGCCCAAGCTAGCCCCCCAGAGAATAAGAGACTAAATGGAGAAAAAGTCCCAGGTGACAGGTATCATCAACAGCCAGAATGTTAATGAGACTGTCTTGGACCATCCATGCCCAAGAAAACCACTAGATTACTGCAATCACATGAGTGATCCCCAGCAAGATCAGCAAAACTTCCCAGCTGAACCTAGACCAAATTGCTGACCCACAGAATCATGAACAAAGAAGAGTTGTTGTTGTTTTAAGATACTAAGTTGTGGGGTGATTTGTTATGCAGCCATAAATAACTGATATACGTTGGCTAGGATGGCAGAGTTAGTTTCCCTTCTCTAACAGCATGTTGCACTAGCAATAGGAACAGGACAGGGTGAGGTCATTTTCCTCAAATGGGGATTATCATGACATAGGCAATAAAGGCTTCAGAGACTCATTTCTCAGTACCCATGCAGTAGGATACAATTTCAGGATATACTCAAGTCCTCTCCAGCCATACCACTACCCAATTCTCTCACCTGCTCTTAAGCTTGAAATTTCTTTAGCTGGGGCTAAGACTTCCACTACATATACTGAAATACATTACTTTAAAATATTCTATTACGTTGAAATGCAGACCCCCTTGGGAGACGTAACCTACTGATTTAAAGTTTCCCCAAGATCTAAGTAACTGTCTCCAGATCTTTTCCTAAGAGCAGATTTTAAGAGAGAGCGAGAACACTGGTCACCTGAAGGAGAGGCTGGGCTAAGAGAAGCCATTGTTTGCCTGGACTTTTGTCCAGGATACAGCCCTGTCCTGTGCCATGGGAGACATTAAGGACCACAGAAAGCCTTGCTCTCTGTGTTTCATTCTATATTCTGAAGACTCACGGAAACATGCAGAGGAATCCAGCAATAAAACCCCTGTTTCTATCTGCAGGGTTTTCAGGGGCCTCTGTCAGAGTTTGGATATTTCTCACTCCGCCTTATGGTTACTGGGTGTCTCATCTCTCATCCTGGTGAAAGACCTGTCCCCACCACGGTGTGGGGTTTAGTCCATCACTAGCTCTAGGTCCTTCCTCTCTTCCACCAGCAGCAAAGTGGCAGGGAAGGGAAAGCTCAGACAAAAAGGCTCGAGATGTTTCTGGATCTATGTGACACTGGAGCCGTGTCTGCTGGTAATTTCTGGGTGAAATGCACATGCAGTAAATGAGCTAAAATATGGAAAATCTCCCAATATGGTGGCTTCAGCAACGTTCCAGTTATAACAGCCAAGTCTGAGCAACTATAATCATAATTCTACCAGACTGTAGTTCCATATATATGGCTATGGATTTTCAGGTTTGTAGCGGAATTGTCTGGTTTTTGCTTGGCTAAGTCAATGAGGAGATAGCCAACTCTACAGAATTTTAAATTAAGTGAAGGCTCTGGTATAAATATATACAGCTTCACAATGCTGGATCCAACTAATGGCCACATGTACTATATACATGGCAGTATTACTCAACAACTGAAATAATAGCTCATAAAATGACTCTTCTAACTCCAGTTATTCATTTCCTTCTCCTCCCTCTAACAGCAGTGACACTATACATTGCAGGGTTATTACTTCACTCCATGTATGAACCTTTGGCCTAGTGACTTATCCTTGGGGCATGCTATAATCACTAAGAAATGTTATCCCCGTCACATCTTATTGCTTAATTGAGGCTCTATTTTAGGTTCCTAGAGTCATTTGGCTTGGAAGACCTCTTATGTGTGATCTTTGAACAAGCCTCCATGTTGGGTTGTCCTTGAGCTCACACTGTCTGTTCCATTAACATCTTGTTCTGGCTTAGGCAGTGGTTATTGCCCCTTGGTTCAACAACACCTTGAATAGTGGTAATGAGCTCTCATATTGATACTATTCTCCACCAAAGAAGATACTATTAACCCTTTTGTCAGAAAGGTCTGTCCTTAATTTTCCCAATAACTGATGGAGCTTTATGCTGATGAATCCCAGTGGGTCCCTTATTTTAAATCAATGACATGCAAAAACCTCCCCTTTCCAATTCACTCTTGCTCTGGTGACTATACTTTTCTAACTCAAAATTTTGTATTTTGGTTGTGTATGTGTTGCCCCCTCTTCCCTCCCCTCCCCTCCCCTTCTTCACCTTGCTAAAGGCCAACTGAAAAATATGGTATGCACAGAATGCAAAACAACTGGATAGAATATTTAAAATTAGGGGTGTTCTGGGACTTCTGGAGTATGCATCCATGGTCAGTGTTCCAACCACTTATTTTGCTTCACGTTAATAAGACATTATGTTCTGTATCAGCCTTTGTTTTATGAGTGTAAATCTTATTCCCTCAATTAGACTATAAGCTTCTTAAGGAGAAAAGGCACAGATCATGTGCCTCTTACATAGCTCTGTCTGTATAGGTAAGCTACACTTAGTTGTTTGCGCAATTGCATAAATAAATGATAATTGTATTTTTGAGACAGCTGTTTGGGATTAGGAGCTTGCAAAAGTAGTCTGACATTAAGGTAAAGGCAGACTGGAGAACGAATCCTGCTTCATCCCTCCAGAGAGCAGTTCAAATCAGGTCTGGGGTAGATCTATGTTGAGAAGGGGTATAATTACCCTGGTCCAGAGTGGCCCCAGGTCTTGTCTGGCAGACTGAGTTATATCTATCAGGGCCTTTTAAAAGGCTGACTTGGCCCCTTAGAAATATAAAACCCAAAACATCATTTATAAAGGTCACTGGGAATGGCCTGGGTCAGAATAACTTGAGTCCTTTTTGTGCCAATGCCATGGAAGAGGAAGTGGCTGAATGCTTAGGTAAGCTCCTTGAGAGTACTATGTTGCTAAATGCAAACAAAGAATGAGAAGTTTATAGCTGAATTTTTGCTCTGTAATTCAAATGCCAATTCAGCAATGAAATATGCTGTAGGAATTCCAATCAGAGATTATCATCTGACTTGGAAACCAGCTGTGCTCTCAGTGAGTACAAAGATTTACCACCTGTAAGCAGAATTATGCAGAGGTGAAAAATTTGAGAAAAACTCAAGTTTTTATTTAAATGCAATGAAAACCATGCTTTAAGAAATTCTGCTTCTTTGAAACTCACAAAAATGGCTCCAATTTAAAAAGTAGCAGGGAATCAAGGCATAAAAACCCTTAAATTCAGGAATTCAAGTTTACCCAAGTTAGGGTTATGCTTTAAGGTAAGTGAAAATTAACTACAATTTGGTAAAGACCATCTTCTAAATAGAACAAGTGAGATAACACAAAGTAATTGGCTCCTGAATTACTTCTCACATCATTAAGAACCCTGATAACCTTCTGAAGGAGTTTAACACCAGAGAGGGACAGCTCTGCAAAGTGCTCCAATAAACTACTCATGGCAGTAATTTTGAACACATAATTTTCTTCACAGAAATTAACAATTATTGTGTATTTGTGAATTTATATGTCAAAGCCTTTCCAAAGTACTGTGTTTTATTTTAAAAGATGCCTATGTCAGGGCTATCCTGGAGCCAGTGCATATGGTCCTCATACCAATGAGCCCCCACTTCCCATTCATGTGCACTTATTCCTCCCACACATGGGATACAGCTGCCTTTGTATAAAACTGACGCAATATAATTTTGTCACTATATCATCACCTGAGCACTCTGATACCACCCTAGGAAAGCCCAGCAAGATAATGATTTTTCAAAATAACAGTTTCAGTGGACCTTTTTATAGCAATATTTGAAAGCATTTCACACACACATACAATCCCTGAAAGGATTATAAAGCAAAATTTTCAAGTGATGGGATGCGGTGAATTTCACAGCCTGAGATATGTAAGAGATACGTCTGGAGTATAGAACTGCAACTTTACTAGCACTTTAAGTTTAAAATGAGCGAGGTGCCCAACAAGCCACTAGTGAAATCTCTGGCCCTCAGATTCCTCACTGTAAAATAAGGTGATTAAATCAGATGATCTCTGAGGTCTCACCAAACTCATTTCTCTCACGGTTTTCACTTTTTCATATATCTTATAAGTACTTAGACTGAGAATTAAGATTGTACATACATACCTGTTTTTAACCAATATTATAAAACCAAACTTATTAATGAATTTCCCTTAACAGAGGCTCATACAAAAATAGGTAACTGTATCAACCATACGAAGATCCAAGATGCATTATCGCCACACACTGTTTAAGAATACAAATTAAACTGTTTAAAACTTCTTTTGAAGGTAAATGAAAGACCATGCTATAAATACATCAGACTTTATTCCTTAGAAAAATAAGAGTGTTTTGGACAACGAATCTTTCAATTTTTAGGTATGTCATTCATAAATAAACACAACTATTTACATACATACTTCTGTTTAGAGAAGTCAGTAATGGAAATTTAAACTTTCAACTCAAATTATATAACACAAAAAGCACAAAGCTCATTCATATTACCAGAAGATAATATAAAAAACCCATTTAAAAATAGGATGCCCCTAACTTTTTCAGAAACTTTTATAGATATAATATTACACTTGTCCTTATCTTCTTTGATGACAATTCTTTTTTTTTAAGACTTAAAATGTAATATTTTTACTTTTTGGAATTTCTGATAAATAGATCACGATTTAATGTGATATTCATAGATTTTGTGACAAAACTACAATATTTATTTACACATTCACATATAACACAATGTAGTGGTCAAGTATTAGTAATAGGAATTTAATAAACTGTTAAAGTAATAAGAAAATCAGCATTTTAACAATTTAAATGCTTTATGACAGGATAATTTATGCCCAACATATAAAATACATATTTATATTAACAGATAACTTTAGAAAGAAAATACATCAGTTTTTCAGATAATCAAAAGTAGTAATAAGGTTTTCTGTATTATTTTCAGCTTCACATTAGAAATGTTTTCATTGTCTACATTTAATCAATTCACTGATTAAAGACAATATATTAATACTAAAATGGCTATATATAGTATGTGTATCAACTAACCAAAACTCAGATTGTAAACTAAAACCATTTAAAGGCAAATTGAAGACAATAGGAATGTTGGCTTAAGTTGTCTGGTTCCTTATATTAACTGCAGTTTCCAAGATGTGTTTTGCAACTCTAGTAAGATCTGGATAGATAATTCAACCTGCTACTTTTGTTCTTTTTCTTTTTTTTCTTCCGGCCTTTCTTTTTTTCACATAGTAATTTTTGTGTCTTTTTACTGATTACATAAAATGGTATTTCCCTTCCCAATACTTCTCCCAGGCAAAGATAAATGAGTTCGATTAGGTATTGAGAATCATTTTTCATTTTACTTTTCTATATTTACCTGGTCTAAAAACACTCTAACCATGTAGTTTTTTTCCCCCATCCTTTTAAGTCATTTATTTTCACCCAGTAATAAGGGTAAAAAGAATACTGAAAGAACTGGACCAAAATTAAGGTGAAATATGCTCCCAGATATAAAATTACTATAATTTAGGACTTCAGAATGGTCAAACATGTTAACCTACTAAAACTAATTATGGATTCAAAAATTAACATTGTTTTAAAGAGGCTTTTATCAGAAGTCAGGGTATAATCTACTGCAAAAAGTATACTTTACCGAATACCGTATTAGTTGAAAAGAACACTAGCATGTCATGTGACCAGAGCAGCTGAATGTCATTAACTAAATGTCATTAACTAAAATGTCATTAACTTTTTGATTTGGGCCGTCTGGACTAAGAAGGGGGATGCTATTGGAATTTACACACTGTTTGTCTACCTTTGGGGAAACAGCTTGTTCTTGATGCTTTTTGTTCTCTTTAGCAAATCCCAATGTCCCATTCTTCCCAGCAGGCTGAAATGGCCTCTCTAAATCAACTATTTGTTTCCCTACGTCTGCTTCTTGTTCCTGCAGCAACCTTTCTACCTCCACTTCAAGCTCCAAAGTCTCCTCATCAGCTTGTACATCCAATTGCTGCATCAACTCCTCCAACTTCTTGGCCTTTCGGAGCTCATTTTGCTGTATGATCGTACAAAGGTGTTCAGTGAGTTGCTCTTTTATCTCAGTCTTGCGCTGTAAATCTAGCTTTGCTGTGATGTACTCTGTTTCAGCCCTGTCAAATCGCTTCCTGTAAGGATAGGTACAAAGATTGTTCCATTAGTTTTCCACTGAAGGATATATTCAAAAGAGGGTCTAGACACAATAATTAAACTACAAAATTGGGGGGAAGACATATAATGAAGATACGGATATTAATACTTCACAAACACTTAGTCTACACGTTAGACAAACTAGGTTATGGCTGCTGAACTTTCCCAACATCCTTATTTGGATTCCACTGATATAACAACATTCTTCTGCACTCATTTCTTCTTCCCAAAGCTGTGCTTGAGTGAAGGCAGGCTAAGAGGGTTAATTCGGGGACGTGATAGCTCCCAGGTGAGGGAGGAACCCTGATTTATAGCATTTGCCAGTTTCTGTGGTATAAATACTACCACCCTGGCTAATTTCAAGCTAGCAATGCAACATCACCAAATGCAGAATTGGGAAGAGATACACAAAATCTGCTCTCATGAACCAGTGCAAGCTAGCTCCAGCACACAACTGGTTAAATTTATGAGAGGTAAAACAACAAGAGAGGGAGAAAGTGGAAAATCTGTATCTCTTGATTAACAGATTAGAAAAAAAAATTTTGATGGAAAAGAAGGATACAGACAGTGGTTGGCAGCTGAATATAAATGGGACAGAGCACAAGAAGTAAATATCAAGCAGAATAGAAAACTTCAGGATAGCTATAGGCAAGATTTTTCAACCTGGGCACTATTGACGATTTGGGCCATATAATTCTGTGTTGTAACGAGCTGTCCTGTACATTGTAGGATGGTAAACAGCACCACTGACTTCTACCCACTAGTTGCCAGTACCACTCAAAAGTTGCGACAACCAAAAATGTCTTCAGATACTGCCAAATGTCCCTAAAGGGGCAAAACTGCTCCCAGTTAAGAATCCCTGGGTTAAGCTATTCTCACCTTCCTCCACTCAGCAACAGACTACTGTTACACTTTTATTATGAAATTTTATATATTTATACATATATAAACTCTATTGATAGGTAATGCCAGTCTTATGTGAAGTAGGATAATTCTACTGGAGAAGTCACTTTGCTATCTCCTCTCTTCTGCATAAGGATGGTACAAAAAGAAAAGTTATATCTTCGTTCACTGTCTTTTGTCTTTTCCATATAATTTCTTGCTTTTCTTTTTGCAACAAGAGGATTCTTCCTCTCTCACAAGAAAAAAGGTTGATTCCCATTTATCAACTAGCTCTTCAATATAATTACCACTAACAGTTGTGAAGGCCATATTGCCTTACCTGTTATGACTGCCTACATCAACTCAATGTCATAAGTAGTTTCCAGTACAAGAATTATAGCAAAAAAGAAACAGGTATACCTCCTAATCTAAGATTCTTTGTATTGGAAGGAAATATGGTGAAAAAAATAAAAGACTTTTATTTTAGAGAACCCAGGGTTCAAAACTTTCCTCTGCCACTCCTCTGTGTGTACCTATTTTGGTCAAGGCCTTTTTTGGATGCAAAGAACAGATATCCAGTTAAACTAGCTCAGTTTAAAGAAAAAAAAAGGGTTCATTATAGGATACAAGAGGCAATTTCATAGGCATGTCATCAGAATCAAAGGCTATTCTCTTCAATGCTTAGAAGCCACGGTTTCTCTCACTTCAGTTTTCCTATTATACTCACGCCCAATATGGCCAGCAGCCCGCTACACACTACATCAAATTCACTCCACTCAATCTCTCAGTGATCCAATTCAATAATTTCAGAGGGAGAACCTAGGTTGGCCTGGCTCATCTCAGTTTAAACAGAGGTCTTAATATCAGGACATGCCATGAGCCTGATATTAGCCTATGGATTTAATGTACTGGAGTTAGTAGCCCATCTTTGTTTTAATCAGGTGTGCCCCAGAATCAGCACCATGAGTACAAAACACAGCAAGGTTCCTGTGGAAGGGGTTAGGGTAGGGGTTGGGGAAAAGGCATACAATGACTGAAAACTCCAGTAGAGTGACTCTGGGCAGTTACTTCAGCTGAATCTTGGTCTATCTGTAAAAGAGTGAAGGTAATAATATCCCATAGGAGTGTTAAGGATTAAAGAGTATAAATAGGGCAAGCGTCTAGCCCAGTGCCTGCTAGGTGCTCAAGAAACACAACTTCCCCTTCAGAGCACTAGGATCAAAAAGCACTGTTACTACATTAGTAAATATGTATCTAAATTTATGATTACACAAAATTTAGGGACCTGGTGTTTATCCTTGACAACTCTTATTTACATAATGTTCATTTCATATTTCATTTTTCTATTGTCACCTAGTAAATATAAGAATGAGAGAACTAGTTATTTTTATGTTAAAAGAATTGTTCTAAAGGAACTCTATTGGATACCTGGTTCCCTTATTTCCATACTTTACAACAAATCTTGTTTATGAATGTTCTTCCATCAAGCTAAGAGCTCTGACAACATTCTCTACAGGTATACAAATACCCTGTGCTCCTCCCCCTCCCACCCTTCTCCCCTCAACCTCCCTTCTCTGTAAGTCTGTGGTCTCCTTCAGCAAGTCAAAGTCAGTCAGTAGAGATTTACAGACTGGGCTCATGAATACTGAATTGAAATTAACATTTGCAAATAGGTTTCCATTGATTTTTCATCCTGGATAAATCACTGAAGATTTTGTACTCTGTTTATTTATTTAAAGTCCTTCTGGCCAGAAACATGCATATATATTCTCCTACAGAGTGATTTATATTTAAAATATTAATTATTTTTACAAACTGCACTACCAGCCTGTGGGTCAGATGGATAATACCAAGCCAGAGTATGGTAACATACTCTGGAACAAAATAGTAAGAGCATTATATATAACACAGTAAGACACAGTGAACTGGAGATGTAATTATAGAATTGTTTTGTTATTTTAAAGGGACATTGAATGATTTAATGAATGTTATTTAAAGGATTCTAGAAATTGTCTCTTGGTTTTATGTATCCCTGAAATTTTAAAAAATTCAATCATTAACCCTCAGTATAACATCAGGTTCCACTGATCTGTTTTTACTTTTTCCATTCCTTTTCTAAGCAGTTTGTGTGAATTAACATATTATGATTTTTAACCTTTTTAACCTTTCTTAGAAGTTTGTCAAATAACAAAGAGAAAATTTACTTATTTTAAAAAAACAGAATAAAATAATTCTATTTTGCGACCACTAAATGGGTCCAGTGAACCCTTTTATAAATCTAAGATACATTATGGGATTATAGATATTATTATTTTACCTATATTGTGAAACATTTTGCCATCCATCACCCTATGAATTAGTTCATCATTACTCACCATTTATTCCCATTTATGCTAAAAAATTAAAATAATAAAAAATAGAAAATGATGTAATGATCTAAAAGGATGAGGCAATAATAAAATAAATTATCATTGTTGAGTTTCCTTATTGTGTTATCCAAAGTATTACATCACCTCCAGAAGGTACAAAAGACTAAAAATACCATCTTTGTAATTTGTTCTTAGTTTTCACTGAACACAGCTGAGAATTAATATTTTTCATTTTCTGCCTATATGGTACTAGCAAAGTAGAGAAAAAAGACAGAGGAAGACATTTTGCCATTGTTAGACAAATCAAAAGATGAATGCTAGGGTAGGCTAAAAATAAATAAAAAAATAAAGATATTCACTTCCTACTTCCTGGAACCTGTGAATATTACTTTATATAACAAAAGAGTAAAAATCACCTTACATGGCAAAAGATGTGGTTAAGATAAGGATTTTGAGAGGAGTTTATTCCAGATTATCCAGTTGGGCCCTAAGTGCAATCATGTGTATCCTTTTAAGAGTGAGGCAGAGGAAGTTCTGAGAGAGAAGAGGAGGAAGCGATGTGATTCTGGGGACATAGAATGGAGCGGTGTGGCCACAAGCCAAGGAATGCCTACAGCCACCAGAAGTTGGAAGAGGCAAGGAATGCATCCCTAGAGTCTATGAAGGAAGGATGACCCTGCCGATACCTTGATTTTGGATGTCTGGCCTCCAGAAATATGAGAGAAGAAATTACTGTTGTTTTAAGCCACCTAGTTTGTGGTAATTTGTTATGGCACTCCCAGGAAACTAATACAAATGCAGAGACATACTCTCTAGAGTCTAGATAGTGAAACTGATCATATAAATAAAATCTCAGACTGTGAATCTTCAGAAAAATACATCCTAGGTGAATTTTCCCAAACTCAAGAATCAATGAGTGAAAAATATATTTCTAAGGATAAAAAGGAAATATGATATTCTCATTTCAACAGGAAGAACTTAATCACCCAATAGTTTACAAGTATCAGGACCATCCTGTGTTGCTAAAAGAATGAAACTATATTCTCTCAGCTTTTTATGTTTGTGATTCAAACATTACTTGATACAAATAAGTTTACTATGCTTACATTCTTATTACAATTTTAAATAAAGTTGTTTTAAACAATCTTTTTTATTCTTACTTCTGTAAATTATTCATAAAATGATTTTTAAAATATTTGCTTGTGTGTGTGTATCTCTGTGTATGTAAGGGTATCTATTAAACCTGGATGGTAAATAGTGATTCAAAAAAATGTCTACATTTTGCTAGTACCATATATGCAGCTACCCTGAATTTTATAATCTGGTCTGCACAGCATATGGCAACATTATAATCATAGTTGTGAATAGCAGCAGCAGCAACTCTCTTAAATTAGCTCGCTCAAAGTGCTGTTCTCCCTAGTGGTGTCTATCCTAACACTGCTCTACAAAAGTCAATTTTAAAGCAAATTCTGGCTTATTCACTATCCAAAAACCTTTTGTGGACTAGCACTGTACCAAGCACTATGGAACTGAGACGTTATTTTTGTTAAAAAAAGAAAAATCAAGGAAACCTCTCACAGAAACTGACTGCCCTGGGGATTATCTTCCAGTAGAAATCTGGACCATGATTTAGTATTACCAACCTATAATTTCTCAATAACTACAAATGCAAATTTAGAAAATGTTATCTTAATCTTACGCATGAACAAGGCACAATTCTCATTCTAGTCACAATTGTCTATGGTCTTACTTAAGAGCTTAGGTCTTTAAAAATAGCCTCAAACAACATCTATTTACATACAACTATGTTAATATTAGTACCATGAGAAATTGTCTTCATCTTATTAAAGATGTGAAAATTTACTAAAATTTAAGAGTATTTATACATTATAGGATGTTTTCTCCTTTAATGAGTAATCCCACTTTCTTTGTAGTTTTTTGAAAGCTAAAACTATGACATTTCTCATATAATATTCAATACAAAACAGCATCCTTCTCCAGCCTCCACTAGGACAGAATTAAAATATAATCAGATTACTTTTCTGTTGAGGTACCCAGTAATGTACCTTATAATATGAATTATTCACATAAAAGGCTACAAAGGCATTAAAATGTTCCTCTGGCAAACTTACGTTACAGAGAATAAAATGTGCTAAAAATCAAGGCTTAGTTTAATCTTAATAAAATCTTAGTTACCTCCTTAGTGACCTTATTAATAGAAATCTGGAATCTCTAGTTATCAGCTACCGATGGCATTAATTTAGGCAGTTAATTAGTAAAGACAACCCATTAAGTCTAATAGCATATGGTCAAACAACAATTACCAAAAGTCACGAGGACAACCACAAACCTCTTTCTTAAACACTAAAGAGTAAATTAAAAACCACAATCAAGCATTTCCGCTTTATTAAATTGTTATATAAACATTCTGATGTTGTGGTTTACCCTGGACTAATGAGGCATTCTGATTGATTTCTAGTGTTACAGAGAAAGATGCAAAACTGAGTCATTAACACAGCACTCCCTCGTGAAAAAAGACAAACCGGGATGATTAAAGCAATGTTGAAAGGACTGAAAACCCTGAAATTGGACATAATTTTTTGCCCTTTTATCTGTCTGCAAAGTCCATGTAATTCTTTACATGTGTTAGTTCATTTTAAAAATATTCCATGATTTTTTTCTCTTTAAAAAAATGCCAATGGTTGAAACCAAAAAAACATCAATCCATTTTGTACAGAGTATAATGGAAAAGGAAAAAATAAGAGAAAAACTTTCAAGTTTCCAAGACAGACTATTTTCTTTAAAATATTCATAAGCTTTTAAAAAATAAACTAGATCCTCTCACTCTGATGACACTGAAGTGAGAACCAGGCTTCAATCGCATAAGGACCATATCAGATAATCAAAAATTTTAATGGAAAGAACATAGACTTGGTGTTAGAATAAATAAAATTTTGGGGCAAGTCACTCAGACATTTACTTTGCTAGATCTTGAAAGATAATAAAAAGAGTTCCAAACATTAAGTAGCTGACGGTTTAGCAGAAAAGACTAAAGTGTAAATAAATAATGCAAGAACTGCTCTAACAGGCATGTGAATAAGGTTAACTGGTAGTTCAGAGTTAAGGAAGACTTCACAGAAGAGGGGACAATTGAGTCAGCACAAAAGAGGAATAAATACAACACCTAACAGAGTTGTTATGAGGCTTAAATGACGATATACATAAAAGCTCCTGGACCAGTTAGCCACGAGCATTAATTCCATCACACTCCTTGTTCATAATTTAATTTCCCCAACTCACCGAGCATATGAATAGTCTAGGCTGGCCTGATCGATCCGGTTCCTGAGGATTCCAATGTCAGCTGACACCATGTCATCTAAAGCCTGTAACTCCTTCTGGATCCGCTTTAGTTTTATGGTCTCTGCCTGAGTTCTTTTGGATCTAGAACATTTGGAATGTGGGTAGGAAAAATAAAAACATTTTAAAACCATGTATCCCTATACAATATAAGTGAAAAAGCAATATACTATGTGTATGATTATAATTTATGATTTTTTAAAAATTAGAAAAATATTAGAAAAACTGAAAGAAAATAAATGCTGGCAACATTTGAGCTTTTTCCCATTATTTTTCCAAATTTTCTATTGTAACATTATTTTCATTAGGTAAAAAGACTTAAAAAATCCCAACAAATAGTTCACTTGTACATCTATATTCATTCAGTAAGGAGAACAAACACTAAAAGAATATATCTACATTCCCTTTACATTGAAACATCGAACACTGCTTTCCAAATTTCTAGTCTTAAATTCTTCTTGCTAAGCCCATTTTCATTTGTCTGATATTTACCTGATATCGAGAACAGATGCCTGCATTAAACATTTCTTTATATGTCTGAAAACATCTATTTGGTTTTAACTTTCTTAGGACCCATTTCCCCAAACTTTTATTGCTTTGATTCTTGTTCTCTAGGCAAAACTACAGGTCCTCAAAATTCTTGTGGGGCTCAAAACCAAAACACTCTTTTTTTTCCTTGTTTAAAAGCACATCCAACCTCATCATCTTTTAGTCCCTTCACCACCCCCAAGTACAATATATACTTAAGAAATGGAACAAGCAAATACAAAAGCAAACCTTTAATCACGACTTCACTCATTTCAAAATTTCACACACATTCTCAAGGGAGAAGAAAACCCCCCACATAAAATCATGATATTGCAACTTACATTCTCCTGATTTCAACTCCATTATGCAATACCCTTCCTTTCTGCCTACACAAGTTCACTTACCAGCATGGTTCTTTTACTTCAAGTACTTCACTATCCATTTATTAATAATCCAAACATGTTGTATTTCCTTACATTTCTGTTGTATCAGTGCTTTCTGTCCTAAATCAAAAGCACTTAGAGAAATGCTGAGCCTGTAAATCTTTTTGTAAAATCCCCAGTAAATAGCCTCTCCACCTCTTCCAAATTGAAGACTACTAAAACACTTTATTTTTTAATAATCACTTGTGGGATTAAAAAAAAAGACACTACTCTTTTATACGTTTTGTTTTCTTGAAACATAAATTTGTGAGTTGCATATTTCCTAAGCTTAATGAAAGATCAAAGTGTACCAGTAGTAGAAAAAAAAATCATTTTCAAATACATACATCCCTCTGGAAGACAAAATTCTGAATTACTCTTACACCCACCTACCTTCCCCCTAACTCTTTCCCTTCCTCTACACACACTCCAGCTTCAAGCATTAACAGTTTTGCCAGACTTTTCTGGAGGTCTAAAAAGAAAACGTCACTGCATACTTGCTTACATTTAGTTCTGGCTATTTGCAACCATTGCTTTATTGACAGAGCTTAGTTTCCCAAGGCCACAGGAGATTAGACAGAAACTACAAACTAAGTGGGCAGCAAGAGTGTTGGGGGATGAGAAGAGTGGCTCCGATGGGAATGTTCCTCCGAGACAGACACTGGGAGGTAAGAGAAAAATTGAATCTCACATTGTGCTCATAATAGTGACCCCAAGTCATCAATAAAAGGTTAAATTATACCATGTATCCTCTATGATGCAGGGTAAATTATTTAAGAAAAATGCCCATAGGAAACACAATTAACATTTGTGGGAATGTAAGTCACTTATGTGGAATAACCTTATTCATCTATAAGTTGGATGATTAAGGGCTCCCCATATCAAAATTAAAACCTGCAGTTGTTGCTAATTTACATATACTGAGAGCTATTTACTGCTTCTCTTATGAATGTGTAGATGGTTAAAACTGAAAACACCAATGCTAGTCCTTAACTTTTAATTGCAACTATATTTATAAAGTAAATATGCTCTATACTTAAAATGTTCTCCTTAATAAATTAAAACCGAAATTTCAGTATCACTCACAAAGCATAATTTGTTTCTTAGCCTTAAAAGTTATGGTTGCAGACAAAATATCAGTTTATTAGAACAGACATGGGAAAATAAATATAAAATATGACAAAACTGATTGTAAGTTACAAACAATCACTTCTGGTTCAGGTGCCTCACCTTTCTGCAATAGCTTTAGCCAAAAGAGCTTTCTTGCGTTTATTTTTCTCTTCCATTAGCCGTTGTTCTTGTTGGAGGACTTCCCAACGAGATTTTTCTTGCCTAGGGAGCAAAAAAAGCATAAAAATGAATTTATGAAAGAGACTGCTACCCTATCCCACACCTTACCAGTCTCGGTCCCCTAAGTATAAAATTTAATCAAGAAGATTTATGTATATTTTCTTTCAAAAGTCCTCTTAAAAGAAACCCATCTGCAGTTCATTATTTTGTTCTAATAGGAACAAAGACTATGATCTGAAGCAAAGAGGTTTACATAAATTGGAACCTTGAAATCCGTTATATGAACATAATCTAGGAACCCACAAACTGGAAGCCAGAGTACTGCAGCATTTTTTTAGGAGTACAAAGAAATTTGTGTAAGTTAATTATGTATTATATGCAAAATGGAGACCAAAATAAATTGGTCTGTAGTTGATGTCATGTTATTTATACATTTTAGTTTCCTATAATGCAAGTCTCTACCACCTTCTACTCCGGACAATAACCAATATTTATTTCATACATGTTCTTTCAATTTGCTCACTTTTTCCAACTCTTAGGATATTTTTAAACAAAGTAAAACACTATGAACTAAGACTGGAATGCTGAGCTAAAGAACAATCTCAAAGATTTGAAAACACGTGTTGTCTTCCAACCTGTCCAATTCTGAAAGAAATATATTAAAATTTCCCATAAAGTCATGAACTTGATGTCAATGCAAGTTAAAGAAGGTGACAGCAAAGCTATTTGTTCCAATTACTGCTATTTCTTACAGCCATTATAACACAAGTCTCTACTCCCAAACCTAGTAACCACTTCCAAAATTGTCTCTCTCTCCATTCCTACAGCTTCCACCTTAGAGTTCGGACTGGTCATTTCTCATTTTTACCATCGCACGCATTTCCTCACAAGGTGCCTTAGTTCCAGCTCACCCTGTACTCTCACCCAAACGATCTCCAACACTGGCAACTGGAATTTCTCTAACCATTATATTGATTGAGGCCTTTCCCCCCTCAGAGGCCTTGGTGGTATCTTGCTACATGAGTGAACTTGTTAGGCTGCCCGTCCTTCCTCACCACTTTAATTCTCTACTGTTCTCTGGCTTATCCTTTTCCTCTCCCAGAGAAGTGAGATGTCATCTCTGAGCATTCTCTGTGACACAGCTTTCCTTTCCCCTTCTTACAACCTCAGAATTTCTCCATTACATTAATGGTTCCTCACAGTACATGTCTTCTATGAAAATTCTCCCAGGAATCTTATAAAAGGAATAATTTTCCTAATGACATCCGATCTAAATTGACCAGCTCAATTTAAAGTCACCTCCCACTTGTCTCAGGCCTTTGCTGGTAAACTACAATTAAAGACATTTAAATTAATGCACTTGTTCAATGTTGGTTTCATAATTCATGTGGTTTTGTATCTCTTGTCAAAATGATTTCTTAGTTGTAAACTCATGGTGGGCAAGAAATATTTTAAACTCACAGTATAGAATCTAGATCAGTAGAGATTAGAAAAATATCAGTGATTAGAAAAATTATAAGATACTCTGAAAAAGACTCAGAAAAGGGAAAACAGAACAAAATGCTATCCTTTCTCCCCTGTGAGTGATAAATCAGGAGGAAACAAAAAAAATAAAAGTATATATTAAAACATAAGCTACCAAATAAAAGATTCTAAGAATTCATGACTCACAGAATGGCAATTTCCACAAGAGCGTGGCTAAACTAAATTATGTAGGTCATTTTTAATACAAAGACAATAAAGAAAGAATAAAAAGAAATCTAATGATACAACTGAATTATATAACTAGTCCCCTTAATTTCCTATACTCTCTCCATTGACCATCTCTTCATGCCTCTTCACAAGTACCTTTTTCTTGGCTAATGGAGATGCAGTCTGGAAGCTGAAAAATGGGGTCAATTTGGGGGAAAGTACTATGCAAATAAGAACTGATTCTGGTGACCGTAAAGGGCACAGACTTTGCATCCAGACAGACTTACATGTAATCACAACTCTACTACTTACTAGCTGTGTTTTAGCTTTAGGAAGACAGTATCTTTTCTGAGTCCTAGATACTTCATCCATGGAGTTAAAATAATAAACATGCATTGTAAGACTGTTACGAAGCTTAAGTGGCATAACACATATAAAATGCCTCACTGTGCCTGGCTTATAATATATTTAGGTGGTAGTTATTGTTCAATAGTTTATTCATCACATTTCTAGGCTTGAATATAAAACAGAGAAAATGTTAAAACAAACTATATTTCCTCAAAGCCTAGTGGAAAAAAAGGGTAAAATGAAAAGTCTCATGGATATATAGACTTACTAACAATTCCACTTTCTTTTTCTCCAATTTGCAATCTGGCTTTGGAGACAGAACCTCAACATTTTTGCGACCATCATGGGAATTCTCTAGCACTGGTTCCTTTGGTTGATTCTCAGTACCCTGTGGTTTTCCATCACCAACAGGAGAAGCGAGAGTAAGAGGACTAGGAAGAGTAGGGGAAGAAAAATGTGGTTTTTGAGTGTTAAATCTCTGTTCTGGTGCAGAAGGCAACTGCTCTGGAGGTACTGAGGTCGATCCATCTCGAAGCCCAAGTTTTTGGCTTTGCTCTAAAAGGGCTTTTTCTCGCTGAAGTTGTTGTCGACTTTTCTTCACCGGGAGACGCCGCTGTGGTTCAAATGGATCTACAGAAAAGAAAATGGAGGAAAATTCCTTTGTGTGAGCAATAAATAATTAGAATTTCTCTAAGCAAATAAAACATTAACATTAAACTTTGATAATTCTAGAGGTTCCTCTACCCCATTCTCTATCTCAAAAGTAATTTTCCTATAGAATTTCAATAGTTCTCAGATTATACTGTTAATATTTAACAAAAGCTGCCCCGGCTCTTAATTTATCCTTAGAGAAAGTCCAGTTGTCTGTGAGTTAGGCCTTAGGCCACAAAGCAAGGTTTCTTTTTCAACTTGATTTGATAATTGTCAAAGAATCAACTAATTTTGACCAAACTAAGGAGACGACTGAATTCTCTGATATGTCTTAAATTTGATTTATGGTTCTGTCTGCTCCCCTGAAATGAAATGGTAAATGTGTTTTCAAATGGGATACCCGTCTCTTAAATTTTAACAGCTTTTAGGGCAATTTGATACATATTTAGATGCTATCACAGAAATGTAATTGAGTGAAGTCCCTTATCTCTAGGAATGTTAGTTAACCCAAATCATTTTCTTTCATCTTACAAAACAATCCAAGGTTGTATTCCCCAAAGTCTAGTCAGGCTCTAATCAATGCATTCAAACTAATTTAATAGTAGCCTGAACGAAGCAATAGAGGAAGACAAAACTGGAAGAAAAAAATTTTTTAAAAGATAAACTAAATAATAATACTTCTGTTACACTTTTTGGATTGTCCATGCCAGTGTTAACCTCGTAGGGCAGACAACTGGAGAATATGACTCACATTCATATTAGATCTATAAGTAGCATTCTCTGTAAAATTCCTGGGAAATGAAGTTATGATGAGTCCTTGTAAATGAACAACACAAACAGAACTTTTAAATTCTGCATATTGACCTTTGAAGCAATACAAGCTTATTATTTAAATTTCCCAAAGTATAGTTAAGAGCTCTGGACACAGTCCCAGCTTTGCTTCTGTCCAGCTCAGTGACCTCGGCAAGCCAATTAATTATTCAGTATCTCAGTTTCCTCATCTTTCAAACTGGTTGAAAATTACCTGCTCTACTTAATGCATTAAGTTGCTTTAAGAATTAAATGAAATATGTACAGAAAATATTTTTTAAAAAGACAGAAGTACTATCAAAAACAAATGTTATTGTTGATTTTAGCCAGAAACACAAAGTATCCCCCTGTATCTTGCTACAGGAACTTTTTCTTAGCTACTGATCTTTATTCACACCATCAGAAAATGTCACTGAGCCTGCTTACCTCCCAGTTGAACTCATTAGCTGAATTAAATATTAATGTCCCTCTGAAATTCAGTTCCTGTAACTTCTATTTTTTTTTTTTGTATTTTTACAGAACCTACCTATAAGATCGAAAATGCTCATTTTTTCATTCCTAAACAATAAACAAATCAGGACACTTAAAACCAGAACACACTGTTTTCCGTACTGTGTATTGGGGGCTGCAAATATCAAAGAGACTGCGATAAAATGGGGAGCATGAGTCTGGTGTAAAGGTGCAATTCACAGTCATTTCTAGTCAACTGCTGCCATTAAAAAATTTAGGTCAGTACAGCCAGACATTTTGATTTTTCACAATTAAAAATCAGATTTTTATGTAAAATATCCTGATTTTTAAATGTAGGGAAATGCATCATTCAGGAAAATCTAGATTATGCTATAGGGGGAAATCTTAGTGTTTTTAAACCACAAAGATTTATTTCTCATTAATGCCATGTGTGACTAAAGGCCAGCAGGAGGGTTCTGCTGGTTAGTCTCTCAGGGCTCCAGGCTGACTGTACAGTCACCAGTTAGTGTTGTCAGCCACCATGACAGGGGGAGAAGAGAGAGCTCAGGACTGACCCAGCATTGACATAACACTTCTGCTCACAATTCAATGGCTAAAGTTGTACATGGCCCCACCCCAAACTAGGGCAACTGGCATATGCTGGTTTAGCAAACAGCACTAATGATTATTACCACTATTAATTTAAAAAGAAATTTAGATTGGGTAAGGAGAGAAAGAGAGAGAGACAGACAGACAGACAAGGAAGGAGGGAGAAAAAGATGAAAGCCAAATATATTTTTGGATTAAATTAAGCCAATAGGCTACTAGTTTGTGATCTCTGCTCCATATCCTGTATTTAAGCCCTCTCTCCACATAAGAAAACTATCATTTGAACCATGTGTTGATCATTCCCTTCCTTCTCTAATAGTCATATTGCAACTACAAATATTTCTAAAAAGTATTATTTAACTTTATAAAAAGGATTTCATGCTACACAGAATCTTTTTTTTTTTTTGCTTGATACTATCAATAGTCTTCCATATTGTTTATGTTGCTGTAGTCATTCATTTTGTTGTATAAAATTCCATTGAGAGAGTAAACCAGAGTCTACTGATCTCCTTCCACTGATGGACATTTAGGTTGGTTACAGGTTTTTGCTTCTGTGAATTTCACTGTTATGTCTTCTCTTTCATATGTCCAAGAATTTGCCCTGGATATTATCTAAGAACTGTTGGGTCATAACGTATAACTTTAGGAGAAATGTCAAACTGCTATCCAAAGTATATTCCCCCTAGCAATGTATAAGACCCTGTGGATGCACTTCCTCTTCAATAAATGATGTTGTCAGACATTTTAATTTTGTCAATCAAATGGGGGTAAAATGGTGTCTCACTGTGCCCTTGATTTGGAATTCTCTGCTCTTTGGTGGTGATGAGCATCTTTTCATATTTCCTTTTCTATGAAATATCTATTCATGTCTTTTGCTGACTTTTCTTTTGGCTTGTTTGTACTTTTTACATAACAGCAGCATTTTTTATATATCAGCAGCAAACAATTAGAAAACATAATTAAAGAGAAGATATATCAATACCAGAAATTATCGTGTATCTAGAAACAAATCTAACAAAAAGATGTTTAAGACCTCTACAGGGAAAACTCTAAGATTTATTAAAAGATATTAAAGAAGACCTAAATAAATGGAGACATATGCCATGTTAGTAGTAGCGTTAATAATGTAAAGAGGTAATTGATCTGAAGATTCAATGCAATTACAACCAAAATTCCTACTGGGTTTTCCATGAAGTTTGGTAAAATTATTAATAACTTTATATGAAAGGATAAACGTTTAAGAATAGCAAGGAAACTTCTAAAGAAGAAGAGCAAGGGAACTATACTACTCGATATCAGGAATATTACGAAGCTTTAAGACAGTGTGGTATTGGTGCAGAAACAGATGAAATGACCAATGGAATAGAACAAAGAACCTAGAAACTGATTCATACTTGTATGAAGCATTGGTATATGACAGACGGAAGGATGTAAAATCAACAGCAAAAAGTGAGATTATTTAATAAATAGACCTAGGGAAAAATGATTATCTATATGGAAAAGATAAAATCAGATCCATACCATATAAAAACAAAAATCTTAACAGAAAACATAGATTAGTATCTTTTAGACCTTATGGTAGGAGACTGATTTCTTAAGGCACAGAAAATGTTGGCTATTAAAAAAAGACTGACAAATTTGAATATATTAAAATTAAATATGTTGTTCATCAAAAGAGAAAAGTTAAAAGACAAGTTACAAACTGGGAGAAGATATTAATAATGTAACTGGCAATGAACTAGTATCAAGAATAAAAAACTGTTATGACTAATTTCTTTAGAAACTGATAGCATGAGTTTTTTGCTTCCAATTTTTTATTATGAAATAAACTATATATCAAATATATGTATGTATGTGTCACTCACACACACACACACGCTTTCCCAATCTGTGTTCCCCATAAAAAAAAGAATAACACAATTTAGGAAATAAAACATGACTGTAATAGACATAACTGTTTAACACATTAACTGCCATGTGAGTTGTATTTAACTCACGCTAGTTTTGAACCCAGGGCCTCATGAAGCATATGTAACTCACATGTCTCTTTACCTTGGGAGCTGCATGAACTATTTTTCAAGTTGCATATAACTTATGTGCAGAAAATAATAAAAAATAACAAATTTTACATTAAATTAGAAAGGATTGTTTTGTTTTCTAAGTTTTTATTCTACAGGGTGCCCCAAAAGTCGCCATACATAGGGAAAATGGGAAATTGTAGCTAAATGTATGTTTATTTACAAAATATTCATTACAAAATTTTTCCTTTGGCCCTGTATTTTCGTGATAAAACAACGTGGGCCCCAAGGAAAAACTTTTTTTTTCTAGCGTGGCAGTCAATGTGTTAAGGATAAACATATTGCCCTATTTTGGAAAACACAAGAGAATTTTATTTCCTGTCTCTCAAGTCATATGACTTGCTTTTGGTAAATGAAACGTAAGTAGGAGTGACACATGTCATATAGTGGTGTCAATGTTAAATTAAGCATTTAATTGTCAATGTATAATTTTCAAACTTTTCATCTAGCCATGGTGAATTCCTATATAACAGCACCAAAAGATGGTATGGAGTAGGTGTGGAACAGAGTCAACCCATGCAAACCCATGCAAACCCATGGTATACATGAAACTACAGTGAAAAATAAATCTTTATTATTTTAAACAATTGATATTTTAGGGCTCTTTGTTACTTCAATTTAACTTGGTTTAACCTGATTTCATAATTACCAACACTTCTATTCCTTATGTATTTGTCCCTCCCTGATCCCATTCCCTTGCCTCCCCACCATATACAGTTATGCATCAATTAAAGACGGGGATACATTTTGAGAAATGAGTCATTAGGCAATTCTGTTGTGCAAACAACACAGAGTGTACTCACACAATCCTTGATGGTAAAGCCTACTACACACCTAGGTTATATGGTATAGCCTATTGCTCCTAGGCTACAAACCTGTACAATATGTTACTATACTAAATACTATAAGCAACTGTAATACAATGGTAAGTATTTGTGTATCTAAACATAGAAAAGGTACAGTAAAAATACAGTATTATATTCTTATGGGACCACCATAGTATATGTGGTCCATAGTTAACTGAAATATTGTTATGCTGTACATGACTATATATGTTATATACATTGTCATCCCTTGGTATACTAGGGCGATTGGTTCTAGGACCCCCACATATACCAAAATCTGTGCATACTCAAGTCCCACAGTTGGCCCTGTGGAACCTGTGTATGTGAAAGGTCAATCCTCCTTACATTCAGGTTTTACATTCCCCAAATATTGTATTTTTGATCCACATTTGGTTGAAAAAGTCTGCATATAAGTGGACCTGTACAATTCATACTTGCATTGTTCAAGGGTCAACTATAATTCCATACATATTAACATACATGTTAATGAATGTGGCTATAGGTAATATATTCCCACTATATAGTAGGCCGCTAGGTGAATATACCACAACTTATCAAACCCCATTTTCCTAGATTTAATTACACTTTTAAGAACAGCTAGAAGAGGCTTTAAAATTAAAGATCCAAATTTTCTAGCTTTACAAATGAGAAATTCAGGGTGAAATATTTAGAGGCAGGGCTGGGAGTTCTATATGCCAATCGCTGTGTTTGGCTATGGGTATATAAAGATGTTAAGATGCTTTCTCTGTGCTCAAGTGGTCACTGACTAGTGATTTTGTGTCCATGGTCTAACATTTCAAACCATGGGCCTTGCAGTTCAGGTTCTTACCATCCTCTATCTACCCCAAATCACAGAGATATTTCAAAACATACTTCTACGTAATGAATGTTCTGTTTAATGAATGTCCTGTTTAATTTAGACTTCTACAGTAAGTCTTTTTTACCCTGGAAAACTCGCCTGTGTAACACATAACCTCTGTGAAATATTCCTAAACTCCATCCAATCCCCACCACAGTGAGGTTACCCTTAGCTCTGAAGCAAGCTCTGTACAACATTTACTATCATATTATTTTATGGTTTGTCTCCTCGCCAAAGTATTAGAGTTAGACCAGAGGCCAGGGTACCTGTATTCTGTACATTGGAATATATGAATGGATGTTGAAAACACAGAGCAAAAGAATTGGAGTACATCAAACTAGATAGAGTTAGTTAACCACACAGTATAGTATAACCTTTATTATACAGTTTATAAAGCCTCTGGACAAGCCAAAATATTCCCAGTCTATATAATCTACATTGGCCTTAGATTACTAATTTACTTCCTTTTCCACTTGTCAGTCCTAGATTATTCTCACATCTATGCTAACACCCAATTTTCCCACAAACGCTAATAAAATGCACGGCAGGATTTATTTAATTTTCTCCAAAGTAAAGTATTTAAATGATGGTACCAAGAGTGGTGTAAACTTCTCACAGAAGAATCCCCAGGATCACCACACAGATCTTTATGAAATTTCAGCCACAAACAAAGGACAGTTGATATCACTAAGAGTTTTCCACAAGTATCAGCAAACTTAATTCCTTAATCAAAAGATAAACGAAAAGTACAAGCCGTTCAATGATTACTCTATAAAGCTGGAGCGGGAAGCACAAGATTTTAGCTGACCCCAAAATCAATAGGGCTGTACGTATATAGATACATGAAGCCTTCAAATCTAACTTTTCAGAGACCCTTTTGGTTTGCTGACTTTCAGGAATTGGAAAGAACTGCAAAAATCATCTGGCAGCCAGAAGTGAATGCAATACTCCAGATGTTTTCTGAAAAGCACCGACATTTTTGAGTTTATTCAGACCTTTATGCTCCTTTTCCCCCCAATCATCTGCTGCTATAAATTCATCACAATTCTAATATGATGTGTGCCCCTCCTTCCTTTACCCTGACCCCAACCCTCCAACTACTGATTGGTTTAGCAATCCTCCCTATAGGAGACACCCATGTTGTAAGCTCACTTTCTTTCCCAAGTCCCATTCCTTTCATAGAAAAATGTCAAATCTCTGAAATGGATTCCTGAACCCTCTTTCCTAAAAGAAGATCCCAGCCCCCTGGATTCCCCCTCCCGCCATGGCTCCAAGTACACCCACCTCTGGAGCCCCCTCAATCCTGTCCACCCACTTAAAGTTCCTTCCCTTAACACACACACACACACACACACACACTCTTCCACGCCCCCTTCCAATTTAAAAACTGCAGCCCCGCCCTCCTTCAGAATCAAGAATTAAGCCTCTGCACACACTTCCCGTTACCTTTAATCTGCTTTAGTCTCCTCAGCTCCTCCTCAGAGAAGCCAGCCCAACCCTGCGCCATCTACCCCGGCTGCCAGCACCCCCAGAGCGCCCAAATCTCAGCGCCCCGACTGCCAACACCGCTGCCCAGGCACATCCGGGTTCTTTCCCGGCCGCGTCCAACCAGCCAATCAGCTCGTCGAGCTCCGGACACAAGCCCCTTTCTCGCCCGCATCAGGGTCCCGCTCCCCATGAAGCTGCCTCCAGCAGTGCCTGACAGCTTGCCTAAAGAAACCTTGACACGCAGACATTCATTGTCCCTGACTTGCCTCTGCTCTGTCTCGCGATGTCTCATGCTCGTTGGTCAATCGCTTCAAGAGATAAGGGCGGAAATGGCGGCGCGGATAGGGCTGAAGATAAACAGGCAGTTAGGAAGTGGCTACGGGTCGGTGGCGGAACGGGGAGGGCGCAAGCGTCTCTTGGGGTCCTCTGTAAATTCGCCCAGGCGGAGCTCTGTGTCCGTAGTGGCGGAGCGATGTGCTCTGTGGCTTGTAGGTTTTGCTTTGAAAACCGTGTGCGTGGCCGGGAGAGTGAAGTGCTCTGGAAACGTGCCTCAGATTGACTCAAGAAAATGATCAGATTTAGGCTTTTAATGGTGAAGAAACACTTAAGAGGGCTGGGGTATAATTCATTGAAAGGAAACAGACACGTTTGCCATAACCAGGTCTCTCTCAGGCTGTAGCGTCTCCCAGATTTCTTTTGCTTGTGGGTTGATTCGTTGATTTTTTTTTTAATGTTCTTGCTAATATGTTATCTTTCTCCTAAGGAATGTGTTAAATATCTCTCCTTAAAAATAGATCTTCCATCTGTTTTTACGTGAAGGAGACAACGTAAAACGTCCGTGCTGGGGGATGGGAAAACATTCCTTAGGCTCCTGCCTGGAGTCCTCTTTTCATAGTTCTGGTTCTGCCTTGAACACTAACTTCTCTGGGCTTCCGTTTCCTCATTTTAAGTAGGGTTGCGAAGACTAAAAGATGCAGGAGTTTTCGAAGTACACAGATCACGGTGATTTAGAAAGGAGTTACTCTATTTTTCAAGTTTCTGTTTTCAGTGTTTTGCAGTAACAACACCACCTCATTATCTTGCCTTACATTAAAAATCAAGATGTGACTTTTGGCTTTAGTGTGTCGATATTTTGAAACAAATTGAAGGAATACACCAGAAAGTAAAACACCACACCAAGAAAAAAGTTGAAATGAGTACTTCAGATTTAGTAACTGATCAGAAGGTGAAGGATGTTTGGGAAATTCCAAATTTATCAATTTAATCTTTGAGCTTTTAATGTCCAGTTGTTTTTGAAATTTGGGGATGCCACAGACCCTTCATTTTAAATGTGGACTCATTTTTCATAACATTAGAAATTAAAATGCCATCTAAAAGGATTGGAGGTGACAGTTTCATACAGTTTTTGAACATAGACTAGATACATTTAAAGTAATGCTATAGATTGTCTAGCTCCAAAATAGTAGATGGGTGTCAGTGGCAATCTGGTAGTTAATTCAGTTTCCCGTTTGCAAGCAACAGCCATCTAGTTCATCTAATAACAACGTTAAACCACCCTTTGTGCCCCTTGTTGAATTTTATACATAAAATTTTCTTTAGTTTACTCTAGGGGAATTTTAGGAATTATTAATAATCTTAGAGATGGAAATTATGGCATTTTAAAAGGTTTTGCATTGGCAATGAATGAGAAACAAAGCATGAGTCAGATGTAGTAAAAGATAATAAAACCCATCTCTATAAAATTATACTTTCCAGGCTGGGCGCGGTGTCTCATGCCTGTAATCCTAGCACTTTGGGAGGCCAAGGTGGGAGAATTCCTTAAGGTCAGGAGTTCAGACCCTTCTATTCAAAAAATAGAAAAATTAGCCAGACGTGGTGGCACGGACCTGTAGTCCCAGCTACTCTGAAGGCTGAGGCAGGAGAATTGCTTGAGCCCAGGAGTTTGAGGTTGCAGGGAGCTGTGATGACACCACTACACTCTAGCCAGGGCCACAGAGTGAGACTCTGTCTCAAAAAAATGAACAAAAAAAAAAATTATAATTTCTGGTTTTCAAGATTCTAAATCTGTGGTTTCTTTTGGCTCTTCCTCATGGTGGCTGGTTTCTTCAAATGATGTGTAATATTTTAGTGGGAGTTTATCTTCAAAGAAGTGCTTTGTTCTGTGGAAGTCCTCTGTTGCCTGGGTTGGGAGAATGTCTCTACAGGTTGGTTTTACTGGGCCCTAGAAGTTTCAATTGTGTTAAACCAAACTTAAGGTAATTTTTTCAGCTTATAATGTGAATTTGGGTCCCACTCTCATATATGATACAGGTCTCAGTGTCAGTTTTTTAAAGTGCCTATATAGATAGATATTTTACATATATATCTATGTATAGATATGTACCCAAAGATAGCAAGTTTCCTTACTGCTTTTCCAGAGCAGTAGGCTGAGGTTTTTCTCATCTTCTGTTAATACGTGGTCCGTCTTTTCCAGGTTCTCAACTTTATTTCAGCAACCTTGTCTTCAAATATGTGTAGGAATCCCAATCCTCAGGACCTGTAGTTAGGTAGAGTCCCCCTTTGTATATGTCTTTTGCTTTCCTATAAATTCTGTGATGTATTTTTTTTTGTTTAAATAAAAACATGTGCATTATTCGGCATTTTTATGGATAGGGGACCATCTGTGACAACTTAGACTGTAATGTAATCTTCAGTTGATTCTCCATCAGAGCCACTGAATAATCTTTTAAAAATAAAAATCTAATCATGTCTGTAGCCTAATTAAAACTATAAAATGGCTTCCCAGCACACTTTGCATAAAATCCTGGTTCCTACAGGATCCTATATGATCTGACCCCTGCCTACCTCTCTTATCTGATCATTATGTTGTCTTTCCCTTTACTCCACACTCTGTGTGCTCCAGCCAAATTGGCTTTCTTTAGGCTTTTGGAATACATCAGACTCTCCTTTCTCCCTACTGCCTTCCCAGGACTTTCCCAAATGCTGTTCCTTTGACTATGATCTTTCCCTTATCTGGCTGGTTCTTCCTGCCTCCTCAGGTTTTGGCCTAAATGTCCACATAGAGACTTTCTATGGCCATCATATTTAAATAGCCCTCCCCCCCACCAATTTCTGTGTTCTTTATTACTTTTACGGCACTAGTTACAATTTCTCAATCTAGTGACCTGAGATAATTTAAGGCATCTCCCCTCCTTATCAGACTGGGTTGCCAGATTTGCCAGCATTTGCCCATGAGCTTGAAGTGACCCATGCCCTAATCCCTTTTATTACTGCTAGTTGTCCCCAACCCCTTCCTCCCACCCCACAAGCCTTACTCTTCATTCCTGCCTCTCATGACTCAGGGACAGAGGACTACCCTCCCCATTCATTATGCCCTCCTTGCTCAGGATCTGTAAGTAAAAATCTTTGAACTTGTTTAATATTGTGGTGGTGCATTGAATTTACACCTTCCAGCTGAAGAACTAGGAGGTGCTGCAGGCTGAGTTTTCCCTGGGTTACTGGGAAGAAAACAAGGTTGGGCTCCCAGCCCTAGAGTGATGGTCAAGCAGGCATAAAGTGGACACAGGTCAGAAAAAAGCCACAAGGGTGTCTGCCAGTATAAACAAATTCCCTGTGTGATGGGCTCCCTGGTCTCAGGTTGGACAACTATGCATTAGGCTGTCCACCAGGTAAAATAAATATCTTTTGAAACACCCATGTCTAGCCTCCCCTTCCTTTCTCAATACGGCAGGTTGCTAGCCTCTCTGGTACTGTGACCCCCAATTTAGCTGTGCATTCTCAAAACAATAGGTCTTACACATCTTCTGTCGGATTTATCCTTAAGTATAAATGATGCTGTTATAGTGTTATTTTTTAATTTCAATTTTTACTTATTTTGTACCTATATATGCTATGATCTGAATGTTGGTGTCTCCTACACAAATTCTTATGTTGGAATGTAATTCCCAATGTGATAGTATTAAGAGGTGGAGCGTTTAGGAGGTAATTAGGCAGGGTCCTCATGAATGGGATTAGTGCCCTTATAAAAGAGGCTTGAGAGAGCCTGCTTGCCCCTTCTGCCATGTGAGGATGCAGCAAGTCACCACCTATGAAGCAGAGTGCTAGCCCTTACCAGATACGAAATCTGCCAGTGCCTTGATCTTGGACTTTCCGGCCTCCAGAACTGTGAGTAATAAATTTCTGTTGTTTGTAAGTTATCCAGTCTAAAGTATTCTTTTTAGCAGCCAAATGGACTAAGACAATATAGAAATAAAACTGACTTATGTCTGTTGATCTTGTGTCCTCTGACAATGTGGAACACAGGTATAGTAGCATTTTCTTGGGGGTAGATTTCATTGGATTTTCTACATAGACAATCATGTCTGCAAATAAACACAGTTTTACTCCTTTTTTCCCAATCTCTTGCCTTATTGCACTGGCTAGATCCACCAGGCCAATGCTGAATCAAAGTGAAATCAGACACCCTGTCCTTTTTCTGATCTTAAGGGAAAAACGATGTCTTTCATCATTAAGTATGATGTTAACTTTAGATTTTTCATCAATGCCCTTTATCAGGTTGATGAAATTTGGTTTTGGTCCTAGTTTGCTGGGGATTTTTATCAAAATGGATAATGAATTTCGGTGCATGCTTTTTCTGAGTCTATTGAGATGATCATGTGATTGTTCTCTTTCAGATTGTTAATATAGTCAATTGCATTGATTGATTGGCCAATGTTACACCAATCTTGCATTCCTGGGAAAAACTTCACTTAAACATGATGTATTATCCTTTGTATATATTGTTGGATTTGATTGACTAAAATTTTGTTTAGAAATTTTGCATACGTTCATGAGGGATATTGATCTGTAATTTTGTTTTTTGTAATGTCTTTGTCTGGTTTTGGGATCAGGGTAATACTCTGACAGAAGGAGTTGAGAAATAGTCTCCTCTTTTCTATTTTCTGGAAAAGGAAGTCTCTCCTGTTCAATTTTCTGTCATAATTGCAGATTTGTTCATTTCTCCTTGCAGTTTTCTCACTTTTGCTCCATGTATCTTGAAGCTCTCTTATTAAGTGAGGAAATGTTTGGGTTTGTATGTCTTCTTGATTCTTTGACTCATTTACCATGATGAAATGACCTTCTTCTTCCTTGCTAATTTTGGTCTGAAATCTACTTTGGCAGATATTAATATAGCCACTCTAATTTTCTTTTGATAAATATTAGCATCAGTACATCTTTTTCCCTTTTCTAATGATTTTCTCTTTTTCCCTTTGTTAACTTATTAGCTATAGTCTTTGTTTTGCTATTTTAGTGATTGCTTTAGGATAATATTGCTTTTTCCCTCCTGGCCTTTAGGCTATTTTTTTGTACATTTCACTTATGCATATGTCATAAAACCCACACTACAAAGTCATTATTTTTCTTTAAACAGTCAGTTATCTTTTAAATAGAATTAAATAAGAAAGTCTTATATATTTACCCATATAGATACAGTTTCCTGTGCTCTTCATTTTGTTGTGCAGATCCATGTTTCTGTTGGGTATCATTTTCCTTCTGCCTGATGGACTTGTTTTAGAATTTCTTACACTGCAAGTCTTCTGGTGGTGAATTCTTTCAGCTTTTATATATAAATGAAAAAAGTCTTTTTTCTTTTTTTTTTTGGCCTTTCTTTTTGAAAGACATTTCACTGGGTATAAAATTCAACTTTGACTTTTTTTTCTTTCAGTACTTTGTAGATTCAGCTCCACTCTTCTAGCTTGCATTGTTTCTGATGAGAAATCTGCTATCATCCTCATCTTTGCTGCTTCACACATAATGTATCTTTTTTCTCTGTCTGCTTTTAAGATTTTTACTGTATTTTACTGTTTTTGATCAATTTTAATATGATATGCCATGGTGTAGTTTTCTTTTTTTTTTTATTTCAGAATACTATGGGGGTACAACACTTTGGCTATATATATTGCCCGTGAACTGCCCGTGTCAGAGCTACAATCGTGGTCATCTCCCAAACTGTGCTCCCCACATCCATTCAGTGAGAGTTTTTCCCATCCCCTCCACCCCCCTCCCGGCCACCCGCCCCCTGATGAATATTATTGCCCTATGCGATGTAGGTGTTGATCAGTTAGTACCAATTTGATGGTGAGTACCAGTGGTGCTTGTTTTTCCATTCCTGTGACACTTCGCTTCGAAGGATGGGTTCTAGCTCCAACCAGGATAATACCAGATGTATTAATTCACTATTGTTCCTTATTGCTGAGTAATACTCCATGGTATACACATTTTATTAATCCACTCGTGTATTGATGGGCACCTGGGTTGTTTCCACATCTCTGCAATTGTGAATTGGGCTGCTATAAACATTTGTGAACAGATGTCTTTATTATAAAATGTCTTTTTGTCCTTTGGGTAAATACCCAGTAGTGGGATTGCTGAGTCAAATGGTAGTTCTACTTTTAATTCTTTGAGGTATCTCCATATTACTTTCCATAGAGGTTGTACTAACTTGCAGTCCCACCAGCAGTGTATGAGTGTTCCTATCTGTCCACATCCCCGCCAACATTTGTTGTTTGGGGATTTTTTGATATGAGCCAATCTCACTGGAGTTAAGTGATATCTCACTGTGGTTTTGATTTGCATTTCCATGATGATTAGAGAAGTTGAGCAATTTTTTATATGTTTGCTGGCCATTTTTCTGTCTTCTTTGGAAAAGTTTCTGTTCATGTCCTTTGCCCATTTTTTAATAGGGTTGTTTGATTTTTTCTTGTTGATTTTCCTAAGATCTGTATAGATTCTGGTTACCAGCCCTTTATCAGAGATGTAGCACGCAAATATTTTCTCCCATTCTGTAGGTTGTCTGTTCACTCTAGTGATAGTTTCCTTGGCTGTGCAGAAGCTTTTTAATTTGATCAGGTCCCATGTATTTATTTTGGTTGCTGCTGTGATTGCTTTGGGGGTCTTCTTCATAAATTCTTTGCCTAGGCCAATGTCCATAAGAGTTTTTCCAATGTTTTCTTCAAGAATTCCTATGGTTTCATGACTTAGGTTTAGATCTGTTATCCATTGTGAGTTGATTTTTGTGAGAGGTGAGAGGTGTGGGTCCAGTTTCAGTCTTCTACACATGGCCATCCAGTTTTCCAAGCACCATTTGTTGAATAGGGAATCTTTTCCCAGTTTCCTTTTTTTTGAGATTTGTCAAAGATCAGGTGACTGTATGAGGTTGGTTTTATATTTGGGTTCTCAGTCCTGTTCCATTGGTCTACGTGTCTGTTCTTGTGCCAATACCATGCAGTTTTGGTTACTATAGCCTTGTAGTATAGTTTGAAGTCTGGTAGATAGATGCCTCCCAATTTGTTCTTTTTGCTTAAGATTGCTTTGGCTAGACGGGGTCTTCTCTGGTTCCACATGAAGCATAGAATTATATTTTCTAGATTAGCAAAAAATGATGTTGGTATTTTGATAGGGACTGCATTGATTCTGTAAATCACTTTAGGTAGCAAAGCCATTTTTACTATGTTGACTCTGCCTATCCAAGAGCATGGTAGGGTTTTCCACCTATTTACATCCTCTGCAATTTCTTTTCTCAGTGTTTTGTAATTCTCTCTATATAGGTCTTTGACCTCCTTAGTTAGATATGTTCCTAAATATTTAATTTTCTTTGTTGCTATTGCGAAAGGTATTGCATCTTTAATTTGTTTCTTGGCTTGATTGTTATTAGCATATATGAAGGCAATGGATTTGTGTGAATTAATTTTGTATCCTGAGACTTTGCTGAATTCATTTATCAATTCCAGTAGTCTCTTGGTTGAATCTTTGGGGTTTTCTATGTATAATATCATATCGTCTGCGAATAGTGAAAGTTTGACCTCTTCTGCCCCCATCTGGACACCCCTAATTCCTCTGTCTTGTCTAATTGCTGTGGCCAGGACTTCCAGCACTATGTTGAAAAGAAGTGGAGATAGTGGGCACCCTTGTCTGGTGCCAGTTTTAAGGGGGAATGCTTTCAATTTTTCCCCATTCAGTATGATATTGGCTGTGGGTTTATCATATATGGCTTTAATAGTTTCGAGGTATGAGCCTATATTGTTAAGAGTTCTTATCATAAAAGGATGCTGGGTTTTGTCAAAAGCTTTTTCTGCATCCATTGAAAGGATCATATAATCTTTGTTCTTGCTTTTATTTATATGGTGAATTACATTCATAGATTTGCGTATGTTGAACCATCCCTGCATCTCGGGGATGCAGCCCACCTGATCGTGATGAATTATTTTTTTGATGTACATTTGAATTCAGTTTGCAAGGATTTTATTGAGAATTTTTGCATCTGTATTCATAAGGGATATTGGTCTGTAGTTTTCTTTTTTTGTTGTGTCCTTTCCTGGCTTTGGTAACAAGGTGATATTGGTTTCGTAGAATGAGTTTGGGAGGACTCCATCCTTCTGGATATTTTCAAATAATTTCTGCAGTATAGGCACCAGTTGTTCTTTGTAGGCTTGGTAGAATTCAGGTGTGAACCCATCTGGTCCAGGACTTTTTTTCGTGGGAAGATTTTTTTTTACTGCTTTGATTTTGGTGCTTGATATTGGTCTGTTTAGAAATTCTGTTTCTTCCTGGTTGAGCCTAGGGAGGTAGTGTGTTTCTAAGAATTTGTCTATTTCCTCCACATTTTCGTGTTTGTGGGCATAGAGGTTTTTGTAGTATTCGAAGATGATGTTTTGTATTTCCATGGTATCAGTTGTGACTTCTCCTTTCTCATTTCTAATTGAGCTTATTAGAGTCCTTTCCTTTCTGCTTCTGGTCAACCTGGCGAGTGGCCTGTCTATTTTGTTTATCTTTTCAAAGAAACAACTTTTCATTTTATTAATCTTCTGTATTGTTCTTTTGTTCTCGGTTTCATTTAATTCTGCCCTGATCTTGGTTATTTCTTTTCTTCTGCTGGCTTTAGGATTGCTTTGCTCTTCCTTTTCCATTTCCTTAAGATGATTCATTAGTTTACTGATTTGTGACCTTTCTGTCTTATGGATGTGGGCATTTAAGGTGATAAGTTTTCCTCTCAGGACTGCTTTTGCTGTATCCCACAGATTTTGATAACTTGTGTCCCCATTATCGTTTAGTTCGAAGAATCTTTTGATTTCCTTTTGAATCTCCTCCTTGACCCAATAATCTTTCAGCAATAGATTGTTTAGTTTCCACATTTTTGGAGGATGATGTGAGTTTCTGTTGGAATTGATTTCTAATTTTATTCCGCTGTGGTCTGAAAAGATACATGGTATGATTTCTATTTTTTTGAATTTGTTTAGATCTGTTTTGTTGCCTAGGATGTGGTCAATTTTAGAGAAAGTTCCATGAGCTGATGAGAAGAATGTATATTCAGTGTTATTTGGGTGGAGTGTTCTGTAGATATCTGTTAGGCCCAAATGTTCCAGAGTCCTGTTTAGGTCTTTTATTTCTCTATTTATTTTTTGTTTGGAGGATCTGTCCTGTTCGGTCAGTGGGGTGTTGAAGTCCTCTGCTATTATGGCATTGCTGTTTATTATGTTGTCTAGATCTAGCAGTATTTGCTTTATGTACCTGGGCGTTCCTGTGTTGGGTGCATAATTGTTTAGGATTGTTAAATCCTCTTGTAAGATTTTTTCCCTTCACCACTATATAGTGTCCATTTTTGTCCTTCTTTACTTTTGTTGATTTCAAGTTTATATCATCTGAAATAAGGATGGCTACTCCAGATTTCTTTTGGTTTCCATTGGCCTGGAAATTTGTATTCCATCCTTTCACCTTGAGTCTGAGTGCATCTTTGTGTGTAAAGTGTGTTTCCTGAAGACAACAGATACTTGGCTTGTATTTTTTAATCCATTCAGCCAGCCTATGTCTCTTCAATGGGCAATTCAAGCCATTTACATTTATTGAGAGAATTGATATTTGGGGTAGATTTCTGTTTATTCTATTGGGTGGTGTTTTTTGTTTTACCTCTTACATCATTGTAGAATCTGGTTTCTGGGGTTTTAGCTTTTGCGTAGTTTTACATAGGTGGGTGTCTGTTGCGCTGGTTAGTGTATAATTCAGGTCTAAGCACTTCTTGCAAGGCCGGTCTGGATTTAGCAAATTCTATCAGTGATAGCTTATCTGGAAACGTCTTTATTTCTCCCTCGTATAAGAAGCTTAGTTTGGCAGGATACAGAATTCTGGGTTGGCCTTTGTTTTGTTTTAGGAGACTGATGACGTCTCCCCATTCCCTTCTGGCTTGTAAGGTTTCAGCTGAGAAAGCTGCAGTTAATCTGATCGGTTTCCCTTTATAGGTTATCTGCTGTTTTTGTCTTACAGCTCTGAGGAGTGCCTCTCTTGTGTTTACTTTGGTCATTCTAATAATTATGTGGCGTGGTGAATGCCTTTTCATGTTGAGTCTCCCAGGAGTCCTGTGTGCTTCCTGTACTTGGATAGTGAGATTTCTGGCTAAGCCATGGAAATTTTCCTCTACTATTCCTTCAAATACATTTTCCAGCCCATGAGAATTTTCTTCCTCTCCCTCAGGGATGCCTATGATCCTTATGTTTGGCCTCTTTACATAATCCCACATTTCTTGTATGCTTTTTTCATGCCTCTTGTTTTTGTGTTCTTTCTCTTCGACTGTTTTATTTAGCGCATAGGAGTTGTCTTCTAGCTCTGAAATTCTTTCCTCTGCATGGTCCAGCCTATTCTTAAGGCTTTCCACTGTGTTTTGTAGACCCTTGAATGCTTCTTTCATTTCTAGGATTTCTATTTGATTTTTCCGTAATATTTCTATTTCTTTGGAGAATTTTTCGTTCATTTCTTGCATTTTTCTTGTGGTTTCTTTGTGCTGGGATTCAATTTTCTCTTGAATTTCATTGAGCTTTCTTATAATCCATAAATGAAATTCCTCTTCTGTCATTCTACCCATTTAATTTGAGTTGGTATCCATTGCTGAGGAACTGATGGTTTCTTTTGGAGGTGACTTTTCACTCTGATTTTTCATGTTCCCTGAGTTCTTTCGCTGTTTTTTCTCATCTGGCCTCTTGGTTGAGAGCTGGGGGTGTTAGGGCTAGTTTATGGCCCTGTCTCCAGGCCCACAATTTTCGTTCCTTGGCAGAGCCAGGGAGAGCAGTAGTGGCCTATATTGCCTTAGGTGTATATTAGCAAGTTTGGTGGATCTTGAGTTATCTCTGGCCTGTTGTCTTCTCCTCTTCCCGGTGGAGTGTGGTGAGAATGACCTCCCAGCTTGGGCTCTAAGCTAGTGAATAGTACTTGAGGATATGAGTCCACAGCTCCCTTTTAGCTAGGTATTCTGTTATGTCCATGGCAGACTCTGATCCCCCAGTTGGGGTATGCGAAAGTCCCATACTTTGGGAGGGGCCTTGTAGCTCCTAGGGGTTACTTTGACCCTGCTCGTCCTGAGGTGCAGGTAGAAACACAATTTCTTTTGGCTGCAGTGTGAAAGCTGAATTGGGAAAATTCTACACAGCTCAGAGGTTGCTTATCTAGCCGCGTGTGCCTGTCCTTCTGATGTGCGTCTCTGCGTGATACTGGTTGATAGGGGGATCTCAAATTGTGCACCCCTTTTCCACCACTAGACCCCAAGGCGAGGTGGGTGGCTGTCTCTATCCCCAGCAGTCTCCACCGGGGGGATGTTCCCACGGGGAGGGGGAAATAGTGGCCACTGCAAGTGCTCTTGGATTGCACGAAATTCCCTAATGGAGTGGGCAGTGTTATGGGGAGCTGCTTTGGTTCAGCCTGTGGCTCTTGAGATATTTGGTTGTCATGAGAGCCAGCAGTTATACCAAATGAGTCACTATAGCCAGCAACCTTCAAAATGACCGATCTCTGGGGTACAGGAGGGCTGGGACCTGAAGGGCGGGCACTAGGACCAGCACGTAGCGGACTCGTTGGAGGCCAGAGCTGGGGTAGCGGAACTAGATAGACGAGCTGCAAACTGTTTCCAATACCCAAAGGTCCTGCTGCTATAGTTCCGGGATCTCTTCCCACCTGGAACCCACGGATGCAGCTATCCCTGGCCACCAAAGGCAAAGCCTGTCTCGCCCCCATGGACTAGCCCCAGGCCGGGGCGGGGCGGAGCTAGAGATGCGGCTCACAGCTCCGCATGGGCGGCTGTAAAGATGGCGGCCGCTGCCAGCCTGGCGCACAACCGGGCTCTGATCGCGCCAGGAGCGCAGTTTTTTCTGCCGGCAGTTGTTAGCAACCTCTAAGGGCGTGTCCCGCTCTCGGTTAAACTCCTGGGCCCAGTCCCGCTGACTTCTAGTGGCACAGTGCCGGCCTGTGGGTTCCCGGGCACTGTCCCGGGAAGCTGTATCTCTGCTCAGTCCCTGCCCGATTCCTCCCAGCCCTCAGCAGTCTCTGTATATTGCAGCTGAGAGTTCTGTTTGGCTCTCACAATTGCCTCCTCTCCACAGGGTATACTGTCTCACGCCACTGCTTTGCCCCAACACTGGGCTTGTCCCTGACTGCGCGTATGGGGAGGGGCGTAACCGCTTGGGGGGCAGGTCGCGCTGTGCCGACCTGGCGAGCGCGTCCTTCCCGCTCTCTGGGCTCTATTGTGCTCTGTGCGCTCTCCGATCTTTGTGAAAATTTTGTACCTGTTTTCTTGGGCTGGGCGTTTGGAGTTGTTTCTCTGTAATTCACAATGCTGTTTTCGGAGTGAGTGGTCCGTGGTCGCAGGTAGCCGCTGGCATTTTTCACTTCCTTCCCTAGGAATGGTGCGGTGGGAGGACTCTATCAGACCGCCATTTTTTCCCCAACGGTGTAGTTTTCTTTATATTTTTCATGCTTGGAATCCTTTGAGATACCTGAATGTGTGGGTTTATAATTTTCATCAAATTAGAAAAATTCCCAGGCATTATTTCTTTAAGTGTATTATTTATTCTTCCTTTTTTCTCCTGTTCTTTTGGGGTTTCTATTAAATGTAAATGTTAGCCACTTGAAGTTTTCCTATAGCTCACTGATGGTCTTTGCATTTTTTAACATCCTTTATTCTCTTTTTGCTTCATTTTCTATAGTTTCTATTGCTACATCTTCAAGTTCACTAATATTTTTAGTATTTTCTTCTCCAGTGTCTAATCTTTTGTTAATCTCATCTAGTGTATTTTTCATCACAGGCATTGTAGTTCTCATCTTTAGATGTTTAATTTGAGTATTTTTTATATTTTTGACATCTTTCCTTAACTTTTTGAACATATAGAATAAAGGAATGAAAAATATTAATATCCTTGTCTGCTGTTTCTAGTAACCATGTTAGTTCTGGATAAGTTTCAATTGATTAATTTTTTCCTTCATTATTCATATTTTCCTACTTCTTTGCATGCATGGAAATCTTCTATATGATTCAAGGCATTGTCAATTTTAACTTGTTGGGTGCTAGCTATTTTTGTTTTCCTATAAATATTTTTGAGCTTTGTTCTGAGATGCAGTTAGGTTACTTGAAAATAGTTTCATATTTTTGAGTCTTACTTTTAGAATTTGTAACATAACCAGGGAAATAATTAGTCAAGGACTTATTTCCTACTACTAAGGCAAGACTTTTCTAAAAGGATACTCTACCAGATACTCTGGGAATTGTGAATTTTCAGTTTGACTGGTGGGAACAGGCACTATTCCTGGTCTATGAATGCTGTGTACTATACCCTCTGATGTTTTTGCATCGTTCTTTCTCTGATGTTTTAGTCCATTTTGTCCTGCTATAACAGAATATCAAACACTGGGTAATTTATAAATAATAGAAATTTATTTCTCACAGTCTGGAGGCTAGAAAGTCTAAGATCAAGGTGTCTGAAATGGGCCTGGTCTTGACTTCCAAGATGGTGCCTTGAATCCAGCATCCTCCAGAGAGGAAGAACACTGTTCCTCACATGGCAGAGGAGTGGAAGGACCAAGAGAGGGAGAACCTACTCCCGGAAGGCATTAACACCCCACCCCCACCTCAAGGGGGTCCAGCCCCTATGGCCTAATCACCCCTTAAAGGCTCCACCTTCAATACCAGTACATTGGCAATTAAATTTTAATATAAGTTTTAGAAGGGACAAACATTCAAACCGTAGCACCTGGCCTCATGTAGTTTCCTCCCTTGCATGTGCTGGTCACCACTTCGTGAATACTTGAGGAAGACCCCGTGCTGGTCTCCATGGTTCTTTTTCTATGCAGTTCTCTGCCTTCTGATACCTTACAATGCAAATTCTAGGCCCGTTGTTCTCCTTGCGCTCTGAATTCTCCTCAACTAGGAGTCTCCCAGGCTTTGTCTGATCTTCTGCATCCCCCACCGCTCCCATGCTGTGGCCTGGAGACTCTCTCAAGGCAGTAAACTAGGGCAGTCATCGGGTTTGCCTCATGCTTTTCTCATCTTTCGGGGATCACTGTCCCTCATTGCCTAATATCCTGTGTCTTGAAAACCATTGTTTCAC
This sequence comes from Daubentonia madagascariensis, assembly GCA_023783475.1. NCBI lineage: Eukaryota > Metazoa > Chordata > Mammalia > Primates > Daubentoniidae > Daubentonia > Daubentonia madagascariensis. Next base: position 32,768,591 of record JAKFHU010000978.1, read on the forward strand.
ATGTTCTATTTGTTGGTTTATTTTGGATTGTTTTAGAAGGGAGCATAAATTCTGTCCCTGTTACTCTATTTTGGTGAAAAGTACAAGTCCCAGCATAGGTATCAATTATTATTCTCATTTTGTAGATGAGGAAACTGAGGCACCAAGAGATTAAGTTAGTTGTCCATGCTTGCACAGCTTGGTAGTAGCAGAGCTGGAATTGAAACTTGAGCAGTATGGCTTCAGAATCTATGATCTTAACTACCCTGCCATTCTACTTTTTTAATATTTCTCAGTTTACTAAGAACTGTGGCAAACATTTCATTAAATTCCTATGTAGCTCACAGAGCAGCCTGTGAATATGACTGACAGTTCTTAACCCCACAACCCCGTTGTATTTGCATTTGCAAAAGCATGTGCTTCGTGCGCTTGTTCATTCAGATGAATATTTAATAAGTGAATATCGTGTATTCTAACAAAGGAAAATGAAATATTTCTGAGGCTGTTTTTAGTCATTGACTCTCCCAGTTTCACTCTACCTTGGAATTTTCTGGCTCAAGTTCCCTAAGTTCTTCATTTTTTCCAACTTCTCTTAATCCATTCCTCAAACTGTTGTAGATGGCCTGAATGGTTCCCTTTTTTTAAGCTTTGTATCCATGGCATCAGATACTAGGAAATATGGTGATTATTTGTATCTAAAAATCATTTGAAAATGAAGGCCTACAAGTAATTTAGCAGCTTGCATTTTCCTTTGGGAAGCATTCAGAGCTCTTTCCATCAGCTTTCAGATTCCAATTTGTGCCTTCATATTAGAACTTTTGTCTGTCCCTGAGTGTACAACAATTAGGCAGCAAAGAGAGATACGGAGGAAAGTATTATATTTTTGTTTACTCTTGCACTACAAGTAAAGAACAATGCCTGAGATGGTGGCTTAATAAATGAATGGATGGATGGATGAATCAAGGTATTCAGATGGTCAACTGGAGGAGCCAAAGGGAGGCTGACCTGGGCAATAATAAGCTGCAGACAGCATATTCAGTATAAAGTGAATACCTAGCACCCAGGCAATTGAGTCTTGACTATATGATGTTCTGGTTTTGGGATGTGTTTTCTACTTACATTTGAATACAGTTGTTTTTTAATTTCAGAATTCATCATACTTACAATAAGGAAATCATACTGACTCTAAATAGATACTGGAAAATTGAGTTTCTCTTTCCCTTACCATGTGCTATCTTCACTGGAATATTTTAAATATGTCTTCCAATGAAGAGGCGATTTCTTTTAAGTGCACTGTATTTCAAGTATTTTTAAAAAATGAAAACACATAAAAAGCATTAACTAGAACTGCTAGGCAAAATAGCTCTTCTGTTTAATAGTTTCCATCAGTCCTCAGTTTAATTACCATGTTATTCTGCCAGCTTTCTCCAGAAATAATTGACTGAATGAAGTCATTTCATTGGATATTTACAAACACTAGACTTGTAAAGGGGGTATCTGTCAATTCCCCTTTGGCTTGGAAATGACTGAGGCTGATCTGGCAGTGCACAGCTGCTATTTTGGGCTCAGCATGTTTTCATAGTCACCAACTCAGTAAGATGATGGGAAGGAGAGAGAGGAAGGTAAAACTTTTGGCTTTTATGCTCAGTCTTAGTTTTGTAATTTTGTAATTTTTGCGGTGAAAAATGAGTGAGTAAAACCCTGATTTGGTCTAAGACACAAAGTGGTTGGATAGTGATTTTTTGTGTATGTTGTTAGAATGTCCTGTTAGATTATGAGTACTCTGGAAAGAATCTGCAAAGCTTTGGGTATCTATAGTCAAACCTTAAACATTGGCTTATCAATTATGATAAAAATGGATTGCTAAAGTCAGTTTATTAATGTTATTCATTTAATATCTGGAATAAAGTGTTTTTGTTTTGGATTAAATAATAAGATTTGATTTTGAAGACATAATGTCAAATGCAGAACAGACCAGATGAAGATTAGCCTGGAAATTATTTTGTCTCAGGCAGCCTACAGGAAATTCCAAAAGACAAGGTCAATATAAATGAAGCTTTTAAAGAATTGGAGTAGAATGCCAAATTGTGATACTGTAAATGCAAGTTTAAAAATGTCAGTCCCTACTACATAGAAAAAATTGATGCAGAAGCTTCACATGGTCTTCAGAAGGAATTCCAACTGTGGTAATATTTACAATGTGATGATTTCATAGTGGCTATTCATAGTCTTAAAATGTTAAGAAGTGGGAAGATTGGATATAAGACTACTTTGGATACAGTGCTCATTAAAAAAAACAGAATAGTAGAGGTGATACACGTCTTAAGAGGCATACTAAAAAGTGAGATGGTTGAAGCTAATATAATTATGAAGAGTATAGAAAGAATGAACTCAGATTTATTTCTTATTTGAATCTACATTTCAGCAACAGAGCAGAATGAAATCTCTTAAAGATGACCCCAGAGTAATCCAAAGTGAAGTTCAGTCTATAATATTATCTATAATTTAAATTTGACCATCTCAAACACACTTTATAAATTTGTTGAAAACCCATTTGCATCTTATATGGTAGCAGGAAGTTATGCAGGGCATGAAAGCTATACAGTTTTGTGGGGCCTCCTTAAGAAAAAAGAATATAACACTGTAAATATACACTTAATTATGGGGAGTCAGAAGCCTCAAGCAAGTGAGGGGTCCTCAAGCTTGAGCTTTAGTAGCTTCAGGTCAGTCTGCTTCTGGTTAACAAATTTCATTTCATTTATATAGAGTGAAAAGATTCATTGTAAGTAAAGAATAACTAGAATATCAGTGTAGTGGAAAGAGGAGTGGATTGTGATTTAAGACCTGTGTTCTAGCCTAGGCTGACTCATTCATTTCATTGTTCATTTACTGAATACAGCATTGTAAAAGGCATTATGGAAGTGGCTGTGAATACAAAGGTCCTGTGCTTAAGAAGTAAAGCACTCCATGCCCAATCTGAATTTGAGAAATAGTGTATACTCTACCCCTCTTAGTGGGACACAATAGACTTTGGCATATTAATGGCTCTGAGAGGTTTTACTGTTAAAAAACAAACACTTCACACACACAAAAGATTTAATTTCATTTATCCAGTTTTTTCCTTTTTAATGTGTGTAACATATATTAACATCACCTGGAAGACATTTTGGTAAATGCTGTTGTGAGGAATTACCTCATTCAGCTTTCTTGACTATTATAGCTGTTCTCAGGTTTTTCTCTTTGGCCAAGTGGAAACTCCCATTCTTATCAGGTGATGGAATCAACATTCCCAGCAGTGTATTTTAGAGAGATTGCACACTTGGAACTCAGTTGGCAGCTATTATCAACTGATACCACCCAACAAGCAGAGATTGGTGGTGGGGTATGAATAGGTGCTTAACTAGGATTGGGGGACTGGCTCTTCATAGCCCGGGCTTGTTCTTCCTGATTCCTGGGAAGACTTTCCTTTTAAGCATCCTTCAGTCTTAAATGAGCTCTCCACTTTAGTGGTGTTGCCTTCTGTGTTTGTAGCAGTTACTACACTTGAGTGTGAATACCACCCAAGCAGCCTGTGCAGTGGTTGGAGGCCCAAGCAAAGGTAAGATTCTACCCCTTCTTCAGAGTATTTCTGAATGTAGAGACCTGAAAGGAGGCCTCTTGCCAAGCATAGCTTGGAATTTAAACTTAATGCCAGAGTCACCACACCTTTTTTAGGGTAATTACCACTTAACCAAACATTTCTGAGTTCCTTATAAATTGGCCCCCTCAGTCACTTAACCATTTTAGTAGCTCTTCTCTGAACTCCATCCAACTTTCCCACAATTCTGGTAACAAGGTGCTCTGTAGGGAAATCAGTGTCCAGGTGCAGCAACCTTGCCAGGGCATTTTGTGTGGTGGGAGGGAGCAAGAGAAAGATGACAACCATCCAATATCCCTTAGGCTCTCATAAACGTATGGCGGCTTGCCAACTAACAGAGTTGAACTCACAGTAAATGAGTAGCCAAATAGACTGGAAATGGCCCCTTCCTTCATTTAGGTGGAAAAAGAGCCAGTGACCACTGGCCTACAAGCAAGTAGTGAGGGTGTGTGTGAATTTGAAGAAATCCTTCACTTTAAGTAACATTATTGCCATATTTAACAAAAAGAAATCAATCTAAAGCAGAGGTTGAAAAGTTCTAAACAGGGATATTACAAGGAATGGCAATGGCCTAAACCGAAAGTTACCATGGCTCTTTTTTCCAGTATTTACACTGTATTTGAACAAATAAGATCATGAAAGTATTACTATTTTTGTTTTCTGAGTATTGGATGGGCCTGAATGGAAATCTGATGAAACATAGAAGTCACTTGAAGTTGAGTGACTTTCTCAAGGGTCAAGCAAATAAATAGAGGAGTCAGAATTATACCCCAAGTATGTATGGTTTCAAGCCCTGTGCTTTTCATTTGACTCTAAACAAATAAGCAAACAAAATGAAAATATTCTCACTCCCATATCCTGTTTCTAACACTGGTTCAGGAGGTAAGATGTTATTACTTGTTGGCAAGTCTTTTGTTTTTTAATTTAGTTACTGTATTATTTGTGTCCATTAAAACAACATTTTTGTAGTATATTAGTTTATGGGTTTTTTTCTTTTGATAACTCTCTTTATACCAAAGACATCAGCATCTGGTACTAAGTAAAAGTAAGTTACGTCAATTTGTTGGAGTTCTGCGAGACCCTAACAAGGATACTGGTGAAAGATTGTTAAGGTTTAAGTATTAATACAAAATCAATAATAAATTCCTGAAAAATATAGAGTTCTTGTATTTCTTGATATTTGGAACATTAAAACAAATACTTAACAATCTGATTCCAAGGCTAATTAAATGTATCTATAATGGACCACCCTAAGAAATACATTAATAAGTTACTTATGCATGGAGCTACATATTTTTGTGGCCACCAATGTTTGAACCATATTTAAAATGCATACATATTGTTGTAAAACTAGGAAAGGAGAACCATACCAGAAGGAGTATAATGGATAACAACAAATATGCATGTTATTGTAGCATTTTAAAGATACTTTTTTATAAGCATAAGAGCTTAAGATTTCAACTGAAATGCTACTATTTCTCACAACCTGAAAAATCGCTTGCTACTAAGATTCTCAATTCACCAATAGTGATGTGAGATTACATGCTATTAATATTAGAATTGAGCTTTTGTTCTAAGCTCTTTGCTCTATCATGGGTTTTTCCTTAACCATTGCAGGATGATTGTTTCCTTAAGAAGCCTATATTCAAGTGAGGTTTTTTGGGGAGTAGAATACTAGTATTGAACCGAGAATTATTCTTCCTTTCTCTGGTCTAACAACTCTTTGTACCAGCCCCATCTAACTCTAGAGGTTGAGTTCTATAGATCAATATGTACTTTGAACACAGCTGGACTCTCAGGTAGTTTGGTCTTTGGGGGCTGATATACCTAAAATAACTTTGAATAGTTAAATCTGACCACGTGTGATATGGCAGTTGCCTTTTAATTTTAATGGAATATTTTAGAGCATTTTTATGGAAAAGCTCTTAAAGTTCTTTTTTTTCACTACCTTAATGAAAGGGGAAAATGTGTTGCTGTAGCTGTTATTTTTTATAATAAATTTAAAGCAGTTCCTACAAATCTTAACAAGTAAAATCAAATATTTAATGCTTTTGGCAAAATGCCTTTATAAAATTTCCAGAACAAAATAAAATATTTTGTATTTAAACTTCTTTGAATAAAACAGACTGAATTTCTAAGAGTAAGTGTGTCATGTATCATTATTTCCAAGTTAATTTGATATGTGGACTCATCAAACCACATCATTACCAAAATAGTTAGTATTGCAAGTGAAAAGATTTATGCTCACATTTTAAATCAGAACAGAAAGGTAGATTCACGAATATGAGTATCACAGATAGAAACACATTTGTTTTGTTGTTTTTAAAAACACTGTATTTCTTTGATATATGCAAATCAGAATAGCCTTTGGTACCTGCTCCTGATATGAGCTATAATTATAAAAGATGTGGGTGTTCTAACTTTGGAGCTTCACAAAGGCTGATTCTTTTGGGCTAGAGGCAGTGACGTGCTGGTAATGTTTAACAAGAGGCTCTCCAGAAGAAAACAACAATAAATCTGACTTGCTGATTTCCATAGTGTAAACATGAAATGCAAAGTTAAGTAGAGATACATACCATCACCTCTTACCAGCTGATGCTAAGTGGCTCCAGCAGATTACTGAAGGAATATTTTGTAATTGCTAAACATGCAATATGGAAGCCATCAGTTACAAAGGCCTGAGTTTAACAGGAAAAAATTGCTTTAACTGGGTTATATGGACTAGGACCTAGACACCTGGGAATGTTTTGACAGGATTTAGTCACCTTATCACATGGAGCATTTTGAGCAAATGCCCAGTCTTAAACTTAAGTAGCTGTTGGATAAGTGGCTTGACAAAATGAATAGAAATAGAAAAAAACTGAAGCAGTGACGTTTTATTTATATTACTTGGTATTCATAAAGAATCTTTACTACTGTTTTGCTCTGAATAAGCTTTGAGTTGGAACCTTCAAAATGATCATTATTTATAAAATAGAATGTTAATATGGTTCTGGGAAAGATGTCTTCCAGGAAAATATGTTATTAAAATAATTGTAGCTAATATTTATTTTGACAGTCTCTGTTGTAATGTATTATCTCATTGAATCTTCACAACCACCTTCTTATTCTTCCTATTTTGCATATGAGGAAACTGAGGAACAAAGAGTTTAAGTAACTTGTCCAAGTTGCTACATCTAGTAGTTGGGATTAACCCAGACAATGGGACTCAAGGGTTTGTGCTCTTAATAAATATGCTCTTATGCCTGAAATATTGTGTGTGTGTGTTTTGTTTTGTTTTGTTTTTGAGAGACAGAGTCTCACTTTGTCCCCCATGCTAGAGTGCAGTGGCATCATCATAGCTCTCTGCAACCTCAAACTCCTGGGCTCAAGCAATCCTCCTGCCTCAGCCTCCCGAGTAGCTGGGACTATAGGTGTGAGCCACCACACCCAGCCAGTGTGTATGTGTGTGTTTTTTTAAGGAAACCTAGTCATCACTGTAGTTAGCCAATCATTTTGTATATTTTAAAGTTCTTTATGGTGATTTAATTTATGTAAGCATCTTTCCACATATGTGGATAAGAGCCATAGTGAAGCTGTTACTGATATTTAGAAGGGTAGAATTTGTAAATGGTAAACATTTTAAGGTTAGAACAATTCTTGGCCAGATAAACTTTTAATTACACTAGTAAAAATGGAGATTAAATAGTAATGTGGCTAAACTACACCCTTGCCTTTAGTTAATAGAAATCATCTGTCAAGAAACTATAAATTTGTACTCTTTATATTGCTGCCTATACCGGAAAGAGTTTAAAGTACCTTAACAATGTACACGCACACACATACACATATGCACACATAAACACATATATGTGAATATGTACATATGTACACATGTATATCTATATCATATATATATGGAAGTAAGGAAATCTAACTTAAGGGAAAATAAGAGTAGGAAAAATAAAATGGAGCAGAGAACGAGGGGAGTACGCAAAGCCATGTTTTAAGGTCTCATATACTTTCTAAAGCTAGGTCACAATTTTTGCTCTGAATCTTTTCAGAGCAGAGGAGGGAAATATTAATAATATGCAGTGTTAAAAGCAAAAAAATAAATAAAATAAAACCACCAAAAACAAAAACCGGATACTTAAAAGAAGCATGGGAGAAGTTTCTCCCATGAGTGGTGATAAAGATTATATTATGAAATTTAGTAAGTAATATGTCCTCAACATATTTGGAGTACAATGCATGTTTCACTATTTTTTTTTAAATAGCACTGATTCATACAATCCTATGGCCAAACAGAGTGGCCCAAAAAACCCAATGCAGTCCAGGTATGTAGCAACAGCTTCATCTGGCTCTACCTAATGCTAAAATGTGAATAGATGGATAGATGGAAATTATGTGCCACAGTTTATGTCATATACTTTTAGTCTGGGAAATAATTCCTACTTTTTAATCTGATGGGGTTTGTTAAAGAAAGAAAGAAATGTTTTGATTAAAATTATGGAGCACCTACAGTTAGCAAGGTATTAACATAATGCAAAAAACATGCTCAAATTGGATAATTGAGGAAAATTTAATGAAGGGACTGTTTACAGAGTTGCGGGCTACTTTAATGGAAATTAACAAGGACTGATAGCAACAGCTAGGAGCCATGACCACCAAGGTCTATAGAGACCAGGGGAGAAAGTAGTAATCAGAATTCAAGAGATTTACGCCTGTTGCTGAGGTTGTAGTTGTAGGAGAAGGTACCCTGACAGGAGCTCTGGCCTTCTATAGAGAAAGTCAGCCACTGCCATCCTGTGGCCTGACAGGGAGGGAGCTGGGGGAATAGATAACCCCATCCTCTTTCTGCTCCCAGACTCCAGCTCCCACTGGTGCCTCCCACTAGCCTAACCCAACTGGAAGTAAGAGGGCAAGGAGCCAGATTGTAGTAGTCCATAGAAGTCAGTCTCCCAGGGCACAGCATACAAGAAAGAAGAGTAGGGAATTTATCTGGAAGTGCAAATGAAGCTTATCTAGCACAATGTATACATTTCATTATTGGTTTCTTAATTTTTATTTTGAGGAAATTAGAAAAATAATAAGCAGAAGAACAGTAAATAAAACATATACCTGTATTTCCACCACACAGAATATAAACAACTGTTAACATTATTTCCCCAATCCCAGCCCCTGGTGATCACTAATTGGATTACTGTTCCTATAGTTTTGTATTTCCACCAGGAATGTATGACAGTTCCAGTTGCTCCACATCTTTGTCAGCACTTGGTATTATCATTTTAAAAAATTTTAAGCATTTAAAGGATGTATAGTGGTAACTCATTGTGATTTTAATTTGCATTTCCCTAATAACATCTGATGTGGAGCATCATTTCATGACCACCTCTTTTTGAACAAAGTTGCAGAAATCCTAGTCTTTGCATCAGGATTATATTAGCCTCATATAATAAACTGGGGAAATTTCCTTCTATTTATATGCTCTTTTTGGAATAACATCCTATCTTTTTATGGCATCTGGAGTTAAATGACTTCATTTAAGGATATATTTTCCTCTGAATTTGAAAATATTCAATAAATTTGTGTATAGAGTATTTTCACTGTCAACTTATTTTTAATTATCTATGTCTATCTATCAATCATCTATCTATCTAATCTATAATTTTCCAGGGGGAGATTCTGTTTTATTTTTTGGCTATCTATCCATTTATTATTAACATGTAGTTTTATTGCATTGTGTTCAGCAAGTGTATCCTGCAGGGGTTCTAATTTTTGAAGTTTTGAGATTTTCTTTGTAGCCTAACATGTGGCCATTTTTTGGTAAATGTTCCAGGGGATATTAGTCAAAAGTCTATTCTGTTAAACCCTTTAAATCTGCCTTATTAATTTTGTTGTTCTAATCTTCTATAAACCATAATTTTTTATCTCTTTAATTTTTTTATTTCTAAAAGAGGCATGCGAATCTTCCACTATTGATGTATTAAACCATTTTTTTCTTGCCTTTTTAACAGAATGTGTTATTTAGCTGGTATGGTAGGTGCACATAAGTTCACAACTATTATATTTTCTTTGCAAATTTTTATAGTATAAAAATGTAGCTTTTCCCAGTAAATGCTTTTTGCCCTGAATTTTATTTACTGTAGCACTAATATCAATATGACTATTTTACAAAGTATTTAGCAGGTATATATATTTTTCCATCCCTATGTTTTCAACCTTTTTATGTCATTGTTTCTTGTAAATAGCACATAGCAAAATAAATATATAAATGTATATTTTAACCTAATCTGGGAATTTATCTTTTTAAATGTAAGAGTTTGGTCCATTCACATTTATTTTGGTAATTGATACATTTGGTTTTAGGCTTGCCATTTTGACTGGTATTTTCTTTTAAAATATAGGGTTTTAAAATTTTCTCTTTTCTTGCCTTTAACGTGATTGCATAGACTTTCATTATTATTTCTTTTCTCTTTTAATAATTTGAGTGCTTTTGTAGTGACTGCCTTTTAATTATTAAACAACATATTGTAGTGATAACAACTTTTCTATTAACAGCAAGAATTCAGAATTTATAAATCTCTTCATATCCAAGAGAAGACAAATTCTTTAGCATACTTTCTCTTCAACACCACAGTCAATGTTTATTTTAAGATCTTTTGAAATCCATTTGACTGATTTAGGTGTGTTTGTTTTCTATCCTATCATTGTGTTTCTGATTCCTGATTCCTCAGGAATAATTTCTTAGGAAATGAACTACTTATAACTTTAGAGTTAATTATCAATTGCTATTTGAACTCAATTGTGGGCTTTATCTTTTCTTTGCTCATCATTTTTCTTTACAGTATCCTCTTTCATGAGTTCAATTTTTACTTTGTTAGAATACATTATTTTCTATATTTTTTGAGATGAGGTCTCACTCTGTCTTCCACAGTGGACTGATCATAGCTCACTGCAGCCTCAAACTCCTGGGCTCAAGTGATCCTCCTGCCTCAGCCTCCTGAGTAGTTGGGACTACAGGTGCACGCCACCATACCTGACTAATTTTTTAAAAAATTTTTTTGTAGGGACAGGGGTCTTGCTGTGTTGTCCAGGCTGGTCTCAAACTCCTGACCTCAAGCAATTCTCCTGCCTTGGCCTCCCAGAGTGCTGAGATTACAGATATGAGCCACTGTGCTCAGCCTATTTTATATTTTTCCCAAAGGTTATAGGTGTTAAACTTTGAGACCTTGTATATTATTATTTGCCCTGCTTTTTAAATGACAGTTTAGCTTGATATGTAAATTCTATTTGTCCCTTATTAATTTGAAGAATTACTCCATTGTCTTCTAGCATCCTATGTTGCAGATGAGAAGTCTGATGCTATTTTAATTTTCCTTTCTATTTGGTTATACTCTTTATCTCTTTCATATTTTTTAGAATTTCCTATTTATTGTTAGCATTCATATATTTTAATAGAATGTGTCTACATGTTATTCATGCACTTCTGTCAATGGGTTCTTTCAATATGAAGACACTTTACCTGGGGTAAATTTTATTGTTGCTATTGTTTTGATTATTTATTTGTTTCCATCTATTTTTTATTTACTATTTCTTGAACTCCGATTAGATGGATGGCAGAACTTTTAGGTCTGTTTTACCTCTCTCTTGTCTTTTCTCTCATCTTTTTCATCTCTTTGTCCTTTTCAGTGAATTCTGATAGAAAATCTTCTAGTTTACCCTTCCAGCTCATTAATTTGATGTTTAGTCTCATTTATTCTGCAATTTGGCCCATATTTTAGTAATCTTAACAATTTCCAAAAAACTCTGTTTCTTTATCATAGCATCCTATTTTGGTTGATGTATTTTTTTTAATTGACACCTTTTCCTTTTGAAACTACCTGAAATTACCAATTTTAGTTATCTATTCTTTGCAATTTCCTGTAACTTTCTTTCCTCAAGGATTAGTTATTTTGTGGAGTTTTATGCATTTTAAAACATTTGGTTGACCTTCTTATATGTTTATATTTATAGATGAAGATCTGTATCAGAGGTTCTTTACTTGAGGGCCACACATTGCTAAGGAGTCCCTGGATAGAATTCAGGGTGTCCATGCATTTAGATGGAAAAATTAACATTTTTTTTTTTTTTACTAATCTCAAGATGAAATTTAGCAATTCTTTCAATTATGAATGTAGGCAATATGGGAGTATTAACAGTATCTGTGACTTGGTCACAGATAGAAATCACAGATATTTCCATGTCACATTAATGTGGATTATAATCATCACTGCTTCCAAATTTTGGCAGCACCTACTGCTTAGTCTTGTCATCTTATGTGTTAATAGAGAAGCAAGTATATATTATAATTTTAAAAATATTTTGATGGTTTCATTTTGATGTAATTGGCCTCCTTTTTAATCCTTTAAAATATATTTATATATTATATATTTCAAAACATTATTCTTAGAAGGGGTCCATAGGCTTCATCAGACAGCCAAAGGAATCCATGGCACAAAAGAGGTCAAGAACTCCCATTCTAGACTGATTACTGTTATTGGTAGAAAACATTTCATTAGTCTGGGTAATGATACTTGCTAAGTACATGAGCCCTGGCTGTGTTGGTTGTGCAAAGGAGAGGTATGTCAAGCTTCTGTGTGAGATCTCTCAACCCTTCTGATAGTTATGGGCATATATTCCTCCCACATCCCTGGAAATCCTTTCTGGATCAGAACTCGGATTTTTGTGGGAGAGCAGTATTCGTGGTTTATGCTTAGAACAACACCAAAGCAAGTGGCTCAGCTGTTCTGCTGCCCTTAATTATTGGCCCACCCTGGGCCCATTCCTGCTAGCCCCTGCTACCTCTAATTCACAGATTTAACCCAGGGTTCTGCTAGGTAGACTCAAATTTTCAATAGATTCTCTCCTTCATTTTTTATGGGATTAAGCTCTGGTTTTGTTTTCAGCTCAGCTCTTCTGGAATTTGCAGTCAATCTGATCTCATTTACCGGTAAATTCTTTCTGTCGATGGACACTGATGCTATCCTTCCTGGCGTTCCAGGCTTGCTGTGGATTCGTTCTTGCTTTTATGCTTCCTCTGATTTTGAGTAGGTGGAACAGATGAACCATTGTGTTTAGATTGCTTTCTGGAACCAGAAATCTTACCTTGTTTATACTGGCTTAAGTAATAATTTAAAGTATATAGCAATGTTCCTCAAACTTACAGACCCCTTTTAAAGAAAAGCCAACTTTTTTTCAGGTTTCTAGAGTCTATTCACTTAGGATGAGAAACACTGTTGTACCTAAAACCTCCATTGGGTTTAAACTAACTTCCTTCCTTTCTTCTTTCCTCTTTCTTTCTGTCTTTCTTTCTTGTTCCTTTCTATTTTAACAAAGGCATTTATAAACAGGAAAGTCATTCATCTCTAAGGGTAGTGATTATCCCACAGTTCTTTCTTTTGACCTGGCATACCTCTCCTCTAGAGTTTTTAGAGGTCTGTTTAAGTATTATCATGTTCTTTGGTGGAACACCTATGTTATATTAGGCATTTATAACTGATGGGTTCAGGACACACTACCCCAAAATATGACACCTTGACACATTGAATATTTTGAGCTAAAGGAATTTGAGAAATGGCAAGTATAAGAGAACTCTCTGAACTTCTCATGAAGCAGGTCATAAGAACCTCATGTGAGAGGAATTCAAACAAATAGGCCTTGCTGAATGTCCCCTAGTTTACTGCTCTTAGCTCATACCCTTTGTCCTACCACATTCTTCCATGACTTTCCACTCTTCATCAAACCTAGGATAGAAATGCTCAGGTCTAACCACTTCTTGGGGTCTTCAATTCCTAATGAAGGCTCCCAAGTCACATAAAACTTATATTAAATAAACTTGCATGCTTTCTTTTCTTATTAATCTACTTTTTGTTACAGGAGTTTCAGCCGAGAACTTAGAAGAGTAGAAAGAAAGATTTAAATAAATTTTTGCTTTTTAAATTTATTTAAATCTTATTTTAGAATTAACTCGTGATGGAAATTCTTCTTAATTTCAGTTTTATAATATCAAAACTTTTTAAATAATAGGAAAGAATAATTTTATTTGAGAGAGAGAGAAGATAGAGAATTGAAAACACCATCCTGGTTTCCCCAGTCTTAAGCATAAAATTCAAAATCTAAAAATCTTAGTTCCATTTCAGCTTATTTTTAAGCAAAGCAGTGTCAAGAGCTGGCTCCCCATAGATCATCGGCACAATCTGTTGGTAAGGTAAAGCTGAGTTTATTGCCTACTATAGTACGATAGTAAGTACTACATCACAGCTTTGTCCATGTCTGGGAGGGGGCAAGGTAAGGTTAGAATTTATTAAGGATTGAAAATTTGGTTTAAATCTGCTCTTTCAATGTGGGGACTTCATTAGGATTGTGTAAGAATCATGATACAACAGTCTAGGATTGGTAGAAAGAGCAAAGGGAGGATTTTGAGGCAAGGGATTCAAAGAATCCAAGCCATAGCTACGTGTTGGTGCTTTCCATTGGAGAGTTGGTGGGTTTTTTTGGAAATTCTTATAATGAACATTTAATCCATTTGCTTGGACAGGAAGTCCTGGAAGAGTAAAAAAATGCTAATAAAGACAGTGGAATGGCAAAGTCATGGTAGTGTAGGCAGTAAGTTATGGTTTCCTTTCTCAGTTCCCAGGCTGAGTGAGTGGTTTGAGTTCTCAATAGTTGTCTGGATTGTGTAACCCTGCATTTTTTCTATGGTTAAATCTCACTGGGATCCTCCTAATTCTCCACTACTCCTCACCACAAAGTTCTAGAATAAAATTTTCCCAGAAGCAGAAATACTGATGGCATAACTGGCACATTCTAAAGTCTTTGGATCATGGTGTGATTATCTGAAGCACACATCTAGGAGACCAAAGCCCTGGAAGCCAGATCCTCCACTTCCCAGCATGGGTAGGGGAAGACATGTGGGCTACCTACCTTAAGCATTATAACTTTGTAAGCAACAAAGGGAGCTTTAACTGTGGAGAAACAATCACAACGCCCTGAGGTGGTAACATCTAAGCAGTTTCCAGAGTGACCAGTGAGGCTATTAGGACAGGATTCAAAACAAAGAATCTTCAAGGGTAGTGCCTTAGTCTGTTTGGGCTGCTGCAACAAAATATTATAGACTGGGTGGCTTAAATAACAAATGTTTATTTCTCACAGTTCTGGAGGCTAGAAGTCCCAGATCACGGTGACAGTATGATCAGGTTCTTGGTGAGGGCCCTCTTCCTGGTATACAGACAGCTGTCTCTTCCTTGTATCCTCACATGGCAGAGAGGGGGAGGGTGATGGGGAGAGGAAGTAAGCCCTCTCATTTTGGGGGGACACATTCAGCCCACAGCAGGTGGCTTTAACTTATCTTTTGTCTGGCCTTTAGCCAGGCCCTAAGACAGCTGTCATGATGCAAGTAAGATGAATAAGTCTCTCCTGGAAAAACACGTGCATGTCCCGTCCACCATTTTCCTTCTCCCTCCAGATACATACCACTTTCCCACCTCCATATAAAAGATACACATTTCCATTTTATTAAAATTCGTACCAAGATTTCTGTTAATGTACCATTTTCCATTATTGAGGGGCTTCAAAAGGGACATAATACCCAAAGTGCCACAGCATAGGTCAAATTATTCTGTGCCTATGTACTGAACCAGAAAAATTATATGTTTTTAAATGTAAAAGGAAAAGAGGAGGAGAAAAAGGTTAAGTAGGAGAAGAAAACAAACATTTCAAAGTCTTACTTCAGTGATGCTTAAAGGATCTCTCTTGCTCTAAGAAACCTCAGACCAAGATAGGGCCCTTTCTTTTTTTATAGCTTGAAGCAACTTTCTGTTAACCACCCATTTAACCTCTGTCACTAGAAAGCTATGCGCTGGCAAAACTGGCCTCGACAGCTCAAGGTTGGAGAACCCCAGCCAACACCCCAGGGTGGGACAGAACCTAGGCGCCAAGCAGTATCCTCAGGCTGCTAATTTGCTGGACACACAGAGCCCTGTTCTGTAACCTCCCCCTAGGTTGTGGGTGAGTGGAACCCATTAACATTTAAAAATATTTGCAGAAATCAGAGGGGGAAAGGTATTTCTGGAGGGCCAGTACTCAGTGCACTTTCATGCGTGCCAAAGTTTGCTGGCATGGCTCAGGCTTTGATAGAGAACATCTGGGCGACTGCTGCTGCAGTGTGTAGCTGGGCGGATGGCAGGGAACAAAGGGGGTTTGTGAGAGAATGTTCGAGTGGGGGAAATGCTCTCTGTGAAGGACGCCTTACTTAATGCTTATCCAATGCTCAATGGAGGGGAGGGGAGTGAGGACAGGAATGGAAGGTTTTGCCCTCATGTGGCCTTAGTAGTGAACCCTGGAGACTGAGTGGCAGCGTAGAACTGGCTGGTTGGGCTGCAGAGACCCTCATTTCCACTAGACAGACATGAGCTGCCCTGGGGGTAAAGATGCAGCCAACAGCAATCACCGCCAGTGGCATCCTGATACTGCTCTTTCTCTTGGAGCCTGTCTGTGGAGGGCAAGGGGACAGAAGATGGATTGGAAAGGAGGGAGGGTTCTACTTTCAGTGGAGAAAGGTTTGTCATTGTCTCCCTCATTGCCAATCTCATTCATATGAAAACAGGATTGCATGTCATGAATAGGTATATTTCAAACACAAAAGTGCTTTTATTCACTGAAGGTTTAGGTCAGACTGTTGGAAATCTGTCATTTATGAATAGAATTTTGCATTGAAGTCTGGTTTGTGCTTGCCTCACCTTACCCAGTATGCATGTATATGTAAGAAAAATCCACATAGGCCTTTACTAAATCATGCCAATGCTGATATATGATAGGAACCACTATAATTTTTTATAAGAATGAGTAAACTACTATCCCCTTTACTCAGAAAATGATTGTGGATATAAGCTAGTCTGTGTGTTCCCATAAATGAGGGAGACATTCTTCATTTACAGTATCCTACCTCGCCTCTTCCCTTTGCTCCTGAGCTGATTGCTCACATTCTGACTCAACTCCAGAAAACTAGTCCCACATATTTTTTCTGCTCTGTCGCCCTGGCTAGAATGCACTGGCATCATCATAGCTCACTGCAACCTCAAACTCCTGGGCTCAAGTGATCCTCCTGCCTCAGCAGGAGTAGCTGGGACTGCAGGAACCCGCCATCACACCCGGTTAACTTTTATACTTTTTGTAGAGTTGGGGTCTTGCTCTTGCTCAGGCTGGTTTCGAACTCCTGGCCTCAAGCAATCCTCCTGCCTCGGCCTCCCAAAGTGCTAGGATTACAGGCATAAGCCACCACGCCCAGCCAAGTCCCACATTTTTAATGTTGCTAAAAGCTCTCTTCTCTGTGAATTCATATAAGAACCCAGACACTAACACTTGAAACTGCTACAGGATTGTGATGGCAGTGGAGTCAATACCAACTGGCCCAAGCATGCCAAGCTTGTGGAATCTTCAGACTCACTTCATTCATTCAACAAAGATTTATCAAGTGCCTCCTGTGTCATGGACTCTAAGGATATGATATTCAACAAGATAGTCCCTGCTTTCCAGTACTGAGAGCCCCAAATAATATACTTAAAATTTCAAATAGTGAATTCCGTCTTGCTTGAAAATCAGTAGGCAAACTTTACTTCGTTAAATTCCCTTTATTGCTCTGATAACTTTTATTTCATATTGACTGTTGCTATTTCAGATTGTTCACAATATTTTTAAACTTATGTTATTAAGATTGCCTGTTTTGCTGTTCAAAAACTAGTAGTAAAATGATAATGCTACTTGTAGCTTTGAATTTAGATGCTTTGGTATCCATGATATGTGTGTGTATAAGTCATGCACCTTATAACAATGTTTCAATAAATGATGGATCACATATACAATGGTAGTCCCATAAGATTATAATACTATATTTTTACTGTACCTATTCTATGTTTAAATATGTTTAGATACACAAATACTTATCACTGTGTTCCAACTGCCTACAGTATTCAGTACAGTAACATGCTGTACAGGTTTGTAGCCTAGGAGCAATAGGCTATACCATATAAACTAGGTGTGTAATAGGCTTTACCATCTAGATTTGTGTAAGCACACTCTATGATGTTTGCATAATGACAAAACTGCCTAATGATGCATTTCTCAGAATATATCCCCATTGTAAAGCAACACATGACTCTGTGTGTGTGTATGTGTATATGTCTGTATATTCTAAAATAGACCAATTAGTGTTAGAGGGTCAGTTCTGGCAAAAGCAATTTTAATACTGTTAGTCCTAAGTTTGTTTAGAATTTGAGTTTAGTTCAACTATTTATGTTAAGAATTACATTTTGCTGGATCATATGGTAGTTTTATTTTTAGTTTTTTGAGGAAACTCCATACTATTTTCCACAATGGCTATAGTAATTTACATTCTCAACAACAGTATAAAAGTCCCCCTTTCTCTGCATCCTCGCCAGCATTTGTTATTTTTTGTCTTTTTGGTAATAAATATTCTAACTAGGATGAAATGATAACTCATTGTGGTTTTAATTTACATTTCCCTGATGATTAGTGATGTTAAGCATTTTTTCATATACCTTTTGGCCATTTGTATGTCTTCTGATCCAGCATATGTATATCCAGAATATATACTCGGTATATATCTAAAGGAAAGGAAATCAGTATGTTGAAAAAATATCTACATACTCGTGTTTATTGCAGCACTGTTCACAATAGCCAAGATATGAAATCAACCTAAATGTCCATCAACAGATGAATGGATAAAGAAAGAGTGATATACATATGCAATGTAATACTATTTAGCCATAAAAAAAGATGAAATTCTGTCATTCACAGCAACACAGCTACAGGAATAAGATTGGAGGACATTTAGGTGAAATAAGCCAGGCACAGAAAGATAAATATTACATGTTCTCATTCATATGTGGAAGCTAATAAAGTTGATCTCATAGAAGTAGAGTTGAACAGTGGTTACTTAAAGGTACAGAAAGGTAAAGGGCAGAGGGCAAAGGGAGAGACTTATTAACAGATACAAAAGTGCAGCTAGATAGGAGGAATGAGTTCTAGTGTTCTATAGAGCTATGGGATGACTATAATTAAAAACAATTTATTGTATACAGGGTTATGGAAGACCTGATTTACAGTGTTCCATACTTATGAATGGGCTCCTAAGGCTCTCTATAAGGATAATTTATAATTAAATAATTAAATTAATTATTCAGGAACTAGTTTCTTCCATGCATGTAAAGAAACCTGAATGGTGTAAGCAGTTCATTGGCACAGCATGTTTACGCTAGTGGCTAGTCTCATAGATAGACAGAGATGCAGGTGACAGAAACACAAGGACATGAAGAGTCAGAAGATCCAGAGATAAGAAAGTTTACGAAAAAAGAATTACCTGAAACCTTTCCTCACACTGAAGCAGGATTTGCTAAGCTTGAGGAACAAGATCCTAACATGGAGCAGTTTAAAAGGTTTACTGTGCAGTTAGTGAGAACAGCAGCTGCTACAAAGCCATTTATGATGAAAAAAGAAAAAGGCTGTGCAAACAACCCTAGATACCTTTTTCAAGAAACTGACTTCAGTGGTAAGCTCCCCTTCCAGCAACAGAATCAAATCCTGATTCTCCAGCACCCACTCTGTCCTCTTCAGCACCATCTCCATCATCATCTTCTCATTAATGTCAGCCTGCCTTCTTGCCTCAAAATGCCCCTTCCAGTAAGCAAGACATTGATGTAACATTAGGTGAGTGTTAACCTTTAATATTCTTTTTTGAGATTTTTTCTATATCCTATCTAAACTTTTTGTATAAGTTTGTTTTTATGTTCTGTTTGTTTGAATTGAAAGAAAGAGCACAATAGTTTCTGTAATTTATTATTATGGTACAGGGGTATTATTATTATTACAGTATTACACGTCATTATTATTACCACATATCAGCCATTATAGTATTGTTACTATTATTGCTGTGTACGTGCTGTTCATCAGGGATTTGAGTTACATAAAAATCCTACCTAAAGATGTTCTCAGGAATGTATCTCGTCCTTGACCCAGGCACCGCCTATATTTTCAAATAGCTAGAAGAACAGATTTGGAATGTTCCCAATACAAAGAAATGATAAATATTTGAGGTGATAGATATGCTAATTACCCTGGTTTGATCATTATGCGTTACATACATGTATTGAAATATCACATTCTACCCCATAAATATGTAGACTTATGTGTCAACTGAGAATAATAAAATTTTAAAAAAGAAAAAAAATTACATTTTGCTGCTAGTGCTTTTACATTCCCAACTGCCTTTTAATATCTCAAGACGTTTCTTTACTTTTAATTTGTTCTAAGACTTTCCCCTTTCCTTCTCTTCCCTCCTCCAAGCAATAAACCAGATCCATCTGAATGACAAATTTATGGTAAGTTATGCAAAGAAAAATAGTTTGTCAAACTAAAATAATTGAAGGTTACTTCACACCTGATCAGGTATTCTTTCTATAAAGTTTATAATTATAATAAACTATCAACCTCCTTATCTCAGGAATAATAGACATCTGATACTATCTAGAAATAGAGCCTACAACTCAAACACCAAGATAATGATTTTGACCAATTTTTAGTTTGATAAATGCTATGGTCCCTTTTACCAGAAAAAAAAATGCACATTAACACCCAATTTTACCTTCATCCTTGAACAACTATGTTATGTCAGTAAGAAACTGTACCCTGGGTGATTAGCTCTACTTCCTTTTAAGGTTAACTTACATTTTTATGAGATTACTGTCCCCTGGACAAAGATCATTCCTTATGTTTCTGCGTATCAGTGTTTCGGGTTCAGTAGGTACTTAAATGTTAAGTAGCACTTACATACCTGGCATCAAAACATCATAAGAAATGAGAAAATGAAATATTGGCCTTAGTCATGTCAGTAGAGATAGAAACTGACATCAAAATCCAGAAAATACTCTCAAATTTATCTAGCCTATATTTATTGAGAGCAAAACAATATGTAGAATGTTTGTTTCTCTCATCTCAAAATTGTTGGGTCCCTTTTGTGTTGTGTGAAGACTTAAATGCCAGAAACGACTCATTAAGTTCCAAAGAAAATCCAGAAATTATCAGTAAATGCAGAAGTCATTCTCTGAATCTACTATCCTGAAGCAAATAATTAAGTCTGGACTGAAACCTTACTAAAAGATTCTGCTCCTGTTACATTTTCTTCACCAAGCTAACTATAATGAGTCCTTTCAAATTAATTCTTCATTTAAGAGTAGTGCTAGTGGTATGGGTTCATGTTATAATTTCTTCCTTAATCTGTATCCAATCACCAATGGCACCTAAATTTGATATTGTTGCTGAACCAAATTGGGGTCCACTCACCTGGTGCAGCAAAGCCAAATACTGAAGCCGAGAGCTGCAGTGGGACAAAGAGGCATTTTTATTGTATGGCATCATACAAGGAGAACATGCAGCTGACGCTTAAGACC
This sequence comes from Daubentonia madagascariensis, assembly GCA_023783475.1. Classification (NCBI taxonomy): domain Eukaryota; kingdom Metazoa; phylum Chordata; class Mammalia; order Primates; family Daubentoniidae; genus Daubentonia; species Daubentonia madagascariensis. The sequence continues at coordinate 32,789,690 of JAKFHU010000978.1, forward strand.
TGAACTCCCCCATGGTTTACAAGCAAGGGTTTTCAAAGGCAGAGGTACATTTCAGGAAAGCAGAAGTTGCAGGCAAAATTGTAAATTAATATAGGGAGGTTGTACATTGGTCTGGCCCCAAAAGGCAGGATATCCCAAAGCAAGGGCTTGCAGGTCTTGCAGGTCCATCAGAAAATAGATGGATTAAGAGATTCTTTGGTTAGTGGAAAGAAATGTTAAGATGGGTGTGACTTTCTCCAGGCCCCTCAGGGAGAAATTTAGAACAAAGAAAGGTGGTCAGAGTTTAATGTCTCAGTTCCCCCTTATCTACATTTTCCATCTGGTGGGGGTTTCTGAAAGACAACTCAAGCACATATATTAAGATGTCATCTTTTAGTTTCCATGGGGAGCCAAAACACCTTGTCACTCTGGCTTGCTTGGAGGGTCACTGTTCTCATCAGGTTGCCTATTCACTTTTCAAAGCTAGTTAGGTGCCCGGAAATTTCCCCGAAGGGACTCAAGATTGTCTCTTATTTCCATGCTTGGGGGGCCCAGCAGGCTCCTAAGAGGGGTTCCTGCTCTGTCTCAATGTCTATTGCCTTTCTTCACTTACTAGAAAAATTGGCACATGGGAACCTGTCATGGCTTGCAAGGCAATTGAAATGACAAAAATATCCTGTGGCCAGTCTTACAAATGCAATGACTTATTCAAATAACCCACAGTTACACAGTTGGTTTTTAAAGAGATCTGAGTTTGATGTCAGGGACCTAGTGCCAATTAAGCATCTCAGGACTTAAATCCACCTCATGCAGTTGTTGCCTAGTTCTGAGCTGTCCACTGGGATAAAACATCTGCATACAAAAAAGGAGTTTAGAGTTGCCCACCTGGACACGAGGGGAAGAGGGCCCCAGCTGCTGTAGATGATCCAAAACTCTCTGTCTTCCATGACTGATTTTACAGCCTTATCTCAGCCCATCTCTGGATGAGCTCAGCTGTCTTGTCCAACACATTTTCTGCAGAGTGGCCCCTGCTCTGCAGTTCCAGCCAGTCAGTCCTAGCTTTGGCACATATACAGTGAGGCTGTACCAATGGCACTAAACAGTGTCTTTACATATCCATGCAAGGAGATGAAACATGTTTGCAGAGCTGCATAAGCATTTCTTTTACACAACTCTAAAAACAACCTCCACTGTTGTTTGAGATTCTGAACTGTTTATTTACCACCCACTTGGCCTTGGGCCCATCCTTATTTGAACTGCTTTATCAACCAGGTTCAGAGACTAGCAAAACCCAAAGCCCTTGTCACAGCCCACTCAACAATCACCCACAGCCTAGCAACGATGGAATTCAAGTGCTTCTAGCATGTTTATTCCCATTATAATATAAATACTTGAGTGGTTCAATTGATGTCAGCTCACATATGAGCTGATAATTTTGACAATATGAATTTGTACTTATAACCATGATCTGTCATTAATAACAAACTTTCCTGAAGCATTGAGGAATTTGATAGCAGATGAGATATCAAGACTTGCCATTTATATAGTTGCTCAGAGCTGTACAAATAGTCTTGAACCAGTCATTATTGCCCAAAGAAAGGTGTTTTTTTTCTGTGTAAAGTATTATTTTGATTCAAAAATCTAACATTGATGAGAAACCACTTTCAAGAAATGAGGTTGAAAACACACTGAGCAGATATCTCAATGATGCAAAGACAAAAATCTAATGGAAGGTGGTGAAGTCATATACTTCATAGCACAAGACACTCAAATTATTAGTATAAACAAAAAATACTTTGCTCTTCTGGCAAAATTAGGCATATCAGTGCAAGTCTTATTTAAGTGAAAGGTCATCTTAAAAAGAGTAACATGTATTAAATTTATATGAAATGGACAATTGTAAGAGTAATATTTACATTTTAAAATGAATGTAGGATTAGCAGTTCTGTAAAGAAGTGAATCCTCATTCAGGGATCTTGTTCATCTAACTTAGTTACTCCTTCTAAGAGAACTGATAACAACAAAGGTCTGACATAGCCACCACAATAAAATCTTTGAGTGGAACCACTCAAGCTAGTATTCCAATGTTACAATCTGATTTTTTGGGCTCCATTTACCACAGAGGAGCTTAAAGGCTACAATTCATCTCTTTCCTGTAGCATGCCTCATGGGGAGAATATGTTGTCCCTAGTGATGTTTAAATAGTTCTCCAGCTGGTGGGTTTCTACATAGGTGTTTCTCAACCTTTTTATAACCTCTGCCTGCTCTTTGATAAAGAAAAATCTCATATTTCTCTGGAAATTGTTTTATGCTTTGCCTGCAAAAAGGGAAAACCAAATGGGTGAAGAGAGGGGAAGGGAATCATTGTTGTATTTGTTTTCTGTTTTCTGGGTTCCTTCACCAGCCAAGAAGATTATATCAAACTTTTTTCTTTCTGTAGCTTTTGGAAAATCTTTTATTGTTTGTTTCTAAATACAAAAAATATAATATTGAGCATGCTTTATTCAAGCTATGTACATTCCACTCTTAGGTTCTATTGCCCCCCTCTAGATAGGCAGCTTGTCCTGAAAATGGAAATAGAGTTGTTTCTCAGATGTTAAAAATAAACTAATTCTGGGGGCACAGGATATGGTTTTAGCCCTTTTAGGGATAAAAATATGGATTTAGCTTATGTATATGTCAGAATTATAATCTAGTTTCTTAACTATTGAACAAATGGTTTTGGGACAAGAAGGGCAAGAACTGACTTGAGAGGATAATGAAAAGGCTACTGCATCACTCTCTACTTATCCAGCCAGGTACAACACTGAAGGGATTCCTAGGAGGTATCTTGAAACTATTAGTGATCACTACCTAATATTATTCTGAAGGCTGCTGTGATTTCACCTTTATTGACCAAGGAAAGGCTAATCACCTTTCCTTGGGCAATATTGACTGGTACAAGATGATTTGCACAGCTCTGAACAACTACATAAACGGCAAGTGCTGATATCTCATTTGCTACCAAATTCCTGAACGCTTCAGGACAGTTTGTTATTAATGACAGATCCTGGTTATAAGTACAAATTCGTATTGTCAAGATCATCAGCTGATACTTGAGCTGACATCAACAGAACCACTGTAATGTTTACATTGTGCAGTGTTCTTTTTGTCTTCTTTGGTTGAGAAACTTCTTCATGGTCTGATGATCATACAGTTTGGTATCCTTGACCCATATAGTTCTTAAAATCATCTCCAATTAATATGGAAATGTACTTTTTATTCTAGTCCTGAATTTGGTTAATATGGTTACTAATAATCAATCATTTTACTTAGAAAAGCAGAAGATTTAAATGGGGTTTCTGGACTTATCATGCACTCTCACTTGTAATGATAACACACCACTCCTTTCTGTTTAATCCACATAACTCTTTGTAAAACCTCAAACATTGCATCTCTGATCCCCTGGAGTAGCCATTTTTTCAGGTCTTGTGGTGTGCCAGGCACTGGGGTTAAACATTCACGTTCATGTGCCATTTAATTCCCATAGCAGCCCACTGAGGAAGTCAATGTCTTCCCCACTTACTAGATGCAGAAACAGATTCAGAGAGATTGCATAAGTTGTCCAAGGTCACTCAACTAGTGAGTGATGGAGCCAGAATTCAAACCCATATCTGTCTGAGTTGAAGCCTATGGTCTGCAATGTGACTTCATATAGCCTTCAAAAGTAATACTTGACCTTTTATCTTACAGCATCTGTGGATCCTCACTGAACTACTTCTGTAGCCAATCAATTTAATTGATCATAGTGTCTAATGTTTGATAAAGAAATATTTCACACCACCTAGGACAATATGCAGGTCACATGTTGATGCTCCCATTCTTCTGGTCTCCTCTTATCACCCCGATCTAGAGACTATTGCTAAGCAAATCTCTGTTATAGTTTGCTCAGGCCAAACTATGTGGCTGTCTTTTGCTATCCTGTAGAGCTGCAGTCCCCACAGTCCTCAACCCCCGCCACACATCACTGCCTGAGCTCTGACCCCTACCTGTGGAAAAATTGTCTTCCATGAAACTTAGGAACCAGGACACACAGCAGGAGGTTAGCAGCAACCCTGCTTGAGGGAAGCTTCATCTGTATTTACAGCCACTCCTCGTCACTTGCATCACTGCCTGAGCTCTGCCTCCCCTTCCCCACTGCCCCCCATCCATGGAAAAATTGTCTTCCATGAAACCAGTCCCTGGTGCCAGAAAGGTCAGGGACTACTGCTGTAGCGCCATTGTTCTTCTGTCAGAACTCCTGTGAGTGAAATAGGAATACGTTTTCCCTAAACTTAAATATTCAGGGAGCTTCTAATACACATTAAAATATTGCAGTCTGTTCTGAGTAAGCAAAGTCCACTCACGACCACCATTTGGCACAGCAAAATTCTTGTCTGAGAACAATCCAAAGCATTGTTGCCACAGATGTAGAGATGATGACCATGTCTCTGGGAGCATTTTTTCATCTTTGCAAGTAGAAGATGTTGGTTGGCAAGAATGTAAGAACCCCAGAGGGTCTGGATGATGGCAGTGGAGGCTCTGTATATTAAAATACACTATCTGGAATTTCTTCAGTGAGGGAAACCAAATGTGAGGATTGACTTCATTTCTCTCAGGTATCTTATTTCCTTTGCAATAGTACCATTTCACCTGGTAGAATTTCATCCTGGAACTTTCTGATGATGAAATTAACTAGTGTTGCTATGCTCTAAAGCTGAAAGGTAAAATAAAGTTTGGCAATTTGGACCAATTTCTTTTCCTCACAGAACTGGCAGCAAGCTGGTTGAATTTCACAAAATACACCTATTGAAATTCAGCCATTTCTGAAATGAGGGAAAGTGTCATTTTTATGTGCTGAATGATGAATGTTCTCGGAGAAGATGCAAAAGAATAAATATTAGCATAAGGCATTTGATATTCTAGTTAACAAGAGAGATATTTAAGAAGATACAGGGACAAATAGGGACAATAAATTTTTAAAGACCAATATTTTATGAATTCAAATATCTGGTATGTGTTCTTCCACTGAAAACCCAGTAGCAAGTGAAACAATGTCAAGTTGTATCAATGGAGTAGATTCTATTTTTAGAAAGTTCAATTGCTAAACTTAAACTGAATTATAATTTGATTGAAGTGTTTAATGAATAAGTTGGTTCATTCATTGAGTTGGTATCATGCTGATAGTATTTTTAAAGTAGATGTCAATTGCACTGAATTATTAACCAACTGGCTGAGTGGTCTTATATGTTTTTTAAATTAAATTTATTTAGTTTGCTAATATAGGAAAGATATGTTACAGTAGAGTTTTTCTCTACTGAAATACGGAAATAAGGAAAATAAGTTGAATAATAATTAGAAAACATTTTTGGGTTTCAAAGTCTGGAAATGTAATAAAAATTTTTTTCCCAACCAGCCCTATATCACTAAATTCTTACTAGATGCAATCACCACATCTAAGACTATGTTGCAGATGAGTATTGCTTTTCCCCAAAGAGTACATTTATTGTTTTGAGAATTCAATATAGCCTTCTTGGAAGTAGCTCTGCTGGATGGTTTCCCTATTGTTCACAATCGGGTTATTTTGAGTTTATAAAAATGGAAGATATTTCAGTTCATTTCATTGATATTTATGTAATGTTTGTGCTAGAACCTGGGAAAGATATAAAGTTAATACCCCTCCTTAAACTCCAAGAATATACCATCTGGTAGGAATATTTTATATTTGAATAGTACTATTTGCCTTTTATAATGAATGCTGCATGCCACATCTTCATTTTATTCTAATAACTATGAAACAGAGCAGATGAGAAAGCTGGGCATAAAGAGCTTATAGAATCTACTTGATATACAATAGCTAGTTGGTGGAGGAACCAGGACTAGATCCAGTCTTCTAATCCCTAAACCAGGGGACGCCAGACGTCTGAAAGGTAGGCTCTAGTCCTGGTTGACCAGTTACTAGCTGTGCAGCCTTGGATCAATCACTACCTCTGGGGCCTCAGTTTTCCCAATTGTATGATCTCTAATATTCGTTCCATTTCTAAAGTTCCAAGACTATTTCCCCTAAAAGAGGAAGTGTGACAACCTGGAAGGAAGACCATGCTGTTAAGGCATAGTTTTCTCAACTTTCTCTTCCTGGGTTAATACCCTTCTGCTTCTTTCTGTGACTCCAGATAGAACAGAGTTTTTCTAAAGATGTCTCTTTTAGCCTCTCTTCCTAAGTTACTCCATTATAGGTCAGTGCTTTGGGCATCTTCTCTAACACTTCATTACTGTGGTTTCCATTTTTAGGGTCTCTTTTTCAAAAGCATATTTGGCTCCTTTGAACATGTTAAAGTTCTATGCATGAGAAAACTCTCTGAACTCTCTTCAGTAGCAGCAGCACTTGCTCTCTAAGGACTCATTGTAAAGATTTAATGCCACTTTCACAGCATCTTCCATGACCTCATTAAGACCATCGAGTTGTACAAACCATGGAGTGTTGGGAATTTGAGGCCTATCATGTTCAAGACTAAGGAAATTAGGTCCCCTCTCAAATTAGACTTCTTTCCACACATTGTTCATATCACTTCCCACCATCATTTTTCAATATTTTTCTTAACTTGGTGGTAGCATTGTGCCAAAATCTCTATACATCCTACCCTCAGCGTCAGTATCACTAATGAGCTATAAAAGTGGGTGTTACATCCAGTTCATCATGGATATACAACCACTCCCTGCTTCATCAGCTGCTGTGCTATTTTGTGTTGGGTGGAAGAAACTTAAAATTTAATGTTTTCTTCCAAAGACTCAAAGTTTATCAGGTGACCAGGGCATTATTCAGGAGTAGCAATTTTTTTTGAAACATCATTATTCTTACAATGCCTGTTAGTAGCTAAACAATAATCACAAATCAATCACTTACTGAATATCTCAAATGACTCCTGTTGTTCCGTTTGATACTGTAATACAAGTTTAATTTGCTAGTAGCCTGTTAGTATTGTATGGTTTTCTGTGTGTTAAACAAGCTGGAGTTTTAATTTTAAATTCTCTGTTAAGTTTCCTCTAAGAAAGAGAGTGAGGTGGTCCATGGCTGCCTTAAAGCCAGACACAGTCTTTTTTTCACATGCAATAAACGTACAGGAAGGTATCTGTTTCCATGAGAGACTGATTCCATCTGCATTAAAAGAAAATTATAGAGGATATTAGCCAATTTCCATTATGAAATTGAGAAGTCCAGGAAATTTCTCTACTGATGCCTGGTCTGTATTTACTCTCTATCCTAAAATTTTGGTGCTAGACTAGTGTCTGCAACATTTAAATCAGTTAAATTAACTATGTCTGGAATTTAAAATTTCTCTGGTTGTACTCTAATATTTACATAAACTGAATACCTTATTTATTAATGCTCAGAGGCAATGAGTATAGTAGAAAAGGCACTGAGGCAATCAGTCTAGGCATGGCAGTGGGATGTTGGGGTGGTGGTAATCTGTGTGTGTGTGTGTGTGTGTGTGTGTGTGTGTGTCTGGCCATTACCAAGTTATCCCATGCCCCTGTCAGGAGGCATGGAGGGTGGAAGGGGTGAAGTTGAAGGGGTACTCATGTAGCAAGCATGCAAAACCTTATAAAAATCCCACTGAAAATATTGCCTCTTGATTTGGATATGTCGCAAGCCTGGCTGGGACATATTACGCCCCAATAAGAAAATCTGGCTACACTGAGTTCTTGGACTCCTTCTTCTGAGAGACTCTTTCTGATGAGTCTGGTAATTTCCACCTGACAGCCACCTTCATGACTCAGGTTAGAAGCCATCTCTTTGGTGAAAGCTTCCCTGACATTTCCAAACTCCAGGCGGAACTAATAGCTTTGTGCATTTTACATACTGGTGATAAACATTATACTGGGTGTTATGAATATGTCTCCCCAGCTAGATTACAACTTATTTGAGAGGAGTAATTCTGTTTTATGCATTTTAATAGAGGCAGCATAGCAAGTTAGGAAGAACTGGAGCCTCAAAGCTAGACCTGATTTCAAATTAATTTCACTTCTGTGTGCTGTGTTGCCTTGAATAAAGTACTCAAAGTTTAACCTCAGTTACTTCATATGTGAAATGGATATTGTAATGCCTAATTTCATAGGGTTTTTTTGATAAGTACAAAAGTGTCCTCACATATTTCATTTCCTTATATCTTATCTAAAGACAAAAGAATCATTCAATATTCTAATGTCCTTTGACCTAGACTGTCCTGGTAACCTAAAGTCTGTCTCCCTTCTTCCAAAAGAATTTGGCACCTTCTCAATAATGGTGGCCTGACAGGGGTATGGGATACCTTGGTGATGGCCAGACGTCATCAGTGAGGATATTCATAGAGACCACAGTTAAAGAGTCAACTGTTCAGGAAGCTATAAAAACGATGTCATCTCTATATAGAAAGTTAATTCAGATGACCTCATTCATTCAAAAGATAGTTTCTGAGTACTTACTATCTGTCTGCCAACTGTGCCAGATGCAATGAAGATTACAAACTATTACAAACCTTTGCATGGCAAAGGTTTTAAAATTAAATTAATAAAAAATGACAACTAAATGGAGTGTTATGAAGGAAAGAAAGAAGAGCTGAGATCCTGAGTTCCTTTCCAAATCTAACCTGTATGATTCAATGTTTAAATTTCCAGGAAAGTAGAAAATTTATTCCCAAGTTGAAAATGGAAATTTCAAGGTCCTTTGTAAATTTGTTTAACCCAATTTATTTAATCTTTTCTCTTTTCTTCTAGTTCTCCCTGATAGGTGTATCTGGTCAGGGTCTTCTTGGGGGGGGGGCTCAATCAGCATCCCTGTGTCTATGCAAATGTTGTTTCCTTTACCTGGAACTTGCTCCTCATTTCCAAATTTGTAAAATGAGCTGGTGAGACTAAATGATCTTTAAGATTTCTTAGCTGTAAAATATTTTGGTTCCTTTAACCCTGCCAGTGAAGGAGGAGGGAAGATTGTGCTCCCTACATTTTTACTTCTAAATTTTATTTTCTGTGCTCAGTCATCATGATTTACTGTTTTTAGCTCCTCCTAGTATTAGAGCTCCAAACAGAAGAAGCTGGAATGTAGGGCATGCATTACGTGAAAAGTGAAATGTTTTGAAAGGGCTTTGAAGTGTTGAATAGGAATATTGTATTAAGAACATTCCGCCAAATGGAAGAAACCTGGAAACCGAACAAGCTGTGGATGTGCAGATGGTATTACTAACCGTCAGTCAAGTAGAGAACACAGCCTATGTGTATAGATCGATATGTCATGTGTCTCTATACATTGGGATGTACCAAGAAGTTGTCAGCAGTTGTTATTTCTGTATGTTTTGCCTCCAAAGAGAATAGTCAAATTGCTAGTGTTACACAGCCTAGGAGTTTCAGTTTAGTATGTACCAATATGAATGAATACATTTAAGATGTCTCCTATAAGAGAGGATGCTTTAACAAATGCAAATTGACATGAAATGGGTTTGCTCATGGATGAGTCCATGGGGTGTGGAAGCAGAGAGGACAATCCCCTAGCTTTATAGTTCTTTAAAAAACCTCCTTTATTCTAATACCAGGCAGTATACAAACTGTAATAATCCAGTGTACGCCATGTCACTCCACAACATTTTACAATTGGAATATGAGTGAATCGCTCTACCTCAGCCAGCACTAATGTTAAAGAACAGCAGAGAGTCCTTTAGGTAAGTTTGAGCACGAGTCAATCAGCCACTGGAGTATTACAGAGGGGTGTTATTTCTCAGAGATAAGGGAACAAAGAGGTCTTAATATCCGGCTCAGCCAGGGCAGGAAATTGCCTACTTCCTGAGCCAGTGTGGTAGAGGCTATGGGATGGGAGCCAGATCTTGGAGGGAGGAGGCCAGTAAGCAGTGGAGAACTCAGGATTTTATCGTAGGGCACATGGACTTTGTAGGAGTATGTCAAAAACTCATTTTGTTTTTATTAATAGCACTGAAAATGCTTGGCAGAGAATTAATGACACTAAAGCATTCTTATAAATGTCACGGGTGGACATTAATTTTTACAGATAGACATTCATTCTCAGATGTTTATGCTTTCCAGTCTTGAACCTCCTCCTGTCGGTGGTATGTGCCAACATTTTAATTTTAAAGACTATCAATTATCCTGTTAATCCTAAACTCTATTATAAAAGTGTAAAGTACCAGGTTGACCTTACATCCCTAGTTCTAATTACATACATATGTTTTTATAGGCATCTATCCAACCGCAATGACACTAACAAACTAGTCTGCAAAGCTCTTAACCTCTTCTGCTTTCTTTTCCTCATTTGTAAATCAAGAGTGTCAAATGAGATGAGCTCAAAGGTTTGGGTTCTAAAGAAAAGTGGCAGAAATTCCATCAAGTACAAGACTGTATAGTGGGAAAATGATTTGGAATCCTGGTTACCTGAGCTTAAACCTCTGCATTTCCAATTATCAGCTGTGTGAAATTGGGAACATTCTCTAATCTCCTCAAGCTGGTAACAGCATCTATAACTGCAATAGTTCCCCAATTTAAGGCTTGTTATAGAATTAAACAATGTAGGGCATTAATGTGTCTGGCAGACATGTATTTAGGTAGCTGTTCCTTGTCCCTCCCTTCTCTTCCTCTAGTGTTGTATGCACTTAATAGATTTTACTACTTTTTACTAAAAAAAGAACCCAGGTTCAGATGGTTGTGTTGAAAGGACAGAAGAGAAAGATTAATTTACAAGTGGATGCAAAGATGGGTTGAATTTTGACAAGCAAAAATAAAGATGATAGGCATTCTACAAAGGGAAGAATGTGATCAAATGTATGGTAGCTCTAACAAAAAGGTGTACCTGGGGAATGGTAGGTAGTCTGATGCTATTGAAATGTAGATTATAGTAGCCAGAGTTAATAAACATATTTTTATCTATCAATTAATCTTCACTCAAATGTTTGTATACTATATACAATGGTCTATATCTTTTTTTTCCATTAAAAACTTATCTTCGGCACTTGTCTGTAGTCCTAGCTACTTGGGAGGTTATGTCAGGAGGATCACTTGAGGCCAGGAGTTAGAGGCTGTAGTGTATTGTGATTGCACCTGTGAATAGCCACTGCACTCCAGCCTGGGCAACATAGCAAGACCCCATCTAAAAAAAATTTAAAAAACTATTATCTTCATGATCATCCCATACCTATACACAAAAATCTTTCTTATTCTTTATTTACTATTCATAATATACCACTATATGTATACATTATAATTTATATAAGCAGTACTCTATTGATGGATATTTTAGGTGACTACTAGATTTTGCTTTTATAAACAAATTTTCAGTGAATAATCTTGTGTATCTATATCGTTTTTCACATGTGTGAGTAAATCTATAGAATATATTCCTAAATGTGGAATTGCTGGTTAAAGGGTATGTGCATTTGTAATTTTTATAGGTATGGTCAAAATGCCCTGCAAATAGGTTTTATTGATTTAAATGCTCATAAATCTATGTATAAGAGTATTTCCTTGAATTCTGGGCAATACGGAATTATACTTTCTGAATTTTGCCAATCTTCTAGGTTAAAAAATGCTATTTTGGTGTATTTTAAAGTATTATTGTCAGGTTTCAGGGTCTGAAATGTCGGTCCTTGGTGAACTCATGGCCGAAGGATGACCAAAGTAAGGCAAGCATGAAAATAAGGTTTATTGAGGAGAGAAAGATAGGATTATAGAGCAAGAGCAAGGTACAGGTTTACAGAGCATGATACATACACAACCGGACCCATTGTCATAGCAAAAGAGGGCAAAAGAGAGAGCTTGGTTATGGTCTCAGTCTTGTTTTATAGTGCCCGGTTTGGGGCTTCCCTCATGGCTCAGATGTCACCATGGAACTATTTTGATTGGATAGTTGGGAGTTATATGACCTGAGTCTTACTATGCATGCAGATCTCCCACGAGCCTCTCTGAAAGCTGGTTGTTCTAGGTCACTTTCCAGACTCTATTGTACCTATGCTGCTTGGCCCGTGGGCTAGAGAGTCCTCTGCATTCTTTTGCAGTAGCTCACTAAGTTCTGATTGGCAGATTCGTAGGGTATTCCCTCCTCCCTCAGGTATGGCAGTTGCTGGGGACAAGAGTAAGGTGAAGCAGCACCAGGACAGGGCCCGCTTTTATCCCTAGGAGACCTGAAATCCCTCACTATCTACCAAATGACATTTCTTGAACATCTTTTCATTTATGTAAGAGCTATCTATATTTTCTTTTCTGTGACCTATCTGCTCACATTCTCTGCTTGTTAATCTACTGGATGGTTGGGTTTTTTCTTATTGATTAGTAGGAGCTCTTTATATATTAGAAAAATTGTTCTTTGTTTCCTCTGAAAACATTTTCTTATAATTTTTTGCTTAATTTTGACTTGAATTATTATGATTTTTGCCATGCAGAATGTTTTCTTTAAATTTTTTTGTACCAAGTTTATCAATCTTATGGTTCTGGATTTTGTTTCTATGAAGAAAAACTTTTTTCACTTGAGACAATAAACTTTTTTTTCATGTTTTTTTCTACTACTTTTATGATATTATTTCTTACACTTAAATTTTGGATCAATTTCAAATTTATTCTGATGAAATCTGCCTCTTTGGCATAAAGATTATTTTGAGCTGATTGTTTTGAGAAACTGTAGACACAGGAGAAGCTCTGAAAACAGAGTAGAAGTTACCCTTTTGTCAGGAAAATTTCCATCTGTAAAGGAAATATCCATTTGTAAGGGTATTTCCTCTCTGTATCAGGAGAAGAAGGATGACTCTAAATCACTAGAAACTCTTATCAGTGGAGAAGGTACAGACTGATATCTGCATAACAAACCTTACCCTTGTTTACCATGCTTTACCTGGGCATCTCCCCATAATGGGCCTTCCCACCCCCTTCCCCTCCCCCAATACTCTTTCTTTGTTTCAGTTGAAGATGGTATTTAAGCTTGAACCCAAAGGTACCTCTTGGAGAATTACTTATTCCCTGGGTATCTCCCATGTGTACATGAAGTATGCACATTAATAAACTTCTTTTTGTTTTTCTTTTGTTACTCTGTCTTTTGTTAAAGGGGTCTGTTTCAGCTAAGAACTTTAGAGGTTGAAAAAAAATTATTTTTCTTCCCTGCAACACTTTGAATTTAAATAACCTAATACTCAGAAGATTAAACCATGTCTTCAGTCCTCCTTCCCTGTCTTACACTTGTTTAATAAAAAGGAAGCTACCATTGAATCAAGGGCCAAATACTTTAAGCTATTATTTTATTAGTGTTTTCCAAATTTCTTCTTATGCAATCATTTTGCAGTTAGCTATTGAGTTTCTGTCTAAGAAAAAACATCAAATAGACAATAGCAGAAAAATATTGTAAGGGAAACTGAAATGAGAATAGTCTGTGTTGGTGTTCCTTTTTTACAAAATGGGAATATGGGGCATTCACCATTATTTTTTCTTTGCTGATTAAATGCAAAAATGACTAGATGTTACATAGAATTAAGCTGTTTATGTTTACATTTAAGAAAGACAGTTGGAGAAGAACTTTTTTTTCTTTTCTTTTTTTTTGAGATAGAGTCTTGCTCTGTCACCCCAGCTAGAGTGCAGTGGTGTCATCATACCTCACTGCAACCTCAAACTCCTGGGCTCAGGGGATCCTCCTGCCTCAGCCTCCCGGCTAGCTGGGACTACAGGCATGTGCCACCACGCCCGGCTAGTTTTTTCTATTTTTAGTAGAGGCTTGGTCTCACTCTTGATCAGGCTGGTCTCAAACTCCTGAGTTCAAGGGGTCCTCCCATCTCAGCCTCCTAGAGTGCTAGGATTATAGGCGTGAGCCACTGCGATGGGCCAGGAGGAGTGCTTTTTAGGAAAGGTAGAGGGTGTAAGCTTAGTAAGATAAGAGTAGACTTAAATACCTGGAAATATTAACACCAAATTCCTTTTAAAAATACACGTATTTATGGGTGAAGGGTGGGATGTTCTTAATATTTTTAATTAATACAAAGGATACATTATTATTAAGCCAAAAAATTAACAATGACAAATAATTAACAATTACAGAACCAATTTATTAGGTGAGTTGGGTGAGAAACTATTTAAAGATATTATTGAAGAGTACCCAGAATATGCCACCCCAAAATATGCCTATTTGGCATATAAAATATTTTGAGCTAAAGACAATTGAGAATCAGAATATTCAGGAAAAGCTCTTTACCTCCCCCTAAGTACCTAACAATAGAATATAAATTTCCCCTTTTGTAAAAGAAATTTACATCTATAAAAGAAATTTCCATTTGCAAGTATGTCTCCATACCAGGAAGAAAGCTAAATAAAGATATTTATCTGCACAACAAGACAATCCTTATTTACAGTAGGTCTCCACCCCTTACTTTTCCAGCACAGAAGTCCCAAACCCCTTTTCCTTTGTTTAGCTTAAAATGGGATATAAACCTCAATCATCTGGCTGCCTCCTTGAGCCACAGTTTTGTGTGTGTGTGTGTGTGTGTGTGTGTGTGTGTGTGTGTGAACTCCCATGCATAGGTACGTAATTAAAACTGTTTTTTCTCTTGTTAATCTATCTTTTATCAGTTTGACTCGAGGGCCTCGGCGATTGAACCTAGAAGGGTAGAGGGAAAAGATTTTTCTTTCCCCCACATCATCATAATGTGAGCTTCCCCAAAGCTGTGCCCTGGGATACTTGAGTACCAAGAGTGGGTTACAGGTGTGCTGTGAGATGTTGATCTTCTCAACCTTTGGGATGCCAGGAGAGACATGGAGAGCTCCTCAACTGGTCCCCTCCACCCATGGGAGCTTTTTGGAGGGCACTGGGTAATGAAATTATTCTGATTTGTTTGGGAATTTCCCAGTTTTAGCACTAAAAGTTCTGTGCCTTCAGAAACCTCTCAGTTCCAGGAAAACCAGAATACCTAGTTACCATCCTTCAGGGCAGTCTGGCCACAGCAGAGGCTGTGGCAGGGCTCATGGTGCCCATACCCCATGGTCCCTGTAGGTGGAAGAACCTAAGCAGCATTTAGCTATTGATGCCCGGTTGGATGTACTCAGCAGAGCATGACCAGGAGGGTATTCTTCTGTCAGATCATAAATTTTACCAAACTGCAGTTTTGAAAAGCATTTTTCCATTCATTTAACTTAACTTGTTAAATTATTGGTGCAAACTTATTTCAAATATTTCTCATTATCTTTTTAATGCTTGTAATGATTCTCCCACTTTATTCTTGTTATTGTGATTTGATCCCTCTCTCTCTTTGTCTCTCTCTCCATTTCCCTCTTTCTCTCCTTTTCCCTTTCCTTGTTTGTTTTTTCAATCAAACTTGCTAAAGATTATTCAGGATTTTGTTTTTTCATGAAGAATTGACACTTTTAGTAGAATTAAATATCCCTCTTTTTGTCTCTTAATTCTTCTCACTTTAAAGTCTAGTTTGATATCAATCTAGTCATACCAACCCTCTTTTGGCTAATGTTGACTTGGTATGTCTTTTTTCCATTCTTTTACTTTCAAACATTGTATATTTTTATATTTATGGAGTTTTTCTTTTTCTTTCTTTTTATTTATTTATTTTATTTTTGATACAGGGTCTTGCTCTGTTGCCTGGGCTAGAGTGCAGTGGTACAAGCATAGCTCACTGAAACCGCAATCTCTGGGGCTCAAGCAAGCCTCCCAGCTTGGCCTCCCAAGTAGCTGGGACTACAGGCGCACGCCACCACATCTGGCTAATTTTTCTATTTTTTGTAGAGATGGGGTCTTGCTGTGTTGTCCAGGTTGGTCTCAAACTCCTGGGCTCAAATGATCCTCCTGCCTCAGGCTCCCAAAGTGCTAGGATTACAGGTGTGAGTTACTGCATCCGGCTGTGTATTTCTTATAAGCAGTCATAATTGTATTCTTTTAAAAATATGGACTGAAAATCTTGTTAACTGAAGTGTTTCATCCATTTACATATAATGCAATTACTAACATAGCTGAGTTTAAGTCTCCCATCTTGCTATTTGTTTTTTATTTTTCCCTTCTGTTTTTGTTTATTATTCTTTTCCTGCCTCCTTCTGTAATAATCAAAACTTTTTATATTCCATTTTTTCTCCTTTGCTAGGCTTTTGTTATACTTTCTAACATCGTTTTGGTGGTTACCCTAAAAATTATAAGACACATGCTAACTTATTATGGTTTATCTTAAATTAATACCTTTACTACTTTTCCAACAGTGCAAGAAATTTAGAACACTATACCTCTATTACCCTCTTCTCCACCCCTGCCAACAATTTTTGCTATTGTTGCCATATGCTTCTATATGTTATAAGCCCCACAAAACATTGCCATTCTTGTTGTTTAAACAGTTGATATTCTTTTATATTTACTTACATCTTTGCCTTTTCCAAAGCTGTTCATTTCTTCTTATATTCTTACCTTTTATCATTTTCCTTCAGCCTGAAAAAAGGTACTTTAATATTTCTTATAGTGAAGGTCTCTTGGTGTGAATTCTCTCAGCATCTGTGTATGTGTGTGTTTCTTTCAGTACTTCACTAGTTTTATTTTCTATCATTTATTCACCAAACCTGAATTAAATATGTCTTGTTCAATCTAAGCTGCTTCCCCCAATAAGGCTTCATAAGTTTATTTAGAAAACTTTCTACTGGACAACTGATACACCTTGTGTGGCTAATTTTAGACTGATGCATCCATTCTTTGGTTTTCCTTCTTCCCTAAGCTTGATCTTATTCGTTACTCCACAGGTAGTCAGGGAAGATAAATGAATGAATGAGACATATGAAAGTACAGAAGAAAATTAAGTGTTATCCAAAAGCAAAGTGAAGTTATTAGGATCTTATTACTACTAGAGATCGATCTCTTTAAGACAGCAAGACCCTTGTCAATCTTACTTTTTAGTCCATATTTTTTCTTCTAATGAGATTACAAGCATTTGTCAATGTTCATGTCTTATATTTTTTATTCGATATGATTCATTTGGTGGTGTAGCAGTTTTCAAGTGTAAATTGGAAAGTAGTTTCTTCTGGGATTCTAATTATAGTTACAAATACAAAATTTAAAACATATGATTAGTGTAGCAGAGATACATCATATGCATATTTAACTCATAAAATTCAACTATACATGCTACACCAAGTTAAAATGAAGAACACTTTGAATAGGGTGGAAAATTTTACCCACCATTTCCCTCAATGCACATATGAGCCAGTGTGTGAATGAGGACATGTATGAATGAGGACATGTGAATCTGCCCTTTCTTCAGATGATCTTGGTTCCTATGTGCCTCTCGTGGTGTAAGCATCTTACTTCCCCCATCTCAGCCCCTGACACCCAACAGAGCACAATGTCATAATATGAACACATTTATAGTTAGCTGGATGCTCACTTAAATCCTGACATAAACCCAGTAGCATTGGCATGCCATATCATTTGACTATCACAACTAATTTTCTCATAGAAGTTTGATTTAATTGGAGACCACCTGCAATAACATGAAATGTATCCCTAAGACTTTATTAAATGCCTCCAATAGTTACCACCTTTTCTTTCACAGATCTCATGAAGTAGGATCATAGTCTATCCAAGGAGATGGGCACAAAAAACAATAGGCAATATGTGATACTCCATGAAAAGTGCTATGATAGGGACATGTACAGGTGTTTTATGGAGAAGGAGTCTTAGAGCTAAGTGTCCAGGAATTAACAGGTAGACAAGTGATTGAGGCAAAACATTATAACCACTAGGAGTAGCATGGACAAAGACTCCAAAGCACCAAATTATGCAGCAGGGTTTTTTAAATTTGTTTTTCTTTTTTTTTTTTTATTTTATAGAGACAGGATCTCCCTCTGTTGCCCCAGCTGGAATGCGGTGGTACAATCACAGTTCACTATAACTGCAGACTCCTGGGCTCAAGCGATTCTCCTGGTTCAGTCTCCTGAGTAGTTAGGACTACAGGCATGTGCCACATGCCCAGGTAATTTTTAAAAAAAAATTTTTGTAGAGATAGAGTCTCACTATGTTGCCCAGGCTGGTCTTGAACTCCTGCCCTCAAGCGATCCTCCCACCTCCATCTCCCAAAGTGCTAGGATTATAGGCGTGAGCCACTATGCCCAGCCTGCAGAAGGTTTTTAAAAAACAAGATATTTGTTACAGTTTAAAATCTAGTATATGTTGAGGATAAAGGAGGTCAGAATGGAAGGTTATATTACCAAGTGAATTAAAATGCTATTTTAAGAAATTTGAACTTGATCCTTTCATTACAAAAAGCCATCATCTGATATGGTTCTCACACAACCCTGTGAGAAACTGTGACCCTGGTAATTTTGGACTTCTGCACACACACCAGCGGTGGGGCTTAAGCTCAGGTGTCCCAATTCAAATTCAGTGCTCTTTCAACTTCACTCTACTCTGTTCACTGGTGGGATGCTAAGACACTTCTTATATCTACAGATGAGGCTAGTTTTGTTATTCGCTTAATACTGCTCTGGTAGTAATCTGCTCTCCCCCATCTTGTGAGACAGTCCAAACTCTGACAATAAATCTGGTCCTTTCCTTCATTTGGAGTTTCAATATGGTGGCAAATCTAAAGAGTTGTCAAAAGCAGACAGTTGGAATGTAGAATGACTGGGCTGTGAAATTTCTGTGGAAAATTCAAAACACCCTGCACTTAACACAATGCCAGGGCTGATTAGTGCGGTTTATTGCTAAGCCCCAAGGGACACCTGCAGGCTTTTACCTTCAGTCTAGAACCTCTGGCCTGAGTGAAGGTATAATGCCACGTTAGTTCCGCAGTCTTTCTATTAGAGCTTACTCAAAGCTGCCGACACCAGATGTGTTACAAACGAACATTAATTCTCCTCCAGCATCTGGATCGCATGTACAACGAGGGGCAAGATTTATGCCCTGCTGAAGCATTCCCCAGTTTTTAGCACAGAAGTGATTGAACTCCAGATTTTAACAAGATGCAGCGACCTTTTAGTATTATTAAAAACATGATTTCTTGTTTTGCTCATGACAAAAACCATTGGATTAACTGATTAGAAGTGGAGCTGCTGTCCTGCTCATTGGAAGCTGTGTCTACTTTAGCTATTGGCGCGTGTCGTCGAAGATTTTTTGAAGAAGGAATGACTCACCAACTCCTAAAATCAACAACTCTCATGGCCTCTCTCAAAATCAGGGATTACAAAGGTGGAAATTCTCTGAGAACTGTGGATAAAGATTCAGGTGAGAGTGAAAGTTAATGCAAGTATTTATATGAATTAATTAAATTAGGATTTGCTCCCTTTCAATAATTTTATTGTTATTGAGAAACATGGAACCATAGACTCAGAGCCTTAGGGTTAGAACAGTTCTTCAAAGATATGTAATGTCCTTCCCTTCTTTAGCCCTGCTCTTTCTATACCTTTCAGAGAGGAAGAGAATAGTTTCCTTTCAGAGTCAGGAAAATGAGAACCAAAAAGAGCCAATGTTTTGATACAGGCCTCAAAATCAGTAAATAGTGAACACACTGAATTCAAATGTGCAATTTGCAAAGCACAGTATTTCCTCAATGATAAGATGCACTTGGAATATAAGATGCATTCTAATTACAGAAAAAATAGGCTATGGGCAATGTGAAAATTTGATGTTTGTTTATTTATTTTTGCACCCAAAGTTGTTATTAAATTAATAATGCATATGACAGTCAACAGCATCTTAGAATCAAGGAAATATGTTAATTTTTATTTCATTAGACAGAAACTAATAAGCAATCATCTGGAATTTTTAGTACTATCATAATTTGGGAATCTGTAAAAAGCATTATTATCCTGATGAGAAAATAAATGCCTTCCTGTGGAGATATTCATGTTATGGTGTTCTCAGCCTAACCTACTCGGGATGAATGGGAAACTAAAATGATTTTATTAATAATATAAATATTTAAAATATAAAATATAATCATGTTGTATAGTCTTCATTAATCATGAATTTAATTTACTGTTTGTGATATACCATATACCTTTCAAGAATTTGTGGACTTCATATCTGAATGGTCTATGAATTTTAAGACCGTAAGTCTTCATTCTCCGTCAATGTCTTTGGTTATTTGTTCTGTTCTAGTGTTTTACATGATAAAATTCATTATCTTCTTGTGTCTCTTAGGGTGACTTTGAAGAGTATGACAAATATACTTACGTGTATAAGTAAAACATAGCGCACTCATAATCATGAGTTTCATGAGTGGCAAGTCATTCTTTACAACTATCTATGGTTAAGAATCAGAAAGTGCCTTTTCTTAAATTTATTTATACAGTGCTTTACATTGTGACTCAGAATATCCCTTGTCAAACTTGCTATAGAACTCAGCACATTTCACATTTCCTCAAAATGATCCACTCACACATTGTAGATTTAACTAAAGATTTTGTAGGCGAACGGGAGGTAGGTGTTGAGTTTTCATCATGAACTTATTGCAAAACAATTCAAATACAAGTCTTAGCTAATAATTTAAACATTTCCAGTAGTCATTTTAATTCTTCCCCAAGAGTTGTTTGCTTTGTTCTGATTCCTTTTTCTCAAACACAACACTCAGTCTTTCACTATTTTTTCTTTCCTTCAGGATTTTCTGTTAGCAATTTAAAGTTTCTCAATCTCCATCCATTCAAGCTTGCACTCAACAAACAGTTGAGGGCTTCCTATAAGACAGTCACTCCTCTATTGAGACAGGTGCGTCCCAGGTAACAGTGATATAACAGTGAACGAAACAAAATCCCTCTTCTCATGGCTCTTACTTTCTTCCAGGGAGTAGGGGTAGTGTATGTAGCAGATGCCAGATGATGATCAAGGTCATGAAGAGACGTCTGTATCAGAGCAAAGGAAAGAGAGAGTGATTGAAGTGTGTGTGGAGGGAGTGTGTGGGAGGGTCATTGCATTACATAGGGAAGCTAGGGATGACAGACCTCTGATAAGAGATGTCTGAGAAACAACTGAAGGAAATAACTGGAATGCACCATAAGGAGTCAGTGAAACAATTCAGCTCCACTCCAGCTTCTACCACCAGTTTTCATAGATGAATCCTTACAGGATTCAACAAAGCAAAGAGTCTACCACTAATAGAAAACTACCTTCCATGGGCAATTTGCAACTATCTTTCGTTAACAGTGAATGTCCCTTGAGGTCTTGCCCCAATTCCTAAGGGGCTTATTAATTAAAATATATCTTCCAACCAAATCACCTTGAAATACATAGTCTGGATTTGTCGTTGTGGCTCAGCTTTCAAGTAGAATTTCTGTAAGTAAAATTCCAGAAAAATAGAAGCCATATAGAAATATCTTCCTCCTTTACCCTTTAACCCAACCTAATATTGCTTTTCTAGAAATATTTCACAAAGTACTAACACAAATGTGGACAAGCTTCACATGTAGAGATGATCACTGGAATATTATTTATAAAAATTAAAAATGAAAAATCTAAATTATAAATTATAAAAGAAATTTTTATTATTATAATAAAGCAGAGACCATTAAGCTATTAGATGTTTGCAAATAATTATTGATGACATGTGTAAATTGCTTACAAGTGGTAAGGGCAGAGAAAAGGGTATCAAATAGTACATAGAATATAATCTCAAATATGAATAAAAAGTTTGGAAAAATTAGAGTAATTATAACAAAATTGAGTGGTAGGTTTATAAATTATTTGTATAGCTTTTTTCTTTTAACATCAGCATTATGGAAATATAAATTAAATACAATAAAGTGCACATATTTTAAGTGAACAATTAAGTATTGGCAGATATTAAACCCATATAAGCATCACTTGAATTGATGTAGAATATTTCCCTCACCCCAAAAGGTTCCCTCATGCCCATTCATTGTCAATATCCCTCCCTTTTACTCAAGTACCTACTGACCTGTTTTCTTTCACTATACATTAGTCTTGCCTATTCTAGATTCCATATTATGAAATGTACAACCATGTAATGGAATGCACATGCAGTATAACAGCATGTACTCTTGTTCTTAGCTTTTCTTCAGTCAGAATAATATTATTGAAACTTATCTATGCTGTTGCATGTATCAGTATCAGTAGTTCATTCCTCTTTTTTGTGGCTAAATATTATTCATAATTTGTTTAGCCACATATCTGTTAATGGAGCTTTAGGTTGTTTCCAGTTTGAGACCATTATGAATAAAGCTGTTATAAACATTTGTGTACAGACTTTTTGTGGACATAGTTTTCAGTTTTTATGGATAAATACCTAGAAATGCAATCACTGGGCCAAACAATAAGTGTACTTTAATTTTATACAAATTGCCAAACTCTTTTCCAAAGTGTTGTACCATTTTACATTCCCACCATGAATATGTGAAGGTTTCCCTTGCTTTTTATCCATAACACAAATGAATATTGGCAGTTTAATTTTTTTAGTCACTCTAAATGCCTGTATAGCAATATGTCATTGTGGGTTTGATTTTTGTGTTTCCTTGATTACGGATGATGTGGAGCATCTTCTTCCTATTTATTGACCATTTATATATTTTTCTATTTCAAGAAATCTGGTGAAATCTTTTACCCATTTTCAAAAAAATGGGTTGTTTCTTATTATAGAACTGTAGGATTTTAAAATATATATATTTTGGATACAAGTCTTTTATCAAACATATGTATTACAGCCACCCTCTTAACCCCATTTATGGTTTGCACCTTAATTTCTTAATTATGTCTTCTGAAGAGCAAAAGTTGGGTTTTTAAAACATTTTTATAAAGTCAAATTTATCATTTTTCCCTGATGCAGTTAGCAAAGATCTTTGCCTTTTTGATCAATCTAGCCAGATGTTTATAAATTGTATTGATATTTTTAAAAGAGGTATCTTTTAGATTTTTAATTTTTCTCTATTGATTTTTTTCCTATATTTTATTGGGTTTTACTCTTCTTTATTATTTTCTTCCTTCTATTTCTTTTATTTTCTTTTCTAGCTTCTTACCATGAAAGCTTAGATCACTGATGTCAGACATCTTTCTTTTCCAATATAAGCATTAAAACTATAAGTTTATTTCCAGGCACTGCTTTAGCTGTATCCCACAAATTTTGATACGTTGTGTTTTCATTTTCATACAGTTTAAATATTATCTTATTTGCCCTGCAATTTTTTTCTTTAATTCATGAGTTATTGAGAAGTATATTGTTTAATTTCCAAATGTATGGGGATTTTTATATATCTTTGTGTTATTAATTTTTTATTTAATTTTCTTGAGGTCAGAGGGCATGCTCTGTATTACTTCAATCCTTTTAATTTAGTTAGACTGTTTTATGTCTCAGCATATGGTCTATCTTGGTAAATGTTCCATCTACACTTGAAAAAATTGTCTATCCTGTCCTTGTTGCTATACATCAACTAGGTTTCAAGTTGGTTGATAGTGTTGTTCAAGTTTTCTAGATGATTTTCTGTCAACTTGTTTTATTACTGGGAGAGATATTTTTACATCCATCTATGATTGTAGATTTTTCCATTTCTCCATTCATTTTTATCAGTTTTTATTTTATGATTTTTGAAGTGCTATTATTAAGTGCATACACATTTAGAATTGTTATGTCTTTTTAATGAATTGACTCATTTATCATTTTGAAATGCCTTGTTGTCCCTGATAGTATTCTTTGGTTTGAAGTATTTTTTGTCTGATATTAATATAGTCACAAAAACTTTCTTATGGTTGGTGTTTGCATGGTATATCTTTTGTCATTCTTACTTTTAACCTATGTATGTCTTTATATTAAAAGTGTGTTTCTTTTAGACAATGTATAGTTGTGTTTTGCTTTTTTTTAATCCAATGTGATAATCTCTGCCTTTTAATTGAGATGTTCAGATCATTTACATTGAATGTAATTATCAATATGGTTAGGTTTAATCCTTTCATTTTGTTATTTGTTTACTGTCTTAAATATTTCTTCCTTTTTCCTGTTTGTATATTTTTATCATTTTCATAGCTTTTTTGTCTTAATTGAGCAATTTAAATATTCCATTATATTTCTTATTTTGGCTTATTTGCTGTGTGTCTTTATTTTCTTTTAGTGGTTACTCAAGAGTTTATAATAGGAATCTTCAACTTCTTTAAGTCTAACTTCAAATAATATTATACTACTTCATGCATAATGTAAGATCCTTACAACAGTATACTTTTATTTGCCCTACAATACTCTGTGCTAACATTGTCATAGATCATATTTTTACATATATTATAAGCCCCAAAATACATGTTATTATTGTTCCAAATGGTTGATTTTTAAAAATAAAGGACAAGTAAACAAAGATCTTGTATATTTACCAACATATGCCATTTTCAGAGCTTTTCATTTTTGTTAGAGATCCAGGTTTCCATCTGGTATGCCTTTGGCCCTGTAGAACTTCCAATGACATTTTTTTTAGTGAATATTTTCTAGGGACAAATTCTCTTAGCTTTTGTTTATATTATATTTAAATGTTTATAGTTCACCCCATGTCTGAAGAATATTTTTTCTGTATTGTAGATTCTAGGTTCACATTTGTTAACATTCAGCACTTTAGAGGGACTGTTCCATTGTATTCTTGCTTTTTTATTTTTGAGGAATCATTAATCATTCTTGCATTTGTTTCCCCGTATGTAATGTGCCCTTTTTTCTGGCTGCTTTTAATATTTTCTCTTTATTACTATATTATATATACTAATATGCCTTCCCCTGGTTTTCTTTGTTTTTATTTTGCTTCTTGAATGCATGGGCATTTTAGTTATATTAATAGTTTTCATCAAATTTGAAAAATTTTCTGCCTCCATGACTTCAAATAACTTTTCTTCTGGGAGTCCATTTACATATTGTCCCACAAGTCACTGAGTCTTGTCTTTTTCTTAAGCAATTTTCCTGTGTGCTATAGTTTGGATGGCTTCCCTTGCTATGTCCTCAGTTTCACTGATCTTTCCTTCTGTAATACTCTCAGGTCTTTGTTGTATGTTATGATGTTCTAAAAGGTCTTTTCACTCTGGATGATCAGAATTTCAAATGCGGTCTCAAAAGTGTTTTCAGGAAGAAAGCTGAGGGATTGTAGGGCTCACCTCATTTTCCTACCTTCTTTTAAAGACTATAGTCTTGTGTCTGAAAAGAATTGTTTCTTATATTTTATCCAGTTTTCTAGTTGTTTACAACAGGAGGATAAGTAAGGTACTGGTTATTCTGTCACGGCCAGAAAAGTAAGTCTGATCTTTGTATTATTATTATAAAAAGATTCTGTTTTATAGAGTCTAAATTTTCTACAATGAACACGTATTATTCAAATATATGCATAGTATTACTGTGTGCATTTCCTATTGCCTCTGTAACAAGTTACCCCTAATATAGTGCCTTTGAAAAACTTAAATGTATTACCTTACAATTCTGTAGGTCGGAAGTCCAGCAAGGGTCTCACTGGGCTAATATCAAGGTATTGAGAGTGCTGCATATATTTTAGATGCACTAGGGAAGAATCTGTTTCTTTGCTCTTTCCAGCTTTTAAGGGTTGCCTGTATTCCTTGGCTTATGGCCACTTTTTAGATCTGCAAATTCAGAACCACGTCCTCTTCAAATCTCTCCTGACTCTGACTTTCCTGCCTCCTTCTTCTACTCAAAAGGACCCTGAGATTCTAGTGGACCCTACTGGATAATCCAGTGTAATTTCCCCGTCTCAAGATCCTTAACTTTGTCACCTCAGCAAAGAGTCTTTTGCAATGTAAGGTAACATATTCACAGATTCCAGGGGTTAAGATATGGACATCTTTGGGGCACCATTATTCTGCATACCACAGTTATTAAGGTATTTGCCATGAGTTATTAAGATAATATATCATCATTCTTAGAATGTTCTATAACAAAAGATAATCTGTCGATGCATTCCACACACACTCTGAAAGACATTAGAGCACCTAGGCTTTGATAACTTCTAAGCAAATTTAGGTCTCTAATTTTCTAAGGCCACATAGTGTTGATATGTCTGCTTATGTCACAGTAGATGATGCCTACTCTATAAGGGAGATAGCGTATTTACAGACAATTGGGATTTGCTAAATAAAGCCCTAAATATTTTGGTTCTGATTTTCTCTAAACTACCCTTGATTTCTTGCGACATCTCTGAGTATATCTGCCAGTACTAATTTCTTACCACTCCCAAAGCACTGTGCTGAAAATTTTATTCTTTAAAGTTACCAAAATATTCTCCTTTTTACATCCTATGTCTGTAGGTTATACCATGTTTTTCCAAACTGGGGTTTTAAACCATAGTCTCTTTTGCCTAATTTTTATTCTAATCTTTATTTTTTCCACTGAGTCAATTGTCAGATTTTATAGATTTTTTTTTCCCAGAGAAATCTCTCTAAAAATCTCTCATATACTTTCTTTCATTTTAATTCCCACAGACACCATTGTATTTCAGGCCCTTGTTTCTGTATTTGAATTGTCAAAACTATCTCCTAATGAGTTTCCTTGCTTTTATTCTCTTTTCAAACTGCCTCTGTTAGATGAGTCTTCCTAAAGAATTGTTCTTACTCAAAAATTTTTAGGTGCTTCCCAGTGTCTGTAGAGTAAATTTCTAACTCTTTAGTGTGATATAAAGCATCACACTTCCATTTTAACAATTTAAATCTTCCATGTCTGATTTCAAACCCAACTTCTTTTTATTTTGCTTTCCTTGACTATTCCAGCTTTCATCAGCATGAATTTTTACAGTAGTCTTTTGTAGAAATCTTTTACTAATTTATCAAACAATACCTTGATTTATCTTTCTATAATTATATGCCTTTTATGTTTTATCCTCCAACTAAATTTTCCAAGGGTAGAATTCATGTTTTCTAGGTCTTTGAATCCTGTATAATATCCAGTACCTAGTGGTTAATATATATCTATTGTGGGTAAAGAAGAATGGAACTTAAGGCTTTTCCAGGGATTTTTTTTTTTTGGTGGGGAGGGGCTATAATATCAAATAATCAATGTTTCCTAATAAGTAAATTTCAACAACACCTAATGTGTATATATTATTTTTACCTTTTAAAACACTAGTATTGTGTCTTAACCATTCTGTAGGGTTACGATAGAAATCCTTATTTTAGCAACTATGTGATCTCCATAAAGCAGCTCAATTCATGATGGACAGAGCCAGGTCTCCCTACTCCTACTTCCATGTTCTTCCTATTGTACTCTCTGGCCTCTCTGAGTTTCTTATTTTATTTAAAGATTTTTAGTTCTCCATGCAACCATCTTAGTAACTGCACAGACTATGTTAATCATTTTTTTCTCTAAAACTGACCCACTCTTTTTGTTCCCTGTTGGCAGAATAATCCTCCCATAGCTCTTGAATCAAACTTACTTTGTTTTTATAGCAGAACCTAAAAGACTCGTTACTTCCTTAGTTACACTGCCTTGTATTCTCCATTACTCTGTTTCAGTTCACTCTTTTGTACAAAATAAGAAATGCAAAATATACTTTGATTGCTTTAAAATCGTCCCAGATATCTCTAGGGTTGACTCACTGTTAAGCCCCATGGAAACCCTAGTTTGTTTGGCTAAACCCAGGACTGGGATTTGGGGAATTATGATAATTATGGCTCATCTTATGATCCCAGGCCACGTATTTCATTTTTCTTTGCCTTAGTTGCTCCATCAGCAAAAGGTAAAATCTATTGTGTGTAACCAGAAGGTCAATTGCAAAAGACAGTCAAAGTTGCATGTAATTTGTAAGCATAAGGATATATATGAAAGCTAAGTTTAGCCATCTCAACTGCCACAGGGGAACAGAGCTTTTAGATTTTCCTCCAAGGGGCTCCAGCAATAAAAACATTCCCAACTCCATTTTCCACACCAACTCACATACACATTTTTAAATGATAAAACAGATATTTCAGTATCTCAGTAATATTGATGATGATGATGATGATGAAAATGGCAGTTACTATTTGCCGAGCCTTTAGAATGTACCAGGTTCTGGGATTTATTATCAAATTCAAACTTTACAAAAATCCTGTAAGGTATTCTTTATTGTATTTCTTGTGCAGAAAAACAAGAACAATTGAGGCTTAGTCAGGATAAGTGGCTAGTTTGAAGTCACTGAACTGGTAAGGGGCAGAACTAACCCTCATCTCTCTCACACAAAACTTGGGCTCACAACCAGCATGCCATGCTACTTCCACCAACTAAGGCACCGGACACACAGCAGTGAGCTGTGAAGAGGGACCTTCTCTCATTCTTTGTGACAATTTGATTCACTTTATAGGGACTGATTTGATTTGCTAAGCTAATGGTATTTTAAGAGTATATAAGTTAGAAAATAACTGCAAGTTTTAGCTTACTTACATTTTGTTAGTATATGATCCTGTGCTCTCTCTGTTGGTATAATTTCCTTCCTTCTTTCCTCCCTCCCTCTTCCTTTTCTCTTTCTCTCTCTCTCGTTCTTCTTTCGTCAATTTAATGGCTTTGGACTTCAACTCTAATACAAAAAGGATTTATTAAATTGCTATTTACTTCTCACACCTATCCACCAAGTCTCCTCTACCTTGTAGCAATGCTTTGGAAATGCTCAGGACAAATTTATGGCTTTCTTGAGATGTCATCTAATTTGAGATAATAACAGTAATGCCTTCTATTTATTAGGCAATTTATTACTAATATGAGAACTTCTCTCTAAGTAGTTGATGCCCAGGTTCACTGGTATCAATACAGAGTTTAAGGCATTTTAGCAATATAACAGGGCATCTACTTTGTTCTTACAGCAGAACCTAACCTTCATCCCTTGGCTGTCAGGGCCCACAGAATTGGCATAGCTGCACACAGGATAGATAATCATGCAGAAGGTACAGAGGTATTTATATATTTATTATGTATTCATGGCCTCCTCCCTTATTGCAGTATCAAGACTTTTGACCCTTATTAGATCCTGCCAACCCATTTATTCATTCCACAACTAAATACTGGGCATAGGAGTGAATAAAACCTATATAACTCCTTAATTCCATGGGACTTATCCAATGCATGTATTTTATCCATGTTCAACAATCTTTAGATACTCCTAGGGTTGGTTAGGGTTTAGCTGTGGGTGCAGGACTCTGAGGATTTGGTGACAAAACTCAGATTGAGAGTTTAGGTTAATTATGATACAAATATTTTTAGTTTGTTATTCTTTTGGCCCTATTAGTCTAGACGTATTTCTCCTTGGATGACCTGATTTGTCTGCATTTTTCCCTTTGCCTGTTGTTTTCTTCAATAACCCAGTACCTGCTCCTCAATACTCTCCACCCCCACACCGCTTTAATATTCTTAAGAGTCCTGTCAGGTTTCATTTTATAGATGAGGAAATTAAGACTTAAAGAAGTTAAATAACTTCCTCAAGGCCACACAGGTAGTAAGTAGTAGATCTGGGATTTTGACTCACATCTGACTCCAAAAGTTGTACTGTAAGCCACAATTTTATTCTTGCATTCTTCGAAAAGTTTCTTCTATGCATATACCATTAAGTACTTAATCGCATGGTATTATGACTTCTCTGAGCTAGTCTGTGACTTCTGGCACAGTCTAAACTCTGGTCTGTAAACACAGAAATGATAAAGCATGTATCATTCCTGGTGCTACTCAGCTTATGATGGTTCTCATCCACTGCAAAATTTATTGTTTCTAATACCATTCAGCTTCTAGAAGAAAATCAGCCATTTTCATTGGGGAATCTTTTGGTCTTCTGCTCAACCCCTCCTACTTTGTACTGTACCTCAAACCACCCAGTAGAAGCCCTGTTCCATAAATAAGCCTGGAAATTTTGAATGACTGTGTATAATTATCACTCACTAAAGTATCAGAAAAATTCTTTTTTTCTGCATTTGTAAACTATTCAAACTGCCTGTGTCTCTGGTCACATTATATAAATCTCATCAAGAACAGATGAACAAGAACATTACCTTTCTGGTAGCTGTTCTGAACTTACACATTTTTTTTATTAATAATACTACCAGAGTTGAGGAATTTGAATGTGACCTTGTATAAACAGAATGGATCCTTTTCACAGAAATATGTGGGATCAAAGTGCACAAGAAGACTGTATAGTTAGGAAGCATGAGACCCAACCCCAATTACAAAATCACAAAAAAAGAAGAGTGGAGAACAATGTGGTACAGTGGACAGAGCACTACATGAGATGTAGGCCACCTGTTTCAACTTGGCAAAGTTAATTAATTTTTCTGGGTCCAAGTTTCCTAATTTATGAAATTGAGTAAATTAAACCAGACAGTGGCTATACATAAGAATGGCCAAGGATAGTCTCAAAAACACAGATTCCCAGTCTCCACTCAAAGATTCAGGTTTAGAGGATCTGAGATTGGACTAAGACTCTCTACATTTTAACCAGTTGCCCAGGTGATTTTATTGCAGACTGTACTGGAGAAGAGATTGTGTGGAAACCACTCAGTGATTCTAATATCCTATGCTTCTATGGATTTTTTGTTTTACTCTTATTTTTTTTCCCCCTTAGGAGCCCTGTGACAGGAGGCAAGGGCTAGCATCCCAGCTGCAAGCCCTCTCATTCAAGGTTCGTGCTGCAGCCAGCAGTGTCCTTGGAGTCTAGTTCAAAGCTGAAGAGAATGAACCATGGAGCTGGGAGCCATTGGCGGAGGGGCTGGCCTGAAGGAAGTGAAGTGTTTCAGCCAGAATGTACTGACGCAGGACCAGGAAACCACAAGACTGGTGAGAACCTTTCCAAGCCTGAGCCTTATGATCAAAAGAAGTACAGGAAACAGCTCTGCCAAGAGTCCTTTCTGCTGCTGGCTAGAACTCTGAGCTTCTGAGGTTCTCTGAGTCAACTCCCTGAGCAGATGCTGGCACCCAAGGAGCCATCACTAAAGCATTTTCTTGCTTTGCTCTGAGGCGGCCCCATCAGTGGGTGGGAGTGAGTTGCTGTCACTTTTCCTCTTTCTTGTTTCTTTCTTTTGGCAGAGGTTGTTATCTGATTGTTCACCCCAATTTTTCAGAAGCCATAGATTACTGGATTACCCTATGCCAACTGACTATCATTGTGTGCTCAGGGCATGTATACGAACATCAAATCCCAAAACTCTTACCAATACCTAGATCACCTGATTGGCAAATCTATCAATAATAGCTTGAACTTCAACAGGAAAGAGAACTGGCAATTTCTTCATTCTTGCATCTCAAACATTAGCCCTTCTTCCAGGCTAGGCTTATTTTTTTCCCCCCTAAGAATAGACTCAACTAGGAATTGCCTTCAGATCTCTGTCACAGATATAGATCATGTCTGGACACAAGGTCAAAATACTTTTGTTCCTGTGGATTCTCACTCTTTTTTTGACCAGAATAACAGCCAGTTGCCATGCATCACATCATCATATGGCAGATCCAGTAAATAGCTGAGACCACCAGTCTAACTGAACCATGTCCTGAGAGCTACATGACAGAGAAATTGGACTAACCATGGAGAACTTCAAATTGATTGCTTAGTAATGGGATATTTTTCCTGGAAAGATGACAGAATAATTCTGAACTGTTGATTCTGTCATGGGTACAGTCTTCCATGTACAGGAAAACAAAGACAGTGTGATGCATTTTTCATTTGGCCTTCTGCCTGCTTTCTTGCTTTCTGCTCTATATTGCATATTTCCATTTTTATTCTGTAAACCCTGACTAGACAGCCCATGTGGCATAAAATCTACAATTTAAATCTGCTTCTTACCAAAATCTCAGCAAGTATGAGGTGGCCAACAGCTTTTTGGACATGATGTCCTGATTCTTAGCTTGGGTTTCAATCATTTTAGGAAACAAGAAAAATTCAATGGTGAGAGGACATACACCCTCTGCAAAGATGTCAGAAGTCAAGGTTCAGGAGACTCTACACACAAACCGAGCAGCACTAATCAAGTGAATTCTGAATTACTTCTCCCCTGGGAATGTTATGTGAAGTAGAGACTTAGCAAACACATTGTGCTGCAGTGCAATTTGGGATATGCCTTTTTTGGGCAAGTGCTAACTTTGTACTCCGCTGACACCAAACATTTGCAAATAAAACCTTTTTTTCTCTCTCTCCTCCACTTTTGGCTTAGTTTATCCTACCAAAACACACTTCAAAAGATTTCTTTATAGAAAGAATGTTTCAAAAATATAATATTTCCATCTGTTATTTCAATAATACATGCTCTGGGACTCTCTTTATGAACCATTTTCCTTTCTTTGCTCCCATTTAGATGTATAAATATTTGAGTCTAAAGCTCTGAGGAATAGTCAGCCAATTGGGTCACTGAATTGTGAACATTCTTAACCCTATAATTTTGTCTGTAGCAGGCACCTCCTGCTGTGGAACTAGCTGCTAAGGGATTATAGCAATGTATTCTTCAGACTGTTCCATCTCAGTGTTACTCTGAAGTGGAGGGAAGGAAGCAGTTTTAATTTTGATAAAATAAACTTTATTTTGTAACTTTATTATTTGTTTTTCTTTCTCCTTTCAACACTTCATAATAGATGTGTCTAGTAATTTGAAGTCAGCCTCTCTGGTTGAGGTGCCCCCACACCATCCCATATTCTTGTAGTTTTTAAAGTGGTAGCAATACAGCACTTGGTCCTATCATTATGAAGTACAGAACCTGAGATTTTCTACCTCTCATGAGCTGAACCAAGCCATATACTGACTCTTATTAAAATATTTAAATGGTGCATCCCTAATAGGTGGCAACAGAAGATGCATGGACACTGTCATACTACCCATATATATTGGGAATGTCAAGCCATGTGAAAAATTTTAAGTTACTTTTCTGCTCACTAAGCTTTTCTCACCAGACCTTTATTTCAGCAATTATTGAAGCAATTGCATTTAAGGTTATAACATGAATTTCATGGGAACCCCCTCTTTGATATAAACTGAAACATGTTCCCAGGAATAAAAGCACTTTATGGGTGAAATTTAATATATTTTGAATCAATCCCAAAGAGATAGTTTGCTGTGTGTGAAGAATAAAATAAAAATTCCATTAATAAAATTTTATGGCTATAAGGGTGGAGAAAAATATTTTCCAGGATAAAAATTTTTTCCTGTTTCTTCTCAAATTAAAAAAATAAAGATATAGATATTCACTTAAAACTAAGCCTAATTATTAGAATGTAAATAGACAATTTTTTCTGGAGACAATAGGGCAAAAATATTTCAGAGCTTTAAAATGTCTATTATTTTGACCAAGAAATTATGCTTTTAGAAGTCTACTGAGGAAATACAACTTGAAATGCTGGATAAATGTAAAAAATCATTTTGATTACATTGGAAAGCTATAAGCAGCTGGAAATTAAAAGTTCAAAGTGTTTAAAATAATGAAAAAGCCAAGAGATGAGCCATCAGATATTCACTAAGGTAATTCTAATGGAAATTCTAATGGTAGAAAAATAAATCCTAGATGGGAGTATGGGAATGCAGAAAGAAATAAGGAAATTAAAATGGAATGCAAATAAATGGAAAGGATAAATACCAGATGCCCCTCAACTTATGATGGGATTACATCCTGATAAACCCGTCATAAATTGAAAATATTTAAGGTCAAAAGAGCATTTTCAACTTATAATATTTTCAATTTATGAGGGGTTTATCAGGATGTAATCCCATCATAAGTTGAGGAACATACTGAAAGGTCGTTTTCTCACCATCTTAAAGTCAGAAAATCATAAATTGAACCATTATAAGTCAAGGACTATCTGTATTGAAGTGAATCTAAATAATTACAATGATGATGTCTTGTGGGGCTGAAGGATACACATAGAATCAAAATATATGACTCCAAAAGCACAAAACATGAATAGGGATAAAGGAGTTAAAGTCCTAAGGTACTTGCATTTATAGCAAGAGGCAAATGTACTAATTTAAATCAGCCTTTTGTAAGTTAAAGATGCATGTTGTAATATTTAGAGTAACCACTAAAAGTAGTGGAAGCCTGCATAACTAACAACAAAAAAATAGAAAACCAATAATAAAATGGTAAGTTTAAAATCAAATGTGCTAATAATTACATTAAATATAAATGGACAAAATATTTAATTTAGAAGACTAAAGTCATCAGACTTGCATTAAAAACATGCACACAACTGTATACTGCTTATAAGAGACACATTTTAAGTATACAAAAATTTGAAATTAAAAAGGTACAAAAATATACATCATGTAAACAACAATTTAAAGCTGATGTATCTATGATAACATCATACAAAGAAGACTTTAAAGTAAGAAGAATTATAATAGGTTCAGAGGGACATTTTTTAATAGCAATACACCAAGAAGATATAATAATCTTAAATTTCTATATAGCTAAGAACATAGTCTTTGAATATATAAAGCAAAAACTTACGGAATTAAAAGAAGAAATAAATTCATCTACAGACATAGAGAATTTAACATATCTCTCTTAATATCTGATAGAACAAGCAGACAAAGTCAGAGAGGGTGTAGTAGATTTAACACAATTATAAACTCAACCTGAATGACCTATAAAGATTACACCTTCATTTTTAATGCACCTGAAGCAATGTTTTGTGACTCATAAACTTACAGCATTTGTAAAGATTTTTTCCAAATAATATTTCTCTTGGAAATGTCATGCTGTTGCTTCTAAATATAGAATAAACTCTGTTAAGCTACCCTAACTAACTCTCTAGGCTTTCTGTAAAACATATTCACTGATGCCTGCAGCTTACCAAAGTCTGCAGTTAGTAGGATA
Organism: Daubentonia madagascariensis; assembly: GCA_023783475.1. Lineage (NCBI taxonomy): Eukaryota > Metazoa > Chordata > Mammalia > Primates > Daubentoniidae > Daubentonia > Daubentonia madagascariensis. The sequence goes on from JAKFHU010000978.1 coordinate 32,824,401, forward strand.
CTCTCTAGTATGTTTTTATATATCATATCACACAAATTGAGTTATATGCTTATCAATAGTAAGTTTTTTAACCTGTTTATAACAATTGTATTACTTGTTTATATGATTTAAGTATTATATAAAGTGATGAAAAATATATTGCAGAAATCAATAGTTTCCATAAATGCTTTGCAAAGACTTGATAAATATAATTGGCTAAAAGATTGTTAAATTAGAAAACCATTGGGACTGAAAAGATTGAAAACAAGTTATATAAATCTGAAATTCTGCAAGTAAGTTGCTTCATGTTATCTTAAATTTCTCTCTCCACCTGAAAGAAACCAGAAGTGAAAATCATAGGTAATACTGTGTGGTTTGTGGGTTTGGTTAATACAAGAAAAAAATTAAATATTCCTCTTAGTGGCTACTAATTCAAAATAAAGGCCAAAGCCATTCATCAAAAGATTGGTGAATGAATAAAGTTTAATGTTTTAACTTAAAATAAAATGTATGTATTAGTTTGCTAGGACTGCTATACTGAAGTACCACAGGCTAGGAGGCTTAAACAACAGAAATTTATTTTCTCACAATTCTGGAGGTTAGAAGTTCAAGATCAAGGTGTCAGCAAGGTTAGTTTCTTCTGATGCCTATCTCCTTAGGTTGTAGATGGCTGTCTTCTTCTCCCTGTGTCTTTACATGGTCTTCCTTCTGAGTGTGTTTGTATTCTAATCTCTTATAAGAAAACCAGTTATATTAAATTAGGGCCCACCCAAATGACCCTTTTTTTTTTAGAGGTGTAGTCTCACTCTGTCTTCCAGGCTAGTGGCACGATCATAGCTTACTGCAGCCTCAAACTCCTGGACCCAAATGATTCTCCTGCCTCAGCTGCTCAAGTAGCTGAGACTAGAGGCGTGAGCCTCAGTGCCCAGCCTAATGACCTCACTTTAACTTAATTATCTCTTTAAAGACCCTACCTCTAATTACAGTCACATTCTGAGGTACTGGGGGTCAGTACTTCAACATATGAATTTTGGGGGGCACAATTCTGCCTATAACAATGTATAAGGTGTGATTTTTATGATGTCATGCTTCTACCAATTTTTTGACAAGACAGCCTATTAGTCCACCTACTGAAATGCATGATTAATAGAGTGGGCTCTGCAGCCAGAATGTCAGCTCTGCCACTTAGTAATTATATACCTTGGGAAAGTTAGATAGTCTCCCTGTGCCTAGGTTTCCTTGTCTGTAACATGAGGATAATAACAGTACCTACCTTGTCAGGTTATTGGTGAGAATCAAATGAGCAAATACATGTAAAGCATTTAGAATGCTGTCTGGCATATAGTCAACACTCAATCAATGCTGAATATAATTATGTGCCTCAAATATGTTAACCATAAGCATTTTGAAAGATCCTTCTCATAGTGTGGTTGGGTTCCGTGGTGAGCTCAAACTGGGATCCACAATGTGGTGGTTTGTGGAGATGATGGACCTGTGATCTCTGCAAGAATCTGTTTGCATGAATTGATATGGGTATAGTCATCCCTCAGTATCTGTGGAGGATTGGTTCCAGAACCTCCCCTACATGGGTACCAAAATCCATAGATGGCTCAAGTCCTTTATATAAAATGACATAGTATTCATATATAACCTATGCATATCCTCCTGTATACTTTAAATCATTTCTAGATTACTTACAATACCTAATATAATGTAAATGCTATATAGTTATCATACTGTATCGTTCTTTACTTGTATTATTTTTTATTGTTGTATTGTTATCTTGTATTGCTTTTCTCTTTTCAAATATTTTTGAACTGTAGTTGTTTGAATCTGCAGATGTGGAACTCACGGATGTGGAGGAGTGACTGCATAGGTTTTTGCTTAGGAGGCAGAGGAGTTATACGCAAGAGCAAAAATCAAGGTAAACAACAATGGCCAGGACAATGGCATGATGTTTTCCTTTCCACTTGGTCTCATGTACTGTTTTTTAGCCTTTTTGTAGAGAGATATTATAGACCAAAGCTGTAGGATCTGTTTCCCAGAAAGATTTGTAGGGACTCTGGGCACAAGCAGAGCTGCTGTGGGGCCCAGTGACAAAATGCAACCCAGAATAGGAAGGAAGAACTCTCTCTGTACCTCATCTTGCAATGTAGGTCTAGCAGTCTGAGGCACAATCTGTCCACCAGCACAGACTGCTTTACCTGGTAGGGCAGGGTACTATCAGAACAGGCAACTGCAGAGTGCCTTGACAAGGAGGCTGACAAAGAGATGTATAAGTATACTCATTCCTCACACATGTGAAAGCCTCTCTAGGGGTCTTGTAGAGATAATTGGGAGAAATTGTGAGCTTTAAGGTACTCAGGAGTGGGAAGAGACAAGTTCTTGAAAAATTCAGTTTTTAAATTTTGGTTACTTTTTTATACCTACTGTCATTTGGGTTACAATAAGAAACTTTTTTTCTGTAAAGTTCCTAGTTGTCCCTTTGACAATGTTTTTCCATCACAATATGATGGAGAAATGTGACCTCATAATTTTGACAAATGTTGTTGACTCAAGAATTTTCTTGGAAAACTCTGTGTGTGTGTATGTGTGTGTGTGTGTGTGTGTGTGTGTAAAGGATTTATAGTGTGTAATGTGCTATGTGGCCCAACCTTTACCACCTTTTTAGGCAGGAAGGATAATTATTTCCCTAGCTGCTGGGAGTTCTGCTAGATGAAAACCTTTATCTGTCAGGCTTCTCTTGGAATTCCCTCACGGATGTCACATCACTTTTCCAAGGCAGCCTTTGTCCAATGACTGGAGGTTATAAAGTCCCCACCCCCAGCCCCAGCTTAGACAACTCAGAAGGAACATTCCAGTTTCAGAGCTGCCTCTGAGTTCAGATGAGTCCTTTCTTGTGACGGCATTGCAGTGTAACCAAAAATAAGCCAACTGTCCATAATAACAGAATGAATAAATAAATTGTCCTCTATGCATGTAATGGAGTAGTAAATAACAATGACAATAATCAAACTACAGTTATGTGCATCATCATGGATGAATCTCACTCAATGTAATGTTGAGTAAAAGAAGCAAGACACAAAAGGGTATATACTGAACAGGGATATAAATTTCAAAAACAGGCCAAAATTATACTTTGTCTTTTGAGAAAGACTGAGCTGCTTGCAGGTCAGTGAGAGATTCGTAGCATGAATAAAAATTTTGTCATTTTATAAAAACCAAGAAAACCTTGGATTTAGAGACTCAGGTGCAATTTTGAATACATCACTATCCTGAGAATTCATTATGAATTTAGCTATCATATGTAGGAACTAGATTCTAGAATATCACAAGAACCAATGATGGCTAAAATTAAGAATTCTGTCCATCAAGACATACCATTAAGAGAGTAAAAAGACAAGCCACAGAGGAGAAAAAGCTATTTGCAACATATATATCTGTTGCAGGACTAATATTCAGAATATATAAAGAACACCTACAAATTAATAAGAAAAAGGCAGACAACCTAATTAAAAATGAGCAAAAGACTTGAACAGGCACATTGAAAAAAGTAGATTCAAATGGCTAACAAACATATCAAAAATTGCTCAAAATCAATAGTTCTCCAGGGAAATCCAAATAAAACTTTGATGTGAGCCTGCTACTCAGCTCCCAGCAAGTTTTGGTAAAGATGTTGAGTTGGTGCAAATGTAAATTGGTATAACAAATTTAGAAAACTGATACTATGTATCAAAGATGAGCATATGTATTCCCTATGACCTAGCAATACTACTCTTAATTATATATCAACAGAAGTACATACATTTAATGACTAAAGGACATGTACAAGAACGTTTATAGTAGAACTGTTCATGATAACCAAAACTGAAAATAAGTCAAATGTCCAACAATCAAATTGTACTCTATGTGTATTATGAAGTACTAAATAGCAATGGCAATAACCAAACTATGGTTATGCATCCACATCTCACTCAACAAAATGTTGAGTGAAAGAAGAAAGACACAAAAGGTATGTAAAGAATGGGGTTATAATTTCAAAAACAAGGCAAAATTATCTATGGTGTTATAAATCAGAGTTGTTTTTACCCTTGGTTGGGAGAGGGTACAGTATAGTATCTACAAAGAAGCACCAAGGGGCTTCTCTGAGGGTGGTGATGAGTTCTTGCTTTTGATCTATCGCCCCATTACATGGGTGTGTTTACTTTGAGAATATTTAAGTTGCACAACGATGATTCGTGTATACTTCAATAAAGGAAGGGGGAAAATACTCTGAAGGGAGTTTGGTCACATTATGGAAAAAATACTTCTTGTTTTTGTTGTTCAGTGAAGGAATAAGAAAGGAGTTTGTAAATAGTTAATTTGCGTTGAATTCCTTAAAGGGGATTTTTAATAATTTAGAGTCTACTGCATGGAAATTTGAGATTTCTTAAAATCAAAGTTTAAGGGTTATAACTCTTTTTAGTCTTTCTATAACTAGTATTCAATCATGACTTCTAATTCTTGAGACTGTTATGCTTGAATATATTTTTTAAATGAGACATTCTTTTAATTAATTTTGACTAATGAAGAATAATGTGGCTATTTACATGCTGCCTATTGTAGCCTGTGATTTAGAGCACTGGAGAATACCAGGTTTGGATCGTTGTTTGATAAATGGGATAGTTATTTAGCACTACATCTGCCTCATGGTACACAGACCCAGAGGGAAAAGATGCAGATGATGGGTAGACATTAAGCTTTCTTAAAAACTAACAAAATTGTAAAGTCTGAATAGAAACCTTTGAAAACTCTGGATTATTGTGAGAATAAAGGGAGTCAGGATGAGATGCCTCTGGAATTAGACCCCAAAAAGGGAATGCTGAAGACCAAAGTAATCCATTCCTAGGAAAACTATTCTAGAAATAAGAGTAAATCCATAATAGATAATGTTCTCCCCATTTTTACTTTGATCATGTGTCTGTCTAGAAGCTGGGAGACTACCTCAGCTGACAAACTGCTGCTTATAGCACAGTTAAGGATGGGATAATTTAGTTTGAGCTAGAGTTCTATCCAAGAAGTCAAGAAGCAGAGTATCAGACAATACAGGGACCCTATACTATAGCTAAGGTACTTCTCCAAAGCAAAGAGTGGGTCCCCAGTGGAATTCAAGACAGAATTTCCTAATTGTTGTATATGGTAGAAACTAACATAGTCAAATGCCAGTTTTTCAGATACAAATTACAGTGATGCACCTGTTCTCAACAACAGTCTTCTATCAGTTTGGCATGATTTTTATTTTTGTAATAAGAAATTTTAAAAATGTAGCACTCTCTTAATATTTTGTGAAGCAACTTATACTTTCTCTAGAATTTTTGCCATTTGGTAGCAACAAATTCCCTCAGGGAATGAGACAAAAATAAGACTGCTCCCTGGATTTACCTTTACACTTTCTCCAGCAGACGTGAAATCAGTGTGAAAATTCAAAGGGAATAAGGCCCCTTTTATACTTGTTTCCTTAATGCTCTTCATGTGACCTGTGTGTCAGTTCTGTAGGACTTCCAGCAACTTCGAGGTAGTGAAATATATTTCTTTCTGGAACCATCTTGATAACCACTGTTGTCAGGCGTCACTAACAAAATTACCCTATTTTCTTCCTTAATATATTTGAATTCCAGGGGTTATAGGAAAACCTACAGACTCACCTGGTTTACAGGATCTTGGGAAATTTGATTGTCATCAATATGGAGGTGGCACCCAGGAGGTGAGCAGTACAAGGCACCTAGCCTGGCTTAAAGGAGAACATTTTGATGAAGGCTTCTATTGTATAAGTAAAAGTGCTTCTGTCATTTTAACAATTTCACAATTCCCTCCCAACTTGAACTCTCTTATCCATCATTCAAAACAACACAGGCTGCACCCATAGTGCACTGTGAAATTTTTTTTTTTATTGAAACAACCATCTTTCTGTTCATCCTTTCTTGTTATAAACTTTGTTACCTGGGTTTAAGGTGGAAAGGTGGGTGGCTCAGATCTACCAATAGTGTCCCATCTCATTAGTTACAATGATTGGATCAAGGATAAGTACATGACCTAAGAAAAGTCACTCATAGTCCTTCCCCAGAACTGATATATTCTCTGAGGTTTCCAAGACAGGAGGATGAACCTGGGGCTGCCAGCAGATATGTGGAGAGAATGTGCTTGATGCGTGAAGCCAAGTGGAGAAAATTTTCAGAGACAGAAGGAATCTTGTGGCTTTGAGTCTCTGGCTAAAGGCCTTGAGTCGCTGATTCTGGTATCTCTTCTTTCAGCTCTGTGAATTGCTCGTGTATGCTCCAGAGCTTTGTGAATGAAGGATTTCCCTTTTTGCACAAGCCAGTTAGAGATGATTTCTGTCACTACAACTAAAGAAGTCCTGATGAATTAGAGGACGTTATCAAGAGTAATAGGAAGGCCAAGAACTGTCAATTGCCCCTAATTTGGAATTACAGTAGTCTCCCCTTATCTGTGGAGGATACATTCCAAGACCTCCAGTAGATGCCTGAAACTCTGGATAGTACCAAACTCTATATAGTTGTCCCTCTGTATTCGAGGGGAATTGGTTCCAGGACCCCTGAGAATAACAAAATCTGCAGATACTCAAGTCTCTTATATAAAATGATGTAGTATTTATGTATAACCTATGCACACCCTTTTATATACTTTAAATCATCTCTGGATTACTTACAATACCTAATACAATGTAAATAGTTGTTATAGTGTAGTTGTAAAATTTTTATTCTTTTTTATTGTTCTATTTTTTAAAAACTATTTTCAATCTGCTGTTTAATCCAAGTATGCAGAACCTGTGGATATGGAGGGTCAACTGTATATACTGTTTTTTTGATCTGCTAACCGAGATGGCTACTAAGTCACTAATAGGCAGGTAACCTCAATGGTGTGAATGCTCTGGAAAAGGGGATAATTCACATCCTGGGCAAGATGAAGTGGAACAACATTAGATTTCATCACACTACTCAGAATGGCATGTGATTTGAAACTTCTGAATTATTTCTGGAATTTTCCATTTAATATTTTTGGACCACAATTTACCCATGGGTAACTGAAATCACATAAAGAGGGGACTACAGTCGATAAGGGGGCACTACTGTGTGCCTGGAAAGGAAGCTTGCTGAAGAGGATGTTCATCCCATACCATTAACCATTGATCTTTACTGACCATCCATTCCAATTGCAATTTCTTGGTGGATTTTGATTTGAGGATGAGAAGAGAGAGCCAACCATCCCATCTGGAGCTTTTCTTGACACATGGTCCCCTAAAAACATTTTGTATGTTCCTATTTTCTATGGCATCCATGGACTTCCTTTCTGATCATTCATCAAAGTAAGGGGCCATCTGCTCTGTGCTCGGTCTGTTCCATGAATGAAATTAAGGCATATGTTATGTGGCTCCATTCCAGTTTCGCCTTCTTCACAGCTGCTGTGTCCCTTTGAACAGCCCATGGGGCATAACTGCTGTCTCACCTTACTGCAAGGTACATGACCCCTTTGCTTCCAGTCCTATTTTGCTTTGAAAAATACCTGCACCCCATGCTGTTCAGGTGTTATTTTAGTGTATGGTATTACTCATCACACACTAAATTTAGACTTATTTGGCAATAACCCATTTTACCCATGAAAGGTTTTAATGGAAATTCAACATTTCAACCAATTCTTCTATTACAGGAAGAATAACAACTTTCAATTTATATATCACAATCCCTTTGAAGTGTATTATTGACATTTGCTAACTAATTTCCTTTATATCTTTGGAATCTTCACCTCACAGGGGAGAGCTGGAAGCTAGAAACAACCTTGAAACTGCAGAGTCTAAAATGAATGAAAATGGTTCTAATGAATGGGAGTGAAGTAACAGAACTAAAAAGAAAGTTTCAAAGGCCTTATTTATAAAAACTCTGCGTGTATGTGTGTATGTGTGTGTGTGTGTGTGTGTGTGAATATGCACTTTACAAATGCTCTTCTCTTCAAACCACAGAACCAGAGATAGACCTGTGGGGATGACTAGGAGGAAGATGGTTTTCAATTGTATGTTTGGATAGGAAAAAAATCACTGTTCCAAGATTTTCTGTGTTCTAGATAATATAAAGTTGGACAAATGTTTGACTTCTCTGATTCTCATTTTGCTAATCTATAAGTTGGTAATAATAAACACCTACATGAAAGAGTTTTTATTAAAAACTAAATATTGACTACAGTGACTACCTACTATATACTAGGCATTCAATAATATCACAGTGCCCTGCACGTAGTAGGTGCTCAATAATTACTATTTGTTTGAATTAATGAATGAAAATAATATATAGAAAGATTCTGGTCTGCCAGGCACACAGTTTTTTGCCCACTTTTTAATGGGGTTGTTTGATTTTTTTCTTGCTGATTTGCTTGAGTTCTTTGTAAATTTTATTTCTTAGCCCATTATTGGATGTATAGCTTGTGAATATTTTCTCCCATTCTTTAGGTTGTCTATTTGCTCTATAGATTATTTACTTGCCTGTACAGAAGCTTTTAATTTAATCAAGCCCCATTTATTTATTTTTGTTGTAGCTCTGATTGCCATTGGGGTCTTAGTCATAAATTATTTGCATAGGCCAATATATAAAAGAGTTTTCCAACATTTTATTCTATAATTCTTATGGTTCATGTCTTGGGTTTAAGCATGTTATCCATCTTGAATTAATTTTAATGAGTGGTGAGAGATATGGATCCTGTTTCAATCTCCTACATGTGGCTATCCAATTTTCCCAGCACCATTTATTTAACAGGGATTCTTTTCCCCAGTGTACATTTTTGTCTGCTTTGTCAAAGATCAGATGGCAGTATGTGGGTGGTTTTATATCTGGGTTCTCTGTCCTGTCACATTGATCTATGTCTCTATTTTTGTGCCAGTACCATGCTGCTTTGGTTACTATAGCCTTGTAGTATAGCTTAAAACCTGGTAAGGTGATGCCTCCAGATTTGTTCCTTTTGCTTAAGGTTGCTTTGGCTATTAGGGCACTTTTCTAGTTCCAAATGAAGTGTAGAATTATTTTTTCTATATCTGCAAAAAATGACATTGGTATTCTGATGGGGATTGCATTGAATCTGTAAATCACTTTGGGTAGTATGGACATTTTAACAATGTTGATTCTGCTGCTCCACAAGCATGATTTGTTTATATCATCTGCATTTCCTTCCTCAGTGGCATGCAGTTCTCTTTGTAGAGATCTTTCACCTCCATGGATAAATACATTCCTGGGTATTTTATTTTCTTTGTAGCTATTGTGAAAGGTATTGAGTCTTTGATTTGATTCTCAGCTTGACTGTTGTTGGTGTATAGGAATGCTACTGATTTGTGTGCATGGATTTTATAACCTGAAACTTTGCTGAATTTATTTATCACTTCCAGGAATCTCTTGGTGGAATCTTTTGGGTTTTCTAGATATAAGACCATATCATCAGCAAAGAGCAATAGTTTCATCTCCTCTTTCCCCATTTGTATATCCTTGATTTCCTTCTCTTGACTGATTGCTCTGGCTAGGACTTCCAGCAGTATGTTGAATAGAAGTGGTGACAGTGGGCATCCTTGTCTTTTTCCAGTTCTGAGAGGGAATGCTTTCAACTTTTCCCCATTCAGTATGATGTTGGCTGTGGGTTTTTCATATATGGCTTTTATAATCTTGAGATATGTTCCTCCTATGCCTAGTTTGTTGAGGGTTTTATCATGAAAGGGTGCTGAATTTTGTAGAATGCTTTTTCTGCATCTATTGAGATGATAATGTGGTCTTTCTTTTTGCTTCTGTTTATGTGGTGAATCACATTTATTGACTTCCGTATGTTGAACCATCGTTGCATCCCTGGGATGAAGCCCACTTGGTCATGGTGGATTATTTTTTTCAAATGCTGTTGAATTTGCTTTTCTAGTGTTTTGTTGAGGATTTTTGCATCTATATTCATAAGAATATATGTCTATAGTTTTCTTTTTTTGTTGTGTCATTTTCTGGCTTTGGTGTCAATGTGATACTGGCTTCATAGAATGAGTTGGGGGAGGATTCCATCTTTCCTGATGTTATGGAATAATTTCTGCACTATGGGTACCAGCTCTTCTTTGTAGGCCTGGTAAAATTGTAGCTGTAAATCCATCTGGTCTGGGGCTTTTTTTGTTGGAAGATTTTTTATTACTGCTTTAATCTCATTGCTCATTATTGGTCTGGTCAGGAGTCTTATTTCTTGGGAGGTTGTGTGTTTCCAGGAATTTATCCATTTCCTCTACATTTTTGAGTTTATGTGTATAAAGATTTTCATAGTATTCATAGATGATATTTTGTATTTCTGTGGTGTCAGTTGTAATATCTCCTTTTTAGTTTCTGATTGAGCTTATTTGGGTCCTTTCTCTTCTATTCCTGGTTAATCTAGCAAGAGGTCCATGAATTTTATCTTTTCAAATAAACTACTTTTTGTTTCATTGATCCCTTGTATTCTTGTATTGGTTTTTGGTTTTCCAATTCATTTAGTTCTGCTCTGATGTTAGTTATTTCTTTTCTTATGCTGGCTAGTTCCTTGAGATGTGTCATTAGATTGTTGATTTGTCATCTTTCTGTCTTTTGGATGTAGGCATTTAAGTCTATGAATTTTTCCCTTAGTACTGTTTTCACTGAATCCCATAGATTTTGGTAGCTTATGTCCCCTTTGGCATTCAGTTCAAGGAATCTTTTGATTTGCATCTTGATTTCATGATGACCCAATAATCATTCAGCAACAGGTTCTTTAATTTCTATGACTTTGTGTAGAATTGAGAGTTTCTCTTGGAGTTGATTTCTAGTTTTATTCCACTGTGGTCTGAGAAGATACATGGTGTGATTTCTATTTTTCTGAGTTTGTTGAGATGTGTTTTGTGGCCTAAGATATGGTCAATCTTGGAGAATGTTCCATGGGCTGATGAAAAGAATGTATATTCAGTCATTTTTTGGTAAAACATTCTATAAATGTCTGTTAGGCCCATTTATTCTACAGTCCCGTTAAATCTGATGTTTATTTATTTTTTGCTTGGATGATTTGCCCAGTTCTGTCAGTGGGGTGTTGAAGTCCCCAGCAATTATGATGCCCCTATTTATCTTTTTGCTTAGATCTTGTAGGGTTTGCTTTATGAATCTGGGCACTCCTGTGTTAGGTGCATAAATATTTAGGATTGTTATGTCTTTGTGTTGGATTGCTCCCTTTACCATTATATAATGACCCTCTTTGTCTTTCTTTACTACTGTTGATTTAAAGTAAATTTTATATGATATGAGAATGGCTACACCTGCTTTATTTTGGTTTCCATTTGCATGGAATATTCTTTTCCATCCCTTCACCTTGAGTCTGTGTGAGTCTTTGTGGGTTAGATGTGTTTCCTGGAGATAGCAGATGCTTAGGTTTTATTTTTTTATCCATTCAGCCAGCCTGTGTCTCTTGATTGGGGCATTCCTACTGTTTATGTTGATAGATAGAATTGTTATGTGGGGTGCTGTTCTGTTCATCCTGTTGGTAGTACCTTATTGCTTTGTTTTACCTCCTGTTCTATTGTTTTATATGAGCTCTGATCTTTAGCTTTTGGGTGCTTTTACTCTAGTGGGTGTCTGTTGTGCTGATCCATGTATAATGCAGTTCTGAGTATTTCTTGCAGGGCAGGTCTTGTCTTGACAAATTCCCTCAGTGTTTGCTTGTCTGGAAAAGTCTTTATTTCTCCTTCATATGAAACTTAGTCTTGCAGGATACAAAATTCTAGGTTGGCAGTTGTTCTGTTTAAGAAGACTAGTCCGGGCACAGTGGCTTATGCCTGTAATCCTAGCACTCTGGGAGGCCAAGGCAGGAGGATTGCTTGAGTTCAGGAGTTCGACACCAGTCTGTGCAAGAGAGAGAACCTGTCTCTACAAAAAATAGAAAAAATAGCTGGGCATGGTGGTCCTTGCCTATAGTCCCAGCTACTCGGGAGGCTGAGGGAGGAGGGTCACTTGAGCCCAGGAGTTTGAAGTTGCAGTGAGCTATGATGACTCTACTGCACTTTAGCTGGAGCAACAGAGCAAGACTCAATCTCAAAAAAAAAAAGAGACTAAAAATGGGCCTCCAATCCCTTCTGGCTTGTAAGGTCTCAGTTGAGAAGACTGCAGTTAGCCTGATGGGTTTTCCTTTGTAAGTTACTTTATGTTTTAACCTCACGGCTCACAGGAGTTCCTCCTTTGTGTTGACTTTGGCCAGTCTGATGACTATGTGTCTTGGTTTTGCCTGTTTGCAATGAATCTCCCAGGTGTTTGTTGACTTTTCTGTTACCTGGATGTCTAAATCTCTGGCATGACCAGGGAAGTTTTCCTCAATTATTCCCTCAAGTTGGTTTTCCACCCCTTGTGCATTTTCTTTTTCCCCTTCAGGGATGCCTATGATTCTTATATTTGGACATTTTACATAATCCCATATTTCTTCTAGGCTTTGTTCATTCCTTTTAATTCTCTGTTCTTTATTTTTGATTGACTGAGTTAATTTGAAAAAGTTGTCTTCAAGCTCTGAGATTCTTTCTTCTGCCTGGTCTAGTCTGTTCTTAAAGATTTCCACTGTGTTTTGTATTTCCTTAAATGAATTTTTTTCATTTCCAGAAGTTCTATTTTTTTTTAATATGTCCATCTCCTTACTGAACTTTTCATTCATTGTTTTTCTGGTTTCTTTGAATTTGTTTTCCATATTCTCTTGGATTTCATTGAGCTTCCTTACAATCCATTTTGGAATTCTTTACCTGTCACTTCAATATTTTAATCTCGGTTGGTATCCATTACTATAGAGCTGGTGTTCCCTTTTGGGGGTGTTCTTTTTCTCTGATATTTCATAGTTCTGGAGGTATTTTGCTGATTCCTTCTCATCTGGGGCAGATGTTACTTCTTATTTTTGGATTTTCTTTAGTTTCGATAGGGCTTTTTTTTTATTCCCCCTCACTCATAAGGGAGTGTCTGTAGCATATGTAGCATATGTTGGGTAAGAACTTTTGGCTTTGCTTATGGGTGCTTTGATGGGGGTGTAGGTTCTGGATGGATGCCTTAGTTATAGATATCCTTGGTGTGGTGGTTTTCTCAGTTGGTAGTTGTTTGTAGCCTGTAGCAGTGGTGAGCTATGTGTTTGGGCAGATTCCTTGTCTCTCTTTGATGAGGGATGACAGAGGTCTTTGAGATCCTTTTTTAATTTTTTTTCTCCCAGCCCTGTGGTCTTCTTAGCAGTGTGAATTGTATTGGCACACCCAGTTTAACCTCTGAGACAGTAGGTGGTGCTTGTGGGTAAGAATCAACCACACCCTGTATGATTGGGTCAGTAAATGCTATAAAGGGCTGTGCAAATTGACCTTCCTGTTAGTAGGTGGGGCTTTCCAGGAGGAACAAGCTGTAGTGTTGTTTTTGGGACCTGTGACTGGCTCTAGCCCCTCAGAAGAAGCACTTGAATGGCCCAGGTGGTGGGTGGGGACCTGGAACTTGTAGGTGAGTCATTATTCTCCACGACAGCAGAGGCAGGTTGGGGAGTGAGGCTAGGTGGGGTGGGTTGGGTGTGTCTGCCCTCAGGCTCCACAAAAGCTGATAAGGTAGCTCTTTCAGTGGTGTCAAAGGTCCACTCCCAGCCTTCTGGGGAAAGCCACCAGGGAGAGGCTGAGGTGATCCTACTCAGCCAGAATGTCTGCTTGTGGGATTGGGGGCTGTCTGAGATCCACATCTGGGTGCTGGGAGTGGGTTTCACTTTCCTCTCCCCCTGCCCTGCTCTGCAGTCTCCCTCCTGCATCTGCTCCCTGCAAGAGCTCAAACTAGCTGAGCTCCCCCATGATAGCACTGTGGGCTGGGAACTTCCCTGTTGAGGATCCCACCCTGGGGTGAGAGCATGGCTTTCATGTGGGGAACAGGGTGTTCTACAAATGTACTGTGGCTGGGACCCACACTGCACTCTCTTTTCAGTTCTGCCCCCATGGGCTCCCTTGCCTCCTGAGATTAGTTCACAAATCTCCCCTCTGTGCCTCCGAGCAACATGATTGAGTCCTGGGAGTATGGGCCTGTCTCCAGGTCCCCAAAGCTCAATCCCCAATCTTGCTAGGGAGAAGCATGCTGGTCCCAAGTTGCCTATGGTGTACTTAAGCAGGTTTGATTTCCCTCCACTTCAGGGTGTGCCCTGCTCTGATATAGCAGCCTGGCAAGAAGCACCAGGGAGGGCTGGTGAGCAGGGAGCTCAGAGTCTGACCACCCCTTAGTCCTCTGTAGGTTTTTAAGAGGAAAGATTTGAGCCCCACTCTCTGTGGAAGCCTCAAAAGAGGGGAAGCAGCAGCCACTGAGAGCCTCGGCTCAAGAGTCTCTCTTGACAGCTGTGGGTGGAGTAGGGGAAGGAAAGGAAAAGAGTCTGAATGGAGGAAAACTAGCACTCTGGTCATCTCTGTCCCTGTCTCCAGAAGCAGCCTGCCCAGAATGTCCAGGCTCTGGGGTCATGCAGACTCCCCAGGACCCACTGGCCCCCTGTGGCTCCCATAGTCTGGGCCAGAGTTGAGAATTTTTGTGTGGGAATGAATAAGATAAAAATTGAGGGGCTGAAGCCCCATGGAGAGGACAAAGGCACACGGTGGGTGGAAAAGCAATATGGTTCCTGCCATCTTGGCTCAGGTCTGTGGTGTTGGGAAGCACCCCAAGGGGCTGGCAGCATGGTACTTTGTCTTCAAGAAGCTCCCAGCTCACTGGAAGCAGCAGCTTTTGGGCTCATGAGGGTAGAAAGGCTCTCCAGCAGCTCAGAAGCCTTCTGGCTGCCAGAGATGTGAGGAAGGGAGAAATGAACCACTCCACCTACCCTTTTTGCTGGACTCCAAGCCTCTCAGGAGTTGACCTTTGCTGATATCTTGCTCCTTCTTGTTCTGCTCCACAAATTCTTCCCTTGAAATCTTGTAGGTTCTGGCACTTTTCCCTTGGAATTGCACCTTATCTATGATTGTTTGTTTGTTTGTATTTTCTTTTTCAGCTAAAATTTTTTCTTCTTTCTGAGATGATCTGGCAGCTGGTGTCTCTTGTCAGCCATCTTCCCTGATCCCCTCTCATTTTATAAAGAGCAGAAATATTTCACTGTAATGAAGTACAATTTATCAATTTCTTTGGTTTGTTTTATAGATCCTGCTTTTTGTGCCCTATCTAAGAAATCTTTGCCTAACCCAAGATCACAAAGATTTTCTCCTATATTTTCCTTCAGAAAGTTCTATAGTTTTAGGATTTACATTTAGGTCTATAATTCTTTTTAGTTTGTGTCTATGGTATAAGGTGTGTATTATAGTCATACTTTGCATTTAGATATCCAATTGCTCCAGTACCAGTTGTTAAACAGTATCCTTTCTCCACAAAATTTCCTTGGCATCTTTGTAGAAAATCAGTCATCTATGTATGTGTGAATCTATTTTTGAAATCTATTCTTTTTCATTGATTTATTTTTCTGTCTTTATGCTAATACCACACAGTCATAATTAATGTAGCTATAAAATAAGTCTTTGATTAAAAACTTTATTCTTCTCTTCCAAAGATGTTTTGGTTATTTTATGTTTTTTGCAATACCATATAAATTTAACACCTAGCTTGTCAATTTGTTTTAAAAAGTCTGCTGGGATTTTGAATCTATAGACAAATCTGGGGAGAAATGACATCCTAACTGTATTGAATCTCACTATCCACAAACACAATATCCTTCTCCATTTATTTGGGTCTTCTTTAATTTTTCTCAACAGTGTTTTGTAGTTTTAGTATATAGGTTTTATAATTTTTTTTTCAGTTTTATCCCTAAGTAGTTGATGTTTTCTGATGCTATTGTAAATTATATTTTTACTTCAATATATTATTTTTTGTTTCTAGTTTGTAGAAAAACAATTTTCTTTCTTAATCTTGTATCCTGTAATCTTGCTAAGCTCACTTATTAGTTATAGTAGCTTTTTCATAGATTCTGTGGGACTGTCTTTGTAGATCACCATGTTGTCTGTGAATAAATAGTTTTATTTCTTTCTTTCCAATCTGGATAACTTTTTAAAATTTTTCTTACTATATTTCACTGACTAGACAGAGCCTTCGGTATAAAGATTGATAGAAATGGTAGAGTAGGCATTTTTATCTCATTCTAGAACTTAGAGGGAGGACATTTAATCTTTCACCATTAAGGATGATGTTAGCAATAAATCTTTCATAGATGCCCTTTATCAAGTAGTGAAAATTTCCTTCTATTCTTTGTTGAGAATTTTGACCAGCAATGGATGTGAATATTTTCAAGTGCTTTTCTTGTATATGATCTTGAGATGATCATATGGTTTTCCTATTTTTTATAGCTTAATATGGAAACCTACATAAATTGATCTCATATGTTAAGTCAACCTAGCATTAATGGAACAGACCCTACTTGTTCATGATATATTATTCCTTTTTAGTATAGTTGCATTTGCTTGGATAAAAAATTGTTCAGAATTTTTGCATCTTTGTTTTTAAATAATATTGAATTTATCATTCTCTTTATTTATAATATCTTTTTTTTCTGGATTGGGGTTCTAATAATATTGGAACCAAATAATAAATTAAGAAGTATTCTCTCCTCTTCAATTTTCTGAAAGATTTTGTGCAGAATTGGTATTATTTCTTCCTTTAATGTTTGATAGAGTTCACCAGATCAACACCTTAAATGAAATGGATCGATTTTTTGATGTGCACAAACTACTAAAACTCCCTCAAGAAGAAAAAAAAATAACCCAAATAGCTCTAGTCTTTATTAAAGACATTGAATTTATAGTTTAAAATCTTACAAAAATTATGATTTTCCTTGGTAAGTGTAGTTTTTTCATATTTCTTATACTTGGAATTAATTGAGCTTCTTGAATCTTTGAGTTTACATTTTTTATCAATTTTTTATATGGCCATTATTTCTTCAAGTATTTTTTCTGCACTGCTTCTTTTTTCTTTCAGGTACATCTATATTAGGCTGATTGTAGTTGCTCCAAATCTCACTGATGCTGTTTTATTTATTCTTTAAGTTCTTTTTTTCTCCCTGTGCTTTATCTTGGACCATTTGTATTATTTTATTTTAAAATTTGCTTGTCTTTCCTTCTGCAAGGTCTTGTCAATTGCCAATCCCATCCAATGTATTTTTCATCTCAGTCATTTTTGTTTACATCACTAGAAGTTTGATTATGTTTTAAAAAATTTCCTTTATGTTTTTACATAACTTTTTGAACACATGGAATACAATTACAATAACTGTTTTTATATCCTTATCTGCTAATTTAAGTACCTGTGTCAGTTCTGTGTCAATTTCAATAGATTATCTTCTCTCCTCATTATGAATTGCATTTTCCTGTTCCTTTGCATGACTGATAATTTTTTATTGTGTGCCAGACATTGTGAACTTTACCTTTTGGGACACTGGATATTTTTGTATGTATATTCCTATAAATATTCTTGAGTTTTCTTCTGGGATGCAGTTCAGTTACTTAGAAACAGTGTGTCTTTTGGGGTACCACTTTTAATATTTGTTAAATGGGTTCAGAGTATTATTTAATCTATAACTATTTCACACTACTGAGGCAAGATCCTCCTTAGTACTCTTCTTAATTCATTGTGAATTATGAAGTTTTCCTGTGATAAGAGCAGATAATCATCCTAGCACTGTGTGATTGCTAGGTACTATTACCACTAAACTTTCCAGTGTTGGATAGTTGCCTTACATGCATGCACTGATCAGGACTCTGATGAATACTCAAGGGACACATTTTGAAAGTTCCTGGACTTCTTTTTCTGTGCAGCTCTGTAATCTCTGGTTCTTTGTCTTGTGAGCTGCACCTGCCTTGGTCTCCCTGGATTCTTAACTCTGTCTCCTCAACTCAGGGAGTCCCCTGAACTCTACCTGGATTACCTCTTATTGTACTACGTACTGGCAACTCTCACAAGGCAGAAATCTGAGGTAATCATAGGGCTTACCTTGTTCATATCTGTTTCTCAGGGATCATTGTCCTCTTTGCCTAATATCCAGTACCTTAAAAATCATTGTTTCATATACTTTGCCTGGTTATTTTTTTTGTTCCAAAGGAGAGAGTAAATATTGTCTTCATTATTTCACATAGGTAGGAAGTAAAAGTCTTGAGACAGATGATATTTAAAAGTAATATAGCAGATGCTGAGAGAGTTTGAACAGTCCGTAATGACTCCCACATTTTTTCCATTCTTGTATATACACTAGATTTGACATCATCCTTGAAACACAGGCTTTCTAGAGCAGTGGAGCAAGTGATTCTTATTCACCACCCTCATCCCATGCAACAGATTAAATACAGAGGGAAATTTGTTAAAGAGATGCTGGGAAGAATTAAAGAAACACCCCTTTGCCATCCCCCCCCAAAAAAAAGTCAGGCCACCATTCCCTCAGTTTTTGCAGTTTCTGGAGAATCACAAAATATCCATGACTTGGTACTAGGGAGTTGACCTGTATTTAAATTATTATAATAGGAGTATCCATCACTCTATCATTCCTAGGGACAGACAGCAAGAATTTTACATGCTGTCTTTATTGCTTTCTATCCAGACTTGTGGGTCCTCAATGTATTTAAAAAGAGTTTGTTTAAACCTCTCTGGTTGTCTCCTTGTGAGTGGTAAGTAGTCCTGACTGCACCCTAGCCAACTTAAGTGTTTTTCATAGTAAGCAGATGCTTTCAAAGCTATGTCACCATCCCAATTCACCTCCCAGCCTAAGTGAGTTCTAGAGGGGATCTCACACACTAGGTGATTTCCATTGCTCTTGGGTCCCTAGAGTGACTTATGGTTCCTTTGGAAAAGCTTTGGTGAAGAGGTCTGTCACCCTTATGCATACATCTTAGCGGCTAGATTTCTCACTTGAAATTAACTAAGGGCTCTTACTGTACTAATTGGCCTTTAGGTAAGCTATTGCCAGGGAAAAAGTTTTCCAATGTTTGCTATGGCCAAAGCTTTTCATTTACATTTGATATTCTTGTAATCTTGGGCCAAAAAGAAAAAAATAGTATCTTTTAAGTTCCCTGCCTTCCCATATGGCAAAGTCATTAACAAAGCTCCTCAGACTAACTTGGTCATTTTGAGCAACAGCAATTTTTAACCACATCCTTTCATTTAGGACTATAGAGAGGATCTTGGTCCTTTAGGCCTGGGATGCTCTTTCCTTTGATCATTCCTCTGAGCTTGGGTTAGTTCACTATGCTCTCTTCCATTCCTCTGCTACCAACTCAAGGATTTGCCTAGTATCCAGGACAGAGGGGTAGGATTAAAATGGCACAGTCCAGCCAAAGGGAACTGAATTTGAGGGGCTTGGGAGAACCTGATTAGGATACTAACTCATAAAATGCTATCTACTTACAAAGATGTAATTTGTACAACAAAATGAGCATTAAGGTCCTTGCCATTTAAACAGGTTTGTGATGACCTATTAGAGAATAAGAGAGTGAGTGAGGGATAAAGGAAAAGGGTGATTGTCTCAAAGTTCACTGTGGAAGAGAATCACATGGCCCCGTGAGGAGGTAGTGAAAAAAGGCAAGAGATTTTCCATTTGGAGGTGCCCAGGCAAGTTTTATTAATTACCTCCATGTTTCCTATACTCTAAAATATGAAGAATGATTTTTATTCCATTTCCAAAGTTCTTTTTCTCATAAAATTATCCTCAGCCAAATTACTACATTGCTAAAATCAACTGGTGTTTATATACATTGGCAAGAAAGTCACATATATTTATCTTTATTTTTTAATTGAATTTTCATTCATTCTTTTTTTAGAACTAGTTGAAAACATGGCATATTAGTTTCCTGTTGCCATTGTAACAAATTACCACAAACACAACACAGATTTATTATCTTACAGTTCTGGAGACCAGAAGTTTGAAATAAGTTTTAATTTGGTTAAAGTTAAGGTGCCAGCAAGATTCGTTCTTTCTGGAGCCTCTAGGGGAGAATTTGTTTCCTTGCCTTTTCCATCTTCTGGATGCCATCTACATCCTTGGGTTCACGGCCACCTTCCTATATCTTCAAAGCCAGCAGCATAGCATCTTCAGATCTCTTTCTCTCTATCCTTCTTCATCTGTCATCATATCACCTTCTGTCTCCCTCATTTGTCTCCCTCTTATAAGGATCCCTGTGATTATGTTGTGGCCCACTTGGATAATCCAGGATAATTTTTTCATCCCCAAATATTTAGTTAAACCACACCTGCAAAGTCTCTTTTGCCACATAAGGTAACATTCACAGGCACCAGAGACTAGGAGGTGGGCTTATCGGGGGGCCATGATTGATCCTACCATGCATGGTATTTTGAGAAATGGCAGATACACTCTGGCTGCAGATATATCTTTATGTATGACTTTAGTTTTTTCCCACATGACCTCATTCTTTGATCTTATCTTAAAACGCATCACAGAATCAACTCCAATCTCTCCCTAAAGTAGTGCTTGCAGTACCATTTGTTGCTTGATCTTGTTTACTATTTACTTCCTTTGCATGTGGTTTTGCTGCTTATTAAAAACACTTTTTTCCCCCTGTGATTCTCACTTATTTATTTATTTTTTAAAAGTGTTGAACATCTTTTAGTGTTTAGATACTACATTAGGTAGTAGGTATGCAAAAATATATAAAATATGGCGCTTATCTTCAAGAGGCAGAGGGAAAGGAAGTCTTAGGAAGCTTCAGTTTGCAGGTGTGAAAACTGAGGTTCAGAGGGGAATTAGGTGGCTTACCCAAGGGTTTTCATCAAGCAAATAGCAAACCTGGATCTAACTTCAGATTTGATTCCAGAGAAATTACTCATTTAGTAAATGTGAATCTTGTTCAGTGAAAGGTAGTAAGCATCTCAACTCTGAATTCACATGTCAGGGGCTGGCTTCTGATTAGAATTCTGAACATTTGTACAAAGACTTTGTGAATCTGATTCCAGCTTCTCAGAGTTCTATTTATTCTTACACACAACTCTAATAATTCATTTTCTCATTCCACGGCCCACTGGAAGCAGCAAGTAAGGCTTGGTGTGTGCAGGGGGTTTGGGTGGGAGGTGGTATAGAGAAAAGGGGTAAACAAAGGGATTGCAGTGGCAGAAGAGGAACATCTAAAAGCTTAACAGCAAGTGAGACAGAAAATGCTGTTGAAAACAACCAAACAAAACCAAGGACAGAATTTGGGGCCATTCCATATAAGGCGAAGAACTCTATATGTCTTAACAGTTTTTATAAGCAATACCTCACCTACTTCCAAAAAAAAAAAAATTGAAACAACTCTGTCAACACACTATTCCCTAGAGCACAGGAATTTGATACTCAGTGATCCTACCACTTTCTCACTCTCCCTAATCCCCCTCCTGTCTTTACTTCCTTCTCTAACCAGCTTCCTTTCCATGGTCATATATTAATCATTCCTCTGGCAAACATCCTCAACCACCTTGTCCTTCAATTATTTTGCCCTACTTACCAGATTTAACTTAGAAAGTTAAATATGACTGACTACTCCTTGCCTGCCCCCATATAGCTGAATATGGCTGGAGAAAATCACACAACCATACTACGTGGTCTCATTTCATATTTATATTCTTGTTCATTGACTTGCTTCCTGTTGCATTGAGAAAATAGATGCAATCTGAAGTGAACCCCCAGGTCTGGCAATTTTGCCTTTTTTACTACTACCTGACAACTGTGCTATAAATTCAACCTGCTCTCATGTTAGTTTGGGTGTGCTGTTTTTTCAGCTGCTCCTTCTCAGTCTTTGTTGATTTCTCCTCATTTTCCCAATCTTTAAATATTGTAGTGCCCTAAGGGTTTGGTCTTTGTATCTCTTCTCCTTTCTAGCTCTTTTCAGACTTTAGATAATGTAATACAACAAAAGTGTTTTAAATTCTATTTATATGCTAATGACACACAAATTAATATCTCTAATCTAAACTTTTCCCCTGAGCTCCAGACCAATATCCTCAACCTCCTGTTTGTATTGTTACATGGGTCTAATAGACACCTCAGACTTAATATGTCTAAAATGAGATCTTGGTATCTCCCTTCCCTACCAAACCTACTCTCCCCAGTCTTCCCCATTTCAATGAATGCAAATTCCATTCTTCAGACTGCTCAAGCCAAAACCCCACATCTGAACTATCAGCAAATTCTTTTGCCTTCATCTTCAAAATATATCCAGAACGTGACAACCTTCTCACCACCTTTATTGCTATTACTCTTATCCAAGGTGCTATTATTTATCTATCTGGAGTTTTGCATTAACTATCTAACTTGTTTCCCTGTGTCCATCTTGCCTTTCTTAGTCTATTCTCAGCGCAAGAGTCAGAGCATCTTTGTTCAAATACAAGTTAGATCATATTACTCCTCTGCCCAAAATCCTACAATGAACCCCCATATCATTCAGAATAAAAATTCAAATCCTTCCAATGACTTCTGTGGAATGTCACCTTTGTGAATTTATCCTATACTGTTACTACTTTCCCACTTTCTCCAGCACATGAATCTCTTGTGTTCCTCAAACATGCCAGGCTTGCTTCTAGCTCAGGGCCTTTGTATTTGCTGTAACTGCTGCCAGAATTCTTTTCCACCACTTTGTATGGCTTATTTCCTCACTTCCTTAGGCTCGACACAAATGATCTTCTCAATGAAAGTCTTGAGATAAGACAGACTTCCTTGGTTGTCTTAGCTAAAATTGCAACACTTCTTCCACCGCAACAATTCTTATCTCTGTATTTTCTGTTATTTTTCTCCACTTACCGTTGTCCAACCTACCATATATTTTACTTATGTATCTCATTTATTTTCAGTTACTCTCATTAGAATGCAAATGCCTTGAGAACAGTGATTTTTATCTGTGTCTTACAGTTTCATTCTCTGCTTTACTTCCAGCTTCTAGGAAAGTACCTGGTACATAATAGGTGCACCATAAATGTAAGTATAAATAGCAGTGACCCCTCACTAAAAAAAAAAATTCAAGCATGTCTCACATACTCTGAGGCCGAGTGGCATTTGATGTATTTTAGAAAGATTTTGATGCAAAATGGTTAAAATCACCTTTTAAGAAGTTGAAAGACCTAGGTTGTAACTATCTGAAGTGTTCATAGGCTTCAAACATTATTGGGACTATGGGAGGCATGGTCACTGGCTGAACAGAGTAATGTAGTATCAGAAAGCTCTGAGATGGGAGTAGAGAGCTATTATTTCTGCTCCATGGCCTTAGGAAATGTCACTTTGCTTCATTAAACCTCAATTTCCACATCTGTAAAATAAAAACATTAGAGTATTTGACTTCTAAGATCCTTTTCTGTGTCAAGAGAAGCCAATGTGTCTATGAAGTAAATGATGTCTGTCGCCAGTGAAGTGGTTCTCACAGTTGGTCCCTGGTCCAACAGCATCAGTATCACCTGGAAACATATTAGAACTGCAAATTCTCAGGCCCCAACCCAGATCTGCTGAATTAGAAATTCTGAAGTTGGGTCCCAGCAATCCGTGTGTTAACAGGTCCACCCAGGTAATCATGCTGCACGCTAAAGTTTGAGAACCACTGCTGTGGTCTGTCACAGGCATCTCAGAGCAGGGGCATGACTCCAAGCACCTTGGTTATCCCTTGATGATCCTGGCTAAAGGGGGTGGAATTGGTCCATGTCAAGGCATATGACTGTTTCTATTCATGACTCTTAACACTAAAATTTTACTTGAAGAGTTTTTCAAAATATTGTTCAGACTTTTTTAAGTTTTGAAAAATGGATTCAATTGTATAAGTACGTGAGCTGATAAGGAGAGTTTGTACTTATAAGGATGACATAAAGAGTTTCAAAATAAGATCTGTGAGGAAAGAAGAAAGACAGTAAGATTTTCAAACCTAGAAAAATGCTCAAAAAAGATTTAAGAGCATACAAACTTTATATTTTGAGGCCAAACATCCAAGCTGTTTGCCATCTTCCTGCAGGATGAAACAGAGGAACAATTTTAAACTGTGATAGAAAAGATGCAAAATCGCTATAAAGAAGAATCTTATAAATGTAAATGACATAGCAAAAATCTGTGTCTTAATATCTAAGCCATCCCAGAAAAAATGGATTATTTTTAATCTGGGTTGAAGGCAAGAGAATTATCACTACAAATCTTAAGAGATATTCTTCTGGAGTGTAGCAAGTCATCTAGATTAGTGGTTCTCAAACTTGTCTGAGCACCAGAATTACCTGGAATACTTTTTTTTTTAATATTAATTCTTGGGCACCACTTCCAGAAAGAATCTGTGCTCTTTAAAAGCACCTATGTCATTATAATCTGCACTCAGATACGAGAAACACTGTCCAGAAAATAATTATCTGAAATTTGAAATGGATGCTTATTTTATAACTAAGGAATTGTAATATAAATGAATATCAATAAGTACTAGTGTCTTAGCTGTAAGTTTTGGAATTTATAACACTGTCTGTGAAAAAAATTGGTACTTCAAGTGTAATACCACTTTCTAAAATTGTCTTATTTTAGGCTATGTGCACTCCAAAAGCAGAGTGTGTAGTATGAACTTGCACAAAGAATTTTATTCTGGAGGTAATCCTAGGGAGTAAGGGTAAGAACTAAGGAGAAAAAAAAAAAAACAAAAAAAGGTGTAAAAGCCAAAACAAAAGTACATTACCAAGCTGCTCACTCTGTGGGTAAATAGAGCTTGATCTCACCAGGATCTTTTGAAAACACATAGAATGCCCCTGAGAATTGCCCACCCAAGGGCCAACTGGAGAAGTGTTTGTACATGGTGTCTTTTTTTTTTTAATTTCACGATGGATAACAGACTTAAACCTAAGGCATGAAACTATAAGAATTCTAGAAGAAGAAATAAGAAAAACTCTTATAGATATCAGCCTAGGCAAAGAATTTATGAAGAAGACCCCAAAGGCAATCACAACAACAACAAAAATAAATAAATGGGACCTGATTAAATTAAAAAGCTTCTGCACAGCCAAGGAAACAATCAATAGAGCGAATAGACAACCTACAGAATGGGAGAAAATATTTGCATGCTATACATCCTATAAAGGGCTAATAACCAGAATCTACAAAGAACTCAAGCAAATCAATAAGAAAATATCAAACAACCCCATTAAAAAGTGGGCAAAATACATGAACAGAAGCTTTTCAAAAGAAGATAGACTAATGGCCAAAAAACATATGAAACAATGCTCAAGGTCTCTAATGATTAGGGAAATGCAAATCAAAACCACAGTGAAATATCACCTAACTCCAGTGAGAATGGCTTTTATCAAAAGGTCCCAAAACAATTGATGCTGGTGAGGATGCAGAGAGAAAGGAACACTTACACACTGTTGGTGGGACTGCAAACTAGTACACCTCTATGGAAAGTAGTATGGAAATACCTCAAAGAACTAAAAGTAGACCTACCATGTCATCCAGCAATGCCCCTACTGGGTATTTACCCAGAGGAAAAAAAAAAAGACATTTTATACATGGTCTCTTATCCACTGTTGTTTAAGGGTCAGCTCCCCGTGGATGCCAGCTGAGTGGCATCTCGCTGGCATCCCATTCTGAGATATCAGAGAAATCCTAAGGCAGAACGCAGAAGCAGAGCACACTTGAGGTGCAATGCTGTCAGCTCAAGTGAGTGGAAGCCTCTAGGGCTGGAATCTGGGGTGAGGCTGCAAAGATGTGAGGTAGAGGACAATTGTCGTCTGATACAGGTTATAATTTAAATAATAATATAATTATAACACACATCCATCACTAAGTTGTATATTGAAATAATATGTACATTGGAATTATTATAACAGGGCATAAAGTATTAGATAAAGAATAATATCACCTCGGTTTCTGAATAATCCACTTTGGCTGGAGATATAGCTATAATAACACCCTACAGCAATCTAGATCATAGAATTTAATGTTTTCAATAATTTTCCAAAAGCTTTGAACTATATTTAGAATCAGTAGTCCCCTTACCTGTGGGGGGTGCATTCCTACACCCCCAGTGGATGCCTGAAACCATGGCTAGTACCAAAGCCTATATATACTGTGTTTCTTCCTAGACACACATAGCTATGATAAAGTTTAATTTATAAATTAGGCACAGTAAGAGATGAATAACAATAACTGTTAATAGAATGGTACAATTATAACAATATACTATAATAAAATTATGTACACATGACATTTCTCTCTCGAAATATCTTGTTGTACAGTATTCATCATTCTCTTGAAGAAGGGACGGAATGTGATGCTATGAGATTTCATTACACTACTCAGAATGGTGTGCAATTTAAAACTTATGAATTATTTACTTCTGGAATTTTCCATTTAATATTTTGGACTGTGGTTGACTGTGCATAACTGAAACCATGGACAGTGAAACCATGGATGAGGACAGACTACTCTATACTGTTTGTGCAAAAACTGTTTTAACCTTTTAGTATAAAAAAATTTAACATGCACAAAAGTAGAGAGGCTGATATGAGCCTCCCCTTCCTCTGCCTCCCACACACCCAGCTTTAATAATCATCAACTCAGGTCAATTTTGTTTCATCTATACTTCTATCTCCCACTATTCAATTATTTCAAAGCAAACCTCAGACATCATATCATCCCATTAAAAAAAGTTTTTGTATCTTTAAAAGATAAGGATCATTACAAAAATTTGTAAGTGAAATATCATTTTCACATCCAAGAAGAGTAAAAAATAATTCCTTAATATAATCAAACCTCTAGGTTTTTCTGATTATTTTGTGTATCTTTTTTTTTTAACAGTTGGTTTGTCTGAATCAGAATCCACACAAGGTTCACACATTGAATTTTGTGCTCATGTTTCATATCGCTTTTAAACTTTGGGTTCCTCCTTGATCTCTTTCTTATTTTCCTCGCCATTTATTCACTGAAGAAACCTGGTGTTTTGTCCTGTAGAATTTCCCATCTTCTAGATTTTGTTCAAAAACTTTATAAAGGTTTAAATAATCGAGACTTTAGAAGAAAAAGTCTAGCAGAAGGAAATAGCTAACTTGGGACCACAGTTTTGCTTTTTTTTTTCTCATCTTTGTCACTAGTAAACTCCTTTTGTAGCAGATGGTTTATTCATTTCAATGGTCATCAAAATTGGTGCAGACTTGCAAGACCTAAATGGTTAATATCATTTGGGGATCCAAAATTCAGGAATATGTCTAGGCAAAGGTCCCGTGCGAAAATAATATATGTGTCATATATGGATATCGCCATACACAGGCACATAAACATATATTTGTATTTTGTATACATATATAGATGTGTTTATAAACATGTTTGAAAATATGAATTAAAGATTTGTGTTCATTTTTCTTATGAAGTTTACTCAGTCAATAAATGAAAGCTTTGACTGAGCCTACATTTCTGCTGGTAAACAAGATAGAAAGGAAAGCAAACCCATACATTCCAAACATCTTTTACTGTAAAAAGGATTTCTTTCAACCCTAAAATATGTATTCATGCTTTGCCTGCATTACAGCTATGTTTGGATACAGACCCAATTTCTCTGATTTATGATAAGTAAACATTTCATCCCATCATAACCATGTTATGTTTATATTCAGAATAAAAAGTGCACATTATTGGCACATAATACATATGTTCAGGTTATCCAGATCCACAGAAGCAAGACACAATCGTTTCCATCCTACCATAATAGCCCCCAACTGCTGCCCCTCCTTCCGTCTCCACCACTCTCCCCAACTCGTGCTCCACACAGACAATGTGGTATTTTTATATTTATTTTTGGTTAACAGTGTAAGCACTTTTTTAAACTTACAAATACAGAGATAAATTTTTGAAAGAAAAACAGTTAAAATGATTAAAAGTAGTTCTTTGGAGAGGAAATTAGGGTAGGGTTTTTTTCTTATTATTATATTATCATTGTTTTAATACTATTTGGTGTTTTGTACACATGTACTTTACACATGTTATTTTGGTAAAATAACTTTTTTTCAAGGAACACAGTTGTAATTGGTTCATCCCTGAGGAAAATGTCCACTATTATCCTGCCACCTCTGTCTTGGGGCTGCTTTCAGATTATGCTTCCCAAGTCCTGTTTCTTTAGCTTTTCCTTCAATTCCATAAGCTTCCAAAGTCTTTCCAAAAAAATTCCCTTTTAGTTGGGGTCAATTTCAGTTGTTTATAACCAAAGAACTCTGACTGATACATGTGCAGAAATGTGCATCTCTTGTCTTATGCACATCCCTCCAGCGGCCCCCACTGCCTACAGAACAGTCAAAGGCCTTGCCTGGCCACATGAGGACCCTCACGACCAGGCCTTTCTTCTCATCCTCGGATCTCTGTCGCCACTCTTCATTCTAGGGTTGATATCTAGCCGTGCACCATGTGGGTTTGCTAGGGTCTCCCTCTTCCTGGAGTGTGTGCTCCTCCTTTCTTTATGTGACCAACTGTTATTCAGTTTCAGTGCTTGGCCCAGGCATCATCTCCACCACAAAAGCACCACTGAATCCTTCATTTTTGCTCCTATAGACTCCTATATATACCTGTACTTATTACTCACTGCCAATGATTGATATTATTCCTTTACATATCTGTCTTCTCTATCAGACTGCAGGTTCATCCAGAGCACAGCCCTGTTTATTTTTCTATTCCCAATGCCTCCTACATCTTGTCACACTCAAATCAATAAATGTTTTGCAAACTGAAATGGATATTTCTGAATCATAAAAGGGTTAAATTATATGCCACAAAATTGACTGAGCATTCAAAAATTTGCATGTTATGTTTTTTAAAACTTCTATCCAAAAAGTTGCTTTTAAAGATGCTAAATGTTAATGCTCAAAAATCAAGGCAACTATCCTATATATGGTGGTTGCTCTCTAACGGCTAAAGAGTAAAGTTTGATTGAGCTTTCTCAGGGGAAATCATCAAACTCTCCTTAGTTGTACTGCTGTGATCAGATGGCAACTTCAATATGGTCTTGTTAAAGTTGTTCATCAGGTCGTGCTTAAAGTCTTCCAATATCTCCTCATTGCACTAAACTAAACTCTGAATGTCTAGGGGATTTGTCCTTGCCTATATTAGTTCCCTACGACTGTTGCAACAAAGTAGCACAATCTGAGTGACTTAAAGAACAGAAATCTATTGTTTCGCAGTCCTGGAGACTAGAAGTTCTAAATCATCTTATTCTTTTATGTATTTGCCTCACCTATCTAGAACAGAGGCTCTAAGAGCACAAAGATCCAACATTTCTTCTTAGTGATGCACCCTCAGAACCTAAAACAGAGCTCATTATACATTAGAGGCTCAATAAATATTATTGTATTGTATCAAATTAAATATACTCAGAAGTAAGGTATAAAGATCATCTTGTGGAGTCACATTACCAGATAACATAAAAAATTTACTAAGGAAACAGGCAAAACTAGGTCATTATCCGCCAGTTTGTTTGTTTTTCAAATACGGAAACATCACTGTCCCCCCTTCTCCCAAAATAAAAAGTTGTCTCTGATCACATGTCACTTTTTTTTTAAACACAGCCTCCACTGACCACATTATTTAAAATCACAACTCCCCACCCCAGCCAGTATTTCCATATACTTCTTCCTTGTTCTATTTTTCTACACCACTTACCACCTTCTAAAAGACTCTAGTACACTTACTAACACTGCTTTTTAAAATTGCCTTTCTCCCTTCCAAAAGACACATTTGTCAGTTTTATTTATTGATGTAGCCCAAGAATCTAGAACAGTGCCTGGCACATGGTAGGCACTCAGCAGATATTTGTAGATGGCTGAATGACAGGTACCATCTTGCCCTTTCTGTTTCCAAATTGTTTACCTGAGCACTATGGCAATAATAGAATATTACTGGTAAAAGAAAAGGGAAAAGAAAATTCCAGATTAGAGAAGAGAGAATTAGACTCAATAGGTGTGCACACTGCACGGTGTTTTTATACAGGCTCTGCCTATCATTGCTTAACATTTTGATGTTTATTGGTCTTCACATATTAAAGCTCCCATCAGGTTGAATGAATCCTGAAAGAGTTGTGTTGGTTCTGAACTCCGGGCTCCATTTTTGCCTTGACTATAATTGGAGTCTTGTCACTCTTTAAGCTGAGTAGTTAGTGGTCGGTACCGAACACTGTCTCTAGCCAGGCCCATTGTATTTCTTTTTTCTAGAGAAACTTTTTTTTTTCACCATACCAACATGAAAGGCCTTCCAACAATCCAGACCAACCTTTCTCTTAATGGAGTCTGAAGTTCACTCCTCTGTTTATGATGTGTGACAATTGAAATGGGAGATATAAAGTTTGCAGCTATTATGTAATCAAAAACATTTGCGTTTTTCCAAGGAGGAAGGAGGAGGCAAGAAGCGGATGAGAAGGCAGGGAGGAGGAAGAAAAGGAAAAGCCCCAGAATTGGAAGTTCAGAGCCTGTGCTGTGAGCAGGAAGTTGAAACTCATCCAGCTGTCACATAAAAACAAAAGAAAAATGCTTTATGTACTCAATCGTTATTAAGTATTCTGCATGTCTATTTCCCACGTTATTTGCCAGTGTATATTGGTTTTAAAATGCTAGCATTTTAATAGCAATAGAAATATTTGCTTTTAAGACAATGATTGTTTCATTTTTGAAGGCCATAAAAACAAAAATCCATGTGGTCAAAGAGAAAAAAAAGTGTTATTCTTACCCTCACTTTCAAGTGTTCTTTACTGAAACCAAAGAGGCCTCCATTGCTCTTAATTTTGAAAGGCACTTGCTAGATGAAGGCCCACTCCAGGCTGAGCCAGTGGTGGGACAGTTTCACAAATGTATTTTAGGAATAAAGTATCCAGGGTCCAGTCATGGTATAGAGGTGGACAGGACTTCAAAGCTAGAAGATGACTGCCTTTTGGACTGCCAGCATATGGCTCTCCGGTAGAGAGGAGGTCCCTCTAAGTCAAACTGGGAGATGGAAAATGGAGGGAAGTAAAAGTCTTTGTGGATGTTTTTCTTTTTTAGCTTCTCTGTCTGAATAGGGAAATCACCGCTAGAATTGAATCATTGAATTTATGAATCTTGGCATTGTGGAATGTTAGGACTAGAAAATATTGAAGAAAGCAAAAAGGCCAAACTCTCTATTTTGCAGATGAGAAAATAAATGGGTGCGCAGAGAAATGCTGTGACTTTGCCAGTGTCCCAAGTCTGTTCAGTGTTTGAGCCAAGCTTCAAACCCACTCACACAGTTGTCTGAAAATAAACATTGAATGTAGGTATTCTGATTGTGATTTGGTCATTTTCCCTCTTTGGTCATCATAAGTGTCCTGCCATTCTTTAAAACCTTACAGAAAGATTGTTTTACTACCTCACAAATCACTCTTTAGTCCATTTACTCCATTTCTATAAAAGACCATCTTGAGAATATGTTTTATACACCCCAGGTCCACATAAACATAAAATTTGATCCCTTATGAATAGAAATGTTTATGGTGGATTCTTAAAGGGCAACAGCATTCTGATGTAGCTTTCCCACAGGAAAGAGTTCCCAAATTCCTGTTAATTATGTCCATTTCCCCTGAAATTAAGACTTTATCTCACCTTTACTGTCTGTTTTTGCCCATTTACCCTACCCCCAGTCTAAGTTCAGCTCTCTCTTCAGGGATTTCTGTCTTAGCTCCTTATCTGACACCTTTTGGCTTCAGATCAAAATTGCTCTCCAAGAAGCCTAAATTATCTTGATACTCATTGTCACCTCTTTACTGCCCTTGTTTCTGATTGGCATGTTTTTGTTTATCTAGGTCCCAGTGCACAGTACCCTGCTAAGTTCCTCTGAGCTTAACATCTTCTTTCTATTCATGTATCTTAAATTCTTGACACTTTTTTCTTCTTTCTTACTTTATATATTTATTACATAAGTATAATATATAATATTATATATTTCTATATTTATTCTATGTGTGTTTAAAGTAAATATATACAAAATTTATTTCAATCAATTTCATTCCTATAACTCCTAAGTTTATGCATATGCACAGTTTTAAAGAATAATTATAACATGAGTACTTGTGTGTACACCATCAACTTTACAAAATAGAATATTGCAGATGTTGTGGAAGACATTGTAGGCTCCTTCTGATTGTATCTGCCTCTCTATCCCTTCCAAATACTTGTTATTCCATTGCTTTTCTGTAAAATTTCACCATATATGCATATGTTCCGAAGCGATGTCTAGTTTTGCTTTTGTTGAGGCTTACAAACATGGCATCGTATGTATTAATATATAGCCTTCTGTGACTTGCTTTTCTGGCTTACTATTTTTTTAATTAATGTTTATCAACTCATGTTGCTTGATTAATTTTTATTGCAGTAAGTAATTTCATTATATGACTATACCACAATTTATTCATACTTTCTATTCATACTTTTGATTGATATGTATTTGGGTTATTTCTAGTCATTTGCTATTACAAAAATTGCTATTATGAATATGTTTATACATGCGTCCTGGTTTATTCATTAAAAATTTCTCTAGGGTGTAAAACTAAGAATAAAATTACTATGTCATAGGCTATAAGTATTTTCAACATTACTAGGTAATGTCAAATTATTTCTTAGAATGGTTGTACCAATTTATACTCACATTGCTCCACAACTCACCAATACTTGGATTTCTCCAACTTTTCTCTTTTCTTTTTCTAATTTTCAAGTGTGTGTGAAATTTTATCTAATTTATGATATTAATATGCATTTCCCTAGTTACTAATGAAATTGAACATTTTTTATATGCATACGGGCCATTCCTGTTTCCTCCTCTAATATATGAATATGTTTATTCATACATTTTGTCTACTTTAAAAAAATTGGATTGTTTGTCCTTTTCTTATTTATTTATAGGAGTTTACATATTCTAGATTCCAAGCTTTTTACTTACAATGTGTAATAAATATCCTCTGCCAGTTTGTGATTTGTCTTTCTACTTTTTTAATGTTGTGTTTTGGTATTTAAAAGTTCCTAATTTTAGTACGGTCAAATTTATTTGACTGTTATTTGCAGTTTTTATATTTTGTTTAAGAAATCCTTCTCTGCCCTGACTTCATAAATATATTCTGTTATTTCTTTCTAAAATTGTAAAATTTTGCTCTAAATCTATATGGATTTTGTCTATGTAGTGTGAGATGGAATCTTATTTTTTTTCCAATGAATAACCAAATGGACCAGTACCATTTATTGAAAAGTCTAGTCTTTCCTCACTAATCTATAATGAAATCTCTGTCATATGTCAGATTTCCATATTTGGATGAGTTTATTTTGGGCTCTCTACTTTATTCCATTGGTCTATGTGTTTATTCCTGCACCAGTAGCATACTCCTTAATTATTAGAGCTTTTGAATTAAGGAAAAATATCTGGTAGGGTGAGTCCTTTCAACATAACTCTTTAAGAATGTCTTGGGTACAACTAGCCTCATAAAATGAGTTGGGCATTTTTTCCTCTTTTACCCCTCTCTGAAAAAGTTTTGTGTAAGACTGAAATTATCTGTTTCTCAAATATTTGATAGAACTTATTTGTAAAATGTCTTTATTTGGTGCTCTATTTGTGGGAAGATTTAACCATAGATTCAATTTCTTTAATAATAAATGATTATTCAGGATTTTTATTTCTTCTAAGTCAGTTTTGTTAAGTTATATTTTTTTAATAATTTGTGCATCTCACCTAACTTCTCGAGTTTATTGGCATATACCTTGTAATAGTCTCCTGTCTTTTTAAACTGAGATGCTTCTCTAGTTATGTCCTCTTTTGTGTTCTTTATATTATTTATTTATGCCTTTGATTTTTTCCCTTTAATTAATCTTGCTAGAAGTGGATTGATCTTATTAGATGTTTAGAAGATCTATTTTTGACTTTTTTAATCCTTTCTATTTTGTATCTTTTATTTCTCTTTCATTAGCTAATCATTGTCCATTCAATTGTACATTTCTTTCTGACATTGCCCTAATCCTTTAGCAAAGAACTTCATATATGAATACATAGCTTCCTGTTTTATCTTACAGGGCTGAAAGGACAGGGTGACAGGGTTAGGGAATTTCACCCCATTCCCTCCTTGACTTTAGCAGAAATTGGCTATTGGCCCTGGGCAGAAAGTGGTTTGAGAGGGTGATACGCAGTGTTGGGAATGTCCATAACATCAGAGGAAGAGTCTGAAGAGGATACATGTGCATCTTTTACAGTCCTAATCACATTTACCACACATTTGATATTAGGATTTTCCTCCTTGTTTCTTCAAACTACATGCTGGCGAATTTCCAAATAGGCATTTTTTCCACCTGTGTGAGAGAGGTAACAATTTCCCACTGGTTAAATATTTTGAAAGAATGAGGAATTAGTGAGGGAAGGAAAGGAAATAGAATTGCTGAGGATGGAATGGATCTTTGAAATAAATATACCTGACTGTGAAATATAATGAAAGAATAGAAAGGGGAAGAAATGTTGGCAATCATTTACCATTTACATGATAGTTTACAGTTTTCTTTTTAAGGCATCTTAATTAACAAAACCTCATTTGATCTTCTAAGAGCCCCAACATCAGTAACTTGGGTAGAGCAGCTATTCAGAATATTCCATACTCTGGAGAATATGGAATGGGAAGCAAGTGCCTTAGGGCTATTTCCTTGGGAAAGGAAGTCATCAGCTTGACTGAAGACAGCATTAATAATGAAACAACTGATAATAAAATTTTTAAACTTTTTGTTGAATTCCTATGATGCACAGAGTGTCTTGAATAGATTTTAAGATGAACTTGATTAAGAGACAAGTTGTTTCAATTGGCATAACCTTCCCGAGAGTCATCGTTATTACTTACATTGATTTCCTTTTCAGGACCTAAGATATTAATTTATCTCATCACTCTTGTGAGGCACTTTGCAGCATATGCTATTGAATTTGTTAAGTGAAGGCATATCTTGATATTGTAATCCATGAAAGCTGGTATTAAAGACAAAATAAATGCACTTCAGGAAAGATAACATTTTTCACAACAGATGTGCGAGCAAAGAAACTGCTGACATGTTTATTAGCAATGGATAAACTGAACGTTTGAGTTTGGCCCAGCACCCAGAAAATGCAGATGTGTATCCAGATGCAAACCTCTAGAGTCTGCAAAATAAAATTTGTATTGGACATTTTACAAGATCTCTGGCACTTCCTGCTTGACAAGAAGTACCCCTGAGAGCCACCTATCTCATGGTATTTTGGCAGTTTTTTCCTCTGCTCTGGTAAGAGCCAAAAAGTACAAAGGGGCACAGTAGAAAGAAAGAGAAAAAATAGAAATGAGAAGTTTATTAAACTTTTTTGACCTTCAAGTTAGAATAAAAAAAGTAGATCTGGCTTAAAATTGGAGATGCCTGGGTCATCTTTCTGCACCCTAGGTTATTTTTGCTAGTTGTCAATAAACTGGGCATTCCTTGCAAACATTTATTTAAATGCATAAGGCTTCAGCTTAATTCCTTGATTGTCTTTTCCCTGGTGGGAAAGTACTTGACTAAAGTCTTAGCAAATCTCAGAATTTAGCAACATTTTTTAAGTCTGAACAAATCCCGACCAGAAAGTAAGGCTTAATATAGGAATCTATGCTTTTAATAATATTTATTTAGAATCAACAATACATTAAGGAGAGTCTAAAAACTAAGAATTTGGCATTGTGCCTACTCTGGGGGGGGCATTGTAAGACTGAGTCAATAAATTATTGATTAGAAAATCTTCCTTACAGCCAACTCATTTTCCACAAAAACACCAAGAACATATAATGGGGCAAGGACAGTCTCTTCAATAAATGGTGCTGGGAAAACTGGATAACCATATGCAGAAGAATGAAACTAGACTCCTATTTCTCACCATGTATAAAAATCAAATAAAAGTGGATTAAAAACTTAGGTCTAAGACCTGAAACTATGAAACTACTAGAAGAAAACATTGGAGAAATGCTCCAGGACATTGGTTTAGGCAAAGATTTTTTTTGTGTAAGACATCAAAGCACAGGCAACAAAAGCAAAAGTAGACAAATGAGATTACATCAAGCTAAAAAGCTTCTGTACAGCAGAGGAAATAATCAACAAAGTGAAGAGACAACCCACAGAATGGGATTAAATACTTGAAAACTATCCATCTGACAAGGGATTAATAACCAGGCTATACAAGGAGCTCAAACAACTCAATAGCAAAATAAATTAATTAAATTAAATTAAAAATCTGATTTAAAAATGGACAAAAGATCTGAATAGATATTTCTCAAAAGAAAACATACAAATAGCCAACAGGTATATGAAAAATGCTCATCGCTAATCATTAGAGAAATGCAAATCAAAGCCACAGTGAGATATCATCTCACCCCAGTTAGAATAGCTTTTATCAAAAAGTCAGGGAATAGCACATGCTGGCAAGAATGTAGAGAAAGGGGAACCCTCTACAATGTTGGTGGGAATGTAAATTAGTACAGCCACTATGGAAAACAGTGTGGAGGTTCATCAGAAAACTAAAAATAGATCTACTATATGATCCAGCAATTCCACCACTGGATATGAATCCAAAAGGAAATCAGTATATCTAAGAGATAGCTGCACTCCCATGTTTATCGCAGCACTAATCACAATAGCCAAAATATGGAATCAACCTAAGTATCCATCAGTGGATGAAAGCAAATGTGGTATATATACACAATGGAGTATTACTCAGCCATAAAAAAGAATGAAATCCTGTCATTTGCGGCAACATAGATGGGACTATAGGTCATTCTGTTAAGTGAAACAGGCTGAGCACAGAAAGACAAATATCACATGTTCCCACTCATATGTGGGAGCTAAAAAAGTGGATCTCATGGAGATAGAGAGTAGATTGGTGTTACCAGAGGGTAGGAAGGGTAGAGGGAAGGGAGTGATGAAGAAAGTTGATTGATGGGTACCAATAATACACTTAGAAGAAATCAGACCTGGGGGGTGTTCAGTAGACCAGTAGCGTGACTATAGCTAACATTAATAGATTGTCCCTTTCAAAAAAGCTAAAAGAAAATAATTTAAATGTTCCTAGAATAAAGAAAAGATAAATTTCAAGGTGATGAATATCTCAATTACCCTGATTTGATTATATGAATGTACATCTAATATGCATCAATAACAAAAGAATCTTCATGACTATTTCACAGGTAAGATTTTTTTGAGACAGGCCTTTGCTCTGTTGCCCAGGCTGTAGTGCAGTGGTGTCATCATAGCTAGCTGCAACCTCAAACTCCTGGAGTCAAGGGATCCTTCTGTTAGGTAGATAGCCAGGGACCTCCAGCCCCTGCTGGGGACAAAGCCGGGCCCCCCAAGCAATTGTTACATCTGGGGGAGGAGGGAACACCTACAAATTTGCCATTCAGAACTTAGCATCCCAACTGCAAAAGAATGCAGAGGATTCTGTAGCCTGCGGGCCAAGCAGTATAGGTACAATGGGGTTTAGAAGGTGACTTAGGACAACCTAAGGCTAATTATCATGTCATTAGCTTAAATCTACATTGCAGTTCACCCCTCCACATGGGCTTTCAGAGAGGTTTATGGAAGATCTGCATGTGCAGTAAGACTCAGGTCATATAACTCCCAACTATCCATCAAAGTGGTTCCACAGTGACATCTGAACCTCAAGGAGGGCACAATCCAGACACTATAAAACAAGACCCCAGACCATGACCAAGGCCTTCTAGTTATGACAAGGGGTCCGTTCGTCGTCTGTGGTGAATGTATCTTGTTCTTGCTCTGTAAACCTATATCTTGCTCTTGCTTTATGATCCTATCTTTCCTTCCTCAATAAACCTCGTTTTGTGCTTACCTTGCTTTCCGTGTGTCTGATCATTCTTCGGCCAAGAGCGCACCAAGAACTGATATTTCAGACTGCTGACCCAATACTTCTGCCTCAACCTCCCAAAGTATCTGAGACTACAGGTACGTGCCACCATGCCCAGTGAATTTTTGTGTTTTTTGTAGAGACAGAGTCTTGCCCAGGTTGGTCTTGAAATTCTGGCTTCAAACGATCCTCCCATCTTAGCCTCCCAAAGTGCTAGGATTACAGGTGTGAGCCACCACACCCTTCCTTCATCAGTAAGATTTTTAAAAAGAAAAAATAACATATGAGTGCAGATGTCTTTTGCAAAGATGTGAAACTACCCAAGTGCCCATCAATACATGAGTGGATTGATAAAATGTGGTATATGTATACCATGGAGTACAACTCAGCATTAAAAAAATGGTGAACTACCTCTTGTATTATCCTGGATGCAGTTGGAGTCCATTCTTCTAAGTGAAGTATCACAAGAATGGAAAAATAAGCACCACATATACTCACCATTAAATTGGTACTAACTGATCAACACTTATGTGCAAATATGGAAGAAACATTCAGCAGGTGTCTGGCAGGTGGGAGAGGGGAGGAGGGGATGGGTAAATTCACACTTAACGGGTGCTGTGCATGCTGTCTTGGGGTTGGGCACGCTTGTAGCCCTGACTTGGGTGGTGCAAAGGCAACATATGTAACCAAAGCGTTTGTACCACTGTAATATTCTGAAATTAAAAAAAATTTAAAAAGCAAAAAAAGAGAAAAAATTACAATATTAATAGCTATCATTTATTCAACCACATAAGCCAAGTACTGTGCCAGTTGCTTTACATGATAATAACAATAGCTAACACTTGTGATCACTTCGTGTGCTATACATTATACTAAGTTTTTTACTTGCATTATTTTACTTAATTCTTTCAAAACCCCTAGAAGTCAATCTCACTATTATATTTATTTTACAGATGACAGAACTAAGACTTAGAAAACCTAAGTGACTTTCAGTAAGATTTTTAAAAGTAAGTTTAATTGAGGGAAAGCTATTTTGAGATTTTTTTCATTGTCTGTTTTTGCAATGTTATCATTTTTATAAACTTGTTTAGAACTCAGAGGTCTTGAAAGTTACAATGGCATTTAATTTATAAATCCAGCAAGTCATATACTGATTTGATGACGACTGGCCATTGCTATTCTCTTCTTGATGCCAGGGGAATGTGAATCTGTGGTGAGTTGCTCAAATAACTGAGCTTGTTGGAGGCACCAGGACTCAGAAATCAAGACCCCAGGACAGAACCTAGGGTCATAACAGAAATCAGTACAAGAAAAATAAACATTTAAAACAATGAATTTTCATCTAACCAAACAAAAGCCAAGTGACAGTGTTATTCAGAAATTGAGACTGCAGTTCTCACGGGCCCCTTCCAGTCTGGCTTCTAGCTGTCTTGATTTCGTATACTTAAACTTGATCTGAAAACATCTGTGCTAAAAAGTCATCAACATGGATGAAATTTGAGGTTTCATGTTGAATAAATGTCCATGTGTACGTGTTTCTGGTACAACAGCAATGCATAAATGTGTTTTCAGGAATGTATAAAAACAGAGCATTTTAAATATTTGTTTCCATGAGCCAAATGTAATATTTTAACAATTTTCATTACAAATAAATATAGTGATTGTGAAAATGTGCATTTTATGTTTTGTTAAACTTACTCATCTTAGTTATTTTTTGAAAGCCACCCAAGAAAACTAGATTCATTTGCTTCATAATCACACTCTATTTAGGACTCCAAACCATGTTTCCCTGCTTGGTCATTTACTTCATTCACCAGACGTGCTTCTAAATGATTGTGACAGTTGCTAACATTCAAATCCACTCTTTAAAAGTGCAAATTTGCACTGCTGAATAGTTACCAAAGAATGTTTTAGAGGCTATTACAGCAACACAAAAGGAGTACTCCCCAAAAATGTTTGGACTGAGAACAGCAACATCATCAGAATAAATATGCTGTCTCTTAGGGCAACAACTGCTTTTTTAAAATGTAAAGGGAAGTATTTCCTTTGACCATGCCAAACCTTATACATTTAGAACAGTTGTTCTCAAACTTTAATGTGCATAGACTAATTTAGGAATTTTATTAAAACAAATTTGCAGGTACCCTGAGATCCAAGTCCCAAATAATTCAATGGGTCTGCAATAGAGTTCAGGAACTTCTATTTTAATAAGCTCCTCCAAGGGATTCTGACACACTTGATCAATGGGCCATTTTCTATGACAACTGATCTGGACGCGTTACTAATAGCCACACGCTGTACACCCAGGAACGTAACTTTACTATTCCATGTTTTCTTTCCTTAAACCATCTTGGCATAGCTTAATATCGTTTTGGGCTCTCTCAGTTATTTTTGGTTTCAACTATGATAAACTTTTCATTATAACTTTAAGCCAGTAATTCTTACTGGATTACCAGTAAAATCCCTGAGATTCAGAATTGTAATCCCTCCATAATGTCCAGGACTACAGGCTTATAGCTTTGTCTGTATCTGATTTTTTTTTTAACAGACCTTTTCAGGAAGTGTTGTTTCATGGGGACAACAAGTATATAGGACAAGGTCCCAGCTTTTAGGGCACTTCTACAGAGGGAGAGAAGGTGTGCATGCAAGTAACTAAAATCTGACACAGCATAAGAGTCAAATGAATAGTAGAATAACGTTCTACCTGCCCTTCATGACCCCTGAGATGTTAATGAGTGTCACAGGTAAAAAGCATTTCGTGGCAAGGATTTTAGAAATGCTGAACTAAACTTAAATAGTTTTCTTCATTTGGGGACTTATAGAAACATTTGACATGCTGATATGCCTTATTACTCTGCATGAGGGATTATAGTTCAGAGTTTTCTGGTCTTACTTGGTGCTAGAGATTTTCACAAACTGACTCATTTATCTGGACACCAGCATCACAGCTTGGGAAATAGTTCAGGCAAATACATAGGTTTTCTACAGAAGGCGAGATTATTCCCAGACATAGTAATCAGGGAAGGCCTTATGCAGCTGTTGGTATTTGAGCTCTGCCCAATGATTCCTTCCAATCTTTCTTCACCAAAGACAAAATATTCTTGGAGAAAGGGGGTTAACAATAGAATTATATGTAGTTACCATTGCTGAAAAAGGATCCTATCATCAGATAAAAAGTTTTGAATTTGACAACTTGGGGACTAATCTTAGAGATAGCAGTGGCTGGAGAAATAGAGGTGTAGAAGTCAATTTTCACAGGATGAAATGAAGAGTTAGTGAGGAAATAGTTTCCTAAATGAAGATTTGCAAAAGAAGATGGTAACTTGCTGTGGTTAAAAAAGTAGAGTGAGGAAAGCTATTTTTTTAAAATGGGGAGAGACCTGAATATTTGTTCTTATCTTAATGAGTACATTTTAGAAGCATATTGTCTTAGTTTGTTCCTGCTGCTATAAGAAAATACCTTACTGGTTTATTTATTTATCTATTTATTACTGATCAGCTTTTTTATATTAGACACCTCTGAATTTTACTCTCAATGGAAGAAATCTCTTGTTTTAAGGTCTACAATGAGATAACTCACCTTTTACAATTAAGTGGCTCACAAGGTAGAATAAATCAGATATAAAACTGACCACAAAGCATTTTTGAAAATATAAGGATTGGCCAAATTTGAAATCTGCATGGTTACCAAGCAGCCAGTTCTTCCATCAGAAAGAGGTGAAATAATGCCTTCATCTGTTCACAGATGCTGCAATTTCAAAACAAGACATTAATTCCTTTTTAGATATCCAGGGACCACACATGTCTCCAGAGAGGCCCTCAAGGAGGGGGTATGCTCTTCATGACTAGTACCTTCACCTTCCCACCTACCCTTCTCTTGGTGAGTATTTGCCTGCAGTTGAAGGACTCAGAAGCCAGCTGTTTCCACCTCCTTCATTTCCTACAGGTCTTCTCAACCACACAAATGTCTCCCTGTTTCTCAAGTGTGATATATTGGCATAAAAAGGTGGTACTTGATGGGTTTGATGGGCCTAGGAAACTATATTAGATTGGGTAATTTAAAAACAACTGAAATTTCTTGCTCACAGTTCTGGAGGCTGGGAAGTCCAAGATCAAGGTGCCAATAGTCAGTTTTAATGTCTGGTGTGGGCTTTCTGCTTCATAGATGGCACCTTGTTGCTGTGTCCTCACATGGCAGAAGGGGCCAGGGAGCTTTCTTGAGACTCTTTTATAAGAGCATTAATCCCATTCATGAGGGTTGAGCCCTCATGACAACCACTTCCCAAAGGCTCCACCTGTTAATACTGCCAAAATAAATAAAAAGTAAAAAAGGTTCCAACATATGCATTTTGGGGTGACACCAACATTCAGACCATGGCACATGTTTAGAGGCTCTTTCTGAATTGCAGGGTTCTGACTCAAGATAATGACAAAGTTGTTCACTTATTCAATCATTATGCATTGGGTGCCTACTATATACCAGCTCTGTTGCAGGTTCTGGTATATAGAAGTGATTTACTTAATCTCTGTTCTCAAGTCACTCCAGGAAGAAATGCTTCAAGGCACAGCAAGTCTGGCAGAGTTGAACTCTAATATGGTAATGAAAACTTGGAGGAAATAAAGGATTTAGCCATAGATTTAGAAAAATGAAAGTCATGCTTGTCTCTTCCTTTGCTCCAATTTCATTAGCTTATGAGACTCAGCTCAATAAATCAAGTAAGACTAATAAAAAGAATTTCCCATTCCTATTCATTTTGTTTGTTAACAGGTAAAATTCATTCTTAAGAGAAGTCATTGACATATTTCTCCATTTATTAGACTAGAAAAAGGCAAACCCTTAGTGGGCCCTAAATGCTCACTTTTGCACTTATCTGCTACCAATAAATGTTTGCCTATTGTTGTTCCTAATATGCTACACTTTGCATGATTAGTAATTGGGGAAAGTAGCATAAGATTGAAATACAAGAGAGAGCCAGGAACACAAAACATTTCTGAAGAAGAATGAGAGAGAGACTTGTTTTGTCATATATTTGGGTTTATTGTAAAAACATAGCAATTAAGACAATGTATTTTTGCACGGGGACAAACAAATAGACCAGCAAAACAGAATAAAGAGGCCCAGAAGCAGGGCAGATTATAGATTGACACCTGATATGTGACAGAGGTGGTATGAGAGATTAGTGGGGAAAAGAAATTTTCAATGAATGATACTAGGAAAATTGAGTATGCATGTGGGAAATAAATTAAAATGGACTTCTCCATGAAACC
The DNA here is from genome assembly GCA_023783475.1 of Daubentonia madagascariensis. Lineage (NCBI taxonomy): Eukaryota > Metazoa > Chordata > Mammalia > Primates > Daubentoniidae > Daubentonia > Daubentonia madagascariensis. The sequence continues at coordinate 32,867,496 of JAKFHU010000978.1, forward strand.
ATATATAAAAGTAAATTCCAGATAAATTTAAAGCCAAAATTTGAAAGTGAAAAATATAAAGCTTTTAGGAAGTAATACACAAGAATAATGTCAAGATAGGAAAGGATTTCTTCAAGTAACCATAAAGTAAATGAATAACAAATTTGACTGTGTTAAATTAAATACTTCTGTTTATCAAAAAACCATAGAAAGTTTGAAAAAATTGTCAGTATTGTTTTTTAACACATACCTGCAACATGTATAATTGACTAAGAAATTGTATTGAGTATATTAGATTTTTACATATCAATAACACAGACAGGTGAATAGAAAAAAGTAGAAAAAAATTTGAATAGGCTATTTATGAAAAGGAAGTCTAAATGGTCAATATACCTATAAAAAGGCATATAATCTTATTATTGAGATAAATGCAAAACCAAACTGTAATAAGGTACATTTATACTCCAACAGATTTGAAAACAGAAATTTGACAAAACCAAGGGTTGATGAATATATGAAGCAGTGTAAACTCTCATGTGCTACTGATGAGAGAAAAAGACATACAATGTCTCTGGAAAACAGGCTGGCATTATCTATTAAATTTTAAGAAATATATACCTTATAACCTAGAGCAATGGTTCTCAAACTTAGTAATAACAATTCAAATATTATTAAAAGCTTTGTTAATGTTGGTTATATCTATAGATATTTACTGTATTTAAAAATTAAAATATTTATTTATTTAAAAATAACAATGTTGTTACAATAATATTAAAAATAGATGTTAACCTAAATAACATATTTTAATCAAAATAATTATAATTTCCATAGCAAAATATTTTAGGAAAAGAGCAGCATAGTTTTACATTTTTACAAATCTCTTTATGGTCTGGCTTACTAGAAGACAGCTGGATTTTCATATCTGCTTCTGCTTTTGGTCTGGCACAGTATCACGCATGTTGTAGCCTCTGGAAAATTCCACTCTATACTCATTAAAGACTGAGAGTAGAAAGGGAAAATAAACTCACAAACCTCCTGAAAATGTCTTGGGGACAACCCCAAGGGTCCCTGGATCACCTTTGAGAACTGCTGCCAGAGAGAAACTCATGCACTAGGATGCAAGTAGAAAGATGTTCATAGCACCATGTTCATAACAGTGGTTGTTCATAGAAACAACCCAAATGTTCATTTAGAGTGGAATGTATAAATAAACTGTGGTATGCTCATGCAATGGACTACTAAACAGCAGTGGACATGAGCTAACTACAGCTATGTGCACCAACATGCATGATTATCACAAATATAAGTTGAGCAAATGAAGCAAGTCATAAAAGAAAACCTATAGAGTGATTCCATTCATAGAAAGTTCAAAACAGGCAATACTGAACCATATTGTTTAAGAATGTATACATTAGTAACAAAACTATAAGGAAAAACTAAGCAATTGACACACACAAAAAATCAAGACACTGGTTTCCTATAGGAGAGGGGTTTTGATGAGGGAAGAGAACACAGGGTGGGTTTGGGTGCTAGCAGTATTCTCTTTCTTGATCTGGGTAGTAGGGACATAGGTGTTTGTTTCACAGTTATTTGTTAATTATGTTAAAATATGCATGTAGGGTTTGTTTGCTCTGTTTTACTCATTAAAATATTCTGCAACTAAAAAAAAGAAAACCAAAACTCCAAGAAGGAAGTAAGGGAATTTCTCTGGATGCCATATACACAGACACACACATAGTTGTTTCATTTGTTTATCACACACCTCCTCAAACTTAGCAGCTGAAAATCATGATATTTTATTATTTTTATGGTTCTGTTGGCTGGAAAGGGGTAAACTGTTTAAGATTGCTTTTTTACTCACATGTGGGACTTTTGAGTGGGGATGGTTGTTATAGCTGGTGTTGACTCTGGCAGGGTTGCTAGGTCTCTTTACATTTCAGCTCAGGACTCAACAGCAAGCATTCTGAGGTGGTAAGTCGTAATGTGCAAGTGGTTATCAAGCCTCTGTTTGCATCATGCTTGATTATGTCTCAATGAGCCCAGAGTCAATGTGGGTGGGGCACACACAAGGGCATGAATACTGGCAGGGAGGCATGCTGCATTGGGAGTCACCAATGTAAGTGTCTACCACAATTGTATATGCATAAAGTGCACATGCACACACATCCTAACAGATATATATATGTATATAAATAATATGTAAAGATATGTGTATATATAGGAAGGGGGAAAGTCTCAATCGTCTAAGAATGGCCCTACTTGAAGGTAAGGGGATGGTTCAAATGATTAGTATGTCCCACCCAAATTTAGGATTCTGCCACTTATTATGTGAGTCACAGGCTTCTTTTCTGCACAATCACTGACATTTCTATTTGCCTTAGTCCTAGTCAACTTGACTAAAGTAACCAGTAAACAAATTGAGTGTTAAAAAGAAGAAAAGAAAAAAAAAAACTAGTACTGAAAAACTAGTGCTGAAATTCCATCTGCACATCGACATGGCTGAGGTCATCTGTAAATAATTAGAAAGCACAACCATCAGCAATATTGTATTTGTTTCTAGTCTTAGTTAGGAATTAATAGAAACTTCCTTCAACTTTGTTCAGCCAGAAAATCTTTGTAATGGTGATACAGTAATGATTTCTACCAGCATGGAAGGTCATATATATCAAGTCAGGAACATATAAGCTTTTGGCTGTGGGCAGCTGGGTATGTCCTTCAGACGGCGTCTTGGAATACATGTCTCCCGAGTGTGCCGCATGAGATTTTTGTACAAAACACAAAGCAAGCAGGGAGGGACCCTTGAAAGGAAAGACTCTGCCAATGAGTATGAAGATCAAACGGCTTTGGAATTTTTTTTTTTTTTTTAGCAATTTGGCTAAAAGCCTGTTCCAGTCCAGCATTTCTTGTAAGCAATCAGGTGGCAGTCCTTTTTCCATTGGGCTGTAAGGTTTCAAGATCATATGCTTTCCCTGTAAATCCCTCTAGAACCCAGAACTCACTTGTACACTGTACCTAGCATGTACTTAATCACTGTTATTGATAGTCTGGCAGGCCTAAATATCAAAACCCAGAGACATTAGGAAAGTGTTTAGCCAAATATTTTTAGAGTTGGAAAGAGGTTTTGTTTTGAGTTTGAAGTGGAGGCCCCAGCTACTTCTCCTTTATTCCAAATAGTCTTGTGTCTCTAAAAGAAATTATGTGTAGAAAAGTTTATATGTACAAAGGATTCTTCTCAACTAACTGCCTCTTGGCATATTGCAGACTCTCGTGTTCAAACTACTTCTCCAAGTTCTTGAGAACTATCCGCACCAAAGTGGAGCAGTTCAGTCCATCAATTCGATGCTGATTGACACCAAGCCTGAACAAGGTGAACTACTTGCCACGGCTTCTGAAAAGTTCTAGATTGCAAAGAACAGAATTCTCAAGCAGATTCTTCTCTTGTTCTTTTCTTTTCTTGTTAAATGCATTTACTAGCACATACGTCAATATATTTAAGACCGCCTAATGGAATTTCTAATTTCTTTTCTGTTGTGTGTCTTTTCATCATTCCTGCCCCAATGGGGGCTTCAATTAATGACTTATGCCCAGACTTTTCATATGAATATCCTATTCACAATGTAATTAATGATCCACCAATAAATAATATTGAAATATCTACTTGAATGAATTGAATGAATAATTGAATGAGTGCTGGGTGATTCACTTTAGATAGATGATCAATCATTTCAGTGCCTACCATAAGTCAGATACTGTTGTTCTCAGTATCTGAGAAGGCTGCCTAGAATAAAGTAACCTATAATTGTAAAGCTGTCCATTTACTGGCGTATGCCTGGCTGCCTTATGTGCACCATATTTCCCTATACCTTTCTCTCTCTCTTTTAATTTTTTAAAATTAGAGTGATGAGCCTGAAAACATTTTTCTGTTGTTTTATCTGCACTTAAAACATTTTCAGGTTGTGTTTGACTGCTCCATGCCATATACTTCCAGCTGTACCTCTTCCCTGAAGACTGAATTTTGTGTCAAGTGTATCAAAGTATGAATCTCATATTAAATATAGTCATCACCTATCTCCCTTCTTAAAGCTAACACCTTTTTAAAAAATTTTAATATAGCCTTTATAAATAAACATGAGAATAGCTCTTGAGGACAGAGACAACCCAGGGGCCAGCACTATTTAACGATAGTGATAGTATTCCAATTGTTCTGCCAGGAAGATTTCATGGGAAATATGCCAGATTTCCTAATGCCTTGATGCAGGGCATGGTGATAGTTATCTGAGTAGTTATTGCTTTATATAATCTTACCACAGTTGAATGATAAGTTGAGTACTCTTGCTTACCAATGTGACAGCTGTGCAGTTAAGAGAGGGAATGTGCTCCAGTTCCATATTTTCAGAAGCAGGCTGCATGCTATTGACCTGATGGGAGATCACCAGAAAGATGCTTTCCAACCTCATGTTCCCTCTGCAGGGCACATGGCTGGCCTGAGGACCATGTGCAGCAGCTTCTCTCTTCTCTGTTCATGGAGGCTTCTGCTCCCATGGTAAAACTGGATTTTCCCTTCTTCAGAGTTCCTTCTAAACACTTTTATCTTCAAGTTTTTAAGAGCTGCCTCTTACTTTCCTTCCAGGATATTTGAATGTTTGAAAGAAGTTTATTTCCAAAAGTCTTATGTTCAAAGCATATACTGCACTAGTTTTAGGAAAATACTTATTGGCCTAAACTGAGGTGTATGTATGAAAGGTGAATAATTTGTGTGTGACACCTGGGTGGTCAGTAATAGGAAATCTTTGTCTTTCTCAAACTTAATATGTTTTGTTAAATTTCTTTTTAATGTTGAGAAATGTAAACTTTCATGTCCTCATGTTTTAATATAAAAAATAGTTATACAGATGCTTTAAAAATTTAACAAATAGAAAAAAATTAATCTGCCTTAATCAATATGAAATCTTAATTAAATCAATCCTAATTGGCCAAGATGCTCACCTCTCTCTAGATACCTCAATATTAAACAGCATTTGCCTAGACTGAGTATATGTTGCTGTTAGAGTTAAAAACAGATCCACAAGCATCCTGTCTGAGGCCCTCACAAACATGTACATTTGCTGCTCCTCAGCCAGGGTCAGGCAGCACTTAACCCATACCAGAGAAGCTATGAAGCTGAATTTATTCACAAAAAAATCCCTCCTTGACAGGGTCAGAGAAGAACATTGAGATTTTATGCTTTAAAAAATTAAATGATGAGGCCGGGCAAGGTGGCACATGCCTGTAATCCTAGCACTCTGGGAGGCCGAGGCGGGAGGATCGCTGAGCCCAGGAGTTCGAGACCAGCCTGAGCAAGAGTGAGACCCTGTCTCCACAAAAAATAGAAAAATTAGTAAGCATGGCGGAGCATGCCTATAGTCCCAGCTACTTGAGAGGCTGAGGCAGGAGGATCGCTTGAGCCCAGGAGTTTGAGGTTGCAGTGAGCTATGATGACGCCACTGCACTCTAGCCCATGCGACAGAGAGACTCGTTCTCAAAAAAAAAATTAAAATTAAATGGTGAATTTTTTTCTTTAATTCAAAGGCAGATGACAAAAAACATTTTTCTTGTACTAATCCAGACTGAGGGACAGAGAAGAAGAAAATTTCCAGGAAAAATAAAACATTTTTCCATGGTTGTGAGTCCTATTCCATGCATGTTGATTTTCAGCAAAGGGAATTTTGATATGTGAACCATCAGAGGAAAAAAAAAATTTCCTGTGCATGCAAGGGAGTAAAGAAGTGTTTATAAAATCTTCTCTAGATTAGAAATGGCAACAGGGTTGAGCAATCATAGTTGATAAGAGTATGAGGCTAGGAATTCAACGGACCTGGGTTCAAAGCTAGCCTTCACCCCTGGTTACCTATGAAAATCTGGACAAATTATTCAACCTCTTTACGCTAACTTCCTCATCTGTAACATGTTCATAGTAATATGAAATCTATATCACTTTTAGAACTGACTAAGATCATGCCTAAAGCACTTAACTCAGTGCTTGACCCAGTGTAAAGCTGCTGTTACAGTTTTATTTTTCTCTTCTGGCAACAGACTTTTGTGGCTGTTTCAACAGTTTAACCCCACATCTCTACCAAGTTGCCAAAAGAGAATTTTCCATCCTTGTCCCTTTTAACCACACCCTGCTTTAATCATGAACCAGATTTCAACACCGTCCCTGAAAGGTCACTGCCCACTGCAGATTTTCTCTGTGTAGTTTTAAATATCATTGTGCTAAAAGCAATCTATCAGCCAAAAGGATACTTAGTACCTCTTATTAAGATATTATAGCATTAAGGTATGCCATTTTAATCTTGAAAAGGAAAAATGTTACTTGGATATCATGGGACTGAGGGCATTCACAATACCCTCAATTTCAATGGCTTCAAGACAATACTCCATGTTTTGTGCAAGGGAGGGAGAATTTACACTTTATGACACCATCTCTCCAAAGGCGACAATATCTCAGTAACATGAGTATCTCACAAGCCCTTCAAGTAAACCTTTCTTTCACTCCCTTTCTCTATATCCATCCATCCACCCAACCATCTATCTTAAAAAATAGTTCCAATATTTAGTTTTTCTTCTAATCTAACTTATTAAAATAAGGTTTTAAAAATGTATCCTCAAACTTAGCTGATATGTTATACTATTTTTATTTCAGATTTCAATTTTACCTGTGAACATACTACACCCAGTTTATAATGTAATTAACCCAGAATTTTGGGAACTCTAATTTTGGACTAGATCTTGTAGATTTAGTTATTCACTACCTGTATCAGCTCCTCCTCGTACAATGATGGAAAACCTAACTAAATGTGGCTTAAGCCAAAACGACAACAAGAACAAAACAAAAACAGGGCTGGGGTGGTGAATGGATTAGAAGTGGCAACAGGGATGAGCAATCATTTAGTTGGTAAGAGCATTGGCTCTCCTAACTAAAAAGTGCTGGGGCAAAACCAATTTCAGACACAGCTGTATCCAGACACTCAACAGATGCCACTAGAACCTAATTGTTCTCATCTTTCAGTTCTGCCTCTTGAGCAGTGGCTTCAATCTTAGCTTCTGTGAGATGTCAAGATAGTTGCTTAGAGCTCCAGGACAAGTTGATCCCAGGTTTACATCCAGCAGAAAAGAGAATGTGTTTTTCTCTCCGTCTCTCTTTTTCTCTCAAGTCCTAGCAAAAGACTCATTGCATGTCCAAATACTATGAACAAAGAAGGTTAAATGAATGCTAGGTCCAAAAGTAAAATGTCTGATAAACTGCTTCCTCCTTAAGTGGCTTCAGGCAGAAATCAAATGGTTATTTAAATCGGGCAACCCTTAACTATCACATTTTTATATGTGCTAGAATATTTGGAAATAATCTAATCCTCTAAGGCCTCCAAGCATCTCATCACATGCTAAATAACTTCTCTAGGTGCTAGACAAGCTGTACGGTTTGAAGAAACAGACATCCATAGCACCAACTTTCACAGTAACCACTTCTTCACATAAGCCATCAGACATTTCAGCCTAGTGTTAAGGGGAAAATAACAAGAAGATCATGCAAAGCTCTTTTGGGTGTTGTGTGTATGTGTGCACATACATACACCAAGTTAAAATAAAACAAAACAAAACAAACAACCAAACAAAAACTGAGAGCAACTCACACCATTGAGATGGTCTTGATCCATGAGGATGAGTCTCTCTTAGGTTCATAGTTATCCAGACCCAGGGTACACAAGATTAATTTAGGATAACACTACCACTGCCTTTTATTGGGAACGCTCAGAGGGTGTTGAATTAGCATTGCTTGGCCACTCCCAGGACTCTTCTGGAATTCACTCAATGGGCTTCTGGGAATGCTTCCTGTGACTTCATGGAATCTCACAGAGCATAGAGATTTTGCCAGAGACAGTGCATTTTGGAGTCTGTGTTACCTTCAGCCAGGATTAATTCCTCCATTATTTTAATCACGGTGAACAGCTGCTGTCATTTTTTCTACTCTAATATACCCTTGTAAAAGCCCTAGATGATTGTCCCAAACTTTCAGCCATCACAGGTTTTTTTTTTATGGTGTGTGTGTGGGGGGACAAGGATAACAAGATCACTTAATCAGTTCTACAATCTAAGCAAATGTTGGAAGATGTTTTAACTCTTATAAAAAGTATGAATCTCAAATATTTTTCTCTCTGTTCCTGTGTTGAGTGGCCCATGGCAGAGGAGTTTCTCAAAGTCTTCACAATCAAGAAAAGACAGAATCAGAGTCATCCTAGTTCCCCATATGTCTTATACCTACTATTAGATATCTGTGGAGAGAGTCTGGGCTAGTGAAACCTGATCTGAATATTGATATAAAAAACTCTTCTTATTTTTGGTAAATGATTGCTATCTAGGCACCAAGAAAATTCCCTTCAAAAAGCACTTATAAATTTAGTTACCACTGCTTACTGCTTGCATGAGGAACACAGAATCCATGACTTTGATTTTTATGGGCTGGACAATGTTCCTTGCCATAGTGTGGGACCTATTATGGTTAGCAGGCAGAGGCTCCACCATCATCATACAGAAGTTATTTTTGAGTCTGACTTTCCTTCTTTTTCCAAGAAAATTCCAATTAGAGGGAGATTAATCTGCCTCTTATCTTTTTTTCTTAGAAGTTTAAAAAAGTGTAGTAACTTTTTAGTTTAGCAAAGTTTTATAACACTGGAAACTGAAGAGAGAGAAAAGGTTATCATCTTCACAAATAAAAAAAGCTTTTAAAAAAATCAGATTGTCAGATTTCCAGAACAAAGGCTATCTGCTATTTTTATTTGTTAACATTTTCAAAGAATTTAAGAGAATAAACTTCACATCTTATCAAGGTCTCTCTCTCTCTCTCTCTCTCTCTCTCTCTCTCTTTCTCTGTGTGTGTATGGTATGTGTGTGAGAGAGAGAGAGAGAGAGAGAAAGATAGAGAGAGAGAAAGCCCTCACATTAACTGAAGAAGGTGATTTAGTCATGGGGTGTTGATTTGGGGAAGCAGTAATAAGGTAGGTTGACTAGCTATGGGATTAAATCAAGTGTGGCCTTGCCAAAATTTTATGCTTGTTTTGGGACAGTTGATTGAATAAAAATTCATGAACTGGGCAGCATCAGTCTACAAAATAGAAAGAATCTCTGATGAACTAAACAGTGGGTGAGTTTTATAGGCAGAAAAAAAGCAGAGGAAAACATGGGTAAGAAACAAACACCAAATTGATCATTTCAAACTTACTTTCCTTATAGGGATGTAAGCAAAATATTGTTGGCTTAATGGGATTTGGCTATCATCTCTTTCCTGATTTTTTAAAAGGTCAGATCTTACAAGTAAACAACTTAGCTTTCAGTGTGGTAACATGTAACTTTAGCATGAGTGACTCCATTTTGGGACTGCTGTCTTTTCTTAACCCCTAACTACTTCTGTTATGTGTCCCTTGGGTGTAAGAATGTTTTAATTTGGATCTGCCTTTAGTTGGAAGGCTATCATACTCTTCCTTCAAGACTTAACTCACATTAAGGTTTCCATGGAAATATTGCTCAACAATCTACTTCCTTCAGGTATTGTCAGCCACTTTTTCCTCTTCTGTAATGGTGATCTTTTTTGTTTACCCACCAGGTCATATCCTCAGTGGAGGAAGAGACCTGGCTTGTATATCATCCAACCCTTTGTTCAAGCATAATGGAATATGGTGAGTACTAAATTAGGTATACCTTTTATTCCTCAAGGGAAATCTCTATGAAAAGATGTCAAAACTAAACATGTATCATTTATACAATTATTTATTGAGCAAATATTATGTTCTTGGCACTATTCTAGGTGATAGGGATACAGCAATGACTGAGCAAAAAATCCTTCCCTCATGAAGTTTACAGTCAAATTTAAGAGATAAAAATTAAATAAACAAGAAAAAAGTAAACTATATAACGTGTTAGATAATAATAAATATTAAGGAGAAAAGTAACACTGGGAAGGGAGATTAGGAGTGTTGAGGATAAGGAAGTTTTAAAATTTTAGATGCAGTGACCAGGGAAGACTTTACTAAGGAAGTATTTAATATAGATCCCAGTTTTATACAGTTAAAGTACAAAACATGAAACATAATCATGATAGTTACTATTTCAGGAAAGTTTAGAATGTCTTAATTTAATGTTGATGATTCATTGAATAGGAACTTATGTAGTGAAAATTTTATGGGGTGAGAAAGAAGAGCTTGTTAAATAAATTCTTGCTTTACCCTAATTCCAATTATTTTAAGTATAGAAAAGTAATAAAACTCCACTTTAAAAAAATTTAATTCAAATATTTTACTAATTCAAAGACTCTTTCCTACCAATATGAGTTAGTGTTATTTTCCTGTCTTTATTAAAATTGGTACAGGAGAAGATTCTGAGAAAATGGCAGAGTAGGAAACACCAAGAATCTGTCTCCACACCTGGATAATTGCACTGTCAGAATCTTTCTGATATAACTATTTTGGACTTTGTAGTTTATTGAAGGCTTGAAATTTCCAAGAGAATTCTTGGACAGTAAATTGTGATTGATTTCAGTCAATTTTGGCTTTTAGCACAGTAGCAGCTATCCATTCCTCACCCCTGTGGCAGGCAGCTATGCACGTGTTCTTGGAGCAGCTTGCACACAGCTCAAAGGAGCCAGGGTGAGCAATAAGAATCCTGTTCTCCAAATACCAGGGGTCTGTGCTTTGGTTGCTTGTTGCTGCTTCTCATTATAGAGGTGCAAAGAGGCAGGCAGCCATTATTGTTGCACCACCCCCCTTTTGTAACAAGCCCCTCTTCCTCTGATTGAAGTGACTTTCAAGGAATTTAAAGAGCCAGTACCTGTTCCTCCCATCACCTTCATTTTTCTACTTTCCCCCTTTTGGAAGCCAGACATTAAAGGCTAGGACATTCAAAGGTAACTGAACACATGGGGGAAATTAGAAAGTCATTGTGCATGACCAAGGAAAGGCACAGGCTCAGAAAAGACCTGAGAAGACCTTAAATTTACACCTCAGATAGATCCTTAGCACAGAGACAACCTACGACAATTTAAAAGAAGAAGAGAAAAAAATAAGTAACCTCTGGAGAAGGGGGAGAATCTGATTTCCAGAATTACCATGTTATCAGATTCAAATGTACAATTTTCAACAAAAAAATCACAAATTATACAAAGAAACAGGAAAGTATGACCAATTCAAAAGAGAAAAAATAAATCAACAGGAACTGTCCCTGAAAAAAACCTAATAGTGGATCTACTAGACAACGACTTTAAAACAACTATCTTAAAAATGCTCAAAGAACTAAAAGAAGGCATGGAGAATGTCAGGAGAAAGTTGTATAAACAAAATGGAATTGCCAATAAGGAGATAGAAAACCTGAAAAGAAACAAAAAAAAGAAATTCTAGAGTTGAAAATTACAATAACTGAAATTACAAATTCATTAAAGAAATTCAAAGTTAGTTTTGAGCAGGCAGAAGAAAGAATCAGTGGACATGAAGATAGGACAATGGAAATTATTACGTCTGAGAAACAGAAAGAAAAAAGACTGGAAAAAAGTGAACAGAGCCTAAGGGATCTGTGGGACACCATCAAGTGGTTCAACATATGCATTGTGGGAGTTCCAGAAGGAGAAGAGAGAGAGAGAGAAATAGGACAGGACATGTAAAGAAATAATGGCTGAAAACTTCCTGAACATCCATAAAGCTAAATAAATTTCAAATCAGATGAACTCAAAGAGATCAACACTGACACACATTGTAATCAAATTTTTGAAAGACAAAGACAAAGAGAGAATTTTGAAAGCAGCAAGAGATGCACAACTCATCACATTACAAGGGATCCTCAATAAGATTATCAATAGATCTCTCAATCGAAACTTTGGAGGCCAGAAGACAGCAGGCAGATATATTCAAAGTGCTAAAAGGAAAAAAACAAAAACCCCTACCAATCAAGAATCCTATATCCAGTAAAACTGTCCTTCAAAAGTGAGGAAGAAATTTAAGACATTCCCAGGTAAACAAAGACTGAGGATGTTTATTATCACTAGACCTGCCCTACAAGAAATGCTAAAGGGAGTTTTGAAGGTTGAAATGAAAGGACACTAGACAATAACTCAAAGCCATATAAAGAAATAAAGATCAGTAAAGGTAAATACATGGGCAGTTATAAAAACTAGTATTATTATAACAAGAGTTTGTAACTCTACTTCTTTTTCCTACATGATATGAGACTAATACTTTTTAAAAAACAGTTAATTAGTCTAAAAGCTGGTATTACTATAACTTTGGTCTGTAATTGCACATTATGTTTTCTACATAATTTAAGAGACTAATGCATTAAAAATAATTATTAGTTTATGTTTCAGACACACAATGTAGAAACATATAATTTTGTGACACCAGTAACTAAAAGGGATGGGGATGAAGCTGTTAAGGAGTAGAGTTTTTGTGTGTTATTAAAGTTAAGCTGGCATAAATTCAAACTAGAGTGTTGTAATTTAAGAATGTAAAATGTAATCTCCATGGTAATCACAAAGAAAATAGCTGTAGAATATAAACAAAAGGAAATGAGAAAAGAATTTAAATGTTTTGCTACAAAATAGTCAACTAAACACAAAAGAAGGCAGTAATGCGGGAAATGAGGGACAAATAAAAGCTGTATGACAAATAGAAAACAAATAGTAAAATGTCAGAAGTAAGTCCCTTCTTATGAACACAGTTGGCCCTCCACATCCAAGGGTTCTGTATCCACAGATTCAACCAACCACAGATCAAAAATATTTTTTAAAAAACAATAAAAAATAACAATACAAAAATAAAACATAATTCAAATAACAAATACAGTATAACAACTTTTTACATAGCATTGACATTGTATTAGGAATTATAAGTAATTTAGAGATAATTTAAAGTATACAGGAGGATGTGCATAGGTTATATGCAAATACTATGCCATTTTTTATAAGGGACTTGAGCAAACATTGATTTTGGTATCTGCAGGGAGTCCTGGAACAAATCCCCCATTGACACCAAGTGATGACTGTAATTACTTTAAATGTGAATGGATTAATCTTTCTAATGAAAAGACAGAGATTGTCAGAATGAATAAACAGAAACATGATCCTGATATATGCTCTCTACAAGAGACTTACTTTAGCTGTAAAGACACAGGGTGGGTGTGGTGGCTCATGCTTATAATCCCAGCACTTTGGGAGGCTAAGGTGGGAGGATCCCTTGAGGCCAGGAGTTTGAGATCAGCCTGAGCAACATAGTGAGACCTCATCTCTACAAAAAATTAAAAAATTAGCTGGGCATGGTAAGTGCATGCCTGCGGTCCCAGCTACCAGGGAGATTGAGGCAGGCGGATCTCTTGAACCTAGTAGTTTAAGGTTGCAGTGATCTATGATCATGCCACTGCACGCTAGCCTGGGCAACAGAGCAAGACCCTGTCTGAAAGAAAAAAAAAGACACAAATACTTTTAAAGTGAATGGATGGAAAAAAGATATTCCATACAAACAGTAACAAAAAGACAGCAGAGGTGGCTATACTAATATAAAAAAATAGACTTTAAATCAAAAAGAGGTTATAACAGACAAAGAAGGACATTGTATATTAATAAAAGGTTCAATATAGAAAAAAGTTGAAACAATTATAGATATTTACACATCTAATAACAGACATTAAAATATATGAAGCAAAAATTTACAGAATTGAAGAGAAAAATAAACAGTTCTACAATAACAGTTGGAAACTTAAATATTCCACTTTCAATAATGGATATAACAACCAACAGAAGATAAGTAAGGAAATAGAGGACTTGAACAACACACTAAGCCAACTAGATTTAACAGACGTATACAGAACACTCTACTCAACACCAACAGAGTATACATTCTTCTCAAGTGCACAGGGGACATTTTTCAGGATAGACCATATGTTAGGTCAGAAATTAAGTCTAAGTAGATTTAAAGAGATAGATATCATACAAAATATCTTCTCTGACCACAATAGGATGAAGTTAGAAAACAATAACAGAAGAAAACTGTAAAATTCACAAATCTATAAAAATTAAACACCACACTCTTGAACAGCCAATAAATCAAAGAAGAATAAAAAGGGAAATTAGAAAATACTTAGAGACAAAGGAAAATGAAAACACAGGATACCATAATTTATGGGCCACAGAAAAAGCAATGCTAAGGGGGGAAATTTATAGCTATAATCACACCAAAAAATAAGAAAGATCTCAAATCAACAATTTAACTTTACAATTTAAGGAACTAGAAAAAGAAGAATAAACTAAACCCAAAGCTAGCAGAAGAAAGGAAATATTAAAAATTAAAGCACTGACAAACAAAATAGAGAACAAAAAAACAGAGAAAATCAACAAAAGCAAAAGTTTTTCTTTGAAAAGATCAATAAAATTGACAAATCTTTAGCTTGATGGACTAAGGAAAAAAGAAGTCTCAAATTACAAAAGTCAGAAATGAAAGTGGGGGCAGTAATATCAATTCTACAAAATAAAAAGGATTATAGAAGAGTATTATGAACAATTATACACTAACAAATTGGATAACCTAGATGAAATGGAGAAATTCCTAGAAACACAAAAGCTATCAAGACTAAATCATGAAGAAATAGAAAATCTGACTAGGCCTATAATTAGTAAGGAGATTAAATCAGCAATCAAAAATCTCCTGACAAGGATACACCCTGGACCTGATAGTTTCACTGGTGAATTTTAACATACATTTTAAGAATATCAATCTTTCTCAAACTTTTCCAAAAACTTGAAGTGGAGGGAAAACTTCCTAACTCATTCTAAATAGGTCAGCATTATCTTCATACCAAAGCCGATTAAAGACACTACAAGAAAAGAAAATTATAGATCAATATCTCTTTTGAACATTGACACAAAAATCCTCAACAAAATACTAGCAAACCAAATTCAGCAGCATATTAAAGTATTATACACCATGAACAAGTGAGATTTATTCCTGGAATGGAAGGTTGATTCAACATATGCAAATTGATCAATGTAATACACCACATTAATAGAATGAAGAGAAAAAAAACCATAATCATCTCAATAGATGCAGAAAAATCATTTGTTAAAATTCAACACCCTTTCATGATAAAAACACTCAACAAACTAGAAGGAAACTACCTTAATATAAAGCCATATATGAAAATCCCACAAAGAATTCAATGGTGAGAGACTGAAAGCTCATTTCCCCTAAGATCAGGAAAAAGTCAAGCATGATCACTTTCACCACTTTTATTCAACACAAGTATTAGAAGTTCTAGCAGAGTGATTAGGCAATGAGAGAAATAAAAAACATCCAAATTGGACAGGAAGAAGTAAAATTATCTCTGTTCACAGATGAGATGGTCATATATGTAGAAAATCCTAAAGATTCCACAAAAAAATATTGTTAGAACTAAAAAATGAATTCAGCAAAATAGCAGGATACAAAATCAACACACAAAAATCAGTTACATTTCCATACACTAACAATCCAAAGAAAAAATTAAGAAAATTCCATTTACAATAGCATCAAAAAGAATTAAAAACTTAGGGATTAACTTAAACAAGGAGGAGAAAGCCTTGTACAATAAAACTACAAAATATTGCAGAAAGAAATTAAAGAAGACAAAAATAAATGAAAAGACATCACATATTCATGGATTGGAAAACTTAATATTGGTACAATGGCAATACTATCCAAAGTGATCTACAGATTTAATAATCTCTATCAAAATTCCAATGGCTTTTTTTTTTGCAGAAATAGAAAAACCCATCCTAAAATTCATATGAAATCTCAAGGGATCACAGATAGCCAAAAGAATCAAAAGAAGACAGAATAATGGCCAGCAAAAATATAAAAAATTGCTCAACTTCTCTAATTATCAGGGAAATGCAAATCAAAACCACAATGAGATATCACTTAACTCCAGTGAGATTGGCTCATATCAAAAAAGCCCAAAACAACAAATGTTGGTGGGGATGCGGACAGATAGGAACACTCATACACTGCTGGTGGGACTGCAAATTAGTACAACCTCTATGGAAAGTAATATAGAGATACCTCAAAGAATTAAAAGTTGAACTACCGTTTGATCCAGCAATCCTACTCCTGGGTATTTACCCAAAGGAAAAAAAGACATTCTATAATAAAGACATCTGCACGCAAATGTTTATAGCAGCACAATTCACAATTGCAAAGATGTGGAAACAACCCAGGTGCCCATCAATACACAAGTGGATTAATAAAATGTGCCATATGTATACCATGGAGTATTACTCAGCAATAAAAAACAATGGTGAATTAACACATCTGGTATTATCCTGGTTGGAGCTAGAGCCCATTCTTCGAAGCAAAGTGTCACAAGAATGGAAAAACAAGCACCACTGGTACTCACCGTCAAGTTGGTACTAACTGATCAACACTTACATCACACAGGGCAATAATATTCATCAGGGGGCGGGCAGGCGGGAGAGGGGTTGGAGGGGATGGGAAAACTCTCACTGAATGGATGCGAGGGCCACTTTGTGGGATGTCCACAATTGTAGCTCTGACATGGGCAGTGCATGGGCAATATATATAGCCAAAGTGCTGTACCCCCATAATATTCTGAAATAAAAATAAAGAAAAAAAAATAGGAAAAAAATAGCAAAAAAAAAAAAAAAAGAAAGACAAAGCTGGAGTACTCACACTTTCAGATTTCAAAACTTACTACAAAGCTATAGTAGTCAAAACAGTGTGTTACTAACATAAATAAAGACATATAAACCAATGGAATAGAACAGAAAGTCCAGAAATAAACCCTTGTGTATATGGTCAAGTTATTTTTGACAAAGTTGCCAAGACCACTTGATTGAGAAAAGACAGTTTCTTCAACAAATGGTGCTGGGAAAACTGGATGTCAACATGTAAAAGAATGAAGTTGTACTCTTACCTGACATCATATAAAAAAATTAACTAAAAATAGATGAAAGACCTAAATGTAAGACCTAAAACTATAAAATTCTTAAAAGAAAACATAGGAAAACCTTTATGACATTGGATTTGGCAATGATTTCTTGGATATGACACCAAAGGCATAGAAACAAAGAAAAGATAGACAAATTGGACTTCCTGAAATCTTAAAAATTTTGTGCATGAGAAGATACTACCAACACGTAAAAAGATAACCCAAGATAGGAGAAAATATTTGCAGATCATATATCTTATAAGGAATTAATGTCCAGAATATACAGAGGACTCTTAAAAGTCAACAACAACAAAATAAACAACCCAATTCAAAAGTGGGCAAAGGATTTGAATAGACATTTCTCCAAAGAAGATATACAATTGGTCAATATGCACATGAAAAGATGCTCAACATCTAATCATTAGGGAAATACACATTGAAACTACAATGAGATACCATCTCACACTCACCCATCAGTATGGCTAATATAAAAAGATAACAGAACATAACAAACATTGACAAGAATGTGAAGAAACTGGAACTCTTGTGCACTTTTGGTGCTAAGTGAAATAAGCAAATCACAAAAGAACAAATTCTGTATAATTCCACTTATACAAGGTAATTAGAGTAGTCAAAATTATAGAGACAGAAAGTAGAATGGTGGTGGCCAGGGGCTGGGGAAGAGGGAAATAGGGAGTTATTATTTAATTCGTATAGTTTCAGTTTTGCAAGACAATGACAGTTTTGGAGATGGATGGTGGTGATGGTTGCACAACAATATGAATGTATTTAATGCTACTTTACTGTACACTTAGAAATGCTTAAGAAGGTACATTTTGTGTTACATGTATTTTAATACACTTTTTAAAAATCAGGAAAAAAATTGGACACGCATTATATTTTTCTTTCCAAAGTCTAGTTAGCAAGAGTTTTGTGAATCCAAGAAGGTAAGGAAAATCCCCAAATTAGGCTTTGCTAGAAACTAAATATTCATACTTTCCAGCCCCCTAATGATATTTGGGAAGAATCTGTAGAAACAGGAACAGTAAGTCATTTTTTTACTTCTGCTTTGACAAAGCTGCAATGGCCATTTCAGTTCATTTCTGCTTCTGAGTAAGTGTATTTCTTAGCTATTAATCATCTATTAGACCTTATGGCAAATGAATCTCCCAAATAGATAAGTATAATGTATGTGTGATTTGAGAACCCTCCCTCTTTATTTCATTTTAATTAGTCATTTATCACTAGATAACAGAAAACCAATTCCCTCCTTTGACCTAGTTTATGCTTCGCCTTATTTCCTTAGCACTCTGTGATACATACTCAGTTTTCTGCTTTCTATTTTAACAGTATACAAAGTCTGATTTCCTGGATGACTTCTCCTGAGTACCTTCTTATCTCTGAAGGACACTAAATAACTCTGAGGGGTTGGCTGGACCATATGCCTGCTGGTTAGGAGACCACTCATCCTTTGGGGTAAGGTTATGACAGGGATCTCTTCAGCTGGTGGTGCTTTTTCTTTAAAGGAAGATTTGAACAAGGATTTTGTGAAATGCAAACAACTTTTCCAAAGTAGACCACACTGGTCTCTCTCTAGACTGAATAAAGGACACAAAGTGAACATCAAGGGGTTTGTGCTGCTGTTTAGAGAAAATTTTAGGCTTAATGACCCAAGTGGATTAGTTGATATTTTTGTTTCATTTTAGACAAACATAGAAATGGATCCAATTCTCAATTGTTTAAAAACAAATTTCCAAGTGTAGAGATTTTCTAAGAAATTTGTATTTTCTTCCTCCCTTCTGTTGGACACCTTTCAACTTAAAGAGATAGTATTTACTTCATTTTCTTCTAAAAGGCTAGCTAGTAAATACCAGGAATTTTACTGAATACAATGAAAAATTTTGATTATCAATGGATTTGAATTATCTATGTTACTGTTAGATTTAGTCAATACAAATTATAAAGTCAAAATGCTTTATGACTTTTTCATGTGTCACTAGTTTTCATCCTCTTATAGCCCAAATACACCTACTTCAGAAAAATGTACAAGTTCTGGATATTTCAAAAATCCACTATGACACTGAGCACCCCAATCTTGGGTGGGTCTGTGTGAAGGCTGAAAGCCAAACCAAAATTTGAGGCATAATTACAAGCATCAGCTTCCCAATTTGAATTCCCAATACTGAATTCCAAATTCAGTATTCCCAATTTAGCACCCCATCCCGACTTTTACTGGCCTCCTTCTGTAAAGCTGGTCAGCTCTTCTAGGATCAGGATAACTCTTGAAATTACAGTTTCCTGTCACTGGATCAGCTAATGATGAAAGTTTTTTCCTTAAGTGACAACTTTGTATAATATTAAAGGATTGACAAGTGTGGGGGGGGGGCGGGGGGGATGGCAGGGCAGGGGTAGGGCAGAAGACAAAGATTTCTCCACTTCAGATACTGGGTTTTCATAGTAATATACATCAAAAGAAAATCCTGCTTTCTAACTGCTTCCTAACTTCCAAATGTTTTCTTCTATTTGGCTTCTCATCAAGATGATTCAGAAAATGCTGCTGAACTGTGGTGCACAAACAAGGAAACCAGCTCTGACAGGGTACTTGATTACTCAAACTTTGTCGAATAAGCTAGGGTTTCCCTGCAGAGCCCAGGGAATGGGTGTCTGCTTGAAGATTCCTTCCCATCAAGACGTATGAGAGAAACATAGGAAAGCCTGGTTCTAAAAACTAAATAGAGATTGCATTTGTTTGGAAGCCATTAACTTAACATTATTTTTAGCACTGTGTTGTGTGTATGGTAATTACAGAGGAGGAGTGAAACCCATAGTGACAGCCTAATTACCCTCCCCTTATAAGAGTGGTACCAATGGGCCCTAGATGGGTATTTTCTAAATTCAAAACTTTTAAATTGATTGTTAGGACATTTGGCTATGACTATAAAGTCAGAGAAAAACACATGATTTTGGGTTTTCCAGGCAGGTCTGAACATTTTTTTCCTTTGAAATTAGGTCTGATTAAAAATATTCCTGGTCAGTGGAAATTTGGATTGTTTCCAGTTGGAACTATTGTAAATAAAGCTGCTATAAACAGTTGAGTACAAGTCTTTGAGGGGACTTATGTTTTTATTTCTCTTGAGTAAAAGCAAACAGTAGATTTGCTGGGTTGTATGGTAAGTATGTATTAATATATGTTTAACTATATAAGCTATTTTTATGATTAAACATCCAGAAATGAGTGTACAAGTTTGCATTCCCACCAGCAATGTATATGAGCTTCAATTGCTTCATATCCTTGCTCAAACTTAGAATGGTGAGCTTTTAAAAATTTGGTCATTTTAGTGGGTGTATATTTGCCTTTCGATAATGATGAATGATCTTGAGCATTTTTAAATGTGCTTATTTGCTATGTGCATATCAACACTGATGAAGTATCTATTCAAATGTTTTGCTTATTTTTTAAAATGTTGTCTTTATAATTAAAATGTAAGCATTCTTTATGTATCTTGTACAGTTCTGTATCAGATACATCTGTTGAAAATATTTTCTCCCAGTCTGTGGCCTGCCTTTTTATTTTCTTAATGTTGTTTTTCAAAGAGCAAAAATTTCAAACTTTTGTAAAGTTCTATTTTTCTCTTTATTGTGTGTGTGTGTGTGTGTGTATCTAATCTAAGATAGCTTTGTATAGCTGAGGGTCCCAAAGATTTTCCTCAGATGTTCTTCCAGAAGTGTTTTAGTTTTCACAGTATAGTTAGGTCTATGATCCATTTTGAGTTAACTTTGCTATATGGTGAAAGTAAGAGTCAAGGTTCGTTTTTTTTAACACACTGATATCTAATTGTTCCAATGCTAATTGTTGATTAAAGGATCCATTCCCCATTGAAATACCTTGACACCTTTGTCAAAAATCATTGGCCAAACGTGTGTTGTTTTATTTCTGGACTCTCAATTCTGTTTCATTGATCTATATGTTTATTCTTTTGACAACACTATACTATCATAATTAATGTAGTTTATGGTAAGCCTTAAAAACAGGTAGTACCAGTCTTCTAACTTGGTTCTTCTATTTATGTGTGTATATTTATATATACACCTATATGTATATATATTTTTCTGCTATTTTAAGTCCTTTGAATTTTCACGTAAATTTCAGAATTAGCGTTTTAGTCTCTACAAAAAAATCTTTCTGGTATTTTGATTAGAGTTGCATTAAAACCATAGATTAATTTAGAAAGAATTGACATCTTAACAATACTGAGTTTTCTGTTCTGTTAAAATGATATATCTCCCATTTATTTAGGTCTTTTTAAGTTTCTCTTCACGATGTGTTGTAGTTTTTAATGTACACGTCCTTCCACATATTTTGTTAAATTTATCCTTAAGTATTTTCAGTCTTTTTTATGCTTTTGTAATGGTAATTTTAAATTTCAATTTTTAATTGTTTATTTTCAGATATAGAAATACACTGATTTCTGTATATTTACTTTGTATCCTGCAACTTGATTAAACTCATTTATTAGATCTTGTAATTTTTCTTTGAGAATCCTTTAGAATTTTCTTTTCCTTTTTTAAATTGAGGTAAAATATACAAATATAATTTACCATCTTTACCATTTTTAAGTGTACGACTTAGTGGTAATAAATGCATTTATATCCTCTTTTTTGGCCCTTCATTTCCTCCCCCATTCTCAGCCTCTGGTAACCACCAGTCCACTCCCTATCTTCATAAGATCCACTTTTTTAGCTCCCACATATGAGTAAGAACATGTGATGTTTGCCTTTCTGTTCTTGGCTTGTTTCATTTAACATTATAGCCTCCAGCTCCATCTATGTTGCTGCAAATGACAGGATTTCATTCTTTTTTATGGCTGAATAATATTCCATTGTGTATACATACCACATATTCTTTATTCATTCATCCACTGATGAACACTTCAGTTGATTTCATATTTTAGCTATTGTGACTAGTGCTTCAATAAACATGGGAGTGCAGATATAGCCTCAATATATTCATTTCCTTTCTTTTGGATATATACCCAGTAGTGGAATTGCTGGATCATATGGTAGCTCTGTTTTTAGGATTCTGAGGAAGCTCCGTACTGTTTTTCATAGTGGCTGTATTAATTGACATTCCCACCACCATTGTACAGTATTCCCCTTTTTCTACATTCTTGCCAACAGCCACTATTCCCTCCCTTTTTTATAAAAGCTATTCTAACTGGGGTGAGGAGATATCTCATTGTGATTTTGATTTGCATTTCTCTGATGATTAGTGATGTTAAACATTTTTCATATATGTGTTGGTAATTTGTATGTCTGCTTTTTAGAAATGTCTATTCAGATCTTTTGTCCATTTTTAAATTGGATTATTTCTTTTGTTGCTGTTGAGTTGTTTGGCTTCTTATTTATTCTAGTTAGTAGTCTCTTGTCAGATGTATAGTTTGTAAATATTTTCTCCCATTCTGTGGGTTGTTCCTTCACTTTGTTATTTCATTTGCTGTGCAGAAGCTTTTTATCCTGATCTAATCCCATTTGTCTGTTTTTGCTTTTGTTACCTGTACTTTTGAGGTCTTACACAAAAAATCTTTGCCTGGATCAATGTCCTGGAGTATTTCCCCAATGTTTTCTTTTAGTAGTTTCATAGTTTCAGGTCTTAGACTTAAGTCTGTAATTCATATTGATTTGATTTTTGTGTATGGTGAGAGATAAGTGTCTAGTCATTCTTCTTTATATAGTTATCCAGTTTTGCCCATACTATTTATTGAAAAGACTGGAAGCATCATATTACCTGACTTCAAAATGTTACTATAGATTTGTAGTACATTTTGAAGCCAGGTAATGTGATGCCTCCAGATTTAATCTTTTTGTTCAGGATTGCTTTGGCTATTTGGGGTATTTTGTGATTCCATATACATTTTAGGATTATTTTTTCTATTTCCATGGAGAATGTCATTGGTATTTTAATAGAGATTGCATTGAATCTGTAAATTGCTTTGGGTAGCATTGTTGTTTTAACAACATTAATTCTTCCAATCCATGAACATGGAATATCTTTACATTTTTTGGTGTCCTCTTCTATTTCTTTCATCAGAGTTTTACAGTTTTCCTTGTATAGATCTTTTACTTCTTTGGTTAGATTGATTCCTAGGCATTTTATATTTTTTGCAGCTATTGTAAATGGGATTGCTTTCTTGATTTTCTTTCAGATTGTTTACTGTTGATGTATATAAATGCTACTGATTTTTGTATGTTGATTTTGTATCCTGCAATTTTACTGAATTATTTTATCAGTTCTAACAGTTTTTTGGTGGAGTCTTTAGGTTTTTCTAGGAATAAGGTCATGCCATCTGCAAACAAGGCTGATTTGACTTCTTCCTTTCCAATTTGGATATTCTTTACATCTTTCTCTTGCCTAATTGCTCTTTCCAGGACTTCCAGTATTATGTTGAATAATAGTGGTGAGAGTAGGCGTCCTTGTCTTTTCCCAGTCCTTAGAAGAAAGGCCTTCAATTTTTCCCAGTTTAGTATGATGACCATGGGTTTATCATGTATGGTATTTAATATTTTGAGGCATGTTCCTTCTGTACTCATTTTTATGAGGGTTTTTGTCAGAAAAGGCTGTTGAATTTTATCAAATCCTTTTTCAGCCTCTATTGAAATAATCATATGTTTTTGTTCTTGATTCTGTTAATGTAATGTATCATATTTATTGATTTGTGTATGGTGAACCATCCTTGCATCCATGGGGTGAATCCCACTTGATCATGGTGAATGATCTTTTTAATGTGTAATTGAATTCAGTTTCCTAGAATTTGTTGAGGATTTTTGCATCTACGTCATTAGTGATATTGACCTGTAGTTTTCTTTTTTTCTTGTTGTGTTCTTGTCGGGTTTTGGTATCATGGTAATGCTGGTCTCATAGAATGAGTTTTAAGTATTCCCTCCATTTCAATTTTTTTTGGAGAGTTTGAGTAGGATTAGTATTAGTTCTTTAAATGTTTGGTAGAATTTAGCAGTGAATCCATCAGGTCCTGAGCTTTTGTTTGAGGGAGTATTTTTATTATGGCTTCAATCTCATTGCTCATTATTGGTTTGTTGAGGTTTTCTGTTTCTTCATGGTTCAATCTTAGTAGGTTGTATGTCTAAGAATTTATCCATTTCTTCTAGGTTTTCCAGTTTGTTGGCTTATGGTCATTCATAATAGTCTCTAATGATTCTTCATATTTCTGAGGTCTCAGTTGTTATGTCTTTTTCATTTCTGATTTTATTTATTTGGATCTTCTTTCTTTTTTTTTCTTAGTTAGTCTAGCTAAAGGTTGTTGATTTTGTTTATCTTTTCAAAAAGCCAAGCTTTTTCCTTTCAGCACTTTGAATATGTCATTCCACTCCCTCCCGGCCTGTATGGTTTCTGTTGAAAAGTCTGTTGACAGACAAATTGGAGCTCCTTTATATGTTATTTTCTTCTTATCTCTTTCTGCTTTTAGGATCTTCTCTTTGTCCTTCATCTTTGAGAGTTTGGTTTCCTATATGGCTTGGGATAGTCTTATTCAGATTGAATCTGTTTGGTGTTCTAAGACCTTGCTATACCTGGATATTTAGACCTTTCTCAAGTTTTGGAAAGTTTTCTGTTATCATTTTTTAAAATAAGTTTTCTACCTCTTGCTCTTGCTCAGCTCCCTCTTGAACTCCAATAATTTTTAGATTTGGCCTTTTGAGGTAATTTTCTATATCTTGTACGTGGCCTTCATTCCCTTTCATTCTTTTCACTTTTTTCTCCTCTGACTGTGTATTTTCAAATAGGTGGTCTTTGAGCTCACTGATTTTTCTCCTCTGCTTGGTTCATTCTGCTGTTAAGAGCCTCTAAAGAGTTCTTCAGTTCAGTAAATGTATTCTTCAGTTTCAAGATTTGTTTGTTTTTAAAATTATTTTAATCCCTTTGTTAAATTTCTCTGATAAATTTCTGAATTACCTTTCTGTGTTACCTTAGAGATCCCTGAATTTCCTTAAAATCGCTATTTTGAATTCTTGGTCAGAGAGCTCACAAATTGCCATCTTGTTACAATCAGTCACTGGATTTTTGCTTTGTCTTTTTGTGGAGGTCATGCTTCCTTGTTTGCTGCTGTTTCTTGTGGGTATATGTCTGTGTCTTTGCACTGAAGGACTAGTTATTTATTCCAGTTTTCTCTGACAAGTTTGTTTTGTTTTTTATTGAATATATTTGCCTAGCACATCTTTACTGCTAGGTTGCTGCCTTCTTTTCAGCTCTAGGTGGAGCTTTAAGCCCAGGTTTGCCTTGGTTCCAGTGAATGATTGGAGCGCTGCCTGTACCAAATGAGGTCCCAGCAGTGTAGAAAGGTTGGCTAGGGGTTTGTGCCCAGGAGACCTAGGGAACATACTTCCTACAGCGACTCTTATTTGGCATCTCCTTTGGCTGAGATACAGAGCAGAGTTTCCAGGGCTGGGGGTGTTAGTCCCCATTTGTCTCCGCCTGTCCTCAGGGATATTTCGCTCCTCAGGCAGTCATGATGCTTCCTGTGCTTTAAGTCAAGGACGGGTCTCCTGCCAGGGAAACCAAGAAGTTGGGGAAGGTGGTTGACCACCTCAATTTCACTTTTTCCAGAATAGAAATTACGAGTTCAGGGGAGATTTTCTGCACGCTTGGTGATGGGCATAACAGTAGGGAGGGGCATTGTGGATGTGCAAGTCCAATTTTCCTACTGTCTGCTTGGAGTAGTTCCACTTCTCTGTGGCCCCTGGAACTGTATCATTCTCATACTTGAGCTCTGGGTTGTTGCTGATGTAGATCTCGGTGCTGCATATGTGTTTTTGGTTTTCTGGTGGGGGGAGTGAAGCACCTTGCCTCTATGCCATTGTTTTGAAACCAGAACCCTTAGAATTTTCTTCATTGAAGATAATGTGCTACAAATAAAGACAATCTTATTTCTTCCTTTCTGATCTATTTCTTTTCCTTCCTTCCTTGCTTTTCTTTTTTCTTTTTCTTTCTTTCCATTTTTCTTTCTTTCTTTCTTTCTTTTTAAAATTTTTTTATTTTTTTTTTTTGCCTTACACACTGTCTAGAACAGTGATTCTCATTCTCAACTGGGGTCAATTTTGTTTCCCGTCAGTGGTCATTTGGCTATGTATGGAAAAATTTTTGGTTGACATAAGTGATGCATGTGCTACTGTAATCTAGTGGGTAAAAGCCAGGGATGTTGCTAAACATCCTACAATGCACAGGCTAGCCCAGAGCAAAAATAAATGTTATCAGGCCCAAAATGTCAATATACTGATGTTGAGAAACACTGTCAAAACCTATAGTTAAATGTTAAATAGAAATGGTGAGGATGGACACCCTTATGCTGTTCCTGATCTTAGGGAGAAAGATTTCAGGCTTTCACCATTAGGTATGATGTTAGCTGTGAGTTTTCCATAGAGGTCCTTTATTATGTTAAGAACATTCTCTTCCATTCGTAGGTTGCTGAGAATTTCTACCAATAAGGATATTCAACTTGAAAAAAGTTTTTCTGCATCAGTGAAGATAATTATATGCTTTTTTTTTTAGTCTATTGAATTGGTAAATTGGGTTGATTGATTCTTGAATGTTGAGCCAACCTTGAAATCCTGAGAAGCACCTTGATCATGATATATTATTTATTTTATTTCATTTTAATTTTAATTATTATAGTATATTATTATAGTTGTATATCTTTATAGGGTACATGTGATGTTTTGATACAAGCATACAATGTGAATTAATCAAATCAGGGTGATTGGGGTATCCATCACCTCAGGCATTTATCACCTCTCTGTGCTATAAACATTCCAATGCCACTCTTTTAGGTATTCTAAAGTATACCCTAACTCATTGTTGATCATAGTCACTTTGTTGTCCCATCAAATATTGTTCATTCTATCTAGCCATATTTTTGCACTCATCAACCATCCCCACTCCATTCCCCCACCACTGCTATGCTTCCTGGCCTCTGGAAACCATCATTCCACTCTCTGTCTTCAGGAGATTAATCATTTTTAATATGTAGCTTTAACATGAGTGAGAATATGTGAGATTTGTCTTTCTGTGCTTGTCTTATTTCACTTAATGTAATGTTCCCTAGTTCCATCCATGTTGTTGCAAATGGCAGGATTTCATTCTTTTTTGTGGCTATAAAACATTCCATTGTGTATATGTACCACAATTTCTTTATCCATTCATTCATTGATGGACACTTAGGTTGATTTCAAATCTTGGCTATTGTGTATAGAGCTGAAATAAACATGGGATACAGACATCTTTTTGATAACCTGAATTCCCCTCCTTTGGATATATACCCAGCAGTGGGATTGCTCGGTGATATGGTAGTTCTATTTTTAGTTTTATGAGGAACTTCCATATTGTTCTCCATAGTGGTTGCACTAATTTACATTCCCAACAATAGTGTACAAGGGTTCCCCTTTCTCCACATCCTTGGCAGCATTTCTTATTGACTGTCTTTTTGATAAAAGCCATTTTAACTGGGGTGAGATGATATCTCATTGAAGTTTTGATTTGCGTTTGTCTGATAACTAATGATGTTGAGCATTTCTTTTTAATTTAAAGTATTACGTGGGTACAAATGTTTTTGGTTACTAGGATTGTTTTTGTAATGCTTGAGTCAGGGTTATAAGTGTACCCATCAATTAGTGTTCATTGTACATGTTAGGTAGGTTTTCGCCCATCCCCTCTTCCCCGCCCCCCGCTTGATTTCCATTCAGTTATACTTCCCTCTATGCACATGTGTGCTCATTGCTTAGTTCCAATTTAATAGTGAGTACGTGTGGTGTTTGTTTTTCCATTCTTTAGACACTTCACTTAGGATAATAAACTCTAGTTCCATCCATTCCATTGTATACATATACCACATTTTGTTAATCCACTCATGAATAGATGGGCCTTTGAGTTGATTCCACATCTTTGCAATTGTGAATTGTGCTGCAATAAAAATTCACATGCAGGTGTCTTTTTGATAAAATTACTTCTTTTCCTTTGGGTAAATACCCAGTAGTGGGATTGCTGGATCAAATGGTAGGTCTACTTTTAGTTCTTTGAGGAATCTCCATACTGTTTTCCATAGAGGTTATACTAATTTGCAGTCCCACTAACAGTGTATAAGTGTTCTTTTCTCTCTGCATTCACCCCAGCATCTATGGTGTTTGGACTTTTTAATAAAAACCATTCTAACTCGGGTAAGGTGATATCTCATTGCAGTTTTAATTTGCATTTCCCCGATAATTAGTGACATTGAGCATTTTTTCATATGTTTATTGGCCATTTCTCTATCTTCTTTTGAAAACCTTCTGTTCATATCTTTTGTCCACTTTTTAATGGGGTTGTTTGACTTTTCTTGCTGAGTTGCTTGAATTTTTTGTGAATTCTGGTTATTAGCCCTTTATTTGATGTATAGCTTGAGAATATTCTCTCCCATTCTGTAGGTTGTCTATTTGCTGTGTTGATTATTTCCTTGGCTGTGCAGAAGTTTTTTAGTTTAATCAAGTCCCATTTATTCATTTTTGCTGTTGCTGTGATTGCCATTGGGGTCTTCTTCATAAATTCTTTGCCTAGGCCAATATCTAGAAGAGTTTTTCAAACATTTTCTTCTAGAGTTCTTATGGTTTTGTGCATTATATTTAAGTTTTTCATCCATCTTGAATTAATTTTTGTGAGTGGTGAGAGAAAGGGATCTTGTTTCATTCTGCATGTGGCTATCCCAGCACCATTTATTAAATAGGGATTCTTTTCCCCAGTGTATATTGTTGTCTACTTTGTCAAAGATCAGTTGGTTGTATGTGGATGGTTTTATGTCTGAGTTTTCTTTTCTGTTCCATTGGTCTATGTCTCTATTTTTGTGCCAATACCACACTATTTTGGTTACTATAGACTTGTAGTATAGTTTGAAGTCTGGTAATGTGTTGCCTTCAGATTTATTCCTTTTGCTTAAGATTGCTTTGGCAATTTGGGCACTTTTCTGGTTCCAAATGAAGTGTAGAATTATTTTTTCTAGATCTGTGAAATATGTCATTGGGATTTTGATGGGGATTGTATTGAATCTGTAAATCACTTTGGGAAGTATGGACATTTTAGCAATGTTGATATGTTGATTCTGCTGATCCACAAGCATGATATGTTTTTCCATTTGTTTGTATCATCAGCAATTTCTTCCCTTCGTGCTTCGTAGTTCTCTTTGTAGAGATCTTTCACCGCCTTGGTTTAGTATATTCTTAGGTATTTTATTTTCTTTGTGGCTATTGTTAATGGTATTGAGTCTTTGATTTGTCTCTCATCTTGATTATTGTTTGTGTATAGGAATGCTACTGATTTGTGTACATTGATTTTGTATCCTGAGACTCTGCTGAATTTATTTATCAATTCCAGGAGTCTCTTGGTGGAATTTTTGGGGTATTCTAGATATAAAATCATATCAGCAAAAAGCGATAGGTTGACCACCTCTTTCCCAATTTGGATACCCTTAATTTCCTTCTCTTGCCTGATTGCTCTGGCTAGGACTTCCAGGACTATGTTGGATAGAAGTGGTGACTGTGGGCATCCTTGTCTTGTTCCAGTTCTGAGTGGGAATGTTTTCAACTTTTCCCCATTCAGTATGATTGTGGCTGTGGGTTTGTCATATATGGCTTTTATAATTGTGAGATATGTTCCTTCTATGTCAAGTTTGTTGAGAGTTTTTATTATGAAAGGGTGCTGAATTTTGTTGAATGCTTTTTCTGCATCTATTGAGATGATCATATGATCTTTGTTTTTGTTTCTTTTTATATGGTGAATCACTTTTATTGATTTCCGTATGCTGAAGCAGCCTTGCATCCCTAGGATGAAGTCTACTTGGTCATGGTGGAGTATTTTTTTTATGTGCTGTTGAATTCAGATTGCTAGTATTTTATTGAGGATTTTTGCATCTATGTTCATAAGGATATTGGTCTGTAGTTTTGTTTTTTTTGTTATGTCCTTTCCGGGCTTTGTTATCAAGGTGATACTGGCTTCATTAAATGAGTTGGGGAGGATTCCCTCCTTCTTGATTTTATGGAATAATTTCTGCAGTATGAGTACCAACTGTTGTTTGTAGGTCTGATAAAATTTGGCTGTGAATCCACCTTGTCCAGGGCTTTTTTTGGTTGGAAGATTTTTTTAGTTGGTTCTTTGAAAAGATACACAAAATTGATGGACCTCTTGCTAGATCAACCAGGAACAGAAGAGAAAGGACCCAAATAAGCTCAATCAGAAAAGAAAAAGGAGCTATTCCACCAAACCACAGAAATACAAAATATCATCCGTGAATGCTATGAAAATCTCTATGCACATAAACTTGAAAATGTAGAGGAAATGGACAAATTCCTGGAAACACACAAACTCCCAAGACTCAATCAGGAAGAAATAGAACTCCTGAACAGATCAATAATATGCAACGAGATTGAAGCAGCAATAAAAAATCTTCCAACAAAAAAAGAGCATTTTAAAATATACCTGTTGGCCATTTGTATGTCTTCTTTTGAGTAAAGTTTGTTCATATCCTTTGCCCATTTTAAATCAGATTATATGATTTTTTCCTATTGAATTGTTGGAGTTCCTTATATATTCTAGTTATTAATCCCTTGTCAGATGGGTAGTTTGCAAATATTTTCTCCCATTCTGTGGGTTGCCTTGTCACTTTGTCAATTGTTTTCTTTGCTGTGCAGAAGCTTTTTAGCTTGATGTGATCCCATTTGTCAAATTTTGCTTTGGTTGTCTGGGCTTTGGAGGTATTACTCAAGAAGTCATTGCCCAGACTAATGTTCTGAAGCATTTTCCCAATGTTTGCTCTTAGTAATTTCATAGGTTTAGGTCTTAGATTTCAGTCTTTAATCCATTTTGATTTAATTTTTGTATATGGTGAGAGATAGGGTCTAGTTTTAATATTTTGCATATGGATATCCAATTTTCCCAGCACCATTTATTGAAGAGACTATCCTTTTCCCACTATTCTTGATACTTTTGTTGAAGACAAGTTCACTATATATGTGTGGATTTCTTTTTGGGCTCTCTGTTCTGTTCCATTGGTCTATGTGTCTGTTTTTATGCCAGTAATATGCTATTTTGGTCACTAAAGCTCTGTAGTGTAATCTGAAGTCAAGTAATGTGATTCCTCTATTTTGTTGTTTTTGCTAAGGAAGGCTTTAGCTATTCTGAGTCTTTTGTGGTTCCATATGAACTACTTTTTTTTTCTATTTCTGTGAAGAATGTCATTGGTATTTTGATGGGAATTGCATTGAACCTGTAGATTGCTTTGGATAGTATGGACATTTTTAACAATATTGATTCTTCCAATCCATGAGCATGGAATAGCTTTTCATTTTTTGTGTATGTGTGTCCTCTTCAATTTCTTTCATCAATGTTTTATAGTTTTAAGTATAGAGATCTTTCACTTCTTTGGGTAAGTTAATTCCTAGGTATTTTATTTTATTTGTAACTGTTGTAAGTGGGATTACTTTCTTGGTTTCTTGTTAAGATTATTTCCTGTTGGCATATAGAAATGCTACTTATTTTTGCATGTTGATTTTGTATCCTGCAACTTTACTGAATTTGTTTATCAGTTCTAATAGTTTTTTTGTAGAATCTTTAAGTTCCTCTAGATATAAGTTCATATCCTCTGCAAATGAGGATAATTTGACTTACTCCTTTCCAATTTGGGTGCCCTTTCTTTCTCTTGTCTGATTGCTCTAGCTAGAGAACTTCCAGTACTATGTTGAATAACAGTGGTGAAAGTGGGCATCCTTGTCTTGTTCCATATCTTAGAGGAAAGGCTTTCAGTTTCCCCCATTCAGTATGATACTAGCTGTGGGTCTGTCATATATGGCTTTTATTATGTTGAGGTAAGTTCCTTCTATGTGAAATTTTTTTGAGAGTTTTTATCATGAAGGGATGTTGAATTTTATTGAATGCTTTTTCAGCTTCAATTGAAATGATATATAGTTTTTGTCCTTTGTTTTGTTGATATGATGTATCACGTTGATTGATTTACATATGTTCAACCATCCTTGCATCGCTGGGATGAATCCCACTTGATCATGATGAATCTTTTTAATTTGTTATTGAATTCAGTTTGCTAGTATTTTGTTGAGGATTTTTGCATCCATCAGACATATTGGCCCATAGTTTTCTTTTTTTGTTGTGTCTTGTCTGGTTTTGGTATCAGGGTGATACATGCCTTGTAGAATGAGTGTGGGTGTATTCCCTCCTCCTTGATTTTTTGGAATAGTTTAAGTGGGATTGGTATTAGTTCTTTCTTGAATGCTTGGTAGAATTCAGCAGTTAAACCATTGGGTCCTGGACTTTTCTTTGATGGGAGAATTTTTATTACTGCTTCTATATTATTACTTGTTATTGGTTTATTCAGGTTTTGAATTTTTTCCTGGGTCAATATTGGTAAGTTGTATGTGTCTAGGAATTTATCAATTTCTTCTAGGTTTTCCAATTTATTGGCATATAGTTGCTTATAGTAATTTCTAGTCATCATTTGGTTTTCTGCAATTCATTGATTTTCTTCAGGACAGCTATTTTGAATTCTTTGTCTGAAAGATCACACATCTCCATCACTCCAGGATTGGTCACTGATACCTTATTTAGTTCACTTGGTGAGGCCATGTTTTCCTGGATGTTTTTGATGCTTGTGGATATTTGTCAATATCTGGGCATTGAAGAGTTATGCATTTATTTTAATCTTCATAGTCTGGGCTTATTTGAACCATCCTTCTGGAGAAGGCTTTTCAGATATTCAAAGGGAATTAAGTGTTGTGATCTAAGTCTTTGGTCACTGCAGCTGTATCAGCACTGGGGGTTCCCCAAGCCCAGTAATGCTGTGACTCTTGCAGACTCCTGGTGGTACCACCTTGGTGGACTTGGGTAAGATACAGGATAATTTCCTGGATTACTGAACTAAATCTCTCACTCTCTTCTCTCACTCTCTGTGCTGAGCTGCTGGAGATAAGGAAGGAGTGATGTGGGCACTCTCTCATGGGTCACCTGTGCCAGGTCACATCTGAAGCCAGACCAGTCTCACCCAAAGCCAATGGTGACTATTGTCTGGCTACTTCTGATGTTTGTTCAAAGCCCAAGGGCTCTTTAGTCAGCAAGAGGTGAATCCTGCCAGGACTGGGTCCTTCTTTTCAGGGAAGCATGTTTCCTTGTGACCCTGGGTGGGTCTAGAAATGCCATCCAGGTATTAAGGCCTGGATTCAGGGGCTTTAGGAGTCTGCTTGGTACTTTATTTTACTGTGGCTGAACTGGTACCCAAGTTGCAAAACAAAGGCCTTTGAGCTCTTCCCTTTCCTTTCCCCAAGTGGAAGAAGACTCTCCCTGAGCCATACTGCCTATTGTTGGGGGAGGAGTGACATAGATACTGGCTTGGTTGACACAGCTGGTTTCTCACAGGGTCATGTGCACCCCAAGTCCACTGGCTCTGAGTCAGCAGAGCTGCAGGAATTGCTCAAGGACTTCAGCCTTTGTGACCTCACTTCCTTATAGAATTTAGTACAGTTACCAGGCTGCTTTTTGTCAGCCAGTGGTGGGGTTAGCCAGAACTCAGGTTCAGGGCAGAGGATTTCCCTCTGGCCAGGCTGGTCTAAATGCTCCCTCTATGGGCACCTGCAGAATTCTGCCTTGTGCTGGGTTTTCCTGTGTCAGGGTTGCCCTGAGTTTCAATGCAAAGTCCCACAGTCACTTTACCTTCCCTCCCCCAGGCACACAAATTCTCTCTCCACTCAGCATGCTGGCATAGCATGGCCAGAGGATGAGGGAGGGGTGATGTAGGCAATGCAAGATTGTCCTTTCTGTCCTCTTCAGTGCTTCTTTCCTTGATACCATGTCAAAAACAGGTAGTATGATCGTTCACCTAATTTTTGGTTCTCCTGAAGGTGCTTAATTGTGTGGTTAGTTGTTGAATTTGGTATTCATGGGGAGGGATGATTGCTGGAGGTTTCTATTTGGCCATTTTGCTCTGCTCCCTTTCTCTATATGATTAATTTTATATGCTGATGGACACAATTTGTTAAAATTTTGTCAAGGACTTTTGCATTTCTGTTCATGAAAGATATTGAGCTATAGTTTTCTTTCATTGTAACATCTTTGTCTGGTTTCAATATCCAGGTAATGCTGACCAATAAAATAAGTTGGAAAGTGTTCCTTCCTCTTTTATTTTTTGGAAGAATTCTTGTAAAAGTTGTATTATTTCTTTTGTAGGTTCTTGGTAGAATTCAACAGTGAAGACAACTGGGCCTGGAGATTTTTGAGGGGACAGACTTTTTAGTATTAGTTCAATTGCTTTAATAATTATTGGACTATTTGGGTTATTTATTCTTGAATAAATTTTAATAGTTTGTGTCTTTGAAGGAATTTTTCCTTTACCATGTGTGCTATAAAGTGTATAGGCATAAAGTTGTTCGTAATATGCTCTTATTGTCCTCCTTATTTCTGAAGGATTCAGTGATGTCCTTCTTTCAATTCTGATGATGGTAATTTGTGTCTTCCTTTTTCTTAATCAGTCTAATCAAGAAGTTTGTTAATTTTATTAACAAAGTTTGTTGATTTGTTGGTGTCTTCAAAAAGCAAAGTTTTGGTTTCATTGACTTTATTAATTTTGTCTTTTAAATTGCATTAATTTTGTTCTCATCATAATTTTTTCCTTTCTTCTGTTTGCTTTGTGTTTTATTTGCTCATCTTATTTCTAGATTCTTAAGGTAGAAGCATTGATTATTGATTTGAAACCTTCTTTATTTCTAATATAAGTATTTAATAGTATAATCTTTTCCCTAAGCATTGATATAGTTGAGTCATTCAAAATTTTTCACTATTTTATTTTTATTTAATTGATACACAATACAAGGTATATACTTAAAGTATATGATATGATAAAATTGTAAATATATGTATACTCATGAAACCATAACCATAGTTAAGATAATGAACATATTTCATCACTCCCAAACATTTCCTTATGCCCTTTTATAATCTTTCCTTCCTATTCTTCCTCATTTGCCCCTATTATTCCAGGCAATTATTGATTTGCTTACTACCACTATAGTTTAGTTTGCTTTTCTATACTTTTATACAAGTGAACTTATATAATATATACCCTTCTTTTATGAAGCATAATTATTTTGGGTTCATCCATGCTGTAGTGTATATCAATTGTTCATTTCTTTTTATTGCCTAATAGTATTTCATTGTATGGATATACTACAGATTTATCCATTCACTCGTTTGTCATTTGCGTTGTCACCAGATTTAGGCTATTACATATAAAGTTGCTATGATTATTTATGTATTCACTTTTTCTGAATATATGCTTTCGTTTCTCTTGGGAACATACCTAGGAAAGTTGGGTCATATAGTAGATGTATAATTTTTTAAGATACTGGAAAACTATTACTCAAAATGGTATCTGACTTTACATTCCGACCAGCTGTGTATGAGAATTACATTTGCCCTAGTACTATATTTTTCCTGAAATTTATATTTCATTTGAATATTCTAACTGAAAAAGTCTCTTTTTTTAAGTGTTTTAAAATACTTAAGATGTCCATGTTGCCATTTCATTTATGAAATAAAGGCCTGCAAGATGTAATCACTTAGGGAAAAAATGGAACATGGCGGTTCGTTTTCACTACAAATACAAAAAGTACTGTTTGACTCAGTTCCATCTTGGTTTCAAAGTTGATATGTGAGCCTGAATTCCCCTGCCAACCATGTTTAGAGCTGGCCTGAGAGAATGGGACTGGCATGCAAAGAAAGGAAAAGTTAAAAAGAGACGGAAGGAGAGAAGGAGAGGATGCAAAGTAGAGAGGGGATAGACTGATAGAATTCAAGCCCTTGCCTCCAGCATTTGGTTACACAAGACAATATATTCTACTTTTTGCCTTAGAGAGAGTGGTATATTTCATCCTTGCCCACAGATACATATTCTAGTTGAAGAGACCATAATAACACAGGAAAAAATAAATGAACAAGATAGAATATAACATACTGCTAACTAAGTGATACTTTTCTACCTCTATCCCATCCCTTCCCAGGCTAGGGTTCTTACCCAGTGCTCCTACCTAATCAGGTAACTGTGAAACTGGGAATCAATCCACTGTGAGCCAGTAGAGGTAGAAAGAAACTGTATAGGTTTCTGGTTTTCTGAGAGCCTTCTGTTTAACGAAAATTTGGAGACATGTATTTTGTAAACCTCCACCTGGGGTGCTGTAGCATTACCATCCACTCCATCTCTTGTGTTTTTATAGCAAAAAGCTTGTCCTTTTCCTTTTCAAGAGCCTGCAGGAATTTCTATGAGAAGTGTGTGTAGATGGGTGGCATTTAGGTAATAATACCTCTGCTTGTAAACTATTGGTACAATTTTATAATGTTATGCCCCTTTACTTATTTTAAAACCCCTAGTTTGGCTTTGTCACCATCAATGAGTTCTCACATCTATTTTGAATTTTTAAGTAGAAAGGTGTTGCATTGGACATATTCACAGGCCATTTTATGTGTTCAAACTTTGTTCACAGATAAAACATATGAAAATATTAAACCTTTCTCTTGTGAATAAACAAACTGGTTTCAAATAAGTCTTTGGTCTACCTGGGGCAGTCCACTTATCCATGAAGAAACTTTCAGTAATAATTGGTACAATCAAGAATTCCTTCAGGGGGAGAGGGGAAAAGAAAAAAAAATAATTCCTTCAAAGCATTGTCATGGTATATACAAATGCAGACTTGAAAACTCTATATAGTTTGAAATCTGATTAACTCCAAAAATACCTCTGCTTATGTTTAGTCTTGCCAATAAAAAGATGCTGAAGTTATACTTGATGTTTTGTTAACAAAGGGCTGTCATTTTTCTCTAAGGCTCTTTATCCCAGTCTAAGTCAGACAGAACCAGTTTAATTGAATATCATGGAATGCTGACAAGATCTATTTTTTTGCTGTCTAGAAACTCCTGGATGGTGGTCCTTCAACTACTTACTTTTTTTCTCTTAGAAAAAAATTTGGTCAAATGAGTGACTATAAATGTATTTAGAATTCATTTGTGGATCCCAGGGTTCATTGGTATAATTTAACTTAATAAATAGTCCACACAAAATCCAAATAGCTAAAAAACTGACTAGCTAAGGTAATGTGAGCAATGGAAAACTAGAGGGTAATTTTCAAGGTGATTGAACTTGCAGAGTAGATGTAGATAAACTTCAAGGTAGCAACAGGGAAACCATGCCTAGAAGAGCAATGCCTGGGTCTACTTCTATCCAATCTGACCAAGGCAATCAAGCCAGAACTTTACCAGATGTCTACAGCATCTGAATGAATTGGCAGCTACCCGGTGCTTCAGAGAATGAGAAGGAGACTAGGCCATTTTTTGATAAAAATCTAACAGAGAATTCCATCCTAGCTACATTACATCCCGTGCAAAGGGAGACATCTTGTGTTCCATTAAGCCTAGAGGTTTTATTTTTGGTAAGGATGGATGGAAGCTTTTCCTCCACTATACTAGGTGATCTTTTAGAAGGCAAATTTATCCTAAAGAGCCAAACATAAATCTATACTCGGGCTACAGATGAGACAGTGTAAATTTTTACCTTGGAATTAAAATACATCCCTTTGGCTAATGATGGAATTCTTCAGCCTCCTATTTTAAAAGTTTCATGCTTGAAAAACTACAAAAAAATACCCTAAAATAGAAACTTTAAACACCATCAATGGACCAGGCTATGTTAAAAGCTCAAATTAGAGCTAAGGAGTTTATGAAGCTGGTTTTAAATTCAACTGGATAAATACTTTTTGAGAGTCTGTTGTGTGCAAGAAGCACAGTACTGAGTAAAAAGTACAGCTACTATTACTTTAAGAGAATTTGTGTCTAGAGAAAACCAAAGATGTATTTTTAAAGGGCTATTTAGCATGATAGAAAGTAGGGAGAGCACAAACATAATTATAGGTATATTTCACAGAGCAAATTTCTGAATTTCCTGTGCTTGGACAGTCAACTTCAGAAGAATGTCGGGAAGCCAGTGAGGGCAGTCCTATGCAAGGGTAAGGAGGAGGTTATAGCAGCATAGAAGTCACTAATACTGTGAAATGAAAATGAAAAAGTAACTTGGATTCCTATTTATAAGTTTATTCACAATTGCTCTAGAGAGAAAGCCAGTATATGGATCAGTATAACATACTCGGGGCTGCAGAGTGAAAGAGACAGAAACACAACTGGAGAGTAATGGGTCCAAGGCTCCAGAAAGGAACACTGGGGGACTGTCCCATCTTAAATGGCAAGGGGAAATAAATGGCAATGGAATTTGACCTGAAGCTTTTGGAGGCTTAAATTTTAAACAAAATGTAAACCTTGACAAAGTCCCTGTTTGCAGAAATCTTATCTTGTGGTAAAGCACTATGCTGGGCCCAGAGAGCTCTAACCAGTCACTGACATGCTAGGGAGACTTTCTGGCGGGGTACAACAGTTTAGAGCCCTGGTGTGTTTACATAGTCATGTCCAGTTTACCTGTGTCAGACAAGACTTTGACAGGCCTGAGAGAAGGTACTACACAGGGTCGCCAGTTATCCGCACTGCTGGAAACACCACTAGCCTGGCCAGCCAAAGGAAAACACATGTGCCTGCCAGAAGTAACAAAGTAATGGACTTTCCATAAGAAGCTATCAGTTCTGGATAATTTGGCACTTTTAGAGAAAAGACTTATGTATAGTAGGGTACTGCGATCATTAAGACCTGAACTGATGTGGCTCATGGACTCAGGATAGGGTGGGGAGGTGCTGGTGAAGAAATGAAGCATCAATGCAGAGAATTTGTGTTCCCAAAGGAGCAGTAAGGTACAAGTATTGGGGTAAATGTACAATAGCTCACACTTTAAAGCATGGAATGTCAACATCTAAGGATTCTTTATGGTACCAAAAACCTGGCATGAATACAAAGTTTGGAATGAGAAATAAGGATTTAGGGAATGCAAATATGCTTTACTTAACAATCAACAGCATACTGTGTAACTTAGAAATAGAAAGACAAGAATGTATAAAAAATTTTCACACACATTAATAATCCCTAAGCATTCTTGGCTAAACAATCTGGAGCCAGGACCTATGAGTTCACTGTGGCCCCCTACACTTCCTTAGGGTCAATTTAACTCTTAGGTCCTAGAGTTTCTGACTTTATTAAAGTATGTTTTTTGCAGCTTATCAAATAAGATTCCGAAATTTCTCAGAGGCAAAAGTAGACTCAATATTTTGAATGGTACTTATGGTTAAAAAAAACCAAAAAACTAGTTAATATCAGGTAACGGTTATAAATATGGAACTTCATACTTATTTACTATTTCTTTACACCTTAGCACAGTATCTTGCACAAGGTTAGTACCATAAAAAAAAAAAAACTCCTCTTTGGAGCAATAGGGAATGAATTTTTCTCATTAATAAGTGAACCCTATATAAAAGTTAGTATTCTTAGTAGTAACCTATTTTATTTTTCCTAGAACTAGAAGCATCATTTAACTTAGGAGTGCCAGATGTCATCATTCAGTAAAGTATTCAGCACTCTATCTATCTGAATATTCATGAACCCAGATGCCTAGGAAATGTCACATTACCGATACTCCTGTGAAATTGTGTAGCGGAAACTGTTAATGTACATTTTGGGGCAAACTAGTTCCAGGCTTGATTCTCTGATGTTATGCAGTATTTAGCTGCAGGTCCATTGCCTTAACTGTAAGTTAATAACAAACTTAGCACACAGTTTCTTATTAACAATGGAAAGTTTGGGTTGGAATCCCAATTTGTCCCTCTCACATAAAACTGGTTTTTTTTAATCTAACAGTAGAAAAAGAGAGCTATCACATGCCTCTTTCTTAGCAAACCATCCTTTATAACTTTCCCATCATGGATAACCATCAAAGGTAAAATCATTCTCCAGACACCATTAACTTGAATTAATGTCTATATTCACGCATTAATAGTAAGTTAAAAGGGTAAATTATGAGGAGATGTGAGGTTGAGTATGCCAAGTGAAGGAAGGACTGATCCTTACTATGAAGGGCTTGATGTGAAGAGCCATTAGTGAATGATTTGCAATACTGTATACTTAAAGTCCATGATGCATTTCCATAGATTCTTATTACTGTAATATAGTTTTGAACAATAAACACTTTCTATAATTCTAAGCTGGGTCTATGGGCAGAACATGATTCCACCCATTGGTGACATGCCCAGTGGCTAATTGGACAGAAACAGAATATAGAACAGAAGCAGAATAAAATCTGGAAAAAGTGTTAAATGACTGTGAGGATTTTGCAAAGCAAAGCAGAAAGGAACACCTCAGTACTGGCCAAAGATTAGGATTTGATATCCTTAATGTAACTACCAAACTGTCAAGTGCAATCTTAAAAGAATGGACTACAGAGATGCAGCAAAAAAAGCAGAATGTGATTTTTGTGGCCACACTGTTTGAAAGCTTCTTATTGCATTTAGAATAAGATCTTAACTCTTGATCATGGCCTACAGACCTACACAATGTGGCTTCTGCCAACTTCCCCAACCTTATCTGTTTCTGCTCTAAACTTTCTTCATGATGCTCCAGCCATGTGGCCTCCTTTTGGACATACAGATCCTTGAGGTCCTGCCTTAAGTCTGTCTCATATGTGTTCCCTCTCCCTTCAAACGCTCTCTGTAATCTCACACCCCACCCCCGCTCAGACACCCAGATCTTCCTGTACTATGGCTGGTTCTATAGCATCTTTAAAGTCTTAGCTACATTTCCTTCCACTATGGGAGGCTTCATCTGGAAGTGCAATTTAAAGTGACTTTCTAGCATCCCAGGCACTCTCTAGCATCTCTCCTAGTTTAGCTCCTTTATTTTTCTTCAAAACACTTACGGCCCAGAGTAACCTTGTTTGACTATACGTTTTCTGTTTTCTGCAACTGGACTCCAACCATATTGAAGGCAGAAAGCTTGTCTGTCTTGTTCATTGTTTATTTCTGGCACTTGGTGCCTGGCACATGGAAGGTGCTCAATAAATATCTGTAGACAAACAGAAACCCAAATGGATCATGTAAAGCTCCATTGCAGGTAATTGGATCCTAATATTAAGCCTAAGAAAATAGGGCTTCTAGAATACAAGCAAGAAGAGCCTATATTCAGGCCACAGAAGGCACATTGCCCAGTTTTAATGTCCATGAGTAACCTTCTGAAAAGTTCATCTAACCCAACCAGTCTCTGCTTCTCTCATCCCTATTTATCACTCATACCAAGCCTTTCATCTAGCCTCTCCTATAATTCCTCTTGGATATTCTGCAAATGACACATGGAAACATGGACTCCATCCATGGGAACCAACACGCAATTAACCACCCTTCCACTAAAGCTCCATTTGGTCTCCAGTATGCTTGTACTGGCTGTTTGTCAAGGCCAGAATGTTGGTCACTCTCAGAACAGGAGCTTTGCATCCAATTGTTATAGTTCTCTGTGTCTTAATCAGTGGTTCTATTTCAAGTGGTTAGAGCTGCATAGTATTTGGCTTAAGCCACAGGCAGCCCTGGGAGGAAAATGGAAGGCTGGGAGCTCAGTCAGTCTGTTGTTGGAATCAAAACACCTAGGCCCAGTGAGGGCTGATCTAAGGGAGGCTGCATATGCAGAGTGGCTTAGGGAATGGAGGGCTGGGGTGGTTCTGATGCTTTGGTGACAACTAAGGAAAGAAGAAGAGTGTACAGAATGGATGGGAGGAGTGAGGATCTGTTGATTGAAAAGCACATGACTTGACGGATATATTATTCCATTTTATTGGAAAATATTTTAGGGTAGGCAAGGCTTGAAGGGAGAGTTGTTAATTTTTTAATTTTCCTCAATCAAAATATTTTGACAATATACTCACAAAGGCTATGGAACCCATGAGCCCAGCCGCTGTGTATCACCAGCTGTCAGAATCATAAATGTTACCTTTCACATCTTTCAGAGGTAATATTTGTGTGCAACTTGGTGATCAGCTATGATGAGACAATGGGGATAAAGAACAAAATAATGTCGTTGGGCTTTATTTTTCATTTTCCTTTTCTCTTTCTTTCTTTGTCTTTCTGTCTTTCTTTGTCTTTCTGTCTTTCCTCCTCCTCCTCCTCCTCTTCTCTCTCACTCTTTCTCTACCTCTCTCTATAAGAACCTGATTGTGTGCAGTTTCAATTACTATAATGTGTTTATTTTTTCCCCTTAAGCAGAAAAGAGAGTATTAAGTGCTAGATACACAAGTAGGTTTTTGTTTTCCAACACAGACTCTCTGCACTCTCCTCACTGTGTACTGCGTTAATGGAAGACGAAAGCCATCTGTTCCCCATCCAATAATCATGTCATCTTGATCTGTCTGTTAAAATTACACAGTTGTTAGAAGGCTCTATCATCCATTTCCTGTTTGCCAAGACACCTGTCATATGAGCTTTGCATCCAGAATCAATAACTGCTAATCTGTGAGAACACACACAGCTTTTCTGGACCATTATTAAAGATACAAGGTCAAGAAGTCAAAAGTGCTGGGTTCTTATCTTGTATTTGTCACTCATGTTCCACAATCTGTAAAATGGTAATAATATAATCTACCTCATGGGGTTATTGTGTGGCTCAGTTTAGTTAATGTACATAAAGTACATTGGGAAATAGTAAACAATAATATGAATATAAACAAGAATTAATGAAGGTGCTGAATTCTGAATCCTAAAAGAAGATCCCTGTGAGGATTTCCCAAAGGGCTTCAGATAGCCACATTTATCAATTAAGAGGCATCTTTGTATGTTGGTAAGTTGTTTACACATAATTTACATGGGCTGTGTAACCTATTCTTAGGCCTAAAGTTATATGTTGATTTTGTAACAAGCAGGAACTTTATTTCATAATGCCAGTGTGACATACATTTGTTTCTCTAAATTTAATTTAATTTATTTTGATTAGAATGTTGGAAGATAAAAACTCAGACATTTGTGACATTGGGACAGGATATTTCTGGGGGTGGTGAGAGAAGAAATCTCTCATCTCTCTGGCATCATTTAAGAACTATGAGAGTCTTAGGCAGTCCAGAACATTCAGAGTATCCTTTTGTCTTTGGTCAACATTGGTCACCACTGATATATTTTTGTCCAAGCACATTTGTGCCCTTGAAGTTGGGCAGCCCTGCTACTTCCATATCAGCCTTGAGTTTTAGGGTTTTTGCTGAAGCTGAGAGCTTCCACATGTCTAAACCCATATATTTCAAACCCTCTCCTTGTATGTTGGTATACCAGGCAACCAATATCCTCTGAGTTATTGCCACCTCTCCAGACCACTAGAAAAAAAGAGGCCATTAAGAGGAAACAGGCAGGCTGCTGTTTTCCCAAGCTCTTTAGACCTGCAGGTCTCCCATTTCCTTCCTGAGAGAATGTCTGGGAGACCCTCCCTAAATCTCTACTTTCCAAATCCTCCCAGAACTCACTTCCCACCCCTTTGAGACAATCTATCGTTATGTCCCTCAATGAGCTCAGGCTCCCCCCACTTTGCAAAAAAATAAATCAACGAAGTGGTTGTCTTATGAGCATCTGGCAATTTCAGCTTGCTTCCATGAAATTCTAAAGCCCTGAGTGAAAAAAACAAAATTCTTAGCTACCTTGGAATGGGAAGGGAAAAGTACCAATAGTTGCAAAAACTTGGTAAA
The DNA here is from genome assembly GCA_023783475.1 of Daubentonia madagascariensis. Taxonomy (NCBI): domain Eukaryota; kingdom Metazoa; phylum Chordata; class Mammalia; order Primates; family Daubentoniidae; genus Daubentonia; species Daubentonia madagascariensis. Next base: position 32,911,181 of record JAKFHU010000978.1, read on the forward strand.
ATTAATATATCATTTTATTCTGCTCTACTGCCAACAAGGTAGTTACTGTCTTCCTTTTTCTCCTTCCTGTTTTTAATTTATATTATTAGCCTTGTGCTAGATTATACTATAGGAAATATTGAAGAAAAAGCCTAAAAGAACAGCTTGAGCTGGGAAAGAAGACCAAAAATTGTTGAGGAATAATGCAGAAAAAGGGTTTCCTATAGGCTGGTTACTATTTGAATGATATGGCAGTGGCTCTGAGGACCCTGTTTATATTTAACTTGGGATGGCTCTTCATATGGGCTGATGTTGATGAGTCAGTTTTAAAAAGGAACTGTTATTCCTAAGAACTGCATACTTCATCTGGGATGGTGTTGACCACAAGAGAAGGATCTGCCAGCACTACATACATGAGAATATGGAAAAATAGAAACCAAGACTAGTAAACTTATACTGGGTAGGCCGGGTACCTGTGACTAAACTTGTCAATCTTGTTCTAACACTAAGGATAATTGAGTAAATTCTTTGCTTATTCTCATATTAAGCTTATGACACCTAATTTAGTGGAAAGAGAAATAAATTGTAAAATTGACCAGCTGGCTGTTTTTGTTTCTATCTTTGAGTTATTTCTGATTGTAACAACAATGGTCTAACTTGAATGAGAGAAACAGAAATCTTGTATTTGAATATGAAGCTATACTAATTCCTCCATTTCACAAACTTATTGAGCACTTACCCAGGTGTTGTGAGGTTTAAAAAAATAAAAGACATTGTCTCTTCTGTTAACAATCAAGTAGCTATCAAATTCTTTTATGAAATTCATTTAATTTGATCATTAAGGAAAGGAACGTAGAGTGGATTTGCTCTATCAGCCAGCAGGTGGGAATAATTTGAGTTTTGGGGATCTTTCCCTAAAATGACACAATAAAGGGGGTTGCTCACCCTCACATCTTGTAAGCATGGCACCTACCTGGACCATTGTCTGAGAGGATGTAATCAATGAGCATCTCACTCATCATGGTATTGAATGAACACATGCTTGGGGTAGACAGATCTTCATTCAAATTCAAACCCACAGTAGCTCATATGTGACATTAATCTTTACATGCCTCCATTTCCTGAGAAGTTCTGATGATCTACCTTGTAGGATTGGTAGAAGTGAGTGAGACAGCTAATATAGGCACCTTGATCTAGAGAAGGAACTCCAAAAACATCAATTTCCACCACCACCACCCAACACACACACACACACACACACACACTTTATTCTATTCATGCAGTCAATAAACAAACATTTATTGAGCACCTATAATATGGAGGTCTCTTTGCTGGGCAGTAGGGATACAAATATAAATAGCATCTAATCCCTGCTTTAAGGAATTTGTCTCCTATTGCACTTAATAGGGGAGAGGACTTGACTTAAAGTCTTCCACTTGGAGGGAAAAAAGGCAGGCTGAGAGACTGGGAATGGGGAGTTGTCAAGAGGTGCAGAGAAAATAAGGCCAAATTTCTTTTTGGATTTCAGTCCTTCAGGCTGAGTGGTGGGTTTGTGGCAAGGAATATGATTTTGCCTTACTCTTCTCAGATGCAGCTGAGAGAGCTGCATCTAAAGGGAACTCTTATTTCCTATATTATCTGTTCCCTGACATCTTCAATTTCCATCAAGGGCCTTTGGCAATTGTCTGCTTTGCCTTCATCTTGAAACTAACTTCCTGAGAAGGTGCAAGATGCAGTAAACACATGGCCTGAATGCTTGGCACTGTCCTTCCCAGTTGGGTGCCCTGATGTGAGGCAGTCAAGTGGTCATGCTGTCTTTGCCCTGAGACACAGAAAGACACAGGGCCCAGAAGAGATAATTGTCTATCCAGGTCCTCTTTGCCTTCTCTAATTATTGGGAGCATTCATAGTTTGCTTGCCATTTCGACTTTGAATAAAGCTAACCAGACTTACGGTAGAAGAAACAGGGTGAGATTCACGAGGGTACTTCTGTCCCTTTCCTCCAGAGCTGTGGTCCCCAACCCCCGGGCTGCATTTCGTGGTCTGTTAGGGACTGGGTCACAGAGCTCTGTCGCTTCCGCCTCCCGCTCCCCTCCGCTCCCGCCCATGGAAAAATTTTCTTCCATGAAACTGGGTCCTTGGTGCCAAAAAGTTTGGGGACCATTGCTCCAGAGGAGTCAGGCAGCAGGAAGCACCAATGGGCCTCAAAAAGACTCTTTCTAATTCACTGTGAACCCAAAAGCAGTGACAATAAAGCATCAGAGAGTAAATACTGGTTTGTATGTGTGCATGTGTGTGTGTGAAAGAGAGAGACAGAGACAGAGACAGAAATGGAGACAAAGGCAGAGAGACAGAGACAAAAAATCAACAGCTATCAGCTATTGCACTGTTCTGAAGTAGAAGTGTTTTTACTTAAAAAAATTTCAAAAAGTAATCCAAAATAAATGTGAACACGTATACTTCAGCAACCAAGAGCATTTTCTCAGAGGAATGTCTCCTGAGGAAAATTTGAAGTTTTTGCTTCTGGCCAGACTGGAACCTGTGCCTGCGCTCACCTTACCCTGCCAAAGCTTTGATCCTAAAGAAACACTTCGGTATTTCAAACTCAAGCCCACAATAGCAGACCTTGTGGTGGATGTATTTCACATTTGTGATATTCCTAATTCACACTAACTTTCTCAAACCACATTCAGTATGAGGTACATACCACATGTCCATTCCCATTTTCCCAACGCTCAGCCGCTGCCCCTACCACTGCAAACTGTTTTTTTCATCAAACTTCCTACTCATTCACCATGCTTCAAGAGCTCATAAAATTTCAAATCTCCTTGAAAGCATTTCCCACTTAAGCTGGAACTGAGATGGAATTTTCTCCAGCTTTGGAGTTCCAAGATGAAACACACCTTCAACCACACCAAAAATGGCAACTACCACAATTTGAGTTTCAGTGTTACCTTCCCTAGAGCTCAAAGCATTCTTAAAGATCATTATACTTTGTTGGTGTAACATTCTACTAGATTAAAAAAAAAAAAAGGAAGGTATTGTTTTCTCACTTAGCAAAGAGCAAAACTGGAGTAAGCATTGAGTGGCATGTCTACGATCCCTTACAGTGATCCACAACCGTTTTGGCACCAGGGACCGGTTTCACAGAAGACAATTTTTCCATGGATGGGGTGGGGGTAGGTGGAGCTCAGGCGGTGATGCATAGCCGGTTCCTAACAGGCCACAGACCAGTACCAGGCAGTGGCCCGAAGATAGGGGACTCCAGCGGATCATCATAATCCCAAGGCAGGGCAAAGAGAGAACCTGCTGACTCTCAAAAATAATGATCTACACGCTCCAGGCTGAAAGCTTCCTTGGACTCTGCAGTATCTTAGTTGTTACTGAACTTTATGACCATGGATTTTTCTTTGTTTTTATTCTCAGATGGATGTTAAAATTATTTGAAAATACTCCCTCCTCTAAAACATATATCCATTTCCCTCTTTCCAAACACCTATATATTTTTCCCACCATGCTGCTAGGGCTGTGCCTGAAATTCTGAATGTGGGAGTTGGAGAAAAGGGGAATTTCCTGCTTTCTCCTCCTCTGCCCTCATACTTGTCTGCTGGAAATGAAGGAAACTGATACTTGTTAATTATCTAATGCAAGATGCATTTAATTTCATTTAATTTTTATAACAACCTTACTTTAGCTTAATCTCTTCTCAGAAAGATTAAATGCCTTATCTATATTTTCATAGCTTGCAAAATTCAAGGATGAAAGAATGCAGGGCTGAAAAGCCTTGCAAGATGCTGGGCTGATCTATGAACACCCAAGGTTTCACCAATTCCAAAACCTACATATTGTTTCTGCTCTTTTTCTTTCAATTTCATTCATTTTAAAGAGATTTAGGCCATCCTAATCTCCTTTGGATAGATTCTCAAAAATGAGGTCATTGAGTGCCTTTATCCTTATTAAGGACACTGAGGTTTTAAAGTTTTGTTCTATTTTTCTTTTTTTTTTAAACATGAAGTTGGCTGAATTAACATTCTTATTCCAGAGGCTGGGAGTAAGTAAGATGAAAGCCAAGAGTCTGACTTATTTCTTCAGAAATTCATTCAAATTATACAAAGCTATTCATTGACTTGGCCTTTCCCTCCCAAAGAAGACCTTAACTTAGAATGGTTTGATTTCATTGCTAGTGATTGGGAGAGTTTATTGCATAGAAACAAACCATATGATCCCTTGTAGGAATATGAAAGCCATCACCAGCTGAGATGACCCATGAAGAAAATGGGTGAAAAGCATTCTATAAAGGAAGAATCTGTAAGAGAAGTTTTTTTTAGAGGAAGAAAATGATTGTTAGAAGTAGTAGTATGTCTTTGGCTATATATGTCTTTTGATCTCTTTAGATAGTTTCTGCAGGGTGGAACTTAAAGATAATTTTTTTTCCTCAATCTGATGCACATAATCATTACAGGAAAAATGTTTAGACTAAAAAGCAAGCACATATAATTCCACCCACCCAGATATAATGGCAATAAACACTTGATATATGAACCTCCACCCTTTTTCTCTGCATATGTAGTTTAACATAAATAGAATCATAGCATAATACACTTATGAAACTTTCTTTTTAATTTAGTGTTATGAATATCAATTGATATCAGTGAGAAAACATCTATAACAATAATTACATTCTTCATAGTATGATATTGTGTGCTGTACCATAAGTTACTTAACCTGTTTTTTGGAATTAGACAACGAGACCGTTTCCAATTTTTCAATTGTAAATAGTGATACAAGGAATGCCAACAAAATCATCTGCATAAGGGAAAAATGAGAAATAGCAATATATGTCTGGAAATGAAACTATTTATTACATTAAAGATATAAACATTTTAAGGCTTTTGATAGAGGTTCCCAAGTTATTTGTGTGAAAATTGTACTATACACAACAGTATATGACAGTGTCCATGTCCCTAAACCCACAGATTGATAGAAATATATGTCATTTCATTGTTTTAATACACATTTCTTTGATTAGCAATAACATTGAATAACTTTTACTATGCACGTTGGCTATATGTATTTCTTCTTTCATAAATGGCTTATCATCTTTTCTTGCCTACTATTTTCTACCCTAGTATTAGTCTTTCATTTACTGATTTGTAGAAACTCTCATCATTTTAAATGTAGTAACACATTATAATAAATATTGCAAATATGTTTTTCCAGTTTGTCTTTTTTTCTCTTAATTTTACTTATGGTATTTTATGCAACAAACTGAGGTTTTATATTGGATATAGTCAAATCTATCAGAATTTCCTTATTTGCTTTTTCACTGTGGTTTCAGGCTTAGACAATTCTGAGGATTTTAAGTCAACTTTGAAAAAGTCGAACTTTTGATACATAAGCTCTCTCTTCATTCAAAATTTTCATATGTCTTTACTTATGAAATTGGTTATCAAACTATGTGTCAATGGAACATCATTTTTCCATAATTTTAGTCAGGGTGCTGTGCCATTACATATGAATAGTAGCAGTCTTTCCAATTTTCAGAAAAATAAATTTAACAGAATATCTTTCAATTCTAAAGTTTCCCACCACATTTTCTCTTAAATGTTTGGTGCTGCTACTTATTGCCTTTATTAATATCTAATAAAACCTGGTGTCATATTTTATATTCTGTTATTTCAAATTTAATATGTCAGTATTATATGGTATTGTGCAAAGATTGTTATTACTTCCAGATGTTCTACTAACTGACAAGTTCAAGAATCTCTAGTATATGGTACATGTTTGTTACAATTAAAAACCGAAAGGGTGGTAATGTTCACAACACAGAAAAATGAGAAAACTGAAGACTAAGGGTCCTAATTAACAATTACTTCTTACCTTCTTTAAATCTCTGCCTTGGTTACCAACATCACTGACAAATGTATTCAATGAATGGGATTACCACACTCTTGAAATTGTCATTTTCTGATGGGCTCAAATAACTTCCTTAAAGGAAAGATATTTTTTAACCATAAAAATTATTATTAATTCCCATGAATGGGACAAAGGAAATTTATTCTTGGTTTTTTAATGCTTCCAGAGGCAATCTTTATTGCTGTACCGGGTCTGTGAAGAACATATACAAAGGCACCTCTCAACTGGCACTCACAAATAGAAGCTTTGAAAATATTCACCTATAAAATGCATGCATTTCCTGAACTGGTAGCCGCTTTATTCAACAGACCATTAAAAACCCATTTAGAGGACCTCTCACAAGCTCATGTGCACTACAGGTACTTAATGCTGGCGAACCCAGCATAGCAAGAAATAAAACAAAACAAAAAATTGGACCAACCTCTACTAAAATTTATGGAGAAAAAAGCTCTCTCCCCAAACCCAAATTTCCTCCAACACTAACACTCTTATAAAGAACAGGTAATGTGACAAAATTGCCCCACTTCCAATTCCCCAGCCCAAATCCAACACCCAGCCTGCCCTCCAAGTATCAATCATCAGCCCAGGCAAGGCAAATGAACTTTTAATCAATAACAGCTACTGTTTCTTGTACCAGGACTGTTTATGATTAAAAGGGGAAAAAAATTAAACCAATCCTGATGTGAATGTTTTCCCTCTTGAAGAAAAAAGCAACACCCTGTGTCAAAGAAAGAGATGTAGTTTCACGTTTTAAAAATACATTAAAATAAAATAAATTTGGAATTGTTTTTGTGCTCATTAGCCATAGACAGAAAAGTAACTGTGGGACGCTATGGATGGATGAATCACGTTAGACGAGTGCCTCCATTCTATGTCATCACACCATTGTATTATTTTCTGTTTACATTCATACATTAGTATAGATTAAGAGAACTAGAAGAGAATTTAGGGAACATCTGTCCAAAGATGGCTGCCTTGGGAGACCTGTCACTGGAGCTGTTCAGGTTTAGGTAAAAGGGCCAATCAACTGGGAAGTTGTAGAGGAAATTCAAACAATAGAAGGGATTTTAGACTATATTGGTAGATGAGACTGATCATATATGGGCACCTACTATGTAGAACCTACAAAAGTAGGTCTGCTCTGGTTGAAGATTCTTGCCCCTTTCCCTATTCATATAGTAGTAGAAATAAAACAAAGCAAAATATTGGACCAACATCTACTAAAACTAACAGAGAAAAAAAACTCTCTCCCTAAACCCAAATTTCCTCCAACACTAACACTCTTATAAAGAACAAGTAATATAACAAAATTAAAAAAAGAAGTAGCCCTGGTCTGGAATCTCCAGGGTTCTGCTGAAAAGGTTTTTGAACCCAAGCACCAGAGACCTTTAAGCCCTCTGGGTGTTCTGATTCTTCCCCCAGTGTTCCTTCCATTCCCCTAGGCCACATCCATGTAGGTCTGACTAAACACCATAAATTCTAATAATACTGGTGTTCAGGTCTCTCTGCATCTTGAGTCTCCCTTTAGCCAGAGAGAAATCAAACTGGACTCTTTATGAAGACTGTTGCATTATTTTGGCATGTTTGTATGAAACCAGAAATAACTTCCATGAAGGTTACTAAACGAAATCATCTTTCACCTAATTGGGAAAGGCTACACAGGCTTGTGCCCAATTTTAAAGAGTAATGTCATTGGGAGGGAAACGATGATGGCAGTGATTTCTTGACTGTTTTCTTTTACAGTTTGCTGAAATGGAACAAATCAATCCTGTCTTGATTATTTATAAAACCTTAACACCAATGGGGTGTTGTGAACTAGTGAAACCAGGCACAAGGAATGTGGAAACTTTCATTTCTAAACTGCTGGCACACAGACATGCATTAGTGTAGCTTTCAAAGGGCATTGAAGAAATGAGTTTTCTCCCTCCAACAACTGTTTGCGGAGAATAAGCATTTGCACCTAATTATTCACCATTAAAACTGGCAACCAGGGAAAGGATTCAGCAAAGAAGCCCACGTTTTTGAAGAACAAGGACACTATATTCTCATATGTACCCTGTGCAAAGAACACAGTCATTGTAGGCCCTTAAAAAATAGTGACCATGTGACTAGTAACACAAATGATTTTGTAGCAGACTTATAGGGTATATTTAATTCTTTTACTACCTCTATGAAATCAACATTTTCCACATGTTACAGATGAGGAAACCAAGTTTCCCAAGTATCAAATGACTTGTTCAAAGCCATATAACTCATAATCAAAACAGTCAGGATTTGAATTCAGGTCTATGTCTAAATTCCAAGTTCTCTTCCATTTTCTAAGAAATATTTTTCCAGAAAGTGATGGAAGAAATTCTGTCTATATTAAATACAGTATCAACTTGGTGTATGAATAAAAGTTTTGATGTCCGTCAGCCACAGTAACCATGCTGTGCCTGCTGTGTTCTTCTCCTGCTCTGGTGCCCCTTTTATGAATAGCTGATATTCATATCATCCTCAAAACTCCTGAAGACCCAACCACTGTCATCTCTTCCAGTGTTCTCTATGAGGACACTGGTACCTGTGCTAAAGGTAGCATCTCCTAGGGCCTCCCAAGCTTCCAAGTCTTAAGATGAAACTGAAGGTCATGAATCCACTCTGTGGAGAAGTCATGCTCTACTATGGCACTGAGTGTCTAAGAAATAGGGCTCCTTCAGCTTGGATTAGTGGCCCCTCTTTCCACAGGGCTTAGGCTTGTGTCTCTGTGTCTGGGACAAAAGGTGCAGTAGATTCCATACTCTTTTCCAAGTCCCACTTTTGTCCTCTGGGACTCCAGCTACCCAGATGGCTCTAACTCCTGCCTATGGCCTTTACTACTTGGCTGAGAGTTTATGTGTGGCTCAGAAAATTCAGAAAATTTATTTTTCTGAAAAAATGGAAAGACTGCTATCATTCATATGTAATGGCACAGCACCCTGACTAAAATTATGGAATAATGGTGTTCCATTGACACATAGTTTGATAACCAGTTTCAAGTGACAACAGCTCAGTGACCCTAATTTGCTGAAGGCTCTTGATTTAGAAGAAGAAATCCATGTGGCTCATCAGCATCATGACCTGCACAGTCAAGTGGTCAAGGAATAAAGAAAAATATTAGAATAATCTGGTCTGAATATAAAAGCAAGAGCTAATATCTCTTTCCCTTAATGTGTCTGCAACCTTGGAATGTAAATTTAAACATGTGTGTGCTCAGATGTCAGTCACTAATGATAAGCTGTCTGGAAATTCAATGATAGCATGTCAGACTCTAGGTAGGGAGGTGGAATTTTCCATTACCAAGGTCATTACTCATTATGTTTAGTGCCTTGGACACTGTGGGTCTTTATATGTGACAAAGTGAGTCAGAGGGAAGGGCATTTGAAAAACAGAAGAAAAATAGAAATGTCTACCTTTAGTACTGACATTAAACCTACATGAGCAAGGACTCCTGACCCGAGCACAGGGCCCCATACATTATGGGTCCCTGTGCTTTAGAGAGTTTTCCTTCAAATAAAATTTTCTAATCCCTTTCCACTGCTTAGGTCCAGGTAGGGCCCAAACTGTCATTCAGGCAAGGCTTTCCATGCCCAGCCAGGGACTCTCATGGATCTTGGTCAAATCTCTATCCCATGTGTAGGGTCAATGAGATGCCCCAAGGAGCTCTGGGACTCCCATTTATAAGGTTACCCCAGGTCCCCAGGGGCTGAGCTGGCAAGCTGATCACTCCCACTTGCTAGTGTTGAATTTCTTTTGCAGGGCTGCATGAGATTGGGCCTCCAGAATGGGGCTGAAGCAGTGATTTGGGGTGACTCAAATTGTTTATATAGACACAGACCCCAGATACTTTTCCAGAGCTTCACATATCCTACAGTGAACCTGCCTGCCTTCAAGGAGTGGGCCATTTATAAAAGTAGATTTTTTCCTAGGGAGCGTCTTAACCTGATGACTTGCACTCCAACACAACATTATTTTAAGCAACGGTTCTTCCCATCATGCCTTCCCAGAGGCTAGCATAGTGCTAAGCATGTCATAGACATGAAAGACGTACTTGATGGATATTAAGGCCTCTTCTTTCTTTCCATCCATTCCCCCAATAATTATTTCTTCTAATATATTATTTCCTGCTTGTAGACCACAGGTAGATTCCCAGAGTTTCCAAAGCACAGTGGATGGGAGATCAATAACATTATTAAAATACCACTCTTGGAAAAGCCTTTGTACGAATGTGGCCTAATAAGCAAGGACAACTGCATTGGAGGAGGTAAAATGAACGAATCTAAGAATTAAGACTCACATGTAGGAGGAAACTCTGATACAAGCTTCAAGTAAAACAATATTTTTATTTACCCAGAATTATAAAAATAGAGAAGCAGAGCAGACAACTTTAATCCCTCTGAAAAAAAGCACACGTTGCTCAACAGAATGCCAAGAATATAAAATTTGTCCAATTATGTTTTTATACTTGAGAAAGCATAGAAAGTTATTATCCTGCTACAGCTTTATTTGAAAATAAAATTTAGCATTTTTCCTGATTATAATAGATTAGGCTTTCTGTCATCATTGTGCTCTTGTAGTTGTTTACAAGAGACACATGAGAAGGGGGCAGTGATTGTAAGGTGCATATCTACTTTAATTGGCACTAGGAAATGATCAAAAATGGAGGCAGTTTTAGGGACCAACTATCTCTCTCTCTCTCTCTTCCCCCCTTTTTTATCCCTCTCTTTCCTTCTCCCATCACCCTTGAAAGGTGGACCCATCTCAAGATTCACCAACCAATCTAAGGTGAGGTACCATTGAGTCAGGTAACAATCCCTGGACCAATCAGAGGATCACCTGTGACCAAAAAACAGCTGCTTGCTGAACAAGGCTGTGAGTGTGGCAGTTTAATTTTGAAGGGAAGGTTGGATACTGAGTTAGATATATCAATTCTAAATATAAATATTTAGAAAATAAAGATATAAAGGAAAATAATTTTCCTTTATAAAACCACATCTAGCAATAACTGCCATGAATATTTGAACAGATTTCATTCAAATTTCAATATTGGCATGTATACTCTCAATATTTTTCACTAATTTTGTATAGTGTAATTTTATTTTATAACTTGCATTTTAGTCACATATATGTTTGCACATCACTACTGATATTCTGTTATTTAATGACTATAAAATGGCTATCAAATAAATGTACCACAATGTACCTACTCAATCCCCTTTTTTGAATTTTACAATATTTCTCATTGTTTTTTCTTTTTTAAACAAAGATATAGTGAGTGAACAAGTTTGCAGCTAAGACTTTGTAGGCATGTATGATTTCCTTAGGATACATTTCTTCAACTGGAATTGCTAAGTCAAAGAGGATGAACTTTCTATTTTAAGCTATTGACAAATACTACCATTTTACAGAAATAGTTATGCTAGTTTAAAATCTTAGATGCTGTTTATGAAGTATCTCTTTCTTCATACTCTGAATACAAGGTATTATGCCTCTCTCTGTTTTTCATTTCTTACTACATTTCATTAATTATCCACTTGCTATTTAAAAGAGAAGATTTCTGCCTTCAGTTTGATCGATCCCTTGGAGATAAATATCTCTACAAATCAGCCTCTTTTCAAGTTTCACCGAGAATATAGGGATATAAATCTCATGGAGCTCTATAGAAGAGACCCTTCTATGCTAGTTTTGATGCCTGGATATTTGTGTGGGTCTGAGCATTGGCTATTTCTGGTATATTCAAAGATTAGGAGTTTGTTATGTGAATGAATCTTCTTTGCCTTAAAAATTGTTCTACATAATAACATGCACTTAATTATGTTTTACTCTAAAGCAAAGTGCATAGAAGATAGTATTGGTTGGTTGATTGGTTCACTGGTTGGTTGGTTAGAGAAGAAAATCCACAATTTCTCTAGAGCATTCTTTTAATCAAACTGCTAGAGTGCTGATGACTCAGTAAAGCATCAGTAAAGTCAATACTCTACATTGAAAATCTTCTTGAGACACAAAAAGGCTCTTCGGTAAGAGAGAAGGCTGGGCATTTCTTCCCTTTTCCTTAAATTTTTTGTTGTTGTAATTCATTATTTTTCTTGGATCAGATCTCTTAGGAAAGATGTGGCTGTTTAAGTAATTGCTTACTTTTGCACACTCCCCCAGGTTCAAGGGCAGAGCAATTCAATTGCACACTGTTTAATGCTCTGCTTCCAAAAAGCACTGTTCCCATTGGTTGGTTTGTTCCTTTCTTCTGCTCTTTGCCCACCGGAGTTTTTCACATCAGAATCAGTCTCTGGATTCCTCTCTATCCAATCTCATTTGCTTCTTACTAAACCCAGAGCTCTTTTGAAAATACTTGAATAAATACCTTTGATCCCTTCATGTTTTTCTAGGGTTTCCCAGTTTCTTCCAAACACTCAGATGACAGATTTCTGGGAGCAGCCAGTCCTACTCAGAGACACTATAAGCTGACAATGTCATCTGAAAAGTTTTTTAGGGACCCTCAGAAGCAGGGGGCCACATTGGTGCTTCATTTCTCTGTAAGTGAGTCAAGAAAGGCAGGACTTTCCGATGCATGCTCCTTCCATCCTGCAAATAAAGTGTTCTCACAGAAGCAATGAGCCTCAATAAAAACACAAGCAACTTCAGAGTGCCTATTTTCCCTTGGTCCATGCTCTCCCAAGATCTTTCTTTCTTATCAGAGCAGCTCTTCTTGATGTCATTATAATTTTCTGGGTGAACATCCTGAGGCCCTAGGACCTTTCTACCTGTGCAGAAGAACTATCAAGCTCTCCAGGGCTAAAAGTGAAGATTCAAGTCTATACTCACATTCACATAGAGATTTGAAGGTTTCACTGAGGTAGAGAGATGCACTAGGGGAAAGAGCAAGGTGTGGGAGCTTCTGAAACTCACTTTGCTTTCACTTCATTGTATCTTGGAGGACAGCATTAAGTACATTTTGAGGCTTTAGATTCATCATTTGTAAAATTAAAGAGTTAAAGTTATCAGAAATTTTCTTATCTTCCCAAGTGTGAATTATGATTTTAACCAGAAGTGGATAGCACATTTAATTCAGAAAGAAAAAGTTTAATGTGGCAATATAATTTTGTACTTGGAAAATAACATTGGAAAACATTCAGGTACTTTTTCATAATATAAACCATGCAAAATAAAGCTTGGTAGCACAGTTTTGGTGGTGAGGCATAGGTTTTCAAGTCTGAGCAATTACAGAATAGATAGCCCTGATGTATTTAGGTCATGGCCACAAGCACAAGTTGGCTCTGCCTCCTGCTAGGTGATCATGGTTAAGTTCACCTTGCTGTGGTCAGCTACAAATTCTTAATATAAACAATTAAACTAAACTAAAAGACAAAAATACAAAGCAAAACAAAAAAATACCATAGATAATAATGGTATCTCCTTTATACTTGGGAACATTAAAGACAAAGTATGTGAAGTGTTTTTGCTTAGTAGTTGGCACAAAGATAATCCTCACTGATTACCATTAATATTATTTTGCTTGCTAGATCTAAAAGTTTATCATGTACATTGTTTGAACTCTCATCATCTAATTTGATCAGTTTCTTCCTTTTTGTAGGGATACATTTCTTTTTGTTTATTTTTGTTTGTTTTTTTAATTTAAATTTTTTTTATTTCAAAATATTACAGGGGTACAAACATTTAGGTTGCATATATTGCCTTTGCCCTGCTTGAGTCAGAGTTATAAGCATGCCGCTCCAACATCACACCCATTAGGTATGAATATACCCATTCCCTCCTCCCCCCTCCCTCCTGCCCAACACCCGATGAATGTTACTTTCATATGTGCATATAAGTGTTGATCAATTAGTATCAATTTGATGGTGAGTATATGTGGTGCTTGTTTTTCCATTCTTTTATTAATCCACTCATGGATTGATGGGCACTTGGGTTGTTTCCACATCTTTGTAATTGTGAATTGTGCTGCTATAAACATTGGTGTGCAGATGTCTTTATTATAGAACATCTTTTTTTCCTTTGGGTAAATACCCAATAGTGGGATTGCTGCATGAAATGGTAGTTCTACTTTTAGTTCTTTGAGATATCGCCATATTACTTTCCATAGAGGTTGTCCTAGTTTGCAGTCCCACCAGTGTAGGGATACATTTCAACATCTTTCTCTTTGCAAGTTTGTTTTCAATATTGTGTGTATATATATGTACACATATATATATATATTTTTTAATTTCAGAATATTATGGAGGTACAACACTTTGGCTATATATTGCCCATGCACTGCCCGTGTCAGAGCTATAATCAGGGTCATCCCCCAAACTGTGCTTCCTGCATCCATTCAGTGAGAGTTTTCCCATCCCCTCCACCCCCCTCCCGCCTGCCCGCTCCCTGATGAATATTATTGCCCTGTGTGATGTAAGTGTTGATCAGTTAGTACCAATTTGACGGTGAGTACCAGTGGTGCTTGTTTTTCCATTCTTGTGACACTTCGCTTCAAAGAATGGGCTTTAGCTCCAACCAGGATAATACCAGATGTGTTAATTCACCATTGTTTTTTATTGCTGAGTAATACTCCACGGTATACATATGGCACATTTTATTAATCCACTTGTGTATTGATGGGCACCTTGGTTGTTTCCACATCTTCACAATTGTGAATTGTGCTGCTATAAACATTTGCCTGCAGATGTCTTTATTACAGAATGTCTTTTTTTCCTTTGGGTAAATACCCAGTAGTGGGATTGCTGAGTCAAATGGTAGTTCTACTTTTAATTCTTTGAGGTATCTCCATATTACTTTCCACAGAGGTTGTACTAATTTGCAGTCCCACCAACAGTGTATGAGTGTTCTTATCTGTCCACATCCCCACCAACATTTGTTGTTTGTGGATTTTTTGATATGAGCCAATCTCACTGGAGTTAAGTGATATCTCATTGTGGTTTTGATTTGCATTTCCCTGATAATTAGAGAAGTTGAGCACTTTTTTATATGTTTGCTGGCCATTATTCTGTCTTCTTTGGAAAAGTTTCTGTTCATGTCCTTTGCCCATTTTTTAATAGGGTTGCTTGATTTTTTTCTTGTTGATTTTCCTAAGTTCTGTATAGATTCTGGTTATCAGCCCTTTATCAGAGGTGTAGCATGCAAATATTTTCTCCCGTTCTGTAGGTTGTCTGTTCACTCTAGTGATACTTTCCTTGGCTGTGCAGAAGCTTTTTAATTTGATCAGATCCCATGTATTTATTTTTGTTGCTGCTATAATTCCTTTGGGGGACTTCGTCATAAATTCTTTGCCTAGGTCAATGTCCATAAGAGTTTTCCCAACATTATCTCGAGAATTCTTATGGTTTCATGCCTTAGGTTTAGATCTTTTATCCATTGTGAGTTGATTTTTGTGAGAGGTGAGAGGTATGGGTCCAGTTTCAGTCTTCTACATGTGGCCATCCAGCTTTCCCAGCACCATTTATTGAATAGGGAATCTTTTCCCCAGTGTATGTTTCTCTGGAATTTGTCAAAGATCAGGTGACTGTATGAGGTTGGTTTTATATTTGAGTTCTCAGTCCTGTTCCATTGGTCTACGTCTCTGTTCTTGTGCCAATACCATGCTGTTTTGGTTACTATAGCCTTGTAGTATAGTTTGAAGTCTGGTAGATAGATGCCTCCCAATTTGTTCTTTTTGCTTAAGATTGCTTTGGCTAGACGGGGTCTTCTCTGGTTCCACATGAAGAGTAGAATTATTTTTTCTAGATCGGCAAAAAATGATGTTGGTATTTTGACAGGGACTGCATTGATTCTGTAAATCACTTTAGGTAGCAAAGCCATTTTTACTATGTTGATTCTGCCTATCCAAGAGCATGGTAGGGTTTTCCATCTGTTTACATCCTCTGCAATTTCTATTCTCAGTGTTTTGTAATTCTCTCTATGTAAGTCTTTGACCTCCTTAGTTAGATATGTTCCTAAATATTTAATTTTCTTTGGTGCTATTGTGAAAGGTATTGCATCTTTAATATGTTCCTCGGCTTGATTGTTATTAGCATATATGAAGGCTATGGACTTGTGTGTATTAATTGTGTACCCTGAGACTTTGCTGAATTCATTTATCAATTCCAGTATCTCTTGGTTGAACCTTTGGGGTTTTCTATGTATAATATCATATCGTCCTCAAATAGTGAAAGTTTGACCTTTTCTGCCCCCATCTGGATGCCCCTGATTCCTCTGTCTTGTCTGATTGCTCTGGCTGGGACTTCCAGCACTATGTTGAATAGCAGTGGAGATAGTGGGCAACCTTGTCTAGTTCCTGTTTTGAGGGGGAATGCTTTCTATTTTTCCCCATTCAGTATGATATTGGCTGTGGGTTTATTGTACATGGCTTTAATAGTTTCGAGGTATGAGCCATCTATGCCTATACTGTTAAGAGTTCTTATCATAAAAGTGTGCTGGATTTTGTCAAAAGCCTTTTCTGCATCTATTGAAAGGATCATATAATCTTTGTTCTTGCTTTTATTTATATGGTGAAATAACTTTTTAGATTTGCGTATTTGCATCTTGGGAATGAAGCCCACCTGATCGTGATGAATTTTTTTTTGATGTACATTTGAATTTGGTTTGCTAGGACTTTATTGAGAATTTTTGCATCTATATTCATAAGGGATATTGGTCTGTAATTTTCTTTTCTTGTTGTGTCCTTTCCTGGCTTTGGTATCAAGGTGATATTGGCTTCGTAGAATGAGTTTGGGAGGATTCCATCCTTCTGGATATTTACAAATAATTTCTGCAGTATAGGCACCAGTTCTTCTTTGTAGGCTTGGTATAATTCAGGTGAGAACCCATCTGGTCTGGACATTTTTTTGTGGGAAGATTTTTTATTACTGCTTCGATTTCGGTGCTTGATATTGGTCTGTTTAGAAATTCTGTTTCTTGCTGATTGAGCCTAGGGAGGTAGTGTGTTTCTAAGAATTTATCCATTTCCTCCACATTTTCGTGTTTGTGGGCATAGAGGTTTTTGTAGCATTCGAAGATGATGTTTTGTATTTCCATGATATCAGTTGTGACTTCTCCTTTTTCATTTCTAATTGAGGTTATTAGAGTCCTTTCCTTTCTGCTTCTGGTCAACCTGGCAAGTGGCCTGTCTATTTTGTTTATCTTTTCAAAGAACCAACTTTTCATTTTATTAATCTTCTGTATTGTTCTCTTGTTCTCAATTTCATTTAATTCTGCTCTGATCTTGGTTATTTCTTTTCTTCTGCTGGCTTTAGGATTGCTTTGCTCTTCCTTTTCCATTTCCTTAAGATGATTCATTAGTTTACTGATTTGTGACCTTTCTGTCTTTTGGATGTGGGCATTTAAGGCAATAAGTTTTCCTCTCAGGACTGCTTTTGCTGTATCCCACAGATTTTGATAACTTGTGTCCCCATTATCGTTTAGTTTGAAGATTCTTTTGATTTCCCTTTGAATCTCCTCCTTGACCCAACAGTCATTCAGGAACAGATTGTTTAATGTCCATGTTTTTGGATGAAGATGTGAGTTTCTGTTGGAATTGATTTCTAATTTTATTCCACTGTGGTCTGAAAAGATACATGGTATGATTTCTATTTTTTTGAATTTGTTTAGATCTGTTTTGTGACCTAGGATGTGGTCAATTTTAGAGAAAGTTCCATGAGCTGATGAGAAGAATGTATATTCAGTGTTATTTGGGTGGAGTGTTCTGTAGATATCTGTTAGGCCCAAATGTTCTAGAGTCCTGTTTAGGTGCTTTGTTTCTTTGTTTATTTTTTGTTTGGAGGATCTGTCCAGTTCTGTAAGTGGGGTGTTGAAGTCCCCTGCTATTACGGCATTGCTATTTATTATGTTGTCTAGATCAAGCAGTATTTGCTTTATGTACCTGGGCGCTCCTGTGTTGGGTGCATTAATGTTTAGGATTGTTAAATCCTCTTGTAAGATTTTCCCCTTCACCACTATATAGTGTCCATTTTTGTCCTTCTTTACTTTTGTTGCTTTCAAGTTTATATCATCTGAAATAAGGATGGCTACTCCAGATTTCTTTTGGTTTCCATTGGCCTGGAAAATTGTATTCCATCCTTTCACCTTGAGTCTGAGTGCGTCTTTGTGTGTAAGGTGTGTTTCCTGAAGACAACAGATACTTGGCTTGTATTTTTTAATCCATTCAGCCAGCCTATGTCTCTTCAATGGGCAATTCAAGCCATTCACATTTATTGACAGAATTGATATCTGGAGTAGATTTCTGTTTATTCTATTGGGTGGTGTCTTTTGTTTTACCTCTTGTGTCATTGTGGAATCTGGGTTCTGTAGTTTTAGCTTTTGCATAGTTTTACATTGGTGGGTGTCTGTTGTGCTGGTTAGTGTACAATGCAGTTCTAAGCACTTCTTGCAAGGCCGGTCTGGTTTTCGCAAATTCTATCAGTGATTGCTTCTCTGGAAAAGTCTTTATTTCTCCCTCATATAAGAAGCTTAGTTTGGCAGGATACAGAATTCCAGGTTGGCCTTGGTTTTGTTTTAGGAGACTGATGATGGCTCCCCATTCCCTTCTGGCTTGTAAGTTTTCAGCTGAGAAATCTGCAGTTAATCTGATCAGTTTCCCTTTATAGATTACCTGCTCTTTTTGTCTTACAGCTCTGAGGAGTGCCTCTTTTGTGTTTACCTTGGTCAGTCTAATAATTATGTGGCATGGTGAATGCCTTTTCACGTTGAGTCTCCCAGGAGTCCTGTGTGCTTCTTGTACTTGGATATTGAGATTTCTGTCTAGGCCATGGAAATTTTCCTTTATTATTCCTTCAAATAGATTTTCCAGCCCATGCAAATTTTCTTCCTCTCCCTCAGGGATGCCTATGATCCTTATGTTTGGCCTCTTTACATAATCCCACATTTCTTGTATGCTTTTTTCCTGCCTCTTGTTTTTGTGTTCTTTGTCTTCAGCTGATTTATTTAGTGCATAGGAGTTGTCTTCTAGCTCTGAAATTCTTTCCTCTGAATGGTCCAGCCTATTCTTAAGGCTTTCCACTGTGCTTTGTAGATCCTTGAATGCTTCTTTCATTTCTAGTATTTCTATTTGATTTTTCCATAATATTTCTATTTCTTTGGAGAATTTTTCATTCATTTCTTGCATTTTTCTTGTGCTTTCTTTGTGCTGGGATTCAATTTTCTCTTGAATTTCATTGAGCTTTCTTATAATCCAAAAATGAAATTCCTCTTCTGTCATTCTACCCGTTTCATTTGAGTTGGTATCCATTGCTGAGGAACTGATAATTTCTTTTGGGGGTGACTTTTCACTCTGATTTTTCATGTTCCTGAGTTCTTTCTCTGGTTTTTTCTCATCTGGCTTCTTGGTCGAGAGCTGGGGGTGTTAGGGCTAGTTTATGGCCCTGTCTCCAAGCCCTCGAGTTTCGTTACTTGGCAGAGCCAGGGAGAGAAGTAGTGGCCTGTATTGCCTTAGGTGTATTTTAGCAAGTTTGGTGAATCTTGGGTTATCTCTGACCTGTTGTCTTCTCCTCTTCCCGGTGGGGTGTGGTGAGATTGTCCTCCCAGCTTGAGCTCTAAGCTAGTGAATTGTACTTGAGGGTATTAATCCACAGCTCCCTAATAGCTAGGTATTCTGTTATGTCCATGGCAGACTCTGATCCCCCAGTTGGGTATGTGAAAACCCCGTGCTTTGGGAGGGGCCTTGTAGCTCCTAGGGGTTACTTTGACCCTGCTTTTCCTGAGGTACAGGTAGAAACACAATTTCTTTTGGCTGCAGTGTGAGAGCTGAATTGGGAAAATTCTACACAGCTCAGAGGTTGCTTATCTAGCCGCGTGTATCTGCCCTTCTGATGTGCATCTCTGCGTGATACTGGCTGATAAAGGGATCTCCAATTGTGCATCCCTTTTCCACCACTAGACCCCAAGGCGAGGCGGGTGGCCGTCACTATCCCCAGCAGTCTCCGCCGGGGGGATGTTCCCACGGGGAGGGGGGAATAATGGCCACTGGAAGCGCTCTTGGATGGTGCGAAATTCCCTAATGGAGTGGGCAGGGTTATGGGGAGCTGCTCTGGTTCAGCCTGTGGCTCTTGAGGTATTTGGTTGCCATGAGAACCGGCAGTTATGCCAAATGAGTCACTATAGCCAGCAACCTTCAAAATGACCGATCTCTGGGGTACAGGAGGGCTGGGACCTGAGGAGCAGGCACAAGGACCAGTGCATAGCAGACTTGTCAGAGGCCAGAGCTGGGGTAGCAGGACCAAGATGGACGAGCTGCAAACTGCTTCCAATACACAAAGGTCCTGCCGCTACAGTTCCGGGATCTCGTCCCACCTGGAACCCACGGATGCAGCTGTCCCTGGCTACCAAGGGCAAAGCCTGTCTCGCCCCAGCGGAAGAGCCCCGGGCCGGGGCAGGGCGGAGCTAGAGACGCGGCTCACAGCTCCGGGCGGGCGGCTTTAAAGATGGCTGCCACCGCCAGCCTGGCGCACAGCAGGGCTCCAATTGCGCCCGAGAACGCAGCTTTTCTCAACCAGCTTGTGTCCCGCGGAGGCAGTTGCCAGCAGCCCCTAAGGGTGTGTCCCGCTCTCCGTTAAACTCCTGGGCCTAGTCCCGCTGACTTCCAGTGGCGCAGTGCCGGCCTGCGGGTTCCCGCGCACTGTCCCGGGAAGCTGTATCTCCGCCCAGTCCCTACTCGGCCCTGAGCGGTCCCTGTATATTGCAGCTGAGAGTTCTGTTTGGCTCTCGCAATTGCTTTCTCTCCACAGGGTCCGCTGTCTCTAGCAACAGCTTTGCCCCAACTCTGGGCTTGTCCCTGACTGCGTGTATGGGGAGATGCGTACCCGCTTGGGGGGCAGGTCGCCCCGCGCTGACCTGGTGAGCGCGTCCTTCCCGCGCTCTGGGCTCTATTGTACTCTGTGCGCTCTCCGATCTTTGTGAAAATTTTGTACCTGTTTTCTTGGGCTAGGCGTTCGGCGTTGTTTCTCTGTAGTTCACAATGCTGTTTTCGGAGTGAGCGGTCCGTGCTCACAAGTAGCCGAAGACGTTTTTCACCTCCTTCCCTGGGAGCGGTGCAGTGGGAGGACTCTATCAGATCGCCATTTTTTCCCCTATATGTACACATATATTAATATAGTTCAGTATGTACAACATACAAAGCTTCAAATGCTAAAGTAATTTTCTATTCCATTTATAAAATATTTTGATTAAATATTTCTAATGGATTTTTTAGAAAACTCAATTCCAATTTAGAGAAATCCTTTATGAAAATATTTATTTTTTGTTTTGGGACACTTGGGTTGCTTTACAAGGTAGTTCTTCAAAACCTCAAATGTTTTTAAAAGTTAATTTTAAATAACAGAGAAAGTACTTACTGTCATGCCAAGTAATTTCTTAAAATTTAACATCAGCTGTGTCAAAAAATTTTTGAGTTCAGTTACTCTGTGTATTGATAAACTTAGTTGTACAATTTGACCACTAAAGTTTTATGTCAATTGGTAGAATATCACAACTTATTTGGACATGATTATGAAATATGTATGCACCATATCCAATTCTAAGTGCATCTCTGTTCCATAAGCTTCTTAAGAACATTGTGTCACCAAAATTTATGCTGTATTATCATTATACAAACATATAATTTTGTCTACAATGTTAAACATTTTAACTGAATTTACAATGTCATTCACAATAATGTCATATGTTTCACACTGTCAAGAGAATGAATTTCCAAAAAGTTGGCTTTGCTTCCATGAATTTGATGGAAAAAAAAACCAAAGTTGGAATGAGCTGATTTTTCACTTGAAGTATTTTATGGCACTGACATAAAATTGTCATTATTTAACTGAATTTTTTCTTCTGTTCACTGAGCCACACACTAACAGCTATTGCTTTACTTTTAATTCATGTGAAAAAGATCTTAGAATAAACAAATGACTGAAAGTAACTTAAAACAGTCATTTGATCTAAATGAAAAGTCATATCTCATAGAATGATATGAGGTAACCTCTGTTGCTGCAAACGGGACACAGTCTTTGTAAACTAGTTACTCACTTTTGAAGTAATTCTTGTGCTTTTGCAGCAGATTTGTGTCTTCTGGTTTTCACGTGGTCAGTAATATTACTATGACCCATGGTGGATGGTAAATGCCAACAAATATTTTGTAAAAGTTACTTGTTTATCATTAACTTTCTTGAGCAAACAAAATTTGCTTCTTATTTTTCAAGTGAATACATACTTCTTTTTTAGCTTATTGCTGCTAAAAAGCATTTATGGCAAAATGAAAAAGCATTGTCAAACAATAAAGTAAATAGTTATAGATTTTATGTTGTATAATAAATGACAAAACAATAATACCAAAACTGTTTAAATTGTTCTCTTCTTGTTCTACAGGCAGGACTGCTCTGCCTTTATTTCCTCCACTTATTTCACATGTATCTAAACTGTAACTCGTCACATTTGTTCACCATCACCCAGATTGGTATACCAAGTGGCCAGCAGTGGTAGAGTATCAAATAATTCTCCCAGAACTACCTGAGATTGGAAGGAGTTAGCTGTCCCTAGAAACTCATGCTTGAGCACACTTCACTTTATCAGCAAGCTCTTTTTGAAAGGGAGGTATTAAGGATTAAGAAAGGGTCAGGTAAAGAGAGATGAGTTATTATTGGTCATCTTTTAGATTTGGCCATATAAGAGAGTGGGAACTCAGTGCACTGCACATATGTCTCATGTGCTACTAGATAAGACCATGGTAGAAGTTGGAAGAAGGAAGGGGAGGCCTGACCAACTATGTACAGCTTATTCTAAAGCAACTATTATAGTAAAATTTCATCATACAATGAAAAGTCTGGGACAGATGCTAAAACAGACAGGAAACCAGGGCAACACTTATAAACCAGTATTGTCAGGGACTTATGATTACGAGAGGACTGCAGTAGGGCAAGATGAACTCCAAGGACCTTTCTAAGGATTTCATGATTTTGGATTTGTGTATAGTTATAAGTAGTTCTTAAAGGGGCAGAATCATAGCCCTGAGAATGTTGGAATGGTTTCAGCAGATGTCAAAGGAAAGGAAAAAAAAATTCCCTTACATGGGTTATATATTCTTCCAAAGTCCTTGGATGAGTTCATAGTTATTGAAAGAATCTGATAATCCTTAGAGTAGCCACAGAAAAGAACAGACTATCAATTGAAAGGGATTTTAAGAGGTCACCAAATCCAGGGTTTACTGTCAGAAGGAATGCTTGGCACCTAACTGATGCACAACAATTTTGGGAGACAATTAAGTTTTCTGGACTTCATCTATATCATAAGAGTTGTGATATCTGCTCAATTCCAGACAGACCAACAATGTCCAACAGCTAATAGTGGAAGAAAAGAAAGCCAGTTACTTGTCTTCCTGTGAGATAAGATAGAAGCTGTGTAATTAGTTGAAAGATGAGCATATGTAAAATGAAAGGCATTTTGTATACTATGTTTAGAGATTTTTGATACTGTTGTTTATGTCCAACTTGTGATATATTACTTCCATTAATCTCCACTTCCTCGAAAGATAAACATCATCAAATGGTCGCCCCATTCATATTTCTTGGCAGAGAAACTTTTGTGTAAAACTTATAGAGCTACTGGTAAATGGCAGCTCTTTTTAATCAGAATACTCCAATCTTTATTATCTTCCACAGCTCTTTTTGTCTACTTATGAAGGCCTAGGCAATGAGCAGTAGAATAGAATTTTTTTTTTTAACTGAAATTACCTATTTGGTTGAAACTGTAGCTGCTGAAATATAAGGCATTACTATTGCTACTAATAAATTAAGCCATAGCTCATAGCGAAAGCAGGTTCTAAGTTTCAAGCATAGCTCTAAATTTACTAGCTTTGTGACTTTGACAACTTACGTTAATTCTTTTGGACCTGTTTCTCCCTTTATAACATGGGGAAAATAATAATTTGCAGGGCTGTTGAGGATTAAGTGAGATAAAGTATATAAAGTGCTTAGCAGGTCTGAAAGTACTCCACAGTGCTGTTCTCCTCCAACTACAAGTCCTGAATGTGAGGGAAATATTCAATTGTGGAATAGAATTCAATTTCATCAATATGTTTAGAGTTCTATGCCTCAAGCACTGCTACAGACATGGTGAGGAAAAGAGAAGAATTTTAAAAAATGAATAGAAATTGATTCTTGCCCTCCAGAAAAGGGACAGTGAATAGCCCAGTAGGGTTTTTAGGTACATGTATGCAATGATAGATGAGGCTGGAATGTCCTACGCAGGAGGTTGTGGAGTTGAGACTTTTGCCTGTATCCAAGGGGTGGGGGAAATGTCAGCAGTGCCATCTCTGAAACAAAAAAACATGGTAAAAGAACGGCCAGTTAATCCTCAGGTAGCATTCTTACAGGACAAAATTGCAGATTGGTAGTTACAATGACTTGCTTCAATTCCAGAAAGCATGTCCCCGTATGATTTGCAGACTTCCACACAGAGCCTGAGTGCAGGATATAGCTAATAGGTAGTGAAGGGAGAACATTTGACCATGGGTAACTGAGCAGGGACAAGGCAGCCCAGTGGGCCAAACACAGGATTAGTTTCACACTCCTGAGCTATCTTGGCTCGGCTGTCAAATTGCTTGGGGACATTCAGGAAGCTGCTGCATCTCCACATTTTACCATCTGTGAGATGGATTTGTGATTTCACCAAACACTTAGGGGAGCTTAGGGCATTACGACACTACTTTAAGTTAAGGTTCTGAAGAAAGTTTGCTATTTTCAGAAGCAAGAGATTATAAAATAAAGTGATTTATTTATATTTTTAATGTACAATTGATTCTCATTATTGGCAGATTCTGTATTTGTGAATTTACCTACTCATTAAAATTCACTTGTAACTTCCAAATAAATATTCGTGGCTCTTTCATGGTCATTCACAGACACATGCAGAGTGTCAAGAGTTTGAGTCACCTGACCCACAGGTTCCCAGCTGAGCTGGAACAAGGCGATGCTCTGCATATCCTTTTCATGGTCTATTTAATGCCATGTGTTTTGCATTTTTGTGCTTTTTATTGTTGTTGATTTTGCTGTTTTAAAATGGCCTCCAATCATAGTGCTGAAGAGCCGTCTAGCGTTCCTCAGCACAAGAAGGCTGCGATGTGCCTTGGGGAGAAAATATCCCTGTTAGATAAGCTCCATTCAGACATGAGTTACAGTGCTGTTGGCTGTGAGTTCAATGTTAATAAATCAACAACATATATTAAATAAGGTATTTTGAAACAAAAACACACGTAATACAAGGCTATGTATTGATTAGTTGATGAACATGTGCTCAAAGGCTTGCAGAAACCTACCTCTGTATTTTCCCTAGGAACAGTGGTTCAGTATTTGCTAATTTAGTATTCGAGGCTACTTTATAGAACATAATTACCACAAATAATGAGAATCAGCTGTTGTTATTATTGGTTATCCTGATATTTTTTGCTTAGAAAAAAATCATCTTTATGGATGAAGGAGAGTTTATCAATCATTTAATCCAATCCCATAATTTTACATTACAGAAAATGAAGTCTTCATCTTGGGCCTTAAGAATCAGGCAGAGCTCTCAAGGCCATCTTTATACTGTTAGGCTACCCTGGCTTTCCTGGGGAAGCATGGGGAAAATGACTGCTTTGAGAGGGCAGTTTAAGTGAGGTTAGATAAAAGAAAGGTTCCTACATGGCTATGCTGTAGGCTTCATGTCTAGCAGCGCCTATTCCTCTGGTGTTAAGATGGTGGACTGCATATTTCATGTATTTATGCTTGAAGAAACAGGTGCCTCTTGCTGCATGTTTGTGGGTGGCATTGTGCTATGGCAAAAGACCCCATATCAGGACTAAATGGGATCAACATTTATAGAATTTTTTTTTCTTTTTAAATCTTTGCTATTATTCTAGACATGTTTTATATATGTAATTAGTCAATAAAACTTTTTTTCTTTGATATATTTTCCTCTATATTCTGAGGAGCAAGCAGAAGTCACTTACCTTAAACTTACGCAAAAGAGATTTTGTTAATACTTAGGCCAAACTAGGGTGACTAAGAGAAAGATGAGTCATAGGGAATAAACTTCCTAGAGATCTTGGAGAAGCATAAAGGTGACTCTGTGTCCTAAATCAGTGGTCCCCAAATTTTTTGGCACCAGGGACCGGTTTCATGGAAGACAATTTTTCCATGGACTTGGGGTTGGAGGGTGGGGGGTGGGGGATGCAGAGCTCAGGTGGTGATGTGTGGCCCATTTCCTAACAGGCCACAGATCGGTACTGGGCTGTGGCCCAGCGATTGGGGACTGCAGTTCTAAATGATGTCATTAAATTCAACAAACATTTGTAGATCTAAGTGGGAAGCATTTTGCTTTATGCACTAATACTCATCTTTTGAGGTCTATATTATGGTAATACTGTTCTAATCCCAAATTCATTCTGATTGCCAATAAATTAGGGCATAATGAGATAAAAATAAATAGGCATAATCTATCCAAAATCATAGTCTATTTTGTCTCTAATCTTTTTCCGGGCACCTTCCTTTTTTTCCCAATATATTCTTGGAAATATCATTTCTAGAAATACAAAGAGCCAATAAGCCAAATACAGTAGTTTCTCAGTATAGAAAGTCAGTGTCTAAAGATGAGAGTCTAGAGTTCAGGTCCTTGAGCCAGATCTAGAAGCCAGATCACCCTGATCTCTTCCTTGGCAGGTGGACACTTCTTTTTATAGCCCCAGGATAATCACTAGGTAATGCAGTTATAAATGGAAGGCAAAAAATAGCACAATTGATAGGTGCACTGAAAAAGTTTGGGGTAAATTTAGAGCTGAGGCCTGTATTATTTTATCATCAAGTTTTCTTCTAGTCAGATACAATTTGTCAAACAGAACTAACAATCAATTGCTATTGGCACCACTTTGTCAACAGATTTTACTCTTCTGAGGAAAAAAAAAGAGTGAATTAACACTGAACACTTAGCAGGTACCACATACTGCTCTGGACTGTTCTATATGTTACTTTATTTAAGTCTCATAGAAAACAGTTAAGATGGGTGCTTTTATCCCCATTTTATAGGTACAGAAACAGAAGCAAAGAGATCATATAACTTTTCTAAGATCATTAAGCAATGGAGCCAGCATTCATATCCAAAGATATCTTGATCCAAATACCATCCTTTTTTCACTGCATCACATAGCCTCCCCCTTGTTTGTATGTTTTCCATATAATACTTGAAGAGTCCAGGCATTGTTTCTCACTGTGTGATCCACAGACCACATGTGTCAGAATCACCTGGTATACTTATTAATGATGCAAATTCCTGGAATTCATCCCTGAACTAAGGGTCAGAATTTCAATGGGTGAGTTTCCAGAAACTGCTTTGTTAACAAGCTTCCCAAGTGCTTCTTATGCACTCTGAAGTTTGAGAGACAATGGCCTACATACTCAGACACTTTAAAGAGGGTGGGGTAATACAGAATATCTCAAAATCTGCACAAAAGATATTGATGTTTATAGCAGGTGCTGTCAGTGCCCTGCCCACACCCCTTGGGCCTTAACCATGTCACTCAAGACAGCCAGCTTCAGCTTCCAGTGTCTTCATGCCTTCCCCTTGGACTTTCCCCAAGCCTGTGATGGTTCTCTCTTTGTACACATAGTAGACAAGGATTTCCAGGGAATTAACTACTTCTACTATACCAGCCCCCAAACGCAGCTCTTAACCAGTGGCTGGTGGGAGTTTGTGTATAAATCCTCCAGCTTTTTGACTACTTGGTTGGATGATTCTGAGGCTCGTGTTCTACACTGTTGTCCAGAGATCCCCCATAAGATTAAGTCCATGGTGTTAGCTAGCTTAATATATTATCCATGATGGTAGCTAGCTTAATATGTCACCTTTTATTTACTGCCTTCTCCTACCTGTCTCACTTGTGTATTTTTCTATCAATTTTTCCTGTTTGCCCCTTACATACTACTTGCATTCAAATCCTTGCCTTTGGGTCTGCTTCTGGGGAGGAACCTAAAACCAGAAAGCATTTAGCTAAGTACCCTCCAACTGTAGCAGTTACTCCTGTGTGTTGGGCTGTCATGTTTCTCTCCTTCTCCCTTCACTGAGACAGCCATTAACCTCTGGACTAATTTGAATCATTTATGCAGGTACTGATGCCAAATGCTGTGTGGAAGTAGCTCTGTGGCCTCTTCTTGGCTCGTCGAACCTAGCCATCCATCATAATGAAGTGCAAAAAGTTTAAGATTGTGAATTCAGTTGGACTTGAGTTCAAGTCCTGACTGTTCTGTTTACTAGCTTTGTGACCTTGGCAATTTCTAAGCATCCCTGGTCTTCCATGTTCTCACATTATAAAATAAGAATAAAATCTACCTCAGATACTTGGTGAAAGGGTTAAGTAAGAGAATATATATAAGGTGCCTGACACATAATGGGCTATCAGTGAATGTGTGTTTGTTTGCTCCCTTTCTTCCTCAGGCCTCATTATTTTCTGAAGGCTTTGTAATCACGCCAGTACTTGGTGATATATTGCTCCTTTACCTGAACTTGATGGTTCTTATTGATCATGCCATTCATGCTTATCTCTGTGAAAAATTAACTAACAACATCTAGCAATAACTAATGTCTAATATCCTCTCTACAATTTGATTGTAGATTCCTTAATTGCAACTATATCGTAAATTTGTTTATATCCCTCTGGTATTATGTCTTACATATAGAGGGTGCTTGATAAATATTTTTTTGATTTGTTAATGTATCCATGATAATTAGCAACCTTAAACTTAATTATCCATATTTGATCTTTACATCTTTGAGACTATATCAAGACTACATAGTTGGCACCAGCTACTGGCAGTGATAAACTTCTCTGGGCCTGGTAGAGGGACCTTAAAACATACATTGCATTCTCCCAAGGTGGGCATGAGTGGTGTGAGAGCTGGCAAGACATGCTTTTGTGGAACTTCTTGCCAAACATGAGTGCCATACAAGGACTGAGTTCTAGCTAGAACTTTTCCTCAAATAGATATGGTTTTTTGGAGGAGGTGAGGAGTTTTGGGAGCATGGTGGTCTCTGTGCAAAAACTAACTTGGCTTCTTCCTACTCTCCCCTACACTGGAATCTGGTCCAGTGAATAATTATTTGCTATTTTCTGGCTTCCACTGATCATGCCCAATCCCTACATTATATTAATGATATTTATTACCACATCCAAGAAGGCATCCCTTTTATGTTGTTTTGTAAGAAACATATGTGACACCTTATCTGTTTTTGGTTAGAGTTCTTTCTGCTTTCCCTATTAAATTATTTTTTGTAAAATAGCTTCCATGACTTCTATTTAAATTTCAAATCCTATTGCTGTCTTTGACAAAGTCTGGTCCATTTGCAACTTTCCAACTTTTTTTTATATTCTGTAATTTCTGGGGACACAACCAAGCCACAAGTCTCCTTTGAATATATTGAGACAATCAAGTGTTTAAATTATCAACAGTAATGTAATAATTATTACCAGTATTATGAAAAGATCCCTTTGATGCTTCCTCCTTTAGTGTCTCCACTTAAAACTCGGGAGATTTTTTAAAATGTTTCCTCTTTTGTCCACCATTTCCTTCTCCAGGCCTGCAACTTTTTCTTCTTGGAACTGTATTTCTATTGCCCAACATTCAAGTTAAACTTGGAGGAAAGATCACAAATTTATAGGAGGAAAAAAGCTAATGATCCATAAACACTCAGCCACCTAAGCTTGTACTTAGATAGGTAAAAGCCTCCTTCAGTTGTTAGGACAACTTATATCCCTGGTCCCAAGCTTCAGAATCTTCCCATCACAGAGGCACTGCATGTGTTGTATGTTGTGGCTTTTGAAGTAGGCAGAACCAGGCAAAGTAAGTGGACTTCTCAAGGGTTCACCTAAATTGTCCATAGGCCACTTGGAGGTAACAAAGGATATCATCCTGCTTAAAAGATCCAGGGATCTTTTAATGGGGGTGGAACACCACGGATTTGGAACTGATCGCAACCACAGAGGTTGAGCAATATGAATAGTAGAGCTCTGAAGGAGATGAGCCTGGCTTCAATATCACACTCTGGTCTTACAGTCCAGCAGAGTACAATAAGTTGAGGTTCAGGAAAATGAGCTACAATCTGGGAAACATATGAAGAATGATCAGGGAGTGATTTATAATACTCTTCTTAGCATTGAGAAAAGTGTTGTGTGAAGAGCAACATACAGAGGGAATCTATCTTGTCCTCTTGCAGTGTATAATTTTGTTTTTTTCTTGCAGCATTTATATACCCAATCCAGGTGTCAAATATAATGACAGGCTTCATGCTCACTTAAATGAACTTCTAGACCTTCTCTGGGTCACTTAGTTCTAGAAGTTGTCTAGGCCAAAGAGCTTTGCTTCAACAAAGCTTGCATTACTTTTCTACTTGACAATTATAAAGGCTTTTTTACTCCCATTCAACTGGAGTTGAGATATTCAGCCACATTGTCTTGGAAACATTCCCCATAAACTGACAAATGACCCATTCCTAATAAATAAAACTCCAGAGAGGATGAGATACACATTCCCTAAATGTTAAATTCTACTTCAGTGGTAACTAGAACAAAGACTTCTATATGAAACATTCTTTTTTACCTCAATTACTGGAAAAAATCAGGGTATTTTTAAGCAATGGAAGAAAAAACTTATAAAAATCAAGTATCCTTTCCTTCTAAATAATAGCTTAGAAAAGGAGCAAAGAGTTTAAAAGCAAAAATCAAATTATGTGGACTGTTCAAAAATATTAAATTTTTAAACTTCTGTTCTTACAGAAAATAGAATTAATACTCACTTTTTCCCTTTCATAAACTTTCTGGTCGTTTAACCCATTAGAGGAAAAGTTACATTTCTTTTTGTGTTTTGATACATTTTTTCTCAAGTAATTTGGTAAAATGATTGGATCCGAGAGGAAGGAGGATTAACACGCATTCCCTTCAGAAAGCATCTGGTTCTTCACAGAGATATCTTATACACCAATTTCCTGAGGCTAGACTGAATGAAAATTATGGATGTCTGTCTTAGACATTGATTCCTGGTGCCATGAACCAGCTTCTTCTCAGAAGTCTTTGTGCTTTCTCACTGTGGTGGTGCTTGCGATGCTTTCAAAGAGCCACAGGTGACCCTCACAGAACAGTTTCCAGTCTCGACCTCAGCAATCAGTTGATCACCGTAATTTTGAAGAATACACAGTGGTTTCCATTACTTTGAATGAGAACCTTGTGAGAAAATGTTCCACATGAGTTATATCCCAGCATGCAAAGACGGATTAAAGAGAGGCTGCCCACCATCTATCTCAGGTGGTTCATTTGAGAATTAAATAAGCTTGGCTAAATGTGTGGCACGTAGATGGAGGCTTAGCCTAAAGATGCCAGTGACACGTGATAGTCAATGTTGTTATGTAGAGAACAATGGTATTTAAATGCAAAGAAATTTTGAAATACTGTAACTTCTTTTTGTCTAATAAATTAATACATGTTCACTAAACAATGTTTGAAAAATGAAGGAAAGTATAAAAGGAAACATAAAAGTCACCCAGAAACACCACAGTTGACACTTTCTTATACAGGCTTTTGTTGTCCTTTCTTTTTTTCTTTAACACAATTTGGGTCACAATGTTCTAAACTGTGCTTTCTGTAGTTAACAGTACACCATAAATATTTTCACGCCATAAAACATTATTCTTATTTTTGACAATTTCATAGTCTAACATTTTGAGAATAGATTATTCATTTGACATCTCTTATTTTTAAACATTTAGGTTGTTCCCAGTTTTTCTCAACTGTAAATATTAATCTGATAAAAACTTTTGTTCACAAATCATTGCTGATAATTTACTTAGAAAAAATCTTTAGAAGTGGCATTTTGGGGTTAAAGGGTATATATACTTTCCAGTAAGTAAAATTATACCTATGTATGTGTACATGTGTTTTTTATGATTAAAAGTTTCCAAGAAACATTGGACCAATTCATATTCCTCCTTGCAGCATATGCAGATGCTCACTTCCCAAGAAGAGAACATTGAAAAGCCAAATAAACAATAAATAGAGAGAATTCAGTGCAAAGAATAAAAAAGTTATAAAGAAAATCAGACAGTTTTCTTTTCCTATCCCATATTTGAATGACCGGGGGAAATGCTAAAGGAAGGGAGGCTAAGCAGACATTTACACATATCAAATTTTGGACAAATTCTTGAGTGGAAAAAATAAACAGTGTGTTAGAGGGTTTGTGCCTTAAGAAAGCTGGTAAGATGTCATGGCACAAGAGATGCTATATGATTTCATGCATGCCGTCACGTAGCTCCTTCCCTCCCTTTTACCCACTGAAAATGACAGCACTTGGACTGCTTACAACTCTGGATATATGGGAATGATGTTCCCCACATGGCCAAAGGGAAATGGCTCAGACATGTGCATTCCTGAGGCCAGTGGAATGGCATGGTCTTGGTGAATTTCTGTACGTTTGAATCAAGGTAGCCACAGGGACGGTGCTGCATAAGGTTAATTTGGAACTGCTCTTCTCCAGGTTTAGCGTGCACAATAGTTTTTAGTAGGGAAAAAAAAAATGGTTTCTAGGCACATTGGCCATATCTCTAGGTCAGTTCATTATATCATCTTTTTTCAAATAATATTTCTTCAGATAATTGAAAGGGTACATGTCAGTTGTATTTTTCAGTATTTTAAAAAATTTAAACAAAGAAGAATATAAAAATCTCCCACAAACTCATCACCTAGAGACAGAGTATCATTGTTTCCTTTATGGCATATTTACTTGCAGTCTTTTTTTTTTTTTAATGTCCTTGTGTTTCTCTTGCATAATTAAACTTGTATTGTAGACACAGTTTCATGTCTTACTTTTTTACTAAAAACAATATTGTGAACCTTTTTGTCACAAAACATTCTTTAAAAATGTATTTAATACTTCATTGTATTACTATGTGCTAAATTATTTTAAATGCTCCTATTGTTGAACATTAAATCTGCTTCTGTTATTTTACTAATCTGAGTGCCACAGTGATGAACATCTTCTAACAGAAATATTTGCTGCATTTCTGATAATTTCCCTAAGGTGTGTTTTTCTAGAAGTATGTATTTGTTATTTCTGAGTAAATGAAACTGGATGACTAAAGCTGGTGCCAAAAAGCTCATTTTCCTCTTATTTTATTTACTTTTTGCCTACGCGTTATAGGACCACCATTTCTTTATGGGTTCTATTTTTTTGTTTGTCCATTTGTTTTAAAATAATGGGCATGGTGTCAATGACCTCTCAACTTCTAGCATATTCTTCTACCTCAGCTCTCTTATCTTGATGGGTTATTATCTCAAACCTCAACACCCATTCTCCATATACAAAACTTCCCCAGGGACTGGGGCTCCTTTCAGGACAGCCATCCCTCTGATCCTCAAGTTTCACCCAACTACCTCACTGCATCCTGCTTGGATGCTGAGTCTGCTTCCTGGAATGCAGGCTCTTCTCCCTCAGATCTCATATTTGATCCCAGCTTGGTTCACCTGCTTGTAATGGAAACCAAAGGTGTGGGTCCCCAGAGCCTCCCTAACTGCACTGCCTTCTAATCCTGCTCAGCACAGGACTCACACCTGCATCACATTTACTTAGAAGTTGCAAAGAAAAACACCCTCAACCATGTCCAGAGAGACAGTGATAGGAAAAAACCATGGAATTGGTTTAAATTTATGAATTATTACTCTTGAAAATGAAATCAAAGGGAAGCAGTGCTACTGTGCACTCAAAGCCCATGTGAAGGCAGTGATTTTAAAGTTCGGTATTAAGAGAGGGAGTTTCTGTTTCAACTGAGTGACTTTATGAAAGCAGTTTTATCTTCTTAGATCTCCTTCTGCCCAACAGAAAATAGAAATTAATATTACCCACTTGCTCACTACTACAGTATAATCTGTGAAAACATAAAAATCCATAATCAATGTTTTGTATTCCTCAGAGGAAAAGGAGTTAACAGAGGGCCATTATCCCTAGAACTAGAACTCAGATCAATCTGTGTTGCATTTGGCACTATTGCTTAAATACATGACAATAATTTATTGTTGGCATAGAAATTTCTCGATGACATGAGTTAAGTCTAGAAGTACCATCTTCTTTATAGCTGGCTATATCCAGCTAGTATATATCAAACACCTCCTGCTGCTCAGACAATTAGTTTAACTTTCACATTCTTCAGTTTCCACTTGAGCTTTAGTTCCTCTGCCAGTGTTACACAACTTGATATCTCATTATTTTCAGGGTCACAAGCATGGGTTATTCATTCCAATAAAGGTACAAATCTTTGTCTCCAAGCTGAAGCTTGTACAATTATAATAGCTAGCTTTTATTAAAGTCTTATGATATGCAGTGAATTGTGTTAAGAGCTGCACAGGCATTATAACATATAGTCCTGAAAACCACCCTTTGATATAGGCACAATTCTTTTTCTAATTTTGCAGATGAAGAAATTGAAGCCTAAAGAGGTAAGAAATATGCTAGAGCTTAGACTACTCAAACCCTATAGGACTTTAGACTTGGGGCTTTTTAGCATATGGCAATTACCACCTTCTGGAAGAAGCCATCTTGCTGTGCAGTTTTTTACCACCTAACTCAACTAAAAATTTTAAATACAGGAATTATTAATTTAAAAAATGTTCAATTCTAGATTATTGTCTTCTTTTTCCGTTGGAGAAATTAAACTACCTTGAGCTTTGTTGGGCTCAACAGCTTTTGTTTTGGCTTATGAAATGTTGCACATTTGGTATGGAAATTACCCAGGGAGTATGACTCTTAACCCGGACAAGCTATTTATGCTGGAGTCAGGGTTTTCGAACTGTAACCTCTCCTTTCATGTTTCAGAACTGGTCTCTCTTTCTGTGGATTTTTTTTTCTTCATTCACTAGAAATGTGTTTTTTTACATTCCTTAGACCTGAGGAACGAACTCTGCCAGGTGAATTTAATTTATTACTCTGCTGACCACATCACTATTCTGTCTTTCCTCCCTTTTATTTTTAAAGGGGTAGCGTTCTACTGAAATGTCGGCATGACATGTCTTTATAGAACAATAATCTTTTACTTAATGATGCTTTAAGAAATGTCCTTTTAAAAAAAACCTAGTTGGTATAAAAATAAATCCAAAATATCTATGTATATAATTTATATGTTTCATGGGAATCAAGTTTTTGTTTTTCTCCTTGCTAAAATGTTGAGGTCTAAAAGATTTATATCCCAGTTAAAAATTATTATTAAAGTATTTTTAGAAGTTTTGAGATACTTGTTTTTTTACAGCCTCCATCAATATAACTCGTCTCAGTGGACCTTCAGGAGAATATGCAGGAGCCTGTACCCAGAATGTGCATAAGTCTATGTTGCTCATGGATCAACGGGAGTCTAACAGCTCTCAGGAAATTTTCAGAGTCTAATAAAGACCTGTCCCTAAATAGAAAGCTATCCCACCCACCCAAGGAAATGGACTGAAGGAGCATTTAGGGCAAGGAAAAGCCAAATGAGCAACTGAAGTCCAAAATTCTATGTCAAGAGCAAGACCA
Source organism: Daubentonia madagascariensis (assembly GCA_023783475.1). Taxonomy (NCBI): domain Eukaryota; kingdom Metazoa; phylum Chordata; class Mammalia; order Primates; family Daubentoniidae; genus Daubentonia; species Daubentonia madagascariensis. The sequence goes on from JAKFHU010000978.1 coordinate 32,946,637, forward strand.
GAGTAATTTTAACCTAAAATTATTAGCACTATTGGTGTTCTCTTCTTACCACTACTTTAATCATTATTTGCTTATTTCATTCACAGATATTTGGTGTCCCTAGTAGAATGGCCTTCAAACTTCAGTGTCCATGGGACTCAACTGAAGAAATTGTTAAAACACAAAATTCTGGGTCACTGCCAGAGATCATGATCCATTTGGTCTGGGGAAGTGGCCAAGAATCTTCCTTTTAACAAGGTTTCATGACATTCTGATGCAGGTAGCCCCGGATGCACTCTGGGAAATAATTTTATAGCATACGAGGCATAGGATGAAGCCCCAAACAGGATTACAAACATGGAAAAGACCTGTTTTTTCCTCAGAAAACTTTAAACTAAAAAGTGATATAGATTTTAACATTCATGATAAATAATAATAATAATATAATAGATACTATATGCCAGATATTATTCTAGTTGATATTCACATATTAGTTCAATGATTCCTCACAATAACATTATTACTCCCATTTTACAGTGGAAGAGACCAAGGTGCATAAAGATTAAGTAACGTGTCCAAGGGCAGGAGCCCAGGCCTGAATCCCTCTGGATAACCCTAACCCTTACTCCTGTCCTGTATTATCTCACCAGGACTGTCTTGTACTGTAAATCACAATATAAGGCAATGCGTAGTAAGTGCTGTGAGAATGACACATCCAAGCTGGTTTAATGGGTAGAATGGAGAAGGAACTTACATTTATTGAGTGCCTACTGAATGCCACAATCCATATATTTTTAAATTTTAGACTTCAATCCCCAATGAGGTTTAAATTATCATCCCATTTTACCTTCAGATTTCTCTACATAAAGAAGGGATAATAAAATACCTTATCTCACTGGGTCATTAAGAGAATTGATAAAAAATAAATAAGGTAAAGTATCTGACACATTGCTTAGCAGTAAGCACTCAACAAATGTTAGCAACTATTATTTTTACTATGATTATTTTAAAAATTATTTTTAATCAACAAAATTATGTGTATTTATGTTGTGCAACATGATGTTTTAATATATGTATGCATTATAGAATGGCCAGATCATGCTAATTAGCATATTCATTATCTCACATACTTTTTTTGTGTGTGTGGTAAGAACATTTAAAATCCACTGTCTTAGCAATGTCCAGTGTTCAATACATTGTCACTATCATTATTTAAAGTTGAGACTTGAGGCTCAGGGAATTTAGAGGACTTGGTCAAGATTACCCACCAGCAAGATCTTGGATTCGAATTCTTGTCTGCCTGTCTCCCCTTAATTAATGCTACGCTGCCACCCAGCTTCGGGGAGGGGAGAATGCCCTTCGATCTGGTGACCTGGGGCAGCTTCACGGATGAGACAGTGCTAGAGTTGGGCCTTGCAGCATGGGTAGAGTTTCAAGGGCAGCAATAATGGGGAGGGCACTCCAATTTCTGCCTCTGCCATTTAACCTCACTGAAATTTTGTCTATAATTTAACAAAACCCAAATCTCTCAAGACTTCAGGCTTCAGAACTTCTGCCAAAACAAATTTCAGGCAGGTTAAAGAAAAATGTCCCTGGATTCCTTCAAGATACTCACGTGACATGTGCAGGGAAAGCTTGTGTATCTAGGGTAGAAATGGAAGTTGGATGGCAAGGTTGCTGCAGCAGATGGGATGCAGTGTCCTAAGGAGGCAGCCGTGGCCAGCTTCGTGGACGCTGAGTGTGAGCGTGAGCCTGTGAAGCCCACAGCCTGGTGGATCACTCCCCACTCCAAGGGGTGGAAAGAAGGACTTTTGCTGCCATGAGCCTTTCTGGAGAAAATTCAAAGGCTAAAAAATGTAGCTCCCTCACCTTTGGAGTTACACCCACAGAGTGTAAATCTTTTATCAATGAATTGTTCCTTCAGTGCCAATCTACCGTGAAAGAAAGTAATAGCTCACAGAAGCCTAAGTGTCTCCACCAGTAAAATCAAGGACCAAGTGAGTGGGAAGGGGAGAGTCAAAGTTGAAGCCTGCTCTCCTGGCCCCTGGGCCAGTCTTCCTTCCCAGCCACAACTCGCTCAGCCCAGGGTTTCTCTGCACAGCATGGCTACAGTCCCAGCCCAGAGCAACCCCGGAAGGAAAGGGGAGTCAGAAAATTTCCTTTTCTGTCTCCTTAGAAATCCCACTGACATTCACTCCCTCTATGGGAAAAGTTATTTTATGTTTTCATCAGTGTGATGGCTCTTTAATTTAGCCAGTTCATTCGTGTATTCATCCATTCAACAAACATTTATGAAGCACCCGTCATGTGTCAGGTGCTACTCTGGTTTCTGTGGAGACGACGGTGAAGAAAGGAGACAACCACCTCCACCTGCATTGAGCTTACATTTTAGAGGGTGAGGAGGGGCAGCCTGAAAACAAAAAGAATGTCTTAAAAATGTAGTATGTTAGAAAAGTACTGCTGGATGTCCCTGCTGATTCTGAACAATGACAGCTCTGACACAAAGAACTGCAGGTGAAGCTGAGTTGATAGAGTGGCAAACACTTCATACTCAGCACTCACTCCAGTCCCCTTCTCATGCGTCTTCCTATACTTCAGAGGCTGGAAAAGTAAAAAGTAGAGTGATATTTTCCAGACCTCTTAGTATCTACAGTTTCTAAGGAGATTTGAGTTCCACCAGGCACATACACCATTGCAAGACTTGGAGGCAGAAGTGAGCAAGGGGAGGTGGTGGTCAAGTAGAGAAAGGTGAGATCTTCTGGAAAGCATGGTGATGGGGGGTGGGCATGGGTTCTTTGTGATGAGCTGACATTCTACTGTTACAAATGCCAAGTGGTGAGCAAAAAGGTGATGATGGAGGGGTATGCCCCAAAACAGCATTTCTCCTGGATGTACTGTCCTTAGCCAATACTCCCAAGCTTGGTTCCTTGGCCAGCCTATATATTCTGCAAGTCTCCAAAGTCTCCAGCAGCCTGTAATAAACCCTTTTTGATTAAATGAGCCCAAGATGGCTATAGAAGATCCAGCCATCTAACCCTAGTTAGATGGCTTCAGGAAAGACAGGGAAGCAAAAGGGATTTCATCAGTGTTCTGTCCCCATTTTATGGAGACTTCCTGGGAGTCTCTCACAAGAATTTCACTTGCATCTCACTGGCAATAAAAACTAATTTACACGGGCACACCTACTTGCAAGGAGGCTGGGAAATGTAGAGGCTTAGCAGGACACTTAAAGAAGAGGAAAATGGATATTGGGTAGGCAGTTTGCAGTCCCTGCCACAAATAAGTTCTTTTAGGGCTCTTGAAACTTATTGCTAAATTGCTTTTTGGAAATGTTTACACTCTCGTCATCATAGAAAATGAAAAATAAAACATGGGGAAAAATTAAATGTACAAATCCAAATGTTTAATATAGCCACAAAATTGTCTCTTTGTGTCAACAAAAGTTTTCAACAAATATTTTATTGGTGAAAATACACCAGGCTTGGTTCTAGAAAGTGGAAGCAAGCATGGGACAAAACAGATAAATAGCCCTGCCTCAAGAGAATCGGGTTGCAAAATATGGCATTTAGGGATTGTGTTGTCATTTATATAGAGATCTTAGGATTGGCCAGTTAAATATTAATTGTTGACAAAAATTGTGATTTGGGTTTTGGAATGGTGATCTGAAGCCTTCCTTTTGACATAGATTTTTGAATGTACAATCCATAGTCCGTTGAGGGCACTGAGAATTTCTGACAATAAAGTCCAACAAAGTTCCAGCATACATTAGCAAGTAGAATACTTACCTTACTATTCTCCAAAGTGTGCATATCTCTAGAGATGGGGAAAGGAAGAGTCACAGTGAAACTACTCATCTAAGAAAGTTAGAGTTAATGGGGTACAAGAAGTTAACAGTTGGGCGGGTGCAGGTAGAGGATAGGGCAGTGGGTCTGAAAGCACAGACAAGAGAGCATAGAGGGAGTCATGAGTGGTGTGTGTTCATGCAGGTGTCAAGTGAAAGGGTGACAATGGCAGAAGGTGATCATGGTGAGGAGGGGCCAGATCATGACACTGTGTAAAAGAGTGCCATGCTATTCTGTTGGTAAAGGGAATCATTAAAAACTTCAGAACAGGGATGTGATGTTACCAAAGCAAGTAAAAGGGCAGAGGCAAAGCTATTAGCACAGTGCCTGGCACCTGGTGAGCACATATTAAATGTTAGCTATAATGATAATTATTATTATTCCTTAATTACAAGCATCACTCCAGTAGCAGTGTGGAGGGTGGGCGCAGGGCAGTGAGATTAATAAAGAGGATTTGGACAGTTGACAATCAGAAGATAGAGAACAGAGATACCCAGGAGGAAAACAACAGGATTTACTGGGAGATAAGGTAGCAAGAATAATCTAGGATTCCAGTGTGGGTGCCTGAGTGCATAACAGGCCCATTTACTGATAAAGGACATGTGGGCCAGGGAATACTTTTGCAGGGGAAAGATGAGGTGCCTTTAGGACATCCAGATGGTCATGTCCACTTATATCCCAATGTTTGATTCCAATCTAAAATACTGATAAATACGCCATTTCAATGGACCTGCTGCTTCCATTTAAAGTGTAACCAAGACTTCAAATGTTTTGGTAGGGCTGGATTCAGTGTCGCTCTTGGAACCAAATAAGGAACAAGATCACCTGTCCCCTCACTCTTTTCTCGCAACCTGGGAGTGTTTCTTCCTGGCTTTGTAATCTCTTTGTTAATGTGCTGCAGGAAGCAGAACATTTGCTGAGGCTCCTTTCAAGGCTGGTGGTCACATGAAGATGCTCACCAAAACCAAATTCATGTTTTTGTTTTTTTCCTCTGCTCCTGTCAGGAGTGGAAGATGGTGCTCGCTTCGGCAGCATATGTACTAAAACATGAGTGGAAGATGAAAGAGGGGATGTAGTGAAGGATGTTCCTTGCCTCAGCAGCAGAGAACAAGGTGGGCCTTCAGGAGTTCTCTGTGCCCACCGAGACCATCTAAATTAAGAGATGAGCAAGGTGCCAAGTGTGCACGGGCAGACTGCTTGTGTAACAACTAGCTCACAGAAAGGTTGCCTGACTAGGAGAAGCTTCTTTGAGGAGTGAAATCCTTGTAATTCACTTCCCTCACTAAAGCACGGAATTTCTACATGTAAGAGCTAGGGGTTTATTAAAAGCAAGGGGAATTTATAAATTAAATAGACATTATTAAAATCTATTTTACTTGCAGCCCATTTATTTTTGGGCCTAGCATAATTGCTTCCAGACCTTGAGCTTGCTGAGTTGGTGGTTTTTTCTGGCTCTGCAACATGACCTGTTCATTGAGACTCAACTCCAGGCGCGAGGATAATAGTCCCCACTCCCTCTAGCACTCTCAAGGGTCAAAAGCAGAGCCCAGACCAAAGAGGAGGAGATGAGTTTTTAGGTATCTTTCTGATTCTGCCCTTCACTCACCCAAGGCACTGGATTATGTTAAACCCAATCCAATCCCCTTTCTCTGCCCCCATACTCAGGTAACAGCTTTCGGTGTCCTTTAGAAATATCAGTGTGCTACATAGAGTGGTGGTGTCAGATTTGGTTTGGAATCTCATGCCTGCCCCTTGGGAGCTCAGAGTTAATGTGGTGTAAGTTAACTCAATCCTTCTGAGCCTTCACTTTCCTCACATGCAAAATGGGGCTAATAGTAGGACTTATCTCATAGGGTTATTATAAGACTGGATAATTCAACACAATAGATATAAAGTTCTCAGCCTGGTATTCTATAAATTTTGGAGATAAGATAGGTGGATGGATCAAAAGTGCATGTTCAATAGGGTCGTTGCATCCAGGCTCAGATATACAAGTTTCCAGTAACAAATAACTGAGTCTTGATTAAAGACTTTTAATCAGAGCCAATATTCCAAACAAAGCAATGACTTTGACCACCTACAGTATTTCTGTGGGGACAAACAAGACATAATATTTTTAGAGAAGTTCCCACCAATTATTTTTTAAATTACATAAAATCTGCTATTTTTTATCAGGCAAATCAATCCTTTCATTCTAGGGTCTTTCCTCCAGCAGTGACAATTAAAATTTTGCAAGAAACCACTGACCACTGCCTTTACCCATCCAGAACCCTTCCTGTTCATGGGTGAATTCTTCCTTACTCCCTGAAGATTATATCTGTAAAAACTTTACACCTAACACAAGAGTTTTAGTTACCTTTTTAAATTATTCATTTATCTTATGTTCCCAGGTTATTTTACTAGAAGAACTATAACCACCCAAGCACCATCCAAAAACATGTAAATGTTAATTTGCAAAGAAACTTCTGACAGGTCCCTTTGGGCCTATTTGACATAAGCATAGTAACAAAATGCATTTAAATTCAGTCTATTTTTCTGGCTAATATTCCCCATTTGCTCCATGTTTATACAAGACTGTGTTCACTCTCTCCCGGGGGCTAGACTTCATCCTCCATATTCCCTCTGGGGTGCAGCTCTATAATGGACCAGTGGTTTTGATGACTTCCCAAAATTCCCTATCCTAGAACACACGATCTGGGGCAAAGAAAGGAGAAGAATGCCTTGAGAGGGCTGGTAATTTAGATGCTGTGCCTCTAAGGAGTCAGAAGCAGCAGTACCAAGACAGTTCAGCAGACATGGAAGAAAGTAGAAATTAAACACTTCTTCTGGTGCACAAATAATGTTCTTCAGACTTAACAGAGCATGTCACATGCAAGAAGCCTCCAGCCTTTCTCCTTCCCAGTTCATCTTTCCAGTTCATCTTTCACTCTACCACGAGATTTGCCCTTCTAGGATACAGCTACGGTTGGGTCAGAGCTCTGCTTAAAATTCGTTAGACTTTGTAATGAAGGCATTAGCCTGGCACGGGAGCCCTTAACCCAGTGCCTTTCCAGCTTCATCTCCTCATATCCTCGACTTCCACCACACTGAGCTTGTCCTTCCCCAAATTCACCATGATTTGCTCTCTCCCATGTCTTTGTGTTGGCTGTTTCTCTTGCCTGGTGAAATCCCACCCATTTGTCAAGGCCCAGCTTAAACATAGACTCCTCAGGAAAGGCTTCCCAATGCTTAAAGCTGACATAGTCCCTCTCTCCCCCATGTTCCTGGGCACTGTGTGACAGGCCTCTATTGTAACGCAGTACACACTAGTCTGTGATTAATTTTTATTTGTCCCTCCCTCCTATTATACAGTGATATTTCCAAAGGGAAAGAAATATGTTTTATAAATTTTATATACTCCAGTGTTTTAAAAAGAGTCAATGAATTAAAGAATGAATGAATGAAGCAACACAGCATGAGGGTCCAATGATAAATGTGGCAGAAGATGGGATCTTAAGGAGGGACCCACCTTTTACCTCCACATTGTCTGGATTATTCTACTGACTGAGTCTGTAGAGAGTTTCCTGGGAGCTGGTAACAACAGATCCCCAGGGAAAGATCCCCTGTTCACAGAAATCCAAGTGCCCCTTGATAGGATGTAAGAGACCTTCTAGGTTGCCAACTTTATCTATCAGGAAAATTTGCCAAAGAGAGGACAGTATCACAAAATATCCCCAGTGAGAACAGAGCGGGAACTGTGGGGGAGAAAACAGGGTACAGAGATTCCTTTGCAGAAAAAGCACAGCTCTGTGGGCCAGGAATTCTTCCACTTAAGAGTCATATGCTCTGGAATGTGCAAGGGGAAACAGTCTCAGTAGGGTCTTGACTCAGCAAGGCCTGGAATTGATGCTTGGGGCTGTTCTGCTAGGTCCTAGGCATTTAGATTCACAGCAGTCTGAGCCCAGTTACACACGCCGGCATGTATCAGTACAAGCCTTAAATCAGAACCACCCGTTACACCTCCTCCCCACTCTCTGGCTCTGAGCCTTACCCCTAACCCCCCTTCCCTTCATTGCAGGCTCATTAAGGCCCTTCCCAGTGCAGAGACACTGCTTTTGGGGGACTGGTGGAGTGTTTGATATTTTCCACTCTGCGTGTCAAGGGCATTTACAGTCGGCGTCAGAATGTTATGTCGGTCTGAGGAGGTACTTTGAAGTGTTTGTGGTAGAGGCCACATGTGCAGGCAAGATGTGCCTCCTCCCCGCTCCCTGGATCCCTGAGGTTCCTACTCAGCTCTTTCCCAGCATCATGTGACAATGAACAACACCACTTAACCCTTTAGTTCTTGGTGTAGTGGCTGGTTATTGTTACTATTATTATTATTTTGAAAAGGCACTTCTTCCTCCTCCTACTTCTCATCTTTGAAGATGGTTTAGAGGCTTCTCTCCTTGCCTTCTGGTCACCACTTCCTGGAACATTTTTGTGGTCGTTTTTGCTACCACTCTACATGAACTTATGTGTAGAAACGTATTTCCAAATAGTACACACAAGCAAATGCATGAATGGTAATACTGTACAGATGGTAAAAGCAATGGGGTTCTTGACACTTTCGTACCATCCCAGAGCCAATTGAGAGAGCTGGCAGGTTAGCCGATCCTCTCCTTCAATCCCACAGTGTGTGATGCTTGCACAGGGAGCCCTCAGATGGAACCATCATGTTTTCACTTTACTAAATGGTAATTCACAGGCAGCCCTTCAAATGTCACTTGGCCTAGTCCATGAAAGTCTAGGGTCCTGAAACCCTTAACTAAAAAAAAAAAAAATTCATCTATGTAACAAGAACACTTGTACCCTCTGATATTTTGAAATAAAATTTTTTTTAAAAAGTTAGGAATAGAAAAAAAAATAAGGAAAAAAATATGAGACTTTCAGAAGAAATGTTTTCAGCTGACTTGAGTCTCTCACTTGGCTATGTGATTTGGCCCATGCAATGGAACAGGGCTTAGATTGATAATCTCCAAAGGTCCTTTCACCCTTGAGGTTCTGCAATGCTCAGCTCTCAAATAGTCTGGAAAGGTCTTGGACATGGCAGGAAGGGTGGGAGTGGAGGCACAGGGCTTCTCTCATAGGCAATGGACATCAGTCTCTCTGGGGGTCCGTTTATATTCACAAAGAACTGGGCAATCCAGCGGGGACAAAAGAGTTTTTAATGAACATAAGTCAGTTTTAGGCACTCAAAGATCAAGACCTTTTGGCAAAGTTGCCTTGGGTTCAAGTTCATCACCTAGAATGATCTCTGCTCTGTAATAATAGCTATGCTCCTTTATTTTAATTTAGGAATCTGAAGAAAGGAAGAGACACGCGCTAATATTAGACTATTAAAATACTAATCAAAGTTACTATGTGCCAGGCAATGTGCTAGACAATAATGTGCTAGGTAAGCATCATCTTATTTAAGGTTCATAATAACTCTATGAGGTAAGTACTATTATCTGAATCTAGACCTCAGAGAGGTTTAATAAAGTGCCCAAGGGAGTATTAAAAAATGGAGGATCCAGAACATGGACCCAAAACTTTTTGACTTTAATTAATATCTGCATGGCTGACCTCCATAGCACAATTCTTCCTTTTCAAGCAAGGTTGGGGTCAATGCCCTTTTCATCTCCTAAGACAACTCCTAAGATGCCACCTGCCCTTGTTCCACATTGTCCCCAGCATTGAGTCAGGAGTGTTTCATCAATACCTACTGAATGAAAGCATGAGTAAATGGCATGTAACAAGCCTGGGAAAGGTGCTGAATTTCTGTAATGAATGTCTGCCCAGAGACCTCCCCAATACAAACAGGGCACTTTCCCAAATCAGTCAGGGGATTCAAATCCTTTGGAGCCAGGAATCCATGTCCCCTGTCCAGAAATCCCCCCATGATGGCATAAACTCAAGCTTCTTGCACCTCTTTCTTCCTATACCCCAGGCTCTGAGCTTTACTGGCCTGCCGACAATTAGGCACACACACAAAAAAATGGATCAAAGAGGAGGACATTGGATTACATAGTTTGTTAGAATAACTTTGCTGTTTATGTTTGCTATGCACAAGGTCAAAGTCTCCCCTACCAAGTAGCACTTTTGCACTCCTGTGAGGAGCGACAAAAAGGAGAGAGTTAATAGTGTTTTGTTGCAAAGCTGCCTTAACTTGTAAGTTGTTCCCAGGAGGGCTGCTAGCGTGGGATTAGGGGAGGGGTATACTATGTTTTTTTTACATTTGCTGGAATGAGAAATCTTTCCGGTCACTGTGTCCTGGAAATAAAACATTTGATATGGAAGAGTGTCTAAGACATGTGATCCCTAAAAAGCCCACTTGGCCCAATGCTTGAATCATGTTTTCAATCAAGAATTGCTACCTTGATTCCCCTGTGACCTTCAGCAGTGGAGACCCTGACCCAGTCATTCCCTAATAAGGCTTGTCCCTTTATATAGCTCTCTCTCGTTGACGGAGGTTATTTATTTTGTCTCCAATGTACCAGAAAGGAGATATGTTTTTCTGTTGCAGAATGGATAAATCCAAGTATTTTCATTTGTTTTAGAACTGAGTTGGCAGCTGGTTCTCACAGGAGAGGGGACTGGCAGCTAAATCAATTTTAAATTAGGCATTTGTCATGATTCAGCTTACTCATAAACCTAAAAAAAAAATCCCAAAACTTAAAGGTCAAAACTAACGGCACTAAGATCTGCCTGTTTTTTAAAATTAATAAAGACAGTTGGTGGTCCTTTGCCTGATAGTCTATATTACTACCCAAAATAGTTAACCTTTTCTTTATTCTTTTATTGTCCTACATTTTCTAATTTGTCTTCTTTTTCTTCCCTTGCTTCATATTTTCCCTTGCTCACTGACTCATATCTTTCATTTTTACATCCTCTGTCTCTTTCTCATGCAATACTGTATGTTCCAGATTTGAAGTAAGGTGGGAAACCAGTGGAATATAGTGCACTTTGCAAAATAGAACATTCATTTCAAATTTCTATCTGCAGCAGAGATCATTTCTGTCTTAGTCTGTTTTGTGTTGCTATGACAGAATACCTGAGACTGGGTAATTTATAAGGAACATAGGTTTATTTTGCTCATGGTTCTGCAGGCTGGGAAGTTCAAGATTGGGCAGCTGCATTTGGTAGCTTCTGGTGAGGGCCTTATACTGCGTCAGAATATGGCAGACAAGCAAAAGGGGAAATGGGCACATTCAAAGAGACCAAACTTGAGAATCAGCCTGGCTTTGTAACAACTTGCTCTCAGGAACTAATCCATTCCCATGAGAAACAACTCAGTTTCAAGAGAAAGATATTAATGTATCTTAAGGACCTCATCACAGCTTAAAGGCACTTCCTCCCAACACTGCTACATTGGGGACCATGCCTCAACATGAGATTTAGTGGGGACAAACCATATTCAAACCATGGCAACTTTCACATAAGAAAACACCCCAGCAACTTCTACCTGAGCACTCACCTTGCTGCTGCTATTTCTTTCCTTCTTTATTGTCATTATTTTCCTCTTTTTTTCCCTTTTCCATTTCCTCTGCTTCCATTCCAGAGGGAATAAGACAACTATTATTCATTGAGTACTGAACATGTGCTAACTGTTCACTAACTCACTAAAGATAAAATATTGAGCACTTTTGAATTATGTCATTAAACCATAACTGGAATTCTAAAAGTTAAGTGATTTTCTTACCATTTTATAGGTAAGGAATCCATGCTTTGCCCAAGCCAGTGAGAGACAGAATAAGGATTCCTCCCCAGTTTGCCCCAGATCTGCTGTCTTTACAAATGGGTCTTCCATTCTCCATTCTTCTGCTGACCTCAGGACTGAAGGTTCTGGTCACCCTAAGGACTCCGAGCATTTCAGTTTAAGGTCTGGTACCTTTAGACCTTGACATTTAGGCTCAAGCTTCTTTTGGGTATGCTTTTAGCAAGGATATGCCAAGTTGAACAGGAGTATAAGGGAGGGGGAGGAGCCCTTTGTTTCTCTTTTATCAATCGCTATTCCTTTAGATAGTTTTTTATTCCTTAAATAGAAGGAATAAGATTCTGGTGTTCTTTAGAACAATAGGGTGACTATACTTAACAATAATTTATTGTATATTTCAAAATACTTAGAAGAGTGGAACTGGAATATTCCTAACAAAGAAATGATAAATGCTTGCAGTGACGGATAGCCCAGTTACCCTGATTTGATCATTAGACATTGTACGCTTGTATCAAAATTGTACATGTACCTCATAAATATGTACAACTATTATATATCCATAAAAATTAAAAATAAAAAAAGTTTTAAACAGCCAAAAAATGCAGTTATGTTTACCACAGCATTTTTATTTTACCTGAAGATGTAACTCACTAAAAGTAAAAATACTTTTCATTAAATAAACATTCATTTAAAAAAAATAGCCCAAATGAAAAACATAAGCTTTGCGATTATCATTGAAAAAAATTTGATTGCCACACATTCAAATGAGGTAGTGACTAAGGACCAACTAGCATTTTATACCTTACATAAATGAAAATATGACCATTTCAAGTTAAAGGCACTAGAACAAGCATCATAGAAGATGGCAAATGTTAAATCTTAGGTTCAGGAAACAGTTCAAGAATCTCTTTTCTTTTTACCCTGAGAGCTTCAGGGAGTAACAAGTATATCTAAACAAAGAACTATCTACTCAACCTCCTTTTAGAAAAGTTGCATTGATAATAGCTTTACTTGTAAAGATTTGATGATGACATTGCCTATTATAGTATGATATTCTGCAAAAAATTATGTGGTAAATTGAGTTTCCTTCCTAGCTTGAAGCAAGTTATGCTCTATGATTTCAGTGTTGATGAGGAGAATTAAATAGGAAAATGAACATTCCAGTGATCTAAATGGATCTCAGATATTATTTCTTTCTTTCTTTTATTACTTTGGTGGATCAACTGGATGTGAATAAAATAATGATAAATTTGTTTTATAAACAGGAGAATATTGATTTTTATATCTTAATTTGGCTCTGAACATTTTTGCTATTTCCACCAAAATCAGCTAAATCAAGGATGGTTCATTTTATAAGGTTCCATTTAATAAATATATATTTATTTGTGGCCCATTTTAGTTGACTCATCCTGTAAGAATTCCCTTATTTAGGGAAAATGTATATTCATCTCATGTGCTCCCCTGGTGCTTCATCTCATGTGGCCTTTCTCCATTGTTTTGCTCACTCTGGGAAGACCAGCGGTGGCTGGTGGCAAGGGCAGGAAGTAGTGACTCACCCAATTGATGTTCTTGAGGAGAATTAGAGATGGTTAGCCCTGCCTTTTCCTCTCTCCTTCTTGGAAGAGCAATGTTCACAGAGTGCATTTATTCATCTCTTTATCTCTAGAAACTGGTTCTGTCCCTGCAGATTAAGAAAACTGGTTCCAGTCCAGTGCTGCAGTTGAGTACATTGGTACAATTTCAAGGTCAAGACCAGCTAATTTGCAGGGCCCAGTGAAAGGTGAAAACATGGGTCCCTTTGTTTGAAAATCAGTGGAAAAATGCCCTTAAAGGTACATATAAAGCTTTTCCTTTTTTCTGCTCTCTCTCTCTCTCTCTCAACTTGTCGTGGTGGTTTTTATTTGCTATTTAACATCATTCTAAGTAAACTGAAAAATTTAAATTATTGACTTGAATTTTTTCATTCATCTTTATATTGTGCAATAATAGTTTTAAGTGAAAATATCAGGGCATTTAACTCCCATGCGAAACCACCAAAATCCTCAATTTGTATTTATTAGTTTATTCTTGGGGGGGGTGCCTCAAACTGCAAGAAGATAAACACTCCAACTAGCAATAGAGGACACTAGCAAGCTAGCAGTAAAAAACACTTCCTCAACCTGATAAAGATCACCTATAAAAAACTACAGCAATATCATTCTTAATGGTGAAAAACTGAATGCTTTCCCCTTAAGATCAGGAATAAGCAAAGAATGCCTTCTCCCACCACTCCCTCCAACACTGTAATAGTGGTCTAGCCAAGGCAATTAGGCAAGAAAAGGATATAAAAAGCAGTCAGATTGGAAAGGAAGAAGTAAAAAAATCTCTATTTGTAGATGATATGACTGGACATATCATCTTATACTTAGATTATCCTAAGAATTCACCAAAAAACATTTATTAGAACTAATAAATGAGTTCAACAAGGTTCCAAGATGTAAGATTAATATACAAAAATCAATTTTATTTCTACATAGTAGCAATGAAAAACTGAAAATTAAATTAGAAAGCAACTTCATTTACAATAGCATCAAAAAATAAAATACTTAATAAATTTTTAAAAGTGAAAGACTTGTACACTGTACACTGAAAACTACAAAACATTGTTGAAAGAAATTGAAGATGACAATAAATAGAAAAACAGCAATCACTTAGGCCTACTATCTCCCATTCCCACAACGGGAATGATGCACCAGACCTTAGACAGGGCTGGGCCCTGGGAAAATTGATCCAGGCACCTCCCCTTTCCACAAGCCCACTGCCTCATCCCATAGCAGATGGGTCTCTCCCAAAGATCTTTAAACTTCCATGCTGGGTCATGTTCAGTGTTTTTATTGGAGTTGGGGAACAGTGGGGAGGGATTTGAGAGCCTCACCTCTCCCCAGGTGTGACCTCCTAATGGTCACCCACTATACACACCAAGCTGCTGCCAGTTCAGGATGCAAACAGATACTACCATGGCTCTTCCAAAGATGCCACAGATACATGCACTCATTCCTGACTCTTCCCAAGCCTACATATAGGTCCCTGCTTAAATAGAGGGTGCCAGTGGTTACAGAGTGAAAAGGGAAAAGATTGGCAGGCCCAGGGGCCCAGAAGGCAGGGGAACAGTTGGCAAGAACTCATTCTAGCAACAAGGCACGTGTGGAGACTGTGTATGAGCCAAGTCTCAAGCCCCTACCAGATGGTTCTTTGTCACATTGGACTTCACTTGCTAAACACAGACTCAAAGATAAAATTGTTAAGAATTTCAGGAATGTGACCACAGAACATTTAAACCCAACTGTGAGACTCTTCTTAGCATGGGGCCCTGTGCCACTGCACTGATTGCACATCCATAAAGCCAGCCCTATCTAGTGTGCAATATTAGGAAGTTCACTTGCCCATCAATATAAGTCACTACTTTAATATTGGTTTTATCATTAATAGAGGTGATAGTTTGGCCCCCATTTGACCTGCCACTTTTTCTTATTTCTCAATTGATACAGATTTCTGGCAGAGATGGGGACTCTGCAAAGACTCTAATTTTACCTCCCCAATATTTGCTTCTTGAAAGAAATTTAGAGAAAGCAACAATTAGGTCATTATGTATCTTGAGGTCACATTATGTGTTTATCAGATTGGAGGTGGTATTAACTAGTGGTTAAAAACATGAGCATTGGGGTCAAACCAAATTTAGTTTCAACTTCAAGTTCTGTCACTTTTAGCTAATACTCCCTGGCAAATTATCTTCCTCCCCTTGCCCCATATGTAAAATGTGTATGATAATAGTACCTACTTCTAAGTATTATTGTGAAGATTTAATGAAATAATGTAAGTAAGGCATTTGTGCTTGCTTTAATTATTTAATCAACTTAATAAAACTGTATTCTAGCCAAATTGCAGGTCTTTTAAGACATATTTTTGAACAAAAACCACAGAAAGATGATATTGACATCTAAGGGACAGAGTTCAAAAACATTTTAATGACATTAAGTGAACAATACTTTGGATGGTCCCCTCAAAGTCCCTGTGCAACCCTCTAAATATTCATTATGAGACATCATGAAGCAGGAAATGCCTACTTTAGCTGCAAGTGTTAATAACTAAATTCATTCATCAAAGATGATTTGAAAGGTGTTCAATTCTGTTGTCCATTTATGTTTAAAATTTTATTCAATGCTATAAAATAGACTGTTTTTAAAGTTTCAATTAAAATGATTTTTGCGAATAATTTTACTTTATTGTTTTTCTTTGTTTAAGCTGTCATCTAGAAGACCTAACTATTCCCAGAGAATTGTTACTTCTGGTTCTTCCCAGAAAGCTAAGAAACGTGTTTTAAGAGAAGTATTGTTATGTGGCGGTATGGTAGTACAGTGGCTCAGAGGTCAGGGAAGTCTGATGCTAAACCCAGCACTACCTCTTAATTCTCTGTAATATTAGGCAAGGTCTTCAATTTTCCTGGACCTCATTTTCCTCATCGATAAAATGAAAACCGTAATAATACCTCACAGAGTTGGTGAGAAAAGTAAATGAAATTGTGTGTGTGTATATATGTAATTATATATAGTGATATATATTTTTATATAGTTTCATATATACATACACATGCTAACTATTGCTATGATTCCACTACTTGCTTTCACTAGCTCCTCAAAGTTTCTATTTGTTTTAAGGAAATTGACTCCCACTAACATAAATTTGTACCCAAAATATGTACATCATTAGAACAATAAGATTTGCAAAGTTGCCATCAAACTTCAAGAATTTGTCATTGACCTGAGAACTTACAACAGAGAAGCCAGAGTCCTTATATCTGTATCAAGTCTTTGCACTGATTCTCTTGAGAGTTGAGTACTGCCTTGTATAGTCAGAAAAACAAGACTTGAATATGGTCATTGCCCTATTGTTCCTGATATGCCCTAGTGGTATTTTAAAATTTTACCAAGCAAAGGTATTGAGTCTTTAAAATGTAGCTGCTACCACAGGAAATAATGAAAATAGCTATCATGTATTGTGCCATTTTTATGTGCCTGACACTATATCAGATGCTTTATACACATGTAAAATTACCCATGAAGTAGATGGTCTAATTTCCATTATAATGGTGGTAAAACCAAGGTTTATTAGGGTAATGGAAATTGACCAAGGCCTAATGAGTGGTAGAATTCAGATTTGAAAATGGTTCTGTCTGTTTCTAAATCATGCTGTCTGTCCAAGCAATAATTCTCTAATCTAACTTCTTTCAGTTGCGATCTTCTAGTCCCTACAATTTTACATTGTTATATCAGAATCCTGCTTCTTAGCATTTGAGATATAATGAAGTATGTCAATGATCAGAGATCAGCAAAGCTTATAGTTGAAAAAACTTTAAGACCCCTATGTTATTGCATGTATTTGAGTACTTATGTGAAAAAGGGAAAACATCACCTACTTAGGCAACAACATAAATACTCCTGGTATTTATTCCCATGAAAATATATATTTCTATTAATTAAGAGCCTTAAAATATTTTTAAATTGATAATAATTCAGTAATCCTACTTGATAGTTTCTTTCTTAAGGATATAATCCCCAATACCAAAAAAGTTATATGCACAAAAGTATCTGTATTAGTGTTATTTAAATTTTTAAAGTAAATATAATCCAGGAATGCAAGGTTGGTTTAACAACAGAAAACCAATCAGACTAATATACCATAGTAATAAAGGATAAAAACCTCATGATCATTTCAGTAGACTCAGAAAAAGTGATTGACAAAACCCAAGAAAATTTCATGTTAAAATCACTCAACAAACTAGCATTAGAAGAGAATTTTCTCAACTGGATAAAGGGTATAGACAAAGAACCCATAGCTAACATCATACTTAATGGGGAGAGACTGAATACTTTTCCCCCTAAGATCAGGAACAAGAAGGGAATATCTGCTCTCATCATTTTTAATCAACATTGTATTGGAGGCTCTAGTCAAGGCAATTATACAAGAAAAAGAAATAAAAGTCAACCAGATGGAAAAAGTAAAAGTAAAACTACCTTTATTTGCAGATGACATGATCTTGTATATAGAAACTGTACATAGAATATCATAAGGAATCCACAAAAAAAAACCTATTTGAACAAATAAAGCAGTTCAGCAATGTGGCAGGATACAAAATTAGTATAAAAATCAATTCTATTCCTATATGCTACCAATGAAAAATATATATAAAAGATTCAAATAACACTAACATAGATTAGTGTATGATATATAACAATATAGATTATAAAAAGATTTAAATGTTTATTTTATTTAATCTTATTTAAATCTTCATCTTTATTTTAGATTTTTATCTTGAGTATACTGATGTTTTCTTAAGATTAGCTACTTAGTATGTTTGATTGCCTATGTATTGAATGAATACATTGTAGTGATTAAACAAGTATGTTATATATATGAAAGTTTCTTGTACTATTGTTGAAATTTCTATTCTTGATGGAAATTATATCAAAGTAAGTCATGTATTTAAAAGTTAATTTACAAAAAAGCAATTTGAAAGATTATGAATGCTTCAAAAATTATATTTACAAGGATAGTATAAATAACAGAGAAAAATGGTTGTTATAATAGGTGAAAAAAGCGGTATACAAAGTTTAATACACAATATTACTATCATTGTATACAAAAAAAACAAAACCAATGGTAGATTCTAAAAAGTGAAGGGAAATATAATAAAATGTGAACATCTTTGGACACTATAACTAATAGATACTTATTTCCTATTCTATTTCCATTCTATTATTTTCACGTTTTCTGTAATAAGCATGCATTTCCTGTTTTCCCTTTTAAGTTCACTTTTCCTTTTACTGAAGTTTACCCTTAAATTCTTTCAGTAAGCATCTGTGAGTAGCCACAGAGATTTTATCTTTATGTATCCAAAAATATCTTTATTTTCTTCCTCCTTCAAGAACAATAGTTCAGCTATGTATATAATTGGAATGTGACAGTTATTTTAATGCGTTACCTCAAAGCTTGTACTCCTTTGTCTTCTGCATCTATTGCAAATGAGAAACTTATTGTTAGATTTTTCTGTCATTCCTCTATAGATAAAATGCCTTTTCTCTCTGCTAAAATTTTTTTCTTTGTTTTTTGATGGTTTGAAGTTTTACTACAATATGTTTAGTATGAATTTATTTCTAGTTATCTTACATAGCATTTGGTATTCACTTTAAATCTGGGGACTCATGTTTTCTTTAAGGCTAGAACATTTTCTATGAATATCAATCCCTTTAAATATTGTTTCTCTGTGTTTCCTTTTTTCTCTACCTTCAGAAGTCTTAGTAATGAAGCAACTAAATCTATCCTTTATTTCTTGTAAATTCTTTCTCAAATTTTATCTCATTATATTCCTTTGCCAAATTCAGAAAATTTCCTGAGTACTATCTTCCATCTCACTAATTTTCCCCTATACTCTTTTTTCCCCTTATACTCTTATATGAGATATTTACTCATCTTTTTGATATTTTTTTTCTGATTATTATATTTTCAATTCCAAGAATTCAATTTTCTTCTTTTTTCTATCCATCTGTCCTTGAGTCATATATCTTGTTTTTTATTTCATGATTAATTGTTCTGTATTATAAGGTTATTACTTCTTTTGATATTTGAGAATATTAAACATTATTTAAAAGTCATCTTTAGATTGCTGTATTATATTCATTTATAAATGCTTCTTGACTTACAATGGGGTTATGTCCCAATAAACTCATCATAAGTTAAAAATATTGTGAGTCAAAAATGTCTGAACATTATAGCTCAGCCTAGCCTAACTTAAATGTGCTCAGAACACTTACACTAGACTACAGTTGGGCAAAATCATCTAATATGAAGGCTATTTTATAATAAAATGTTGAATACTGCCACAGATGGATGTTTTATAGACACAACAAAAGATCAAAATTCAAAATTCAAAGTACAGTATTTACCAAACGTTTATCACAACATTGTAAAGTTGAAAATTTGTAAGTCAAGCCATCATAAGTCAGGGACCATCTGTAGTTGAGAGTGAGTTCATCATTTGATTACTGAATATGTTGGCTGTTTTTCCATGTGCTTTAGAATTTTAGTTTGTAAGTTTATCTTGGAAGAAAGATTTTATTTTACTTGTTTTTTTTTGAGTGGGGTGTTGGTTTGTTTTTTATTCTTTCACAAGATTTTTGAAGCCTCTTATTTCTCACAGTGAGTCTGTCTCTCATCCCTTGCCATGTATGGGACACATTGTGTTACCCATTACCTCATAGGAGTCAAATTTCTTTCAGGCTGCTTCTAGTCCCAGAGCCTGGTAGGCTCTTAGCTTCTTCCCTTGCTTATTGCTTTGCTTTCTATTCCCTATCAGATCAGCAAATATATTTAATATTGTTTTATTGTTTTGGCATGGCTGTGCCTTTTAAATATATATACACACAAATCTTTCACTGCTAAGTCTTAGGAGTAGAGGAGAAGTTTAATGTGTGACTTCAAAACTCCATCTTGATTATAGGTGTACTTATTATTTCTTCTTTTTTTCATTTTTAGTTATGAGATTTAAGAAATATATAAAGGTTTAAAGTACTGTATTTATCCATATACTTCTACCATGATAAAACATATGTTAATTTTTTTTTCTGTATTTCCCTTAGATCTTTTTTTTTATTTTTTCAATTGCAACCATTTCAGATGATCCTGAAATCCCTTCATCCTTCCCCCCTCTTCTACCAAAGGTAATCATTATTTTACACTTGACATTTGTCATTTCTGTATGCTTAACATACATGAAACATACATTCCCATATGTACACATACATGCCCCTGTGTGTTTAACAAAGATATAGTAGTGTTTTCCCATGTTTAAAAATTTTGCAAGAACAAAATCTATATAAGTGTAAAACTCTTGAGTTTTCAGTATCATATGTGGGGTTGAGTTATGCTGACACTTATCTAACTAGATAGTTTCTATTAATATGATACATTACTCTATTGTATGAATAGCTCACATTTCTCTAATGCAGAATAGTTAGATTGTTTTTATTAATACTTTGTTGATGTAACAAACTGAGCTAAAACAATCATCCTTGAGCTTGTCTCCTTGCACACATATGTGAGAGCTTCTATAGGAGAGACTTAAGAAGTAGACTTACTGAGTGTTGATGTGTTTAACTTAAATAAATGTTGCAATTACTTCTCAAAGTCATAGTAGAATTCCATAGTTATGTTCTGGAGTTCCCATTTCCCCGCATCTTCATGATCATTTGGTATTATCAAGCATTAAATTTTGCCATTATGATGGACATTAAATATTATTTACTTATTTGTAATTGGAATTTCCCTGATTTCCAGTCAGGTTGGGCATTTTTCATGTTTAATGGCTGTCTGGGTTTCTTTTTCCTGTGAATTGTTTTTTCAAACCCTTCACTCATTTTTTTCTGAAGTTTTAATTTTTTTCTCTTTATTCTCTATTATCTATAAATAACTGTTCTGTTTGTATCTTCTGTTTGTAAATTCTGGATACAAATATTTTGTCAGTGTGATGGTCAGTAGTACTCCTTTCCAATACCCAGTTCTCCTTTCTTTCTTGGCATGTGGAAGATTTCCTGGCCTTCTTGGGATTAGATGGAGCCATCTGACTAGTTCTGCCAAATGAATTTTGAGTAGAAGTGATGTAGTCACTTCTAGGTTATAATATTTAACTGCCAGTGTGATCTCCCCAGAATTTTCTCTTTCCCTCTGGCAGGGTCTTGACAATGATCTAGAGACAAGTGCTCCATCATCCTGGACCCCTATGTAATTATAACAAGCAGCACTCCCTGCTGATTCACAGTGGGCAGGTAGCATGACCAAGATATAAACCTTTATTGTTTTAAACCTCTGGAATTTTGGTGTTGTTGCATCATAACCTAGCTGATGAAAAGAATTGGTTATACGTGTTGCAAGTAACTTTCTTCCATCAGTTTTAAACTTTATCTTTTGTTTTAATGTAATTAAATCAATCAATCTTATAATTGATGTCTTATTTTGTAAATTCTTTTCTGTTCAAAATCATAGTTTCATTAAAAGTTTTAAATTTTTCATGTTTTGGAATATATTTTTGTATATAATGCAAGCTAAGAAACTAATTTTATTTTATTTTTGTATATATATGGCAAAGTTTATAAGCAGTTTATAAAATAGCCAGACTTTTCCTTCACTGCTTTGTGTATTTATCAATGCTGCATTACCACACTGTCTTAGATTTTGTTTTTAGTGAAAATCTCTGAATGATAAATTCTGTTTTCCACTGAAAATATTTTTTATTTTGCCTTCACTCTTGAATGGATAATTTAGCCAATATATAGAATTTTAGGTATACAGATTTTTCCCATCAGCACTTTAAAAAATTATTGCATTATCTTTTGACCTCTGTTGTTACTATTAAATAGTTTTTTTATCATTTCATTGACTATTACTTTATAGGTAATCAGTCTTTTCTACCTGATTGCTTCAAAGATTTGGTCTTCGTCTTTGGTGTTCAGCAAATTCACTACAATATGTGCAAGTGTGGATTTGTTTTTATTCATCCATTGAAAGTTCCTGTGAATCTTAGATATGAGAATTCATTTTTTATTAATTATAGAAAATTTAAAACACTGTCTCTTTTATATTTTCTCTTCACCATTTTATTCTTTATTTTTAGACTCCAAACAAATAAATGTTGGGCCTTCTTGACTTCTTTTTCATATATATTTTTGTCTTATTAATATCAATCTGTGCTACATTTTGGAAATTTTCTTATTTCTCATATTTACTAATTTCAGATACTTCTGATCCACTATTTAAAATATCCACTAAATTGTTAATTTTAATAAATTAAAAAATTCTTGAAGTGAGTCATTTAAAAAATGTCAGTTTTTTTCATGATATCTTCACTTATTTGACTTTATTTTTGTATGCTTTTAGCATAATCATTTTAAATTCACAGTGTTATTAAATTATCTCAGGTTCTTGGGGATTCCCATTTTGCTTTTTGTTTTATTTACTACCTTTCATTCATGGCAGATTGTTTCTATGAAAATTTTATAATTTTTAATAGGAATTTACCTTTAAATTGGGGTAGTTTTTTTTGCATGAGAATCTTTTTTATCTATGGATAGAATTCCAAATTAGTTTTATGTTTGCCTCTGCCAAGTGACCCAGCAGTATCACCAGCCATGAACCAATATTACTGTTATCTTCTAAGCTTAGGGTTTTCTAGATCAAGTAGGTCATGCAAATTCAAATCTCAAACACCTGCCAGAGAGTGCCATATTTATAAATCATCAGGAGATATTCTTTTTATTCACCTTTCCAAACCCAGAGAGTGGCATACAAGCTTCTTTGCCGTGTCTGTATATTATTAGTAGTTTGTTGTTGGGTTTTTTCCCCCAGTTCACTCTTTAATTAAAGTTGTAAACTTTTGAGGTCCTGGATCTGTGTAGATGGCCTTTATTGTAACTCTCTGCCTTATGTGGTCTCAAGCCATCATCATCTGCCTCTGTAAAACCAGTAGAAACTATGTCCCTGCTTTATGAGAGGCACACCTCATATACACACATCCCATCATTTTTTCCTCCCCCACTTGTTTTCAGTCTCCTTTTTGATTCTGGAACCTGGGGATTGCCCATTCTCAGCTGACTTCAAAAGAATATTTGCTATATATTATTGAACATTTCTAGATTTTTGTATTAGAAGGGTTCACAGACTATATAGGATATCAATTTACTAGAACTGTAGGTATATCATTCAACCATTTAAAAATATATTTTAGGTTGAGAAAAGAAGATAAATGTGCATGAATTCCATTTTGTGTTTATTCTAAAAACAAAGCAAAAGTGTAAAACTTCCCCCGCCTATTTGTTTCTGACTGTATTTATCTTTCATAAAAGTCAGGGAGACATAGCTAAGCTATTTCATTTCCTACTGCTAAAAGAATGTCCAAAACCTTTGATTTTACCAGTATAAAGACACTTTTTAAACTATCAAACAGTCACCGAATCTTACTATGTTGATACCTTAAGGCCGCCTAAGACCTGCCCCTTACAAGTTATGTAATATTGAACAAGTAATTTAATATAGGAACAAAAATCCTATCTACCCCAAATAGTTTTTGAAAAGAATAAATGAAATAAGAAAGTAACATACTTAGTCCAGTGCCTGGTCATAGCAAGCACTATGCTGAGTTATGTTATCAATAAATGATGATTAATAATAATAATAGTAATAATGAAGTAGTATTTGATCACTAAATTCCAGATGATTCTGAAGCACCAACCACATTTGGGTCAAAACAGATCTTTTATGTCATCCAATTTATCTACATGTTTTTTATAAAAGTCTTGGCTGTCATGGTAAGGAAGAAGATCAAACTTCTTGCTAAGACCAGTCCAAAAACTGAAATTATATCATTACGTAGGTAACTCTAGAATTTTTTTAGTATTTAATTTAATTAATATAATTAGAGGTAAACACTGAGAATGACACTTGGTACTTTGTGGGTACATGTCAGTTTCCTTCCTGTCATTATTATTTCATGTCTTTTTATGTCTTGCCACAAATCTAGATGAAGACACTGGAATGCCAGGGCTTGGAAAGTGTATGCCACTGCAGTGTCAAGATTGTTGAATGACTTTTTATTAGAAATTTAAATGAAAACCCTCCTTGGACACCCCTTCCCCTGCTCCCCTTCAAGTTAATCAAACCTCAACATTTGTTACTAGAGTTCCCACATTGGTATATATCTTAAATTAGGTGTAGGGAAAGAAATTTGTAAATAAATTCAACCTGCTCAAGACTAATCACTATGAGTTATTTGATCATAACATGAAGAAATTATGCTTATTCTCCAGAAAGTGGTCACCACATTTTCTTGGCCACCCTATTTACAGCAGACTTGGAGATTGTTCACATGAAAGCCTTGGCTAGTAGCTCTTTCCATTGGCCTGGAACTGATTCTGACATTGGAGGATTATAAACCAGTATTGTCCATTCTAGGCTACTCAGCATAACTAAGCAAATGTGCCTGCTTTTACAGAAGGCAAGACCAAAATTCTTGACCAATAATCTATATTGATTTTTACATTTTATCTCCTGGCTGATATTGATTTTAGTTGATTTCATTCTCAAAATACTTTGTAAAGTTTCCAGTTTTATCTTACATATCTGCTTCAACCAGACTCTTTCTCTCTGCCAACTTTTTGCAATAGCAATCTCTAGATAGCTTTGTGAAGGGAATAATGACAACTTGGATGAGTGTCCTGTCCAAAATTAAATCTTATCAGTTTTCGAAAAAAAATATATTGAGATAACAGAATGCTATATACAATATGCAACTGAAAAAAAAAGAAAAGAAAAAAATGTAAAACAATACTCAACTCAGATCCAACCACAAATTAGAATTCTTTTTGCATAGAGTCTGGAAAAAAATCTGTTATCTGAAAGTTTTAAGTATTTTTCTGCCTCCTAAGAAGTGAAGACTTGACATAAAGTTTGTGAGAGGGCATCACTTTGAGCTGGGGTAACCTTCCTAATGAGAATATCCTTAAGTGGATGAAGAGCAGATGCCTTTCCTAGAAGGGAGATATTTGAATCACTGCAATGGTAGGGAGTTCAACTACTTTTCACAACAATGTGAAAGGTTAGAATTAGGGAAAACAATGTATTTCAGGAAATTGTTTCCTTTACAGAAATATTTCTTTCCTAGGTATATATTTAGATTACAGAGCTTAGTCTTAGACTCATGAATATTTGTGTGGTTGAATTGTCCTTCCCACATTGCTGGCCTTGGGTGAGCAGGCCTAGAGAAGGTTAATAAAGAATCAGTTTTTACTTTATTGCCCATAAGCTGTCTTGCTGTCTGGAAGAACTTAGCATGATCAGACTCCAACCATCAACTAATACAGATTAAGATCTAATATACATCGTCCTGTATTATAATCCTTACACCACTTATTCCACTATTCTCTTTCTTAAAACTTCCCTTCATTCTTCTTCTATTTAGTTAAGATAACACCAGCTACTATAGCCTCAAAAGTGATAGAGATTTACCACATAAAGTCTGAAATAATTGTCCCTAATCACTGGCCAGTTCTTTCTCCATGTTGTGATTTAAGGACCCAAGATCCTTTTGTCTTGTGGCTCTGCCATCTTCAACATGTGGCTTCAAGTTACCGTGTTCATCTGCATCAAGCTGTGCAAGGGAAAAATCATGGAGTTTGAAGCTCGGGAAATTTTTATAGGGCAGATGTACACAACGCTTCCACTCAGATTCTACTGGTTAAAGCCAGTCACACGACATAGATTTAATAGAGACTGGAAACTGTACTCTAACTACATGCCCAGGAAGAAAAGTAAATGGGTTTAGCAAACAGCTGGCCAGCATTAAATCACACTGTCTTTGTTTCTTTATCAATCCAATTTTTTGGGTTGGAAGTTTACAGTTGTCCTTGCGAAACTGGGTCCTCTTAATTTCTAACTAATTGCAAGCTAAGAGAAGCGAGAGATTTTTATATTCCAGAAGTCAGAGGAGTTAATTTGCATCTGGAAGTTCCTTAATGGCTTGTATATTCTAGTCTTCACAGTCATCCACTGTAGATCAGGAGGAGCCAAGACCAAACAATATAAAGAGAGAAGAGGAAGCGTGACCCTCACCATATGTCCGTGGAGGAATAAAGGAGGGAACCAGACTAGGATTGCTAAAGCCCAACACATGGGAATGATAAATAGATTTTAAAATAGGCCCAGCTGAATATGACACACAAACCTCAATTATCTCCATGTAGACCTAGAGGAACACTTTTAATACTCATAAATTCATCAGAAACTTATTCAGGATCTCTGTATATATCTATTCTTGGATAATTTTATTTTTTCTGCAAAAGTCAGTTTTCACAAGTGTATGAAGCTGGATCAATGTGACTTTCCATCAATACAATGAGTTAATTGAGCCTGTGTCATATAAATTTCAGAGCACAGATGGGGCTGGTGTGGCGTCGCAGAGCTGAAGGTTCAGAAGGCTGTTCTAATTGAGGGCTTGCTGACTACAGAGCCTGAAGGTACCTCCCACTGTGGCTTTCTGACATTGGCTTTTCAGCTGTACCTCCTGACGACTGTCCAGGACTGTAAAATTAAAGATGCAATATGCCTTCACTTTCCTAAAAAGAAAGCACCTGGAATTTTTACACACGTTAATAATGGATAGAGACAGATATTAAATATTTTAAATGACTGAGAGAAGCTAATTTATATATTTGGGCTGTGACTTAATGTTTATCTTCTTAGGTTCAACAAAGCACTTTGCCAGGTTCTTTGGAGATATGAAGGGAGAATGACACTGAATGAGTTAGCCTCAGTAACTTGAGTGGTGTTGTGGGAGGAGATAAGAAATATATACATCTAACTATAATATATAGCATAATAGTAGTGCTGAAGCAAAAATATAAATAAGATATAATGGCAATACAGAAGATGAATGTATTAATTCTTATTGGGCAGTATCTAAGAAGGCTCATAGAGAAGATGATATTTGAGTTGGGTCTTGTAGGAATATTGGATTACATATGGTAAAGATAATGCAAGAAAATTTACGTGAATAAAAGTGCAGAAATAAGCAAGGTCATATGTTTGGGGAGTAGAAAGTAATCTGATTTCAGTGGAGACAATTCAGTCATCATTCAATATATATTTGTTGAGTGCCTATTATATCCCAGGCACTATTAATATTACAGGCACTTGTGATACATCAATGAACAAAATGGATTAAAATATAACAAAATAAAACAAAAATCCTAACTAGGATCCCTTTATGGGTAGGAAGAGCACAAAGAATGTAAGAGAGAAAGATAAGAGTAAAACTATTTAGGCCAGTATATTCAGGGCCTTAAATCTTTTGCTAACAAGCCACAGAAGCTAAGTTTACAATACGGATTTGGAAGTCCTTGCATACTTGCGAGAACAAGAGCCCTGGGGGTAAATCAGTTTCCCCAGAGAATAGCCTTGAAGAGAGAATTTTGAGGAATGCCAACAATAAATGGGGAAGGTAGGTGAAGAGCTGTTAGAGTAGACTCAAAAGGAATTGTCAGAACATAAGTCTCTTGAAGGAAGGGAGGGCATTTGTCTGTATACCACTGGAACTCCAGTGTCTAGCATAGCCCTCCCAACATAGTAGCTTCTCGTTTTCTTTTAAATGCATTTCTGAAAGAAATCAGGAGATAGTATTACAGACCTCAGAGGAGGAAAAACGGTAAGAAGTGAGTAGAATAATCTTCCCAAATGTTAAATCAGATAGGTAACCATGCAGATTGTTCTCTTCACTCCCCTGCCCTCTGCCCCACCATCCATTATCCTCCCTTCTCCTCCCTAGTCTGTAACCCCAAGAAGAATGACCTCTACAAACTGCATAACCTGGGCTTCCTTGCCCTCTGTCTTAAGGTTGGGTTAACCAATGAGAGACTCCAGCCGGACATCAAAGGGTAAGAGAAGAGAGAGATAAGGGAATTTCTCCTCCCGCTACCTGCTGGGCCATGGTTTTGACAGAGGTTAATTTTCCTTGACTAAGACCACAGCTCTTATCAGGCAGCTACAGCTCTTGCCTTTTTCTGATAACACTTCTGTCCTCACTTGCCTTCCTGCTCTTGCTAGTCCCTGAATACCTCACCACACCTGGCTGGTTCCCTTAACCTCCGCACAGAGTTACTTTACCTCGCCAAAATTCACTTTATTAAAATTGAACCCTTTGAATATGCTGTTTCCTACTGGGGCACTAAAATCTCTTAAGAAATCATTTCTGACACTTTAGGGATACTATAAAGGATTAATTAGGGTGGGGAATCTAAATCCAGGTAGGCTAAGTCAATCAGCTAATAGTGAGTAGGAAAATAGAAGCTGTGAGTGACGACTTTTTCTTTTGCGCAATATAAAGATGAATAGAAGGAGAAATGCATGATGTAAAGAAGGGAAGGTTTTTGATTATTGGGGATTTTTTTAATGATAGGGAAGAATTCAGCCTATAAACATGTTCAACAGAATGAGCCCATAGAGAAGGAAAGGGTAGAAACGTAAGTCTCAGAAATAATAACCAATGGAACACTATTCCAGATAAGTCAGGTTCAATGCTGATTAAAACCTGTGAAAGAAGTATTCTGGGACAGGAATGAAAAATCCAAGGTTGGTAGAAGACAGAGAGAGAATTAATGATAAAAGCAAGAAGGCTGAAGGAGACTATCTCTGATGGCCTTACTTTTCTGGGCAATATATAGTGTAGCAATATTTGCTAAAATAGTTGTAGGAGACTGTTCAAGATTTGAGAGATATGGAAAAGGGAATAAATTTGAGTTGTGAGTTTAACTTTATTCTATGAAAATGTTGTTATGTAAGAGCTTACCAGAACTCTGCAATTTTATCCTTGATCTTGCAACAATAAGTAGGATGGATTAGAGAAAAGGAAAAACACTGTATTGATGGAAATTGCAATAGTCTAGGGCAAGAGTTAATAAGATTCTGACCTGGGCAGGAAAAGGTGAGGCTAAATAAAAGGATTCTGCAGAGTAGTGGTTCATGCATTTATTATCTGCTCTGTGTTCAACATTATATGAGGCACAATGGAGAGCACATGAAGAGTAGAAAACATACTTCCTACCTTCAAGGAGCACACAGGCTAGCTGGAAAAGCATAGATATATAACAGATAATGGAGTGTAGGAAAAACTATTGAACTGGGAGTCAGACCCAGGTTCTAATTCCTGCATGCAACTAATTCACCATCAGATAATAAATCAGGTAATTCCTTTTGCCATCTGCATCTCAGCTTCTTTGTTTGACTGATGAACAAGTTAAAAAGTGATGGTTTCTTTGGTTTCTAAATATCATTCTCAAATGAAAGGAATCAGGGCTCCTTGTGAGAAATACATGTTGCTATTGCTGGGGCAGGTAAAATAGGAGATGAGCCTGGAGCATCTTGTAGTACCAAAAAGGAAGGACGTGCTCAGTGGACAAATGGGTGGGGATGTGTCAAAGGAACAGAGAAGCCAACCTAAAGGAGCTTCTGATGGCCAAAGTTGGAGTAATTTGATCAACAAAATAAATAACATAGCTTTGTATTAAAACCCAAAATATAAAATGCAGGTCGAATATCCCTTATCTGAAATGCTTGGGACCAGAAGTGTTTCAGATTATTTTGGAACATTTGCATATACATAATGAGATATCTTGGGAATAGGACCCAAGTGTAAACACAAAATTCATTTATATTTCATATACACCTCATACACGTACCCTGAAGGTAATATTAAACAATATTTTTAGTAATTTTGTGCATGAAACAGTTTTGACTGCATTTTGACTACTACCCATCACACAAAGTCAGGTATGGAATCTTCCACTTGTGGCATCATGTCAGCACTCAAAAAGTTTCAGATTTTGGAGCATTTCAGATTTTGGATTTTCAGATTAGGAATGTTCAACCTGTAAATATACATGAGTATATGCCAATATAAATGATTGAATTTTAAAAAATGGGGAGAAGAGTCAAATCTTCCTTATGGAAGAATTCCAAAAAGTAAATGTAGATACCCACCCCCTCCAAAAAGTGAAACTTGACACCCCTCCACACACACCCTGAGAATGGGCGAGGCTTAGTGACTTGCTTCCAAACAATAAAATAGGGAAAGGGAAAAATAGTAATTTCATACTGCAGAAACCTGGCAAACATGAAATTAACTGAGTGAGGAAGGTTCATATCACCAGTGATGTCATGTGGTTATCATGTACCCTCAATATGATGTGATGAAAAGGGCATCTCACCTCTGTGGTCTTCTTCCCAAAAACCCATAACCCCAGTCTAATTAGAAGAAAGACATCAGACAAACTCAGATTGGAGGACATTCTACAGTTATACCTTGCTAGCACTCCTCAGGACTGGCAACATCATTTAAAAAAAAAAAAAGACTGAGAAACTGTCACAAACCAGAGGAGACTGGGGAGACATGATACCTAATGCAATGTGCTACCCTGGATTGAATCCCAAAACAGAAACATGATATTAATGGAAAAACAGATGAAAAATCAAATAAAGTCTGGAGTTCAGTTTATTTTAAAAAATTGATGGTCTCTAAAGTCTCTTCCAGCTGGTAGCTATAAGAATAGCATTTATTATCTAATTGCTTCAAAACTGTGTTCATATTGCTTACGAAGTGCCAAGAACGCATGAAGTAAGGGAACCATTAAAGTAGGATAGAAGGCTTTAATCAACTTTTTTTTCTCTCTCTCTTCTGACTTCCTGCAGTTGTATGTTTCAGTGATGTAGTGTGTGGTTAGTCCAAAGCCCTTTTTGAGGCAATAGTTTATTAGTGAAAGTCTGTTGTCTCTTGTCTGTTACTTTCCCAAATCAGAGCACACCCTCTATTCGTGGTAAGAACAGCCTCTATTGAACCAGCAGGTTTCCATCTGTTTGCAGTCCTGAGTTTGGGTTTCCCATGCTGCGCTATCAGAAGGCAGCAAGCTATGAAATTGCTGCTATGGTGATGGTCATGGTGACAGGGCTACCTTTGGCTCATTTGATTTTCCTGGACAGTTTCTTTGCTTTTAAAAAAAAAAAAACCACACAGTTTAAGAAGCCCCAATGTGAAATCATGCTGCCTGTGATTCATGACATTTTCCTGAGACTTTATAATGTTTCTTTTTTCTAAATAAGCAATTTCAGGTCAGGTAAAAATGTGAGTAAATCATGCCTGGCTCTTGTTCCAGATGTATCAATTTCTGCATTCCCTTTTTTCCCCTTTCATGGCTTTGGGACAATAAAAATAAGCAATGCCTCCACTCTGGAGCCTTTCTAAGTATGCAATATATAAACGGTATACCGTGCAG
The DNA here is from genome assembly GCA_023783475.1 of Daubentonia madagascariensis. Lineage (NCBI taxonomy): Eukaryota > Metazoa > Chordata > Mammalia > Primates > Daubentoniidae > Daubentonia > Daubentonia madagascariensis. The sequence continues at coordinate 32,978,076 of JAKFHU010000978.1, forward strand.
AGAGCGAGATTTCCCTACCTTGGTCATTACTGACCTTAGCGTTTTCTCTGGCAATTATCTGAAACAGAGCAATAACGTGGAGTAATGATTTTGGCACACTTGAGACCCTAGGAGGATCAAAGAGGCTGATGTGACAGTTCGTGAAACGGGGAGGAAGCAAACCATGCCCCACTGCCAACACTAACACAGCCCTGTGCGCGAGAGTCTGGGAGAGCCTGGTTGCCAAGTGTCTGCCTGCATTTTCTTTGAGGGGGCCAGCCCCAGAGCAGGTCAGGAAAATTATGACTTTTCTCAAGCAGACACTGTGGCTCTTTTCGAAGATGGCCAAAATCTCACTGCTGGTAACTGCCACACATGTGGTGTTTTAAAGAGAGGACAGGAATATTTTTATTTACTGGGAAAGAAGGTGCCCACATGAGACTTCATTTATTTGCAATACTTAGGACAAGGCTGAAAGGGGCGAGATGTTTGTAAAGAAATTAAGAGTGAGGACTCTGGAGACAGACTGCCTGACTTTTAATCCTGTCCCTTTCAGTTCCCATCCTGTACAACATAAGCAAATTCTAACCTCTCTGCCTCAGTTCTCCATCAGCAAAATGAAGATGATGATAGTACACAAGTCAGGCCGATCTGGAGACGAACACATGTAAAGTACTTAGAACACTGCCTAGTACATGGTAAGTCCTCAATAAATGTCAACTGCTACCATTATTTGCATTTTAATAATTATTCAGTAAAGTAATCAGGTTTTCTGGTGTTTTATAACTTGCTTTTTCATATTGTTTATTCTTCAAACATTCACTGAGGGCTTAAAATGTACTAGGCATTGTGCTAAGCACTGTAGATCATTCAGGAACAAACAAGTCCAGTTCTTTGCCATTAAGAATTTGTATTCAGGTGGAAGACATAAGAAAAGTATATGCAAAGGACTACACTATATGATAGAATGTTTTACCCTCTGGTGTGGCACTGATTATAAAGCACTTTGGTATTTCAGAAAAAGAAGTGAACCACCTAGTTAGTAGATGGGGAAGTCTTTATGGAGGAGGTAGCATTTGGCCGGGACTTGAATAACAACTGATTTTTTTTTTTTTAAAAGGTGGAGATTGGTGCAGGTATTTGTGGTGGGCAGGTACGGGGGAGGGGTGGAAGGACTCAAGGCAGGTGGAATGAATAGGGAAGATGCAGAATAGCTACCTGTGAGACAGGAGGATGGTATCCAATCTTGGACTTAAACCAGAGGTTCTTAATGGAGACAAGTCCACAAAGGTAGAAAGGGCAGCCATGGTGGGCCTTGAATGGACTTGGCCAAAGAAGTTTACATTTTTATGTAATTAAGAAATTGGGCCTCTTTAGGAAGAAACTGCTGTTGCTATGAAGTTTGAATTAGAGGTGTGCTGTAGAAATTGACTCTGAGAAAATATCCTGCCCTACTTTTAGCCCATCCTGTAAACCACAGGAAGATATTCCCATCATTTATTATTGTGTCCAGCACATAAATATTAAAAATCAAAACATCTTAAAAATTTAACAAAATATCTTAACAAAACACTAATTCCTCAAAGATTGTGTATTATGAGTTTTACAATTACAAAGTAATTTTACCAAAGGTTTTCTAGAGCATATTATAATTAAGCTCAATAATGTTCCTAAAAAATGGGATTTGCCAACTGAGGTTTCTCTTTCAAGAAGAGTTCCTTTTCATAGCTCCATGTGCTTTGTTAATGGTGGAGCTGGCACTTGGATCTATATAACTACATAGAAAATATATCTTATGCATTTTAGCCAAAAGGCCAAATTTTTAAAATTATACAAATGTATGAGAAGAAAGCTCAACAAAAATAGGCTTTTCAAACACTCCTTGAAGTTAAATTCAAAACTTCATTCCAAATGTAAGTCATAAATTCTACAAATAGAATAATTTGCAGAGGCTCAAGTGTTGCATCTGTATTATATTTGGGACACTAAGCAACTTGAATTTTAGGTCCATTTCTTTCTGTTTTAAAAGGTGTTTTTAAAAAACACTTCCCATCTTTTTTCTCTTCCTGCTTCCTTCTTTCCATCAATAAAGAATTAATGAGTATCTCCTCTCTGCTAGATACTATACCAGGTGCTTCCATATTAGTTTCCATCAGTCCAGGTGTGTTTTTGTTTTTCCTATGAACACTTCATTGTCAGTGATGATGGCAAAGAACCCTGAATCAAGCACCATACCAGTAGTTTCATAAAGTTCTCTTATAAAGGCTCATTCTTTAATCAGAGCAATACTGTTGCAAAGCTTCTCAGGGGATTCTCCAGGCATTCTTTGAGGCCCTCATAATCTCCATTTTCAGTGTACCAAGTCCCCCCCAAGGAGAGGCTCTGGGTAACTGGTGTCAATTAGAATTCCCGAGAGAACTGGATTCTGGTTGTGATTCCCATGTGACCTGAGGCTAAGCCAGTAACTCAACCTAACTGGTGTTTTGTTTCCTAAACTAATATTTTGTCAATACTTGCCACATGCTACAAAATAATTAAGGCACATGTATGGGAAAATCATGTTGAGCTCCTTAAATCAAAAGATGAGTATGAATTATTTAACAAAAATAACAGAAATGGCAATAAAGCCAAGATGGAAAAAAGTTGTAATGACTGAATTCACTTCTTCCTCTATGGAGTTTTCCTACATCCTTAAGGAGCTAAGAATAACTTTCTTTTTAATGAACAACTAAGTGACTGGCAAGTAGATATTAAACAAGAGTGGTGCAAATTCTTTGCATCCTGTCAGTTAATTAAAGAGAACATCTCATAGCAGAAGAGTAACACTTACAAATTATTAGGAGACAATGTGGTACAGTGGAGAGATCACTGAACTCTGTGCCAGCTGTGAGACCTTGAACTTCTTTGACCTCAATTTCCACGTCTGCACAACAAGAAAGTTAGCATACAAGATCTATAAGATCTTCTCCAACACAAAAAGTCTAGGATTCTTGGAACCTCTTAACAATAACCTGCAGTGTAAATTTCCAACCACTAGTTTGAAAGTTCTTAAAATTTAAAATAGTCATAATTGCTGCAGTTCCTCTGCTTTAGCCCACTCCAAAACTCACACCTTTTGATGGGTTAGCCAGAGAACACAGTGTTTTTCTGGACTTCTTTGTTCTAAACAGAGTTATGCTCCAGTTCTACTTCCTCTGGTTTACTTATTCCATGTTGTACTGAAATTTGGCATCCAACTGCTTAATGAAACTCATTGCACCACAGTTGAACGCTCCAGATCACTTATTTTCTGGGGTCCTCTAAAATTTATTCCCAGAGAATGAGAGTGTGAGAGCAGCTAAAAGAACATTTCTAAAACCTGAACTCTTTTTTCTAGAGGCTGCTGAGCTCAGCTCCCGAAGTCTGGTCATCTTATTTGTCATCAAAGAGATATATGGCCAGGATCAAGTATACTGCTGTTCTCAAACACTGCCACCACTTGTATTTAGGTGAAATTGAGTTCAAATAAGCAAAGAAGGCTGAATAATACTTTTGTTCATAGGGTTGTTGTAAGGTTTAAGATAATTAATATAAAGTATGTGACATGTGGGAGACACACAGTAGGTGGTAGTAATTATCAAAGAACACCTTGATTTATGGGGCTCAACTCTCATCATATTCCATCCCCACTCTAAGCACTAAACAGAAGCCTGCAGTTGCCCCTAGTTATCACGCTTTCTCTTGCTTCTGAGCCATTCCCTCTGCCTATTCCAATGCTTCGTTCCACTCTCTTTAACGAACTGCTATTCAACAGTTTTAATCTCAAAATTCATTCATAAATTCAACAAATATTTACTAAGCACTTACTATGTCCAAAGCACCACCATTGATGCTGTGGATACATCAGGGAACAAAACAAACCAAAACTCAGCCATGTGCTCTCCTAACGTGTCTTGTGATTACCAGTATGTTCATCTTTATCCCCACTAGACTGTACACTCCCTGGGAGTGAGGACCATGCCTTTCTTAAAAATGCAGCACCAAGCAAAAGTCTGGCACAAAATATGGGCTCAATAAACACTGAACAAATAAAATTAAGAAGATATGAGAATACATGGAAAGAGAAAAGGGACAAAACCTTGGTGGTACTATTAGACCACTAATGGCAACAGTAGCATAAGAGAATATTCAGGCTATGACCAACTGAACTCTAGAGACCTTTCTGGTATTCACTATGGACATTATTCTCAAAACTCACAAAACAAAATAGAATTATATATCTGTTTGAGTCTCAGTAAAAGTTCAAATTTCTCCTGAATATTCATTCTTTTACCAAAAGGGGAAAATAATTTTTTACAGATGTTTCTGAGGAAGCTAGTAGGGCAGAAGAGAAAAAGGAACAGAACAGTTCAAAAGGAGCTAAGGTATAGACTGAATGCTTTTCTAAGGGATTTTGAAAAGACTAGTCAAGAAGGTGGCACTTGTGAAAGAAGAGCATGAAAAGGGAAGAAAATCTAAGAAGCAAGTAGAAAAAATTGTAAAAAAAAAAACAAGCACTAAGGAGGAAAGACTTTGACAGTTAAGGAATATGAAAACAGCAGAAACAATAAAAGTAGTAAATGTGATTATAGGTTACACATAATATTGCTTTATTTGATTTACTCAGTAGCTCTGTGAGATCTGTAAGGGAGGCATTATTCTTCCCATTTCATAGATAAGGAGACTAGGGCACAGAGACCTGCCTAATTACATGGCCTATAGTTGAGGTTCTCTGATTTATAATCTAGGAATTTCCCCACCTAGAAAAGAGGAAGATAAGGTCAAAAATCAAAGATAAGAATGAAGAGCAAGTGGTGCTCAATAAATGCTTGTTGAATGAATGGGAAACAGATGTAGAACAAAGACTGGAGATACAAATTTCAACTTCAAGGGAAAATATTTCTCTGGGCTCACTAAATGTTTTCAAGACACCCACAGATATCATTATGATGTGATGTAACTAAGTGGAAGAAATCACTATTCTTAGCTTATAAATTAAGAGATTAATTCATAGTAAGTCAATTATTATGTTGAACACAGCATCATTCAGGGTCGAGGCAGGAGACAGATGATGGCACACTCACAGAGTGAAGAGCATTTGATGAAGGGACTATTGACAGAGATGAAGAGATGGAGAATAACCCAGAGACTGGCCATAGTGGGAAGTGATCTCTATACTTAGCCCGCAAGGGCAAGGAGCGGGAGCCCAGCACCCAGGGAGCACTGCAGCCACCAGAGAGGGCTGCTCAAGGGCTGCTCGATGGGGGTTGAGTCCCTGAGTCTTTGATAGAAGAATGCAGCCATGGTGGACATGAATAAGGACAAAAGAGAGACTGGACTACTTCCACAAAATGTAAAAAAGGAGGAAAAAGCATTTTTCTAAAGGTGCGAGGATTTAGGAAATGGAGATATATATATAGTTTGTTTATCTTTTCCAGTTGAGTGCATTCATTCTGCAACAGTGTGATGAGTCTACTACGTGACAGGCGTTCAGAAACCTTGGAGTTAATGTGACAATAACACAAAACCCCTGCCCTCAAAGAAATCACAGTCTACTGGGTGAGACATACAAGTGAACAACAACAACAGCAACAAAAATAATAATATAAGGTTATAAAAGAGGTACACACACAATTCCATGGTACAAAGATGGCAAGCACTACTCTTGGGAGGATTGGAGAGGGTTTACAAATGAGGATATCTGAGCTTCATTTTGAAATAGCAGTTTTCCACGTAGACCAGGGAAAGGAAGGCATTTCAAGTAAAGGGTATGGCTTCTGCATAGGGCCAGTTGATTTGGGGAACTACAATAATTCAGCAAGGCTTGAGTTTGAGAGTGGGGGGAATAGTGTTATGCTAAAGACCACTAACTTTATTCTAAAGAGCCACTGGAGATTTTAAAGGAAGAAATTGATGTGATTATATTTTTATATTAGAAAGACCATTATTGAAGTATCATTTCCAATTTAAGGACTAGAAGGGGTTGGGAGGGGGAGAATAGTCAAGCACAGATTTATTTCCACTAAATTTCTTTTTGTCAGTCCCATTTTCATGCCTATTGTATTTGCTTGATTAAAAACAAAAAGGCCATTTTAATCTGAGATAAGAAAAAGGAAAGGCCAGAGTGGAAGATGGGATGTATTTGCACACTGGTGTCACCGTGTGGCATCTTGGAACAGTACTGCAGGTGAAGGAGCTCTCCTGCTCAGGCACTGACCTGGGTACAAGCCTGGCCACCGGCCCACATTCATAGTACTTCCCATCTGTTTCCCTTTTAGATGGGGCCAGCCCACTGCCACACCACCAAGGAAAGAGAGATGGGAAGGAAGCTTCAACCCCTACCCAGTGCCATAGTGGGAAACAGAGCTGGGAATTTGAGAGGCAAACCAGAACCTTCTGCTTCTCTCCATTATTCCTGACAACAGATGGAAAAGAGGCAAACCCTCACCTCCTGTGGTTGCCGCTGATACTCAACTGGGAATCTCATTCTCAGTAGCTGCAGATTTCCTTAATCACTCATCTTAACTTAACTTGACACGGGGTTCTATTGCCTTACACGAGAAAAATCTTGGGAGGCTGTAAACCTATGTGGCTGGGAAAAGAATGTACTGCACTAAATGGGGAAGGAGAGGAGCTACAGATTTCCAACTTTCACAGCTTGTCCACTTGTGGAGACTGTGCTGCAACGTGCTCTTGAAATCATTTGGGTGGGCCTTGTTTCTGAGGAAATAAAGAGGCCCCAGAACCTCCCCAGTGAGTGAAAGAATGATTTCCAGATACTCAAGTGGAGTGGCCTTCTGGCTACATAAGCGGGATGTGCTTGGCAGTCTTTCCATCTGGCTGGCCAGTATCCTGAGGTTAGCAAAGCAGAAGGCAAATCTTATGGGAGCTAAAAGACATATGCACGTGCCAGTATTTTTGACAAATGCTCAGTTAATTGTTTTCTATGATTCTTCTCCTGAGACACACTGTGAGCACCAGGCACCAAGAACTATCCCCTCCCATCACTCCAGATCCCAAGGGAAACTTCATAATTACACATATTTGGGCCAAGCATCTACCCCACAGGAAATGGACAGATCAGTCCCTGGAGATGAAAGAATGATGCAGGGCATGGGAAAGCAGAGAAATATCCTAAGTGAGAAAGAAGGCGAATCTACACAAGTAAAGCCAGAGAGCTTATATGTCAATAGGAGAAACTCAGAATTTCTTATAAGGACACTAAGGAAATGGTGGTCAGAAGAGGCCTGGGTAAGTTGATGAGAAATCTGTATTGTTCTATATCTGGTAAATAATTTAGTATTTGGAAACCTCAACATTACAGGAGGGAGTTCAATTTTGGATTAGTTACTGGAAATAGTGGCATATATGGTAGGTTCCAAAACAGATTGTGCACATGTAGAAATGAAACAGGAGTCTAAACTCTAAAATCCATGACCTTCATGAATGTTTCCTTCCAGATCTAGCCCTTTTACAATTTTGCCTCTTTTTCGGCCTACAGCTTTCTCTTGTTATATTTAGCCCCCGCCCTTTATTCATCAAATATTTGCAGCTGTGCAGTGTGTAGGATGCTTACATGCTCTACTCTTGTTGAGATAAAGGCTTAAAAGATGTATCCTTCGGCATGAATGCTAATTGGATCAGAATCTTAATCTGTGACACAGCAGTGTTGCTTATTAAAGCAACAGACTGGAATGGTAAAGAGCCCTAGTTCTGCTACTGACACTGCAGTAAAATTGGCTTCAGTAGAAGATAACTCAATTTCAATGCACAGGATTTTTGTCAAAGGTTTTGAATCAAGAAATTGATGCACTAGATATAAAATTTAACCTCTATATATTTTAAAGTAATTCTTGGTTGTTGCCACTAAAGGTTGATTTTACAAACAATGACAACAATAACATGCTAAATCAATTTTCCAAAAAGATCTGCAATCTAAATAAGTTCCAATAAGAAAACTAAGGTGCTGAGTTAATGATTTTAGGATTAGTTATCCATTCTCTCGGAAATCCAAAATTTCCAAAGAGAATGGAAACTGCCTTGAATAAAAAATTGGATTTAAAAGGCATTGAAATCATAAAGGTGAGAGAGATAAGTAGTTAGTTGGTTAATGGATTGTAAACGCCTGGGGAAATCTGTTAAATAAACCTCGGTGGAATGTTGACTGAGAGAGTAAGAGTATAAGAGAAGAAAGTATCAACAACAAGGGAAAAAAAACCTGGTTGAACAGGAAATCTGTCATCAGGGAACAAATGAGTCAGGGACCAGAAGCAGAAGCAGTATTGGTAAATTCAAGTTTAAAAATGTTACCAAGACCTTTGGTATAAGAAAAGGTGGAATAAAATGAAATAAAGCCAAGAAAAAAAGTCTGAGAGAAAGGGGAACAAAGGAAAGAGACTGGACTGATTTTTCCTTTACCAAAAAAATTTAAAAATAAAGAACTGACCTTAAACAATCATAGCTAGGTCTGCCTGAGATAGAAATACTGACTAGAAAGGCTTATTGGATAAAAAAAAAAAAAAAAAAATCCCACCACAGCTCTGAAATTAATACAAGACTATTTGCATATAGAGTATACTCTAAAAAGTAGTAGTAAAACATTTTGGTATGCTTTGTTTGAAAAATAAAAAAAAGCCCTCAATGAAGCCTCTTTCAGACATGTGTCATGGGTTTTTTGTTGCTGAATTCTTCCATGTTAACAAACTAAGTCGCTCTTCCTTTAATTCCTTTGGCCACAGGACAGACAAAATTCACCAAAGTCTCTACCACAGACATTCTCAGATGGTGCTAATAAAAAGAAGAAACCCAAACCAGAATTGGTGGTCCACATTGTGAGAGTTGCTAAATATCATCACAAAGCAATAATTATCCTACAGCGTGCTTGGTGGCTCAACATTGTGAAATGTAAATGCCAAGGGCATATAGTCTCACTGATGTTGCTAATCGAAGCTCATGTTTTATGTTGGGTGGTCTCATGCTCTGCCTGGTGGTCTTGTTTCTGCCTATTATGACAGCACTAATGGTTTCGTGTAGACCCCAATCCAACACAGTATCTACTTGGCTCCCTTTAGTAATGCACGACAACTCATAAAAGACAGACTACCCAGAAATGACACTGCAGTATTCCAGACATTTTCTTTCTTGGTGGTGACAGTTCCAAATCAAGCTGGCTCAGTGCTTAAGTCAAAGCATTTTTCTAAGTGGCGGTTCAAAACACAGCCTTACATCTGGAAAATCAAACTGGGCTCTTTTTGCCTCTTCCATCATTGCTTGTAATAAATATTCAACTGCTAGACCACAGCTAGCAGCTTATGATAGATGATGCAGAATAGAGTCCAACTCTTTCTTTCCCAGATGTAAAGAACTCATCTTTTGGTTAGAGAGACTTCACTACCTTTTAATAAGAATGGGCAATCATTTTACAGACTTTTTTTTTTGCCACACTCATTCAGGATTTATTTCCCCAATTCCCACAAAGAGTAGCAAGGGAAGGTTCATAGCTGTGTAGAATATCAAAAAATATAATCTATGTTTAGAGGATCAAAGTGTCACATACCCCAAAATTAATCCAGACAGCTATCTCAGTTTTAACTCTGAAGAGTATATCAGAACATTCTTCAGCAGAAGCTGACCTATGGTTCTGTACTTATAGGACAATCAGACCAAGAATTTAATCTCAATAGACTTTTGGGGGCCATCAACTGAATTGGGTTTGGGGAATTCAGTGCTACTTCCCATAAACCACCAGTCACGTAGTAATCTCCCTGCAAACTCTACACTCACTGCCTCTACTATTCACTGGCCATATTACTATTTTTGGCCTTTTATTGTGTTTAAATTTTCATAGTTATTCTTTTGTTGAGCAAACGTAAATTAAGTCTCTACTAAACCTTTTTAAGACCAAGAGAAAGCTTCTAAAAAGAGTGATACTTGAGCTGGCCATTCTAGATGCTTCCATCACATTCTTAAGAAATACTTGATACAGAACCTGCTATGCTATATTGTAATCAAATGCTTCCTTTTCTGTTTCTCCTCCTTTATTATAAGTTCATTGAAAGCAGATACGAGACATATTCATCTTTCTATACCCAGTGCCTAGCCCTGTGCCTGGTTCATAGCAAATGGTCAATACATTCTTTAATGAGTATATTAAACTTGGCCCCATTGGAGGGGAGTGAGTGATTACAAAGATGAATAAGATTTAGGCCCACCCCTCAAGGTCTTTACAATTTGGCACATGGCTGGGCACAGAGTAGATGCTCAATAAATGCTGGTTGGTTAATTCTCAGACAGTTACTTTTCTTCAAGTAGAAAGGCAAGGCTACCAAAATGAATATATACCAGCAAAGCCAGTTACTGCTTTATGTTGAAATATCAATACCTTTCCTCCTCTCACTCAGGACCACAAGTACTTGAATAAGAAGGGATAAAAGCATAATAATTGCTTATCACATCAAACATAGTATCTGAAGCCAAAACTCTGACACATGGTCTTACACTAGGAGAGGATATTTGAAAGTAGAACCATCCTGTATCCTCCAAGATATTTGGTTCTTAGTACTTCTGGTCTCTAAAAAAGAGTAGAACAACATGCCTTATTCCTTAATAATTGCCAGTAGGACAATTATTAATTCTGTTAGGTCTGAGCCAAGAGGAAGACAGGCAAGCCTGCGGGCATGGTAAAATGCCATTTATTTTGAGCACCTGGGTGCAGGTGGGTGGAGGCCCAAAAAGGCATCCACCCAGAGGAGGGGAAAAGTGGTGAGTTTTATAGAAAGTTTGGGGAAGAGGAGTTTCCCCCAGTTTCTGCCGGCTCTGTCCCAGCCTTTGTAATTCAGAGTTATCTTTACAACCTCCGGAGATTCCTCTGGAGCCTGCAGCCTGCGGAAGTCCTTATCTGACTTCATCTACCACATGCATTCTGGGGCAGACCCAACAAGACCTTGACAATTATGTGAGGAAATAAATATAAAAATACTTTGAAAACTGTGTAATATGTAATGCAAAGATAAGAGCTATAAACAGAACCTGTATTTCTACATTAAAAATATATGAACCAATTTAATGAATGTACACATGAGGAAATAATGATTTGAGGCCTTCCCTAATTCACTTACACTCTTTTTTATTGGGTAACTTAAACATGAGATCTATTGTGAAGTCAGAGCCAAAAAAGGCCAGAAAAGGAAAGAAAGCCGATGACAAAAGAGTAGAGTATTGTAAGAGGAAAGGAGTTAGTACAGAGTTACATAGCCCAATAGAGAACATTGGAAACTTATTCAACATCTATTCAACAGACTTCTAACTGAGTGTCTCCAAGGTGCCAGGCATGGAGCTAAGAACTGTGGAGCACATCAAGATGAATAAAATTCAGTCTGGTGAAGGAGAGCTTATATCTGGGGTGTGTGTGGAAGGGGGCAGAGAAAAAAAACGGCAAGTACACGTACAAATATATTTGAAGGCAGGAGTGATCATTGCTGGAAAAGAAGTTGAGATAAAGTGCTATGGGCGTTTAGAGTGAGGAAATATCTCTTTATTGAAGGATGCTTCAGGATAATTTCATAAAGGAGATGATATTTAAGCTCAGTCTGAGATAGAAGGAATCCAAGAGGTAGAAAAAGGATGAACAACACTCCAGATGGAATTAACACTATGAGAAAGGCATGGGTGTAGGAAATTTCCTAGATATGTTTAAGGAGCATCAGGTGCTCCATTTTCTGTAAAGTTTAAGGTATGCATGAGGACAAAGTGAGAAATGAAGCTTAAGAGTAGACTGTGGCTAGATTATAGACAGCCTAGGATACTAAACCAAGAGATTTGGACTTTATTCCGCAGTCTTTGGGAGTTACCTTGACACTAACCCTAACCCCAACCCTAACCCTTGAGTAGCTCCCAAAGACTGGGATTACAGCTGTGTTTCCAAACCTTAATCTAGAAACAATACAAAGAGTAAGTTAGGTAGAGAAGACTGGGGGTAGGAGATAAATTTGTATGTCATTATAAAGAACAGTCTAAAACTTAAAAAACATCTTCAAGAAGAAGATGATTTCTAGAATGTTATGATATGTGCCATAGTCCACTCAAGCTGCTATAATAAAACACCATAAACTTAGTGGCTTGTAAAAAACAGAAATGTATTTCTCAAAGGTCTAGAGCTGAACAGTCCAAGATCAAGGTGCTGTCAGATTTGGTGTGTGGCAAGGCCTGCTTCCTGTTTCATAGACGGTGTCTTCTCGCTGTGTCCTCACATGGTGGAAGAGGTAAGCTCTCTAGAACCTCTTTTATAAGAGCACTAATCCCATTCATAAGGGCAGAACCTAATCATTTCCCAATTAGGCCAGCATCCTAATACTTTCACCTTGGGGGTTAGGATTTCAACATAAGGATTTCGAGGGGACACAAGCATCCAGCCCATAACAATACTATTAAATGTGATAAATACTGCTGCCTTGTTAAGTCACTGTAGCAATGAGTCATGAAAGACTTGGAAGGGAAGCTAGTATGAATTGGGACTAAGGTGGGGAATGACACCTACAGGACTTTAGTGTTGAGTGTGAACAGACAGAAGCAAGATGACCAATGGCTTGCATGCTTAAGTCATATACAGGTTTGCATGACAGAACTAGGAAGATGTGAGTAGAGGAAAATGTAAGAGAATGTTGAGACAGACTTCAGGTCTAATGTCCCTTCCAGTGAGGGCTGCTCTGACAAGGGACGTCAGGCAAATGTGGCCTTGTAGCTGAAGTCATTTCAACTCTTCCTAGATAGTTCTGCCTTTTGGGTGGTCTTTCCAGGTCATAAAGAGCCTGTGAGACTCTTTCTTGAGCTACCAAGTCAGTAACATAGATCACAGTAACAGAATATCCTCCTGATGATGTGGGAACTCAGCATGAGGGACTCCCTCCTCTACAGATCCTTCTTCTCAAACCACTCATTCATTCGTTCAGCATGTATTTATTAAACAACTACTCTTTGCCAGGACCTAGTCTAAGTGCTTGAAATACATTTGGGAATAGATTTTTAAAATGCTACCCTCCTGGAGCTTACATTATAGTAGATAAAAACAAATAAAAGTATTAAACAATAATTAAGCAAATCGTATAGTGTATTCGAAGGTAAGTTCTATTAAAAATATAAATAGATAAAATAGAACAGTCGGGGGATCACCAAAATGGAGTTGGGATTTGAGGCAATTTATAATTTTAAAAAGGTGATCAAAGCAGGCCTGGTTGAAAAGATGTAATTTGAGCAAAGGCCTGAAGGAGAGGAGGGAGTTATACGTGTGGATATTTGAGAAAAGAATGCCTCAGATGAAACCGCTAGTTCAAAGGCCTCAAGGCAGGAATGTTCTTGCTGTGTTCTGGAAGAATGAGACCAATGTGACTGCAGCAGTAAGTGGGGGGAGAAGACTAGACGATGAGGTCAAAGATATAAGAGAGGGAAGATCATGAAGGGTCTTTAGGCCATTGCAAAGATTTTGGTTTTTTCAGTGAGAGTGTTGTGGAGCTACTGGAGGATTCTGGGTCAAAAGTTAACATGATCTGATTTGTATCTTAAAAGCATCACTCTGGTGGCTGTGCTGACAACAGACTTTAAGGAGTCAAGTGTGAAATCAGGGAGACCATTTTGGAGTCAATGGCAGTAATCCAAGTGAGGGAAGACCATGTCTTGGCTCAAATTAGTAGTAATAGAGGTAGTGAGAAGTAGTCTGATTCTAAATACATTTTGATAGTGGAGCCAACAGTATTTCATGTTGAATAAGATATGGAATATGAGAGAAGAAGAGAGGAGTCAAGGACAACTCAATATTGTTGGTCCAAGCAACCAGAAAGAGCTGCCAAAAATGGATGTGGAGAAGATTACAAATGGGGCAGGTTTGGGGAGGGTGATTAGGAACTCAATTTTGTACATATTATGTGCATACAGGGATGATACACAGACATTTGAAATCTAGGAGACAAGGCTAGGGATATAAATTTTGGAGTCTAGCATATTGATGGTATTTAAAATTATGAGACTGAATAAGTTCACCAAGGAAATGAATATTGATAGAGAGGAGAATCTGGATTGTTTATAGCTTTAATAATTCTTGAGGAAGAGGAGGAACTAGCAAAAGAGACTGAGCGCACCCAAGAAGGCAAAAGGAAAACCATTAGAACATGGTGTTCTAGAAGCCAAGTGAGTAGACGGTGTCGACGAAGAAGGATAATTGACTGTGTCAGAGATTGGTGCTATATCAAGTAAAATGAGCACCAAGAATGGCCACTGGATTTATCACCAAGGTTTTTAGTTACCTTGACCACTGGAGTAGTTTCCATGGAGTGGTGAAAGCAGAAAACTGAATGGATTGAGATGAAGACAGAATGGGAGGAAAAAAGTGGAGACATCAAGTATATACAACTTGTTTGAGAAGTTTTTCTATAAAGAAGAACAGGAAATGAGGTGGTCGTAGGAGAGAGAAGTGGAGCAAAAAGAGGGAATTAGGGGTTTTTTTTGTTGGTTTGTATTATGGACTGAATTATGTCCCCCTAAAATTCATATGAGGTACACATGGCAACCTCCAGTAATCTCAGAATATTACTGTATTTAGAGGCAGGGTCTTTAAAAGGGTAATGAAGTGAAAATGAGGCTGTTAAGTTGGGCCTAATCCAATCCTACCAGTATCCTGTAGAAAGCAGAGATTAGAGCACAGAGAGACAACGGGCACACACACACAGATGGAAGACCATGTGAGGACACAGTGAGAAGGTGGCCGTCTACAAGCCTAGGAGAGAGGCCTCAGGAGAAACCAGACATGCCCACTATTTGATCTTGGATTTCTACCCTCCAGAACTGTAAGAAATAAATTTTTGGTTTTTAAGCCACCCGGACTGTGATATTTTGTTATGGCAGCCTTAGTAAACTAATATATATATTTTTTAAGATAGAAGAAATAACAGTACATTTGTGTGTTTTTAGGAAAGATCCAGAGGTAAAATTATATTCCAGGAGGGGGAAGAGAAAAATGATGGAAGAGTTAACTATTGAGAAGGTGAAAATGGTGGGATCTGGTCTTTGCTATTCATTTCCTAGAGCTCTTCTTACCCGGAGGCCTCAGTCAAGGACCCTAAAATAAATCTTCCATAATTTCTTAATAGTTATTATAGTAGAATCAGTAAACTTAATAAGGGAAAGGAGGAGATTCTACCAAATCTGGATTTATAGAAAAACTGTGGATCCATTATGATAAGTAGATCAGAAAAGGAAAATTGCTTTTAGGTAAAAGAAGAGAGATAGAAGAATCTAGGAGAGACAAGGAAAAAGAAACAAGATGAATTTCACTCTCTCGATGAGAAGTCTGAGTTTGGTAAGATATCTAGATAGGGATGTTCTTGTGGGCGTTGAAGTTGTTGAGAAAACTTTAGCAAAATCCAATGAAAGAGATGGAATAAGTCTACAAGTAAATCTTCTCTTAAAAACTCTATTTTCCATAAGCAGTTTGCTTATGATGAAGAGTTTCTGCCAACACTACCACCACCCATTTTTTAAGGGCATGCAGTAGTTATCAAAATAAAAT
Organism: Daubentonia madagascariensis; assembly: GCA_023783475.1. Classification (NCBI taxonomy): domain Eukaryota; kingdom Metazoa; phylum Chordata; class Mammalia; order Primates; family Daubentoniidae; genus Daubentonia; species Daubentonia madagascariensis. Next base: position 32,993,629 of record JAKFHU010000978.1, read on the forward strand.
CATTAAGCTGAAAAAAGGTGGCCTGGTAAAGGGAAAAATGGTCAAGAACCAGTGCCAGGAAAAGGGTTGGAGAGAGGAAAATGACTCTTCCTCTTGGCATCTTCAAGATGTTTAATTATGGGCTTTATGGTGGCATATAAGATAAAGGAATTAACAATAGGATTATAGAGCTTGGGTGAAGGAACATGGATCATTTTACTATCAAGTCTCATAGTATTCCTGGAAATTAGGAAATCTACAAAGCTTATCCTCTTTTTGTGATGGTGGGAGAATCTTGGCATAATGAGGCTAAGAGACCGGATTCATAATAAATGCATTTTGGATTGATTCAACATGTCCAGTCAGTACCAAAATAAGGACTGGAACCCAGGACTTCTCTTAGGTGGGACTCTACCCATGTGGCTGTATTTTCTGTGTTTTTATTTTTATTATTGAGTTAATTCTCACCCTCTCTCTCATGCGCCCTCTTGCTCTCTTGCTCCCTCTCCCTCTTTTCCTCATTCCCTCCCGTTCTCTCTCACATACCACAGATGACCCTTGTATATGTCCTCCATAAATCACTCTATAATGGTGCCTCTTTGTTGTTCTCTTCTCTAAGTACCCAAAGAAAGATTATGGCAGAGAACCAGGTCTCAACATTAAGGGACATAATTGAAGGTCATTCAGCTGAAAATAATTCATATTCATCCATGGCTTCCTTTAGCAGAGCATCTGGTTTCCGTTAGCCAGCATGGTGTCCTCTGGTTCTGACTGTGGTGGCCTACGGTAACCACATTTTTGCTAAAAAAGAAAAGAGTGCTTTCCTTACATCTGTTCCCGAGATGTTTTAAACTCTTCCTTATACAAAGCTGTGCTCTGAATTTAGATCAAGACAGACTAAAACCTCTGGGTGTTAGGTCCTGGTGACTTTGAGTCTACTCCTGGGTAGGCTTCCTGTTGCTTTCTCTTTCTACTGAGATCAATCATAGAATCACAAATTAGGAAAGCTAAAGTCAACTAGTTCATCTTATTAACTCCTGCCAGAACTTCACATTTGTAAGCAGGTTTGGATCTATTCTATTTGTAAAGCTATTTTCTGTTCCATGGATGGAAATATAGTAACTCATTAAGCTATTAGAGGCTTGAGCATGCCTGCCCACAATAGGCACTCATTTTTATCTTTACTTTTTTGGGGTGTGGCTGTTATATTAGCAATAGGAACTCATACCCCTATTTAAATCATAATCTCTCTCAGCCTGCATATTAATAAATGTTCCTCTAGTATAACCCACTAGTCATCTTCTAAGAAACTTGTTGGTTAGTTGAAATGACAAGGTGTGAGAAAGAAAAGAATAAGAAATAAACATATCTTACCACAAGCTAATGAAGGAAAAACCCCAAATGCATAAATGTTGGAAAAACAGAATTCTGAAGTATAATCAATAGGTTAATTTTGACCTTATCTTCAAATGAATTATGTTGCTACTATTAGTAATAGCTGAAACTTATCAAGTGCTTTCTATATACTATGCCTAATGCTTTGAGTCCATTATCTCATTTGATCCTCACAAGAAATCTATGAGGTAAATAACATTCTTATGCCCATTTTTACAGAAAAGGAAATTGAGTCTTATAAAGATATATTTGTGGGGTTCCAACAGGAAATAAATGGTTCACTCAAAATAGGTTAATTGGAGGAGGGTTTACTAAAACAGTTATTTACCAAAGTGTAGGAAGAGTGTAACAAAATCACAAGGAATAATGCAGTACCCTAATGCTAGTAACACTGGGGCCATTACCATCCCCAAACCTGGTGGAAGGAAGGGAATGATTACCAGAAGCCAGAAAGAGAGCTAAGACCATAGGATAGGATCCTCCTCTGTAGAAGGATGCAGCCAGCCTAAACAAAAAATCCAAGGGAGAAAGTAGGAGAATAAACACCCCATCCCCATTCTCTTTCCATGCTCCAATTTCCTGCTGAGACTCCTTATTAGCTAAAATCAACCAAAAGCCCGAGGTCAAGGGAGCATGTGGGTAAAATGCACAGCGGTCAGACTACTGGGACAGACAGCAAGGTGGAGAGAGTAAAGAGTGGATCTAGATAGGCACAGTCACTTTGCAAGGGCACAGTGATGGAGTGGGTCACTAACTGGATCAAAGTCACTGAGTAATGGGGCAAAAATTCAAACCCATTGTTGTCTGAATTTAGAGCCCAGGCTCTTAAAGACCATGCCCTACTGCTAATGGTTTTGAAATGGCAAAGAGAAGAAAGGTTATTCCAGAAAGCATAAAGAGTATGAGAGGAGATAGAGAGGCAGAAATGAGCAAGGCAATGACATTAACTAAACGTGCGACTCTGGCAGCACTTCCCTGAGTCTATTTTCTCATCTAAGCAATGTGTCTGCATCACAAGATGTGGCCCTTTTCTCTCAGTGCAGCTAATAGAGTCAATTTCATTATAATTATTCTGACCCAACCTTGAATAGGAATGAATCACCCAATCACTCAACTCTGGCAGAGTTCACTACATGGTGAAGAACTGCCTACTCTATAAGCTACACATTACTAACCCAGGGTCAGAAAGAAAGTGGCCGTGAAATTTTCCTTTTTTACTGATTTTTCACCAAACATGATTCAAAAAAATTTGTTTCCAAGGCAAAAGAAAAGTTAGGAGATGTGATTTTTTACGGTTCTTCATTTTTTAAAAGGAGTCACTTTAACAAAAAAAAAAATCAATAGCAGTAATATTACAGGGGGTTCTTTCATTCTATGACCTGCTGACAACAAATGTATACGATAGTAGCAATGCTTATGAAAACCCACACGGTGCCAAGTCCCTATGGGATCTAAAGAGATGTCCCATAGTGCTTATAAAATATTCAGGAACTTCCTGTGCCAAAAACGAAGGTGATAAATAAGACTGCAGATTGGAGAGAAAGCCAAGAGAGCAGGAGCCACACAGAAAATGCAGAACAGGAGAAGTTTGAAAGGACGTCCAGGGTTGTAAAAGGGCCTTTGGTTTTGATGTATGATGCAAGAGACATCAGACTGATTGAAAAATCAAATTGCCAGAATAAAATTTCAATAGAAAAACAGGAAGAAAAACAAATCATTTGGCTTGTTTCCTGGGACTTGAAATAAAAAGAAAGAGAAATGGAAAATGCAAAAAGATACAAGATTTAAAAGATGAATCCAGAAGATCCAACATCCAACAAATAAGAGTTTTGGGAAGAGAGAAGAAAGAAAACAGAGAAATAATCAGAATAATAAAACAAGATATTTTGCCAAAACTGAAGGGCAGATTCAAAATGGATGGTCTAAATTTAATAGATGGTTTAAATATAAAATATAAAAAATGAAAATAGCAGATCGTGAAAGCCTCAAGGGAGAAAAGTAGACTTTTCTCAGTAAAACCATATAGTACTAGAGAACAATTTCTTCAAGTTCAAGAAATAATTTTTTTAAGGCTAGAATTTTATAACCAGCCAAACTGTTAATCAATGTGAGGGCAGAATAAATATATTTTAAGATAAGAAAAGACTCCAAAATTGTATCCCACATTCATCCTTTAACAGGTTAGTCACTTGCTGGAATGATCCAAGACAGAGGAAGACATGGGATCCAGCCAATTGTGTATCCAATGCAGGAAGATGAAAAAGGAAGCCCCAGGAGATGACAATGTAGTTAGTCCAGGCATTTACACAAAAATTCCCTAAGGAAGGTCTCCGTGGGGGTGGGGGTGAAGAGTAAAAGGTATTCATTGATTGCTTGCTTTAAAAAGGTGGGCAAAATTAAATAGGATAGATAGTAAAATGTAAGAATGTGATAAATATAAAATACATACATACAAAGCAAATTAGAAACCTCAAAATAAATATTTAATAATAACTGTATAGGAAAAGCATAGTCCAAATGGAAACACAACTAAATAGGGGCATGATTTTCCTCTAGAGGTACGGGTCAGGGAAGACCTGGAGGTAGGAAACCAGTTAGAAAGTTATTTCAGTAATCCAAGTGAGAAACAAAGGTGGCCTGAACCAAGGTCATGGCAGTGGGGTAGAGATAAATGGGCAAATTTTAGAAATATTTAGGCAAATTGGGAGGTTGATATCAGAGAAGGAAGTGTCAAGAAGTCTCTATGGCTTTGATTTAGAAACCTGGGCATAAAATAGCACCATTCAATGAGATAGGGAATACTAAAGGAGAAAAAAAATTGGAAATTACAATGATAAGGACATTTGAGTCTGAGATGCTGAAGAGACATCCAAGTGAAAATGACCCATTGGTATCTGGGTATATTGTCTGGGGCTCCAAAGAACAGTCTGGTTTAACATGCGGTATCTTAAGCAATAGGAAAGGGTGGGTTAATAGTTCATGACTGAAGGTTCCCTGGATCTGAAAAGCAAAATATTAATTAAACTTCTAGGGCAAATAATTTAGAATAATAAGCAGTAAAATTTATGCAAGATCTTCCTAGAGCTATATTCCATGTTGTCTTGATCCTTACAGGTGCTGGAAAAGAATGCATTGCATCCAACCACAATAATTTAAGAATAGCAAGTATCTTTTACTTGTGTTTCCTAAAATTCCATGAGGTTGGTACATATTCCTTCTAGACTACTACTAATTTCTCTCTCCAGTCCATCTCTCTCACAGATCACAGCTAATCACCTTAAAGATCCCTACAAAACTCATCCAGCTTGGATCATCTTGTACCTCTTGTTTTCCCCTTCCCCGGAACTCTCCCCACTCCCCCCACTTTTCCTCTCAACCTTCCATCACAAAACTCCAAAAACTATTCAAGCAAATCAGGATTGTAGTTGTAGAGTAGGGAAAAAAAATAGCCTGAAGTAAGCCAAGCCAGAGTCCTTTTCAGGGTTAGGGAAGGAAAAGGGTTGAAAATATGCATGTACCAATGCATTTTATCCCATTCTGTATGTATTGTTTCTAAATAGTGACCCAGCAGTACTAAGCATGCAATGAAGTTCACAGCAAAGTGCTCTCCACGGGGAAGGCCTGTCCACTAACAGGCCTCACAGGTGATATCATTCTGGATCTGGCCCTTAACTTGTCAGTGTCTCTATTGCCATCAGTCCTGGGAAGCCTGTCTCAAACTAATCAAACTTGCAGGAGATTGAAGGTTATCAATCCAATTAGACTGCTCCTTCCTCCACTTATCTTGGGAGATATTCCTCCCAGGGTCTAGAATAATGTTGTTTCCTCATTCAGGGTACCACCTTCTCCTTAGCTAAATAGTTCATAATAAAAATGCTACTTAGTTGAGCAGAGAATAAAAACATACGGAAATATGTATGACCTTAAGCAAAATTTCATATGTGTCATATGTGTGCTAGAGGCAGCACTGCAGGTGCAGAATCATTTCCCCACAATACCCAGAAAGGAGTGGGGCCTTTGTGTCTCCGACTTCCGTGTCTCTAGACTCCCCAGTGGTAGTTCTCTTTTCTATTAACATTTATCCAGCCTGACTGTCTTCTGTGCCCTCAACTCTTCCTCCATATAAAGTACAATACAATTGGGTTCCAATTACTAAATTGAAATCATATTCTAAAACTGCATGCTTGAAATTACACCCAGGTGACCTTAACCAGAGTTTTGTATGCTTTCAAACACTTCGGCACATATTTATGGACAGTCTCCAGGCTTCCTTATTCCCACAGATGGCAAACTTCATTTCTTCTATTTGCAATCCGGGAGGAAGCATCTCATTACTGTCTCCATTGTATTGCTGTCATTCAGCAGGATAATTAAAATCTTTCAATATCTCTCAGGCATGTTGAATCAATCTTTTCTCTCTCTCTCTCTCTCATTGGTTCCCAAATCCACCTCCTCTACTTACCCAAAGCCATGAAAATGTAAAAATAAAGAACTTCATTTGTAGGTATCAGGGTCAACAGTCAAGCGGATATTAGTTAACCTGTTTGGAGTGGGGCAAAGTCTGATTTGGGTATTAGTAGGAGCTCTCCATTAGATAGTTATCACAGATATTTTCCTCTTATTTGCAAATTTTCCTTTAATAGAACTTATGTTTCACAATTCACATAGCTGATTGGCTTGTTTCATATTCTATTATAATTCCAGCTGTTATTTTGTCTTTGATCTCCTCTCTCCCAGTGTTAGCCTATCGCTGGAGGACACTGGAGGAGGGGTGGGGCTGTGCTACAACACAGGGCCTGGCATGTGGTCAACCACATGGCGGGACAACCGCTGGCTCCCTGTGCCCTCTGTCTAGGCCCTTCTGCCAGTCTCCTCCAGGTCTCATAGGCTTCCCCTCCTTTGTAGAGGTGGAAATACAGAAGCAATCATTCAATTTGATGACACACAGGCAGAATGAAAAATAATTCACCTGGACAGATAAGGGATGAGATGGAAATGGGGAGAAGACTGTTTTAAGACTAAGAAGAAAAGAGAAAAAGGTATATGATGGGTTCTTCATTCCATTTCCTGGCTCTTCCATGCCTTTTAGTTAAGATATCAGTAGCAAATTTCATTTATGCTTCTGCCATCATTTTCACCTGGAGTCTTGGGTCCGGAATGGAAGTCTGGAAAAGCTATTTAGAAGTTAGCTCTTCCTCCAGCACTCCCACATGCACACAGAGAAACCCATACCCAGACATGACTGGCACACCCACAGAGAAGCCACATGTGCAACTAAGAACACATGGACAGGCAGACAATAAGAACGCCCATTTGCGGCAGCGACACTCCAGCCACAGATGCCTTATTCTGCAGACAGCACATGTGCTTGCATTCTCACACCCACACAGACGCAAAGACCCACACACAGATGCCGCAGCCATACCCGCAGTCCTTACTTACTTTCCCCCTACGTGCCCTATTTGGACACAGAACTGTCTCTAATTAGAAGTTCCCAAATCTGTCTCTGTTGGACTAATTGAACTTCTCTCTGTGCAGTTTCATGAAAACTCAACTTCTGAATTGCTCAAAATTACATAGTGGAAGAGAAGTAAGATACTGCTCACTCACTAGACACCTGGGGGAACAAAATTTAGGAAGCTAGGTGGAAAGCTATCAGGACCAGTAGTGCCCACCAGCAGATGGACACTTGGATGATCTGGAAATAGTGACAATACAGTAGTTACTAAGGACATAATCACTGATACAAAATAGAAAAAAAATTATGGCGTACTATGGAAAGAAAATGAACTTTATAATCAAAGAGACTCAGATCAAATCTAGCAATGCCATTTACTAACTGTAAACTTGAGCAAGTTATTTGAACTCTGAGTATCAGTGCACTAAACAATAAAATCTACTTTCCAGTGTTCTTTCGAGAGTTAAGTGTAATGATACATATGAAGTGGCTATTGCAATGTTTAGCTTCATAAACACGTGTTTTAGTTTTATTATTAAAGTTATTCCTGAAATTTCCTGTGTGCTCTCTAGGCAAAAGACAATGGCTTTAGTTTTCAGACTCTCTAAACCAAAATAAGAAAGATTACATGCTCACTGTTTCCTCAGGAATAGAGTGCCACTGGTAGATGATATTTGATAAAGGAATAAACGGATGAGTAAATAGATGAATGCATGGAAGGATGGACGGATGAACAATGGATGGATGGATGGTGTAACTGTATTATACATTGTTCCTCTTAAAATCACCAATATTGCTAGTGCTAGAGATTTCTCAGTCTAATGGGAGAGACAACTAGAAAGAAATAAATCTAAAAAAATGAGAGAAGTATTACAAGTTTTTATTAGAGCAGGGGGGGGAAAACAACTTTTGGAGAACAAGGAGATAATCCAAGAAAATTCTTTTAAGCAATAATAGGTAATTTAGGCCTTGAAGAATAAGTAAGGGCTTTATTGGACAGCAAAAGCTGGTAAAGTCATTTCAGGAAGAATAAAGAGCACAGGCCAAGGTAGAGAAGCATGGAAGATGCTTAGATGCTTACCTGGGACAAAATGAGTAGGCTGAAGTGGCTGAATGCAGAAGGCAAGGGGTACAAGCCAAGTAATATGGCTGGAAAGGTAGTTTTGGGAACTAGCTAGTGTAGACCTCATATAAAGAGTATCTTTGCATATGAAGGCATTATCTTTAACGTAGAGGGTGGCAGGCAGGGAAGTGGCATGGTCAGATTTATATTTTGAAAAGATCACTTTCACATAAGCTTGAAGATGGATGTGAGCAGGAGGAGACTGAAGCCTAGAATATTAGTCAGCTTATGTCCTCGTCTTCTTTCATATGCATATCTCGATGGTTTCCATAAGGCAGGGAAACAGGCTATGTAAAGGAGGGGACATATTCAACAAAAAGTTATGAGAGAGAATTGGCAGAAATTAGATAATTGATTAAATTTGGGCACACAGTTTGGGGGATGTCCACGATTGTAGCTCTGACTTGGGCAGTGCATAGGCAATATATATAACCAAAGTGTTGTACCCCCATAATATTCTGAAATAAAAAAATAAAATAAAATAAAGCATATTTCATCCCCAAAATAAAAAAAAAAGAAAGGAAAAAAAATTTGTGGAGTAGGAAGGAAGAATCACAGATGACTGAGAATACAAACATATGTGACTTGGCAAATGTTTAATTAACTAAAATAGAGAACAGCTCCAGTTATTTATTGCTGCATAATGATTTGCCCCAAAACTTAGTGGCTAAAATAACACAATCATTTTATTATCAGATTATCATATCATACGATCTCTTATGGTTTTGGATGCTGACTGGGCTTAGCTGTATGTGTCTTGCTTGGGCTGAAGCTGGAGTCATCTCAGTCAGGTGTGGCTAAAGTTGGAGTCCTAGCAAGGCTTCCTCATTCATATGCCTGGAGGTTCCTATTGGCTGTCAACTGGGGCCTGACCTAGAACTGTTAACCAGAGCACCCACACGTGGCTTCTCTCTGTGGCCCAGGCATTCTCATAGCATGATGGCTGGATCCCAAAAGCAAGTGTGCCAAGAGAACCGAGTGGAAGTGAATGGAATTTTTATGACCGAGGCTTGGAAGTTACATAAAGTCACTTCTGACTCTGGTCACTTTACTAGTTAGGGTAGTGACAAAGGTCCACCAGATCCATGGAAGGGACACAGACCCCTAGCTCTCAATGGCTCGTTGCAAAAAGGATGAGCTATATTACGTCAATTATTATAGGAAAATACAATCCACCATAGAACATAGACAGAAGAGCAAGTTTGAGTCCTGTTTTGGGGGTGTTGCATTTCATACACCTGCAGGATACCCAGATGAAGAAGATAAATGGGAAATAATAAATTTGTTTTTGGAGTTCAGGAGATTGAGAGTTGTCGGGATACCTGCGGTAATGGAAGTCATGGTAATAGACGCTGTGTTTATCCAGGGAAAAGAGAAGGAAAGAGAAAAGAAGGAAGAGAAGGGAAAGGAGAGGAAATCGAGGGGAGGACAGCGGTGGGCAGGGAAGGGGAGGGAAAAGAGAAGAGTGGGGGGCGGAGTGTTCGTTTCCCAAGGCTGCCAAACAGCACCACAATCCGGGGCTAAAACAACAGAAATATGTTGTCTCACAGTTCTGGAAGCTAGAAGTCCAAAATCAGATGTTGGTAGCACCATGGTCCCTCCAAAGCCTCTAGAAGAGGAAACTTCCTTGTCTCTTCCAGCTTCCGGGAGCCCCAGGTGTCCCTTGGCTTGTGGCTGCATAACTCCAATCTCTGCCTCTGCCTTCACGTGGCCACCTTCCCTCTGAACGTGCCTGTGTCCACATCTCCCTTGTCTTTTAAGGTCACCAGCCATATTGAACTCAGGGTTCACCCTGCTCCAGTATGATCTCATGTTAACTTAGCTAATTACAGCTGCAATGACCCCAATAAGGTCACATTCTGAGGTACAAGGGGTTAGGCCTTCAACATACCTTTTTGGGGAACACAATTCAGCCCATAATTAAAGGAGAGGAGAAGGAAGGGAGGGGATAACAGAACCAGAACACTAGGGACGCCGCAGTGTAAGGGCGAGACAGAGGGAGAGGGTCCAGTGGAAAAAAACGAGAAGGAACAATCAGAGAGGAAGACATGGCACAAGGATTTGGGGGTGGAAGAAAGAAAGATGTGGCCAAAGATTATTTATGTAACAAAAGGAAGGAACAGCCTCCATTTGAGACATGAATTGGGAGGTTATTAGAAACTTTTGTGGGACCACTCTCAGTAGAGTGGGGGGAAGGGGCAGAAGCTAATTTATGGGACCCTAAAGAGTGAAAGGAAGATGCAGTGGCAGCAGTCAGGTCACACACCTAGAGAGGTTTCACAGCAACCCTTTTAAGTTGTTCCCCAAAGTTAGCTCTAATACTCTGGTCTTCCTGCGAGCTAAGTGTCATACGCAGAACTAAAAGGAAAACTTGAAAGTGAGAGGGAGAGAAAGAACATAACTGTGGGGAGCTGGGACAGCTACCTCGGGAACTTTCTTGTGGTTTCCCTCTAACTGGAAAAGCAGCTTCCTGGGTATGGTCTGGTCTGGGGTGAAGGCTTAATGGAGAGCTGTTCCCAAGGGTGAGAGCCACAGAGGCAGGGACGGGATGCTGCAAAGAGAATATGAGTGATTAACTTAAGGAATAATATCAAAGGTTTGGAGAACGGAGAGAGGGTACAAATGCCAGAAGAAAAAGGATGTGGCCAGAGCTAGGCTTAATTATTTATGTCCGTGATGCCTCAGGAGCATCCAAGCAGAGGGGCGGCTCTATGCAGCTTCCTTTAAAACTGTAGTTCCCACAAGTGACAGAGTGAGGCACATTTTTTGTTCCCAACACTTTTCCGATACCTGTTCCACCCACCAGACCCAGGCTTCTTGACTTTCCTGCTCTTCTCTGAATCTCCTGCTCCCCTTCCACATTCAGTTCTCATACTCCTCTGCTCTCTTCCATTAAATACTTCTAAGTTTTGCTTTGCTCTTATCCATTTTCTTCACCTCATGGCTGGCCTAATCATGGCACAGACAACTGGAGGGATACTCTGTGTCACTCCTCTTATGACACTTCTGTTCCACTTACAAAATGGAGGTCAGTAGTACTCATCTTTTTTCATATTTCCTAAGTCACAATGACAGAAAGAAAAAAGAAAAAATCTGTATGGTTCCCTCAAAAGATGGAGTAAGCTATAAACACTCTTGAAATCCAGGCCATGAAATGAATAGAAAAGGCAAAATTTGAGCTGGTATTTTGCAGGCTGAATGTTGTTAGGTTCCTAACCTGTCCCTAAAGGGCAACTGACGCTATATGCTCAAGGAAGTTAAGTATTTTGGTTTAGGACTCTTTTCAGGGAGAATTTTGTTCTAATTGTTGCTTGAGTGCACAATGGTACTAGTAGTGATCCATCTCTTAATCTGTTAGCTTACTGGGAAGAATAGGGTAAATGTGGGTGATAAACCTATTTATTTCAAAGTATATGGGATAATGAGTGGTAAGATATCTTCAAATATTGAAATAAAAGAACAAATAGTAAATGTGTTAAGAAGTATAGCTCAGCACAAGTTATATAAGTAATATGACTACAATCATATGAAATATAAGTGATATAACTTGGAGGCCACAGAGCACAGTGAATAAGAGAGCAGACTCTGGAGCCAGACTCCCTTGTTTCAAATTCTAGCTTTACTGAAACACATTATTCAACATCTCAGAAAATCAATACCCACAGTCATAAAATGGGAATGACAGTAACAATAGCACCAAACCCATGGAGTTAATAAGACTAAACAACTTAATATAGACAAAGATTTTAGAACACTATCTGGCACCTAGTAACACTATGTAAATGTTATTTATTATTATACAAATTAACTGTTAACTACCTAAAGCTATTTAGTTTTATTTAATTTAAATTGACAGGTAAAATTTATGTATAGTCATGCAACGCTTAATGACAGGTCTAAGAAATGGGTTGTTAGGTGATTTTGTGATTGCACAAACATTGTAGGGTGTATTTACACAAACCTGGGTGGTATACCTACTACACATGTAGGCTATGTATAGCCTATTACTCTTAGGCTACAAACCTGCACAGCATGTTACTGTACTGAATACTGTAGACAATTGTAACACAATGGTAAGTATTCGTGTATCTAAACATATCTAAACGTAGAAAAGGAACAGTAAAAATACAATATTATAATTTTATGGGACCACTGTTATATATGAGGTCTGTCATTGACCGAAGTGTTGTTCTGCAGCATGTGACTGGATTTATCATGTACAACATAATTTTTGAAGTATATATGCGTTGTGGAATGACTCAGTTTAGCTAATTAACATATACACTACCTCACATACTTATCACTTTTGTGGGGAGAACACTATACATCTACTGTCTTAGCATTTTTCAAGAAAACGATATATTGTTAACTACAGTCACCATATTGTACAATAGATCTCTTGAACTTATTCCTCCTATCCAACTGAAATTTTACATCCTTTGACCAACATCTCTCCAACCTACCACCTCCCCCACCCACTCCAGCCCCTGGTAACCACCATTCTACTCTCTACTTCTATGAAATCAACATTTTTAGATTCTACATACAAGCAAGATCATGCAGTGTTCATCTCTCTGTGTCTGGCTTACAATTCTGTCTGCCAGGTCTTTCCATGTTGTTGCAAATGACAGGATTGGCTGAATGGTATTCATTGTGTATATATACCACATTTTCTTTATCCATTTATCCACTGATGGACACTTAGGTTGATTCCATATCTTGGCTATTATGAATAATGCTGCAAGAAGCATGGGAGTGCCAATACCTCTTGACATACTGATTTCATTTCCTTTGAACATGTACTCAGTAGTGGAATTGCTGGATCATATGGTAGTTCTACTTTTAATTTTTGGAGGAAACTCTATACTGTTTTCCATAATGGCCATATTAATTTACATACTCCAACAGTGTGCAAGGCTCTCTTCACATTCTCAGCAATACTTTTTTTTTTTGGCTTTTATTTTTCTCCTTTTATTTCAGAATATTATGGGGGTACAACACTTTGGTTATATATATTGCCCATGCACTGCCCATGTCAGAGCTACAATGGTGGACATTCCCCAAACTGTACAATACTTTTTATCTTGTCTTCTTTTTTTTTCATTTTTGATGATCTTTTATTATTGGTTTCTAATTTAATTGCATTGTGAGCATAGAACATTATCTATGTGACAAAGCTTTTTTATATGCTTTATTTTTAATTAACACATAAAATTGTACATATTTATAGGGTACATAGTAATGTTTCAATACATATAATGTATAGTGATTAGATCAGGGTAATTAGCATAGCCATCATCGCAAACATTTACCATTTCTTTGTGTTGGGAGCACTCAGTATCTTCCTTCTAGGTATTTGAAACTATATAACATATTATTGGTTTTTTGATAATATCCATTCTAAAAGGTGTGAGTTGATATCTCACTGTGGTTTTGATTTGCATTTTCCTGGTGATCAGTGATGTTGAGCATTTTTCATATACCTCTTGGCCACTTGTATGTCTTCTTTTGAGAAATGTTTATTCATATTTTTCCCACTTTTTAATTGGGTTGTTTTCTTGCTATTGAGTTGCTTTTGTTCCTTATATATTTTTTATATTAACCCCCTTTCAGATGTATAGTTTGCAAATATTTTCTTCCATTCTATCTCTTCATTCCATTGATTGTTTCCTTTGTTGTGCAGAAGCTTTTCAGTTTGATATAATCCCATTAAAAAATTTTTGGTTTTGTTGCCTGTGCTTTTGGGGGTCATATCCAAAAAATCACTGCCCAGACCAATGTCATGGAGCTTTTCCTCATTTTCTTTTAGTAGTTTCATAGTTCAAGATCTTACATTTAAGTGTTTAATCCATTTTGAGTTGATTTTTGTATATGGTATGAGATAAGGGTCTAATTTCATTCTTCTGCATATGGATATACAGTTTTCCCAACACCATTTTTTGAAGAGACGGTCTTTTCCCTGTGGTGTGTTCTTGACACCTTCATCAAAAATCAGTTGGCTGTAAATGCGTGGATTTATTTCTGGGCTACTTAATTCTGTTAAATTGGTCTATGTGTCTATTTTTATGCCAGTACCATGCTGTTTTGGTTACTGTGGCTTTGCAGCATATTTTGAAGTCAGGGAGTGTGATGCTTCCAGCTATGTTCTTTTTGCTCAAGACTGCTTTGGCTATTCACAGTGTTTTTGTGGTACCATACGCATTTCTTAAAACTATTTAGTTTAATAGTATTATTTAAAAATTCTAGCCTCTAAGACTATATTTCATGTGACATAATATATTTTGTGTAGTACATAAAATAATACAACATTTTTCATTGAAGTGTCAGTTTTATTTTAAGCCATTTTTCTCTACACTTTAAATTGTTAAAATCTAAAATAAGTTCTTTTTAAATGTAGCTTCTTGTAAATGCTGTCTGGTTTTTATTCAAATATCCAAACATATAAGCAGAATATATTTGGTTTTTATAAAAGGAAATAAAATTAAGTTAACATTAAAAATGTTAACTTCTTTTTAAATTTGGCTTTTGATAAATACACATGCTATTCTTTTCCACAATAAAATATAGCCAGGGTTTTGGAGGGACTGGTGTCCTAAGCATCAGATTTAATTGATGAGATTAAAAATCCAGATCTTTAACATCTACCATGTTTAAAGTATGACCTTAAGTAAATTGGCAATCCAACCCTGCTTTCAGTTGATAGATATCCAGGAGTCGTTGAACCAGCTAACTTTGGGTACAAGTAATATATATGTTACTGCCATCATATTTAAATGCACTACTTGCCTATATGCATTTGCACACACATGTATGTACACACATATATACACACATACACACGCATGCACACACACATACCCCTACATCAGTTAGGAATGCTTTCAGTAGCAGGTAACCTAACAGTAGCTTAAGTAACTATGGAATGTCTGCACGTAGGTGGTTTCTAACATTGTTTCAGTAGCTCAAAAATTGCAAAATTTTTCTCAAAGTTGCAAGATGACTCCTTATCACAAATCATTGTTTTCACTTCATGTCAGGAGGAAGGGGGTAATAGGGCATGCCATTGATGTCTATCCTTATATCAGAAAAGCAAAAACTTCCCCAGAAGTTAGAATAGTTATTATCAAAAAGACAAAAAATAACAAATACTAGTGAGGATGCGGTGGAAAGGAAACTCATATACTTGGTGGAAATGTAAACTAGTACAGCCACTATGGAGAACAGTATGGAGGTTCCTCCAAAAACTAAAAATGGAGCTACCATATGATCCAGCAATCCCATTATTGGGTATTTATCCAGAGGAAAAGAAATCAGGATATCAAAGAGATATCTGCACCCTCATGTTTATTGTAGCACTATTCACAATAGCTAAGATATGAGATCAACCTAAGTGTCCATCAACATTATGAATGGATAAAGAAAATGTGGTACATATACACAATGGAATACTATTCAGCCATAAAAAAGAATAAAATCCTGTCATTTGCAGCAACATGGACAAGCCTGGAGGACATTATGTTAAGTGAAATAAGTCAGGCACAAAAAGATAAATACCACATGTTCTCACTCATATGTGGAAACTAAAAAAGTTAATCTCATAGAAGTAGAGAGCAGAATGATGGTTAGAGGCCTCTAGTAGAGGCTGAGAAAGGGAGTAGAGAAGGGAGGATAGGGAGAGGTTGGTTAACAAATACAAAATTACAGCTAGATATGAGGAATAAGTTCTCATGTTCTATAGTCCTGTAGGGTAACTATAGTCAGGAATAATTTATTGTATATTTTCAAGTAGCTAGAAGAGAGGATTTTGAATGCTCCCAACACAAAAAAATGATAAATGTTTGAGGGGATAGATATTCTAATCATACTGATTCAATCATTACACATTATATACATGTATCAAAATATCACTCTGTACCCCTAAATATGTAGAAATTATTACATGTCAGTTGAAATAATAAAACTTGTTTTTGAATAATAAAAAATATTCAAAATAAATATAACTCAAGTACTAAACTTTATTATTAAAATATTTTGCTTTTTCAAAAAAATAAAAACTTCCAGAAGCTCCTCTCCCTCCCTACACACACACACACACACACACACACATATATACATATAAAGGACTTCCCATTGGTTTCATAATCCAGAATTGGGTCACATGACTCTCTGTAGTTGCAAAGGAAGCTGGAAAAGTGGGGAATAGGTTGCTCATGATTGACATAAAGGAAAGATAATTCATCACTTGGGCCTAAGCATTACCACCCTGAAAAAAATTAGAACTCTATTGTCAAGGTAAAAGAGAGTATAGTTGTTGGAAGGTAACTAATAATGTCTATCATAATAATTTACCACTATTGAGCACCTATTCTGTGGAAGGCAATAGACCTAGTCACTTAACTTATATTATGTAATTTAATCTTCAAAACACTGTGAAGTAGTTATTGCTAAATGTTGCTTGTTTCCTATTCCTTATAAATAAGCAAAGTGATAAAAAAAAAAGGATCAATGAAATGAAAAGTTGATTCTTTGAAAAGAATCAAAATCGATAGACCACTAGCTAGACTAATCAAGAAAAGAAGAGCCAAATAAATACAATCAGAAATTAAAAAGGAAACATCATAACTGATACCACAGAAATACAAAAGATCATCAGAGACTACTATGAACAACTCTACACTCACATACTAGAAAACTTAGAGAAAATGGATAAATATCCTGGAAACATACAACCTCCTAAAATTAGAAAAGGAAGAAATAGAAATCCTAACGGACTAATAACAAGTAATGAGATTGAATCAGTAATAAAAAATCTCTCAAGAAAAATAAAAGTCCAAGAACAGATGGAGTCACTGCCAAATTCTACCAGACATACAAAGAACTGGTACTAATCCTACTGAAACTGTTCCAAAAAATCAAGAAGGAGGAAATCCTCCCTAACTCATTCTATGAAGCCAGTATCACCCTGATACCAAAGCTAGGAAAGGGACACAACAAAAAAAGAAAACTACAGACAAATATTCCTGATGAACACAAATGCAAAAATCCTTAACAAAATACAAACAAGCTGAATCCAATACCATATCAAAAAGATAATACACCACAATCAAGTGGGTTTTATTCCAGATATGCAAGTATGGTTCAAAACACACACATCAATGAACATGATCCACCACATGAACAGAATTAAAAACAAAAACCATATGATCATTTCAATAGATACAGAAAAAGCATTCAATAAAATTCAGCATCCCTTCATGATAAAAACTCTCAACAAACTAGGCATAGAAGGAACATACCTCAAAATAACAAAAGCCATATATGACAAACTCACAGCCAAGAGCATACTGAATGAGGAACAATTGAAAGCATTCCCACTAACAGCTGGAACAACACAAGGGTGCCCACTGTCACCACTCCTATTCAAAATAGTACTGGAAGTTCTAGCCAGAGCAATCAGGCAAGATAAAGAAATAAAAGGCTTCCAAATTAGAAAAGAGGAAGTTAAATTATCCCTGTTTGCAGATAATATGATCGTATACCTAAAAAACCCTAAAGACTCAGCCAACAGACTCCTAGATTTGATAAATGAATTCAGTAAATTTTCAGGATACAAAATCAATGTAAAAAAAATCAGTAACATTTCTGTACACCAATAACAATCAAGCTGAGAACCAACTCAAGAACTCAATCCCAATTACAATAGCTACTAAAATAAAGTAAAATAAAATACCTAGAAATTCATTGAGCCAAGGAAGTGAAAGATCTCTAAAATGAGAACTACAAATACTGATGAGAGAAATTTTTGGATGAGACAAACAAATGGAAAAGCATCCCACGCTCATGGATTGAAAGAATCAATACTGTTAAAATGACCATACTGCCCAAAGCAATCTACAGATTCAATGCAATTACTATCAAAATACCAACATTATTTTTCAGAGAATTAGAAAAAACAATTCTAAAATTCATATGGAACCAAAAAAGAGCCCAAATAGTCAAAGCAATCTTAAGCAAAAAGAACAAAGCTAGAGGCATCACATTACCTGACTTCAAATTATACTACAGGCCTAGAGCAACCAAAACAGCATGGTACTGATATAAAAATAGACACATGGATCAATGGAATGGAACATAGAACCCAGAAATAAAGCCGCATACCTATTGCCAACTGATCTTTGACAAAGTCCACAAAAACACACACTGGGAAAAGGACACCCTGTTTAAATGGTGCTGGGAAAATTGGATAGCCATATACAGAAGAATGAAACTGTACCCCTACCTCTCACCTTATACAAAAATTAACTTAGGGTAGATTAGAGACTTAAATGTGAGACCTGAAACTATAAAAATCCTAGAATAAAACCTAGGAAAAATTCTTCCGGACATTGGCCTAAGCAAAGAATTCATAACTAAGACCTCAAAACAAATGCAACAAAAACAAAAATAGACAAATGGGACTTAATTAAAGTAAAAAGCTTATGCACAACAAAAGAAATAATCAACAGAGTAAACATTCAACCTACAAAATGGGAGAAAATACTTGCAAACTATACATCCAATAAGGGATTAATATCCAGAATCTACAAGGGACTCAATAACAACAAAAACCCAAATAACCCCATTAAAAAGTAGGCAAAGGACTTTAATATTTTCAAAAGAAGACATACAAACGGCCAACAAGTATATGAAAAAAATGATCAACATCATTAATCATTGGGGAAAGGCAAATTAAAACCACTATGAGATACCATCTAATACCAGTCAGAATGGCCATTATAAAATGTCAAAAAATAACAGATGTTGGTGAGGATATGGAGAAAAGGGAACACTTATACACTGTTGGCGGGAATGTAAATTAGTACAACCTCTATGGAAAACAGTATGGAGATTTCTGTAATAACTAAAAATAGATCTACCATTTGATCCAGCAATCCCCCTACTGGTTATCTACCCAAAGGAAAAGAAATCATTATAAGAAAAAGATACCTACACTTGTATGTTTATTGCAGCACTATTCACAATAGCAAAGACATAGACCTAAGTGTTCATCAACAAATGATTGGATGAAGAAAGTTATGGAGTACTACTCAGCCATAAAAAAGAATGAAGTCATGTCTTTTGCAGCAACATGGATGGAATTGGAGGCCATTATCTTACACAAAATAACTCAGAAACAGAAAGTCAAATACCTTATGTTTTCACTTACACGTAGGAGCTGAATAATGTGTACACATGAACATAGAGAGTAGAGTATTAGACAGTGGAGAGTTGGAAGGATGGGAAGGTGGGAAGGTGGTAAGGAATGAAAAACTACTTAATGGATAATATGTACACTATTCAGGTGATGGTTACACCAAAAGCCCAGATTTCACCACTACACACTATATCCATGTAACAAAACTACAGTTGTATCTCCTAAATCTGTAAAAATAAAAAAAGTAAGAAAAATATGGAGAAATAAATAATGTAGAGGCAACAATATCTAAAAATAAATAAATAAGCAAGTGAGCCTCACTAAAGTTTTAAGTACCTTACGCAAGGTCACACAACTAGTAAGTGGCAGTTTGGGATTTGGGCTCAGACTTGATTTGAAGCTCACACTCTTTCTACAATATCATACAATGTCATACTGCCCATAATCTTACCATCTGTTCCTTAGCCATCCCTTATTTTATCTAGCTACCCCTGACTTCATACAGTCTTGATCACAAGCCTACCCCCAAAAAGTCTAAGTCACATGGAATCTTGATTTAGAAGATTGTATGTTGACTTTGCATATGTCAAATGCCTATCACAGTGCCCAAAATATAATAAGCATTCAAAAATACTGATTTCGTTCCCCATTTCCCAATTCCCTAACTCTACCTTCCTCCAAAATGAGGTTCCATGAAACCCTACCCAAAAGTGTTTAAAAACAAAGGTTTTTATTATAATTTTGTTTCACCTATAAAGCAATTCCACAACTCAACCCAAGAACAGTAACTCCAGAGTATACCGTGAGCAATTCGTTCTTGTGAGAGACATCAAAATATTCTTGCTCACTCTGCAGAGACAGCCAGGAGGGCTGAACATTCATTTCTTCCACATATATTTATTGAGCACCTATTATATATTAGGTATTGTTCAAAATTCTGGCAATACAACAGTGAACAAAACAGACAAGTTTCCTGATCTTTGAGTTTCCATTCTGGTGGAGAAGAAAGGCATTAAACATATAAACAAAGATAATTTCAAAAAGTGAGAGTGTTATAAAGAAAATGTAACAAGATAATGTGATAAAGAATAATCCGCAGGCAGATTTTGAGAAGATGCCTAGAAAGGACAGAGACCTGATTGCTAGGTAATGGCCTGGTCAAATTTGGGGGAAGAGAACTCAAGGTATGCACCTGAGGACTTGGGGCAGGAACATTTTATAGGAAAAGAAAGAAAGTCAGTGATGCCGAAGAACAATGATTGAGAAGACATAAGAGATGAGATCTGAGAGGAATCTGTGTTTTATTCAAACTGCAATGAGAATTTTGATGAACTTTAATAAGCAGGGGTCATGTGATCCAATTTTTTTTTTAATCAGTCTGGCAGCTGGTAGAGAGTGGGTTTCGGAGTGTGCATGAATGGAAGTAGAGATTTCAGTGAAGTGACTTAATCAGAGCAGCTCTGATAAAAATGCAGCAAGATGGATGGTTTCAAGATAGATAAACATCGTGATACAACTTACCTTTGGGGAAATTTGTTTTCCTATTTATTCCATTTTATCTTGGGTTTGAAACACCACGATGTTTTATCACATTCATATGCATGTTTTCTGATGAACCGTGGCCACTATTTTATTCTTAAATTCTTTTACAATAAATGCCTTAACACCTGACAAAGTTTAGTCAGATATTTAGCGTTTTCTTTTATTTGAATGGACTATATCTACAAGGCAGTCCTAAAACAGTCAGTTCATTCAAATAGTCTCTGAATTCAGAGCTCCCCCATCCTTCCAGGAAAAAAAAAAAGTCCGTCTCATATCTTTTAATAGATACAACCTGTCAGAGGTTTAGCTTTCCATAATTTGCCATGAGTTATAAGCTGCTCCCTTTTTCTCTGAGGTTATGAAATTAGGCAGGATAATAGAAGTGAGATTCTTCCAGAAACTGTGTTCTGGGGTAAATTGGTGTGCTCCTAATTGGATTGACAGTGGAGTGAGTGAGGAGAAACACATGTCACTTTTGGAAGCCTCCATTGTGCATTTTCCATGTCTGAATGCTCAGTCTTTCTGGAGAAACCATTTTAATTTAACTGCAGTGGGAACTGATGACAGTGCTGGTGCTCCTTAGAGTGAGATTTAGATGGGGACTGTCACCTGGCCCTGCCCGTTCTGCTCTTTTATTATCCAAATCCTCCCACTGTGATTGGTCGGTCATCCTCAGAGCATGCTTCGTGTATCAAAGTTAAGCTTCTTAAATTACAGTGGAAAGGAGATATATATAGTACCTGGATAAATTTCTGTGTAAATAATTTGAATTTTAATTTGCATTAATTTGGGCAAAGATGACTTTATCCACAAGGTACAAGACAAAACCAGGGTCTAGCTCTTATCTGGGTAATTGAACAATGGAGAGAGCTAAACTGGATGACTGAAGCCATAAGTACTCCAAGCAGGAAATCTTGGGCTCGTGGATCTTTACAGGCTTAAAGATCCTGCTTTAAGGATTTTTAAAGAAAAGGCCTGCTTTTAGGAATCTCTAGACGGCCAAAACAGATCTCCACAGGTGATCAATGCAGAGTGAACGTTTTCAGTTACCATATCCAATGAAAACATTCTTGTACAGATGAAGGAAAGGGAAGAAATCAGAAGATATCTAATGCCTTTTAAATCCAGGTAAGTTTAACTATAATAAATACACATGCCAACCTCTTGAGTTCCTGGCCTAATAAGTCCCAGGTATGGTTGTGAAGCCTGATCCAAACTGCAGTAACAATAAACCAGAAAGCTTTGGTGCAAGTGAAAGGTTTCTATGGGTCCCATATTCTGGTTTAGTTCCAGCAGCCAAAACAATGATTTACAAAATGTTAGGGGAAATGGGGCTCTGCTTCCAGATTTCAAATTCTAAATAAATATTAATATTAAGCATCTCCTGGTTATTAAAGATTGCTAATCAGTATTTGAGTTATCTATGCCATCTCCTGTTAATTGAACAAACAAAAAAAGTATTGCTATTAATTATCATGCAACACATTATATTAACCTTTGCTTATCTCAGACTTCCCTAATGTAGATCTTATTGTATAGCTTTTAGATCTTCTTGTTGGTTTGACAAATATGTCTGGAGTACTCAGAATCTCAAATAACTGTTAAGATTTCATTGCCCACCCTACCTAACTATTGCTCATCTCACCCTTATTTACGCAATTCCTCTCCCTCCCCACCCACGCACCACAATGCTGCTTATGTAATTTGTCAACCTGAAGGCAATAACAGTTGTCAAGCCAACCATGCAACTTTTTGGCAATCCAAACAAATCACTGTATATCTCTATACTTCTCTCTCCTTTTGTCAATGATTTGGGGGTAATCATCCTGGTCGCCTACTTTGCTTTCATGGGTTTGGACGGCACTGACATGCGTGGAACATTGTGAACTAAGAAGAAAGCTGCTTATAAGTGCCTCAAATTACTATTTTCACATGCCTTAACTGCCATTACAAGGAGGAAAACTCTTCACAATTTGGAAGGCTTTCTGAAAATTAGCCCCACTGTACCAAACCCTTTGATCTTTTGGTCAAACTGTCAATCTCTTGAGAACTCAGCTCTCTTGTGAAATTTCCGGCCTGCTTCCAAAACAATTGGTTCATAAGTTCTGAGAGCCAGACCCACAGAGCTTCTCTGTGTTTTGGAAAGTTCCCTAAATAGAGCTAGGTAACAACGGCACTAGCACGAAGAACAAGGAGTTGCAGTACCCCATCCTAACCAATCATGCACATCCCGTCCTAACCACTTTCTGGTTTTCTTTCCGTCCACATTTCTTTTTCTTTTCCTCTTCCCCTTCTCTTTTTTAAATTTCCCCTTCCTTTTTTCTTCTTTGTTTCCTTCTCCCTTGCCTTTCCCCACAAACACTTCTGAGCCTTGGACCAGGTTCTGACTTCACCAGCTTTGGTTAGGCAAGATATGCTGCTTCACCTAAGGATGAGGATGTTTCCAAGTGTAACCCAGGTGGGACATCACCTACACAGGTAGTGTGAGGTTCTGATTGCTAACGTGCTCCAAGGACATTTTTGCAGAACTTTTGCTACAGGGTACTCTAAGAGAGCATTAAAACTTGGGTTAAAAATATGTAAGACCTCATGCCAAATAATTGAAAACAAATAGTTTGTTTACAGTAAGACCTTGCTATTTTTCACTTTTCTGAAACATAGAGTAAAAAAGTCTGATTCTTTCGTTTTAACAACAGGGTTGATTTTCTATTTATTATTGAGCATTTTCATATAGTAAGGGCTTTTGAAGTAAATCATGAACTGATTCTAGAAACAATTTTAAGTGAGCCACATTTGCCAATATAAATTAACCTAGTGCATTGTTTGGGAGGTTCCTCCATATTTTCTTCTCTTCTCTTGGTTGTAGTAGGTAAGAGCCTGTGACATTTCATAATGAGTATGGCCTCCTGTGTAAGCATAAATTAGGAGAAGCCACCAGGAGCTGACATTAATATCTTCAGTTATCTTCACTAAATTTAAGTAGATTAATTTAATAATTCTACAATTTAAACATAGATCAAAACATTACATTGTACCCCCTGCATATACACAATTATTGTTTGCCTATTAAAATTTTTTAAAAAGGCATTTACCTTTCAATGAACAGAGAATATTTGGCAACAGTAATCAAATGAAGTTCATATTGTAGTCAAAATATAATTGGATCAGAATTCCTGATTATTAAAACATATCCAAAAAAAGTCCCTCCCACAGTGTTCCCACTCACTACCAAGGTCCCAAAGAGGTCTCTGTAATCATTCCCACTCTGGCTTCTTGCTGTGCTCTTATTTCTTACCACTCTGGAGTAAAATGTTTGTAGATTATTTTAAGAACTATTATATATTGAGCAGCTTCTTCAGACAGGTCTACTTACACTTGGGAATACTTAAACAAAACCTCTCAGAAGATATGCAAACACAAGCCATTTTAAGGAAATCAATTTCTAGACACTTAGCTGCCATATCCACTCTTTCCTAAAAGTAATCTGCCTAGGTGCCTAGGTGCCTTCCACGAACTCTTCACAGCCCTCTCCTTCCTACTCCTCTTTGCACATAGTCTTCCACTTGACAAAAGAAAGGCACACTCTGCTCCCTATCCCTGTCGCATTTTCCTGAGATGTAACAATCTCTTATGTGTCAAATTCAAAATTTAAATACAATTTAAAATATTTATGTCACCTCATTTAATCAAAGCACCATAAACCCTCACCACCTATCAAACTAGGACATGCATCCCCAATACAATTTTATTTTTGATATTTAATAATCATAAAAATTATTTATTATTTATTTAAATAATTTTAGATCATTTGTATATGAAAAATAACTGTAATGATAATACAGAAGAAAATTTTAGCTCTTCAAACTCTAGGGCTACAGAAAATTTTTATTGCAACTACTAGACGGAGCTAAAATTGTAGAAAAAGGAATTTAAATTTAGACGTGGAGTTCTTGACTAGGGAGATTATGAAAAAATGGAAATTTAAAAATTTTTGTTGCATAGCTGTATTAAGGGTAATCAATAACAGATATTCAAATTTTAAAATCTATTACTTTGATATAAAATTCTAAGGAGGAAGTGGAATGGAAATACAATTTCAAAGAGAAAAGAGAATTATGGAAAATGTCTAATTGTTAAAGAAGAGATTTATACACCTTTAAAAATAGATGTAGTGGATATAATATTGTTATAGATACATTTAAAAGTGAAGTGACAGTTTTATTTTAAAATTTCAGTTTAAACCATATAAATTTAGGATTAAACATTTTAGTTGTCAACTTAAAAATGTGGAAAGAGCAACACAGTCTGTCAAAATTCTTTTAAGAAGCATGAGAGCAACGAAGAAGATACCTGATAAGAAGAATACTTTCTGCCTCGTGAAGTTTATATTCCTAACAGAGAAGACGGGTAGTAAGCACTATGTAGCATTTTTTGTTCTTACAGAAAATATGTCCTGTTCTTCCTCCTTTCACTTAGAAGCTCTCATTGAAAAAAAAAATTCAGCGGCCTATTTCCTTTCTGGTCTAAGTAGAGCTAAATTTCTAAAAGGGCAACAAAATATAAATGGATTCCATAGGTTACACTTATGTCAAGAAGAGCTTCCAATATTTCCAAGTGAGTGGATTAGCCTTGTGCTTTCCATATGTTCAACCAAATGCCAATAGCCAACAAAGTACTACACCTAGCAGCAGGGTACTAAAGTCCTATCTAAATGAAATAAGTTAAAATATACATCACATGCGGACTGAATGGGGAAAAAAATACAGAATGTCTTCTAAAGGGTACTCATGGAAGGAAGGGACTCAGACCCAGCTATGACAATACAAAGATCTGGGAGCTGAAGGGATGCATGTGTTATCCAGGGGTGTGTGTGTGTGTTGGTGGGTACTTTTTCCCCTGCACTGCCCACCTACTTTAATCTCTGCAGTGAAGGATTCCTCAAAGCACAGGGTGGCCCAAAGCACGATACCTGTAAATCTACCTGGTTCACTTTTCCCTATCCCAGGTTTTGCTCTCTCAATAACATAAAACCAAGAACTCATTCTTTCAGCATGTGCTTCTGAAACTAAACCATCACTAAGAAAACCTAATGCTTGAGATGGGAACAGGAAAGAGTGAAGGGAAAGAAAAAAAGATGAAACCTGGGGAAAAGTGGAAAAAATCAAAATTAAAACCATAAGAGCATATTATATAATCTCTGTGGAAAGGAATCCTATCATTAGTTGGATAGACATAAAGCAACTTAATTTTCTGCTTTCCTATTATTACTTTGACTCAGACATTCAACACTCCCTAAAAATCACAATGGAAGTGCCACCTATTGAACTTTTGGAATAAACCACTGGACCAAAGTTACAGATAACACATGATTTCATTAGCTATCTGGAGGTATTACCAACTATATTTCAGTGAAGAACTAGTTTTGAGTGGAATAGTTCTTCTCTAGTGTTCTTGTAAAGATAAGGTGAGGGAAAAAAATTCTTTTGTTATATTCCACCCTGGAGGAAGTGAATGACACTTAAGCTTCTAGGTGGCTGTTCAGTTACAGGTCTTCCTCCAAGGCCCTGGGAGGCCACAGTCACAGGTTTTTGTAAAATTTGCAAAAGTAAGATATTTTAACCACAATTAGTTAAGACCACTGTCTCTTTCCATCCTAATTTTCCCTCCCATATACTTTTCCTCCTCTTGGGGAGTGAGGGAGTTGGAGAAGCAATGAGCATTTGGGGATCTTGTGAAGGAGAATAGGTTTAGTTTGTATTTAGTGGGCTACAATGATGGGGTCTGCAGGCAGTTCTGTATGTATAACATCATTGCTGGCCATGTTGGTGTAGAAATAGCATCCAGGGTGACTCCTACTCTGACTTATGCTTTCTTCCCAGTTCATTACACAAAGGCTCAGGGCTGGAGTCACACTGCAGTGTGAATAAGTCTATGGTTGTGGTACTTGGAGAATGTGGTAAATGGAGGAGAAAGGAAATGTGAACTATATCAAGCCAGAAGCCAGTCTGAAGACAATTCTTCCAGGCATCAGTTGCATAAACTTTTAGCTTCTCATCAATTATTTGCTTTTCATAGATGTCTAGTCAAGATGTGTGTTCTCTCTTGACAGGAATAAAATATAGCATGTACAGTTAATTTTTTCCCAGTTGATGGGAATTGTGGGAAATAGAATACTAGAATTATCACAGGTCCTGTATTTGTAGAGCACAGACTGGAAGTAGTACTAAAAATGACGAGTATGTCTGTGTAGTAAGCCACAGCTGTATTCACCTGAACTATGAGTAATAAAAAATAAATTTCAATCAACTATGCTAAAGGAAAGAGATACCTTTCTACTATCGCTGTAGAAAATATTACAAAATCATTTTAGTATGAAAAGGCCATCAAAGGGTATGCAGTCAAAAATGTAGGAAGGGCCAGGAGCAGTAACTCAAGCCTGTAATCCCAGCACTTTTGGGACACCACGGCAGGAGGATTCCTTGAGGCCAGGAGTTCAAGATTAGCTTGGGCAATATAGCAAGACCCCATCTCTACAAAAAATTAAAAAATTAGCTAGGTGTGGTTGTGCATGCCTGTAGTCCCAGCTACTCAGGAGGCTGAAGCAGAAGGATCACGTGAACCCAGGAGTCCAAGGCTATAGCAAGCTATGATCATGCCACTGCACTATAGCCTGGGCAATAGAGTGAGACCCTATCTCAATAAAACAAAAAATGTGGGAAGAAAGCATAGGGATAAGTCAGGCAGTAATTAATTTAAAATATTATCTTATTGTTCTTGAATTTTTTGATGTTTATAGTATTGGTAAATTTTTTAAAGTTATTTCTTGGAATTTGTTTTCTCTTTCTAAATAAATCCTCAGTTTTTCGCTTAATTCCTAAAATTGTAGAAGCCTCACTGAAACCCCATTTACTCTGTTCCCTAAGTCTCATCAATAGACAGAAATGATTCTGCCACTCCTGTTCAAGGTGATAGCATGAGTTTTGCTTCCCGAATGTGAGGAGCAATTATAGAATTGCTCTAGTAATAGGTAAGAATTATGAACATGCATTTCTTTTTTTTCAACAGAGTTAAACAATGGTTCACTCTCTGGATTTCCAGATGCACTTAAGATGAAATAATAATGTTGAGCCGGTGTTGCCCTGCTTAAATTAATCACTCCAGGAAGAGACAGTAAACCTTTCAGACCACCAGTGTGTATAAATGCTTTAGTGCCCTAGACCATACACCCTCTCTTGGTTATTTGGGACACAAGGAAATGTAAGCTCAGTAAATGAGGCTGTTTTATGATCCATTTAAATAATCTGAAAAGGAAATTAATACTTTTATTACTTTCTATAAGTGAAAAACTTCCTTAAAAATCTGTAAGAGTTCTTTATGTTATGGTGAGTAGGACTGCCCTAGCCAAGACATGGATCCAGAGAAATAATGAAAGGTTAGAGAAAGGATGTATGGCCACACAAATCAAAATGGAATAAATAAGAAAGGCTGGAAACTAATTTGGAGCTAACAGAGCCAAGAAAATTCACTTGATTAGAAATCAGGCTGTGACTTAAAAATAAAATATTTCTTAGTCTTTTTGAATAATGTGAATTTTTGCTGGGCCTATTGCAAGGATGGAAAGGAAGCCTAGGGAAATACGGAAACAATTTGTGACCCCTACCCCACATCAGTACCAGCAGTACTTCTTATGTGAAAAACATTCTATTAGTCACTTTACAAACGCTGTCCTCAAACTTTAAGTCCTCACAACAACCCAGTAGGAAAAGTAAAATTATGCAAATTTGCTAGAAAAGGAAAGTAAAGTTACTTCTCTGATCTCATCTTTTGCCCATTTCTGCCTCAGTTGGCTCCAGCTATGCTGGCTTCTGCTCTGTCCCCAAAATACCCCAAGCACATCCCAGTTTCAAAGCCTTTGAATTGGCTGTTCCCTCTGCCTAAGACATTCTTACCCTAGATTCCCACATGGCTCACTCCCTTACCCCATTTAGATCTCTGTTCAAATGTCACCTTATCTCAGAGCCCCTCCTCCATAAGTCTTTGTCTTCTTGCCCTGTTTTATTTTTCTTCTTAGCAGATTTTTCTTCCTACAGATTTTTTTTGTTACTAAGCAAATGTTAGCATCGTGAAAGCAGGGACTTTTGTTGTTGTTCACTGCTGTATCCTCGGGCACAGTGCCTGATACTAGTTGATTCTCAATAATTATGTTAAATGATCGATTGCATTAATCAATGAATGATTTGACTATTGTAAGCCTTCCTTTCATTAAATTAGTAGACACAACCCCTGAATTCGAGCCCAGATCTGTCTGCACTGAAATCCATGCTCTTTGCTTTTATGCAGATTGCCGGCAGGAAAGAGGGCCTATTTTAAAGACAATTCCCATGTAACGAAGAAACTAGATAGTTTCCGAGATTCCTTTCAACATGAACATTTTCAAAAAACAAAGTTTTATGTGTTTCAAGATTTAGGGAAGCTGTTTATTTAGTTGGCTATACTGAAAAGTGCTTATATATCCACAAGAGCATAAGGCATTGCAAAGATCTCGCATCCTGCCAATTTCCTCCTTGAAATTGACTAGACTTCTGGCTTCAGGTTAATGATCACTTAGTGTCCTAAAAGGGGGCTGATAACAGCCTGACCTCATTCTCTTCCCTCTTTCCAATCTCCTGCTGGAGTTTCCCATTGGCCCAACTGGAAGTCAGATGGCAAAGAATCCTATTACTGTAGTCTACACAAATGAACGTTTTGGAAACATTGCTAATTTTTAATGTAATCTTATTGTTTCTAATTTTGGCCTCTTAGCCTTTCCAGAGGAATTTATCTGGAGGATTGGCTTACATTAGCTTTGATGATTTCTGTTTTATTTTTCTTGTGTTAATGGAGAGAAAATGCAAGCTAGATAGATGAAGCATAGCTAGATAGATGAAGAAGAGGTTTGTCTCCTCACTTGCACTGGTGTGGTCAGCCCATCTGCCAATGGGATCCTGCCTACAGTCCTGGCTCCACTGTCTACTAAATGGTTGAAATTGGCATGTTTGCCAAGCATATTTGCTCTTGTGTAAAAATAGGAAGAATGGAAATAAAGCTAGGAAGTTACTAATATTGTGTGCGATGTGACTTCTCCCATAACCTCTCAGATCTTCAGTAAAACCACTAAATTAATGACATATTTGGGAAAAGCAGAATTTGTATCTGGTTGGTGCAGAATGAATCCAAGACAAGACAGAGAAAACTTGAGGAAGGAAGTTACTAAGAATTCACAGAAATTGTAGAAACAATTCAGAACTTGTATCAGTAACAAATTGGAGTTTTAAACCAAATTGACCTAAGTCTCCAAGGGATAGTAAGACCCCGGCTGACATCTGGGATATGCTTAAAAATCTCTAAGGTTTTTTATACTTTAAAACCTTCCATTTCATTTTTTTCATAATCTCCATAGTTAAGAACTTTATGTCTAAATTTAAATTCCTATTGCTGCAATTTCAGCTCAACCTAGTAGTTGTAGTAATAACCATAATAGCTCCCAGGTATGAACAATGGAGTCAGACTGTCTGGGTTTGCATCTCAGCTGCACTACTTACAGCTCAGGCAAGTTACTTAAACTCTGTAACTATAATTTCTTCATCCATAAAATGGGATTAAGATGACTACATCCACCATAAGGTTGTTGTGAACATCAGACAAATTGATACACAAAAAAATTTAACAGCATACGTAGCACATGGTAAGTGCTCAAAAATGTTTGTTATTAACATCATTACTGTATACTAAGCATTGTGCTGTTTTACATAGATCACACTTAATGCTCACAATAACCCTCAGAATTAGCTGTTATAATCTCCATTTTACAGATAAGGAAACTAACATGAAGAAAATTTAAATCATAAAGAATAGCTATTTTATACATCTTCCTGTTTACATTTATTATGGCATCAATGTGATCAGGGAGAAATAAATGTTTGAATGAATAAATGACTAAGTAAGTTTTCTCTTTTTGATTTTACAAAGAATCCAGAGAAAGGAGAGACATAATTTCATCTCTTAATTCTGCTATGTTTTAGTGTTCACTAACACTCTAAAACTAAGGATTTAAATGCCAGTTTAGTGTTCCATTTTATTTTCCTTTCAGAGAAGCAATAAAGATATTTGTAAGAAAGAGATGTAAGTCATATTGCTTCCCAAACTCCAACATCTTGACTTCTTCCTTTCTTGGTTCTTCTACAAGCAGCCTTTGCAACATATTTTAATCTATGCCAATTGAAGCTACTCTAAAAATAAATTAAAAATACAGTTTTGCAATTTCTGAACCAAACAGCCTATAAAAACTATATTAAATAACATCCACTCTACTTCCTTTTCTCACTAATATTACAAGTTTATTCTCAAAAAAAGTCATCTAATTTCCCAGGAACAATTTTTCCTACAGAAATCCATACTGCCGGCTCATGGGGTTTTTTTGTTTGTTTGTTTTATTTTGTTTTTTGTTTTGTTTTGTTTTCCTCTTTAGGTGTGTCTAATTTTTTTTGTTCTCTGCATATATTTTGTTATTCCTCAAAATGGACACCAAATTATCTAAAGGGTACTACCTAAAATCATTTTCTTTCCATGTTTTGGAGCTGGGTCTTTAATTTAAAGTTAGTACTTAATCCCATGGTAATGCCTTTACTTAAACCAGTTCTTTTTGTAGATACGGAAGGTTTTCCTGAGATAGTCATTTGAACACAATGATCATCAAATGTTCACATCTCCCGTTTCTCACCTACTACTGATTCTAATCTGCTATTTTTCCAAGTAATTCTTTACTACCAAGTAGTTCAAATTCTTTCTTTTATTTGATTCAAAGATGTTGTAGGAAATAAGGCTGTGGTGGTGTCTATCTATCTTCGGGGCCCCTAATACTCTCAGCCAGCTCCTAGGCCATTCTGCCCCTTTGCACTCACGAGTCCATCCCTTGTTGGTAAGACGTGTGCAACGTAGTCTAGAGGGAGTGGGAACTAAAGGATAGATCAGGAGTATAGATTTCACTCTCATCTTCTATTACTGTGTAGTGTTTGTTGAGAGATTAACTTCAATATTCCATTTATTTAACCTTAAATGACAGTGCTGTCTTCCTGTTTTCTAGAGATCATAGGAAAATAAAATGCTTTAACTTCCTGATTGTTTACTTGAAATTTGAAGGGTCTTACTCTATTGCTTCAGTTAGAGTGCAGTCGTGTGATCATAGCTCACTGCAACCTCAAACTCCTGGGCTCATGCGATACTCCTGCCTCAGCCTCCAGAGTAGCTAGGTCTACAGGTGCAAGCCACCATGCCTGGTTAATTTTCTATTTTTTGTAAAGACAAGGTCTCGTTATGTTGCTCAGGCTGGTCTCAAACTCCTGGCCTCAAGCAATCTTCCCTCCTAGGCCTCCCACAGTGCTAGGATTACAGGCGTCAGCCATCACACCAGGCCAAGAGAGCATATTTTAAGTGTCCTCACTATACACATATGCACACACACACACACCATTCAAATGGTAAGTATGGGTGCTTATTTAATTTGATTGTGGTAATCATTACACAATGTATATGTATATCAAATTATCATGTTGAACACCTTGAATATATACAAATTTTATTCATCAATTAAATATTTTTTTAAAAAAAGATTGAGGGAGAGAGTTTGAACCCTGTAAGTTGACCTGGAGGCATTTCACAGCATTTTGAGAAGTCAAAAAGCAAGATACAGAGAAGTACTTCTATAAAGTGTCCCAATTTTTAAAAATGAAAAAAATAAAAGCCTATCTGTGCATATTTTCTTTCAATAGTTGCTATGTGAAGTGACAAGAGAGGAACTAGTCTACTCTCCACAGACTGACCATTTATACCCCCCAGTTGAAGGGCCTTTTGCTCAGCCTCTCTGTGACATCTTTTGGCCTACCTGTGGCATTCAACACTGGTGGCCGCTTGCTCTTCCTGAGATGCTCGCCTTGATTTCCGTGACAGCGTGCTCTCCTGCTCTCCCGCTTATTTTTTGGACTTCTCCTCCTGCTCCCTTTTTCTCACTGTGAGTATCACCTTTTTCCCCACACTCAACAAACAGGCACAGAGATAAGGATACAGAGATGAGTGTCCCCATCCTTGCCCTCAAGTGGCTCTTAGGGTGGTAGACAGAGATGAACAAAACATTAGATAAGTAAACTAAGGTGCTATCAATGACTCTGAGAATTATTTAGCCTTTTCTAACTACTAACATTTGAGGGGAAAAGCTGTTGTGTATCCTTGATTACAATATCTCATAGCAATATTTCCATCTTTCCCTCTGCCTCCATTGGGTTGGTGTCACAGAATCAGAGATTTTCAGAGCCAGCTCCTTTTACAGTTAAATGAACTGAACCTAGAGAGATAAAGCAACTTGCCCATGACCACATGCCTTGTGATGGCAAGGCCAGACTAGAACAAGCCCTCCAGGCTCCTACCGCTTCTATCGTCAGACCTTGTAGCAATTCTTTGTGGGCTGAATATTTCCATGTTAATTCATAAGTAACTCTATACCCAGCAAGGTACTGGCTTGATATTTCCCTCCTGTTCCATAGAAGGTGACAGCATGCCCTGGAGATCTGGAGGCAAAAATCCATACTCTCTTGACAGAGCAAATTCTTCAGGTTCCATGTCAGTTTGTGGAAGATTCACTCGGAGAGCCAGTGACCCCAGGCTGGAGAAGTGGCTCTGAGCCCATTAAAATTCATACTCAGAGTCTGGTGGGTCATATGGGAGCTGCTGTAACTGAGATCATTCCTGAGGTCACACGGTGTGTTAACCCCCTTACTCCTCATCACAGTGATGACGGCTCAGATAAACAATTGCGGATTCAAAGAATCCTTTGCTGGAGAGAAGAGTCTGTCCGGGGAAGGGATGAATGATCTCTCCCCAAAGTGTCTGATGCAGGACACAGTAAAGAGGAACAAATATTGATAGAAACCTGATAATACTTGCCTTTCCAGTGGTAAAGACAACACCCAGATGTTCTGTAGCCAAGTAGGGAATTGGAAGGAAATAAAAGAGGAAGGGAGGGAGGGAGAAAGGAAGGAAGGAAGGAAAGAAAGAGAATAAAGAAGGAAAGAAAGAGAGGAAAGAAGAAAAAGGCAAGAGGGAAACTGTTGTACCAAACTGATGCCTGTCAGATAAAAGAGACGGGGGCCATAAATTCCTCCGAGCGTTTCTAATGGGATTTTAATACAGCATTTGGCCATCATGTTTTTTTCATTCTTTTAATGACATACATGCCCAAAGTGTAGCCACGGAGCCTCTGAACTCTGTATATTTCTGTAATACACAAAGAAAACAGCTGTCACATCCATTTTAAGGAACTTTTAAATACATTACAGTGAGGTCTATAGGCCCCAAATCCAAAGGGAACAGCATAAAGCCTGTCTGTACATCATCTGTGACGGGCCTGAATTCCAGCCAAGGCAGACTTTTTTTAAAAATAATAAAATAAAATACTCTGTTTTTTTTAAAGGAACATTATATTTTTAAACTGGAAATAATTGTATTTTGTATCTTATATGGCATCTGAAAGTGATTTAGTTGAACAATGTGGTTTCTGATTGGTATTTGAATTGGTTCCAGAACATTTTTCATAATAACCATCTTAAAGATCCCAATTATCTGATCCTCTTTCCCCCTTCACGTGGTTTCATAGGAAGTTTCCAGAAGAAGACAGAAACCTGCAGAGGCCGGCAACCCGACTCACTTGTAGCCAAACAGTGTTTGCCTGCTGGGCTCAAAGAAAAGGGCCTGCTTGTTATTCTGAGTTGTCCAGGATGCATTTATGACTCAATAAAGGAGGCCTTGGCATTACCAGAATAATTACTTACTAAAACAAGCCTATAAAACCAAAGAGTTGCCTCAACTAAAAGGTGAACAGGGAACTTTTTTCTTTTAGTGTTAACATGTAAACCTAGTAAACTGTATTTAGATTTCTATAAAATCAGCTCTGGGTGCAAAAGGGATGGTTGATTTACCAGGTGGGCAGCAAAATCAATTCCCCAGGATTACAAAGGGGCTAAGAGAAAGTGGTCCTGATAAATATGAAAGAATGCCCATCCCTAACAGACCCAGCCTTGTTTGTAACGTGCAGACTCGTGGCGTGGTGGTGAAGAGAGCTGACTCTGGAGTCGGACAGCTGGCTCTGATGCTGCACCATTGGTAAGCATAAGACCTGTGGCAGTGACCCAAACTCTCTGTGTCTCATTGGTAAGGTGGAGATAATATGAAACCTATTTTATGGGATCATTGGAAGAAATGAACAAAATAATGCATGTGAAGGGCTTAGAACAATACCTGGTATATAATAGGGTACACAATAAATGGTAGCTCTTGTTATTACAAGTAATGGAATCTATTATTGCAATATTATTTTTACATATATTAATAATGGGAGTAAAATTTTTCAGTATTGTTAATTTTGTTCTTTATTTTTATTGGAATCTCTTTATTTCATTTTATTTTATTTTTAATTGACAATAATTGTATAAATTTATGAGATGCAATGTGATGTTTAGATATATGAGTACATTGCAGAATAATTAAATCCAGCTCTTGAACATATCCATTACCTCTCATATTTATCATTTTTGTATGGTGAAAACATTTAAAACCTACTCTTCTTGCACTTTTGAAATATAAAATATATTAATATGAACTACAGTCACCATACTATGCAATAAGTCACTAAAACTTATTCCTCCTGTCTCAAACTTTGTACCCTTTGACCAACATCTCCCCTTTCTCCATCACCCCACCCCCGACCCCAACCTCTGCCAACCACTTTTCTACTCTCTACTTCTTTGCGTTCAACTTTTTTGTGACGACATAGATGTACCTGGAGGATATTATGCTAAGTGAAATAAGCCAGGCACAGAAAGACAGATACTACATGATCTCACTTACATGTGCACTCTAAAAAAGAATAAATATTTTTGGAATACTAAGTGTCAGCACATAGTGCCTGACACTATGCCAAGCACTTAAAACAGTTTATGTTCCTTAACCTCTTGCGGTAAAATTCCTATCTAAGGTGAAGAATCTGGTAAGGGGCAGAACTAGAAATATAGGATTGCCAGATTTAGCAAATAAAAATACAGGATAGCCAGTTAACTTTGAAATTCATATAAATAATAGATAATTTTTTAGAATAAGTATGTCTGAATTATTGCATGGGACATACTTAAATATCAGACAATCCTAACTAGAGATCAAGCCCCCAGATTTATCTCATCCAAAGTCCATGTTCTTTCTACCTTCACTACAACCAGACTTATATCTTACTCTTTGTATATTTCATTCTCTAGTATTTTTTTTTCCCAACCAGAAGGTTCATCAGCAAGAAACAATCCAGAAATTGTATCTGGTTACCAATGATCAGGAAGAGTAAAATGCTGAAAGCAAACAAGTTAAACCATGACAGCTGGGTATAGGGCTGGACCATCAAGAGTTGGTACTCAAAGCCCTGTGTTTTCCTGAAATTATAATCTTAGGGCATGCCAGCAATTATTAAAAGCACTTGAAAACAAAGCATCAAAATAACACTTCATATTGAGAAAAAAATATTTTGCACCATAACTTACAGCTATAAATTGTACTTTAAAATATTGAAAATATTTTTTTCTTAATGGTATACATCAACAATTTGATTCACTCATTCAACAAAATTTACCGGTTGTCTTTATGTCAAGGCACTATGTAGATGCTAAATAAACTAAAACAGACACTGTCCCTGCCTTCATTGATTTACACTCTATTGAAGGAACACAAAGTAATGAAATAAGCACAAATAAAATTTAAAGTTGCAACCATCACAAGATCTATGGAGGAGAAGTACATGGAGGGATGAACCTATAATAAAGAGACTTGAGTTCAGAGAGGGCTTCCATGAAGTGGTAATACCTGAGCTAAGATCTGAAGGATGAACAGGATTTAACCTGAAAGTGTTAAAGGAACGGTTAATAGCATATGCAAGGACCCCATGAGAGAAGGGAGCATGGCAAGGATGAGGAACTGAAGGATTTATTCAGCTGACATGGAGAAGTGAGGTATGGGCAGTATTGTGGGTAGATGAGACGGATGATGCAACATATTAGTTACAGTAGACTCATCTGCAGCAACAAATAGACCCCATAATGGCTCAATACAATAAATATGTATAATATAACATTCCAAGGCAATTGCAGATCAAGTGTGGTAATGGTAGATCCTGGGGGCTCCACTGTCAGATATTCATGCTGATACTACCTTGTCATCTTCAATACGTGGTTTTCAAAGTCACCATGATTTTTGCCATACCAGTCACCTGGTAGGATCTTGAGTAACACATACCAGAGGTTTTTATGGGCCAGGCTCTAATAGTAAGGGAGTCTCAGAAATGTAAATCATCTATGTCACAGGAGCAAGAGGAACAGGCGTTATTGAATAGCTTGCAATCTCTACCATAAGCACGTGGAGCCAGATGATACAGGGTCTTATAGCCCTGGTTGAGGAATTTTGGTTTTATCTCAAGACTAATGGAACTCTATTGACAGGATTTAAGTAAAGAGGAGTGACATGATCAGATTTGTATTCTGAAAAAATAACTCTGGCAACAAATCAAAGAACAGATTAGAATTGTATCAGAGTGTTTGTAGGGAGATCACTTAGGAGGATATGATAGCAATTCAGGCAAGACATTATGCTAGCATGGAAGAAAGTAGTTGGTGGTACTAGAAATAGAAGTGGATAGAAGCAGTAACACCAGGCAGCAAAGCATTGACTAGGGAACAACAGGCAAATGTATGTCTATTTTCTTTGTTAAACTATTTTCTATTTCTTGTTATCCCCCTGACTCTCCTTAGTTTTTTTTTTAACCACCAGACTTCTTGATCATCATCAGTAACAAGGAAGATATAAAAATCATCATAAAGAATTCCTCAAATTTGGAAAAAGTTATCAAAAGGGTTTTAAGGACCTCTAGACAGAATCTCTGGGGTATGAATTGGTTCAGCTCAGCCTGGCATTTTTAAAAAAATACCAGGCATGTAAAATAAAGTCAAAAACTTTAAAAAGAACAATGGAATGTGTATAAGACAGAAAACATAGAACTTGTGTGTTACTTTTTGATCATTTTCTTATACATAAAATGAGGGGACTATACCTATATATCCTATCTCTTGGGATTTGGTGGTTGTGAGAAGCAAATGCCATAGAGATGACGCATATTGAGGTGCACAGTGGTTCATGTTAACAAGGCTCCCTGGTGCTTGAAGTTTCTATAATTGCTTGCTCAAACTATTTAAGGAGACGTTCATCAAAGTAATATATTTGCACATAAAATAAAGAATTGCATGTTCAAAAGTCTGTTCGTTTTTTTCTTGTTTTTACTGCTACCTAATATAACAGTAAGTGAAAGTTATTTGCCTAGTATAAAGGACTGAACAAACACGAGACATATAAACTTGCTATTCAGTGTACAGTTTAATTGGACAGTTGAGAGTTTGGTGGTTGTTTTTACTGGTGTGAAAAAGGGAGACTACTCAACCCTCTGGTTGAAAACGATCTTTCTCATGGCTATTGAACCTTAGCTTTTCCCTTAGTCATTTAACAAGCTAAAAATAGTAAGAAGTAACACTTACTAAATGCTAGGCACTGTTCTAACTAATGTGTGTGGTGTGTGTGTGTGTGTGAGAGAGAGAGAGAGAGAGAGATAATAGTACCCTCACCACAATCCTATCTGGAGGGTACTATTATCGCCATCTACATTTTACAGATGGTGAAACTGAGGCACTGAAAGGCTAAGAAATTTGCCCAGAGTCTCAAAGCTAGTTTGAGCCAGCATTCAAATTGAGGAATTCTGACTCCAGACTTCCTGCTCCTTAGCCCCATTATGCTACCTATTCTTAATGTACTAAATGCTGAATAATGTGCTATACTTTGCTCCTAACAAAACTATCACAATTCTAGTTATTGCATTGCTTTCTCCAGAAGAATTTTCACTGACAGCACTCTGACTAATTTACTCCCAGAATTACCACTCACTTGGCCCACAGTTATTAAAGTCAGGCTAGTAAGAAAATCCCAAATGGGTGGGAGAACTGGAAAATTCCACGACAAACTGTGCAGTCAGCTAGAGCCTTGCCCAAAAGGAGCAGATTGCTGCCACATAGTTACTCTGTCAAGATGATGAATTCCGGGTCAACCAAAGT
The DNA here is from genome assembly GCA_023783475.1 of Daubentonia madagascariensis. Taxonomy (NCBI): domain Eukaryota; kingdom Metazoa; phylum Chordata; class Mammalia; order Primates; family Daubentoniidae; genus Daubentonia; species Daubentonia madagascariensis. The sequence continues at coordinate 33,032,538 of JAKFHU010000978.1, forward strand.
GTGAAGATGAGGAGTAAGGATTCTGGCCTTCTTTTTCTAGTGCCCAGTGTCTTGCTGGGTGATTATAGAGAAAGCAGTACTTGAACCGAATCTTGGAAGTTGAGTAAATGCTCATTGAACTAACAAAGGGGAAGTGATTCCAAGGAGAACAAAGGAACAGAAAAAGAATAAGGAGAAAGCAGGGAACTGCCAGGGCCAGGAGAGTGGAGGCCAAGTATGCAAGGAGGCTAGCATGAGCCAGGTCATGGAGGGCTTTTATGAATTTAGGAACTTTATTCCTTATAGATCCAGGAAGCCACTGAAGGGTTTTGAGCAGATGGGTAATATGAGTTTAGAATACCAGAGAAGGTATCAGGTATAGGGGAACAAATACAGTTTTAGCTCTGGACTTTCTGAGTTTAAGATACCTGCAGCACATTGAGTGGAGGTGTTCTGTGGACAAATGGAAATAAATTCTGTAGCTTGGAGGAGAGATGTGGACTGGAAACAGATTTGAGAGACAATGCCAGTTGGCTAGTAGTTGAAGCCATGAGCATAAATGAGATTTCCCAGGACAATATATAAAAGGAGATGAAAAGATGATAGATAGAGACAGGAACCCCAAGGACCAGGCCACATCTGAGGGTAGAGGACAGATGAAGGATGAGCCTGAGGAAAGACAACAAAACAGGAGAATCACATGAGCAGGGCACTGGAGAAGCCAAGCGAGGAGAGAACATTATTTAAGATGGTGTGGGCAAAAATGTCATATCTCAGAGGGGTCAAATGAGGTGAAGGCTGAAAAGCCCTTCCCATTTCAATGGAGTGGCAGGGTCATCTCCTAACTTCAGGTGGTAAGAAAGTGAACATGAGGTTAGGAAATAAAATAAGAGAGCAGACAGAGAGGAATCTTTTGAGGAAGCAGAGACAGCAGTAGTAACATGGTGACGATGCTATGTTCTGTTCCTCAGTGCTTCTCCAAGATATTGGGAAGTTGCACTAAATTACATAGCCTTTGTTTCTCTGACAGCCTGTTAGAGAAACAGGGGTACAGATACCATGTACTCCCCAGTTGTTGAAGTTTCATTTTGAATTCCAGCAATCAATTTTTAAGGTTATATTCCAAATCCCTAAATTGAGGGATATGATACATTGGGCCCTCTTTTGGGACTTGTTTGTATAATATATAATGAGAACATATGAATGTCTCCAAATGCGTTTCTTATGTGTTTTGGGGCATGTAACCACTAATTGAACAGAATCTTTTCCATTATCAAAAAATCCAGGTGACTTCAGAAGTTGAAGGGGATTTTCATTTATTATTTTTATTTTCCTCTTGAGTTTATCAGTAAATTTATTTCATGATAATCATGCAGTCTCAGGGGCATTATTTAAGATGAGACTGTTCAAAAGAACTGAACTCTGTAAAAATTTCCCCACTTTCCTTTCACTCTGTTTAAAATTCCATGGTTTGTTATCCTGACCCCTCATCTTACTTGTTGTATGATCTCGGACATGTCACTTAACTTCTCAGGACCTCAGTGGCCTCATCTGTCTAAAAAGGGAATTGGAAAAGATGCTCAATAAAACCATATTATTTATTCTACACCAGAGGTTGACGCACTTATTCTATAAAAAGCCAGATAATAAACACTTTTAGCTTTGCAAGCCATATGGTCTCTATTGCAACCACTCAACTCTGCCTCATAACACTGAAGCAGCCACAGACAATATGTAAACAAATGATCATGACTATGTTCCAATAAAACTTTATTTACAAAAACAGACAGTAGGCTGAGTTGGCCTGTGGGCTGTACTTTGCCAACCCCTGCCCTAAACTTTAAAACTAAGTTCTTCCATTTGCAAAGTTGGACTCCTCAGAATCACCTATTAAAATATTCATATCCTTGGAAAGGCAAATTAGTCAGCTACTGCTAGCCTTTATGTGGTGGGAGTCACAAATTTAAGTCACATACTGAGAACAAAGAAATGTAAGGTTTAGACCAGACATGGTAGTTCACACCTGTAATCCTAGCAGTTTTGGAGGCCAAGGTGGGAGGATCACTTGAGGCCAGGAGTTCAAGACTAGCCTGGGAAATAGCAAGACCTCATCTCTACAAAAGTTTTTTTAATTAGGCTGGCGTGGTTGTGTGTTCCTGTAGTCCCAGCTACTCAGGAGGCTGAGGCAGGAGGCTCACTTGAGCCCAGGAGTTTGAGGTTGCAGTGACCTATGATCACACCACTGCACTCTAGCCTGGGCAACAGAGCAAGATTCTGTCTCAAAAAAAAAAAAAAAAAAAAAGGAAAGAAAAGTAAGCTTTAGTATTTTCTCAGTAAATAATCTGGTTTCTCAAAGGGTAGGTGAGAAAAATCTACTAAAAGTTTAATTAAACTTAAAAATTCAGTTTGATCCAATAACGTAAACAGCCTATTTAAGAAGTATTTAACATCTTTTTGTTAAAAATTTCTAACCTCTTTGAAAGCCTCTCCAGACCCTGCTTAAAGACAAGGATAAGGCCAGCCATGGTGGCTCACACCTGTAATCCTAGCACTTTGGGAGGCCGAGGTGGGAGGATTGCTTGAGGCCAGAAGTTGGAGACCAGCCTGAGCAAGAGTGAGACCCCATCTCTACAATAAATAGAAAAATGAGACAGGTGTGGTGGTGCGCACCTTTAGTCCCAGCTACTTGGGAGGCTGAGGCAGGAGGATCACGTAAGCCCAGGAGTTTGAGGCTGCAGTGAGCTATGGTGACACCACTGCACTCTAGCCCAAGCGACAGAACAAGACCCTGTCTCAAGAAAAAAAAAAAAAAGAACAAAAAACAAAAAAACAACAACACAGGGATGGATGCATGAATGAGTTTATGAGGAGGAGTATGACTTGTGGGTCCTCAAAGTCCACAAGGGAAGAATCAGGATTCTCAGGAGCAGTGTTCCATCCCACCAACTCTGGGATATTGTGTTAGTCAACGTGGGTGCTGTTTATCCTGCTGGCATCCAACAGCTGAGGTCTGCAGTCAGTGTAACTTTCCACCTAGTTGGTCTTAGCTTGGGCTTGACAGGGCTCGGTTGTGACCCTTGGCTGACTCAGCCTTACCTCAGCTCCTGTTGGTGTTAGAGACCCCTCTGAGGTCTGGCCGTGACTATCATTAAGCCCTGGTTTGAGAGGTCTATCTTGCAACTCCTGCTATAGAACCATTTCACCCCCAATCTAGTGACATCCCCTTTCCAAATTTCCTAGCCAGACTTCCAGCTTTTTCTGGAACTTGTCTATGCACGTGGGAACCAAGCATGGCTCAGGAAAAGACAGACCTCAGAGCTCCCTCTGCCTGAGCTTGCTGCATTATCTGGTTGGCGTGACTGTGACCCAGCTTGGTTTAAGGCATCCTGTAAGGTGGCTACCTCCCCAGTCCCAACATGCTTCTTGGAACTTTCTGTTTACCTGATAGTAAATGAAGACAGAGAAGTCTGATTGCTGCGCTGCTTTACGGTCTCCCCACCCTTCTCCATCTCACAATCCCTGAAGCCAAAAGAAGAGTCAGCTTTCTTCCATAGAGTTGGCCTAGAGATTGTAGCAGAAGAGCTCTCTTCCCTGTGCTAGAGGCATGTTCTTGGAAGATAAGCACTTCAAGCCAAGTTGTTCATTATGCCAAAGGGAGCAATAAGGGTGTTTGGAGCAAACTTTCTCAACAATGCCTGCCTGGTTCTCAAGCCTACTGTTTTGTTAAAAATCTATTTTGTACGTCAGAAGCTATGTCCTATCTTTCTTGTTGAATTCTTTATGGAACAAATTATAATCTTCCAGGCTAATGGATGGATGAATGAGTTTGGAGCACGAGGGTGAAGATCTTATATTCCAAGAGATAGAAAAAGGAGCACATATACCCAAAATACATCATTGCCAATTAATTGGCACTTCTTTCTAAATTAATTCAATAGTTTTTCCATGAAGACAGCTGAATACAAGGAAGCTCTTGAAAGAACTAAGCTTGGGATAGGTTTGCATGAATGCAGAGAGGGAGAAGAGCATGCGGAGGCAGGGGGGCAGTACGCCAGGGGAGGCATGCTGGGCGTCCAGAGGAAGAGGGGGAAAGCTGGAGAAATGCATTTCACAATGTGTCTAGGACCCACATAGCCAAAGATTACAGTGGGAGAAAAGGAGCAAGCATGAACCAGTCTGCAATCCAGCAAAAGGTGTTGGGAAGAGGATTGAAGTAATGAGCTGGAGCAATGATTTTGCATCATCTAAGGACTGGAACTTAGAGTCAGTCATTTTGGTTAATGGTGCCAGAGGACATAGAACCTTGTTCAGAAATGGGCCAGATTTATTTAGTTGATTGTCCATGAGTGATTCTTTGGAATATGGGACCAGACTCAAAATCCAGGAAAGGATGATGCTGGATTGAATAGAATGCCCCAGGGAGAATTAAAAGGAACACAAAGACAAACATACTTTAAAATATTTAGCAACTAGATAGAAAGTTTGTATTTGATTAAGAGATGGATAATTGCTTATGATCAGAAATTTATACCTACAATTTAAATGCCATCTTGCTACCTACAAAGCCATGGAAAATCCACAGGTAATTTACTGTTGACTTTGAAATGTATTATATTATGTTAGAGGTGTATTTTTTCCTAATTGTGTCATCCCATGGCTGACAGAAAAATTTCTTGAGCCTGCCCTGACTAATAAAGAGATGAAAGAAGTAGGTACCAAAACAAACCAACCTAGCATTAAAATGCTCCTCAGAGAGTGGAATGTGTACTTCATTTATTGACCGTGCATAGGATTCACAAAACAATCCCAGACACTTGTGGATACAGAATAAAGATTACACTGATTCCTATCCTCAGTGAGATTAAGGTCTAATGGGAGGGAAATAAAATACATAAAATCAACATAAATACATACAGATGTGCACAGCAATTACAAGAAGGAGATGGTTGTATGGAATCAAGAATTAGGCTGATTAGTTGGAGAATGGTTAGGTACACCTCAAAAAGATGTGTAAAGAAAATGAGGATGTAGTATTTAAGGTTTTTATCAATGTACTTTTAGAGAAAATTTTAGTTTCCTTTAGTTTCCTTTCCTTAATGTCTGAACCTCCAGCATCTCAGAAACTTTACTTCTAAGACTGACAATCCAGTACCCAAAATAACTACAAGGTTTAAAGATGTGTTACAAACCCTTGTGAACTGCTATTTGTCTAATAAAAAACATCTAAATTACATATCAGAGAGCTTGCTGGAGTGTGATAGCAGATATATGTACAAAGACATATAACATATTTGTCAGGTATCCACAGTTGTGGTATGGATAGTACAAGCTTTGCCTCCACAGTACATAAATATTTCCTTTTGCCTTGCCTCCCTTCACCGTCACGTAGGGTCCATTCCAGTGCATATGTACGTGTGCACTGGGACAGCTACAGAAAATAATGTACTGTGACCTATCTGAAGTCTGATATGAACAGGTTTTCAACTGTCTGCTCCCCTGGATCTTCTGTGCTTCTGCTTCTCCAGGGCCAGAGGAATCAGGAGGAGGATGGTCTATCTGTGAGGAAGGCTCAAGACATAACTTCCAAGAAAGGGAGGAATTCAGAGCAGAGGCAAACAAGAAATCATATCCTTTGTGCAAAGGGGGAACCAGTAGACACATCCCATTAGAGAAAAAAGGAACCAGAAATAAAAATGCATTAACATCGAAGAGTCTAGAAAGAGCCTGGAAGGGCTCTGGAATTCTATGGGCTGCTGCAGTCATTTGCCTTGCCAAAAACCCACCCAGTAGTTCTTTAAAAGAAAAAAAAAAAGCCCATAGGGATCGAAAACATTGACTAATAAATTTTGAATCCATCTCCACAATATTATTCATCTCTGCCAAGGTCAGATTTGGTCACAGCATGGCTGGAGGTCTGGGCATGCTGTTCCCAGTTTTATTTTTATAGTAGTTATGGAGCCCTTTATATTTTCAAGGGCCCTCTTGTCACTTATTACCCACCCGTCCGGACCACCCACCCACGCTCCCACACACAATACATCCAGACACACCCACAAATACTCAGATTCCTTCAACCTTATGGTGATTCAGGCTACAGGAATACTGTTCGCTCCAAATGACTTTGCTTTACATACTTGGAATTTCCCAAAATAAATCTACTTCCCTCTCTAGGGACCAATCTGTGAATCTTACCACTAGGCAAACATTTGTGGAGCACCTACTGTGTGTAAGGCACAGATGGATGTAAGAGCTAAAGGAAACTCACCAGGAGGCAGGGAAGTCCAAGAGTTCCACTCTGCTGAGGAGGTGTCTTTGTTTTCTTGCAACCAGATGGGTGTGTGTGTGTGTGTGTGTGTGTGTGAGAGAGAGAGAGAGAGAGAGAGAGAGAAAGTGCACATTGGTGATGGGGGGTGTTTGAGCAGGTATATCTGAGTCAAGAGACCATTTCTTGATTCTTTTATCCACATTTCCTGTTCCCACTTTCCTTTCTCTTCCCTTTTGTTCATTTTTTCTCTCTAGTTCTTCAACTTCTGTGTGTGTCTCTCCTCTCCTTCCTTCCCCTTTCTCTTTTCTAAGACAAAACCACCTTAGCAGTTCTGTCAGACGTGGAAACTATCACTGTGCTTTTCCTGCTTCCTTAAAAACTCTTCATGAAAGTAGCCTCTGTGGCCATACACATTCTAAAAACATAAAAAGATGGAAAAATGCTTGTCCTAATTCAGAAAAACTGGCTTTGAGGAAACTATGTCCCTCCACATTCTACACATTGGTGTCTGCCTATCAGAAAGACCAGGAGGGAGGCACCGCTGCCACTGCTGTAGACAGCTGAGCATGTTGGGACCTTCAGCCTCCCCAAACCACCCCAGCCTGAGCCCTTAGGATAATTTATGAGGTGTCGGGATATTCTGACCACAAGGTCGGAATAGAATAGTTTTTACACTTCAGCTGTCATGAAAGAGAAACAATTTAATTCTGTTTCACTCTGGCACTGTCTGTTTTCACAATGAATAGGGGATTTGGGTCGCCTTGAGATTATTTGTCTAAGCACAGACCAAGACTGCTGCTGAGACTTGAGATGTCTGATTTCAACACTGGCTTTCTTCTCCTTCCTTTCCAGATAGGGAAGGAGGCATTCGACTTTCCCATTGTACCAAAATGGGACTGGAATCCACTTCACCCAGGCAATTGCTGTGTGCTAGCAAATACACCAGATTTGTAGTGTCCCTCCATTCTCCTCTAACTTTTAGTGGGAAAGGGTGGTTTGAGTAAGTAAGGGTATGAGAGAGCCCTCTCCTAAATTCAGCAGGCCCCATAGTCACTGCCAAGTAGTGGTCTTGAGTCTGAAACAGTGTTTCCCTTGGCTTGGAAGCTCAGCCTCCTGGCTCCTCTTGAAGCTACAGAACCATAGACATTCCGCTGAGTAGCCTGAAGCTTTGCCTGCCAGGAAAACCCAACGTCTCCTCAGAGAAATCTCAGAGCAGGAGTGCACTACCCTTCACCCAGCAGCCAAGAAGACAAACTCAAGGCAAGTCTGCTTTCTCAGGACCCCACCAACTCTCTCTAAGCCAGACTGGGAAGGTCATCTGAGAATCAGAATTTGACAGATGACTTCATTATAAAATGCTCACCCAGGAAGCTCACATGATGGAGAGGAACTCCTGGATTCTTGGGCCTAGAAGCAACAGGCCTTCCTGGGAAAATTCATGTGATCTTCTTTATTAAACTCATCTCCTGTGATTTGGCTACAGGACAATCACTAGAAAAACAGATAAAATAGAATATATTTTATCAATCTTTTAAAATTTAAAGGTAATTAAAAAGAATCAAATAAATCTCTGCATACTGAGAGGTAATAATCTTCAAGAAACATTAAGTGAAAAAAAGCAAGCATACAACACAGAATAATCTACTGATATGTGTATAAAAAGAGGCAGCTATTTAGTAATATATACTTAAGTAGACATAATATAGGAAAACAGAAGAAGCTTCTTTGAGGCATTTTTAGAAAAGAGAACTAGACGGCTGAGGGTCAGAAGTCAAATGATTTTCTTCTTACTATGTGGTTTTCTTTGTTATTTTAAAAAAATTTTTAACCAAGAACTCATATTACCTTTATAGAACATTTTTTAATTTAAAGAATAAAGTAAAATCCCAGAGAATGGTAAGGAGAAAAGAAGAGTAAGACGGAAAGCAAATGATTCAAGCTTAGAATGTAGCTCAATGCTAAGCCAGTCAATTCTCAAAAACACCACTTGACTGAATTAAAGCAATGAATTCTTAGTGGAAATGGTAAAAGAGCTATTTGTTAAATGACCTCTTTGAGTTCCCTTAATAGTAGTACTTAAGTGCTTATGGAAGAATTCCTTACTTTCATGTGGGTGAGAAGATTACCCCCCAGAAAAGGATTTCAGTCAATGGAATGAAGGCTCCTGCAATTTGACATCCAATAAGCTTCAGTTTCAAACAAAGTGCTGAGTCAAACTGGTTTGCTCTCCCTTCTGCACAAGTCAAAGTTCGTAAAGTTTCTTCTCTACACTCTTTGTCCCAGTTATAATCATCCTTCCTATTTTCAGAAAATGTTATTGATCCAAGCCAGGTAGGCATATAGGAAACGGCATTGGATCCTAGGTCAAACAACGTGTTACAGTACTTGCTGTCTCTCTATTAATGTGGTAAATCATATCTCTCTAGCCTCCAGTTTTCTCATCTGTAAAGAGAAAGATTTGAATGAGATACATTACCTTAAAATGCCTTAAACGTTATGTGTCTCTGATTCTGTGAAAATACAGTGATCAAGCTAAGTACAGATGGAGCCTGGAACATACTACAGGCTTGTCATGTATTTTCACAGTTCCATCCGACCTTTGGGCAGATGCATAAATGAAACTACCCTCTGACTTGCTTCTTCAGCAGTTATAGATAACTGGACTACTGTCCCAAAGATAAGAGTTCACTATGAGACCACAAAAACAAGTTTCCGAAAGTACATTCTGGCCTGCCGTATGACAAACAGAAAAAACTACTTTATTCTGAGCTAAGCCTCAGAGGTATCCTGGCCTTGCCCCAAGACTTCGGATGGATGGCCCACTGCCCCACCCATCATCTGATAGGCAGAGGCTGTTACTGAGGGCTACATCCCTGGTTAGACAAGAAATGCCAAGAAAATGAAGGCCCCTCCTTCCATTTTCCATCCCATTGTAGGGATCTGGAATACCAGAAAGTACTTCCTCAATGTTGGTGAGGGACAATGTACTCTAGTAGAGCAGCCTAGTAGTGCTATTATGATTCATGTGAACCAGAAAGGTCACTGAGATGGAAAGAGAACTGCCAGGACAGCAGCCCCCTTCAACCCACTCTGCTCTCAGAGGGGAAAACTTGGGAACTCAGTAGGTTAGCAGCCAACCCGAAACATGTCTGACTATTTCTCTGTGAATTTCTTCTCCTTCAACATGTTTCCATTCAAAATATAACTGATCCTCATTCCTTTTCCCAAATATTTCAACTTATTATTGCCATGTGTCAATATGTGCCATTCTTTTTCTCCTCAACCCTATAGCACAGTCTTGATTGGTCTTTCCTATTAGCTGTATTTTTACAATTTGTAACCCTGCCATGACTTCAGTACTCTACTTTAATAGAGTAGTTAAAACACAGACTCTAGGGAGGTAATATAGTCAAGGGTTTCAGAACATGAACCTCTGGCCTTGACAGTATGGCAGCGGGGAAAGTGGATCATCAGTGGCCATAGCCTCAAACCTGCTGATCATGAGTCTGCACCTCCCCAACCAGGAACTGTTGGACAAGCCCTGCTTGATCACAAGAAGGCTGTTGATCACTTAGAGAATTCTAACACAGTAAGGATCCTTGGCAAGACATCCAAAAATGAACTACATTGGTGAAGGCCCTAGCTGGTAGTAATGTAATAAAATTACAGAGTCAGGTGAATGAAAAGGAAAAACTTATGGCTGCCAGGTTTAAAATATTTGGCTGTGGTTCTGAAATTGATCCAAGCTCATTAGCCATTGAAAGGGTTAAAGGAAAATGTCTGAAGAAGCCATGGTCATCAGAAGCAGAAATATTGACAAGGAACTCTGCCTTCCTCCCGTGAAGCTGCACTGCTCCATGCTAACTGAAGATGCAATCACAGTGGACGATAAACTGAAAAAGGATCCCAAGAAAGGAGAAGTGGAAAAGGAATGAGCCAGTGGATAAACTGGGTCAAGTCAGTTGTTTTCCCACTCAGTGTAATCACCTCAGGTGTTATAAAACGCCTTATGCTATAATTTAGGAGCTATGGATATGCACAGTATTTTGCTGCTCAAATTACTGAAATTAATTTAATACAAATTAAATACACAGATTAATTGTTCAGAACTCTTTGGTTTATTTCAGCCTGCTTATATAGCCTTAACTCAATTGATGTTTATTTTGAATTATATAATTGTGACTAAGACAGGTCCTTGATGAAATCAGTAATGATTTGTTTAAGAGTGAATTCCATAAATACCCAAATTTTCCTGAATCTATTTTTAAGGAAAGAGATGTTATTAGACTTCTTGTTATGATCATTTGAAAGGGCCAATCCTTGTACATAAAATAGATGTGCATAAATAATATTATTGGAAGAATATAAGAAATCAACAAAAGATATAAAATCACAGGTCTGCCTTTTACTAGCTGTGTGAGCTTGGGAAAGTTCTTAACCTGTTTGTGTACAGTTTCCTTGTTTGAAAAATGGGATTATAATAGATCCTACCTCATAGTGCAGTCACAACAGTTAAAATTACTTAACATAGATAAAGTGCTAAGAACAGTGGCTGACACGTAGCAAGCACTATATATTAACAACACCATCAGCATTATTATTTTTGGCTCTCTGGAATATTAGATTATCCTTAAAGACATTGACACACAGTGCTGGGTTCTTTTAAAAAGTAAGAAAGCTACTTTTGAATCTTTCAGCCCTTTCTGGAGCCCCTAAATATTTCAGTCATAACTTTGTCATGACTGTAGTTAACTCTGTTTCTTCACGTGCTGTGCCACATGTAAAGCTTCATCCATCTTCAATGACACATTTACTTACTCACATACCTACCCCTCACTTGTCCATATCCCCTCTCGAAAAAATAAAGCTTATCTTGTTCTTTAATTTTGAATCATTTTCCTCTACCTTCTTGCTCAAAATTCTCCTGGTATTTAGATTAGAATACTAACAGAATATCTGAAAGCTTGAAAGAAAGAGGCAAACCAACTGTAACATTTCACAGGATGCTGGCTTCCTCACCATCTTTGTTTCCTCAAGGCAAAATATTCCATACAGGTTTGCTCTTAGATGAGGGAGATTGAGGAGGACATCTTTCCTGGTGAAACGCACAAGGTGGTATAGCAGATACCGTTGCTACCCAACATTCAACTCCTCCTTTCCTTGCTAATTAAACTCCAAATACATTCAGAGAGCAATCAGAGGTTCCATATTTTTGAAGAAGTTTAGCCCCTTCTCTGGCCCCACTTGCCATTCCATTCCCCTTGCCAGTGATCAGAAGCGGGCATGTGACCCATACCTGTCTAATGAAGCGTAAGAGAAAGTCTGCTGGGGAGCAGGGTTGGAGGATCTTCTGGAAACTATTTTCTTTCTTAAAAAAAAAACCCCACAGACCCTCACAAAGAAAAAACTTTTTCCCTCTGTCCCTAAATGTAATTAGACGAGGATGTGATAGTAGGAGCTATGATAGCCACTTTAGTACAATGAGATATAAGTCTAAGGAAAAAAGCCAACATGCTGAAAATGGTAGAGTGAACAGAAGGAAAGAGTAGAGGGACTGGATGACGTCGCTGAGCCACTGTGACTGCCCTGAACTGTTTATCTCCAAACTTCTTTTAGAAAAAGACAAAGCTGTAGTAACGTGGTCTTCTATTACTTGAGAGCTGATCCTAACTAATTCAAATGTGCATTTTGGGAGGAAAGTAGAGTCCTTTTTAACAACACATTCATTCACCCTTGAGAATTCCCTGTGAAATCTAATAAATATGTCTAATAATTATTTTTTAAAAGAGATTTCTATATTTCCAAGTATTATCACATCCTTATATTATTTCTTTTTTTAGATTATTCTATTTAAAACTATTTACTTATTATATAAGCATTATAATTATCTTACTCCAGTTAACTCAAAATTTTCTCAAGTACAAAATCATGTTTTTATTCTCTCAAATTACAAATTTAAAGTTTAATTATAACTTTATTTGATTCTTTCACATACACACCCCATATTTATCATTCCTTCCTAGAGAGGCTTTGGCTAAAAGCATGCATTTGGAGTTGGAGAGACCCATAGTAACATTCGCTAGCCATGTAAATGAATAAACGACTTATTTTTTCTGATACTCGATTTGCTTGTCTAAAAATGATATCTAGGCCTGCTACCAACATGAAATGAGATGACATAAGTAGAATGCGTCACTAAACCTTGGCACGAAATAAGCACTCAAAAAAATGTAGAGAAAAAGAAAAGAAGGAAGTAGGGGAGGGGAAGAAAAAGGTAAAGAAGGAAAAAGGGAAAAGGAAAACATCGAGAGAAGAAGAGGGGGAAGAGGAGCAAAAGAAGAAAGGGAGAGAGAAATAGGAGACCAAAAAATCCAGAGGGGAAGGAGGGAGAAGACAGGAAGGAGCGAGAAGGGAGAAATGGGGCAAAAGAAGAGGAAGAGGAACAAGAAGGTGCGAGGCAGAGAAAAGTGATGATGATGATGATGATGACGACAATCATGAGGATGAGGGTGATGATTATCTCAATCCAGAGAAGAACACTGAAAAACAGAAAAATTAAAGCACATTTTAAAGCCCAGACAAAACCCTAATCACCTGTACCTTAATACAATATGATTTGTTTCCTCCTGGAGTTTTGGTATCATAGACAGTGACTCTCTCTCTCATGTAGTTTGAATCTGGTTACTTCAAATATCACCACGGAGAAAATTACTATTTAGTAAACCTTGAGCCATAATCTTCATATTTCAAAGAAGAGGTTGATTCATAAAGATTTTAGTGCAATCAAAGAACTGGAAGAAGTCTCTGGAGTTTTTTTTTAGTCGAACATGAGGTACAGCTAAATCACACGAGGAAAGAATAAAATGAGTGATTCATTGGGTTTCTTCTGTAATGGCCAGGTGTTCTCCTTCGTCAATGATGACAGGAAAAAAGGAATGGGACTTTTTTTTTCTGATATAAGAGGGAGGTCGTCTTGACAGTGAGGGCTGATGAAAGTCCCCCCGTCCCAGTTACTATCCCGCTAGTTACAAGTCACTTCCTACAGAGAATCTAATAAACTGGACTTATTTCATGCAGTCAGGTGTGAGTAAGATGCAGCACAAGTGAAGACAGGTGGAGAACTAGAAAGATACCTCAAAGGACTTTCTAGGCCAGTACTTTTGTACTGTAGCCAGTTCTTGTCTGTTTTCCACAATGGGGCATGGGCGGTGGGGGGGGGTTCTTTCACTTTTTTGGGTTCGTTTGTGAACATCAGCTCTCTGTCTTTCTATATCTCTGATGCTGACATAGGTCCTACATCTGTAGCTGTCTCCTTCTTGCTATGAAAAACACACGCAGCCTTCCTGTCTGTCTGTCCTTGCTGCTCCATGCTACTTATGTTCCAGCTTTGATTGGCATGCATTCAAGCCTGAGATTTTTCTGACTTTCCCAAGTTCCATATTCCCACTAGGCCCTCCTCCATTTTAGGTTGTATTACCATTAGCAACCATTTCTCAGACACACCCATGGATGTGGTTGTTAGTTCTCCTCTTCCTTCTACAGAGTTAGAGTTTAGCCTGATGCTATCACCATCATCCTAAGCCCCACCCCCTAGCCCCGATGCCATTGCCTTCTGCATTTAAGCTTTCACTTGGGAATCTTGTTACTTTGTATCACAATTCCAGCAGAGTGACTTCACCCAAGAAAGGCAAAGGAAGGAAACTCTTGCATTGGCCTGAATTAGTAATGGAGAAAGGGGAGAAGTCTAATCTTTCCAGTGCAGAAGATGTGTGCATTGTTTGTTGTGAGTAGCCCTTGGGGAGGGAGAGATTTCAAGTTCAGCATTTATGTGGCACATTTTTCAATTAGACAATATACTGTATGGCATTTCCCTTCCTCCCCCAGCCCCTTCTCTTTTATTACCACATGACTTCATCTCCCTGTGTGACTGACAGAGCCCATTGGGCTCAATACAGATAAAAAACATCTGTGGGAGAAAAAAATTGCAATTTAGAAAACAATTAAGTACATCAATTTCAATTCATTTAGTTGGCCAGAGAAAGAAAAGTTCTTTCAAAGAGGTAACCTGATCTACAGTGGTCATGGATTAAAGGGCATGCAGATCTTTTTTCTCCAGGTTGTAGTTTGGAAGAATGTATCTTAGCTCACAGGTCTAAATGTAGACATAAACCTCTATGTTTCAAAATTTAACAAACAATAAACCACTGAGAGTTTCCCTAATTTTCTAATTTCTTCTCATTTTTAAGATATTCTTCTCCTATCATTCCTGAATTCCCAAGAACTTAAGAGCTTTGCTGAAGGATGTGTATTTCCTTCTGTCAAATGTTCACCATATGCTCATTTGTTGTGGGAGCTCTGTAAGTGAACCTTGGTTCACTGCTAAAGACCTCATCCGAAAGACTGAGGGGTGTGGTGTGTGTTTACTGACTTTCCCTTCCATTTTTCCTCACTGGCTCTGTGAGCACCCATGGCTCTATTACTTTGAGGTTCTCAGAATCTTTATGAATCATAGCCTAACATTTTTATCTGAAAAACCTTAAAGAAAGAACTTTAATACCAACAAGTTTGATTCTTGGTGCCTCCTCCCTTGTCCGAAACTTAAATCCAGGTAAAAATTATAACCACTGCTCTCACTGAGTACCTACCATAGAACTGTCACTGTAATTCACACCTTGATTATAATGTCTCATCTACGGGTCACATCAATCCCACTAAGTAGGTATTTTCATTCCCATATTTTAAAGATGAGAAATTGAAAATCCTATTTTAAGACATTAAGATGCTTACCCCAGAAAAGAGGAACAATTTGAATTTGTGTTTCTCAGCTTCTTAGTTCTCTACTCTCCAGTGAGAACCCTGAATTGAAAGTTTCTTGCCACATTTAAATAAGGGAACAAATATAAAATGACTAGTTAGTGCCTGGCCCCAAATAGTTCCTCAATGAAACCCTCTCCACCCATTCCCCCACTCGTATCCCCAGTTCCCCTCAAACTTCATAGTACATGTAAGATTATCAAGTATACCGCTGAGGCTTTCTTATGGCCCCCAGTTAACATCATCACTTCTGTGCTATAAAAACCTAAAAACGAGACGCAGAAACAGGCATTTACGATATTTGATGGAGAAATATTAACTATCAGGAAGCCCTGTTTAAAGAAGGGGCCAGCAGGTGGGAAAGGTCCTAAAGAAGATCTCACGTGTTTTCTTTTAAAGTCTTCCATAGGAACCAACATAAAACGTACCCACTTCCATTCCCATCACGTATTTCATTCTGCCTAGCACAGACAGGGAGTGCAATGACAATAATATCATGAGGCCAGAAGGCAGTGTGGGTTAGGGCATACTCATTTTGCAATGAGCCAGAGTTGACTGACAGGATCACTGAACAAATGGATCACATTGGCATTAAGAGGGCCGGAGGCTAGGAGACATGGATGAAGAGCAGATTTGAAGTTGGTAAATGGATGGCAAAGTAGAGAGAAAAGGGTTGTATGGATTAGAGGGCATTTGACAGGCAGAGGGAGCTGGCAGAGCAGCCACTGGTGAATCTGTGGTTGACCCAAGGAGCCTACAGGCTACTGAAATCCAAGGGTTTGGGCTTCTGGGTGGGGAGTCCAGGGGTGATTTTGAAGCTCAGGAAAGTCAGAAGGTTGTTCAGAAGAGTATTTGACTTAATTGGAGAGGTAAAGGAATGGAAAAAATTACCTAGGTTCCAGCAGTAGGGTACCTGGAGAATTTTCCTGCTATAGTTGAGAGATGGGGAGATCATTGTGGGCTGGAATGTTAGAGACACACCTGTTTGAGGAGGTCTCTTGGTAGGATTTATGGTAAGATGGGAAAAAATCAGGTTGGCTTGCTTGTTAGAGGTGAAAAATTGAACACTAGTAAGAAGGCAAAAGTGAGCATGGTGACATCAAGGAAAAGACTGAACTGAAAATGAATCTAAAGACTACTTCTGTGGTTTGCATGGGTCCCCCAAAAAGCATGTGCTAGAAATTTAATCCCCAATGCAACAGTGTTGGGAGGCGGGACCTAATGAGAAGTGTTTATGTCATGAGGGCTCCACCCTTATGAATAGATTAATGATGATTATAAAAGGGCTTGAGGCTGCAAGTTCGATCTCTAGCTCTCTCATGTGCATTCTCTCACCATATGATCCCTTCTGCCATGATATAACACAGCAAGAAGGCCCTCACCAGATACAGCTGCTCAATCTTGGACTTCCCAGCATCCAGAACTGTGAGCCAAATAAACTTCTACTGTTTATAAATTACCCAATCTGTGGTATTCTGTTATAGCAACCCAAAACTAAGACAACTACTGAACCCCCTGCCACCCACCCACTCACCCCCATGTCCACCCCCTGTTCCACCATGAGTCCAAAAGATAAGCAATGAGGAAATTCTTGTGTTGGTTTCTTGATGATAATAGGAACAAAATAGCTACCTTCTCCTGGGTCAAATATACTTGCTGAGAAAGGGAAAGGTTGTTCACGGCATGTTGGTTTGAGTTTTTGTTTTTATTTTTTGTTTGTTTTGGTTTGATTTGGTTTTAACCTGTCAGGTCAGCTCAGGACAATGAGGCAATTAAAATTCAAAGGTACTGCCAAATTTATCAGAACCATTTGTAGTCTTTGACTTTAAAAACCAGGCAGAAAATGTTGCAAAATAAGATTTCCAGTCTGTCTGGCCTCTGATTGTGCCAAGAATGCCCCACAACTGCTCTCAAAGAGGCAGCAGCCCTTCAGATCATCAAGAAATGGTGGAGCTTGCTAATAAAAAGAAAATGATTTTCCATACAAAGTAAATAGATCCCTCCTGCACATCTAAAAGGACTTGGCTTCAGATCTGGTGAAGGTTTAGGGTGGAGTTTTAATTTTCAAATTACAGAAGCTCATTCTGAGCTTGAATTTTCGTATTCTTCAAAGCACAACAGAACCCCCTGTCAGGAGATATCCAGCAACTGCATTCTTGGAACATTCTGTAAATTAGCCTGTGTTTCCTTTTCTTTCTTGAACTTGAGATTCCTTTCAGGGACCCGTTAGAAACCCTTTAGGAACCAAGGAGTAAAGTTTAAAGGATCTATCCTTACCTAGAAGGATTTTTTTTCTCTAGAATCTAATCTGCTCCGGTTTTCCCCAAAACTAAATCCTGCTCTTTAGCATCAATGAATCATAATAGGCAGATTCTAAAATGAAAGAATCATTTCCCTGGGCTGAAACTGCTTTGTCATTGCACAGATGAGCAGAAGATTTGTATAATAAAATTCTCTATGCAAATTAAAAAGGGGAAAGAGTGAGAAAGAGAGAGAGAACCTTTTTCTCCAACATCATCTTTTTATTTATAAAAACACTTCTAAGCTCATTGGCAGAAAGGCCCAATCTACTGGACATACAGGGTCGTCCCTTTAAGACAGTCCCCTGTAACACTGGATAGCTTTAAGTGTGGCCCATTTTAAGTGGGTCACCAGATGTATTGTTAAGTTAGTCCTTCCTGGAATTGTAAAAATAGGGAAAGCTTTCAGGAGTTGGAAATATATGTTGAAATGCAGGAAGGCTGGTTGAGCTTTAGAACTGTGAGAATAAGGGAATCTATGAGGAAGCCTGGTAACTGGGAAATAAAATACAAGTAAACAAATACGAAATGTGTTCAGCATCAGTGCTAATATCTTTGTTCTTACAGGTAAGATTTTGGGTTTTGGTTTTGGTTTTATTTGATTTGGTTTTTTTACCACCTCGATGGTTGCATTTCATTTATTCACTCAGTAAATATTTATTGAGCATCTACTCTGGGACAGCTCTCTACTGAATGCTGGAGATATGACAATAAAAAAGCAAAGGCAAAGCCTTCCGGAGCCTACATTCTAGAGGAGAGAGATAAACAGACATACCCACGGTACATCACCAACATAATCTCAGATACTGATAATGCTTTAGAGAAAAATATAGCAAGTGAGGAGGAAAGGGGAGAATCCGAGAAGGCCTCTTCAATAAAGTAGCTTTATAGTAGAGATGCTACGTGGAAAGGTAATCCATGTGTATACCACACAGAAGGAAGAGAAAATGCAAAGCCCAAGACAAGGGTGTGCTTGGCCATTCCTAGAACAGGAAAGAGGTAAGGGCCCAGAGAGCAGAAGTCCTTGTCTCTAGCTTTACTCAAGCCTTCCTCAACTTAAAGATAAGGAGAGCAGTGGAATGGAATAGAAATTGGGTTACTCTTACTTAATGTAAAGTTGAAACTGAGGTAGAAAGACAACAATTAGCCTGCTTCTGGTATCCCCGGGCAAGTGATTAAAGAGGGAGATGTATGGTTAGTGGGGTCTCAGAGGGTAAGGGAAGAGAGGGGAGACCTTTCCCCACTAACACTAACTGAGGCAAATACTTTCAGATCAAAGACTAGGAAATACTGTGATGCCCTATCCCTGACAATGGCCATTTCTATACCATCCCTTATTTCAGAGCCTGCATAATTATTCTGTTGACTTTAGTGGGGAGACTTGATCATATCAATGGGGATATCTAAAGTTAAACTGAAAGAAACTTTCTGTATCCCAGAAAGTTTGTTACTAAGGACAAAAAATGGAAAAGACATTTTATTCAATGTTCTCCATTCCAAACTCTTGGTACTGCTTTTCCCTACCCCTCACTCTGCCATTACCCGACTCATTGGCTTCTCCAGATTTGGCAAGGTTTCCTTTCATTTTCTTTATTTCTTTTTAAAAATATTTAACTGACAAATAAAAGTGATATATGTTGAAGGTGTACAATTTGATGATTTGATATACGTATACATTGTGCAGTGATTATCACAACCAAGTTAATTAACATATCCCTCACCATCCATACTGTATGGTAGATGCCCAGAGCACTTGTCCATCTCACGACTAAAAGTCTGTTGAAGAGTGCTGAAGGGCAGAGATGGAGTGTCTCAGCCATCCTGGCACGAAGGCATATTGCTAAGGCTGAAACAAAAAGCTTTACTGGCAGAGACCTAGTACCTCATCCTGACCTTTAGGCCTCAAAAATGAGACAATTCCTTTTCCTTCCAACTGGTCTTTGACTTCAGGATCTTTTTCTAGTATTGCCCACAAGCTGTTCACATATTCTCTAGGTCACATCCCAATGTGGGATATTTATGACATGAATCCGTCTCCCAAAGTTTAGTCTGTCCCTTTACTTCCAGCTTTGTGCTGAACAACTTAACAGAAACAGAGAAGCAGAAGAATGGTTTAAATTATTCATTTATTCAGCAAACATTTATTGAACACCTACTATATGCTAGCCATTGCTGGGACTGAAACTGTGAATAATACACATCTGGTTTATATATGGTGTGGGAGAATGTGCAGAGAAGAAGGAAATTTCTTCCTCTTCCAAATCTACCTTTATCCTCTGATTTTTATGGGGACCCCATGCAGAGAATCTTATGCAGCTCTCATTTCATAAACCTCCCCTGAGTGGAATCCTCAAAGAATTCAAGATTTATTAACCCAGGAGAAAAACCTTCCTGGACCCTCAAATTTAAATTAGACATTCCCCCCCTCATTATCCTCTTTTTTTGTATGTTTGATTCATGGCATTTACCACAATTAAAATTATGTATTTATTCAAGTACATGTCATTTTATGTCTACCCTTCTCCAGATTTAAACATGACTTAAATCCGTTTTTTTCTCCTTATGTCCCCAATGCCTAGCACAATCCCTGGCATACATTAGGTACCAAATAAATACTTGTCAATTTAGCGGATGAGTGAACAGTTCAATGAATGAATCAAGTTCTTCTTTTTATTAGTTTGGTGAAGGATATCAAAGATTGGAACCTACCTTAGATGCTTCTCTGAGGGAGGGGCCATGATCATCACACTCTGGATTAAAAATAATCCATCCTAATTTCCCAGGGAAACTTAAAATTTAAATATGCTTATTTGTACACTGAGTCACCTAGTCTCACCTTTATTCCTGATCATCATGGGGTTAAACTTTCAAGGTGAGAGAGTGATCTGGACATTGCACACCAGGGCCTATGTTAAGAGTGCTCATCTTTCCTTAGCCAGGGGTCTGATATCCTACTTTAGCTGTTTTGGGCTCCTGTCTTCTTAAACCATTTCTTCTGGAGCCAAGCCTTCTAGCCCCAGGCTCTACCCCCATTCCAGAGAGGGTTAGGGTTTCTCATTAATCTCTGTCTGGACCCTGTCCTCGGATTAGCGACCGCTGAAATGTAATCCCTGTCATGAACAGTGAAGAGCCTGACCCATACAAAATTGAGCCAAAGAATTGCTGCCTCTCAGAGACCAGTTGTCCCTGACTTCTCACCTCTCCCAGGCACAGCATGACTCAGGGAAACCATTACCACACTCTCACTACCAACCACTCATCCATCACTCCAAAGGTGTGTAAAGGAGTCCTTTGTTCTCAACTTCACATTTCTGCCCACAGTTAGCACCAACAGAGAGCAGTCTCCTGGAGTAGAGAAAGAAAAATTAGGTTCTATATAGCAGAGTTAAAACTCTTTTCCCAGAGTGAAAATAAAAGAGCAGGGTCTAGAAAGGATCCATTCTGTCACAATTTGTCCTGTTTTATATGTTGTGCTCATTATTTACTTTTAGAACTTTATACTGCAGGGGTGAAGTTGTCCAGTAAAAAGGGAAATATGGGAACACCAGAAAGGATCCAGAGACAACACCAGGCCTCAGACCTCTTCCAGGTCTGTGGTATAGTTCTTCTACAGTACAGTGTGGTGCTAAGGATCCCAGAGAATCACACTGCCCAGATTCAACTCTAGCTGTGTAACCTCAGGTAAGTTACTTCCACCTTTTATGCCTCAGTTTACTGTTCTATAAAATGGGAATAAAAATGGTACATACCTCCTAGGAATATTATGAGGGCTCAGAACATTTAAAGTAATACAGAAGTGCTTAGCAAAAGCAATAAATCTTTGCTATTATTATTTAACATCAAAAGTCTGAGTTGGATATTGGATTGGAACCTTCCTAAAGTCAGCTCCACCTTTGAGATTCAAGATTACAAGGGTCCCCCTTTAAATATATATGTCATTTATAAAATAAGGGAATTTTATAAGCTCGAAAAAGAAACTCAATCTAAATGGTGATATTTTTGCCACTGCAATAATTTGTACTATAGCAATTCCCTTTAATTGATATGTAAAATTGTATATGTGTATATATGTATTTTCCAGAAAAAGGGCTTATACTTTCATCAGACTTCAAACTCAAAAAATAAGCAAAGTCAACTCTTCTGTAGTGTTCCTTGAAACAGAGTGCACAGACCAAAAACCAATAAAAAATGCAAGTTAAGTTATTACCACATATATTTTCTATAAATAAATAAACAAAAAAATTACATTGACACAATTTTTGAAATGTCCTAAAATTAGTTAAGTGGATTGTAAATACTCAAAAAATGATAACAGCTTATTAAACACCTCCTTAGTGCAGATTTACAGGAGTGACTTAATAATATACTATATTAATAAAGAAGAGATGATAAATATTATCAGGACAAGTAGAGAGCCAAAGACCAAGGACAGGCCCAGAATTTGACCAGCAAAGGGTCAGAGGTCTTTCTGGACAATCCTCTTGCATAGGGGGTGTTGCCTAGACCTGAGGCATGGCCACCGTGCATTAGCTTCTCCAGTAGAGCTCTCCCAACCAGGAGTCTGCTGACAGTGGAATCATCTTAGGTTCCAGCCCCAAGCCCAGTCCTCTTCAGAGTTGCTATTCCCTTTAAAAATAATCTGAACCTAATGGTGCACCTCAAGGAACTATAAAAGCAAGAATAAACCAAATTCAAAATTAGTGGAAGGAAAGAAATAATAAAGATCAGAGCAGAACTAAATGAAATAGAGACTAAAAACACAATACAAAGTATCAATGAAATAAAAACTTGGTTTTTTGAAAAGATGAACAAAATTGATAAACCACTAGCTAGACTAACCAAGAGAAAAAGAAAGAAGACACAAATAAAAAAAATCAGGGAAAAAAGTAGGCATTACAACTGATACCATAGAAGTACAAGAGATCATCAGAGACTACTGAGAACAACTATATGCTAACAAACTGGAAAACCTAGAGGAAATGTGTAAATTCCTGGACACATACAACCTTCCAAGATGAATCAGGAAGAAATATTGGTTTATTTGAATAAACCAATAATGAGTAATGAGATTGAAATAGTAATAAAATGTCTCCCAACAAATAAAAGCACAGGACCAGATGGCCTTACTACTGAATTCTACCAAAAGAGGAAGTCAAATTGTCCCTCTTTGCAGATGGCATGATCTTATATATAGAAAAACCTAAAGACCTCTGCCAAAAAGCTCTTAGAACAGATAAATGAATTCAGGAAAGTTGCAGGATATTTGTATTGATTTTGATCAACATACAAAAATCAGTTGCATTTCTATACATCATCAATGAACTAGCTGAAAAAAAATCAAGAAAGCAATGCCATTTATAATAGTTACAAAAAAAATAAAATACCTAGGAATAAATTTAACCAAGGAGGTGAAAGACCTCTACAAGGAGAACACTGATGAAAGAAATTGAAGAAAACACAAACAAATGGAAAGACATCCCATGTTCATGGATTATAAGAATTAATATTGTTAAAATGGCCATACCACCCAAAGCAATCTATAGATTCAATGCAATCTCTATCAAAATATCAATGACATTCTTCACAGAAATAGATAAAACAATGCTAAAATTTGTGTGGAACCAAAAAGAGCCTGAATAGCAAAGAAACAATGAGCAAAAAGAACAAAGCTGAAGTCATCACACTACCTGACTTCAAAATATAACACAAAGCTATAGTAACCAAAACAGCATGGTATCAGTATAAAAACAGACACATAGAACAATGGAACAGAATAGAGAACCCAGAAATAAATCAATATATACCAACTGATTTTCAACAAAGGTGCCAAGAACATACATTGGAAAAAGGATACCTTCTTTGATAAATGGTGCTGTGAAAATTGTATATCCATAAACATAAGAATGAAAGTAGACCCCTATCACTAACAACATACAAAAAACTCAAAATTGATTAAAAACTTAAACATAAGATCCAAAACTGTAAAACTACTAAAAGAAAACATAGGGGAAACACTCCAGAACATTGGTCTAAGCAAAATTTTATGGCTAAGACCTCAAAAACATTGGCAACAAAAAAAAATAGACAAGTGGGACTATATTAAACTAAAAAGCTTCTGCACAGCAAGGGAAACAATCAACAGAGTTAAGAGACAACCTCTTGAATGGAAGAAAATATTTGCAAACTATTTACTGACAAGGGACTGATATCCAGAATATACAAGGAACTCAAACAACTCAATGGTGAAAAATTTTTAAAAAAACATTAAAAAGCAGGCAAAGGATCTAAACAGACACTTCTCAAAATAAGACATAGAAATGGGTATATGAAAAAAATGGGTATATGAAAAAAAAATGTTCAGCATCACTAATTATCAGGGAAATGCAAATCAAAATGACAACAAGATATCATTCTACCCCAAAGACAAAAAATAACAAATGATGGAGAGGATGCAGAGAAAAGGGAACTCTTATACACTGTTCGTGTGAATGTAAATTAGTACATACATTATGGAAAACAGTATGGAGGTTCCTCAAAAAACCAAAAATAGAACTGCCTTATGATCTAGCAGTCTCACTACTGAGTATTTATCCAATGGAAAGAATATCAAAGGGATACCTGCACCCTCATGTTTATTGCAACACTATTCACAATAGCCAAGATATGGAAATCAACCTAAATGTCCATCAACAGATGAATGGGATACATAATGGAATACTATTCTGCCATAAAAAGAATTAAATCCATCATTTGCCCCAAGATGGGTAGAACTGGAGATCATTATGTTAAGTGAAATAAACCAGGAACAGAAGGACAAATATTGCATGTTCTCAGTCATATGTGGGAGCTAGAAAGATTGATCTCATGGATATAGAGAGTCGAATGACAGTTACCAAAGACCAGTAAGGGGAGAGTGGATGAAGAGAGGTTGGGTTAATAGGTACATACATACAGTTAGATAGAATAAGTTCTAGTGTTTGATAGCACAATAGGGTGACTAAAGTTAACAATACATTGTATATTTCAAAGTAGCTAGAAGAGAATATTTGGAATGTTCCCAACACAAAGATATGATAAATGTTTGAAGTGGTGGATATTTTAAATACTCTGATTTGATCATTATACCTTGTGTATCAAAATATCACATCTACCCCACAAATATGTAAAAACATTATGTATTAATAAAAAATAAAATTTAAAAAAATAATCTGGAGGATCTTCTGGCATTACATGTGAGAGGGACAAGGATCTTGTTGGGAATGAAAACAGAAAGCCTTAACTCTAACTCACTGAGACACACTCATGAAAATTACTAAATCAAGTTTATGAATCTCTGCTTGCTGACCTACTTACAAATTTTCCTCATATAGAATTAAATGTTTGAACCCATTATGTCTGGGAACAGAGCCATATAAATAAAGAATTATTGTAAACATAACTTTTCATGTTTCTCAGACATCTTCATCATTCCTAGTGTTTACTTCAAGAGCACAGACTTTGATACTAAGCAGCCCTGGGATCCAATTTGTGATTGGTCCTTTAACCAGCCTCTTGGGGTTTTTTCTTAAACTCCCTAAGACTCAGTTTCCATATTTGTAAAATGCAAGCACCTATCTCACAGGGTTGTTGAAAGAATTAAGTAAAATCACAGATGTGAAGAACTTAGCATTTATTTAGTGATTACCACTATGATTATCCCACCATTTGAAAGGCAATCCCAAAGAGCTAAAGTGAGGAAGAGATACGGAAAAGTTCCTATACCTTCAGAGCCAAGGAGAGGGCCAAATGGTTAGTAATTCAAAGATAAACCTATGCTGTCTGTCAAGAAATGGGTATGTTAATTTGCTTTCCTATAGTAATCATTTCACTATGTATATCAAAATATCATGTTGTATACTTCAAATATATACAATTTTTTAAAGAAAGAAATGGCTGCTAGATCCAGAGCAATACTCAGAAAGTCATAATGAATAGGACTCAAAATGCCACTGTATATTTCATTGTTTGATGGGCCTGGCTCTCATAATTTAAATTTCTATTTTAACAATACATATTGTCAGAGAACATCTGGTAGACACAGAGGGCCTGTCTGCAACATTCATTTTTCCTTCTTGACAAATATTCCTGGAAGGAGTGAGAACCAGACATTCTTCCATAACATTTTTTTTTTGTTCTTCTTACAATAACCCAAATCCTTTTGTACACATATTTAACCCAATGATGCAGGAAAATTGCAGTCTTCTTATTCTTGCTAAGGTTCCAAGTGCAGGTGTGAGCTGCCTTCCCAAGAAACTCTTTTTTAAGAGTTCCTCTTAAGAGATGGTTTAATTGCATCTCTAGTGCATAGCATGGGCATGCCACGTGAGTTTAAATTTTCCTGATCTTAATCACTGAAGACAATGAAAACACTGAAGACACTCAGCATTGAGGATGACTTTGGAGTTTCTTCCCAGCTTGCGTTCTCCTTTAACTGTGTCCCTCACCCGTTACCCTTAGGTGGGGATGGAGAGAATGAGATACATGTGGCTGTATTGCACAATGTGACCTTAGTCCTTGGCCACAGTAGATTAGACAAGAAGTGAGACCCTGACCTATGCCAGAACAATTGGTGACCATTCCCAGTGAAATGAGAATTTCAGAGCATGAGCAAGGGCCACCAACACAGAATCAGTCACTCCATCAGTCGTTCCCTGTGGATGGATCCAGAACATGCAAACTGGGAAGCTGAGCCTGCCCGTGTTTTCTGTTATGTGGACTAGGGACTGAGAACACCACCCATAGGGAAAGAGAAAATTAAAGCCCATGTTCAGAGAGAAGCACAAACTCGGGATGGAGTGGGTCTATTTCCTGGGTTCCAGTGCTTTCTCATCTCTGGTCCCATCCTGAGGTCTAGCTGCATTCTTGCCATTGAGTTTTACAAGTCACCCTTGCATCCATATACTGAACATTCATTTTTTCACCCAGCTAGAACAGTGCTCCAATCATTGATGTAGTTGACATACTGGGCTTCAGGTATCTTTTCCCAGTACTTTGGTATTCTTTGTCCTGAATGTATTACCTGAGTCCTCTATCTTCTGTTTCCCTTAGAGTACCATGGCCCTACATTTTGTACACAGGAAGGTAAACTTCCCTATTAGGATGCACATATGACTAGATTACCTTACCTGCATTTATATTTCCAATTTCCCTACATCTAACATGGGTCTTCTCCTCTCTAGAGGAATGCTTATTTCCTAATTCCTCAATTTCCACAGACAGCCAAGGATTCCCATTCTACTTCCAGAGAGATCAGTAGAGGAAGGAGGGAGCATTCCTGTGCCTTTTCTATCTCTTACTCACTCCTTCCCACAGAAAGAGCAGTGCTTCTCTCGTTAAGATTGGGAGAAGTGATTGGAGTCCCTCTTGCTCTTGTTTCACCGTGTAAAGAAAGCACAGAAGCCTGACAATCCTTTCCTGTCAGGGCTATTCTTTCTCCTTGGGTCAAGGGAGATTGCAGATCTCCTTGTATCTGTCTTGATAAATGTTAATCCTTCAAACCTAACTCTGTTCTTGTTGGAAGTAGGGATGGGGTGTAGTGGGTAGGTGGGGGCAATCACATCCCAAGATCTAGACTTGTGGTGTGGGAGGAGGCAAGGCATGGGAGGAAGACTTATTTGGGATGCAAATCCAAGATACATTCTCCAATCTTGCTTTATACATAATAAACTACTATTTGATCCTTGATTCCTAAATCTATTTCTAAATTGGCTAAACTGTTTAGTTGAAAGACCATGATTGGTCCCTCAGAATCCTCACCAGTGTTGAAGATACTTGAGGAATGTTGAGTTCCATGAAAGAAATAAATATTTATCTGGAGAATAAGGTGCACTCCTTAAGACTCTGCTGTTATTGCCTATTAAAAGATGTATAATCTACCACTCTCCCTTATTTGTTTTCCCTTATTCCCTAAACTGGCAAAAGGTAATATATTCCACCCAGTGACTGTAGTCAAAAGCCTTCAAATCTTCCTTGATTCTCCTTTCCCTCACCAACCACATCCAATCAATCACCAACACCTGCTGATTTTCCCTTTCCTCTACACTGTAACAAGATTTACCTTTGTGAAATAAATCTGCTGAGATCACCGCCCTTACTAAAAACAGGTAGTCCCTTTCACAATCTGCCTCAACCTTCAAGTTTCAGCAACTTTATTTTCTTCTAAGCGAGAGCTTTACCATGTCCCAGCATCTCTACACGTATAGCCACCATACCTCAACCTGATACCCCAGCCATATGGATATGTTCATCATTTCTTAAATTCCATGTCTTTGCATATATAATTAAATGCCCAACCATTTCGCTATGCCTAAATATTCTTTCCCAGACTCTCTCTCTCTCTCTCTCTCTCCCCAAGAACAACAATTTATCCTTGGAGTCTCAGATAAAAATTTAAATCATGTGTGTAGTAGGTTCACATTTGTTTCTCATTGCTGTTTCCAAACCATTCTCTCTCTTTCTCTTGTCTCTAAGTACTCTCAGGGTTAAATTTCATATAATTAAACTATATTACCCATTATCCCTCATTGTGGATTTCAGCAACCAACCCCCAGGTAATACCCCTTTATTTCCCTGATTTTAATTCTTGGTTCACTTTCATCCTGTCCACTACTTCTTATGTCTTAATTCTTGGAAGATTACAATATACACATTGGATGATTCAATCCAACACTCTAGACTCTGTTTCTTAAATTCCTTTTTTCCAGTGATCTGGCCCTCACACTACCTCGGCCATTCATTAATATGTTCATAACCCTAGACCTTCTCATCACCAATAATCCTTTCATAATCTCAATTTAATTCATTCCATTCTGACCATAATCTTCATCTATTGCTTTATTTCCTCCAGTGACCCAATTCCAATTTCATTGTGATCTCTAATTTATTAATCTTCCTATTTTTAACCTTATTGGTATCCTCTATTGCATCTTTACTTACCTTTTTTTATTTCAAAATATTAATGGGGGTACAAATGTTTTTGTTACATTGCCAGCTTTTATAGTGCTTAAGTCAGGGCTATTAGTGTGCCTGTCATGCAAATAGTGTTCATTGTACTGTACCAGTGCAGGAGTCTTTTTGATAAAATGACTTCTTCTCCTTTGGGTTGATACCCAGTAGTGGGATTGCTGGATCTATTGCTTTTTGACTTTTTAAAAATAGCCATTCTAAGAGAGGTAAGGTGATATCTCTTTGTGGTTTTAATTTGCATTTCCCTGATGATTAGTGCTGTTGAGCATTTTTTCATATGTATTTTGGCCATTTGTCTATCTTCTTTTGAAAAGCTTCTGTTGATGTATTTTCCCTGCTTTTTAATGGGGTTGTTTATTTTTCCTTGCTGATTTGAGTTATTTGTAGATTCTGGATATTAGCACTTAATCAGATGTATACTTTGTGAATATTTTCTCCCATTCTGTAGGTTGTTTATTTGCTCTGTTGATTAAAATTTCCTTGGCTGTGCAGAAGCTTTTTAATTTAATCAAGTCCCATTTATTTATTTTTGTTGTTGCTGTAGATGCCTTTGGGGTCTTAGTCATAAATTCTTTGCCTAGGCCAATGTCTAGAAGAGTTTTTCTTACATTTTCTTCCAAAATTTCTATGGTTTCATGCCTCACTTTTAAGTCTTTTATCCATATTGAATTAATTTTTGTAAGTGGTGAGAGATAGGGATCCTGTTTCATTCTTCTACGTGTGGCTATCCAATTTTCTCAGCACCATTTATTGACTAGGACTTCTTTTCCCCAATGTATGTTGTTATCTGCTTTGTCAAAAATCAGCTGGTTGTAGATAAATGGTTTTATATCTGGGTTCTCTGTTCTGTTCCATTGGTCTATGTCTCTATTTTTGTACCAACACCATGCTGTTTTGGTTACTACAGCCTTGTAGTGTAGTTTGGAGTCTGGTAATGTGGTGCTTCCAGATTTGTTCTTTTTGCTTAAGATTGCTTTGGCTATTTCTGCTTTTTTCTGGTTCCAAATGAAGTGTAGAATTATCTTTTCTAGATCTGTGAAATACGATGTTGGTATTTTGATGGGGATTGCATTGAATCTGTAAATCACTTTGGGTAGTATATTTACATTTTAACAATGTCAATTCTACCAATCCATGAGCATGATATGTTTTTCCATTTGTTTGTGGCGTCTGTGATTTCTTTCCTCAGTGTTTCATAGTTCTCCTTGTAGAGATCTTTCACATCCTTGGTTAAGTATATTCCTAAGTATCTTATTTTCTTTGTAGTTATTGTAAATGATATTGAGTCTTTGATTTGGCTCTCAGCTTCACTGTTACTGATATATAGAAATGCTACTGATTTGTGTACATTGATTTTGTAACCTGTGACTTTGTTGAATTTATTTATCAACTCCAGTAGTCTCTTAGTGAATGGAGTCTTTGGTATATTCTAGATACAAGATCATATCATCAGCAAAAAATGATAGTTTGACCACCTCTTTCCTGATGTGGATACCATTTATTTCTTTCTCTTTCCTGATTGCTCTGGCTAGGACTTCCAGTACTATGTTGAATAGAAGTGGTGACAGTAGGCACCCTTGTCTTGTTCCAGTCCTTAAGAGGAATGCTTTCAACATTTCCCCATTTGGTATGATGTTGACTGAGTTTGCCATGTATGGCTTTTATAATTGTGAGATATGGTCCTTCTACACCTAGTTTGCTGAGAGTTTTTATCATGAAAGGGTGCTGGATTTTGTCAAATGCTTTTTCTGTTTCTATGGAGATGATCAAATAGTCTTTGTTTTTGCTTCTGTTTATGTGGTGAATCACATTTGTTGATTTATGCATGTTGAACCATCCTTGCATCCCTGCAATGAAACCCACTTGGTCATGGTGGATCATTTTTTTTGATGTGCTGTTGAATTCACTTTGCTAGTATTTTATTGAAGAATGTTTCGTCTATATTCATAAGGGATATTGGTTTGTAGTTTTCTTTTTGTTGTTGTTGTTTTCATTCCTGGGTTGGGTATCAAGGTGATTCTGGGTTCATAGAATGAGGTGGGGAGGATTCCGCCTTTTCAATATTATGGAATCATTTCTGCAGTATGGGTACCAGCTCTTCTTTGTAGGTCTGGTAGAATTGGGCTGTGAATTCATCTGGCCCAGGGCTTTTTTTGTTGTGAGTTTTTTTATTACTGCTTTGATCTCACTGGTCATTATTGATCTGTTCAGCTCTATTTCTTCCTGATTGGGTCTTGGGAGGTTGTGTTTCCAGGAATTTGTCCATTTCCTCCATGTTTTCTAGTTTATGTGTGTAGAGATTTTCATAGTAGTCACAGATGATATTTTGTATTTCTGTGGTATCAGTTGTAATATATCCTTTTTAATTTCCTATTGAGCTTATTTGGGTCCTTTCTCTTTTATTCCTGGTTAAGCTAGCAAGAAGTCTATCAATTTTGTTTACCTTTTCAAAGAACTGATTTTTTTCATTAATCCTTTGTGTATTTTTTCCATTCTATTTAGTTCTACTCTGAGCTTTTTTATTTCTTTTCTTCTGCTGGCTTTGGGTTTGGTTTGCTCTTCTTTTTCTAGTTCCTTGAGATGTGACATTAGGTTGTTAATTTGTGATCTTTCTGTCTTTTTGATGTAGACATTTAAGGCTATGAATTTTCCCATTAGAACTGCTTTTGCTGAATCCCATAGACTTTGATAGCTATGTCCCCTTTGTCATGCAGTTTGAGGATGCTTATGATTTCCATGTTAATTTCATCACTGACCCAGTAATTGTTCAAAAGTAGGTTGTTTAATTTTCATGAGTTTGTGTAGATTTGAGTGTTTCTCTTGGAATTGATTTCTAGTTTTATTCCACTGTGGTCTGAGAAGATACATGGAATGATTTCAATTTGTTTTAATTTGTTGAGCCATGTTTTGTGGACTAAGATATGATCAATCTTGAAGAATGTCCCATGTGCTGATGAAAAGAATATATATTCAGCATTTTTGGGGTAGAATGTTCTGTAAATGTCTGCTATTCCATTTGTTCTAGAGTCCCTTTTAAGTCTAGTGTTTCTTTATTTTCTGCTTTGATGATCTGTCCAGCTCTGTCAGTAGGGTGTTGAAGTCCCCAGCAATTGTGGTGCTAATATTTATCTCTTTGCTTAGATCTAGTAGAATTTGCTTTATGAATCTGGGAGCTCTTGTGTTAGGTGCATATGTATTTAGGATTTTTATGTCTTCTTGCTGAATTGCTACCTTTACCATTATATAATGACCATCTTTGTTTTTCCTTACCATTGTTGACTTAAAGTTTATTTTATCTGATAGGAAAATGGCTACACCTGCTCTCTTTTGGTTTCTGTTTGCATGGAATATTTTTTCCATCCCTTCACCTTGAATCTGTCTGAGTCCTTGTGGGTTAGATGTGTTTCCTGGAGACAGTATGTACCTGGTTTTTGTTTTTTCATCCATTCAGCCAGCCTATGTCTTTGAATGGGGCATTCAGACCATTAACATTGAATGATAGAATTGATATATGGGATGCTATTCTGTTCATCATGTTCAGTAATTGCTTATTGCTTTGTTTTCCCTCTTGTGCTATTGTTTTATACAAGCTGTGTGCTTTAGGTTTGGGGTGATTTTACACTGGTGGGGTCTATTGTGCTGATCCATTTATAATGCAGTTCTGAGTATTTCCTGCAGGGCAGGTCTGGTCTTGACAAAGTCTTGACAAATTTCCTCAATGTTTGGTTGTCTGGAAAAGTCTTTATTTCTCTTTCATATATGAAACTTAGTTTTGCAGGATACAAGATTCTAGGCTGGCAGTTGTTCTGCTTAAGAAGACTGAAGATGGGGCCCCAGTGCCTTCTGCCCCAAGGCTGTCCACGAGAAGTCTGAGGTTAGCCTGATGGGTTTTCAAAGCTATTTGTTGTTTTCACCTCATGGTTCATAGAAGTTCCTCCTTCATGTTCACTTTTGCCAGTGTAATGACTATATGTCTTGGTGATTTCCTCTTTGCAATGAATCTCCTGGGTGTTTGTTGAGCTTCTTGTATCTGGATCCTAAATATCTAGCAAGACCAGGGAAGTTTTCCTTAATTATTCTCTTAAACAGGTTTTCCAGACCTTGTGCTTTTTCTTCTTCACCCTCAGAGATGCCTATGATTCTTATATTTGGCTGTTTTACATGATCCCATATTTCTCATGGACTTTGTTCATTCCTCTTGATTCTGTGTTCTTTATTTTTGACTCTCTGGGGTAATTAGAAAGAGTTGTCTTCAAGCTCTGCAATTCTTTCTTCTGTTTGGTCTAGTCTATTCTTAAAGGTTTCTGTTGTGTTTTGTATTTCCTTAAATGAGTTTTTCATTTCCATAAGTTCTATTTGTTTTTTTTTAAATATGCCTAACTCTTTAGTAAATTTTTCATTCATTTCCTGAATTTTTTTTTTGGTTCCTTTGAGTTGGTTTTCCATTTTCTCTTGGATTTCATTGAGCTTCCTTACAATTCTTTTAGAACTCATTATCTGTTATTTCAATATTTTCATTTTGGTTGGGATCCATTTGCTAGAGAGCTGGTATACTCCTTTGGGAGTGTCCTTTCACTCTGACTTTTCATACTTTTGGAGTTCTTGTGCTGATTCTTTCTCATCTGGAGCAGTTGTTGCTTCTTGTTTGGGGATTTTCTTTTGTTTAGATGAAGCCTTTTTTTCTCCCCTCACTCTTAAGGGTGTGTCTGTAGCATGTGTTGGGTAAGGACCTTTGGCTTTGCTTGTGGGTACTTTGATGGGAGTCTAGGTTCTGGATGGATGCTTTGGTTATAGATATCCTTAGTGTGATGGTTCTCTCTGTTGCTAGTTACTTGTAGGATGTAGCAGTGGTGTACTATGTATTTGGGCAGATTCTCTGTCTCTTAATGATGAGGAAAGATGGAAGTCTTTGAAATCCTTTCTCTTTCCCAAGCCCTGTGGTCTTCTAAACAGTGTGCATTATATTGGATGCCCAGTTTAATATCTGAGACAGTAGGTGGTGCTTGTAAGAATCAGCCATGCTCTGTATGATAGTGTCAGTAAATGCTATAAAGCAGTGGTCCCCAACCTTTTTGGCACCAGGGACTTGTTTCATGGAAGACAATTTTTCCATGGATGAGGGGGGAGGCAGAGCTCAGGAGGTGATGCAAGTGATGGGGAGCAGCTGTAAATACAGAAGAAGCTTCACTTTCTTGCCCGCCGCTCATCTCCTGCTGTGCAGCCTTGTTCCTATGTTTCATGGGAGACAATTTTTCCACAGATGGGGGAAAGAGGGGAGGAGTCAGAGCTCACCTCCTGCTGTGAGGCCCTTTTCATAACAGGCCACAGACTGGTGCTGGTCCATGGCCCAGGGATTGGGGACTGCAGCTTTAAAGGTCTGTACAAATTGACCTCCATGCTAGTAGGTGGCACTTGCAGGAAAAAGCCAGCTGCAATGTTGCTTTTTGGGGCCTGTGACTATCTGTAGTCAATCAGGAGAAGCATTCAGATACACCAGGTGGTGGGCAGAGCTCACCCCAATGGTGGGGTCTATTGTGCTGATCCATTCTCAGGGGCTTCTTATTCTCCAGCTCAGCAGAGGTGGGTGGAGGAGTGAGGCTGGGTGGGGCTGGGTCAGATGAGCCTGCCTTCAGGCTTCATAAAGGCAGGCACAAGATTTGTCTTGGTAAGAGTCGAGGGTTAGCTCCTAGGCTGCTGGGAAAAGCCACCAGAGAAGGGCTGAAGTGGCCCCACCAAGCCAGAATGTCTGCTCATGGAGGAGGCACCATCTGGGATTCACAGACTGGCTGTTGGGAGTGGGTTTTGCTCTTCTCCCTCCTCCCTTGTCCCGAGGTCTCCTTCCAATGTCTGGCTGCAGGCCGCAGCCCAAACTAGCTGAGCTCACCAGCAGTGGTGCCACATATTGGGATCTTCCCCATCCAAGATTCCACCCCAGGCTGAAAGTGTGGCTTTCCTGTCGGGGGAGGGATGCTCCACTAGTGCACTGCAGCTTGGACCTACAAGTTGGTCCTACTTGGACCAACTTGGTCCCAAGTTACCTGTGGAGTGCTTAAGCAGGTTTGATGTCTCTCCACTTTGGGGTATGCCCTGCTTTGCTGGAGCAGCCAGGTGAGCAGCACCAGTGAGGGCTGGCAGGCAGGGAGCTCACAGTCTGACCACCCCTCAGTCTGCTGCATGTCTTTAAGAGGAAAGGTGTGAGCCCCTCTCTCTGTGGGAGCCTTGATGTAGTAGATGCACCAACAGAGGGGAAGCAGCTGCTCCTAAGAGTCTCAGCTCAATCGTCCTGAAGCACCTATGCCACTTGGCAGCAGTGGGGGGGGAGGGGCGGGGGAGGAAAAGCGTATGAATGGAGAAAAGCTGGCAGTCTGGTTGTCCCTGTCCCTCTCCCTGGAAGGCAGCCCACCCAGAATGTCCAAACTCTGGAATCACACAAATCCCCCAGGACCCACCAGCCCCTGTAGCTACTGCAGTCTGGGCAGGAGGAGTTGGGAAATGTTTGTGTGGGGACCAGTGTCTGTGATGACAGGAAGTGACCCTGAGGGGGGTGGCAGCCTGGTGCTTTGTTTTTAAGAAGCTCCTAGTTCACTGGTGCCAGTAGCTTTTGTGCTTATGAGGGTAGAACAGCTCTCCAGCAGCTTGAAACCTGCTGACTTCCAGAGGTGTGAAGGAAGGAGAAACAAAACCCCCACCTACCCTTTCCACAGCACTCCAAGTTTCTCGGGGTTTGATCTCTGCCAATATCTTGCTCCTTCTTGTTTTGCTTCATGACTTCTTCCCATAGAATGGCTGGTACATTCTGGCACTTTCTCCTCAGAGTTGCACCTGAGCTATGTTTTTTTTTTTCATCTAAAACTTTTCGTTCTTTTTGAGACAATCTGGCCACCGATGTATCTAGTCAGCCGTCTTCTTCCCTATTTCATCTTGTCTTGCCTTAAATTCCATGGACAATTAGTATATTCATTTCTTTGCATACGCTCTCAATTCCTTGTCTCTGTTGTACTCACTTGGAACAATCACAACCCTGGTTAAATTTTTCTTTGTGCCTGCAACCATGCAGAAGAATGAGCTGAAGACAAATGCATATGATTATATGGCCTTAAGGTAGCCCATCTGTTGCTTGATAATCATACTACACTTTTCCAGTCCATTCATTCTAGCACATATTTGATGACTATTTTGTTAATTCTCCTCTGTTCTCAAACCCACAATACACCACCTCAAATCTTCACTCTCAGTTAATGATCTTTTTTTCCTATTTCACTGAGAAAATTAAAGCAAGTAAAAAAAGACTGCCATAGCCTCCCACAACCATAACCACCTTCCCTCCAGAATCTGCACACATAAACTCTGATTTTCCATCTGCTTCTAGAAGGATTTATTTGTGCTCCCATTTAAAAGAAAATCCATCCACTTGCAAACTAGATTCTGTCTTGTCTGAACTACTCAGTGGCATTGCTCTAACAATTCTTTCATCTCCTTTCTTGAATTGGGAATATTTCCATCTCTGCTACATCTTTCCCATATATACACAAATTATTTCTCTCATCTTAAAAACCAAGACAAAAATCCTTTTCTTAACCCTTCCTTGCCTGACATTGCCTTATTTGCTTCCAAATTTGTTTCCCTTCCCAGCAAAAACTCCTTAAAAGAGTTGTCTATATTCACTCCCTCTAATTCTTCTCCTCCCATACTTGATTATATCTATTACAATCCAGCTTTTGTTCCTACCTACTCTGCCAAAACTGCAATTGTCAATTCTTAGTTCTCCTCTTACTTTAGTTATTAGAAATATTTGACATAGTCAATCCTTCCATCCTCTTTGATATATTAAATAAACACATTCTTCACTTGGATTCCAGAACACCCCTCTCTTGATTTAATTTATTAGTCTACTTTACTGGTCATTCCTCCTTACTATTCTTTGCTGGGTTTTCCTCTTCTTCCCAAACTCTTAATGTTTAAGTATTCTAGGACTCATTTTTGGTCCTCTTCTCTGTTTTCACCTATTCCTTTGGTAATCTCATCCAGTACCATGACCTTAAATACCATCTCTATGCTAATGGCTCCTAATTTTCAATCTCTAGCTAGGTCTTTGCTCCTGAATGTCAGACTTGCATATTCAACTGGCTTCTCAACATTTTCACTTGGTGTCATCCCCACACTCATGTTGATTTTAAGCTGTTCTAATCCTGACCTTTTCTCACCATGAAAACTGTTTCACCACCAATTTTCCCTATCTCAAACAATAGAAACTATATTTTTCTGGTGGTTTAGAACAACATTTTAGACTCATCTTTGGCTTCTCTCTTTATTACAGTCCCCACACCCAATCACTCAGCAAATCCACTTGGCTTTAATTTTGTATATATCCAAAATCAAAACACTTTTCACTACCTTTAATTGCCTCTACGCTGGTCTGAGCCCCCATCGCCTCTCTCCTGAATTGTAGCAATATTCTAACTTAGGGGTCTGCAAAGTTTTTTTGTAGAGGCTCATATAGTAAGTATTTTCTGCTTTGCGGTCCATGTAGTCATTGTGCCAATTACTCACCTCTGTTATTGTAATGCAAATGAGCATGGCTGTGTTCCCATAAAAGTTTATTTACAAAAGCAATAAGCCAGATTTAAACTATGAACCATAGGTTATGAGCCCCTGGTCTAACTGGTCTCCTTGCTTCCATTCTTGACCCACTGTTATCTTTTCTCAACACAGCAGGCAGAGGAATCCTTTTAAAACACAAGTCATATGTCACTTCTCTGCAATGGCTCCCTTTATCACTCAGAGTAAAAGTGAAAGTCCTTTCATTAACCTATAAGATCCCACATGATCTGGCCCCAGCCATATTCCTGAACCTCATATCTTACTACACTCTCTCCCTCATTCACTGTCATGCAGCTGCACTGACCTCCTTGCTATGTCTCAAATAGGCCAGGCACACTCAAAACTTAGGGCATGTGCACTAGATGTTCCATCTTCTCCCAGATATCCATATGGCTTGTGCCATTACCTCTTCGCTTCTTTGCTCAAATGTCACCTCTCCAATGAAGCCAATAGTGACCACTATTTGAAGTTACAATCTTCCCCCATGAATTTCAATCCCCCATTCTACTCTATTTTTCCCAAAAGTTTACCACTTTCTAACATAAAAAAAATTATTTACTTATATTTATTACATCTCCATCTCTCCTAGAATATAAGCTCCACAAAACCTTGGGTTTTGTTCCTTGATGTAGCCTAAGATCCTAGAGCAGTGCCTGGCACATAGTAGGCATTTAACAAATAGGTGTTGAATGAATGAGTATGTGTAGCCTCTCTCAAATTCCAGAAATGGTACGAGTTACTCTTTTCTCTATATTACTTTAACTCTTTATATGTACCACTCATTTGGTTCTTTTCATCCTGAATTATTGTTATCATTATTATTAATGTATCTGTCTGTCCCATTACTGAGCCATGATCTTCTTAGACATTTTCTATATATTTATTTGCAGAAATTAATACAGTGTCTGTCATGTACCAAATCATGCCAACTTAATAAATGTACAGAGTTTCTGTATACACATAGTTCTCTGACACCAAATCACTAGCTCTGAAAGTTGGTTATTGTTTAAACAGTCGCTCCTCAACCCCCACTCTAACTACATGTATACACAGGCTCTACTAATAGAGACAATTTAAAACTATTTTTCACATATTTGCTTAATTATCTTACAGTGACCTCTGCCAAGCACTAGCCTCTGATGATTATAAGAGGTAGTGTTTGGCATGGACACCAAAGCATCAAAGAGTCAGCTGGAACTAAGGAAAGCAATAACACAACTGGTTTTAATTACTCATGACAGGCAGCTGAACATATCTGACACAGGCCTTCTCCCCAATACATCACTCAAAACAGGCCAGTTACAGGAAATGGTGAAGAAAGGAAAAAAAATACCAAGATGGGGCCAAAATGTGTCCATAATACAAAGCAGATCATCTTTCACATGGATGACCTTATTCATTTCGTTTTATATTTTTATGATGGTCCCAAACCTATAAAATTCCTGATCCCTTAAGACTTTGCATACTTCTATGCTGGTGCTTAGGAGTGGTGGCTCAGGTTCTCAGAAGAGGAGGTAGATGAAGATTGTACCCATTCATGAATCACTGTATAAACCAAAGGGTCCTCCAAAGTTCATCTAGGATTGCAGGCATGTTTGCAATCAATTCACCTATGAAGTCAGGTGAGAACCTTCTCTTCAACATTCACAAGAGGATTAACTTCAACTATAACCTAGTTACTTTCTTCTGACCTCTTGCTCAGCAGGAAATGGGTGAAGATAAGGAGTTGCTTTGCTATAACCTAGTCACAATTTTAACATATCTCTCATCAAATACATACACTCACCTAATGAAACTATCAGCTTCAGGTTTCCTATAAACTTAGGTTGACACCTATTAAAAAAAGAGAGACAGATTTCCTAACCAGGCAGGATTTTACCACAGGGCCTAATCTTCTTGCTAAAATCTCCTCTCATATAGATGTTTGCCTGATCCTGGAGTTCACGGCCTTCTTGTTTCTGTGTATTTCCTGGTTCTTGCCACTTGTAATGTTTGATCACTGTTTTGACCAGTCTTGTACATCCCAGTGCTCAGGGAACTTCAAAAGCCCTTAGTTTTTCCTGCTGCTTTGTTCTAATTCCTGTTTGATGCCTCCAGAAATCAAGATTTCCCCTGAGCCTTTCTACTTTTAACATCACCTTGCATTCTTTCAACAGAAGTTTTGAGTCCTTGCAGTATATTAGGGCCTATAATGGAGACTGAGACTCTAATCATGAATACTCCACCAAGGAGCTCAGAATTTAATAGTGAAAATGGCAAGTACACAGATGATTATGATGACACACATTAAGTGCTGTGATATGGTAAGTGGAGGGTAGCAGAGAATGGGGGGATTTAGCCCACACCTGGGCAGTGAGGAAAGCTTTCCTGGAGTTAGCCACATCTAAGAAGTCTGGGCCAGACAAAAAAGAATGAAAAATATTCTATCCTAAGTAAGCAACATCTATAAATGCCCTGAGCTGTAAATCATGGCTACTTCAGGGAACGGCAAGTAAAGCACAGCTGCAGGAATGTGGTAAAACAGGCTGGAGAGTGAAGCCAGGGCTAGATCATGAAAGGCTTTTTATGCCATTCTAAGGAGATGAGAATTCATCCTGTAGGTGATGGGGAGTCATTGAAAGTTTATACATGACATGGTGTCAGATTTATATTTTAGAAAGACTGGCATTGATGTAGAGAATGGATTTCTCTGTTTCCTGTACAGCTGTTTCCCTGAACCTGGCCCACACTCTTCTTGCCTGCCCTCCCTTATCTTTCTGTGCTTCTGAAGAGCTCGGCTCCACACCCCTTGCCCTCTGAGTGTCCTCAAACAAAACTAGTGATCAGAATCAGTTTGAGACCTCATAAAAGAAATATAAATTTTCTGGTCCTACTTCACAGAACTATACTTTCATGGGAATGGGGCCTTGGAATTTCTCTAAGTCTCCACAAATGATTCTGAGGCAGCTGGACTATGGATCAGTATTTGGGAAATAATGCAGTGGTCACTTACACCACTAGCTTCCAGATGTGTTGAAAACACAAGCAGTGTGTTTGGTTTCATTCTGTGATCCCCAAACTCTAGGCCACGAACTGGTGCCAGTCCATGGCCTGTTAGGAACTGGGCTGCACAGCAGGAGGTAAGTGGAAGGTGAGCAAGAGAAGCTTCATCTGTATTTACAGCTGCTCTCCCTCCCCATCACTCGCATCACTGCCTAAGCTCCGCCTCCTGTCAGATCAGCGGTAGCATTGGATTCTGCATTATGGTGCATTATATGATTATTTCATTATATATTGCATGTAATAATAATAGAAATAAAGTGCACAATAAATGTAATGTGCTTGAATCATCTTGAAACCATCCCTCCCACCCCCGTCCTTGGAAAAATTGTCTTCCACAAAACCAATCCCTGGTGCCAAAAAGGTTGGGGACTGCTGGTTTACTCAATTAGATTGAATAGGGCTGGAATAGTTCTCACTCTAAATGTCTTCTTTCTACAGTATCTATGACTCTACTCCCAGAACCAGAAAAATCAGTTCCTTACTTGCACCCTTCAAGAACATCTGCTTGTTCTTCGAATAACAGCTCCACACCTTGACATAACCTGTTAGGCTGCATAATGTGGCTCCAGTTCCTCTCAAGCCACTCATCTCTTTACTTTGTACCTGTTATTAACAGTACAGAGGGGGGAGATTGATACAATTTACTCCCAATTTCTACTTTCTCCATTAAATTAAGGATAGATATGGAGTTGAGGAATTGAGTAGAGCAATAAAGATATGAAAAATTTCTAAGGAGAATGGTATACGATGACTTAGAAGAGAAAAGGGACTAATGATCAACCTCAAAGACCCAACTGAATTGAAGATCACATATCGGTATCTGCGGGACAATTATGTTATTTCCTCTGTAAAGTCAGAATCCCAGGAGCAGAGGAAATGGACAACTATGTCAATCAGCTTCTGAGTATTGGCAAAGCAGGAAGTCAAGAGGTGAAAGAATTAAGTCAGGGTGCTTGTGTAAAAGAAATAGAAAATTCCTGGGATGCGCCTAAAAAGATTCTGCTAATTTGCTCTAACACTTACAGAGGACTAAAACATGAGTACCCTTGTTTTGCCACACTGGTCTGTTTGGTAATGATTTACCATTTGACTTAGTTCTGGTGTCTGGCTTGTTCACCACAGGTTCTGAGGGACATTCCGTTATGTTACCCTAGAGCATGGTAAGTAACATACAACAGCTAGAAGGTACCAAGGGAAGAGTAGGTGACATAATTTTCCAGCACGCTAAATGAAACTACCACGGTAAAGATACAACAAGGTGTTATAATAATAACACCTGTTATTAAATGTTTTATAATAATTGGTTACCTCTTAAGTTAGAGCTATGACTTAAAAATACGATTTTTATGGTGACAACATATCTGTGCAGTAGATCTTCTTTACTTAAATTGATTCTTTATATTTCATAGAAGACTCAACATATATCAAAACACATGTGCTGCAACATGAAGATACTGAAGTGTTTTAAAGACAATAGCAGTTATATCTAAATATTCTGCTAATAAAAATTGAATTACATTTTTCTTTTTGAAAGATTTTAGATTATTTTTAATTAAAACAATCCAGCTAGTTCAATTTTCAGGTTTATCATTTCCTTGTCCATTTCCTTAGCTGCTTCTCTTTCCAATGTACGTTCATTTCAATCAAGGAACCAGGAGCAGCTGCAGTGAAGCAAGCAGTGTTGGAAGCCAATGGCTAAAATTAGATTATCAATGACATTTAGTTATATGTTCAAGGCTGAAATTTCAGGGTACAACATTTTCTCCTGAAAGGAGACACTTCTCCATCATTGTAATGCAGACTTCTGTTATCAAATTACATCCATATTACATCATTGGGTAGTGAAACTAACCCAAAATAGAAAGTGAAACCATATACTTTTTCTGCCAAGAGAAAGGCTAAAGACAAAATTAAATAATGGACTTGTTTTCATAAGATTATTTTGACTAGTACCCTCTCAATTAAGGGGAGATGTTTGTTCAAGAGAAGTAGTAGTACCAAAGAGGAAGGAAGTATAATGTAGCTGACATGAGGACAGGGAAAGGAGATTAGATTTTCTCCCACACACCCTGGGCTACCCTATGACACCAGTCATCAGGGACCAAGAGAGTTTAGAATTTGTGGCCATTGTTTTCTTTTTTGTTTTTTTTTTTTTTTGAGTAAACAAATGCTTTATTTGAACCACTCTAAAAGCTAAATGATTTGTTTTTCTTGCTTCATGGAATGCCAATTTCATCTTGTAGTGAAAAATAAAAAACTTTTTTGCCTAGGATATTGAGAAAGACAATTTTTACAAATATGGATACAGGCCAGCTATCTTTCATGTCTTCTCTTTTCATGCACACTTGTACAGTTCAGGAATATACAAGTAGTTTCTTAAAGCACTTTTCCTGATGTTTCATGCCATCTTTTCAGGAAATCCACAGAGTATGTGTATGTCTCATTAGAGTGTGCGCATTATATCATTAGTGAAAACTTGTACATACTATACATCAGTCATTTGCAGACATGCATTGTGTCCCTTCTCTCCATCCCTGTTTGCATT
Source organism: Daubentonia madagascariensis (assembly GCA_023783475.1). Lineage (NCBI taxonomy): Eukaryota > Metazoa > Chordata > Mammalia > Primates > Daubentoniidae > Daubentonia > Daubentonia madagascariensis. The sequence continues at coordinate 33,075,088 of JAKFHU010000978.1, forward strand.
ACAAAGGGCACTTGGAAGGAGAGCGCCAGATCCCAAAGCACCACTGCCCAGTCCAGTCATTCATTCCCACTGCTTTTCAGGAGTGTCCATCGCTGTGCAGTGCGAACATCCACACTGGGATGCACTGCTCTGGAAAGCCCTCCTGCTTCTCCTGGCCCAGCACCACCAGCCCACTCTTCCTAATGAGGCTCCAGAGGATGTCCATGTCCCGAGTCACACTGCTGTCAGAGAGATCGAAGATACAGCCCTCCCGCGCCACATTGTCCTTCAGTATGATCACGCCGTTTTCTTTCAAGCCATCTCGGCACCGGGAAAGAAATGCAAGAAGGTCCTTATCAGTCAGGTACCCTACAAGTGGGGCCAAGTGGATGGGGGAATAGGATGAAATGGTGGGTAGAGAGAGAAGTGAGTAGGAAAGAACACAGAGCTGAGAATCAGACCATTTGTTCATTCACTCATGAATTATTTAATAGCCTTGTTTTGGCTGCAGGAGGCTTTGAAAATTTAGATAAGAGGACACATATCCTCTTTGAGGAGGCTCAGTCCCCTGTCTATAAAATAGATATTATACTACCTGGCCTATCTACCTCACAGGCATGAGATAAATTATTGTCTACCCCATGAGTCCCTCCATGTCCCCTGGAGAACCCCTCTCTTACCACTTTTTTGGGTCTCCTACACACACACACACACACACACATACACACATATACACAGATCAGAATCTGGTTCACTGCTGTCTCATTTCCTGGGGATTTAAATCTAAGAATGTCTAGTTCTGCCAATAAATGGAGATTAACCTTTTTTGGCCCCACTTTTAAAATTTTTTCAAGTATTTACATTTCTTTGAGGATTTAGGTTGGTGGAGCAAGTGCCTTTGGACCAACCTAAATCCTCAAAGCAATGTAAATTTCTGGTACAGAGAATGTTAGGGGAGAAATCTGGAGGATCAGAGCTGTTTGGGAGTTCACATGACACTGAAGGCTAGCAAACTGCTGTAACCACAAGTATAGCTAAATCTTTCCTTGTGTCCTCATTAGCCCCAAGCGTCATCTTCTCTAGCTGAGAAGGGGAGAAGGGCAGAGACAAGGCCATGCAGGACTAACCAGAGACCCACTGAATCCAGATGACATCATATCTCCCGAAAGGGGGTGTGAATTCCTGCAGGCTGTAGCAGTGGTAGCTCTCTACCTTGTCCCCTGCAACCTGCAGGTAGTTCTGGGCTTCGAGGAGGAAAGATTCCATCATGTCCACGAGTTCCACGCTGTTGAAAACTGGCAACAAGACATGCTTGCTCACCCTTCCTATCCCAGAGCCGCAATCCAAGGCACAGTCTGTTCCAGCTCTCCCGGAGCCCTGCAGAAAGGTACCTTGACACTTCAAGTACAGAGACCAACTCGGAGCCTTGGACACTCCAATTACCTCTTTAAATCAACTTTATTTAGGTCAATTTTATACAATAAATACCATTTTAAGTGTACTACTCAATGAGTTTGGACAAATATATACAGCCATATACCCACTACCACAATCAAGATACAGAACATTCAATTACCTTTTTCCCAAAAAATCCAAATATTTTTAGTTCTGCTTTCTTTATTTTATCCAAATATGGGTCTTTAAAATAATTGTAAACTAAGATTAAAAAGATATATCTTAGGTTTAAACACTTAGTAATTTTCTCCAAGAAATGAGCCATTTATAGCCCTATGAAGATAGAATTTTGATGACTGTAAATTTGGTTCAAATCCACAGCTAAGTGGATCTACACTGTAGTTATTACTCTGTAAAACAAGAAGAAAAAGAAGAAGCAAGCAGTGAGAGCCTTCCTGAATTTTAAAATTACTTTAAAAATTCATTATGGAAACATTTTAATTTGTATTGGGATAAGTGAAATTTTATTTTTCTAAACTGATTTTGAGGGCTCTGTATTATCTACTCCTCTTATGTGGATGGTAAATTTTGGGACCTGAGCTGAAGAATGCTAATTGTTCATTCTCAGGCCAGAATGTTATTTCAAATACAGCCCTGATGGCACACAGCATGTTCATGTGGATAAAGGGTAGTTTCAGCAAAGTTTCCTTGTCTCCTTTAATGCTAAAAGTCATTTTCTGGGTTTTTTTTTTTGTACCAGAAATTACATGATTTACTGAGCATGAAACTCTGAAAATTGCTTTTTAAGTAGGTCTGTGCATTAAATTAATTAGAGGTGAGGGGATGATGGGGAAGTGGTGGGAATAGGGAGAAATAAGCCAATGAAAACTTTCTCAAACTTGCTTCTATAAAATTTTTAAAGTTTCTGATTTATGAAGATTCAGCTGGTATAAATTATTTGGTCATAATTGGGATGGCTGCTGAATAGATTTCGTGCTAGAAATTACAGTAACAAGATACTTGAAGTTGCCAATCAAGATCTTAAGGAGAAAGCCTACTATTGATTTCTCAGGAACTAAGGATTAAAAAAAACATTTGGCTAAGGATCAAAGGTGAAGTATGAGCAGAGGGAAACATCAAAAAAGTGACTTTCCCGTCCACCCAAAAAGCCTTCCTTATGCTAGAAAAGTACAATGAAGGGCAAAAAGTGAAGCAATTATAGCTTCTTTTCAAATAGAATAATAATAACCATAATTATTGAGTGCTTATATGTAGCAAGCCCTTTACATCTATAACAATTATAATAATCAAAAAAACTCCACAAGATGATGATTATCATCCCCATTTTGGAGATGAGAAAACTCAGATTTCTAATATTATATAGCTAATGGCAGAACTAGAATTTGAACAGGAACCGTCTGAATCCAAAGCCAGTTCTACGTTAGGGATGTCAACTCAAATGACAACTCTGATTCTGTTGGTAGTCTGTCTAATGTTATGTTGAAAAGAATTTATAAGGCTTCATTCAGACTCAGCAGGAAAGAGATCTATGATTGATTAGTGATGTCTGTTTTGAGTATGGGAAGGGGAAGTGGTAGTACATTGACATGTGTTTGCCATTTCTATTTACACTATGCCACCTCCCACATTCAAATATTATAATTTAAACTAAACTAATTGAGAAAAATGCCTAGGCTAAAGGTTATGTCATGAATGTTATAAAAGAAGCATCTTCTAAGTAAATTCATATTATAAACAAGATGGGGGAAAGTATAAAGAAGTGTTTTTTTCTAATTTATTTATTAAAGAAGTTATTTTAAGCTACTAAAAATGACTTTACTAAAGATTTGTATGCTCAATAAGAGATTCTTATTACAAATTATTCTTATTATTACTTGGCCCTAAAACAATAGAGGCCCTAAAAGCCTCTATTGGTCATCTTGCTCTCATTGGTGTAGCAAGTTGTTTTAGAAGTAGAACCACAGAACAATAACACAAAGAGACCCTAGAGATCTATGCCAGTGGATTTCAAGAGGGTTACAACAGCTGAACTCCTTTTTCTCAATGAATAGATAAACATGAAGCTGCTGTGGTTAAAGTGAGGCAGGGCCTCACCCACTCAACCTTCCCATCATTCACCAAGGAAGACCTTGAGAATCTTAGCAAAATCCTAGAGTTTTTAAATCACTGATATCTACTTCTCCTGTTTTTTCTGACAAAGAAACTGAGGTTTAGAGAAGTAAAATGTTTGAAATAGAACTTTCTTGAAAACTCTCATCCTCTAATTAGTATTTTTCACCAATTTTGATGTGTGATATTTGACTATAGTTATTCTTGAAACTGTTGTTATTTACAAACACAAAAATGGCACCTTCACTCAAATCCTGTGTACTTCTAGCCTCTCCCCACTATTATCTAGTTCTCTTTATTCCATTTCATTCTATATAGTTGGCACTGCCTCCCATATCCTGGCCCCAGGGTTCTTTCTGTCACTCATTCACATGCAGCTCTTCTGAGAAGGAATATTTAAAGACTGATCTCAGGGACATCTCTCGCCGCTTGGACACCATGGCTGCCTGAAGCTGTGAAATCTGAGGCCCTTACGTGAATATGACCAGAAGTACATACAATGTGTGATTTCAAAACAAGACTATTGTTATTTTCATTTTCATTTATTATGCTATATTCATATTTATATATTCATATAAAATTGTGAAATAGTATTAGTAATTTCATTTTAGTTTTAATTCTGCCTATGTATTTTGTTTAGAAGAACATTAAGTTCATCCAGTGTAGTTAAAAACTAAAATGAAAGCACTTCATGCCACTGTATAAAAACCATGATATATAATGTTGGACCCAGATTTTTTAGTCATCCAATCCCTGAAAACGTCCAAAAATAAATACTATCAAATACTTGAAAAAAATACTGACTACTTTTTATTAATTACTACTTCCCCTACTAGAAAGCTAAAACTAAGGAAAGTTATCAGCCATGCCATTGACATCATCTTGATATCATATTTGCAACTAGTTTAAATGCCTTTTCCCACTGTCACATGTCACTAAGTGTTGAAAGGAAAGCAAAACTTTAAATTAAACAATCTGCCTCTTCTCAGTTGACATAAGAATAAATCATGTCAGATACTCATATTCCCTAACTCCTTGTATCTTGACCTGAATACTAATTTTGTAGATTATAGTATTAAGGTCAAAGTATCAAAATATCATCCCTTAAAAAGGACCATGTTTGTACTTAGTTAGAGGTCACAGCTTTACAATGAGCCTTGTCTACTAAGAAGGACTCCTTATATTTGTTTGAAAGGAGCAGGCTGCCTCTTTTCCAACACAAATATGCAAGCACAAGACTGTTTCCTTTCCCAGGTCCGTGGGCGTGCTTATGGGCTCTGTCTGACCAGCATCCCTGTGGTCAGCTTGGCATTCCACATGGAGTGACAAGACAGCTGGATTACTAACTAAGCTTCTGAAATGCTTTGGGATCAAAGTCGGCCTCACCACGAGGCAAACAGGAGGGATTGCTTTGGGCCAGACTGGAGGAGGGTTGAGGTCTATGGTCCACCAAAAAGGAAAGGAAAAAAAAAAACAAGCAGGGATTTTTTTTCAGCTTCATGAGACAAATGGAAAAAATATGTCGTGGTTAAGAGCAGGAGTTTGGTGTCGGACAGACCTGGCTGGGCTTAACTCCCAGCCCTGACTCTTGCCAGCTGTATAATCTTGACAACTTATTTAACCTCTCCAAGCCTCAGTTTCCACAACTGTAAAAACAGAGCTAATAATAGCATTTACTTCCAAGAATTGTTGTGAAGAGTCACTGAGACAATGTTTCTAAAGTGCTTAGCGGAGTAACTGACCATCTCAGAATAAGCACTCAGTGAAATCAGTCAGCAATACTGATTTTAAAATACTCCAGGTTAACTTGACCTGTAAACACACATGGCTGTTATCCCTACACTCCCTAGTTCTTTATGGCTGCAGCTGATGTCCAGACACTTTGGCCCTAGTAGATGTCCCATCCTGACCACATTTTCTCTACTGCCAGCCTCTGGACTGAGGCATCAGGTGCTCCAGGGAGGTTGGGTGTGAACCACCTCAACACTAGGGATAGTGTTAATATTATGCTGCTAAATAGCTTGACAGACTAATCCCACAACCTAATGTTTATAATGTATCCTTTATCAGCACAAAATGGGCTCCAAATTTCAAACAAATGAATTTTTAATGAATTGGAAGAAAACTTCTTTGTGTCTTCAGTAGGACCAATAACAGCTAATAAAGCTGCTGGGGTTAGATCTAGTCTAACAACAAAATGAAGTTCCTTAAAACATAATGAATACATTATATGAAAGCCTGTTAGTAGTATTAGCATAAAGTAGATTTTTTTGGGTTCTAATTTTGTGCACTAAAGCAGATACATGGCATGTATTACCTCGTTTGATCTTCATATTATCCTGTGAGGTAGCTTCTGGTATCATGCCCTCATCACAGATGAGAAAACCGAGGCTTAGTGCATGTAAGTAACAAGCCCACGGTTGCTTATACATTAAGCAGAAGAACTATGATGACTTTAGAGCCCAAGATCTTGGCTCCTACACTATACTGTCTGTCTCCACATGACACGAAAGTAAGGAAGCGTGGGTTCACCCAACAGGACTACAAAGGGATAACATTCTTTCAAGGCAAAATCTGAACCATGTATAAAATAATATGAAGGGATTCTACTGTCATTATTTTTAAACTGAACACAAGCATGCATTTCCTTACTACGTCTAATTTTTATTACAGGGAATCAATAAATCAACTCAAGATCCCAAAGGGCATGATCTCTCATCAGTCATCTGGGTGTCAACTGTTTATACATGAGACTCTAAAGGAGATGTCTTCTTAATTCACAAATTGCAATGTCAGCACTGCTAGTTCACCTTCCCCTGAACTAGCAGAGATTAGCTTGTGCTAGGAGGATGAAACGCCAAGTGGGATAAACCAGTGGTTTGATGTGGTCCATCTTTTCTGAACATCTTAAAATGGGCTCTCAGGCTGACCTCTTGGCTGAGCCACATAACTTTAACCTGACAAGTGACAACACAGAGGCATATGAGCTCAATGTTTGCAAGGACTTCACCTTCTCATCAAGCTACTGTTGTATTACTCACCCCAACAAATTTCCTAAGAAATTCCCGAGAAGCCTGGATATCTGGGCTGGACAGTTCAATGAAATTTCCCATCATACCCTCTTCTGTGGCTGGTACTTCTTGGTAGAAAAGCTTAGCTCTGGCATAGAACTGCATCTCACCATTGATGACTTGGCTTGTTAAAGCATACAATTTCACTGCAAATGAAATATTATTAATAGTTATTAATACTTATATGATAGAACAAACTCAAGCTTATACACTGCATTTCCTCTTAAAAGCCCATGAATTTGTGCTGTGGAAGAAAGAGCACTGGTTTGAAGTCAAAAGATTTGGGTTTGAGTTCTGGCTCAGTGATTAACTTAGTCCTTGCTATGTAACCCTGAGAAAACTTCTTAACTCCTATGATTCTTTGGGATCTCATCTATAAATCACAATCACATGGAATTAATCAGATTTAATAACTCTATAGTTTAATAAGTCTGTAGTTTATCACTGTAAAAGTTTAACAATGTTAGCTACAATAGAATAAAGAATGTCATCAATTTCATGGTGAGTTTCATCTCTAAGCTCCAAATATTTTATGAGAATTTTTTCATTAATCCTTACTTCTAATCACAAGGTAGAGGTAGCTAATTTTTTATCTTTTTCAAGCAACACATATCCAAATATGTCTTTATGCCAACATTATAGAAATGTACTTGAACTCTACATTCTGAAAATAAAATAATAAAAATAGATATAATATTTATTGAGTAGCCATTCTGTACCAGGTAGTGTGCTAGGCACATTCACATATACATTATTATTTCATTATTTTGCAAAACATATGAGGCATGATTTTAAGGCAGTTATTTTTAAAAAATGTGTCCCAACTTCTGAAGAGTAATTGACAGTGCATGTAAGTGTGTTTTGTAAATCAAAATTCAACCATGCAGATATAAAATATTTTCATTAGAGGACATTCAGGAGGAAATGACAGAAAGTAGATTAAAGGGAGGAACTTCTGGTTCAAGATTATAGGCTGAGTACGTGCATTTGTCTTCCCTCCCTCCCAAACCTCCCTAAGAATTGTCTTAATAGATTAAACCCATAATAGTGAAGAAAATGAGAGTGTATCACAGATGGATTCATAATTCCAATAAATTTCCAGAAGATGAAAAGCAGATAGAACAAAACTAAAGAGTTTGCAAACTAGAATAGCTGCAAGAAGAAATTACATTGCAGACTTATAGCCAATAGGAAGCTAGTGTAAGACTGAGAATGGAAGCCCAAAAAATAAGAGCGTTAATCAAAACTCTGTCTAGAGAACAACCAGGTAAGAGGACAAGTGCACCCTCCTGAAAGCAACAGGTAGGACAGCTATAATTCTAGGGGGAAAGAAATATGTCCCTCCTCTAAAAAAAGAATGAATAAAAAACTGCCTAGGGAGAACTAGACCAGTTAGCATTAGAATTCTAGGACACTACTCATTTTGACATAGAGAAGACTCCAAGCTCTTCACTTACTCACACTCATCAAAGTCTGGTAAGGTCTACCTGCACATGTGGAGCTTCTTATCATCCTTTCTCTTTAGGGGACAAGTGCATAACAGAGGAAACCTTATCCACTACCTAGAATCATTTACCTTGTCCTTTAATCCTAAATGAGGATAAACAAGGATCTTCAAACATGTAAGAGTAAAGTAGCAGCCTGAAAAAAACAATATTGAGATAAACAGTGGAACTGACCTCACCTCAAAGGAGATAGAAATATGAGAACTGGTGCATTCATAAATTAAAGATAAGATTCCAGGAAAATTATAATTCAAAGAATAACAAATTCTGAGAAATTAAAGTTTTGATAACTAAAACCTTTATAATTTCCAGGACATAAAACAAAAAAACAGACATGGAAAACAAAAGTAAGAAGACTAGACCTACAAAAGCAATTCAGAAGGCCCAACATCAAGCTAATTGGGATTCTGGAAAATTAATAAAATGGAAGGAAGAAAATTATTAAAGAAATAATAGAAGAAAATTTCTTGGAGCTGAAAGAGATTGTAAGATCCAACAGTGCTGAGCAGCATGGGTTAAAAAAAAAAGGCACATTTACACACATCCTTAAAAATTTTCAAAACACAAAGAGTAATAAGATCTGAAAGTCATTTAGAAAGAGAAAAGTGGTTGACCTTCAAATAGGGTTGCCAGATTTAGATTTTTAAATAAAAATACAGAACTCACAGATTTGCATTTCAAATAAACAATGAAAAGTTTATTAATGTAAGGAAATATTGCACATTGCATGGGACGTACTTATACTAAAAATATCTGTTGATTAAATTTAAATTTAATTTGGCAACCCTATGTTCAAAGCACTAGAATCAGACTTATATCACATATCTCATCAGAAACACTGGAAAACAATGGCACAGTGCCATCAATATTCTAAGGGAAAATTATTTTGAAGACAAATTTAATACCCAAACTGTCAAAGAATATTTACCTCCCATAGATTCATTCTTCAGAAGTTTCCTGAAGCTATATTCCAGCCCAATGAGGGTTAAAATCAAGAGAAGATGCACGATGAAGGATGATGTAATTAACCCAGGAATCCAATGAAAAGAAATCCCAAAATGACAGCTATTTATCAGATCTGGAAAGAAATCAGTTTATATTATAAGAGAAAATGTAGGCTTCAAAAACAATATCTTCAAGAAGTAGAATGATCTGGATCCCAGACAGAGTAGGCAAGAAGCAAGGGGATCATTCATAATATTTTAAGGAAGACACATTTTTATTGTTAACCACCAAAAATAAAAGATAATTGAAAGCTCAAAGCAAAATATACAATGGTGCCAAAATGTTATGATCAGGGCATGAAGCAAAACAAAATATGGCATAATTTTGAAAAGAAGGAATCTAAGAAAAAAAGAAATTATTTAACCTTAACTAGCAACATTTTTCTTCAGATCATCCCAACATTGTGATGTTGGACTAGTGTACTACTTGCCTCACAATTGAATAATTAGTCCCACATTTTGATTCTAAAAGTTAAAAATCCAATAAACATCACTTATATTACTATGACTGTGTTCCATCTATGGAGTTACATCAGTATTTTCCAACTTAAAGATACTGGTGCCAATGTTTGGATGCTGAATGACCATGAATTTGCTGAAAGGGACACAAGAATCAATTTCCATGTAATGTATCATTTTCTGGAGATTAACTATTATATATTAACTAGTACATATTAGTTATATATTTTAAAGTTTTAATAAATACATAGAAGATTTTTAAGACATTTTATGCACAAATTAGCTGCAAATTGAGAAAATACAATATTAAAAGGAGGGTCCCCATGTTCAAAAATATTGGGAACCACTGACCTAAACCAATCTCCCTTTCCTAGCACTTGGTAAAGTATGTAAACAGCAGGTGGCTCAATAAATGCTTATAAATTCAACAGGGGTGATAAAAATCAGGCATCACCATCCCAATAATATGACTGTTCCAAATTCTTCTGGATGTCTCAAAAAATCAGGCTAGGATATCACAGCTAATAGAGTCTGCCTAGGGGTGCATGCTGCTCTGGGATCACTGGCAAGCCACAGCCCAGGGCTCTTCTTGATCCAACCAAAGCAGCAAAACAGCTACACTCATCATCACCTGCTTAAGTCAACTAGTTGGTGCAGTCTATTAAAACCTTTAATCTAGAAATGGGAATGGTCCATTATGTCTAACATTTAGACCACAAGAGAATGCCAATCTCAGCAGGCGTCAGACTCAATTGGTGGACATTTATGGTTATGGGCTTGAGTTCTCATTTTCACCTAATTGACAGCAGCATTTCACTAAAAAAGATACATGAGGTGTCATGGCCAGCCCCAGCTTCTCCCTCCTGCAATTGTGCATGTTGACTCAGATAAGGCAATTAGTCACCAGCCTATGCCTTTTTGCTATAGATACATATCAAGTGACTTGTTCTTATAGAATTGCAATAGCTCTTTGAAACTTGGAGTAGTCAAAGACAGAGTGTAGACACTCTATTAGTTCTTGATACAATATGGTATTTATTCCTTGACCTACATTATGAACTGAACTCTCAGGGACCTTCCAACTGTTTACTTGTGACGAAAAGAAAAATAGAGTACAAGTTCATTTACCCTTAAGGAGAATAAAGATCTTATTAACTTTCTAGGAAAGGTTAATATCCAAGAGACTGAACACCAAGAGAAAATTCATCCATGATTCACTTATTGAGCACCAATACAACACCCAGGAAATAAGAAACATAAAACCCAATCTCTCTCTCATGGAGATTACAACCTAGCAAGAGGGAGTTAAGTTATACATTGCTGCGTGCCCAATGAATGGTACAAACAACAATTGCCTTGGGGTTCCATAGATGCCTGCAAGTAGAGGCAAGAAGATTCCAAAAAGACTTTGGCTATGAAGGATGTTTTTGATTTTGGTTAGCAACAAATGAGAAGGATTCCTAATAAATTTAAAGACAATTCAATTTTTAAAATAAGTAAAGGTTACAAATGGAAATGACAATAAGAAAAATAGTAAGCAAATATTTTCTTTTTAATAAGAAGGAGAGGAATTTCACATGGTGTGAATCATCTGGATAAAACTCAGAATTTTTCAAACATCTCCTTTGAGAAAATCTTTTTCAGGCAGCAAAGAAATTTTATTGCTCAAGTTCTCAGCTTCTGACTCTAAGATGCTAGGAAATGAGTTTACCTTGAGGTGGTGTGCTATTTAATGGCTTTGGCTGTCTTCTGATATAAAAATTTTGAGAAAAATAGAATAACCACTAAAAATTTTAATCTAGTCTTGAAAGGAGATATTGACCCAATATCAGAGATAGGTCCAAAATGTCAAAGCAATATTATTCAAGTTGCCAATAAAATGGAGACTTTCTGACAAACAGGACATGTTGTTAATAGCTAAGTGCTTATCTTTGCTGAGCATCTTCTTTTTCTTTTTTCTTTTGTCTTTCTTTTTTCTAATGGATATAGCTATTTTAGCCTCTTTATTCCAGATGTTAGACCTGTTTGTCAACTGAAAATTGATCTAAGAGTCCCCAGAAGATATATAGGCTAGATGTTAACAGTAATTTTGAAATGATATGAGACTGAGAATATTGGATCAAGTTAGCCTTTTATTTATAAGAGGAAAAAAAAACCAATTAGGAGATGTCCTTACAAAAGGTAAGACCTTCCATAAAAGAGATTTACAGATAAGCACTTCCCAAATGAGCCATAAAGAGGTAATGGTAAAAATAGGAAAGAGGGAAAGGAAAAGAAGGGAAAGGAAGAAGGAAAACGTATCTTGGAGTAAGGCATCCCTGGAGTCGCTTGCCAGCTCTGACACTAATTAGTTGTATGATCTTGAGTAGGTTACATAATTCAGGTCAACCTCACTTTCTTCCTCTATAAAATCAGGTAATGACACCTATCAGACCAGGTTGTCAACATTAGCAAATGAGATGATGCAGATGAAAGCACCCAGTATGGGGCTTGTTTTAGAGCAGGGGCTCGATAAATGTTACTCCCTCACTCTATTTTTTCACCAACGGGGAGGGGGAGATGGTACATTATCAATGTTTCTGGTGAAATCCAAAGGTCTGAATGTGCCAGGATGCTAGAAAGCTGTCATTACCAAGTCTCTGAATTGCCCAGACAGGACTCCTAGGTTTTATTTGTTTCCTGTAGGTTTTAGATGTCTGGTGTTTCTTGTCTTTAAAATAGCGTACTGTCTACCCTGAAAGTTTTAGGGGGCTTTTTCTTTTTCAACTGAGGGCTAGTTCAGGTGTTTCCTAACTTCTTTTCAGGCGTCAACACAAATGAGGTAACCAAAGGTAGGGAGGGACAATCCACTTTCCCCAACTCAGCAGGTGATCTATCCCCTACCTACTTGCTGAGTGTCTTCCTAACTCTCTATTCCTTCTAGAATACTCTACTTGAACTAATGTCAAATTTGAGAAAGCCAGAAGTCAGGCAGAGATACGGGAGACAGATTTTTCATGGAAAGATTTGATTCAGCAGTTCCCACGCTTCTTTTTGCGCCTCTGTAGAATCCTGTAGTGGTCTCTATAATTGTATTCCCACCTTAAAAAAATTACCTGTGTAGGTCTTTCTCCTACACTATACTCTAAGATAAGGCTGTATCTTATTTTCGTTGTAAACTCAGCACTTACCATTATGCTTAACTCATGCTTTTTTTGAATCTTCATTGAATAAGTGCTAGCTTTTTGTTCTTTGAATAATGTATGGGTTCAACAAAGATGTGAATGGTTACAGGCAATAGCTGACATAAGCATACCCAAGTCACATCTTTGCTATAGTTTATGAAATATCTGTCCTCCTAATTAGGCATCCCCAAATAATTTTTTAAAAATAGTAACTATCATTCATCAAACATGCATATATGTAATACATATGCAAAGCATTTATATAGAACTAAATATGTAAGATAAACATTATATACCCATTCTACAGAAGAAGAAACCAAGCCATCAAGAGGTTCGCCAAATTGTCCAAGGTCAAGTAGCTAGTGAGTGACACAACTGGGATTTGAACCAAGGGCTATTTAAATCCAAAACCCGCAGCTCATCCATCTCACACTCTGTACCTAAAAATATGTCTACTCAATAAAAAGGGAAATTATCTTTTCTTCTTTTCTTTAAAGAGAAAAATAATCTTGCAGCATTTGCATTCACAGGTAACAATGAACATTTGAAAAATGATTCACTGTGCAATGAGTTGTGCAGCAATGCCTGCCACAGGGATGAAATCAGTTTGAGAAATGTCAATAGCTATATGATGATTTTCATTCTGGAAGTTCCAAGTATTTGATAGGAAATGTTTTTATTAACTCTGGCTTTTAACTGTGGTGGCAAAGGGGTAACTATTGTTCTAATTTCCTCCCCAGAGACTGATTCTTCTAAAAGGGGATTAGTGAAAGGGGGTATAACATTTAGTGAATACTTCCTATGTGCCAGGAATTATGCCAGGCGCTCTCATACTATCTCTTCACATTATCTCTTTTAATCCTTACAATGACTCTACAAGACTGAAGTTATAATAATCATTTTGCAGTTGAGTAATGAGAGAATCAGAAAGACTTAGTAACTTATTCAATATCATATAGAAAAGAAGTAGGACAGCCAGGTCCTAACACATGCCTATTCAAATGCAAAGCTTTTGGTCTTTCTGCTAAACCACATGGAACTGTTGTGCTAAATATGAAGTTAGTCTAAGCCTTTAACAATGTCCAGGAGTAACAGACTCTTGCTCAATAATATAATTAATAAATATTCATTGGCTCTCTTGCATTCAGAAATGTATTAATAGATAGCACTAGAAGAATTATTGGGGGTTAATTTATGTGAACATCTCCAAATGGGCCCTATATAGGCCCCTTTGAGCACTGGTGTACAAAATGGAGATTTACACTGACTTGTTTCCTATTCTACTTTCTTTTTGTTAACAAACAGCCACCTTTGGAAAATTTGTTTACTCCAAGACTCTAGCTGAAGTTTGGCTGGTGTAACTAGATTATATAAACTTACTTACTGGCTTGCCTATATTGGTGATCTTAATAGAAAGCCAGTGCTCTTTATAGACTATATTTCCTATTCCTGTCAAATCAAAAAATATGGTAAAACTTACACTGCTGCCCATATTAGTCAGGTTTCCATTTACTAATACATTGGGAGGCAATATGATGTAGTGGCTAAAAAAGACTCCAGAGTCTAATCCTTCTTCACCACTCACCACCACAAGATCTTTGGCAAGTTACTTAAATCCTCTTCGCATCAGTTCTTCAAATATAAAATGGGGAAAATAACAGCACACCTAATAAGGATGTGATGATGAACTGAGATAATACAGGCAAAACACTGAGAACATTGATAGCCTTGTTCTCACTTCTTTCTGAAGATCTGTTATGTTCAACAGCAGGGCTAAGCCTTCACTGCAGACTTTTAGTATGCATGTCCCTGCTATTCCATGAATCTCCGAAGCTAGCCAAGGATGTTTCATCAAATTTTTCCGTGACTGAATGTTGTCACATAATGTGCTGAAGTGAGACTGGCTGCCTAACGCAGGCAGTTGGAGGGAGGAAGGAAGGAAAGAAGGAATCAAAGAGTCTGGTTAGCCACCGTTCTTTCCATAATTAGCCCAAACAACAAACTCTCTGTGCAGACCCTACGGGAGGGGTTCCCCAACATTTTTGAAAGAAAGGCTTTATTTTCATTTCTATGAAGTCTTGAAATCATCAAGAATAGGGGACACCAACTCTAAAACACCTCAGCAGAGCTAGGGAGGGAGCATCACTCCTGGCTGTGTTCTATTTCCAAACTGAAAAGCATAATACTTTCTATAGCCTGAAAACTCTCATATATTGAATCAACTTTATAGCCTTTGGTAATGCCTGTTTTAGAGAAGTCTACATGATGACTTTTAAAGATGCCTGGCTCAGAGGAAGGAAAGGAAGAAACTAACACTGGAGATTAACTACTTTCACATATATATCTGCATTTAATCCTTCAAATAGCCCTGCTATAGTTTTGAGGGAAATGATGCTCAGAGGCTTTAGAAACCTGCAGAGGTTACTTCTCTAGTAATATCAGTGCAATAATTTGAATTCAGGACTTTGATAACCTGAACTTAATTATTAGTAAGAGGCCACTTAATTTATTTAACAGATATTTATTGAGTTTTTTCTATGTCAGGAACTTTTTTTCTATGACAGGAGTTTTACTGTGTCAGGAACCACAGTAAATGCTAGATATACAGATATAGAAGAGGAAAAAATAGATGAGTCTTTACTTTCAAAGGAACTAGAGTCCAGTAAGGGAATTAATACATGCAAATGCAT
Organism: Daubentonia madagascariensis; assembly: GCA_023783475.1. Taxonomy (NCBI): domain Eukaryota; kingdom Metazoa; phylum Chordata; class Mammalia; order Primates; family Daubentoniidae; genus Daubentonia; species Daubentonia madagascariensis. The sequence continues at coordinate 33,090,485 of JAKFHU010000978.1, forward strand.
TCCAGAAACATAAGTTATAACCTCCCGGGACAAAAACCAAGGTTTAAGTGAGTTAATCAAGGGTTAAAGGAAGCCTTCTAATTGGATAAGAGTCACACTGGCAGATGAGAGTTATATGCTGAACATTCAGCTTCTGCCATGAAAAGAAAAAGTTGCAAAAAATCTGAGTATTCACAGAGCTGATAGCCTCCCTTCCCTGCACCATCAATTTTAAAAGATAAATACAAAGTTATTTGTAGATTTGCCTCATTTACCAGATTATAAAATCCTGAAGAACAGGGGCTGTTTGAATCTTCTCCAGGGCACAGTATTTTTCAATAATGAGAATTCCTTAAGTGTCTCTTGCATTGGATATGACTGAACTGATCAGAAAGAAGAAATATGTGGTGTTTCTATCTCTAAAAAGCAATGTTCTTCCCTTGTGACAGAAAAATTTACTAGTGACCAAATATAGATGTAGTCCCTTCGCATTGCCCAACAATCTTGTAGTTCTGGTCAACAGATTCTAAACAGATGCAGTATACTTCCTTTGGGGCCAAAATATTTAAGAGCTCATTAACAAACCTTTAGCTGCTCTCTTCCCTTGCCTTGGTGACTAGTGATATTACAGCTGGTGGAGCCTCTATCATCCTGGATCCTTGAATGTCTATATGGAATATAGCCTCCCTCCTACCCCTAATAATGCATGTTGAAAATGATATAACAAAAGTGAAAAATAAACTTTTATGGTTCAGCTATTAAGATTTCAGGGTTAATTTGTTATTGCAGCATAGTCAAGTCCATACTGACTAATATAGCCCTCAATTTCTATTATCAAAGAGACATTATGGATGAGGCTAGCTCTTGACTCTCAGGAGAAACAAATGTTTGGGCTGAATTATCAGGGTCAGAGAAAATAAGCAGTGTCATTTATGAAAAACAGAAACTAAGTAAAATAAACTTTGGCTTGGAATAGACTAATGGTTTTCAAACTGTGTTTATGGAACCCTCTAGGTGTCATAGAAAGGCCTCAGGGGCCACTATTGAGGCTAAGAGGATAGACCAAGAACAGAACTCTGTCCTCACTCCTAAGCACAAAAATTTCCCCTTTTCCTGTGTTTTACATTTGGCTTCCATGGAATATTGTCCAAAAGTTTGCCTTTTAATAATAATGTTTTTAAAAGCTTGGAAATCATTGATAAACCATCAGCACATTCACAAGGGAGAAAAACAGACAAAATAAAAATGAATACAAAATCACAATGATTTTACTGGGTAAAAAAAGGATTGAGGCCAAATATAAATTATAGTCACTTGTCCCAAATTAATTTTCATCTGATTTTCATAAGATACTGTTTTATTCTAACTTTTTAATTCATCTTCCTCTACTTTCAGAGATGAGTTCCTTTTCTCTCTAGTAAATATTTTTAAAGTTTGGTAGTCATCTGCCCTTTGGTGAGTCTCTTCTTAATTATTGTAATTGATATCTTTCTCCAGTCTAATGCAACCGAGGCTACCAAGATACTCTTATTGAGGTATGGCCTGAGGAATGTCTCAGAAAAGCAATGCTCTGCCAATGTGTGAAGCGACCAGAATATCATCACCTTCCAATGAACTGCTCTATTTTTTCCATTTGGATATAGATGAGATGTATTATGTGTTCTAAAGGAATTACTTATGAGCAGTGTGATCTACGAGAAAGAGGCCTGCACTTTGGTTGTTCCTTTGGTATTTATCTAGATTAGATATCATCATCTCTGAATTTTATTTCCCTCATTTGAAAAAATAAAATGGGAGGGAGAAGGTGGGAAGGTGGGAGTAAAAAATAGTGATACTTACCCTGCCCATCCCATAGTATGGCTGTGAGAATCAAAGTCAGAGATGAGAAAGTAACTGTCACAACTAAGTTGTATAAATATGAGCCAAAGGTATTCGTATATTTCAAATTAAAGATCCTTCAGAAATGAATTTATAAAAAGAGATTTTGGTAGGCTGCTGACATTCAGTTTCTTGAATGCAATACTAAGAATGATGTGGCTCCTTCCACAGCTGGAAACCCTGGCCACGTCAAGTGCACAATGGGGCTTTCAGACAACCTTAAGAAAACAGACTGGGCAGATACACAACCTTCCTGCTTTCATTGGGGGAAAATATAAATCAAAAGGGGGTACTTCACTCTTTAATGGTAAGTCATTTCCTCTTCAGTGCTGCTTAGAGTGCCTTGAAGTAACTACTTTCACAGAGGCTGAGAAAAGTAGCATAGACAAGCCAGATAAGCTTTTTATTGCTCTATTGTCCAATTCTCTGAAAACTGGAGGAAATAACAAAAATGGAGACAGACTACTGACTCGATTTCTTTTCTTAATGTTCAAAAGCCAAACTAAAATCTACTCTTTGTAGGCTATCTGATTGTTCTCATGATTCAAGAAGGCCAGAGAAGATTATATGTAGTAGGTGCACAAACACACACATGCACACATACACACACACACCCCCAAACACATTTTGATCTATTACTGTTTAGTCTTTCTCTTTAACTCTTATTTGATATATTCTTGTGTTAATGCTGTCATCTTTGAATTACCTAATTTGCCCATCTCTAAATTTTTGCAAATATTAAAAATATCCTTCTGAGTTTCTACAAGCCTGATATTCAGCAACCGACACCCAGAGAGGCAAATCACTGAGCCTGAGGGTACGTGGAAATCCCAAAATAGAGTCCTGACTCACCAGGCGGCACTTGATCTTTCTACTCTCTACGAAAGAATGCCATTGAAACTTTTCAGCCCACTGACATTGGTTGCACATTCTTTTTATCTGAAAAGTGTCCTTGTTCTAAGTTCTCTTCTAGAAGCCCCACAACCTCACACAATCCCTTCGGTCATTTCCTGTCCCTTATCTAGTGTCTCTGACTCACTTACCCAGGGGAATTTTTTCCAGCAGGTAGAGATAGCTCTGAAAGAAGTCATTGCGAATGGCTTTGTGAAGGATAAAGGACATACTATGTCGACAGAGTTCATCGTCGGTCTTCTGCCAGCGGGATCTAAAGGCAAAATGGGCTCCCAGGTGGGCCATGGTGAAGGGGGATAATAATTATTCCTATAGAGAAAGGAAGCTTGCCTGGCTGTTTCTTTGCATTAGCCTTCTCTTTCTAAATGAACTTGAGACTGTCATTTTAAACCAGTCCCCTGTCCATCTATATCAGGACAGGCCGTCACAGGGGGCTGGGGGGGGCGGGGGCAGCACACATTGGGTGGGGAGGTCAGGCTCTTGGCACATCCCCCCGTCTGTCTGATTGCTTGGGCGACACCACTCCAAGCCAGCAGGTGCTAAGTAAAGATGAAAACAGGCTGAGTGAGATCCTGCTTCATCCAGGAAAAAGCACGCCTCCCTCCTTTAGCTGCCACTTCAAACAGGCACAGAGCACAGCCTGCTAACACCCTGAATATTTGCTTTAATTTGATTCCTAAATTGGAATAGGCTAATTTCCATTTCAAAGAGTTGTGAATATTTTGCAGGAGATCCTGTTCCCTGATTTCCATCACTCCTAGAACACTGAATCCTCAAGTTACAAGGACCCTTCAAAGTCATCTTAGCCACCCACACTCCTTTCATCAGTACAATTTCTCCCAAATCATTTCTTAGAGATGGATATGTGTTTCCCATTTTCAAGGATCTTCAAGAGATGCAATTATTTGAAAGCCTGTTTCGATGTTAAATACCCTTCTCAGTAAGCAAACTCTTCCATCTAGCTTGCTCTAAACAACATCAATTCATGTAAGCCTGTTTCTTCCTCTCTGCCTGTTGTGGACATGATTTTCCTCAGAAGTATGTTTATTTTTCTGTACTGGGTACCTTCTGATTGTCCCTCCAGATCCGCTCTCCACTCCTTCCACATTACTATGTGCCCCTGGAGGCTGATTTATATTGACTACTTCAGTGGACTCCGTTGCCCTCTGGCTTCCAGTTGGGTTCAAGCAACGGATAGTGCCAGGAAGAGACTGGAGGAGGTATTTAATCCCCTGGCACCTTCCCTGTGAAGATGCCATAGGCTGACTTCATCCTTTAAAGTCATAGCTCCTGTCAGGGGTCTTCTTCTATGAATATCCTCTCCTGGTTCTGATCATTTCTCCTTCGTCTTACTGCTTGAGGCCTAGGGGTAGTGATGCGCCAGGCTGTTGTGAGCCCTATTCCTTGTAATTTTTCTATACTTGCCCACATATTTGTAAATAGTCCTTTTATTAAACCAGTTCAAATTCCCAATTTGTGAGTGCCATCTGTTCCCCACAAGGACCATGACTACTGTCTTACTCCTCTAATATTCCTAACAGTAAAATGCATAAGAACTTAATACACTATCAGCCCTACACCATGCTCACCCACTGACCCCCTGAACATACATATGCACATGCATTATTTTAGGCATCTTCCAAGATGGCGCTTGCCATTGTCAATTCAGGCTATTACAATGTATTAACCACAGACTGGGTGGCTTAAACAACACTTATTTCTTCCAGTTCTGGAGGCTGGAAAGTCCAAGGTCAAGGTGCTCACAGATTCTGTGTCTAGTGAGAGTCCTCTTCCTGGTTTGTAAATTGCCCTCTTCTCATCGTATGCTCACATGGCAAAGGGCAGACAGCAAGATCAAGCTTAGTCTTTTCTTATAAGAGCACTAATCCCATTCATATGGGTGCCACCCCCATGACCTAATTACCTCCCAAAGGCCCCACCTCCATCCCATCACACTAGGATTTCAACACAAAAATTTTGAGAGGACACAAACATTCAGTCCATAGCAGTCCCAAAGAATCCCCACCTCCTTTCTGCCTAATATTCACATCTTCCTGTAAATCTTTTTTCCTTGAGTGTGGGCTGAACTTATTGACTCACCTCTAGAGAATCAAATAAAGTGGAAGTGATAGGATGTCCCTTCCAAATTTAGGTTGTAATGAGACGGTCTTGGGCATCTTCTTCCTCTCTCTTACTTGGTTACCCTTCCAGAAGCCAGCTGCCTCTTGTGAGCTGCCCTGTAGAGAGGCCCACATGTCAAGGAACCAAAGTCCTCAATCAAACAGCCCAGGGGGAACTGAATTCTTCCAAAACTCATGCGAGTGAGCTTGAAAGCAAATCCTTCCCCAGTCAACACTTTGGCTGCAACCTGATGAGAGACCCTGAGTTGGCTAAACTACAACTAGGTTACTAACCCACAGAAATTCATTTATTCTTCAAAGCAGCTAACTTTTGGAATAATTTGTTATAATGCAGCAATGGATAACAAATTCACTCATCATCTATGGGCTTTTTTTAAGATGTGGAATCTAACCATGATCTTTCTTTCAGATTCATTTTTGTGTCAATTTTTACCAGGAAAGGAAGTAAGGATTCCATTTGCTTGACTCTGATTTATTTTCCTTCATCTTCTTATGCTTCTATTTTGCCACTTCCCCTCTCCCCAGCTGAAGGCACATCCTTGGTTTCAGGAATTGTCCAGATTGTAATCCAAGTTATCCATTTTCTGCCACCGCAGTTTGTGGCTCATGGATGGATACATCATCCAGGCCCAAGTAAATCAACGCATAGTGTTTCCCTGGTTTCAGTTTTCATTTGGGAGTGGGCATATTATCTAAGTCTGTTATTTGTAATGCCAGCTTGAGTTGGGTTTTCTGTGCTAGCAACATGGAGTTTTGTAAGATACAAATACCATCTGCATCATTTTTACTTAAAAAATTCTTATGAGGATAAAGATAGAGTAGATGATATCAAACAGAACAGAGAAACTTCAGAGATTATTTCATGGTGTTAAGAAGGAAAGTTCTCAACTGGAATTAAACAGATAAGAATGATTTAGAAATTCATTTCCACCACTTATATATGGGGTAACCCCAACAAATTAATTTCTTAATCTCTCTGAGTCTCACTTTCCTCTTTGTAAATATGAAGATGACGATAGTAGTATATACCTTATATGATTGTTGTGAGGATTAAATGAAATACTCCATGTAAAACACCACAGTGACTAGTACACAGTACATGTTCAGTAAGTGCTAGCTATTTTCATGATAATTCTCATAAGAAAGCTTATGATAAGTTATACATCCTCAGGATACTTTAGGTCTATCTAGTTCTTCTTGGGTTATATTCAAGCAATTTTATCACATATCCAGGAGATTATTTCTACTTGTTGCATTTAAGAAGTAAAAAGAAAAGAAATCCAAATGAAATATGCTGTTAGAGTTCATTCAACTGTCCTTCGGGATTTTCTGATGGTGCAGGGAGAACTGAGTAAAAGAAGACAACTACCAAGGGATCCTCCTTTTTCACTTGTAATACTCCATACATCTAACAGGAGGCTTGTTCTTAACCTCAACATCTTGGTAATGTTTTCATAACTCCTCCTATGCTAAACAGGTCAGATGTTTGGTCTTGGGAGAAAGACTGGCAACCCCTGACTCCAGCTACTCAGTATTGCTTATTTGACAATTGATATTGGCAAATTTCTTGGTTTTTACAGACCTAATTTTCCCCTACTGTAAAGTGAACATTAATTATTTATGTTTAGAAAGGATTATTAAGCATCCTAAGATCTCTATATTTCAGACCCATAATACCCGAGTGGGGTGAAAGACTGATTGGTTTATACAAAACGTCTTTGTCAAATTTTGTTTATCTCTGTGGGTCACATTAGATTTTGTGACTGTTTCTCATATTGGTATAGCTTGAACCAGTTTCTGGCTCATTACATTTGTTTCCTTATGCCCATAATTTTTCTCTTACAGCTGAAATGCTCTATTTGCTACCACCTCACACCATTCTTGGCCATATTCATGCTGAGTGAATGAGGTTATGATAGAGATCTCAAATCTACCACAGGCATCCAATTTCCAGGCAGAAAAGGAAAACAATGAATGTAGAAGAAAGAAATACAACCTCAGCAAGAGAAGGTAGAAACTCTGAATTTATCCATCTTGGTTTGCCTTTTCACAGGGGATCCTTTGGCAAGGGGTAACTACTGTCAAAAAACAAATTGTTATAGAGAGAGACTCAGAATGAAGGAAGAAAAAGAAAGGAAACAAAGCTATATAGAAAGCAACCTCATTCAATAGTATGGTAAGCTAAATATTTGGGAAAATCCACTCAAAATAAAATACTTATCAAATTAAAATCTCACAATACATTAAACTGAAATTCAGCAGAAAGGATGAAATTAAGATATTTTCAAACAAAGAGATAATTTACCACTCATTGATGCTCACTGGAAGCATGACAAAGAATCTACTTCAGGAGGAAGGAAATTAATATAGTGTGTTATTAGCACAGGGATAGGGAAAAAGATCCCCGTAAACACAGATGAATCCCAGAAACACAATGTTGTGTGAAAAGCAAATTGCAAAAGTATATTTACTGTATGTTACTAGGCATACAAAGTCTAAACACATATAACACTAAGCAGTATGATTTTAAGGGAAGAGTAAACACAAAGGTCAGAATACTGATCAACCCTGAGAGGGAGAAGATGCATCTGGAATGGAATGCCAGGGGTCTTTGACAGTATTGGCAATGTTTAAATCTTCAGCCAAGCTGTGGGTGCAAGTATATTCATTTTCTTAGTCTTTGTACATTAATGTAGTTGTTTATATGAAAGAGTCATGCAAACAAAGGCAAGTGGACAAACGTCATACACACCAGACCTTCTAGAGCAGTGCTTGGTGAATAAAATGCACAGAAACAGGGTCAGTAGCAGGTACACAGTTTCCTGTTAACTCTTCACTCTAGAGCAGAGCACAGCCAGCTGTCAGGGCTGGGTTTTATATTCTGGGGGAACCCTCTTCACCCTTGAGTTGGGAAGATTTTAAGCTGCATGATTAGGGAAGCAGCCGCTCACATTCTGGCTTGATCAGGGACCAGGACAAAATGACAATATGACATTGCACAACTTTGACTCCAACTTCATTTTTTGATTCAGGGATAACAACAGCCCTTCCCCTGCCATAATCAGAAAGCTATGGTCCTAGTCAAGTGGTTCCAGCTATATGATGTAGTAACCTGCTGTAGGATTTGCCTGATCAGTGTTCATAGCTGGGGTAGCCACAGCTCTACCCCTGGCATACCTGGAGCCTAGGGTCCAAGCCTTGGTTGACTAGGACTGACTGCCTCAAAAACTGGGCCACAGTAGTTTAAATGGAACTTTAAAAGAGGTCAATTTCTTCTCTGGGAGGCCAGCCTTCAGGAGATGTCTTGAGCAAGCTAACCTTTACATCTAGAAATAATTCACAATAATATAAAAATTAATGCTCTGTAAGATGCAAAGTGCTATCATGTTGTCACACCTATAAATCAGAATTTTTTCTCCCCTGTGTAAAATCCTTCAATGGCTCCACATTGCATATCAAATACATGACATGACAGTTTTCTCTTCTGCTGTCCTCTCGCCCTCACAATCTATATACTAGCCTAGGATAGAAATTTGTGAAGGTTGGGGGATTTCATTTCTCAAACTCACTTATTAAAGATTAGGCTCAGAGCCCAGGAGTTTGAGGTTGCGGTGAGCTATGATGACGCAGTTTTTTTCCTCCCTTGAGAACACTTTTCTTCTAAAGAATTGTGGTGCACATGAGTTTCAACTCAGCAAACAATTGAGTCACTCTCTTACATGGTACAGTACTGTGACAGACTCTTAATGAAAAATAAAATGTTATTTTCTTGCAGAGACAATGATATCAACTTGCTGACACTGCCGGTATAATATCAGCTACATGCTTTAAATGATAATACCTATTTACTCTCTATAACAACTCTAGGAGGTCAGTGATATTCCCATTTTACAGATGCAGAAAATGAAGCTTAGCAAGGTTAAGTAATTAGCTCAATGTCACACAGCAAACAAATTGTAGAGTCAGAATTTTAACTTAGTCCTATTTGACTCCAAAGCCCATTCTCCTAAATTCTTCCTGTGTTACAGTGGAAGGAATGTAAGTTCTGGATTCAGAAAGAATTGAATTCAAATACCCACTCAGTTACTTACAGAAAGGAAGGAAAGATTGAGGTGATTGGTTTTCACGTGTTGATGTTAGCATTTTGACAAAACTTGTGCCAACAAGATTATAGAGAGATTTTATTGTTGGATTAATAGAAAATAATTTATTTCTGTACATGAAACACAATTTTTAATTCAATATAACTTTAACAAGAATGAATCTGTTCTGTGTCTAAAGCTGTCCTAAACACTATGAGTAATATGTAGGCTGCTCTCAAAAAATATCTGAACTCACTATATGCTCAGAAATATTTCTTTGTCTCTGTTATTTTCATTGTATACCAGACAGCCCCTAGGTCTATGATGCAGATTTTTAAGACTCTCATGGTACCTTTGAAAATAAAAATTACACTATTATGAAAATTATTGCTTAGGGAATGAATGATTTGGGGGTGTTTAGGGAAATGTTCTAATATTGGATTGTGATGATGGTTGCACAACTTTATAAATTTTCTAAAAACCAATGAATTGTACACTTAAGATGGGTGAATTTTATGGTATGTAAATTATACTTCAATAAAGCTATTAAAAATTTTCATGCAAAATGGAGCTGCCATAATACCATATGCAGATAAGATTAACTAAAGTCAGTATGTTTCACAGTATATGAATAGTAGCATATGAAGCACTTATCAAACACATCGAGGTATTATTGCTGAGAAGTGGTATGATTTTGTGCTATATATTTTGGTTTGATCTTTGAATACTAAGAAAAAACTGCTGTAGTAGTGATAAGAACCCCCATCCCCGCAACCAAACTTCAGTAGGCCCCCCTGAGCCCTCTGCTCTACTAGGCCCAACCTTGAGCTTCCCTCTCTGCCTCTGCAGAGCCCAATTTTGACAGAAATCCTGCTAAGTCACCTTAGAGAGAATCCCACCTCAATATCTGATCGTCCTCGAGATCTGACCAAATTCCTCATCCTCCTCCCTTAGTGTCTGATCATATTGGCCTGCCTTCAGCAAGAATCTTGTCAAGTCCTTTAAGCCACAACCTCCCCTAACCCCTGAAGCTTCCTCTTAGTAAATTTCCATCCACTGACCCCCACCCTGCTCCTTGGCTATAAATTCCCACTTTCTTAGCTATATTTAGAATTGAGCCCAGTTTTATACTGAGGTCTCTTCCCCCCCTATTATAATAGTGCCGAATAAAATCTGTTTTCACTGCTTCAACTTCTATCTGGCTCTGGTTTTCCCTTAACGGTTTTTGGTGCCACAACTCAGATCTAGATTAGAACCAACACTGAACCCTCAGAAAGAACAACCAGTACTCTAGGTGCACACCAACACCCTTGTCTTGAGTCTGCTTGTTCATTTGGGTAGCTGGTGGTGAGTCCAGCTCCAAAATCCAGTGCTCCACATAAATATCCATTAAAGCATAGTTAAGGACAGACTTTGATTCTTAAGATTCTAAGTATACTCTCTGAAGCTGGATTAATGCCCAGGCTTCTGTGTTTGAGATACATACTTGGCTAGAAGTCTTTCTTCCTGGGTCTTTTTTAGGCATGGGGATCCATTCCCTGACTCCTGGGCCTTGCCCTGGGCTGAAAGATTTTTTTCCTGGCTCTTTGTGAGGCCTCTCAGTCCTGTTCTCTCTGTTTTCCTGCTTCTCTCCTGGGGACTTCTCAGACAACTGAAAAGCCCCCTTCTCAAACCTCTGCTGACTATATGCTTCCCGACACTGTCCACTTTCTTTCTCACTGACAAAATTTAACTAAAACTCTGAGCTACAATGACCCCTCTGAGGCTCCTGGGATATTCCCAAATTTATCCAAGAGGAGGTCTAGAGGAAAAAGGAATATTGGCTGCACAACGGTTCACTTATTTTACTTGATATAAAGAAGCCAACAATGGTGAAATATCTCAAACCTCACTCAAACTATTGAGGCTCTTAATGCCTTCAGAAATATTTTTATGATCTAATAAACCTCCTAAAGCCCCACACAGCACCCCCATATTCCCCTCCCAGCTCTCCTTTATTTCCTTCTCTCCCAGAATATCCTCCACCATCTGTGCCTCCAGCCCCTCAAGTCCATGTAACCATGAGGTTCATGGGCCCTCATCTCCTGCAGATGAAGCCAGAGTGAGGCCAGTACCTGTTCCCAAGTGAGGCCAACAGAAGAGATAACATTTAAACCACACCATTACCAAGGACTTTCCTGAGCCCCAAAATGAAAGGGAAAGGTTTACTGAACAATTTAGAATTGTTCTAGGAGCATACTTTCCAGATTCCACAATTTATATCAACTTATCCACCTACTGGGTGGGCCTGGAGATAGCTCCCTTTGGTTTGCAAAAGCCAAATGAACCACCATTTCCAAAGACCTTCAGGGGTCTTATACTACCCCCGACTCCCATCAGAGACTGAGAGAAGTAAGAGAAAAATTACTAGCAACTATCCCTCATATCTATCCTACCAAAATTGATTGATCATGTATCCAGAACTATAAACAACAATGGGACGGCTAACTATTGCTATTGATTAGGAACAGCATGGAAAGAGCATTCAGAGTTGGAACTGACTTCTCAAACAATTTCTGCTCTGGCCACAAACTTTGCAATTTATCTTAGATCAGAGCTCTGTGACACATTTTAGAAAAATAATATTAATTGGCAAAATACAAATATATTTGAGCTCTGGATATTAGCCCAGCATTGTAAAGATAATATTTCAAAAAAATTGGAAAATATCCAATGCAAGCTTATGGCATCACAATTAAATAGTCGGAAAACCTGAAAAATGTAACCCATGATATACTTAAAAATCAAGGGCTCCCATTGATCTGGACACTTGCATCTGTTTAAGGAAAAAAGACACTGGGCTCAGAATTTCCAGCCTTCAAGAGGAGGGGAAAGGCCCAAGTCCACTCCTCACCAGAGAATTATTGACTCTTCTCCAGGGAAGTAAATGTTCAATCCCTCAACTACCACTAAGCTGTAGGGAAAAAACCCTACAAGTTGAAGGGCACCCCCCTGCGCTTCTCATAGGTACTGAGGTAATACATTCTACCCTTAGTACCACCTCATTTCCTGTCCCCCTTCCTCAGAGTCACCAAACTTTGCCAGTGGTGGGTTTAGATAATTTACCTCATGATTTGATTTTATCTCAACCTCTCAATATTTCTACGGGTCTTCTTAAAACTTGACACAACTTCCTTTTCAGCTCCACTATCTCAGTAAACCTGGTAGGAAGCAATCTTCTCATGAATTGGGGTATAAAAATTTACTATGCCCTCAAAGGACTCCTATGGGTCCCTGACTCCTCCTATTCACCTCTATGTTGCCTAACAACTTTGTCTGACTTCCCTGAGTTCCTTTGTCCCCTTCAACCTAGCACTTATTTAACTAAAGATTTAAATAAACTATTAAACAAAATTCCCTCTTTCTTATGGGCAAAACCCTCCACCAATATTGGACCCATATAGGATGTAGAACCCCTCATGGCAGAAATAGATTCTTCTATGTCCCTTCCCAAGATTCCCCAATATCACTTAAAACCAGAAAGGACTTAAAGGAATCTGCCTGATAATCCAAGGTTTACTAAGCAAAAAGTTTCTAGTCCCCACTTCTAATCCATGTAATACTCCCATTTGGTCATTAAAAATCCAGTGGGAAAAAAATCAGTTAGTCTAAGATCTGAGATCTATCAATAAAATTGTCAAACCTAAATCTCCCATGGTGCCTAATCCTAACGCTATCCTGTCTGCTATCCCTTCCGACACCCGATATTTCACAGTCATCCATTTGTGTTCCACATTTTTCAGTCTTCCCTTTCATAAAGAATCTCAATACTTATTTACCTTCAACTAGGACAACTGACAATATACCTGGACTGTTATGCCCCAAGGATACTGAGGCCCTAAATACCAATTTGAGGGACTTAAAATTCCCAAGAGATTCCACTTTAATCTAATATGTAGAGGACCTCCTATGTTCTGACATTTATGACAACTCCCTTTTGGACACTGAACACTTTCTTAAGACATTAGCAAGAAAGAGCCACAAGGTGGCTAGAGACAAAATTCAAATATGCTTACTCAGTCTGATATCTGGGTCACAGTATTTCAACCACAGATAAAACTATCTCCACAGATTGAACCTCAACTATTCAATATTTCCTCCCCTTGAAACAAAATGGCAACTTAGAGGTTGTATGGGGTCTGTGGGATATTGCAGAACATGGATAACTAGTTTCTCTATGATTGCCTCACCCCTCGTTGTCATGACCAGCGAGTCAGCCCCAGACCCAGTAGTCTGGGACCCACTATCCAAAGATGCTTTCAAGAACCTTAAGTGCTCTCTACTTTCACACCCTACTCTTGGATTTCCCAATTACTCCTTGCCTTTTTCCTTGATTTTGCAAGGACAGGATCATGCCCTTGGAGTATTATCCCAGAAGCATAATGAACACCAAAGACCTCTGGGATATCATAGTTTGGCCTTAAACACAATAGCTAAAGCATATCCCCCTTGCCTATGAGCCATGGCCACAAATGCCAAACTTGCCCAAGCTAGTTCGATTTAGTATTAGGTTACCCACTTGACATACATGTTTCTCATGCTGTGTGGACCCTATTGCTTAATGAAAACACTCAAGACTTTTCCGTGTCTTGACTTACCTCTTATGAGATTTTACTACTCTCTCTCTCACAACACCACGCATCACTGTCAAAACCTTAAGCTACCTGTCTTTCTTTACCCACTGACGGGACACCCCATGATTGTGTTGCTAACCCTAAATCATTATCTTGTCCTAGACTAGATTTATCAGAAAAAAAACCCTCCTCCAAGTTGACCTCATTCTTTTTGTCAATGGTTCATATCTTCAGAGGGAGCCTGGGACCTTCTAGACTGGATATACCATCACTGATCAACATAAACCTCTTGAATATCAAGCCCTGCCAAATATTAAATCAACCCAGGTGGCCAAGTTAATTGCTCTTACTTGGGCTTGCACAGGAGCAGAGGGAAGGAAGATTAACATTTATACTGATAGCTACTATGCCTTTGGAGTAGTACCTGATTTCAATATGTTATGGAAACAGAGAGGATTCATGACAACAGCTGACAGACCAGTCAAAAATGGACCCCAAATAACAGAACTTCTAGAGGCATCGTTATTACCCCAGCAGATCACTATAGTTGAAATTGAGCAACAGCACAAAAAACTCAGACGAGGCCTGCGGAAATAAATTACTTGATAAACATGCTAAATTAGCAATCTCTTCCCCAGCCACCCAAGAAATCCAAGTGGTTTCTAATCTTTGGGATTATGTCCCCTGGGTTCCATTTCAAGGCTCTAGACCCCTGATGGGACTGTTTGCTCTCCCTTGAGGGAGACAAATTCTTTAGGGTGATTCCTAAGAAAATAGCAAAAGAGATGTCCGTGGCCCAAATAACAGCTTGTGACTCAGAAAGAATTAGATGGGAAAAAGTCAGATGTTCAATACACTCAGATGAACTCTGGAAACACCAAGGTGGCTGCTTGGTAGTTCCTAAGTCTATCTCTCATGTCATTGTGTATAGTTTAGACAGAATGACTCATCATGAAAAGGACAAAATGTGGGATATATTAAACAAACAGTGGTTTGGATCCTTTAGCTTTTATTTGAACAAAGCAGTTGCCACTTACCTCATCTGCCGGAAACGTAACCCTAGAAGATCTGTACAGGCGGAGCAAGGAAAGGAAACAGCTCCCTCCAGACCCTTTCTTTATGGCAAACAGATTTTATCCAATTACCAAAACCACCAAGCTACCAATATGTACTCACTTGAATCTGCATGTTTTCTAAATGGTTAGAGGCTTTCCCCTGCCAAAATGCCTCAGCAACATCAGTTGCCAAAGTTTTCCTAGAATGAATTTTTGCCACTTGGGTTATCCCCTCTCCCAACTCTAGTGATATACATCATATTGCATTAACAAAATTATATAGGAAATTGGAAAACGGTCAAAGATTCCACTGATCTTACCATCCTCAATCACCAGGCACCATAGAAAGAGTCAGCAGCATCCTCAAGACCTAACTTGCTAACCTATCTGAAAAATTGGACTTACCGTGGCCATGAATGCTGCCCATTGCT
Organism: Daubentonia madagascariensis; assembly: GCA_023783475.1. Classification (NCBI taxonomy): domain Eukaryota; kingdom Metazoa; phylum Chordata; class Mammalia; order Primates; family Daubentoniidae; genus Daubentonia; species Daubentonia madagascariensis. Next base: position 33,105,576 of record JAKFHU010000978.1, read on the forward strand.
CTTATGACTCTCAGATCTTTACCCCTATCATCACATAAGGTATCCACTTTTGAAATTATCACAGGAAAACCCATGAGGAAGCTTTATGTATCTCAGGTAGTGGAGGAGTCTAACTTGACTCAATCTGACATCTTTAGCTACTGTCAAGGGTTAATAAAATATGCTCAATCTTATAACCAATAAGCAAAGGCTGCCTTTCCTTTAGAACTTCCTGATTGTACCTTAATATGACTTATAAGTAAATGATCTGGTATTCTGGAAACACCGCCATCAGAAAACTAATCTTGAACCCAGATGGAAGTGACTTTATGCTGTTTTACTTATTGCTAACACTGCTGTCAAATTACCGGGTGTTCAATTTTGAGTTCATGTTTCACGGCTAAAGAAATAAAAGTTATTCAGACTAGAAAAGTATTTCGACTGGAGACCTCAAACTGAGGCAGCTCTACTGAGAGTCTCCAGAAGCAAGCACAGGTTGTTTAGAGGAAAGAAGAATGCCTTTTCTTTCCTTGGACAAAAGGAGGGACTGACAAGGCACCCCCCTTTACCCACTTCAGTAGGCTCCTCTGAGCCCTCCGCTCAACAAGACCCAACCTTGGGCTTCCCTCTCTCACTCTGTAGAATCCACTTTTAACAGGAATCCTGCTAAGCAAGTTTAGAGAAAATCCTTACCCTCAATATCTGGTTACCTTCAATATCTAACCAAATTCCTTCTCATCCTCTCTTGCTATCTGGTCATGCTGGCCTGTCTCCAGCAAGAATCCTATCAAGTCATTTGAGACAGAATCTCCTCTTACCCTTGATACTTCCTCTAATTAATCACCTTCTCCTTGCCCCACCCTGCTCCTTGGCTATAAATTCCCATCTACCCAGCTATATTTGGAATTGAGCTATCCTGGGATCTCTTTCCCTCTACTGCAATAGTGCTGAATAAAATCTGCTTTTACCTCCTTAACTGTTGTTAGCTCTGGGTTTTTTTTGACAGTAGTCTGTCTTAAGAATCTTCAGGGGTGAATTGCTACCTTAGCTAAAATCTACTCAACATTTTCATTAGTGACCTTATGGAGATAAAGACCAAAAATTTCTATAATTGGTGGCTAAAACAAGGCTGAAGTAAAAGTAATATGTTGATAACTGAATCGGGATTCCCCAACCTACTACCCAGGGAGCCAGATTTAGAAGGCAAAATAATGCCAAAATCAGCAAAATTACATTTAAGATAAAATCATCAATGTATATTTCTGTATATAGGTTTTGGTAAATATTGATGTTGAGAAGACAAGTGGGTAATTCTTGCCTAATAAACTTAATGAGCATTTGTGCTAAAAAGGGCATTTAAGCAGACTTTAAGCTTAGAATGAAAGAAGATTGTGAAGAGCAGAGCAAACAGGCCTCAGCGAGAGACTCGCACAAACCACCAGGCCTCACTCCACCCCACACTGATCTGACCACACACATAGTGTTTGCCTGCCTCTTTATCCTATTTTGTTTGAGAAATAGGCACCCGATCAAGCACTATACTGCATCCCCTTGCTAGACCTCTTAGAAACCTTGGGAAGCCATTTGTCTATGCTCAGTAAAATTGTATTTTAGCCGTGCTTTGTAGAGTTCAAATTGGTAAATCCACTTTTTATTTCCAATACTTGGTATTCTGTCATTATTTATTCTAGTCAAGAGAGTTGCCTATAAAATAGAAAAAAACTATAATATTATCAGTAAAGTAGCAAAAAAAGTCTTATTTTAGCTAATAAAAAAGTCACATTTTCTATCTCAAATTATTTCCATGAGACTCTTCTGTGGGAGGAAAAGAGAAATACTTTCAATTTTGCAAGCTGCCCCAGGCTCTGGGAAACCAGACATGAAATAGTTGAGATGGCCAAAGGTTGTCACTGGGGACTAGGGATTAGAACCTGGTCAAAGCAGCAAATAAAAAAAATTTAAAAAGCTCTTAAAAGAATTTGACAAGGGAAGCTTAAATCTTATTTTAAAGGGTTGAGTTATACTAAGCCTTGAAAAATTCAATTCTCTGGAGGACTATATCTCACTAAGAAAGCTCCACGTAAGTTTATCATGTATCCAACACCTAGACATTGGGCCTTGGAGACCACTAGGATAATATTTCCTCTGGATTAGCACTGAAGCTTGGAAGTGACATTTGTACGAGGCATACTTTAAACTCTAGGGCTTTTCCTATTATAAAATGATAATTCTGAGGGGAAAAAAAGTGCTTACTGCAGAAGGAAGTTGCCATGATTTATATGTCTTGGAAAATCTTCCTTTTTCACACAGAATAACTTATCAGACCAAGTATGTTTTGTGTTTCCTTTTGTTTTTAATTATAGTTGTCTTTCAATTGATATTAAGGGTTGGGCATATTTGTTTTAGTGTGTTTTTATTTTTTCTGTTCCACCATGTACCCAAATGAATGATTATATAAATTCTGGTGACACCAGCAATTAAATTGCACATGTAGCACAAACACATTATTAGAAAATGCCAACCTTAGGCCAGGGTAACCTCTGATGCTTTACTGACTACTCCTTGTCTGCACAGACTCGGTGGGGCACTCTCGAGATCTGGCTCTCAGGCTCTGGATCTCTGATGAAAGCCAGACATTAATGAAGTGAGGCTGAAAAGCTGTCCCTCGTTTACTTTCGGTGTATCTATCAAGATCTCTGGCTCACTGTGAAATTTCCTATCATTGCAGTTATAAAGGTTACTTCAGATGAATTAAATATCTAGTGACAGCCAAAGTCATAAACTACTTGACTCCCTTGGGTCATTTTTTCAGGCTAATTTTAATAGTACTTTGGCAGGCATGTGTGTTTTGTGCAGTTGTGAACATTGGCTGGTTTGGGGGACATAATTTAAAATAGTGCATCTCTATATTTGCATTTATATGCATCCATCCAGGGTATCTGGAGAGTAAACATGACAGACTTGCAATTGAAGCCAAATGAAGCCTACTAACTTTTGTTCCAGTTCATAACTGCAGGCTGGGATTCCTAATTGACTCATCTCTTCTACAAGTCTGTGAAACCTGCCAGTAGCAGAACTGGGTAACAGATTGTGGCTGGATCACAGCAAATCCATCACCTCTGGTAGAAAAATAACTCCTAGATTTATTGAGTAGATCAGTAGAATGATCATTATATGGAGAATTCATCCTTCTCAAAAGTAAAATGGATCTTGAAACATAAGCCAAGTATCAGAAGGCAATAATTTTTTATACTTCTATATATTCCATAGAATAAAGATTAGAAACCTGGTATAAAAAAATTTCTGGCTTCATTTTTCTGATCCACTCAGTCCTCACCTTGCTGTTTCTTTTTGCTATCATTTATTTCTTGTTCCCATCCTCATCTCCTACATTTCTTTTACTTGGACCCCGAAAGTTTTTATTGAGACCTAAAAGTCATAGTTCTTAAGTTGTATGAAAGTTCTGCACATACCCAGAGCAGTTTTACTAAATTTTACAAAAGTTTAGGACATACACGTTTTTAGGAAACAGTAAATAAAAATTGGTAATATTATAATAAAAATAATAACTTCTTAGAGTTAAGCAACTCTGAAACCACTCTGAAAATCAGCATTAACCAATGTTACTCAAGAATAAGATTAATATTCTAATACTGTGATTGAAATAAAAATTCCAGATTCAAAGAACCACACGAGGCAGTCATTAAGAACAAGAGGAAGACCAATAGAAGAGTAGGTATGCAGATCAGCTAGGACTTTATAGAATTTAGTGCATAGCATCTGAGGGAGAGGAAGCAAACCCTAAAGCTTAGAACACTAACAGGGGAATTATTAACAGTTAACAGTTAAGCACCAATTAAGAATTGGTGCTTGGATTAGATCTAATATATAATGAAAGTTGATACCTAAATAGACTGTTTTACACTTATGCATTCATTAAAATATAGTTTTTAGCCCAGGAGTTCAACTCTGCAGTGAACTATGATCATGCCACTGCACTCTAGCCTGGGTGAAAAAGCAAGACTCTTTCTTTAAAAAAAAAAAAGTTTTTGATTACCTTTCATGATCCATGTACTATACTAGGCAGTAGGGGTCAAACTGAGAATAAAAGTAGCCATGATCCCTCATCCTCATGAAGCTTACAGTCTAGAGGGAGCAATAGACATTAGCCAGATGACACACGCATGTGTAAGTATGCGTCTCTACAATGAGTGCTAAGAAGGAGAGGCACACAATGCTAGGAGAGCCTATGAAAGGTGGATATGATTTAGTCAGAGAAAACTGCCCTGAGAAATTGACCCTTGAACTAAGATCTGAGAAATAAGCAGGAATTAACTAGAAGTACAATTGGAGGGAGAGAAGGCTACTCCCCATTAAAGTAAATTTGACAGTGTTGTTGTTTTTTTAAAGGTAATTTATTAATTTAATGGATGGCTGTTAAGACTAGGATGAAAAGTTATTAGAAAAGGCAGTATAAATGGGCAGGCGTGTTTTTTAAAACATGTTTTCTCCCCAAAAAATCAAAGGGCCTGGCTCAAGCCCATTGCCTGGCTCTATTTCCAGACTCTTTCCCCCCTTCCCCACACCCTTGCACCTTGTTAGAATATGGATTTGCTCCTGGAGTTAATTAAGCCAAGAAAGAAAGAGAAAGAGAGACACAGAGAGAGAGAGAAGAGCATTCCAAGAAGAGAGACTAGTTTATGCAAAGACCCTGTGGCTTAGGCAAGAAGCAATCCATGCAGAGCTTTATAGACCATATCAAAGAATTCCGCCTTCATTCTAAAAACATAGAAAGCCATTTGGGGTATCTCAAGCAAAGAGGAAAAGGGGTGGAGATGGAGCTGACATCACCACGTTTACATTTTGGAAACAGTACTCCATCTACAATGTGGAAAACAGATGGAGACAGTAAAATGATGAAAAGTTTGATTGTGGCAGTAACCTTTGCATTCAGAAATGTTGCTATAATGAAGTGTCTCTGTCATATCATATGGAGGAAGGATATAACAATCACTTTGCAATTTATTCATTGAAACATTTATTGTGCACTATGTACCATTTTAAGTACTGAGGCTATATTCATGACAAAATAGACAAAGATCTCTGCCCTCCAAGAGTTTACATAATAGACAAAATATAAACGTAAACAATACAGTTCGTTAAAAGCTAAGTACCCTGTATTAAAGAAAAAGAAAAAGTAGATCAGGATAAGAGGAAATTGGAGTGAGAAGAGAAGATGGCACGTAGTTTTAAACAGGGTAATCAGGGGAGTCCTCCTGAGAAGGTATGTTTTAAGCAAAGACTTGAAAGAAGTGAAGGTGTCTGCCTTTCATATGCCTCAGTGAAGAGCCTTTTGGCCAAGGAGCAGCCAGTGCAAAGTCTCTAAGGTCGAAGCATATCCGGCATGGTCATGGGGCAGCTGGGAGGCCAGTGTATCCAGAGCAGAGTAAGAATCAGGGAGGGAAGTGGAGATGAGACCAGATAAGTAACAGGGCCCACAGCACAGAGGGCCTTTAAAGTCATTCTAAGGACATGAGAGGTATTATAAGTGAGGTGGGGAGTCATTGGAAGGCTCTGAGTAGAGTAGTGACATGATCTGACTTCTTTTTAAAAATGATCACCCTGGTGCTGTGTTGAAAATGGACTACAGCAAAGCAGAAATGGAAATAGGGAGACCAGTTAGGTTTCTGCAGTAATGCATGAGAGAAATGATGATGGTTCAGACCATCATCCCTGCACTTCCAAAAGACAACAGTGGCAGATAGAAGACGATAGAGGAAGATTTTCAAAATTCTGAAAAAAAATTGTTTAAATACTAAAATGCTAATACTCAGCCAAACTATCAATTGTGAAGTATAAGAAGTATAATGGCATTTTTGACAACAAGAAGGCACCAAAAATTACCCCCTGTACACCATCTCAGAGGAAGATCCTGAAGAATGTGTTATACCAAAACAAGAGTGCAAACCAAGAGGAAGAGAAGTGAGAATGTAAATTCCAAATGAGACAAAATCTTTGCAATTTTGTTTGAATGAAGAACACAACAGGATCATGGATGTTTTTCATTCATAATCCTTTTCTAACTCAACAAACTAGCCTCAGAAGTATTTATAATTTTTCACCAAAAAAGTGTCCATTTGAATATTACTGCCAGGGCAACAAATTATTAAGACAGACAAACAGTTGGATTTGCAGATTTTAGAAGTCATCTATTATATTTCATAGGACGTAGCAACAAACTGTTATGTCTAAATGTCCAGAAGATTCCTTTGTACCAATAATACTTCTAAGAACAGTTTTAAACAAATAACATATTAGGCAAATATATATTTTACACAAATCTTAAGCCTGGACAGGAGAGAAAAATTCCTTTTCTAAACTTTTCAAATCATCACTTTATCAGGGTGTTTTATGATGCAAAAAAGTGTCTGCTTTATGCAATTGTAAATAATGAAGGAACATTTTCTCTTGCTTTTTCTCAGATTTTTCTCACCAGCTGTTAGGAAGACCTGAAATGTTCAAGGCTAAAAATTGGAATTCCATAAGTCAGCACTGAGAATAAAATTAGCCCAAAGCTTATGCTATGAAATTAAAGGGAAGAATGTGATTATTCAAAAATGAACTATGGAGCATGTAGTATTTTGAATCTACAGGATCTAGGAAAATAGGGAATCCATCTTAAAGAAAGGGAAAAAAAAACCCAGGATGTTAGTGAAAAGAAACCTCCATAATGGCAGCATGTAGCATTTCTAGAAAATCACCAGTCCAGTTTGGAGTAAAAGGATGGAAGTCTCTAGGAGGAACCACATAGATTACCCACTATGGCGAATACAGTGGGAAGAGATTAACAGAGTGTAGGGATGAACTTGTGATAGATACATAGAAAATTAAGGAACTAAAAGGAGATATTTATTGATTCCAGAGAAAACCAAAAGTTATAAAATAATAAAAAATATAATTTTTATAACTACATAGTACAGCTATAAATATGATGTATATAATCATACTGTTACAAATATTGAACATGAATTTAACAAAATTATGATATAACATCTTGAAAAAATGGGAGAAGTGAAGTGAGGATAGGAGGCAGGGGTGCAAGAAACCCGAATCTTTATTTGCCACCACAAGGACATCAATAGAACCTATATTTTATCAATACAACTATATTTTGTCAACATCTATTGACAAGGATGGTAATAGAACCTAAAACTGCAAAACACCTAGAAATAGCGGTAGAAGCCTGTTATTTATTAATAGGAATAAGCTGGTAAATGCAGGGGAAAAAAAGGGCTAAAAGAGTTGCTTGCAGAGGGCAACTCTTAGAAATGTGGTGGGTGGGGTGGGGCAGGGGACCAATGAACCAATTGATCACCATTTTCTCTACCATTGGAAGCCGTCTGAGCTCAGGGTCTAAGACAGCAGAGGCAATATAAGGGCTGTGCAGAGGCAGCTGTACAGTTCACCAATGTGACAAAGATACTTAGCATTGGAGAGGAAATTAATAGAGTAGGTTGGGCAGAAACTTGATGACCTTACTTCTATTCCTTTTCCATGAGGATTCAGGGAAATATGCAGGTTGGAAACAAGGCAGGATCAGGGGCAGACAATGCCTTTTCCAGGTGTAGGCAAGTATTTTTTAGGCTCCAAGGCATTCTTTGTTTTACTGGTGACCTACCTCTTTGACTCTACACAGTACTTGGCTGGAAACCAAGGACCAAATCAATAGACTTTTTCATCCTCCCTGGTGTTGACCTATGGAGTTTCTGATCTCAGCTGAACAATTTACCTCAGTTGTCCTGTGTTCTGATTTTCTTTGGTCCTCTCTTTGCCTTGACAACTTGCCTCTCATCTTTAATGTTCCTAACTTGGGCCCAGAAACCTGATCTGATTCTCTGCATTCTTGATTTTCTTCCAGTTTGCTGCATCTGTTACCTGTTTCTCAGGCCAGCCTGGTAACCTAACCTTGATCTTTGGTTGCCCCATTTGATGGAGGAGTTGGTTTAGTACTCATGACACTATTTCTGATTAACGCTGCCATATGGTCCATCTTTTTCTCCTGACAGTGGTGTTACTGTGCCAGTATTGGCCCGCTACTGCTTAAAAGTGGTAGTAGCAAAACCACGTTTATGTAGCTAAACTATAGGACTAGATAGGTTAGATCAAGTGCTGACGTTAAAGAAATTAACATGTGCTCTTGGCATAAGAAGATCAGAGTTGGGGACCCTTAGACCCAAACAGAACCCTTCTTTGGTTCCTTGCTCCTCTACTCCATAGTCAGTGGGAAGATTTCCAGAGAAGGAAAGGAGTCCAAAGAAAAGGTTGGAAAGGTCATATAGAGACTTCAGCTCTCAAAGCAATTTCCTGAGTTTACCTTAGGGTTAGAAAGCATAACTCTCAGGGCTCCCACAGTGCCTATAAACCTAACTTTATGTTGGAATTTTAAAAACAAAGAATATTTAGGCCTCTGGACAGTTCACACCCTCTTTAAATATCATCACCACCACAAAGTGGAATAGTTTTTGCCTGATTAAATTTCAGTAGATTAATATTGACACACTCATATTTGACTTTAGGGATCCTTTGTTGGCTCTCTTTGCTCCATTTTGTTCAATAACCTCTAAGCAAATTAAGATAAGACCAAGAAAAAAAAGAAGAAAAATGAAAAAAAAAAACAAAGAAGCAAATTCATCACACACTGGATGCAGGAGAAGGAGACTTGCATAATTCCCTGTTCCCTCTTAGAGAGCCCTTCTCATTCCTTCTTGGGAAAACAACAGGGAAGGGACCAAAAAGGAGTGAACACAAGAGTTACCACTTATTGAGTATCCACTAGGTGCTAAGTCTTTGTACACATTCATTCAAATATTAATAATTCTTATACCAACCCAATGAGATGGATGATATTATCTCCATTTAATGAGTGAGGAAAGTGGGATTCTGAGCCATTAAGTAATTTGTCCAAAGTCATTCAGCTACTAATTGAGAAGATGGGACAGAAAACAAAGGCTGTATAATGGCAGAGACCATGGTCCTAACTTCAAAGACATATGAGCTTCCCAGCGACAATGGGAATGGAAGGAGATCGTAATTCCTACAAACTGTTAGTGGGACCACTAGGATTTAGATTATACTGTTCAAATCCAAAAAGAAATTATTTCCTGTCTTTTATCATTCAGACGGGAACCCAGAACGTCTCCCAGGAAATAAAGTGAGAATTTTTAATTTAATTCAACAAATATTTTCTTGAGTGCCTACTAATACTAGGTTCTGCCCTACAGTTTGTGATATATAACAGTGAGTTAGACAGACATAATGTCTGCCTTCAAGAAAGCTGTGGACATTTTAAAAGTAAAGGTAACTTATAAACAGGGGAGGGGAGCAAAAAGCTGTGGAAGGAAAAAGCAAGGGCATTTTCTGATCTAGAAATTCAGGAAAGCCCTTATTTAGGAAATAAAGGTTGAGCTAAAATTTAAATGGTAACTATGAATTAGCTAAGTAAAGGCTTTATTCTGATTTCAGAAGGTAACTTGATGAACTAAAATCAAAGAGTGACAAGCTTCTCTCAAGAGGCAGCACACACGACTGTTTCACCCTTGACAGAGCAGCCAGAAGGGAAAGCAGTTACCATAGCCACGGTAAGAAGAAAATAGCTGAACTTTTAATGAATGTCAACAGGCTGCATGTGGGATGGTGTGACAGTATAGGATCCTGAGAGCCCTAGATACAAAGAGAGTCAGCAGCATTCCTCAACTCTTTCATGGTGCTTAACTCAGAGCTCATGGAAAAGATTGAGAACAGGGCAAGAAAATTGAGAGCTTCGCCTGCTAAATCACAGGTATGTGGGGCGCCTGAGCCCCAGGACAGAGCGGGAGAACCGAGAGAAACCCCTCCGTGCTCTGGACCCTGCAGTGAGTAAGACGGCAGTTGTCTGCCATTGGGGAAGGAAGAGGAGAGCTAAGAATGTCTCTTCTGAGGCTTTTGCAAGCAGTGGTTGCTTGAGTCCAAGGACAGAAACAGAAAACCAAGTGGAATCCAGATCCCTCTCTCCCACCCCACATACATTCCAAGCCTAGCACCAAGTACTAGGTAACAGCAGTCTGCTACCAAAGGAAGTGAGGGAGCACTGACAGAAGACTATCTTACTAAATTCTGAGTCCAGAGCAGGAGAATTGAGACATACGCCTGGCACCACAGGTCTTTCCGGAAGTACAGGACAGCAATAGTCCACCGCTAGAAAAATGTAACGCTAGCCTATGGTGCCCTGAACAGAATTAAAGCAATCACAAAACGCAGAGCCAACTCAATTACAAACTAGTTTAATTCAACCCTATAACTGATGACTCACAGAAGAGAAATGCTCTTTTCAGAAAGTGAATATTATTTACCTCTTTACTTACTATACTTTACTCAGAGTATCCTGCATTCAATCAAAATTGAGATTTGTTCAAAAAACAAGAAAATATGACCCATTATGGAATGATAAGATGAAATAAATCCAGAGATAGCCTAGATTTTAGAATGATCAGACAGGGACTTTAAAATAATTATGAAAAAAAGTGTCTTAAAAAGCTAATGAAAAAATGGACAACCTATGTGAACAGATGGGGAATTTTAAGAGAGATAAATATTATATCAAAGAGTCAAATGGAAAATCTAATAAAAAATGAAATAAAAAACATGATATTGGAGATAGAGAATATTTTCAATAAGTATATCAGCAAATTGGACACAGCAGAGAAAAGAAACATTGAACAAACCCCAGAAGGATGTAATGGTGAATTTTAGCAAATATTTAAAGAAGAAATAATACTAATATTATACAAATACTTCAAAAATAGAGGAAAAGGGAACACTTGACAACTAATTTCACGAGGCTAGTATTATCCTGATATTAAAACCAAAGAAAAGAAAAAAGAAAACTGCAGACTAATATATTAATACATGCATAATTACATCATCTATAAATAAAGACAACTTTACTTTTTTCCAATTTCTATGATTATTTTTCTTTTGTTTTATTGTACAAAGTAAGATCTGCAGTATAAATTTCAACTGAAAGGATTAGCATGGATATCTTTGTTTTGTTCTCAATCCTAGGGAGAAGGCATTCATTGTTAAATATAATATTAACTGCAAATATTTTGTAGATGCTTTTTATAAGGTTGCAGAACTTTCCCTCTAGTATTTCCTTGGTGAAAGTTTCAATCACAAATATGTGAAATGAGTTTCTTTGCTTCTATTGAAATGATCTTAAGATTTTCTTCCTCAATTAGATAATGTGGTGAGTTATTTTGAATAATTTTCAAATGTTAAATAAACTTTGTATTCTGATGCCAAATCCAATTGGTTATGGTATGTTATGCTTTTTTATGTATTGCTGGATTCAATTTGCCAACATTTTATTAAGGATTTTTGCACCTATGTTCATAAAGTATTATGTTATTAAGTATGAAATGTCCGATTTCCTTAAGTACTAAGTTTGACAGTTGATATCTCTGACATTTCACTTTGACACTTCTTATTTTATTTTTATTGTGAAGGTACATCCTCAGTCTTTCAAATGCACATTTTGGCTTGTGATTATCTTTCAAATTTTTTTTGAGAGCAAATTTTTTAAAACCATGGATAAGTCAAAAATTCATGTTATTTTCGAATATGAGTTCAGTCATGGAACCAATGCAGCACACACAGCTCGAAATATTTTTTTAAAACTCCTAAGGTATCTATAATAAAACTACTAAAATTAATAAGTGATTTTTAACAATATATGGTACAAAGTCACTATACAAAACTCAATTGCATTTATATATAGTAGCAATTAGCAATTTAAAAAAATGTTAACAGTACCATTTACAATAGCATCAAAGAACATAAAATTCTTAGGGATAAATTTAACAAAAGATGCACAACACCCCTTCATTAAAAAATATAAAACATTGCTGAAAGAAATTAAAATATACATAAATAAAAGAACCAATAATAAATACATCAAAACTGTCAATCCATTCCCTCCACCCCTGCCATATTGATCTAGATTCAATACAATCTCAATCAAAATCCCAACAAGCTTTTTATGTATATCAATAAGGTGATTATAACATATACATGAAAATTAAAGGACCTAAAATAGCCAAAACAATCTTGAAAACAAAGAACAATATTGGAGGACTCATATTAGCTGATTTCAAAACTTTTTTTTAAGCTACAGTAATCAAGACAGTGTGCTATTGGTAAAAGGGTAGAAAATGGAACAAAATAGAGTCCTGAAATAGACCCGCATGTGTATGATCAAATGATTTTTGAAAGTGCATCAAAATAATTAAATTGGGAATGGAAAATCTCTTCAACAAATGGTACTAGAATAACTGGATTCTATATTTAAAAAATGAACCTTGACCCCCTATCTCATACCATGCACAAAAATTAATATGAGGTACATAATAGAACTACCTGTAAAAGCAAAAACCACAAAGTTTCTAGAAAAAAAACCATAGGAAATTATCTTTATGACCTTTGTAGGCAAAGATTATTCAGAGTGGACAAAGAAAGCATGAATTACAAAGGGAAAAATTAGTAAATCAGGATTCATCAAATTTTAAAAGTCTTACGCTCATTGAAAGATTTCAATAAGTAAATGAAAAGGCAAGCCATACAGTGGGGGAAAATATTCATATATATCTGCAAAGGAATTACATCCAGAATATGTAAAAAACACAATTCAATGATAAAATGAAAACAACCCAGCAAGAAATGGTCAAAAGACTTGAAAAACACTTAACAGAAGAAGATACAAGTGGTATATAAGCACATGGGAAAGTCCTCAAGATCATTAGTTATTAGGGAAAGACAAATTAAAATCACAATGAAATTGTGGTTCTTACATAAGAATAACTAAAATAAAAACAATTTATAACATCAGATGTTGGAGAGGATGAGGAGCAAGTGGAAGTCTAATATATTGATTTTGGGAATGTAAAATGGTATAATCTCTTCAGAAAACTGGCAGTTTCTTAAAAGGTTAAATATGCATCAACCATGTAACACATTAATTCTACTCCTGTGTATTTAACCAAGAAAAATAAAAGCATTTGTCCACAAAAGCTCTTGTTTATATCAGTTCTATTCCTAATAGCCATAAAATGGATATGGTATATTCAAAGGATTACTATTCAGCAATAAAAAAGGGACAAAGTAATGATACATGCAACAACATGGATAACTTTCACATTTTTCTGTGTGAAAGAACAGACACAAAAAGTACATGCCCTGATTCTACTTATAAGAAATTCTAGGATAGACAAAATTAAGTTATAGTGGTAGAAATCAGATCAGTGATTTATTCTAGGGAGGGAATTAACTGGCAAGGAGCACAAAGGAACTTTCTGAAGTGATGAAAATAATTTATCTTTATGCAGATGTGGCTTATACAACTGTAAGCATCTGTCAAAATTGATTGCTACACTTAAGATTGGAGCAAGTCTCTGTATTATACCTCAACAAATTAAAAGATCATCCCAAATCTCCATACATTTGGAAACTAAATAACATTTCCAACTACATTATGGGTTAACCAATAAGCCAGTTTGAAAATTAGGGCATTTTTAGGATTAAGTAACAACAAAGCCACTCATGAAACAAAACTAAAACAACATGGCCCGCAATCCCTCACTTGTGGTTCTGAATTACTAAAAGCCCTGAAAGCCAATTTTTAAAAAATTTGACACCAAAACCTTACCTGATCTGAGACTAACTATAGTCTTTATTATTTTAATATACATGAACAGAGTATTGACAGAGATCCCACTGGAGATTTTTATGATATACAGTTTATACACCACATTGCCACTCTAAAATCTGAAAATCTGAATTCCAAAACATATTTGACAGCAAGGTTTTGGATGATGGATTGTGGACCATGTAATGAATAACCTTAATTAAATACACTAGTAAAAAAAGATAGAAAAATAATGAGCTAAACATACCACACGCAATAGAGGAAAATACAAAGATTAAAAACAGAAATTAAATAATCAAAAACAAATAGACAATAGAAAGAACTTACAAACCAACATATAATATTTTTAAAAGATTAATAAAATAGTCAAATTTCTGGAAATACTGATAAAGAGAAAAACAGAGAAATCGCAAATAGCATATCAGGAAAAAAGGGGCAAAACGACAGAGGCAACAGAGAATCTAAAATTCATATTTTATGTCAATAATTCCAAAAACTCAGATAAATGGACATATTGAAATAATAAAAACAACAAAAATAAGGGAGGTGAGGGATGAAAAATTACCTGTTGGGTACAATGTACACTATTCAGGTGATGGGTACACCAAAAGCCCAGATTTCACCACTATACAATTCATCCATGTAACAAAAAACCATTTGTACCCCCTGAATATATTGAAATAAAATTTTATAAAATAAAGGAACAGGAAACCTAAATATTAATTTTAACTGACCTCTTTTCTTCTTGCATGAATGAATATATGTTTTGATAAGAGGTATCCTGCTCTTTAAAAGGGGAAACATTTTAAAATGATACTGCTAGTCAGGATTCTCCAGAAAAACAGAACCAATAGGATGTTTGTGTGTGTGTGTGTGTGTGTGTACATATATACACACACACATATATGCATGTGTACATATATGTATACATATATATGTGTACATATATATGGAGAGAGAGAGATTTTAATAAATTTGCTCACATGATTATGGAGGCTAGCAAGTCCAAAATCTGCAGGGTAGGCTAGCAGGCTGGAAACCTAGGGAAGAGCCAATGCTACAGTTCACATCTGAAGGCTATTGTCAGAATTCCCTCTTGCTCAGGTGAGGTCAGTCATTTGTTGTATTCAAGTCTTCTACTGATGAACAAGGCCCACCCACATTATGGAGAGTAATTTACTTTACTCAAAGTCCACTGATTTAAATGTTAATCTCATCCAAAAACACCCTGACAGAAACTTCCAGAATAATGTCTGACAAATTATCTGGGCACCATAGCCCAGCCAAGTTGGTACATAAAATTAAGGATCACAATTACCTTTGCAGGATTATGAGAGGAGTAACATCACATTATATGTCATACCAAAATGATTCTGGCTAC
Source organism: Daubentonia madagascariensis (assembly GCA_023783475.1). Lineage (NCBI taxonomy): Eukaryota > Metazoa > Chordata > Mammalia > Primates > Daubentoniidae > Daubentonia > Daubentonia madagascariensis. The sequence goes on from JAKFHU010000978.1 coordinate 33,120,674, forward strand.
TGATTGAAAACAGACTATAAGGTGACAAGTGAAGACTCAGGGACACCAGAGAAGAAACCATAGCATTAATTCAGATAAGATATAATGGGTGCTGGAGCCAAGTTGTTAGCAATAGGGTACTGAGAAGCCATTAGATTCCAGATATATTTTGAAGGTAAAGCTCATAGGATTTCTTGGCAGAGTGGATGTGGGATGTAAAAGAAAGAAAAGAATCAAGAATAATGTCAAGTTCTGGGGGCCAAACTACTGGGAGGATGGAGTGTCCCTCAACCAACACAAAAAGCTGTTGGTAGAGCAGGTTTTGAGAAAAGCTCAGGAGTTTAAGGTGTCAGATATACAAGTGGAGATGTTGAGGAAGTGATTGGCTTCATATTTCTGGAGTTCAGAGGAAGCTTAGAGACACAAACTTGGGAGTTTTCAGCATACTAATGGAATTTAAATCCCTGAGATTAGATAAAATTTTAAAAGAACTGATTTTGGTTGTGCTTGGTGGCTCATACCTGTAATCCTAGCATTTTGGGAGGCTGAAACATGAAGATCACTTAAGCCCAGGAGTTCAAGACTAGTCTGGACAACATAGCAAGACCCCATCTCTAAAAAAAATTTTTTTAATTGGTCGGGGATGGTGCCATGTGCCTGTAGTCCCAGCTACTTGGGAGGCTGAGGCAGGAGAATCACTTTCACCCAGGAGTTTGATTCTGCAGTGAGCTATGATGATGCCACTGCACTCTAGCCCAGGCAACAGAGCAAGACCCTGTCCAAAAAGCAAATAAATAAATAAAATTGAAATAACTGATTTTTGATAGAAGAAAATACCCAAGGACCCTGAGCACTCCAAAATTAAGTCAAAACATCAGTATTTTTCAGATTTGATTAATAATTTTTTAATAAAATGAAAGTTTTATTAGAAATGCATTTATGTTTAATAAGATAGGTGGGGCTTTATATTTTCAATTACTAATGCATTTGTAGATAAATAACTTACAAACAGTAGTTATTTATCTACAAATGAGACAGGGGTCACCATAAATTCTATTATAATTTGTTTTGATGGGTATAGGCACTGAGAAACAGTTCTCACAGCATGGGAGTGGAAGTTTTACGACAGCGTGCCTATCTATTTATATTTATTAATGTATATGCCAAAAAATCTATATGATCAATCATCAAAGATTATTTTAATGATATATTAGCTAATAATTTGATTATGTCTTCCCTCAATTTTGTTGGAAGTAAAGAACTGGAAATTTTATTTGCAAATAAATTTGTTACCCAGAAGCAATCATTTCCTCAATATTACATTAATATTTAAAATTATCCCATTATTTGGAGCCATAGAGATTTTTATGTCCCAGAAAAGTATATCATAATATCATAATAGCCTCAAGTTGTATGCCCTTCTTTTGGGAAGTGAGGAAAGGACAATTATGAAAAGGGAGGTGGGAAAATATCACCTGCCTCTCCAAATCAGGTACTTTTTCAGGCAGATCAGTTTTGGGAACAAGTATATGTCAAAGCCAAAGATCTGGAAATTTATTCCTTTAATCTATTTCAGGCATTGTATCCCGAGAAAATCTTCACATACCATTCAAAGTATGTGTACCTTAGCTTGAAGAGTAGAATAAAAGTTGAAAAGGCTTAGAAACAAAATCAAATTTGAAATTATAATAACAAAATCTTGCACAGGCATTTATAGTTTGCAAATTATGTTTATATTCATTATCTCAATTTACTCCCTCAAAGATCACATAGAAGAAGTAAGACAGAAGTACAGGACAAAAAAAAATCTTTCAATAGAGAATGGTATTGTCTTTAAAAATGTTTTAGCAACATTTGAAAATTTTGTTCTGTTGTTTCTTCTCCTGTATATTCAGATTCTATTTTCTAATGATCTTTACCCAAACAGACTTTGAAAGGAATCTACATAGTAACATTTCATTACTTCCATGTTGAGGCTCCATTTAGGCCTAAGCTATACACACACATGAAAGTATTCATCTACAATTAAGGTTAACATAATAGGAAAAATATGCATGCTCAATCTATCTCAAGATTAATGTCAAAAAGTCTACTTAATTCAGAACTTCCCTATTGCAAGCATCTTTCCTCATTTTTTACTATAAGTATTAAAACTATATCTGGAAGGAAACATTTGTCCAATAAATAAACTTGAGGATAAATATCTACACAGTAAATCTGATTTTTCTCCATGAAGAGACCTGCCTCTCATGAATGCTTATTGATACTTTTATCTTGTACTTCAATCTACTCTGCATTGAGAAATACTAGTTAGAATTGACCATAAAAGTTGTGGGCTTTGATAGTGCTATATATAGGCATATATCAAAATTAATCTATGAAATAAGTTATACTTGGGCTAAACTGGCACTGATTGATTTTTGTGACGTGTAAGCCATGTGCCTAAGAGCTCATTACATACGATTTAAATCTTCAGCACCATGGTCAGCATCTACTTTGCCTATAAGTTTCAGCATAGGCTAATCATGAATATCACATGTATTATTTGATTTCAGAGGTTGAGAAATCTTCAAGTCAATCGATCAACCACCCATTTAATTCCTGCATTTTCTCTACTGCCATCCAGACTCTGGCTTGGGTGGTCAGCATCATCTTATGGTTACAATAATATGTAAAATTTACTTGACTAATGCCATTAATATAAATGAAGCACTAAGGCTAATGTAGTCCTACAGCTCAGAAAGAAATGTTTGTTCTATTTAATAGATTTATAACTTTATTTTAGTGTCTAGTATATGCTGGTTCATTTGATTTACTGAATTTATTTACAACAATCCTCCATTGAGTGTAAGGCAAACTGCTCTAGGTTTCCAGGAACAAAAACGGAGCGAGAAGGGAGATGCAAATATAAGGAAGACACAATCCTTTATCTCAAAGAATTCATACTCTAATAGGGGACTTAGACAAAGATATGACAAGCTACAATACTATAATAAAGTCTGCAATCTAGACAGAAGTGCCGGGGGAGCATAGAAGGATCAATTAATTCTATTTTGAGAGTCAATGACTATTTTCCCAGAGGGCATAACACTGAAAGATGAGTCAAAATTTTAAAGGGACATAAGCAAGAGAAGAGAACTCCAGAGAGGGAAAATTACATGAGCTAAGTTACAGAATAGTAAAAATACATAGTGTTTTGGTGTTTGGGATTTTATCATGCAGGGATTTCAAAGAACTCACAGTGAACAGATCTGTGGAATTCCCGATATGCTCAATGGTAGCAGCAAAGAGCAATAGCAGGTAGTGGCATACTTAGTATGATTTAATCGAAACTGGAAAACCCCATGCCCCCCAAAATAGATCTTCCCTACTCAAGTGTTTTGGTGTCTAAAGTTACACAATTCATTCCTTTGGTATATCCCTCATAACATCTCAGTGTTAACAACTATACCAGACATATTCTTAACTATAAGAGAAGAGTGCCATAAAAGCATGAGAACAATGGAGCAGGTACTGAAAGTTAAGAAGGGAAATTGTAGCAGAAGAATATAAGAGACAAACTTCCCATTTATTCCTAGCACCAGCCCTGAAAATACATTTGGCATATAAAATATATTAAGCATAAAAATTCAGCAAAGTCAATAAGTACTAACTGAGTACCCACTGTGTGTCAGGAATGCTAGAATAAAATAAATTAATAAAATATGAATATTTTCCTTGAAGAGTTACACTCAATTGGAAGAGATTGATGGTAAAAAGATAATTTCAATATAATGTGAAATGTGCTCTGATAAAGGTTTAAAAAAGGATTCTGTGGATACTTTAACTCTGTCAGGAGGCTTGGGAAATGCTACATGGAGGAGAAAATAATAAAGCTGATTCTTAAAAAGTGATTCTTAAAGTAGAATAACATGGAAAGGATAGTTTAGGCAAAGAAAACAGCACAAGCAAATGCACAGAGCTGTAAAAAAAGCATTTTTCATACAGAGAACAATGTGCAGGGATACACACACACACACATACACACACACACACACATATATATATTACTACATAGATAGTTCAGATGCAGGGGACCCTGAAACATGACGAAATTCAGGACACTATTTTCTTGCCAATAATAATTGTTTCGTTGTAGTGATTTTGACATTTTAGCCTGAAAATTTGTTGGTAAGTACTTCTGAATCAAACTGAATACCACATTTATTCATTTAATTAATTCAATAAGTATTTATTAAGTTAGTAGGGAAAAAATTCAGAAAAAGCAACAATTGATTAGGTCAAATAAAATTATTTTAGAACCAATATCAGGATGTCAGTATCTGCATAAGGAAATGTATGTTATTGTAAGCCCAGCTTTATTAAAGTCTGATCATTCGCCTATTAACTGAATATTTGAGAAGTGATTTTGTAGGCTATGAATCACGATGATATGTGCACTCCACAAGTAGTTGTGTCTTTATTAAAAATATTTCTTGGTCAAACGCAAGGCCCAAGTTTAATAGATAAATGGCATCCAAGAATGGGAAGGAGAAAAATCAAACAAAAGAGGTCAAGTGCATTGATCTCAATGAGAAGATAAAAGGATATTTGTGAAAGACTGAATTCAACTTAATTTAGTACATATTTACTGAATACCCATGATATGTTAGGCACTGTTTTCAGAGCTTGAAAAATAATTAAAACAAAATATCAAAGGGTTTGAGAAATACATAGTAGGTAGGGAGGCAATTATATAAATAACATGAACTGTGATAAACTACAAAAACAAAGACAAGAAAGCAATTAATTTTATTTGGGAAGTTGGAGGGTTAGGAAAGCTTTCATAGAAACGACATTAAAGCTGAGTCTAAAATGAGTTCATCAAGTAAACAAATTTAAGAGGAAGAAGCAAATTCATGAAAGTTTAAACTGTATCTTTATTTAGGAAATAACAACAAATAACGTAGAATGGTTAAAGGTAACCCACACAGGGTTATGGCAGGTAAAGCAGTCTGACATGCTTAGTTTGGACTTTACTTTGTAGGTAGTGGGAATCTATAAAGAGTTCTTCAACAGGGCTATAATAATCAAGTCTGTGTTGTAGAAAAAAAAGTTTGTCAACAGACAAAAGTTTAATTAGGAGAGAGGTGGGGGGACCATTCAGAAGGTGGTTGTAATTGTTGAGGTTGGTTCCAGTTCACTAGTCAACATTATTTCTTTTGTCCCATGACTTTGCAGCTGCTGTTCCCACTAGATTCACTTTCCTGTAACATCTCCTCACTACCATGACAGATTACCCAACACTTTCCCAATTGGAGAAAACTTACTGCCCACTAGGCTATAAAACCAATGAGGAGAGGGACTAGGCCAATACCATTCACCATCAAATTCCTAGTGCCTAGCACATAAAAATTCTCAATAAGTGCTTGTTGAATGAATGAATGAATGAAATTAGAGGTGTTTAAGAGATAGAACCATCACAATTCAGCGATCACTTACATGGAAAAGATGTGGAAGAAGAAGGAATCAAAAATGGTTCCAAGGTTGTCTGTTTACTCTGTTGACTATTTCTTTTGTTGTGCAGAAGCTTTTTAGTTTCATTAAGTCCCATTTTTCTATTGTTGTTTTTGCTGTATTTGCTTTTGGGGTCTTAGTCATAAATTCTTTACCTAGACCAATGTCGAGGATAGTTTTTCCAAGGTTTTCTTCTATTATTTTTATGGTTTCAGGTCTTACACCTAAGTCTTTAATCCATCTTGAGTTGATATTTGTATATGGTGAGAGCTAAGGATACAGTTTCTTTCTTCTGCATATGGCTATTTAATTTTCCCAGCACATTTATTAAATAGAGTGTCCTTTCCCCAGTGTATATTTTTGTTGACTTTGTCGATCAGTTGGTTGTAAGTATGTGGCTTTATTTCTGGGTTCTCCATTCTGTTCCATAGATCTATGTGTCTATTTTTCTACCAGTACCATGCTGTTTTGGTTACTATAGCCTTGTAGTATAATTTGAAGTCAGGTAAGGTGATGCCTCCAGATTTTTCTTTTTGCTTAGGCTTGCTTTGGCTATTTGAGCTCTTTTTTGGCTCCATATGAATTTTAGGATTTTTTTTTTAATTCTGTGAAAAATAATGTTAGTAATTTGATACCAACTTCATTGAACCTGTAGATTGCTTTGGGCAGTATGGTCATTTTTAATGATATTGATTCTTCCTATCCACGAGCATGGGATGTTTCTCTTTTGTGTCATCTACAATTTCTTTAATCAGCATTTTGTAGTTCTCCTTGTAGAGATCTTTCACCTCCTTGGTCAATTGTATCCCTGCATATTTTTTTCTGTAGCTATGGTAAATGGGATTGAGTTTTTTATTTGGTTCTCAGCTTGATTGTTACTGGTGTATAGCAATACTACTGATTTTTGTATGTTTATTTTGTGTCCTGAAACTTTATTGAAGTCATTTATCAAATCTAGGAGTTTTTTGGAGGAGTCTTTACGGTTTTCTAGGTATAAGATCATATTGTCTGCAAAGAGAGATTACTTGACTTCCTTTCTTCCAATTTGGTTGCTCTTTATTTCTTTCTCTTGCCTAATTGCTCTGGCTAGGACTTCCAGTACTATATATAATAGAACAGGAGTGGTGAAAGTGGGCATTCTTGTCTTCTTCCATTTCTTAGGAGGAATGCTTTCAACTTTTCCCTGTTCAGTATGATGTTGGCTGTGGGTTTTTCATATATAGCTTTTTACTGTTTTGAGATATGTTCCTTCTGTGCCTAGTCTGTTGAGGGTTTTTATCATGAAGGGATGCTGACTTTTTTTTAGTGGGCAAGGGGTGGGGGAGAAGAAGTAGCCCTCTCCATGTTCATTCTGGGGCACCAGTGCAGCCTGGCCACTGCATGGAACCACACTCCTCCCCTACAGAACCCAGCATAGCACCCACTTCTGGGCTAGGAAGGGCACAGTCACCTTCAGTTCACATGTGGGGAGCTTTGGGGCAGAGGACAGTGTGTATTCTGGTTTCGTTTTTCCCAAGGAGCTCTTTGGAGCACTGCACCCTCCCTTCCCCTAGCAGTGGTCGCCCTGAGGATTAGACCTCTGGGAATTCCACAACTCCCCTGGGTCCCATAGGCCCTCTGTGGCTGCCACAGTCCTAGCAGGTGCTCGCAAATGTTTGCAGGGCATCCAGTGATGCTGAGATTTTCTGGGCTGGTCAGAGGCCCACAAATTGCACAGTCAACATGGCACCCACCACCATAGCTCAGGTTCTGGGGGGAAGGGCAAGTGAATCTGCATGAGCTGGCGCTCTGCCCTGGAGAAGTCCCCAAATCACTGCCCACAGCAGTACTTGGGCTCTTGAAGGCAGAGGGGCTCTTCAACAGTTCGGAAGCCAGCAGTCTGCTGCAGGGATAAGAGGAGCAAAAAAACCCCATCTGCTCTTTCCATGGGACTCCAAGTTCCTTGGGGGTCGATCTCTGCCAAATCCTTTTTTTTAATTAATTAATTTATTTTTTTATTTCAAAATATTAAGGGGGTGCAAAAGTTTTTGTTACATGGATACACTCTGTAATGCTGAAGTCAGGACTTTCACTGTGCCCACCACCAGCTTGCTTTCTTGTGCCCCAGCTTCTTCCCATGGGTTTGCTGATAGGTTCTAGCTGTCTTCCCTCAGTATTCTAGTCTGGCCATGATTATTCACCCATGACTTTGATTCTTCTTTGTGAGGAGAACTGGTATCTGATGTCTGTATTCAGTCATCTTGAAAAAAAAGCAAAGCCTTTCTAGTAGCCAGCATTCAACTCTTGAAGCCTGAAAAGTTAACTCCAGAGTCTCAGGACAATAAATTTACTTATTGTCCTGTGATATCAATTTCATAAATATATACAAAATTTTACTTAAAATTCAGTGCAATAATTATTTCTGAGCACTTTACATGGTTCAGCCCTTTGGTAGAGTTTGGGAAGAAATTCTGGGTAGTAATATCCTGATTTTCAGTATGAAAATATTGTTGTAGCCACCTTGAATGTTTGTGTCCACTCAAAATTTACATGTTGAAGCCCTAAACTGCCCCCCAACATAGGTGTATATAGAAATGGGGCCTCTAGGGAAGTGATTCAGGTTAAGGGAGATCAGAAGAATGGGGCCCTGATACTGTGTATTTCTTATGAGAAACACCAGAGAGCTCTCTCTCTTTCTCTTTTCACACTTATGTACCGAGGAAAAGACATGTGTGGAAGAGAGCCCTCACCAGAAACTGACCCTACCAGACCTTGATCTGGGACTTTTAGCCTCCAAAACTATGAGAAAATAAATTTCTATTTTTTAAGCCATTCAGACTGTGGTATTCTGTTATGGCAGACTTAGCAGACTAATATAGCTCATAAGTAATAGAATTTGCACATGTTCAAGTCCTCTGACCCCAAGCTTTACTTATAGTGCCAAGTATTTTAAAATGTGGGAATCCAGCTAGACAAGAAAAATGTATGAGAAATAGAGAGGGAAAGACAACAAATGGTAAAATATTCAATTAAATATAATAAAATTCAGGAAGGGGGTATTATTTGAGAAGATTTCATAGAGGATTTAAGGATTGGTAGGACTTCGGATGGATGGTAAGAAGATGGCTGGGTGGAAGTGGTGGAGAGATAGGACAAATGTGAGCTTGGAAGATTGGGCAAAATGTTCTTACATTTCCTGGAGGAATTGGGATCTGAAGCATGACCAGTAGTGGGCTTGAGATGTTAGTAGAGCCGGGAGCAGGTCCAGCAGGAGAAGTACCTCACAGTTGAACTCATTTCCACCCCTGAGGCAGCAGTGGAGTTTGGGCTAGGCCTAGCAGGAGGGAGCATCTTCACTACAAAGGCCAGAAGCTAGGATGATGCCTCACTACGCCTGGTCCAAGGGACTCCTCTGGGATTACAGGAGTACACCTCACTAGAAAGGAGTGCCTAGGTGTGTCTAATAACAGTAGCCATGGTCCAGAGTCATAAAGGTCTTTAAGAACAGAAAGTAAAAATGGCTAGAGAGAGGCCAGGAATCTATGATAAGGAAGAGTGTCAAAGTATACTAAAATGTATGCGGGATTTGTTTTAATTAGGCCTAATGAGGCCAACACATGAGGAAATGATTCCATTGAAAAGATAGTTTATTACTTACAGTTCCCAAAGTAAGGGGGCATGCCATGCTACACAGGGTCACATGGGGAAGTACCTAGGTCAGTCAGGAGGCAAAAAGAAAGAAGGGAAAATATGGGCCAGAGCCTGTATTGGGAATTTCGTGGGAAGGAATGGGTGAGGCAGGATAGGTCCACTGAGTAAGCTTAGGTTTCAACAGTTTGAATAACTTCAAAGGGCTCTGGACTCTAGGAGTGGTGCCCAATTTTCCAGTACCTGGCTCTGGGGTGATTTAAAGCAGGGGAGTACTGGCTTGGTGTGTGAGAGTTTGGTAAAGGCGGTGATTGGGGATGTGAGCTCTGATTGGTTGGCTTGCATATCAAAGGAATGCTCCCAGGCAAGTTCCTTGCTATATCAAGGAATTAGCTAACCCTTAGCAGGAATTAGCTTGCCCCTTAGGAAGGGGCAGTCACTTCCTGAGTACCCAAAGACCTTCTAAGACGTCAAAGCATCATAAAACATAGGAAATAAAAAATGTAATTACTACACAAAGCACTATCCAAAATGTGTAGGATGAAAGAGTGAATTGAAAGAATAGGTAAGGAGTCAGGAGTCAATGTCAACCTGATATCTGAGTCTCGAAACATTTATTTAATGACTAAGCCACTTAGATTCAGATATATAGCTAGGTGATTATAGCTAGCTAGCTAGATGATACATACATGCAAACAGCTTTTTTTTCTTTTGTCTTAAAGAGGCCACAGCATTACCAGACTAAGTTTAAGGACAGCCCTTAGGTTGTCAGGTAAAATAAAAATAGATTCAAATAACTGCACTTTCAAAAATTTAAGAAGTCTGTTTTGTCTCAGTATGTTATACTGGGTATGATAATTTACCAAATCATGCACTTATGGGTTGAAACAATTAATGTGCCTCCAAAGCTACAGTTATAAACTTCAGGTAACAGCTTACTTAACTTGCAGTTTCTGGCCCAGTAACTTTTAATTTTAAACATATATTTAAAACAGACATGGTTTTAAATCACATTTCATTAATGGGCTCTGTTTTAAATGAGTTTCTTTGTATAAGTAATGCTACTTTGTGCTTGATTTGTTCAAAAGCTACTTAAAATCCCTTGTACCTCTAATGTATAACTACGTCTTAATGACACTCTCATTTATGGAAATACATGTAAAGAAGCAGAAATATTTCATCTCATTTTTTTCTTTTCCATTTGCTCCCTCAAAGGGACCTAGTTGTGCTTTTTTAATGCAAAGTGACAATTTTTGATACAGGTTTATTTAATTTTAAAAAATTACTTAGAGCAATCAAACATGAATGTTAATGAGAAACATATGTGCAGTTCCAAATATTCTGGAAATGAATGCAAAGTAACGTTCCAGTCAACATGGGGTCAGGTTTCCTGGCCTGGTTTTGCACATGCAAAATCAGATCGCGTGAGAGGGTGAGTGTAGGTGTGTGACCGTTCATGACTATGTGTGTTTGTGTGTGTTGTGGAAGGCTTGCTTCTGCTGCAGCTCCCAGCAGCCTAGAGAAGCAATCTTTTACATGTAGCAAGACACACTCTAGGATATTAACACTCTACCATTTCCAAGATCCTCTGTTCACACCAGCTCCAGAGTAAACACCATGAAAGAAGGAGCCTCAAGCTGCTAAAAAGCACACAAAGTGACAGAGAGAAACAGTTCCAAATCTCATAAAAATGGAAAATGTTTCAAGAACAACTGCCCATTTGTTCAGAGAGTGCCCACAAAGCAGAAGGGTAAATAAAACTCAATACCCGTTAGATTTATAGGCAAATAATCATTATCTATTACTTGCAGATGAGTGAAGGATAATTTTATGCAAACCACAATAAGTAAATTCAAACAGTATGAAATAAACCTGCACAGGAAGTTCAAGGGTGAAAAAAAATAAGGAAATGGCATTTTCTGTGTGGTGTATCACCAACCTGGTAAATCCATTACAGAGCCAAAAACTGGAACAGAATTTTATAAAGGGACTGGCTTCAAACAGAACCCCTTAGGTCTTGTGTTGTGATTTCACACCTTAAGCAAAACTCTGCTCTCCAAGATCTAATTACTAATTAATCTTGTGTAGAAGATTATGAAGAATTAGTAAATTGGAATTTCTAAATTACAGAATGTACAGTATAAAATCCTTGGAAGCCTTCATGGTACATTCAATTTTTGAATGAATCTGTTTCAATAAAGTATTATCAGGAGCCAAGCACCCTAACGGAGCTCAGGATTTTATGGACTCATGTCTCAGAGTTGAATAGTTAACTAGTGGTTTTACAAGATTTTTCAAAAGCACGGCATTTGACTTTGGCCAAGTTTAAAATATCTTTAAATTCTGTGGATTTTAAATTTGGAGGTGAAATCAAGGTTTTTTAGGTTCAGATTTCATTTACTTGTTGTCAAATGTGGTTTCCTGGGTGGTAATAGAAGATTAAAAAGAAGGCATTTAAAGGATTATATAAAATTCCTATAAGTAGAGTCATTAAACTAAGGGTATCAATTTACTTCTAACAAGCCATATTTTGGTGAGGCATGTGTCAAAGAATCTAACATTTGTAGATTTCATTTGAAAAGTATATGGGCTTAAAAGCAGAGAAGAAAATGTTCTCAGAGCAAGATGGGTGCACGTTTTAGTGAAACTAATTTTGTTTAAATAGCTTTGTTGAATTAAAAACTCCAGTGATTTCACATTATGGGGTAGAAGTATAGCATATTAAATGAGTTTGCAGAGGCTCTGAAGTCAGAAATAACTGAGTTTAAATATGGGCTCTGGGGGAGGGAAGAAGAAATGAAGGCAAGGGAAGATGAAGGAAAAAACATGCATTAATCAATTTCTCTGTACCAGACACTAATTAAGGTGCTTTCATGTACAGTTATCTTCAGCTGTTAGTCGTGTAATCTTGGGCAAATAACCTTAACTCCTGGGGCTTGGATTCTTTATCTATAAAAAGATTGTGGGATTCTGGGAAGATGGCAGTGGTAGCATAGTTTTCTGTTTCCTCTCAAATCACCACGTAAAAAAGAAAGAGCAACTAGATAGCAAAACCAAAACTCCAACAAAACTGGGTAAGAAGATACAATGCAAACCTCAAAATACAGGTAGGTAGAGACAGACTACTAACAGCCACAAGACTTGTGTGTCATTGGCATCTGGTGGGAAAAAGCAGGGGGAAGTAACAGGGTATCTGGTGGTCCTGAGAATAAGAGAACCAAAAACACCCCCAGATAATCCTTGAAAAGTACAACAGGCCAATTGAGTGGCTGTAACTAAGCAACACGTGAGTGTAAAAGCACCTGCTGTAAGTTCTACAACAGTCTACTCTTTAGGAACTCTCAAACCTGACCCACCAGAGCTTCCTGCCAGCACAGGGCTCCATATTGAGGAGAAACTATTCAGACTGGAAGCATAATTTAGCAAGAAGGAGACAACAGAGATAAAAGAAAGAAGATACAGATAAAAGTAGGGAAGGGGAACAGAGCTAGGGAATCTCAGAAAGCAAGATGCTATATTTTTAAAGGCTGTATGCAAACAGCAGCAAATGGGGGGACTGTAAAGTTAGAAAAGCTACTACTTTCTATAAGATCAGAAAAACTAATTTCATTAAAAAAAAAAAGTATATCAAGGTCAAATCTCATACAATCACAATGAAATCATACCAGAAGACATAAGAGAGAAAGAGAGAAAAACAAAATTGCAATATATTATTTCAAAAGAACCAAAACCATATTAATAAAATGATATAAAACATGAAAGAGTAACATAAATCAAAAGCAGAAAACTCAGAAATAAGCTGATACAACTCAAGAAAGAATTAGAAATTTAAAATCATTTAAAAATGTAACGTATATTAGAATGCAAGGGTGAATAAATGCCAAAATAATGTATTAAAAAATAGAAAGTCAGAAGAAGAAAAAATCAAATCATAGAGGAAGAGTTAAAAAGAATTTAAGAGAAAATGACAAATATTGAAGATAGGCAAAGCAAATCCAATATATGAGCAGTAGGAGTCTCTGAAGATGAAAACCCAAGCAAGAAAACAATGCTAAAAGCTATAATTCAAGAAAATTTTCCTGCACTAAATAAAAGGATATGAATGTGTATATTGAAAGAGCACACCATGTAATTGAATCTATACATGCAAAACCGACATCAAAACATACTGTAATAAAATTGCTGGAGTTTTTTAAAAAGTAAAAAAAAAAGTCTTTGGCCTTCTAGGCAAAGAGTATATGATTTATAAGTGAAAAGAAATTAGATTATTAATAGACTTTTAAACGGCAACACTCTATGCCAGAAGAAAATAGAGTAATATATCTTAGGTACTCAAGAAAAGAAAACGTAAGCCAATGATTTTATATCCAGTAATACTGATCTTCAAGTATAAAAAGCATAGACAACTATTATAAACATGAAAGACCTCATGGGATATTATTCCCATGAGCACTTCCTAAAAAATATACTAGAGAATGAGCTTCACACAACCCAAATGACCACAGAAACATTGAATAAAGACTGGTGGCACTGAGCATCGGTGGTTGCTAACGTCAAAAAGAGTGAACATAAGTTACTCTGTTTTCCCTGAGTAAATAATACACCACCACTTATCATCTTACCAAAAGGATCATACATGAGTCTCTTCATCCCCTGGACTCAGCTGCTGATTAGCCCGAAATACATTTGCGGAAAAAGATAACAAACTCCATCATAAGTATGCAATCAGCACATCCAGAATATGGGAAATCTATAGGTCAAATAGTGCTGGTTCTTCAACACAGTACATTGTGTAGAAAATAAATGGAAAAAGGAAAAATCTTTAAGTTAAAAGAGACAAGATACATATCAAGTTTTTTAAATGAGCAAAATTAAACTATAAATTATAGGGCTACACACATGGGTTTGAACATAAAGAAAAACTAGGATGTGACTGGTATAAAAGCCAGGATAGTCATTACTTTTGGAAACAAGAAAGGTGCAGACATTGGGAGGGGCACATAGAGGAGCTTCTAGGGTAGCTGACAAAATTTTATGTCTTGTAACCCTTGGTTACAAGGGTGTTTGCCTTATAATAATTCACTAGGCTTTGCATCTGACTTGTGCGGTTTTTGGTATCTGTGTTTTATTTTATAATAAAAAGGTAAAAATAAAATAGAGGAAAATTTTGCAAAGATAATTTAGTCTCTGCTAGCTAATACAAACTACCTCTATTTTCTCATCTATAGTACATGGATAATTTTTCCTCTTATAATTTTGTTTTTGTTAGTGCCTATCCCATAGTATGCTCTCAATAAATATTCCTCCCCTTACCCCCAATACAACTACATAGAGTTTTTTAATGCAATGAAGTGGATTATCCTTGGGCCAGGAGAAACCAGTAGAATAGAAACAATACTAAGGTGGAAGTAAATAAAAAGCAATCATCCAGTCTTTCCTCTTGTCAACTACTCTCACCATGAGGAATAGTATCATTTAAGCGAAAAAAATGCAAACGTCCCAATTTCTATATAATCTTCACATTTATTGGCCTAAATGTGAAAATGTAAATGCAGAACCTACTACTTTATAATGAAATACCACTAACTTTACATTTAGCTGGTGATTTCTCTCCTTGTCTATAAATGTTCATTCAAAACTTATTTAGTGAGCACTTTCTATGGCCTCTTTTGTTTTTTTCTTTGCTTTGAATAAATTGACCTGTGACACGAAAGAGTAGAGTGCATTCTTTAGTTTATATTTGACTTTCCAGTTCAGCCTTTTCTTATTTGTTCAATTTTAATGGTATTATACTTGAAAATGCACTGGCAGCAGAATCACCTTGGAATCATTCCTAACCCAACATCTCAAGGTCTAAAAACAAAAGGCATTCTGGAACCTATGAAAATATTTTAATAAAGTAAAAAAAAACCAACCTCGCTAAAATGTTTAAGCTGTTAATGCTTCTTTAGTTCAGAAGGAAGAATTTTCATGAGCATGTCCACCAGGTTAGGGTGGAAATTCTTTGATAGAGTTCACTCAAGAGACTGTTTAAAGAGAAATACACATGACCATGCCCTGAGGAGAACAAATGTGAATAAATGGCCTCAAATATGAGGACAAGCCTCATTTTGTTCATTTTGTTTTGTTCTTGAGATGGCATACTAGCATCTTTTATACAGTGCAATGCTGACTACCTCTCAAATGTCTGACTCCTTTGGAAAGTAAAAAGAAATTCATATGCCAATGAAGGGGACAGACAGGAGGAGGACTGAGTCGAGACAAACATTTTACAGTCTGACAAGCTTGGAGTACCACCATATTATTTTCTACCTCTCCCATTTAAAAAATAACATAGGCAATAAGGACAAGGTATTGAAATGTGAACTAAAACAAAATGACTTTTAAATCTGTTTTGTCACTAACAAACACAGGAAAGATTCTGACTTATTTCTACCATTTCTCAGGGTCTTTGATATGTATCTATTTCCTTTCCTGATATAGTAATGACTATATTGAAGAGAAATGGATTTGGCAGGAAATTTCCAAAATTGGAAACAATTCTGTTTCCAGTGTGCAGTCATTTCTATAAAACGTGCTATGCTGTCTACGCACAGAAAAAAGGAAGGGAGGAAGGAAGGAAGGGAGGGAGGGAGGAAAAGAGGGAAGAAAAGAAGGAAGAAGAAACAAGTAGGGAAGAGAAGGGAAAGGAAGGGAAGAAAAGGAAAATGAAAGTTTTAAAGTCAAATTTTAAAAGAGACATGATTTAATTTTGGCCCCGTACTTAAAAAGCTGGGATTATGTCACCCATTAGAACATAATATATTTCAACCCTGAAAGCATGGATTCATTTTTCACCCAACTTCAAAGTTATTATTGCCAACTAGCAGTTGCTAGGAACTAATCTGGAATGAACCAGCAGTTCTGGTTCTGTTCTTAATGACCCGGAGGGTATGTCACAAACACTTACGTTATGGCAATGCCTTTTCTTAAGGAGGTGAAGAGGGAGCACTCCTTGGTGACCAAATTGCTTTAAACTTATTCCAGCAGATGCATGCAGCAGCTGTCATGTGGTTACCAGCTCTAAAAATGTTCTAATTCTGCTGCTAAGGCTCCACAGGAAACCCCTGGATGCTGATATAGCCATTGCCTGAATTTATCCGTCCTCTCAGATGATCTTTGAGGCTACCACTTCAGCTCTAAATTGTGTCTGGAACGCATAATATTAGCTAAACAAATGTGCATTGAATGAGATATCTGAACCACTTCATATCTCTAACTCAAATGAAATTTCTATTACTATGAGAGATTATGGAATTGAAGCAATAAATTGAAAAGAGATGGTAAATCATCTTCTTTATAAGAACAAAATTAATAGGTAAGAACAGTTTAAAATAACAGAATCCAGGAAGAAAAAACAAAAGCCAGCCTAAGAATATAAGTACACGGGAAATATGGCTGAGACAATTACATGTTCCCTGTTGCCTATTCATAGACTTGTAATTCCTACAGGATAAGTTCTGTAGTTTACTCTTCTTACAGCCTCAATGCTTAGGAGAATACCTGACAACTAGTAGGCATTAAGTGTCTAGCGAATGATTCCACAATCATCTCTTCCTTGGTTTCTACAGAGACACTTTATAGCTCTACCATAGAATGTATTGCTTTAAATTGCAATTATTTGTTACTTTGTGTGTATCCCTACTGGATTTAGATACAATTCTTCAAATCAGGAACTATGTCTATTCATTTTTACATACCCAAGTCTGAAGCAATATTTGCTCATAAATTTTGGTTGAATTAATAAATACAGCTGATTAGGCTGGATATACTCATATCCTCTTCCCTCCTCACTACACCATGTGCATCTCTGCAAAAGAACACACGTGAAAGCATAACAGTATCTATGCTCCCTTGCAAAGAACTTACACTTGAACATGTATGTATTAATATAAATCCACATATACAAATTCACAAACATAGGGGTGTGTATTTGTGTGTGCATGTAGGCAGGTGTATGTGACTAAACACATATCTATTATTTATACTGGATGATATACTCATTTGACTGTATGTATGCAAGGATCATTAGGTTGGCATTCCATACAACTATTTTCTCAAAGTATTATTCAGGCTGTAAGAGAATCTGGGGAAGGAGGAAAGCACAGGAATTCATTATTCATTATCCTAGTGGGCCACTTCACTCCCTATCCTGACCCTTGGAGCAACATAATGATGTCACAGTTATTATCTTATGTCATAATAGTTGAAAACAGAGGTTACCATCATCAGGAAGAGGATGTATTTTAAAGGGTCCTTTTAACTGTAATCTCCTTTGTATTAAGATGTGCAGTGTGAGCTCAAATTAATTTGAAAAGCAGCGAGATGACTGCATTAATAGCCAGTGGATGTGGACTCTTTGGACCACAATGGCCATTTGATGACATCCCAAAGGCAGTCACAAGGTGAGAAAGAATTTTCTATGTACTGTTGGAGCAAATCAGGATTGAAATTTAAAAGCAGTATATTTGTAGAATTTAAAATGTAATTCTTATCCCTCTGTTTTTTGTTGCTGTGTGGATCAAATATACAACAAACTGTGCATGGGAAGGATCTAGGTTGTGCACTCCTTATGTGAATCTAATGTCTGATGATCTGAGGTGGAGCTGAGGTGGTGATGCCAGCGCTGGAATTTTGGGGGCAACGAGTGAACACTGGGATTTTTGACATGTTTCAAACATTAGCTGCAAATACAGATTATCATTAGCAGAGAGGTTTGGCTGCACAGAAACCATAATAAGTCAATTGCTTGCAGACTCATATCAAGACCCTATCAGTGAGTGGCAAGTGACAATTAAGCTGCAGCTGGTGGCAGGCTTTATAGTGGCAAGTGAGTTGATGTATGTCAATTGTACAGCTGCATCTGGTGGCGGGCTTTAAGTCAGAATCTAACACTTACTTTAGTCCATGCGTGGCCCGCCCATTATTTTATTTACCACTTCTGTACACACCTCTTTCCCGCACTGCGCACTTGTCTCGGTCACAGTTTTGGTAAGCCCACAAGCTAATCCTAGCAAAAATGAGTAAAAATCAAACGTTACTGGAGAGCTTCTTTGAAAAGGGGAAGACCCAATGATGAGACAGCAGAAGACTCTAAGACTGCCAACGAAATGAAAGCTGCATTTAGAGGATAATACCAAGAGTCCTACATAAATTATGGGTTCATTGCAACAGGTGATTCACATTCTCCAAGCCCACTTCATATAATAGGTGGTGACCGGCTATCCAACAAAGCCATGAAACTGCCAAAACTGCTTTGCCACATGGAGACCAAGCACCCTGCATTAAAAGACAAGCCTTTGGAGTTTTTCAAAAGAAAAAAACATGAATACAAAGAACAGAAGCAATTATTGAAGGCCACCACTTCATCAAATGTGTCTGCACTAAGAGCATCATTCTTAGTGGCTAACCACATCGCTAAGCTAAGAAGCCCTTTACTATTGGTGAAGAGTTGATCCTGTCTGCTGCTAAGGACATTTGCTATGAACTTTTAGCGGAGGCTGCAGTTCAAAAGGTGGCACATATTCCTCTTTTGGCTAGCACCATAACTAGATGAATTGATGAAATAGCAGAGGATATTAAGGCACAATTGTTAAAGAGGATTAATGAGTCACAGTGGCATGCAATCCAGGTTGATGAGTCTACCAATGTTGACAACAAGGCACCAATGCTTGTTTTTGTGCAATATATTTTTCAGGAGGATGTGCATGAGGATATGTTAGTTGCACTTTTGTTGCCGACTAACACCACAGCTATAGAACTATTCAAGTCTTTGAATGATTACATATCATGAAAATGGATATTTTGTGTTGGTATATGTATGGAGAGAGTGGTTGCCATGACTGGACGGCTCTCTGGTTTCACTACTCAGATCAAAGAGATCACTTCTGAATGTGAGTCTATGCACTGTGTCATCCATAGAGAAATGCTGGCTAGCCAAAAAATGTCACCTGAACTAAACAATGTTTTGCAGGATGTGATTAAAATTATCAACCACATTAAAGTACATGCCCTTAACTCACATCTATTTGTGCAGCTTTGTGAGGAGGTGGACACAGAGCACACACATCTTCCCTTACACACAGATGTGAGATGGCTTTCTAAAGGTAGATCACCGGAGTTTTTGAGCTATGAGAGCTGCTCCAGAGATTTCGTTTAGAAAAACAGTCACCACTGGCAGCATATTTCAGTGACACAGAATGGGTTGCAAAATTTACTTATTTGTGTGACATATTCAACCTGCTCAACAAACTCAATCTTCAGGGAGAACTACAACTGTGTTCAAGTTGGCAGATAAAGTGGCTGCATTCAAAGCCAAATTGGAATTAATGGGGGTAATGAGTGACCATTAGGATTTTTGACATGTTTTAAACATTAGCAGAGATTTTGAAAGAGACTGAACCAAGGCCTTCTTTCTCCCAGCTAGAGCATGATCACCAGCTCAGCTTTCAAAAGAGTTTGTGCATTACTTCCCAATCACAAAAGACCCCTGAACTGGGAAGGAATGGATCTGTGACCCATTTGTGAATAAGCCAGGTGAATCAATTTTGTCCGTGCTAGAAGAGGATCAACTGCTTGAAATCACAAATCACAGTGGCCGTAAAAGTATGTTTGAGACAACTTCAAATCTCCATACATTCTGGATTAAAGTCAAAGCGGAATATCCTGAGATTGCCACAAAAGCACTGAAAAGCCTGCTTCCATTTCCAACATCCTATCTTTGTGAAGTAGGGTTTTCTGCATTTGACAGCAACCAATTATAGATTACAGAGTAGACTGGACATAAGCAACACACTTTGGGTGTCACTGTCTCCCATTGTCCTTAGATGGGACCATCTAGTTGCAGGAAAGCAAGCTCAGGGCTCCCACTGATTCTGCATTATGGGGAGTTGTAGAATTACTTCATTGTATATTACAATGTAATAATAATATTATGCATATAATATTTTATATGTATAATATATAAAATTATTATATATAATTTATATATATAATTATTATTTTACAATAATATTATAAAAATAAAGTGCACAATAAATGTAATGTGCTTGAATAATCGCTAAACCATCTCCCTCACCCCCGGTCCATGGAAAAATTGTCTTCCATGAAACCAGTCCCTGGTGCCAAAAAGGTTGGGGACCGCTGCCATAAGATGAGTGGATTACTTCCTCTTTTGTGCTAAACTTCTACTTGTTTCATGCTGCCACTATGACATGCATCAAATATGTTCAACAATTATTTGTTTACATAACTGGTGACTAGTTTGTGTGCTTCCTGAAGGCAGTTACTATATTTGCTATAGAAGCAATTGCCATTTATTGAGTGATTACTATGTGTCAAGCACTGTGATTGGAAATGCAATTGGAAATCCATGATTCTTTGCCTTTGTAATCCCTCTTACTGGAGAAGATAGAAGTATAAACAAATAATATCCATAAAGCAGAGTGTATGCAGTAGAAGAACAGAGAAGGCACTTTACTAGGTCTGGAGCTTAGAAAAAGCTTCTAGGACAAAGAATTTTGCTTGAAGGAATAAACTGTGGTATTAAAAAGAGGCTTCCCAAGGTAATCCAGCCTGGCTTCTAAAGCTCTAAAGCCCTCCAGAAACCATCCTTAGCATGTTGGCATATCCCCGGGATTATTTGTATTTAAATGATTCTGTCAAAGGTGGTTTTATGCACTTTTGTACTCTTACTCTCTCTTGTTAAATTATAAGACTGTGAGGCAGCAACCACTTTTCCCAATACTTTTAAACACCTCGCTGTGGCCAGTAACTACATTCAAAATACAGTTTAAGGATGAAGTTAAGATAATAATAATAACCTGTCATCTTCATGTAACTTTAAAGTTGATAAGAGTTGCATGTGGTTGAGCAGATAGGATGACTCCAAAGGAACACAAGGGAATTTTGGAGGATAATGGAGCTGCTCTATGTTTTGATTGTGCAGGTAATTACCTGACTTACGAGTTTGTCAAAACTCATAGAACTGTAGGCCAAGAAGAATGCATTTTATTATATGTAAAGTATACTGCAATTTTGGAAAAGTATCATGCTGTATTTAATCTTCCACAGTCTGTTTTTTTCATTCAATATAGTATTTCTAATATTCATCCATGTTGTATGTGTAGTTCATTAACTTTCTCTGCTACATAATACTGTGTTGTGTGAATATTTCAAATGTATATATCCATTCTTCTGCAAAGTATTTTGGAGTTGTTTTTCAGTTCTTCTTTTTCTACTATGCTCAGTACTGCTCCAACAATTCTGGAAGACACCTCATGGTGCACAGATGGAAGAATTTTCTGAGGTATAGGACTAGGAGTAGATTGCTGAGATTTAGGGTACATGCCTGTTCAATTTTACAAAATAACCCAAGACATTTTATTCTCAAGTGGTCGTCCCAGTGTACACTTACACCTGAAATGTTTACTAAATAATTTCCAGGGCTTCACATTTTCACCAGCATCTGGTATTCTCAGACATTTTTTGCACCCTGGTAAGTGTAAAATAGTATCTTTTTATGGTCTTAATTGGCATCTTCCTGGTTACTTTAGTGGTAGGGCATCTTCTCATGTTTTGTTTTGTTTTTTCTTGCTATTTCTATTTTATCTCTTTTTATTTTTATTTTTTGGCCCTTTTCCCATTGGGTTGTTTGTCTTTTCTTTTTGATTCCCACAGGAGATATTAAAGTAGTCTTAATATTAATCCTTTGTTGTTTTTTATGTGATACAAATAGGTTACATAATCTTTTGACTTGTCTTTTCACTTTATGATATCTTAGTTGATAGATAATCAGAAGTTATTAATTTTAATATAGTGAATTTATTAATATTTTATTTTTAGTACTTTCCATATGTTGTTTTAAAAATGTGTCCTTAACTGAAGGTTATAAAGATAGTTTATATTTTCTTCTCAATTTTTAAAGTTCTATTTTTCACATTTAAGTATATATTCATTGTAGAATTCATTTTTGTATATGGCATGAGATAGGGATCCAATTTAATTTTTTATGTATGCATAACCAATTGTCCCATAGCCATTTATCGAAATGCATTTTTCCACAATGATCTGAAAATTCATTTCTGTTATATTTCAAGTTTGCATGAATGCATAGATCTGGTTCTCTTTCTTATTCCATTGGGGTTCTATTCCTGTACCAATACCACACTTTACAATTATTATTCTGTTATGATATATCTTTATATCTAATTAAGTATGTTCCACACTCTTCAGGAATTTGATACTAGATGTTAGATCTAACAACTTGGTTAGATTCAGGTTAATTTTTGGCAAGAATACTTCATAGACGATCTTGTGTGCTTCCTATTATATATACCATCAGGTAGTACCATGACTAATGATGCTAACTTTGCTTGTTTGTTTAAAATACTGACAGCCAGATCTCCTCATTGTAAAGCAACATCTCTTTCCCTTCAGAATTATCAAGTAATATGTGGGCTGAAACTTTGCCATACTTTAAAGTATTTTAAAATGAACTAATAAGGCTTAGTTGAATCCATTATTTATTAGGGCTTGCAAAATGGTAACTATCATTATTTTTATCCATTAGTAGCAGGCATTTTATATAAAAAAGAGCTTTCCCTTGTCAAGAGGAGGTGAATTACAGTTTACTTCCAAAAGCGTTAGATTAAATGCTTAATTCTTTCATTCAGTTACCAATTTTCAGAGTAAAGATTTGATCTAGTAGTTGCCTTCAATGAAAGTGAATTTTTTCACCTGTTTTTCTATGTTGTTGAGTGTCATTATGGATTCCAATTTTTAGTTATTTAATGTGTTAAATCAACCCTCGTAATTATTCCTTTTGATACTTAAATTGTCTCAAATTGACTAGTGCGTTTTTTAGACAATATCATCTGTCTTTGCGTATTTCCTTACTTTCAAGCATAAAATATTTGTGGCTCATCTTGTACTTTTCCTGCTATAGACTGAAAGCTTCTCTACTTCAGTCCTGGTTTCAGTTTATCTGCTTATTGCTCTGTATTTCAGCCCTCTCTTCCTTTCTGGCCTCTGGGCATTTCCTCGAGGTTTTTGTTTTTGCTGCTGTTTTTTTAATGCTCAGGTACACATTTTTTTCAATACCAAATACTTGTTCAGTGCCAACTATGGGCTAGGTGTTATACTGGGGATACAGAAGTGAACAAAAATTCTCTGAGCTCAAGGAGCTTACACTGCAAGAACCCTTGTTATATCAGCTATGCATTTCAGTGTATACTATATTTTGCATTTCCAATTTTAGGTACTGAAGATATTTTAAAGTAATCTAGCCTGCTGTATTACTGTTAAAGGGGATGAATGATAATTTGTGAAATTTTACATCAGTTTGCAGAATGAATATTTGGAAGAACACAGAAAATAGGAAGTCCAGTTAGTAAAGAATTGCAGTACTCCAAGTATAAAGTGGTTAGATTACTGGTAGAAGTGAGAATGGAAAAGAAAAGCTGGATTAAAGGAATATCTTGAAGGAAGAAAAGATAATATTTTGTAACAGTTTAATAAGAGGGCATGACACAGAGGAAGGAGTCAAAATTAGCTCCAAATTTTCTTCCCTGATATATGGAAATAATGACTACAACACTGACAGAAATAGTGTAGCTGGCATGAATGGATGCGCAGATAAAAATAATATCTTTTGGAGTATATGGACTGTAATTCTGTATTTAATATTCCATGCAGTGTATTAACATCCTTTACACTTAAAGGATAATCAATAATTGCATCAACTTACTGCATTTGAAAAAAGCAGAACTACTATGTACATATATCTCAAGGTAACAAAATATAGGACCAGAAGACAGTGCAAGTAACAGGATTATAGGTTAGGAGGGGGAGTGGAGATGCTTTCTTTATATCTCTAGAGTTTGGTTTGGTGTGTGGCACACAGCCAGCTCTCAATTAACATTTATTGAATAAATGAATCTAGGTCATTTGCATAGATGTGCTAGCTGAGCCCACGGGAATAGATCTTAAAGCAAAGGACATTTGCTCCCTACGATTAAAAAACAGCCCTTCTATGCCCTGCATTGCAAACAATTGCTCGCAATTGTTTTTAGAAGAAACAATTCTAAATGTACCTTGAGATAGGAATAATTAGCAAAAGAGTTGGAATTTCAGGAGCTGTTTTTTTGGCGGGGGGGTGTGCATTCTAGATTTAGGATATCAGTGTTAAAGTGAGAGATTTGCCGTTTTCAAAGTTGATATTAATCATGCCCATTTTATACAAGGGTCAGACTATCTCCACAAGTTAGAGAGCTTCTCACTGCAATCAGTGCAATACCTTCTCCACAATGCCCCAAAGTGGAAACATCGCTTTATAGGTTATTAGCCAAAGACTCACTGCTCTATAGCATTTGCTAACCAAAAGCTTAACGGATTCGCCTCCTTCCTTTCAAGCTGGGGACCTGAAATTTCAATTCTGCAGACTTGAGCATCCCTTTCTCATCCTTAAGGGGGCGGTGACTAGGGAGCCACTCCTTCACCACAGACGCTCAAATCAGCACCCAAATCTGCCCGCCTGGCTCCTGGGTGCGTCAGATTAGTCGCAGGGGCCGGCGCCTCAGACTGAGTCTGCGCATACTGGTAGGGAGCTAGCAGGCGCATGCGCCTTGAGGCGGGCCCAGCAGAGGCCCCTCTGGGCGGGTCTGGGCAGCTCTGTGTTTTGGGGCCCAGGAGTGGGAGGAGCCGGAGGCCTCACCGTGGTAACCGCAGCGCCGCCGCTGCCCCGCCTTGCAGGCCTTAGGACTGTCATCGGTTCTGGGTGTGAGGGTACTTTGGCCACCGTCCCCGGAAATAGTCCCGCCGGCCTCTCAGATACCCCCAGTCTCCCCACGCCGCCGTCGCCGCCGCCATGCAAGGGGAGGACGCCAGATACCTCAAAAGGTGACGACACCCCTAGGTTCTGTTCTACCCTCCTTGCCCGGGCCCTGAAGATGTTCTTGGGTTGGCTGTGAGATGTCACTGGGCTATGGTAGTTTAGAAGAGGGGGTGGGAGGCAGGGACAGAAGTGACGAAAAGGGAAGGAAAAAGGTGAGTCTAGGAAAAAAAGGAGAGAGCCCTGCAGGGGTGTGAGGTCCTCGAGCCTCTTGCATGACTTGGGGGCCCCTGACAGCTTTGAGAGATGGTTTCCTTGGGGCATTACATTATTCCGGGGGAGAGGGAAGCAGGGCAAGGTAAACCCGCGTCTTCCTTTTTTTTTTTTTTTCCCCTCCTCGCAGACTCTCCATTTTCCCATAATAGATAAATCCCGTGAGAGCCTGGGAATGAAGTCTTCTGGTGCTTCCGCTTTCTGTCCCCATTTTGGGGTTCACTGCCATGGGGTTTTGAAATGATGAAAGGGAAAGAAATGGTGGCTTCTAACTTTATGGAAGGCTGGATTGAAATGTTGTTTTCCAGCCTATTTCTGCTTTCCTCATCCATTCCATCCATTTTACTGTCACATATACAACATAATTTTTGTAGGAGATTCATAATTACCAAGAGGTTTGTTCAGGAGCTTGATGTAAAACAGGCTATAATTTCTTTTAAATATTTGTGGTGTCAATTACTCTTTTAAAAAAATTGTAATCTTTTGGGAGAATTTGAATTCTGGCAAAGGTAGATCACTCCTGATCAAAAAAAGGTACCTCTTACTGGATCAAGAGTTAGCAGTGATCCAATAGAAAAAAATCTTAATTTGTACTCTCCATTTTAAATTATATCTCTATTACTGATTCTGTAAATACCCTGGAAAATTCACATGTATTCTTTTGGACACAGTTTCCTCATCTGAAAATGGGACACATATTACCTTCTGAGAGATACGAGGATGAAATATGAAAATAATTTTAAAAAATAAAATATGCATGTAAGGTGGTGGTATTATTTCAAGTCATAATATATTTTTATTGAATATATTTATCGTGGCTTGGCAGGGCTCTGATCATCACAGAAATATCTATCTATTAAGAGCATTAATAGACTCTTAAAAAGGATTCAAATAATTGTAAAATAAAATCAACCGTACAGTCTTTGCAAAACTAAGGCATATATTGCCTGTCTTTTTCATTTTATATAAATACATCTCAAGTTGGCAAATATCCAGGCTTTATCAGTAAAAATTATTTAAATGAATATATAAGCC
Source organism: Daubentonia madagascariensis (assembly GCA_023783475.1). Taxonomy (NCBI): domain Eukaryota; kingdom Metazoa; phylum Chordata; class Mammalia; order Primates; family Daubentoniidae; genus Daubentonia; species Daubentonia madagascariensis. The sequence continues at coordinate 33,146,952 of JAKFHU010000978.1, forward strand.
TGACAAATATATAATCAGTATTTATTTTCTCACTGAATTTTGCTTACATTAATCTTTAAAATACCTAGGTTAAAGATTTTTGTGACAGAAGAAAATAAACTTTAAATTCAAAATTGTTCTAAAACAAAGAGCCACTATTATACCATTAACAGGTTTTCATGTAATATGTTTGTGTCAGAGGTAGTTTTTCTTAGGATTATTGTACCAGTATGGACCCTTAGGCATACTGCAACTTGTAATTCTCAAGCTATTGCTTTCTTTTAAGGTCATGTTATCTAGAGTTGAAAAAATAAAACTCAACCAGTCACTGTAATGTTTGGAATAAAATAAGATCAGAATCTGGGAAGGCTGAAAAAATACATTTCTCAGTTTTGTCTGATTTTGATTATATAAATAGGAAGTTTGCATTGTCTGCTGTCAGATTAGTAATGTACAACTTACGTGTATTCATACAGGCCTGATGGAAGAGGTTTATGATGTCTGATAGAACCTTCCAGTTTAATTATTGGTTCTTTGATAATGATTACATGTATTTCTTTAGCAATATTTTTACTTTTATATTTTATTTTTAACAAGACAGCAGTATATTTTCAATCAATTCACTCCGACTTTAATTAGTTAATTTCAGTGGTTTCATTATAGGTGTTATCACTGAGGAATCTCTAGTCTCTATGTATATACATATGTAATATTTGCATATGTTTATATGTGTAATAGATTATAGAATCAGAAATCTTGGATTTCATTTTTTGTTCATCTACCAGTTTGTGTTTTGCTTCAATAGCATTGACTAAATACTTACCAAATACCTAGTGTGTGCTTAGCATTGTTCTTGTTCTGGGGACTAAATAGACACAGTTCATATCTTCAATAAGATATACAAACAAGTAAGTTAGATACAAAACAGTTAGATACAGTGATTTTTTTTTCTTTTTGCTTCCTCTTAAAACTCTCCAAGGGCTTTCCATTGCTGTTAGAGGAAGAGCACCTACCTTCTCAGCTTCATCTCTCTCTGCTCCCCTCCCACCCCAATAATTCCATATTTCAGTCTTACAGAAATAACTTCTTTTGGATCTCTATGTGTTTCAGTGTTTGGTTCCTATATGCCCTTCCCTTTGCCTAGAATTTGCCCTGTTCTTTACCCAGCTAATTGTTCATCTTTCCTGTTTTAGCTTAAATGTCACTTTTTCTAGAAAGTTTTCCTGAGCCTCCCTTTCCCACCTCACAACCCAGGTCAGATATACTTGTTAGGTTCTCATGATAAACCTACCTATTCCAGATTGAGGGACTACCTTGTTTTCCCTCAATCTTACTACTTTATAGTTTGTATTTCCTTCTGGTTTATAAACTTCATAAGGATAAGGTACTATGTCTCCTACTTGCCATTGTACCCCAGCCCTTTGCATGGTGCCTGGAACATAGGTTATTAAATAAAGTAAGCCAAATCATATGGGCCAAGCCCCAAATATGGGACTTACGAGCTGTAGTAAAGAGTTGAGACTTTATTACAAACGTATTGGGGACTCGCTGAGGGATTTTAAGAGCCAATGGCATTCATTCCTTCATTCATTAATTATTTGAGATTTTACCATGTAAAAGTCATTTAGCCAAGTGATAAAACATTTGGCGAATGAGACATGAATGTGTATGATGCCTTTGTGGCATTTATACAGACGTTAAACTGTATGTTTCAGAATTAATATACTGATATTTATTGTATTTGTAAGTGCTATATGAAATAAGTATGTGGCTTTTGTGTCAAGCTTTTTTCACATAGTATAATCAGGATCCATCTGTGTTGTAGCATGTTATCAGTACTTCATTCCTTCATATAGCTGAATAATATTTGCTATGGTTTGGGTATGGTTTGTTTGTTTCCACCAAAGCTCATGTTGAAATTTGGTCTCCTTTGTGGTGGTGTTGGGAGATGGGGCCTGGGAGGTGTTAGAATCATGGGGGTGGATCCCTCATGAATGGCTTAGTGCTGTTCTTGTGGTAGTGAATTCTCACTCTGGCAAGACTGGATCATTTCTCTCAGAAATAGATTAGTTTCCTCGAGAGTTTGTTGTTATAAAGCCAGGAAGCCCTTTTGGGTTCTCTCTCTTTGCACTTCCCCTTTGACCTTCTCCACCATGTTATGACATAGGACAAAAACCCTCACCAGAAGCCAGGACCATACCCTTGAACTTCCCATCCTGTAGAACTGTGAGCTAAATAAACCTCTTTTCTTTATAAATTACCCAATCTCAGATATTCTGTTATAGCCACACAAAATGGACTAAGACAATATTCCATTACATGGCTATGCCACCTTTTGTTTATCCATAACTCATTTGTTGATGGACATTTGGGTTGTTTCCACCTATTGATTTTTGGGAATAAAGCTGCTATCAACATTACTGTATAAGTTTTTGTTTGAACAACTGTTTTCAATCTTTTGGTATATACCTAGGTGTGGAATTGCCAGGTTGTATAGTAATTGTATATTTAACTCATTGAGGAAATACTAAAGTGTTTTCCACAGTGACTGTACCATTTTACATTCCCACCAACAGTGTATGAGAATTCTCATTTTTCTATATCCTCACCAATACCTATTATTTGCTTTTCATTCTTTCTTTTCTTAATAATTATGACCATCTTATTGGATGTAAAATGGCATCTTATTTTGGTTTTGATTTGCATTTCTCCAATTACTAATGACATTGAGCTTATTTTCATGTGCTGCTTGGCCATTTCTTCTTTGGGGAAAAGAGTTCTTTATATATTCTGGATACTAGACCCTTGTCAGAGACATGACTTGCAGATAGTTTGTCCCATTCTGTGAGTTGTCTTTTCACTTTCTTGATATGCAAAATTTTCATATGCAAAAATTTCTAATTTTGGTGAAGTCCAATTTATTTATTCTTTTGTTGCCCTTGCTTTTGGCATCATTGTTTATCAAACCATTGCCAAATCTAAGGTCTTGAAGATTTGCCCTTGTGTTTCTTCTAAAAGTTTTGTAGTTTTATTTCTTAAATGTATGTCTTTGATCCATCTTGAGTTAATTATTGTATATGATGTGTGGTAAGGGTCCAACTTCATTCTTTTACATATGGATATCCAGTCTTCCTGGCACTATTCGTTAAAGAGATTGTTCTTTTCCTCCATTAATGGTTTGGGCATCCTTGTTAAAAATTAATTGACCATAGATGTAGAGGTTTATTCCTGGACTCTCAATTCTGTTCCATTGATCTATATGTCTGTCGTTGTGCTAGTACCTCACTGTTTTGATTACTGAATCTTTGTAGTGAGTTTTGAAATCAGGAAGTGTGAGTCCTCCAACTTTGTTGTTCTTTTTCAAGATTGTTTAGAATTTCTTGTATTTCCATATGAATTTTAGGGTTAGCTTTTTCATTTCTGAAAAAAAAAGCTATCGGGACTTTGATAAGGATTTTACTGAATCTGTAGATAACTTTGGGAAATACTGCCATCTTAACAATATTAAGTCATCCAGTCCATGAACATGGGATGCCTTTCCATTTATTTCATTCTTATTAATTTCTTTCAGCAATGTTTTGTTGTTTTCGGTATACAGTTGTAGTGCCTCCTTAGTTAAATTTATTCCTAAGTATTTTATTTTTTTGATGGTATTATAAAATTGTTTTCTTAATTTCCTTTTTGGATTTTTCATTGCTAGTATATAGGAAAACAATTGATTTTTTGTATGCTGATCTTCTGCAACTTGTCTGAATTTGTTTATTAGCTCTAACAGTTTTTTGGTAGTATTTCTAGAATCTTGTACATATAAGATCATGTCATCTGCAGATAGAGATAATTTTACTTCTTCCTTTCTAATCTGGACACCCTTCTCCCACCCCCCCATGCCTCATTGCTTTGGCTAGAATTTTCAGTACTGTGTTGAATAGAAGTGGTGAAAGCTGACAGACATCCTTGTCTTGTTCCTGATTACTTAGGGAGAAAGTTTTCATTTTTTTGCTATTGAGCTTTATCATGCTGAGGAAATTTTCTTCTATTCCTAATTTCTAAGTGTTTTTTTTTAATCATGAAAGGTTATTGGGTTTTTTCAGATGGTTTTTCTGCATCAGTTGAGATAATTGTGTACTACTGTTGTTCATTCTGTTAATGTGGTATATATTACATTGATATGTTGAACATCCCTTGCATTCCTGGGATAAAACACACTTGGCCATGATGTGTATTCCTTTTATTCATAATATGCTCCTGGACTTGTTTGCTAGTATTTTGAGGATTTTTGCATCTGTATTCATAAATGATATTGCTTCGTAGTTTTTTTGTAATACCTTTGTCTTGCTTTGGTATCAGGGGAATAGTGGCCTCATAGAATGAATTAGGAAGTATTCCATCTACTATTCTATTTTTTGGAGGAGTTTGAGAAGGATTGGTGTTAATTCATCTTTAAATGCTTGGTAGAATTTACCAGTGAAACCATCTGGTCCTGGACTTTTCTTTGTTTGGAGGTTTTTGATTACTGAGTTAGTATCTCACAGTTCTATTCAGATTTTCTATTTCTTTTTAGTCAGTGTTGTTAGTTTGTGTGTTGCTAAGAAGGTCTCCATTTCATGTAGATTATGCCATTTGTCCATGTACAGTTGTTCATATTATTCTCTTGTAATCTTTTTTATCTTTATAAGGTCCATAGTAATGTCCTACTTTCATTTCTGATTCTAGTAATTTGAGTCTTCTCCCTTTTTTTCCTCAGTCTAACTAAAAGTTTGCCACAAAAGTGTTTTGATCTTTTCAAAGAACCAACTTTTGATTTCATTTTCTCTAGTCTCTATTTCTTTTATCTCTGCTCTCTATTTTTCCTTCTGCTAGCTCAAGGTTTAGTTTGCTCTTCACTTTCTAGTTGCTTAAGGTGTAAAATTAGATTATTGATTCAAGGTCTTTCTATTTTTTGTATTTTATTTCTTGATTGATTTTTTTATCAATACATAAGAGTTGTACATATATATGGGGTACATGAACTATTTTCATCATGCATACAATGTGTAATGATCAAATTGAGATATTTAAGGTATGCAAAACCTCAAAAATTTATCATTTCTTTGTGTTGGGAACATTTCAAATCTTATCTTCTAGTTATTTTGAGATATACAATAAGTTATTGTTAAGTGTAGCCACTCTACTGTGCTATTGTGCACTAGGACTTATTCCTTCTATCTAACTGTATGTTTGTACTCATTAACGGACCTTTCTTCACTGCCCCCACCCTTCCCAGCCTCTGGTAGTCATCATTCTACTCTCTACCTCCATGAGATCAACTTTTTTTTTTTCTCTGTTGCCTGGGCAAGAGTGCAGTGGTGTCATCATAGCTCACTGCATCCTCAGACTCCTGGGCTCAAGTGACCCTCTTGTCTCAGCCTCCAGGTGGCTGGGACTACAGGCACGTGCCACTATGCCCAGCTAATTTTTCTATTTCTTGTAGAGATGGCCTCTTTCTCTTGCTCAGGGTGGTCTCAAACTCCTGGCCTCAAGCAGTCCTCCCTCCTTGGCCTCCCAAAGTGCTAGGATTACAGGTGTGAGCCACTGTGCCCAGCGAGATCAACTATTTTAGCTCCCACATATGAGTGAGAACATGCAATATTTGTCTTTCTGTACCTGGCTTATTTCAGTTGACATGATCTCCCAAATCTTTCTTTCTTTTTTTTTTTTTAAATGTAGGCACTTGCAGCTACATATTTCCCTCTGAGCCCTGCTTTTGTAGCACCCCATAGGTTTTGTTATGTTTTTATTTTCATTTATCTCAAAGTATTTTCTAATTACTCTTGTAATTTCTTCTTTGACTCATTAGTTGTTTAGATATAAGTTGTTTAATTTCCACGTTTGTGAATTTTTCGATTTTCCTACTGATAATGATTTCTTGTTTCATTCCCTTGTAGTCAGAGAAGATATCCCATATAATTTCAGTCTTTAAATTTGTGACTTATTCTGTTTGTAAGTTCTGTCCAGGAGAATTTTCATGTGCACTTGAGAAGAATGTGTATTCTGTTGATCGGTGGAATTCCTTTATATGTCTCTTAGGTTTAATTGACTTATAATGTTAAAATCTACTTTTATGGATCTTCTATGAAGTTCTATCCATCATTCAAAATATAATATTGAAGTCTCCAACTATTGGTGTAGACCGTTTATTTTTTTCTTTCAATTCTGTCAGTTTTTGCTTCATCCCTTTTGGGGCTCTGTTGTTAGGTATGTATGTTTATAATTGTATAATCAATCTATATTTTCTAGGTGGAGTGACCCTTTTATCAATATATTGTCCCCTTTTTTATCTCTTGTAACAATTTTTTACTTAAAGTCTGCTTTATCTGATATTTGTGTAGCAAATCCATCTTTCTTTTGGGTGTTGTTTGCACAATACATATTTTTCCATCATTTTGCTTTCAATGTATATTCATGTTTTGGGATCTAAAGTGAGTCTCTTGTAGACAGCATGTACGTGGATCATCTCTTAATTATCTATTCTGACAGTCACTGCCTTTTAATTGGAGAGTTTAACTCATTTGTATTTAAAGTAATTACTGAAAAAGAACTCATGTCTGTCATTTTCCTATTTGTTTTCTGTATGTCATATTTATTTTGTTCCTAAATTTCTCAAAACATTACTCTCTTTGGTGTTTGATTTTTATTGTGTACTGGTTTGATTATCTTCTCATTTTCTTTTCTGTATATTTTTAAATAATTTTCTTGGGGATTACAAATAAGATCTTAAGCTTATAACAACCTTGTTTGAATTAATACCAACTTACCTTCAATAGTGTACAAAAACTATGCTCCTATACATCTGCATCCCTCCATCTTTATATTATTATTGTCATAGATCAAATATTTTTACATTGTGTACCCATTAGGGTAAATTTATAATTTTTTCTTATAATTTGTCTTTTAAATCATATAGGAAAAAAAGAGGAGTTACAAACCCAAGATACAGTGATACCAACACTTATATTTACCTGTGTAGTTACTTTTACCAGTGTTATTTCTTCATTTGGCTTCAATTTACTGCCTAGTGTCTTTCATTTCAGGCTAAAGAACTCACTTTAACATTTCTTGTAGGGCAGATTTACTACTATTGAACTCCTTCAGCTTTGTAATCTGTTGATTTCCTCTTCATTCTTAAGGATAGTTTTTCTGGATATAAATTCTTGGTTGGTAGTTTTTTCTTTCAGTGCTTTAAATATGCCATCCAACTACCTTCTGGCCTCTATGGTTTTTACCGAGAAATCAGCTATTAATTTTATCAGATACCCTTGTATGTCATAAGTAAATTCTCTCTTGCTGCTTTCGAAATTCTCTTGTTATCTTTGGCTTCCAATGTTTTGATTATACTATGTCTTCTTGTGGATCTTTTTGAGTTTATCTTACTTAGAGTTCATTGAGCTTCTTGGATTTTAAATGTATTTATTTTATCAAATTTGGGAGAGTTTTTGTCTATTATTTTTTTCTAGTATTCTCTCTGCCCCTTTCTCTTTCTTCTTTCCTATCCTCGTCGTGTGTATGTTGGTGTACTTGATGGTGTTCCATAAGTCTCCAATGCTCTGATTGTTTTTCTTCATTCTGTTTTCTTTGTGTGCCTCCTCAGACTAGACAATTTCATTTGACCAGTCCTCAAGTTTGCCGATTCTTTCCTTTGTCTGTTCAAATCTGCTGTTGAACCCCTGTAATGATTTTTTATTCCTGTTATTGTATCTTTCAACTCTAGTATTGGAACCTTATTATAATTTTTTTTGATATTATTTATTTTTTGAGATGTTGTTTTTCTGGTTTCCTTTCTTTGTCCTGGTTTCCTTTAGCTCTTTGAGCATATTTAAGACATTTAATTTAAAGTCTTTGTCTAATAAGTCCAGTGTTTATGCTGCACCATGGGCAGTTTCTATTAAGTATTTTTTCTGTGAGTGGTCCATAGTTTCTTATTTCTTCACATGTTTCATAATATTTTTTGAAATTGGATATTTTGAATGTTATGATGTGCCAAGAAGAAAAAGAAATAAATAAAAGAAAAATAATACTCCTCAGGTCTTTGCAGGGTTGGCTCTGTGTTTGGGCACTCCTTCAACACTTAGCCAGGCAATTTACAACTCTACCTTAGCTTTCATTTCCTGCTTAATGATCAGCCAGAGGTAAAAAATTTATGGTCTTTTTAGGCTTTTTCCTGAGCATATGTCCTGCCCTGCTCATGCATGAGCATATGCATGCTCATGGGTTTCTAGATTCCTCTTTAGATGCAGCAGCTTTTCAAAGTCTTTGTTCCACCCAAAAGTCTAACTTCCTGGGTTTTCCTCTCAGACTTTCAGCATGTCTTTTGTTTGACTCAACAATTATTGTTTACCTCAGGGGGCAGCACCTTGTGTGTTTGGCTTTTGCTGATTTCGGTGACCACATAGCTGCATTGTCCTGATAGAGTTTCAAGTTAGGCAAAACAAAGGGAAGACCCAGTATACCCCAAGGGAAACCCCAGTAAGGTTCAAAATAATTCCTTAGGAGCAAGGTCCACTTGACTCCCTCTGGAACCAAGTGCCTACGGTGGCAACATGGGCTGCCATGTTCAAGACTGCCACTGTGCTGGAGAGTGGGTTGGTGTCTAGGGTAAGTTAAAACACCACAATAAACTCCTGCCCTGTTTCTGTAGCCTTTCTTGTGACTGAACATTCACTTGGTTGCTATAAACTTTTGACTATCTTCCAGAGTTCCAGTAAGGTTGATTGTGACAGTTTTTGCCAAGTTTTTCAGTGTTTCTGGGGTGTGCTACCTTGTAGAAGTTCCTACTCTATTTTCGCCGATGTCACTTAGTCATTATCTTTTGATATATTGCTTCCATCCCCATTCTCTCTCACCAGTCTTTTTGGGACTTCAATTACATGTATTAGACCTACTCAGTGTGCATTCCTGAAATATGATCTCTCTTGTATTTTACATCTTTTTGTCTCCATTTTTTATTCTGGGTGTTTTCTTCTGGTTTGTTTTTTATGTCATAAATTGTCTCCTTAGCTTTATCTAATCTGTTATTATATCTTTTCATTGCTTTCTTAATTTTGGTTATTGTATTTATAGCTCTAGAAATTTTAAAAATATAACATCTAATTCTGAAAATTACTTAATATTAAGCATAATGACTTATTTTTGAATATCATATGTAGGAATATAAATGTATAAGTAATCATTTGAGGCCTACGATGATGTTTTCTTTATTCACAGAGGATTATTTTTTGTTTGTGGTAGTAAAGGATACTGAAAATCTAGGGTCACCTTAATTAGTTCTCTGGATTCAGATATATTAAGCTGGGCTTTTTAGTCTTGGGGACCAGTCTGCATCTGTTTCACAATTATTCCTAGGATGTAGTCCTTCTGTTTCCAACCCAAAGTTTAGAGCTATACCAGGGCCACTGCTGTTTTGTGCCTGGACTCCAATTTTTGTGTCACTGGCCACACGTGGCTATTAAAAGAGTCTCAGCCTCTGTACCGTCTCTTTTCAATTTACAAACACCTCTAGGGAAAAGCAGCCTCAACTTCAATACTTACCTCTCTTCATTTTCTTTTTCTCCTGGATCTTGACACTTATTTTTTCTGCCTTGTTAGTTCTCCTCTACCTTCAAACAGATACACACATATATGTTTTTGACCTCAGCTTTTTGGATTTTCTTAGAAGGAGCATTGGTTTGAATTACCCAATCCTCTAATCCTCCACTACCAAGCCTTATTTTAGTAATAGAAATGCAAACCTGTTTTGGTGTTACCCATATGAAAAGCATGGGGAATTGTAACTATTTAGGTAAATATGAAAGATTATTTTTCCCCTCTTAATTTTTTAAAAATGCATATGGCTTTAAAGAAAAAAATTTAAAATTTTTGTGTGGGTTTATAAGGTTTATAGATATAATGCATATGACATCTATAACATAAAGGATGGGGGTGAGTGGGCAATGGACCTACAATTTCGTGAAGTAGTACAATGTTAACTCTTTAGTACCTTGTGGAAAAAGGTTAACTAAAGCATTGTTTTCCCTAAAGCAACCACTAAAAACAATTTTAAAAATGTATAGTTAAACCATCTAGTAGACAAAATGGAATTTAAAAAAAATTCAAAAGGCTAGCGGAAAAATAATCAAAACACAGAGGTGCCAAACAGGAAATAAAAAATGAAATGGTAGACCTGAGTCCATCCATGTCAATAATTACATTAAATGGTTTAAACCAGTGCTTTCCAATAGAACTTTCTTCACAATGGAAATGCCTTATATTTGCCTCATCCCATACACAGCCACTAGCTGTATGGCCAATGAACACTTTAAATATGGCTAGTGCAGCTAAATATGGGTAGTGCAGCTAATGTAATATATTTAATTTTAACTTTAAGTAGACCCATGTGGCTAGTGACCATTGTATTGGCCAGCATAGGTCTTAATGTTCCAATTAAAAACAGGGATTAGTAGTATTGATTTTAAAAAGAAAAAAGAAAAGGAAGACCAAACTATATGTTGGGTACCCAAACCCAAAAAATACACTTTGAAATGTAGACACAGGTAAGTCAATAGTGAGTGGATGCAATCAAACAGTGGATATACAAAGGCTGAAGTGACTATACTAATAGCAGATAAAATAGACTTTAAGAAAAAGTATATTGTCAAAAATACAAAGAGGTATTTCATACTGGTAAAATCTGCTACACCCAGGCAGTTTTAAACCCAAATTATAACTAAACTTTCAGGAAACAAATGATTCCAATTTTATACAGCTTTTCCAAGGAGTCTACAAAGTATGCCCAACTAATTCATATTAAGATTTTAGAATAATTTTCATCTGAAAATCAGAAAAAAGACATTCTTAGAAAGGAAAATTGCAGGCTGGTATCACTGATGAGGAAGAATGCACATTTAATCCAACAGTATGTTAAGACATCAAGTTTTGCTTATCCTAAGAATATAAGTGTGGTTTAATATATTTAATGAGTTGATTTATTACATTAAAGGATTAAAAAAGAAGTACACATCATCCAGTGTATGTAGAAAAACATTTGGTGACATCCATGATTTAAGGAAAAAACTCAAACCAGAAATAAAAGGGAATTATGATATAAATGTATTTAATGAGGAAACTTTAGAAGAATTTTCCTGAACATTAAAAATGAGCCAAGGATGCCTTTATAACCACCTCAACATTTCACCAGGTGTCCTAAATAGGTAGTAATATGAGGAAAAGAGGTACAAAGATAGAAAGAGAAGAAATGAAACTGACATTTTTCACAAATGATATAACTGTCTATATAGAAAACCTAAAATAATGTTCAGACTATTGTCGTTAATATGAAGATATTAAGCAACAGTGGCTGGATATAACATCTATATACCTCCCACCCCCAAATTTGAATTTTGAGATGGTGGTTTAAAAATTAACTTAGAAAAAAGTTTTTTGCTAAAGTAACTAACTATATAAGGTACTTGGGAATAAATCTAACAAATGATAGGTATGACCTTTCTAGAGAAATTTGTATAATTGCATTGAAAGAAAATTAAAATTTAAATAGATTTACCATTTTCATGGATAGGTGCTTTAGTTAATCTACAAATTCTTGATAATCCCAATCACTATCCCAAAAGGGATTTTATTAATACTGAATTTCAAACCCAATTCTAAAATTTTAAGTGGAAGGGCAAAAGTCCTACAATGCTGAGAAAAACTTGTGGAGCCAGATTGGGGACACTTCCCTTATATATTAATGTAAGACTACATCTGTAGACTAATTGAATAAAATTAAAAGCCTAGAAATAGATACACATTTAGATGCATACTTAATATATGAAAGAGGTAGCATTGTAAAGCAGTGTTTAAAAAAAAACTATCAATAAATTAGGTTTTGTTTCCATGCTGTAGGTCACAGTGTATCCGTGGGTTGTGAATAGACTAGAATACATTTTACATGGTAAGAATATGTATTATTTAATGAATTTTTTTTGTTTCATTTATGTGTACGGGTATATGCTGGTTCCAGATGCAAAATGTGCTTACTATGACTTGTGCCAAAAAAGCAAAAATAAAAAAAGTTTAAAAGATACCATAAAAAGTGCTGATACGATTGGTTATTTCTATAGAAAAAATTTAATATTGTATTCCCACCCCCGCACAAAACACAAAAGTAATTTACAGGTAAATTGAAGACCAAAATGTGAAGATCAAAACTTTAAACATTTAACAACATGGATGAAATTGATTACCTTGAACAGAGCTCTTTTGGTAGAGTAGAGTGTAGGAGTTGTGTGGGAGCCAAAATCTAATTGGAATTGCTTCACATGTGAGTAGACTAATTAGAGCAACTATCAAACACAGAAGAAGTTTTGCAACCATGAAAAGCAGTGTTAATGGGAAGGTATTGTGGGATCAAAATAGGGTTTTCTTTATTTCTTTTTGTTTTTAACTTCAGACATTTTTATGTGTTTATATATGTAGACGGGAATGGACAAATAAATAATTACTAGAGAGCATTTTTGAGCAGGCAAGAAAGGATCAGTTTTGGTTAGGGTCATCATTTTTTGCTGCTTTGGCCTAGACAGTCCTGGTTTTCAGCTGTTGCCCCTGTCCCGTCTGATTTAGCATTTGACCCAATTAAAAAAAATTTTTTTAATGATGTATCATTAGTAATTGCACTAGAATATTACTAAACTGAGGTGGATTTGGTAGATTTCCAGTTTGCACTTCAGGTTTCTTCCATGGTCTTACCTAGTGGTAGTATATGAGACATATCAGCAATGAACTGAGTTCCTCTATAAGCAGCCTATTGTGCCATACCCATGCTGCAAACTGAGATGCATGAATATGGTCTGTCAGTTGGTAGGGTTAATTGGAATTGTGGACAAGTTATATGTTGGGTATTAGTGAAATATATGCAGGAAATAGATACTGAGCAATCCTGCCAGAGAGCATATAAGAGAGTGAACACTTCCTCTAATGGCTTTGTTATTTGTTGCATGGTGTAAATATACAACTGTTTATTTATTATTTTATACAACTTTATTTTGCAGTAAATCTTTTTGACAGCAATAATTTTTCCAAAAGTACCTGTTGAATAAAAAGTTAAGAACTGCATTTTTGTTTCTCAAGAAAATTGATGATGAATGGGTGACAACACAATGTTCATCAGCATTTATTATCTACCTCAAGGGTCACAAGGATATCACCAACCACATGAAGTCTAGAAACGTAAGGATGTGCTTCAGAAGTTATTAATTAAGAACACTGTCCTCAAAGGTAGCAATTTATCAATGCAGTTATGGAAGGTGTATTTTATATTACTCTGTGAAGCATGGCTTCTCATTGAGATGAAAAAACTTTTTCTAAATCAATTTAGCACAGTTTTGGTTCTAATTTTCTTGTGCATGTATAAAAACAAAGTGAAACAGAGCTGTTGTTGAGAAGACTCCATTAGTAGAAGAAATTCGCAACCATTTAAAAGACAGCAATTTAAGATCAGTATTATAGGATGCTTCAAATAGAAAATCATTTAACTCTAATAATATTAATAGCTTACTTTTTTTCATCTAATTAATGGAATCCAGGTAAAGCATTTGGAAATTAGTTCTCTCAATGGTTAAACATCAAACATCATTGTGATTACTATGTTAAATTCAGTTTAATGTTCAGCATTTAAAATCAAATTATTTTGTGGTGATAATACAAATACAAATTTTGGAGAGGAACCTTGGTATGATAAAAAGAATTTTCTTACTAAATTAACAATCAGTAACAGAAATGTACTTTTCATAGGTTGTGTGCAGACATAATTCATAACTATATCCAAATAAGCTGGGATATTTTACCAATCAAAATGGAATTTGAAACCATGGTTGTCAATTTAAAAATATTCATATGATATATGAATATCGGGTAACTGAATTACAAAATGTTTTGAACCTTTAAAGAATACTTTGTAAATCAACCAAGTGTCCTGCAATAGGTTTAAATGTTTTGTAAATGATTCCTATAAATTTTGTTCAAAATCAGAAATAAAGAATCAAGGTGCTCAACAAATGGAATACCTAGAATGTGAGTGTATGATGTACTAAAAGCAAAATATTTCCTTAGATAAAGTCAATATGTACAGTAAGTTTTAAAAGTATATTGCTAAGTGGCGTATATAATATGAACTTAATTTGTAATATATGTATTTTATATATGCAGTGGCAATGCCAAGGGGATTGGGGGAGGAGGTTACCCCTCCCAGTCTCCATCAGCCCCCATGTTGATATAAACAATTAATACTTTTTTCAATCCTATGTAAAGTGCTATTCTTACTAAGCATAGTTTCGCCCCTGCCAGCTTGTTAAGCCTCTTCTATAAAAAAAAAATCTATAGCATTCACTCTCTGTTTGTTATTTATATATAGATAGAAAACTATGTGGATGTATATGTGCTAAAATGATTACGAGTGATTTCTTCTAAGTTTTGAGTTTATTTTTTCTTTGCTCATTTGTTTTATTTTTCCTATAATAAATTGATTTTGTGTTAAATTTTAATTAACTTCTCTAAAACATGCATATATGCAAAAAAGCAAACAAAAACTAAAAAGAAATGATTAAGTTTTCTTGAATTATTTGATTCCTTTGAAGAAAGGCAAAATGTCAGACCCCAGAGGACAAGAATTATGCTTTTCCTCCAGCTGCTAATTTGTGGAAGACTTACTTTGAAAGTCACAATAGGAGGCTACTCTTAGGTAGCCTCTTAGGTACTTAGGCTACTCTTAGGTAAGTGTGCAGACACTTACATTTTGTCCTTAAGCTTCTCTTCCCTTAACTTGTATGTAAGAAGCCCAGTGCTTGGAGTGCTTTCTATTTCATCAGGAAGCAAATAACTAGTTTGCCTTAAAGTAGTTTCTGTGGTGATATATTACATCTGTTTTTCAGCTCTCTTTAGTTCTTGTGATTCCTGTGATTTCTCTAGCTTTTGAACTTATATCCATTTATCTTAACTTTTAGCATCTGTACCATCCTATTTATTTATGTCTATGTATTATTTCCTAATTCCTTGATTTTTGCTGGCCTGTGTGCTTTCTAACTGCTTTCATTCTTTACTAGCTTTGTCCTTCTACATGTCTTACTATCACTTTAGTTGTTGACCTACCTATTGTATGCTTTGGTGTATTTAATTTTCTATCCTATCTCTACACTTGACTGTTAATCATATCCCTAATACTCACTCCAGATCCTTCCTCTTCTTTTCATAAAGAATTCTGGTGAACAGATGATTTAAAAATTACACTGAAAATATACATAATAAATCAAACTATTTTTCCAACTGAAGGAAGAGCTTCAAGTTTATGATTATTGGAATTAAAATAAGTTTAAGTTGTTGTCATATTTCTATTCCCATTATGCTAAAGAACCCCACTAGTCAACTAGCTAGCAGCTAGTTGTGATGAAAAGTGATAATTTTTGCTTGTTTCCATTGTTTCATCTCTTCTAGTACAACTCACTTTATCACCTTATAAAAATAGCCAATTGACAAATAGTGATTAATTTGTCATTGGCTTACAGCAACTAAGAATTCATTATGTTAACTTCATGGACTTGAGGAAAAAGTATATACAACCTTTGTATGGAATCTACTATTGACACTGTAATTTGAGATATGTGACTATAGAGCATATATAACCTGTGAATGCTTTTTTGTTATGTAATTTGGGTGTGATTGAATTTATTTAGGTAATAATGCTACAACTTATACAGTTACATTAGATGATACATGATACATATGGTATTATAATTTATGTAACTTCTTTATGTCCTTCTGTGATTCAGTTAATGGGGTAAATAATGGGCAGATTGATTTTTTTTTTCTAATGTAAATTTTGAGGCAGCTGTCTTTGGTTTTGAAGAGCTGACTTCTAGTTGGGGTAATTTTGTCCAAAATCATCTTAATTGTTTATTTCATTCAGTTCCCTTATGCATGATTCTTTGGGTAAATATATTTTTTCCTGGGTAGAGCTATTCAGCTTATGCAGGACCAAGAATTATATGTGTAGTACAGAGTTAGAGATAAAGAGTTATTTCCAAGAAACTAGATAAGAATCATGGATATTTTGAGAGTTTTTAATCTGATTATGCCTTTTTTATTTTGTATTATAGGAAAGTTAAAGGAGGGAATATTGATGTACATCCATCAGAAAAAGCACTCATTGTTCAGTATGAAGTGGAAGCTACCATTCTTGGAGAAATGGGAGATCCCATGTTGGGAGAACGAAAGGAATGCCAAAAAATGTAAGTTTTCTTTATTTGTGTATATTTTGAAAGTAGTGACCTTTATACAAACTTTATACAAATCTGATGTTATTTTAATCTGCGTAGATGATAAGTGATTATTGCATTCTTCCAGGCATACTTCATCTTAATGAAGGAGAGATTATATTAAACTATAAATACGGAGTATATTCTAGAGAAAAAAAGATTTTTTTAAGCTGAACGGGAACCTGTTAAAACATATGTATTGTAATTTATCCCATTTAGTACATGCATATAATAGAATACAAACTACTAACTTGTGAAATCAATCATAAGAGATATGTTTATGTGGGGTTTTTTGGCTTAATTTAGGAAATTTATATTTTGGGGATCCTGTGTTCTTCTTTCTTCCTTGGAAATTGCAGGAAGTAGTATGACTTTCAAAAATTCCCAAGTGGGGCACAGACCTTGAATTCATCTCTTGAAAATCTAGTCTGCTGAAAAATGTATTAAGACATGCATTTTCTGATTCAAGGGATTGGTCTTAGATCTCTTAGTATCCTGCACACTTACCTTCCTGCTTTTGCAATACTTTCAGGAGTGCATTGGGAACTGGTCTTTTTCATTAGCCTACGGTTGTGCTGGTGATTATCTTACCTTCAACTCATAGTTTTGTGGAAGTAGAGAAGGTCTGAGATCACCTAGTATTTTCCCTCAACCTTCTCCCCTCCATAAAAAAAAATTTGATTAGAAACTAGTTAGGCAAAATTTCTATGTAATCTGGGTTTTGGTGGTATTAAGTATATTCAGGCTGCTAGGAGTACATGTGGTGGTATTTTTAGCACACTGAAAAATACCGTATTTTAAGTACATAGTGGTGATTCTCAATTGGGAGTGATTTTTCCCACAAGGGACATTTGGCAATGCCTGGAGACATTTTTGTTTGCCATAACTAGAAGGGTGCTATTGGCATCTATTGGGTAGAGGCCAGGTACAGTAAATATCATACAATGCACAAGACAGCCACCCACAACAAAGAATTATTAGGCCCAAATTTCAGTGGTACTGCAGTTGAGAAACCCTGGTGTATAGCAACCTGCAAAGAGAAGTTGCTTAGTATCTTATTAGGATCTGTTACTTGGTCTTCTTATTTGGGTTAGAAGGAGACTAAATTACATTAATAATTCATTATAGATAATTGAGTCCTCTAGATAATATACTAGGTTGAAGAGAAATACACATTCATATACACATACACTGTAAATTCTAACTCACATGCTCATACTTTTTTGTGTTCTCTCATACTTTCTCTTTTCTGTTTGTGTTTATGATTGCTGCCTAATTTTTGTACATTTTGAGAATGAATGAAAGTCTCTTGAGATCTTATTTATTTGACGTCCAAAGAAAAGCTAGCATATCAGAGTCTTTGCCTTTAGAACCTCATACACCCACATTTCAGGAGAGAAATTTAGTTTTTAGTTCTTAAGGATGCAGTCAGTAGCCTTATTCAATTAGAATTCAATCAATATTGTTATTATTTGAAAATCTGTAGGCTTTTTAGACAAGGGATACTTTCAGTACTGAGAGTTAGCCAACTAGAAAGAATTACTACTGGCTGTGGCCAGAGAAAGCTGATTTAAACCTTAGCGAGGGAAAAACCTGAGTAACTCAACCTTGTGATTCTCAGCCCTGACTACACAAGATTGGGAGAGAAATCATATTATGAGACCAAAAGGAAAATATGGTTTGTTGATTCAAGAGCTTTTATCAATGGTGAGCAGGAGGGGAACCTCATATAGATTGAGATAGGTAAAAATTGAAAGTATCATTAAATTGGGGTAGTCAGTGGTATGGCCCAGGTCCAGCAGACTTATATTTCATTCTCCATTATTAGGCAAGGGAATGTACAAGCCCATCCTCAAAAGAGTTCCAGTTTTCTGAAGATTTCTTTATAAGAAACTAATGATTGAGATCCCCAAAATAATATGGGTACTTTTTTAAATGTGTTTTTGGTGTTCTTAATAGGCATGGGTGCCTAAGAAAGATTCTTTTATGTTGACTATAGGAATAAAATAGCTGACATTTTTTGAAAAATCTTTGCCCTACCTGTTGTTTTCCTACCTTTTATAATAAATGGAAGATTTCACAGGGAGACTACACATTAAAAGCAGAAAATCTGGCTATTACCCTGAACAAAAAGAAGATGAATCAGATTGCTAATACATATGTTGGTAGAAAACAGATCTTTAAAAAGATCGAAAATCCTGTTTACATTAAAGCAACAAAATACCACTATACGCCTAGTAGAATGGCTAAAACCTAAAACACTGACGGTACCAAATGCTGACAAGGGTGTGGAGCAACCGGAACTCTCATTCATAACTGGTGGGAATGCAAAATGGTTCTGTTATATATTTTGAAAGACAGTTTGTCAGTTTCTTGCACCAGTGGTCCCCAGCCTTTTTGGAACCAGGGACTGGTTTCATGGTTTCATGGGAGGGGTGGTGGGGGAAGAGCTCAGGCGGTAATGCCAGAGAAGCCAAAACTGGCTCACCTGCCACTCACCTCCTGCTGTGTGCCGCCCCCTCCCCCCCAAGTTTCATGGAAGACAATTTTTCCACCGACAGGGGGTAGGGGTGGGGGGTTGGCAGGGGTAGGGGATGGGGCAGCGGAGCTCTGTGCTGGTCCCTAACAGGCTGCGGACTGGTACTGGTCCACAGCCTGGGGGTTGGGGACTGCAGTCTTACACAGTTAAGCAGGCATGCCATACAATCCAGCATTTGTGCTCCTAGATATTTACCCAAATGAGTTGAAAACTTGTCCACACAAAAACCTGCACACAAATGTTTATAGCAGCTTTATTTATAATTTATTTATTTATAATTGCCAAAAATTGGAAGCAAACAAGATGTCCTTCAGTAGGTCAATGGATAAACAAACTGTGGTGCATCTGTATGATCAAGTATTATTCAGCGATAAAAGGAAATGAACTATTAAGCTATGAAAAGGGATGGAGGAACTTAAATGCAAAGAAGCTGGTCTGGGAAAGCTACATACTATATGATTCCAACTATATGACATTCTGGAAAAGGCAAAACTATAAACACAGTAAAAAGATCAGAGGTTGCCAGGAGTGCAGGGGGAGGAAGAGGTACAGCACAGGGCATTTTTAGGGCAGGAAAACCATTGTGTATGATACTATAAGGGTGGATATATGACATTATCCATTTATTAAAAGTCATAGAACTATACAACATGGAGTGAACCCTAATGTAAACTGTGGACTATAGTTAATAATTATATGTATCAATGTCGGTTTATCATTTGTAAGAAGTGTACCACACTAATGCAAGATGGTAATTATAGGAAAAAATAGGAGAAACTGTGGGACAGGGGTGTAGGTGGGTAGGTATATTTGGGAACTATACTTTCTGCACAGTTTTTCTGTAAACCTAAAACTGCTCTAAAAAAGCCTAATAAAAACTTTTAAAAATAATGTGTTTATAGAGTTTCTATTGTGCCTCTTTTCAGTCAGAGTTATTGAAACTTCAAGATTTCCCAATTCCTTATAAATATTAAACATGAAGAAGTCTTTTTAGAGTTTTTCTCTGAATAGACCCTCTTTCTATCTCTGCTTTCTGATATACAGCTAAAACTATATAAGAATATAATCAACAATTTGAGAGACTTAAAGGTAGAAACAAAAAACCCAAATCTATTAAAGAAAATATAAAGCGAAGGAACAGGATATTGCTAGGGTTCTTGTTGCAAACGTTAGAAGCCATTCTAGCAAATGTAAGCATAAAAAGAATTTATTAAAGGCTATTAGGTGTCTCACAGAATCCTTGGAGAACCAAATTTGAGGCTGACTATATAGCTGGGAATAATATTTAAATCACTCTACTGGTCTGGTTTCAGGAGAAATCATCTACATCTGAATAATAATTTCACAGATCCTGAATACAGGACATTTCTCTGAGATCTCCACCCCGCTCCTTCTAATACCTTGATGTCTCTCAACAAAAATTAGCCACCTTCACCACAAAATAATTCTACACAGTGGCTACTGTGTTTCTCTCTTTTTTTAATATAAGCCTTGCATGGGAGCATCTGCTTGACAGAGTCTTTTGTAAACACTGGTTTGACTCTTCACTATGAACCTAGTTTTATGTCTTCATAGCTATTCCTGGGCCATGAATCCGTGGAACTAGGCTGTTGTTTTCAGACTCTTAACAATCTTCTTATTGAGTTTCCAGTGAATCTCATGAGTTAACTTAAAAAGGAGGGAAGGGCTGGTTTATTATTGTTTTTTAATGTACTAACCTAAGTATAAAATGTGTTCATTTGTTCCTCAAAATTCCTCGTGTAGGACTTAAACTGTATTTCACTTTTTTCCTCCTCTACCTTCTATTGTAGTTACCACCAGAGCCACTAAATCTGAAAATACCAATGTTGTGTCTTTTCCCTAACTGGAAAAAATAAACAATTGTGGGTATGGTCAAGAAAATTGTTTATTTGTGGCAGTATGGATTCTCATATCCAATAATGACTAAAAACTTTATATATTTTACAACAGAAATACTGTTTCAAAACAGGACCTCTGGATATGCTGTTTTGCCTAGAAAGTCAGAAAAAGATTTTATGTTCCTTTTGTTATTTTGTTTGTCCAGCTCAAAGAAAATTAATGCCTTGCATTTTTCTAAGCCTAATTATTAAATAATTATATTAAATATCTAATACTTTATTATATTTTAAAAAGAGTTTATGGCCAGGTGCATATAGACTCTATAATAATTCATAATATATTATGTAAATTATTTTAAAGTAGGAGTATTAAAGCTATCACTTACATTATCTGTGTTGGAAAATTCTGATATACTTGCAGCATTCGACTTAAGAGTCTCAATGCGAACACAGATATAACTTCCCTGGCAAGGAAGGTGGTTGAAGAATGTAAACTCATTCATCCTTCAAAACTAAGTGAGGTAGAACAGCTATTGTACTATCTACAGAACCGCCGTGATTCACTGTCAGGAAAAGGTAAGTAGAATTCCTGACTTTTTAATGCAAAACCAGAGTTGTTTGATAGTTTGTACTTTTGCTATTTGAGTGTTGGGTGGGTGTTTTTTTTGTTGTTGTTGTTTTTGTTTTTTTACCAGTTCTATGAATGAATAAGCAAATGAAAGAATAAACACATTAGTTTCCTTCATGCTAGACTTTATATTAGAAGCGTTGACATAAAATGGTCTGATTCTTTTTCATTTTGGGTGTGTGTGTACTCATACTGAAATAAGGAATAAAAAATGAAATGCCTATTGTAATGATTGTAGGATAATAAAAAGAGAGAATTTGGGACAGAAAACCTATTTTCTTTGCTTCAACTAGACTGATATTTTCTAAACTCCTTATTGATATTTAATGTATAACTTGAATGGATTATTTAAGTGTTAAAAATATTTATCATATGCTTTAGACTATCTTAAAGATATAACTTTTATGAATCTTTCTTAGGAAAATATTACTTTTTCATTTCTCAATGTCTCTATTGTTGCAATTCTCCTATCCTCAATTCCCTTAAAAAGAACCAAGCCACTAAGGTATTAGAGCTAAGAAAATGATTATTTATAGAAGACATTTTCAAATAATCTAAACCAGAAATTGAAACAAAAACATAGATATTTAAATGGAAAGTCATCTCTGATTATTGAAGTCTTAGTTTTCCAATTTTATAGTATTTACTAAGTTTACATACCTTTCAACATTGATGAATTCTAAAATATTGTACTCTTAAAATAATATATCAGTGTTCAAGTTTTGATTGGACTAAGTGGAAAAATATAAAAAAATTTTCTTTGGGCTTTTTTCAAATTAATCATTCTCTCTCTATCCACAGCAAATGCCTTGTGCCTAATATGTACTTTTATTAGTTAGTTGTGAATATAGTATATAACACAAATTATATGATCATTGTATATTTGGTGAATGAATTGAATGACTGTAAATCAAAAATAGGCATTTTGAACTTGATTGCTTCTAATCACATAGTTGGCACTCAGTGTATACTGTTCTTGCTAATTATTAATAAGTGCTAGGTATGTAGATAAGGAAAATATCAAGAAAAATTTTTATTAAACAAATATTTTATGATAGAATATTCTTGTTAAGATGTCTATAAATGATGAGAGAGAGCATCTTCAAATAAATTCAAAATGAGCAAAGTAAATTTGTGTGTACTTATTGTGGGTTGTTCCATATAGTTAAAATTGATCTTTCCTAGTGCCAAATTAATATAATTCTGAAGGCATTTATAATAAAATATCCTTAAATTAGTAAAAACTCTTTCACTGAATTTACAGGACAAATCAGTGTTTTTACCTCTGTCCCCAGAAATTAGAGGAATATGAAAAAATTTCCATGTCATCATACATGGATAAAATAATTCAAATCAATATTTTCTCTATCTAGAAAATAGTAGTTGAAGACATATTAAATACTTTACTACATTACATATACACTTATTTTTAAAAACTATTCAATTTTTCTTTCTTAACTCTTTTACTTGGTATTCAATTTCAAAGCCAGAAACCTTGCCCTAAAAGTAATTAAAACAAAACAATAATACTGTTTTAATAATGTGATTCATTGCCTTAAATGATTTTTTTCCTTTGCTTAATTAAAACCACTGTCATAGTCAGATTATTTGTTTGAGGCAAAATTTAGCTCTTGAGAGTACATGACCTTACCTAGAATGGCTGCTGTCCTCTGAAAATTAGGACTAATTCTATTATATATATTTATTTGCTAATTATAGAATCAAAATTTTGATACTATTTTAACTTACTTTAAGCACATGCATTGCTTAAGTTTTCAAGCCATATCACTAAAGTGTTTTTGATAGTTTTTTGTTAAAAAATGAAACTATGACATTAATCAGATAATTCAATATAATGAATGGCACAGGGTTGTGTTCAGCATCCTTGGATACTTCTTTAATTTATTTGGGAATAAGTGAGAAATTAATGCAAATTAAAATAAAATTAAAATTCAAATATTAAAATATTTGTCTTTTAATTTATAATCTTAATTTTACTTATTAAAAAAGAATCAATTAGCTATTCTTTATTTTAGCTTTTAAATTTACCAAAGTCATTTTATTTCCTTTTGCTTTGTTAATTTTTATTTTAGTTTTTATATTACTCAAGTCATATTTTTTCTTTGCCTTATTGATTTTCCTATTCCCACTTTAAATTTGAATTAGGAAGGGAAAGAGATGATACTTAGAATAGACTATTTTGTTTCTTCTTGGCAAGTCTTGCTGTATACCTTACATACCCAAAAAGTTAACGGAGGAAGAAGTTAAAATCACTGCCTAGTATAATTTGGAGATTAGTTATAGATTTTATTAATTTACACTCTCCTTGATATCCTCATTAGAACAGATGGATTATAGATGAGCATTTTTTATACATTGAAAAAAGATAGATTGATAAACTATTTAGTTTTAATATCCCCAGCTTAGCTAGAATTAAACTCAGCTGCTGAAAATAAAAATTATCCAGAAACCCTAAAAGCTACATTTCCTTATTAAAAAACTATCTTTTTACAGAGAAAAAAGAAAAATCAAGCAAGCCTAAAGATCCACCTCCTTTTGAAGGAATGGAGGTAAGATTGTATGTATTCTGATCTAATAGAGCAGCGGTCCCCAACCTTTTTGGCAGCAAGGACCGGTTTCATGGAAGACAATTTTTCCACGGTGGAAGGGAGGCGGAGCTCAGGCAGTGATGTGCGGCCCAGTTCCTAACAGGCCACAGACCGGTACCGGGACCCGCCCTGGGGGTTGGGGACTGCAGTAATAGAGGACTGATTGTAAAGTATTACCTTTTACTGTCAATAATGCACAGAACCACATTAATCAGATATGGAATTTTTAAAAATTGATTGAACTTAGACTTGATAAAAGTAGAAAATCAGTATTTAATTGATAAAGACAAAAATTATTGGTTGTGCTTATTAGACATCTATTTTGATAAATAAGTGGTAAAAATGTTTTAAATATTCTTATTGCAGTGTTTTGAAATATTGTTTAATCTGTTGTAGTAGATACAGAATATTTTGTATTACATTTAAGATACTTTATATTGATAGACAAATTTTAAAGTTTATATACCTCCCATTTTATCATATGGTTTTGTATTGGAGTCCTACTACTCAAAGGTTTAAAATTCCCTTATTCAAAAAGATGGCTACTGTGGGTTCTTTGGAGATTTATCTGTTCGAAAGGGTATATTGAGCACAAAGTATCATTTCTTTGACAGTGGTTCTGTTGAGCATTGTTGAATACTTCCTGCCTCTTCCTTTGTTTCAGATTGATGAAGTTGCTAATATTAATGACATGGATGAATACATTGAGTTATTATATGAAGATATTCCTGACAAGGTTCGGGGTTCTGCTTTGATCTTGCAGCTTGCTCGAAATCCTGATAACTTGGAAGAACTTCTCTTGAATGGTGATTTATAGCTATAAATATTAAAAATAGAAAAATTATTGTAAAACATTTAAAAAATTTTTATAATAGAGGAATAAGTTAAAATTATTTATGCCAAACTTAGGAATGCACATATTTTCCAGCTCTTTATTACCTTTCTTCTTATTCATATTTCTTAACATGAGAGCATAGCATTTAAATATTCTGTGGAGAATTCACAAACCATCTAATTTAAACAAGGAAAATCAAGCATTAATAGTAATGTATCTTGTCTTTCTTCTATCCTGGAAAACTTTTTTATTCTTTCAATTAAGATACAAGATCAAACTTTTGACGTTTGCACAAGTATGTATACCATGTTTTTATTAGAGTTCCAACGTTGGTTTTTCTCAGTAGCATAACAAAAGCTATTAATCTTTATAATTTCATTTAGATTGAATTTGACATCAATCGCTT
The DNA here is from genome assembly GCA_023783475.1 of Daubentonia madagascariensis. Taxonomy (NCBI): domain Eukaryota; kingdom Metazoa; phylum Chordata; class Mammalia; order Primates; family Daubentoniidae; genus Daubentonia; species Daubentonia madagascariensis. The sequence goes on from JAKFHU010000978.1 coordinate 33,172,123, forward strand.
TCACTAGAAGTGATTGATAGTAAAGAAAAAGGAGATATAATGTTCTTAAAACCCTTTTCTCAGTAATACCACTATAGAATTATTTTAAATGCATAATTTTCTGATCATACTTTTGCTAAATATAACATATGAAAGATGTCATTATTATCTGGTTTGTATCACATGAGAGAGAATACTTTTTTGATTGTTGTCAAATTGCTTTTATGGAGGCGAGAGGGTACACCAATAGTTTGTAGCTTAGAGTATATATCCAGAAATCTGTCCAGGGAGCCATAAGATAATACCAATATTCCAATTAGGAAATTTGTACATTTTAAGTATTTTAAAAATTACTCAACTAATAATAACAATATATTCTTTTAAAAGAATTAGAATATTATAGATAGAATCCCCTTTGACTATTACCCTATTATACTCTGTTACGAGTTTGGAGTGTATTCTTCCAGATCTTTTTCATACTTTCACATATGTATGTATAGATTTTTTCCTATATTAAAATATGGAGTATTGCTTTATAAGAATCTTTATATTAATAGTATCATACTTCTTATTTGGTATTTTTTCTCCTAATAGTAATGTTTTGAGATTAAATGCATATAGGTACATATAAACATAATTAATTTTTAAACTACTTTCGATTATTGTGCTTTATGAAGTTATACATATTCTTTAGCCTTTCCTTAGTTGATGGTTATTAGATTGTTTCCACATTTTTCAGTAGGGAATATTGCATTAGATATGAACACCTCTATGCATGTCTTCTTGTGTACACAAACAAGGGTTTCTTTAAGGTCTGTACACAGAAATGAAGGTCATACAGAAATGCAGGTCATAATGTCTTAAGGGATATTGCCAAATTGCCCTCCCAAGTGGTTTTGCCCCTTTATCCCCGTACCAACAGAATATGAAAGTATCAAACTTTTAAATTTTTCCCATTGTGTTGTTGGTAATAATCAATATCTCCTTGTTTTAAATCACATTTACCTGATTTCTAATGAGTTTGTTTTCTCATGCTACTAGACTTGAAATTCCTACCCTGTGAAGTTTGTATTCACATCTTAAGTATTAAGTATTATGTATATGTGCACATATACACACATATATGATTTTCATGTCTTGAATATTTATCTTCTGGATTCTAATCCTTTTTTCTTTTATGTATTTAGAAATGGTTTTTCTCAATCTGTTGTGTTTTTTCTTCCTCCCCCCCGTTTTTTTTTGCATGATATATCTTTTTCCATTCTTTCACCCTGTTTGTGTCTTTGAATCTAAAGTGTTTCTATTGTAGATAGTATATAGTTGGATCATGGAGGTTTTTTTAAATCCATTTTTGCCCTGTAGATTGTTTTTTCTGTTTATAAATAATGTAATTACTCATAAGGTAGGATTTGCATCTAACATTTTATATTAGTTTTCTGTATGTCTCTTACCTTTTTAGTTCTTTTATTCCCTTCTTTTCTGTTAAATAAATATTTTATAGTTTATTATAGATATTTTCCAGTAATACCCTTGTTGTTCTTTAATGATGTTTGCCTTAGTTATTTTCTAAGTGGGATTACAATTAACAATTTAAAACAATCCGGTTCAAATTAATACCATCTTAAATTTAACAGCATGCAAAAATTTTGTTCCAATATACCTTTGTTGCCTCCTCACTCATTTATAATTATAGTCACGCAAATAACATATGTAAACATTATAAGCCTATCAAAACAATTATATAATTATTACTACATGTATTTTTCTTGTAAATCAGATAGAAGAAAAGAATACAACCAGAAATATGTTTGTATTGTCTTTTTTATTTACCTATATAGTTATCTTCACTGGTGTCCTTTATTTCATTGTATGGATGTAAGTTGTAAGTTATTGTCTATTGTCCTTTCATTTCAGCCTGAAGAATTCCCTTTAGAATTTCTTGTAGGGAAGCTCTGCTACCAAGAAATTGTCAAATTTTTGTTTACCTGGCAATAATTTAATTTTGCTTAGTTTTTGAAAGACAGTTTTGCTGGACATAGAATTTTTGCTTGACAAGAATTTTTTTTTTTTAGCACTTTTTAAAGCACTGTCAATATGTTAGCACTTTTCCTTTAGCATTTTGAATATGTTATCCCACTGCCTTTGTGTCTCCATGGTTTCTGATGTGAAATCAGCTGCTGCTTTTATTGAGGATCCCATACTCATGTTACATGTTAAGTTGCTTTCCTCTTGCTGCTTTCAACATTTTCTTTGCCTTTCACTCTTGCCAGTTTGACTATAATGTGTTTAAGTGTTGATATCTTTGAATTTATCTTACTTAGAGTTTATTGATCACCTTGGAGGTACAGATTAATGTTTTTCATTAAACTTAGGAAATTTTTGGTCACTACAGATGCTTCTTGATTTATGATGAGGTTACATCTCGATAAACCCATCATAAGTTCAAAAATACTCGTAGTCAAAAATGCATTTAATACCTCACTAAACCCATTATAAAGCAGAAAATCATAAGTCGAACCATTGTAAGTAAGGGACCATCTGTATTTCATTAAATATTCATTCTGCCTTTACTCTCCTTCTGGAACTCCCATTATATATATATGTGTTACTATGCTTGATCGTACCTCATAACTCTTTGAGGCCCTGTTCATTTTTTCTTTGTTCTTTTTTCTTTCTATTCTTTCAGATTATATAATCTCTATTGAACTGTCTTTACATTCATTTATTTATTTTCTAGTTCACATCTGCTGTTGAGACCCGCCAGTGAATTTTTTATTTCAGTTATTGTACTTTTCAACTATAGAATTTCTATTTGGATTTCATTATAATTCATATCTATTGATATTCTTTGTTTAGTGAAACATCATTTTCATACCCTTGTATATGGTCCTTTAATTCCTTAGATATGTTTTCCTTCAGTTTTTGGAATATATTTATAATAGCTGATTTAAAATCTTTGTCTCATAAATTCACCCTTTGAGCTTCCTCACGGACAGTTTCTATTGACTGCTTTATTTCCTGAGTGTGGGCTGTTTCTTTGTATGCCTCATTATTTTTGTTGTTGAAATAATATCATGTGTTAGCTCTGGAAATCAGATTCCCACTATCCCCAGGGCTTGTTCTTGATGCTGTTTATTTGTTTTGTGAGTTTCCTGGATTAATTCTTTGAAGTCTGTATCCTTTGTCTGTGTGGCCACTGAAGTTTCTGTTCAGTTAGCTTAGTGGTCAGCTTGTGATTGGACAGAGATTTACTTAAATGCCTGACAATAAGTCTCTCAGCTTTTGCTGAGGGGCTTGATGAGTGTGTTAGGGCATGTCTTTAATGCTCAAGCATGAAGTTTACAAACCTTAGCCTTCACTTCCTGCTTGCACATTGCCTCAAATTCAGCTAGACATAAGAGATTAGGGCCTTCTGAGGTCTTTCCCTGGCATGCACACATCCCTGCACGTGTGCATGGCCTCCTAAAGTCCCAGGAATATGTTTGAGCTTTTCAAAGCCCCTGTGAATATCTCATTATCCAGTTTTTCCTTTTTAAGCTTTTTGGTCAGCCTTTTTTTAACCCCAACTGGTAAGGCTGCCTCAAGCAGCTGTGGTGTTGTCACCAATAGTTTTCAGCAAATACCGTGAGCATAAGGCTGTTTGCACAAGCAAGCCCTGATTCAGGTCAAGTAAAAACAAACCCTGAGAATGGAGTTATTTATCATACATCCAGATAGGTTAGAAAGATAATAATGGTTCTCTGGGATGGGGCTGTTGGGGAGCTCCAGACTCTTCTGCCCACTCCAGTCCTTGCCAGGCTGCTATTTTTCACAGATACCGTTGTTGTGATGCTGTTGGTTTTCAAGGCTACCCAGAAGGGATGGAATGAGGGCAAGTTGAAATGCCACAGAGCTCACTCTTCTTATGAAGATTCAGCCATATTTCTTGAATAAACACTCTGTGAATTGTTGTTAGCCTTTAGTTAATTTCCGGAGTTCTGAAAAAGTTGATTTTGATCATTTTTACCAGTTTTCTCATTCACCTGTAGAGGAGTGGATTTTTGGACGTCCTTACTCTGCCATTCTGGAAATACTTGGTCCTGGAATTCATTTCTGTGAAAGGTGGGGGGTTAGAGATGTAATTTTACTCTTTTCCATATTGTATAGCCAGTTATTCCAACCTAGTTAGTGAGTACTACTTCCTTTCTCAAGTATTTGAAATGCCTTGTCTACTATATGCTTGCCATTCTTTTATGAAATACACACTTCTTAAAAATTTGTTCTATGGCAGGTACTGTTCCATTGGTCATCAAAAAAAATTTGATGATTTCCATACCAAAACCATACTGTGTTGTTTTGTTGTTGTTTTGTTGTTGTTTTCACCAGAGCTTCCGAATATGCAAGAGAAATGCTCCAAGTTTTTTACCCCCAAAATTGCCTTTGCTTGTCTTATACATTTGTCTTCTATATCATTTTGAGATCACTTTATTATATTCTTAGAAAAATCATAATGGGATTTTAATTATGATTGCATTCAATTTATACATTAATTTTGGGTTGTCTTTTGACCTTTTATAAAGTTTGTATTTTATTTTAGTTATTTCTTAATAACCTATCTGTAATTCCTGTAACTGTATTTTTATGGAGACATTTCTCTATTCTATACTAAAGGAGAAAAATTAAATAAAATTTTGTAAGTAGGTCACTAAACCTATGCCTAAATTCATGATGTTATGTAGCAATATTTCTATATAGAAGAATATTTTAAGAAATACTATTTTCTCTGAATTATAATGGTCAAATGCCTTTGAAAATTACAGGATTGAACAAAGTTAAGCCAGATTCTTTATTAAATAGGACTTTTTGGAGCCTTTGTATGTTAATGTGCATTGCATACTTATTTATTTGACTCCAAAATAATTTTGTTAAAAGCATATACTATTCCAGTGCTTTACATTGGGAATGTGAATAACATTATAAAATGCTATTACAGAATGTTTTTTAGTTTGCTAAAAAATTTATCACTAAGTGGATTTATAACTAAAACAGTTGATTCTTGTTTCATAATATGAATGGCCAGAAAGCTCAAATATGGAACATTTTCATTACTATGATAAATACTGATGATGTAGTTCATGAAGTACAGTAGATCCCAAGTACCTATAAAAGACAATTATGTTTTCTTTATTTTAACATTCAGATATTTTAATTATTTTAAGACTTGGTAAGCTACATACCAACATTAATTTGAAACCAGTCTTATTACTTTATATTTAAAGTTATATTTAAATAATATAAAATAATGAGACTGGTTTCAAATTAATTTTCATTGACTAATTCATTAATTTTCATGAATCAATTCATTAATCTTAATATGCTATTTTCATTAATAAATTCACTAATTTTACTTTCCTCAAGATAAAAATCTAGCAGAGATGCTTATTAACCTACTCAGAAGCTAATTTTGTGAAGAGTTTTTGTTTAATTTATGTCTATTGGCATAAATTTAATGTGGTACTGAAATATTAGACTTATTTTTCTGTGTATAAATTTTATTTGGTTATTCATTTGCTTTAGTGGAGCTAGTGTTTACTAAACTCATTTTTTCTATACTTATTCTAGTTTTTTTCATATTAGTAAATACATTAAATCAGATGTTAAAAAAAAAATGGGTACGGCCGTAGTACGATTATAAGTAGAAATGCAAATCAAGAAATGAATGGCTTTTTTACTATTTTATTGTCACCTGTTATGCTACTTTATCTGAATTATATTTTATTCTGTTTACGGTATAGACTTGAAGCTGCGTGTCATGAATGCTTAAGTAAAAGTTATATGTTAGTTTTAAAAATAACTTTCTGTATTGGAAAGAAGCATCCTACTTTTTTGTCCTAATTCTATCTTAGCTTTGTTATTTATTAATAACTAGACATTTAAAACCAATCAGCCTTTATACCAGAGGAAAGGAGGGTGATCATTTTTGTATGTCTCCTTTTTATTTAGAAACTGCCCTTGGTGCATTAGCAAGAGTCCTGAGAGAAGACTGGAAGCAAAGTGTTGAGTTAGCTACAAACATAATTTACATCTTTTTTTGCTTTTCCAGGTAAGTATAAAAACTATGAAATAAAAGAAGTCTTTTATCTCTTTTGCTCTCTGTGTATATTCTCGGTTCAGTTTGTAGATCACTTGTACTCTCAGTCTTTCAGTCTGTCTGCCTATGCTCTGCCTCTGAATTCTTATTCCCGTCTGTTCCCTGTTCTCTGTCCTGCCTTCTGTTATTCTGTCTTTCATTCAGTCTACATTCACCCATGCATGTACACACACACAATGCGATAATATAATGATTTGGAGTTTAAGAATATGGGCTCTATAAGGAGATTATCTGTATTTGAATCTAATCCTTACTGTTTATTAACTGTGTGATTTTGTTGACATTACGTAACTTCTTTGTGTCTCAATTTCCTCATGTGTAAAATTTAGATAATAATAGTAGCACCCTCTTTGGATAGTTTTTAGGATTAAATGAATTAAGAGCTAAAATACTTAGAATAAAGACTGACCCTGAGTAAGTACTCAGTAATTATTATTGTTATGTATACACATATGTGTAAATGCATACCTCTTAGGTATTCATATTTATTATTTATATACACATATTCTTAAGACAGATGTTACTGAGACATTGTGAAAAGCCTCTAGCCAATTCTTACAGAATTGCTTGCCTCTATTCTAAAAATGTGCCAGCATTAGCAAATAAATATGTATTGAATAAATACTTGAATGAATGAATTGTCTAGGAAACATATGTAAAACCTGATTACTAACATTTTACTAGTTTCTTCACTGATGTCAATTTTATACAATAAATAAAATGTATATCTAGTATTGTTACATTATTAGTTTTGTTAGACAGTGTTCTAAAATTTATTTTGAGAATATCTGAGTAGTTAATATAGTGGTTAATTACCAAAAAAATTGTCTAATTTCTAACTTCTTCAAAATAATTATATTTCAGGTAAGGGTAGTATGTTAAAATATATTTAAAGTAATCTTATAATTTCAAGTCTTCCTAGTATACTGTGGCTATATATTCATTTATTGACACATGTATATCAAACTTAATTTTCTGCATGGTTTGTACTAGTGTTTGCCAAAAACAAATTTCCTGTACCCATAAAATGTATTCCTTTAAATATATGTTAAAATCTCTTCTTTAAAGCTTTTCTCAGTTTCATGGACTTATCACTCATTATAAAATTGGAGCTCTCTGTATGAATATTATTGATCATGAATTAAAAAGACATGAGCTTTGGCAAGAAGAACTTTCTAAGAAGAAAAAAGCTGATATCCTTTTAGAGTGGCATTTAGACCCTCCATTGCTTGTTGTTATAAATTTTGGATGGATGGGATGGTTTTGTTCTTTTCATTTTTTCTTTTAAATTGCTGATTGTATTACTTGGAAACAATGCAAGAGTGTGTTGAATGTCAAGAAGTAGATTGAAACTATCAAAATGAATATAGTTTGACATATACTTTTTGTCTCTTCACAGCTTCAATTAGTTAATGAGGTCGAAGGAGGAGGTAATAGTGGTGCTGGATAAATGATAGGTGATCCTATAAGTAGCTACACCATTATGTCCACTAAGATTCTTTGGTTAGTTGAAGCCTGGCTTACTGCTGTTTATGTGCTTCTGAGTACTAAGATGACTTTGATTGGAATGGGTGATGGACCTACTTTAAAGTTCTGTTTTTCTATTAAGTTCTACTTTTCTAGTTAAGTGAAAAAAATACTTAATTCAATACAAATTTGAGAAGCCCACAGAATGATAGAACCTGTGAAAAGAACTTTAGAAATTACCTGTTTTAACCTATCTTAAAAAATAAGAATCTTTTCTGCACCTTCCCTGATAAATGGTTATATAGGCTCTACTTTAACAATGTCACTTATTGATTTAACCTACTCTGTACTTTGGCATTCAGTTTACTATAATGTTCTTTCACTTAGTGTACCAAAGTCCACTTCACAGTAATTTCTATCCCTTGGTTCTTGTCTTGCACATGAAAGCTATGTAATAGAATAAGGATATTCTCTTCAGCATCACATTTTTTCTCATATTTGAAGATATTTATCATATTGTTTCTGCAACTTAATTCTTTCAGATTGAAAACCCTAGTTTATTCTCATCTCTGTCCTAACTGACATGTTTTACAGATTAATAAGCCATGCTGGTAATTTTCCTTTGAACACAATGTTTATTGATGTCTTTTAAAAAGTGAAAACATTATGCCTGTTGTGCAGAATATCATATGTTTTTTAACTTCCCTTTGTGGAAAAAGTTGACCCTATTCTTAAATTAATTTTGGCCTCTAGAGACCCTGAGGCTTGAATTTTATTTGTGTTGTGATATATAAATTAATCCTTGGTATTTTGTACGGAATCTCTAGACATTATAAAATGTACAACCACACACAAGCTTTGAATTTTCTTAATTAGGATCTTTCCAGGTTTAGAAATTTTCTACGTGTGTTATTAGCTTCTGGCACTTAGATTGGTATTGAATCAACTGTGTGGGCAAATTTACATTAGTGCTGGAGTCCTAAGACTCCTGAATGGTTCAATGTATCCAAAACTCATTTAAACTGGAGAGGTATGGAGGGAACCACTAATGGGACTTTTTAGTAATCATTAAATTACACTTTGGGATTGGTAACAAGAACTGATATTTTAGGACACGCTGTATTTTTATATCAGACACCACTGATTGTAAGATTCACTATTGTTTATGAACTACTAAGAGAGGAAAATATGCTTCCAATTGAGCTATGACGTATCATGGATTATAAGACACATTCCAATTTTGGAGATGTTAAGATGTGTGGAAAATGTGTGTCTTAGAATCAATGGATATAAAAATGATGTAGAATTCTGGCTATTTCTCCTGAAATAATACTATTTTATTATGTTCTAAGTGTCCTTGTGTTTTGATTTAAGTAGCATTCAACAAAGTCAGCTGCTTTGACTCATACTCTGGGGTCATATGTTTGACTCAAATGCTTGGAGATCCCGAAGTCAAACTGAAGTAACTGGTTATTTCTACAGATGTCCAAGGGAATATGTTGGACCAAAAGAAGTGATTTTTAAAATTTGTTTACCTTTAACTTTGAGATATTTTTCTCTTGGTATCTCTAGTCTGAAGAGGGTGCTAAAAAGCTTTAGCTCTAATCTGCATGCTTTGAATATTCTGGGTATCTATCTGAAGTGGAATCCAGTATTCTTAGTAACTAAATCACTCTCTAAGGCAGTAATCTTTTTGGTTCATGTACCTATTTGATAATCTGTTGAAAGTTACAGACTTGTGCACCTACGTAAAATATCTGCATACAATTTCTGGGAATTCAAGTATTTGGTGAGGTTCAAACATTTCCTCACCCAAAGCATTCCAAGGGAATCCATGAACATTTAGCTAAGAAGTCCTGTGATAGCACAATTATTGTGCAGAGAATATTTTAGTTAAACTATTGGTTAGAGAAAATAACTACATAAAGTTGCATATAAAATTGAATAGTATTGTTCATAGTATTTTTCAGTAGGTTTTTTTTGGCTTTGATTAGTTGGTCTGATCCTTAACTTAAGTTATTTACTTGATGAAGACCCTGAAAACCAAACCTTGAGAAAGGATTATGAAAAAACCTTTAAAAAATACCAGGGGCTTGTGGTAAAACAGGAACAGCTATTACGAGGTATGAATTCCTAATCAATGAGAAAACTAACAAAATACTTACTCTAAATACATTTGTTTTGTTCCCCTTTTTTGTCATACCGATAAAGCTAATACCAGAATAACTGAAAGTTCTATAAATTTTAATATCCCACAAGTTCTTCTTCTGTTTTTAACATGGCTAATAATGTTTTAAATTTCACTCTACTATCTTTACCCATTTAGCTCCTAAGAGTATATATACTTATAATTTATTTACTCAACCAGGATTTTTTAATCTAGCATGTGGCCTTTTCAATAAAAATCTTTGTCTCTCAAACTCTAACTTCTTTATAAAGTGAATTATTTTGTTGCTTTCCTAGGAAATTGATGTAAAAAATTTCAAAATATTTCTCTTGTTTAGTAGAAAATAATTCTTTATTTCTCAGCTTTATTGAGAGATGTAAAACGTCAATATTATGGTTTCTCAGTCATTGATAAGATACAAAATCTTATGATGCTTAGTGGGAGTGATGTGGGGCTTTTGTGTATTCATTTCCTGGTTTGTATTTGGCTATTGATTATTAGTTTAGCTCACTGGTCATTTGATTAACTTTGAACATAGAAATACTTGTTAACTCCCAAAATATTTTCATCCCCTAAGAATTATTAGCACTTTTAACTGTACTGAATTTTTAAAATATTTGAAGCTGAGTAACCTGTTGGAGAAATGCCATATTTTCATAAGTTAATTTTAAGCTGATTTTTTAACATGTAAAACTTTAAGCTCTGTTCCTAACCAAGTGTTTTATTTATGCACATATTTTATGCTCTTTTAACAGCTTTATTGACTTATAATTGATAGATAATAAACTGTACAATTTAAAAGTATACAGTTTGATAAATTTAACATATGTAAGTACCTATGAAACTACCAAGATAAAGAACTTATCCATCACTCCTAAAGTTTCCTCTTGCATCTTTACAATTTCTCCCTTTCCTTCTCCTTTCCCTCATTCCCAGATGATCACTGATTTGCTTTCTGTCACTTGAGATAAGTTTACATTTTCTCGAGTTTTATATACATGAAATCATACAGTATGTATTCTTTTTTGTGTCTTCTTTCACTCACATAATTAAGGATTCATCCATGTTATTTATCAACAGTTCATTCCTTTTTTTTACTGAATAATATTTCTTTATGTTCACCTGTTGATGATCATTTGGAATATTTCTAGTTTTGGCAATTACAGTGCTGCTGTGAACATTCATCCACAAGTCTATGTATGAACATAGGCCTTCTTTTTTTTTTTGGTTAAATACCTACTGATGGAATGCTGTGTCATATCACAGGTATACGTGTAACTTTGTAAGAAACTGCCAAATAGTTTTCTACAACAGTCATACCATTTTATATTCACAGCATGAGTGTATGAGAGTTCCAGTTGTTTTACATCCTCGCCAATGCTTGATATGGTCTAATTAATTTTAGCCAATCTAAAATGTATATAGTGGTATCTTATTGTGGTTTTGATTTGAATTTCCCTGGTGACTAATTATGTTGAGCATCTCTTCATGTGCTTATCTGCCGTCTCTTTGTCTTTGTTGAAGTGTCCTTTCATATCTTTTGCTTATTTTTAAGGTGGATTGTTTTATATATAGTCTTTATATATTTTAGTTATAAGCCTTTAACAAACATGTGATTTGCAGAAATTTTCTCCCAGTCTGTGGCTTTTCGTTCTCTTAAGGTATCTTTTGAAGAGCAGAATTTTTTACATTTTTATGAAGTACAACTTATTTAGTGTTTTATGGATCATGGTTTTGGAATTACATCTAAGAAATCCTTTCCTAACTAACAGTTACAATGATTTTCTCCCGTGTTTTCTTCTACAAGTTTTATAGACTCAGGGTTTGCAGTTAGGTCTATAATACATTTTGAGTTAATTTTTGTGTATGGTGTGAGGAATAGATCAGAGTTCTTTATTGTTTTTGCATGTGAATATCTAATTATTCAAGCACTACTTGTTGACAAAACTATCCTTTATCTTCTGAATTGGATTATATCTTTGTCAAAATCATTTATCCATGTATGTGCATGCCTATTTTTGGATTCTCTATCCTGTTCTGACCATCACTTTTGCATATTTTGATGCCAGTAGCACAATGTTTTTATTACTGTAGCTTTATAGAAAATTTTTTGTTGCTATTGTAAGTGCTCCTTTTAAAAATTGAATTTCTGATTGCAGTTTAGCAATCTGTAAACTGCTGTTAATTCCATCTAGTATAGTCTCATTGATTTTTTTTACATTCGTGTTTTCTATTTTATTGATTTCTACTCTGATCTTTATTATTTCCTTTCTTCACTTACATTGGGTTTAATTTGCTCTTATTTTTTGTTTTTTAAAGTGGAAGCTGAAGTCACTCATTCAAGACCTTTCTTCTCTAATACAGATATTTAGTGCTATAAATTTCACTGTAAGCACTACTTTGGTAGCATCCCACAGATTTTGATATGTTCTGTTTTTATTTTTATTTTCATTCAGTTCAAACACCTTTCCAATTTTCTTTTTGATTTCTTCTTTGACCCATAGGTTATTTAGAAGAGAGTTACTTTGTTTCCAAATAATTGCAGATTCTCCAGAGGTCATCATATTAATGATTTTTAGTTTAATTCATTGTCATTAGAGAAAATACTTTGTAATAACTGAATCCTTCTAAATTTCTGTAGACTTGTTTCAAATGGTCTGCAATAAAAAGTGAAGAGAGACCGTATTGCATGTGTAGCGTTGCATGTGCACTTGAACGTACATTCTGCCATTGTTGAGTGGAGTGTTCTATAAATGTCAATGAGATGAAGTTGATTGATAATGATGTTCAAGTCTTTACATCTTGTTGATTTTTGCTGACATTTTCCTATTAATTATTGAGAGAGTAATATTGAAATCTCTGACTGTAATTGTGCATTTGTTTATTGTTCCTGCAGCTCTATCAGTTTTTGCTCCATGTATTTTGAAGCTCTGTTCTTGGGGACATAAAGATATAGCATGTAGATGTGCTCTTGATGAATTTTCCTAGTTATCATTACGAAATGATATTATGCCTGGTAATATTTTTTGGTGTGAAATCTACTTTTTCTTATGTTAACATAGCCACTCTAGCTTTCTTGTGACTAGTGTCAGCATGGTATATATTTTCCCATCCTTTTAGTGTTAACTTATTTATATCTTTATATTAATTATGCTTCTTGTAAACAGCATACGGTTTTGTTTTGTGTGTGTGTGTCTTCTTCCCCCCTTTTTCCTCCTGTATACCTTCTTGTGTATTGGGGATTTTTATTTTTTATTTTATTTTATTTTATTTTATTTTTATAAATTTAGGGGGTACAAGTGCGGTTTTGTTACATGGATATATTGCACAGTGGTAAAGTCTGGGCTTTTATTGTACCCATAACCTGAATAGTGTACATTGTACCCAACAGGTAATTTTTCATCCCTCATTCCCCTCCCAGCCTACCACCTTTTGGAGGCTCCAATGACTATTAATCCATTCTGTATTACCATGCATACCCATGGTTTAGCTCCTGCTTTTAAGTGAAAACATGCAGTATTTGATTTTTTGTTTCTGAGTTATTTCACTTAGGATAATGGCTCCCAGTTCCATCCATGTTGCCACAAAAGACATGATTTCATTCTTTTTTGTGGATGATTAGTATTCCATGGTACATATATACCACATTTTCATTATCCAGTCATCCATTGATGAACACTTACATAAGTTCCATGACTTAGCTATTGTGAATAGTGCTGCAGTAAATATATGAGTGCAGGTTCCTTTTTGATAGAATGATTTCTTTCCCTTTGGGTAGGTAGCCAGTAGTGGGATTGCTGGATTGAATGGTAGTTCTATTTTTAGTTCTTTGAAAAACCTCCATACTGTTTTCTGTAAAAGTTGTACTAATTTACATTCCATTTACATTTTATCAGTGTTTTATAGTTCTTATAGAGATCTTTCACCTCCTTGGTTAAAAGTAGTCCTAGGTATTTTTATGTATTTATTTATTTATTCATAGCTATTGTAAATGGGATTGAGTTGATTTGATTATCTGCTTGATTGTTACCGGTATATAGAAATGTTACTGATTTTTGTACGTTGATTTTGTATCTTGAAACTTTACTGAAGTCATTTATCAAATCTAGGAGTCTTTTGGAGGAGTCCCTAGGGTTTTCTAGGTACAAGATCATATCATCAATGAACAGAGATGATCTGACTTCCTCTTTTCCAACTTCAGCACCTTTTATTTCTTTATCTTACTTTATTGCTCTTGCTAGGACTTCCAGTACTATGTTGAATAGAAGTGGTGAAAATGGGCATCCTTGTCTTATTCTAGTCCTTAGGGAAAATGCTTTCAACTTTTCTCCATTATGTATGATGTTGGCTGTGGGTTTGTCATATACGGCTTTATTAACTTTAGGTATGTTCCATTGATGCCTGGTATGTTGAGGGTTCTTATCATGAAGGGATATTGAATTTTATCAAATGCTTTTTCTGCATCTATTGAGATGATCATATGGTTTTTGTTTTCAATTCTGTTTATGTGATAAATCACATTTATTGATTTGCATATGTTGAACTGTCTGTGCATCCCAGGAATAAAACCCACTTGATCATGGTGTATTATCTTTTTGATGTGTTATTGGATTCAATTTGCTAGTATTTTATTGAGGATTTTTGTATCTATGTTCATCAGGGATATTGGCTTACAATTAAAGGTGTATGATATAAACTTTAAAGCAATCAATAAAATAATGAGTTATAGCTAAGCCAACAATGGAGATAAAATAGAATTCTAAAAAGCATACCTCAAGTGATATTATACCATTTCATGTTTAGTGTTAGAACCATTTCTTCCCTCCCCCACCTCTGTGCAATTATTAACATTTATTATACGTACGTTATAAACCCTACCGTGCATTATTTTTGTATAAATGGTCAATTTTATTTTAAATATTTTTTAATAATAAGGAAATAATCTTATATATTTACATGTATAATTACCATTTCCACTGATCTTATTCCTTTTGTATAGATCCATATTTCTGTCTGGTATCATTTTCTTTCTGTCTAAGGGCTTTTGTTTAATATTTCTTATAGGACAGATTTACCTGTGATAAATTGTTTTATCTTTTGTATGTCTGAGAAAGTCTTTCTTTTTTTCTTTTTTTGAAGTATTCTCACTAGGTTTGGAATTCTAGATTAACAACTTTTTTCTTTTTATATTATAAAGATGTTTCTCCACTGTTGCCTTGCTTGCATTGTTTTTGATGAGAAGTCTACTGTAGTGCTTATCTTTGTCTTTATATGTTTCTTTTTCTCTGACTCTTTTGAGATTGTTTCTTTATCATTTGTTTTGAACAATTTGATTATGATGTACATTGGTGTAATTTTCTTTAAATTTCTTGTCCTTGGAGTTTAGTGAGCTTAGGAACTTGGTTTACAGTTTTCATTAAATTAGGAAATTTTTCTGTTATCATTACTTCAGGGACTCCAGTTACACATATATTAGGCTACTTGAAGTTGTTCCACACACAGTTCTCTATACTTTTTATATTTTTATCATTCTTTTTTCCCTGTGTGTTTAATTTTGGATAGTTTCTATAATTATATCTTCAATTTCACTAATCTTCTCCCATCTCTAAACTGCTGTTAATTCCATCTAGTATACAGTCTCAAGCATTGTAGTGTTTATTACATATTTTTTGAATATGCAATATTCATATGTTTGAATATTTTTTATATCTCCCATGTCTCTACTTAACTTTTAGAAGATCTGGACTATACTTAAATAACTTTTAATGTTCCTATCTGATAATTCTAACCTCTGGGTTAGTTCCAGGACAGTTTTAGTTGCTTAATTTTTCTCCTCCTTGTGTGTTGTATTTCCCTGCTTCTTTGAATGACTGGTAATCATTGCTTGACTGCAAGACTGTGAAATTTATATTCTTGCGTGTGTTTTTTTTTTATTCCTGTAAATATTCTTGAGCATTGTTTTGGGACATAGTTAAATTACTTGGAAACAGTTTGATCCTTTTGGATCTTGCTCTTATAATTTGTTAGTCTTGAAAGGAGCAGCATTTAGTCTAAAACTAATTATTTCCCACTACTGAGGTAAGACCTTTCTGAGGCCTCTACTCATTGCCCCATGAATTATGAAGTTTCCAGTATGGTCAGTAGAAACAGGCATTATTTGTACCCTTGTGTGCATATCTTGTACTTTTTCTTCTATTCCTCTCATTTTATTCTGTCCCTACCCTCAGTTAGATTGCTAACATTCATGTGCCAATCAGACTCTACTCAGTATTCAAGAGAGACCTCTGTTGAACTCCAGAGTTTTCTCTGTGCAGCTCCCTCCTCCTTGGTACTCCTTTCTGTGAACTCTTGGCTTCCCTGGACTTTTGGCTCCATCTCTTTAACTCAGGGATTCTGTCAGGTTCTGCCTGGGTTCTCCCTCCCTTGAGTGACCTGGAAACTCTCTCAAGGCACTTTTCTGGGGCAATCATAGGGTCTCATTTAGTTCTTATCTCTCAGGGATCACTATCCTTCATTCTCTGATGTCCAATGTTGTGAAAACCTTTGTTTTGTGTATTTTAGTCTGTTTTGTTGTTTCAGGTGAGGGGTTAAAATCCAATCCCTGTTAGTCTGTTATATTAATTTCCTAGGGCTGCTGTAACAGATTACCACAAAGTGCGTGGCTTAAAATAACAGAAATTTATTCTCTCACAGTTCTGGAGGCTGGAAGGCCAAAGTCAAGGTGTCATCAGGGCCATGTTTTCTCTGAAGGCTCTAGAGAAGAATCTTTTCTTGTCTCTTCCTAGTTTTTAGTGGCTACTGTCAATCCTTGTTGCTTCTTGGCCTGTAGCCGCCTCACTCTAATGTCTGCCTCCATCTTCACATGGCCTTCTTCCCACTGTATTTGTCTCTGTTTTATCCTCTCCTCTTCTTAATAGGACACCAATCACTGGATTCAGGATCTACCCTAACCCATTATTACCTCTCTGTAACTAAACTAGTTACATCTGCAAAGACTCTATTTCCAAATAAGGTCATGATCTGAGGTTCTGGATGGACATAAATTTTGGGAGGATACTATTCAACTGACTGCATCTATCTTGGCTGCAGACAGAAGTCTACTTGCTTTTTCAACACAGCTTTAAAACCCTTTAACAGTGCCTTGTGTGGAAAGTCAACATGATGCAATACTATAAATTTGTAAGCTTTGGGTTCTGATAGACTTGAATTTTAATTTAGTTCTACCACTTTCTAGCTGTGTGGTTTGGGCAAGTTATTTAATTTCTTTGAATCTGAGGTTCCCAATCTGTAAAATTTGTATAATACTTCTTTCCCCATAAAATTGTTTTAGAATTAAAATATATCCATTTATATATCAATAGGTCTAGCATACAGTATGGACTTAATAAGTGTGATTTGCCTTTCCATCTCAAATATTTGTTAAATAAATAAATTTAATATTTGTGTGTGTGTGTGTGTGTGTATATACATGTATTACTTCTTTTCATAAAAGTTTAGAAGTAGTTTACAAGACCATATGAAGTGAAATACTAAAATAATGAGGCCATAAGAGAGCAAAAAGACTATGTTGACCATAATAGTGTATATAATTCTTAAAGAAACCTTTTAAATCTAACTCTGACGCTTCCTGTCAATCAAGGCAAAATGGAAAACATTATCTGTTACATAACTTTCACTGTAAAAAGGGAAGAATCATATAAGTTCCTTTGAGAACCTAAGCATTTTTATTACAGGGATCTAAAAGAAATCTTACTTAGAACTAGCAAACAGTGACTTCAACACTGTCTAGTATAACAGATGTATTACTGAATTTCATATTGTCTTTTCTCATAGTAACTAACAGAAAATCAGTTTGAATATGAAAAGTAGATTTTAGTATTCTTAAATTTAGCTGTAGCTGTACTATGTGTTTGGATTATAGCTCTTTTTAACACAGCAACCTTTAGTTTTTGAAGTTTTATAATATATTACCTTGTTTTTTGTATGTATAAAAACTATTGTTCCCTGGCTGCTTGTTTTTTTATTTGCTGACTTATCTACCTTTAATTGCCATTTGATTTCTATTAAGCTTTAAGCTGCAATAGGATAGGAATCATTTTCTTATTTTGGTTATTGTATCCTTGTTAGCATTATAAGAATATTATTTTATATATATTATATGTTTTGCTTTAGATAACATATAATATGCCATGCAATAACACTCAATAAATGTTTTCTAATGAACCAATTACTAGTCAGTTAAATTTTCAAAATGATATATCACCTTTTTGGAACTATATCTGTTACCTTGGTGAGTAGATTGTAAAATCTAGATAGTAAAATGATTTAAAAATCATTTGAAATGATTTTTTAAAATTGTTGATTCAATATACTAATCACTTAACTCATCTATTTTACTTTTCTAGTTGCTCTTTATTTGCTTCTGAATCTTGCTGAGGATACTCGTACAGAACTAAAGATGAGGAACAAGAACATAGTTCACATGTTGGTGAAGGCTCTTGATCGGGACAATTTTGAGCTGCTTATTCTAGTTGTGTCATTCTTGAAGAAACTCAGCATTTTTATGGAGAATAAAAATGATATGGTAACTTACAAAGCTTTTTCTTGAAACAACTCGTGTTAGCCATTTTCAAGTTACAATATTTTGATAAAAAGTAAACACTTTATCCCCTTACTGAGATAATTTTGAATGAAGATTTACAATAACTCACTGAAATGGTTTTGTTAAGAAATATATTTCATATTATTTAATACTCCAAATGATTGAAGCTTTCTGGGTGAAAATCTTTTCTAATACATTTACTAATGGATCTTGCCATATTAAACATAATATATAGAAAGTAGTTTAAACTTAAAAGTGTACTTCAGGGTCATCTGACTTACTATTTTTCCCTAAACTATTTTGCCTCCTGCATTTCTGATTTTAGTTTGTGGAATTATAATTTAGCCCAATCTCTTCTTTATTACTTACTGCTCCAATTGGTAGCCACAACTTACTGATTTTGCTTCCTAAATATCTCTTGAAACTGTCTCTTCTTTCCATTTCCAGTGCCGTTATATTAGTTCATGCCCTCTTTATTCATACCCTCTTAATTTCTTGTTTGAGTAATTCCACTAGGTTCCTATTTGCCATCTTTTATTGTGTTGATACAGTGGTCTTTGAGAAATACAAGTTGAACATATAATAATATTATTTCCCCCTATGGAGAATGTGCATAATATAGAAATATATAAAGATAGAATAAAATTCTTTTATCTGCTTTTTATCATGTCATTAAAAAGTCTTTGTTGAGTACAATATTGTATTAAATAGATCATAGATTAACCCTGTCTTGTTTTCAGATACTTGAGTTGTTTATAATTTTAGGTATTATAAATAACACTTCAGAGCGCATATTTGTACATACATCTTGGTCTATATTTCTGATTATTTTCTTGGAGTAGATTTCTAGAAATGAAATTATTGGATCATTGGCCTTAACTCCATTGAGGATCATTTTTAGAACTATATGTCATTATGTGACTGTGTATTATTGATATAAGTGGCTTCTCATTTAGTTAATCTAAATATATAGTATTTCTGCCTACTCTTTTTCATTCTGTTTAAATCACATGAACTAGGAAGTAGCTTATGCTATAGAGAATGACATGGCATGCTCTTTGAAAACCTGAGACTGATTTATCAGATTTAATAAGTACCTTGAATTCTGATTATATGAATATATGAAATTTATATGCTGACTATATGAAATTCTATTTTACCCCTATATATTATCTGTCATTATCACTAGTATATATTAATAATTATTGATATTCACTGTATACTTGATAGTGTTTTGAGATCAAATGTTCTTAAGAGAGATTAAAAACATGGTTTTTGTTTTCACTGATCTTATATCTAAGAAGAATATGATCACCTGGTAACATATATACTCCTGAGTAGTTAGGGTGTGGCTAAATAATTGCTTCTCCTTACTATAAGTTGAAGTTTGTTCTCCCATTTATGTGTTTAGATTAAGTTCATCTTTAGTGGGCTTTCAGAATTCAAATTGATTTGCACTAGCATGTATCTACTAGGTATGAATTAGATTTGTACTTAAGTAATGTACTTATGTATTCATTCTATTGAAAAGATCTTAAGAATATTATTAAAAATTATTTTCTGATAAGATCATAGGGTTGGAATATATAATAAAAGTTATCTCATCAAATCTCATTTTTTATTGAGGAGGAAAAACTGAGACTCCGAAAAATTAATTCTTCTTCCAAGGTCATGAGAAGTATTTGATAAGCCAGATTTTTACTATAGGTAGTATGCATTTTGTATTTTATTGTGGAAGAAATACATTTTATTTAAGGTTGTCTTTTTATAGAATCAGGATTTTTAGAACTTGAATGGACCTTACATCCATGGCTAGATTCAATGAATCTAGCCTCCTAATTTTGCAGATGAAGTAGGAGAAGATTGGAGACATTAATATGCTTAAGGGAACAGATCTGTAGGTACTCAATGTCATACTTTTTCTTTGCCTCCTGGGCAAAAATTTTTTAGGTCTGTATTTTTATATTGTTTTTAAAGACATTTTTAATAAGATTAACACTAATCAATTTTTAAATGTTGGCTTCCGGAAACACTGAAAACAGTATACTTAAAGGCTGAAAAATCAACTTGCTGATAGATTGTTAGTAAACTGTCACTTTACATAGAATGTTTCATAAAAATACTATTAACTATAAATTCCATTTTATAGAAATAGAACTGAGAGGATGTTGCATGTTGAGACAATTAGTAAATTTAGCTCTTGGGATTGGGTTTTTATCAACCAAAAAGACATTACTCAAAGGCTGTGTTAAATAAATACTAGTCTGGTGTTTAACCATCTGATTGACTAATGGCACATATTTCACATTCCATTTTATGCAATGGAAATACAAATAAATAACAACTCTCCAGGTTATTTTATTATTAGGTTTTGCTGTAACAGCCAGTGTATGTGTATACTATTGCTTTTTCAAAAGAAAAATATTACCTAATATAATTAGTAACAGCTGAAGCCTGTGGCAATTTTTATTTATGAACAAGGTGGGGAAGTGACTGATCAATTTGTGAAGTTGCGTTATTTATTTAAATAAAGTGTTCATTTTACTCTTGATGTGAACTAATATTGACCTTGCTTTTTAGACATATGTTTTAAAGGAAATATAGTGTACTTAAAAAAATTTTTAATTAGTTTAAATTGAATCACCATATTTCTTGTATTAACATAACATAATTATATGATCATAACATTATACTAATGTAACAAAAAGTGGAATAAATTATATTAACGTTCGATTTTAAGAGGAACAGAGAGGATTTATGTTCCTTAGTTTCCTTATTTTCTTACTGCTAACTTTTGAGAGTTTTTTCTGTATTTTGGATATAAGTCTTTTATCAGTTATATATTTTGCAGGTATTTTCTCCTTTCCTGTGGCTTGTCTTTTCATTCTCCTATGAAAAGCAGAAGTTTTTAGTTTTGTTGAAGTCTAGGATATAAAAAAACCATTCTGATGGACTTTACTTTGGTGTCAGACAAAGAAATCTTTGTCTAACTCAAGTTCACAAAGATTGCTTCCTATATTTTCTTCAAGAAGTTTTATAGGGTTTTTGTTGTTGTTTTAGTCTATGATCCATCCATTTTGAATTAATTTTGTATATGGTGCAAGGTATGGACCAAGATTCATGTTTTTGAATATGGATGTCCAATTGTTCCAGCACCATTTGTTGAAAGACTCTTTTCTCCATTGAATTGCTTTTGCACCTTATTGAAATTGCCTTTGCACCTTTATTGAAAATCAGTTGGCCATATATGTGTGCTTCTATTTCTGGACTCTGTCTTCTTTTTTTTTCTTTTTTTTTTTGGCAGATGTCAAATAAATTTTATTTATCACTATTCCTAGGCCTGCTTTGCCCTTTTCAGTAGCAACTTGTGAGTCAAAATTATTCATTTCTCATTTCTTTTTTTTCTTTGCAGATTATTTTTTTAGTTATTATGGGTTCATAATAGTTGTATATCTTTATAGGATACAGGCATACGATGTGAATTAATCAAATATGGGCAATTGGGGTATCCATCACCTCGGGCATTTAATGTTTCTTTGTGTTAGGAACATTCCAATTCCACTCTTTGCGTTATTTTAAAGTATACCCTAACTTATTGTTGATTATAGTCACTTTGTCATGCTGTCAAATATTGTTCATTCTATCTGTCTATCTAACTATATTTTTGTACCCATTAATCATCCCCACTTTATCCCCCCCTTCTCTGCTACCCTTCCCAGCCTCTGGTAACCATCATTCTATTCTCTGTCTCCATGAAATCAATTGTTTTTAATATTTAGCTCCCACATATGAGTGAGAATATGCAAGATTTGTCTTTCTGTGCTTGGCTTATTTCACTTAACGTAATGTTCTCCACTTCCATCTATGTTTGTTGCAAATGGCAATATTCCATTGTGTATATGTACCATGATTTCTTTATCTATTCATCTGTTGATGGACACTTAGGTTGATTCCACATCTTGGCTATTGTGAATATGTACTCTGTCTTCTATTCCATTAGTCTATATGTCTCTGCTTTCAACAGTACCTCTTTCTCTTAATTACTTTAGCTTCATAGTAAGTCTTGAAATCAGGCAGTGTGATGCCTCTAATGTTGTTATTCTTTTTCAGAATTACTCTAACAATTCTGTATTTTTTATCTTTTCATTTTAGAATCAACTAGTTTATATCTTTTAAAAATTTTTGGAATCTTGATTGGGATTGCATTGAATCTTTTGGGGGGAATCAATATATTAATATTTAATCATATTGGATTTTCTAACCCATGAACATGGTATAGCTCTCCATTTATTTAGTTCTTCCTTGATTTCTTCCATCATTTTTTAGTTTTTAGCATATATATTTTGCACATATCCTGTTAGATTTATACCTAAATGTGTTCCCATTATAAATGATAGTTTAAAAAATTATTGGTTTTCTATTTTGGATTGACAGTTTATAGAAATGCATTGATTTTTGTATATTAGCCTAATGTCTTGTGACCTTTCTAAACTCACTTTTTAATTGTAGTGACTCTTTTATAGATTCTTGGGGATTTTCTAAGTAGACAATGATGTTATCTACAAATAGAAAGTTTTATTTCTTCCCTTCTAATCTGTTGGTTTTCATTTTTTTTCCTCATCTTATTGCACTGATTAGGCCCTCTACTATGATGTTGAAAAGGAATGGTGTGAGTGGACATCCCTGACCTTGTTATTGATCTTACGAGGAAAACAATTTTTTTCACTATTAAGTATGGTGTTAGCTGTAGGTTTTTTGTAGATACTCTCTATCAGTTTAAGGAGCTTCTTCTGTTTCTAATTTGCTGAGTCTTTTTATCATGAATGAATGTTGGATTTTGTCAAAGCCTTTCGTGCATCTATTACTGAGATGATCACATGGGTTTTTCTTCTTTAGCACATTAACTTCCATGTGAGTGGGTTTTAACGCATGCTAGTTTTGAGTCCAGGGCCTTGTGAAGCAAAACCTGGGCAAAACCCTGCAGTTGGTTCGTGAAGGTCTTAACTTGCTGATGTTCTTATTGTTACAATTAATATTGACAATTTAATTCTGACAACGTGGATTAAATGAATAGAAGTCAATAACAAATTTTTCATTAAATTAGAAAGGATCATTTTATTTTCGAAGTTTTTATTCTGTTTTCGTAATAAAATGCTGTGACCCCAAGGAAAAAAAATTTGTTTCTAGTGTGGCATTCAATGTGTTAGATTGTTGTGCTATAGTGAATTACATTGATTAACTTTTGAATGTTGAACTACTCTTGAATTCAGGGGATAAACACCACTTGATCGTGATGTATTGTTCTTTTAAACATACATTAAATATCTAGATTTTATTAGCTAATTATTGCTGAGGGTTTTTATGGTTATGAGGCATTATTAGTTTATAGTTTTGTTCTAATGTCATGGTCTAGTTTTGTTATTAGAGTAACTATATCCTCATATAATGAGTTGGGAAGCATTCCCTCTTTAATTTTTCTGGAAGGGTTTGTATAGAATTGGTATTATTTCTACTTAAGTGTTTAATAGAATTCACCAGTAAAATGTCATCTGGGCCTGGAATTTTCTTTCTGTGAATTTCTTTAATAGATATAGGACTATTCAGGTTATTTCTTATTGAATGGTAGCTTTGTAGTTTATGTCTTTCAGCGAATTTGTCCACTTCATCTATATTGCTGAATGTATGGGCATAAAATTTGTGGTAGTATTTCCTTTTTAATCTCTTTAAAATGTCTGAAGGTCTGAAGTGATTTTCTCTGTTTTATTTCTAATATTGGATTTTTTTTCTATGTTAGTGTTTTATTAATTGCATTGATATATTGTAAGAATCAGCTTTTTGTTTCATGTTTCATTTTTGGAAGTCTTTGGAGATGGAATTTACTCTATAATGAAGAGATCTAGGGTATGGCTGCACTGTGGCTATCAAGTATAGATAGAAGTATGAAGGAAAAATCAGGTATTGGTTTGTCAATTTAGCATTTTAAAAAAATTTTTATGTTCGTTCCTTGGCATGGAGTGAAAGAAAAAAAGTGTATCAAGGGCTCAATTATTAATGTGATTTTATGAGGTCAGTGAAAGATTGCAATAAAGGTATGAAAAGGGCAGTATAAATAAATGTTTTAAATTTCCAATGAAAGAAAAAGTAGAGTAAGATTATTCATAAATCCTTTGGTGGTGTTCAAAAAATATGAACTTATTTAGAATTTCTCTCCTTTTTGCCATTGCTTTGTAACTAAAAGACATGACATGTGTTTATAACCAAATTTTTCTGATTACTATCTTAAAAAATCGGGGCCAGGCATGATGGTTCATGCCTGTAATTCTAGCACTTTGAGAGGCCAAGGCGGGAGAATTGCTTCAGGCCAGGGGCTTGAGAGCAGCCTGAGCAGCATAGTAAGACTCCATCTCTACAAAAAATAAGAAATATTAGCCAGGTATGGTGGCATGCTCCTGTAGTCCCAGCTACTAGGGAGGCTGAGGTAGGAGGATCACTTGAGCCCAGGAGTTTGAGGTTGCAGTGAGCTATGATCATGCTACTGCATTCTAGCCCAGGTGACTACTCAACTCTGCTGTTGTAGCATAAAAGCAGCCATAGACAATCTGGTATGACTTTGTTCCAATAAGTTTATTTATGAAAACTAAAATTTGAATTTCATATAATTTTTATGTGTCATGAAATATCATTCTTCATTTGATTTTTTTTCAACCGTTTAAAAATGTAAAAGCCAAAAACTATTCTTAGCTCATGGTTTGATTGAAAACAGATGGTAGGCCAGATTAGGCCCACTAGCCATGTTTTACTGTAAAGTTTGAACTATTGCCTGTAGCCTAATTTCTCTCCTGAGTCTTATATGGTTTCCAAATATCCACTAAATATCCCTTCAAACATGACAAAAATTAAAATAATTTTTTGCCCTCCTTGTCCTAGAGTCCTAGACCTTTTTATCCATTTACCAGTTTTAGTTAATGGCACCTACATCTACTTATTGACTGTATAGAAAAGGGTCCTGAGACTACCATTCTTAAATAGGCCTTCTTACAAGGTAGGAAGTTGGCTGGGAATTTGGATTTCAGGAGTGTTCCTAACCTCGGAACTAGTCTGACCATGTCACCCCCTGGACTTAAAATCATTAAGGATGCTCCACTGCTTGTAGAATAATGTTAAACTTCTTAACACAGCATTAAAAACCTTTATGATTTGTCTAAGATTTGTCTTTATAAGCTTCTGACAATCCCCAGTATTTACTCTATACTGTGATCATACCAAAGCGTCTGCTATTCCCTAAACAAACTCTTTTGTTCCTAAACGCTTAACCACTGGCTTTTTCTTCAACCTGGATTGCCATTTCCTTTCTTAACCAGAGAACAAATTATTACTCATTTTTTAAGACTTTGGTCCTAATTTGAAGTCTTCTGCTTCCAGGTAGGTTATTAATTCCCTCCATGTTGCTTCCACAGCACTTTGTGCATTCAATTTTTATCACATTGC
The DNA here is from genome assembly GCA_023783475.1 of Daubentonia madagascariensis. NCBI lineage: Eukaryota > Metazoa > Chordata > Mammalia > Primates > Daubentoniidae > Daubentonia > Daubentonia madagascariensis. The sequence goes on from JAKFHU010000978.1 coordinate 33,197,956, forward strand.
ATTTTCATTATTTGTTATATTTGTCTACTCTCTTTTTAGACTGAGGAATCCTTGAAGGTCGAGATTAGACCTTGTTTGATCTAGCAGAGGGCCTGCTACTTAAGAGGTGGCGTTTAGTAATGCACAGTGTTTTCAAGGACCAAGTGTAATCTGTCTTCCAATTGATGCGATTAAATGAGGGAAGGAGGGGATATTGTGGAAGTATATATTTTCTCCCCAAAAGTTTGATTTCAGGAAAGTTTACAGATTGAAACTGGAGTATAAGATTCATACATAATTACTTATGAAAATACATATACATTAGGGCAAAAACAAAAATATTTATTTGTATTTTTTGTCTTATTTTGCAAGAGAACTTCGTCACATTTGTATTATTATTTTACTTAGGTGGAAATGGATATTGTTGAAAAACTGGTAAAAATGATACCCTGTGAGCATGAAGATCTGCTGAATATCACCCTCCGACTTTTACTAAACCTATCCTTTGACACAGGCCTGAGGAATAAGATGGTACAAGTTGGACTGCTTCCCAAACTCACTGCACTCCTAGGTATGCTTTTTAAAAATTAATGAAATTGTTGCTTGGAATTTCCAACGTCATTGGAAAATCGAGCTCTATGTTGAAAAGCTTCCTGAACAAAAAAACATTATATATATGTTCTTTGATTGGGAGCTAAATAATAAAAATAAGCAGAATACATGAAAAATGATCTATGCCAGGATTTCCATGGTGCTATAGAATGAAACAGAATAGAAACTTTTAACCCTTTGACTTCAATTACCCATACTGAGCCAGAATAAAAGTAAGGAAGCTAGGGAAAGTGAGGAAGCAGGGAAGCAAGAAGGAAAAAATATTTTCTCTTCAGCATCTTTTAAAAAAGCAGGTATCATTTAAGTTCTTAACATTCTGCCATACTTTTAAAATACTACATATGAATAAATGAATTTGTGGAAACTTTTTGTCATTAATTTAAAGAGTATTGTGTATATCATGAGTTAGAAAATATCATATTGGAGGATTCAGTTTATAATAAGTTATTTTGTTTTAGCTACTAGTAAGATATCTATCTATAGCAAGGATGGGCTTAAGAGTTAATGTTCTGTGCTCTCACGGTAATGCTAACCTTCTTAGCAGAGCATTAAAAACCCTTTATGACCTATCTAATATCTGTCTTTATGGGCTGCTGCCACTACCCAATGTATGCTTTACACTGTGGCCATTCTGAAGCACTTGCAGTTCCCTAAACAAGTTCCTCTGTGCCTAAGTTCTTGTCTACCTGTCCTACATATTTTGTTCCTCTACCTGCAATACTATTGCCTTTCTTAACCAGAAAGCAAATTCTCACTCGTCTTTTAACTCTTTGTTCCTTCGTTTCAGTATTGCAGTTTCATTCTTTTTCGCAGGTTTCTCCATATGTTCAAATATTGCAAATATGTTATACATTTTAGAAGTTACTCTATTGAGGAGCACTTTCAAAAACTGCCTTTGGAGAACCAAAGCATGAAGATATTTAAGGAGGAAAAAGGAAAGCATAAAAATAAAATTGGCCTTGAATTTAATTCATGTTACCATTTATTATAAATCTGGCATAATTATGTGTCAAATACTAGGTCAGAGTCTCAGTGTATGAAGGTGAATAAATTATGGTCATTGTTAATGAAGGAATTTATAGTCTGTTTGGTTTGTTCAGTATCCAGTCACCTACTTTTATGAAATATTTGCCTTTTAACATAAGATGAAACAACTGATTTAAAAGAGATTTTTAGGAAATTACTCACATGATACTCATTTCATAATTTGTTAAAAAGTAGTAAATTTTGGGATATAAGATATAATATCCAATACATAAATTACTACTTCTTTCATCTCCTCTAGAGCTCAATTTCTGGAATTAGGCTGTTTTATTAGAATTGTGACTCTGTTTATTTCTAACCATGTGACCTTGGGCAAGTTACCCAAATTCTTTGTGATGAGGTTTCCTCATCTCTAAAATGGGGATAATAACTATATTCCACTTAGAGTTCTTTTGAAGATTAAAGGAGATATGGCGTGCAAAGTGCTTAGAACAGTTCCTGACACATAGTATTTTCTTAATAAAAGTTAGCTATTATCATTTTTCTTATCAACATCATCATCATTATTTAATATAAAGAAGACATTCTGTAAGTGTTGCCGACTTATCTTTCTCTGAATACATATGCCATGCTCATGGATGTTATATCTTTGTTGACAAACTAGGTAGCTTTATTTATTTTTATTAATACTTCCCTGTATATGCAGTTCAATTCAATTTAATTCAGTAGAATGTTGATAATATACTATGGAAAAATACAATGCTAAGCACTACAGAGAAATGTTTTTCAACCAGTAGACATATTGGGATTCAAAAGAGAGAATGTTCCCATATTGGTACTTCGTAGATAAGGTACCATTTGAAATGGACCTTGAAAAATTTGTCATTTTAACAGGGTAATATTTATGAAAGAATGAGAACTGAGTCTGTAGAAAGTATTTTGGATAAACTGAACAACATTACCTAAGGCATCGAAGGAGCTAGGCCAGTATGGGGAACAATAAATTGACATTTCAACTTGAGCACAGAAGAAGTGAGAGGTTTGGAAAAATGGGTTTATGCTCTTAAGTGGTATTATGAAGTTTAAGGCATTACTAAAAAATTTATACTTAATATAACCAATGGTGGGAATTATTGCAGGTTTTTGAGCTAGGTAGGTTATGATCAGAACTCTGCCCTAGGGAAATTAATCTGACATTATTCTATTTGGTGACCTAGAACAAGAGTCTAAAGATGGGACCAATAGCATGTTGTAGTAGCCAAGACAAGAAGTAAAGAAAACTTCATTTAGAGAAGAGGTAGTATGTCAAGTATGAGGCAAATGGAAAGGGCAAAAGAGATATATCATAGATAGAATGACTAGCATAGTTACTATTTGGATGTGGGTAATGATAGAAAAAGATGTCATAAAATCAATGACTATTACAATGCTAGTGCCAACAATAGAAATAGAGAAGTGGGAAGGAAGTAGTTTGAGGGAGTCAGTGATGGATTTAGTTTGAAATATGTTGGAGACATCTTAGACAAAGGTGTTCAGTGGGCAGATAGAAACATGGTTCTAGAGCTCAGGAGAGGTAAGGGTTAAAAAATAAAAAATTGTCCAATAAGTAAGTAAAAGTTGAAAGACAAAACCACTAAAGGAGACATAACAATCAGAGAAATATGCTTACCTTTAAACAAATACATAAAAATACAGCAAGTTTAGGTTGTTACTGAGAAGTGGTGATGATCCTGGCATCTTCATGCGGTAGAGAAATGAGGAAACTTTGAGTAAGGAGAGCAACTGAAAACTTTTTAACTCCCTTTGAGTCATTCTTTCACAGTGTTGCTTCATTATTTTCTTTAAAATGTTATGGATTCAGGACATCAGATTTTATTATACTAGGGAAAATAAAAAGTTGGTATTATTCTAACTTTACATTACATGGCTAGAGACGGACGATCTTAAAAGTTTCAGTCTCTGTTCTTGGCTGATCTTTAAAAACAGATAGAAAGCAGAATGATTCTGTTGAGATATTTAAGCTCTGTCTTAGTAACTTCTTGGCTTATCTTTCTGTGGTAAATAAAATAGATAAATGGCCAAATGACATTATGCATAAAAATATCCACAAAAATTTTTTTGGAGAACAAACTGAAAAAAATATATAAGAAAACGTGTTGTGACTTGAATAATTTTTAAAATGAGAAAGGAAGTTGGTTACAGCTTAGCTCTTTTGCCATGTGGGGAACCAATATTCATTTATCAACTCAGGACAACTTTTGATCTATCTTAGGATGAATAAGTAGACTCTAAGGTCGTTCCTTTTTAGGTAAGGATTCAGTATGTCATTATGCTGTATTTTTTTTTCCTTTTTTTTTTGTTGTTCACAAGTCATTGAATTTTAACTTAGGCAATCTCTTTTTTTCAAATGTTCATGTCTTTTGCTTAGTAACTTTCCAGAGTTCTTCCTTTTCATTCTATTAAGGCATGGAAGTAATGGCAATGATATATAGTAAGCAAAAGAGAATATCTATATTCCAGGGTCAAGGAAAAGGGAAATGTATACTTTGAAGAGAAATTAAAATATACTAGAGAATTGCGCTTTCAACATCTATAAAATACTTCAAAATGTCTGCAAGTGTTCCTAATATCTACAAGCTTAAATTTGTTTACTTATTTTGTATCCTTTTAAGTTAATGATTTTAATGGATCTATTATTTTCTACTCTCATTTAAATTATGAGCTAAATAAGCTTCTGCAGTCCCTTTATAAGGTGACCCTATGAAAAAATGTTTCAAATTCCACAGAACTGATTCAATATGAACTTTTATAACATAACTATTTTGTAAACTTTACAATCATTTCTATTTTATCGTGTCCCCAAAATGGCCCTTTGACACATCACTTCCCAGAAAAAAAAATCTATCTATTAAATGTATTAGGAAGGTAAGTCCGTGATTATTAATAAACAGCACTAAGACCTGAGTTGCTTAAAATACAATAAAGGTTTATTTTTTACTGATATGTCCATTCTGGGTGACTAGGGAATGCTGGTCCATGTTAGCATCAGTGAAGGATCCAGACTAATAGAGCCTCTAGGTCACCATGGCACTGGGAAAGGCAGAACAGAAAATATGGAGAATTACAAGCCTCTTAAAGGCTTCCAATCTGAAGTGATAAATAGCATTTTTGCTTACATTCGGTTGATAAAAGCAAGTCACATGACCATGCCTAACTTCAAGGGAGTGGGCAGATGCCTGGAAGGGGTAGAACTGGAGCATGGTGAGCAAGCTGCCAAATGATCCTGAAAGTTATTTTTGACTTTCCAGGATTACCAGAATCTCTTAAATAGTACATCCTGAGACATCATAGCAAATCCTACCATACGGAGTCCATCTAGCAACTGTGGTAGCAAAGAGCACATTAATTAAAGCGAGGGTTGTGGAGTCAGACTATATTACTTTGAATATTGGCTTCATCAGATACCAGCTGTGTGATACTGTGCAATTACTTAAACTATGTGTCAGTTTTCTCATCTCCAGTATGTGGATAATAATGGTACATATTAATAAGGAAGAGTTAAATGAGATAATGCAGTAAATGTTAGGAAATTATAAATATGTGATGTTACTGTCCAAATACATAGAATACAAAAAGATAGATATCTAGAAATGGGTCTTTTTTGATAAGTAAGTGTTCTAAGGCTTGTATATTAAGGGTGTTTAATCATTTCAGAGGAGGGTATCTTAAGCCCTTCAGGTTGCTATAACAAAATACCATAGACTGGGTGACTTATAAGCAACAGATATTGATTTCTTATGGTTCTGGAGGCTGAGAAGTCCAAGATCAAGGTGCCAACAGATTTGGTGTCTGGTGATGGCCCACTTTCTGGTTCATAGACAGCTGTCTTCTCACTGTGTCACATGGCGGAAGGGGCAAGGGAACTCTCTGAGGTCTTTTGTATAAGGATACTAATCCCATACAAGATGGCTCTGCTATCATGATATAATCACATCACAAAGGCCCCACCCCCAAATATTATCACTTTGAAGATTAGGTTTCAACATATGAATTTTGATGGGATATAAACATTCAGTTTATAGCAGGTCTTTTAAAAATCAGTTATATTTTTGTTTTCTAAAATAATTTCTTAAATTCACTTTAATACCTTGAATATAATTTGTTAATAAAATTTTATTGAGAAGCAGTATAGTGTAGTGGTTAAAAGCAGGGGCTTTGGAGCCAGAGTGCCTAGGTTCAAGAGCTACATGTGTGTGGCTCTTGTTTTTATTATCAATTATTCAAGTTTGCAAATCTGAAGATAACTTAGTATACAGGGCTGTGTTACTACTGTGCCCAAGGATTTCCCCTTGCTAAAATGCCCCAGAATACCATGTATCTTTAATTTTTATATACAATTTTTCTGTTTTCCCCCCGTCCTTGGCTGTTACTTTTCATTTCTTCTGCACCAGCAGCATTTCTATAGCAGCAGTTTTCCTGTCCTATAATGATATATTTCTAATCTCTTGTGGTCTTGGAAACTGACAGCTGAGCTTATTTGAATTGTATATTTTTTAAAAAATGAATTCCAAATGAATGTCCCAAGGGTTCTATTCCTAGTAATGTTCTTGAGCTTTATTGCATGGACCTTATAACTTTTTTATAACTCTGAAGAAACCTATTTTGCTTGATTGTGGATCTCTGCTATGTTCAAAGAAATTGTGTTTAGTGTATAATTGATTTCCTGATGTTACTAGAATGGTCATTTTTACATTTGTTAATGTATATTTTAAATGTGTAGAAAACTAAATCACTAACTCCTAACACATTAAGCTAAAATTCTCAATTGAGTAATTCAGTGATACATCTAACATCTATAATCTTTGGCCACTATGCTTATATAAAAGACGTAGTAAGGAAGCTGTATTAAAGAGGGCATGGATTTTAAAGGAATAGGAAACATTCATCTAGAGCAGTGACTTTCTAACATTTTTACCTCAATCCATAGTAAGATATATTTTACACTGCAATCCAACACCACTTACTTGTATATGTGATGTGTATGTATGTTTGTACATCCGTGTGTATGTCAATGATACATTATATATTATTTATGATATATATTATATATTTTGTTTAACATATGTAATTGAACAAAAATGTTCATAAAATAGTATTTACCTTTTCTATATGCAGTGCATACTTTGTATTTTATTATTTTATTTTATTCTTTTTTTCCTATGCTAGTTATTACCTGCTCATTGATCATGTTCCCAATTATTTCATGTTCAGCTGAACATCAAATCACTAGAGAAAGTGATTAGACTTCTTTCCCTTCAAACCTTAAGAAATATCACTGTTTCTGCTGGATTTTTTTAAAGTTTTGTTTTATTTTTGATTGATTTTTAATGTATTAAACAGTAGATAACCTAAATTATTTCAGGTTTTTTTTTTGGCAAGTACCTGAAGCGATTTCATGGAATTGAAATTTAAAGACAAATGGAAAAAAACTTTCTGTAAATCAAATATTTAAAGAATTTGGAGTGCATTTTCTTCATTGTGTAAATGGGCAAGGAATTAAAGAGCATGCAGTAGAACTTTAGTGGTCAGTTTTCTTTTTTTCTTTAGAAATAAACTCAGTGTTTAATATATAGTCAAGTTGACAGAGGACTGTCTGAATTAAAGAATTTTCCATTACATATATAGAAATTACTTAATTTCAAAAAGATGCAAAAATACTTTTGTAGGGCTGTACATATGGTAGAATTTTTCAGAAGTGATTTTTATGCTGTTTCAACTAGAACTGCTATCAGCTTTAAAGTAGGTTTTCTTTATTATAATTTGGGGACCCCATAATTGGAAAATCTTTTTTATAGTTAATAATAGATTATTTTAACTAGAGTACAATGAATCATAAATCTTCCAGGCTGTGATAAATCTATGCAATATGAACAGTTAATTACCTTCTCTATTTCCTGAAACGTTTAACTAGTACACTGCGACCCCTGCTGTTGTGAGATTGATGTTAATTTCTCTATAACCTTCCTCAAAGTTTACTTGGAGAATGAAAAAATATATAGTTAAAGGTTTTATAATTTGAATAATTATTAAAGGCAGAGAAGTTGTATTACAGCTCAGTTCTTTTGCCATGTGAGGCTTTGAGGGAACTGTAATTCAATAGAACCAAAAATTATTTCAACATTGTTTTATCACATAAGTCCTTTCATTTAGGAATTTTGAATTTAGCTTTTTCTTTTGACATCGGGGATACAAAAAGGGATTAATAAGAAATATTGTAAATCATTATTTAAAATTTTCTATCTTTACTTATCCTCACATTGATTTGTATGAATAGTGTTGATCTTTTTCTAAGCATGGAGAAAAGAAGGTGTTATTTCTCAAAATGTTTCAGAAATTATAGTTGGTTCCAGAGAAAACCTTATATCTAAATATTTATTCCTGTTTTCCTTTTAATAACTATTACCAAATTTTTTTCTTACTTAATTTTTGGTATGTTATTTTCCTGAGATTTCACAAGGATCCTAAATTTATTTCTACTTAGTTCAATATTAGTTATAAATCTTTTCAGTTCTATCATTCCTATACTTTGACATATAGTTTCTTAAATCTGATAACTTAATGTTACCATCTGGGAGATCTATCATAGCCAGAGATTTCAGCAAATGTGATTATATGCAAATTGAATTAGACCTAGAAAAATTGGCTTTTCTTAACTAATTGTTAGACACAGTCTTTTCAGGCTTTTTATGGTGTTAACTTTTTTAAACTCTTTAAAGATTTTTTAGCTCATCTAAGAATCAGATCGTCAAAAAAAAATTTCCTTGTCAGGAGTCCTTAAGCCATTTAACCTTGATGTGTCTCAAGAGTGCTTCCTTATGTCAGAATATCTTGGGTTGGGAGATGGTGAGGAAATTCCTTGTCATAGTGTATTCTTCAGTACCCTGGAGAATGTATTGATAGTGTTTCAGAGGTAACTTGAAAAATTAAATCTTCCTAGCTTTGTGTCTGATGCATCAGACAAATATTTTGTTGCACCTCTCAGTTGCTTTGGCTTAATAAGCAATTCCATAAGCTGAGGATTGTTTAACATGCTTAAGGATGATGTTAGCACAAAAACCCAATTGAAATGAGTTCTTTGGAAGGGCCGAGTTCATTATGACATCGGTTCTTGGGTAAAGGTTGCATCACATAGTGGCAGAGGCAGTGTTTTACAGAGTGCATAATTAATACTAAAAAAAAAAAAAAACCTGACAGATTTCACTGGTGAACTCTTTTGAACAATTTGTAGTTTATACTTTTTTTCTGTTGTGAGTGATATTAGTATGCACTTTAAATTGAATAATGTTTTGAGTTTTCATGTCAGCTTTTAAAATGTTAATTTGATTTTCAAAGGAATTTAAACTTAGGGGAATAAACTTTATAAAATATAAGTCTCATCCTATGTGTGTAAATTTTTGCATTTGTTAAAATAAAAATAGACTACTGCTTTCCAAAATATCTCTACTATCCTGTGAGTCTTCCTTGTCCCGTAGGTGATTGTAGGAATTCAATGGTTAGAGCATCAGTTTTCAAACCTCTTGATCTCAGGACCCCTTTACATTCTTAAAAGTTATTAAGGACCTCATAGAGCTTTTGTTCATGGGGAGTTGTATTTATGGATATTTATTGTATTCAAAATTTTTAATATTTACTCATTTGTAAATAACAAACCTGTCAAATATTAACATACATATTTTTATGAAAAATAACTATTTTCCAAAACAAAAAAATATTAGTGAGAAGAATGGCCTTGTTTTAAATTTTGCAAATCTCTTTAAAGTCAATCAAGCTTAACAGACAACATATCTGGCTCTCATATTGCCATCTGCAATCTGTTGTGACGTCATATGTCATGTAGCCTCTTGAAAACTCAACTGTATGAGAGAAAGAGAGTTTTTTTAAAAAAAGAAAATATTATATTAGTATTGTTATAAAAATGGTGTGACTTGTGGATCCCCTTCCGGTCTCCTTGGACCACATTTTGAAAACCAGTGAATTAGAGCTTACTCCTTAAAGCTTTTAATTCCTTTTGAATGCAGACACTCCTGGTGGTAATAATTTACCAGGAATCTCAAATAAGCAGCTGAGATTCATCTAGAAGACATGTTTGGTTTGGCCAAAATATATTTTCCCAATTTTGTATTTGGATATGTAGGCAGGACTCAAACCCTCCCTTCCCCCAATGATAACCCTCACTTTCTCTTATTTTAAGACATTTAGTTGTATTGCCTACCTTGCCCTTTGGGCATTTGAGCGTTTAACCACTTTTATCTTAGTGAGAATCATTTTTATCAGTTTCTTTGGTGCTTTGTGATGAAGTTGGGGGAGGAATGGCATGGTGTGGGAGGATGGAGATGGGAGACCCTGAGCATAGAGGGACAGCAGCATATAGTAAATTCTGGATAATTAACCAATTTTAATGCTGCCCAGCAATCATACTACATTTTCTTAGTCTGGTCATTCTCCTCTCCGAGGTGAGAATTTTATTCCTCTTCTTTCTTACAAAAATCTTTCTATCTTATCAAAAATCCATTACCTCTGTTCTCATCTTCATTCTCAGCTCATTACCTTGCTTCCTATTTTACTGAGAAAGTAGAACCGGTCAGAAGAGAACTTCCATGAGTTCCTATTGCCACATCTGCATTTGTATGCATCTGCATCTGTACTTTGCTTTCTCTCCCATTGTTATGGATGAACTTGCCCTTACTCTTAGCATAGGCCAATATTCCCTCCCATCCCATTCCCTCTTGCCTACTCAAGGTTCTTGCTCCAACAAGTCTCCTTTCTATCTTGCATCATTAATTTTTCCCTCTCTAGTGGATCATTCCCATCATCATACAAATAAGCCATTGTTTCTTCCATCTTAAAAAGATTCTTCCTGACTCTCAATTCTTTTACATTCCAGGTTTCTTACCATTGCTTTTTTTCCCATTTCAACTCTCCTCAAAAGAGTTATCTTCGTTTCTTAACTTCAGTTTCCCGCCTCTGTTTCATATTCATTCATATCCCCTCTGCTTATATTCTCTATCTCTCTTTCTCTATCGCCCTCCCTCTCCCTCTGTCTCTATCTCCCCTCCCTTCTCTCCTTCCTCTTCTTTTTCTCTTCCCTCCCATCCCCTCATTGTTCTATACACTTTTGAATCTTTTCCAATCAAGCTCTCACCCTCACCCCACATCTCCCACACAAACACTCCATCACACTGCTGTGGTCAAGTTCCGGTGACTTGCACATTGCTAAATCCCATGGTCAGTTCCCAGTACTCATATTACTCAACCTATGAGTAGCGTTTGTTCCAGTCCCCTCCTCCTTTAACTTTTTTCATTTGTTTTCCAGGACACAGTACTCTTAATAATATTCCTCCTAAGTACTCAGTCCTTCTTAGTCTCCTTTTCTGCTTCTACCTCAACTCTCCAATCTCTAAGCATTAGAGTGTCCCCCAGGGCATTAGTCCTTGGACTTTTTCTCTATACTCACTCTCTTGGTGACTTCATCCATTCCATTTAAATACTCTGCCTATACTGATGACTCCCAAATATAAATAGAAAGATACATAATCTCAGCCTCCTCTCTGATTTCCTTACTTCAGACATTGCCACTTGAATACCTTATTAGCATCTGAGATTTAACAGGTTCAAAATTAAGCTCCTGATCTCTACCCTACCATCACCTAAAACCACTATTTTCATCGTCTTTCTCATCTCAATAAATGGTAACTTCATCTTTCTAGTTAACCAAACCAAAACTGAAGGAGTTATCCTTGACTCTTCTTTCCTTCCTACCCTTTATCCAATCTGTCAGGTAGTCCAGTCAACTCTATCTTCAAAAAATAGCTGCTACTACCCTGGTGCTATTCTCTTTCCTTATTTAATACAGTAGCGTTCTTACTGGTCTTTGTACTTCCACACAGGCTTTTCTTAACACAGTGCACAGAGTGATCCTGTTAAAGTTTAAGTCAAATTCTTCTCTGGTCAAAACTCTCCAGTGATTTTCCATCTCACATAGTGAAAGAGCCAGAGTCCTTACAGTGACCTACAGGGGTTTATATGTTCTTTCATGTCTCCTCACCTCTGTGACTACATATTCTAATATTCTTTTGTTCTTTCTGCTGAGGGAACATCGGGCTCCTTACTATTCCTTGAACCCAACAGGCAGCACTCCTACCTCAAGACGTTTGGAGTTCCTGTTCTATCTGCCTAGAATGTTCTTCCCTAGTTTTTTGCATGTCTTATTCCCTCACCTCTTTTAGACTTTGCTCCCTGGTTACCCTATTTAAAATTTTAAACCCTGGCTCCTGATGCTGTCTTTACCCTTTTCCTGTTTTATTTTTCTCTACAGTACTTAATTACCATAGAATGCAAATTTAATATAATTATTTTGTTTATTATTTCTGCACCATCCACCTCCCATTACCCCTACCAGGCCCCAAAGACTATGAACTCCATGAAAATGTGAAGTTGCATCAGTTTTATTCACTTCTGTATTCCTAATATCTAGAACAACGTCTGTCACAGTGTATGTTCTCAATAAATATTTGGTGGTGGTTAGATGGATGGATGGATGAAAGAAACACATGAAAGGAATGAACATCAAAAGAGCTGAGCTTGAGTCTTCCCTTCACCCTTTATTACCTGAGTGACTTTAGGCAAGTCAGTTGATTTTCACTGACTTACCTTATTTAGAAAATCAAGGAATAAAATAGGACCTATTCCACAGGGCTGTTCTGAGAATCAGATGAAAGAATAAACATGTATTTATCTCATAACTAGAAAGCCCTATACAAATGTTAGTCATGATAAGGAGGAAGAAAAGGAAGGGAAAGACTTGAGGGGACTAATGGTTGCCGAATGAGAGATCAGGAACACAGAAAGTAGTTTACTTCAAAGTTTTGGGTATTTCTAGGCCTGGTTATAGATCTGTTTTAAACATTGAAATAGTATCTTAATTTCACTTACATAGGTTTCTTTAGTGAATTGTGTAATTTGGGACAGGAGTCTTCCATAAACGTGATACTCAAAGTGTGGTCCACAGACCAATACTTGGTCTATTTGTTACTATTTGTTACTGGTCTGTAATGAGTAAGTCCAGAAATTGAAAGTAAGCATTTAGACACATACAGCAGTTTGACTGAATAAGATTATGTCTGCTGAATGTAATAAAAATTTTGGACTTCTATTTTGTGTGTCTTTTATTTAATTTCATTTTATTATGCTTTACTAAAGTATTGATCCTTGACATACTAGGAAGACAAATAAAAACCTGGCCCACCACCACAGGAAGTTTGAGAAGCACTGTTCTAATAGATGAAATAACAGGTTTACTCCTAGATTACCAAACTCTTCTTTAAAAGTATTCAAAAGTCCATATAATGTTGAACTCAATATCTGAAATTACTCTGCCTTGGGGATACATCCTTGGCTCATTTATAAGCTGAGAGGAGAATGTTTCCTTAAAACTGAGGGATTAGTAGTGTTATGAATAGATATTGGTAAGCTTTTCTATATTTATAATAATTGTAATAGCTATAAATCAAGATTCACAATAAATATTCATCAGGTGCTTAACTTGTATTAAGCACTTTCACATATAATTTATGAACGTATGTACAAGTTAACTAAAAAAGTTAACTAGCTCAGCCATCTTTCTTAAAGTTGTCCTTTAATCACCAGAGCCACACTGGTCAGTGACACATGTATGGCACTGAATACTACTAGTATGAAAGTTTGAGCCATCATTTCAATTTTGATACAAATTTCTATCTGTATAAATTTTGATTCTTTTAAGTTTAAGAGTTGTAAGTCTGTGCCAGTTTGCACGGCTGGTTTGTGCAGAAATTAACGTTATCGGTTATGGCAGGAAAATTGGGATTCCTAGATTCAATTGTAAATGTCAGGCCTATTTCACAATTTTGCATGAATCATTTCAAAAGGATCCATGTTTTAGTCAGAGTAATGTTATACCATATTGTCTTCATTGGAAGACAAATTTTAGAGTTTCTAAGGTGTTCCAAGTTGATATAAATGTTTCTGTATTCTATGAGTAGAACTAGAATAGGTTTTGAGAGTACGCATGGCACCTGATTCATTTTTGTCTGAATTACATTTAGGTAATATGGGTTTCAGGGCATTTTACAGGGCTGTAGAAAGATTTCATCAGCATGTAGGGAGTCAGACCAGGTCAAGAGTTAAGTGATAAATGTTTGATTTCTTCCGGTTTAGACAAGTCTGATTTCCCTTATTGTTAGAGATCACCAGAGCAGATACTGTTGGACTCTAAACTTTGATCATGTGGAAATTAAGGGTTATTTCCTTTGACCATTCTGTCATATGTCCTTAAAAGAAAATTGACAAAGTTCTGAAGACTTCGAAATTTTTCCATAATGCTAAATTCACTTTTTTCATTATATATTAATATGACTTAATTTTTAATTTATCAACATCATAAAGAAATAGAACTTGTCTTTATTTTGTGAAGAGTGGAATATTTTGTAAATGGCCTTTTCTGACTTATTTATTAAAAACTCTTTGGAAATGGTCAGAATACTATGTTTTCCAAGTAGGAGGTGTTTTTTTTGAAACTAAGTTGCCTTTGTGATGGTTTCTTTAAGAAACTTAAAGTTTTTTGTTTTTTTTTTAAATAACTTGGTTTGGCCTGTTTATTACCAAACTGTTATGGAATTTCACACATCTGTTTCAGAACACAAATCCTCATAGACTACTGCACTGTTTCTCAATTTTAATAGGCCTCATTTATCCTGTAAATAAACCTACATTTTCTTACCTGATCAAGTGAGCAAACAATAGGGGTCAGATGTGGCAAACACTTTAACAAAAAGCACATGTCTCACCGTTAAGGTGAGGTAGAGTCATATCAAGATTGCTTGAAGTTATTAATGGCAGTAAAATTTATGCTTCCTCCTGTTTTCCCAATTAAATCAAGAAGCCTTTTTTCTTAAGATTCTTCTATCACCAGCTGGTTCCAATACTGTGTGTGTGAATATTGCCTGGGGCATCTCCATTTCTAGATGGTAAAATTTGGCCAAAGCACATTAAGTCAATGATATAGAGCTGTAGGCTAGAAAGCAGTCATTGTTAAAGGGCTTTATTTTGGTCCTTATCATTTGTACCACCGTATGCATATTTTTTTTGGGTTTATTGCAAATAAGTTGTATTTTCTGGATGTGATAAAAGAATTCTACAGATGAGGTAATAAAGTAATGAAGATGTTAAAAATAAGCTACATGGCAAAATGTACAGTTATACATACTAAAAAATGTAAATCCATCAAAAGTGTTGGATATTAGAATAGCTCTTAATATAGAGAGATTAGCTAAATGGTAGATTTACAATTTCAATTTCTCATACTTTTAAATAATTGGATACAAAATTATTTGGTTACTTATGCATGAACCACTGTATCACAAAAACTATTGTTATACTTAATGTTTTCATACTGATCGTTGTGACCTATAAATTCTGTCATTTTTACCCTTAACTCTTGGTTGAAAACTATTGGTTTTAACCTATTCATGTCAAATCTTTATTAGATTTGACTGTGGACAAATCTGTCATAAAATGGAAGATCATCTACTATAGTTGCTATCTTAAAAATTGATTGGTCCGAATTCAAATTTCAACTAAGGCTATCTATTCATACTGGTTGTGTATCTGTAATATATGCTCTAATAAGTTAACCATAAAATTACATGGAAACATGTATCAAAGATGTTCTAATATACCTTCAATATATTTTTTGTGTATTTTGATATAGTCGACATATATGTTCCAGAATTGTTGCAATTATCCTTTAGGTAGTGGTTTTTACCTCTGGCATTTTCATTATATTGATAGGGTTTTAAGAGCTCTAACTCTGTAGTAAATTTAAAGACACCTGTGATTTTTGAAGCATATTGTATTCATCATATAAACTTTCCGGGGGTAATATATCACCTTAATGCTGCTTTACTATAATATAGGTGTGCTTATATTCCCACTTCTCTTATCTTTGCGTGGAACCTTTGTGACTTCAAAAGGAGTGTTCTACTTTGAATGAAGACATGGGGTGTAGAAGGGAATGAGAATCTGGCTAATAATGTGGCCCATAACTTGTGTTCTCACTCTGTTTTCACAAAGTGTTGGGCTGGGTCTACTGCCGAAGCGGAAATTTGGCTTTGAGTTCTGGTGTTCAGAACTCATATTTCTGCTTGACTGAGCTGTGAATGGAAAATCCCAAGTGTCTTACAAAATTAGTAGCTGAAGGGTGTTTTTACTAATCACTTTCGAGATGAAAAAACTGAAGACATTTTAAAATTCAAAACCCATCAGCATGTGTTTTGCCCTTTAATTGGCAGAAAATCGATCCTGAGAGCAGCCCAGAGAGCTGATGTTTTTCTCCTTCAGCTGCCCCAGCTGAACTACAGCTGTAAATTTCTTTAAAAAGAAAAAAAAGACACAATGTTTCTTATAAACTCTTGAATGTACTTTATAAGTGCAATAATTCCCACAAAATCAGTTACTGGAGTTAATGACCAGTTTGTTAAGGCATTAACTGCCGTCAGCTGGGAATGACCAATTTTTGGAGAATGGCTGCACAAATGCTAGGATAATTCAGTAACACTTTCAAATAATGATCCAGCTAATTAACGGTGAATTCCTGTGGAAATCCTATCGAAGTACTTATGACCTTTGCATTTAATAGCCAGTGAGTTCATCATGATTCATGTTTATTACCGTAAATACCAAAGGAATCATAATGACTAGGCCATTTTTTTTCTACCCTGCCCTTATTACTTGAACAGATTTGACTAATCCACCCCCAGTCATTAAGGACCTAGTTCTCAAGATATTCAGTCTTTTCACTGCTCTGCTCAAAATTCACAGAGCCTTTGGTGCTATGCCAGCATACCAACTTTTGGCAGCCTGTTTTTACTTGGGATGCCATTAGGGAATAATTGATGTCTGTAAGTCTTAAAGGAGCCCTTTTGAAATGCCTGCCATTTGTAGGATGTAGAGGAATCATAGCTGGTTAGCAAGAGTTTATAGCTTCTAGTCATGAATTCTTTTGGGAAAATCATACCTTCCAACCCCTGTTTCTTGGAGGAATTCATTTAGGGTATATAAGATTTTTTTCTTGAAGTTTATTTTCTAACAACTCAGATATTCCTTCTTCTAGTGAATGAAGAAGACTTCATATCCTTCAATAAAGGATAAGCTCTTAATTTTACTTAGGCCATTTAATCTCTCTAATGGCTGTTTATTGCTATGTGATCTGCAAATTAGCCTTTAAGTCATAATAATAAATATTGACTGCCAAAGAGCCATCACTTTCTGTGCACAGCTGTGTTTGAATAGATGAATTCAGGTTATTTCCAGACATCTTCCCACTCTAGGTATTCACTTTTGTTCTAAAATGCTTTGTCCTTTTGTTACAGCTATCAGATATCTACAGATGCCATGAAGTTATAGGCTGCATTTTTATAAAGTAGTTGATCATTTATATAATCATTTATGATTTTGAATAAGATTCCTGTGGTTTATAGACTGTAGTTTTTATTCATATATTGCGTTTCTTTAGAGGAGAAAGAAAATATGTGATTTGTAACAGTAAGATATGAATTAGAATCATCAAGGCAACATATGGGTAACAAGGCCATTTATAAAATACTTACATCTTTTTCCTGAATAAAAGGCCAAATGCCAGTTTATATCTTTTTTCATTCCCCAAGTAAATATAAAAGGAGGAAAAATTAATTTTATAGGTATTTGTAAATTAATTGTTTGAATTCTAGAACCTTTACCCAGACAAAATCTAGAAGACACATCAGCAACTTGAGTTAGATAAATCCCTGAATACAGTATTATAGTCCCTTGCTCTGTCGTCACTTCCTTTCACACTGTTTCCTCAAAAAAAAAAAAAGTCTCTAGTGCAGTACTAGTTGTAATTCCAGTTTCTTTTGTTGAGTTGTGCTCAGCTCAAACATGGGGGAAAACACCCCCGCTTTTACAGGTTTTATTTGCCTGGGACATGCTATTTAAAGGTAAATGAAGCAGGGTAGCTGACTGTGAGATTTGTCTTCAGTGTCCTCAGACTTCTCTCTGTCCTTTCATCTACTTGGTAGCCCATCACCTCCATGACCATTCCCCACTTTAGGAGTTCAAGTAAGTTCCATTACAAATAAGGAAGCATGAAAGGAGAGATTTTGCAATGTGTGTGTGGACGAAGGGAAAAGGAGGAGATCATTTTCGTTTCTCAAGTTTTTTTTATTAAGGAATTTATAATTCTATGAGAATGAGAGAATGATGATGAGTTCTTATTAGTTATGGGTCGCTGAGTAGAGCCTCTGGTATAAGATGACTCTCCTAAGCCCACACTTTAGGAACAGCAAAGCTTTATAGGAAAATGACTAGGTAGAAGGACAAGCGGCTCAGCCACAGGCTCAGAGTATACCTCTGAACCCTGTCTAACTCATGTCAGAGAAATCTTGGCTGCCTCTCAAATGTACTTTACTTCTAACTACAGTTTTAGATTTGAGGATAGAAAAACACAAAGTAGCATATGTATTAGGAACACATGACGTACTGTTCTATTGGTAAAACAGAAAAATGTTATTGTCAACATGGTAATGATAAGAAATGATACTTACTGAATTGGTTTATTGTGTGTCAGACTCGGTGCTAATGGCTTTACCAGGATTCTCTCACCTAATCCTCATGTAACAACCTTTTGATGTAGGGTACAGTTATTCCATTTTTACAGATGAAGAAACTGAAGCACAGAATTTAAATAACATTCAAAGGCCATATAGCTAGTGAGTGGCAGAGCCACAGGTTGGACCCAAACAGTCTACCTCAAGGGCCTGAGCTCTTAATTACAATGTTATGGTACTGTCTCTATCTGTCACTCAATCCACCTTTTAAGCTTCTAGCACCTTGTTTTTCTTATGAAAGCAAACAGATTGATAGCAGTTATTATCCAATTTAGTGAGAATAAGTTTCAGAGCTTAGGCTGCTATAGGTCTAGTTCTCAAAACTGCTTGGGGGATAATGCAGTTTGCCCCCGTCAAGAACTTCCTTCATCCATTGTAATCTGCTATATCTGGGCACAGGTCCTCTGCTAAATATCTGAGTACATTTCTGCATTTCATCTCCTTTCTTCTCCACTACCAATCCTCTCACCCTCTTCCCCCAAGAGTCTCAGATCCAACAGATCCTACAGAGTCCCTTCTAGGTGTATCTCCTTCCTATACTGTGCCCTAAGGAATGATGATGATAACTTATATTTATTTGGCATTAGTGATTTCACTCTATTGATTTCACTCTTTATTCTGCCTCCTGGAAGGCTTAGTAGAAAGTACTTGCATGAGCTTTAGTCAGACCTAGGTTTGAATCCCAGATTCACAGCTGTGTTTCCTTTTAAAAGAGTCATAACCTTAGTGAATGTTATTGCCTCATCTCTAAATCAAAGATAGTACCTACCTATTTAATTGTTATAAGGGCTAAATGAGAAAATGTATGCTGATCATGTAATAGGAAAAGTACCATTGTTTAACCCTGTATCTTTTCCCTTCTTTCAAAGAAGCGTGGTACAAGAAAGGTTGATTGTCCATATCCTTGTGTCCCTAGAGCTTCTGTTTCCTTCATTCCTTAGTTTTCAGAAACTTGTGAATATGCTGATCATTTCAGGTAAATATTACAGGAAATTGGGGACATTCAGGGGGTTTTTTGGTAGAGGATCACAGAGAATTAGAAAGAACGAGAGAACTGCAAGGAGATTTCACCTTTGGCCATGAGTGTGAAGAGAAAAGGGGAAAGTACACAAGAACAGAATGAGGATTGGCTGAAGAATGAATCATCCTACTTTTTGAAACTAGACATTTAGTTTTGCTGTGTAAAAGTAATATAAATTATTGTTATATCTATGAACTGTTCTTTACATGTTATTCATCTGAGTATTAGAAATTATTATAATTTTAGGACTCTTCTCTATACTCTTTATTCTAACACATACCCTTATTGAGTTGATCTTTGGAAGCTATATATATCATTAACTCTAGAGGAACTTCCTTGTTATTTTTTTAATGGACTACTTACGTCTTAAAGGCAAGCCTTTCTTTTCCTCTCACCTTACGTGAATGATGCACCATCTCAGGACATTGCTTTTTAGAATTCTTTCATTGACACCAGCAGGGGATGGACTTCCCTGAAGTATAGAATAGCTTCCTGTTTCTTTCCTAGCCTTACATTGAGTTTTAATCTTTAATGATTTACCTTGATGTTGAAGACTATTTTATATTGATTATTGATTTCTTTTTGTCTATATTATCATTTAGTAAGTTGCATGACTTGGAATCCTACTTTTCAGTGAATCCATTACATAGAGAAAATATCTTCAAATTATAATTTTGAAAAATTATGTAAAACTAGAACTTACCGACAGCTGAATGACAGACAGAAAATAACTGGAATAGCAGGCAAAGGGAGACTTGCCTTTAGAATGTAAGAGTTTGCTTTAAGACCTCATTTGAAAAGATTTTAAAATATCTCAATTCCTGGGGGGTGGAACCTCACAGATTTCTGTAAAGTATCTGTGAAGTACAGTCTGACCAAAACTTAAGGGTGTCTACCTCCTTGGGGAATAAAGTTGGAATTTTTCATTTTTCACCTACATATCATGAAAATCTGTGTATACTTATGTTTTCCTATGGCAAGTGTGCTTTATACTAGAATAAGTATAAATGAATGCCTTCAACAATGTAAAAATTTATTAAAATCTAACATTAAAATCTTTAACTCTTACATATTTCAATTGCTCTGATCTCAAGAACAAAAATATTGCAATTGGGAACACACCTAGTTTGTCTCTACTTTTCTCTTGTTTGGAGTAATTTCACAATTTTTGTATTATACTTCCCTCCAAATAAAATTCTCATCCCCAAATAAGTGGTATAAATATTATATTTTCTATAGCTATTACTTTGTGTTTCTGACTAACTAGTCTTCATCTTAAGATTTTAAATGTTACTTTCTCCCATGTTATTATATATTCACTTTATATTCAGTTCAATGTCCTTAGAGCTTATCTCTCTAACTCTAATTCAGCTTCTCTCTTCTCCATAGATTGTGTAGTGAAGCTCTTCCAGCAATAGAAGAGATGTGAAATTTACCTTAAATGATTTGAGTTGGACTATCTATTTTGTAATTTTTCTGTAAATCATAATGCTATAGAGAAAAACATACAAAACAGATAAAATAAATTTTATTTCACATATAAAATGTATTTCCTGCATATGCTGTATTCCAAGTAATTGAATAAGTGAATCTATAGATTCTAGTTAAGGTGAAAATGTTTACTAGTATCTGTTCATCTGACAAATAATATATTTTATTATTTTTATTTTATCCCAAGGAGTTGTTTTTATTGCTATTGTAAGCAATAGGAAATATGTTTTAGCCAAACAATTTTAAAAGATGCAAAATCTTAAAGTCTGGAGTAAAAACAATTATATTTTAAAAACTTGTTTTGTTCTGTCATGTATCAGTGTATATCAGTCTTTTATACCTGATAATAATATCTTACTTGGAAGAGTTTCACCTTACTATATAATGTTTAAGAGTGTTACTGTACCTAAACCTGGTAAAGATTTTGGAATCAGAGAGACCTGTGTTCAAATCTCTGCTCAACCACTTACAAGGCTATGTGGCAAGTATTTGTTTTTCTCTAAACTTTAGGTTCCTCATCTGAAACATAGGAATGATGAGACCTATTTGACAGATTGTTTTGAAGATTTAATGCCATGTAGTTTGTTTAGTATGGCTCTTGATGTGTAGTAAATGGTTATAATTGTTATTAGTCAATCAACAGTTATTTATTAAGTACCTATTTTGTGCTTGATGGGTACTATTCTTGAGACTGGGGATAATGCAGTCAATAAAGTCCTTGTTTCCTGGAGCTTATGTATGAAGTAAAAATACAGGTGGTAAGGAAATACAAAATAAAGTTGGGAGATAGTCACTGTATTTTTTACTTACTTCTAAAAGACCTCTTGAAACTCTGTAAAACACCTCTGTCTCAAATCTGAAGCTCTTATGGAACTACTAGTTTCCTATCTTAGACGAAATGTGTTTGTTTCTTCAGCTTTCATCTTTAAGTATTAAAAATAGAATCAATCAGCAGATATGTATCAAGCAACTTTCATGTTCTATGCTAAGCCTTGTGAGAATACCAAAGTTTACATCCTCTAAAGAATTTCTAACTACCTTGGGAATATCTTCAGGATTTCTCATAGCCCAGAATTTTCAAAAAGGATGTTTTTGGATAAAACTTTTAATTAAACAACTTTTTGGCTCTAGTTTTATCACTGACTTTGAGATCATAAATAAATCCTTAAAATTTGTTCTGTGTGAAAGCAGATAGAAGGATTAAATGACATATTAAAGTCCCATTTAGATTTTCAAATCTATAATGCATCATTCACTTTCATTTTCCCAGTTTCAAGGTATATAAAACTAGAATAATCTTACCAGAGATATTCTTTAGACTATACTTAGTTTATAGTCTTTAGCATTTTGTAGTTATGTATTTTTTATGTTATAAATACTGTTCTACTTTTTTTGTCATTTGGATGATTTTTCCAGTTTATGATTCATAGGAATCAAATGTTTACTTTTTCATATACTATTTCTTATATATTGTCACTGTCAATGAACTATATTAATCACATATTTTGGTAAAACAGTAAAGGTGGGGAGACCAATGACCCAATCTACTTTACACTGGGCTACTGAACACAATTAATTCTTAGGGTTGTGGTTAATTTTTTTTACCAAAAATATACCTTGCAAAATAGACATTCTGTCTTGGAAATTAGTGATGTTTCACAGATAACATGAGTATGCTCCAAACTTTGGATTTGAAATAGAGAGCTGAAAATATTTTCCAGAGTAAGTTTGTATAAGGATTTGATTCAATAGTTTTAAAGTCTTAGTGCATTAATTTCAATGTGTTATACCACAAAAATCTGTATCTCTATATATCTCACCATATCCATGATTTCTTATTCCTAGGCAATGAAAACTACAAACAAATAGCAATGTGTGTTCTTTACCACATAAGCATGGATGATCGTGTTAAATCAATGTTTGCATACACTGATTGTATACCACAGGTAAGTGGTTTAAGTGTTTTAAGAAAAACATTTAAGGTATATATTTTTTTCACTCTCTTCTCTTGATTTGTCAGATATCCTTTTCCTCAAAAAAAATTTCTCTTCTTATAAATAATATAAATTTGTTACAGAAAATTTAGAAAGTATAGAACCGTATAAAAATGAAAATAACTTGTTATTATCCCAAACCCAGAGACAACTAGTTAACATTTTGGTACACTTCTTTCTACATACTTAAAAAATAATAATATATTGGGATTATATAGTATATGCATAATAATTTTTATATTAATATATTGCTTTGGTAATAGATCCTAAGTATATTCCTATGTCATTGAATTCTTCAAATATTATTTCTAATAGTTGTATAATATTCTATTGTATGGATGTACCATAATTTAAATATTGTTAAATTGTATGTTTATATTTTTGTCCAATTTATCACATAAAAGCATGTAAGCAAACGTGAGCAAATGAAAATAATGTGTGATAAATATCATATTTGTAAATGATTACCCACATCTCTTCTCCATAGTTTCAATTCCTAAAAGTAGAATAACTAAAGTCAAAAGATATGAACACTTGTGTCTTTGACATATTTTGGTCAAAATGCCTTCTAAGAAAACATAAATTTATATTTCCAACTAGCATTTCACTTTTAACAACACTGGATATTATTTGCTAAATATGTGGTGTTTCATTTTTTTTATTTGCATTTCCATGAATATCAGTGAAATTGAACATTTTGTCATGTTTATTATCTATATTCTGTTACAAATCATTCATGTCCCTCACCAATTTTTCTGTTGGCTTGTTGATATTTTTATCATTAGTAAATACGATCAATGTATATAATAACTATTTTAACTCCTTGTCATGTTACAAATATTTCCCAAGTTTGTAACTTACCTTTTAATTTTATTTATGGTTGATAGTTTTAACTGCTTTGCATTCTCTGATGGGAAAATGCTTCGTCTAAATTCTTTCATTTTTATAGCACTGTTCTCAAGAAAGATTTTTGCTATGACTCAGTTATGATATATTTCATATATTAGGTCTATTTGTCTTGAAGGAGTTTACTGATTTTTTTTTTACATGGACTGTTACAAGGGTAGAGATTCCATACATATATGATTTTTCTCTTAGGGAATTAACGATAACAGAATGACTATTGTGACATTTTTATTAAACCTTGCACCACTAATTTGAATATCTAATGATGGGAACACTGGTTGTGCTGATTTTTAATATTATATTATTTTTTATAAAAGATTTTTCTAAAATATAAAAATTGCAGCATATATAATATACAATAAAAATAACAAACTTTTAAAAACACTTTAAAAGAATATGAACAAGTCATACTTATTAAAGTAATTCCTCTTAAGACTTCTACTAGACAATTCCTTGTAAGCCTAAAAAAGTTATTAAATGTATGTTACTTGAAAAATAATTAACATATAGTGACATATTAAAGTCCCATTTAGTTTTTCAAATAGACCATAATTTCTCTCTTTGTCAATTCTAATTGACTGTCCTTCTATTTATTCCAAACTAGTGAAACAGTACTAAAATTGAATTTGCTATTCCAGAATTTTAACACTGTACCTACATGCCATGAAAAAATTGATAAACTCTCAAGGATAATTTCTTAGACTTTTGTACCAGGGGCTAATTATGCTTGTTTATAGGAAATAGACATCCCTGAAAAAATACACAGCACATCTTATCTAACAAGGCAGAGCTTCTTATAGAGATAATACATGTCAGTATGTAGCCAACACAAAGTGTAATCAAACTCTTTGTCAAACAAGTTTTCAATAAAAGAGTAGCCATGTCAAAGGGGGATTACAGGTGATTTACTACGGTCTCACTCCATATGTTCTAAAGGTTTCTGCTTTGCAGTTTCAAAGGGTGTTCCTTTGCTGATCCAATTTAGAGTCAGAACTTCATTGACTACAGGATATGAATTGGAAAGCAGCCAGAGAAGAATAATATTCTTCCTGAGATTGACTGTTTTTACCCAGATTTAGATTTTAAAGAGAATAGCATTAAATAAAAGAAAAATAAATGCAAACCAAGAAGGGGTGGAAAACTTATTACACTGAATTTTGAATTGTAGTTATCCTACTCTTTTTAGAATATATTCTCTCAAGTATAAAATGTGAAACTTTTTTAAATGAAAACATCAGAAATAAGAGCCTGTCTAGGTTACTTTTTAGACATTGATATTATTGGAATTTAAAACTTGGCAAGTAGAAAGTTCTCGCATACCATTTCAAGAACAATTTCCATGCATGTGTTCTTAGACGACAGTTTTCTAACATCAAACATGTCTGCAGTGAAGTTTTTAGAGCATTTGTGATCTATATTTGATGAACAAAATTTTCTAAAACTCATTCAGGGGTCAAGGTTTGGAGTTTTTTCTTTTTCCTTCTTTTCTTTTTTTGTTTCAAAATTTCAGCTCTTGAGTGAGGTTATGTTACCAAATTATGTTGTAAACATCCTGAAGCTTTTAGTATGTGGCAATATTTTGAGGAAACCAAATGATACTGTAAAATATATTTGTTCTAAAGTGCCATCCAGCCTGTAACTTGTACTTTACAGTGCCCAATTTTGACATATTTAGGGAAAAGTTTACATGGTTTTATTGCTACCCAGTGCCAAGTTCATTGCAAAATATCAATAAAATAATCCTGGAAAGCATGTCAGATATTCAATGAAATTTCCAAGTTTCCTTCAAGAGTTAAAAAGATACTCCTTTCAGGGCTATTGGCTACTCAAAGTATTGTTTATGTTAGTAAGGCTTTAAATTGATTTGTGTGAGCAACTGATGTAACCTATGTATTAAAGAAAGCCATATCCAAGGTTGGAATGTCACAGGGTTAATGTAATATTCTGTTCTTTTTG
The DNA here is from genome assembly GCA_023783475.1 of Daubentonia madagascariensis. Taxonomy (NCBI): domain Eukaryota; kingdom Metazoa; phylum Chordata; class Mammalia; order Primates; family Daubentoniidae; genus Daubentonia; species Daubentonia madagascariensis. The sequence goes on from JAKFHU010000978.1 coordinate 33,223,641, forward strand.
AAATTATGCACATTAATTTTTGCTTAGTAAAGATCCTCAAGTATTACAAATGAATTTTTCAAAGGCAAGCCTAAAATGAGTTTGAAGGTAGGAAAGCGGTAGCTCGTAGTGATTCATACTCGTTTCAGTGATCGTGAAGAACGTGGAGTATAGTCATATTCATTCATTACATTAGATAATATATTTAAAGGTGCTTTATAAACTGTAAATCACTATACAAAAGTAAGGTACTCTTAGTAAAATCTTTCTCATCACTTTGGACCCATTCATAGTCCAGTTTTAATATTGCCTTTCTTATGTGTGTTTTATAAGATAAACCTATAATTAAAGTTCACTTTTAGAAAATATTTAACATCTGGAGTAGAAGATTATATATACAACATGCCTCCTGATCTCTCCCAATATTATATTGCTTTGCTTCCTTTGTACTTTATTGCCTCTAATTATCCAATGTACTCTAATTTTCTTACCTATTATATCACTATTCTGCAAAATTTGGGGGCCAGGTCAAGTTTTTCTTTATGCATGGTCTTAATGGTCTCAGTGGGTGGATTTTTTCAGGTAAGCATACTTGGGGATAACCAGGAGTTAATGGTTGTATTCTAATAATAGTTAAAAGTACACATTAACAGTTCATTGTTATTTAGACCTCTGAGATGCATGTTTTGTTTAAATAGGTGCAAATGCCATCCAGATGCTTATAAAAGTATTTATTGGTGATAGAATGGCCAATCGAAGTACATGGTTAGGTAGTGATGTCATGGTGTTATTTAATATTTTACCGTAGAACAGTATGCAAGAATCTTCATAGTGATCCACATGTTTTCCACCACAGTTGTCCTATTTGGCCCCTCTTTGATCTACATGCTTCTTTTTAGCTGAATGCTGGTAAACGTCCTTTCTGACAGACCCCTTTGCTCTTGCCTGCCATTATCTGCTGAAGTTCAGAAACCAGAGCATCACTTCAAACAGGAGAGTTAGGGAGTAGCCAGTCAGAGGAGATTCCTGAGGCATGCCAAGTTCTGGCATAATCATTCAAAGATGTTTGGTTAGGGGGATGGGGATGGTAGAGGTGTATGTGAATACAGAGAACTGTGGGGGTTGGCCTCTGGTCACTGGTAAATAAGTGAAGTCAGGTGCCAGAGAGTCTAGACACAGTGATTTCAGTCATGGGTCTTTGGTATCTGATACTCAATATGGGACTTGTCTGATTGAACACGATTGCTTCTTCATTGCAGAGGCTGAAGCCCTTTTAGTGCTTTCCTGTTAAATTAGTAAAAGATGACAATGGATATAGTTAAAACAGAAAAAAATCTAGCTTTAATATTTCCTAGTTGTCAGCAATTACATTTACTTTTGAAGTGCCATGATAGCAATCAAATTAAAGATATGATACTGCATGTGGAGTTTGAAATAAACTATTATTTTTAAATTTGAATGCTTTAATTAAAATTGAAATGTTTCTCTTTCTTAATTATGAAAAACTAATTCTATATCATGATACATTCCATTCATAGTTAGTCCTAATTTCTCTTGATTTGGGGGATGGGAGTTGGGTAAGTTTTCAAGCCATGCATTATTTTTTTACAATCTAGCTCCTGATTATTTATTTCTACACAGGATTTAACATGGAACTTACTTTTTAAAAAAATGTTCACCTTCTAAACAAATCACCTGTAACCCCATTTTTAAGGGAAATTTTCATACTACAGAGATTGATTTGAAGCAAATAATTTTTGTTAGTAGTATTTTGCCTTCTTAAAGCATTGCTTCCATCACAACAGATTTTCATTATTATAAAAAAGTTTCTTGATATCAGTAAAAGTTTGGAAAAAATCTGTAAGGTTTTGAATTACAGCATGAAAAACATAATTATATTCATTAGAGGATTGATTGTCACCTACATTTTTATTAATTTGTAATTGTTATTGGAAATTTTATTTTGTAATTTAATTGTTATTGGCAGATAGGTAGTGAAATCTGTTAAATATATACAATAAATTAATATTATTGTCTTTTTGCTATAGCATCTTTTTATTCTGTAGCATTATTAAGTGTTAATGATTTTTTACTCAGAGATTCCATCAGTGGCAACGTTTGTGGTTAAAGATCTGCCCTCTGGGAAAGGGCAGGATACATACCAACTGTTCATCTGCTACAGTATTTTGCAGTTTTCAGCATACAAATCAGTACATTTTGTTAGAATTATACCTAAAAATTGGAGTGGTATTGTGTTTTTAATTTTGGTTTCCAGTTGTTCATTGCTAGCACATAGAGATATGATTTATTTTTATGTGTTGACCATGTATCCTTTTTGAAGCTCAGAAGTCATCTGGAACCACATAGAGAGTAATCAAAACAAGATTTAACAGAATGGAGTCTAAAATAAATAAATATTTATTATTCACTTACTATATATAAGGCAAAGTGCTGGATTCATGAAAGCATGTTGTTCTAAAAAGGTATTGCTCTGAGATAAAACATAAGAAATTTTATGTTATAAATTTTAGGAATAACTTCCATGTGTTGTTAGCAATTTGGACTGAGAGAAAAATATCTTTACATAATATACACTTAAGTTAATTTGCTGATTTACCAATAATAGAAGACCAGTTTCTCCAAGCTATAGCCTAAAGTTTGTTCATTTCTCCTTTATTATAGCAACTGTCTCTCTTCATGACAAATCTAGATTACTGCTAAATGGCATAGGTAGCCTACCTTTTGCGTCTTACCTTTTATTATATATCATGATTATTTATTTCTACATATGATTTAACATGCAAATTACTTTTAAAAAAAAAAGTAAAGTTTTTCTCATTTTTATACCCTTGCCCAAGTGATTGGATTTAGGTTGCAGTTTCAGTTATCAATCATATATGACAGTTCCTACAATTGTACCTCCAGTTCAAACATTTCTTCTAAACTCAGGCCTGCATTTATAACTTCCTTCTGAGTATCTGGGCTAGACTATCACATAGGCAACTTAAAATCAACGTATCTAAAATCAAAATCACTGTCTTCCCTTTAAAGTTTTCTCCTACTCTAGTTTCCTTTTTTTGGAAGATGTTAGTACTACCTTGCATTTTCTTGCTCAGTGCAGAAACCTAGAAGTCATCTTTGACTCCTTTCCCTTTACCCCAACACCTAACCAGTTATTCCATTTCGGTTCTCTTTGTAAATATATCTCTAATCAATCCTTTTATCTCTATCCGCATTGCCCTACCTACTCCAGGGAGCCATCATCTCACCGGGACTTTTCCTCTAGCCTCCTAGATGGTTTCCCACGTTTTCTTGCTGTTTCAACCTATTTTCTTCACTGGCCAAATCTTTTTGAGACACAGATCTTAGCCTGACACTTTTCTATTTAGGAGCCTTTAATAGCTTCTCATTATCCTTAGGATGAAGCCCAAAATCCTTCACATGTACTTCAAGACCCTGGATGATCTGTCTGTTACCTTATATCTCAACATTGTTTCCATTTCTCCAAATATGCTTACTTTCTTTTAGTTCTTCTGTAGAGTACTGTTCTTTCCTGCATTGTGACCTTTGCGTAAACTGTTGTCTTTGCTTGGAATGCACTGCTTCCAAACAGTATTTTTAATTCTTTAAGGCAGAGGTTTTGTCTAGTATTTCTCTTGTACTCTCCACTGTACTTGGAAGTTTATATTTAATGCTGAGCATCTAATAGTTCATTAACTATTCACTCAGTTATTGAACAGTGAAAACTTTCCAGTTTTATGTGTCAAAATGTATATTGTATTATATTATTTCCAATGTATAATCTAAGGTAATACATTATAGTAAAATACTCCTTCTGGGGTTTTTTGTTTGTTTTTGTTTTTGATTTTTGAGTAAAATATGCCCTGTGCTTCTTACTAGTTAATGAAGATGCTCTTTGAATGTTCAGATGAACGAATTGACTTGGAACTCATTTCTTTCTGCATTAATCTTGCTGCTAACAAGAGGAATGTACAGCTTATTTGTGAAGGTTAGTGCTTTTGAGCTTCACAGGTAACCTCTTTAGCATCTGGTAATTGGCAGATGATGGAAAATAGATAATAAGGAGTTAAGAATTATAGTGGATATGTAAATCCTATTTTCAAATAGTTTCTTCATTATAGCTATAATCCCTAAAAATCAGATAAAATATTCTTATGTCATGAGTGGAGACACTTATCCTTCAATAACATTTTATAAACCATTGTCAGCCTGAATTGAAATTTGATTTTTTAAGAATTTTCTATATAAAATGAAACTTACAATGTAAGGTGATAAAATACAAATGTAGTATTAGGTTACTGTTTCTATAATACCTTGGTAAAATGGCTTGTCATAGGTTATGATGTTTCAGATTCTGCCCAGTAGTTTTTTCCTTATTTGAAAAGTAGTATATGTTTGTTATAAAAAATGCAAGTGAGGAAATAGTAAATAATTAAAATATTTACTCCTATCATCCACAGATAATCATAGGTAAAATTTTAGTGTAATGCTTCTGCGTACTTTTAAATACAAACTGTGTTTTTTCCTTTCTATATAGTGACATGTTCTTTCAAAATTAATAATATCTTGAATAATATCATTTCATATGATTAATTTTATAATATAAAACGTAATTGTTAATAGCTGCAAAATTGTCCATTAAAGGATTTTGCCATAGTTTTTTTTCCACCATTTTAGATATAGTTTCTTGCCACTTTTTTTCTGTTACAAGCAATGCTGCAGCCATTATCCTTTTACTGAATCTTTATACATTTTCATTTTATATTCTTAGGATAAATTCCTAGAAGTACAATTTTTCTAGGTCAAAAGTATTTATGTTTTTAACATTTATGGTGCCTATTTCAGACACAAAAGAGCATATACTGTATGATTCTATTTATATGATGTTCTAGAATAGGCAAAACTAAGATACATTTTAAAATAAAAAAGAGAAGAGAAAGAGGAAAGAAGAAAAGTGATTGTATCTGGGGAATAGAATTGACTAGTAAGGGGCACAAAGGAACTTTTCTGGAGGGAATGGAAATAGTGGTATGTTGATATGTGGTATCGGTTGCATGGGTATATACAGTTATCTAACTTAATCAAATTGTACACATAAGATTTATGCATTTTACTGGATATAAATTATTGTGTATATTTTTGCAAACTAAACAAATTAAGTTAACCCTAATTTTATTGGGGGAATTTTCTATTTCAGGAAATGGGCTGAAGATGCTCATGAAGAGGGCTCTGAAGTTCAAGGATCCATTGCTGATGAAAATGATTAGAAACATTTCCCAGCATGATGGACCAACTAAAAATTTATTTATTGTAAGTATGGTTTTTGGCTGGGAATTGAAGATTTAAATTACTATATTTAGAAATATAACTTTTACTGGGCTCACATCAAATATTAACTCATGAGCCAAATTGACTCTCCTGTTATGGACTTTTTTGTTAGTTTAGCTCCTAAAAATCTCAACCTGTGTTTCCATGTTGTTTTTGTTTTGTGATCCCTACCTCTAATCCCTCTACCCCCACTACAGTCTTCTTGCCTTTAACCAGTTCACCATAAGCTTTCTTAGCAATTTAGCTCAAGATCATTAAAACAAGAGAATCACATTTGATATTGATTTTTTTCTTCCTGTGAGTTACATTACTAGATTCCTATTGGTTAATTATTAGATTAAATAAAAAATAATATTTTAAGTTTGTGCTAAAATTCTGTTTTATTCAGGATTATGTTGGGGATCTTGCAGCCCAGATCTCTAATGATGAAGAGGAGGAATTTGTTATTGAATGTTTGGGAACTCTTGCAAATTTGACCATTCCAGACTTAGACTGGGAATTGGTTCTTAAGGAGTACAAGTTGGTTCCATACCTCAAGGATAAACTAAAACCAGGTCTGTGCTAAGTATTTCACTTTTGCATAATCATAAGTTATTTCTTTCTTTTGCAAATAAGGCTGCTAGAGCAGTATTTTGTGACTGCTATATTATTATATACTAGGCAAAACCATTTCTTCCCACAACTCTCTTCTCCCAGAAGGGTGGATCTCCTCTTATATTTATGTTCTTTTCTCTTTTTCCTAACAGTGTGTTTTCTTTGTGTTAGTTTCCCTTCCCTATCCTACTTTTCTTGTTGTTTTAAATTCTGCTTGTTTTAAATTACCAAATACTGTTCCCTTCTATGAATATATATATGTGCACACAAGCACAAAGTTCTTTGAGGCATTCAGATGAGTCTTTTATTTTCTATGTCTACATTGTCCTTCAGTTGTATTCTCAAGGACTTATTTCCACTTCTCTACTGCCCTCAATCACAATGAGTCATCAGTGAACATGGAAATTTGGAAAAAGGACAAATTTATGAATATGTCAGGAATTCATTTAATAGCTTTCAATACTTTTCTGTGTATTAAAATTTTGATAATATAAATGAATTTGGATCAAGATATTTCAATGAAAACTTTCTGTGGTTTGACTTTACTAGGTGCTGCAGAAGATGACCTTGTTTTAGAAGTGGTTATAATGATTGGCACTGTATCCATGGATGACTCTTGTGCTGCATTGCTAGCCAAATCTGGAATAATCCCTGCACTCATTGAATTGCTAAATGGTAAATAATCTTAATTTATTTTCATGCTAATGTCTAAACAGGTTATTAGTTTAAATTTTTAAATATAAAATGCAGAGTCTGTAATCATAAAATAGTATTTGTCTTGTTAAATTGATCATTTTATAGCAACTTAAATTATATAGTTAAGAAAAATATTAAATATACTGCTAACTGGGATTGGATAAAGTAATATCAAAGAGGTTTAGGTTGCAAAGTAAAAATGTTACAGTAAAGCAGTTCGGGACCAGTTTTACAGACAGTGTTCTCCTCTCACCAACCTTCAACAACTAATACGATGGTCACCACTTATCTGCGAGGGATATGTTCTAAGAGCCCCAGTGGATGCCTGACACTTCAGATAGTACTGAACGCTATATGTGTTTTTCCTATACATACCTATGATAAATTTTAATTTATAAATTAGGCACAGTAAGAGATTAACAATAATAACTAAAAATAGAACAATTAGAACAATATGCTAGCATCACTACTCTTGTGCTTTGGAGCCATTATTAAGTAAATTAAGGGTTACTTAAATACAAGCATTGTGACACTTTGATAGTTGATCTGATAACCTAGATGGCTACTAAGTGACTAATGGGTAGGTAGCTATACAGCGTGGACACACTGGACAAAAGAATGATTCATGTCTCGGCTAGGGCACAGTGGCATGGTGAGAGATTTCACCATGCTACTCAAAATGGTGCACAATTTAAAACTTACAAATTGTTTACTTCTGGAGTTTTCCATTTAATATTTTCGGACTGTGGTTGACTCCAAGTAACTGAAACCAAGGAGGGGGGAAACCACCAATAAGGGAGGAATACTGTATGCTGTCATTTTTCTTCTTTCTGTTGGTTTGAGTTGGATCTCCTCTCTTATGAAAACCCTGTTTTTTATATCTTGATTTCTAAGTAGGAAAGTTCATTTGGAAGCTGATTCTAAACATCATATTCCCTTCTAGATCCAGAGGGTATTGTCCTCTGAACTTTCTGTGCTGATGAAAACATTCTGTATCTGCACTGCCCAACAGATGTGGTTGAACACTTGAAATGTGGATGTCAGGACTGAGAACCTCAATTTTTAATTTACTCTGATTTTAATTAGCTACAGTGGCTTATGGCTGCAATAGGACAGTGCAGGCCTAGCATCTTCCCCTTACATTTGTATTGTTCTTAAGATACCAGGGCTAATTTTTTCTCCATATTACATACAAAATTTATCTGAATCAAATGTTATTTTATTAGGGCAAGTTCTCTAGGATCTTACATATTAAAAGTAGCTAATAGTATAAAAGTTAAAAATGCTAATATGAGATGGTGAAATAAGACACTTTTATATGAGTCTTTCTTGTCGTAGGTATAATATACATGCATTCTGTATTAATTTTAATAGACTTTTGGAGTATTAACATACATAAAGAAAAATACATGGATTCTCAGTATATAGCTCTGTGAATTTTCCAAGTGAGCACATAAAGTTATCATCAACCATATAAGAAAATAAAACACTGTAGAAGTGCCTCTTCTCCCTCCTCCCAACCATTATCCCCTTCTCCAAAGTGGTTTTTATCTTTTCTTTTGTCACTAATATATTAATTTTGCTTGGTTTTAGACTTTATTATTTATATTTGTGAGATTCATCTATGTTGTATACAGAAGTTTGTTCTTTTTCATTGCTGTAAATAAGTCCATTGTATCAATATATCACTATTTTTTCTACTATTGATGGAGAGTTGGGTTGGGTTTTTTTTGAGGGGAGGACTATTGTAAATAATGCTCCTATGTACATTTTTAAACCTTCCATTTGGTAAACATATATACTCATTTCTGTTAGATACATACCTAGGAGTAGAATTGCTACATCACAGAGTTCGCATGTGTTTGGCCTTAATTGATGGTGCTAATCTGTTTTCTAAAGTAGTTGTGCCAATTTTCAGGCCTACCAGCAATTTTCAGTAAGAAAGTTAACAGTTGTTCCACATCACCACTTACTCTGGGCACCATCAGTCCCTTTAACTGTATCCTTCATACTGGTATCTCATTGTAGTTTTAATTTGCATTTCCCTAATGACTAATGAAGTTGAGCACCTGTTTATATTTCTTGACCATTAGATATGGCCAATAAAATGATGTGCCTATTCATCTTGTGCACATTTTTCTCTTTTGAGTTTTTTAAAAATTTTGTCAGTTCTTTACTGTAATACATTTTAATAAATAGGTCATCTAGAGATAATGCCCCTACATTTGAAGTATTCCTTCTCAAAATTGTAGTATATGTATATATTTACGTTGGCACACCCTTCTCACAACCAGAAGTTTTCAGATTAGAAATAATTAAAAGAGAGACTAGGTAGTTGGGAGGTGAAAGTGAAGACAATGTAGCTGACAGACTGAGAATGAGGATTTCATGGAGAGCTGGAGAAAGTTAAAGCAAAATGACCTGCTTCCTGGAATTGCTGTTCCACAGTGATTGTAATTGAGAAAGCTGAGCTATTTGTAAAGAGAACTGACAGCCAGCTCAGATTGTTTTACTATGTTTTGATGTTCTCTGACATGAGATTATCACAGAGGCTATATAATACTCTTTTTAAGAAATACATAACTTTTCAAGATTAAAATCCTTGGGGTTAAGTGAGGGAATACTGTATACCAAGAGAGTAATTAATAGTAGAATTTGAGCCCAATTAGTTTGGGAGAGTAGTACTTTGGCAAGTTAGTAAGGGAGATCATTTGGGTCAGATTGGATTTTAAGAGGCCCACAATTTATTCTGCACAACTAGTTGGATACTCTATTGATCTAGAAATCTGTTTCTAACATGTCATTGAACTATTGCCAAGAGTTGATAGCAAACTATGCTATTAATAAATCAAATTTCATAACCATTACCTAAAATTATATTCGTATAAGTAATTATGCTTTTGCCATTACATATTACCGTGGACAGCAACTATTCTGTTACTCTTCGTATGATATTAAACATTTATTAGCCTTTATGATTATGTAACGTTCTTTTTTGCTATTACAATTGATTAGATTGATACTAAGCTGCTTATTATTTTATGCCAATGTGTAAAGTTTAATTTTGTGAACATTATTCAACAAAAGGAAATACCTTTTTATAATAGTTTAATTTCTACCAAAAACTTAGAATTTAGAAGGTGTGATCTTTTTTAAGAATTGTTTTTCTCATGAAGTCAACATTATAAAGACAAAATCATTTCACAAATTATAATTATTTGAAGAATTCTTATGATGGACCAAAAAAACAAGTGGGATTAAGTGTTGCCGTTTCACATTAGGAATATAGAAATTAATTTAATCAATGACTTCTCCTTGTCACTTTTAGTTTTTCTCATTCTCTGTTATTCTCCACAGTGTTTTTCAATTTGGTATGTAAACATAGTATTCTTCTATTTGAAGTTTTTGTTTCCTTTTCAGCTCAACAAGAAGATGATGAATTTGTATGTCAGATAATTTACGTCTTCTACCAGATGGTTTTCCACCAAGCCACGAGAGATGTCATAATCAAGGAAACACGTATCCTTTCAATATTTACAATAGATGACATTTCTCATATTCAGAAAAGATGCATTTTTGGTGTTTTTTTTTTCTTGCGAATGTTGAAATAATGTAGAAAACACCAACCTTTGAAGTAAATTTAGAAGATGTGCTATAATATTTTTCACAGAAGTTGTTGATTTTAAATCAGTATGTAGGTAGAATATAATGAGAACAATTTTATTAACTTGTCAAGTTGTGATTCTTAAGAAACTTAACAAAAATATCAGAACTTTCTTCTCTACTAACATATCTTAAATATCAGAGGTTCCTGGGACTATCCTTGGTCCTCTTCTAATCTTACCTTATTTACTCTATTTATAGCACGTTTATTCCTTCAGCTACCAAGTATATGCTAAGTATTTAATATCTTCAAAACCTCTATGTTGAGCCCCAGGCATTTGCCGCTAACTACCACTTGGATGTCTTCCACCTACCTAACGGGGCAAAGCATGGTGTAGCCTAAAGAACATTATAAATCGAATAGCCCTAATTTTAAATTACCTTTTGCCGCTTACTAGCTGCAGGACCCTACTTAACCTCCTTAGCACACAATCCTGTATAAAATGGCCATAATATTAATATTAAACTAAAAATACCTCCTACCTGGTAAGATTGTTATAAGTACTAATGGATTTAAAGTGCCTATAATAGTTCCCAACACATACAGGTACTGAGTAAGTGGTAGTTTATCATTATTGCACCCAAAAGAGTACTCAATGTTGGCAACATCCTCCCCTGAAAACCAGAACAGTTCTGCCTTCTGTATTCATTGTGGATAATAACAGTATCATCTACACAGTGCCTTAAGCTGATAATTTTGGTATCTGCTATCTCTTTTACTATTCATAATTAAGCATTCATTTATTCTGCACACATTTATCAGGCTTTGACTATCTAAACAGATACTGGTTTAAGTGCTGGATGTATAAGAAAGTCCTTGTCCTCAAGGAGTTTATAGTCTAATTAGAGAGATAGACAAGTGTAGTGTAATTAGAGAGATAGACAAGAAATATAAAGTTATAATCCAGTGTGATCGATGTCATAAAGAAGACATGTACGCAGAGCACACTAGACACAAGAAAATAAAAAACAAGCCTAGGAATGTCATGAAAAACTGGCAGTAGACGTGATGTTTAAGCTGAATTTTTGTTTCTTTGTTTTATAATTGAGGTGGTCTGTTGTATTAAAAAAAATCTGCTTTTGAACTCCAAGGGTAAAATCCTTCATTACCGTGTGAATAGTCTAAATTCTTTTGCAGCTTAGCATACATAGTTCTTCATAACCTGACCTTAACCTATTAATTTTTCCGAAGTGATATGTTCCCACTTTAACCTCACAATGCACAATTTTCTCTTAGCACACCAAATTTCTCACCATTCATCAGATGCGATGCACCTTGTCAATACCTACTGCCTTTTTGTGTGTTCATCAACCTCATTTCTCCCCCATTTTTACCTTAGGGTCTCCTACTCAAAAGTTTATATGCCATCTTCTCAGTTAATTAAGCCTTTCTATTCTGTGCCTCCTTTCTTCCCAGTAGGAGTAATTTCTTTATTTTCATCTCTAAAAAATATTTTGAATTATCTATTCATATACCTGTCTCTCCCAAAAGATTTTGAGTTCCTCAAGCTCAAGGACTGGCTTTGTCTTACCCATCTTTATCTATTCACAAAACTTAACATAGTAACTGACATGTGGTAAGTACTTGTTTGGTGAAACACATGTACCTAACTGGTTAATGTCCTTTAAAAGTAATACCTTAGGAGACTTTTTTTTTTAATGATACTGCCATTGCTAAAAACATTTTGAAACTCCTCTGGTGTTACATTCAAAGCCAATGACATATGCTTTAAGTATCACCTTTGGAGAAATATTGCCTTGTTTCTGAGGGCAAATTTAATTTCTGGAACCATATAAAGTCTCCAAGAGTCAAATCTGATGAATAACAAGTCTAATTTGAGAAATGTTCATTTTGATATATAGGGTATCAAAATGTAAATATTGTTTTGCCTTAACAGCTACATTAGAGAGAGCTTCTTTTATCATACAGTAATAAATATTTTTTTAATGTGGCTTATAAACTGACTTTCCCAGGAAGATAAATTCCAAATACGCTTTTGAACAATGTTAAATCATTGGAATAAATTAACTTTTCCCCAGCTATATTCCATGAAACATATTCCTTGAGTATTAATAATTGCTTAATGAAAAAAGGTTCTGTGATAGTCAATGAGTTTAGGAAACACTAAATTAAAATTAAACAGGTTTTCTTGCTACAGGGCCTTCTTGTAACCTTTTTTTCTTTTTTGTATTTTTTTTTTTTTTTGAGACAGGGTCTCACTCTGCCACCACACGCGGCTAATTTTTTTTTTTTTCTTTTCTATTTTTTGTAGAGACGTCTCGCTTCCTTCCTCAGGCTGGTGCTTGGAACCTTTAATATGCTTTTTTGGGTTGAGAGTCTCTAAAAGGATATTTTATATATAAAATATTTTAAACTTACATAACTATAGAAGCCACTACAGAAAACAGTAAAATGAAAGTGTAGTTTTCCTAGATAGCTTCTTTGAAAGACAACCCTGTGTTTATTGTTTATCTCATAGGGTTTTTTGTGAGGACTAAAGAAGAATGAAGTATTTAAAGTACCTACCAAGTGCCTAGAACATAGGGAATAAGCGTTACTGCCCCTGCTCTGGTATGTCTCAGTACTTTATCAAACTCACAGTATTAAGAGAACTTCTTTTGATTTTTCTTCTCAGCATCACTTTCTTTGCATTTTCCCTCCAAGTTCAATTTTTGTTTTATGTCATTGATTCTGGGGTTAGTACTTTTTAGGTAATTATTCTGAAGAATATAACATTTTGATAATGGTGTAAATGGGAGATAAAAGATCTGCTAAGTTAAAATTTTTACAAAAGCTTCCTGTTTTAAGATTGAATAAAGATTGCTGTGAAGTGTTTTTGCCAGAATACCAAATTCAGAAATGTTTTGGGGTTCAAAAAACAGAATTTTTGTTGATGTCAATGACATTTAAACATATCATGTTGCAACTTGTTACATATTTAAAAATATTAAAATATTTCATTTCACCATAATTATAAGCATTTTATGTTTTTTCACTATGAATCCAATATATTTAAACATTTAAAATAAAGAATCTATTAGCCAAGAATTCATTCCATTTCCCATTTTTTGTTAAACCAGAAAGTTTGATCAATATTATTTGATATAATTTTTAAAAGAATACATTTAAAAGAATGACATTTGAGATGGCTAGTGTAGACTTATTTTAGATAAATATATGATTGATATAACATGTTTGAAGTATTAAACTGGCTTTCAGCATAAATCAGTCACATAATTGAGAACCTGAAATTGAGAACCAATGCTGTTGTAGTAGATAATATTTACATAATCCCAACAATTGCACTATGGTAAAATAAAATACAATTGGCCCTCCCTATCCAGGGGTTCCACATCCACTGATTCAACCAAGTACAGATCAAAATATTTGGAAATAAATTTTTAAAATATAAAAAATAATACAAATATATAACTATAACAACCATTTACATAGCACTTACATTTTATTAGGCATTATAAGTAATCTAGACATGGTATAAAGTATATGTGAGGATGGCCATAGGCTATGTGCAGATACTACACCATTTTATATAAGGGACTTGAACATCTGTGGATTTTGGTATCCGTGGGGTGGGGGTGGGGGTCCTGGAACCAACCCCCCCACAGATACTGAGGGATAACTGTAATCCAAATTTGTCTAGATCCTTTTAGATTCCCCTTGGGAATTTTTAAGATTTTCCTAAGAATTTTCATTTTATCCTCACAGTAACCATGTGAAGTATTTAGAATGAGTGTCATTTACTTATTCATGAAATAAAAATTTATTGAGTACCTGTTATGTTCTCAACCTGAGGGTGCTATGGTAAACAAGATAGGCAAAGTCCTTGCCATAATGAAACTTATATTCCAGTGGAGAAAAGAGGCAGTCAACACTATATTCTTTACAATTTTTTAAAAATGAGTTTCAGAGTGTACAAATATTTTATTCTATATATAATGTATCTTCTACATTTTAAATATATTCTTTTTTTCCTGAAAAAACAGTAAGTAATACTAATAAGTAGAAGACCCGGGTTAAGTCTTGTCTGTGCCACTTGCTAGTCATGAAATTGTTGATTAAATTTTTTGGCATTGTGATGAGTGCTACAAAGAATGGTATTTACTTGTACATATGTGCTGAAATTTCTTAGTGGAAATGTATGGCCTTTGTTTTTAAGCAGTTTTAACAAAGACCAATTGAAAGTATTGGAGATCACAACTTTCTCTTTTTTCACTGCCTCTTTAGATTCATTGAGGTTTCTTTATTGATTTGAATTTGCTTTATTCTCCCCCTTCTCTCTACTTATTTGTAATTTACATGTTTCATTTCTTTTCTTTTGGGAGGCAAACTTAAATTTCAACATATATTCTCACCAAGTTCTGCAGGAGTGTATCTTTGTCCTATTCTAATATCTATACTTCCATCTCCCATGGTATTTGCTATCTAGTATAATAATTTCACCTCATTTTTACAACACTTTTATGACATCCCAGAATTAATCATATTTTAATTATTGCTTTTTAAAAATAGTGCTTATTTAAAATTTACATTATATTGACCAATTTCCTTATTTACTATCTTTTCTTGAATTCCATTCCTCTGTTCCTCAGTTGATTTTCTTTCATAATGAAGTATATTCTTTTATACTTAGTGAATATTATCTATGAATAATAAAATCTGTGTTCATCTGAAAATAACTAGTTTGTCCTCTTTAGTAATAATTTAGCAGAATATAGAATTCTAGGTTAACAGCAATTTGAAGGTACTTTTCTACTGTCTTCTGGACTGCATTGCTGCCAATGAGAAGTCTGTAGTTAATCTAATTATTGTAATCTGTCGTAAAGTCAGATGACAATTTAATTTCTTTTACTTATAAGTGACTTGGTCTTTTTGCCAGGAAGACCAAAGGAATTTTCTTTTTCTTTAACATCAAGTTGTTTTACTAGAGTTTGACTTTGTGTATAATGCTTCCAAATATACAAATGGAGCCTTTCTGTATATAGTTTTAAGTCTTTTTTTTTTATTTCAAGAAAATTTTCAAGTTATAGTTTTTTGTATTGTTCTAATACTTTGGGTTTTTTTGGAGGGGATTTCTACTATGTTGGGTCTTCTTTGCCTATCTTTACTATCTGTCATTTTCTAATCTTTTCACTCTTTTCATTTATTTGTTAATTTCATAAATTTTCTTCCTTTTTGCCTTCTATTTCTCTTAGGAGTTTTTCTGTTGTATTTATTCACTCTTTTGTTAAGTTTAGTTTTTATGTATTTAAAATGATTTTTACTTTTATTTTTGGTTCTTTCCTGAATTATTTTATTTCTCTCAGTTTTCTAATCCTGATTTATGTTGTTTATATATATTCTATTAATTTTAAAATTCTTTTATCTCTTGAAATACTAGGTTGCAGCTTTCTCTTATGTGAAAATGTCTTATCATGTTTTCTTCTTTTTTTTTCCTTATAATAACCACATATGGGATTTGACTGTGATTCTTTTCTGTTGCATTTTTGTATGAAATTAGTTTTTCTGAACTTTGAGGAGGGCAGGATAGATCAAGAATGGTTTTATAGCTACACAGTTCTAGAGCTCCCTCTTCAGTAATTTTCATGATTTTCATATTTTCAAAAATGGTCTTATATGTTCTGAGATTTGCTGACTTTGCTTTTTTTAATCCATTTTGAATCCAGATTTTTCTCTTTTTTATGTCCCCACTATCTTTGTTTTTTCAACAAATGAAATGTTAAATGTTTCAGGTCATCTTGTATTAATGATTTTATTTTAAAATTTGAAGTTAAATTTTAATTTAGCATGTAAATTTAGAGAAATATGAGATTTTCTAATATGATTGGATTGCCACAATATCAAATGCAGTTTGTATCTTTAACCATTTCTATTCAGAGGCTCCAGCATATCTCATAGACCTGATGCATGATAAAAATAATGAAATCCGGAAGGTCTGTGATAATACATTAGATATTATAGCGGTAAGTATTCTTTCTACACAGAGTATAATAGACTTCATTTTGGTGGGAAAAAAGACATTGAAAACCTACTTTGAACCATGCTTTCAGTGTAAACACAACTTATTTTGTTAATATTCAGAAAATACAATGATACTAAATTTATTTTTTTAAACATTAAGTCCTTTGGCTTTCAACTTTTAAGTATCTGGGCTCCTTACATAAAGAGGTTTTATATATATTCACAGTTTAAGTCTGATGTACATGTCCTCTCAGAATCACTTGCTTTTCAGAGAAATTATTGTATGGGAGCAGAGAGTTTGAAGATAATTTTGTTCAAAACTCATGCAATCAACTTTGCAGTTTGGCCATTAAATGTTTTAAATCAAATCTTGTGTCAGCTTTTTTTTAGGTATTTGATAATTTTTGTTATTTATCATACATATAATTGTTTTGTAAGTTGCTTTTGGAATGATGGGAAATACAAAAATCTTAATTTTATTCATGACTTTGTAGGTTTTTGAAGGATGCATGACTAAAAGGATATGATCAGAGGGATGATCTAAGTCTTGGGTGTTAGAAGCTTGTTTACCCTGCCTGGATTTGAGCCTTGCCCAGGGCTGTACCAGATACTGGATTATTTTGAGTATTTTTTACCTATGGCATATACTGCTACACACAACCAGCTTGCTTCCTCCTTTGAACTGGATTTGGCTCACTTTTTTAAAAGATTATTGAATGTAGCCTGTTCAGTAGATTTAAAAGTTTAATTTAAGCTTTTTAAACAGATCAGAATAACAGTTTGAAAAATCAATAATAACTTCATTGGAAATCCACTAAGTTGGCACTTCTGCTAGTGTTATCATTTGAAACTAGACAATCACCATTAGAAACTTTTTTGTCACTTACCCACATTTTATTTTAGAAATTCATCTTATTTGATATCCTCTGCATATTGGATTTGACTAAGTATCTCATTACTGGTTTAGAACTAAATGGGTACATTAACATTTTTAGCTTTGATCTCTAAGTTGGAATAAAGAAACTGTTCATATTAAATCCTTGCTCTACCAAGGTATTTCATACATGTAGGCCTCTGGTCATAGAGCTTATGAATATAGAATATTTAATATGCCTAGAGAACAATTTCATGGCTCATATACTATTTTCTAATGGATCACTATGTCTTTGTTATATAATGTGTATAGGATAAGAACAAGAAACTTCTAAAGTTCCATATGTGATGATTTTACTTTACGCAATGTGGAAAGGAGAGAGCTGTTAGTCTGTTACAAATTACCTTTAACATACTTTTTATCTACCTTCTTTTGAGGAAAGGTAGATAGAAGATAATATGCTTAGATTTATACATTAGGTGTCTTAGGTTTAGAAGGTAAGTTAGTGATAGTTACAAAAGGCCAGCTCAGCCTTAATATGAAAATATTTTATAAAAAAAAAGAATATATTTATTATAAAATAAAAATATTTTCACTTCAAATTATTTCTAAACTCTGTGCTCAAGTCTCTCATCTTAAACTGGAGTCACCATTACCCTTTGTCTCTTTTCTCTTCTAGATATTGCCCTAGCTCTCTCCTCCTTTCTAGAACCAAAGGTTTGAAAAAGTTACCTATATTTTACTTCCTTCATTTCCTCACTTCCGTCATCCTCCTATCAACCTATACTAATTCTGGCTTCTGCTTTCATTGCTGCATTGAAATGGTGCTTACTAAAGACTATCAAGGGAGAATGCAAAGTCTCTATACTGTTAACATTAGTAATAGTTTATAGAAACCTGTCTAGGATAGGAGTGGATGATCTCTTATGACTCTATATACCTCTAGATATTGATTTCCTCGTATTCTCAGCATGACTATATGCTATAATAATAAAAAATCCAAAAAATATAGACAGAATGGGAATATTTGTCACTCAAAGCAATTTATCTTCAAGAAAGCAAACTACCACTCAAGACAGATAGTGTGGGATAATACTAAGAAAAATTAGATGCCTTGCAAGCCTTGGGGAAATATGCCTTCTGCAGTAAAGGACTTGTCCCCAAAATTATGCAAATATTACATTAGTAATGATTTATTAAATGTAGTTGGGCCCTGGTCCTCAACTGATGAATTGAAGCAGATGTGTAGTGGAGGTTTACATGACTTGTGTTACATGATGCAGTCTCTGTGACCTTATCAGTAAGTTTTTCCCTGTGTGACTAGGTTACTTGTAGCTTGGGGAGGCAGTGAATGGTGTAGATGCAGAGTGAAGCAGGGAGGGAAGAAGAGAGGAACCTAGATACTTGATCTTCCAAGGAAATTAGAAGTCAGTTGACCATTGCCTTTTCTTTCCGTGTCTTGGGAATCATGAGAGGAACACAAGCTACACATCTGATCTAGAGAGCTTCTAAAAACTTATTTAGATTTTTATACTTCAGTACATCCTCAACTTTGTGTGAAATATTTGAGAACCTCAAAAAGTACTACCAAATTGATAAATAAAACCGTCCCCTGATATTTCTGGGTTGTCAGACTCTTAATACATGTGTGTTAAGTATATACTATGTGCCAAACACTAAGATAGGCACTGGGAATACAAAACTCAATAACACAAAGTCCCTTGAATATAAAAGTTTACAATTTAGACCCTGGAGAACACCAAGATACTGTTATCTAAACATGTGAACTAGCTTTCCAGAAGCAGTACTACTACATGGCTCTATCAGTAGATGTTCTATACTAATGGCACACTGTATCTACAGGGTGTTTACTGGAAAAGGGATATAACTAGGTTCTCTAGTAAAGGACTGGTGTCTGTTGTCTTTCTAGCCAGTGACAGGCCAGTTTGTGATTTGGTACTAACACAGGTTTGTGTCACTGAGATTTTGAATGGTAGCTCTTCCTTTTTTAATAACTCTAATTATGATCATGGACAGACTATGTGTATTCTAATAATCTGGAATTAATACCAAGCCCTTGTATTTTAAACTTGAAAAACAAGGTGCTACCTTCATTCTAAGACAGACAAAATTATACATAATAAGGCTGGTTTATTAAAATAAGATAAACCAATAGAGATTTAAATGTAGCCTCTTCATCATTAATTGTTATGGTCTCTGCAGAGATTACCAAGAAAGCCTGTGTCAGACAGAAAAGTTGGGTTTATTAATAATCTTGCCAGGCCAGGCACAGTGGCTCATGCCTGTAATCCCAGCACTTTGGGAGGCCAAGGCGGGAGGATCACTTGGGGCCAGGAGTTCAAGACCAGCCTGGGTAATATAGTGAGACTCTATCTCTACAAAAAATTTAAAAATTAGCTGGACACCTACAGTCCCAGCTACTTGGGAGGCTGAGGCAGGAGGATTGCTTGAGCCCAGGAGTTTGAGGTTACAGTGAGCTATGATTGCACCACTGCACTTCAGCCTGGGCAACAGAGCAAGACCCTTTCTCAAAAAACCACCCAAACAAACAAACAAAAATCTTGCTATCCAGGGAGAACACTTTCAAAAGTATCTCACAACATCTTGAAAAGAAGTTACAGAGAAGGTTTTATAGGGTTAGGATTAGGGTTGGCATTAGAACTCAGGCTTTCCACAGTAGAATATGGGTAGGGATTGGGTATAATGGGGACCTGGTGGTAGTCACTTTTGATTGGCGTGCAGGTTGGGTGTAGGTACAGAACAGTGATTTTCAAGTGAGCTGTTGACAGAAACTTCTAAAATCATCTCTTTCCACAGCAGGTAGAGCTGGTTCTTGCTTGTTTTGCAGTCTTGGTAAATTTTCATTTCTCAGCATAAGTTTGATTTTTATTTCTTAGTTCTATACAGTCTAATTGGGTTTAATGAGATAAGTTTGGTTAGCCCTCTTTTGTATATAGTTCATTTTTATATTTCATTTTAAAAAGGTAGAAATTTAGGATATTTTTCCAGTTTGCTAGAATTTAAATACACACACGAAATTATATATACGTAAATGTATGTATCCCTTTTTTTTGTGTCTGTTACTTCATTTTTTTTATTGGCAATAGTTAGACTTAACTGTAGTATGAAAGAAAAAAATTATCATTTCTTCCTTAAATAAATTTTATGTAGTTATATCTTTTACTTTGTGATCAAGACTAAAGGTCAACACTTGGGACACTTCTATTGAGAGATCATTTATAAAGGTCAGCAACTTTATTGTGTGTGTGTGTGTTTATCTCATTGGGAGAAATATTTTCTAAGATATGAAATGCATCTTTTTAGCAGCTACCACCTTAACCTTAATGAGCAACTAAACTACTCTAGACCTGCTTTAATATAGTATGAAAAATTATATTAAATAAACCATATTACAGTCCCCATTAGGGGGCTGCCACATTAAAGTAGAAAGGAAAATCTGTTTTCCATCAGTTATGTTAGAACACACAAAGCAGTTCTATGTGGCTCTATATTATCCTATAATGTGTTAATCAGATACAAGGTGTGACAGAAGCCAGTGACAAAGAGTTTTCCTGATAGTGAACAGGCTCTGATAATAGGGTAGTTAAGGCTTCATAATGTTTCAGTGGTTAAGTAGTAAACAAAATGATGTTGGACTTCAAAAAGAATGGCACATTCCATGTAAAATCAAGCCATAAGTCTCTCGTGACACTTTAGAATTTATGGAAACTGAGTGTTTAAGATCATAATGTCAGGAGCTGAGAAGGAAAGAAAATAAAAGATAAAACATGTTTTCCTTTAAATAAAGGATAAACTCAAGTATCAAAGCCAGGACACAAGGGTACACTCCTTGTGATAAAAAGTATTTCAAAAATGAAGGATAACAACTATATTCCTAGAGTATTTCCACAAAGGCTTGATAGATTTGAGGACATATCTTTGCTGTAATTGAGCTGTGACATCCCTGAATCCTCATAGTTATTTCCTAATATGATTGGGGGGCATGGATAATAAGAGGAGAGTAGAGATTGGGGGAGAAGTGTTAGAGGGAATTGATTTTAATTGATGTATGTTGAATTTATTAAAAATTTTTGACACTGAATATTCATTTAGAATTACATTTAACTTTTTAAAAGAAACTCCTATATTACCAGTATTTTTCAGTTATTTGGGATAGTTGTTTCAACAGCTTTATAAAGTAATAGTATTAATCATAGGTTATTTATAGAATGTTAGGGCTTGAGTAAGTCTTACATATGTTTCATTTTATAAATGAAGAATCTGAGAACAAGAGAGATTAAATACCTTTAGAAGGTTGCGTACTTCAATTGGCAGCAGAGCTGGAGACAGAACCCAGGTCTTCTGGCTCCTAATCCAATGTTCTACGTATTATACCATACCATATTATTAATATCTATAAATTCAGACTCAGACACAAAGAAGCTGACATTGCCATGGCTGTTATAAACTATATTCATTGAGGATTCCCAGAGCATATATGGAAGAGAGCTGAGGCTAGGGATTCCAGAATGATGGTCCATTGGAATATGATAAAGCTCTTACTTTTTTTCACTGAAATTAAAGAGGGAAAAAATTTAAAAAAGAAAAAGGTATGTGGTTTTGTGGGTTTTTTTGTTTGTTTGTTTTTGGTAGGGGGAGATGAAGGTTGTTAACATATTTTATTTTGGGGAAGTATTGTACGTCTTTATTTAGAGATTCTCTTTCTCACATATTTTAGTCTTCAAATGGCTCTTCTTTTATAAAACAGTAAGAGTAGGCAGCAGTTGATTTACTTTTAGTATCAGTCCCCAAGATGTGCATTTGTACCTTTCCTGAAATCTAAAACTCTTGAGACCACTGTTTTAACCTATTAATTTACTACACTTGCTTAATAGAATCTCAATAGCCATAAGCTAAAATATTTGATCTTTAAGAAATCTGGTAAACCTTTTAAGAAACATAAATAAATGGTCAGCATCATATAGCAAAACAATTCTATCTCATTTGATTCTAACTAATGTTTAATACTAAGAAAAAAGAAATAAAAATGTTTAAACAAATACTGTGTTCCTCGTGGCATATTTTGTTCTAAGTACTTTATTTGGTAAACATTTGAAAACCTGAGGCTTCATTATCACAAACTAGAGCAAACTTTTATGGCACAGGTATAATATCTTAATAATGTCTCATACTTAGCCTCTAAACTTAAAAAATACATATTTTAAAATATTTTTTCAAAGTTAGCCATTAATATTGGAATTAAGAAAATCAATGAAAACTGGTGGGATATATACCAGTAGTCATCGTGGTTCTATATAGCTAAAGGTTTTGTGGGTAGTTTTCCTATAATTTTCAAATTTCGACAATGAAATATTACTTCTATAATCATGAATCTCCAAATACTATTTTCAGAAAGTCATGTTATAACTCTTTGAGACTTTAAAAAGAAGAACTTTTAAGGCCTTGATACTGTTGTGTTAAGGTTTTTGTTTGTTTGTTTGTTTTTTGCCATTTTCAATCTATGATCTATAACAAGGAGCCATACATACGTATTAAATCTCAAGGCCACCTCTTATGAAAACGCTGCTTGTCATTGTAATGGATTCATTATAGTAGGATTCTGTAATCATTTTTGGATCTTTTGCAAGATGTAATTTTCAATATCCTAAATAATCACAAATTTGGTATATAATAACATTCTGCCTTATATTTCCTGAGGGAAAAGCTGTTTTGCTTGTTTTTCAAAGAGCTGAGAAAACAACCATAGTGTTTTCATTGTGATCCTGTAAACATGCGTATGTTAATACATATGTTAATAATTATGTTAAGCATAGAAATTAAATCTATTGTTTTATAGTACAAAAATACTTAAAATTAGAATAAAAAAATTTTGAAGAGGAAAATGACATTGTAATCTGTACCATTGCTACTGTACTTTTTAGGCTTATAATGCTAAGAGATGCACTGGTTCTATAGGATAATTCAGTCATAAACTGATAAAAGAGAGAAGGTGAACATTTTAAAGGAATGCGTAAGAGTAGTCTTATAATATTTGGCGCTAGATTCTGTGCTAATTCACTGCCTTAGAAAATCAGTTTTACCAAAAGTGTACCAGAAGTTAGCTATGGATGGTCATGGATATTTTTGGCTTGTGTGTTTGGACTTTTGTCAAATAGAGTGAATAATTTCTTTTATAACTCAGGCTTGTGTGTGTAAGTTCATTAATAAGAAGATTGCCGTGAACTTGTAGGGTAATAAGAAGGCTGAAGGTAGAGGGCTATTATTTGTGAAGAAACATCTTCTTTGTTATACATATCTAAATTATATGTATTTTTGTTATTGTTAAGTTAGGATAATAAAATCTTACAAGACGGTGTAAGATGATAACTCAGAGTAAGCAGGATTTTTTGTGCAGAGCATGACTTACTAGGCTAAATACATTTTATAGATATGTAGTTTAAGGAATTTTTTTTAATATTACCTACCTCTGTAACATTTCAGAAGTATTAGTAGGAGGCAAGTTTTGCTCTTAGTGGAGTAGCAAACCACATATTTTATATGCATTAGCTACTTGACTAAATTTTAACTCCTGTTCTTACACTAGGAATCAATATGATTGAAACTTAAATTATAATAAAACAATCAGATGATACATTTTTCTGACATCTTCCTTGAATACCTCTTCAGATAATTCAATCAGATTTTACAGTTTTTCTACCAAAATGAAGTTATTTTTATGCCTCTTACCAAGTGAAACAAGCTATTTTTAAAAGAAACAATAACATTCAAGTTAGTTCCAGTATTTAATGTGGATTTAGTAGGATTTTTTAGTATTAGAAGGCGTATTCTGGAAGTTCTGGTGACCTGTGACTAACTTATCTTTTAGAAAAAAGCAAATTAGAATTTCTGGCCCCAAATACCTTAGTGTATCACATACCCTATAAGGGTATGTGATAATATGATCGTTCTTTGTAAATTATCTGGCGATTTCTAATATGACAATAATATCTTTTTGCAGCTGACTTTAATTGAGCCATACATAGAATCACATACGGCACTTTAATTGAGCCATACATAGAATCACATATGGAATCACAAAAATCATATATACATTTTTATATGGATTTAAAGAGGTTCAAAGTTATATTTTAGCATTTATACCAAATTACTTTGAAGCTGATCACTGTGCCTGTGTTACATAATTAGGAATCACTTAGCATTTTATTTAATTTTGTCGACCCAATTTGAACCACCAAAATCTATAGCCAACAAAACTTCTTGTTACGACGTCTCCATGCATATTATTTTTCAGCTCCCTCTTTCCCCAGTACTCTCCCAAGTGTGGCTCAGTCAGAGAGCATGATTATGAATACAATATGTTACATAATATGCTTACCAGACCAGAAGCTACTTCCTCCCATATTATTGCTTGGTCAACATTTCAACCCATTTACAAAATCTTAGAATTGAAAGTTGACCTTGGAGGTCATTTACTATATTCTCATTCAATGAATAATCCATTCTACAGTGACCCCAACAAATATTCATTTATCCTCTGTTTAACTATCTCTTCCACGTTGCTGGCCCAAGGTTTGCAGTGCTGTAATAGCCACAACCAGCTGTGTACCCTGGATCAAGTTACTTCAGTGTTCTGGCTCTCATTTTCTCATTTGTATTAATAAAATGGTGGTAATTACAATACCAACTTCAGAGAGTTGTTATTTGAATGAACAGAAATGGCTAACATTTATTAAGTGTTCTCAATATAAGTTTTCTAAATGCATTATATGTATTATTTCATATTGTCAAAACAATGTATACGTGATCAATGATTGAATGTTTGTATAAATTACAATCACATCCAGTTACTGTGACCACATCAATAATACCAACAAGGCATAGCATTTGGATTTATTATTTATATCTGAATAGTCAATTTGAAATATAGGTTAGCATCGTAGATGTAACTGAGGGTAAAGATTTCCTTCAGTGTTTTAAATATTGAAATTCTATCAGTTGAATAATAAATCTTTATTACTTTTAAAGTACAACGCAATAATTAATGTTTATGATAGCTCTTAATTTTATACAATTTAATTTTAAATAATTATATTAGGAAATAGATTGACAACTAATAGAAATGTTAATAGATAACTAATAGAAAAGAAAGAAAGCTTAATAATTTGGTAACAAAATTGCCATTAGCAATACCACAGTCAAAAAATATCTTCTACCTTTACCAACCTCAGTTGAAAGGGAGCATCTATATATTTTCAAAAATGTACAGTATAGAACACACAATCTGACAGCTGACACTGCTGTGAGATTTATTGATAGTGCGAAACTTAAAATTGAACAAGTAAAATTCTAACAAGAAAATTATAATAATAGTTACATTTATTATAAAATTTCAGATTTATTTTTACATCCAAGAAATTTATTCTGTGATGATGATTTTTGACTTGAGTCCCAGGTTAGGTTGAAAATTGCTCAGTATTTGACTACAATGTCTATTTGGTCCACCTCTTAGTTTCTGTGGTCATCTTGACAGTGCTATTGCCCTGCATGCCTCTAATTCCTTTTAGACAGCTATAAACAAACATGTTTAAATATATGACAGAGGAATTTAAAACCAAGAACCCTAAGGTTAGGATGACAAGAAGTATCTTCAGAGTACCTTTTTTCCCCATCTATGCTATCATTTCTACTGTCCATTGTTAAGTGAATACACTAGTCAGAAGTGGCCATAACCTATGGGACAAGTAGCTAGATTGATCAGTTCTGCTGTAGCTTATAGTAATTTGCCTGTTTGTACTTCAAAACCATTCACCAAGAACTTTCTCTGTGACGAGTGTTACGGATACACCTGTCAGTGAATAAGCCACCACATTCTTGTTTCAGCAATTCCTGGTCAAAGCAAGAGATAGATATTTAAAAAAATAATTACAACTAAATAAGGTAACATCATTATTTTGTGGTTGGAACAAAATTCAACTCAATTCTGCTATTTCTTTCCTGTAGTAAACCATTTCAGGAGTTAAATACTTTAATATTTAACAATGCTTTTTTCCCCTAGTGTTATCTAAACTAAACTAAAAGACACAGCAAAAGAGATCATTTTAATGTTAACCGCCTGTCATTAGTACCACAAATACAATTGACCCTTGAACAACGCAGGGATTTGGGGTGCTGACACCCCCTGCCAACCCCATCACACACACACTGTCGAAAATCTGTGTGTAACTTTTTTTTTTTTTTTTTATTAGAGACAGGTCTCACTCTGTCACCCAGGCTCAAGTGCAGGCTGTTGTGCAGTGGCCTGATCATACTGATCATAGCTCACTGTAACCTTGACCTCCTGGGCTCAAGTGATCCTCCCACCTCAGCTTCCTAAGTCACTGGGTGACTACAGGCACATACCACCATGCCTGGCTAATTTTTTTTTTTTTTTTTTTTTCCTGGAGACAGGTTCTCTGCTGTGTTGCCCAGCCCAGTCTGGTCTCAAATTCCAGGCCTCGAAAGAAATCCTCCTGCCTCAGACTCCTGAAGTGCTGGGCTTATAGGTGTGAGCCACCACGTCCAGTTGTGTATAACTTTTGACTCCCCAAAAACATAACTAATAGCCTACTGTTAACTGGAAGCCTTACCAATAACCTAAACAGTTGATTAACACATATTTTGTATGTTGTATGTATTATATACTGTATTTGTACAATAAAACTAAAGAAAATGTTAATGTAAGGAAGAGAATATATATTTACTATTCACTAAGTGGAAATGCCTCATCGTAAAAGTCTTCATCCTTATTGTTGGCTGAGGAGAAGAAGGTAGAGGAGGGGTTGGTCTTGCTGTCTCAGGGGTGGCAGAAGCAGAAGAAAATCCGCATGTAAGTGTATCCTCACAATTCAAACTGATGTTGTTCAAGGGTCAACTCTAATTAGAGCCACAAGAACTTTTTGGAAGCTGAAGTCTGAGTGCTCACCTAAATTCTGGAAATATTTAGATAATATTTAAATAAGAATTTGTGAAATTTAAATTTAAACTTGCCATTTCCATTAGTGATTAATAATCCAAACAGAAACTTTTTTATGTATTTAATTGCTTTTTATTGGCTATTGTATAAAATAATTTTGAATGGGTATTTTTAATGTTCTCTGTAACCCAAACGAAGGCCCTCAAAATTCTCTTCTCATGAAATAGAAGTATAGCTATCTGAGTGCCAAGGGAGTGAGCTTATATAATAACAGTTGATTATTTGTTTCGATAGGAATATGATGAAGAATGGGCTAAGAAAATTCAGAGTGAAAAGTTTCGCTGGCATAACTCTCAGTGGCTAGAGATGGTAGAGAGTCGTCAGATGGATGAAAGTGAGCAGTACTTGTATGGGGATGATAGAATTGAGCCATACATCCATGAAGGAGATATTCTTGAGAGACCTGACCTTTTCTACAACTCAGGTAAGGTGATAACCAAAGCAAAAATAAACAATTTGTGTGCTATAAATAGGGATTTTGGTCTGCCAATCTTGTACATTCCCAAGCTTTGTAAGTGCTTCTTTTAGTATATAAATGGTCTTCTGCTAATGATTTCAGATGTAACATCTATACACAACAAGCAAACCTATTAACTCACCATTAATTTTTTCTATGTTAGTCTTTGATGTAATCTCCTTAGAAAAGGCTGTAGACAGGAAAAGTAATTGCTCTTAGAAGTTTATTACTTGCTAGAATGTGTTAAACTAACAACTTCAAGATTTCTGACTTCTGTTAAAAAATGTAATTCATTTTTATTCTGCATTTACTAAATGTATAATTTATCAATTTATGTTTTGTTTTCCAATCTATTTAATCTTAACAGTTTAATTTTGCCATGATTTTGCTTTAGTTTCAAACTACTAAACTCTATTTGGTGACTGTTGGGAAGATTTAGACAGTTTATAGCACTAGCATTTTCCTTCTAAGCTCTGCTAGCATTTTCAGAGCAAAGTGTGATAGTACACGCCAATAGTCCCAACTACTTGGGAGGATGAGGCGGGAAGATTGCTTGAGCCCAGGAGTTCGAATTTAGCCTGGGCAACATAGTAAGACCCTGTCTCTTAAAAAAAAAAAAAAGGAGAAACTCTGCTAGCATTTTCAAGGTAAAGTTTAATATTTACATAAATCTTACATATATTACAACCTTGTTTATTCTGCAGTGCTACCTTTTTCCAGGGATGACTTTGCCACAAAGGTTGATACATTTTTGCATATTCTGGCTTTTAATGTTTTGTACTGTTGCCAATATTAATATTACTTCATTGAAGTAATTTAGTTGAGGAAAGGAAAGAAAGGATTTCGAATTAAGATCTGTCTCAAGCTGGAAATAAAAAGCATTAAAGTAATTATATCTGCTGAATGACTCACCTTTTTTCCTACTGTGTATTTTTACTATGTATTTATTATTTTCAATGTAAGTTTTCTAAAAACATATATTGTCTCATCAGAACAACTTGTGTGTGATCAATGATTGTATGATTGTATAAATTAACATCACATCTAATCACTGTACCCAACATTTATTAATACCATTGACATATTCATTCATGTGTTTTCTTAATTGTGTATTGTACATATTTCCCATAATACTATGTATTATTTTTATATTTAATATAAATACTTGAATCTTGGAAAACTTATGCTTTACTTTGAAAATTGAATAGATTTCTTCCTAACTGAACTTTACAGTAGTTATGAAATGCTGCTTTGTGTTTCAAACCAGATGGAGTAGATCATTAATTTCAACCAACCAGAATTTCTTAGTTTAGTAATGGCAAGCAGCTGTTCCTTACATATTCAGTATTCATGAAGTAAGATGATGTAAAATATATATGATATTCTTGGAATCAAGTTTCTTGCTTTGAAGGTTGATAGCTACCTTTCAGCATGAATCAATTACCAGTTTCCAAAACTGAATAAAACTATTAACCACCTCAGTGTTCAACTTTGTTGTTATAATACAATTAAAATTTCAGACAGAGTTCTAAAAAGTTATACCACATTTCCAAAATTAATTCATTTAAATTAACCTCTTAAATGAAAATGCTAAATATTTTTCTGTGGTATACTTTATAATTAAGATGTGTAACTTTTGCTTTTGTGAGAAAGTTGAATTATGTGTAGTTATATACTATAGAAACAGCAGTAGCTGATGGAAAAATAAGTATTTGAGGGGTGTAATATTACTCAATATTTTCGTGGTTTTTTTAAAATACCTATAGCCTGATGGTATGAAGACATTTGACAGTGGAAATTGCATGCTGTGAGTTTAAAGATATAGTTCTTACAGCAAGCTATCTATATTTTTTTAGTTTAGGAATTTTTTACCTAGTTCATTTAGTCCATGGACTCAGTAGCATTTCTTGATATGTCTCATGTAAATCTAGATAGTGTTAGCCTCTGTTCATTTATTATGTGCAGTTGTATCTTCAGAAACATCAGATAAATTGGTGGTATTGCAGATTTGTTTGCATGCTTGAGCCATCTTATTAAGCCTCTGGAAAGTTTAGGCTGCTTACAATAAAAGCACCTTTAGTAGTTTCTCAGCCACAGAGGTTAAACTAAATGGCCATAATGCCCTGGGTCTTACCTTTTACTTTAAAATGAAATGGCATTTGCTACTTCCTAGTCATTAGTATCACCCTCTATATTTTCAAACTATTAAATATCAGTAAAATGTATCTGTTTCTCCCTTGCTTTTTTGAAAAAAGATCTTAGTGTTGTCATATGAAATAGGAAACTAGAATCTCCTTTCGTTACAATTTTTTTAGAGTCTAAAATTATTATGATTGTAATCACTGATTAATTTCCTTTGCTATCATGAAAATGAAGCTGTTTGCTTTAGTACTTTTACCCAAGAGGAAGTATAATTTATAAAGCTGTATTGCTACTATACATTTCTAGATAACTTTTTTCTTTTTTCATTGTTCTTCATTAATTGTGGTGAATCTTATTCTTAGTATATGAATATATTCCTGGAATATGAAGCTTAAGATGGTTTGTTTCTGTCTCAGGATCATTGTAAAAACCATAGTCTTCATTGACCTGTGTGTTTTGTGATGTGTCTTATCAAGTATAGCCAAATAAATTAAGATTTGTCATTTTAGTTATTTTTATCATTTTCTGCATTATTGGCATCTATTTTCTCCTGCACAGTCACAGTTTTACTTTTTGCTAGTTCACCAAAGAGCCCACTATTATATTTTCATTTGACTTTAAGAAATAAAAATAAAGCCTGATGTGGTAGCATGTGCCTGTAGTCCCAGCTACTCAGGAGGCTGAGGCAGAAGGAGTTGGTTGAGTCCAGGAGCTCTGGCCTGTAGTGTGCTATGCCCGTCAGGTGTCTGCACTAAGTTCAGCATCAATATGGTGACCTCCCAGGAGCAGGGGGGACCACTAGGTTGCTTAAGGAGGGGTGAACTGGCCCAGTTTGGAAACAGAGTAGGTCAGTAGTGGGATTGCACCTGTGAATAGCCACTGCACTCCATCCTGAGCAATGTAACAAGAGCCTGTCTCTTAAAAAAAAAAAAAGTCAAAAAAAGAAATAAAAACAAAGTTTATTTCAGTAACAATAAATAAGATATTGAGTTTTTTTTATTTTTTACTTTTATTCACAATGTTTATAAGCCAGTTTTTTAACTGGCTTTCAGAAATTAGAAGGTTGATAAATTACCCATGCTGACAATAAATTTGCTTTGATTTTTATCACTGTTCCCATATATACTCCATTTTGTTCATAATTGTCTTTATCATCATTACTTGGAGCATATCAGAATGGTGTGCTTTATAACTATGGTCTAAAGGTTTCATGTAATTTAGTAACCTAGATGTGTGTAATACTCTACAGTTTACAGAGTGCTCTGGTGGATATCATCTCTTTTCTATTTGTTTTCTGGCCATTTAAATGTTACATGAAATTCTTTGGTTACTTGTTGCTATCTTCGAAACAGCAAGGTTAGAGTAGGAGCTTAAGAAGGATGCTTCTAGATTTATCTGGGGTTTGTAATCAAGGAGATATGATTCTTTTTCAGTATTTCCCTAAAAGAATTAATTTTGGATGCACAATGCTGAGAAACAAATAGTTATTTCAAAAGAAGTCAAGGTGCTTGAGATGAGGCTTTAATGAAAAATTTATACCTCATTCTATTAAAGAAAGATTGCTCATATGTCAGAGTTGCCTAACCTTTTTGTCAAGCCATAAAGGGCACTGTAGAAGGTACCATTTACTGAATCAACTACAGTGCCATAGGATAATTTGAAATGAACTTCAGGAGTATAAATTTACTCCTTTTTATTCACATAAGATCTGGCTTATTATATTATTAAACTACTTCTATCCTGGGTTTATAAAATTTCTGGCTGAATCTTTTTTTTTTTCCCCACAAGAAAATTCAGAAGAGATCTGGCTGTGTCTGTAAACTCAAGAATTTTTAGTTTGATCACTGATGATCTGCCTGTTTGTAGTTCCCTGTATTCTGTTTATCCTTTTGCTACTCACTGTTCCCTTTGAAGACAATGGGAGCTCTGAACCAAGAATAAGATGTTGAGAATTTGATCAGGTTTTTATTTAATTTCTTCCTAATCTGACTCACTTTACTAGGTCATATTTCATAAATATAAACTTTTTTAACATAGTTCAAGTATCTTTTCTTTGGTTGTATTTACATCTGAAGTATTTGAGTGTTAAATTCTTTTTTTCTGCTAGCGTGCTGAATACCTTTACATTCATTTTCAATGTGTGGTATATGATTTATTTTGGCATTTTACTTACCTTTGTTCCTCTAAAATTGGCCGGTTTCTTAAACCCTGATCCTCAATTATTTGATTTTCATTTAACAGAGGAACTTGTCAATTTTTGCGATATTAACCTTGTTAGTTTTAGCCACTTTCACAAAATCTTAGCTCCATATAAAATTGATTTTTTTTTTTTTAGTTACTTTACTTTCAATCTGTGGTGCCTTGGTATTTCACATGATTTCATTTTTTGTAACTTTTCAATGTTTAGCTGGTCTTTTCATTTATAGACTTTTTAACTTCCAGTGGATGTAAAAACTGGATTAAATATTACTGACATTTTTCGTGGAAACTCAAACTATATTTTAAAGTTAATAAAGTAATAAGACAAATGCCAAAGGTATCCATTAACAATTCAACAATTAAATAATAATACAAGTCATTAATATATGATGTGTAACAAATGGATATATGTATCAAATGAGTAGTATAAGAGTCTTATGGAAATACAAATTACCTCATTTATTCATTTTCCAACTCTATTACTTAGTTTTACCATTCACTGAACTTTTAATATGCTTACTCCTCAAACAGATTTAATCATTTAAATCCTACTTATCTTTCAAGACTCAAATCAGTTAAACTTCTGCCTGCTCCCCTCCCTGAGTAGGATTTTTTAACCCCTGTTGGACACAGTAATCCCTCTATAGCTTTTACTACCTTTATTCCTTATTCAGTACTTATACCCATTCCTGTTGTGTATCATTTATTATATTATTTAATTGCATCTTAAGTGTTTGTTTTATATTTCATTTAATCTAAAATACTTAAAAACAGAAGCTATGTATTACAATTTTATATATTTCCCACAGGACCTAGCACAGTATTATTATGCTTGTGCAAGGTATGATATAATTATTTGATGACTGAATAATTTGCCTATACCGTGTGCCAAATTTGTAAACAATGTGGGTATGACCTAGCTCACATTTATCTAGAGGTCATTCAACAACTCAGCATACTTTCAGAAAAGGAAACTTTGAAAGGCCTCAGAGCTACACAGTTACTATAGAAGCCGTGTAGTAAAGTATTTGCTCTATGCATTGGGACAGGCCTGCAGCCATCACTTACATCTGTTTTCCTCAGATCCTTTTAATTCTTAACTTATTCATAATTCTATCAAAAGTAGGTTATCTAGATTCTTAGAGTGGCACAAATGAGAAAGTAGTGTCACTGTCAAATCAGCAAAAAGTAGTAACAAAGACTTAGATTTAGGAAAAGAAGCATTTATTATAAGCAAAGAAAAAGAACTCAAAAAGCATAGTAGTGTAGAGCCATTTAGCATAGGTTGTCAAATACATCTGATAACCCTAAGGACTGTATAATAATTAATGTTTATAATGAAGATTGAGCTATCAAGGAATATTTTATATACAGTATACACTTTTAAGAACACAGGGAGTGTAAAATATATGACAATTTCTAATGTAAGTTTGTGTGTGTTTTAATGTTTGGCACTTAAATTGTCAAGCATTATTTATAAATTCACTTATTTGATATATCTGATTCCCTAATCATGCTACACAAATGAAGCTGTCTGGCAATAAAATGTGAACTATACTAATGTATTGCCCTTTACCAACATCAGGCTATTTAATGCCTCCTTGCCTTTATTCATGCTATTTCCTTAGCCTGGACCATCCTTACTGTCCCTCCCTACCTTGCCTTACCTTCTTAGCTTTTTCTGTGTATTTCTTCTCCATGAGAATGCAAGACCCTTGAAGGCAAAAGACTCTTATTTCTGTACTAGTATGGTACTAGCTACATAGTAGATGCTCAATGAATTTTGAATTATTGTGCTGAATTGTTATGAACAAAACCCTTAAGTACATATGGTCTTTCATTCATACTTCCAGAGAGAACAACATGTCATGCTAACATTTTTCTTTCTAGATTAAATATACAGGCTTTCTTACTGTGTTGCATGATAGAGTAGTTTCCTGTTTATTTCCTCCAAATATATTTCACTAGTTACCATTTTCTTTCTTTCTAGATGGATTAATTGCCTCTGAAGGAGCCATAAGTCCAGATTTCTTCAATGATTATCACCTTCAGAATGGAGATGTAGTTGGGCAGCACTCATTTCCTGGCAGGTAAACCATCTTCTAAGAAAAATCTAATGTATGGTAATTCCTTTGCTTTTGAAAAGCTAGAATTCTCTCCCTATTTCCCTATCTTTTTCATTAAGTAGGGGAAAACCTCAGTCTTTTCAAGAACGTGTTTGATTTTAAATGAACTTATGAAGTCACATTTTCTATGTAAAACAAAATGGAGATCATATATCTAAAAAAAAATGCTTCATCACTTTGGAAAATATAGACTGTCTATTGAAACAGACAATACTTTTGCAAATTAATGAACACAGATTGTTTCCTGAGTGCTTTCCAAAGCCAATAAAACACAGAATGAGAACATAAGACTTGTATTTTAACAATTATTCAGACATGACTGTTTTTAAAAGTTGATGCTTTAATTAAATTGAAGACTGTCTTCCCTAGATGGCATTCAAGTAAAATATTTAAGGAAAAAAGAAATCTGTTAGGCCAACATTGCTCTTCAATTATAATAAAGTTCCCCACAGCATATATCCAGCTTCATTACTAGTGATGTCATAGATTTTTAAAGTCTTGCCAGAAAGTGTAAACAATGTTTTCCTCTTTATAGCATTCCTAGAGGTGTAATATTTTAATTTAGGCTGACTGTGGAAATTTCACATTAAGCTAGTCCAACAAATAGGTATAGTCTTAGTTTCCCTCAGCCTATTTATTTTCTCCTTTAAATTATTGATTTAATTTCATCTTCTAAAATTCTATTTTTCATTAGCATAGGTTATTTTCTATTTGGGAGATGTATTCATGTATTTTTTAATGAACAGTATAATTGTGACCAATATGCTATGACTCTTGATGATTATTTGTAATAAGCTATTTTAATCCAGTAATAATTATAATAATTTCAGCTATTATTGGTCATCTATTGTGTATAATCTATTTTACAAATATTCATCTTATTTATTTTAACCTGCACAGCAACATTTTAAAGCAAGTGTTATTTTATCTGTTTTACTGATGAAGAAATCAAGATTCTAAAACTTTAAGTGACCAATTCACACAATTAGGACAATAGAGCAAAAATTTGAACTCAGGTCTATATGTCACCAAAGCTTGTGTTCTTTCCAGTGTAATATGCTGCCTAATTTGGAGGAAGCAAAACTTACTATAGTGACTTTTAAGGTTTTTTGACCACAATCCACATTAAAAGAAGTACCTTTCATATTGCAACCTAATGCACATATACATATTTGTTTACATATATGTATCTACCTATACACATATATGTAAAACAAAAATTCTTAAAATGATACTCTTACCTGTAATGCAAAATGATATATTGTTTTATTCTATTCTATTTCATTTTTTAAATGCAGATTGCAGCCCCCTAAGTTGATTTCACACTCACTAATGGTTATGACCCAAAATTTAAAAGCATTGTGGAAAAACATAGGAGTATTACATGAAATGTGATAACCTTGTGTGTAGGTCAGTGTTCTTTAGTGGACTTTTAAGTAACTAATAGCACTTTAGAAATAGTTTCATCTGTATACTAGATTTTCATAGTAAGAAACACCTTGCCTTAGGAAATAAAAGCTAAACATGATTAAATACTAGAAAGCATATGGCTTTTGATTACTTCTGATACTTCTGGCTATATTAGCTATAATTATTTAAATAGAGCCTCTGTTTAATCCTTATTAATACTGTATTGTATCATGTGACAATTCATGGTATAAATGTTTTCTGAAACATAATTGGAAAAGGAAGAAATTATTTGGTTATGTGATGTTAATATTTATATCAAAGAATTTTGCTTATAGCATTTATGAAATTATTCTGCCATTTGTGTTTCACTATGACCAAAAACATTATTTTTGTATCTCCTGCAGATACTGCCACTCTAGAGCAAGCAGACTGCTACAAACCATGCATTAAGAAAGATTTGCTTTTATTTTTTTATATAACTATGTGACTTTTAAAAAACTAAACATTTTCA
The DNA here is from genome assembly GCA_023783475.1 of Daubentonia madagascariensis. NCBI lineage: Eukaryota > Metazoa > Chordata > Mammalia > Primates > Daubentoniidae > Daubentonia > Daubentonia madagascariensis. The sequence goes on from JAKFHU010000978.1 coordinate 33,259,675, forward strand.
CTAGAACTGAATATCCAAAATAATCTTTTTTTGCTCAATTCAGCAAAATCTCTCATTTCTGGATTTCAAAAATGGTCACTTTATAAAACAATAAAGATATTTTGAAAGATAGATATATTCTATGACTAAGTTATTTACTTGGTCCAAAGATTTCAGGATTTTCTCCCTCAGTTCTGTAAATAAGTTTTTTTAAATGACTTTGGAAAACCCCTTTTATCTTTGTACCTTCAGTTCCTTTTCAAGGGTAAAGATATTTAAGTAGCTTCTTCTACTTCATAAAAGACATCACAGTAATGTTAACTTAAAGGATTAGTTAATAAAACTTGCTGTAGAGTATTTTTTAAATCAAAAGAATGACATACTTATTTATTATGATCATTTTGATTTGAGAATTGTTTAAAAAGAACTTCCATGGAGAAAGTTAAATCTTTCATCTCTTGTATTTTGTAATTTTTCAGGCCTTAAGTCACGTTAACTGTATCACTTTTTTTTTTAGAAGAAATAATTTACAATGAATTTCCTCAATTTTTTTGTAGGTAATAGATCAAATGAATAGGGACTCTAAATTGTGTCAACAGAGATACAGAATATACAGTATAGCCAAAGTTGTTCTTTTCCACATTCTGTTTTATTGACTTACTCTGGAATGATTTACTTTTTTGCTTTTATTCAATCATTTTTGGTTGGTTAGGATTCTCCTTTTAATAGGACTTCTGTGCTCTTCTTTGACAGTAACAAGCAATGGATCTTACATCTGGCACATTTTTTAATTCTGCAAAGATTTAAGTATTTTAAATTGTTAAATAACCATTCACATATTTTGTAATGATAATTTTACTGTGTAATGTCCCAGAGGTGAAATTTTAAAGTGACTACCTTTTAGCTTCTGACATCCAATAGGTAAATTTAAATCTCATTAAATTAAATAACACTAACTCAAAATACTATTTCTGAAATTTATTTTAACTGATTTTAAGCAAAACAGAAATATTTTCAAGAAATGCACATTCATTACAGAGAGTTGTTGAACGTCTATTCTTCATCTTCACTGTGAAGATGAGAATAAACAGACTTAATGTACAACATGGAGAATTTGGGTTAACTATGAATGAAAAATGTCTTAAGTGAATTTTAAATATTGAAAAAGCTCATTCTCTAAATACCTTTAAAAAGAGGAAATATTATCTATTTGGAGTTTTTTTTTTCCTTTAAATTAGGGAAATTGTCCAGGTGACTTAAAAATTCTTTCCCTGTTTCTTTATCAAGTGTCTTTGATAAATAAACACTGTCAAGTTATCTGGAAAAAGAATAATAAAAGATTAATGTATAAAAGGTGAGCTTTTATCATTACTGTTGTTTTTAATAATTTGAGTAACAATAGTATGTGGGATGAAACTTGAAAGAGAATATGACAGTGCCAAGTGGCATACTCTTCAGCCAGCTCTTATGGCGTTTTGGTTTTTGTTGTTTAACATTTCAGTTTGAGTGGACTCATATAAAATAGATGATCTCAAGTTCCTGTAAGGTAAAGAATAAATTGCTAATTTGTATGACCCGAGGTTTTTTTTAATCGTTCAAAGAAAAATTCTTCATTTCTTCCTAAAATGACAAAGTTTAGTAGTAGGACAAATGTGTTAAAAATCTGAGAAACTAAGCCAGATTTAGAGAAGTGTTTAAACAGTTCAAATTGGTGTTTTTCTTAAAATCCGAGTCAGGGAGTCCTTCTTAATCTGAACGCCTGCGTTTTTGTAATATAGCAAGGCAGTTTAATTGGAAACAGTGAAAACTGTTAAACTCATCTATCCCATTCTACAACAGAGACTGGATGTTTGATAAAATAGATACTGGCAGTTGAACAGCGAATCCTAGGTTTTAGACATGTGTCACTATCGGTTTGAACCTCTTGGCGCCAGGATTTCCCGACATTTAGAGCTAATGCAAAATGCATTAGGGCTCTAAAGCATTAGCTATAGAGTTGCCAATCCCAGAGCGTCAAATGTAAATCTTCCCCTCCCCAAATCTGTGCTGGTATTAGAAAGTAAAGTGGAACTTGCTATTGAAGCTAATTAAAAATAATAGGAGCGAGACTAACTTTTTTTCCTGTTATATACCATGTATCCACACCATATTTTTGGACCGTTTTTTTTATTATAACTTTTACTTTTCAAGACTAACAAGAACCTCATGTTAAGAGTATTTTTAAACTGCTTCCAGCTTTTACAAATCAGTTTTTGTTGCAGTAAAAATGGTCCATTTTTCTTTTATAGGAATCCAATTTTCATAAACTGAAAAAAAAAATTGCAGAGACTGCTTAGGTTTCCTTGGGGCTTTGAAAAATATTTTTCAGAGAGACTGGAGTTCTCCTTTGTGGTTGGCACAGTGATGTCATTTATTGACCATTTCAGTGGGGTCCAAGATGAACTTGATGTGTGCATTATCTGAGCCATCTGATTCTTACACTTTCATTTTCTATGTGTGTGTTACAGCCTGCCTCTTTCTTTTTCTTGCTTAGAATACTTTAGTATTAACTTTTGTGCATTATACATATTATATATTATACATATATACCTTCTATTTTGGTCTCTATTTTTTTTTCAAACATTAAATCACGGTTGAAATGTTAGTTGCACTCTAAAAAATCATACTGAATAGAACTAACAAATTATTTCTTTAAAATCTAAGAAATAATCTTTTATCCAAATTTTTAAATGTATAAGTTTTCCTAAGCCTAAAATTCTACATGTACAAATTAGACTTATTCCTTTACCTGTAAGACCACCTAATTATACTCAGCTATTTAGTTTAACTCAGTTTTTTCACTTAAGAAAAGCAACCTCAAAATTACATATTCTTTGTCTAAAAGGCATTGTGTAGTGTTTACAGAAGTATGTGTTATTACTATTAATAGAACTACATATTATAAGTTTGTTTCGAAGCAGCTATTCAAAAGAGAAATCAAATTGTTGTCCATTTTACAATCCTTAATTTGGCCAAACAAGGAATTCTTTTATATTGAGAAGAAAGTAAATATTCTTGCAAAATCCCTTCTTTGATAAGTCCTTTATCAATTTTTAATTGATAACCCAAACTCTTTCATTTGTTCTAATAATTTAAGTTTTAGTGGCCCTTCATTACTATGGCAGAAGCATAGAAATTACATGGAAGGATCAAAAAAAGTGAAAAGAAACTCCCAGAAACATTTCCTTTGATAGACATTGAGATTAACCATTTGTTCAGCATTGTAAGAACTAAATTAATTGGTAAATATTTATAAAATCTTTTTAAAATAATCATTAACTAAAACACTGCTTTATTTAGTATATTAAATTTTTGTGAAAGATGATCATAGCTTTTTTGTTATTTATGAATTTCTTTTCTCATTACTTTTTCTCAGCAGAGAATATGCTTCATGAAGCCTTTTTATAAAACTCCTGATTTTAGTAATTTTTCTAGATATGGTGGTTATAGAATAAAACAGCCAGATACCATTTTCTCCTATCAATTGCCAAAGATTTTTTAACACTGATACCCATACATCAGAGCAAAGATGTACTCTTAAACACCTCTTGTGGGAATTTAAGTTGATAAAGCCTTTGGGAAAGGCATTTGTTAATATAGAACAAGAGCCTTAAATTGTTTACTTCATGTATACATATATCTGTGCAATAAACATGCTTTTCAACACTACTCTTGTGCCACAAGATTTTGTCCACATTATTATGTTGTGCTTTTTTAAGTAAACCCTATATATGAAGGTCAAGATAAGTCAAAATAGATACATTTAACAATAGATATTCACCTTATATAAAATTCTTCACCTTTTTAAGGATTGACTACAGGAACTTTTTAATTTGCCGCTTCCTTATTGAAAATGCTTCTTTTATAAAAATATTCACATGTGATGTTTTGATTAGCATAAAACTGGATATACCACTGTCATATCTGTAATTCTAGTAATTTAAAGTAGACAGTATGGTTAAGAATACTTGCTCATTCCATTTATATTCATTTATTTGCATGTATTAAAAATTATGATAACAGAATTATTGATTTACTCTTAATGTGTAAACATGTTTTCATTTTAAGACAAGTCTATTATTAAACATTGTATAGTATTAAAAAACAACTCATTGAATGTCTTATATATTCAAGGCACTATTATACATTTTATTACTCTTTGTTCTTGACATGCACATTTGCATAAGTCGCTAATACTTGCTTGTAGCTGAATCTAGGTTGGAATATTTGCAAGAGTTGCTTCTCAATTTAAATAGAATTTTGTTAAATCATGATTAAAACACATAGAGTAGAACCTCTTTATAGCAACAGCGAGGTAGGGCACCAAGAAAATATCCTGTTTACTTGTACAAAGTGCTGTTTCAGGAACGGTATATGAATCAATCTAAAAATATTCAGATCTTTGCAAATTTTTATTATAAATCGTATTCAGTTATCCAAATGACATTTTTAATATATGTAAACATCTATTTCAAGGCCAGTAATAAATGCCATATCTAGATATAACCAATAGAAATAATTTTAAATTCTTCCCACCTTCATCAGTATTAATGAAGCAGAAATGTATGGTAAAATTTCTTGAAATGAATAAAACATGAAAATATCATTTTTGTTTCTGAATACTCCCCTAGCAGTTCTACCAGTTACTTTTTTATTTAAGATGATGAAATGTCTTCGGAGCCTTCTAAAAGTTTCAAAGAATAAAATGTTTAAGGGTTTTTTAAAATCTAAATCTAAGTATATAAAGACTAATAATAACTTGGATTTATCTTGCATTTATATCTTCATGTATCTCATTAGATCATCAGCAAGTGTGTGAAGTATACAGGGCAAAGAGCAGTATTGTCTTTGTTTTAACAACGTGGAAATTAAGGCTCAGAGATTTTTAAGGGACTAACCTAAAACTAGGTAGCTAATAGTGAAGCCTTTAAGCTTGGTAAGAGCCAGCACTCTTACTATTACACCATTACTGCCTCTAGTTGACAAACAGATATATTAGTCTATCAGTGAACTATGTTTTAGAAATCTTACAGTAAATGTTATTAAAATTCAGAGTAAAATATGTAGGTTTTGTTGTGCAGCACAACATATTTACCTATTTTGCATTAATACATTGGACATGGTTTACTGCGAATTTGGTGCTTCAGATTTGCTTGGAGGCAAGCTGCTAAGGGCTTATTAACACATTAAGTAATTAGTTCACTACCTTTAAATTCTCTTAAGTAGAATTCTCTTAATTCTCTACAGATTAAATCCAGTTGTATAAAAAATGGAAATGAATTGAGTTCGATAATCTCAGTCTAGAAGGGTAAATGCCTCATGCAAATCATTTACTTAGCTAATTAATCAATGTAAATTTTTGCATACATGATGGTATTGTTTTTAAAATGCCTATAAATAAATCCTCATGGGCTTATTATATATTAGTCTTATTTTTCTTTTTTGTTTAGACTTTTTATAGAGACAATTTCTTTCTAGTATTGAAAAGGCAAGAAATTCAGTTTCACTACTTGGACACTAATGATTTGCATTTCCCAAAGAGAATTGAATTAAGTTTTATTAGTAAATTGGGCCTATAACCTTTAAAGCCAATTTTTATTAGATTATCACACATCGGCATTAGCAAATTGTAAACTTTACTGAAATATAGAAATACAAGCCAAAAATCAAGGCTTAGAATCCTGGAAACTTGCAAAGATGTTTTATCCTAGAGAAATTATAGTCCTGACTTGGAAAAATGTTTTAAGTGACTTACTTTCCTTTGGAAATTTAGAAGCAAGAGAAGAATTTGGTGATAAAACTACCTTCATCAAGTTAGTATTAATTTTCAATCTGCTATTATGAGCATTGTTTTTCGAGGCATGCATATTAGCTGTATATAAAGCCCAAAGATGCTCCAAAGAAAAGTAAAATTTATTGTCACTTTATTAGGATTTTTCCTTTAGGAAAAGAAATTCAGCATAACTGGGTCTATAAATAAAAAAGTAATCTAAATATGACTGGATCCTTTAAAAATGTTAACATATCAATTATGGTATAGCTTTGTACTATAAGAAGTGACATGGGAGTTATCCAGTTGTGACTGAGAAGTTAATTATATCACCACCATTTAAGAGTGATTATCTAGTGTTAAAGTTCATACATTTTTCACATGTATTAATTACATTTTTTTGCCTATACAGATATAAAAATAAGTTGTGAATTTAAATGGAAAGAAAGTCTTTAAGCAAAGATGCCTGCTCTTATGACTTACTTGACCTAGGAAATGCCTTTATTTTCAAAGAAAAAAAAGAAAGAAACAGGGCTTTTTTTTACGGGAATAGAATGCAAATTACCATTACAAACGCTTGCTTATTCATATTCTAATGAGAATAACAAAATTATATGCAGTTGGATGATGACCACCACTATCCCCTCCAAAAAAATAAGATAGAAGTAGAGCATGTCATCTTTTATTTCCTTAAGTCTGGATTTAATGATACTGAGCTTACTCCTAAACTCAGGGATATTTCCTAATTTAAGGTAGATTTATTCTGGCCCATCTGTGTCTTGATTGATTTAACAAGGTGACTTAAATATTTATAAACAATTGTTAAAATTATCTTATATTAGAAATATTAAACTAGATATTTTTAATTATTTGTTTTAAAAAAACGGCTGAAACCTAGGGCCTATGGGTTTTTAAATGTAATACTAATAATTCCCATATTCTCCATATTGCTCATAGTCCTTACATATATGCTATTTCAAATAGCTCATTCCTCAGATAGGAGCCATGTGGGCTCTGTAAACTGATTTGCGCTTATTTTGAATAGGAATTGCACAGATGGTAGATGAATTATTAAAGTAAATTTATATTGCCAAATAAATAAGAAAAAAATATTAAGCTGTAGTAAATGAGGGAAGAATGTACAAATGAAGACCTACTTGCTTAAATAAGTTTAGTGTTTACCTTCTGTTTCAAAAAAAGAAGAGTTTTTTTGTTGTGTTTTTAAAAAAGTGGAGGGGGAAGTAGTCTATATAAAACTGCTTACAGAAGTATCTAAGACAAAAACAAGGAAATATAATGTTCTAAACTCAGCCGGTCCAAACCACTTGAGCTGCTATGACAGCTCATAAAACTGAGAGTAGTTTTTAACTGGGCTCTGTTTTACATTGCCAAAGTGAATTTTCCTTGCAGGAAGTAGCCAGAGGGTTTATTTAGTTTCCAGTCCATGGCTTTGATCTTTCTGTACTGTCACATCTCAGGTTACACAGCCCTTTTTCACTGCAGTAAATCTGCAACAGTTAATGAGAATAAAATTTCCTCCTCCTTACTGATGGAGGCATGCTGTTAAATGCCAAACCACAGCCAACTGCATATTTGCACAATTTCAGCTACAATGTATGAAAACAGTGCAATCAGTTTAATCTTGTTGTCTTTGTAATTCATTTTATTGAGCTTTCTTCCTTTTCAAGTGACCTACTTTATCAAGTAGTAGTTGCAGTGGTTGCAGGCTAAACCTAGAAGATTTAGGATGTTAATAAACTAAGAGGAGGTGTGCATGAGATGGGACAGGGGAAGGCTGGTATAATTCCCCGTGTACTACCATTAAGATTCAAATTGGGTCTATTTTAATGCATTTAAAAGACCAAGCCTTTCTTTCTCCTCAAATAAAATAAACTGGTTTGTTATTTCTTTGGCTATTTTGTATGGTTTAAGTTGAACATAAATTGGTACTTAATGAGTTTATTTAAGCAGTCAGAACATTATTTTTCACTTTTGATTACAGAGAAGATACTATAGTATTTAAGGAAATGTCAAGGGTTTCAAAAAACTTGATCTCTATATTATAAGAGCAATTTTTAGAGTAAAAATAATATTGTTATTAATATCCACTGAACCATCTTATCAAATGGGTCCTTATACATAAAGGAAATATTATAAATATCTGTTGAATAAATCAATGGAATTTCAAAATCTCATTTAAGCAAGCTGAATTTTATATATTAATATATGCATCTTCATAGTGAAGTACAATAAAACATTTTTTCATTTTCTTTTTTTGTTACAATGAAAACTCTCAGTTGAGGCATTATTTGATCCAGTTAATATATGTTAAATTTATTTTTTACTTACACCTTTTACCTTTTTTTCTACTGCCTTATTTTTTGGTTGGCATCTGGAACATAGCGATTTATTTGTCAAAAAATTCAACCTCAGAAGGCCATTTTGGGTGATAGCCACTGATAAATATATTTTATTATGTGTTTATATGGATTATATTTATATATAGAAATATGAAATACTACAAAATAAAATATATAAAAGAAATCAGCTTCTGGTTTCTTACCAGTGACGTCACGGTTACAGTTATAACCTTCTGATTTCACAGAATAAATCATTTCCATTCTCATAAAAATCAAAATGTTGGGATAAATCAGCAGTGTCTAATACCCATTCATTGATTTAGATAGCTATCATAAAAGCAATGATCCAAAGTGTATTGGGAACTCAGAAGAGCACTTCTAAATTGGGGATAGTAAAGTCAGATCTCCTCATAAAATAGAGGATCCACATTGAGAAAGTGTCAGTTGTTAGTTACCCTAGTAAGAAAGGAGGGTAAAAGGAGTGTGTTGAAAATTTCAAAAGAGAGGAAGATGCAGCACTCACTACCCCAGGCCTTTTCAGAAGGTATTAGGTATAATGTAGGAATGTTGAACTTTAAAAATGTAGCTTATGCTCGTAGAATTGTTTTCAAATAAGCTTATCTATATCTACTTAAACTCTAACATCATAGTTTTTATGTGAAAAGATGTAGGTGAAAACAGAATTTTAGACTATCTGGGGGCCTGTTCTGTAGTTTGCTTCTTTGTTTTTCTGCAACTTTAAATCTGTTCAAAATTCTGCACATGAAAGTCCACAGAAAATTTCTGCACAAAGTAAACATTGATTTTTTCAGTTTTTGTTGTTCTTTTAAAAAAGCCGTAACTCTCAAACAAAGTGTTACTGCTCAAAAGAAATTGTGTTTTTGGAACATGAACAGTCCAGTATAGTTTTAAATGAAATTACTGGAAAGGAATAGAAACAAAAATGCAGGCTTCAATGCTGTACAAACTTGATCTTTATTCTAATTGTATTATTTGAAATGGTATTCTCTAAATGATTTCTAATTTGTCTACAATCTGAGATAGGTTGACTAATAATGATGATGGTATTTTATTAAAATATATTTAGTGTGAATGCCAGGTGGTATGCTAATCGCTATTTATTACATCCCTTATCTAATTTAATCTTCACAACAGCTGAGGAAAGGAGACATTATTATTAAGAAAACTGAAGCTTTTAGAGTTAAGCAACTTGCCCACTGTTATCTTCCCACCACCCAGTCCATAAACTACTCTTATTTTTACCCACCTTTCTTTCTTCCCTTCTGTTACAATGAAGGAAATGTCCTTTTTTCCAAGGCCAGTCAGTCCATTTTTACTCTGGACTGCATCCCTTCTTGCCTTTCAAGGACTGTTTTCAGTGCTGTCACTCACTCCCCACTGGTCCATTCCTGTCAGAGTATAAACATAATTTGGAATCTGCAATCTGTGGCACCACATCACATTCCAACTAGTATTGGGCTCCTTTCTTTTCCTCAAACTGCCCATTTCTCATTTCTTTTTATGCAAAACTTCTCAAAAAGACTCCCATTCGTTTTTTAACTTCTTCAGTCTTGTCAAAGTCACAAATAGTCTTCATATTGCCAAATCCCATAGACGGTTTTCATCTTCAGCTCTCAGTTGTATTTGACACAGTTTGACCAGGCCCTGCTTTTTGAAACTGCCTTCTTTCAGCTCTCAAGAAACCCCATTTTTCTGTTTTTCCTCTAAACCCTTTTTCATTCCTTCCCGATATTCTTTGCTGGCTATTCTTCCTCTTTTCCACCTTTAAATGCTGGTTACTTCAGGGCTTCAGCCCTGTTCTCTATCCATACTCTATTGGGGGTGGGGGAGGGGGCTCTTTTCTAACTACACCCAGCACCTATAGGATTTCATCCAGATCCCATGGCTCTCTCTCTCTCTCTTATATATATATATGTGTGTGTGTCTGTGTGTATATATATATATATATATACACACAGATATATTTATATCTGTAAGCTTGTATTTTTAGCTGAGTCTTCTCCTCTGAACACCATCTTTATCCTTCTTTCTATTTGACATACCCAATTGATTATTTCATAAAATTACCAACCTTAACTTTTGGATTTCCCATATATAAACAGGTTCCTTCCCTGATCTTCCCATATTAGTAAATGTCACCACCATCTACTTGGTAGTTTAAGCCGTAAACTTTGGAGTCTTCCTTGATTCCTCCCTTTTCCTCGTCATTACCCTCTGTCCCCAGTGCAAACCATCTGCATGTCCTATTGTTTTCATTTCTAGAATATGTCTCAAATGTGGCTATTTCTTTTCATTTTCAGTATTAGTACCCAGTCTAAGCTACCTTCATCTGTCACCTGTACCACGCAATAGCCTCCTAATTAATTTTAATGCTTCTATACTCCCCTTGCATTCCATTTATTTGCCACAGTAGCCGTCATGATCTTTTTAAAGTGTAAGTCAGATCATGACTCCCATCTGCCTTCAATGGCTTCCCATGCTCCTATCATTAAATACAAATTCCTTACCATGTTCCATAAAATCCTGCATTATTTGGCACTTACATACTTCTCCAGCCTCATCTCCTACAAATGTTCCAATTGCTTATTAATTCTACCCACTCTGGGCTCCTTTCTCTTCCTCAAACATTCACCAAGTTCTTTCTCAATTCATGACCTTTGTACTTAACTTGGATAGTCTTCTGACTTTTTAAATAACTGTCTACTTCTTATCTTTCAAGTCTCAGTACAAATATTACTTCCTCAGAGAGTCTTTTCCTGACAAAATTATCAAAGAAGCTCTTTCTCCTCCATGTACCCTAATCACTTAGTTTTTGTTCACTTGTTTATTTCCCTCCTTCCACAAGAACATAATCTTTAGAAGGGCAAGAATTTTGACTATCTTATTCAGAGTTATATCCATAGTACCCAGCACACACTAGGTTCTCAATGAGTCATAAAGATCAGAGCCAGTATTCAAACACACATATGTCTTACTCTGTTTCCCATGCTGTGTTTTATTTTCAATGTGAACTTTTTTGCATAATTTCTTAATTTTATATTTAATTTTTATTATTTCAGTGGCATCCTTTCAAATGTACAATGTATAAATTTTATTAAATATATAATTAAGGTATATATTATATATTCTGCTTATAATATTATATAGTTTGAATTATAAAATTCATACCTATGCTGTATGAGAAAATTTTTAATAACCTAGATAAGATAAAAACTGTCTTTTGAATTGCTATATTTTATATAGATGAAGATGCTTGCCTTCATAATGAAGATCCAGTTAAGAGATTCTTAGTATACTTGTTTCATACTGCTACATGTCTAATTAAATATACTGAGAAGTGCTCATCTATATTGAATATATACTCTCTTTCATAGAAAAATTTTCTTTTATTTCCAAAAGAAACTCTTTATAATATCTCAATATTACAAGTTACAAGTGTGTTAAATCACATTAATAATCCACTTAATTTCATCTAGCCTAAAAAAAATTATAGATTCACCATAACAAAAAAGATATAACATGATTAGTATTAAAATTCTTATTAGTAATAGCAATAGCCAGCTGACTATTTAGAATTGCAAAAATAATTATTTTTGTGGAGTTGTATTTGGAATACAAATTTTTCATGGAGAAAGATAAGTAGAATATGTGTTTAGAAGTCACATAATTTCAGTTATAGTCAGTTTCATTGCTGACTTGTTGACTTGTTGTAAACTGTAAAATTTTTTTTTTTTTCACTTTTGTTGTACCTGGAGGAATGCCTCCACACTTAAACATCGGGAGAGTTCTTTTTTCTTTTCTTGTCTTGTCTTGTCTTGTCTTTTTTAGAAACAGGATCTTGCTCTGGTTCCCAGGGGCTGCAGTGGCATGATCACAGCTCACTGTAACTTTGAACTCCTGGGCTCAAGCAGTCCTCCTGCCTTGGCTTCCTGAAGCACTGGGATTACAGGCATGAGCCACTGCACCCAGCTGAGAATTTGTTTTAAAAATTTTTAAAGTTGCATCTTTAGAAGATGGTGCTATAATAGAACATTATAAAAATTTGTATTAGTTTTCATTGTCAAATAGCGTAAGTTCTGTAGCAACAAATAATACCCTGTACTTAAAATGAATAAAGGGTTTCCTCGATCTTATTTCTTTCCTATTACCAGGTTATAACTAATGACCTGTTGGTCATCAATAAATCATAAGTATAGCATATATGCTGTTGGGGTTTTTTTGTTGTTGTTGCTGTTATTTCCAAAAGATACTTTTAATTTAACTTAAAGTTTCTGTGATGACAATTGAAATTAACTTCATAGAGCATAAAATAAATACAGAATCAAGGTAAAGATATGCATTTAATGTTTTCTTTTAACACTAAAATTTCCTTTTAGTGGACAAACACTTGGATGAGATCTAGGGACATAGAGATCAGTAAGAAATAATTTTCCCTTTGAAAAGCTTATAGTTCAGGGTTAAAATATAATTTTTTAATGAGTTAAAACATCCTATTTATTATTCTTTATTTCAACTTTCTTTTTTTGAAAACATTTAAGGCTAATAGTATTAGGCTTATAAAAGGAATTAATGTTACAGTGCAAGTATTTGGACATCAATGGTCTTTTGCCCACTTTTATGTTATTCCCACACCTTGGGTAAAAAAAAATATGTATATACATATATATATACCTCCAATAGAATAAACATCTTAAACACTTCTGAACTGTCCATAACTTTTAGAGAAAATAGAATTAATGGTCTCAAGAATGCCATGTTATGTTAGCAAACCTCCCCCTTATTTTTTGTGAAGAGCATGGTATCTGGAGTGTTGTCATTCATTAACTTATTTTGTTACAAAAGCCTAGACCTTAGGTATCTTCTTACAGAAAAAAACCAATCCAGATAATGTGAATTTTCTTAGAAAAAATAAATAGGTTCAGATTTTATGGCATTTTAAGCTAAGCAATACAATATTTGACAAAGAATTACATTATTATGAAATCCAACCTCCTGAATTGTGTAGGTTATTTAATAAAACATTGTGCTTTGATGATCTGATAATTCACTGGAGTTTAGTTACTTTATTATAACAATAAGTAGTTTGGAAGGATTAGTCCAGATAGCAGCTTTTTGTGGCTTTGCAGTAGAGATACTACCTCTTCAGAAACACATTAACGTCCTACAAAATGTAATTTGAATAATTGTGAGTTTAGGGGAGCGTCAAGGAGTTTGATGCAAATGTTGATTTTCTGTGCTTCCCATCTTATGGATGAAAAGTTTCCTAAGTAAAAACTGACCTTTCATTTTACATAGATATATACTCACTCCCAAGGGAACAAGTAACAAAACATTTTAGTCTTTGAACTTCTTTTAACACTGACATCATAGCTATTGATGAATTTTTAAAACTTTTGAGACAGTATCTCACTCTGTTGCCAGGCCTAGAGTGCAGTGGCATCATCACAGCTCACTGTAACCTCCAACTCCTGGGCTCAAGCAATCCTCCTGCCTCAGCCTCCCAAAGTGCTAGGATTACAGGTGTGAGCCACCATGCCCAGACAGGTTTTTCTCATTTTTTTAAAAAAGGATAATAAGCCTCCATCTGGAGTTAAGAGAATTAATTATGGACTATAATCTTGTAGAATTTACCTATAGGAATTTTAGGCCAACATGCAATTTTTCAGTAATAGCCCAGATCAGTTGGTAATCTCACAACTGCTCAGTGCCTCCATGAACTAGAACTCAGACCTACTTCAGAGACAAGTATGGCATTCTATAATAGAATTTATTTTCAAATGCTACTTTGTTTTTCACTTGAAAAGAATCATTAATAATTTTCCAAACTTTATTTATACTTCTATCATTAATATTAATTAAGGGTGTATGTAAAATCTGTGTGTGTCTATGTTGATTTTTAAGTAAAAGCTACATATTTTCTATGGTCTCATTTCACACTAGAGAAGCACAATCAACAAATGCTTTCTTGTGCTCTTTGATTAAGTTAAAGATCTTAATAATTAGCCTTTTGAATACACTTAAACAAGAACATAATCAATGATTTCCTGAATATCTTCTCTTTTTGTGGACATAAGTCAACATTCTGTCTCAAGTAATATAATGTATTTTATATATCTTAAGCCTATTTTCTTTGTTTAGCTTTAGAAAAAATTATATCTAAAGTTGATACATCCCACTTTTTCAGAAATTCTTTCCATTTCAGGTTTTTCCAGCCAAAACCAAAGCACCTTCATATTGGCCTGTCAGAAATTAAAAGGCAAAGCAATCTTAAAAAGGAATCCAGATTTGGTGGACAGTTATCAAGTGGCTAATTTAGAGCCCCTCAAATGTGAAAGGATGGGAGGAGGCTTCTATGAACATAGTTAGGCAAGTAAATTTTTAAATTGCAACTGTAACTTAAAAATTACATCCTTTCAAATTGATACAAGAAACCCCATAAAGCTATATTTACATAGGTATTCAAACTTCATGCTGAGTTCTCTTTTGAGGTGATAAATAATCAAGAATTCTTAAAAATCTCAAAATTTTTTAAAAGAAGGTCAAAAAAGTTTTTTTAAAAAAGGTTTCTGGGTTTCAAGGCCTTTATAAATATTGGACTATTGTAATTTACTTCATTCAGTGTATATACTATGGGGAAAGAAGAAACTATTACAATTTCTTACAGTTGCATCTTGCTTTTTTTCCCCCAAAGTCTGGGGAAGGTTGCCATCAGCAAGTAGGCACCATACTTATTTTTAGTTGGATCAATTTTTTCCTTACCCTGCACACTAATAACTAATAACTAACTAATATAGATATAGCTATATGCTAGCTTAGAATACTGTCTAAAATCCAGATAATCTCAAAAATGTATGGTGCATTCCCATCTCCCTAAAGAATTCTCATAGTTGTCCAGCTTTGCTTATAAGTCCCACATTGTCAGATTGGCACAAGCCCAAAAACAACAAACATCACAGAATGAAAATACCCCACCCTAAACATTTTCATGACCTGTGTATGTTTCTAAGAGAAGCCAAGACTAGCAGTAAACCTGAATACAGGAATGTGTACAACGTGGAAAGTGATGATTTGTGTGAGATAACTAAAAACTTTACCCTTGATTTACTATTTTCAAAATAAACTCACTGAATATAAAATAAGATTAAAAAGCATGTAATGAGAATTGCCCAGTGTTTCATCCCTGAATGTGTTATATCATTTGCATCAATCTATGACATAGAATCTAAAGGGTTTTGATTGAATAACATTATTTATACAAGCAGTCCAGTCTCACTATGGTAAAAGGAAGATATGATTGTCCATGGCATTATTTTAATGCAACAGCAATTAGTATGCCTATGTGTAGGCATAAATCTCTATGAATTATATAAGATCCCTGTGGAGGCAAAGAGAAAGCATGTGAAAGAAGCATGCCAAATATGATGGAGTATCTCTGAACTGTCTAGATTGTATGGCAGGAGCCAGAATTTCCTAAGCATTTTTAGGGAAAGATCCATCATTTTCATATGTCACAGCAATAACAACAAATATATACTGTAAGAGTATACTGTCTTTGGAAATATAATAATCTCAAGGCATAGAGATTTTAAAAGGGATAACCATTATTCTTATTTTACAAAGAAAGAATTCATGACAACGTTAGTTACGGGAATAGACTGAAACAAGTTATATCAATAGAGACAGAAATCCCATTCAGATATTCTGGCTTTGAGGTCACTGCACCTCACTAACTTGAATAAAATTCAGGACTTACTGATAAGTTCATGCTTAAGTTAGTTTTGCTGAATTTCATAAACTTAATTGCCAGTCCTTAAATTAAGAGGGGCAATGCTCATGTATATCAGTGATAAAGAAAAAAAAGTATAGTGTTTCCTTATGCTGCATAGAAAATAATTTCAATTTAAAATATAGTAACAGAGTACAAGTCAGAAAAACATTTGTTAGAATTATATACTTCTACATTCCAGTCTGCACTGAATTTGCTTGATATCAATGCAGTGTGTGACCAAAGGGTGCTTAGCCCTATTCTTTGAGGATGATATAGAAATACCTTGTTTCTTCCTCAGAAGACTTGTAATCCAACAATCCACAATTAGTCTTATACCTGAGCAGTAAGTAAATTTACCTTTTTTTCCATATTCCCATAATGTAACAGTTAAATATATTCTTAAGGACCAAGAAAGCTTATGAGATAAAGGTAGAGATTTACTTTAGTACCTGTTCTAGTGCTAAATGCAATGTCAGTGTATTACACAGTATTCTGAGATCCTAGATGCTCTAGAGATGCAGTCCCCAACCCCAGGGCTGCAGATCGGTACTGGTCCATGGCCTGTTAGGAACCGGGCCACACTGCTCAGCAGGAAGTGAGCAGTGGGAGAGCAAGTGAAGCTTCATCTGTATTTACAGCCGCTCCTCATTGCTCACATCATTGCCTGAGCTCCGCCTCCTGTCAGATCAGTGGCAGCATTAGATTCTCAGAGGAGCGCGAACCCTACTGTAAACTGCACATGCGAGGGATCTAAGGTGTGCACTCACTACAAGAATCTAATGCCACCCCGGTCCATGGAAGAATAGTCTGCCATGAAACCAGTCCCTGGTGCCAAAAAGGTTGAGGACCACTGCTCTAGAGGACACTAACTGTGATATTTTTCTGACCTGTATTTATTACTGAAATTACTAAATTAGTGGCTGGAAAGTTTCAAATAATACTGCCCAAGATAAATCTTTAAAAATATCCTAATAAGGCAAGAAAATGCCCCTTTTTTATATATTGGCAATTATAAATTTATTTAGAATCAAATTTTCAAATTTTCTTGCTTAGCTATTTTAAAAGATGCATTTTAATGTGCCTAAATATAGTTTCTATTATCCGTATTTTTGCCCTCAACTTTGGAAAAATGTTACTTAGCTTGATTTAGCTACCCAAAAAGTCTTTACTTATTAACCACAATTAATTTTTTTTTAATTTCAGAATATTATGGGGTACAAACACTTTGGTTACATATATTGCCTATGCACTGCCCAAGTCAGAGCTACAATCATAGACATCCCCCAAACAGTGCGCCCCGCACCCATTAGGTGTGAGTTTTCCCATCCCCTCCACCCCCCACCTGCCCGACTGCTGATGAATATTATTTCCATGTGTGCACATAAGTATTGATCAGTTAGTACCAATTTGATGGTGAGTACCAGTGGTGCTTGTTTTTCCATTCTTATGATACTTTGCTTCGAAGAATGGGCTGTGGCTCCATCCAGGATAATACCAGAGGTATTAATTCACCATTGTTTTTTATGGATGAGTAGTACTCCATGGTATACATATACCACATTTTATGAATCCACTCACATATTGTGGGCATTTGGGTTGTTACCACATCTTTGCAATTGTGAATTGTGCTGCTGTAAACATTCGCGAGCAGATGTCTTTATTATAAAATGTCTTTTTTTCCTTTGGGTAAATACCCAGTAGTGGGATTGCTGGATCAAATGGTAGTTCTACTTTTAGTTCTTTGAGGTATCTCCATATTCCTTTCCATAGAGGTAGTACTAATTTGCAGTCCCACCAGCATTGTATGAGTGTTCGTATCTCTCCACATCCCCGCCAACATTTGTTGTTTTGGGACTTTTTGATACAAGCCAATCTCAGTGGAGTCTAGTGATATCTCATTGTGGTTTTGATTTGCATTTCCCTGATGATCAGAGAAGTTGAGCAATTTTTTTGTATGTTCGCTGGCCTTTATTCTGTCTTCTTTTGAAAAGTTTCTGTTCATGCCTTTTGCCCACTTATTAATGGGGTTTTTTGATTTTTTCTTGTTGATTTTCCTAAGTTCTGTATAGGTTCTGGTTATCAGCCCTTTATCAGAGGTGTAGCATGCAAATATTTTCTCCCATTCTGTAGGTTGTCTGTTCGCTCCAGTGATAGTTTCCTTGGCTGTGCAGAAGCTTTTTAATTTTATCAGGTCCTATTTATTTATTTTTGTTGCTGCTGTGATTGCTTTGGGGGTCTTCTTCATAAATTCTTTGCCTAGGTCAATGTCTATAAGAGTTTTTCCAATGTTTTCTTCTAGACTCCTTATGGTTTCATGTCTTAGGTTTAAGTCTGTTATCCATCGTGGGTTGATTTTTGTGAGAGGTGAGAGGTGTAGATCTAGTTTCAGTCTTCTACATGTGGCTATCCAATTTTCCCGGCACCATTTATTGAATAGGGATAGCCTAAAAAATTGAGACAAATAAATGAATAGACTATGAAATAAATTGGAAACTTTACATTAAGTATCTTAGGTTTGATAAGATTTTTGAGATTTTTTTTTAAGACAGACATTTGTCTACCTCTTATGTAAGGTAGTAAAAATAAAGTGGTAAGTTTCAAAACTGTACCAAAATACTCCAAAACTGTATTATTTATTTAAGGATTTTGGAGGCATGAGTTTTAAGAGAAACTTAACACTAATTTTTCATTTAAGGGAAACTGATATTATGTCAGTAGGGGTAGCATGCATGTTAGATGGCTGTATTACCTCTTTGATTTTGTTCGTAGGTCAGATTTCTGTCTGATGTAAAGAAAGATGGGGAGTTGATAATACCCCATTTTGAATACTACCCATGATAATTTTATATTCTAGTCTAGTGCATTATCACTTTAAGATTCTGGTTGGGGCTTAAATTACAATAACTAAAGGTCAGTATTCGTATTTTAACCAGTTAGTCTAGCTAAAGAGTTTTTAGTACTAGTATTAACTTTTGAATTATGTTTGAGGGCTTAGACTTTACAGCATGTTTAGTTTCTTTTCATTTCTTATTAGTATTTTTCAGTACTTAATAGTCTCCTGCCCCCACCTCCAACAAGAACTCTCCTCTCTGTTCAACATCAGAAACATTTTCCTTTTTGGCATGTGCTTTCTGGTTCCCCAAGCAGTATAAGCAAATTGGAAAGTTCAGCTGTCATTCTTGGAAGGTCATAGATCACACTAGAGCCTGAGTAATCCAAGAGGTTTTAAGTATCATAGCATTTAGTTTAAAGTGAAATTTGCTCTGACAGGGCTGGCAGACCAATAGGAAAAAGAAATATTTATGCTTGGAGAAGTGCATATGTAGAGACCAAAAGTATAACTGATGGCTGGAAGTGATTTCAGTCTAAAAAAACAAATCATTAAGAGAGTGCATAGGGGTAAAATACACAGTTCATATTTTAAAGAGTCTCAAAATGAACCAGCAACCAAGGTTAGCATTACATAGTAATTAGTTGTGGTGTTCAGGCTTTAACTCACTCCGTACCAGACAGTATAGTTAAACTATCACTGAGAAAACATTGCTACTTACATGATATTCTCTACTTTAAGCCTACAGTAGTAATTTTTGTACCTTAAAAAACCAAGGTATTATGACAGATTATATAAATGTTGAACCAGTAACAGACAAACAATTATTTAAAGGAGGTGCTAATGACTCAGTTTATTGACCCAGGGGTTATTTAAGCCACTCAGCAAGTTCCCGTAACATTTATGAAATGAGGCATTGCTTGATAGTATAGAACTGCCAATTTCAAGAAGTCCTTGTACTTAATTGAGAAAATGTAAGTTAAAGATGACTAGGTGGTATACCTTCATTAAAAGATTGCTATAAAAAACCTGAGACCATTATAGGTTTAAGTAAATATTCACTTTAGCTTAATAATTACATCTGACAACTTCCTTTAGGTACCTATTAATTAGAGTATTTTTTCTGTTACTAGCTACAAATAAGGAAAAACAAAGTATCTTTTAATGGTTCCAGTTATTTCTTTCAAGTCATTGTTCTCGTCAAGAAAGCCAGTTTTGAGTCACAGGAATCTAAGGTTTATAATTTTTTTCCTTGAATGTGCAGAGCAGATAAATAACAATAAAATGGAAAGGATTTCCAGCAAGATGGTAGACTGAGCTAACTTGGATGGGCCCCCTCCTATATAAACAATGTAGAAATGGTGGACAAAATGTAACAAAAACTTATATGACCAAGTTCACAGGAAAGATAGGGAACACTCCAGTTTCAGGGGTGTAAGAACGACCCACAGGAGTATTGAACTAGGTATAGGTTATATAGTATAGGAAGATGGAACTGAATTCCTTGAACTTCACAGGGCTGCCTTTTTCTCATCAATTGAAAAGAGGACTAGATGATGTTAATTCACCAGCTCAGAGAATTGGCCAAAACTTGTCTCAGCCGCAAGGCCCAAAGTAAGGGAGGATAGTCACCCATGACAAAGAGAAACCACAAGCTTATTCTATGCACATGAGTAGGTTCAGAATTTATACGTGTATTTAATTCAGGGAAACTCAAGTCAAGAAATTAACCATTCAGGTTGTTTCAGGACAATGAAACCCCCAGGGCCCTGATACATTTTAAACAAATACAGAACCTCTCTGTAGAAATATTTCCACAGCTCAAGGGCCAACAGACAGGGAAAAAAAACCCTGAAGTTGAACACACAATAAAACATTACAAAGTACATAAAGAAAGGACTGTCCTTTGTACGTAAAGAAAGGACTGTCATAAAGGAAAATCATCACAGAAAGCAATGGAAACAACATTCTGTCACTGTTAAATATACTGAGAAGTTTAAATTTGATAAGCCTTGCTTTAAAACTTTGTAAAATACCTTATGCTCAGTGGTAAGACAAGCTGTCCAACAGCAAGAGCATTAGGATGCCCAAGAACTAAAGTTAACAGAAGAATCTCAATTAGAGTATAAAATGTAGATAAATAAATAAATAGAAATAGAAAACAAAGCAATGATGATATAGTATTAAAAAGTACCAAGTAGCTGGGCGCTGTGGCTCATGCCTATAATCCTAGCACTCTGGGAGGCTGAGGCAGGAGGATTGCTTGAGGTCAGGAGTTTGAGACCAGCCTGAGCAAAAGCAAGACCCCATCTCTACTAAAAATAGAAAAAATTAGCTGGGTGTGGTGGTGTGTACATGTAGTCCCAGCTACTTGGGAGGCTGAGGCAGGAGGATTGCTTGAGCCCAGGAGTTTGAGGTTGCTGTGAGCTGGGCTGATGCCACAGCACTATAGCCCAGGCAACAGAGCGAGACTCTGTCTCAAAAAAAAAAAAAAAAAAAGTACCAAGTATAACATCTCTACATAAGAAATATAATCATTATAATAGACTCTGTAGATAGGTGGGTTAAACAACAGATTAAGATGTATAAGAAGAACAAAAGTATAAAGTGAATCAGTGAAATGGAATTTCATTATCATTTGGAATAAATCAATGACTATTTTACACATGGTCCCTTCATCATTAATACAAAGTAGTTTTTATCTGAACCATCTCAGTATAGTAACTAAATTGAAAGGATCTGTCCCCAAGGTGGTGTTTGTCCCCTTATAACTGACAAATGTCCTTAAAAAAATTTTTTTTAGTGAACTCCAGATGAGTACTTTAAATGTGGCCTCCCAGTAAACATATAATTTGCCCCTGAATTTTGGAAAAATATTAGTTTGATTTCACTAAAAATATAATTCTTTAAGATGCTTTAGCCATTTGGTTTTATCATAAAAAAGGAAAATTTGTAATTATGTTTATAAAAGATTAAGAATAGAAGAAACTAAATGGAAAATGACAGTTATCTTGATATATATATAGGTGAAACTCATTAGAAGACTGCTTAACTGTGCTCTTTGTAAAAGTACATGATACTCAGTGGTAAGACAAGCTCTCCATCTAGTGGTTGGTCTATAAATTACAAACATTTAGATCTCAAGACATCACTTTACTAACATTAGGTATTATTTTATAGTCATTATCTTGTTTAATCTCTATGTCTCTTCTCACTATAAGAATTTCAAGAAGAAAATGTCCTCTTCTGCCAGAATAATTCATCCCTTCCTGTTGAATACAATCTCATTTTATCTACATGGACTACCACGGCCTCTTAGTTAATGAAGTATATTCCCATACTAAAGTGGCAAAAATTGTTTCATTCCAATCAACTATAACCTTTAGAATTTTCGACCAGTTTAAAAAATTTTCTCCTTTATTCTCAGTACCCAACTCATAAAGGTATAACTTTAAAATTTTTTCAAAAGAGAAAAGATAACATTCTTTGTGGTTAAATGTGGCATATTTGATCATTGTTATTTCTGCCGATGCCCCACTATAGGCTTTCATTGCTTCACATGTGGACAGCCATAGTAGTTTCTTAAATGTTCTCCATGATTTTGCCTCTCAACCCCCTTTCCTACCACAGTTATCTTTTTAAAACACAGAACATGTCGTTCTCTTTCTTAAAAACCACTGATAGCTCTCCAAAAGCATACAGTTCTTAGCATGGTATATGAAAAGCTTCAGTATCTAGTCCTAACCTTATCTCCTGACACTTGGTTACATCATAAATCTAAGACATAACCATAACAAACCATTTGCTCCCCTTCAGCCACTTCTCTTTTGTCAGGCTGCTCCACTATCAGGAATTTTCTCTCTTCGTCTGTGAAATCCTACTTGTCCTTTAAGATTTGTTCATTTTTGCATTTGAATACTTTTGAATTCCCACTCCATGTCAGATACATGCCCACTCCATGTCAGATACAGTGCTAGATGCTAGGGATATAGCAATGAATAAGACAGTCCTTTCCCTGCGTGGTATTTCCATTCTAATAGGAGAGAAAATAACAAAATATAATGTTAGGAAGTGATAGATGCATTAAAATCAAAGTATTTTCTACAAAGACTTTCTGGCCTCCAAGATTCTTCTATGGCAGTTTGTATATGTACTAGGATAATACAACATCAGATTATTATCAGAATATTTGTTTCATGTTAGTTGCCTCCAGTCCTTATAGTCAGGAAACATTGCCTTCCCAGCACCATGTTTTGTTTTGTTTTTTTTACATTGGCTTCAAACACATTACTTAGCACATTGTAGGAACTCAATAGATGTTTATACTGTTTGGGTGGATGGATGGACAGATGATATATGAAGAATCACCATTAAAATAGACCTAAATTTCCTATAACAAATCATACTTAAGCTAAAATTACTCTGATGATCAATTTATAATATACTTAGGAAGACAAACATTACTGACTTCGACTCTGTGATCAATATGTTGGAGTAATTGAAAAAAGAAATGAAGTGTTCCAGCAAATTATTAACAAATCATTTTATACAGTTCTATAATATCCTAAAAAGTTTCCTCCCATGAGAGTTAGCTCATGTTAAGTCTTTTCACTTGACAATTCCAAAGGATTTCCAGCCTTCAGTATTACCTTATGGATCACAAAGAATGGGTAGTTATTAAGAATCACTGTTGCCTATTTATAAATATATTGTCATAAAGGATTTTGTCTTTAGGAGAATAGAATCCCTAAAGACTAGGTTCAAAATGAAAAGATGATAGTATTACAAGTGAAATTTTTATGTGTGTGTGTATATACACACAATTATACACATACATATATACTCAATGTTAGCCAACTTTGTGACAATGACTCCTTAAAATTTTTGTTTAATATCAATACAGTGTAGCCTACATTAGAGGGTCAGAGATAGGATCTCATTATATTCTGTACCAGTTTAAGATCACATCATAAGTATTATGTTAATTTCAACTTCTTCATTTGAAGATAAACATTAGAAAATCAAAGTCATTTTAATGAACAAATGAGATGATAAAAACTTAAAACTATGTCATGAAGACTGAGTAAATGAGTTGTGAAGCCGTCATATCAAAGAATTGGACTCCTCGTGTGGTTGCAGAGGGTAATTCTAAGACTAACTGAACTAGATTTCAGATCAGTGTAATAAGTCTGATTTATCCATAAATGGAATGAACTGCCTTGACAAAGTGCTGACCACTCCATTTCTGGGGGTGGAGATAAGAGCTGGATAGACCCTGTCAAGGACGTTGTGAATGGAACTGCAGATGAGATTATTTTGATGAGCTTATGAAAAACAAATTTGGCTTGAATTTATTCTTTTTTTTTTGTAGCATCCACTAATATATTTATTACTTGTTCTGCATTCATATTGCTGACTTAGGAATTTAAAAGAAGAAAAAGAGTTGTGTTGCTTATATCTAATTTTAATAAAATAATGATGATACTTTTCACTTATGCAGCACTTTTCATCCAAGGATTTCAAAGTGCTTTACAAATATGCACTAATTAAGCCTCACAAACAGCCAGAGGTAGGTGATTTTTTTCCCTTTCTGCAGGAATGCCAACTCTGGCACAGAAATTTAATAAGAGCCTGAGAGCTAGGACTCTTTAATGGCTGCCATCCCCTTGTAATGTGCTGCATGTGAAGCGTCACTTGTCATTTACAGATTTCCTTTTTCCGTCTCTGAATCATCTCAAGTTTAGAATTCTAATGAATGTTGTTAAAAATTTGGTTGAAGTTTTGTAAATATTAGAGAAAATTCAGTCTTCTGCTTGCTGAATGCTAATTAGATTTCTAAATTTGTTTATTTAAAAACAAACTCTAGATTTGGTTTTATATTTGTTGTTGGATTTTAAATATAATTTTTCACTTTTAAAGAATTTGTCATTTTCCTTTCTAGCTACCCAAAAATTATTGTTCTTGGGACATAAAACTTAATAGCAGATTTCTTGCCCTTATCATTCCTAGTTATCTTCTCACAACAAACAATAACCATTTTCTTTGGGCCAGAATTATGTATTTTCAAGGAGAGATACTGCATTTTGGTAATTCAGAGTTCCAGAATATGTTATCTAAACATTAAGGATAAAGGTTAAGTGACACTAAATAACTAGTCTTACAAAGCAAAAGTAGTACAGTAGTGGCATATGCTAATCCACGGGGACACACAACTTTTTATGTGGGTTAGGAGTAGCAGGAAAAGAATATGTATATACAGAGACACACACAATTCAGGATTGGATTAAATTCCAATATAAATAGCCAAATATATTAATATAAACTGTTATCTGAAGCAAAATGGTAACACAGGGCAAGAGCAGATGCAGCATATCACAGTTTAGTTTGCCTTGGCTCTCAGGGTCCCTAGTGAGGGCATACAAGTGTGTATGATACTCTTTAGTCTAAGTCAAGTCTTTTGGGATCAGGAAAGCACAATTTTTGCTGAGACACTGCACTTTTATATTCATGGTTTCTATCCCTTTCCAGAAGAATTTATATAAAGAATCTATCTGCTCCTGTTTAAAGGAAAACACTTAGTAGTAGGCTCTCCTGGTTTTAGACCAGACTCAGCATTAGCAAGGCTACATCCTTGTTCCAAGGGAGAAAGTAGTTAAGTGTCTACATATACCAAAAGAATATATATCTCCAGGAAAGCCCAGTTTCCACACTATATGAGAAAGAACCAAGTAAGAGAGATAAAAGAGGCAGACTATTCTGTTTCACAGTGAATTTAATTATATGGATATAGTTGATCTTCCATAATACAAAAGGACCGGGGACCTATGTCAAAGTACCCTCCAAACTGGTCATAATGCTTTAAATATTCTTTTCTTTAAATAGCAAGTTGATCTGTGATACGTGATAGATTATTCCAGAAAATCTCATTTTAAGAGTCAGTTTTTCTCTTTTGAAAATTTTTCCCAAATGATACATATGGAAGTTCAAAAAATTAAATGATCCTGTATACTGTAATACACAGATGTCTCTGGGTAAACTGTTGACTGCATAAATAGAACTTTACCACAGTAACCTTAAAGACTGTACTATTCAAGACCTGAGACTTGCAGGGTCAGAAACTCAGACTCATCAGTGCTCAAGGGTTGGTCCCTCATTGACTTGGAGGTACAGATTCTTATCAACCATACACATGAGAGAATAAAAAAAGGAAAAAAAAAAAAGAAAAACAGTATCCATTTGGTAATTTACAACAAAAGGTATTGCCACGGAGGCAGATTGGGTAATGTGTAAGTTTATTCTTCACCCTGTTGGCAAACCACATAGGAAACAATAATCAGAAGTTTGCCTATTAGTCATAGAAATAAAAAAAAAAGGAGTTATGCAGTTTGAATGTAAAATGGTCTCAGACTCTGAGACTCTATTAAGTCCCCTTCCTCAATGAGGGCAAGCCTACCAAAAGCGTCAGATATTCCTGATGGTGTTATAGGTCACCATATCACCAAGTAATTGCTTGAATTGCTACTACCAACATTGCAGCTGAGAAACTTGTTCTGTGCCAACATGGCTAACAAACTCCCTTCTGAGGATCATCTTTTAGATAGAATTACAGTGATATTGCTCACATGTCCTCTGTGAGATGTTTGTTTCATAAATATCTTTGCATATTTCTTCCCTGATCCCCTGAGCCTCTGGTTTCCAAATTCTTGAAAGAGATCTCACCATAGCCCCTAAATTGAGAAACGAGGATAAAATTAACGTGAGCTTAACCTAAGTCTACTGCAGTTCAACCTCAGAGGAGGTGTTAAAAAACTGTAAGCAGGCTGGGCACAGTGGCTCATGGCTGTAATCCTAGCACTCTGGGAGGCTGCGGCAGGAGGATTGCTTGAGGCCAGGAGTTTGAGACCAGCCAGAGCAAGAGTGAGACCCCTTCTCTACAAAAAATAGAAAAATTGGCTGGGCGTGGTGGTGCGTGCCTGTAGTCCCAGCTACTTGGGAGGCATAGGCAGGAGAATCACTTGAGCCCAGGAGTTTGAGGTTGCAGTGAGCTATGATGACATGCCACTGCCCTCTAGTCCAGCCAAGAGCAAGACTGTCTCAAAAAACAAAAACAAAAAAATGTAAAGAGTGGTTAAAGGCAGGTAATAAGTAGAAAGATGAACAAGTTGAAATCCACAAGCTATGTAATCAACACATACAATTGGGAGCTGTTTAGATATATGAGTATTTTGTTAGCCTTAGTGTTTCAGGAGAAAAGTTTTCAACAACTTTCTTTCAAATTTTAAACTGATACAGGTGTCTCTTAGTTCATTGACTCCACTAACTTCCAAAACATCTTTTAAGCTACTCTAAAATAATATTGCCCGTCATCACAAAATTTAACCTCTCTTCCCATAGAACCAAAGTAAGAAAGGTGCTTTATTTTTACCATTTCAAAATAAAATGCATACAAAAATTTCAACCAACCTGGAGAAACTGTAGACAGAGTTTTTGATATAGACAGAGCCCAAAAAGTTTGATTTGTCCATGATCGCTTAGTACAAATGCAAACCTGAAACTTGTATTTCAGAAATTCCATTTTCCTGAAGGGTAGATTCATATGAACAATATGTATTTTGGTTCTTTAAATTTACTCTTTAGTTCTATCCTAATCCACATATACACACATTATTTAAAACCTTAATATTTTAATAGTTACTTATAAAGTGTTTCGACTTAATCTCACTTTGAGAGGAAGTTAGTGCCTATGTGAATATATTGTTTAATCATATTGAGATTTTGCTGGTAAAGAAAAATTATCTTTCCATCGACTCATTTAGTATAGTCTCAAATAATCTTAAATCATTTAAATATAATTTTTCAAGTTTACATTTCTGCATTATAAGTGATTTCCTTTGGAAATCAAGCTCACTAGCATTCACTGCATGAGCTATGCATGAGCATGTTATAGCTGCCATATTTGCCTGGCAAAATAAATATTCTGTCATTTTTCTAAGTGTTGCATAATTCCTTGATCCTTAAAAAGGGTTGTGGAGAACCCAGATTTTCCTCTAAATAATTTATTAATAGACGAAAGAATAATTTTTTGAAAATAATCATAAAGTTTATCCATGCTTCAAGCTATCTTTACAACTCTGAAGCTTATCTTTGGGCTTCTATTATTTCTGTTGAAAAAGTTGAACCAGAATTTATAATTGTTTTGCTGTCACTCAAAAAATATATATACTATATAGTAATTTTTTGTATTGAGGATTCAGAAGAAGGATTTGCAGATCAAATCTGGCTAATTTTCAAATTTTGTAGAATTCCTTGTCTTGTTCTTTCAATCATAGACTCATGGTATGATTTGGCCCTGGGTGAGAATTCACTGCTGTAACTCAAATTGCATGCCCTAACTAATAGTGGATTAGTCCTATATCTTCATATGAAAGAGATCTTATTATAAATAGCAAAACTCACTTTATTACAGTTTTATCATTCCCTAGCAGTATATTACTGATAATTGCTAGCATGTAAAATTTTTTCATATTTTGGCATAAGAGTTATATATACATAATTTGTTAACACTTTTCTGATCTGATTCTTCTTTGTTTTTAATATTACCTGCTGACAGAGATTTCTGACATTTTTAAGAAGGCTAAAAAGTGAATATTTTATTATACACATTTTTACTGGCTGTATTAACCTAAAGAAGAAAAAAGAAAACATTAATGATATCCACATAAAACACTATGGCTGCTAGGAAGAGAATCTTGGGGATGTAAAATTCTAGGCCTCTTATTTGACCTGCATGGTGGATGTGTGTTAAAAAATATGGCTTACCATTCCTTTTTCTCGTTTTAGCCTTGGAATGGATGGCTTTGGCCAGCCAGTTGGCATTCTTGGACGCCCTGCCACAGCTTATGGATTCCGCCCTGATGAACCTTACTACTATAGCTATGGATCTCGATAAAATCATCCCTTTTCATGCGTACTCTGAGTTTGGAAAGAAATCTGTGTGGGTTGGGTTAACTTCGAATCTTGGCCTAATAATGCATGTTGATACTATTGTGGGTCTGTGTTTCTTTTATTTTTCCATGTTGTTAGCTGCAGATTAACTCCAACTCCTCTGTCTTCTGTTAAGTACAGTTGATGGTGACACTGCTCACTCATCAAATCATATCTTGATGCTGAATAACATTTCCCGTGAGACTCAAAAGTGAATGTTGAAAAGCTACTAGACTGGAAAACAAACACTACATTATGTACATGAAGTGACTAATTTAATTTCTATTAAAAAGAAGCATAAAATGCAAATGAATGAAAGTCATGTGTTTGTATTTAATGAGGTTCATTAAGAGTTGCTTGCTTATATAGGGTGCACATAAATTTTATTTTTTTCTGCCCTTTTTTCCTGCTTGTAAACTCAAGTATTTCATGGGATATGTGCTACCTTTAAAATTTATATAAAGAACATCACCTTTTTATTCCATACCACATGCTTGAAAGGTTCCTCCCCAAAGTTATTAACTATGACATTAATAGAAAAATAAACATTCTATAGGTTTAACTCCTCTCATAGTGTTATAAACTGCTTTAAGAAGAAAATCCCCAACAATTCATAACATTTCCAGGGCTGTACTCACTGAGGTTTATGTGCACATGCTCACTCTCCCTATATATTTTTTTTTATTTTAGGACTTGACAAATTTAGAAATTGTGAGCTTTCTGCTCAGGCATGAACTGGTTTACCATTGCATTATTTGTGAAGGAAAGTTTTGCTAAAGAAATTAATAAGGAAGAATATGTAAAATTATTATACACTTAAGAAAACAAAAGGTTTTGGCCTTGGGCACTTTTAGAAATACTATTTATATTGTAAGTCAAATATCCTGGCCTTGCCAGACTTTGACTAAAAATTAAGATCACATTTACTTTAATAACTAAATTGCCATGGCTTCAAGCCATGTTTTATAACTAGAAATTATTTCTTCTCAAGAGATTTTTGCTCTTTGAGAGTTTGCTAAGGTGCTTTCTCACATGGGGCCAGGAATAGGTTTCTCATGTTCTGGTTCCTCCTCTTGCCCCCACATGGCGTTCTCTATGTTGGTCATCTTTGTAAGATCACAGCTGCCCCACACACGGGGAAACCACTACTATGTCTACTCAGGACATGGAGAAGAAAGCACTGCTCTCCCCTTTCTTATACCCTTCCGTATGTGTGGCACACCTATGCTTAATTCTGCGCAGCACAACAAAACTAAAGACTGTATGTTTATCATGACTCTACAGAGATTTCAGTAATAAGAGATACATCATACAAAATAACTTGCTACTCTTACAAGAGCCAATAATCAAAAGGCTTTCACTTGCCCTGCAGGCAGGGCCAACTTACTCCATGCCACCAGAAATACCCCAGGAATCTTTAGAACTCAAAGACTAGGCCAAATTGTCAGACGGTCCCACAGAAAAGAGAATGGTTTTTCTTCAACCCAACTGAAGGCCTACTTTCGGAATCTTTGTTTCTTCTTCCAAGATTAATTTTTACTAGCTACCTGGTCATCAGGATTTTACAGACCCTGTACATTTTAAGTAATGAAACAAAGAATAAGGGAGAAATATAAACTATCTGCCTACTTTTTTCCCAAGTGGTAGCCAGAGGTTTTTTCCTAAATCTAGCCAACTATCCTGGTTATTGACAAACTGGCCCAAATTCTGTCATTAAAGATACATTGAGGTTTTCAGTGCTGTGAACTGTTGTGTTATTTTGTGTCTTTGTTGCTAGTTTAGTGGAAATTTGGAAAATACTAACATATCTAAAATCCCATATACACATTTGTATTAGTTAGGTTTCTCCAGAAAGACAGAACCAACAGTGAGGGAGGGAGGAAGGAGGGGAGATAGACAGAGAGATAGATGGATGAGAAGGGATTTATTAGGGCAATTGCCTTATATGATTATAGAGGCTGAGAAGTTCCACAGTAGGCCATCTGCAAGCTGGAGAACCAGAGATGCCAGTAGCATGGTTGTCCAAGTCTGGAGTCCCCAGAACCAGGGATGCTGATTATGTAACTCTCAGCCTAAGGCTGAAAGCCTGAGAAACTTGGGGGCCACTGGTACAAGTCCTGAAGTCTGAAGACCAGAGATGTCCAAGGGCAGAAGTGTTCTGATGTCCAAGGGCAGAAAAAGGCTGTCCCCAGCTCCTGGAGAAAGAGAGCAAATTTGCCCTTCCTCTGCCTTTTTGTTCTGTCTGGGCCCACAGCTGATTGAATGGTGCCTACCCACATTGGAGCAGATCTTCCCCACTCAGACCACCAACTTACATGCCAATCTCCTCCAGAAACCCCCACACATACACACCAGAAATACGCTTTACCAGTTATCTAGGTACCCTTTAATCCAGTCAAGTTAACACCTAAAATTAACCATCATAACATTCTAGCCAGGTACCTAAAAGGCTACAAAATTGAAGTGATAATGCATAAGTCTTCATTGTATGTTCTCTTTGGAGTACAGCAGAACCTCCCTACTATTTGGGATTAGGACTTGCCTGAAATAGAGAGGTATTAAAGAATAATACTGAAAAAAAAATCAGTGATAGAAAAATTTGAGAAGCTCTCTTAAGAAGGCAGAGAAATGAACATACATTAGATAATATATAAAAAATATATAGAAGATAAATATCAGAACACCAAAATTTGGCTAATAAGTTTTCCAATTAAAAAGTCCTTTTAAAAAGGTACAGGAACAGAGTAAAGGGGCAGACCAAGATGGCTGAATAGAAACCTCCAGCAATCGTCCTTCTGCACAAACACCAAATTCAACAACTATCTAGGCAAGGAAGCACCTTCAGAAGAACCAAAAATCAGGCAAGTGATCACAGTACCTGGTTTTAACATTATATCAATGAAGGAAGCATGGAAGAGGGCAGAAAAGACAGTCTTGCATTGCCTACACCACCCCTCCTCTCATCCCGCATCAGTGCAGCACCAGCATGCCAAGTGAAGAGAGAATCTGTGTGCCCAAGGGAGGGAGAGCAAAGTGATTGTGGGACTTTGCATTGGAACTCAGGGCTTCCCTGGCACAGGGGAACACAGCACAGGGCAGAACTCTGCTGGCACCCACAGAGGAAGCATTTAGTCCAGCATGGCCATAGGGAAATCCTTCACCCTGAAACCCAAGTTCCTGCTAGCCCCACCACCAGCTGACAAAAAGCGTCCTGGGGCCTGGAATAAATTTGTAAGGCAGTCATGCCACAAAGGCTGCAGTCCTTGGGCGGTTCCTGCAGCTGTGCAGGCTCAGAGCCAATGGTCCTTGGGGTGCATGTGACCCAGTGAGACATCAGTGGTGATAGCCAAGTCAGTCCCTGTGTCACTCCTAACCCAATGCCAGGCAGTGCAGCTCAGGGAGAATCTTCTTCTACTTGAGAAAAGGAGAGGGAAGAGTTCAGAAGACTTTGTTTTGCAACTTGGGTACCAGCTCAGCCACAGTAAATTAAAGTACCAGGCAGACTCCTGAAGCCTCTGAACCCATGCCTGACTTACTGGATGGCATTTCTAGACCTACCCTGGGGCAGAAGGAAACATGCTGCCCTGAAGGGAGGACCCAGTCCTGGCAGGATTCACCACCTGCTGACTAAAGAGCCCTTGGGCTTTTAATAAACATCAGAGGTAGCCAGGCAACAGTCACCATGGGTTTTGGGTGAGACTGGGCTGGCTTCAGGTGTGATTTGGTGCAGTCCTAGCTGCAATGACCATGACGGAGTGCCCACATCACTCCTCCCTGAACTCCAGCAACCCAGCACAGAGAGTGAAAGAAGAGAGTTAGAGACTTTGCCTGGTAATCCAGGGAGTCCTTGTGTATCTTACCCAAGTTCACAAAGGTGGTACCACCAGACGTCTGCAAGAGTCACAGCAGTACTAGTTTTCAGGTGGCCCCAATGATGAAATGGCTGTAGTGACCAAAGACTTAAACCACAACACTCAATTCCCTTTGAATATCTGGAAATCCTTCTCAAGAAGGATGGTTCAAACAAGCCCAGACTGTGAAGACTAAAATAAATACCTAACTCTTCAATGCCCAGACATTGACAAACATCCGTAAGTATCAAGAACACCCAGGAAAACATGACCTCACCAAATGAACTAAAGAAGGTACAAGTGATGGAGATATGTGTCCTTTCAGAAAAAGAATTCAAAATAGCTATCCTGAAGAAGCTCAGTGAACTTCAAGACAACACAGAGAAGGAATTCAGAAGCCTATCAGAGAAACTTAACAAAGAGAATGAAAAAATAAAAATAAATCAAGCAAAAATTCTGGAGTTGAAAAATTCAATTGACAAACTGAGAAATGCGTGAAGGTCTCTCAACAACAGAATTGATCAAGCAGAAGAAAGCATTAGTGAGCTTGAAAACAAGCTATTTGAAAATACACAGAAGAGAAAAAAAGAAAAAAATAAGAAGCATGCCTACAAGATCTTGAAAATAGCCTCAAAAGAGAAAATCTAAGAGTTATTGGCCTTAAAGAGGAGGGAGAGAGATTGGGATAGAAGTTTATTCAAAGAAATAATAACAGAGAACTTTCCAAACCTAGAGAAAGATATCAATATTCAGGTATAAGACAGTCATAGAACATCAAGCAGATTTAACCCAAACAAGACTACCTCAACGCATTTAATAATCAAGTTCCAAAAGGTCACAGATAAAGAAAAGGTCCTAAGGGAAGCAAGAAAAAAGAAAAAAAAAACATAAAGGGGCTCCATTAGGTCTGGCAGCAGACTTCTCAATGGAAACCTTACAGGCCAGGAGAGAGTGGAATGGCATATTCAAAGTGTTGAAGGAAAAAAACTTAAGCCTATAATATTAAATCCTGCAAAAATATCCTTCAAACAGGAAGGAGAAATAAAGACTTTCTCAGACAAACAAAATCTGAGGGATTTCATCAACACCAGACCTGTCCTATAAGAAGTGCTAAAAGGAGTTCTTTAGTAGGAAAGAAAAGGACATTAATCAACAATAAGAAATCATCTGAAGGTATACAACTCACCAGTAACAGTAAAGTACACAAATACAGAATATTGTTGTAATTGTGGTGTATAAACCACTTATATCCTGAGTAGGAAGACTAAAAGACAAACCTATCAAAAATAACTACAACAACTTTTTGAGACATAGATAGTATAAAAAGCTACAGAGGGAAACAACAAAAAGTAAAAAAGTGTGTGGGGGGGTGGAGTTAAAGAGTAGAATTTCTGTTAGATTTCTGTTTGCTTGGGGGTTTTTTGTTTGTTTTTTAGCAGTGTTATGTGCTTAAAATAATTGGTTATAAAATGTTTTTTGAAAGCCTCATGGTAATCTCAAATCAAAAAACCTATAACAGATACACAAAAAATAAAAAGCAAGAAATTAAAACACACTACCAGAGAAAAGCTCTTCCAACAAAGGAAGACAGGAAAGAAGAAAGAAAGAGAGGACCACAAAACAACCAGAAATCAAATAACAGCATGGCAGTAGTAAGTCCATACCTACAATCGACAATAACATTGAATGTGAATGAACTAAACTCTTCAATCAAAAGACGTAGAGTGGCTGAATGGATAAAACAGCAAGAGCCAACTCTATGTTGTCTGCAAGAAACACACTTCACCTATAAAGACACACAGAGAAAACAAAGGGATAGAAAAATGCAAAGGTTTCCATGCAAATGGAAACCCAAAAGAGTGTAAGAGTAGCTATGCTTTTATCAGATAAAATAGATTTTCAAGGCAAAAACTGTAAAAAGAGACAAAGAAGGTCATTATATAATGAAAAAGGGGTCAATTCAGCAAGAGGCTGTAATAATTCTAAATATATATGCACCCAACACTGGTGCACCCAGATATATAAAGCAAACATTATCAGAGCTAAAGAGGGAGATAGACCCAAACAAAATAATCACTGGATACCTCAACACTCCACTTTCAGCATTGGACAGATCATCCAGACATAAAATCAACAAAGAAAACATTGGACTTAATCTCCACTATAGACCAAATGGACCTAATACATATACACAGAACATTTCATCAAATAGCTGCAGAAAACACTCTTCTTCTCAGCTCATGGATCATTCTCAAGGATAGACCATATGTTAGTCCATAAATCAAATCTTTAAAAATTCAAAAAAATTGAAATCTCACCTAGTATTTTCTCTGACCACAATGGAATATAATTAGAAAATAATAATAAGAGGAACATTGGAAAATACACAAACACATGGAAATTAAACAATATGCTCCTGAATGACCAATGGGTCCATGAAGAGATTAAGAAGGAAATTTAAAAATTTCTCAAAACAAATGAAAATTAAAACACAACATACCAAAACCTATGGTATATAGTAAAAGCAGTAATAAGAGGAAAGTATATAGCAATAAGTACCTACATCAAAGAAGTAGAAAAGCTTCAAATAAAGAACCTAACGATGCATCTCAAAGAACTAGAAAAACAAAGTAAACCAAACCCAACATTAGTGGAAAAAAAGAAATAATAAATATCAGAGCAGAAATAAATGAAATTGAAACAAAAAACACAATAAAAGATGAACAAAACAAAAAGTTGGTTTTTTGAAAGGATAAACAACTTTGGCACACCTTTAGCCAAACTAAGAAAAAAAGAGAGAAGGCCCAAATAAATAAAATCAGAGAAGAAAAAGGAGACATTGCAACTGATATTGCAGAAATTCAAAGAATCATTAGAGACTACTATGAGCAACTATATGCCAAGAAATTGGAAAACCTAGAAGAAATGGATAAATTCCTAGACACATACAACCTACCAAGATTGAACCAGGAAGAAATCAAAAACCTGAATAAACCAATAACAAGTAACAAGAAAGCAGTAATAAAAAGTCTCCCATCAAAGAAGAGCCCAGGACCCAATGGCTTCACTGCTGAATTCTAACGAACACTCAAAGAAGAACAAATCCCAATCCTACTCAAACTATTCCAAAAAATTGAGGAGGGAATATTCCCAAACTCATTCTACGAGGCCATATGTTCTCACATATGAGTGAGAACATACGAGATTTGTCTTTCTGTGCTTGGCTTATTTTGCTTAACATAATGTTCTCCAGTTACATCCATGTTGTTGCAAATGGCAGGATTTCATTATTTTTTATGGCTATATATTAATAATATTCCAATGTGTATTTTGTGGTACAAAAATGTACCACAATTTCTTTATCCTTTCATCCATTGATGGACACTTGGGTTGATTCCCAATCTTGGCTATTGTGAATAGTGCTGCAATAAACATGGGAGTGAAGATATCTTTTTGATATACTGAATTCCCTTCTTTCGGATATATATACCAAGCTGTGGGATTGCTAGGTCATATGGTGTTTCTATTTTTAGTCTTTTGAGGAATCTCCATACTGTTTTCCATAATGGTTGCACTAATTTACATTCCCATCAACAGTATATGAGGATTCCCCTTCTCCACAGTGTTGCCAGCATTAGTTATTGCCTGTCTTTTGGATAAAAGCCATTTTAACCAGGGTGAGATGGTATCTCATTGTAGTTTTGATTTGCATTTCTCTGATGACTAATAATGTTGAGCATTTTATCATATACCTGTTGGCCATTTGTATGTCTTCTTTTGAGAAGTGTCTATTCAGATCTTTTGCCCATTTTTAATCAGATTATTTGATTTTTTTCTATTGAGTTGTTAGAGATTCTTCCTCAGTTAAGTCCAGGTATGATTAGCCATGTTGGTTTTTTAGAAGTTAAAAGGGGAAAGAGTCTGAGTAATTCCTATGCAGTGTGGTAGAATTGACAGTACTTTTAAAATTATTATACTAATAATTTTGGGTCATAATTAAGCCTTGCTCTCAAAGGCAGAGAGAGAGAGAGTGTGTGCAAATATAGAATGGAAAGTGCTAGAGGAGAATACAGCAAGTGAGGCAATACTTGAAGAGATAATAGAGAATTTTCCAAATTAACAAAAGATATATATATCTTTAGAATGAGAAAGGAAAAATTCCAAGACAGGAAACACACACAAAAATCCCTGGATGCACTGGTGTGAAACTGTAGTGTATCAAAGGAAAAAAAAACTGTACAGGGAGAAAGAATACTTACAAAGATGTTATAATTAGGCTGACAACATATGTCAACAACTATGGAAGCAGATAGTAGAAGAATATCTTCAGTGAACTAATAAAAAATAACTGCCAATTGTATGTTCAGCTAAACTCATTCAAGTATAAAAGGAGATGGAATAAATACATTAAGATAAGAAAAATATAAATTTTAAGGCAAAACATTATTGGGGGGGTCTATAAGCTTTTGCTACATAATAAACCATTTTAAAACATAGTGACTTGAAACAACCATTTATTTAGTTCACAATTGGGAAGTTTGGCAGTTTGGCCTGGCCTCAAGTTGGTGGTTCCCTAGTTTCATGGACTAGTCTCTTTGCATTAAAAATTCACTGAGGCAACAGCCACCATGTTCCAGTGGTCAGTTTAGCAAGCCTTGCAATAAGAACAAACAGGGCGCTCTGTGAAGTGGAGTAATGCAGGGCCAACAGGGCTCCAGATCTGGAATGCCGTAGCCCTTGTGTGGCTTACTGGTCCTGATGGATTCTTGTAACTTGTTTGCAGAGAGGGGGATTGAGTGAATTGGACCTGTGTAGTGCTCCAAATCAAACATATGTATGAAACACATGTGTATTAGTTTTCCAGGGTTGCAAAGCACTGAAACTGGATTCTATAAAACAACAGGAATGCATTGTCTCACAGTTATGGAGGCTAGAAGTCCAAAACCAAGATATCGGCAGGGCCATACTCCTTCTGAAACCCGCAAGGGATAGACCTTCCTTGCCTCTTCCTAGCTTCTGGTGTTTGCTGGCAATCCTTGGCATTCCTTGGCTTTTATGTGCAGCACTCCAGTACCATGGCATTCTTCACCCTTCGTATCTTCACATTCTATTCCTCTGCATACCTGTCTCTCTGTCCAAATTTCCCCTTCTTGTAAGGATACCAGTCATTGGATTAGGGCCTCCCCTAGTGACTTCATTTGAACCTGATTACCTCTGTGAAAACCCTATTTCCAATAAGGTTGCACTCTGAGGTACTGGGGATTGTGACTTCAACATATACATATATTTTTCGGGGGCGGGACACAATTCAACCTATAATAATATGCACATATCAAGTGTAGAAATAAGTTTACTTTTACATTTATAAAATTCACACTGTGTCCTACTGGTGTCTTGTAATCCCCGCTGGCCAAAGTGCTCAAAACCAATGATAAAGAGAAAATCTTAAAAACAACCAGAGGTTAAAATATATATACACACACACACACAGAAGAAAAAATAAAAGGATTATAGCAAATTTCTCATCAGAAACTATATAAACAAGAAGACAGTGAAGTAACATCTTTAAAGAACTAAAAAAAAAAAAAAATACATAGAATTCTATACCCAGTGTGATGGTTGACTTTATGTGTGAACTTGACTGGGTAACGGATGCCCAGATAGCTGGTAAAGCATTATTTCTGGGTGTGTCTGTGAGGGCGTTTATGGAAGAGATTAGCTTTTGAATCAGTAGACTGGGTAGAGAAGATCTGCCCTCCCCAATGTGGGTAGGCATCATCCAATTCGCTGAGAGCATGAATAGAACAAAAAAGCAGAGGAAGGGTGAACTCTCTCTCTTCTTCAGCTGGGACATCCATCCTCTGCCCTCAGACATCAGATCTGGTTCTTGAGGTTTTGGACTCTGGGGTTTACACCAGCAGCTCTCCCCCATCCCTCCCCTGGATCTCTGGCTTCAGCCTCAGACTGGAGTTACACCTTTGACTGCCCTAGTTCTTAGGCTTTTGGACTCAGACTGAATTACACCACCAGCTTTCCTGGTTCTCCAGCTTGCAGATGGCATATCATTGGACTTCTCGGCCTCTATAATCTTGTCAGTCAATTCCCATAGTAAATCTCCTCTTATGTATTTATATATATATATACAGACAGTCCCTGACTTATGATGGTTCAACTTATGCTTTTCTGACTTTATAATGGTGTGAAAGCAATAAGTATTCAGTACACTCTTCTGCTTACAATGATAGGGTTACATCTAAATAATAGTAAGTTAAAAATATCATAAGTCAGAAACACTTTCAACTTATGATTTTTCAACTTAACAATGGGTTTGTCGAAACATAACCCCACTGTAAATCAAGGAGCATCTGTATATCCTGTCGGAGGGACAACTCTCAACAATCCTTCATCTTTGGCTTGAGAAAGTATCCACTGAGTCCATCTGCCAGAGGAGGGAAAAAGAACAAAATGCAATGAAGGACTTCATAAGCCTTTCTGAAAATTGATTTTCCTTTTCTGTGTCTGGTTGGGTATCATTCCTTGATACAGTATGGAATTGCCTCACATTCATTGTCTCCCAGGGGTTGTATACCCTCCTTATGTTCTTTATTTACTTCCCTAATCTATTGATTTGACTGTTTTGTCCATTTCAGATCAATTTAGGTTCCAGGTATTTTTTTCAACTGTCTTTTAAAATAGGCCATTCTATCATTCCATTATTCTATAGTCAACTATAAGGAAAATAAAAATCCTATTGAATACCCATGTTACTTGTTCATTGTTGAATACATTTTGTGGTTTAAAAAAAGTTCCTGGTAAAGATCAACAGTCTCGGGGGTTGCATATGTTTCACACAATTCTTCCACCCTTTTTAATGCATTTTTGCAAGTCACTATGGCAAAAGCAAATGCAGCTCAGAGCCCTGAATACAAGTGTAGGGCAGTAGTAAGTCAATACTGTTTGTTGTTACTTTTCATCAGAAGTCCTATGTAATCCATCTACCATGTTACCTCAGCAATAGTCCCCTGGGATGCATTTATGATATCTGACAGGCTGGAACACTAAATTAGAGTATATTTGATTTGGCTTTCACTAATTTGGATCCTATGTCTTACATTTCAGTTACATATACAGGTGGTACCCAACTCTCAGGATAGTGTATAAGCCCACCTTCCATGAAAGGAATTCAGTGATGGAAATAACTCCTATTGTCCAAGTTTTCCTTTTTGCATGCTTATGGTTCAAGTTAGAACATCTATTTCATTATTACATTTATAAACCTCTCCTTTATCAACTTGGTATCTACATATATCACCAGTGCTTTTGACAGTTCCTTTTCCTAAACTGATTTTACATTAATTATCTAGGCATTTTTTTCCAACTACTTGACCATATGGTCAGCCCATTAGCTACAGCCCAACAATCACTTGACTTCTTGTAATATCTGCAGTGAAACTGCCTGGAGCTAAACATGTTGTGCCAATTAGCTTGGCCCTTCTTCTATGAGGGAATATGGGATGGAAGGCAGAGCCTAATATTTAACTTAATTTCGGGTTATGGTGGCATTGCTATACTTGACACACAAATAGTCTTTGTGTTTCCAGGGTTGTTTCATTTTAGCAGAGGCTCCCCTTTGGTCTCAGTTGACATGGCCATCCTTGGAATAGTGGAGGATCAGTGTTTGCCATGCCACCTTTTTGTGAGTGTGATAGTTTGCCCTGTCCTTAAGGTACCATTGTTATTTTAATTGGGTCAAGATCTGGGCCCTCACTCTGGACTGTTCAAAGTTTAATCTGATCCAAAGTATAATTAGAAGCTTTGTTGCTATATAAATTTGTTTGTGTCTCCTGGAATTCCTTACATCAAAATCCCACTAGTGGCTGCTGATCCATTCCAGACCCTATAGGGATCATCCACAGATCTAAGATCCAAAATCCACAGCGAGTAATGCCACTAAAGAAATTTCTGGGTCTGATCGGGTCAGCTACTTTTAATTGGTCTTATATCAGTCAGAGTCTCATCAGAAAAACAAAACCACTATGAGTAATATAGCATATGGAATTTATTATAGGACTAGCTCTTATACAATTTTATGACCATTGTACAATAGGAAAACAAAGGAAATGAAAATGAGCTCTAACTAAAGAACATTCCTTAACCCTAGAGTAAAGGGAACTGGCAAATGTGCCTGACAATGTTTCTGATTTGCTATGAACCAATAACTGCTACATGTCTCTAGTAGCTCCCCTTTTTGATTAGGAGTATCCTTCATGGTTATCCTGTCCCTGTCTTACTATTGTAAGTTGGGTGGTGGTGGAAAGTGAGATGGAAAGATAACTTCTTTCAGTTCACAGGTTTCTAGATTAAGAAGAGCCATACCAGAGGAGAACCTGAAGACCACACACAAGGATCCTCATCCATGCCTGGATATGACTTTGATGATGATATCTTGCACTTTAAACCAGAGTTGAAGGACATAATGGTATGAGACTTGAAGAGGAGGAAGTGAGCATATTTTGCAAGTGGACTGAATATAAATAATTGTGGCATGAGATAATGTATAACTGATAGAAAAACATGGCCATGGTATTCTTCAGCTCCTCTCATCAAAAGATGGACTCTACTTCCTCACTTCTTGAAATTGAGCTTCCCTTATCTCTTGCTTCCATCAAGGGAATGAGACAGAGATGATGTGTGAGTTCTGGGGCCTCTACCTCAAGAAGCCTTGCAGCTTCTGTCTTTGCCCTTTTGGAGTGCTCCTTGAGACTACTGTACTGTGAAAAAACCTGGAGAGAGAAGCCCAGCTATTCCAGCTCACTTGTGACCAGGTTGCAGGCATGTGAGTGAGCCCACATGAGACCAAAGGAAGGACCACCCAGTTAACACATAAAATTGTGAAAAGTAATAAATTGTTGTTTTAAGCCTCTGAATTTCAGGCTGGTGTGGCAGATTATATTTTCAAAAGATGGTCCCCACAATTTATTAATATTTCATCCCACATGCTCATCTTATAATATGATATGCTCACTTCTCCCATTTCGTGGTAGTCTAT
The DNA here is from genome assembly GCA_023783475.1 of Daubentonia madagascariensis. Classification (NCBI taxonomy): domain Eukaryota; kingdom Metazoa; phylum Chordata; class Mammalia; order Primates; family Daubentoniidae; genus Daubentonia; species Daubentonia madagascariensis. The sequence goes on from JAKFHU010000978.1 coordinate 33,301,326, forward strand.
GTCCCTGGACTGTCTCAACCAATACAGTTAGGCAGAAGTGATGCTACATGACTTTCTAGGCTAAGTCATAAAAATATTTTCACTTCTGCCTTGTTCTCTTGGAACCAAGTACCATGCTGTGAGAAAGCCTAGCCACATACAAGGGCCATGCATAGGTGGGTTATACTAGATGTCCCCAACTGAGGTCCCAACAGACCCACCATCAAGTGCTAGATGGTGATTAGCAGTGGGGTAGCCCACACACTACCCCAGCTGCCACATGAGCAAAGATGAGCTGTTCTGCCAAGCCCTTCCAAAATTGCAGATTTTTGAGCAAAATAAAAGATTGGCTTGTTTTAGTAAACTAAATTTGTGACAGTTTGTTATGCAACAACTGATATCTGATATAAATTATATCAGAGGAGGATATAGCCAAAGGCCTCTACAAATCCTTCCAATCACAAATACTAGGACTTTTCTTTTTTATTTCAAAAAAATTTAGGGGCACAAGGGTTTTTTGTTACATGAATGGATTGTGTCATGCTGAAGTCAGAGCTTTCAGTGTACCTGTCACCAGAATAGTGTACATTGTACCCAGTAGGTAGATTTTTATCCCTCACCCTCTTCCCAACCTCTACCCTTCTTAGTTTTCAATGTCCATTACACCCCTTTATGACCATATGTATCGCTTGTTTAGCTCCCACTTATAAGTGAGAACATGTGGTATTTATTTTTCCATTTCTGAGATACTTCACTTAGAATAATGGTCTCCAGTTCCCTCCAAGTTGCTGCAAAAGACATTATTTCATTCCTTTTTATGGCTGATTAGTACTCCATGGTGTGTGTGTGTGTGTGTGTGTGTGTGTATACACCACATTTACTTTATCTACTCATCAGTTGGTGGGCACTTAAGCTGATTCCATATCTTTGCAATTGTGAATTGTGCTGTGATAAACATTTGGGTGCAGCTGTCTTTTTAATAAAATGACATCTTTTGCTTTAGGTAGATACCCAGTAGTGGGATTGCTGGATTGAATGGTAGGTCTATTTTTAGTTCTTTGAAGAATTTCCATATTGTTTTCCATAGAGATTGTACTAGTTTACATTCCCACCAACAGTGTATAAGCATTCCCTTTTCACCACATCCACACCAACATCTATTGTTTTTTTACTTTTTAATAATGGCCATGCTGACAGGGGTAAGGTGGTATCTCACTGTGTTTTTAATTCGCATTTCCCTGATGATTAGTGATGTTGAGCATCTTTTCTTGTTTGTTGGCCTTTTGTCTATCTTCTTTTGAAAAATATCTGCTCATATCTTTTGCCCACTTTTGGATAAGGTTATTTGTTTTTATCTTGCTGATTTGTTTGAATTCTTTGTAGATTCTGGATATTAGCCCTATGTCAGATGTACAGTTTGCAAATATTTTTTCCCATTGTGTAGATTGTCTATTTACTCTGTTGGTTATTTCCTTTGCTGTGCAGAAACTTTTTAGTTTAATTAATTCTCATTTATTTAATCTTATTGTTGCTGTATTTGTTTTGGGGGTCTTAGTCATAAATTCTTTGCCTAGGCCAATGTCCAGAAGAATTTTTCCTATGTTTTCTTCTAGAACGTCATGGTTTCAGGTCTTACATTTAAGTCTTTAGTCCATCTGGAGTTCACTTTTATATATGGTGAGAGATAGGGATCCAGTTTCATTCTTTTGTATGTGGTTATCCAGTTTTCCCAGCATGACTTACTGAATAATGACTCCTTTCCCCAGTGTATGTTTTTGTCTGCTTTGTCAAAAATCAGTTGGTCATAGCTATATGGCTTTATTTCCAGGTTCTCTATTCTGTTCCATTGGCCTATGTGTCTACCTTTATGTTGGTACCATGCTATTTTGGTTACTATAGCCTTGTATTATAATTTGAAGTCAGGTAATGTGATGCCTTCAGATTTGTTCTTTTAGCTTGGGATTGCTTTGGCTATTCAGCCTCTCTTTTGGTCCCATATGAAGTTTAGGATTATTTTTTCTGGGTCTGTGAAAAATGATGTTGGTATTTTGATAGGAATTGTGTTGAATCTGTAAATCACTTTGGGCAGTATGGACATTGTACCAACATTGATTCTTCCATTCCATGATCATGGGATGTTTTCCACTTGTTTGTGTCATCAATGTTTTGTGTCATCAAAAAATATTTCTATAATCAATGTTTTGTAGTTCACCTTGTAGAGATCTTTCACCTCCTTGGATAAGTATATTCCTAGGTATTTTACTTTCTTTGCAGCTATTGAAAATGGTGTTGAGTTCTTGATTTGACTCTCAGCTTGATGGTTATTAGTGTATATAAATACTACTGATTTGTGTACATTAATTTTGTAACCTGAGATTTTGCTTAATGTATTTATCAATTCTTGGAGTTTTTTGGTGGATCCTAGGTTTTCTAGATTTAAGATCATATCATCAGCAAACAGGGATAGTTTGACCTCCTCTTTTCCATTTTGGATGCCCCTTATTTCTTTCTTTTGCCTGATTGCTCTGGCTAGGACTTCCAGTACTATGTTGAATAGAAGTAGTGACAGTGGGCTTCCTTGTCTTGTTCCAGTTCTTAGGGGGAATGCTTTCAATTTTTCCCCATTCAGTCTGATGTAGGCTGTGGTTTTATCATATGTGGCTTTTATTATTTTGAGGTATGTTCCTTCTATGCATAGTTTGTTGAGAGTTTTTATCATGAAGGGGTATTGGATTTTATTAAATACATCTGTATTTATTGAGATGATCATATGGTTTTTGTTTTTAATTCTGTTTATGTGGTGAATCACATTTATTGATTTGCATATGTTTAAACATCCTTTCATCCCTGGGATGAAACCCACTTGATCATGGTGAATTATCTTTTTAATGTGCTGTTGAATTTGGTTGGCTAGTATTTTGTTGAGGAATTTTGCATCTATGTTCATGAGGGATATTGGTCTGCAGTTTTCTTTTTTTGTTGTGTCCTTTCCTTGCCTTGGTATAAGGGTAATACCGGCTTTGTAGAATGAGTTAGAGAGGATTCCTTTCTTCTCAATGTTATGGAACAGTTTCGGTAGGATAGGTGCCAGTTCCTCTTTGTAGAGCTGGTAGAATTCGGCTGTGAATCCGTGTGGTCTGGGACTTCTTTTTGTTAGGAGATTTTTTTATGACTGTTTCAATCTCACTACTCGTTATTGGTCTGTTCAGGATTTCTATTTCTTCCTGATTCAAGCTTAAGAGGGTGTGTGGTTTCCAAAAATTTATCTATTTCCTCTAGATTTTCTACTTTGTGTGCATAGAGGTTTTCATGGTAGTCTTGGATGATGTTTTGTATTTCTGTGGTATCAGTTGTAATGTCTCCTTTTTCATTTCCAATTGAGCTTATATGAGTCCTTTCTCTTCTATTTCTGCTTAATCTAGCTAGTGATCTATCAATGTTGTTTATCTTTTCAAAAAACTAACTTTTTGTTTCATTGATCCTGTGTTTTGTTGTTTTTGTTGTTGTTTTTTGGTTTCCATCGTATTTAGTTCTGCTCTGAGATTTGTTATTTCTTTTCTTCTGCTAGCTTTGGTTTCAGTTTGTTCTTCTTTTTCTTGTTTCTTGAGGTATAACATTAGGTTGTTAATGTGTGATCTTTCTGTCTTTTTGATGTAGGCGTTTAAGGCTGTGAACTTCCCTCTTAGCACTGCTTTTGTTCTATCCTTTTGGAAGCTGTGTCATCTCTGTCATTCAATTAAAAAATCTTTTGATTTCCATTTTTTTTTTTTTTTGCTATCACTGCCTCCTATGTGATGATTCCCATCTTAATTTCATCAGTGATCCAAGGATCATTCAAAGGTATGTTGTTTAATTTCCATGTATTTTTGAAGTTTTGAGAGTTCCTCTTGGAATTGATTTCTAGTTTTATCCCATGGTCTGAGAAGATACATGGTATGATTTTGACTTTTATGAATTTGCTGAGAGTTCTTTTCTGGTATAACATATGATCTATCTTGGAAAATGTCCCATATGCTAATGAGAAAAATGTATATTCTGCAGTTTTGGGGTAGAATGTTCTGTTAATGTCTGTTAGATCCATTTGTTCTAGAGTCGCATTTAAGTCCAGTGTTTCTTTGTTGATTTTCTGCCTTGGTGATCTGTCCCATTCTGTCAGTGGAGTGTTGAAGTCCCCAGCTGTTATGATGTTGCTGATTATTTCTTTGCTGATATTTAGTAGAATTTGTTTTATGAATTAGAGAACTCCTCTATTAGGTGCATATATATTTAAGATTGTTATATCTTCTTGTTGAATTGCTTCATCATTATATAATGACCATCTTTGTCTTTTTTTTTTTTTACCATTGTTGACTTAAAGTCTCTTTTATCTGATATTAGAATTGCTACTCCTGCTCGCTTTTGGTTTCCATTTGTGTGGATTTTTTTTTCCATCCCTTTACCTTGAGTCTATGAGCATCTTTGTGAGTTAAATAGATTTCTTGGAAACAGCATATATTTGGGTTTTTAAAATCCATTCAGCCAATCTATATCTTTTAAGTGGAGCATTAAGACCACTTACATTCAATGTTAGTATTGATATATGAGATACTGTTCTGTTCATCATGTTCATTATTACCTGGTTGCTTTGTTTTCTCCCTTGTGTTACTGTTCTATAAAAGCTTTAACTTCTGGGTGTTTTTACACTTGTGGGTATCCATTGTTCTGTTCAATGTATAGAGCACTTTTAAGCATTTCCTGTAGAGCAGGTCTAGTGGTGACAAATTCCCTTAGTGTTTGATTGTCTGGGAAAGACTTTCATTCCCCCTTCATTTATGAAACTTAGTTTTGCAGGATACAAAATTCTTGGCTGGCAGTTGTTCTGTTTAAGGAGATTAAAAATGGGACTCCAGTCTCTTCTGGCTTTCTGCTGAGAAGCCTGCCATTAGTCTGATGGATTTTTCCTTTGTAAGTTACTTGATGCTTTCCTCTCTCAGCTTTTAGGATTTTTCTCCTTCACTAATGTCTCTGGCCAGACTGATGACTATGCCTTGATGATATCCTATTTGCCACGAATCATCCAGGTGTTCAATGACCTTCTCTTATCTGGATGTTTAAATCTCTAGTTATACCAGGGAAGTTAGCCTCAATTGTTTCCTTAAATAGGTTTTTCTGTGCTTTTTGCTTTTTCTTCTTCTTCCTCAGGGATACCTATGATTCTTATATTTGTTTGCTTTACATAGGCCCATATTTCTTGGAGAGATTAATCATTCTTCTTGATTCTTTTTTCTACATTTTTGACTGACTGAGTTAATTTGAAAGCCTTGTCTTCAAGCTCTGAAATTTTGTCTTCTGCTTGGTCTGGTTTGCTGTTAAATTTTTCTACTACATTTTGAAATTCCCTAAATAACTCTTTCATTTATATAAGTTCTGTTATATCTTTTCTTATGTTATCTATCTCTTTAGTGAATTTTTCATTCATGTCCTGTATGAATATTTTGGTCTCTTTGTGTTAGTTTTCAACTTTCTCATCAATCCCATTGATCTTACTTGCTATCCATACTCTGAATTCCATATCTAACATTTCAACAATTTCCTTTTGGTTGGATTCCATGGCTGGAGAACTATTGTGATCCTTTTGGGGTGTCAAAATAGCCTTTTTTTCATGTTGCCAGAGTTCTTATGCTGGTTCCTTCTCATCTGAAACTTATTCTCTCAGTTCAAGACAGATAGGCTTGTAGTACACCTGTTCTCCTCTGCTGAGAACTCTGTTTTTCAGTGGAGAGAGGGAAAGGTCCCTGGATGACATGCTTGAGCCCTTTCCAGAAGATTGACCAGGCAGGAGAGGGCAGATGCACAAGAAGCCTTTAACACCATTCCCCTGTGGTTGTCATGGGTGATCTGTGTGTTGTGTCATAAGCGATCATCCTGCCCAGGTCTGGTGGTAGCAGCATTTGTCAGACCACAGCAGCTTCAGTGCTGCTCTTCCCAGGTCTGCCAGTGGCAGTGTTTGTTGGCCTACAGCAGCGTGAGCATTGCCCCAGTCATGTCCAGCAGTGGTGGTGGGGATCAGCATGCAGTGGCCTAAGCATTCACCTCACCCAGGTCCCCAGCTGCAGTGGGGGCCTACAGCACCTACCCACTGGGCACATGGGAGAACCTGGCCTCCCCATTGCCTCCCTAGCCTGGCAGGGGTGGTGGGGAGGCAGCAGCAATGGATCTGACCCCCAGTTAGATGCAGTGCTTTGGGGCTGGTTTCTCAAAATCGTGCCAGCCACAGCACCCAGGGTTCGTAAACCAGAAGGACTTCACTGTGCCTTCTCTCCAGAGAAGTCTCCAGTCACCTCCCTATGTCAGTCTGGTGGCCTGTGGCAGTGGAGTGTCCCTCCTGTGGCTTGGATAGCAACGTCCATGGAGGAAGTGTGGAGCCCTGGGATTCTCTTTTCTGTCCCTTCCCCATGTGCAGGCATCTTCTTCATTTACCTCTGATCCTGCTGAGCAGGTCACCCCACTTCCCTCTCCCCCACTTTGGGAGCCTCCCATTGCCTCTCTGTTGATTCTCAATGCTGTCTATTAGACAATCAATCTGAAGGTAATATCCACTTGCCACTTTCTGTCCTCTCTGTGAGAGCAGCTTGTTCAAGCTGCTTCTAGTCTGCCATCTTGGCCCCCCTCCCCCATGACTTCTTTAAACCTCTTCATTTCTCTTTACTTCTGTCACCACCACTAGCATTTTCCATAGATATGAAGATTATGAGTTCATGGGAGTTATTACCTAAATGAAGAACAATAGAAAATGATATAGCACCACCCTGTAGTGTGTGTAATTTAAATTCATTTCTCAGCAAAATTATCAGTTGCTATACATCATGATCTCTCAAGGCCACTTAGAAATGTTTTGATTATCAGAAATCCAGGGAGCTTTGTGGTGTTAAAAATACTTTTATTTGATCTTCATGAAAACTCAATATAGAAGCCCTGTAGTTAATTAACTTGTGAAAAAAGATGTTTAGCATATATGTTGCTAGCCTCTACTGGTTTTCTCTTCCTAGCCTCTTAATCTTGCTAGGTTTGTAGTTTAGTTTGGGAAACCAAGGTAAGTGGATTCTAGAATCTGGAGGTTGGTAACTGCTGCTTGAAAGAAGAATAAATATCTCTTACAAGTTCAGCTCTTTTTCCTCCTTACCTACAATTTACCACTGTTTGAAGTCTGCTGTGTAATCAACACTGTACTCGTACATGACTGTGAAATTGAACCCCATAGATTACGAATATTACAGCTTGCACCAGGTGGGACATAGAGCTGCCCATTAAGGCTTAGACTCCAGGAGAGCAAGTTAAGGAAATGTCATCTTTCAGTTAGCTTAAATTTCAGACAACCTTTATTGCAGGTCCTGGTCTGAAGAAATCAGCTCTTTGGGTTTTTTCCAGCTTTATTGAGGTATAATGGATAAATATACAAATTGTATGTATTCAGGGTATACACTGTGATGACTTGATATACAGATACATTGTGAAATGATTACTACCATCAAATTAACACAACCATCACCACAATTACTATTTATGTATATGAGTGTGTTGGGGGGTCAGGTGAAGCCACTTAAAATCTACTCTTTGCAAATTTCAAGTCTACAATGTAGTATTATTAAGTATAATCACAGTTTTGTACATTAGAGCCCCAGAACTTATTCATCTTATAACTGAAAGTTTATACTCTTTTGACCAAAATCTCCCCGTTTCCCCCACCCCTCAGCTTCTAGCAACTGCCTTCTCTCTGTGAAGGAGTCAGTTTTAATCCAGTGATTTTTGAAAGAAGAACCACACAAGTTTGGCAGGCTCAAGGTATCTGCAAATTCCCTGAAACGCATTGAAATACTTGGGAAAGGGAAGCTGAGTCTATCAATTATTCCTCATTGAAATTAGTAAGTCTAGCCACTTTTTATTTTTTAACATTTCTAACGTCTTTATTACTATCCCCGATTAATTTTCAGTTTTTCCTCAAACCCGGCTTTTAATAACATCAAATATGATATAAGGCACCTGCTATTGATGGAGCTTCCTTTTGTTACGACTGTTACACAAATGCTCAAAATGAAGACATAGCAAAGCTCCAAATACACATCTCCCCAGCATGCAAGTAGATTCCACTGTGTGTTCAGAAGAGCAGAAGAGCGCCAGCGCATTGAGCTCCCCTCTGAGACCTGACCAGACACATTCCCTGGCCCAGCCTTTGTTCTGAGAGTTAATTTTGAGGCATCTCTTTCTCTTTTAGTTGTTCTCTCTAAAACAACTCTGTCAGAGTAATCAAATTTTCATTTAATTCCTAATTCCATCTCGGTCTGATTTTCTGTTTCTTGCAGAAGATGAAAAAGGCAAATAAACCCTTCCTCTTCCTTCCTATATCTCTTATCAGAGATGGTGAGAAGCCGCAGTGCTGCTATCCCTTGTGCTTTTGTGACACTGGCATCTTTGTCACTTGGTTGTGTACAACATTTATTGCTGACAATGTCACTGGACTGATGAACTCACGCCTAATGGACTCTACAGCATTTATTCTATATAGTGAGAGGCAAAGTTAGGAAAAAGAAGAAAATAAATGAATTGAAAAGATTGGTAAAAATACAATTGCTGTAAGAAAGGGGGAAAATAATTTTTAAGAAGCTAGTACCAAAATTGGGGGCAAAAGTTTTAAAAGGAGCTCTAAACTCTTTGGGATTTGCTTGTTTACTTGTTTTTAATATGTTTGCTGATGATGGAACAGACTCTTCACTGAATCCCTTTGTCACAGAAGCACCAAGTTGTCCAAATCTATCTGCTTCTTCCTCAATTTAGAACTTAGACTGGGATGGGCGTTTGCAGGAAGGAGGGGAGTAACTCAGAAGAAATGGCAGCCCTGAGATTCTTTGAGAAAGACTCCTGGGGATGGCATGGGGAGAAACGAGGACTTTTTTTTTTTAAGGCTAACAGAGCAAATAGTTTTTATGATGTCCTAAGCTAGAAGCATAGCTTTGGAGAGAACTCAGAAACTAAGGATCACAAGTCACTACTTCTTGGCACAAATTCGTAACAACTCAACTGTCATCTGCACCTTATCAGGAAATGTGTAATGTGTACATGCTAGATCCCTTCCCCTTTCCTATCAAATGCTTTGAAGCTACTATCACATTGCCCCTGACATTTTTATCATATATAATGAGCAGTTATGGGCTATGGGCACTGTTTTATAGATGTAAGACTACAAAAGCTTCCAATCTTAGTGTAGGAGACCAAAATGTACCACCCCAAAATATGCCTCTTTGTCATAAGGGTTATTTTGAGCTGAAGGTAATTAAGAAGAAGCAGATATAAAACCTACCCCTACTTGCCTAAAGGTAGGATATAAATTTACAAAGGTGTCCCTCCTCCCCTCTCTACTAGGAAAGACAAAGTTTGACCAACAAAGACAACTATAGGCTGGGCTCACGTCTGTAATCCTAGTGCTCTGGGAGGCTGAGGCAGGAGGATCACTTGAAACCAGGAGTTTGAGACCTCATCTCTACAAAAAATAGAAAACTTAGCCAGGCATGGTGGTGTAGTCCCAGCTACTTGGGAGACTGAGATGGGAGGATCTCTTGAGCCCAGGAGTTTGAGGTTGCAGTGAGCTAAGATGATGCCACTGCACTCTAGCCCAGGCAACAGAGAAAGACCCTGTCTCAAAAAAAGAAAAAAAAACTACACTAAAAAAAAAAAAAAAAAGTCATCTGTAGACCCCTGTCAACCTGGAGACAACGCTAGAGGACTCTACATAACAAACTCTCATTTATTTGCCTTCCCACAGTTTGCCATCTTTTCTTTTGTCACCTCTCTAAAAACGTGTTGTTTTTTGTTGAAGATGCTATAGATGCCTGAGTTCCAAGCTACTTCTTTGAGAATTACTCATTCCCTGGGCATCTCCCATGTATATATGAAATATACATGTTAATAAACTTCATTTTGTTTTTTTCTTGTCAATCTGTCTTGTGGGAGCTATAGGGGCTCCCACAAATGAACTTAAGATGGGTAAAAGGATAAATTATTTTTCCTCCCATATATAAGCTTACATTCAGTTCCTTATTTTTTTATTAAATTATCTTTAAAATTACAAAAGTAATATATGCTCACTATAACACATCAAACAATATGCAGATATATAAAGAAAAAAAAGATATAGAAAGAAAAAGGTAATCTCCCCCAGCCCCCACGCCACATAGTGAACGTTGGCAGACTAGTGTGCATCTTTCCACGCTTCCGCTCATTTGTTCTTCAGTAAATATTTGTTGAACTCCTGCAATGGTCCAGGCATTGTTCTAGGCATTTAGGATAGATCAGTAAACAAAACAGTGACTTTTTTTTCCTTGTGGAACTTAACATTCTAACAGGGGAAACAGAGGCCATTAAAATATAATTTTTTTAAAGGTAGAATGAGGTTTCTCAGGCAAATATAAAATGAACACATGTCAAAGATTCTGTTTAACTCCTTTATTAATGAAGGAATCAGTAAGATGTTAAAAATAGTCCAAATAGCAGTGGAGGAGGTACGTGTATATGTAGGCAATTTGATAAAGACACGTCAGGGTCTAGGATTGGATTACCGGATTATGACTTTCAGGGCAATAAATTGTAACTATTAAGGCTATTTCTTGTGCCAAACTTATTTGCATCTCTAGTAGGTGAAAATCAAAAAGTCAACCTCTGCCCCTATAAAGGTAGTAAGGAGAAGTAGTAAAATAATCTAATCAATAGAAATTTAATCCAGAACTGCATGGAAAGAAAGCCATAGTAATCTCTTTTGCCTATATCAAAGTATCAGATAATTTTTTCTCTCAAAAACAAAAAAAAACCATAATAGATCAGCAGATTACCATATTTTATCAAATATATGATGCCATCACATTTAAGGAGCATCAATACATATGGTACCACTAAAAAGATCATTGACAATTAAATTATGATATGCCATTTATGATAAAATGCATTTGACTTTCAGGATGTTAAAATGTGAAAAACTATAGTTTTTACAATCTACAAAATACAATATATGGCTGTTAGAAGGTGGTAAGTGCTATGGGAAAAAAAGTAAACAGGATAAGGGGCATCAGGAAGGTAGCAGGAAGAAGGGTAAAGGTTATAATATTAAATAGGGTGGGTCGGGGCAGACTGCATTGAGATGAGATTTGAGCAAAAAACAGAAGGAAGTGAGAGACTTAGCCAAATGGCTGTCTAGGAAAGAGAAGGATAGGCAGAAGGAAGAGCTAGAGCAAAGGTCCTAAGGCAAGAGCTTGCCTGGCATACTGCAGGGACACTGGGGAGGCCAGTGTGAGTGGACTGGGGAGAGAGGGGGGAGGACTGCACATGAGGTCAAAGGAGGGGGCGCTAGACTGTGGGGGTAGTTCTGCTCTAACCTTCCTGCAAGGAAGGGGCCTGCAGATCACCTGGGGGTCTTGTGAAAGTGTAGGTCTGACTCTGAAAAATCTACTGTGAGGCCTCACCTTTTGCATTTTATTTTCAAGTTTGAAAATGAATTTATTATAGTAACAGTGCCACGACTACAAGTCACTCCATATTTCCTAAAGGCCATGATAACTCCAGAAGCCCTGTGGAGGAATCTAAGCAGTAGTAAAGGCCTCCAGTGATTTCTAGACAGTGACTTTCAGGAGACCACGTATCTTCAGTGTCTTCGCAAACATGTATCTGGGCACTCAAACACCAAGTCTGCTCAAATAAGCTTCCCAAGCAGCCTCTGTACATCTCAGCTACTTCCAGACAATTTGCTGCTGAGATCATACCCTGGCCTACACAGAAGATATCAGAACTTTGTTTGCCAATAACTTCTTGCGGGCTGTTGTACTGTTGCCCAAGATTATCCCCTCCTGCTTCTAACTGAACTCCTGGAGGCAAGTGAAGAAATTCTGGTTTCATGCTTACTCGGGAGCTAGAAATAAAACCAACCACAAAATTCAGAGTGCTCCTCAGACACTCTAACCAAGGCTCTAGTGTTGTTCCCAGTGGCCAGGGAGCCAGCAGAGCTTATTTCCACAATGAGCAGGCACCCCCGATGCAAAGGCAGGCCCACTTCCTATAGGCCTTTCACAACTTCTGAGCCTAGCACTATGTGAGCATTTGCTAGATCTGCCCAGAAAGCTATTTTAAGGACACCACCTTCATGCTGCTTTTTTACTGTGTTTCCTATACTTGCAAATTTCCAGTCTTCAAATATTAAGAACTCATGGTGTTTTGCCAGAGTTCTCAACTCTATCATCATATCTGGAGTAAAATCATTCAAAATATCTACATGAGTCTTGAGCACGCAGATGCTGGGTCCTAAAGCGTCTGCTACCTGCAACAGCTCCCTGCCCTCTGAAACATCAGCCAACAGACACAAATTGATCTTCTTTCGCATAAGCCTGAGAAGCTCTGATGCAACTGGGTGGATCCTGGGCAGCTCTGCATGAACAGCAAAGCTGAGTTCTTTGGGTGCTTTCTTTTCAGAAAGCAGAGTATCTAGAATGTTCTGGGCACTGTTACGTGGGAGGGAGGAAGGAAGAAATGAAAGGAGGAAGGAAGGAATGAAGGAAAGAAGGAAGAAAGCCCTGTTTTCGGGGGAGCTGACATTCTAGCTGAACAAACAAATATGTACACTGGTGTTAAGTGTTAAGAAGAAAAATAAGACAAAGTCAAAAGACAGGAATAGACAGGAAAGGTGCTATTTTGCATAGTGTTTTCAGGGAGGCTGTCTCTGATAAATTATGTTCATGTAGAATTTTCAAAAAATAATCATGACTCGTGCAAATATGAAAATCACATTATTTAATGAGGAATCTAAAAAGACACTAAGGCTGGTTCAAAGAGTATGTGAGTAGCTACATATTTATAGGCAATTTAATAAGGAAACATTAGTGTAAGTTTACTGAATTAGATACAAAAAATGAGTAATGCCCTCTAGTGCAATAAGAATAAACTTTGGTGTTATCTTTTCCACCGGACAATTATTTGCATCTCTATTGGACAAAAACGACATGTTAACCTGTGGCTTCAATAAGTCGAATCTTTAATTAAGAGTCTGAACAGTGATGTTTGTTCAGAGACTTGAGTGACATCAAGAGCAAATGCGTGAGTAGATGAGAACCGGGGAGGGGAAGCACTGAGCGTGTCAAACCCCCTCCCATCTCTGTCCTGCTCATTCAGCAGTAACATACTCTTTTCTCACTGGTATTTGGGGGAGTGGGTTTCCCTTGGAGAAATGAAAGCAAGTGCAGGGTCCTGACCACCAGGCTGGAGAAATGATGATAGAGGATACCCTGAGCTCAGCATGTCTGGACGTTAGATTAGGGAGCAAGGACGGGGTGGGAAGACCAGCAAGAACTCAGAGGTGAGGATACTGGGCAGAGGGTGGGCCAGGTAAGTAGCTGTGTTGACTGTAGAAGATTTCACGTACTGGTTGAACAGACTCATCTCTACTCGTCCTGTAAAAGGAAGAAAAACATACTTATGAGCTCCCCAGGGACAGTGTGAAATGCAAGAGAATCCCTCTCCTCCATCTTCAACTCTACAGCGTCGCATGTTTGTTTGTGTCTCATGGTGCTTAGGTGGCTGCTCCTGTCTCACCACGTTCATTTCCTTTATCAGGAAGGCAAAAGCTTTTCCTACTGCACTGCCCAGTCTCCCCACAACCCCTCCACAACTTCTGCTATGTCTTACTTGCCAGAACTTGTGACCACCCCAGTTACAAAGGAGGCTCAGAAAGTGATCATTTCGATTTCTTACACTCTATAGTGAAGGTGAACAAGGGAGAAAGGGGAGGACAGTGGGAACGGATGTTGGAGCTGGCAAACCTATACTATTTGTGTTGTATTTTTTTTTTTCTAATTTGGTCTTGAGGTCTCTCTGTGGGAGTGGCTATAAACTCTAGCTCTGCTCTGACGGGGCTCTAGAGAATTTGGTTGGGGATGTTCATAATGTGCCTTTCACAGGATACTTTTTAATCCTGGCAGATGGCCTAATGCCAAAGTGTCTGACCCGTGACGAAGTGTCTCTCTCACAGGAAACTTATTTATACTGGCATACGCCCCTGTGGCTCTTGTCTGACCTCCTGCATCCAGTTCATTCCTACCAAGATAGCTACTTTCTAGGAGAGCCCTGACCAGGAAAGAAGTTAGGTTCAGGTGTATTGGTCAGGTGAGACACAGAAGAGGCAACTCAACAAAACACATGAAATAAAAGAGGCAGTTTTATTACTTATAGATCTGAAAGAAGAGGGCAGCATGCCTTGCAGGGCCAATGGGAAGAGGGAAGCCATCTGGGACATGCATGCCCAACCCGTGGGTGAGGAGAAAGAGAGAGAGAGGGACTTGTGGGCCAAAGCCTTTATTGGGGTACAGGGGATTGTCCAATCAGGTTTCCCTTGGTGGGTTTAAAGTGAGCAGGCACGAGTTCCCTAGAGGTACACTGTGACTGAGGGGTGGTCACTGCGGCATATCTGCACAGTCTGTGTGTGGTGTAGGGGTCTGTGGGGCGAGTCACGTAGGCTGTATCTGGCCGTCCCATGGGAGGTGTCACCAGGAGGCAGTTGTATAAAGTGGATATCTATCTGAGTTGACCACCTTGAGGAACTGGAAGGAGGCAGAGAACTGGAAACTGTCAAGGGTGACTGAGCTTGGTTCTGGTATGAGAAAGTTAGAACTATACTCAAAATGGGTGCTGAGGCAAGATAAACTATAAAAACTCACTACAATTTGCCATTAGTGTGAACAAATGCTGGTTTATTTTTGTGGGGAATGGGAGAAAGTTAGGGTGCTCATGTCTAATGGTGCTTGTTTTCTTTGCAAAAAAAAATAGGAAAATGTCATTAGCTGAAAGTTATGAAAGGTAATGGGGTCAGAGGTTAAATGATTACATACTGGGAAACACTGCTGATAAGGACAACTAGAGAGAGCCCCTGGCTAGGTGGAGAGAGCCCTGCTGAGGGTAGAGACATGGGTCTGCAGTGGTGCCAAGGGGGGTGGTGTGACTTTCTTCACTAATTAGAAAGGGCAGATGACGGCTTGATGTAGGGTTGAGATTTTGCACCCCTGGGCAAGGGTGCAAGAGTGAGAGGAATGAGCCCTGATGACAGAAGCCATGCCCCCCTGGTGTCCAGGCTGGTCACAGAACAGCAAGAACAGTGTTTGATGTTTATTGAATGTTTAACATGTGGTAGCCCTTTACATGCTTTGTCTTATCCAACCCTTCCAAAACCCCAGGAGCGGGGTGCAACTTTAAGCCCCATTTTGCAGCTGAGAACATGGAAGGTGAACAACGTGAATTTGCCCAAGGATACTCCAGATATCAAGTAGCAAAAGTGGGCTGATGTTTCCCCAGTCTCGGAAGCAGAGGCTGGCAAATAGTGGGCACTTATAAAGTATCTGCTGACTAAATAAATGAACAAGGAGTGAAGGTCAGAGAAGCCTCAGAAGAATCAGGGAAGTACAGTCATTTTGCTCATATCCAGCTTCCCACAAGTCGCTTAAAACTTCTATGTTGGTGGTGGGGCAGGGCACATGAAGCTAGTCATACATTCCCAATCACTTTTTAAAAAGCCATTATTTGGGCTCCTCAAAGAAACCCACTTTTCTGCAGTGATTACGTCTACGTTTTTCTTCTTTTCTGAGTGGACAGCACAGTGCCTGACACAGAAAAGGTGTGTGTTAAATATCTGTGAAATAAACATAGTCTGTAACATGAGGTTGTAAGTTCTATGACATTGGCATAGTGTTTACATACAGTTTACAAAGCAGACCAGTATTCCTTATGACAACAACATGGATGTTATGATGTCTATGGCTGACTTTAAGTTACTTCTGCATAGACAGTGTAATATTCTGTGTGGTTTAATTGACTGAAGCTATGCCCTAGGGGAAGTTCAAATTCTAGTTATCAGGAATCCACCCTCCAGGGTAGTCAGCTAGTAGCACACTAGAAGGGTCACGTTTCAGAGATGGAGCCACAAATGCTTTAGCTACCTTGATCTCTGATGACACCAGATGTTTTGGTAATTATCATGGTGGGTGTCAGAAATGGGTTTTTACTGACAAAATATCAGCTTATTAATTATCATGATGAATATTAGATAAGGGCTCTCAAAAGAATTCAAGATAGGTAAGTTTACTAAAATATTTTAAAGCATGCTTTCCCCTCTTGAATAAACTGGGTCTAAAAATTCAAGGAGTCCTCAGCCTCTGGAGATGCCATCTGAGGCTTCATCCCTAATGGTCCTGGCTTTAGTAGTGGTCAGGAGGATTTCTGGTTTCCAAATGCTGACACTGACTATGATGGTAAAAGAATCCACACTGTACTTTTATTTTTCAACTTTCTAATGCAAGTCTAGGTCAGACTGCCTAGAACTGCACTCTTCAATACAGTAGTCCCCAGACAGATGTGACTAAGGAGATTAAAATGTGGCTAGTCCAAGTTGTAAAAGATACATATCAGATTTTGAAGACATTGCAAAAAACTATATGTAAAATATCTCGTTAATTAAGCTGGCTGGTGTGTGCCTGTACTCCTCAGCTACTTGGAAGGCTGAAGCAGGAGGACTGCTTGAGCCCAGGAATTGAAGGCCAGCCTATACAACATAGCAAGACTCCGATTCAAAAAAAATATATATATATATAAATTAACTTCACCTCATTTTTTTTTTACTGTTTTTAATGGGGTTAATAGAAATTTGAAATTACATATATGGCTCAAATGCTATTTCTACAGGACAGCACTGACCTAGAATGGAGAGCCCAGATTTCATCAACATTATAGGATGGAATAAATTAACTGTGCTTGTCTTTTAATATTTGTTTAATACATTTCTGAATAAGGGGCAAAATTTGACCTGATAATTGTTTTCATTTAACCTGGTGAAGAAATCATGGGGTCCTTATCCATCTTAAACCTTTGTGGTTACTGTTTAGGCCAGAAACAATCTAAAAGTTGTACATAACCAAATGATTTAGATTAGCCGTGAGGCCGTAGAAGCATTAAGTAGTAGTGATGATGACTACTACTATAAATCATGAAGATGATAACAACAAAAATACTGTAGACTATTTACTTTGTGCCATGTAGCTTTAAAATCATTACGTATATTCCCTTTATTCTCACAACACCCTATTAAGTAAGTACCATTAACATGATAAATAAGTACTACATTTTAAAAAAAAAAGATAAATAGGTAATACAGTAGTCTCCTCTTATCCTTGAGGCATAAGTTTCAAGACCCCCAGCCCAATGGATGCCTGAAACCGAGGATAACCTTCTCCAGACACATCACAAGGAGGATCATCTGTTCTGGATGGTCCTGGGCCATCAAGCCATATGGACGGTTCGACATCAGGAGCAGAGGCTGTGGATGGTTGGGGATTCTAAATAGTTGATGGTTTCTTTGCCCAAACCTTTTGGAAAAACATTGTAATCGAAGTTTTCTCTTTCTTTTTAACTCATCCAAATGTTGCTGCGGGGGTTGTAACCCTTTGGCGATCATACAGGTGACTTTAATGCTGCGTTCCATCCGAGGATCATATTCCATAATTTTGTCCTTTAATGTCTGTGCAATTTGAAACACTTTGGCAAATTTCTGTAATGTCCACATTGCTGATTCTGCTTCAGTTTTTTTCTTCTTCCTCTTCCTTTATAGATGACTCCACAAGTTCTTCCAATTCCTCATTTGGTAACACTTCTCCACAGCTTTGCATGTGTTCTTCCACCTCTTCACCAAGCATATCGGCAAATCCTTCTCTACCAACTTGTCTTGCTGTGTGAATGATTTTCCTAACTTCACCATCAATTCCCGTGACTTTGTTTTTAATCAACATTTTCAACTCTGCCAGACATATAGCATCAGCTTCTTCATCAGCAGATGTGGCCTCTCCAGTAGTTTTTATACTTTTCAGTCCCAACCTATTCCTGAATCTGTGTAACCATCCCTTACTTGCAGTAAATGGCTTGGTGTGACTCATTTTAGGAGATCCCTGATGAAGTCTTCATATAGGCTCAATGCTTTCTGGCGCAATGTTGCCAGCAATTGAAACAGGTTTTGCGTTCATGTCTTCCATCCACAAATTTAAGGCCTTTTCCATTTTAACTAGTCACTTATCACCCACTGTGGCTGTAACTTTTGCAGTTTGAGCTGCAACAGCAAAACTAGGACGAATTTCTTTTTCCTTCTTCACAATTTCACGGACAGAAGATTCATTCTTACCATAGATCTTAGCAACCTCAGCATACGACTTTTTTTCTTTCCTTATTAAGTCCAGAACCTTCACCTTTTCACTTAAAGGAAGCACTTCACGGCTCCTTTTTGGCATATCCAAATTGTCAGAACCACTACTACTGCCCTTTAGGGCCATTATTAATTAAAATAAGGGTTACTTGAACACAAGCACTTCAATGCCAGCAGACAATCTAACGGAGGCTACTGAATGACTAAGGGGCGGGGAGCACAGACAGCGCAGGTACGCTGGACAAAAGGATAATTGATTCACATCCCGTGAGGGACAGACAGCGTCAGATTTCATCACAGCTATTCAGAATGGCGCACAATTTAAAACTTATGAATTGTGTATTTCTGTAATTTCCCATTTTATATTTTTGGACCAAGGTTGATCTGGAGTAACTGAAACAGCAGAAAGCTAAACCGTAGATGAGGGGGAACTATTGTATTAATATTCCCAATTTTACTTCTTGCTGAGGTAAGTGCGAGTTGGGGGCTTTCCGTCTCTCCGGTCTAAGGCTGGGAATCCCCACGCCCTCCGCCACTTCTGCCAGTTTAAGCCGTCAATGCGCACGACTCCGGCCCACGTAGCCCAGCCAATCAGGGCTGCAGGGGTGAGTGATGTCACTCTTCCTAATTTCCGTGCTCCTTTTCTCAGCACTGCGCCTTTACTGTTTGTAAGAAGTGGCTGGTAACCATTTTGGATTCGGGCGGAAATGAAATTAAAACTGCGCAGTTAAAAGTCTAAAAATTAAAGTCAAGACAAACGCGCGCTCAACCTGAACGTCGAGAGAAGAGCCACTTTCGCAAGCCAACTAGGCTGCTGGGGGCAGGGACTGAAACGCGCCGTCGTCACCGGCGCCCACACTCAAGATGGCGCCTTCCTGAGAGTCCCTGTGCGGCCGCTCTAGCTCGGTTCCGGGTTCTTTCGCTTCAGTACTGGCGTCGGAGGGGCGAAGGCTGGCATTCTGTCCCGTTTCCGGACCATCTCTATGGTGTGGGAGGGACCCGACCCCCAGAAGATTGTGGGTGTAGTGGCCACAGCCTCAAGCGGCAGGCGAGGGTGGTTGGTGTCAACAGGGGGCGAAAAGGGGACCGGAGCCAAGTCCCTCGGCTTCCTCCCCCGCCGCCCTCCCGCAGGTAACAGGAGCCCCGTGCTGGGTCCGCCGCCCCGCGAGACTGGGCCGTGGAGGAGGCGCCCGGGGCCGGGGCGGTGGAGGGGGGCTCGGTGGGCGCGCGCCCCGCTCGCGGGTCTGCGCTTTCGGGCCCGCGCGGGAGCGAGCTCGGCGCGGCGCCGGCTGCCGGTTGAGTTGTGCGTTCCGCTGCCGAGCAGCCTCCCGTTGCTTGCTGTGGGACGCCCTTCTAATCTGGGCTTCGCGGCCAGCCCCGCACGGTGAGGCGCCGGCGGCCGCAGCTCTGCGAGGAAGCCGCCTAGTCGGTCCTCGCGGGGGAGGTGTGGAAGGTGCGGGGCCAGCGAAGCGACAGCGTCGCCCCGGCCCCTCAGCGACCCCGCAGCGTCGCTGTGAACTGGGCGAGTGTGCGGGGCGGGGCGGGTCAGCTCCCGGGGTGGGGGTCGGGGGCGGTATTGGCCGAGCCCTGGGCGCCCGGGGTCGCGCCCGCCTTTAGGAAGGCGGCTTCGTTCTTGATCCAACACCGGTGCCGGGTCCCCTGAGGCCCAGCTGGCTCCTGTCTTTGCGTAGTCCTTTCTGTTTAGAATAAAGATGAAACATTTCTCAGAAGGTCATATTTAGGGAACCATGTGAAATACCTGGAGTCGAGTCCTGAAATTTGCGATTGCTGTTACTGCTGTTTTTAGGAACCCGTGTCTTTAAAGTATATCTCTTCGCTGAAATCGTGCTTAGTTCTTTTGGTCCATAAAGACTTCATCATGTATTGTTTGTCAGCTAGCAATGCTGGACTGAGTTCAGCACAGGGAATATACACCTGCAGCAGATGAAAGCAAAGGGTCAGAGTAATGTTATCATTACATACCAAAATATCAGTCAATACAGTGTATCCTTAAAACTCAACAGTGTAAGCCATTATCTTTGGAACTTCAAGCCAAGGGAGGTAGGACCAGGATAATCTCGATTCATTGCTGGGAAAAAAACTGAAAGAAATATTTCCCCAGAGGACACAGGTTTGTTAGTAGAGTGTATGAGTTGCCCTGTGACCTAGACAAGGGTTTTCTTAATCCACAAGAAGTCCAGAAAGTTCATGTGCTGCCCACGTAAACAAAAGGGTAGAGAAAGATAGGTAAACAAATTTTAAAGGGAAGGCTATGATGAATATTCAAGTCAGAGACTGCTAACTGAATGTTTTATTATAGAAAGGAGATGATAGATTCTGTACAATACCTATGCTGTGGTAGAATATCCCCTTCTACCTTCTTGTAACTTTTTCATTTCAAAGCTATCAAGCAAGATTTTGTGTTTTCCCCCTCCTCAAAACAAGAAAGAGCATTTGGGAAGTCCAAGTGTTAGTGTTTATCTGTCTTACATTTCAGTGAGTCCATTGTTTAGCTGAATTATCATTTTTAAAGCACTGTTTGTATTAATATTTATGCCTCTTCAGATACAGTTGTGTGAAGTAAAGCATTAAGAATTACTGGTTTAAGACATTCTCAAATTGCAGTCATGTGCACAGCTTTTCATTTTCCCCTAATAAAGTTTGCACCGGACATAGAATATAATTCTGCTACTCTGTCAGTGTCACACTGATGGTATCATAGACTTCTGTCAACATTAACCACGCTTTCAAAACACGAAAATGGTATCCATTCTCTCAAGAAACCGAGTCATCCCTTTTTAATTTTTAAGTGGTATTTCTTAGGGTCTTAGAAATAAAATACATGGCTAAGAAAAATGGCCAGTTTTAACCTCTTCCTAACACTTTTATAACTCTATAATTATTAATTATTTTGTAGTGGAATTCATAATATTAAATCAGAGGTTAATAGATATTGTAAGGCTCAATATTCCCACAAGGAAGTACTTTGCTTCCTGGAAATAACTAAGCAAATTAAACGTCCATTGCTCTTACCTCTGCTGACACCATTCATCTCACCAGGGCTCTGCCCCTGGCTCCTGGTGACCATCTTATCTCCCCTGGGGACTAGTGTTAAAACTAAACAGCATGATTTTCTTCCAAAAAGACATTCATTTCCTTATAGTTCCTTATTATCAGTTTTTCCCTTATTGCCTGTTGAATTTGAAAAGCTGTTTTGTGGCTAAAGAGAGAAGGAGGTCAGACTAGCTTCAGGTAGGCACTTTTCAGAGAATACTTCTCTAACTCATTCCTCTAGTCTAACTGGTTTTTCAGGCAGGAGTTAAAGACAAGTAGAGTTTTCTGCTTATGAATTGGCTGTTGGTTTCAAAGAACATAGACCCACTCCAGCTACCTCAGGGAAAGGGGGCTGATTGAAAGGGTGTCAGAGAGACAGTGAGGGGAATGAAGGGCCTCTTGTACCCTTCAGATGGAGGGTAGTAATGTGCTCCTATAAATATGACTAAGCTGCTCTCCCAGTGTTTCTTTTTTCTTATCCTCCTACCAACTGACTTTCTCTGTGCTTGCCAAGTGTCTGATTTCATATGCTTGGGTTTGCCATAGCCCTAACTCTACCTCATGGCGTCCTTCTACCTTCAGCTATGTTACTAATAGACAAAAATCTCTCTTCTTAGTTCACGTTCTTGGGGCAGACAGGGATCTGGTCAGTTTATCTCTTCATTCAGGCCATGGGTCCTAGAGATGGCTAATCTGAATTAACTGCCCTTTGGCCCAGGGTAGGTACCTGGCCCATTAACTATGCCCAAGAAGAGAGGGACAAGATCCAAGTGCTAGGTATGATCCTCATCCCACTCAGCAGGAGGTTGTCACAAGGCTGCACAGGGACCACAACATCTCCAGAATAGGAGGATTAACATAGTTGCTTTTCTTCATGATCCTACATAAACTGTTTTTATTTGTAGTCCCACTAGAAAGGTGAATGTTATGTATAGTTGAGATACTTGGTGTTTTTTAGTTTTTTACTTCTCTATCATTTAGAAAGATAAATTGCTAGGTAGGTAGGAACTCAGTGGATTTATTGCAAAGCAGACTTAGTTCTTACCTTCAGAAACATTCTTGGATTTTGAAAAATTGCAATTTTAGATAGCCTTAGCCCTTGTGCATATTGTGTTTCTTATATAATGATATATGTGGCTCTGTAGGCACTTTAAATTTTGTTTTAGGCATGTGTTTTGAGCAGCATTACATACTCTGATAATGTATAATAGAAAGTGTTGTAGTGAACTTCATCAAAGTGGGAACAAAGTTCAAGTAGAGGGTCTATGTGTTACAATCATTGGGTTTATGTTTGTCCAAAAAATGCAGATTTTAAACTGAAATTTTTAAAGGCTGTGTTATTTAGAACTAGCAGTTTGCTTACCACATTGCCAGAGTCAGTAAGAACTCTTTTTATTTTCTAATTTTTATATTACGGTAAAGCCAGAACTGAAAACTGACTGCCGCAAATTTTTCAGACATGTGTTCTTTGGTCTATATAGGTTTTAAAAAAGTTTGAGCCAACATTGAAAAATGTGGAAATTTTCACATAACTATTCAGGCTCTTGGTTTCTCATGATAAATGGCATAATCTGACAGCCTTGAAACTGCAGTCCTGGTGGGAATTTTGTGATGGCTGCTGCCTTCAGAGTGTAAGCCCTCTTACAGTAGGTGCCTGTGCACATACGGTAGGCCCTTTGCTGCTCTACCTACCAATATTGCTGGACTGCTGTGCCTTACTTGTGACTGTGTGAATTTGTATCCTTGTTGCGTTCATATTATAGATTTGGAATGTGCAGGTGTGTGTGTGTGTACATGTGTATAAAATTACCTGTAATCTAACCCCCACATAGCAAACCTCTGTTAATACTTTAGCATATTTTTTTCAAGTTTCTGTGTGTGTATGTATGCATGTATGTATATATTTCTTTTTAAAACTTTATTGAGGTATATTTGATATAGAATAAGCTGAACATAAAATGTACAGTTTTATAAATTTTGACATTTATAATCACCCACTACTGTCATAATGAAGATAATGAATATATTCATTCCCCCAAAGTTTCCTCCTACCCCTTGGTAATCCTTTCCTTTCCCCTGGCCCCTCTACTGTGCCCACTCCCCAGGCAACCACTGAACTATTTTCTGTCATAGAGTGGTTTGCATTTTCTAGAATTTTCGGTATATGTGAGTTTTGTTTTTTAGCATTTGAGATTATACAGTTTTGCAGTTTCACCTTTTTATTTGGCATAACTTTGAAGAGTAGTGAGATTGTACTTTCTCTTATGTTTATTGTCATTGGTATTTCTTCAATGAGTGGTCTCTTTTCTTTGTCATTATTGTACTGGTGTTTTAGTGTTTTACTTGGTTTGTATGAGTTCTCCATTTGTTAATAAGTTAACAAAACTTTTCATCTCTATGTTGATTTTCTTTTAAAAATATTATTCATGGGTAACAAGCATTGTAGAAACAAATTAATAGCATCAATAGAAAATTAGAACAAAGGAGCCAGATTTCAGAAATGAAATGAGTCAATTCCTATCAGAACTAAAAACTACACTCATAATGGCAACGCTTATATGGGTGATTGGGGGAAACCTGCTGGAAGAAGTCATGCTTAAGGGGAAAGGACAACACTGTTTAATTCATGGAAATCTCTTGCTCATGTTGTAGATAGAGATTTAATGTTTGAAATTGTTTTCTGTTTTCTTTCAGATCTGCTTGGCTTTGAGGAATAGCTGCAGTACTGCTCCACCGCATAAGGGATGGGATCAGAGAACAGTGCTTTAAAGAGTTATACCCTGAAAGAACCACCATTTACCTTACCCTCTGGACTTGCTGTTTATCCTGCTGTACTGCAGGATGGCAAATTTGCTTCGGTTTTTGTGTATAAGAGAGAAAATGAAGACAAGGTTAATAAAGCTGCCAAGGTACCATAATAGGTGACGACTTAATAGTTAGTACTTTTTACTATCTTGTTTTCTACTTAAAAAAATGAAATTAGTAAAGGTCAAAGAAGGTAAGGTCATGAGTAATAGTATTTTATTATTCATGTCATTTAAAAGCATAGCTGTTCTTACTTCATGGGCATATCTCCAACTTCATGACATGGTTAGGTATCATAGCTATAGCTAAAAAGCTTCATAAAACTTGATCTGATGACTTTTATCATTATGGTTTTTTTTTAGTGAAAAAGACAATTTTACATGGCTAATATAAGATAAAAGGAGTTAATCTAGCTTAGCAAAAATGCTAGTAGTATAATGTTAGTATTGACAACATTTTAATTAGTTGATCTTGGGCTTGGAAATAAAATGTTTTAGGAACTTTACTGTTTTTTTCTTTTCCTGAGACATTGTGATACCCCAGAAACAGTGTTGAACTAGAATGTTAGACTGGATGCCCCACAAAGAATGTTGAACCTGGGCTCTCATCCTTGCTGCAGTACCTTAGACAGATCATTAACTTCTGGAGGCTTCAGTTTCCTCCTTGGGGAAAGGTCCTTCTTGGTCACACCTTGTAGCTGTTGCTTCTGGCAAAGGGTACCAGTGCATTAGCATGCTGTTTGACACACTGTTAGGGGACCCTGGCCTCTTATTAGAAAAAATGATTCTACTTTGCAATATAATTCAGTAAAATAATCCCAAGTATTTTTTTGAATTAGAGAAAACAAAGGCATTAGTTGATATTTCAACTAATATTAACTAATATTTCAACTAATTTAATCTTAGTGGATAGCTAGCACTTTGGACTGTCAGCCATTCAGATCATCTTCTAAAAAGGAAAATACAGTTGTATTATTTAATTAATTCCTCAGTGTTTGCGATGGCAGGCACCCTATTTTCAGGTTTAATTTGATATCTTTATTTTGTTAGAATTAAGATCTATATTACCTTGAGTCCGTTTGTAATAGCAACAGGTATGGAACATTGATATCTATTTCATAGGGCTCTTTAAATGGTTTTTACTTTTTAAAATGATTATAAAGGATTTTAGTAGTAATATAATTTTGGTATTTAATTGGTCACACCCCATTAGTTATTTGGTGTTATGTCTTTGATCAAGCACAAAATTAACAGTTATAAGATGGTTTGGTAAAAAGTGTAGCTGGCTGTTTTATTGCTAGGTAATTTTGCTTTTTGATAGAACCACGTTTGTGTCTCTTTTCCATTCCATCTAGGTATTGTTAATAATTTTTTATTGTGATTTTGCAAAAAACAAACGCCTTGCTTTACTGTCTTATTCTTATGTGCAGTTAATGTCTAACATATCTCCTGTTATTTTCATCTAATAAGATTGTGCATTTTTTTTATAGTAACTTAGAGTGAGTATTATCAGCGAGGTACTAGATATTTATAATCTTTCTTAGTTTTTTGTTCTTAAGACTGTATTTTAAGTTGTATTACCATTTGTGGCACATGTACCAAGAAAGTTGAATAACCAAGATCATAAAAGTTTTTGAAGGAAAAAAACAAAGATCCACTTTCAATGTTTAAGGACTTCCATGCTGTAGGAATTGCAAACTTGAAATGGAAGAATTTATCCCCCCCTTTGTATTCACAGATACTCGTTTAAAGCCATGACTGAGTGTTTGCAAATAGTTAATACTTGTCTCTTCTTGAGCCATCTTGTGGCTTTGAAAACCTCAGACATGAATCTGGGAAATTTGAAATAGTAACAAAGTGATAATGAGTTTGGATTATCAGAGTGTTTCTGATAATCTCAAAAACTAGGTCATAGTACCTGAGAAATGTATGGCATATGATGCAATAGATTTTAGGAATTTGATGCCCTAGATATCTAAAATACTAAAACAATATAGTTAGCTTGCCTCACTTTCTTGAGAGTTCGGGTTCCTGATCCCACCTTTGATAGTTTTAATACCATTTCAAGCAGATATGCAGTGTTTTCCTTGGCAAATATTATTGGATAACAATTATACACTTCCTCTACTGTTAAAAGTAAAAAATAACAATCACAGTACATTGTTAGGCCTCTGAAATAAGTTAAAATACGGGTATAAGCTCTGGCCACAAAACAATATGAGAAATGCTTAGGTCCATCAGATCACCTCATTTTATCTTGAATTCATCAGCTATAGTTAATAGTATAATTTGGTCATTGGTGATTATGACTCAGTTCTAACTGATAACCTAAGCAGTTCCTAATAACGTATAAGAAATGATAAATCCTAAGTCAGAATTTGGTCACTGTAGTTTGCTATAATCTGAGTGCTTAGGGCTTCATTGTAAGCTTATAAAAGCTTATAAAAATGATTCCTGAGTGCCTTTATACCAGGAATCACGTAGGACTCTAGGAATAGTATGTAGATGCTATACAGGTGCTCTATTTAGTATCCTGGGAGACATTATGCTCTTCTTGATGGATTCAGGCTCTTTTTTGGAATGGCTGGTCAACATGTTTGAGAACCCACATTGTGTGGCATGATAAAGAAATGGAAGCCCTTTCTTTTACTATTTACAACCCTTATTCCATTGTCAATCAACTTCCTTACATTGTCAACTTTTTTAGAAATTATTTCTTTCCCCTCGTAATCAGAACCTGGTGCTCTTACAAGGCTCCTGAGCATGATCCACTCAGAAGAACTTCTAAAGTATTCTCCCATGCCTCAGGCATGATGGAACCACTAGATGGAACTGGCCATCTCCCAGTTCCCCACCACACTTTTCAGACTTCACTTTCTCACCCTTTCTCCTTTGATGCTTGTAACCATCCAAGCGTCTATCCTAAACGAAATATCTGCCCCAATCTCTTGTCTGAGCTCCAGATCTGTATTTTCACCTGCCTGTTGCATATCTTCACCTGGATGTTCCCAATCCTCAAATGCAAGCTCTCCAGAATCGAATTCTTTATCCCTTTCCCTTTCTGCATTTCATTCCTGGTTTATGATCCAGCCTTCAGAAGGCAGGCATTTAAAAACAATGTATCTGCACTTTTGTCTCAGATTTACATCTTCCATGAAGAAGGAATAATATTTTTCCCTGAAAATCCTTGTTCTCTAGTCTAGGCATCTCAGTTATTTTGTTATATTTATTAAACAGTGTGAAATTTTGGCTTTCTACCTTTCTAAAAGCTTGCAGATAGATTTGAGTTATAGATAAGAACTTGGTGTAGCTCTTAGAGTGAAATAGCAAATCAGAGGCAGAACAGCAGTGAAAGAATTAAGCCTCTGAGGCTTGATTTAATTCTATAGATAGCTGAGTCATAACTAATTCCTGAAAAGTGGGAATAGTTTATATTCAGGGCTAGCATCTCACTTAAGATCTCTGGGTGGGTGTGGATAAATACAGATATTGATAAATTATATAGTACTATTCATATTTAACAATAAAGGTCTTTTCTCAGAATCCTCTTTCAAAGACCATCACCTAGTGCAGTGAATGGGGTGTAATAGATATTCAGTAACTTTGGGGCAAATGCATTCAAGGCATGCTCATTCAGCAACAGTCACATTTCTCCATCAGAACAAGAGCTACTTAATTGTTCAGTTGACAGTCACTGAGAAAATATCCTAGTTACACTTACCAAGTATGTCTTGTTGCTGTTCTTTGGAGCAGCAGAAATTTGAATCAAGAAATGTTTCTATTTGATTCTTAACTGCTTAATTTGATTCATACTTCTTTCCTGTGAATCTGTATGCATAATTTATGCATAATATTGAATGTACCAAGGGGGAGTGACAAATAAGGTTCTTGCTAAATTAAGTGCCTTCCTCCTTTATTAAATAAGAACTCACTTTGGACCATGAACTTTGCTAGGCATGTAGGGTAAAAAAATAAGAAGAGAAAGTGAAATTTCTCATTTCATTCTATTTATTTAGTTATTTTTTGAGACAGGGTCTTGCTCTGTCACCCGGGCTAAAGTGCAGTAGTGTCATCATAGCTCACTGCAACCTCAAACCCCTGGGCTCAAGCAAGCCTCCTGCCTCAGCCCCCTGAGTAGCTAGGATTACAGGTGCATGCCACCAGACCCAGCTACTTTTTAAATTTTTTGTAGAGATGGGTCTCGCTATGTTGTCCAGGCTGGTCTCAAACTCCTAGCCTCAAGTGATCCTCTCACCTTGGTCTCCCAGAGTGCTGGGATACAGGCATGAGCCACTGTGTCCAGCCTCTTATTTAATTTTTTAATCAGGTGAACATTTAGTGACTCTAGTTTCCTGCTAGCCACTGAACCAGATTGCATTCCTTCTGAAAGATTAGTCTGTCCTGGGTACTAGGTATATTCCCCCTTGGTATGTTCAATGAAAGTAGGCACATAAAATCAAACAAAAATAATTAAAACTATAAGACATCCAACTTGAAGAATTTTTCCTTAACAAGCAAAACTATTTCATGTTTGGTTTGAAAATTATTTGAAATGATTCTTACAATGAAAATATGAGGGAGGCTGCATAATTCTATACATAAACCATAGCTCAAAACGTACAGGTAAGAAGTTCTCCTCAATTAACTACACTCATTTAACCAACCTGCTAGCACAACTTTTGGCTCTTCTGGACCTTTGCTGTATTTATATATGTACATATGAATTGTTTTAAATACAGGTATACAAATTAATAATTCACAATTGCTAGTTAAAGAAATTTTTCTTCAACATTTTTTTAATTATTTTCTGTTTATTAGATTAACTCAGGGGAGGGTAACAGCTTCCTTCACGGATATTAAAATAAGAAATGGGAAATCACCACCAGAAATTTCTAGCCTTGGACATCCAAGTTGAAGTTTGAGATATAGAAATAAACAGAAATGGAATCAACATGACTTCTGTTTGCCTAGCAAATTTTCAACAGAAAATTTTTCTAAGTTAATAGAAAATTTAGGAACTATTGAAAAATTGTACTAATCTGGGTTATGGATCTTCCATCCCAATCTTCCAATGAAAGTACTTTGGAATTAATTAAGGTTTTTGTGAAAGGCTGTGCTAATTAAGGGTAGTTCCCAAATGAATCTTCCATACCGTACGCCACAGATTGTTTAAGGCGGATTTTTTTCAAGAAAGATGGGGATTATATGGTAAGAAACCAACATCTGGAGTATTTCTGCTGTTAAAAATATGGGAATTTGTAACGGAAAACCAAATTTCAACTTAATTTCTGCTAATAACAGTCAAAATTTTCAAAATAAGCAACGTGCATAGGGATTGGAAAATCAAGATCTGATAGGGCTGTTATAGGACCAACCAGAGAAGGAAAGAAACCCCACAGATTTAACCTCTCATGTTTAGATGCAAAATTGTCCTATATGTGTCATTCATTTGTGTATACTGTCTGTTTGCTAAGAAAACAGGACAAGGAAAACAGATGAGGGAGGGGAAATATCCCATAGTGGGGGTTTCTAAAAGTGGAACATCCATACTCAAGGAGTTGTACAACATGATTCATTAGGGTTTTGGAAAAAAAATGTTGGGGATATCTATTTTAATCTACTTTTATCTTTTGATACTTGCTATTTTGTGGGTGTTTTATAGTATGTATATTTTATATATACTATATAGTGTATATAGTATATACATGTATATATGTGTATACACATGTATGTGTATATATGCATAAATTATATATTATATTATACATTTTATATATATACATATATATATGGTACTTACCTGATGTTTTTACTGGTGAGGTGTGTGAACAAAAAAGTTTAGTAATCACTTTTCTAGATAATAAAAAGATGAAAGTTTAAAAGATATTTAAACAGTTTTTAAGAGGATTAAATGCTTGATAAGTAAAATGGTAAAAAGTAAGAAAATAAAATTAAAATTAAAATGTTTTATAAATGTGAGTATTTTACATTCATTGATGATCTGTGGTGGGGTGGGCAAACTTATGCCCAAGATGAGCTAAGAATGGTTTTTACACTTTTAGAGGACTGTTTAAAAAAAAAAAAAAAAGAGGATAGGCCACAGAGACTGTGTGGCCTTCAAAGCCAAAATATTTACTATCTGGCCCTTTATAGAAAATGTTTACCATTTCTATGATGTTTCTGCCTTAGGGTGTCTAAGGTACTGATTCATTCAGAATTGTTTGATGGCCTAACATACAGTCTTACTTTGGTGACTGTTTCATGTTCATTTGAAAAGAATGTGTATTCTGCAAGTGTTGGGTTTAGTGTTTTCTAAGTGTTAATCAGCTCAAGATATCAAGTTGACATTATTCATGTTTTCTGTGTTTTTATTTTTTTGTGTGTGGGTGACTAGTTCTATTGATTGTTGAGAGAAGGGGGTTAAAATCTCCAATGGTGGTTGTGGAATTATCTGTTTCTCCCCTTCCTTTTGCCAATTTTTGTTTCATGTGTATTTTGAGGCTCTGCTATTAGGGACCTATACATTTATAATTATGTCTTTTTAATAAACTGTCCCTTTTATTCTTTAAGAAATATCCCTTTTTATCTCTGGCAGTACTCTTTGTCTTGAAGTGTATTTTGTCTGATAGGAATATAGCCACTCCAGCCTTTTTATGCTTACTGTTTTCATGGTATATCCTTTTCTGTTGACTTACTTTCAACCTAAAGATGTCTTCATTTTTAAAGTGTCTTTTTTTTAAGCAACATATAGATGGGTCTTGCCTTTTTATCTGCTCTTTATTGGAGTGTTCAGATCATTAACATTTAATGTATATATTAATATAGTTGGATTTTATTATTTGTTTTCTATTTATCCCCTTCTGGTTTTGATTCTTCTGTTCCCCCTTTTCTTCTTTTGGATAATTGAATATTTTTTAGTATCCCATTTTAATGTATCTTGATTTTTTGGTTATATTTCTTTATTTTTTTTAATGGTTATGCTAAAGATTTTAGTATACCTAGCTAGTCTTTAATAGTCTAATTGTTTAGCAAACTATCCATCTGGCAAGGGGTTAATAACCAGAGTGTATAAGGAGCTCAAACAACTCAATTGTAAAAAGACAAATAATCTGATTTAAAAATGGACAAGTGATCTGAATAGACATTTCTCAAAAGAAGACATACAAATGGACAACAGGTATATGAAAAAATGTTCAACATTACTAATTATCAGAGAAATGCAAACCAAAAACACAATGAGATGTAATTTCACCCCAGTCAGAATGGCTTATATCTGATGCTGGTGAGAATGTGGAGAAAGGGGATCCCTTGTACACTGTTTGAGAATATAACTTAGTATAACCACTATGAAAACTGTATGGAGGTTCATCAGAAAATTAAAAATAGACCTAACATATTATCCAGCAATTCCATTACTGGGTATATATACGAAAGAAAGGAAATTAATACATCAAAGAGATATCTGCATTCCATGTTTATTGGAGTACTATTCACAATAGCCAAAATATGGAATCAACCTGAGTGCCCATCGATGGATAAACAGATAAAGAGAATGTGATATATATATATACAATGAGATATTAGCCTTAAAAAGAGTGAAATTGTGTCACTTGCAGCAACATAAATGGAACTGGAGGCCATTATGTCAAGTGAAATAAGCCAAGTGCAGAAAGACAAATATTACATGTTCTCACTCATATGTGGGAGTTAAAAAAGTGGATCTCATGAAGATAGGAGATTGATAGTTACCACAGGCTTGGAAGAGTAGAGGGGAAGGGGGAGGATGAAAAGAAGTTGATCAATGGTTACAAATTACAGTTTGATAAAAGAAATAAGACCTAGTATTTGATAGATCAGTAGGGTGACTATAGTTTATAGTAATCTATTGTATATTTCAAAATAGCTAGAAGAGAATAATGCAAATGTTTCTAGCATAAAGAAAAGACAAATTTTTAAGGTGATGGATATCCAGATTACACTGATTTGATTTTTACAAATTATGTGACTATTAAATTATCATAGATACCCCCAAAATATGTACATCTATTATGTGTAAATAGAAAAATTTAAAAATAAAAAATAAGGCAAAAAAAAGTACTTTTGGTTAATATTGTACCACATCACATAAAACACAGAAGCCTTGTAATCATATAGGTGTCTCCAACCTCCCACCCCTATAGTCCTTTGTTACATATGTACAATTGTATACACATTGTATACATTGAAAACCTCACCAGGCAGTGTTACAACATTTGCTTTAAGTAGTGATATATATTTTAAGTAACTGAAGAGGTGAAAATGTGGCCTTTATATTATGTTTACCTTTTCTGATGCTCTTTATTCCTGAAGATCCAGTTTTCTCTTTGGTATCATTTCCTCTTCAACTTGAAGAACTTCCATTAGTATTTTTATAGAGCAGGTCTTCTGGCAAGAAATTTTCTGTTTTCTGTTATCAAAAATGCCTTTATTTTGCCTTTGTCCCTGAGAAATATTTTTGTTAGATAATAGTATTCATGGTTGATAAATTTTTTTCTTTTAGCATTTTAAAGATGTTGTTCTACTATCTCTTGGTCACCATATTTTCTGATGAGAAATCTACAGTTGTTTAAATCATCATTCCTCTACATGTAATGTGGTGTTCTTCTTTAGCTTGTTCCAGGATTTTTTATTTATCTTTGATTTTCAGCAGTTTGATGATGATGTGTGTTTTTCTTTGAATTTATTCTGTTTGGTGTTCACTGAACTTCTTAAATCTATAAAGTTAAGTATTTGGCCAAATTTAAGTTTTCAGCCATCATATTTTTTATGCCTTGGCTCTTTTCTCTTTTTGGGACTTCAGTTATACTTATTAGACCTTTTGTTATTGTCACACAGGTTCCTGAGGCTGTGATTAATTTTTTTAAAAAAATATTTCTTCTTCTTCATAGTAGATAACATCTTCAAGTTCACTGACCTTTTCTTCTGTCATATTCATTCTGTTATTGAGTCCCTACATTAATTTTTTATTTCCAATATTTTATTTTTCATTTCTAAAATTTCTGTGTGGTTCTTATTTCTTTTCTGAGAATTTCTCTTTCCATTTATTTTATAACTTTTCCTTTATCTCTAGGAGAATGATTCTAATAGCTGTTTTAAATTCATTCTGATAATTCTAATATCTGTATCATCTTAGAGTAGTATTTGTTGGTTGTCTTTTCCATTGAGAATTGATCACATTTGCATGATTCTTTCTATATTGAGTAATTTTGTATTGCATCTTGGACATTTTGAATGTCCTGTTGGGTAGACTTTTGGCTCTGTTATAATCCTTTGGAGAACATTGATATTTTTGATTTAATAGGCAATTAATCCCCTTAGGTTTAGGCCTCAAGTTTTTGAACTCCCACTCTTCCTGTGAATGGTGGTTCTAATCTCAGTTTATTTCACAAAATTTTGCTATGCTGGTTTGGGTCTATCCTGTGCATGCTTGTTTTAGGGGTTAGTCTGAGAATTTGTGGGTAAGTAGAAAGTTAGGGCATCTCCTTCTCCAGCCCTATCTCCTTTGGGATATCCTCCTCATACTCTGGCCTGCCTGGGTTCCTTTCTGTGATTCTTCTGGCCAAAAAGCAAGGTTTTTATTGGAGTTATAGCACCTTTGTTAAAATGCTTTGCAACTGGGGCCTGCTTTCAGTGCATAATTGTGAGAAGGGGAAAAATTCCCCAATCCAGGAAGCTCATCCCCATGGGTGTCACTGCTTCGGGTTTTGACACCCCTCCGTAATCTGTGTGTTTTTGTTTACTTTTCAGAGTTCTCAGGTAGTTGTTTCTGGCACTTTGTTCAGAGTTTATAGCGGTAGTTTTGGGGAGATCTGGGCTCTTAGGGGGCTTACACTACCATAATGGAACTGGAAATCTCTGTAGAGTTATTTAAATGTTGGCAAATTGAAAAAAGTCAGAACAAGTCATAGATCCTCCTGTGCCTTATTTGAAATTTGGGGGGTAGGGAAGAAGGTAAGGAACTTTAATAGACCTTAAATGCAAGTATATGTTTTCTGACTTAACGCAACGTATATGAAACTATAATTAATCAGGTTTTGAGTCATTAACTTCATCACCTCTTCTGTTTGTATTTTTAAAGCACTTGAAGACACTTCGTCATCCTTGCTTGCTAAGATTTTTATCTTGTACTGTGGAAGCAGATGGCATTCATCTTGTCACTGAGCGAGTGCAGCCTCTGGAAGTGGCTTTGGAAACATTGTCTTCTGCGGAGGTCTGTGCTGGGATCTATGACATATTGCTGGCTCTCATCTTCCTTCATGACAGAGTAAGTATAGTCTGCCTCACAGGCTTTGATGTAGACTGGGGGGATGATGTGTGTGGCAGTACTTGTAAATTATGGTGTGTATAGAAATTGTAAGTTAAAATTGTTAGAAAGCTTCCTGAGAAAAAATAACACATTGGAAGGCACCAGAGGTGCTACAGACAGATGGTTTGTGGAATGGGCAACTATTCCACAGTTCTCTGTCCCTGGGCAATTATTTATAGAACTTTATTTTAGTTTATTATAGTGTACCTCTAGTTTTGGGTAAATATTTACCTAAAAATAGCTACAGCTGGTGTTAGTTATTAAGACAAAGGTAAAGGTTTAACATCTGCTGCTGTAGACCAAAGTTCCTATTTGTTTTCAGGAGTATTGTCCCATTTTAGGTTTTAAAGAAAGTAAGGACCATTTCTTAGGAAGAGACAGTATTTATATACACATCCTTTCCCCTTTGAGTAGTTGGGGCCAATTGAGAGCCCCTTAACACTCTGTGGCATAGCTAGTATGCTTGGCTCTGTAGTGGTGTTTGCTATTACTATAATGTAGTAGTTCCTATGTTTACTTCTGGTCTATTTCTTGACAGTATTATTGAGCTACTATTTCTTAATGGTATTTGCATTCTGAAGCATTAAGGTCTTTGTCAACCCCCCCAAGATTAAAAAACACCAGTCACAGGTTAGAAATACTTGCATTTGACTCATCTTTATGTATGTTTTTAAATCTTTGCTACTAATGGGAGACAGACTGTCCAAATATCATGTTGGATTTATAGTCTCTTAAAAGTATGTTTGTGAGTTCACACAATAACGAGTTATTAGTGCTTCACTAGGGTAAAATATCTTCTTTGTTGGAGAAAGTGCATACACATGGTAAAGTTTGTACAGTACGTGAGTGCATAGAGAGACAAGTAAGTCCCTCTCATACCCTGGAATCCAGTGCCCTAATTCTTCTCTTCAAAGGCAACCATGGTGATCAGTGTATTATTCCAAAGATGTTCTTTGCACATATAAAGCAAGTATCTGTATGTTTTTTCTCTTTTATTTTTTCTCAAATAGAAACATACTATACATACTATTCTAAACCTTCCTTTAAAATATATATATTTTTGAGTATTCTGTATAAAAATATGTACATATTTGATCTAGTGGGTAGAATAAAGTGCTCTTTTGTCTACTGTAATGATTTCTGGTTTGGAAAAAAAAAACCTTAAATACTTGAACCCTATTCTCATTTTCTCTCTTCTTCTTACTTATTCGACTGTGCTATTTTTTTGTAGATTTAAAATTGGCTCTTTTGTGGTCTGGGGGATATTTCTGGTGGTCCTTACCATTACATTTTCCTCTTCTTCAGGCAGAATTTTTTTAATGCCTGCTGACAAGATTCAGGTAAAGTGGATCTGGGTTCGTGACAGAATGTAGGTGAGAAAGAATTTAGAGGAGAAAATTAATAAAATAACCTGAAGAAGAAAAGATAAATTTTATCGTCAAAGGCATTTAAAGATAGCATAGGCTATAAAGACTTTTCAACTTATGTTTAAGGACACGTGTATCTCCTGATTCCCATAGAAATGGAGAGGTGACTTTGTGCAGTGACTTTAATATCTTTATTAACCTGCCTCAACAGGCGGGGGCGATACCAGAAGCCTTTCCATTCCATTTTTCCTATTTTCAAACCTCACCCAATTTGTTGTTCCTTGAAGTCATAGTTCCATTTATTATTCCTCAAGTGGAAAGGCTTGTCATAATCTTTTTGGTGATTAGAATTTAGTTTTTTAAGATTACTACTTCAAGAATTGTAGCGGCTGTCTTCTTTTTTTTTTTTTTTTTTAGGGACACCTAACACACAACAATATCTGCTTATCGTCTGTGTTTGTGAGTGAAGATGGGCACTGGAAGCTGGGAGGAATGGAAACTGTTTGTAAAGTTCCTCAGGCCACACCAGAGGTAAGCCAGGTGGTAGCCCTCTTCCTGCTTCAGCATTTAGTAGTATCTTGGTACGTGGTTCTTGCCCAGGAGACCCTTGAGTGTTAGCATGATCTTCAATTTGGAGACTTGAATTTTTTGTTAATGCCCTTGCTCCTAGCATTCTAGCATTTTATTCCTCAAAGAAGCACTAGGAGTCATATATTTCTCTCTCTATGTTTTGTAGATGAGGAACCTGAGCCTGAGAGAGGTAAAACAGTTTGTTTAAACATTTATATTAAATGCTCCTCCTCTCTGCTCCTATAGTTCCCTGTACTTACTTTGATTATACCACTTAATACTTAATATTGAAATTACCTTTATGTATTTGTCTTCTATTCCAGTGGTTGAACTTCTTAAGAGTGTGATAGTCTCTTATGTTTAATCTTCATACCGCTACCTAGAATAGTGCCTGGCGTATATTATGTATTCAAGAATTGTTCATTAAACAATTGTCTAAGTTGCCCAAATTCATACATTGTGTACTAGCAGCTGGAATTACGACCTGTGCGTCTTAACTCCTGTTAGTGTGCTATGTTATTCCTACCTTTGGTACTTCTTATAATTTTGTCTGACAGAGATCTACACATTTCCCTCTTAAGCTGACAAACCTTTCTATTCTCAGTTTTGTTTCTTCTTTTTATCATTTTGCATGTGGCTGCTGGACTTACTCTTTCTAAAAAAAAAAAAAGAAAAAAGAAAAACCATTCCCTCATAATTTCCCTACTGAAGTGGTGGCTCACTGTTTCACTTACTGGCTTAGTCTAATTTCCCCTATTTTCCTTTGTGCTGCTTCCACACTTAACTTGGGCCTTGTCTAATGTGCACCTTCATGGGTTCTTGCTCAGTTCAAATGCTACTTCTACCACAAAGATGTCTCTCTGATTATTTCTGCCCCCGTTAATCACTTTCTTCTCTGAATTTACCTTATGTCTAATTAGTTTATAAAGCATATAATCCGTTCTGTGGGATATATTCCAAATTCTTTGCCATGGCATGTAAGGCCCTTCACAATCTCTTCCCCAACCCCCCTTCAGCTCCATTTACCACTCACATTTCTTGAGCTACACTCTGGTTTTATCCTGTTCTGTGCAGCTCAGCTGTGTTCCCAGATGTGCCATCCTCCTTCACCCTCTTCTTCCTTTGTAGGCCATTCTGTTGCTGGAATGCCTTTCTTCCCCTCAGCTCCCTGGAAAATGCAAACTCATCTGAGATCTAGATTAAGCCTCCTCTCTGTGAACCTTCCCCCAGGTATTCCCCACCTCCCTACTCCCAACAAAATTAGTCACTCCTTCAGCTCTTCCATGGCACTCAGCACATTTACTGAAATTTTGCATTTACATTCTAGGTTATGAGCATCTGGTTGGGGGCAGGGAATTTATTGTATTCCTTTTGTATTCCTAGTGCCCTAAATGGTATTTGGGATGTATAAGCTCTTCAAAAGTAATCTTTAAATTAGTGAATGAATGTGCTTATTATGTGGATGTTGGTTTTTTCTCTCCATAGTGTATACCATTCTCAACTTTTTAAAAAAATTTTTAGAAAATGATTATGGGTATATAATAGTTGTCTATCTTTATAAGATACATACGATGTTTTGATACAGGCATACAATGTGAGTTAATCAAGTCAGGTTAATTGGGGTATCCATCACCTCAGGCATTTAATGTTTCTTTGTGTTAGGAACATTCCAATTTCACTGTTTTAGTTATTTTAAAGTATACCCTAACTTATTGTTGGTATACTCACTTTGTTGTGCTATCAAATATTGTTCATTCTGTCTAACTATCTAACTATATTTTTGCACCCATTAACCATCCCCACTTTATCTTCCCCTCCCTGCTACCTTTCCCAGCCTCTGGTGACCATCATTCTACCCTCTGTCTCCATGAGATCAATTGCTTTTAATACTTAGCTCCCACATATGGGTGAGAATATGTGAGATTTGTCTTTCTGTGCTTGGCTTATTTCACTTAACATAATGTTCTCCACTTCCATCTATGTTTGTTGCAAATGGCAATATTTCATTGTTTTTTCAAGTCTATATAATATGCCATTGTGTATATGTACCACAATTTCTTTATCCTTTCATCTGTTGATGTAATCAACACTTGGGTTGATTACAAATCTTGGCTATTGTGAATAGTGCTGCAATAAACATGGGAGTGCAGATATCTTTTCTATATACTGAATTCTCCTCCTTTGGATGTATACCCAGTAGTGGGATTGCTGGGTCATATGGTAGTTCTGTTTTTAGTTTTTTGAGGAACCTCCACACTGTTCACACTAATTTACATTCCCACCAACAGTGTACGAGGGCTCCCCTTTCTCCACCTCCTCACCAGCATTCGTTATGCCTGTCTTTTTGATAAAAGCCATTTTAACTGGGGTGATATGATATCTCACTGTAGTTTTGATTTGCATTTCTCTGATGACTAACGATGTTGAGCATTTTGTCATATACCTGTTGGCCATTTGTATGTCTTCTTTTGAGAAATGTCTATTCAGATCCTTTGCCCATTTTTTAATCAGATTTTTAAATTTTTTTCCTATTGAGTTGTTGGAGCTCCTTAGATATTCTAGTTATCAATCCCTTGTCAGATGGGTAGTTTGCAAATATTTTTTCACATTCTGTGGGTTGTCTTTTCCTTTTGTTGAGGGTTCTCGACTTTTATATCTCATGTGGTAGGAAGACTTAAGATTCACTTGACTTAGTGAGAAGATTAATCAAAGATTTGTCCTGTGCTAGAAGAGCCTTTTAGTTGTTAATATCTATGCAGAAGAGAAAGAGTGTTCCTAATTTCCATATAAGGAAGTCAGATGCACAGATGCCTCTGAACAGCAGAGGGTGTCTGTTAAACCAGCTGAAGGGGAGAGGAAGTGGAATAACATTTATTTTCTGCTAAGCCTTGTACTGTGCCAGGTACTGTATTCACATTTTTTAAATTAGGAAGATTATAAATTTGTGTATTTAATGTGTGGTAGTGATTTGAAGGTTTAATTGCTGCTGTTTCCATTGCTCATTGCTTTTGTAACTTGATGTAAGAGATTGGTTCACCAAACATATGTATGAATTATTTTTCTTAATGTATTTCTCTGTCTAGTTTCTGAGAAGCATCCAGTCAGTAAGGGACCCAGCATCTATCCCTCCTGAAGAGATGGTAAGATGATATACTTCAGATGTAATGAAGGTTCCTTTGTGTAACTGAGTAGAAAATTTTTAAAAATTTTCCTCTGCCCATTTCTTTCTTTATTGACTCATAGATGCCTCATAATTCCTCTGGCCTTGTAGGTTTCTGAGATTAATCTTACCACTACAGCCAGGGAACCAGCTTATATTTTTTGGTCATATAAACATCTGTAATATTATTTAAAGATAGAGATACCTCAGTGTGAACAGGGTATCATACCCATTTCATGAAAAGTAATTGTACTTTGCTGAAAGTCATAATAGTTGGAGAAGCAGCAACCCTAGTCCTTTTGTGTGCTTCACCTGAGCCATCATCTGCCCAGCTGGCCATTAGTTAGGATTCCAAGATGAGCAGAAGAGTGATTATTAATATTGTGGTGCTGGTAAAGATTCTCTTTACCAATAAATTCAAAAGAAGATGATCCCTATAAATTTGTTCTTCTAACCACTATAAATAAACATTAATCCCCAAAGACATATTTAGTATGCTTTATTGGAAATACAAACCCAACTATAAACTTAAGTATAGACCTAAGACTTTAAATATATCAGATTTATCCAAATCAGGATTGTGTGTGTGGGGGTGTGTGTATATATATCTCAATGTTTTTTAAACTGGTGATTTGTGGATTTTAAGTCAGTTTGGGGAGTCCCGACCAACATTTTAAAAAATGGAATAAAAGACAGTATCATTGGGCATACTATTAGATGGCAAGGCTAAGTATTGTTTTATGAAATTTTTGTTCCTATTATACATATATTTATACATATGTGTGTATACTGGGTCATGATATAAATTTTACTCTGGGCTGTAATCAAAAATATTTTTAAAAGCCACAGACATGTATCATATTCTGACCTTTTTTTTCCTTTTTGCCCCTGTTTGACATTTTAAAACCTTTGATCAATTCCATTCACTAAATTTTAAGAACCTATAAACTAGCGTTTGGTACAATGAAGTTAGATCTAGGTATAAGAAATGCAAACTTAGGAGAAAGTGCTTCAGAGAAAATTAGAAATGGCTTGTAAGGCAGATCTTCTAGTTTTAACGGTCTTTACTGCTTTTAGTCTCCAGAATTCACAACTCTTCCAGAGTCCTATGGACATGCCCGGGATGCCTTTTCATTTGGAACATTGGTGGAAAGTTTGCTCACAATCTTAAATGAACAGGGTGAGTTGGAGTTATACTACTGCATCCACAGAATAAGTAGGAAAATCATCCACAGCCTGTTCTGTGTGGAATTCAGAGGACTGCAGTCTTTGATCATAGTAAGGAAACTGTTGCTTACCAAGTAGCTTTTTTAGGGCACATATTAACAGCAGTAAAGAAAGAAGCTTTGGTTTTCATTAGTTTGTATAGTGAAAAGAATTTTAAGTAGGAAGCACTTTGAACTATGGCTGTCAGTATCGTGTATGATTATCTTATTAATTGATAATAATATTAATGGTCTAAAGACTATTCCTTATTGAGCCAGCCAGTAAGTTAGTAAATGTCATTAATGATTTATATTTAATAATCCAAATAATAGAGTAAGATTCAAAATTTTTTATTAAATCAGGTTTAACATTTCTTTCTCTATGCTTTCAAAATCCTTTTGATTTATATTCTTCTTACTATAATTTATTCATTACTTTTTCTCATTTATTGCCCCTTAAAACCCAGACTACTAAAGACATTGTTTTCTACCCTGTTCTGTATTCTTGGCAGCCTGCTCCACTCTCTCGTGCCCACTCTAGGCCTTTAATTCTCCACTCATTAAGTTTACTG
The DNA here is from genome assembly GCA_023783475.1 of Daubentonia madagascariensis. Taxonomy (NCBI): domain Eukaryota; kingdom Metazoa; phylum Chordata; class Mammalia; order Primates; family Daubentoniidae; genus Daubentonia; species Daubentonia madagascariensis. The sequence goes on from JAKFHU010000978.1 coordinate 33,342,626, forward strand.
AGGCAAACGTCACAGTAGGCCCCTTCCTGGCCTGTATCTCACATTGCTTAAGCTTTGTGTCAATTCTAATGTGGTTTCTTCTACCAGGCTTATGCTAGTGTTCTGATGTTACAAGCACCATTCGGCTGTCAGCTCTAAATTGTCCCAGCCTAAGTACTTGAGAAGTAAACCCTAAGGCCCGAAGGCATCCATTGTGTATAATGAACTAACTATTCTCCTGTGTATCTAGAATGGTGGCAATTATGTACCATCCTTGGAAGAATTGAAAATACAGTCATTTACATAACTTTCTGTGTTCTGTGGATGAGGAACCCTGGTTGAGAAAGGGCCTCAAATATGTCAATTATTATACCTTTTTCTTTGGGCCTGAGCTGGGTTAAAAGGACAATCAGGAAATGAGAGGGCATAGAAGGGGAAGCACCTGGGGTGGGATTGGATGTGTTGGCAGGACAGCTTTCTATATCTGCCAAGGCGTTTGGCTTAAAGCAAGCAGGAAGCTGTTTAGCAACAGCCAGGGCTTTGTTTGTTTGGGCTTTTACAGGTTGGTTTTTGCTCTCATCAGTCTCCAGCTGTAGAGGTCCTGAAAAGAGGGAGAAGGCATTGGAAACTAACTGTAGCTCTGGATTTCAGTTTCAGCGGATGTTCTCTCCAGCTTTCAACAGACCTTGCACTCAACTTTGCTGAATCCCAATCCAAAATGTCGGCCAGCGCTCTGCACCTTACTATCCCATGACTTCTTCAGGTGAGGGCATCGGGTGTGGTGATGCTGGCTGCTCCCTTGAACATGTATAAGCGCCAGTGGGGGTTTTTGGAGGACCAAATGATGCAGTCCCTGTTGTTGTTGTTAACTATTAGGAGAGATTGAATCATGTCCGTGGGAGAAAATAGGGGGAGGAAATTGGGTTGCCTCTCAGGTTCCTATCATAGGTAGGCAGTTTTAGAAATCCTTGATTGTTATGAAGGCTTGGGTTTAGAAATTATAGCCAGATTCATTAGGGTTTCTGATTGTGAAGAGGCTAGGCTGTGTTCAGTGGTTTACAGTTGTAAGTTAATTGAAAAGTTAATAAACATGGCCTTTCCTTTCTGCTGCCATTATATTATTGATATGAATTTGTTATTGTTGATTTTTTTCTTGTAGGGGTAGGAAATGAGCTTATTTTTCTTCAGGCAGAAGATTTTTTTTCTTTGTCTAGTAATATGTGATGGAAGAGCAAAGAAGTTGGTTTACGGGGAGGGGTACGATATAACTTAATACTTCCCTGGATTAAGAGATGTTTTTGAACCTCTCTTCAAGGTTAGTTTTAATTATATGTCCTTTATTTTTTGTTCCCATGACTGCAGAACTTCTGCACAGGTTAGTTCCAGAGTCATGACTTTTATTAGCAAACCAACCTTATGTTAGTTTTTAAGTAGTATCCTTACGTGTTTGCATTTGGAGAGCATGAGAAAAAAACAGAGCAAAAGGAAAGCTAGTCATCCCTGAAGGGGGAAAAATTACCTCTAGGATAGAACTGGGAAGGATGATATATCATTAAGTAAGTAGTATTTGTAGTTATTTGTCAATTATGTATCAAAGAAACTGTTCAAAACCCCCATTATGAAAGTCTTTCTTGGGGATTTTGTAAAAATTTGGTTTTTTAATTGACAAATATAAATTGTGTATATTTACCATCATGAGAGTCTTTTAACCAAGCTATTTCCATGTCCTTTTGGATGATTCTTAGAAATATTTTATTTCTCTTGATAGAAAGTTTCTACAAAGAATAATCCATTACACTATACAGATTCTCTCATCACAGTGTGTAATACGAATTCTTTATTAAGAATTGTATTGGAAATTGAAAGGAGGAAAGAAAGCTAAAAACACACTAATCCCACCTTCCCATTATTACATGGGAAGAAAACCCAGCCAGAGATAACAGAAGGGGCCAGGGCCAGCATCCCTTGCTGAGGCAGATGAGCCAATTGATTAGATTTAAGTTAAGACATTTCTCTATTGAGGCAGAGGGAAACATAAGATAGGTGTAAACATAAGACATGAAAACCCAGGTGGTAGCTGTGCTTACTGGGCCTGCCATGTAAGCTGTCCAGCTTGTGTACGAAGCATCCAGGGGCAACAGTCTCGTATGTGGTAGGATGTGAGCTGAACAGTCCACAAGCCTTTGGGACTCTTTGGCAGCCCTATAGGAAACTGATGACTCCTTATACACTTACCCTTGCCTGGCTGAAAGAGTGACTAAATAACTTACAGCAGGAGAAATGAGACGATTCCTGTACAGAAATCTCACTTTCCCCAACTTCTTTAATAGTTTTTACTTCACCAAAGGAGACTTGGGAATCAACAGTATTTTGTCATGGTAATGTTATTACTCCCAGGATATTTCATTTAACAACAACCTATTACAACCAAAAATTTGGAAGATTATGATAACTATTAAAACCATAAAGCTCCTAGCACTCTGGGAGGCCAAGGCGGGAGGATTGCTTGAGCTCGGGAGTTCGAGAACAGCCTGAGCAAGAGTGAGACCCCCGTCTCTACTAAAAATAGAAAAATTAGCCAGGTGTTGTGGCACACGCCTGTAGTCCCAGCTACTCAGGAGGCTGAGGCAGGAGGATCGCTTGAGCCTAAGAGTTTGAGGCTGCAGTGAGCTATGGTGGCGCCACAACACTCTACCCAGGGTGACAGAGTGAGAGACTCTGTCTCAAAAAAAAAAAAAAAAAATACCATAAAGCATGTTAGCATGTGTGAGTTTAAGGTTGTATCCTCTTCACAGATCTCTCTGATATTCTTAAAATATTGGATTCCTTAGAGGCTTATTCCATAGTATTTGTCTCATAGGCCACTTAGTTATAATTTAGTCTTTTAAATGGCATAGGAGGATATTTCTTTGTTGAAAATTATACTGATGTGGTCTGTGGTTATGGCTTCAGTATTAACATGTCTCTTCTAATCTGTTCTCCTGCATTTCTTTCTTTTTGGCATTTAGAAATGATTTTCTAGAAGTTGTGAATTTCTTGAAAAGTTTAACATTGAAGAGTGAAGAGGAAAAAACTGAATTCTTCAAGTAAGTTCAGAAAGTTAAGACCTTGAATTCAATAACTTCGATTAAGTCCATGTAATCATTTCAGGGATTCTGGAGAAGATGAGTCAGACATTTGGCCTATTTGACAGTGTTTATTGAACATTTCCTACATGTCAGGCTTTCAGGTAGGCCCTGCAGTAGGTAGATAGGTAGTTCTGGTGAGGGAAACAGATACCCAGACTGATAATCCTTAAACAGGGGTGGATGCAGTGCTAGAGCTTTCAGAGGGAGTCCTGAGGACAGAGAGGATAGGGAGGTGATGGTGGTGGTTAGAGAGAAGGTATTCTAGGCAGAGCGGCAACATGAACAAATGCATGAAGGCAAGACACAGTGTGACTGATGCAGGGAACTACAAGCAGGTGAGTCCTGTTGGAGGGCGAATTTCAAGACAAGGACAGGTGAAGTGGCCCTTGTATTTGGCAGTGAGGAGTGTTGACTCTGTTTGTAAATAGTGGACTTCAGGTGTTGAAGCAATCAAAAGGGTGAAAGCAGGCCGTGAAATGGTTAAATCTCCCTTTATGTAGATCACTGTTGTCTATAGAGGGAGGCGGCTTAACTCATTTAAGACTTGGATTGGTTAGTAGACTGTAGTAGTCCAGGCAGTAGATGTGAGACTACACATGAGGGCTTTGATGGTACCCATGAAAAAGACAACACTGAGATAAGAAAGATTTAAAAAGATAAAGTTGGCAAGCCTTAGTGATTATCACTAAATGAAATACTGGAGGGGAGGACCTATTATGTAGGGAAAATGATGAATTCAGTGTTGGATGTGTTGATTTGAAGTATCTATGGGCCTTCAGATAGAGATGTACATGGACACTTGGCCAGACAGGTCTGAAGCTCAGGAGAGAAGTTTTTAGAGGTGAATATTAGAGCATCATCAGCCTGTAGTTGGTGATATTTGCTCAGAGAAAGCAGGTAGCATGAAAAGGACAGTGGGCCCAAATTGTAACCCTGGAGCACCCAACCCAGTGGGAAGGACTGGCTCATGAATGAGACAAAGAAGCAATGGTTAGAGGAGATTCAGAGAGAGCCAGGAAGGCTTTGGTATTCCCACAGGAGTAGAGAATTTCAGAAAGGTCGGATGGATCAACAGATGCTTGTTCATTTAGCAATCAGGAAGGCAATAGTAACCTTGTCTTAGCACGAGCTAGTCCAGCAGAGGGAGACTGCAGTGGGTTGAGAAGTGAATGGAAGATGAGAAAGTAGACACGGGGAAAACCTCCTCCTGAAAAACTTGGACAGGAGGGAACATATTATTGCTGAAGAAACAAATGGAGTCAAGGAAGGATTTTTGTAGGATGGAAGAGACATGAGCATGTTTACAGACAGGGAAAGGAGCTGCTGGCAGAGTAGAGGGAGCTGTTGAAGTTGTAGTCATGTTGTGGGGACTGTTGGTGCATGGTCTGGAAGAGAAGGCAATGTGGGCAGTGGCTAGGGGGTGACCTTAAGTTAAGAAGCAGGCCCTTGGATCCTTGGTAACTGGAAAGGAGGTGGGAAAGAGCATAGATGTGACCTGTTTGTGGCTAGTGGTGTAGAGGTTGGAAGGTGATAATGCATGATGTGGCCTGTGTCCTGATAAAGTAGCAGGCAAACTTATCTGCTAAGGGTAATTGTATAATGCAGTATTGTTAAATACTACTATTAATACCTAATGTTTATTTCTTAATAAAGTGCTGTTATATATGTTGTTTTAATTTAATGAAGTTAGTAACAAAAGCCTGTTTTTTGTCTAGTATGGAAACTTTAATCTATAATAATATCCTACATCTTTTAAATTTTAGAAAATGTCGTTTATTATCTAGAAAGCCTCTGGCCTATTAGGGGAAAAAGGAGAACACTTTTGCAATTAATAAGGGGTAATTTGTTGAAAACATTTACTAGCTTGGATTGGAGGTATGCTTACTAGCTGGCTTTGCCTCATACTTTCTGCATTTTTCTTAAGTACTTAGGGGCCAACCTGTTCACCTTCCCTAGCTACACTTCAAAATGCATGACTTTGATAAAAGTGGGAGAGAGGCCATATGTGGACTAAACTATACAAGTAAATTAATACAATGTCACAGTTTCCCAGGCTTTCCTTTTTTGTCCTTAGATTTCTGCTGGACAGAGTCAGCTGCTTGTCAGAGGAATTAATAGCTTCAAGGCTGGTGCCTCTTCTGCTTAATCAGTTGGTGTTTGCAGAGCCAGTAGCTGTTAAGAGTTTTCTTCCACATCTGCTTGGCCCCAAAAAAGGTGAATTTTTTTTTCAAAATATTATTGGTAATTAAGGAGTTTGATGATTATTAGTCCATGTTTGAGCAGGGTGAGATTACTATGTGGTGTAGTTAATGGCTGGTTGTAAAAACGGAGAACAGTTACTGGCTCTTGATCTGATAACCTCAACTCAAACCTGGGTATGAAACCTCACAGGATAAATATGGAGCATCTTCCCAGAGAGTCAGATTTACTGTAGTGTAGGTTGTTATATATGACTAGAATATGAAATACATATGAAGTTTTAAGATAAGGCATACATCTTCAAAGAACTTTTGCCTTTGCCATGAATCATTTAGGCCTGTGTCTCCTGACTTGCCAAGAGCAATCCATTTATTTAATGTTTTCAGTGAAAAGATTGAAAAGAACTGAGATCATTTTACTTCTTGGATTCAGGGTTTTTTCCTCCTGAATGTGAAATAAGGTTATTACTTTGAAACTTTATAACTTTATAGCACTATAGATGGTAACATCAGATTAGAGAGTGTAGCATTAATGTAACACTATGGAATTTTTAGTTAGATAGGATCTGCTTTCAGAATTTATTTTCTTAGAAGATGTCAATCCAACAAAGTAGTGTTATGGGTAACTGTTTTACAATTTAGAATTTCCTTATACCTATACTTTGATATCATTCTCTTTAGCCATGAATTTTTCTTTATAATCCTCCAGTCTGTTACTCAGTAGATCTTAAATAGGGTTATACCTCTGAATCACCTGGGTTGCTTTTTAAACATTTGCCTGTATGCCTGATCTAGGTATACAGGACATAGGTATACATATTTTTTAAAGATCCCCAAATGATTCCCATGCATATCTACTTGATAACCACTACCATAACTACTGGAAAGAGAGGACTATCTAGCATCAAAGTCCCATTGTAGCATTTAACACCTGGTTTTGCAAATAAAATTGCAAAAACAATATATATATGTCACTAATATAATCTAGTATATGAAATTCGCATTGATTAAACATAAATTTATAAAAAGTTACTGATTTAGGATTTTATTAAAATATAAGCTTGCTTTGTAGTAGTTAAGTATGATCTCTAGTATTTCAAAAACATTTCTATAAGGTAGAGGGTATTTAAGATAATAAAGCCTTGAGTAATTTGGGGTCAAGAAAAGAACTTTTCTTTGGTTTGTGGCATAAGAATTTAGAAGAGTATTTAGAATACATATAAAGTTTTGGGTTCAGCTTATGAATTACGCTTAGTACTCTTTTCACTGAAATGACAATTTGTTTTTTCATCTGTAACCTTTGATTTTTGGGGTAGATCATGCACAAGGAGAAACTCCTTGCTTGCTCTCACCAGCCCTGTTCCAGTCTCGAGTGATCCCCGTGCTTCTCCAGTTGTTCGAGGTGCACGAGGAGCATGTGCGGATGGTGCTGCTGTCTCACATCGAGGCCTATGTGGAGCACTTCACTCAGGAGCAGCTGAAGAAAGTCATCTTGCCACAGGTCAGAGACCAAGTTGGCAGTGGGGTTGTCACAGAGCCTTTCAAATGTGAGGAGTGGGCAAAGCAGTACTGGTAATTTGGGGGCTGGAAGAAGAGAGTTTTGGGGTATTCAGAATATAGCTTAGAAAGTCTTGGGGCAGCAGTTCAGTTTAAAGCCTACTGGAATATGAAGGGCCGAAAGTAAAATTGCGTTTCCATTCCATCCACTTTGGCAAATCAATTAAATTAACATATTTGGTTTTAACCTAGGGGACTGTAATTCTGTTTGTGATTCTTTGGAGGAAAATGAATAAGAATAATTCGTGGAATGCTTTGTGAACATAAACTATGATTGCCCATAATTAAATTATAAAATGATTAAACTAGAACTGAGAGGAACATAAGATTATTCATATCAGTGGTTTTCAGCCTGCTTATCAGCCACCAGGGAACCTTATTATAATTTGCCCACCAAAGGGCTTCAGGTTTATATTAGTTTCTTATGGCTGCCATAATAAATTATCACAAACTGCATGGCTTAAAATAATAGAAATTTATCCTTTCTCAATTCTGGAGGCCAGAAGTCTGAAACCAAGGTTGTCGGCATGACCATGCTTCCTCTGAAGGCTCTGGGACAGACTTCTTCTTTGCCTCTTATGAGCTTCGGGTAGCTCCCAGCAATGCTTGGCATTTCTTGGCTTGTTGCTGCATCATTCCAGTCTCTGCCTCTGTTGTCACATGGTCTTTGCTCTGTGTCTGTACCTTAACATGGCCTACTTATAAAGACACACCAGTCATTGAATTTAGGGCCTACCTTAACCCAGTATGACCTCATCTAAAGGTCACATTCTGCGTGGACATGAATTGGGGGTGTGGGGGGGTGCTATTCAATCTAGTGTGAGGGTTTTAAACAAAGATTGTTTTTAAAATACCAATCACAGGATATCTTTCAGATAATTTGTTTTTTCCTGTGAGATTAATTAACACTCTCCCTGCTTTTAAGGAGCTAATAAGTAGGAAAGATAGATGTTTCAGTTATCTATTGCTGTGTAACACACTACTCCAAAACATAGTGCCTTAAAACAACATTTTATCAATTCTCACGATTCTTTGGGTTTTCTGGGCTCAGCTTGGGGATTCTGTTGCTCCACAGGATGTCACCTGAGGCTTTACTCTTCTGGGGTCCCACCAGGCTGACACATCCAAAATGACTCCTTGGCACCTCAAAGGGGATGGCTGAGAAGCTGGGCTTAGCTGGGACTTTGGGACAGCTGGGCCTTTCTCTTCATGAACTCTCAGGAAGTCTCAGGGCTTCTGTCCCCCCATGTGACATTTCCACATGATTTCTCTAGCAAGGTAGGTAGACTTCTTAACATGGCTAGTCAGGGCAAAAGGGCAAAAGCAGCCTTCTTAGGATGTAGGTCAGGAACTGACTGTGTCATTTCTGCCACATTCTTTTTTTTTTTTTTGAGACAGAGTCTCACTCTGTTGCCCTGGCTAGAGTGCAGTGGCTTCATCATAGCTCACTGAAACCTGAAACTCCTGGGCTCAAGCGATCCTCCTCCTGCCTTAGTCTCCTGAGTAGCTGGGACTACAGGCGTGCACTACTGCACCCAGCTGATTTTTTCTAATTTTGGTAGAGACAGAGTCATACTCTTGCTCAGGCTGGTCTCAAACTCCTGAGCTCAAGTGATACTCCTGCTTCAGCCTCCCAGAGAGTGCTAGGATTACAGGCATGAGCCACAGTGCCCAGCCCTACATTCTCTTTTTTAAAGTGAGTCACAAAAGTCAGCCCAGGTTTGCTGTGGATGGCTTTACACAGGGGTGTGGATACTGGAGACGTGGTTCACTGGAGGCTGACTTTAGAGCCTTGCTAATAACATGGCGCTTTGCATTTATATCTGTAACAGTAATTGTTACCCTATGTATAGTTGCGTCTGGAAATTTAGAAGAGGAATGAAGCACTCTAATCTGAAATGGAAGTGTCATCATAAGTCTCAGAATTGGGCTGAGGTCAAAAAATGAGTAGATGTTCAGCATGTGAAAGACAATGAAAGCTCTCATTACTTAGGAAGTTACTTCCCCTGAAGGAGAATAACTGGGCCAATTTCTGTGTGCTAGAAAGTTCACTTCAGTAGCAGTGTGGAGGATGGACCATAGAAAGTGAGATCAGCTAGGATGCTGTTAGAGTAATTTAGCTAAGAGGTGACAAAGGCTGGGGAAGATGTGGCAGTGGATATGAGACAGGGACATAGGAAGGGTAGAAGGGGTAGGACTCAGTTTCTCACTCGATGGAAGAGGTGTTGAGGATGATGGGTTTTTTTGCTTGGGGATGGATTGTTGTTTTATGATTAACATATTCAGTCGATGGAATTCTAATCATATGCAGAAGAAACATGCTTTAATTTACTTGTACAACCTTGTTTTGAGATAGTGCCTGATCTGTTAGCATTGGACCTAATAATTATCTTGTTGAGACCTGTTGGTAACCTTTGATCTTACTATATAAGTGACCAGAAAAATAAAATGATTAATTGGTCAAGTCATATTGAGAATTACTAGCAGAGCTAGGCTCCTGATACCTGTCATGCCCTGCTGTTTGCACTAGGCAGGCCAGTTACCCTGGTCTTATGTCTAGGTGGTATAGATATTTGCAGGACATCTCCTTTCTTATATACAGGGCAACACCTCTCCTGATATCTGCATATCTTAGTTAAGTGCTTTTGGTTGCAAGTAACTGAAACATGTTTTAAACCAGCCAGAGCAAAAAAAGAATTTAATAAAAGAATGTTAGACTGTGTTACCTGGAGATCAAGTGCAGCTGGGTCTCACAGCCATATAATCTCCATTCCTTTCCTTTCTTTTTGCTTTGTTTCACTTTTGACTCTCTGTAGACCAGCTTTCGTTGTTTTTGGTGTGCACATGGCCAAACATGGTTATCTCATAACTTCTAGGTTTACTGTCCTCATTAAAAAAAAAATTTTTTTTAAGAGACAGGGTCTCGCTATGTTGCCCAGGCTGGAGTGTAGTGGCTATTCACAGGTATGATTCTACCACTGGTCAGCACAGGAGTTTTGACCTGGTCCGTTTCCTTCTTGGGCCATTTCACCCCTCCTTTGGCAATCTGGTGGTCCCCCTGCTCGAGAGATCACCATATTGATGCCGAACTTAGAAAACTAATTGGTATAGCTCATTACAGCCCAGAACTTCCTGGGCTCAAGTGATCCTCTCACCTCAGCCTCCAGAGTAGCTGGGACTACAGACGCATGCCACTGCGCCCGGCATGTTGTCCTCATTTTAAGCAAACTACAGAGATAACCAGTTTTCCTAAATTCCAGTTTATATTAATGAGCAAGGGATCATGATGGGCTCAGTTTGGGGCAGGTGTTATATGCATTATATACAAGGAAAATTTTCAAGGTCCTCCTCCCCTTATGGGTTTGTGAGCTGGAAAGAGGGGCAAGGACCAGAAACATAATTGTTAGTGTCATAAATGAGTGGTTCTGAGCGCGCTCTGCAGAACATTACCAGTCTGTGAACTCTTTGTTACTTTTTTGTGATAAGGTGAATGCACATATGGAGAATTAGCATTTAAAACCTTTTGTAGCAATTTGACAGAGTAATTTTGTTAGTTTCCAATGTATTTGTTTAATTTTGTTTTGATTGTATTAAAAAAAAAATACCCTGTAATGGATTGGGAGGGGAGGTTATTGGTCCTTTACTATAGATAGTTTGAGAGCCACTGACCTAGAACACATATCTAAGGAAACATAGTTCATCAGAGCAAGCACAGTGTCATTGCAGCCCAATTGCTTGTTCACGGGGGGAGAAAAAGACAGGCAATGTGGTGGTCCACGCTTATTACCTCATTTGCTCCTAGGTGTTGCTGGGCCTGCGTGACACCAGCGATTCCATTGTGGCAATTACTCTTCATAGCCTAGCAGTGCTGGTCTCTCTGCTTGGACCAGAGGTGGTTGTGGGAGGAGAAAGAACCAAGATCTTCAAACGCACTGCCCCAAGTTTTACTAAAACTATTGACCTTTCCCTAGAAGGTAAGAATTACTAAAAGGTCTAGCTTTTTATTGTGTTATTTTAATTTATTAGATTTTTTAATACAGGTAATGCCAGGAGGGTTATATTCAGTCAAATGATACAAAGAAGTATAAGGAAAAGGTTAACTTCCCTTTCCCAACTTCTCTGAGGGGGCATAAGGTAACTAATTTTCATACCTTTTTTAAGCTCACAAAAAGACATGCAAACATATGTTTGTACAGATATATATATACACACACACACACACACACACAGAGTCATGTGTTGAACAACAACTTTTTGGTCAACGGTGGACCATGTAAATGTTGGACTACATATACGATGGTGGTCTCATGAGATTATAATGGAGCTGAAAAATTCCTATAGCCTAGTGACATTGCAGCCATCCGTATGTTGTAGCACAATGCATTACTCACATATTTGTGGTGCTTCCAGTTATATAAAAAGTACATACAATTTTGGACATCATACTTGATAATAATGATAAATGACTATGTTACTGGTTTATGTATTTACTGTACTATGCTTTTTAAGTTTAACTGTAAAACAACCTCAGGCAGGTCCTTCAGGAGGTATCTCCTACTGTTATCATAGGAGATGATAGCTCCGTGGGTTATTGCCCCTGAAGACCTTCCAGTGGGACAAGATGTGCAGATGGAAGACAGTGATTTTGATGATCCTGACCCTGTGTAGGCTTAGGCTAATGTGAATGTCTGTCTCTTAGTTTTTAACAAAAAAAATTTAGAAAGAATATAATCTTAAAAGTAGAAGAAAGTTATAGAATAAGGATATAAAGAAAGTATTTTTGTACAGCTGTACAATGTGTTTTAAGCTAAATGTTGTTATAAAAGTGTCAAAGGTAAAAAAATTAAAAAGTTTATAAAGTAAAAAAAAGTTACAGTAAGCTAAAGTTAATATATTATTGAAGAAAATATATATTTTAAAAGTTTAGTGTAGCCTAAGTGTAGTGTTTATAAAGTCTACAGTAGTGTACAGTAACGTCCTAGGCCTTTACATTCACTTACCACTCACTCACTGACTCACCCAGAGCAACTTTTAGTCTTAACAAGCTTCATTCATGATAAGTGTCCTATGCAGGTGTACCATTTTTTATCGTTTATACTGTATTTTACTGTACCTTTTCTATGTTTAGAAATGTTTAGTACAAAATACTTAACATTGTGTTACAATTGCCTACAGTATTCAGTACAGTAACATGCTATGCCAGTTTATAGCCTAGGTGTGTATTAGGCTATACCATCTAGAGTTGTGTAAGTACACTCTGATGTCCGTACAAGGACAAAATCACCTAAGACAAATTTCTCAGAACGTATCCCAGTTGTTACATGATGCGTGACTGTATAGGATTTTTTTAAAAAATGAGAAAATACTATGCACAAATCTACAACTTGTTTTCATGTGGCAGCATATCAGGGGCCTGTCTCCAGGTTAATACATAGAAATCTAAGTCACTCTTTTTGATAGCTGCCTAACATTTCACTGAATATAATTCAGTAATTACCTTATTCATGTATATTGCATCCATTTCTGGCTTTTTAGTCATGACAGTGCTGCCATAAATATCTTTATACATGTATCTTTGTATCTGCAAGTTACATATCTGCATATTCAACCAACTGTGGATCAAAAATATTTGAGGAAAAAAACAAGGAAAAGTAACAATACAACAATAAAAAATTAAAAAATATAGTTTAACAACTACTTACATAGCATTTACATTGTATTGGGTATTATAAGTAATTTAGAGATGATTTAAAAGTATATGGGAATGTGTATATAGGTTATATGCAAATACTACGCTATTTTATATAAAAGACTTGAGCATCTATGGATACTGAGGGATGACTGTATACTTTGGGTTTCATTTTAACAGCATAAAATTTCAGAAGTAGACTTGCTGAATAAAAGGATATATAAAGGTTTAGTAGATATTATAGCTTACAAAAAGGTTGTAGCAATTCTTATTAATACTAGATGTTTAAGTTCTTTTGATTTTTGTGGCCTATTGGGTAAAAAGCTGTTAATTTTTTAAGTACTTTAAGAAATGCTTATTTCTGGTATGTTCTCATTGGATGTTACCTGGAAGGTAACAGTAACCTCTGTAAAATTCTGGTCTTACAAGAATTTTGGCCACATGCAGTGACTCACATCTGTAATCCTAGCTACTCGAGGCTAAGGCAGGAAGATCGCTTGAGGGCAGGAGTTCGAGACTAGCTTGAGCAACATAGTGAGACTTTGTCTCTAAAAAAATAAAAAATTAGCCAAGCGCAGTGGCTCATACCTGTATTTCCAGCTACTCAGGAGGCTGAGACAAGAGGATCTCTTGAACCCAGAAATTAGAGACCAGCCTGGGCAATATAGCCAGACCCCATCTCAACAACAACAAAAAGGGAATTTTATATCAACAGTGCCATTGCTTCTTTGCTCCTTTGTATAGCCTTGAATAGGACAATGGACTTGTTATGAAATTCTGGACCTCTAATTCATTTCTTATTGATAGTGAGTAGACAACATAGAAACACTTATTAGTATAAAAGTGATATCAGATAGCCTTTTCACTAATTTTGATGCCAGAAGAATTTTTAAAGGAACACTGGCTTCCTGAAGTTTTGAAGAGAGTTCAACTCTTCCTTCATGCTAATGAAACCAGTGTCATTGTGGCTCCAAAAACCTTGAAAATGGTGATATAGAGGCTGCTGCCTCATTTTCAGCTGTGGAATGTACATACCCAATTGGGTGGGGCCTGATTTGTTACCAATTTTTTTTTTAGCACATTACATCAAAGAGCAAATGAAATGTTTATTTATATGTCATAGCAGAGGAATTTTTTTTTTCAGGGGGGCATAGTTTTGAGATAAGGCTTAGGGGGTTAGTCAGCTTTGCATGCTGAATTAGCAAATGTTCCCACTCCTAACATGTCTTATTTATTGGATGGAGGTACCTAGTTGTAGACATTCTATACACTAAAGATACACACCTGTTTATATCCATGTGGATTTCTCTGTAATAAACTGGAATGGCACCACAGGAGCAGTAGCAGGTGAGTTTTTAAGATAGATTTTCCTGAGGACCTCTTATAAAACAGATTAGAGGTGGTCTAGTCCCGCTGACAGTCCAAGTTAGGCTCTTCGTTGAGGAAGACTAGGGAGCCCTGGCAGCATCCTGTATTCCAAGTTTATAGTTAATAGCAGCCCTTCTTCTGAAGGTCATGGGGGGACTGTTGGGGAAGTTCCACGTGTATGTATAAAGGAGCTACTCTTAAAATTTTTTTTTTTTCTTTTTGCAGTTTGCTTGCATGGTCAGACTTAAGAATAAGGGTTAATGTTGAGGTTTATGAAAGGTACAACTAAGGGAAATAAGAAAGTCTGCCCGAAAGAGTTGGAGAACACAGAGAGTAACACTGGGTAAGACATTAGGTAGGACTTCAGCAGGGTGGGTAGAGGCACAAATAAGCAACACAGTGGAGGGAGGGAGAAATCTGCTGAAGAGAGACCCCATCCACCCGCCGACCCCCCGTCACACCCTCACTTTTAAGGCAGAGGAAGCATTCAACCAAAATTCGGCTAGAATGTTTTTGACCAATGCCCAGTCTTGCGTATAAGCTTTCTGGTAAACTGCTAAAGACATTTTCTTGAAATAATTCTTTTTCTTTCCCAGTTGGTGGTTAAATATCCATAGCTTAAATTTATTATTTTAACCATTTTTTAAGTGTATAGTTTTGTGGCACTAATTACATTCGTATTGTGCATATACTCAGACTTTTATTCTTCAAAGGAAAATAAATGGAATCAGCTATGGTTTTAAATCACCACCATTTTTTTAAAGGCTGTAACTTTTTAACTAGGTATCCTAAAAGTTATATATAATGCTTCAATCTTTCCTATTCCATCACCACCACATGGAGTGGACACAGCCTGTTCTTTGAAGATGTTCTCTCCCTGCAACTTAGCTTTTGCCTGTGTTAAATATACCCATTTCCCTTAACTATTGCTCACCAAACATGTGATAGATCAAGAAGCTTACTTACTATCCCTTTCATTTTGTGGAGTTTTTATTTACCTTCAGATTATTCTCCCATGCATGTCATCTGCAAGCCAGACCTTGTCAATCATCTTAGAGAACCCCTCCTCTAGCATAGTCCCTAAATATTTTCTGGCAACATGCCCATCAATAGCAAGAAGCACATACAGTGAGATTTACAACAATATTCTTTTACAGACAGGTAGAAATATTAAAGTTATATAGCTTTTCCATTGCTTGAATGAATGTTTTCCTGAGAGTAGTTAAGTTTAAATTCTGAAAATTAATAGCATTTTGGGGGAATTTTGAGACTAATTTGTCTTATTTATAATTATATAGTCAGCTTTGGTCTCATGTTGTTTCCTCAGACTACTGGTCTGTACCTACTCTTTCTTCATAACTGGTGAGAAGAGCAGATTGACATTACTTGAATTCTGTTTTGCACCTGATACTTTGGGACTTTTGAAGCCTTACTGCAGCATCTTCCAAATTGTACCAAGAACAATATTTCTGAAAGATGTTAACAGGCGCGTTGTGAAAAAAAAAAAAAGCGTTCTGTGGTTAAATAAGCTTGGGAAAATGGTAGCAAAGTCATTAATATATTGCACAGGATTTCTCAATGCCTTAACTACACTTGGGGAAATCTATTAAGATAAGGATAAGAAGTTGGGTTAGGCAAACTTATTTGAGCACACAACACTTTTCCAGGGCATATGTAATCAACATCTTAAGGGTGACATTGCCTGCTTTAGAGCATTTCTGTATTTATTTATAGACAATTATGCCAATAAAAAGAATGTTTGAATGTTTAGTAAGGAATTGGATGCTCCAGTTGTTACTTGGTATGCTTCTATTGAGTTACTAGTATTATATAAGTGTTCCTTTTCTGCTGGCAGTAGGTAAAAAAAAAAAAAAATTACATGTGTTATATAGTAAGTATTTGGATGACTTATATGATGTCTTTGCTGAGTAATGTCCTGCTGGGATCTCTTTTGTTTAGGACGCATGGATATTTCCCAGTAATTAGATCTATATATTTCCTTAATGCTGACTTTCTCCTAAATGTTTTGCTTGATCTTAACCAATATTTTATGAGAATAATTCTTGTACATATCCTACAGGTGATCAGTTTTCTCAGCCTATTAAATTTCCCATGAATGGAATCTCAGATGTGAAAAATATTTCAGAGGATAGTGAAAACTTCCCATCAAGTTCTAAAAAGTCTGAGGAGTGGCCTGACTGGAGTGAGCCTGAGGAGCCTGAAAACCAAACTGTGAACATACAGATTTGGCCTAGAGAAACATGTGACGCTATCAAGTCCCAGTGTACTACCTTGGATGCCGAGTTGTCATCTTGGGATGATTGTGAGCCCAGCTGCTTAGATACTAAAATAAACCCAGGAGGTAGGATCACTGCTGCAAAACCTGTCACCTCCAGGGAGCAGAAGCCCATTCCTGCTTTGCTTCCACTCACCGAAGAGTCTAAGCCTTGGAAATCAAGCCTCCCCCTAAACACCAGTCTTATACAAAGCAGGGATGACCCAGACCAAATCAAGCCACCAAAAGGGTCGTCACAAGAAAAGCCCTTTAAGGTTCCTTTGGAACTTGGTTTAGGAGAGGAATTTACCATTCAAGTAAAAAAGAAGCCAGTACAAGATCCTGAGTTGGACTGGTTTGCTGATATGATCCCAGACATTAAGCCGTCAGCTGCTTTTCTTATTTTACCTGAACTGAGGACAGAAATGATGGTTGCCAGCAAGGATGATGTCTCACCATTGATGCAGTTTTCCTCAAAATTTGCTGCAGCAGAGATTACTGAGGTGAGTTGTTTTTTTTTTTTTTATTAATTTGTGCTACTAGGTTAAGGATTTCCTTCAGAGGTCCCAGTTGCACTGTTCCATTTATAACAGACGTGCTGTTTTCCCAGTGAAGGAAAACTCTAATGCATACAATTGCTTAAAACAAGTCAAACAAAATCAACAAAATCAGTTCCTATAAATGGTATCTTTCCTTTCCAGGGAAATGTAGCAATGCTTAGGCTAAGTAGTTAATGATCTACTTATTACATGAATAACCTTTTTATTTTTATTTGAAAAAAGGAATAAACCAGGAATATGGTATCATCATGACCAATTTTACTGGATTGTTACTTTCCAGTGTTCTAGTTTTGTAATACTGGGACCAAAGTAATCCTCCTACTTTTCAACTTTCAGTTATGTCTTTATTTATTTTATTTAGTATGAGGTCCTTTCAAAATGCCTGCTTTTTCAAATTTGGATATGATTTGTTTCAGTGGGTTGCTCTTGGTGTGCTTTGTTTTGTTGCAGGGAGAGGCTGAAGGCTGGGGAGAAGAAGGGGAACTGAACTGGGATGATGATAACTGGTGACAATAGATGTGAGTTAAACTTTAGAAAAACTTCTAAAAAATCAAATTAATACCTCAAAAGCAGGCTCTGTGGACAAGAAAACCCCAAAGTGGCCTGTTTTTCCCCATACCAGGAGCTCTTTTTCCAGTCTGTGCCAACTGAAGCGTGAGACTGACCTCGAGGGCTGGCTAAAAACCCTGGGTGGTGAAGAGGCCACAGTACTGGTTTCCAGGAGGAAACGCCTGTGTGCATTTGCCTGAGGCCAACGGCTATGAAGAGCAATTAGCTGAGGAAAGCCTGAATTTACAGCTTTTTCCAGGACAATTCTGGAAGTAAAGAAAATAAATATAAAAATTCAAGCTGGTTAGCTTAATTTTGTGCCATTTCTTTTAACAGTCAGAAGAGTAAGCTGTATTATAAAATACAACTTACTGAAAAAAAATTTTAGTTATAAATTATATAAATGATTTTAAATTGCTAAGGTTTCCTTAGGCAGCTTATTTATTTGTTTACAGTTGTACTGAGTGAATGGTCCTGTGTGGACCTGGGCAGTTACTAACTGTTCACATGTATTACGTTGTACCAAAGTTCTTAATGAGAAATATCCCCCACAATCCTGTTCTCTAAATGTCAAATAAAGACTATTTTCACTAGATTCAACTTTATAAAAACTGTTTTATATGTGTTAAAAAAATGTACAGACATAATTAAATCAGTATTTTCATTTACAAAATACACTTTAGGTTGACAAAGTACTAAGCCCAATTCTACCTTGTGATAATACCCTAGAGTATACAACGTTTTAGCTTATCAATCCTTTCTTGAAGCACCTCCATTTCCATTAGAAGCCAGGCTGGAGCAGGAGCCTTTTGGAGTAATGACTCAGTTGTTTCTAAGGCTCCTGCTACTGCTTGCAATGCTGACCTGTACTCTTCCTCCAAGGGGAACTCCTGACGAGCTCTTTTTGCATAAGGCTGGAAAATGAGAATACCATGTGATAAGTAATGCCGTGATACCCATTCTAAAAATAATAAAAGAACTTTCCTTTTGGACTGCAGTAAAGCTTATTAGAACAAATTCTAAAACTGTAACAAAGTTTATGTGCACATTTTATTCTAGTCGTTAGATCATAAGGGCAGGAGAGAGCATTCCCCCATCACATCTAGAAAAATATGTGAAGGCATTTTGGTTTATCACAGTGATTCAAAGTGCTATTACCAGTGTCTTAGCTTGTATGTGGCATACAACAGAGTGTCCTGTCCTGTCCTGTCCCAAAGGGCTCCCAGTGAGAAGTGCTGCCTAGTCAATTTCCAGTATTTTTTAGACATATAATCTGTCCTTACAGAAAAGCACCACGTGTGAATTTTCTAAATGCTTTTCTTTTTAAGCTAAGTTTGTAACTGACGACAGCTGTAGTCTTTCAGATCTTTTTGGAGCTAGTTCAATAAAATCTAAGGCTTTCAAACATCATTGCACTATGGAGGGAAGGGAGGAGGGGTGGGTAGGGTTGGGGCCAAGACACCTTTTATAATTGTGGTCTTTCTAAGGAAGGTCACGATAAATTTAAATTCATGAGGGCTTATTTACATAACTGATACACCGAACTTTATAGGTTTCAGGAATAAAAGTTACGTGTCTTAAAAATGTTATTAACATAAACTTTCTTTTTCTAAGAGTTGTGACTAAAATTTATCAGAACATTGTTCCTCATGGATAACTATTCCAAATATACTACTAGTACTCAAAACAATATTTTGAATATTCTTATTGGTGCCAAATTTCTGCCTTTTAATAGGTAGATGTGACTTTTAGAACACTGCCAAAATTATAGATAGAGTTGATTTGATAGAGTAGGCAGAGATCAAATATCTTCTGTGGTTCAGAAACTACTGTAAAATAAACGTTTTGGAAGGTAAGTTAATTGATTTTCTTCTGTGGTTCAGAAACTACTGTATTTGTAGCATCATTGATGAGATACATAACTTCCCTTAAAGGTTACTACCAATAATTGAAAGTTACATTGAAAGAGTATATTTGGTATGTATGATCTTTAAAACTTTCTTATTTTTTTGTAGTCCCAATTCTGTGTTGACAACCTTTCAGGAAGAAGAAGTGTGATTTTTAAAAGAGGAACTACTATGTCTAGATCTAGTTGATCTGAAATTCAACATGAGGCCAAGAACCAAACTAGTTTTGTTTTATCAGTAAATAATAAGGGCAGAATTTCCCTGACTCACGTTTGACCCATACTAAAAAACAGCCCATACCTGTAAAGATGACCTCTTTGGTTCTTCTACAGTCACTTTAGCAAAGTGTTCCCAGAAAATGCCTTTCTCCTGTTTCACACGTTCCACTTTGGCAGCTTCAGTTTCATCTACAAACCCAGTCTTTCAGAGACCATGAAAAACCAAGCAAATGTTAACATTCTTTATTAGATATCCAAATGGTCTTAATATTCAGAAAATGAAAAGGCCAAATAATTTGTGTAAGTAAGTGCTTAGTGTTCAACCATTCTGGACTGTCTGTGAACCAGGCAAATTCTGGAAGTTAGTTGGAATCATCTGTAAATGCTTCCTCTTAGTGTAATCTGGATAAATGACTATGTTCTTCCCTACAGGAAAACTGAAGACTCCTCTTTTGAGGAAAAAATGACAGTCTACTAACTTTTACTAAATAGGCTAAGAAATTGGTAACAGCAATGTACACACACGTGTACTTAATGTAATATATATGTAAAATTTATATTACATGTGTATATCTGCATATATGTATACATGTGTGTATGTAAGTACATGTAATATATAAAATACATACGTAGCCCAGTTTAATGATGGGCAGATTGTACTTAAGCAAAATTCACTTTCTCCTGGTATTCTAAATTTGTGGTTTAACAGTTCTGTTAGTACTTCTGTTAACCCTTAACTTATATCCTTACACTATCACTATATACGTTTCAAAGTATGCACAAATATGGGAGCCCTGTGATTCAAAACTTCAGTCCCAACTGTAAAAACAGCTTTAAAAATAATGTCACAGTCTTGGAAAAATAAGTTTTGCTGCCATAAGTGTAGAAAAGTCATGCTTAAATTATACCTAACATATGGTAGTAAACATCCTCTCAGGCCTAGCTAATTATTTAGAGGTAGTCAGGTATCTCTAATTACGATTAGTAATGGCTTAGGGATCCTCATAAGTCATCTCATGGCCTGGATAATCAATGCTACTGTATATAAGACTACAGGCAGAGGGTGACTCCAAATGTACTTCTGTAACTTGTAATATGGTTTCAATTACTTAGTAACAATCTGTATCAGCACTATGCTGAGCACTGTGAAAAGTTTAAGCTAAGAAGATACTCAAGTAGGTTATAATTATACAATATCAAAAAAAAAAAAAGGTAATATGGTAAAGAATAAAACATGGGCTATATAAATAAAATACCTTCTCCAGAAAGGATACAACTTTATTCTTCATTTCTTCAGAACTGAGACACTGGGGAACTATCTCTTCGTGATTTGTTCCCTATGAAAAGATTGATAAAGAAGAACAATTTTAATATATTTCAATAACTTGCAAAAACAAATGCATGAGTTTTAAGAGCTACCTTAATCAAGAATTCATTTTAAAAGAAAATAGTGCCAGAGGATAATCAAAGATGATAAGCTCATAATTCTTTCAGACTGCCTTAGGATAATACAATATTAACTTCTGTACAGGTTTAGTGTTGCCAGCTTTAATTACTTCTGCTCAGTCATACTAATGCCTCTGGACTCCCTTATGACCAAAAGCATGACTGCACAGCAATGCGTAAGAGTAAAGGAGCAACTGATAGCAGAGGTTACCTTCTCCACAGAACTACCCTAACAGCTTTGGGTTCATCAGCTTAACTCTAATGATAGTTCAAGATGAAATGTATTATTCAACTGAAAAGTAGTGTCTGAAAGACAGTGTTGGCATTAGTAGGCTTGGTTCAAATGCCTGTTCTGGTCCTTGCTACTCAGAAGACCTTAGGAAATTCACTTCATTTTTCTAGGCTTCATTTTGAGATCCTGTAAAATAGATGATTAGTAATATTCCATCCAGAAAATTTTGATTCAGATACAGAAGTAGCTCAACAAATGTTTTGGGAATGTTTTGGAATATATGAAATATTAAAGTGTTTTGGAAGTCGTCATGATAAATTGGTCTTACAATTACCTCAGCAAACTGAGTAAATGCCTCCAAGGTATGTTGTTCTAGCAGCCAATTCTTGTCAGCTAGCAGTAAGGCAAAAATACATGACAGGTTTGGCAGAATTTTGTCCTAAAAAGAGAACCAAACTTTACTAAATAGAGAAAAAGAAACCTTAATAGAATGCATTCAATACGCACAATTGTTGTCAACTTTCCATAATCCTATCCCAGTGAACAGGTATTAAAACACGTTAGGTCATGTCACTCCTTTGCTCAAGTCCTTCCAGTAGCTGAAAGTCAAAGCCAAAGTCCTTAGAGTGGTCTGCAAAGCCCTGCTACCTCTGTGTTAGCTATAATGGCTTCCTGGGATATATGAGGCATGTTTCCATCACCAAGGCTTTGCACTTGCTATTTCCCCAGATACCTGCATGGTTTGGTCCCTCATCTTCAGGTTTTTACTTACATGTCACGTTGGTGAGGACTCCACTGACTACTTCCCATTTCAGACTGTACCCCCACATCCATATTCTCTGTCCCCCTTCCCTGCTTCATTTTTCTCCACAGCACTCACCACCATTTAATATACTACATACATCACCACGTTACTGTGTGTTGTGTGTGGGGATTTATTATTAGTTAGGTTCATTATTGTATTGCCAAAGATTAAAACAGTGCCTGATACAGCAAGAACTCAATTTTCCTTGAATGGACAAATGAATCAATCTCGTGCATTAAATGCCTCCTATATGCTGATGAATCCCCAAAATTTCTTCAGACCCTAACCTCACCCCTGGGAATATATAAGGCATTGCAATTTTTGCTAATGAAACACTCATTTCATAGGTTCTGGGCCCATGCATGGTTCACAGCTGTGCATAAATGAAGTAACATTTTGGAATGAACTTATTTTATGGTAAAAAGAAGACAGCTCAGATGCAAGTATCTTTGGATACTTTTGTCAAGGGAGTTAAAAAGAAGCTGTCAACATCTACACTTATCTCATGAAACATACCCTTGCATGCTGGAGATAGATGGGATAGTATCATTAACTTGTGAACAAAAGATTACTTTAGAAAGTAATCAAGTTAAATTTTTGGTTTCACAGAGTTACATCAACATATATGAGGAGTTCTTTATAGTCTCTCTTTTGGAGGTTAAAAAAAGTTAACTACCTAGAATTATTAAACTTTGACTACAGTAATAAGGAAAGCAAAACTCTAAATTTATGAAGATCTTTTGCTGTGTGAGGTCTGTTTTAAAATTCAGTAGATGCATATTGTTAGGCTACTACAGTAAAATTTTGTAAATAAGTATCCATTTGTCATAAGTATACATACTTTGCAACATTTTCCAAAATACTGTCTTTAAATTACCAATTTTCCTAATTATAAACTGTCCCCTAGAAGACATAAATATGTTTTCTACCCTCAGGAACTATGGTACTAGTAGCCCAATTGGAATGAGAATCTTGTATCTCAGACTAGAGCCAATGAATAAAATATTTGTATGTCAACATATTTTTCTAAAAGAAAATAACTTAAAATGAGTTCTTTTTTGACAGTTACTTTCTCTAGAAAATAGACTTCTTTTTCCTAACTTTCATTGTCAGTAATCTGCAGAATTTCAGGATTTAAAAGCCTAAAATATCCCTTAGTCAATAATTCTTACAGAGATTTTGTTTTTAATAATACAAGAACATTTATAACCAACCTGGGCAACAGTGAGACCTCATCTCTAAATAAAATTTTAAAAATTAGCCAGGCATGTGGTCCCAGCTACTTGGGAGGCTGAAGCAGGTGGATCACTTGAGCCCAGGAGTTCGAGGTTGTAGTGAGCTATGATCGTGTCACTGCATTCCAGCTTGGGCAACAGAGCAAGACCCTGTCTCTTAAAAATAAATAAATAAATAAAAGTTAAGGAGTATTACCTGGATAGCTTGAGGTATAAATAGTTTTCCTAGAGAAGATACAAAATCCAGCATGGCCAAACGAACATGGTCAGGAGGCTCTAATTTAAGTAGTGAGGTCTGCAAAGTCATGACCTATAGAGGTGAAGACCAAAAAGAAGTTATAAATAAAAACAGTATTTTGTATAGACATAATGCTACCTAAGATTTGGATGGAACTGTGGGGACGGGAAACAAAACCCAGAACAACAAAACATGCCACAAAACCTGAGCTTCACAGATAGAATGTGAATAAAACAATCAAATGAACACTTATTATAGCATTCTTAAGTCAATGATTACAGCATTCTTTTTACCATACTCTCCTGTCTCCAACCATTGTAAAAAAATAAAACTACATGTGTTCCTGAAAAACTTTATTTACCAAACCTTTAAAAATTATTTTGTATAGACATACCTCGTTTTATTGTACTTTGCTTTTTTAGTGCCTCACAGATACTGTGTGAGGCACTAAAAAAGCATACTGTGTTTTGTTTTGTTCTGTTTTGTTTTAACAAATTGAAGGCTTGTGGCAACCATGCATCTGGCAAGTCATTTAGCACCATTTTTCCAACAGCATGTGCTCACTTAATGTCTCTGTGTACATATTGGTAACCCTTGCACTATTTCAAACTTTTTCATTACTATTCTATCTGTTCTGGTGATCTGTGATCTTTGATGTTACTACTGTAATTTGTTTTGGGGCACCACAAACCAGACAAATATAAGATGGCAAACTTAATAAATTTTGTGTGTTCTCACTGCTCCACCAACTGGCAGTTCCCCAGTCTCTCTCCCTCTTCTTGGGCCTCCCTATTCTCTGAAATACAACAATATTGAAATTAGGTCAATTATCCCTACAATGGCCTGTAAGTGTTCAAGTAAAAGGAAGAATCTTAAATCAAAAGCTGGAAATAATTAAGCTTAGTGAGCAAGGCTGTGGGAAAAGCTGAGAAACCAAAAGCTAAGCCTCTTGTGCCAGTTACCCTAACTGTGAATGCAAAGGAAAAGTTCTCCAAGGAAATTAAAAGTGCTCCTCCAGTGAACACATAAATGATAAGAAAGGGAAATACCCTTATTGCTGATAAAAAGAAAGTTTGAGTGGTCTGGATAGACGATCAAACCAGCTACAACATTCCCTTTAAGTCAAAGCTTAATCCACACCAAGGCCCTAACTCTCCCCAATTCTGTGAAGGCTGAGAGGTGAGGAAGCTGCAGAAGAAAAGTATGAAGCTAGCAGAGGTTGGTTCATGAGGTTTAAGGAAAGAAGCCATCTCCATAAAGTAAAAATGCAGGGTGAAGCAGCAAGTGCTTATGTAAAAGCTACAGCAAATAATCCAGAAGATCTAGCTAAAATCACTGATGAAGGTGACTACACCAAAAAATAGATTTTCAGTGTAGATGAAACAGCCTTATATTGGAAGAAGATACCATCTAGGACTTTCATAGCAAGAGAGGAAAAGTCAATGCCTGGCTTCAAAACTTCAAAGGACAGGCATTTTCTCTTGTTAGGGGCTAATGCAGCTTGGTGACTTTAAGTTGAAGCCAGTGCTTGCTTACCATTCCCAAAATCCTAGGGCCCTTAAGAATTATGCTAAATCTATTCTGTCTGTGCTCTATCAGTGGAACAACAAAATCTGGATGACAGCACAGCTGTTTACAGCATGGTTTACTGAATATTTTAAGCCCACTGTTGAGACCTATGGCTCAGAAAAAAAGATTTCTTTCAAAAGATTAGTGCTCAATGACAATGCACCTGGTCACCCAAAAGTGCTGATGGAGATGTACAAGGCGATTAATGGATTTTTTTATCTTCTTAAAATATGGATTATTAAATTTCCTTTAAAAAGCACAGAATGAAGTTTTTTACATTGACTCAATTAAAAAGATTAACATTTTTTTTTCTTAATTTCAAAATATAACAGGGGTACAAATGTTTAGGTTACATACATTGCCTTTGCAACGCCTAAGTTAAGGCTACAAGCATGCACCGCACCCATTATGTGTGAATATACACATCCCCTCCTCCCCGTTTCCACCTGCCCAACACCCAATAAATGTTACTTCCATATGTACACATAAGTGTTGGTCAATTAGTACCAATTCGATGGCAAGTATATGTGGTGCTTGTTTTTCCATTCTTGTGACACTTCACTTAGGAGGATGGGCTCCAGCTCCATCCAGGATAATACAAGAGGTATTAGTTCACCATTGTTTCTTTTTGGCTGAGTAGTACTCCATGGTATATATATACCACATTTTATTAATCTACTCATGTTTTAATGGGCACTTGGGTTGTTTCCACATCTTTGCAATTGTGAATTGTGCTGCTATAAACATTTGAGTGCAGATGTTTTTATTACAGAATGTCTTTTTTTCCTTTGGGTAGATGCCCAGTAGTGGGATTGCTGGATCAAATGGTAGATCTACTTTTAGTTCTTTGAGGTATCTCCATATTACTTTCCAAAGAGGTTGTACTAGTTTGCAGTCCCACCAGCAGTGTATGAGTGTTCCTATGTCTCCGC
The DNA here is from genome assembly GCA_023783475.1 of Daubentonia madagascariensis. Lineage (NCBI taxonomy): Eukaryota > Metazoa > Chordata > Mammalia > Primates > Daubentoniidae > Daubentonia > Daubentonia madagascariensis. The sequence goes on from JAKFHU010000978.1 coordinate 33,368,511, forward strand.
ATCCATGCCAACATTTGTTGTTTGGGACTTTTTGATAAAAGCCATTCTCACTGGAGTTAAGTGATACCTCATTGTGGTTTTGATTTGCATTTCCCTGACGATTAGAGATGTTGAGCATTTTTTCATGTGTTTCTTGGCCATTAGTCTATTTTCTTTTGAAAAGTTTCTGTTTGTGTCCTTTGCCCACTTTTTAATGGGGTTGTTTGATTTTTTTTTTTTTTTTTTTGCTGATTTTCCTGAGTTCTATACAGATTCTAGTTATCAGCCCTTTATCAGATGTGTAGCATGCAAATATTTTCTGCCATTCTGTAGGCTATCTGCTCTGGTGATAGTATCTTTGGCTGTGCAGAAGCTTTTTAATTTGATCAAGTACCCTTTAATTATTTTTGTTGATGCTGTGATTGCTTTTGGGGTCTTCCTCATGAATTCCTTGCCTAGGCTGATGTCTGTAAGAGTTTTTACAACATTTTCGTCTAGAATTCTTATGGTTTTTTGCCTCAGGTTTAAGTCTGTTATCCATCATAAGTTGATTTTTGTGAGAGGTGAGAGGTGCAAATCCTGTTTCAGTCTTCTAGATGTGGCTATCCAATTTTCCAAGCACCATTTATTGAATAGGGCTTCTTTTCCGCAATATGTTTTTGTCTGCTTTGTTGAAGATCAGATGGCTATATGAGGATGGTTTTATATTTGGGTTCTCAGTCCTGTTCCATTGGTCTATGTCTCTGTTTTTGTGCCAGTACCATGCTGTTTTGGTTACTATACCATTGTAGTATAGCTTGAAGTCTGGTCAATTGATCCCTCCCAATTTGTTCTTTTTGCTTAAGGTTGCTTTAGCTATACGGGGTCTTTTCTGGTTCCATATGAAGCATAGAATTATTTTTTCTAGATATGTGAAAAATGATGTTGGTATTTTAATAAGTATTGCATTGAATCTGTAGATCACTTTGTGTAGTATAGACATTTTAACAATGTTGATTCTGCCGATCCATGAGCATGGTATGGTTTTCCATCTGTTTATGTCCTCTGCTATTTCCTTCCTTAGTGTTTCATAGTTCTCCCTGTAGAGGTCTTTAACCTCCTTGTTTAAATATATCCCTAGGTATTTTATTTTCTTTGTTGCTATTGTGAAAGGTATCGATTCTCTGATTTGGTTCTCAGTTTGACTGTTGTTGGCATATATGAATGCTACTGATGTGTGTACATTCATTTTGTAACCTGAGATTTTGCTGAACTTATTTATCAATTCCAGTAGTCTCTTGGCAGAATCTTTGGGGTTTTCTAGATATAAGATCATATCGTCAACAAAGAGCAAAAGTTTGATCTCTTCTGCCCCCATTTGGATTCCCTTAATTTCCTTTTCTTGTCTGATTGCTCTGGCTAGGACTTCCAGCACTATGTTGAATAGGAGTGGTGATAGAGGGCAACCTTGTCTGGTTCCAGTTCTAAGCAGAAATGCTTTCAATTTTTCCCCATTCAATATAATGTTGGCTGTGGGTTTGTCATATATGGCTTTTATCATTTTGAGGTAAGTCCCATCTATGCCTATATTGTTAAGCATTATCATAAAAGGAGGCTGAATTTTGTTGAATGCTTTTTCTGCATCTATTGAGAGGATCATATGGTCTTTGTTTTTACTTCCGTTTATGTGGTGAATTACATTCATACATTTGCCGAACCATCCCTGCATCTCTGGGATGAAGCCCACTTGGTTGTGATGGATTATTTTTTTGATGAGCAGCTGAATTCGATTTGCTAAGATTTTTACTGACAACTTTTGAGTCTATTTTCATAAGGGATACTGGCCTGTGGTTTTCTTTTTTTGTTGAGTCCTTTGCTGGTTTTGGTATCAGGGTGATGTTGGCTTTGTAAAACATGTTGGGAAGGATTCCTTCCCTTTTGATGTTGTGGAATAATTTCTGCAGGATAGGCACCAGTTCTTCTTTGTAGGCCTGGTAGAATTAGGGTGTGAAATGATCTGGTCTGGGACTTTTTTTTTTTAGTGAGGTTTTTTATTGCTGCTTCAATTTTGGTACTTGATATTGGTCTGTTCAGGAGTTTTGTTTCTTCCTGATTGAGCCTAGGGAGGCTGTGTGTTTCTAAGAATTTGTCCATTTCCTCCACGTTTTCAAGTTTATGTGCATAGAGATTTTTATAGTATTCAGAGATGATATTTTGTATTTCTTCGGTATCAACTGTAATTTCTCCTTTTTCATTCCTGATTGAGTTTATTAGAGTCCTTTCTTTTCTGCTTCTGGTTAATCTAGCAAGAGGTGTGTCAATTTTGTTTATCTTTTCAAAGAACCAGCTTTTTGTTTCACGAATCTTTCACATAGTTCTTTTGTTATTGACTTCATTTAGTTCTGCTCTAATCTTGGTTATTTCTTTTCTTCTGCTGGGTTTGGGATTGGTTTGCTCTTCTTTTTCCAGTTCTTTTAGTCAATTCATTAGATTGTTGATTTGTGATCTTTCTATCTTTTGGATGTAGGCAGTTAAGGCTATGAATTTTCCTCTCAGGACTGCTTTAGCTGTGTCCCACAGATTTTGATAACTTGTGTCCACTTTCTCATTTAGTTCAAAGAACCTTTTGATTTCCATCTTAATTCCCTCCTTGACCCAATAACCATTCAGCATCATGTTATTTAGTTTCCATGACTGTGTAGAGACGAGTGTTTCTGTTGGCGTTGATTTCTAATTTTATTCCACTGTGGTCTGAGAAGATGCATAGTATAATTTCTATTTTTTAAAATTTGTTTAGACATGTTTTGTGGCCTAGGATGTGGTCAACCTTAGAGAATGTCCCATGAGCTGATGAGAAGAATATATATACCGTGATTTTTGGGTAGAAAGTTCTGTAAATGTCTGTCAGGCCCAGTTGTTCTAGAGTTCTGTTTAAGTCCACTGTTTCTTTGTTTATTTTCTGTTTGGAAGATCTGTCCTGTGCTGTCAGTGGGGTGTTGAAGTCCCTGGCTATTACAGTGCTGTTGTTTATCATTTTGTTTAGATCAAGCAGGATTTGCTTTAGGAATCAGGGCGCACCTGTATTGGGTGCGTAGATAGAGTAGTTATGTCTTCATGTTGAATTGTTCCCTTTACCATTATATAATAACCATCTTTGTCTTTCATTACTTTTGTTGATTTGAAGACTAAGTTATCCGGTATGAGAACTGCTACCCCAGCTTTCTTTTGGTTTCCATTTGCATGAAATATTGTTTTCCATCCCTTCACCTTGAGTCTGAATGAGTCCTTGTGGGTTAGATGTGTTTCCTGAAGACAGCAGATACTTGGCTTGTGTATATTTATCCATTCAGCCAGCCTACGTCTCTTCAGTGGGCAGTTCAAGCCATTCACATTTATTGAAAGAGTTGATAAGTGGGGTGGATTTCTGTTCATCCTGTTGAGTAGAACTTTATTGGTTTGTTATATGTCTTGAGCCACTGTGGTATGTATGTGGCCTTTGACCTTCAGCTTTTGGATGATTTTACACTGGTGAAATGTCTGTTGGGCTGATCCGTGTGTAATGCAGTTCCAAGTACTTCCTGCAGGGCAGGTCTTGTTTTGACAAATTCCCTCAGTGTTTGCTTGTCTGAGAAAGACTTTATTTCCCCCTCATATGTGAAACCTAGTTTTGCAGGATACAAAATTCTAGGCTTAGCATTATTCTGTTTGAGAAGACAAAATGGGGCCCCAGTCCCTTCTAACTTGTAAGGTCTCAGTTGAGAAGTCTGCAGTTAGCCTGATGGGTTTTCCTTTGTAAGTTAACTGCTGCTTTCGCCTTACGGCTCGTAGGAGGGGCTCTTTCATGTTAATTTTGGCCAGTTTGATGACTGTGTCGTGGTGTTTTTCTCTTTGCGATGAATCTCCTAGGAGTCCTTTGAGCTTCTTGTACCTGGATATCTATTTTTCTAGCAAGAGCAAGAAAATTTTCCTTAATTATTCCCTCATATAGATTCTCCAATCCATGTGTATTTTCTTCTTCACCCTCAGGATGCCTATGATTCTTATGTTAGGCCTCTTCACACAATCCCATATTTCTTGTAGGCTTTGTTCTTTTCTCTTATTTCTCTGCTCTATTTCTGTGACTGACTTGAATTGAAAGGTGTTGTCTTTAAGCTCTGAGATTCTTTCTTCTGCTTGATCTAACCTATTTTTAAGGCTTTCCACTGTGCTTTGTAATTCCCTGAATGAATTTTCATTTCCAGATGTTCCGTTTGATTTTTCTTTAGTATTTCAGTTTCTTCAGTGAGTTTTTCATTCATTTCCTGCATTCTTTTTGCCGTTTCTTTGTGTTGGGCTTCCATTTTATCCTGCATTTCATTGAGCTTCCTTTACAATCCATGTTCAAAATTCATCATCTGTCATTTCAGTGTTCTGATTTTGGTTGGTATTCATTGCTAGAGAGCTGGTGTTCCCTTTTGGGGGTGTCCTTTCGCTTTGATTCTTCATACTTCTAGAGTTCTTTCGATGATTCTGTCTCATCCGGAGCAGCTGTTGCTTCTTACCTTTGGATTTTCTTTTGTTTAGATAATCAATTACTGTTGTTTTTATGCCCCCTAACACAACATCCATTCTACAGGCCATGGATGAAGGAGTAATTTCATCTTTCAAGTCGTATTACTTAAGAAATACATTTCTTAAGGTTATAGCTGCCATAGATAGTGATTCCTCTGATGGACCTGGGCAAAATAAATCAAAAACCTTCTAGAAAGGATTCACCATTCTAGATGCCATTAAGAACATTTGTGATTCACTGGCAGGAGGTCAAAATATAAACATTAACAGGAGTTTGGAAGAAGTTAATTCCAACCCTCATGGATGACTCTGAGGTGTTAAGACCGGTGAAGAAAATAACTGCAGATATGGTGGAAACAGCAGGAGAAGTAGAATTCTAAGTGGGTCCTGAAGATGTGATTGAATTGCTGAATCTCATGAGAAAACTTGAATGGATGAGGAGTTTCTTCTTATGGATAAGCAAAGAAAGTGGTTTTTTGAGATGAAACTACTCCTGGTGAAGATGCTGTGAACATTGTTGAAATTACAAGAAAGGATTTAGAATAGTTCATAAATTTAGTTGATAAAGCAGCAGCAAGGTTTGACAGAACTGACTCCAATTTTGAAAGTTCTACTATGGGGAAAATGCTATCAAATAGCATCACACGCTACAGAGAAATCTTTCATGAAAGGAAGAGTCAATGGATGCAGCAAACTTCACTGTCTTATTTTAAGATATTGCCTTCTGGTTATCAGGAAAGGACAGGTCAAAAATTAGAAAAAATAAAAAAAGAAATTGCCACAGCCATCCCTACCCTACAGCAACCACCACCCCGATCAGTCAGCAGCCATCAACATAGAGACAAGACCCTCCACCAGCAAAAAGATAAGGACTCGCTGAAAGCTCAGATGATCATTAGCATTTTCTAGCAATAAAGTATTGTTTAATTAAGATATGGACATTGTTTTTTAAACATAATGCTATTGTATACTCAATAGACTACAGTGTAGTATAAACATAACTTTTGTATGCACTGAGATATGAAACAATTCTTGTGACTCATTTTATTGTGGTGGTCTGGAACCAAACCTGCAATATCTCCAAGGTATGCCTGTATTTTACATTTTATTGGGAAGTTCATTATTTAGCAAGGACTGGCAAACTTTTTCTGTAAAGGAGGCTAAATAATATTTTAGGTTTTGTAGGCAACGTGTTTCTCTGTTGCATATTATTTATTTATTTATGTTTGTTTTTACAATGCTTGGTAGGCTTCAAGACTTTATTTTTTATTTTACAAACCTTTAAAAATGTAAAAGTCATCCTTAGCTCTTGGGAAAAATTTTGCCAGGAGGCCACAGTTTGCTAACCCCTGATTTCAGGAACACTGAAGTGAAGTCTTTTATGAAGGAAGCAATATTTACATGAATAATCTACTTACATTAAAATTTTAGAACTTCAGTTATTTTATTTGTTTTTTTTTTTTTCTTTCAGAATATTATGGGGGTACAACACTTTGGCTATATATATTGCCCATGCACTGCCCATGTCAGAGCTACTTATTTAGGTTTTTTTAAAGGTAGATGCATTTTATCAAAGTTATCAGTATTTAATTTTTCTCACAGAATATTAGAAACTTCAGAATTAGTAAGTTCAAATTGTTGCATTCAATGAGTTATTTTACTGTATTCTCATTCTTTATAACTTAGTAACCCTTGTTACACATATGGTAATTAAAAAAAATACCTAATTAGTAAATACATGTTAACACTAACTACTTCATGTACATACTATTAACAAGAGCTACTAAAAACAATGGTGTGACTAGTTTCACTTCTTTCTATCCCACCACATATTGTGACAGGATATCATCTCTTCCATCATTTTCCTAAATAGGAAGGGTTAGTTTCTTCTCTTAACGGTTTTTGTTTCAGTTTCCTACCTGACCCTGAGCTTAAGCTAACTCTTGATTTGGGGGATTAATTCTGTCCAGTATGGACTCATTCTAAAGCCTCTAAATCACTTCACATAAGCTGAAGGCCTTTCCCATTTCCTCTCTGTTGTCTTAGAACCTCCAAAAGAAAGGCATAACTGAGGCACCACCATAAGGATCCCCCAGACAGTGACCCCAGCTCTGCCTGTCCCAGCTGTGTAAGCTGGGGAACAGAGAGAAAATTCACTATTGTTCTTCTTTCAAAATAATTTTATTTCTTCAAAGAAACAATGAGGGTTATCCTTTAACCTATGTTGTTATATTCCATATTCCCACAGCTGCTGAAATGCCTTTGAAAATGCTATGAATGCAACACATGAACTAGGACTCCTAACCTCAGGGATTTTTCTTGGGCAGTTAATAGCAACAACAAAAAGTTTTGACTTCTTTTAAATAAATAATTTAAAAAGAATGTTTCTAGAAAGTTATTTTGAGTCTACTAGTTTAACAGCCTCCTTAGCAGACAAAGTATCAACTTGGTCACTGTTCTTACCTGACTTATCAGCTGAGGATCTAGAGTTTGAATGAAAAATCCCAACAGTGGAAGTAAGAGGCTGAATGTCTGTTGAACATAAGGTTGACCTGTTACCTTATATAAGAAACACAAAATAATATTGGTGAAAATTTTCAATTACATGAGAATAGCTATAATAATAACTTTTTATTGTGCATTTATTATATACCAGGCAATATGCTAAGTGTCTTATACTTATTACCTCACTTATGCCTTACAACAGTGGTATGATGTAAATATTATTACCCTCACTTTAGTAAGAAAACTTAAAAATAATCTGTTCAAAATCACATGGTTAGGAAAAAGCAGAGCTATGACTGAAATCCAGATTTAAGACTAAAGGGGATCTAATTACTTTTGTCTGCCACTGAAAAACTTATATGTTCCTTAGTCATCTCAAAATTACATTCCTTTTCTTCACAGTTATTTCTATCATAATATTGTAAGCTATATCCCCAGCACAGATATCCTGAATGAATATTTATGGAATGATTTGTGAGCATCAGAAGAAAGTACTTCTTGAAGTCAAAATACTACAGTAGGGCAATCTGACCAAAAACAAACATTAATGATAAAACATCATCTGCAAAATCGTTTCAATCATTTCCCAAAATTATGTATGCTGCCTTCAACTTCTACTGTTTGCCAGGGGTCACATATTTATTTCTATTTAGTCAAAGAAAACAAATGTCACATTCAAATTTTTAAACTAAGAAACGTAAGTTTACAACCATGTGTGGGATGCATATCATTCTAATTTTAGCCCAATCACCACTTGGCTTATTGGTTTTGCTAGGAAAGAGGAATACAAATTAGCCATATCAATTCCCTGTGCCTTCCACCTTTGGGTCAGATCACTCTCCATTGCCCAAAAGATTTTATAAAAGACCCTACAATCGCAGAAATAGGCTACATTAACCGAAGAGAGAACAGAAACAATAGGGAAAGATAATTTCATTTTTTAAATAGGGTCCAACCAGTTAGGACAATAAGTAGGTGGATTGTTACTGTCACTTTACCATATTCTAATTTTGTTAATATAATGCTATCATACTTTGAAAAAGAAAACTGCCTGAGAGAGTACAAATACATATTTTAAGTTCTAATCACAAGTTCTACCAACCATCCAAGGAAATTAGATAAATTTTACCCTATGGGGAAATTTCAGTACTATTCTCTTTTTTAAATTGTTTTTTAATTGTTCTTCAGGGAAATGATCAGTTGCTTTCCTTACCTGTTTAATGTTTAAAAAAGCCCAAAGCTGTCTCCCAACTTCCATAATTTCAGTTTGTTGTCCAGTATCCAAAGCTTCACCAGCAGAATTACATACTGCAAGCAAAACAGAGAGTACCATGTTCTAAAGGGGGGAAAGATGGAAAGGGCTTGAATTTAGATACCAGTCTAAAGGAATAGGGGCCCAATTACCTAGGGGTTATAAGAGTTACTTTTAACTCTTCATAAAAGTGTATACAGAATAATATTTCTAAGAGCCAAAGCCATCTTTTCAGCTTTTAACACAAATATATTTTATTAAAAATAATTTTACTTGTACACAGAAACATTTGCTTTATTTTTCTAGTCTTTTTTCCTTTTAGGATGAAATTTTGATAAAATGGAAACAGCAATGTATTTTAATAACTAGGTTTGATATAAGTGGTCAGTATGGTTAACCTAATTTATAATATTTTTCTAATATTCATCAATAAAAAGTTTTATTTTTTCATATTATACACCCAGCAATCTTTATAGGTTACCAGATTTTTTTTTTTTTTTTTAAAGAGATAGGGTCTCATTCTGTTGCCCAGCCTGGAGTGCAACGGCACAATCATAGCTCACTGCAGTCTCAAACTCCTGGGCTCAAGCAATCCTCCTGCCTCAGCCTCCCAAGTAGCTAAGACTACAGGCACGCACCACCATACCTGGCTAATTTTTTTTTCTTTTGTACAGATGGGGTCTCAATATGTTGCCCAGGCTGGTCTCAAACTCCTGACCTCAAGCAATCCTTGGCCTCCCAGTGTGCTGTGATTACAGGCATGAGCCACTGCACCTGCTGGTTACTAGATTTTTATTGTTCCTGTTGTTTTAAAATTTTAAATTCCTCAGCAACACTGTACTTAATAAGCAATTATGGTACTTAAGAAGTACACAATCTAGAATTTGAAACTAAAAACAATCTTTCCTGGATTCACTCTTACCTATATATGAAAATACTCAAACCTCTCTATGACTGGCCAGGAATGGGGTTGTTTGGGGTATGGTGGGGGTAGGGTGAAGGCCATATGAGAATGTAATGATTAGCAACAATGAATGCCTTTAATCCATTATACTTCAACAGCCACACTTAATTTTATGCAATTATCATACAGCTTCTTATTAAATATTTAAGATTTACCTATTTGCTTCTACAAACAAACATGTTCAACAACCTGCTGGACTAAAGTTTTAGGCATGGCTCAAAGGCTTATTCATGGTGCTTTCATTTTACCTAATATAAAACAAAACATCTTTTGTCTTTACTATAGAAATTGATGCACATTAAATGCAAAACCTGAGCAAGTATAACCCACTCCTAACGAGGTATTTAACAGTTTTTCTAAAATAAAGGCACATAAAAACTTATTTCCTTTGGATATATGTAAATGTTTTTAATTATCTTAATAATTATAGTCAAGTACCATTACATAATAGACTATCAGAGCGTCTGCATTCAGTATGGAAACATATGCCCTGAAAAAATCATGAACTCCTAATTTAAAATTGCAAACAGGCCTCCAACCCCTTGAATGCCCTCCCTATCCTTGCTTGGTTTTTCTCTACATAACATAAACTGCTATTTTTCTCTTTTTTTTCCTGCCCTTGTGAACAAATAAACTTACATTTCTTATTTTACTATCCACTGATAAGTTAGAATATTAGTCCATGAGAGTAGAAGTTTTTGTTTGTTTTGTTTCCTGATATATCCCAATGCCTAGAACAGAGCTTGGCACATAAGCGCACTCAAAATATATTTGTTGAACAAGTGAATGAATAAGCAAATGAACACTAAACTGGGAAATTCAACTGCATGTACTATATCCAGTCAACTTTTAAAAATCATGTATTTTCTACTTCTTATAATAGATAAGTCTCTTTTTTATTCCATTATTTTATGAGGGAACATGCTAAGCAGAAAGGTAAATAAAGGTTCAAAGTAGGTTTGCATAAAAAGGGGGTTGTATTTTGTCAAACAGAAGAATCATGTCTGCCTAATCCAGAGATACATCAGCAAAAACACCACAAATGAAATATTTCATATGTTTTATCATGTTCCAATGTGTCTTGAGCAACATAGGGACCCCCCCCCAAAAAAACTATTGACTTCAATCAAGATAATAGTAAGTTTCTCATAGATCCTTCTATAACATTGAAACCTGAAAATCTCACTAGGTTCTAAGAGACACAGGACAGAGACTGTGTCGATCTTATTAACAACCTATCCCCAATACCTAAAACAATGCTCAATAAATAGCCGCTGAATGAATCAAATCAATCAAAATTATTATCTTACCAGAGATTCAAGTTCTCCCAAAGTACGACTGCTGCTCAGCCATTTCCTGCACTCTGCAGTGCCTACTTTGGTGACCACATGTGCAATTTGTTTCCTAAGCTCAGCAGATAACGCCTGGAAGGGAATATATTGCCATAGAGGCAGATTTTCTGCTTCTTTGGGGGAAAATTTCTGGATAAACTCTACCTAAAAATAAAGTGTTAAAGAAACAAGAGTAACATGAGACAGTCAGATGAATGGATGCGCAAGAGGTAAGTATTAGCTTCCATATTTAATATTTTAAGAAAGCTTTTTAATCTCATGGTAATATCACTAGGAACCAGACCAACATAAGTTAAATGAACATGCATTATTATTATCTTGCTGCATTTGCTTCCAAAACGAAGTTTCAATGGAGCACAATATAAATACACTAAGAAATGTTAAATAATGTATTTCGTTATTAGTTATGTCAGATATTTTATCATGCTCCTACTCAATAACTCTATTATTTTCCTAAGTACTCATCACCTTGTACAGTTAAGTCAAAAGTAATAGCTCAACTATGCAAAGAAGAATGATTTAGCCAACGTTTGTGGCTTACTACTATCTCAGTTGACCACAGTAGAGAACTTAAAGAAGCAAGGATCATAGGTTCAATTTTCAAATGGGTTAGCTGACTCCACTCTACTTTAGACAATACATTAGTTTCACAAAGGTAAGCCACAAATAAAAAAAAAGTGTGCCTGGCAACTCCATTCTACCACTGAAATAACAATCAAAAGTGCTTCCTGGGTTAACAAGGAAGTACTGTTTTGTTAAAATGCAGGTGTCATAGACTAGATAAAAATGGGAAGTAAAACTTCTAAAAAACAGTTAAAATGCTGAATTAGTTTTTGGTGGAAAACAGCCAAAGCAATGGTGTAATTAAATATTAAATCAAGTATAATTCAACTAGGAAGTGTATTAGGATATTTTTCTAAGAAGTGGAATAATTCAATTTATAATATTCCAAAATCTACTTAATGAATGGAAACTTTTCCTACATCAAAAACTAAAAAAAATTGCAAATTCACCCCAAAAAAATCACTATATTAAATTTGACAGAAACTCTTCTATATCATATACTACATTTGTATTTCAGTTTTATTTCTTTTGTAGAAAATATTTAGCTGTCAAAACAAGCAAGAAACCATGTGGCTATCTGATATGACAAGAGCTAACAGCCAGAAAAATGAATCCTTTGATGAGCTAAGTGTGTATTATAACAACCAGCTTTATTCATAAAACCAAACTGCACCAGGAAAGCCATGAGAATTGTGCCAACTGGTGAACATCAATTCACATATCACCTATCTTTATAATAGTCCAATGAGTGAGAGAATGAACTAGTTTCCTTTCCAAAATAGAAACTATAAATCACAATGTCATGGACAACATAAAAGGGTAGGTGTTGCCAGAACTGGTTACATAGGAAGGGTTTAGATTACATTCTGAGGTTGAAAACCCTGGTTTCAACACAATTTTAAAGATTTAAAACTGCTAGGACTGGAATAGTTCCTAGGAGTGACATATGAGGGAATAATGCACAGAGAATTATGACTTCCCTCCTTAAATTAAGAAGAGAGAAAAAAAAACACCTGTAGGCTTAAAACGCAAATACAGTAACTTTTACTTTATATAAAAATGGTAGCACAATTATCAGTGTACTTAGATAAGGCATATTAAATACTTTTCCTCAATTAGGTAATCTCTTTATACTTTTGCTTTTCTTTATATTAATAAAACAGGAATACCATTAAAATAGTTACATACTAAAAGAAATAATGTGTGGCACCCAGCCAATTTGATATTTTAAATTTTTTAAGTAAAACATCACCATACTGGGATTAACTATTTTCATTTATGTTAATGCTACATCACTGGTATGAAACCTGGGTTTTTATTTCACTAATTTAAAAGACACCATCTTGTATGCAAATGGCTGAACAATTATTTCTAGCACCATTGCTTGCTTCTTCTTTTTTCCCTAGCCTGTGCTTTCTCACCTTTGCTCCTCTAGTCCCACCACCTCCCTCCCATTTTCATTCATCCTTTAACATGTACCTCGAATGCCACCATCTCCAACAACTTCCTCAATTTCCCACCCATCCCCATAGTGCACCTCCCCAGAAATGATCTCCTAAACTATGAACACCCAGTGAAATCTGATTTGTGTCTCAGTTTTGGCACTCACCACATAACACATTTTACAAGAATTTCTATAAATTTATAATTTCTACTAGATTTTATGTTCCTTGATATATCATAATATAGTGCAGTGGTTTCCAAGTTTTTTTTTTTTTTTTAAGAGATGGGGTCTTGCTTTGTCACCAAGGAGAGTGTAGTGGCGTCATCATAGCTCACTGCAGCGTCAAACTCCTGAGCTCAAGCAATCCTCCCGCCTCAGCCTCCTGAGTAGCTGGGACTATAGACGCATGCCACCACACCTAATTTTTTCTTTAAATCTTTTTTGTAGAGATGGGTTCTTGCTGTGTTACCCAGTCTGGTCTCGAACTCTAGGCCTCAAGCAATTCTCCCACCTCCACCTCCCAAACATGCTGGTATTATAGGCATGAGCCACTGCACTGGGCCCAAGTTTTTTTTAATTTAATTTTATTTTTTTTAGAGACAGGGTCTTGTTATGTTGCCCAGGCTGGACTTAAACTCCTGGGCCCATGCGATCCTCCTGCCTCAGCCTTTCAAGCAGCTGCTCAAGTTTTTTATCTTAAGCAACAAATTGCTATTAAAAATTATAGGAAAAGCTTTATACATCAAAACAATGAAAGTAGATTTCCTCTGGTTAAAGGTGGTAAGGAGGCAGAGTCAGCATCCTACAAACAGCAGAGGCCCTTGAAACAGCTTCGTTAAGCATAGTTGGAAAAGAATATTGGAGCAGTGGAAAGAGCACAGACTTGAGAATAAGCCAGTTCTGTTTTGGATTCCAGCTCAGCCATTTATTATGTGTGAATTTGGGGAAGTTCTTTAACTTCCCTGAGCTACTGTTTTTTCATCTGTAAAATGGACACAGTATTATCTATCCCATAAGGCTGTCATAAGGACTAAATGAATTAAAGTTCCTGGCCCATATTACAGTCTCAAAAATGTCCATTCCCTTGCTCCTTCCTTTTAAGGGAGGGATAATGTTTTAAGGAGAAAGGAAAAAAAAGCAGGACAGAAAAACTAAGATTTGTTAAATGCTCACTTCATGCCATATCTATATCTATATATATATCATATCTTATCAAATTTCATAACTGCCATACAAGTATTAGTATCTCAATTTTATGATTAACTCTCCCAAGGACTCTCAGAAAAGATATTCAAATTCAGGTTTGTCCCTTAATCTTAAATTTTATCATAGTAATTTGTTCATAAAAGGAAATGAGTATTTGATAACTAAAGATACAAATTAAAAGTAACCCTTCATTTATCTATAATTTACATATCTGATAGGCTCATTTGGAAATATTTAGAAAACTGAGAGTAAGAGATCTCTAAGCATAGACTAAAGTTTATCTAATTTAGAACACTGCCTCTAGACCTCATTCAGAGCTAATTCATTGTGAGTTATATTATTTTAAAAGTTAAAATTTCACAACCACCTGGGAAAATAATTGTATTCCTGTTTTATAAATAAGAAAATGGAGGTGAAAAGGAAAGTGACTTTCTTAAAGTCACATGTCTAGTGACCCTTTCCCTCCCAATTCCACTTCTAAGCAATCTGAGGAGACAACTCTTTTGGAGTTTTGGTAGGAAGAGAGCAACCTTTACATGTTTCCTAGAGGGCTAATAGGTAGGACTACTGTGTTTTCTGCCTTGAAGATAACTTTATGAAAGAGGACTACCGGGGTAGGTGTAGTTCCTCTGGTACCTGGCCAACTTCTCTAGGGCAGGAGCAGACTTGGACTTCGGGCAAAAACCCTACTAAGAACTGAGTATCCCTCTTAAGCCTATCACTATGCTGTTTTACATATGTTATCTCTAAGTCTTTACAAAATTTTTCAAAATAGTTACACATATGCTCTACTTTGTAGACAGGAAAACTCAGGTTCAGAAAGGATGACTTATCCAAGGTCACACTAAGCCAGGATTCAAACCAAGACCTGTAGGACCTTGAAGTCTAATCCTCTTCACTAACCTAGTAGTTCCCAAGCTTGGATCCATGTAAGAATCATGTAGTAACTTAATGACAGTAACAAGAAAAGTTACTGAACCTTATTTCATATCCACTACTCTATACCCCCTCCATTCACAAGTTAGAATCCACGAACCTGTATTTTTTAAAAGAACTCCTACAGGAGTTCCGACATGACCAGTCTGAGGGACTGCACTAGGCTATACAGGTTCATATAAGTACAGATTCTCTTCTATCATGGCAGAGCTTGTTTTCCTCACAATAGCAAATAACCAAGGCTTTAGTTACAAACCATACTTGCAACTTTCCCCTAAAAGTTCAATCTATTCACTGTGAAAAAATAAAAGACATCATTAAAAACATAAATAATATTATAGCTCTTTAAAGTAAGTTAAAAGGGGATATAGAACCATTTCATTTCATATATCTCAAATATATGAAAAACATACGTATTTCAGGAAAATATATATTTCAGGGAGATAGAATTAGAATAATTATCTATAACTTGAAGTAAGGACATCAAAATATCCAGCTAAAAGAAATAAGCAAGCAATCAATATGTTAAAAAATTGTGCTCAGATCATGCCAACATTTAACTTTAGAATAAGTGGCGGGAGGAAAGGCCACAAAGGAAGTCTGAATCCAATTCTCAGTAGTTGGATGAAGTGAAGACAGTGACATAGATGATATCCTTGCCTGATGGGGTGGGGCCATGAAGAAAAAGAGACGCTTCAACAGTATGGATAGGTTGATGAGCTGATAACATTCTCCAGGGCATGATTTTATCTAGGAAGAGATAAGAGAGAGGAAAGATTGATGATTGATTCAAAATTAGTTTATATAAAGGAATAAGCCAAAATATTAACAGCAGCTCTTTCTGGGGGATAAGACTATATGTAATATTAACTTTTAATTTGGGGCTTTTAGTTTTTTTCTTCAATGAATATAATTACTTTTATAATGAGAAAGAAATTTTGACATTATAATTAAAAACACTTGTAATTTCTACTCCTAATTATCATTTTGATGATAACTTGGTATGTTAATCCTCCTACTCAAAGAAAATTCATGGAACTTTTAAAGATCTAAGTATAATAGTGCAGAGGTGGATGTAACTCCAAGATGGAAGCTTCATTAAAAAATTTTATAAACTCAATTTTATCAATTCTTATCAAAATGTACTATTTATCATTCAATCCTGGAATCAATTTCTATCGTAATGACTAGGAGAGCTTTTAGTTAAAGGAAACCTGAGACATAAAACACCTAACATAAAAATCACTATCTCTTTAGTGCAAGATATGTTAAGGATTTAGTAAAGTGGGTAAGTGATGATCCAGACCATTAGCCATGGAAACATAGATGTCAGCTGTTCAGGTTATCACACACCTCAATAGATTTGGTCTATAAAATCTTTAAAAGGTAAATCAGGAAATATATGGCATAATAACTCTACTAGGAAATGAAGGATGTATGGACCCCAAGATCTTTATCAAAGGCCAGGGACAAAAATACCTAACCAACAGATTATAACCATCTTATATTAAACACATCAAACATCTCAGAATTTAAAAGCAAAAAAAGTCAATGTTGAAAAGATTAAAAGAAATCATTATTAATCATTTTCTCTTTATATCCATTCATAAAACATTACTTCTTTTGCCAAGGCACCTATCACTACCAAACTTAGTCCCTCTCGAATCACCCTAACTAAAAAAAACAGAACAAAATCAAGTCAGTTTATCTAAATCCTATTAAAAAGAGAGAGAGAAACAGATGAACTCTTGGCCACCAACATTATAAGTAACTCTTTTCTTATTTGCTACTTTGGTTTCAATTTAAATTTATTCTCAATTAACCCAGTCTTTCTTTCCCAGACAATTACTGACACTCCATAAAATTTTGGAAAATGAGAAAAATTCCCCAGTTTCACACTGATAGTTTTTTAGTACATCCTTCTTAAAAGCATCAGCATTTATACAGAGCAAAGAAACTGTCAAAACAATTTAGTTACCATATTATTTTTCCTGTTGCTATTTACATTCTTCAAGATTATCATATCTCCAAAGGAAATGCATGGAGAGTGGGTATTTTAGGCCTTGTAATTCTACTCACCAGATGAGCCACTATGGTGACATGGTGTGCACAGAGTTCAGCAGTCCCATATCTCCGATATAAAGAGAAGGCAATCAGGTTTATACAATTACTCAGAAACATAAGATTAACTTTCATAAAGCACTAAATACTCTGATGAAAACATAAAAACTGCCATTATTTCCATGGCCAAAGAGTATCACAACACACAAAACCACCCAAGCAATACTCATGTATTGGCTTGAACCAAAGAAAGGAAAGAGAGAATCCTGTTTCCTAATTTAGTACTATGTGAAATCAAACCATTTTGGTGATTATTATTAAAGACTTATTGAAACACAATATTTCTATTAATTTACAATTATAAAATCATTTACTGTCAGTCACTACTAATAACCAATCCAAACACCAAGAAAGCAGTATGTTGTACCTAGCAAGGAAACACCATGTATCCATAGCTAACAAAGAGGTGATCATATCAGCACTAAGTACAGCATTCAATAGAACAGCATCCTAATGAAAAACAGAAAGGTTGATTTATGTAAATGCTAAAGGTTCACAATAAATTATCATTTATATTACATTTCTTAAAATAAAATAAGAAAGCATTATCAGAATCCAAATAACAGACCCTTAGTGGGAAGGCTCTACTTTCCAGCATCTGAAAGAACATACACTGCCAGACCCTCAACATTTACTGAGCACCTACTATATGTTAAGCATTGTGCTAGGCTATGGTGATTCACACATGGTTTTAAATGTGGTAACACAATCACTAGGATGCACAAATATTCTCTAAGTAGCCTGAAACTTTAAAACATCACAAATAACATATATACTTATACTTTTCTTTCTGCCTTTAACTATTCACATATAATACTTAATATGTGCTGGATATCACACATTGTGTAATATCTTAAATGACACTGATCCTTATGTACATTCTAGGAATTTTTCCCTAGAATTTTCTTAACCTCTTTTCTAATCCAACTCCATTAAAACACAAAATCTACATTATGCCTAAGATCTATAAGAGACTTGGTACTATACATTACTATTTACTTCTTTCCTTTATGAAACTTAATTAGGTAAAATGCTACACATTTTTCCTCTTCTCACACTCTCTCCATACCTCCTCACCCAAAATGTTTTCTCAAATATTTTAGCCAAATATTAGATCTAAATACTATAAGAATCTAACCTTGTCATTTTCTAGGACACAATTGAATTAAAAGATAAAGTGTACAATCCGAGAGAATGACATTCAAAGGAAAATACATTAACTATTCCCATGCTTTCTTCTGAATATGATCACAATTTCAGTGAAAAGAAAGCAAAAGTGTAACCTTAGCATAGCCCAGCAAGTAACATGCTTACCAGTTCAGGAAACAGTGAGGGATGAAATGAAGCAATAAATGAACACAGGTGAACACAAACATGCTGATACAAGGTGACAGCCACCTCCGCTTGCCCTTTACCCTTTACTCCCTGTAAATGAACAGGTAGAGAGAGTTCACCAGAACACTGCTCAAAACTGTCAAAAAGGGCTTTGAGTAGAGACACCCTGCAGGGAAATTGAGAACATTGAACCCAAAATTAATAACATTTAATATTAGCAGGTATAATAATATGTCACATGGAAGGTTATTTTAGCAAAGTAAAATGTCTCAAGAGGTATAATCAACAATAGTTTCCAATATGTGTGAATATGTATACATAAAAATAAATATATTCACTGTCAAAGAAATTCCTTAAAGGAGAAGAATTTCCCTGGACATTTTTTTTTCATCATTTACCAACTGTTTATCATAGTACTGAGTTACAAAGTCAAAGACAAAGTTCTTCCAAAAAAACCTGAAACTAAAATAGCTAAATTAGATATTATATGTAAACAGAAAATAAGTATTATAGCTCAGACAGGGAGGGGTCATTTTAAGATTGAAATGGTTGAAAAAACTGGCATAGAGGATTTAAGTAACAAATTAAAAATAGGCAAGATACAAATAGGTAAAGAACACAAAGCATGAATAAAAGGCATACATAAATAACCAGTCTGACAGAAGCAAGGTATATGTGTTGAAAATGAATAAAAGTAGAAGTAGGCAACAGAATGGGATGGCCTTTAAATGCAAAGCTGAGGAGTTCTGACATTATGCTTCAGTTTTTGAACAGAAGAATAGAAAGCTCAGAACCAGGTTTGGGAAGATTTAAGCCCATGGTGGTACATAGAATGGGCTAATGGAAAGGGGTAAAAATTACAACATAGAGTAATCTAGGGAAGAAGAAACTAGAACCTGGACCAGAGTGTTGGCAAGGAGTATGATTACAAGTGAAATTTCCCAAGAGATACTTTTTAGTATCTAGCATTTTATTTATCAGCACTTATTTTTAAATGTTACTCTATTACAGTCAATGTTTATAATGCTGATCATTAGGCAATAAATACTGAACAAAATTAAATATTTTTAACATCTGATGTAGATTTATATATTTTATATTTATCTATTTTTATAAAGTAGCAATATATAAGAGATCTACACAATAACTATTTTTTTTAAGGAAGCACATTTCTCATGGAAACAAAATAACTATTAACTAGAATATCTGACATAACAAAACTATTAACTAGAATATCTGACATAACAAAAAACTTAATTTCAATGCCATCTCAAACAAGAGGGCATTCTAAACCACTAGTGATATAACTGGATATAAACAACATGTTTGCTACCTGGTTGTAGTTTCTGAGACCTGGCTTTCTGTACACCACAGGGTTTGCACATCCTCAGGCTGAGAGGGCAGCTTATCCATGACAACAACCAGGAGGAGACACTGTGGGAACTGTAGTTCACTTGGCAAGTCTTAACAGATAATAAAAACACATTAAGTTACAACAAATTTTTAAAAACAAACTCTAAATATTTTCAGCAGAAATCTGATTATGATATATAAAGAATTTAGAGGAATAATTTTTTTAAATGAGAAATATGTTTCAAGAAAAGAAAGTAGAAGAAAGTTTAAATAAAAATTTAAAAATTTTTAAAAAGGCAACCACTTTAGGGAAAATCACTGTGTCTCTTAACATGTCATAACTTACAGGAGATGATTTAACATTAATTCTGTTTTGAAACTTACCTAATTTACTGTCCAAAACCATCTGCACGAAGGGGTGGAATGTGAGCAGCTGACTGATGAGTGGATCCAGCGTCACTAAGAAAGTACCCGCTATTTCCTCCTGGTGTGCTTTAGAAATCCCGGTAGCATATAGGCTTGGAGGAAACTTGCTAGAACAGGAAGGAAAAAAATTCATTCACTAATAGCTATCTTCTAGTTTTAGGTAGAGTAAGTACTATAAACTGATGTTCTAATAGTGAAAACATAAAAAATAAGTAGCATGCATTTTATAAAACAAAATTCAAGCTACTAAATTGATACCAGAATTGTATAAAGTTCTCAAATAACATGGTTATAATTCTATAAAATGAAAAGTCTATAATCTTGGAGAAATCTTTAGTAATGCTTTGAGGCGTATTAATACAATCTTGACAATGGTGTCCTTAAAGATACTGTAAAAATATTAATCTTAAAATCAACTAGATTTTAAAAAATGATATCTCTGACAAATTGTGCCTTACCTACTTCTATTAAAAGTTGTTTTGAAATAGGGAGAATTCTGAATTTACTATGAATACTCAGTTTCTTAGAAGCAAGTGTATTATAAGCAATAAACTGTATACTAACACTAAAAAATGATGAAAAGACTTTTTCATGGAAATGTCTCAGTAACTGGGGTTTAAACTAAACTTCAATCAAAACCCATCTGAAATAAGATATGTATTCAATATTTTTTGCCATGTTAATTGTAATAAACTTGACAATACATAAGAAAACGCTGTCTAGCAGGGAATAACAACATTTAAATGGATGCACTTAAGATAAACACATGAGGTCTTTATGGCGTGATGAAAAAAGAACCAATCTGTCAATTATTACTTATGTAACTTTGGTTCATTCATTTGACCTTCCTGAGCCTCAGTTTTTTCATTTACGACATCGATTCCAAGTTATTGTGAGGGTTAAATTTTAAGGTGAAAGACATATATAAATAAAATATAGGTAATGAAATTCCATAGACTTGAACTACAGATACTGAGCATCAATGCAAGTATTTATTTTTTAAATCAAATGATATATTAATATTTTTTAAATAATTTGACAAATGTTTATTAAGTGTGCATGGATACATGCCATACACTGTTTCAGGAATGGGTGATACAATAGTAAACTGAATATACAAAGTCACTGCCTTTACAGAGTTTACGGTCTAATGAAAGGAATCAGTTAATAAACAAGTGTGCAAGTAAATACATGATATAGCTGATGTTAATTAAGTGTTATGGAGAAAAAATAGTTCCAGAAAACGTGGACAGGAAGTTCTATTGATGAAAGCCATTTGAGGGTTTGAGTAGAAAAGTCACATGATCTGATTTATGTTTTTATCACTTATTTTGGCTACTGTGTGGAGAACAGAATAGAGGCAAAGGTAGAAAGACAGAAAGGAGATGCTCTTTTGCAAAATCCAGGCAAGATAATAATAGTGGACAGGATTGGATAGTAGCAGTTCAGGTGATGAGAAGTGGTTAGATTCTGCGTGTGTGTGTGTGTGTGTGTGTGTATCTATATATACTGAAGGTAGTAGTATAGAATATGTTAAGGTGCCAAGGTTTTCTGGCCTGATCAATTTGAAGAAAAAATTGCTATTCAAACTGAAACAAAGAAGTTAAAAGAGGAGCAGAGTTTGTTGGTGGTGGGGATGGAATGGGTGGAAATCAACAGCTCAGTCTGGGATAATTTAAATGCGGATGTCCTGATTGGCAGTTAGACATTAAAGGGAAGAGATATGAATTTAAAGTCTTAAGACTAAATGACAATAGATGGAGAAGAGGCCTGAGGACCGAGTGCTGGGGCATACCCAACTTAAAAAAGCTGGGGAGAAGAGGAAGAACCTGCTAAGAAGGCTGGGAAAGAACAGCTAGTAAGACTAGAAGAGAACCAAGAGGGAAACATGTCCTGGAAGACAACAGAAAAAAGTGTTCAAAAGGAAGGGTCAAGCACCACTGACAGGTTACATAATAGGAGGACTAAAATTGACCACTGGATGCAGCAATGTGGAGCTCACTGACGACCTTGACAAGATCTGTTTTGAAGTGAACTAATGCAGCAAAAAGCCTGACTGGAACAGCTTAAGAAACAGAGAAAGTGGTATAGACAACTCTTTCTAGGAATTTTGCTGCAGAAATGCAGAGAAATGGGAGGATATTTGGAGGAGGTTGTAGAGTCAAGAGATTGTTTTGTACTGTTCTTAAGATAGGAAAAATACAGCATGTTTGTATACTCACGAGAATGATCCACTAGGGAGGGAAGACTGATGATGCAAGAAGGAAAAGGAGTAACTGCTGGAGGGAGGTCCCTAAGGCTGTGAGAGAGGTTGAAATCCAATGCACAAATGGTGGCTAGCCAGTTCACTCATGGAGCGAGGGAATGAATACTCAGGCCTACATACAGGTAAAATAGTTGATATGTTGGAGGTAGTATATAGAAGCTCTCTTCTAATTGCTTCCATTTTTCTCAGTGCCACAGAAAGTGAGACCATTAACCGACAATAAGGAATTGGGAGGAAGTGCTGGAGGTAAAGAAGTTTGAAAAAGGAGAAGTGTGAAAAAGTTGTCTAGGACTTTGGTCCACAATCCCCGGGCCACAGACAGGTACTGGTCCGTGGCCTGTTAGGAACCAGGCTGCACAGCAGGAGGTGAGCAGTGAGCCAGCGAGTAAAGCTTCATCTATATTTACAGCTGCTCACCATTGCCGGCACCACCACCTGAGCTCCGCCTCCTGTCAGATCAGTGGTGGCATTAGATTCTCATAGGAGCATGAACCCTACAGTAAACTGCACATGCGAGGGATCTAGGTTGCGCTCCTTATGAGTATCTAATGCCTGATGATCTGAGGTGGAGCCGGGGTGGTGATGCTAGCACCAGGGAGTGGCTGCAAATACAGATTATCATTAGCAGAGAGGTTTGACTGCACAGAGACCATAATAAATCAATTGCTTGCAGACTCATCAAAACCCCATCAATGAGAGGCAAGTGACAATGTAATAGTAATAGAAATAAAGTGCACAATAAATATAACGTGCTTGAATCATCCCAAAACCATCCCCCTCACCCCCTGTCTGTGAAAAAATTGTCTTCCATGAAACTGGTCCCTGATGCCAAAAAGGCTGGGGACCACTGGTCTAGGAGATTAAATGGATTAGGGAAATATAATAGGACTGCTAAATAAATGAGCTGACCAACTGTTTTCGTGTCAAATTTAGGGCTGTTCTGAGGTAACCACCAATTTCAGATATCACTTAGCCCCTATCTAAAGTATGATACCTTTCTGTAATGCACTTTTTTTCTGAGATGGAGTTTATTACTTGACTTAAACCTCACAAAAGTAAAATAAAAATTAATAAAGATAAAAAAAATCCCAATATAAAACACATACATATATATATACAACCTTTTTTTGCCATTAGTATTTATCACCATACCAATTATTTATCACTCATGTATAAGATATTAGTTAAGAACAAAAAGATAAGTAAAACTCAGGTGGAATCTATCCTTAGAAACCTTCCATTTCCAACTATTTTAAGCAAGCAGATAAAAATTTACTAAAAATTCCTCTGATGTTTTCTTTTAAAATAACATGTACTTAAGCTTTGCATGGTATAAATGGCATTGTTACATTTTAATAACAATATGGCATTCTTCTTACCTGTGTATCTGAAGATAAAGCTGGTGCAAGGTACAGCAAGAATCAGAGAGGAAAGGAAGAAATTCCTGAAATAAAACAACTCTATTCATTCTTTGCATACAATATGACTGTCTAACACATATCCTTTCATAAAGGCATGCAAAATAAAATAAATCCTGGATGTGCCCCATTAAAAAAAATTCTTACATGAGAATAAAAAGGAGGATGAGGCTAAGTAAGTATGCCTCATTGTTTAACCAATGTTTAAACCTTTAAACTGTCATAATTTTAAAGAGACCTGCATATTTGGTAGTCATCAGAATAGTAGTGATAATTAAGAATAGAATAGGTTAGTTGTCAAGGCAGATTATTTGGAGAGAAGAGTAGAGAATGCTTACAGCAAACAGCGAAAGAAACAATATCAGTAATGGATGTTAATGATTTTTTAAAAACTATTATCCATGTTGAACTTGTTTTTTGACCTTGTCTTCCTCCTTTTTGAGAAAAGATAAGGCTCTCCAATGACTGTTTATTATAGTCAGAATTCCCTGGCTGGTATACTGGCTACTGACACATTGCCATCTTATTTAGTGTGTTGACCAAATTGGACCTTCTGGGCAGCTGCCAAGTAGAGTAGTTGGCTGCTTCTGACACTGGGTTCCCTGCAGCTTGCAGAGTGTGTATTTGGTAGCAGAGATACACTGTGGGAATTATACCAATGGCACTAGATGAGTATATTTGCTTGGTGCACAGGAGGCAAAATTGTTTCTAATTAAGCTGTTTTTAAAAATCAATTCTTTTCTATCAGGGAAATTTAAGAATTTTTTAAATTGATCATCAGCTTTTTTTCTGTATCTTATAACACAATAAAAACTATTTCTTTCACTTTCTAAGAGATAGCCTAAACATAATGGATGGAGAAATCACACGTGTACTCCCAGCCTAATTTCTAGCTACATGACTTGATATGTGCTATCTGAGCTTCAGTTTTCTATTCTGCAATATGGGGATAATAACATATAAGTTTTGGAGAGGATTAAAATTAACAAAGTAATGTATATAAAGCCTTACCTTAGTATAGTGCAAAAGGGAGTTGGCAAGGAAACGACACAATTTGAGTGTTTTCTGGAATAATCTATAGTCAGCATTATCCTGTCCCCAAAAAAGAAAAAAGAATGCATAATAAATAAGAATAGAATATGAAATTAGCCAAACTTATAAATGGGACAATATTTTCTAAAAAGACTTCTTAAACACAGTATAAAAATTTTCTAAGAAAACATAATTCTTCTCTGAATTGTTGTTAGGAGCAACACAAACAAGAAATGGTGATAGAGGTACTTCAAAAAATTAAAATCTACATTACTGAAAAGAAATCTTAATGTATAACAGCAAAAGAGGTGATCCTTCTTGGTTGATTTGAAAGTGAAATACCTTATTGTTCTTTGCTATATGGGGATAAAGTTAAAGGACAGTCAAAAGAAATCAATAAAAGAATGATATATAAAAGAAAACAGGTAAAAGACCTGAAAAGGTAGATGACAGAAAAGAAAAAACAAAGTGCCAATAAACTAATACTGAAAAAACCCAAATTACAACCTAATTAAATATCTTTTGGAAGACAGAAGGATTGAGGGTTACTTGATTAGCAAAGATTAAAAAGACTGATAATGTATCTGAGCTGGTAATGAAGTAGAGTAACAAGTACTTTCTTTTACTATTGGTGGGAGCAGAAAATAACACAGTCTTTTCACTGTTATTAAAAGCTAAAGTGTTAAAACTCCTTGATTAATAATTCCATTTCTGGAAATATGTCCTATAGAAATACTAGCACAGGTATGCAATGCAACATTTTTTATACAGTGAAAACCAAACGAAAGGAGTGTCCATGAAGTAGAGAACAGTTAAAAACAGTTGACCCTGAACAACTTGGAATTAGGGGTATGGACCCCTGTGCAGTAGAAAAATCCCATATAACTTTTGACTTCCCCCCAAACTTAACTATTAATAGCTACTGTTGACTGGAAGCCATACTGATAACATAAACAGTCAATAACATATAATCTTGTATGTTACATGTATTATATATTGTATTCTTACAATAAAAAAGCAAACTACAGAAAAGAAAATGTTATTAAGAAAATCATAAGGAAGAGAAAATAAATTTACATACTGTACTGTATTAATCAATACCATAAGTTTATGTTGTCTGTTTATAAAATGAATCATCTGTCTGAAATGGTGGGCAACCAAAGCTGCAGATCTCAATCTATAGTACATATCCAGCAATTCAACTTTTTCTTGAAATGTCATGACTTTTCTCTGATTCCTGGGAGCACTTCCAGCATCACTAGTGGCATTTCATATGGACCCCATGGTGTTATTCAAGGTTTACAGTATTGCACTAATTATGATGAAAATACTCGAGAACCAGGAGATCACTTTTTACTGTGATACACAATTTACTAAAGAGACAAACTGCTCACATGGAGATGATTAGCAGCATCACATGGCATTTTACGCAGATCCCAACACTTGAGCTCGCCGCAATAGTAACAGAAGGTACCTATGAAATTATTACAGTAGTATGTACTATAACTTTATGTAGTTATGATTTAATGCAACATCTTTATGTTCGTTTACACCTCTCTCAACTGTGAATGGCGTCATGTATGTCACGTGTGTGTGCATAAGTTTTGATAAATTTTAACTTTCTGTAAAAGATTTGTGTACATTTTGATACTAAGTGATAAAATTGACTAGTATCTACATATATTTCTACATATATTCATAACATATTTAACTTTTTAATTTTTTCAATATTTCTAGACTATGCAGTTCACTTGCAAGTTTTTTCAAATTTTCGCAAATCTCCAAAAAATGTTCCAATATATTTATTGAAAAAAATATATAAGTGGGCCTGCATGTACAAAGGTCAACTGTAAATTTACGATATATTCATAAACTGTAATGCCATGTAGCTATTACAAAGAATGAGGTAGAAATACCTTCATGGAAACAGAAAGCCCTAAGATAAACTGTTAAGTAAAAATCAAGTTGCAAAATAATACGTATAACATAATCCTATTATTATAAAATATGTTATATGTTAATATTTGCTCCCACACCCAAAATAAATCAAAACCTTTCCTGTGGTTCTACCAGATGAAAGCAAGATTTCACTTTACATGTTAGATAATTGTGTTGTGTGAAAGTTTTCTGATTATGTATTACATTTGTAAACTGATAAAATAGGGGGTACTTTCAACAGCTATGTGCATGCAGGGAGGGCTATGAAATTATCCTGCCTGGATTTAATATCCTGGCCCTACCACAACTGTGACATGATCTTGGGAAAGTTATTAATATTAAACCTCTCCGTGGCCCAATTTCCTCATCTACAATGAGGCTAATAATAGGATTATTGTGAGGTTTAAACAGTGTCTGACACTTAGGCAACTTAGCTCAATAAATATTGTTCTGTCACCCAAAAGTATAATACACACTGTAATCCAAATGGTATTAAATTAGTGCCACAAAATTAAGTCGAAAGATAAATTATTGTCTTTAATTTTGAGAATATTTCATGTGAAAATATCTTCACTTTAATGTTAATTGACTATGTTTGATTTCTTTTCCAGTATAGCAAAACCTTAATTAAACCCAATCAAAACAAAATTGGGTGATCCACTAATTGAGTATAACCCTTCATTTTGTCCTTTACTAAAATATATGAAAAGTCAATTTTCCTCAGCAGAAATAGGGAAGATGAAAATTCACCTTTTTTTGATAATTATGAACATGAACTCTGTCACATAGTGCTATGCAAATTTAAAAGTACAGAGACAAAAGATAAATCTACATTGATGTTCCAATAAATTTTATTCAACATAGATGTCGTATCACCATAAGAAATCTCCCTGACTTCATGATTGGGTACCTACCTTTTGCTCCCATGAGCCAACACCCAGTCCTCCAAAGACCACAAATATTCTATAATTACCAGTTTAACTGTCTTCTCAGCTACACTCCTAAGTTGTTGAGGTCAAAGAATGTGACTAACTTAGCACCTAGTACATTTCCTGGCACAGAATAAACACTCTGGAGATACTTGTTAAATGGATGAATGAATGGTGACATACAACTTATTATCAGTTTGCTTACTTTAAATTTTTCCCTCTGATTCAAGGGGAAATTATATAAGATTTGGTTGAAGGCTTTAGTTTTACTTCATTACTAAATAGCACACTACTAATTAAATCTAGAGCTTTTGACATTTTCAAAAAGCAAGTGAATAACACAAGTACATTAACAGTCCTATCTTGATTTACTCAACTGTCTAAAACAAAATTTGCACCTCAGTGCTAACAAAGAAGGGATGGGAATATAAGCAAGGAAGACCATTTTTCAATGTTTTAAAATATGAGTACCCATTCTTTCTTTCTTTAAATAATTAAAATACTGATAAATCTAAATGTAGCAGGCAAATCTAAGTGTAGGCAATAGATATAATAATATGTTTATTTTTTGAATAATACAAATGTCTAAAAGCATTATATAAACGAAAGTAGGAATTACAGTGGAAATTAAATCGTATCTAAGGGCCATACAAATAAATTTCCCTATGTTTGTTCACAGAAAAACTAAATAATTGGTGGCTAAAAAATTATATGTTAAAAAATCTAATACAATATTCTCTTTTTGAAACCAAGTTCAAGACTTAATGGAGCATAAACACCTTTTCGATTTTAGGGTCTGTTATGGGTTGAACTGTGTCCCCCAAAAAGATATGTTGAAGTCCTAACCCCCAATACTTCAGAATGTGACATTATTTGGAAAAAGGGTCATTCATTGCGGACATAATTAGGATAAGGTCATACTAGACAGAGTAAGGTGTGCCCTTAATCAATATGACTGGTGTTCTTATAAAAAGATGATGTGAAGACACAGGGAAAGAACATCATGTGATAACAAAGGCAGAGATTAGAGTTATGCAGCTGCAAGCCAAGGAATGCCAAGGATTTCCAGTGACACCAGAAGCTAAGAGAAAGGTATGAAACAGACTTTGAGAGAACATGGCCTTGTTGACACAGTGTGGCCTTTTTGCCTCTAGAAACGTGAGAGAACAAATTTCTGTTGTTTTAAGCTACCCAGTTTGTGGCAATTTGTCATGGAAGTCCCAGGAAATGAATACAGGGACTAATACATCCATATGCCTCCATAAATAGCATACTATTAATTAAATCTAGCAGTTTTATTTTGACATTTTTGAAGGCAAGATGTTATGGTCTGAATGTAGGTGTCCCCCAAAATTCATATATTGGCACCTAATACCACTGTGATAGTATTAACACATTTACTACCACAGTAGAGAAAAAAATTTTTTCCTTGGGGCCACGGTATTTTATTATGAAAATAGAATAAAAGCTTTGAAAACAAAATGATCCTTCCTAATTTAATGAAAAATTTGGTTTTATTAATTGTGTTCTGTGTGTGTTATATGCAACTTGAAAAATAGTTCTTGAGGCTCCCAAGGTGAAGAGACGTAACTTACATATGCTTCACAAGGCCCCGGGCTCAAAACTAGTGTGAGTTAAATACAACTCACATGGTAGTTAACGTGTTAAGAGGTGGGGTCTTTGGGGAAGTCATTAAGTCATGAGGGCTCTGACCTCATGAATACGATGAGTGCCCTTATAAAAGATGCTGAAAGGAGCTACCTTGCCCCTTCCACCAAATGAGAATGCAGCAAGGTGCCATCTTTGAGATGTAAACCACTGATCTGGTAGCACCTTGATCTTGGACTGCCCAGCCTCCAAAACTGCGAAAAATAAATTTCTATTATTTATAAATTACCCAATTTAAGGTATTTTGTTATAGCAGCCCGAATGGACTAAGACACAAAGTGAAAACTGCTTGGAAAATTTTAATACTATAGTTTGATTCCTAAATAAATATCAATAGTGAACAGCAGAGCGCGTTGCTAGTAAGAATTTAGAGTAGAGAAACTATGCAGCCCACCTCAAAGCTCCATTTCAGGCAGTGGACAGTAAGCAGAACTGGTCACACTTATCAGTCCCAAATTTACACAAATGAGTAAAAACATGAGCATTTTATAGGACAATTAGGAGAATTTACAATTTAAATTCTCTGATTTTCATATACATGCAGTTTACATAAGCTGAACTAATATACTTTACACACAAATAGCCACCCTGGTTAGGTATGCCCCAGACTTTCTTTTCTTTTGCTACTATAAACTATACTGTTGCTTAGGCTTTCCTCATCTTACTCCTGTCCAGGAATCTCTAATTTTACTCTCCAAGTACTAGCTGAGGGGTCTGTGGTGTCAAGATAAGCAAGAAGGAAATTGAAAAAGGAGGTGGTTGGGGTTGAGGATATGGATGTGTAAGATAAAGGTGAAGAAGGGAACAACTTTCCTGCCATTGACATAAGATACCAACCAAACTCCTCCTTTTAGCAAGGTAGAGGAATCAGAAAGTGTACATGAAGGACGTGGGGACAAAAAAGAAAAGGGAAAAAGAGGGATATAAGTGGAGGATAGACTAGAGATAAAGAAGAGAAGCAAGAAGAAACAGGTTAGCCCCTTCCTAAAGCTACTCTTCACTTCCTTCTTACCACCTTCAGAGCTCCTTTTCAATGTTCTTCCCTTCTCTAGGGTCTATCCTTCCAGAACATACAGGCTCCAGGAGAGGCTAGCAGTTTTAGGACTTAGACAAATCCCTACACCTCCACATCCACAGCAACCACAGGTAAGAGTAAGGGACAAAGGAATTCCTTGTGTCAGCTTCAGATGTACAACATCATGTGCGTGTTATTGCTATTCTAAGCAGAAATATTCATTTTCCCATTAAAATTATTACATATCAACTGTTAGGTCCGGAGTATCATAAATCATATAATTTAGGGCTATTATAAGTTAAATAAAATTAGAAGGCTACTCTGAGAACAAAAGGTACTATGAATAACATTGTTAGAGGAAAAGGAGCTGTAATTCCTAATAATCATGTTACAAACAAATTTT
This sequence comes from Daubentonia madagascariensis, assembly GCA_023783475.1. Taxonomy (NCBI): domain Eukaryota; kingdom Metazoa; phylum Chordata; class Mammalia; order Primates; family Daubentoniidae; genus Daubentonia; species Daubentonia madagascariensis. The sequence continues at coordinate 33,399,147 of JAKFHU010000978.1, forward strand.
TAGACCATATCCGTGTTTCATAAAGGGGATGCCAATTCAACACTATAACTTTTTGAAATAAATAAACTTAAGTATATACCAATTTTAAAAGACTAATACATACACATATACACACAAGCACACTTTTATCACTAATGGTTGTAATGCTCTGGCAAAGAGAAGACAGAAAGGTTGACTGTGGCTATATTAGGAAGACCTTAAATATATATGGGACAAAGGAATTAGACTTTTGTTCTAGGGCAGAAAAGAATGAAAGGATTCTAAGGAGAATGCCTTGACCAACCAGTTGGAATGTAAAGAGGTAGGACAGGTAGATTCTAGAGGCAATGAGAGCAGTTAGGAGTCTAATGCAATGTTCTCGGTGAAAAGTAATTATGGGCTGTAAAGCACCCCAAAGACCCAATAAAAACCCAAATGAAATTAATTAAAATCCTCTTAAATAAACTGATTCAGACATTCAAATGAGATTTAGTAATTGCCAAGAAAAATAAGAGTTGCTGTTTAGAGTGCTATTTTACCTGTGCATCTGACTGGGTCATCTGCTCAGCTAACTGTAAACAAGAATGGAAGGAGAAAAGAATGTCTTCACACAAACTAGTAATTATATCTTTGTGTTTCAACTGGCTCCTTATAACGGACTGGTGCTTAAGGCTCTGCCTAAATGAATAAAAAGAAAATAATACAATCACCACAAGTAACACATCAAGTAACTTAGTACCATAAAAATATCTACTTTATAGAACATTTTTAAAATATCACAATGCATCATATATTAATATATTAGACATAGTATAACTAAGATGTGCCAACTTTACTCTGAAGCAGTTATGTTTGTTTAAACAAGTTGCTAATTTTTATTTCTCTGAGTAAAATATTAATTGAATTCTTACTACATGTCAGGCACTCTGCTAGGCCCTTGGAATAAAGAAGTAAGTCAAACAGATACAATCTGTGCTCTATCTGCATGGAACTTGTGGTCTAGCATGAGAAAGAACATTAAATAATAGTAAGAATAATGAATTAATTACAGTTGTGATTAATGCTAAGATGGAAAAGTCTAAGGTGCTACAATAGAGAGATCTAATCTAACTTATTCTTAGGGGGACGATGTCAAAGAATGCCATCATGAAGATACAACACTTAAGTTGACAAGTAAAAGATAAGCAGGACTTAGCAAGGTGCAGAGTAGGTAAGAGAAGCATCCCAGGCAGAGGGAAAAGCCATGAAAAGACTCTGGGACAGGACAGTTTGGTATGTTTGAGGAACTAAGGGTAGGGAGAGCACAGCATGAGCTAGGCTGGTTAAGGAGACAGAGTCCAAAGCCGATTAGGTTGTTACTCTTAGTAAAATGGGATAAATTTTAAGCACTAGAGTGACATGATCTGATTTACTTTTTTAAAAGATCACTCTGAATGCTGGGTAGAAAATGAATTGGAAGGCGGCAAGAGAAGATATTCAATGATGATGATGGTGATGTGGCTAATTCATTGAGTACTCACTATATGTCATGCACAGTTCCAAGTATTTCACATTGATGAACTCAATTCTCACTATAACCCTAGCAAGAAGATGCTATTATTATGTCCATTTTCAGATGAGCAATCTAAGCTTCAGAAAAATTAACCAAATTTCCCAAAGGTTCAAAAGGAGTAAGTGATTTCAAAATAAATATAAGCACATGCAATATGGTTCTGAGGCGACACTCTTAACTACTGCACTGCACTATTACTTTTTGGCAACTAAATGTCCTAGTGGTACAAAAAAAGCATCTAAGACTTGGAAGTATCACACTGACCAGTAATGCATGTGTATGAAGTAGAGGTTATTAACCATTTTTATATCTCAACCACATCTCCTCCCACCTCTAAGAATCTGATGAATGCTATGGGTACTCTCCCTAGTAACCCTTTGTAATGCTTCAGTTTCAGGAAGTTAAAATTACTTTATAAATGGAATTAAGCTTAAATAACTTAAAAGTACATAATGAAGGGATTATATTCAGCTCTAATTACAGTTACTAATTTATCTAGTAATAGGTATAGGTATAGGTATATTTATCTAGAAATAGGATACTTGATAGTTGGTTAAACAATAGTAGCACCAGACAAAAGGTTAAGATCTAGTCTGGCCCATGACCCATTAATTCAGAAGTACTAGCTTACTAGGTAGAACTTTTTTTTAATTTTAGAGGCAGCAGGGTAAAGAAGCCCAATCTGGTTTGGGAGCTGTATGTAGGATATCTGGATTACCAGACAGCAGTGTCATTATACATACCCACACAAAATGTTTCAAATGCAATCTAAGAAAATGTGACTAATTAAGATTTGAGATGTGGAAAACATATTATATAAAGTAAAAACTAAAAAACAAACTTACTTAATTATAAACTTCCAAGTATTGGCATGAAATGCATGGTCCATACTGGAGATAACAGAGCAGATATCCAATAATGAATGAATAACTACAAAGAAAGGTAATAAAAATTTTAGGACATTCAAATGTCATAGGGTTTCTCCTATATTTAAAAGCATCTATTGAACAATTTCAACATTTGATTGAATTAAAATAGGTAATGCAGTTTGAAAATGATTGCATTGAAATAATTACTGAAATTGAGTCTGATGCTTTTGATTTAATTTAGGTTTTTATAAATTATGGAAAATTAACTTTTGAAGTTTACACAAACCCTATGACCTAAATAAAACTAAAAATGTTCAGTGGAATAAAAGTTGTGCCTTATTATAATTGAAATATTCTATAGATATAATTCTAATCCAAAATGACAAAATAAACTGCTAAGGAAATAAACCTAACAAGGAAGAATTAAAACTAACTTACACAGCATTCATGCAAGGCTTTTACTCTGCCTCTGGTAGATTATTTGTAAAAATGGCCGCCACAACAACTGCCCTTTCTGAATCCATACTTTTCCACACTGACTCTGGGCTTAGTCCTATGACTTGCTTTGGCCAAGGGGACAATAATAAAATTGAGGCAAGCAGAGTCTCGAAAAGCGCTTGCGTATTGGGACTTGCCCTCTCTTGTTACTTTTGGAAATCCTGAGACCACCATCAGGTGACTGAGCCAGGGTTAGTCTACCAGATGACACGCATGGCGTTCTCAGTACTTATGCCTCTGCCAACAGCCAGACATGAGTGAAGTCATTGACCACGAACACATGAGTAAGCCAGGTGTACCATGTGGAACAGAGAAAGTTGTCTCAGCTGATCCCACCCTAATCTGCAGACTCACAGAATCGTGAATAAATAAAATAGTGGTTGTTTTAAGCCAATAGATTTTGGGGTGGTTTGTTACAAAGCAATAAGTTCCTAATACACTATACAAAACCAGCTTACTCTTTTTATACCAAAGTTAAGAACACAAACTTTGCCCTTATACATTAGAGTATTGTTTCTCAAACTCTGGGTCACAATTTATTAATGAGTGATAAAATCAATGAAGTAGGTTACAATCAGCAATTCTTTAAAAATTAGATAGTAGAGAGTGCATCACAAGTAAAAGGGGTATGATTTCATTATAATAAATAAATAAATGTGTCTGTGGGTACCTACACATTCAGAAACACACATATACACACGTATTTATATGTATTGTGAAAAGGAATGTAAACTGCATTTCTTACTATGGGTTATGGTTAAAAAATCTGAAACCTACTGTCTCAAAGTATGGACAATTCTAGAGGGTATAAAGTTACGTACCTTTCTTTGTTAATTGTTGTGGGGAAATTACCTACTATGAACATTAACTGAATATGCAAATCCAGGTTAAGGCAACAAAAATCAATTTTGAAAATTTCAAAATTTAAAAAGTTAAAAATTTATCTGGTAAGATTTAAATTATTTTTTATATATAATGATTAAGAAGATAACATGAATCATTAAAAACAATTTTAACTGATGTATGATTTATAATCATCATATACATCATATACTAAGCAGGAAGTTTTCTTCACTTACCCATTACCATATTCAAAATACCATCATTCTCATCTACTAAAGGGTCCATGCAAACCATGTCCAGTAGTTCCATCAGCTGCTTTTGAAGAGAATAGGCCTCCTTGAAAAGAGCCTGGAGAAGGTCTGAAACTAGGTGTAAACGCCCAGAATACAGAGATTCACTATTCTGATCACCAAAAAAAATGAGAGAAAAGACAAATCATAAAAAGCTCAAGAGCCACATTAACTTTAACTCATACTATTAGAGATCATAAATTTACTGAATCACATATTCATTCATTAAACAAACGTTTACTGAATATCCATTATACATAGTATACTTTCAGAGATGCAAGCATGTATAAAATATGATTTGTGACTTCCATGATTGTGCTAGAACTAAAGAGGAGATATTATAAGGTCAGAGGCATGACATTTTAGCACCCTATCACCAAAGAAAAGCATTAACTAACTAGTGATTTTCATTCACCCAACAAATACTAAAACTTTCTGTGACCCACAAATTCTAGGCCAGCTTTTGGGCTGCCTCTGGAATATAGAGATGGGCTAAATAAGGGTTAACTTCCCTTTATTTATTTATTTATTTTTAGAGACAGGGTCTCACTCTGTCACCCAGGCTGGAGTCCGTGGTGTGATCATAGCTCACTGCAGCCTCGAACTCTTTGGCTCAAGTGATCCTCCTGCCTCAGCCTCCCAAGTAGCTGGAACTACAGGTGCATGCCACCATGCCCAGCTAATTTTTTTTTTAGACACAGGGTCTTGCTGTCTTGCTCAGTCTCTGGTCTTGAACTCCTGGTCTCAAGCAATCCTCCCTCAGCTTCCCAAAGTGCTGGAATTACAGGCACATGCCACCACACCTGGCCTGTTAACTTCCCTTTATAAAAAGCAGTTCTAGCACCTAATGATTAAGGTGATTGATCATTGATCCACAAATGCCACATGACAGAACAATTTCAGGATCACCATGTCTCAAAACAAATCCTTATCACTTTTCTTTATACAGGGCAAATAAGATAAAACAAAAACCCTCAAAAGGCCACTTTTTATGACTTCCTTATAACCACTTATTTTGAAACAATTATTTACACACATACTTTTGGTTCTATGGAAAAGTCTATTCCAATAATATAGGCTAAAATGTAAAATCTTGTACAAACACTACTTTACTCAGCCCTTTTGCCCATTGATTCTAGGCCATTGAGAGTATACTTAGACCTTTACTCACCTTACAATGTACAAATGTACTTTTGATTATATGAAGGACTGAGGATGGGAGACTATGAATATTTTCTAGAATGATGGATTCCTGTGTGGCACAGACATGCTGAACACATCCTGTAAGAGCTCCTAAGAGCTGTACCATTGTCTAGAAATCAGGAAAGAAGTTTCATTCAGAATATATCTTTTGTGCACTGAAAAGGTATTAGACAGTATGCTGGGTGCTCGGGATACAGCAGTGAACAAAACAGACACCTTGTTCTTTTCACAGAACTTCAGTCTATCAGAACTACAAATATTGAAACAACTATCTAGTCATCTGGAATCCTAATCCAAACTTCAAAGCACCTGGCAGGTGTTATACACATATGCCTTGAAATTATAGGTAGGGCATGCTATCTTGATGATTTGTTTTTTTACAAGAGTTTAGATATTTACTCAGCATGAAGTTGTATAAAAAAATTCAGAATTCATGTTTCTGTATTTATATCTTTAAATCTATAAATTTAATTCCAACATCAGGCCATTACATAAAGAATATGGCCAATCAATAACAGTATTAAAATTCTCACACTTAAGCTCCTTCTCTCTCCTCCTTTCTAATACATTTGACTTACTTGTAAAATATTCCTTAGAGTGGTCTGGATTTCTAAATTTTGACTTGAAAGTCCTCTGGCTTGACTGGTTAATTCATACATCATGTCATCAAATAATTTCACAGTCTGTGAAAACAAATCAGGTTATAAACAGAAATAATAAAAATCACTAGAAAAGACATCATTAAAGAAAAAAACACAATAGGATGATTTGATTTTACATTTAGTAACATGCTTAGGATATTGTCTAGCCTAATAATTATACCTAATTAAGTAAAAAGTATATATAAAAGTATTTCTACAATATAATCTCTTTTTTAAAAAAGCCCCTTACCATTGAAGACTGCTCAAAAATTTTTAGAATAAAAATTTTAAAAAAGCCTCAGACAGAAATTGCTTTATTTTCCATTTCTGTGGTTTGAATCTATTTAATAGCATTAATTTAAAAAAACCACCAACCTTCATTTTTGGGGAATGCAACAAATATAAGTACTACTCTTTGCATGATAAAATAAAAATTGACTGTCTTGACCAATCAATATTCATATGGGCATTTATAAGGGTATTTCCTGGAAGTAGTAATGAATTTGTACTGAATCACCTATTCACTGTTCACTTACATTCTAACCAATTCCCCTTTTTTGACTCAATTCAAGATACCCTTCCTGGATTAGGGGTACAGTATGTGACCTCACAACTAAGACTTTTGTCTCTTAAAAGTTAGCCATCCTAAGATTTTAATACTCAGATCTTTCTAAACAATTTAAATGGGCTAAACATTGTAAGAATAACAACACAGTCAACATCACAATATAAAGAGGATATCGTTTCCCATAGGCCTGGTAATGCTCAACATCCCTGTTTTCATCTATATAATTACTGGAGCTTTTCCTGGTGGACAACAACAAATTCTAAGAAAATTTTCAGATAGAGAATAATCAAGTGACTATAGGTAAAAGAAAATTCTGATGATTATCTGTTTAAAAGCTGAACTTAGATATGCATTTCAATAAAAGTTATCACAAATAAATCTGTTTCATTTTGGTACCAAAGTACCTTTAGTTCTCTCCCTTAAAAAAAAAAAGTATGACTGTCCTTTTCAGAGAAAAAGTATACTACATATATCTAAAAAGTAATAATGTAGTCTGTGAATTTAATGTTTTCTCTTAGTTACTTGATTTTACCAATATTTCAGCTTTTTTAATTCTAAGACTTCTTTAATAAATTTTAGCTACACTTTTCCAGACACTGAAATATAGCAATTATTGACAAACACTACAGAGAAGATAAAATAAGGCCTAGCTAACTTCATCACCTATCCAAAGTTTCATTTAATACCTTTCAAACACAAGAGTATTCAAAATTAACTACAAATAATTTAAATTCAATTGTTAAAGGATCTATACAATCTGAAAATGTTTTTAATTAATGATCACATTAACACCACCATATTCTTACATAAGATCTTTTTTTACCACTATTTTTATTTCAAATGTTTGATATATTAGAAAAACACAGCCACAATTAAGAATAAATTATCTAAAACTGAGGCTAAATTTTAGCAACTTTTATAACATGTAAATTAAGATAATAGTACTATACCTTTGGTAATGCTTGTGAAAAGAAAGTCTGTTCCAATGTCAAGTAGTCCATATGAGGTAAAAACATTTCTACAATAATCTTCAAAATTTCTATAAAGCAAAATAGTGACTTTTTAAAAAATATTAAATCATGTCAGTCAACAAAGGCCACCATCCTTTACCAAATACAAGAATACTACCAATCTAAAGCTTTGTATGGTTTCAAAATCCCATATTCTATGTAGAGAAACTATTAAGTATTTAATAGCAAAAATTATCTATAATACAAAAAAAAAGGAAAGAAAGAAAGAAAAAGGAAACAACTTTTTTCTCTACATCCAATAGAGAACCAGTTAAATATATGTGGGTACATCTATTGAATAGGGTCCACCACCATTAAAATGATATTTTAAAACATGACAAAAAGATTCCAAGATAGTATAATCCCAATTTTAATACATATAAGCACATACATACAAAGAATGATAGATAGGCTGGCAGGAATGTATAGAAATCTATTTTCTAATCTGTCACGGGATTAAAAATAGCATAGAAAAACAAAATAAGAAAACAAGAAGAAAGTTTTTTAAAAACAAAAACAGAAAAAAAGAATGAAAACAAAAAGAAATCTATTCTTACCAAAATCTTAACCATTTCAGATTAGTGTTTTATAATCTTTTTCTGCACGTTTCAATTTTTCTACAATGAACATGAATAACTTTTATACTCAAGATAAAAAAAAATTTGTTACTTAAAAGAAATTAGACCCTCAACAGGCAACACAGATTCAAAATCAAAAACAAATATTCCACAATCAAGTGAAATGTAAATGGAACAAGCTAAGTCAAAGTATGACTAAACTGAGCACTCTAGTCTTAATTCTCTATATCCTCTCCTGACTGAAAGAGTAAATCTTGTCGAGTAACACCAATGAAGACAGATGAAAATGAGAAAGTCAACCTTCTCTAAATGACAAATTTGTTATCACTTAAACAATGAGCTTTGTTCAATTTAGGAAGTATTCCCTAAATGACAGTAAACATGTTAGAGGCTGAAGATTATTAAGTAGACTGCAAATTATGCTTCATATAGGTCTAACCACAATTTAACAACATTTAAAATTCACAATGTGCTTATACATCATCAACGGAACCCTTTTGGTATCTATCTAAAATGGAATTTAAACTTTAAGCACTGCAATTTGAAGGAATTTGGACATTCTAACTAACTGAAGGTTACAGAGGCTATAACATAGAAAATGATTAAATTTGAAGGGAACACAAAACTATAAGGTCATATCCATTGAAGTATGTGGGACTCAGACTTCAATGACATCAAAGTAAATCATGCAATTAAAATAATTTTACTTACGAATATGCTCAATCCAACTGTCAGAATGTTGATACAAAGAGTAAGATAATTAAGGAAGATACCAGTGTCATAGTAATAGGATTTTCATTACTGAGAATAAATTCAAAAATGACTCATCTTGAAATTTAAGCAGTGATCCATAAAGAATTTGAAATTAAACTCAAATTATTGGCTTAATTTTGCTTTTAAAAACTTCACATTTATTAGATAAACCAACAGTATTGTGAAAATACTGTAAGGAAATATTTTCAAAATTGCTCAGGGACAAACTTGCCTTTTCAAACCACGTATAGTCATGAAATATTTTTGACAGATGAGAAACAGTGCTATAATAATCCATGGACTTCTGGTTTCTACTACAGGAAAGAAACTGCTCAGCATTTCTATACTACTTTATTTGTGTCTGTCTTAAGTCACTCATCATCTTCTACCTTATTTTCATGTTACCTGCATACCTATCTTACCAATCTTATCAGACTGAAATTCTTCTGCACATAGCAGGAGCTTACAAATATATGACCATAAATTATCCTATGTTCAATACAAAAGTTAACAGTAATCGTGTTATAAACTATACACTTATACACCATCAAGAGTAATTGTTAGAAGTTTTACTATAAAAATGTAAGAATCATCAAATATGTCAATAAGAAAAATGAATAACTAATAATTCTACCACCCTAAGAATTGATTCCTCTTCTGGAATCTTATTTTGCACATATATTTTCAAAGACAGCAATTCCCTATCTACACAAAAATATTTGAAGGCATTATTCAGCAGCAATCAAAATGAGGTATAGTCATTAAATTATTTGTTCAGTAGGGTAGAATTTGCCTTATGGTAAAATTTCAGTAAAGCTCAAAAAATTCTAGCCATTCCAAAATTAATCATAAGTTATGATTATGTAGACATGCAGGTAAGGACTTGGAAAATAATATGTAAAATGCAAAACATGAAAGTAATTGTTTGGGTGATGGGATTGTGGATTTATTGCAAACTTTTCCTTCATTTGTTGAAAATAGTGAAGATAAACTACCATAAGCTGAACAAAATGTTGTCTAGTGAGACTTTCAAGCATTTTTAAAACATAAAACATCTTTAGGTCTTTACTGAATGCTATGTGCCAGGCACTGTTCTAGGTGCTGAGGATAACGCAGTGAAGAAAATGAAGTTCCTACCTTTATGTACTTTATAATATAATGTGGAAAAGTGGAAAATAAAGCAAGTAAGATAATTTCTCTTCATGATAAAATGCTCTTTAGAAAACCAAATAGGACAATATGATAGAAGTATAACAGACTGGGTTTGGGACAACTACCTAAGACTGAGGGCTCTAAAAGTTCCCTCTAAGAAGGTAACATTTGAGCTGAGACCTAAATAATAAGGTGTACAAAAGGCTGGGAGAACAACCTAGACTGAGCAAAGATCCTGAGGCGAGCCTGAAGTATGTGTGGATAGAACATATTTATTAGCTAGGTATGAGAGAAGGACATGGGATCCTTGAAGGTAAATTTGGATTATTCCTAATTTGTTGAGAAGCCACTGAAGGTGGTTTAAAAAGGGAAATGATATGATCTATGTTTTTCCCTCTGAACTTTTTTTGAAGAATGGATTACTAGAGGACAAGAGCAGAAGCAAGGAAGCTATCAATAATCCAGGTGAAGGGTGGTAAGGGTTTGGAATCAGAGTGATAGCAATGGGGATGAAGGTAAGTGGATTGATTCAAATGGAGTCAGCAACAACAAAACTTGCTGATTGGGTGTGTGAGAGAGAGAGGGTTCAAGATTTTGGTTTGTGAAATCATTTACCTAGATGAAGAAAACTAGAGGAAGAATGGTTTGGGTTCTTTTGAATATTTGAATATGTCAAGTTTGAGGTGCAAGGCTAGGTGGGAATGTTGACTTTCAATTTAATGAAGTCCCCCTATAAGCCTGAGAGGAAGAGAAGGAATTATGTTCCTTATCTTTGTTCCCCCAAAGCCTATCACCATGCGGGATACACATTATGTCCGCAGTAAACGTTTTTGAGTAGGAGGATGGTTATTTGTTTCCAGGGTTGAAACTCCTTGAAGACAGCAATCCCGAGACTCCTTCAAGTGAAGGTCACTTTTTTCTTTTGAGGGCAATTTTATGTTGAAGGTGAGTTCAAAGACGTAAATATATATATACACACACACACACACTTTATCATGAAGGACTAGGACTCCGGGCACATTTACAACCACAAAGGCATGAGACTAATAAAGAATGGTCTGCACCTGGACAACGGAGGCATTAAGCACCTCAAATCCTGCAGATGAAAGCCAACAACAATCGGAAGCAACTCTTTCTACAAATAAAGAAAAAGAGGTCAAAGAAGGGAAGGGGGAAAAACATTTTTATTTACTGAACATCTTTTAAAGATTTGAAACCATAGAACTACATTCTTCAATTCTTAAAATGCTGAGAAAGGTATGATCCATATTCACCACCCATCTTACGGGTGATAAAAGCTCAGAGTATCTCGCTTTACTTCATCCACCTTTTAAGAGCCAGAGACAGCCTTATAGCTCAGGTCTGAGTCCTTGCCTCCCCCATTGTCCCCATGCAAAGTATTTACACTTAAGCACAAGTAACGAGTACGAAAGAATTCAAAGGCGCAGAGCAACGGAAGAAAACGCCACATCCACTGCCAAAACCTTACTTAGGTCGGAACACGTCTGCGAACCCTTCCAGAAACAAAGCCTTCGATCTGCCACGGTTCTCGCGCGCCCTCCATTCCCCGGCTGTTCATCCCACTCATCAACAAAGAAAGGAGAGTTCAGGCCGCAGCAACAAAACACGGCCTGGCGGTGGGCGTGAGTGGACAGAGGAGAAAGGTTCGCGAGCCGCCCCACACCCCTCTCTAGGTGGAAGTGACAACCAAGGATATGAGGAGCCGGGGCAAGACGGACGGCAGTTCCCGGCGGCATAGCTCCTCTGGCCAGCTACTTAACTCTTCCAGGGGAACGGCGCTGGCCGGGACTGCGCGCTCCTGAGACATGCTTTCGCCAAAGAGCACAGCTTCAAGCTACTCCCGCCAGAGCCCAGACCGGAAACTCCCGACAGCCCTTGAGAGCTCTCCGCCGGCTGCAAAACCATAGAGAGGACGCGGGCTGGGTTTCTTGGTGAGCCCTGGTCGCTCACGGCCAGGAAGAAAGCTGGGCTTGTCTGGCCCTCGGAAGACTCGACTCACTGGTGCTCATTTTCAGTGTGGAGGAGGCTTCGTGACGCCGGGTTTCTCAGCCGAGTGATCCCACGACTCATCGGCCGGCGACCATCTCCAGGTCTGGATCGTTGTAAATATTACATTGAGATGGGGAGGTGAGGGCCGGAAGTCCACAGGTTCGCTACCCATAGGGTTTTGAGATTGCACTTCTGGGGTTAGGTTTGACCTGAGACCTGCGGCCGGAAATGACTCCACGCCCTGCAGCGTGTTGGGAAAGAAACAAGGCACATTCCTACCTGCTTAGCTGTGTCATCCTCCTCTTTGTACATCTTGGGTAAGGGGAATAATGATCCCACCTGTCAGAATTGTGCAAATCAAAGCAGATGGTATAAAGTGTCAAGCACAGTAGATACAGAAAAGATTCTTAATAAAGTTGCTTCCATTTTCTACAGGCCTTTCCGGATGGTTAGTGCAGTGCCCTTATTTTGTGTTGTCCTGCCACCTAATTAGTCTTTACTGATTACTCCGCAAGTGCCCCACTAACGTACCTTAGGGCTGCTGGTCTGGTCTAAATGTTTGTAGTGAAGTCTTTTGGATGAATTTACACGCCCCAGCCCATACCTGTGCATGTTTTTAAAGGGATGCTCACTTACCAAAATAAAATCTTAAACTTATGTTATTTGAATAAAAGACAGAAGTGAAGAGATTCTGGAAGTTTAGAGGGTAATGATGTTTGGGCACAGTCAGGACAGCTGAAAGATACCAAGTAGCTAGGCTGACCTGTCTGAAAATCTTGGGCTTTTATGTTTGTTCTGGTGGTAGTGGTGGTGGTGGCTGCTGCTGTTGTTCTTTTGTTTGTTTTAATAGTTTATTTTCTACTCCAACTTTTGAACACTCAATTTGTGTTTGTGTGTGTGTGTGGTGTGTGTGTTTCCAAATCTCTTATCTCTCTCTCTCTCTCTCTCTCTCCCTACAGCTTTTTTTTAAAAAAGACAGCTGTATTGGGGGAAGGGGGGCTGTTTAATATTACATTTTAGTGAAATGTGACATTTTGCTCTAGTCATCATTTTCTTTCTTTTTTTTCTCCAGAGCTAAATTGAAGGAAGAGCAAAGACCTCTGAAAAGTCAGTTGGAAACATCTCTAAGTATTTGTTACAGTGTATAAGCAGCTAAAGAGAAAGTGGCCCCAACAAGACTAATTGAATAATTGAGGCAGGTTTATGTATGTCATCAAATTCTATCCAGAAGTTGAAGAATATTTCTATAAATTTAAGGATTGTATGCATTTAATAAAAGGATGACCTTTCAATTTAATTTTACTATAGAAGACCATCTGGATAATGAATTAACACCCCTTGGAGATGGAGCTTTGACCCTGGATTCCTCAAAAGAGCTGTTAGTCTTAGAAAGTCAAAAAGGAGAACAGAGGGACAGAAAATGTTCTACAGAACAATTTGACTTGCCTCAGGATCACTTGTGGGAACATAAGTCAGTGGAAAATGCAGCTCCTTCTCAAGACACAGACAGTCCACCCAGTGCAGCTAACAGTTCAAGTCACTTGGAGCCACATGAAAAACAGCCCTGCTTGAGAGTTGCCAAAGAGCATGCTATGCCTAAAGATTTAAAGAAAGTGTTAGAAAATAAAGTCATAGAAACATTACCAGGTCTCCAGCATGTTAACTTATCAGTAGTGAAAACCATCTTGTTGAAAGACAACTTCCCTGGAGAAAATATAGTTTCAAAAAGCTTTTCTTCTCACACTGATCTGATTACAGGTGTTTATGAAGGAGGCTTAAAAATCTGGGAATGTACCTTTGACCTCCTGGCTTATTTCACAAAGGCCAAAGTGAAATTTTCTGGGAAAAAAGTGTTGGATCTTGGCTGTGGATCAGGGTTGCTGGGTATAATTGCATTTAAGGGAGGGGCCAAAGAAATTCATTTTCAAGATTATAATAGTATGGTGATTGATGAAGTAACTTTACCTAATGTAGTAGCTAACTCCACTTTGGAAGTTGAAGAAAATGATGTAAACAAACCAGGTGTGAAAAGATGCAGAAAATCAAAAGTAGTACAAGAACTATATAAATGCCAGTTCTTTTCTGGGGAGTGGTCTGAGTTTTGTAAGCTTGTACTAAACAGTGAAAAACTCTTTGCAAAATATGATCTCATTCTCACTTCAGAAACCATTTACAATCCGGATTATTATAGTACTTTGCACCAAACATTCCTTAGACTGTTAGGTAAAAATGGACAAGTACTTTTGGCCAGCAAAGCCCATTATTTTGGTGTAGGTGGAGGTGTTCATCTCTTTCAGAAGTTTGTAGAAGAAAGAGGTGTATTTGAGACTAGAACACTTGAAATAATTCATGAAGGATTAAAGAGGTTCATAATTGAATTGACTTTTAAGTGCCCTAGTTAATGTTCATTGAGTGTCCTAAATGAAATAAACACAATGACCAAAAATTTGTCCTGAATGTTCGATTTCTGTTTTGCTATTATTTTTTCCTGAAATTTTGATGTTCGTTTAGTTTTGCTTATATAAATAATAGGCCAGCTATCTTAGAACCTTTGTACTTACTAGGTGAGACTGAAAAAATATCTCAGTGTTTGATGATATCTCCTGGGAAATCATTTTGTAGGAAAGTTCTCTGTTCTCCACCTTCGTTCTATTTTACCTCTCTACCACCTTTGACTTTATATAAAATTGTTCTGAGGAAGTCCTGCCACTTCTTATCTGAAGTTTGTGAATTTATTCCCGGTCTTTGCTAGTCCCTTGTTCACATGAAGTGCCTGGTCAGGTCACCATGCCATTAATTGTAATGGCATACATAATATACATCACTAAATGGTACTGAAACCTAGATATTTGGTTGAAGGCCTTAGGTAACTAGGAAGAAGGTTTTGTTTCATTTTGTTTTCATTCATTTACCTTGCATTAAGGATCAGGATGCTGAGCTGCTGAATTCACATTGAGATGAGGAAACAAAGGGGAGTCTGTGACAGAGTATAACAGTGATAGAAAGAACTTACAGTACTTAAGGTTAACCCCTTGTGGCCAAGTAAGAGACTTTAGGGTCTTGGTAGAAGGAAAAAGAATAGGAAAGGAGAATTGCAGATTCTGGGGAGTATAGACTCCTCACCAGTTGTTAAATAGTAGGAAAGAAAAGAAAAAAGTTTTTTTTATTTTAATGCAAAGATTTTCACATTTTATCACATTTGCAATTGGTATCTGCCTTCCTATCTATAACAATAGTATAATTGGAAGCATTTTTTCCCTTCTTGGAGATAACTAAAGTAATAGGACATCTTGGATTCAATTAAATGTGATAATTACTGGACACCTGCTAACTAGGCATTTTGTGTAGCATCTTGCTTAATACTTAATAACCTTAAGAGGTATATGTCATCCCCATTTAGTAATGATCATAATAGCTAACAGTATTAGTATTAGCAATACTAATAGCTAATAACATTTGCTATAGTATGCAGAAGAGATTTTCATATGCTAACATTTAATATCATAACAGCTCTGGAGTAGGTTCTAATTACTGTCCCCATTTTATAGATAAATTGAGACTCAGAAGTAATTTGCTCCCAATCGCATTCCTCACCTTGATCCAGAATCTGAACTAAATTTTTTAAAAGCTTTACAATGGTCTCAACCCTACCAATGCCTGTTTTCATCACAAATAGTTCTTAGCACTCTTACTATTCTGAAATGAAAGTCATAGTCCTGGGAACTAGGTAATTCTGGCATTAAAGATAAATCTGGAAGTAGCAGACAGCCCTAGGAGGACACACGTGCCCAAGATAACTGGCAGCAAAAGAGACTTGAGATACAAATTATGGCTCCAGATCCAGGAGGAGGAGGCAGAGTAAGGCTTATCATGTAAATAGCCTAACTTAATCATTCAAGGCGGCATATATGTTAAGATTATGGGTTTGGGAGTCCAATACAGAACTTATAATAGTATCTAACAGAGTTTTGGGATTTTGTTTGTTTGAGACAGTCTCACTCTGTCACCATGCTACAGTACAGTAGTGTCATCATAGCTCACTGCAACCTCCAACTCCTGGGCTCAAGCAATCCTCCTGCCTCAGCCTCCGGAGTAGCTGGGACTATAGGCGCATGCTAGGCTAATTTTTCTATTTTTGTGTAGAGACAGGGGTGTCACTCTTGCTCAGGCTGGTCTGGAACTCCTGGCCTCAAGCAACCCTCCTGCCTCAGCCTCCCAGAGTGCTAGGATTACAGGCATGCCCCACGGTACACAGCCCTAACAGAGTTTTTTGAAGAATGAGAGTTAATATTGAGCATTTATCATGGTTCCTATCATATGGTTCCTAAGTATAAATGGAAATTATTATTTCCAAGAGTTCTTATAATGTTTAGTCACCCTGTTTTCTCAACCAGATAGGGAATCCTGCACACTTTGTTAAAAATGGGGCTTGTGACTTTAAGGTTTACAAATCCCATTTAAGAACTTGAAGAAACAACTAAGTTCCAGACCTTGCACTGCCCAGCATCAATCTCCTCTCTCTCCCACAAGTCTACCCTTCCCCACCCCCACCCCTGCTCCCATCCCCCATTCCTGTCTGTCACCTCCCCATCCCCAAATTGTCTTTTCTGGAAGCTTTGGTGTTGCAGATTATTTAGTATGAAGAAGAGTGCATCTTGTAAATTTGTTTCTATTAATAAAAACTCAGTCAAATATGTGCTGTGTTCTGCCTTTAAACTGCCCATTTCTCAGATGTGCCTGTCCCGTAAGTTCCAGTTTCACTGTCCCACAAATGGCTTTCTGCCCATGGTTCAGAAACTGAGGGGGTTGGGGAATGTCTCCATGCTGACCAAGAGCTGTGCCTTCCCAGTGTCAAATGCAATGGCCAATTTCACATGTGCTGTAGACTCTGTGGGGTAGATACGTGTCAGCTGCTCAGCTAGAGAATGAACTTTTTGAGGGCAGCAAACACGGCTTCACTTTTCAGTTCCCTCCATAGTGTTTCATTCAAGTGCTTAAAAAATAGCCTTTTGATAAAGAGGAAGAGCAAAGAACTCTATGACACCACAGACTTGATTCTTCACCTCCACTTCAGCCAGAATATTTTGAATGTCTCACACTGTGTTTATGGTGGCATCGTGCTTGCTGATATCAAGGCTTTTCTTTGGGTAAAAGTACACATTTAAAATTGCCATCATAACTCAGGCTCAGCCCAGCAGAGAAGTTGCCCTGCACTGTAAAATAATCCTTTATGGCAGCCGAGGGATGTGGCTTCTATTCAACAAGAAAGGTTGGAGAAGCCACAGTACATTTATCACCACTACATATCCTCTTACAATTTCAATTTCTGCCCTTTCAGGGAATTAAAAGTGGACTCAGATAACCCTTAGAAGTAGTTTCATCATCTATAGTGGACGTTGTCTAAGAGAAGTGCTTTTTCAGGGTAAGGATTATTACTCTGGAAGAAACTATGTGAAAGTTACAATGATATATACAGCTTGGTAATTTAAGTATTACTAAAGGAAGCGAGGCATTTTACCCAAAGAACAAGGTAAGTGGCCAATTTGTGAACTGCAAAAATATGATGAAGCATTGCTGTAGCTATCCTTTTCCATGGTATTTACTGATGGGGTGGAAAAAGTGGACGAGAAAAGTTGTCTTTGGCAGTACAGGTGACCCTTGAACAACACAGGGGTTAGGGGCACTGACCCCCATGCAGTCAAAAAATCCATATGTATAACTTTAGACTCTCCCAAAATTTAACTACTTATAGCCTGCTGTTGACTGGAAGCCTTGCCACTAACATAAACAGTTGATCCATCCATATTTTACATGTTATATGTATTATAGATTGTATTCTTATAATAAAGCTAGAGAAAAGAAAATGTTTATTAAGAAAATCATAAGGAAGAGAAAATATATTTTCTATTCATCAAGTGGAAGTGAATCATTATAAAGGTCTTCATCCTCATTATCTTCACGTCGAGCAGCCTGAGGAGGAGGAGGAAGAGAAGGGGTTGGTCTTGCTATCTCAGGGGTGGCAGAGGCGGAAGAAAATCCACATATAAGCGGATCCATGCAGCTCAAACCTGTGTTGTTCAAGGGTCGACTGTACATATCTTAAGCCTTTACAGTAGAATCAGATGTACTCAGTCTCATGAAACCCTAAATGCCTTGGCTATGTTACTGCTGGACTGTCTGGTGCCTTTGTGTAAAGAAAAATATGCCTTTTCCTCCAGGCAGATTCAGTCCCATCTGCCAGGGAGGAAGCACAACAGGGTGGGTGGAACAAAGGCTTTCAGCCCTGTTTTCCCCCTCAGCTCTTCTTAGTAGTTCTGTGGCTTAGTCCCACAAGCTTCCACAAACTCCCAGCTGATAAGATACAGGAAAATGAGCAATAAACTGATCAACATCAAGAGAACTGTATAACATACACCAGGTATAGGAAGGAGGCTGTAAGAGATGTTTTTTTTTCCTCACATTGATTTGGTGCTCACAACAGCCTCTCTGTTGGGGGCATACAGCATGGCAAAATGGAATAAGGTTTTAGTTATCTTATTGGGCAGTAGGTTGCTAAAAATAAATTGTTCAATGGTACTTGTTAAAGCATGGTAAGACAGATTTTATTCAGGACCATTGAGATAGGTATAGGGACCACGGCAATAGTATTTTGCAGTGGGGGGAGGGAAATTGGGCTTAATTCCAAATACAGCTGGGCAAGTGAGAGTTTATAGCCAAGGAGTGGGTGGGGGTCAGTGGATGGAAAATTACTAAGAAGAAACATCAGGAGTAAGGGGGATTCTGGCTAGACTGACCTAATAGGATTCTTGCTGAAGACAGGCCAGGGTGATCAGACAGCACCTGGGGCACAGTGACTATTGAGGGTGAGGGTTCTTGCCAAACTGACTTAGAGTTCTTTACTAAAACTGGATTTTACTAGGAAGTACACAGATGGGCCTACGAGAAAGTTCAGAAGACTAACATTTGGCCAAGCAAAGAACCTTTGTCAAGGTGAATACAAAGAAAGTGTGTGGAGGTTAGAGCTATAGAAGCAAGTATTCCCATGTAAGCCCCCTCCCACCCCTGCACACTGGACACTGCAGCGAAGGCATCGAGATGAGCACTGAAGTCAGATAGCTGCTGAAACCTGTCCCTATCACCCTGTCCAAGGGGCTTAGAGGGCCTTTGGCTGTCCTGGCTGCACCGCAGCAGCAGCAGTATACTTCTAGAAGCTCCACACATATACCCAGTTAGCCGCACAATCTCAGTGTAGCTGTAGCAATTCTCTCAGCCTGTTCTCAAACCTCTAACAGGTCTCCGCCAGGGAAGTTCTACTCCTGGTCCTGGTAGAGTGGTCTTGGATCATCAACCAACCTGGCTGCAAAAATCTGAGGCTACAGAGGAGAAATCAGTATGCCTCAGAACGTGTAGATAGCAAACTTGCCCACTGTGAGATCTGACAAATTTATTCAAAGAGATAAATAGAAAGAAAAAAATTATCTCTAGTCTGTCATGTCTGGTCAAAGCTTGTCCAAATTCTTTATGTGTGTTTCAAATGTCCTAGGACTCAAAACCCTTCTAGATATCTGCTATTCTAGGCTAAGTAACTTCTAGTGGATGCTGAACTTATTTTAAATCACATGAGAAAGTGTATTCGGAATAGGGGCATTTTTTTAGCGGAGAACTGTGGCCTAGAAATTCAACACACACACAGTGGCTCAGTGGCACAGCACATTCTCATTAACCAAACTCTCAGCCAGCTTTTTTATTACCATGGCTTTTTCCACCCTCTTTGTGTTTTAAAAGTCTTCAGGGGGAGACACGTTTTCAGAGATTTGCTTTTATTCCCAGAGCTTTCCACAAATTAAACGCCGTTTCCTGTTTGCTTTGCTGTCTTCAAGCTTCTCTAGGATTTTTACAATGAGAACCTGAAAGATTCTCTCTTCTGCAGAAAATACTTCAGAGAAACATTTTCTAGGAAGGGTGGCACAGCTGTTTTTAATGCTCTTCATTTTAATTCCTTTTACAGGAAATGCGTTCAAGCCTGGATTTTAAACATTAAAACAATCACACTCTTAACTGACTGTTTTTCATTTTCCCAAAGTGGTAAAAAAAAAAATCTTATTATGTAAACTTCTCCCACAACACTTCAGAAACTCTTTTCTGTCTTGTCTCCTAACATAGTTCAATATAAAGAGAAATAACCTTAGTTAGACTCAAAATCATTAGAGAGTCTTAGGTCTCTGGTAATTTTAATTAGTTTGCTATCATCTAGTACTATCATATAGATATTTTACCCAATTGCTTAAAAATAAATGAGAAAGCTAAATGTAAGAACCTGAATGTACATTATTTTACCAATAGTTGGTCTACAGACACATCCTAGATGGGCCCACTGTTTGACCATATGTACACAAGCACACACAGTTTCCTGCTTCTATGGGGTATTTCAGTGATAGGAAGAATTGAGCCCCTTCCAGGTGCCACTTCCTAGGTGCTAGTCCTTTGGGTTTAATTATCTCCAATACTTACAAATCAAACAGGATTCTGCCCCTACTCTAAAGCCCAAACACATTCCCATTCCATGTAGAATCCACTGAGTACTTACTGTGTATAGAGAAGACAATTTCCATTTTCGATAATTTATCTGTTAAAGAAATGTACTACTTGTAAGAAAAGTTTGCCCTCATGTTGTAGAGTAATTTAACACACTTCCAGTTATACTCCATTTCTCCTGGATCTTTTACAAAAGCAGGGTTATGAATAGAAAAGTCCCCAAGTATATTTGTGTTCTGTGTGCCCCTTTTTCTGTGACATGTGCATTTCCTTTGTTAATCAAGAGACTTTGTCAAATTTAATTTACGAAGGGTCAGAGATTAACTGACAGGAAACAGAACAATAGAGGACTGGCAGCTTTGGACTCAAGCCTCCCCAGAAAAAGAGAGATGTATTAAAGCAAACAGACAAACAAACAAACAAGATGGGACAGAAGGGAAAAGAAAGAGATAAAGAATGATAGAAAGACAGACATGGAATTATATTAATTAAAATTTGGAGTAGCAGAAAGAATGCCGGGAAAGGTAAGTTGGTAGGGCCCAAGGAAGAAGACACAGGCAGTCAGGGAGTTAAGGGGTTGCCTGGAATTCACACAATAGTTGAACTTTTAAACAAGTGACTGGGGGTGGGATTCCTAGTGACTCATGGTGGGTGGAGACAATCAAGGGACAGGGGTGGTGAGAGCCCAAGGAGAAGCACTTGATGGCAGCCCAAGTGACCTTGCTGTGCCTCTGACATTGGACAGCTGCAGTTTCGGATTGTGGAACAACACTGCTGAGCTTTATACCTACAACAACCTACATCCCAGTTTGCCTGAGACAGTCCACGCTGTGCATGTTGTCCCAGTGTCCCATCTGGTTTAACACTCTAGCACTCTCAAAAGTGTATTCATGATGGTCAGCTTCTGTGTACCAATCCTGCAGCACTATCCTTAACTTTATAATTTTGTGGAGTGAGTCATGATTTTTTAAAAAATCACTCAATAAATAATTATTAACTTCCAACCATACGTCAGGTACTGAGCTTGAAAATGAATTTATAAAGATAAAATGATACAGTCTGTGCTGTATAGGGGCTTCCAATCTAGGGTGGAAATAGTAACACAACCAGTGAACTTCTCATGAGGATGTTTCACATACTGTGCAGGTTTCTGATAGGGTCATCCTTGTGAGCTATAGGGTGAGACCATGTCCCCCTATAACCGGGTTGACAAGAGAGAAAGTTGAAGGAGAAGAGGATGAGTGGATCATCTCAGGATGGGGTGAATTGATCCAAGTATCAATCACCTGGTGGTGACTCGGCAGATTTTCAGACAGAACCAGAACTTGGAAGGTTGATCAAAGAGCTAGGAAATCTTGCTTCTCTTTTTTTGACTCTGGACTTCAAGAATTGAGACAGTTCCTGATGGTGAAGGGACAGATGGCCTCTGCTAAGTGTAGGCAGGCTGTGGGGGACCATAGGCTGAAGATGAATCTTATAAGAAGAATGTTACTTAGGAAGACACTTCTCCGCCTTCCCAATTAGAGATTCCCTATCTCATTGGCAACCCCAAAGGCCAGGGATTTTATATGACTAAGAAAAATGATGACTTTCCTTATATACGTATATTCAAGCAAACAACTAAAATGATAAAAGGGAATAGCAATAACAACAGACAATGTTGGGACAGTGCTAAGATGGAGGAGAAATTCCTTTCAGCCAGTGAGGGAAGACTTCTCAGAAGAGATAACACTTAACCTCAGACTCAAATGTAAGTGGATTTTCATCAGACTGATAGGGCAGTAGGGTTGGAAGGGTGGAGAGCTGAGTGCTTAACAGGCTGAAGGACTAGTCTGTGAAAAAGCACTGCACTCCAAGAGCATGTTAATTCATTAATTCATTGACTATTTACTGAGCACCTAGGTGGTAGGTGAAGGAGGAGATTATGCATTTCCAACAGGCCCCACTGATGCCAATGCTGCTGTATTATGGATAGCAATGTGAGCAGCAAAGCTCCAGATCATTGAACCATATGACCTCAGTCAGATGTGAAGCTGGCTCAGTGACTGAGAAAAAGCTTTCCAATTCGTTATTTTTTCTGTTAAAATTTGTCATCAATTAAATTTCTTCAAAACTTCATTTTACCAATCAAAATTACATGTTTTATGAGCGCTTTTAAAAGTTGGCATTCTGTTGAAACAGTCTAACACAGTTCAGTACTTTAGTTTTAAATTTTATCAAGAAAGAATTTTTTAACAAGTAAATTCAGTCTTTTAAAAACCTACACCCACGGTTCAGGGAAAATGCTGCCCTTCCTATTTGTTAAGCGGATGACAAACCTCCGAGCACAAATCCCTGGATTTCACTTATCACACATAGTGATCAATCTGTGAAGTGTGTTTGTTTCTCGTAAGGAAGTGACTGTGATGTATTTGAGGTGGAATTTAGGCTGAGGCTGCATTCTTATTTTAGCCTAGCAGATTGAGGGCTGGTAAATTTACAAAACTCTCAGGGGAAGTAATAGGAACCTTATGGGCCTGAACATTTCTCATGGGCATCTTTTCCCTAGAGTGTTATGACTTTCTGATGTTTCTTAATCACTAAGGATATCTCAGAACCAGCAACACAGAGCAAAGATAGGCATCCAAGAATGGGGCAGGCAGTGTGGTGTGATGAAAGGCCACTGGAATAGAAGGCAAACATACCCAAGTCGTAGACCTGACTCTTGCCCTTGGTAACTGTGTGCATGGCTTCATCAAGTGGCAAAGATCTCTGATAGTTTTCTCTTCAATAAAATGTTGGATAAAATTTATTCTGTTTATCCCACTGAGTTATGAGTTTCAAATGTAATATTATACATTAACATTTCATATAAATCTGGGACATTATTCTTATTTAAAACCACCATTCTTGATTCACATTTTCTTTTTGTTTCCATATTTGACTAAAACCAACTTTTCTAATACTGTCACTACCAATATTTAGTTAATTGCTTCCTTTGGTTTATCTCTCTCTAACCAAGGATTGTCCCAATTCACTCTTCCTAATGCTAATCCATTTAACCCATACCACCAGATAGTAGTATTTACAGCACACACATTTCATCCCATGTTTTCCCTCATTAAAATCTGTAACAGCTTCTCATTTTTAAAGACTGTGGCCTCCCACGTGGGTATACAAGACATCTCATTATAATGTAGGAAGAAATTACTGGATTATATATTTGTATTAGTTTTGAAATTTAAAACGTAAGAAAAAAATAACTCTTGATTTATTTTCCACGGCTAAGATACACCATGAGGTTAGTACAATCTCCTAATACTCTGCCAAAATAAATGTCTGTCTTTATTTACATTACTTCAGAACCATAGGGGCCATATTTATAGGAAAGAGAGCTCATGAAGTCTTCATTCAAAAGTGGTAAAAGTGGGGTCATCATGGAAGACTTTCTAAGGGGAATATCGAGAAAGACTTGCACTGATATCACTGATTACTCCAACGGCAGCCTGACTCTAATGGGCTTCTGGAAAAAGGCCCAAGTGCCTGAGAAAAGGGTCAGTATCTTAAAATACTGCTTCTTTACCCCTAAATTTTCAATGGCTCTCTATTATCTCAAAGATAAAGTTCAAATCCCTTAGTCTGCATTCAGGACTCTCTTTAATTTAGCCAAAATTACCATTCCCATCCTGTCTCAAGAGAACTGCTACAACAATTCTTCCTAAAACAATCTCTGTCTTTCATTATCAAAGGTTACCCACCCCATTACACCTACTTGGGCTTCCTTTTTCTCTTTGTTTTTAACATTTCTACTCCTCATATGAAGACTACCTTAAGCCCTACATCTGAGAAACCTACCCTAACATTTTGATCCACTCTGATGGCTCTTTTCTCTGAACTTCCCTAGAATGTGTCTGTATTTTACCATTTAAATAAAAAAGGTTTACAGTCAGCATGACCATACAATTTATCATCCAAACTGGGATACTTTTGTGAGTAAAATTAAGCAATTTTAATAATTTTGCCAGGACAACACGTGTAAACCAACACTGTTCTAGGCAAACCAGGATAGGTGGTCCCTGGTTATAATGCTTATTACCCTCCAGGGGAAATTTTTAAAGGTGTCCAAGTCAGAACCATGTATCTTAAATTCTTCTATTAGCTGGTGATTTATCTATAATAGGAGTTGATAAATATTGATGGATGGTTTAACTGATGTGTGGAAATGTTCAGAACCACCAGATTAGGTATTATTTCTATCATCATTAACATTTACATGCAAGAAATCAAGCTTGAAAAAAGCTATAGTCCTCTCATACACTAAAGAACAAAACATTGAACCACGGCACGGAAAACATCTTCAAACAGCCATCCTACTCTTATATCTTGTTCCAAAGTTAGTGAAAGGCTAAGAGATGTGAAAAACTGGTAAGTGGAAATTTGAGCCATTTTTTGTTTATTTTATGTTTTATGTGGGGCTCTCTTGACCTGGTTGTATTTCCAGGGGAGTATGGGGCAGCCACAGTGGTCACAATGAACCTTCATGTTGAGCCAACAGACACAAATATGTGATATGGTGGTTCTAAGCATTGTTATCCTCCGGGTCTTAGGCCCCTGGATTAGTCAGTTGTGCCTGGAGTAGACCATCCAAGCACATTTTCACTACTATTGTCAGGACATAGTTACAAGTTCTAAACAAAGGAAGTCTGGTCTTTTCTCCATGATGTTCCTTTATTGCTACTTTATGCTGAATCACAACGCACTCTCTTACTGAGCACCAGTGCGCACTTAGGGCCCCATGCTCCTTGCTGGGTACTGACGGTGCGTCCTCCAGGGGGCACCACTGGTCCTGGCATCTCTTACCAAGCACCACCATTTCGCACAGGGCACAGCTACGCGATGCCAAAGTTGGTCTGATGTGAAGTGCAGACAGAAACTTCTCCTGCCTCCTTTTTGGGATTATATTCTATTAGAGCAAAAGCTCTTTCAGGTGGTTTTAATTTTTTTCTTCCCTCCAGCAAAGCACCCAACTTCATCCCCTCTGGACTCCAACATGAGTTCATTGCAGATTTGGGCCAGGATACAAAACTGGGAGGAAGACACCATACTCTAATTGGAAACATACCTCCTTCCTGTCACCTCAGAATTTATTACAGAGTCAAACTCTTTCTTGAGGATGGATTAGTTCTCCACCAGGTAGAATTGCCAGATAAAATACAAATATTTCATCAGGGATACTTATACTAAAAAAGTATTTGTTTTTTATCTGAAATTCAAATTTAGCTATGTATTCTGTATTTATATCCACTAATTCCAATAAGCCTACTCCTAGGAGGCTTCTCAGTCCTTCACAGAAATTGCCTTTTTAGTTACACCAATGCAAATATTTGTCCAGTTTCCTTGACAGTAGATCAACTGATAGTTAAGGGGGTTGCCTAGAACTATGAAGATGAAATAGAACAGTCGGATTGGAAATAAAAATATGCTCCATGTTGGGAAGGAAATCACTTTTATCCTAATAAAGGAACTGAGCACTAATGTCTTGAGTGACCATTTCCTGTCATCATTCACTGGGTGGCAGAATATAATATACCTCCAAACCCCCAAAGGAGCCTGAGACTGGGAGAGTATGTGGAAGACATAAGAAGGAAGCCAGGACAGTGTCCTGTAAACAGACAGAGGAATGGAAGGAGAGATTGACAGTGTCAAATGCTACAGGCTGGCCAAGTAAGACGATTGCCATCAGATTTGGCAACATGCCGGTCAATGGTGATGTTGATCTGAGAAATTTTGGTAGAGCGATTGGAGTGAAAGCCTAAATGGATTATGTTCAAAAGAAACTGAAAAGAGGGGACCTGGGGGCAGAAATCACACGTAACTAGTTTGAGGAGTTTTTCTGTAAAAAGGAGTGGAGAAGTGAGGTGACAACTGGAAGGAGAAGGGGGATCTGGAGAAAAGTTTAAAGTGGGGAAAAAAATAAAACACAGGCCGTTTGCGTGGTAATGAACAATCCTGCAGAAAGGAGGACTTGGTGGAAGAAAACGAAAGAGAGAAGAGAACTGCTAGAACAATGGCCTCGAGTTGGCAAGCGCTGGTGATAGTCAAAGCTTGTGTGGAAGAGGTGGCCTTGGACAGAAGCACAGGTAGGCAGTGCATCTGTGGTAACACGCAGAGTTGCAAGGATATGGGACAAATACTTTGCAGATAAGGCAGTAGGAGTTTGTGGGAGCTCTCTTCTGATGGCTTCTCTTTTCTCAGAGAAACAGGAAACAAGGTGTTCAGTTAAGAGCGAGGGTAGGGAAGGAGATGATGGAGGTCTGAGGAGAGAGGATATGGTACCGAGCAGTCACCTGAAGAGTAGGGGCGTGAATAAAACGTGGGGAAAGGTAGTATGATTGGCAGGCAGCAGGAAAGGACCCGCTTGAAGTTAGTAATTATGAATTTAAAGGGAGACCAGAGAGCAAGGTTTTGTAGGTTTTTTTCCAACTATGATCAGCTGAAGGGGTGAAGACTCAGAGTAGGCAGAGAATGGGAATTAAACAGGGTTGGAATTTAGCCAAGAAAGATTAATGACAGAAAATTCAGCAATTCATCTGCAGGGTAAAATGGGAGTGTTTATACCTGGATTATATCTTCTCTTTAGTGCAAGGGAACAACACCAGAGTCCTGAGCTTCCAACAGACACTTAATGGTAACACTTGGTAGAATTCTTGTGTCATGCCTGTTGTCTGAAGTGAAGGATTAGGGTAAACACACATATAATGGCATCTCTAACAGCACTAAAAACGTGATCTAGTCCACATAGCCCCTCATAAGAAACTCTGCTGCTCAAACTTCCACTCATTA
This sequence comes from Daubentonia madagascariensis, assembly GCA_023783475.1. Taxonomy (NCBI): domain Eukaryota; kingdom Metazoa; phylum Chordata; class Mammalia; order Primates; family Daubentoniidae; genus Daubentonia; species Daubentonia madagascariensis. The sequence goes on from JAKFHU010000978.1 coordinate 33,426,450, forward strand.
GTGCTTCATATTTTTTTGCAGTTTGCAAACTTGGATCAAGATGAAAAAGTGGGTTGGCCCCTGCTGGGGGAGTTTTTTAATGTCACAATTCAACATTTTGTGCTTTCCTATAACAGAGAACTGCTGTCTCCTCAATTTTTATTTCTCTTTTCTTTTTTTTTTTTTTTTTAAGAGATTCAGCTCTGTCGCCTAGGCTGGAGTTCAGTGGTGCGATCATAGCTCACTGCAGACTCGAACTCCTGGGTTCAAGCAATATTCCAGCCTCAGCCTATCAAGTTGCTGGGATTATAGGTGTTGGCCACCACACCTGGGTGCAATTTTGATTGTTGATGAGCAGAGACACAATATCTGGTCTCTGGTGGCTCTGAATATTTTCATACATTGATTAACCCATCAACCAAATTTACCAAACTCCTACTATATGCAAGGCCCTGGCTGATAGAATATGGAAGACACATCGTTCCTCACTTTTGAAGGACTTAAAATCTTATTGGGTTGGTAACAAACATTACAATCCTTTTTTATTGAAATGTACAAATAAGAGAAAACCTTTCCTAGTTCAGGAAAAAGTCCATGTCTGAGTGGTTAGGACAGGCTTTATAGAGGTATAAAGCGTTCATTTCTTTCTTGAGGTATAGACCCTGCTAAACTGGACAAGAAAGGAAGTAGACCTGGAGAAGGGTTGTATGTAAGAAAGATTCGATAAGGAAAGGCTGAAGGTGCTCAATGGAGACAGAAAGACTCAGCCTGGTTGGGGCAGTGTTCTTGAAAAGGGTAGTTCGAGCCAAATTTTAGAGAGTCTTAAGGGCTGACTAAGGAATTCTGCCTTTATTTTTGAGACAATCGAAAACAATTTAAGGTTTTCAGCAAAGGTGTGGTGGTGTTAATCACTGATACTCCATAGCTGAACTCCTTATGGTGCTCAAGCATTCTAACAGAGTGTTGTTAAGGCAGGCTATATTTTGGAGAAGGGCTAGAAATAAACAACAGCTATATTATATTCGTTGTATGACTGTACCACAATTTACAGTCTTGATCCATATTTTTAAAACATTTCTTTCCCATTTTTCAGTATTAAAAACATTGCAATAGGCATTCTTGTGTGTAAACCTTTTTGTACATGATTAATTAGGCTGCCCAAATGAATAGGCAACATGGCACTATGTTTAAAAAATCCCATCAAAAGATTATATAGCTAATAATTTATATTTTCTTTGAGTATTTTGAGTATTTTCTTTTTTTAAAAAAAATTTACATGTAATCCATCTGGAATTTATTTTAGTGTAAGATATGAGGTAGAAAACTAATTTTATCTTTCCTCTTCCCCTCCAATGACTACCTAGTCTTCTTAACCCTGACTAGGCCAATCTCTGCTGGTTTGAATTACATCATATTTATAATATTTTAAATCTTTAACATACTTAAGTATAGTTCTGGCTTTCTATCCCTTTTCATGGTTTTGCTTCCTATTGCTGCACTAGTATTAAATTGTTTTAATCACTGTACCTTTATAATGTAATTTTGTATCTGGCAGGCAAGACTCTCCTTGTTCTCTTTCCTTTTCAAACCTTTTTTGGGAGGTGGATAGGGTGCTGTTCACTATTCATACATGCTTATTTTTCCTAGGTAAACTTTATAATCATCTGATAATTTATAATATGCTTTGATATTTTGTTTGACATTACATTAAATGTATAGATTAATTGATAAGAATTGGAACACCTATAATATTAGATATTCTAATCCAGTAATATGGTATCTCTCCCCATTTATCCAAGTTTTTTTTCTTAAGGTCCTTATTAATGTTTTTCAGTTTCTTCACGTGTCCTACAAATTTCTTAAGTTTATTCCTATGTATCTTATATTGTTTTTTCAAATTGTTAAAGTGACCGGGATTTTTCTCATTATGTTTTTAAACTAGTAGTTTCTGGTAAATAGAAAAGCTATTTATTTTGGAAATTTTCCTTTTTTTTAAGCTTGTCTTTCCTTGACTTTGGAATACCTCAGATCTCACCTAGGGAAGCAGCACAGAGTAGTAGAAAAAGCTTTGGGTTGAAACCACGTCTTTGACTCTTGGTTCTGTATCTTAGTATTAATAACTGCATGACCTTGAACCAGTTAGTTAACTGGTTCTGAACATCAGTTTCTTTGTCTGTAAAATGGGGATCATAAAACTAACTTCATGGGTTTGGTGCGAGAATTAAATGGAATAATATGTGCTTAACATTTACTAAGTCCCAGTCTCTAACATGATGCATATAATAAATGTTCAATAAATGACTGTTGAATAAATATTGTCAACAGAGAGCCATAATCCCCTAAAAACCAATCATGAGCATTATCCCCTTGCACTTTTAAATAAAAGAAGGTAATACAATATTAGATGAAAGTTTACAGAACAACTTTTGATCTGAAATCTGGTGTCATGAGTGAAGAAACTCAGAAGTAAGAGCAGGGAGGCTTATGTGATGGAGGTGGCTGCATAGATGGACTAATTCCAGGGAACCCAGAAACCCACTATCATACCTCCTTCCCAGCCCTTGGTTCACAGCATCTGAAATGAAGTAGAGAGCCTGCTGTTGGGCCAGACAGTGTTCTACGCTTGGGTTCCCTTTGAAGATACAATTACATTTAGACACTGATACTTTCATACAAACTAGTTTATCAAAAAACTTTTTTCTGTAGAGATGAGATCCAAGGACATGATACCCCTGGTGCCTATGGTGGAATACATAAAAAATGGAAAAGGGAGCCTCCAAAGATTAATTTTGCTTATATGACATTTTCCCTACTAGTTGCTCTGGGAAAGTGAACCCATTTGCAAATGACGAACTCTCATTTTTAGTTAAGGGTATTTCCTATTAGTCAGTTATCATCGTGGCTTATAAATATGTCCATTGTATGTTTGCTGAGCATACAGCAATTCCCTGGAGGCTGGCCAGCCCTTGGTAAGTTTATGGATTTAACAATTTCAGGAACAAAGGGTCAAGAGGTAAGGTATAATAGCCATAAGACTGGAAGGAAAGAGCTAACACCCTGTGTCTTACCATGTTAGTCACTGAAGACTAATAGTCTGATTGCTATGAAAGTGTCTTTTTAAAACAAATCTTGTTTGAGAATTGCCTTTCCATTGTCTAGACAAGTCAAGAACACTGACGATTTCCTTGTTAGTGACAGAGGTTTGGAAACAGTTAATTCTGAGAACCCTGGTGGACCTTGAACTTTCTAAATGGGGCTTCAAATTTTCTGTCCTGAACAGGAAGCAACTTTGCAAGATTATTAACCACAACAAGTGAAATACCAAAAACGTTCCACTAGAAACATGTCAATATCAAGGATCACATTTTAAAATTCTAAGCAACCAATTGCATCCAATTTTCCAGGGACTCTTCTAGTTTCTTACTTTCATGTCTCAGCAACATTAAAGTTAGAATAAAAATCTAAAACTTCTTATCTCCAGTATTGTTTCATTTCTGCTACCAGTATCCTCGGCAAATTACAAATCACCCACCATCCATCCATCCAGTCATTCAGCCAATAAGAATTGAGAACATACTTAAGAGCATAGTTGTATGCTAGGTAGTATATTAGGTTATTAAATATGAAATGTCCTATTTCCTTAAGTACTAAGTTTGACAGTGGGTATCTCTGACATTTCACTTTGACACTTCTTGTTTTATTTTCACTGTGAAGGTACATCCTCAGTCTTTCAAACGTATGTTTTGGTTTGTGATTATCTTTCAAATTTTTTTAGAGCAATTTCTGTGAAACCATGGATAAGTAAAAAATTCTTATTATTTTCTAATATAAGTTCCGTCGTGGAACCAATGCAGTGCAGAGAACTCAAAATATCAAGGAAATGTTTGCGAAGGATTTGGCTAATTATGCACAGTATGTCAATGGTTTGAGAAATTCCATTCTGCTGATTTTAATCTTGAAAATGAGCCACGTGGGCAACCTGAGACCAAGGTGGATGATGATGAGCTGAAAGCTGTAGTGGAAGCGAATCCATCTCAAACTATGTGTGAATTAGCAGCAAGGTTTGACATTACTATTCCAACAATATTGGACCATTTGAAACAAATTGGCTAGATAAAGAAGCTGGATAGATGGGTATCGCATGAAGTAAATGTGCGTCAGAAGAGAAATCATCTTGAAGCTTGCCTTTCTTTGCTGTCACAACATAAAGAACCATTTCTACACTGTATTATTATATGTGATGAAAAATGGATTCTTTTTGACCATTGCAAGCATTTGGCACAATGGTTGAATAAAAATGAAGTGCTGAAACACAGTCCAAAGCCAAATATTCATCAGATAAAAGTTAATGGTGTCTGCTTGGTGGTCCAGCGCTGGTATTAACCACTGCAGCTTCACGAAACCTGGTCAATCAATTACCGCGGATGTCTGCTGCAACCAGTTGGACAAAATGATGAGGATGCTTGTGATTAAGCAGCCAAGATTGGTCAATAGAGACAGGCCAATCTTCTTGCAAGACAATGCCTGACCACATGTCACATAAACAATGCTGCTCAAACTACAGAAGCTGGACTTGGAAACTGTCTGTCATCCACCGTATTCACCAGATATTGCACCAACTGACTACCACTTCTTCCAGGCTTTGGACCACTTCTTGCAAGGAAAAATATTCGGTTCTCAATAAGCTGTGAAAAATGCCTTTTACGATTTCCTCACCACTCGCTCTCCAGGCTTCTTTGCTGCTGGCATAAACCGTGAAGATGGCAAAACTGTGTAGATAGTTTAGGCACATACTTTGATATTGTACTGCTTCTTGTTTGAGATATAATAAACTACACTTTTGATTCGAAATCGGACATTTCATATTTGATAGAAATACAAAAAGAAGAATAAAATACTATCTCTGATCTCAAATTGTTTACATTTCCCATAGAAAGACAAGACATGCTAAGACTCTATGTCTTTGTTTCCTTTCACAAAAAAAAGTCTCGAAAGAACTGTCTCTACTTGCAGGTTACATTTCCTCATTTTTCATTATCTCCTCGATCAACTCTAATTGGACTTCTGTCTCACCACTCCAAAGTGATCATCAAAAAACTCCATATTTCCAAATCCAATGTCACATTTCTGTCCTTATATTAGTTGACCTCCCAGCAGTTGACAACTGCCTCTTTGAAACCCTCTTTCTCTTACCTTCTATGATGCAACATCTTCCTGGCTTTCCTCCCCTCCTCATTGGCTGCTCAGTCTGTCTCCTTTGCCAATTCATTTTCCTCTGATAACCATCTAAATGCACTCCAGCGTCCTAGGCCTTCATTGCCTCTTTATGTTCACCTACTCTGAACATCTCATCTACTCCCGTGGCTTTAAATACCATGCATATGCCAATGATCAAATTAATTTCTTTGTCCCTTACCTTTCTATGAGCTCTACTCACTTGAAATCTCCACGTGGATGTCTAATAGGCCTCTCAAAATTAATTTGGCAAAACAAGGCCTGTGATTCTTATTCTCCCTCCCAACCTCATTTACCTCAATTCATAGCACCTGTTCATTCTGTTGCTCAGGCACAAACCTAGGAACCATTATTACTTTCTTTTTTTTTTACTCTCATGTATGATCCATAAACCAATTGTATTAGCTCTGCCTCCAAAATAGATCTTAAATATGTGCCACTTTTATTTATTTCCTCTGCTACAATCTTAGTCCAAGCTACCATTATCTCTTGTCTGGGCTAACAAAATAACCTCTAACTTATTTTACTCCTGCCTTATCATAATTAATTCTACAGAATTATCTTTTGGAAATATAAAAATCTCCCATCCTAGCTTAAAGCCTCCAGTGGTTTTCAAATGCTCTTGGAATAAAATCTAATTTCCTTATCTTGACTTATAAGAGACTATATTATCTAGCTCTGCTCATAATTCCAGTCTCAGCATATACCATTTTCCCCTTCCTCGCTCACTACACTACAGGCATACTGGCCTTTTTGCTCCTTGAACAGGCCAAGCTTGCTCTCACCCAAGGGCATTTGCACCTTGCTATTCAGTCCAAAAGTTCTTTCCCCACATCTTTGCATACCTAGTTTCTCCATATCTTTCAATTCTCAGCTCAAATGTGGTCACCTTCTCAGAGAGACTTTTTCTAACCATGCAAAGTTAAGTAGCCCTCCTTCCTTCGCCTTGTCCCTGTCCATTACCTTGTTTCATTTTCTTCACAGTAGGTAGGTACCATTGTCTGAAATCATCTTGTACAATGACTTGTTTACTTATTTATTGTCTACCTCCCCCTCTCGGGAATGTCAGTTCTGTGAGATCTTGGATTTTATCTGTCCTGTTCACTATTTAGAGTCGTGTTCTGCACATAAAGTCTCTCGATCAACATTTGTTGAATGAATAAATGCAACACCCTTTAGTAGCTCCACATTACATTCAGGATAAGGTCCAAGGTACTTTACAGTGTTTGCAAGCTGGTCTCTGCTCCTTTCTCTAACCTTATCTGTCACTACCAGATCCCCTCTGAACTCTATTTGCCTTTGACCATGTACTGTCACTATTTACCACTTCGGGACTTTTGCATATGTTGTTCTTTTTCCCTGGATGTGCTTCTCCCTCTATATCTATCTTTGCCTGGCTAATTTCTATTTACCTTTTAAGTCTTAGCTTGGACCACACTTTCTCTGTGATGGTGGTTGATAATCTTGCCAAACTGCTTCCTATCAGATCAGAAAGCCTGGAGTCTTCATTTAGAAAGTTCAGAGGTCTCCTTGTCTTCTTGGAATTGGATGTTTCCATAAATATCAATAGCAAGAAAAATGTCGGTGGTTTTGATTAAGACAATGGTGTGACAATTCTTAATAAAGGCTTATTTTAAACTGTCCATTACCATAGCAATCAGAAAATAGTTTGTAGTGACTAATATAGTAATAAAAATTAAAAAGATTAGGTTAAACAAGGTGTTTCCTATGCAAACTGATGGCTTTTGATTCCACACCCTTCTGTTCTTGGACCCCTGGCTCTTCACTGCATGTATTTTCTAAGAAATTATCATGTTCGGGAATTGGTCTCTAATCACCAAATCTCGTGAACATGTTTCTAAGTCAAAGCCAGACATCTGATTAACTTAAACTGGGAAATATCCTTGAACTTGAGAATGGGAGCTTGTTGTCTATAAAAGGCATTCCTTTTTTCAGGGAAGACAACTGAGGAGGAAAAAATAAGCAAATATCGTCACATTTACAAGTTCATTTTGATCTTCCAAGTATCTCTCCTGAACATCTAGACTGGAGTAAGTTCCTCCTGCTCTGTGCACTTGTACTTCTATTACAAAATTTACTACATTAGAATTATTTTTCTCCTTGTATATTGGAAAATAAAATCTCAAACATGACTGTAATCTAACTTAAAAGCAATAATCTTTGTCTAACTTGACATGTAATAAATATTTGTTGAATTTGTTGAATGAACAGGTTATTGAAGAGAATTAAAAGTAAACAGGTCAACATAAAATGTCACAAGATCATGGGTAAGTAAATGTGAATTACAGAGTCAGAAGAATGTCCTGAAGTACACAGTAGGTAAAAATCACTGTGGGCAGAAGTAGTTAGGGGAGGCTTTGTAGGCAGTAGGACAAGAGCACAGCCTTGAAAACTGGATACAGTTGGATAACCAAGATGGAGAGGACACTATTCCAGAAGTAGTCAGTGGTGGAAGGGACTGATGCACAGGCCAGTGAGTGGACAAGTACTGCAGTAGAATTAGTGCCACAAAATCAGACTGAAGTCTGATGAGGGAGTGCTCTGATGCCCAGGCTAAGCAGCCAGAGCTTTTTGCCTACAGACAGGGGGAAACATTAAAAATTTGTAATTGCAAACTGCATGCAGTGATGTGTGCCTGTAATCCCAGCTACTCAGGAGGCTGAGATGGGAGGATCACTTGAACCCAATAGTTTTAGACCAGCCTGGGCAACAGCATGACCATGCCTCAAAAAGACAAACAAAATTTTTAATTGTCCAAATCATATGCTGCAAATTCTATTTAAGGAGAATCTGGAATACAGGATGTGTTGGAAGGAGGAGAGAAGGTTTAGATTAAGCAAGGGGCTTAGAAAGAAGTATTGGGATGGGAAGGATAGCAGCTAACCATGGAGATGCAAAGCCTTAGGGAGGTGATAATGCACTGGTCATTTACTTAAAAGCGTAAACATATCTGACTTCTTGGTGGTTTTTGTGGACTCCTTGCCCTATATCCATCATATTCCGGGAGTCTCAAATATCCTTTATCATTTCTAAATGTAAACTCTAAAATCCTTAAGATTAGGGCCTTCTTTCCTTCCCACAGCTCTATTGAAGTATGATAGATGTATGATAAACTGAACAATTTTTAAAGTCTACAATCTGATGTTTTGACATATGTATACATGAAACCACACTACAAACAAGATAATGAACACATCCATGACCCCCGAAAGTTTTCCTGTGCCTTTTTTTTAATCCATCCTTCCCTCCCCACATACCCAGCAACTATCACCCCTACCAGGGAACCACTGTTGTGCTTTTTGTCACTATAGATTAGTCTTCATTTTCTAGAATCTCAATATAAATGGAATCATTCATTATGTATTCTTTTTTGTCTGACTTTTTTCATTCAGCATTACTGTTTTGAGGTTCATTCTTGTTGTATGTTTATTCCTTATTCAATAGGGTATTCCTTTGTATTGCTGTGTGGTATTTCATTTTATGGATATACCACAATTTGTTTATGCATTCGCTTATTGATGGACATTTGAGTTGTTTCCAGGTTGGGGATATTACAAATAAAGCTGCTGCAATCATTCGTTATATCAGTATGTATAAAGAGGTGTATTTTAAGAAATTAGCTCAAGTGATTATGGGGCTGGCAAACCTGGCATCTGTTAGGCAGGCTGGCAGGCTGGAAACTCAGGCAGGAGTTGAGGCTGCAGTCTTGAGGCAGAATTTCTTTCTCTCCAGGAAACCTCAGTTTTTGTTCTTAATGCCTTCAACTGATTAGATAAAGCCCACTCATGTTATTGAGGGCAATCTCCTTTACTTCAAGTCAACAGATTGTAGCTGTTAACATCTACAAAATACCTTCACAGAGGCACTTGGATTAGTGTTTGATTAAGTAACTGAGTATTATAGCCTAGCTAAGTTGACATGTGACTAATCATCACATTCAAGCACAAGTGTATGTGGACACATTTTCATTTTTCTTGTGTAAATACCTAGGAGTAAAATGGCTGGGCTGTATGGTAAGTCTACTTTCAACTTTTTAGAAAGTGATAAAATGGTTTACCAAAGTAGATGTTCCATTTTACATTCCTAATAGCAGTGTATTAGAGTTCTAGTTCCTTTACATTCTTACCATACCTTGGCTTTGAGAAAATAGCAAGTGTGCATATTAAAGAATGGGGAGAGAGCTTAAAGAGATTTTTGGGGGGAAGATGGGTACTAAAGCCCACTCAAGCTCCCCTGGCAATAATATGTATTAAATAATATATTTTGTTTAGAATTTGGGTTGAGTTTTAAATGGGTCTGGCTCTGGTGTAGCACAATGTCCTCCAACACCACAGCCTTTTGTTTACTTGTTTATTGTAGTTATGAACTAGGATAGTTTTCTCCACACTTCCAATCATTCTGTTGGTTGGAGGAAAAATCTGATGACTTTTGTAATTGTTCTGGCTAGGGCAAAGGCCACGTTTGTAGCAGTTTCAGCTTACTCCAATAAAATGAGGGGGGTTATTGGTGTGTTTTTTTCCAAAAATATATCTATTCATCTTCTCTCTTGGACAGTAGAAACTTATATTGACATCCAGAGTTTTCTCTTAGCTGGTGCGAGAGGCTATAATTGCCTTTGATGTCCACTGAGTTTTACTTTGCTCTGTGTACATGTGTGCTCATTGGTTAGTTCCAATTTAAGAGTGAGTACATGTGGTGTTTGTTTTTCCATTCTTGTGGTGCTTCACTTAGGATAATGGTCTCCAGTTCAATCTAAACTGTTCCAATGGGCATTAATTCATCCTTTTTTATGGCTGAGTAGTATTCCATGGTATACATATACCACATTTTATTAATCTACTCATGAATTGGTGAGCACTTGGGTTGATTCCACATCTTTGCAATTGTTAATTGTGCTGCAATAAACATTCAAATGCAGGTGTCTTTTTGACAGAAAGACTTCTTTTCCTTTGGGTAGATACTCAGTAGTGGGATAGCTGGATCAAACGGTAGGTCTACTTTTAGTTCTTTGAGGAATCTCCATACTGTTTTCCATAGAGGTTATACTAATTTGCAGTCACCCACCAACAGTGTATAAGCATTCCTTTCTCTCTGCATCCATGCCAGCATCTATTGTTTTTGGACTTTTTAATAAAAGCCATTCTAACTGGGGTAAGGTGATATCTCACTGTAGTTATCATTTGCATTTCCCTGATGATTAGTGATGGTGAGCATTTTGTCATATGTTTATTGGCCATTTGTCTATCTTATTTTGAAAAGCTTCTGTTCATGTTTTTTGCCCAGTTTTTAATGGGGTGGTTTGTTTATTTCTTGCTGATTTGCTTGAGTAATTTGTAGATTCTGGTTATTAGCCCTTTATCAGATGTATAGCTTGTGAATATTTTCTCCCATTCTGTAGGTTGTCTATTTGCTCTGTTGATTATTTCCTTAGCTGTGCAAAAACTTTTTAATTTAATCAAGTCCCATTTATTTATTTTTATTGTTGCTGTGATTGCCATTGGATCTTTTTCATAAATTCTTTGCCTAGGCTGATATCTAGAAGAATTTTTCCTACATTTTCTTCTAGTATTCTTATGGTTTCATGCCTTACATATAAGTCTTTTATCCGTCTTGAATTAATTTTTGTGAGTGGTGAGAGATATGGATCCTGTTTCATTTTTCTGCATGTGGTTATACAATATTCCTAGCACCATTTATTGAATAAGGATTCTTTTCCCCAGTGTATATTATTGTCTGTTTTGCCTACATCAAAAAGGCAGAAAGATCAAAAATTAACAATCTAATGACACATCTCAAGGAACTAGAAAAGGAAGAGCAAACCAAATCCAAATCCAGCAGAAGAAAAGAAATAACTAGGGTCAGAGCAAAACTAAATGAAATGGAAAACAAACAAATAAAAAAATACAAAGGATCAATGGAACAAAAAGTTGATTCTTTGAAAAGATAAACAAAGTTGATAGACCTCTTGCTAGATTAACCAGGAATAGAAGAGATAGGACCCAAATAAGCTCAATCGGAAATGAAAAAGGAGATATTATTTATAACTAATACCACAGAAATACAAAATATCATCTGTGAAAATCTCTACGCACATAAACTCATAAATGTAGATGAAATGAACAAATTCCTGGAAACACACAACCTCCCAAGACCCAATCAGGAAGAAGGAGATCTCCTGAACAGACCAGCAATGAGCAGCAAGATTGAAGCAGTAATAAAAAAATCTTCCAACAAAAAAATGCCCCAGACCAATGGATTCACAGCTGAATTTTACCTATAAAGAAGAACTGGTACCCATACTGCAGAAATTATTCCATAACACCGAGAAGGAGGGAATCCTCCCCAACTCATTCTACAAAGCCAGTATCACCTTGATACCAAAGCCAGGAAAGGACACAAGAAAAAAAGAAAACTACAGACCAATATCCATTTTGAATATAGATGCAAAAATCCTCAATAAAATACTAGCAAACCGAGTTCAACAACACATCAAAAAATAATAATAATAATCCACCATGACAAAGTGGGCTTCATCCCAGGGATGCAAAGATGGTTTAGCATATGTAAATCAATAAATGTGATTCGCCACATAAACAGAAGCAAAAACAAAGACCATATGATCATCTCAATAGATGCAGAAAAAGCATTCAACAAAATCCAGCACCCTTTCATGATAAAAACCTTCAACAAACTAGGCATAGAAGGGACACATCTCAAAATTATAAAAGCCATATATGACAAACCCACAGCCAACATCATATTGAATGGGGAAAAGTTGAAAGCATTCCCACCAAGAACTGGAACAAGAAAGGGTGCCCACTGTCACCACTCCTATTCAAAATAGTGCTGGAAGTCCTAGCCAGAACTATCAGGGAAGAGAAAGAAATAAAGGGTATCCAAATCAGGAAAGAGGAGGTCAAACTGTTGCTTTTTGCTGATGATACGATCTTTTATCTAGAAAACCCCAAAGACTCCAGCAAGAGACTCCACTCCTGGAAGTGATAAATAAATTCAGCAAAGTCTCAGGTTATAAAATTAATGTACACAAATTGGTAGTATTTCTATAAACCAATAATAGTCAAAGTAAGAGTCAAATCAAAGACTCAATATGATTTGCAATAGCTACAAAGAAAATAAAATATCTAGGAATGTACTTAACCAAGGAGGTGGAAGATCGCTACAAAGAGAACTACAAAACACTGAGGAAAGAAATCACAGAGGACACGACAAATGGAAAAAAATATCATGCTCATGGACTAGTTGAATCAACATTGTTAAAATGTCCACACTACCCAAAGTGATTTACAGATTCAATGCAATCCCCATCAAAATACTAACATCATATTTCACAGATCTAGAAAAAATAATTCTATGCTTCGTTTGGAACCAAAAAAGAGCCTGAATAGCCAAAGCTATCTTAAACAAAAACAACAGACCTGGAGGCATCACATTACCAGACTTCAAACCATACCAGAAGACTATAGTAACCAAAATAGCATGGTATTGGCACAAAAATAGAGACATAGACCAATGGAACAGAACAGAGAACCCAGATATAAAACCATGCACATAAAGCCAACTTATCTTTGACAAAGTGTGTATAGTTTTATGCAATTTCATCACATGTAGATTCATATAACCACCATCACAACCAAAGTATAGAACCCTTCAACCACAAGGCTCTCTTGTGCTATCCCTTTATATACTTCACGCTTTTCTCACTCCCTATCCAAAATCACAGCAACCACCTGTCTGTTCTCTATCTCCAGGATTTTGTTATTTTTAAAATGTTATATAAATGAAACAATACAGTATGTACCATTTTCAGATTGGCTTTCTTTTTTCAATCAGCATTAATTCCCTTGCGGTCCACCGTGTTATTGCATGCATCAATTGTTCATTTCTCTTATTTGCTGAGTATTATTCTATTGTATGGATACACCACAGTTTGCCTAACCATTCAACCAATAAAGGACATTTCAGTGGTTTCCAGTGTTTTAGGAATAAAGCTTCTGTGAACATTCACATACAGGTTTTTGTTTAAACAGATTTTTATTTAATTTCTCTGGGATAAATGCTCAAGAGTACAATTGCTGGGTTGTAAGTACATGCTTAGTCTTTTAAGAAGTTGACAAACAATTTTCTGGAGTGGCTGCACCATTTTACAATCCTGCCAACTTTTGGTCAGGGTCTCTCCTAAACTCCAGACCCTTGCTTCCAATTGCCTATTGGGTAAATTTACCTGGATGTCTCATATCCTGGAACTCAGCTTGTTCAAAAATTAGATCATTATCTTCCCCTACAAGCCAGCTATTCTTCCTTTATTTTCTGTCTTTACTAACAGAACTGCTTACTACCCAGGCCAGACACTGAGAGGCCCTGTAGATTCTTCTCTCTCTCACCTATTCTCATGTTTAATCCATAACTTGGATTGGTCCATTTTATCTCCTGTCTCTCAAATGGAGGAGAAGACACATCATCACCCACCAGCAGTTATGACCATCTAAATATTTACATAAGGATTTCCTAACTTGGGGTATTTCTGTCAAGTTGAAACCAGGCATTTCAAAGTTGTCAAATATATTAATGCTTAAGGCATAGAGAAGTGAAACAGGCTAACTGGTCACACATGAGCAGGCATAAAAATTGCCAAGTAAACTCAAATCTCTCTAGGGAGTAACAGATTAGAAAACACAGACTTATTCTGGATAGAGCCCTGGCCTTGGGTATGAGCAGAAAGTACAAATGAATTCCAATGTATTTATGAAACAAATTATTTTACCAGTGTGGACACTGTCAATCAATATTATATAGCATTGTCTGCTGGTTTGAATCTATTGTCAGTTATGATAGTTTGTAGAATAGTCCCTAAAAGTCACCTAGGAATCTAGTTAATAATAATTGTGCCTCAGTGGCTTAGTTAGTAAATATGTGCATTTTAAGATTTCTGAAAAAAATTTTCAAGTTCCTTGTGAGATAAGCTAGAGTATGCTTTTTTCTGGTCGTCCTTTGATCATTCAGTAGAATTTGAGAGTCATTATTCACTATTGTTACTAACTACACTTAACTAGGTAAGTCAACCACATTTTTTCCAGACCCCAAACTAGATCCTTCTTGTCCAAGGAACAAATTATGTGTCAATCAAATTCTCAGAGACATGACTTAATATTCATAAAATTGATGTTCTGAAATAAAGGCCCTGCTATTGCTGCAAAGTAATATAAGGAAATGTGCAATCCAGAGTCAGGTGCCAATCCATTTAGTGGCTCCCTGGAGAGCATCTCTTCCTGTCTTCCCTTCCAGCTAGATAGCCAATTTCAACTTGGGTGAAATATAAGCTATCGACCCTTTTGTGCTTAGTATAAATGTTTGTTAAGAAGTTGCTTGTGTCGAAAGACTAATTTCATGTCCCTAGAGACTGTTTAGTGTGACTGCTTGGCATTCTTGCAGGTGAGGAAGCCAATCTGGCTTCCTAACAATAGGGAATATGTTCAGGAAATTCCCCATTTTAAGCTCATTTCCAACTGGCTTTGCTCAGCTCGTGCTATGGGACGCTGGAACCCTTAGAAGTTAGAGCCATTACTGCTGTTATTTCCTTCATTATGATCCAGGTTCCAGCAGGTTACTGTGACTGTCAACGACAGCCTCGAAGGGGAAAAACTCACAAGAGTCAGCCTGAGACATATGCGAAAGAGAGGCCAGTCTCCTACCACTTGTTTTCTCACTTGGAGCACAACTCATTTCCAATCCCATCTTTTCTTCCCGGCTACTCAGGGTCTAGCTTTAACTTTCCTATGCGTAGAGCTGACATACAGTGGGCCTAAAAAAGTGGGGCTGGAGGATTGCACATAATAGTTTGCTTGAGAACCAGCTAATCTTCTGCAAAGCTGGTCCAGCAGAGGCTCAGATATCTGCAAAATTATCAGGAAAGAGTTCATTCTCTTTCTCCCTCTCAATTCTACGTGTAACAGCTTTCTATTGCTTCAGTAATAAATTACCACACATTTAGCAGCTTACAACACAAATTTATTATCTTACAGTTCTATAGGTCAGAAGCCTGACATAGGTCTCACCTGGCTAAAATCAAGGTGTCGCAGAGCTGTGTTCCTTTCCCGAAGTTCTAGAGGAGAACCCATTTCCCTGCTCAGTTGAGTTGGTGGCAGAATTCAGTTCCTTGTGGTTGGTTGTAGGGCTGCTTTCTTGCTGGCTGTCAGCTGGGGGCTTTTTCCAGTTTCTCAAGGTCGCCCCCTTTCCTTGTCTTGTGGCTTCCTTCCTGTCTTTGAAGCCAGCAACAGTGGGTAGAGTCATTCTCACGCTTTGAATCTCTTCCATTTTTATTCTGTCTCATCTCTCTATAACCCAGCCAGGAAAGGTCTTCTGCTTTTAAGGTCTCACATGATTAGACTGGCTAATGTGCATAACCCAGGATAATCTCACAATCTCAAGGTCCATATCCTTAATCACATTAGCAAAGTCCCTTTTGCCATGAAATGTAACATATTCACAAATTCTAAGGATTAGAGTTTGGGCATCTTTGAGTGTCCATTATCTGTCTACCACATTATATAAAGAAGTAGAATTCATTTGTTCATTCATTCATTCATTTATTCAACATTTATTTAGTGCCTACTATATACCAGACAATTTGCAAGGCACTGGATTTTCTGTCCTATTTCACTTGAAAACTGTGAGAGGCGACAAAAAGCTTGCACATTGAACAAATTTACCTATCGAATTTTCTCTTGAGCCACACACTATGCACAAGGAGAAAAGGCCTGGGAGGGAAGTGATGGCATAGGATTCACTTCACTTTTCACAGAAGAGGGGCTGACTGTGAAATGAGAAATTAATAGTGTGGAAGTGCTACAGTGGGAGTTCTCTTTAAGTCAGAAAGAATCAATTCATGGAACAATACACAAAGGCTTTTGATGTTTGCTGTGGTATCATACTATTATACATAAATACAGTTATTGCTCTATAGGAGCTTACAATTTAGGTTAGGGGATGTGGCACTTCAAGCAGTTAGATAACAACACAGAGCAATATTTTGTATGATTAAAGCAAATGTCATGTGTCAGACCACAGGGAACCTGAGAAGGGCACAATCAGTATGAGCTGGGGCTTGTGTGTGTCAGCAGCAGGGGCCTGGGAGGGTTATGGGAGGGGAGGATCAGAGTTAAAAATACCAAGTGTGGCCAGAGCACCTCATTAATTAATGGACTATAAATAAAAGAATTGTCATCATACATCCCTTCTCTATTATCTGTTATCTTACTTCCTTGAAAAAGAGAATCCAGGAAAAATTAGATCAAAATGCTATTGCTCAAAACACTGACAACACCAAATGTTGGCAGGGATGTGGAGCAACAAGAACTCTCGTTCATTGCTGGTAGGATGCAAATGGTACAGCCACTCAGGAAGACAGTTTGGCAGCTTTCTTACAAAACTAAATATACTTCTACAATGCAATCCAGCAATGTGCTCCTTTGAATCTACCCAAAGGAGGTGAAAACTCATGTTTGCACAAAAACCTGTACACAGATGTTTATAACAGATTTGTTTATGATCGCCAAAACTTGGAAACAACCAAGATGTCCTTCAGTAGGTGAACAAATGAACGGAAGTACATCCAGACAATGGAATGTTATTCAGTGCTATAAAGAGATGAGCTATCAAGCCACAAAAATATATGGAGGAACATTAAATGATATAACTAAGTGAAAGAAACCAAACTGAAAATGCTATGTACTGCATATTGAAACTATATGACATTTTGGCAAAGGCAAAAGTATGGCGGCAGTAAAATGATTAGTGGTTGCCAGGGATCTGTGGGGAGGGAGGGATGAGTAGGTGGAACACAGAATTTTTAGGGCAGTGAAACTATTCTGTATGATACTATAATGGTGAACATACGTTATTATACATTTGTCAAAACCCATTGAGTGTACAACACTAAGAGAGACCCTTGATGTAAACTATGGACTTTGGATGATAATGATGTGTCAATTCAGGTTCATTAATTGTAACAAATGCACCACTCTGGTGGGGATGTTGATAGTAGAGGTCTGTACTTAGGGGTGGGAAGTAGTATATGGAAACTCTCTGTACCTTCTGCTCAATTTTGCAGTGAACATAAAAATGTTCTAAAAAATAAAGTCTGTGTTTTAAAAATGTTATTTCTACCAGTTTTTGAGCACCTATTTTGTGCCAAACACTATGCAAGCTATATTAGTTGTCACTTGTCCTCACAGCAATCCCACAAAATACATGTTATTATTTTTATTCTATTAATACAAATGGGAAACCTGCTATTTGTGGAGATTAAGTGACTTTCTCAAGGCCACCCAGCTAATAAGTTAGAATCTGGGATTCTAACTTTGATTATCTGGCTCCAAAGCCTAGCACCATTTTACTATACTATACCATTGTTCACTAATAAATAGTAATATCTTTTCTTTTTATAAATAGAATGGAGACATTGTATTTAACAAGATGGGGGGCATTTGATAATGGTCTCTGAATATTCAAGTAGGGAAATTGTCTGACTTAGGAAGAAAATAAAAAGAATATACCTGAGAAAAACAGGATATAAGGAAGTACACGGGAAGTAGTTAAAAGTCCCTTTCCAAAGAAGAATGCTGCTCAAAGGCCAGTTATTCTTAAGGGCTTCCAGCTCTCAGTTTTGGAGGAGTAGTCCTATCTGACCAACTCTCCCACAGAAAACAATCATAACCTTTAGACTCTGGAGAGCAACCCAAAGCAACTAGACTTTAGAAGGGAGTCTACACGTGGAAAAAGGAATAGCACCAAGGTGAAAAAATTCCCCATTTTTAATTTTGCCAGAGAGCAAGATAAAACCTAAAAATCCCCAAATCTTACTAACCTAAAAAAACAGAGGGCAGAGTTCAGGGCAGCCATAGCTGCTAGAAAGTGAAAAAAGAAATCCAGAAAAGAAGAAATCCAGAGAAAGGGAGCCCCAAATGTTGAGTATAATGTGCCCCAATCTCTAACTGACCCATGAACTTTATGTGCTCATGGCAGATGTCAAGCAGTACAGATAAGGCTCAAAGAACTGGACAAAGATTTCTGTTGCTGCCAATTGCAGAGGAGCTAGAGTTTGGAGTCTGAGTCAAATCAAGTTACTTGCCTGATAGAAAAAAAATCCAATACTCTTTCAAGAGTCCAGATCTACAATCTTTAATTGAAAATGTCCAGTGTGCAATCAAAAATTATTCTTCATATTAAGAAACAAGACAATGTGACCTATACTTTTCTTAAAAAGGCAATGTAACAGAGACAGACACCAAAAGATCTCAGGTATTAGAATTTGCAGACAAGGATTTTAGAACAGCTATTATAATTATGCTCAATAATATAGAGGAAAATATGGTCATAATGAATGAAAAAATGGGAGATCTCAGCAGAGAAATGGAAACTATAAAAGCCCATGTAGAAATTAGAGAACTAAAAAATATACTATGTAAAATTAAAAATTCACTGGATGGATTTCATTTCATTTTGGACAGAAAAGAGTCACAATGAACGTGACGTTAACTCCACAGGAATGATCCAATCTTAGAGACTGAATACAACACAAAGATTGTATACAACAGAAAAGAAAAAAAAAAAAACAAGAAGCCTCAGAAATATGTGGAGTTGATAAAGTAGGTGGATAAGACAAGTATGATTTTTTTTCTTACCATAACCCACATTTTCTACCTTCCAAAAGCATACTTTTTGCCTACACTAAATCATCTGCCTTTCAGGATGATGTTAATATCTGGCTCATAGTTTTCTTCCCCTGAGGGCTGCTGTTCCTATCCTCAGTAGCTTTATTAATTTGTTCACTCAGCTTTTATTGATCATTTTCCTTGTGCCAGCCACTGTGCTAACTGCTGAATAAAACAGAGAGATGAAATTGATATTCTTCTTGAAATAACATGAAATGATTGCTACACTAGAAATGTAGACAAAAGGCGATTGTGTTACCATGATGGCAGGTCCACTGGAGGCATCTCTCTGGCCACTCGCCACCCCCATACATTGCAGAGGTCAGAAGGAATTGACCATCCAGTGTCTCAGCCCCTTTCTCCCTTCTCTTTGGGATCTGCCTGCCTGCAGAGAACCTGTGTCCTACTCTGCTCCATAATGTATGCTATAAGGAGTCTGTTCCAGCAGGATAAGACATGTGAGATCAGTGAGTGAATGGACAAGTCTAATTCTGGGGTGCAATGTTAAGAAGCCAGTTTCACTGAAGACCTCAGCCAAGTTAACCAAAAATGTATATCTATATTAACACTTTTAGTTGTTATGTTTCTGTGATCTAGATACACCATAATTTAGGTTATTTCTGATTTTTAAATTTTTTTACACTAGAAACAATACTGCAATGAATAACTTTTTATTTGTATACCTATGTGGGTATTTCTGAAGAAAGAAATGGAATTGTTGGGGCAATTGGTAAAATTCTCATAGCTATTGACAAAATTTCTTTCAGAACACATTGTAATAAGTTTTACTCCCACTAATATTTCACAACCTCTTATCTCTTCATTTGGACCATCCACCCATTCTCATGAAGCTTGCAGGGTCTCCATTTTGATTTCTTCATCCATCTGTATCTCGGCACTCTTAGTAGCCAATAAATCCTTAGGATGGTCTACTCCCTGGGAAATTCTGTAAAGGATGCAATATTTGCTGAAAAAAGTATAGTTTTATATCTCCTCAATAATATCTCCTCCATTTAGATTGACAAGACAAATATAACCATTTTTCAAATATATGATTTAAACATGTGGCTATCAAACATTAAACAAGATTTATTTTTAACCATGTAAAATTTGTCATTTCCTAAGGAAGGGGATGTGGAGGAGGGGGATGAGAAAAATAGAATTGACGATATTTTTGAGGATAAAAACTTTTAATTCCATACTCTCTAACTCTGGGATGTGGAGTTAGGCAAAACAATTCTGTTATCGTATCTCAGAATAAATTTACCAACATAATGATAATAGCAACCTACATATGTTTAGGATATAGAGCTTACAAAACATTTGTGAGACAAATGGGGTATGGATTCCCATTCTACAAATGAAGAAACTGAGGTTCAGAGAACACAAGCGTCTTGCCCAGGGTCACATTATAAGTGGCAGAACAGGAACTTAAACACAGGTCTACATTCTAGCTTGAACCGATAAGAAAGACCGAAGGCAGGTTAGACAGCATGGTGAATGACTAAGAGCAAACTTGGTTCCCTTTCTTCTGCCTCCTGTAAAGGGTAAGCAACATCTAGGGGAAAGGGGAAACTTAGGTGGGAAGGAGTTAGCAAGCACTGATTCTTACTTAGGCATCTGCTCTTGAATTCTTACCTCACTGTCTGCCTAGGAATCATCATCCTTCTCAAGATCTTCTCTCCCAGAGGTGCTGCCACCTCTACCCTAGATCTCTAAGGGAGCACTGATCCCTCCATACTTGGGTATGAGGAAAAAAAGTTGATAACTATTTATAATTATCTTCCATGTGTCAATTACTGGGCTAGAGTCTTTAATTAGTATTATCTCATTGAGATTGAAATTAGTATCCCCATTTTACACATAAGGAAACCGCCAAACTACAGTAAGAACAGAATAATCAAACACATCTCTTTTTTCCCTTGAAGTAGCAAAGACGAGTGGCAAATTCTTTCACACTTAAAGCTAAAATAATGTATCAAAATGTAAAAGAAAAAAATTTAAACAGCAAAAAGAACCATAATTCTACCAATCTAACACAAATATTTCCTGTGTATCATCTTATCCTTATATGCAAATATTTTTCTAGAAGTTGTGATTGGAATGTGTGTAAATTTTGTGTTCAACTTTTAAAATTTGGCCTCATAACCATCTTCTATGTTCCCATAATCTTCACAATGAATATTTTAGTGGTTGCATAGTAAGTGACTTTCCATAATGGACATTTAGTTTGTTTCCAGTGTTTGGTTGCCCAAATCAAATTGTTATGTTTTGTGCTAATAGTGTTTTGTTACTACTAAATTATTTCCTTAGAGTAAACTCTCAAGAGTCATATTATTGGATAAAAGACTGTAAACATTTTTATAGCCCTTAGCACATGGTACCACATTACTTGGCAAAAGGGCTGTGTGAATCTAAGTGATGCATACAAGACAGTTAGACTTTTTCAAAAGAAACCATGCTGTTTTCCATTTCTGGCAATATGATAAGTTAGAAACCCTGAAAGACTCTCCAGACTAAAACAACCAAAATATTGAATAAAATATAAAAATCATCTTCTTAAATAAATTACTGAGCTGGCAAGAAAGGAAGGAATCTCAGATCCCCAAAATGAATTAAAACCAACTTCAGTAAGTGGCAAAGCTGGCCTTACCCCTGGGTGGTCTGTTAAATACAAAAGAATACTACATTGATGGTGTTGTATCCTTCCAAGTGCATCATATTAGGAGACACACGGCTCAGTGTGATTATTGGTGATGTTAAGTTTGATTACTAGATTAAGGTGATATCTTCCAGTTCTCTACATTGTAAATGCAACCTTTTCCATTTGTAATTAATAAATTATCTTTAGGATGACACCTTGAGAGTGTATAAATAGCCTGTTTCCCAACCACCTTTACCCAATGGTAATATGTGTATTAATAATACTTGCTTGAATTGATTATTACAATGGTGTTTTGCAAAATGATTTTTCTCCAGTTCTGTCATTTTTTTCTATATTTACTATTTGATATTCTTCTGTAAACAAGAGCTTCCCCTTTCTTCCCCTTCTGTGGGTTTATGGATTCTTTTTTAAGTGTTATAACTCATTTTTCTCAATATTCTTTTTGATGCTCTAATTGTCCCACATACAGCCAAAGAGGATTACTTCAAGCCGCCTCATGTGTCCTTTTGCTATGTTCCCATAAGTTTTTGAGAACTTGCTTACTTCTAAAACAGAAAGAAATTCCTGGCTCACCTTGTATGTTACCTGATCCAAACCTAGAATCAGTATTTTCTCCAAGAAGACCTTGTTTCTTTGAGTGGAGAATGGTATTGGGAAGCAAAGTTCTGGGCAGCAGGTGTGCTCATTTCTATTAGCACATCAATGAATCTAGGCCCTTTCAGTGAACAGAGCTAGGACATATTTTTTTTTAAATAATGAGTTTTTATGGTTACCTCACTGCAGGGTCTTTCTCTCTTTTGCCAAGTCTATATTTATACGAGGTCTGTCCGGAAAGTATCCAGCCATTTAACCGTTCTCGTGGTATTAACAATGGCTAGATACTTTCTGGACAGACCTCATATTTCTGTTCTCTCACAGTGATAATCTTAATTCCTAATAACATCAATTTATTTATTCATTTACTCAATCCTACAATACACAAAAATAGTTTCAGGATTAGTATACCAATATCACTACCAATAAAATCCTATAAGTTAAAGTTCAAAATATTTTTTCAATTTTTCTTGCTCTTACAATATATCCACTGAGTGTATACAGTTAAAGTACTATATGTTCCACTTGGTATTTGGTTTCTGGTTTTTTCCCTCAGTTTATGTTATCACTTTGATATACTGTTAGGTATAATTATTTCTGTTTGCATTCAAACTTAAGAGTTTGTCTTTTTTCTTTTTTATTGATATCCTTATTAATTTATTCTATTTTTGACTATGTAACATAAACCTGGTGCAAAGTCAAAAATATTTATCCATACATACCCAAAGAAGCCTCATTTTCTTCCATTCTAGTTTCACTAACACCAGGAGGTAATCACTTTCATTAGTTTCTTATTTACCTTTCTTGTGTTTATTTTTATAAAAATAAACAAATACACACATATTTTATTTCCCCTCTCTCATGCTAAGGGTAGCATATTATATACTCTTTGTCTTCCTGATTTTTTTTTTTAAATTAACAATGTAACTGAATAGCACTTCATTATATAGATATACCATAGTTTATTCAATAAGTCTTCTATTTGTTCATTTAGGTTGTTTCCAATATTTTGCTGTTAAAAATTATACCATAATGAATAATTTTGTGCATATATTTTTTATATTGTTGGAGTATATCTTCACCACAAATTCCTAGAAGTGGAATTGCTAGGTCAAAGAATAAATGCATGTGTACTTTTGCTAGATATTGCCAAATTCCTCTCCATAGGGGTGGTACCATTTTACATCCACACCAGCAATGTATGAAACTGAGTGTTTCCCCTACGCCTCACCAAAAAAATATGTTGCCAAGCTTTTAAAGACCTCCCCCTTTTAAATGGTTTTATCCTCACATGTTCTCTATTCTACTTCTTCCACCCACACCCATAATTTTTATAACTTTTTTTGCAGTGTCAGGACTTTCTTTGGTTCTGTTAAGTCTCCAGAAATAATGCAGACTAGGAATTTGTCATACTTGCCTTGGAATTTTTGCATTTACAACATTTTGAAAGAAGCTGCTTATTTTTAGTCTGCTCTAAAACAGGAAGGTTTTGCTTCATATTCTTAAAACACCTAAACAAATAGCAACAATTCTAAAAATGATTAGCCATAAAAAATTCACATAATATTATTCTGAACTTTGCAAAAACAAAGCCAGATTTCTTTTAGGGACCTATCACTTAGCAAAACAGATCTCAAAACAAGTTTTTCTTACCTTGAACTTTTACATGACTATGTACAAAAGAAAAAATGAGTGTCCAAGCCAGCACTAAAAGTTATAAGATAGATGGAAAAGATCATAAGAAAACATCTTACATTTCTGCTTATGTAGGTAGGAGGCCAAGAGATCCTGTTCTTGTAGAAAATGTTTTTTGTATTTTTATCAGCAGGACTATTTTCTTTGGAGGAAAACCAATGATTATAGCAACACTTGTATGTACAGTGGGCTTCTGGCTTACAAAGACTTAATATTTGAAGCTTCAAGTATTGTATGGGTGTGACATTTGGTAATTTGTAATTTTGCTGAGAATTCTGTACACAGCACAAAGAAAGGCAAGTGTATGTTTGTTAAAATGTCTCCTAACTAGCGAGTGAGTCATTTTCTCTAGGGCTCTGTTAGTCTTAATTATATAAACAGGCATAATTTATTTAATTGCATTTTGCTGATATTGCATGTTTTACAAATTGAAGGTTTATGGCAACCCTGCTTCAAGCAAGACTATCAGTTCCATTTTTCCAACAGCATGTACTCACTTTGTGTCTCTGTTCCACATTTTGATAATTCTCACAATTTCAAACTTTTTCATTATTATATCTATTAATGGTGATCTATGACCAGTGATCTTTGATGTTACCATTGTCATTGTTTTGGGGCATCATGAACTGTGCCCATATAAGACAGTGAACTTAATTGATAAATGTTGTGTGTGTTCTAACTGTTCCAATGACCAGCCCAGCCATTCTCCCATCTCTCTCCCTCATCTCAGGCCTCCCTATTAATGCAACAATATTGAAATTAGGCCAATTAATAACCCTACAATGGTTTCTAAGTGTTCAAGTGAAAGGAAAAGTCTCACATCTCGCGCTTTACATCAAAAGCTAGAAATGATTAAACTTAGTGAGGAAGGCATGTCAAATGCCAAGAGAGAATGAAAGCTAGGCCTCTTGTTCCAAACAGCCAAGTTGTGAATGCAAAGGAAAAGTTCTTGAAGGAAATAAGAAGTGCTACTCCAGTGAGCACATGAATGATAAGAAAGCAAAAGTCTTGTCGCTGATATGGAGAAAGTTTTAGTGGTCTGGATAGAAGATCAAACCAGCCACAACATTCTCTTAAGCCAAAGCCTAATCCAGAGCAAGGCCCTAACTCTCCTCAATTCTGCGAAGGCTGAGAGAGGTAAGGAAGCTGCAGAAAAAAAGTTTAAAGCTAGCAGAAGTTGGTTCATGAAGTTTAGGGAAAGAATCTGTCTCCAAAACATAAGTCAGGGTAAAGCAGCAAATGCTTATGTAAAAGCTACAGCAAATAATGCAGAAGATCTAGCTAAAATCATTGATGAAAGTGACTACACCAAAAAATAGGTTTTCAGTGTAGATGAAACAGCCTTATATTGGAAGAAGATACCATCTAGGACTTTCATAGTGAGAGAGGAAAAGTCAATGCCTGGCTTCAAAACTTCAAAGGACAGGCATTCTCTCTTGTTAGGGGCTAATGCAGCTTGGTGACTTTAAGTTAAAGCCAATGCTCACTTACCATTCCCAAAATCCAAGGGCCCTTAAGAATTATGCTAAATCTCTTCTGCCTGTGCTCTATCAATGGCACAACAAAGCCTGGATGACAGCACGTCTGTTTAACATCATGGTTTACTGAATACTTTAAACCCATTGTTGAGACTTACAACTCAGAAAAAAAGATTCCTTTCAAAATATTACTGCTCATTGACAATGCACCTGGTCACCCAAGAGTTCTGATGGACCTGTACAAGGGGATTAATGTTGTTTTCATGCCTCCTAACACACATCCATTCTGCATCCCATGGATCAAGGAGTCATTTTGATATTAGAGTCTTATTATTTAAGAAACACATTTTATAAGGCTATAGTTGCTATATATAGTGATTCCTTTGATAGTGATTCAAAGTGAAAACCTTCTGGAAGGGATTCACCATTCTAGATGCCATTAAGAACATTTGTGATTCGTGGGAGAAGGTCAAAAAATCAACATTAACAGGAGTTTGAAAGAAGTTGATTCCAACCCTCATGGGTGACTTTGAGGGGTTCAAGACTTCAGTAGAGGAAGTCACTGCAGATGCGGCAGAAATAGCAAGAGAACTAGTATTAGAAGTGGATCCTGAAGATGTGACTGAATTGCTGCAATCTCATGAGAAAACTTGAATGGACAAGGAGTTGCTTCTCATGGATAAGCAATGAAAGTAGTTTCTTGAGATAGAATCTATTGCTGGTAAAGATGCTGTGAACATTGTTGAAGTGACAACAAAAGCTCTAGAATATTCTATAAATTTAGTGGCTAAAGCAGCCGCAAATTTTGAGAGGATTGACTATAATTTTGAAAAGTTCAACTGTGGGTAATATGCTATCAAACAGCCTTGAATGCTACAGAGAAATCTTTCATGAAGGAAAGAGAGTCAATCAATGTGGCCAACTTCATTGTTGTCTTATTTCAAGAAATTGCCACAGCCACCCTGATCAGTCAACAACCAGCAAAAGGCAAGACCCTCCACCAACAAAAAGAAGACTCACTTACGGCACAGATGATTATTAGTATTTTTTAGCAATAAAGTGTTTTTAATTAAGGTATGTACATTGTTTTAGACCTAATGCTATTGCACACTCAGTAGACTATAGTACAGTGTAAACATAACTTCTAAAGGCACTGGGAAACCAAAAAATATGTGACTTGTTTTATTGCGGTGGTCTGGAACCAAACACACGGTATCTCCAAAGTATGCTTGTATATAGTTTATGGAGAAAAGGTAAGTGTGCATTTATATTTAGATTGTTCCCAATATTTTGTTATTAAAATTATACCATAATTAATAACTTTGTGCATATATATTTTTTCATGTTGTTGGAGGCATATCAGAGAATGGTGTTGTGGGGAAAAAAAGTATCCATCATCAAGTATATTGGGAAACTATTACATTAGACAGATGTGAAGCACATTTCTGTTCTGCAGGACTTTTGAATGCTTAACACTCTTCAAGAAGGGAGCAGCTATATTATGCAGTGTTCCCAAACTTATTCGACCATGGTATTCTTTTTTCACTGAGCATCTCTGGAAAGTAGTGTTCTGTGGAACATATTTTATAAACAATTGCTATAGTGCCGTTTATACAATTGGGGATTCCAAAAGCTCTTAGTATCTACTTCAAAGGAAGGGCAAGTGTCTTTTCTACTTCACCTTCCAAAATTTAATTCATTCTCTCCAGAGCCTCTAGAGGGCCTTGTTGCTTTACCATGGGCAGCATTTACCGTTTCTTTTCTTTCCCTTAATCCATGACCTGTTTCTCAAGGAATGGGCTTCCCAATACTAGCCTGGAAATTTCCCCCTGCCCAGACTGATAGGCTCTTTTTCAGGATTGAGGCACTGCTGACATTTATTTATTCATATTCTAAAGGGCAGGCAAATTCTCAGTTGCCTTCTGACATAAACAGCTTTGGCTGTCATCTCTGAATGGCTAAGTCTAAAATTAGCATTTCTAATAGTATCTTTACATGCTACTATTTACTGAGTGACTGTCTATGCCAGGCTCTTTATTTGTATTATCTCACCTATTTTTACTTTTTTAAAACATCCCACAGCAACATAATGTAAAAAGAATTTCTATTTTATAGATACAATACTATTTTACAGATGAATCTGAAGTTCCGAGAGATTTAATACTTTGCTCAAGGTCACACAGCCAGTTTGTGGCAACACCCAGAGTTTCCTGTTTGTTTTTCAGATTTGCATAACTGCAATGATCAGGTTTTTCTTCTATTCTATACCCCTTCCCAGCAATTTAGTAAAGTGAAGACCTTAGTCAATTAGACAAAGAAAACCCAAAAGAATGTACTTTTGATTCAATTTTCTGAATATTTCCAGGGCGGTAAGTGACTAATTTCTGACCACTCTACAACTGTCTTATTTCTCCTGAGTGTCTTAGTAGCGGGGATTATGGCCTGCTCTTATCAGAGAAAGTGTTTCATTTCCCCGAGTCAGACAAGGCTCTCCTAATTAGAAGAAACATTCCACTTGTTAGAATCATAGATAAAGACTCTCCCATGCTCACTTTAGCCAGACTGGCTGGAAGCATCTTTTTATGAGATAAAGCTGAGTTTCTTATAAAGGTATTGTTCATCTCTTCCTGTCTTCCTATCTATTAGAAGCAGAGATGAGGCCTTGCTGGCTTGGAGAAATTGTCTTCTGTTTTCCTGTAACATTCCCCAGGGAATGACCAGTGGGTTTTTTTAATTCTGTTTTCTCTCCAAAATCAACATTGTTCAACAACACAAAGGAACCTCTAAAAAGGAACCTCTAGCCATCAAAGGCCAAGTAAGCCAACATCCAGAGAGCAAGAGAATTCTCTTTAGAAAGTCAGGTCCAAAATCTTCCCCAGTCCCCTCTCCGGATGATGCACGCATGTTATGCAGTGTCAGATTTATCATTTCATCACCGTAGATGCTCTGATCCACAAAACATCAGCTTTTCAACCTGTAACATTGGCAAACATGGTGAAAGGGATGCAGCTGACCCCCCTGACTCTCATATCACAGATAGATGGCCGCTTTCTGTGCACAAGATGCACTCATACAGACACACACGGCTGTGCCAGGGTGCCTGGCTCAGGGGGAGTTTCCAGGACTCACTGGGCCCAGTGCCGACTCTTCCTTCTGGATGGCCTCATCATAAAAGAGGTTGGTTTTCTACTTTAGTGCTAGCATTGTCCAATTTTGGTATGAAGGTTATAACCTACTAGAATTAGATGGAAAGGCTCACTTTACTCTTCTTGTAGAATTTTAAGATATTTTAAGGAGGGTTTGTAAATACTTATCATAGGAGTACTTTGTTATTGAGAAAATCTACAGCTTTTACACATAAAAACATTTTAGCTATGTGTACAATATTTGAGTCTCATTATTTCCAGTGTGGAAATGTGACCTTGAAGAGGTGCTTCCTGCTCTCCTGCCCTCTGGGCTGTCACCGTGATGGGGGATGCAGGTGAGGCTCATCGACCCTCTCATTTACCTTCTTAAAGTCTGCACTCATTTGGGTATGAAGAGACCCAGGGGCTGGCAACTTTTCCCAGATGCTTTTCTTTTTGTTAATATTGTGATGTATTAAATTGGAAAGAACAGCGTGCATGCTTTCTTTCTAGGATGCCAACTATGCTGAAATCCATGACTAGAACACATGAACAAATGTTTTCCAGGTCCCAATCGATTTCATTCATCTATTCATTCAACAAATGTTTCTATAATTTACTAAAAGCCAGGCTGAGTTGGGGGCTGGAGATACAACAACAAATAAAATACCTTATGAGAAGAAGGCATTATTATGACTTCCAAAATTATTCCCATTTTTCAGGAAAAATTTGGGCACCAGCAACTAATGGACAATAAGTAAAACTGGATTACAGCAGACATCATGTGTTAGAACGATTCTGTGTAGCAAATTGGCCCTTCCATATATTTCATCCATGTGTTTGAAAGCCTCAGTGTCTTTTTCTATAAAATGGGGATAGTAATACACATTTCCTGATCATGTTATGATGATAAAATGACATGGTATATTTAAGTTCTAAACACTGTGTCTGGTATGCAGTGGCCAATTAATGGTGGCTGCTAGATTAGTAATCATAGTTATTACTCAAGAAGTAGGACCAGCAAAATGAAGTGTCTATGTATGAGATATCAGTTCATAGAGTAAAGGAACAAGTGAGAGATAAAAAAGTTGGGTTATCCAAGAAAGATGAGTGCCAAGGGGGTATGGCTGGGACACCTACCATGTCTGCTATACTTTGTATGTTGAACTCCCACTTAAAGGTCTGGACCATCCCTGGATTGATGGATTAGTTCCACTTCTAAGCAGAGGAGCTCTAAGTGCCAAGTCAGAAAACCACAGAATTGGCCTTAGCATCCTAGTGCTAATTTAGGCTGTTCACCCAGTTCCTGTATTACATCTTTGTAGGACTAAGTCCCTACTGTGGTAGGCAGAATTTTAAAGATGACCCCCCAGATATTCCGGTCCCCTGGTTATCTAATCAAACACTAATCTAGGTACTGCTGGGAAGGGGCTTTGTAGATGGAATTAAGAATACTAATCAGATGACCTTAAAATAGGGAGATTTCCTGCATTATTTTGGTAAACCCAGTGTAATCTCATGGGCCCTTACAAGCAGCAGTAGAGGCAGAAGTGGCAGGCAGAGGGTCAATGAGGTGGAAGGGGACATTGGAGAGATTTGAAGAGAGGAACTTAACCAGCCACTGCTGGTTTGGAAGGTGAAGGGGGGCACGAGTCAGGGAATGCAGATAGTCTCTAGATGCTAAGAATGACTCCTGGCCAACAGCCAGCAAGGAAACAGGGACCTCAGTCCTACAACCACAAGGAACTGGATTCTGCTAGCAGTCTGAATGAGCTTGGAAGTGGATTCACCCCAAGCCTCCCAAGAAGAGCCCAACTGGATGACACCTTGATCTTGGGAATGTGAAACCCAGAGCAGAGAAACTAGTTCAGCCAACCTATACTTCTGATGTACAGAAACTATGAAATAAACCTGTGTTATTTGCAGCCATCAAGTTTGTATTATAGTCATTTGTTATAGCAGTGATAGAAAATGAATTTGCCTACTCTAACACAGTATTTAGATTATGTCATATCTAAATGCAAGCACCTGAAGTTCCCTGTGGAGGGCTTTTTGGCCACAGGAATCCACTTGGAAGTGCAGGGGAATTAACCATGCCCTCCCAGGATCAGCCTTCAGCCAATGATTGACTGGAGTTGGTGGGTATGTACCCCAGCTCTCTTGCTCCTCCTTGGGGATACTCTGAGGTATTCTGCATTGTCTCCCACAGTTCCCTAGTGGGACTGAACCCCAGTTGTTCACAGTGGTAATCTGCTCATTAACACATCCTTTGTTGAATTTCTTCCTTTCCCTGTATTACATCCTCACTTTCCTGTTAGTGTTTCTTGGGATCATCTCCCAAATAAACAACTTGTACCCACATCCTTGTCTCAGGGTCTACTTCTGAGAGAACCCAACCTAAGACGGTAAGCTTACAGAGCTGGGGTAAAGGAAGCCAGGGATATTGCTGTAACATTTTCTTATGTAAAAACCAAGGTATACTTTCCTGCTGATATTTAAATCTGAGCAGGCATAGAGTCAATGAAAAGCACAAGGGCTTTAGAGTAACACAGATGTGGATTTGAACTCTGGCTCTACCATTTATTAACCAAAAAAACCACAGGCAAGTTATTCAAAATAAGTCTTCCTAGAGGTCTCTGTTTTGTCCTCTGTAAAGTGAGATTAATGTTTACCTTTTATTTTGTGAAATTTGTATGAAGCAATGTATGTAAAGTGCTAAGCCCACACTAGGCACTTTAAATACGGTATCTTATTATAAATTATTAGCTAAAAACTTCACAGCATGGAAAAATAATGAACAATTTGATTTAAATTAGCATCTTTTCCCATATGTTATAGATTATGTCATAATATGTCATAACTAGCAAGCACTGTAGTGAAGCACCCTTGGTTCCCAGATAGGAAATTTAAGACTTAATGAGGCAAAGAAGCTTGCTTTAAGTCACAGAGCTAATTAGTGTAAAATAGAAATCTCTTGTGTTAAATCACTGTATTTAAATATTCATTGTTATCATTTTAATTTAGTCATCTCCACATATAAAATACTTACAGAATTAACCATATCAATTATTGAGCTAGAAAGATATCTAGAAAATTTAGGTTGTTCTCCTACTTCTCTTTTCTGATTCACTTATTTTTGAATTTTGGCAAAAAAAGGGATCCTTTTTATTCACCATTCTGTGTCCTGTTAAAGCTATCTATATTGGTTACATTTTATTTCTGATACAATAAAATCAAACTTATGTTTTAAAAAGCGACCAGGCCAGAATTTTTCTAATGTGAGGCACTGAGAACAAAGCTAAGAATAGTCCTGTAGGAAATTTCTAACTTACAAAACTAGCAGCACAAGTGGCCAAGGAAAACAAACGAGAGGGGTTTTCTAAAATCCAGGGATATTTCTCCCCCCACCCATGTTAGCAACGGTCGGCAAACAGTCTGGCTACGTTCAGGAAAAGTTCTGTTAATTAACCAGCCCACCCTTATTTGTTTCTTCCGCTTTGGGAATTCTCCAGAGTTGGCTCATTTTGAAGAAATTCCCATTAGTTAGTTCTTAGATCCCAAAACAGTAAACGGAAGCTTCAAGATAAGGTGCTGCCAAAGAGGAAGCAAAAACCACATTAAAGTTGTAAGTCTCAGAATCGCCTAGGAAGCTCAAGAAGGAGAATTAGTGAAATTACAAAGTCCTCTTGAATCAGAGGAGAAAGAGAATAAGTTAATAAATTAATATATACATGCATTCCTTATATTTATACTTATATAAATATAAATTAATATATACATGCATGTGTTAATTCTTTAGCAGCTGTTGTCTTTCTTTGGTTAAAAACCATTGTCATTCCACATGTGAGAATTCAAAACACTAAATTTTCCTTGTATCCAGCACCATTACAAACAAGGCCTTTAGCCTCACAGTTCCAAAAAGAGGGTGTCAGGATTAACTGCAGTGAAATTTCGGTCAAAATTCTAGTACCTATATCTAAGCACCAATCATGGGGTCTTCCTGATATTTTTCTCCAAATTAGGTGACTATCTCAAAGTGGATAGGGTTTGGTCATCTGTATCAGAATCACCTGAGATATTCATTTAAAGCAAAAAATTCCTGGGCTCCACCTGGACCTATTGAGTTAGAGTCACTGAGTATTAGACCTGAAGATGTGCATTTTAAATGCGTTGCCCAGGTGACTCTTTCTCATACTAAAGTCTGAGAACCCCACTCTTCCTCCAGGTGTGGGAGAGCAGAGTGAGAAAGAACCCAGAGCTCCTACCTGGCCCAGATGTGGGGAACCTGTAGCCTCAAGGCCACATGTGGCCTTCCAGATCCCCAAGTGCGGGCCCTTGACTGAGTCCAAATTTTACAGAACAAATCCTTTTAATAAAGGGATTTCTTCTGTAAAATTTGGATTCAGTCAAAGATTCAGGATATTATCATGTGAACATGGCTTTCTGAAAAAGAAGTTTAGAGGGAACCAGACCAAATTTTTCATCAAATATACTTATAACAAAAAATGCCATTCTAAACTGTGGTGGTCAACTGATATTAATTTTCTTTCACAATTTTGGGTGTGAAAAATTATGTTTGTATTCTGCAAATAGGATTGAATCATTATTAGAATTTCCTCTCTCTACCTAAGACTCTGCAAAGGTAACTCTGACGTTAGCAGAGTAGAATTTTGGGGGTGGGGGTGTGGGGAGGGAAAAAAGACTTTCAAAAATAAGCACTCACAGGTAAAATAAACCTTCCCAGAGGTGAGGGAATGGAGAGCCTCAGCAGGTGGGAGGAGGCCACTGCTCATGCTTGCCAGTTACATTCAGCAGTGAGGGACCAAACATAAGCTCACACCTCGATAGATGCTCTTGTCACATGTGGTGATGGCCAGCGCTTCTTCCCACTAGACCCAATAATCTGTCCACAGGGTGGCCTTGGTTAACATTCTAACATTTGTCGTGGGGACCCAACATCTTCTTTCTGGCTCTCTTACTCCCTCAGGGATGCCCCTTTGCCATAAAGATGAGAGCGAGTGGGCCTGGGCACAGAACAAAAGTAGTTGAAGTCTTCAATTCCCAATTAAAGGGTGTGGAGGACAGGACAAGGGACTTCCAGGAAAAGGGATAAGACAGCTGGAAAGTGTGGCGCCTCAGAGGTGAAAGAGCCTGGAGAAGCCTGGGGTGTGCCTGTGTGTGTCTTCTTCCCTTTTCCCGGTCTAGTCCGAGTAGGGCATGCCTCCCCCGAGATGGAGACTGTCAGGGGAACCCTATGAGGCCAGGCTTGAAAACCTGAGCAGTTCAGGGGCAGTGGCTACATTCTTCAGAGTGTGAGAGACTCCGCAGAGCCTGGAAGCACCTTTGATAGCCTGTTTCTTGAGGAAATTTTGGATTATTTATAAAGGGGGATAACAGTCAACACCCCCAGCTACTCAAATCTCATCCAATTTCCTCTTCGACTCCCCCCACCCCCCAATAAGTGAGTGCCCCTCATCAGATCCCGCCAGGAAAAAGCAGGTGAAGAAGCTGCAGTCCAGCCCTAATCCAAGGCCTGCTGCTCGCTCGCTGGCCTGGGGCCCCCCATGAGAGGCAGGCCAGCCGGGTCTGTCATGGCCTCCTCAGCGGCCTGGGGGAGCATAAAGAAAGCCCATCAGCTCCCAGTAACCTGTACCCCACACCCCATCACAGTCCCAACCTCAGGACAGGGACACAGAAAACATTCTGGGAGAATGCAGGGTAATTGTAAGGGTGAGTGGATTTGGAATGACATAACTCTGGTTAAAACATATATATATATTACATATAAATTATATTTAAATTGTAGCTACATATAAACTACCTATATTCACCAGTCTCTTCCATTCCTTATTTCTCTTATCCTTCCTTCTGGTATTGGGTTCTCTCTCTGAAGCTTTTTCAATGTAAATTTAGAATAATTATTTTGCCCCTTTGCCTTAGAGAGAATTTGCTTTTGAATCAGGAGCTTTGGGGAAGTGCAACTTAGGGATCAACAACCTCACCTAGGCATTGCTCAGCCTGGCTTGCTTGTTTTTTCCCTTGTCTACTTTCTCCCTATAGGCTGGGACCCAGGGCCTGTCCTCACTACATCCTCTTCCTACTGCTTACTGTCCCCAGGGTCCTTTCCTGCCCCATGTCCCAGAATCCAGGACACAGCCCTCAATGGAGAGCTGGAATGGTTAAGGCGGCCTGAGGAAGAAGAGGGCAAGGGGAGGACTGGAGACTTGGCAGAACAGGGAACCTTAGCACAGGGCATAACAACAAAAGAGATCACGGCTTGGGGTAGCAGTTAAGGGAGTGGAATTTGGAGATCAACTGTCTGGTTTCAACCCTTAGCTCTGTGATTTTGGATGAGACAGGTAAAATCCCTGGTTCCTCAGATTCCTAATCTGTAAAATGGGGATAATAAAGGTATCTATTTCATAAGCTGTTATGAGGATTAAACAATCATATAGATGAACATGCAAAATGCTCAGAACAGGGCCTGGCATATAGTAAGCCCTAAATATTGGAGATTATAATTAGGGGCCTAAGACATATATTTGTAAATGAAATAGGGATGTATCACCATTGAGGCTATTTTTAGATATCTTTGAACTATAAAAAAAGGGAGGAGACAAATTATGAATTTAGTTATGAAAAAGTTCACAATAATGAATGTAGTTATCTGGTGCTATTGGACTAATTTTTATTTCTCAAATAATTATTAGGTACTTTATTAATATGTCAGACAAATTTTGTTCTAAGATTGGACTATACATTTGACCATGTTTTTTTAAATTGCAGATTATGTGTTCACAATTTATTAAAAATAAAATATATAGAGATTGTATATTAACACAGCTTCACATCCTTCCCTAAAGTCTAAATAAATATTGTGTGAGTGATTACTCTTCTACATTTATTTAGCAACAACAACTACATTTAGCTATGTAAAGTAGGACAAAGAATTGAAATAAGGTCATATCTGGATAATGTAAGAAAGTGGGAAGGTGAGGGGTATAAATCATTGGTTAAAAGTTGGATTTTTCAATACTAAGCAAACTGGAGGAATCACATTACCCAACTTCAAATTATACTGCAAAGCGATAGTAACTGAAACAGCATGGTACTGGTATAAAAGTAGACATATAGATCAATGGAATAGAACAGAGAACCCAGAAATAAAGCCAAATACCTACCAACAATTTATCTTCAACAAAGTAGACAAAAACATACACTAGGGAAAAGATGCCCTATTCAATAAATGGTGCTGGGAAAATTGGGTAGCCACATGTAGAAGAATGAAACTAGATCCCTATCTCTCACCAAATATAAAAATTAACTCAAAATTGATCAAATGCATAAATGTAAGACCTGAAACAGTAAAAATTCTAGAAGAAAACCTGACTAAGACCCCAGAAGCAAATATAACAAAAACAAAAATAAATAAATGGGACTTAATTAAACTAAAAAGCTCTGCACAGCAAAAGAAATGATCAACAGATTAAATAGAAAACCTACAGAGTGGGAAAAAATATTCTCAAACTATACATCTGGCAAAGGACTAATATCCAGAGTCTACAAGGAACTCAAAGAAATCAGCAAAAAACTCACAAATAGTCCCATTAAAAAGTGGGCAAAGGACATGAACAGACATGTTTCAAAAGAAGATAGACGAATGGCTGACAAACATGAAAAAATGTTCAACATCACTCATCATCAGGGAAATGCAAATTAAAACCACAATGAGATACACCTTACCCCTGTCATATTGGCCATTATCAAAAAGTTTAAAAAAAAAATAGATGTTGGTGCAGATGCAGTGAAAGGGGAAAGCTTATACACTGTTGCTGGGAATGTAAATTAGTACAAGCTCTATGGAAAATAGTGTGGAGATTTCTCAAAGAACTGAAAATAGATCTACCATTTGATTCAGAAATCCCACTCCTGGGTATCTACCCAGAGGAAAAGAAATCATTATATCAAAAAAGATACATGCAATCATATGTTTATTGCAGCACAATTCACAATTGAAAAGATATGGAATCAACCTAAGTGCCCATAAACTGAGGAGCAGGTAAAGAAAATGTGGTACACATACACCATGGGATACTACTCAGCCATAAAAAAGGATAAAATAATGTCTTTCTCAACAACTTGTATGGAACTGGAGGCCATTACATAAAGTAAAGTAATGCAGGAATGGAAAACCAAATACCTTCACTTATAAGTGGGCTAAGCTATGGGTACACAGGGGCATACGGAGCAGTACAATGGACATTGGCAACTCCGATGGGGGAGGATGGGGGTGCTGATAGAAGAAAAACTACACAGTGGGGGCAGTGTATGTTATTCAGGTGATGGTACACTAACATCACTACTATACAATTCATCCATGCAACAAAAAACCACTTGTACCCCTACATCTATTGAAATATTTTTTTACAAGTTGGCTTTTTGATAGTGGTTGAATTAAATTAGTTAATTAGGTTATCTTTTAAAAAATCATTTGTATTCATTAGAATTTTTCTTCTCTTTTCTTGTTTGGCTTAGGTCTTGATATCTTTGTGAACACAGAAAGAGCCACTACTAACAAGTAAAGAGAAAAATAGAGCTTTTGCCCACACTCCTTCATGTCTGCTGAGACTACATTTTTAGACCTCCTATTTTAAAACGCTGTGATCATAGAATATTAGCTTGACTTGAGCTCTGAAAACCTACATAAAATGGAAATTAAAAGGATCCCCATTTACCACCTCTATCATTTAAATTGGACAAGATGCAGAGATGGGGAATGTATATATAGTCACCCAAAAGAAATGTCAATAGGAAGAGCAGGAATATAGGATATTATATATATTCCCTTCAGTTGCATTTGGACATAGGTTTCTTTAAATTGTATTTTTTTATTGTAAAAGTCAAAAAGGGCCATTGCAAAAATTGGAAAATTCTGAAAATAATAAGAAGGACATAAAAATTTCTCCAAATCCTGCCACACAGAGATACCCACTGTTAACATTTTGGCAGAGTTTTTATTATTTGCACATTTACATTTTTAAGTTTTTAAACAAACTTTGGGTCAATTAAATACGAGTATATACAATTTTTTATTTCTGTTTTTTTCTGAACAAACCATGAATGTTTTCCAGACATAAACATCTAAGTCTGTTTCTCGTTTTTCTTATTTTTAAAAAACAAAGCATTATTTCAAGAATTTGAGTGGAAGACATTATTTTTAGTAATTTAGGCATAACTGGTTCACAGCATCTGAGAATTAACATCTACCTTATGATTCATCGCCCTGTGAGGCAGTGCCCATTAAATGTATTGAGTTGGCAGGTGAGAGAGAAAGAAAAAGTGAGTCGTGGTCCATTATTGATAGCTACGGATGAGAAGCGGAGGGGAGTAGACCATGGATGACAAAGCTATTCTCAGTTTGCTTATGTTTATGAAATTCTGATTACTACCATAATTACATGAGAGACACTGCTAATAAAGTTTTAAGGCTTTTTAAAGACATAGACTTTATTTTATTAGAATTTAAAAATCACATGTTTGTGTCATATTAATAAAATTGCATGTATTACTTAATAAAATATAAAGGCATGGGCAAAGGAGAATTAGCTTCAAGGATAAAGTTTCTGACATCATGTCATTTTAAGCATTGTGGATATTCCCGGGAAAATTTTTGGATGCCATTGGGGATTTCCTTTTTACTGGATTTGGACAATATCCTCCCATTATTCACAGGAAGCAATCCCTCCTACAAAAGGGCTTCAGCAGAAGCAACGTTCAGCTGTTCTTGGCTGACTTCACATCAGAACTGCTATACTGGCTTGAGACAGAAGCAGCAGCGATACACTCCTGAGGAATCTGACGTTCAAGCAATCACTCCCCAAAACAGTAAGTACAGAATTCTTTACAAAAGCAGCTTTGGGCTATGAAACGTAGATTTATCAGTATGAACAGATATGCAAAATGCCTTCTGCTAAAAATCAGATCCGTACAAGCTCTTAGTGTGTTATAGTTAAAACTTGTCTTTTCTCTTTGACTTAAATGATGAAAATCTTAAATTTTGCATTTATTCATTTGATTAAACTTCTTTGAAATAAGCAAAATTGTGGCTCTGAAACCTATTACCTAAAATCTTATGATGCTGCCTTAAACATCATGGTAGAATGATGTAATTGGCTACCCAGGATTTCCTTCTATAATCAATTTTGTACTGTTTCTCCCCAGAAAAGTACTTCAAGTCTAATCTTTTGGTGAAAAGAACTCTTGAAGTCATGATTATATCACAGTTTCTCTCTGCTCTCACCTTTGGTAAGTCAGTGTTATTAGTGAAACTAGAGTTTCTCATCCTCGTACTATTGACATTTCAGACCGGAGCATTCTTTCTTGTGTGGGGCTGTCCTATGCATTGCAGAATGTCTAGCGGCATCCCTGACTGCTACCAGCAATATGTTCTGCCCTGGGCTAGAGGCAATTTACTTTATTTTTTAGTGTCTCTGCTTCCTTAGTTGTAAATCATTGATCATAAATTACCTATTTCCTGGATGCATTGTGAGGATCCAATATCATGGGTCATGTAAAGTACCTCATGCAGTGTTTGGTGGTGCATATTAAGTGCTCAATAAAGCTTAATTATCCCAATTATTATGCTACTAAGGTGGGTATACTATTAGGTTGTGGTGGGTGAGTTCGCGTAAACCACCTAGTGGATGGCCAGTCACAAAAGAGATACCCTAAGTGGTAGTTTCTTCATACACACCTCTTCTTACTTTTGAAAAGGTGAAAAAAGTTTGGATCATTCTAAAGGCCACAGTAAGCCAAAAATAAGACAATAAAAAGCCCAGCTAATGGAGTTAAACTATAGCAGGACTAAACTCTACCATTTCTTTTCTATTTCCTCTTCTAGTGCTTCTCATCAGAGAGAGTGGAGCCTGGTCTTACAATGCCTCCATGGAAACCATGACTTATGATGAAGCCAGTGATTATTGTCAGCAGAGGTACACACACCTGGTCGCAATTCAAAACAAAGAAGAGATTAAATACCTAAACTCCATCTTGAGCTATTCACCAAGTTATTACTGGATTGGAATCAGAAAAATCCATAATGTGTGGACCTGGGTAGGAACCAAGAAACCTCTGACTGAAGAAGCCAAGAACTGGGCTCCAGGTGAACCCAACAATAAGCAAAACGAAGAGGACTGCGTGGAAATCTACATCCGGAGAGAAAAAGACACGGGCATGTGGAACGATGAGAGATGCAGCAAGAAGAAGCTTGCCCTGTGCTACACAGGTAGGGAGCTTGAGGCAGCAGTGGGCAGGAATTTCCATGTGTGGGCATCTTGACAAATCTATAGTATGCAAAAATTGGTCTCTGTTGTAGTAATTTTATGTTCTAAAAGATAAGATTTGAAGACACTCTGTTTAACTGCTAAAGTATCTCTTTTTGTATCTTTGTGTGAATGTAGGCAAGAATGTATGCATATTTGTATACATACACTGTAGGCATATATATCATTCTACATATATAGAGAGAATATGTACACACACACCATACATATCTTAGTTATTTGTTTATTTGTGGTAGGCATACTGTCTTCAGAGTTTGTGATAAAGGAATTTTCTATGCTTGGTGCCAGCTACACTTAGTTCCACTTCAGATATCTGTACATTAGCATCAAGGTTTAAAATAGATAAGCCTGAAGCCCAGATTTGGCGATTTGTAAATTTAACTTCAGTTCAAATCTCTGACATTTGGTATCATTGGTGATGTCTCTGTTGCACACTGTTGATCCTAAATTCAAAGGAACTCACTATATGTGTAATAACAACCCTTGTGTTTTCCGCAGCTGCCTGTACCAATGCATCTTGCAGCGGCCACGGTGAATGCATAGAGACCGTCAATAACTACACTTGCAAGTGCCACCCTGGCTTCAGTGGACTCAACTGTGAGCAAGGTAAGTCTTGTTCTCACCTCTTCCTTCACTTGAGATGGTAGCACCATCTCATGTCCCAGCTGGCTTTGGAGTCGGGTCTGCATGTCTTCTCTACCCTGCTGCATATGCTATACTGTGGTGGTTAAGAGCTGTGACTATGAAGTCAGACCTTTCTGGGTTCAAATCCTAGATTCACCAGTTATTTGTTATAGCACCTTGACCAGGTATTTAAACTCTTGGTCACAGCTTTCTTATTGTAAAATGAGGATAATAATAGTACCAACTTCATAGTCTTATGGTTACATAGTGCCTGGCACACAGAAAACATTCAATATAGTATAGTTAAAGCTTGTGTTCTTCCTACCTATATAAGGTGAGAGATGAGCAGAACTGACTTGGGTTCCTTTTTCAGTTGTGACCTGTAAAGCACAGGAAGACCCTGAGCACGGAAGCCTGGTTTGCACCCACCCATTCGGGAACTTCAGCTACAATTCTTCTTGCTGGGTCAGCTGCGAAAGGGGCTATGTGCCAAGCAGCACGGAGACCATGCAGTGCATGCCCTCCGGAGAATGGACAGCTCCTACTCCAGCCTGCAGTGGTAAATGTCTCCCAGAAGCCACAGAACTTTCTCTAACTTATTTCTCACTGCCTCCATTTTTTATTCAACTGATAACATTTCCAAAGCTCCAGAGAAAGTTCTTGTTATTGTTTTTAATAAAACGTGTTCTCTGGGCCAATATAGATATGACCAATGTAGTATCTGCTTGGTTTGAGAAAGGCTTTTATCCTCTGTTTCAAATGAGTGTTTCTGAGGCTCTGGTGATTTGTAAGGGAGATAATAAAGCAGTGAAACTCT
Organism: Daubentonia madagascariensis; assembly: GCA_023783475.1. Classification (NCBI taxonomy): domain Eukaryota; kingdom Metazoa; phylum Chordata; class Mammalia; order Primates; family Daubentoniidae; genus Daubentonia; species Daubentonia madagascariensis. Next base: position 33,467,755 of record JAKFHU010000978.1, read on the forward strand.
AAAAATCTTAATGACTTATGACTTTCTCATCTTCTTTCCCTGTTTCACTTTTCCATGCAATGGAACTAACTTAAGACCATGATAATCAAGCAGTCTTAATACCTCTTTTTCTCTCTCAATCTTATCTTTCTAGACCAGAGGCGCAGAAAAAAAAATCAGTCCTTCAGGTCCTGCCGGGCTAAAATAAATGAATGTCCTGTGTATGTCAGGATTGTTTGTATCACAACTAGTCACAAATCCTGAACTAGAATCTATTATTTTCTTCATTTTCCCCTTACATAAATGATAAAATAGATCAGAGACCATTCATCATCGTCAAAGTAAAAACTAATCAGAGAAGACAGAAATATCAATAAAAAAGAGTCAAAGCTTTATTTTGGGTATGCATGTCCCCAAGAATGGGCACAGGACTTTGGGACCTATCCTTTGAAGGCAGCTTCCTCACTCTGTTATAAACTCCAATTCAACAGGAAGTGAAAATATCATTCTTCTATAAAATTCATGGTCTCTTTCCAATCCTCAGTGGTTGAGTGTGACGCTTTGACACATCCTGCCAATGGGCTGGTGGACTGTTTGCAAAGTCCTGAAAGCTGGACATGGAACAGAACCTGTGCATTTGACTGTGAGGAAGGATTTGAACTAATGGGAGCCCGGAGCCTTCAGTGTACCTCATCTGGGAATTGGGACAATGAGAGGCCAACGTGTAAAGGTATAGTTGCTCCACATGAAGACTTACTATGAACTTTCCTTTTCTCAGTCCATGCTAGAAATGGGCAAGCCAGACCTGCTAATATAAATGGGTACATGTTTTACAGCTGTGACATGCAGCGCTATCCGCCAGCCTCAGAATGGCTCTGTAAAGTGTAGCCACTCCACTGCTGGAGAGTTTGCCTTCAACTCATCCTGCAACTTCACCTGTAAGGAAGGCTTCATGCTGCAGGGGCCAGCCCAGGTTGAATGCACCACACAAGGGCAGTGGACACAGCAAATCCCAGTTTGTGAAGGTAAGCTCAAGATCCTTTCCTCTATACTTTCCTTTCTTAAAGAGTAACAATCTTCAAACTTGGGCAGTGAAAATGAAACCAGATGCCCACTTTAACTATAGAAATCAGATTTGATGAGCAACACTCATCTTACATCTTTGAGATTCATTTAAAAGAACCAGTGCTTGGCCAGGGAAAAGATTGTATGTAATAAGAGTGAATGCTTTGCTGGTTTCTTAATTGTACTGTGCTAATATAACTTTTTATTATAGACACTGCATAGAGTAGGCAGAATTCTTAAAGGAAATCATTTTAGAAATTTTAGAAAGCAGAATAATGAGAACATGACTTGAAACTAAAACTCTTGTCATACTTTTCTTCTGAAATGGCCCATAACTAGCAGTGATGAAAATGCTTCAAGCATGGTGTCAGTTACAGAGATAGTCTTGATACATACATAAGCACTAAAATTTAATTCACTTTAAAGCAAGAGCAAGGATATTGAAAACAAGCAGGTTTTACTGTTAGGCACTGGCATCCTCTTAGCCAAATGTAGCAGAGAATGATTTCCAGTGGCAAAAAGTTGCAACACCAAAACCAAACTGTAAAGCAGACAAATTTTACATGGGTGCCTTCTTGTCCTTTCTTTTTGGCACCATGTGTAAGCATCCAGGACCTTTAAGTTGCCCTCTGACTGTATGCAATGTTTCCCTTGACCCTAACTTCTTTTGCATGTTAGGAGAACAGTGCTCAGGAACCAATGTTCCTGTGAAAGCTTGTCCTTTAATTAGTGCCATTATCAATGAGGAGATTGGGATTCAAAGAAAATACATCCATCCTCCCAGTTATCCAGGGAATAGGGAAGAATCTTGAGTTCTCCGAGTGTTGCTTTGTCCCACATGAACTGGGTTCGCTCATCAAACACCAAGTACTCTCTAGATGCACTGCAACATTTTCTGACCATGATTTTGATGTCTCAGCTTTCCAGTGCAAAGCCTTGTCCAGACCAGAACGAGGCTACATAAATTGTCATCCCAGTGTTTCTGGAAGTTTCCAAAGTGGGTCCAGCTGCGAGTTCTCCTGTGAGCAGGGATTTGTGTTGAAGGGATCCAAAAGGCTCCAGTGTGGCCCCACAGGGGAGTGGGACAGCAAGAAGCCCACATGTGAAGGTACATTCTTTGTTTTTATTTTATTAAAGTAAAACCTATTGAAGAGCTTAGGGGCTTGATTACCTTGAGAAACCTGCTGCTGCCTGATGTAAACAAACCGCTAAAGTGTTCTCTCATGTCTTCCAGCTGTGAAATGTGATGCTGTCCGCCCACCCCCAAAGGGCTTGGTGAGGTGTACTCATTCCCCTACTGGAGAATTCACTTATGAGTCCATTTGTGCCTTCAGCTGTAAGCAAGGCTTTGAATTACATGGATCAGCTCAACTTGAGTGCACATCTCAGGGACAGTGGACACAGGAGGTCCCCTCCTGCCAAGGTACAACTGAGTTCAGACTTTTAGGGAACAGGTCAAATACTTCATAAATTTTTGAACCTAGATTGCCCCAAAGGGCTTGATCCTAAATTCCTACATGCTGAAAACGAAGTAATGCTTATATGTTACATGTATTGGTGACTTTTAAAGCCATTTGAGAGGTTTTCCAGTAGATTTTTCTTAACTTCTACCCATGTGCCTATCATTTTTAGTGGTGCAATGTTCAAGCCTTGCAGTTTTGGGAAAGATCAACATGAGCTGCAGTGGGGAGCCTGTGTTTGGCACCATGTGCAAGTTTGCATGTCCTGAAGGGTGGACACTCAATGGCTCTGCGGCTCTGACATGTGGTGCCACAGGACACTGGTCTGGAACGCTGCCTACCTGTGAAGGTGATGCATTGATTGATGCTGGTTTTCTGGGGGACTAAAGAGGAAAAGGGGAACTATCTTGCTACAGTAATTAGCTATCCATTATGTCCAAACTAGAAATGTTGCCCAGGTTAACAAGTTGTGAATATTAATTGTACGGGGATAGAGAGAAAACAGAGGTGGCTTGTAGGTGGAATGGGTAGAAATCTGACATTTGGAAAAAGGAGACCTACAGAGGAAAGGAGGAGGCAGAAATGGAAAATAAGAGAGAAAAAGAGAGAGAGAGCAAGCACACACAATCACAGGCGAGTGCTGTATTAACCAAAGCATGCGTGGTGTTGTGAAAGAGCTTGGCAAATTAGAGTTCTGCCTGGCAGTGGGGGGAGAGAGCCTCCAAGGTGGTTTGGGGCAAATCTAAAAGGCCTTTAATGCAACATCTCTGCTTCACTTATTGAACTAGGTGGCTCTTCGGCTCCTAGTAATCAATGTAGAGAGAAAAGGCCAAATGTACAGGACAGAAAGACTTTAAAGTCAATTCCTTGCCATGACAGTCCTTTCCCTCTTGTTTCCTTAGCTTCCACTGAGTCCAATTCCTTGATAATTGGGCTCTCTGTTGCTGGAACCTCTATGCTGACATTAACATCATTTCTCCTCTTGCTTCTGAAATACCTGCGGAAAAAAGGTGAGGGAGTTTAAGAATGTACTCCAAAAATGTTGTTGAAAATATATTTTTTTCCATTGATGCATCATAGTCTCTCTTGCAAATTGAAACAGTAATTAGAATCTAGTTATTAGATAAACATTAATAAACTGCAGTATAATTAAGCAGAAGGCTTAGGAAAGGAGTCTGTAGTACAACTTAGTGTGGGAAGTTAGGAAATATAGGTGTTAGTCATGCTAATGTTGTACAACTCTGGGAGGGTATTATTTACGTTAAATTTTATGGTGTCCCCTGGAGTTGTGCAGTGAGACTGCCAGGATTAGTGATCTCAGGAAAATGGATAAAATGCTTCCTTGAAATATTTATTTGCAATACAGGCTTAAATTTGGGAGTATCTCATAAGGAATATGCAAGCAAATCTGACCACACTCATGGTTTGTTTGGCCTAGAGAGTACTTAAACATTTTTGAGTTAAATTCTGACATTTGCAACATAAGAAATTTCACATCAAAATTCAGATTCCAGACTTTTCAGGAAAAATTGAAAGCTGAATCTGGCAAGATGACCCTGTAACTAGTAGGTAGTGTGAGGAAGCGGCTGTGCCCTTTGGATGGATGTGCACTTTGCATCTTACCCTAGTTACCACCAAGCTGTGCTTGTGCTCTGATTATCACAGAGGCCTTAAGGCATTGTGTTTGCACCCCTGATGAATCAAGTCATATTGTGTCTGGATTTGATATGTCCTTAAAAGTAATTTAGTCTGAATTAATGGTTTTCTTTCTCTTGCAGTAAAGAAATTTGTTCCTTCCAGGTAAGTTGCATTCTTTTACAAAGCATGCCATTGAACATTCTGCACATTTTTCTCTCTTTATGTTGGAAAACAGTGCTTTATTTAGTGTTCTCATTTATTCCACAGCAGCTGCCAAAGCCTTGAATCAGATGGAAACTACCAAATGCCTTCTGACCTCATTTAAGTTCAAAAGAATCAGGTAAGATTTGAAAATCACTTTTGGTTATAAGAGAGATATCTTCTCTACATGTTCTATTTCTCCTTGAACGCTCCAAACCTGCCAATTTTTTTTTTTGGGGGGGGAATCACCACCTTTGTAGTATTTTCTGGAAAGTTGTTTCATTTCTTTGTAGAAGGAGAAGAAAGAGAAAAGATCTGGCTTTATTGAGTTATTTTACTTATGAAAGATAATAATGATGATGATAGCTGACTCTTGTATAGCACTTACTATAATCTAATAACTGTTCTAAGCTGGGAACCCTATGAGATAGGGGCTATTCCTATATCCCTCATCACAAGGATGAAGAAAGTGAGGCACAGAGAGGTAACGTGTCTGAAATCTCGAAGCTAGTAAGTGGCGTAGCCAGGATTCAAACCCAGGCAGTCTGGTTCTGGAATCTGTGTTCTTAACCATTCTACTCTGCTTTGTGAGAATTTGAAAGGGCCAAGTCCCTCTGAATAAATTATTTTTAATTAATTTTTTGGTTCAGTTTTAGATTTACAGAAAAACTGAGCAGAAAGTACAGCTAGTTCCAACATATCTCCTCACTGCTCCCTTCCAATTTCCCCTATTATTAACATCTTGCACTGTTATGGGAATTATGGGACTTATGGGCCAATACTGATACATTATTATTAATTAATGTCCACATAACGTGCACAGGTTACATCAGGATTCACTTTGTGTTGTACATTCTGTAGATTTTGGCAGATATATAATGGTGGACCTGTATCCACCACTAGTGTCATACAGAATAGTTTCACTGTCCTAACTGAATAGAATGTGATGTTCATACTTTTACTACCCCAGTGAGAGTGTGTGCAGTGGTCTGTGTAGAAGGTGCATTTTGTTGTTGCTATCAGTTTGCAGAATATTAAGTGTTCTGACGACATGCATGCTTATATTTACAGGAACACAGGTGCATCCAGGGAACTAGGGCCATACACTGAAGACAGCAGAGACAGAGAGCTCTCGTCGGGTCTCTGGCCCTTCTCGCCTACTGTACCACTGCCTTTACAGCTGGGCTGGAGGCACGCACACAAATTCAGTGGATCATGTGGACAAGGCCAACCTTCCACTGAAAAGACTCATTTTCTCTTTCCTAGTCTCAGGATCAAGAAAGAGCTGGCTACTGAAGGGAAAGAACATTTTCTCCCAAGCAAAGATGAAGAGACAAGACTCTGGAATCTTAGATTTCTTTTTCTCACTCTCCCTTGCTCACTGTGAAATCTCAGTGGAGAAACAATATTTTTGGGCTTTGTTTCTTTCTTTCACCCCTCACAGTGTTTCAACTGCTGATTACATAGTTGCTGTCAAGGGGATGAATAATAAGTATCAAGAGAGGAAACAAGTTGGCCAAAAGTATTCTAACTTGAAAACATGACAAATTTTTAATGCCTACAGGTGACTGTTTGGAGGGGGAGGGGGTGCGGTTGTAAATGGTGCAAATCCTGCTTAATGCTCTGTGCAAGGAGTACTAAGCACAGTCTTAATCACTTTTATCCCCATGGGATTTAATGCTTTTTAAAGGATTTTGAAGACTGTAGTCATTTTACTTGAAGTGAATGTTTTATAATCTTTCATAATTCTCAATTCAGTACATGCATGGTAGGGACTTAAAAAATTTGTAGCTGTTGTGAACTATGATAGGGTAAAAGTTGCTATCCTTGATTACCACCTCTTTGTTTCTTAACAAATTATGTTACATTTGTAGTAAATAAAAAGGGGCAAATATTGTCGCCTAGGAAGGCATAATGTTAACTAGTATAAAGTTATGAGTGTTTTACTATAGTTGTTTTTAAAACATTGTAGTGTCAGGAGAGTAAAAACTGAATGGAGGGTTTGTATATTGTCAGGTATTTTTTCAGAAATGTGTGGTTTCCATGATGAAAAACTTTCATGAGACCAAATGTTCTGATTTGATAAAAGCATAATGTATACAAATGAAGGTACAATTTTATGAAAGTCTTTGTCGAAAAAAATGTAGAAATATGGATGTGCTTTGTATTCCTGCAAAGATGTTTTCAGATGTGACATGTAAATATAATTTTTGTATATTACACAAGATTTTAAATCCACAATAGGAACTCACCATGTAAAAGATTCATCTAGTAATAGATTTTTAAAAAGCAAAAATGTCTGATAATTATTCTCTACTTGTTTTATTCTGTATGTTAGTGTATTTTGGAAGAGGGGAAAGCCTGTGTGAGCAAGTATTTATGTTTCTTTATAAGCAGATTTTAAAATTCCTAAGGAATCTTCAGTTATCGTTTGATCATGGCAGTGAGAAATTCTCGGTCAGTAATTGCCAAAGGTGCTCTAGCCTCAGAGCGTGAGAATCAGAACCCTCCCACACTTCCATTAACTTAGCATGTATTAAAAAAGGAAACTTTCAGAGAAGTGCTGAACAGTAAACATGGAGTGTGATAAGGATCAGAACAGCAGAGGTTTTTAATGGAGCACAAGAATTCTGGGAAATAAGAGACAGAGAGAAAGAACAACTATTGTGATCAGGCTACATATGGAATGAATTATTATTTTCTCTGAAATTGTTCAAATGTAAATATTTATATATACTGCATTAGAAATAGCTGTGTGACATATAAATGCAGTCTGCATTTGGGTTTTATAAGGTATTTTAAATTATGATTTTATGTATTTTAAAGTTTTTAAAAGTATGTATTTATTTAAGCTTATGTCAGTTCAGACCTATTGTATTTGATATATCACCATAAAGCTTGACAATAAATGTGTTTATATTTATCTCTTTGTATAGGCTCTTTCTTAACATCTTTTATTTTATTTAGATAAAACTCACATGCAGTAAAACTCACCCTTTTAAAATGTACAAGACTGCACAACTACCACCCCTGTCTAACTCCAGAAAATGCCTATCATCCCCCAAAGAAACCCTGTGCCCACTAGCACTTATTCTGCATTCTTCCCTCCCCCATAGGCCCTGGCAACTACTAATTTACTTTTTGTCCCTATGGATTTGCCTATTCTGGACATTTCATATAAATAGAATCATCCAGCATGTGACTTTTTGTGTCTAGCTTCTTTCACTTAGCATGTCTTCAAGGTTCATCCATGTTGTAGCATGTACCAATCCTTCATTCATTTTTGTGGCTGAATAATATTCCATCGTATGGATAGACCACATTTTGCTTCTCCATTCATCAACTGATGGACTTTGGACTGTTTCTTCTTATTGGCTATTGTGAATAATACTGTTATAAATATTATATTCAAGTTTTTGTGCAGACTTATGTTTTCAGTTCTCTTCAATACCTAGCAGTGGAATTTTTGGGTCATATGGTAACTTTATGTTTCATTTTTGAGGAACCACCAAACTGTTTTCCAAAGGGGCTGTACCATTTCACAATCCCACCAGCAGTGCATAAGTGTTCCAATTTCTCCACATTCTGGCCAATACTTGTTCTTGTCTGTCTTTTTTATTATTACCATCCTAATGAGTATGAAGTGTTGTACATATATAAAGGTTCTTACACTGATACTGTAAAGTTGTCTGAAAAATATTAATAATCTAAAAAAAAAGTCATTAGGACCAACCAATGAAACAAAGTCCTTATCCTAAAGTCTTCACCTCATGCCAGTCTCAGTTCCAAGTTGCTCAAGTTAACTGATTTACCTTCATTAACACTTCAGACTCAGTTACTCTCCAGGATTAGAGCTAGAGTAGGTTTTTTTTCCTACTCAAAATATGTATCTTCTCTCTGCTGGAGTAGTGTCAATCCACAGACTTGATACGTACCAGGCCAAAAACCATCTGAAGAATCTCATTGTTATTAAGGAATCAGAATATCTGAAATTTCTTTCTTTTTTCTTTAAGTTCCTGAGATCTGAAATATCTAAAATTTATAAGAAAACAGTGCTTAATTTTTGGCTTCATTACCCAGGCTAAAATACTGTGGCTATAACACTAACATAAGTGAAAGTTGGTTTCACTTGGATTTTATACTTCATCTTAGCTCAAAAGTATTACTTAAGAGAAAACGGAAGAAAAAAATAGAAAATAAATATAGATTCCACTAATTAGGGCTGTTTTCAAGTAGGCCTGAAATATGCACACACTTGAGCCATCAGCTCGAAACGGCAGAGTGTGAATATTGGTTTTCCCAGGTATGAAAATAGAGAATAAATTGAACAGATTAAATTTATCCAGATGAACATAGGTTCCTAAGTCAAATGGACATTGGCAAGTGGGAAGCGCAGATGTGAGAAGTAGAAAAATTCTCAGTGTTAGTACCATGGGATTAGAATAGAGCTTTGTACAAAAAAAAAAAAGAAAAGACATAGAAAAAATCTTACTAAAAGGCAAGAGCTTTTGGTCCTCTTTCAGTTAGAACTAATAAGTATAGCTTCCACCCCAAAATTTTAGCTTTCCTCTCCCAGGAGTCTAAGCCAAGAGAAACAAAAATCTTTTTCTCTTTGTGTATGCATACATATGTCAGATGGTGGTTTATAAAATCTTTGAACTACAAAGGAGCACAAAGCAGTAGGATAGGCCTCCTGTCTTTGTTAAAAATAGGAATAAAACTACAACAGAATTTTGGTAATAATCGAGGAGATTTTTCCCTCTCCCTGATGTCCCATTGGTGCTAAATCCTATCAATAGTTCTTGCAATAATAACTCCCACCAACTGTGTTCCATTCCCACTGACAGCCCTCAGAATGGGCCCTTATCCCCATTCCTGGATTATATGGTAAAATCCTCACAACTTCTTTAGTCTCCAGGTTCTCAGTCCGCTCTTGGGGTTCACTGTGGTTCCAAGACATTGACACAGGCAACAAGACATACCAAATCTAGTCCTTGATCATCTCCTAATCTCCTTTCATATGATGCCCCCTCAGAAATTGCATTCTATGCACACTGGGGAGATGTTCTGTCCACTTTGGGCATGCTGGCTTCTTTTACCTGGAATTACACCACCACCACCACTTAGGAGCTCCTCCACTCTCTGCCTGGTTAATTCCTATTCATCCTCCAGGTCTCTGCTTAAATGTCCTGGATTGGCTAATTTTATGGGTCAACTTGACTAGGCTATGGGATACCCAGATATCTGGTAAAACATTATTTGTGTGTGTGTCTGTGAGGGTGTCTTTGGAAGAGATTAGCATTTGAATTGGTAGACTGAGTAAGAAGATTGCCTTCACCAATGTAAGTGGGCATCATCCAATCTGTTGAGAGCCCAAATAGAAGAAAAAGTTGGAGGAAGGGTGAATTCATTCTCTGTCTGAGCTGGGACGTCCACCTTCTCCTGCTCAAATATTGGCCCTCCTGGTTCTTGGGCCTCCAGGCTTGAACTAAATTACACTGCCAACTTTCCTGGGTCTCTAGCTTGCAGACAGCAGGTCATGGGACTTCTCAGCCTCCATAATCACATGAGCCAATTCCTATAAGTCTACATGCATGCAAACACACACACACACACATACACACACACACACATACACACACACCTCCTATCAGTTCTGTTTCTCTGGAGAATCCTAATATATGTCCCTTTGTAAGAATTGACTCTGTAGACTTGGTCTCCTCTTTAATGCTCTCACATACCATGTTTTTCTTCTTTCCTTTAATTGCAGAAAGTAATTATTTGTTTAATGTGTGTCTTCTCTACTGGACTCTAAGTTTCTTAGGGGTAGGGAAAAATTACCTTGTTCATTGTTATATTCCCAGAACCTAGCATATTCCTGACAAACAGTAGATATTCAACAAATATTTATTGAATGAATAAATGAATAAGTGAATGAATGCATGTGTATTTGGCCTCATCATAAGGAGCAGAATTACTTCTCCAAATGGAACAAGTTGTCTCAGCAGGCAAGGATTTAAAATCCAATTATGTATCAACTGCCCCCTCCCGCTGCCAGCTTGCAATTTAATATGCCTGTCTATCACTTAGAAAGTCCAGCAATTATTTCAGCTCCCTAAATCCAGTTATGGGGCTAATGGGGATCATTGTGAGGGCTAGAAACTAGAAATAGGAGGAAAATGTCAAAGTAATGGGATGTAGAAAAAAGGCACATGAGGAAGTAATAAAGAAGTGAGAAAAAGGGACGGTACCAAAAGAAAAAAAGTTGAGGCACATAGAATAAGCAGTGCAGATACTACAGAAGGGACAGATTCAGTTCTGTATTCACTTATCTGGGAGCTTAAACCATGCAGGCAAACACACATGCTCACATGTGTGTGTGCACGCACACACACACACACACACATATACATAGATATACAAACACACTTTTGTTCCTAGGCCCTAACCCACAGGTAGATTTACCTGGAAGCTAATAAAAACTAAGCTTCAGGGTCCATTTCTTACATGGACCTTTACATTACAAGGGCCTGGATCCTAGAAATGTGTTTATGTGGTAACATTTTTTTGTAAAATCTATAAAAGCAAGACACTTTTATATTCTTTTTCTTAAAGAGAGATCCCAAATTGTATAAACCTCAGGCCCTGCAAAATACTGAATCTGTCCCTGACTCAACCCAGAATATTCTGATTCAGTAGGTTTGGGGGTGAATGCTGCATATTTTTTTAGTGACTTTGATACACTACCAGGCTTGGAAATCACTGAGGAAAAACTATAGAGTCCCTGACATCTAGGTAGTATTTCTTTCAAAGCATTGCCACCAGTGATTGGGACATAAACCACGTAACACTAGGTAGTTTGGCGAAAGCCGACAACTGGTAACATTCACTTCCACATTGCAGCAATGTATGACATAATCCTCTGTGTTGAGCAATAGCATTCCATCTGTATGTACTGGATGTAGCCGTATAGTTCTTTTCAATAAGGAAGAAAGGGAATTTGGACATAACATTAACACTTGTCAACACCAAGCAAATAGAGTACACCAGATTTATATTTTTAAAAATCCTGTTATGGACAATATCTGGCAACAGTGCAGAACAGAATGGAAGTGAATAAGGAGAAAGCTGATAGTTAGAAATAAAGGAATGAGTTATGACCTGCAGGTTCAATGAGGTAGGATTAAGAAGCATTGCAATGAAATAGTTGATCAATAAACTCACAAGCATAGGAAACTGTAGATAAAGAGTGAAATGCTTGATGATGTGATTTTAGAGATGATACAGTTTTGGGTGATGTCAAGGTTGAGCCTGTGCCCAGGGGAGGAGGGAGCTCAAGTCGAGTGGAGGAGAATGTTATTGGAGAACAGAGGATCTGGGCTGTGAAATGTGTTATGCCATGGATGGTGAAGTCCCATAAGATTATGGGAGGTGCTTAAAGGGAGAGGAAGACCAAGAGCCAGGTGTCAAAGCCATCTGTGCATGAGGGGCTGGGAGGTCACTACAATGAGGACAGTGAGAAGATGGTTTATCTCAGTGTCATGAGCTTCAAAGAAGCAGGGTTATTTTATTTCTTCTTTTCAATTCTTTTAACAAGAGGGTGGAAGAACAAAGACCTGTAAGAGGAACTCATCATAAAGGAGGAGACCACCCCTGCCTTCCAACCCTGAGGGGTGTTGAGTGTGGAGAGTAAACATGATCATCTTGAGACATCTGCAGGGGATGTGACATGCTCAGGAGGCAGCCAGGTTGCTGATAAAGCAAGGAGGTAGGAGGAAACTTTGGAAAGGAACCAGAGGATCTAGGGGAGTTTGCTGGCTGTGAAGTTGGCATTCCAGGGGACAGCAAGGAAGCATTTGGGAAGGAAATCAAGGTTGGGTCAGGAGAGAGAAATTTGGGTGAATTGTCTAAGACATGACAGATGATGAGAGGGGCTTACACTCCTGGGGTAAGGAAAACAGCTACGAGAGCCATGGTGGATTTATCTTGGTAGGATTGTGGGGGTGGGTGGGCATTTAGGTCTAATTCTGGCCTGAAGTGAGGACTACCAGTTGTTGCATGGGACTGTGCATTCCTCCTCCCCATGATTAACTGATGGCAACTGCGGTGAGTGCAGCCTTGGGTGGCAGTAATGAATGAGTAAGCCTGTGGTTATCTGCGATGGGGGTGTAGGCTAGGGAAGGGTTGCACAGTGGTCCTTTTTATGGGTTTAGGGATGCTGCTTTCAACAGCATTTGGTGGCACTTACCTCACGTCTCATGGTGGGCAAATGGTCTTTCAGCATTGGAACCTCTCTCCAGGGTTTTGTGATGGTTTTATAAAGCTCACGAACTCAATGTAGTTCTACTGTTTGGGGGCCACAGGACAGCCTGATAACCATTCTTTTCCTTACCACGCTTCAAGTGGCTGTTAACATGTTTCTGTGACTTCTTTTATCACAAACATTCTTTAGGCTGAATGTGCATTAATTTTTTTATTGAGGTGAACTTCGCATAACATAAAAGCAACCATTTTAAAGTGTACAAGCCAGTGGCCTTTAGTACCTTCACAATGTTGTACAACCACCCTCTCTACCTAGTTCCAAAATGTTTTCACCAAAAGAAAACTCTGTACCCTCTAAGCAGTTAGTCCCCAATTCCCTCTCTCCTCAGCCCCTGGTCATCTCTAATCTACTTTCCGTGTCTATGGATTGACCTGTTCTATATATTTCATATAAATGGGATCATACAATATATAACCTTTTGTATCGGCTTCTTTCACTAGCATAATAATTTCAAGGTTCATCCACATTACAGCAGGTATCAGTACTTCATTCATTTTTATGGCTGAATGATATAGATATGCCATCTATAGTATAGATGAATATGCTGCACTAAACTTACACCAAATTTCTCACTGTGTTCTCAAGAAAAATGTTTTCAACAAACACAAGATCAATCCATATGATTCAAAAACATACATATGAAAAATGCCTTGATAAAAGCCCCAAATCGTAGCATAGTGACAGAAACTCAGTGAGGGGCTAGGTTTATATGGCCCAAGTGTTCTAAAAATCTAACTTTATATAAGGACAGCATTTAAAATGTATAGAAAAGTGAATAGATTGCATGTGTATTTGACAATATTCACTAAATAATTACCCCTGTAAAAATACCCCAACTTTTGACAGGATCTGAGATCATTCTCTCTGACAAGGGCCTGAAGTGCCCAAGGACATAATACAACTCTGGGGCCTGAACAAACTTGGCTGCGTGTCAGGAGACATAAACTAGTTTTCTGAAGAAAACTCTGTATTTGTCTATAGTCTTAAAAGAAGAACAGAAATGTCTAGCAAACAAATAGAATAACAAAGATATCTAGCAAAATAATAGGAGACAAAAAGAAAAAAAAAGAAGGTAAAGTCTTCCCTTAAAAAAAGGACATGTAGCTCAGTGTAGCTCATGTAGCACAGTGGCTCACGCCTGTAATCCTAGCACTTTGGGAGGCCAAGGCGGGAGGATCACTTGAGGCCAGGAGTTCAAGACCAGCCTGAGCAACATAGCGACACACTGTCTCTACAAAAAATAGAAAAACTAGCCAGGCATGGTGGCACAAACCTGTAGTCCCAGCTACTTAGGAGGCTGAGGCAGGAGGATCGCTTCAGCCCAAGAGTTTGAAGTTGCAGTGAGGTATGACGATACCACCGCACTCTAGCCTGGACAATAGAGTGAGACCCTGACTCAAAAAAAGAAAAAAGGACACATATAGTTTATGACCAAGAAGTTTGTTTATCCATTTATCCCCCCATTTGTTTAGCTGACATTTATTGAGTGAAAGACATCATGCTTCTGAACATATACAGAATTAATATTCTGAAAACCCCTACAACCATAATATTTAAAGTTGGTAGGTGAAGTACAATAGCTTGCTTTAAGTGAAGAGCTGAACTTACGAAAAAGAATGAAAGTCTCAGACAAAAAATGCTTGGGGAGCAGGGGCCCAGATCTTGGAAGTCTTTGTAAGGTAGTGTAAGGACTTTAGATTTTACTCTGAGTAAGATGAGAAGCCACTGGAGGATTTTGAGCAGAAGAGGGACGTGGTCTGGCCTGTGTTCTTTTGCGCGTGTTATCTTCTCCCCTTTCCCACCAGCGCCTACCTCACCCACCACCCACTCTCATCCTTCCCTCCTCTGTGCCCAGGAGGGTGACTCCTGTGGACTGATCATCCAGTTATGGGTGGGCTGGTTCCAATTGGTTTGATTAAGAGGCACCTAGAGGGGATCAGAGAGTGAGAGGAGAGAGAGGTTAGGGTAGTTCTTACTCACTCTCTGCCTGCTTCGGTGCTCTGTCTCTAGAAGTAGTCGTACCCTTCCTGCACTACAGCTCCTGATGGGTGGCTTCTCCTCAAGGGTTGCAGGTCTTACTGAGTTTTAATAACTCAATTTCCTCCCCTTGAATCTTCAGCCCCAGGGGTAGCAACAGCTTCTAGCTACTATTAGTCTCTGGATGCCTCATTTCTTCTTCTTTGTTCGCTTAACCTTGCCCAGGAAGTGGTCCCTCCATTAAAGGCTCTTCAATGGCTGAAGAATTTACCCATCTAGGATGATTTCTGTCTCTGGCTGGGCCCCTGAATGATGTAGAGTTTAATTGAATCACTTAAGTTGAGGAAAAGTGCAGACGCGTAGAGTCCAGAGAGGAGGTTTTTGTGATAATATAGGTGAGAGATGATGTGGTAGGATGCCTAGTAAAATGGAAGTGATTGGATGCTGAAAATATTTTGAAAGTAAAACCAACAAAATTTGCTGACATATTGGATATGACTTGTGAGAAAAAGAGAGAAGTCTCAGTTAACTCCAAATGTTTTGGTCTAAGTAACTAAAAGGATGGAGTTATAATTTTCTAAGATAGGAACGGCTGTGGGAAGAGCCCTCCAGGATTGAGGAGAACTTCAGAAGTTCAGTTTGGGATATATAAAATAGAAGAGGCTTATTAAACAACTAAATGGAGATGTTGAGTAGGCATTTGGCTGCAGGGGATGAGTCCTGACTGGAAATATAAATTTGGAAGTCATTAGCGTTTGGATGGTCAACGCTACAGGAGTGTGGATTGGATCACCAAGTCAGTGAGGGTAGACAAAGAAGAGAAAAGCAGAGATTCCTGGGGTACTCCAGAGGTTTGGAGGTGGGGGAGATAATGGAGACTCAACACATGTAACAGAAGGAACAGCCAGTGAAGTAGGAGGGAAACTAGGAGCTGCCTGGTGAAATAAAACAAGGATAGAGAATAGGTTTTTGGTGTTAGGGAAGTGTAGGACCTTTGTTAGAGCCATCTCAGGGTATTGGTGTGGTTGAAAGCCTGATTGGACAAGGTTCAAGAGAGAATTAGAGGAGAGGACTTAGAAAAAGAAGTCCAGGCATTTCTTCCAGGGGATAGTAGGAGCATTGCCACTTTCAGACCTATGAAAGTTTTGTCCCCACTTCACCATATCTTCCAAGCTCCTGCCAGAAGTTCAGCTTAATGATCAAGAGCACAGGCTTTGGAACTGACTGGCCTAGGGTCAAAACCCCAACGGTGTCTCTTACCAGCTACGTGACTAAGGCAACTATCTTAACCTCTTTGAGACTCTTTAAAATGAAGATAATAATAGCAGCTACAGCGGAGCGCTGTTCTAAAGACTAAATAAAGCAATAAATACAGGGTGCTGAGCTCTATAGTTATTCTTGTTGCTATCATTATGATCTTTCTAAAAATGCAAATCTGGTTACGTCAGTGACTCTTCCTTCTGATTGTTCTTCATCATATGTGTCCTCATTTCATATGCAGTCTTATCTGCTTCACATGTTACACTCCAGGAATAGAAGGGCAAAAGCTCTCTTCAGGGCTTAACTTTAGGAAGCACCATTAACAAGGACCTCCACTAGGTGGTGAGCAAGGAAAGAGGGACGAGAAGGAACTGAACTTGGTCAGGTGTGCTAGTTAGCCCTACTGAAGTTTGGCAGACATCATAAATTGGTCCAAAACACAGTTTGGACTTGTGTTGTTTGCAATGTCCAGGAGCCACCTACCACAGGTAGCCAAGACTTCGCCTAGTGTTTGCGAAAAAGTAGAGGGGGGTGGAAAAGGAGGAGGAGGAGGAGGGGAAGGAGAAAAAGACCAAAACAAAAACAAGAAGAACAAGAAGCAGAAGGAGTAGGAGAAGAGGAGGAGGAGGAGGAGGAGAGAAAGATGAGGAGGAAGAGAGAATCTAGCCACATCTTCCCGGCCAGAAGCTCATTTTCTGTCAGGAGGAGGTGAGGGAGTCCAGTCTAGGAAAGGGGAGGGGAAAGAGGAGCGAGAAGAGGAGGAGGAAGGGGAGGGTGAAGGGGGGTGGGGAGCATGTGAGACTGGGTTGGAGAAATGAAAAAAAGCAAGCCTTTCGGGTAGCAGTGCAGTCTCCCTGCAGCACAGCAGGCTCCGCTGCACAAGGACCCAGAGACCCGCGGTGCTGAGCCACAGGCTGAAGGGCTGCAGAAGAACTAGGGAAGGACCAAGCAAAGCCATGGTGAGCCTTTTAGCCTGAGCGATTTCCAGATACTCAGATAGAAACTCTTGGGGTTGTAGATGCAGGTGGCAAGGGGCAGTCCATTTTATTTTTGGTTTTAAAAAAGATAGAAACTAAAAATGCTCTCAGAGTCTCAAGAAGTGATCCTAGAATCTTTCCTTTCGGATGTGCTGATTTCCCGTCCTTGACTTTGTCCCTGGTGAGACTTTTGAAGAGGTACTGTTGAAATCAGCACTTCTGCAACTAAATACTGTGTTTACCTGAGAAGTGATACACTTTGGAAAGTAAGGTTTTAAGGTGTGTAGAAGATCTGTGATTTTTGTCATTTTAGTTGCTCAAAAATGAATTTCTTTTTATTTGGAAAAAAATGAACTGCTTTTTCTTTCCTGCTGTCCTGGTGTCTGTTTGGCTGTCTAATTTTTTTAGGTATTTGAGGCATTGATCCATTATGATCAAGTGTGGGTTATAACATTAAATATAAACATCAATAGTTCATTAAGCACTGTGAATAACTAAAAAACTATAAAAATTACTAAAATGTAGGAAAAAACTTAGAACAGTAATGATTAGCAACTTGAGACTAAAGCATGAAAATAAAATAAAATAAAATAAAACAACAAAACTCTGCATCAGTTTTGATGTAGATTTGAAGTTACTCTTTCCCCCATACCTGAGAAATCTATTACCGTAGTAGATTTAGTAGTGGACATGTGTGTTTTATTTTGATCATTAAGAAAGTTGTAGTTTTACCTCAAGGTGTTGCAAACGTGTGGTTTAAGAGTATAAATCTCAGTATAATTTTGTATTTTATTTGCAGATGTTTCCATGGAAATGTCAGAGAACTCAGAGGGACTTATGGAACGTCTTCAAGTTGTGGGTCTGGACAATGCTCTGTTGTGGTATGTTACGATATTTATATATTGCTAAGCCTTTTTTTCTTATGTTTATTTTTCTGAAATATCTACTGGGTGTACATAGGCGCAGGGAAAATTATTAGGTAGACAGCTGTTAATTCTATCCTTTCTATGAGCATCTCTTTTCTTACTCTTTCCTTTACTCCTTCCCCAGAAACCTCCTAACCCTATTTTTCCCTGCCATATCCCTTGCTGCAGGGTTCAAATCCTGACAATCCTCCAAAAGCCTTCAATTATGAAGCAATAAAGTTAATTAAGAAATCTCTAATATGGCACTTACAATCTGTACCAAATATTTAGCACTCTATTTTCTATTTCTTATTAATAGTTCAGTGTATATCAATGTCATTTCTATAATTACAGTGTGAGCTCCTTATGGGCTGGGGCTTTATATATTTTTGGTCCTTCTTCCACTGATGTGACAAGTTTTATTTCTGAATCTTGAAGACTCTCCAGTAATAGCTTTGAACTTTCTTTCCCATTTACTAAGTAAGCTGCTTCTTCTTACTTCCTAGCTTAGATTTTCAGCTCTGGCCAAACAAACACGCTTACTCTGCCCCTCACACATTCCTTATACCATGTCTGCCTTGTGCTACATGGGAACTTAGTGCTGTTTTCATTGACCAAGTGTTTTCCTAGTCCCTAAAATAGGCAAACCCTATTCTAGGCACTGAGGATACAGCAGTGGACACAACAGTTTATTCCCTCTTAGAACTTATATTCTAGTAGAATGTTCCTTCAAAATTGTGTTCAAAATGTTTATTTTATGATGTTCTTTACCCATTAATCATACCTGTTTCTAAGTTTTCTGTTCATTTCTGATATATTTGATTTGATTAAGATTGTATGTTTTTTGTATCTGTTACTCCTTGTTCAGAATTCTTAGGAAACTGTAAGAATTGAATCTGTATTTTATTTGGTATTTCTCCAATGTACTTGCCCTGTACTGTAAAAACTCACTAGATGTTGATGGCTATGAAAATCTTTACCTTACCGTATAATAGTGGTTCACATAGATCATACCATGCTTAGAATGGTATACATTATTATGGAGTCATTATGTAATTATGTGTTTAATTACATTTCTTCAAAGACCTCACATTTGAAGCACCATATGTTTATTAAACACCATCAGTTGAATATCCTTGTGTATAGAACATGATCTAACCAATGTCAAAATCCTACATCACTTGGTTTTGTAAATAGTTCTTTTTTTATTATGTAGTTAGATATATAGTGAGGCTTTCCAGAAGCAGTTCTTCCTGTGGTAAAATATTACCTTTTTGATATGAAAGAGATTACTTAGAACTATGTCATTGTTCTTCTTGACTTTATTTTGCTTCTCCCTTAGGTATATATGTGTTGGCCTTTAGGAAATTATCCCAGGATAAAAAAGTAGATTGTAAATTTTAGAGTTATTTGATATTATACTTTAAATAACTGACAGCCACTACAAAAAAGAAATATGAATTTCTAAAATATATTGCTTCAACTTCAATTGAAAGAATTTTGAGAAAAAATTATTATGAAAGTAAATCTAGAAGCTACCAAATTTGTCTAAAATAGAACCATGGGTAAAAAGCATTCTATCTTCAAGCTAGAGGGTCTAGATTCTACTTCAAATCTGCAAACAACTAATTCTGTGATCCTGAGGTGATTACATACTCTCTTGGGCTCTGTTTCCTCATCTCTAAGCAGCAGGCTCAGTCTGGATTAGGGCTTTACGTTCTTTTCAGTGATAACATCACGTGAGTCTACATATTTCACACTGATGTCTTTCAGATTTCCTGGCATATCATGGAACCGACGGCTGGACTTACCATTATTCTGAAAAACACATGAACTGGGCAAGGGCTAGAAAGTTCTGCCAAGAAAATTACACAGATTTAGTTGCCATACAGAACAAGGGGGAAATCGAGTACCTGGAGAAGACGCTGCCTTTCAGTCGTTCTTACTACTGGATAGGCATCCGGAAGGTGGAAGGGATATGGACGTGGGTGGGAACCAACAAGTCTCTCACCAAAGAAGCGGAGAACTGGGGGGACGGGGAGCCCAACAACAAGAAGAGCAAGGAGGACTGTGTGGAGATCTACATCAAAAGGGCCAAAGATGCGGGAAAGTGGAACGATGATGCCTGCCACAAACAAAAGGCAGCCCTCTGTTACACAGGTAGGGAGTGACCGACGGCTACGGCACCTCAGACTCAGCAAGGACCAGGGTTAAGAGAACAACCAGATTAACCCCACGGAAATGCTGGGGACTGAGAACAGTTGCTGGTTCCTTCTAAAATACTTCCAGTCCTCTATAGAAGCTTGAATCATGTCACATCCGAGCATCTTTGGTGTGTAAGGCAGGTCCTTACACCCAAAAACTATAACCCTAAATCAAGTCATATCATGACGATAAGTATGTGTGGGAAGTAAGGAGGAAGAACTAGACAACTAGTGCCCCTGATAAGGCCAGGGAGTGGAAGCAGAGCGCTGGGGCCGGTTGGGGATGTAGGCTCACATCACCTCGGTTTCCTCAAGGTAAAGCAGGGAGCTTGGTGCTGCATGTTTCCTTCTTGGCTTAATCTTACATAATTCTATATAATGAAACATTTCACTATCTTTGGTATATGAAAATTTTGTAAAATCTCTTATAATGATTCCAAAAATAGAATTTTTCCAAGTCATATTTTAACAGTGAAACATAGTTAATTTGGTCTCTTATAAATTGGACTCTATTATTTTAGCAAGTTTGGACTTTTTAATCTTAATGCTTTCTATAAAGAAAGGGATTGCCAAGCAATGATCGCCCACAGAAATGATTAAGGTCAGGTCATCATTTAACTGCTTATTACATTAAAAACAAGGAATTTCAAGAGTTTCAATGTATGCTTCTCAGTTTCATTATAAATGTTATGGAGTATTAGTATCATTTCATTCTAAAAGCAAATAATTGTCTATGGTTATATGCCTAGTATATTCCATAAATAAAAATTTTAGCATATGATTTTTATGCAAAAAATACTATGAACGTACAAATAAACCTTTCCCGTTTATTAAGATAGTCTCAGACAAAAAAATTATCTATGTCTAAAGAAATGACTGTGAGTACTAAAATGTAATCTCATTAAAATATTTTTTTTTCCTGGCCTCCTTAAAGCTTCTTGCCAGCCCTGGTCATGCAGTGGCCACGGAGAATGTGTGGAAATCATCAATAATTACACCTGCAACTGTGATGTAGGGTACTATGGGCCCCAGTGTCAGTTTGGTAAGTCTCTTCCTTTTCTTTGTTTCTTCCTATGCAAAGACACAGGAATCATTGTAGCTTATGATGGAAGTTGGTTGGAACAAAACGATACTAGCCATTCTGAGAAATGGGAAGTTTTGATCAGAAGGTTCTGCTTTCACAATATTGTTACCTTTCTGTAAAGATTTCATAAGTCAGCATGAAGTTTCAATTCACTTCTCAACAAGTCTTTTTGAGTACCACAAGGAACATGCTGTTGGTATAAAAGCTGTAAGAGTTACAATAAAGGGAATTAGGCATGGTGGGTTCCTGCTCTCAAGAAGCTCACACTCTAATGAACTTGTTAGATTAATTAGATCTCTAAAGTCTGAAAGAATCGATACCACTTATCATCAGGAGGGTGAGTTACCCAGAAGGCAAGCTTGCTTCTTCCTTTTAGTAACATCAAAATACTCACAGTTCTTCACACTTATGCTATGTCCTTTGTGTCTCACTGACTCTGCTCATGGCCTTCTCTCTTGTTCTGCACCTGGCCAACACACCTGTTCATCTTTAAGACATAGTTCAGGGATCATTCCTTCCAGGAAGCTTTCTTTGGACCCCAAGACACACTAAGTTTCCTATTCTGTGTTCTGATAGTGGCCCATATTTCTTTCTGAATTCTCCTGCATTTCTTGAAGTCACCTGTTTACTTATTCATCCACCCTGACATTTTATTCCTGAACTTTATTTTTTAATTGTTATATCATCGGTATGCCTCTTTCACTACTTTCTGAACATTTTACTCTTTTCTGATTCTCTTCCTACCTATGATCATTTCTCCTGAGGTCATTTGTGGGCACTTACCCATGCCCATAAACTATTATTATTTCTCAGCCTTTGTGTAATACCTTGTCTATTGCTCTTCTGACTCTACATGTCTCCCTTGGTCAACCTTACTACTGACTTTTGTAGACTCACAAAACTATGGGATCTTTGGTCTGACAAGTCTGTCTCCAGCTCTGAACTTCAAATATGCTAAGGATAGCCTTTGGGATTTCTAAAAGGCTATAAAATCAATTGTCTCCAGCCAGCTTTCCTTTTCTCAATATGAGGAACCACCATTTACATGGGCATGCTGGTATGAGACTCTCCTACTGCCCTCAACATGTATGCACGGTAGCATAATTTTTATAACTTATTATTTTTCTAATTTGTCTCCCAATTGTCAATTCCACTACCATTGCCCTCATTATCTTCCTCCTAGATTATTGCAATAGTCTCCTAGATGAGTTCCACAACTTTAAATTAGACCCCCTCAAATATATTATTTATACTACAGGCAGACTGATCAATTAAAAAAAATCGAAACACATCACACATATGTGATCTTCCACCCTTTAATTTCTACCTATCTTTAGTCCTACAGGATGAAATCTCCTCCAGGCCTAGAGGAATTCTTGAAATATAATAGATACTCATTATATCAATGAAAAAAGATAAGAACATTTTGTCTTAGCGCCTATCTTTCTCTCTAATCTCATATCATTCCCAACTTTAATTCAGACTTGTATTGTGTATGGAAAATACAAAAATTCTTCTAATTCCTTGAGTCCATTCTTCATTGAAATCTCAGTGCAATGTCACAATGATGGCTCAAATTTGACAGATAAGGAATAAGACATGAGAGTTGTGATATTGGTTCAAATGGCATGGCAGGGTCTAAAATGTGAAGATTTTGATTTCCAAGTCTTAATTTTATACATTGTGCCACCAATCACAGAAGGGAAATAGATACAGTTTCTAGAGAGGGTTTTCAGAATTAGATGAGCTAAAGTTTTGGAACTGAGCTAGAGAAGGTGAAGATAGAATCAAGGGCAAGATGCTTTCTAAACTTTTATCTTCTCCCCTTGTAAAGAAGACTGATTATGGAGACTCACTCTTTCTCTGAGCCTCCTAGTCCCAATACTCTAGTATATTCCAGGGCTTTGATGTAACAGTTATTTTCCAACTGAGCTGGTCATTCCCACTTAGACTTATCTGGGTTTAAAAATTCTCTCCCCTGATAATGCCAAAGATAATAATATGAAGACTAGCTAATGATTAATTAGGACTTCTCGTGACAGGCTCTAAGTCTTTGACTTACATTAATTGAATTGCATTTATTTCCCACACTAACTCTATAAAGTTAATGCAATTATCTTCATCTTTTATAGATGAAGAAACTGAAGCTGGAGGGTTTAAGTAGCCATGCTTAAAAGCACATGGCCATCAAGTGGTAGAGTGAGGATTCAAATTCAGGCATCAGGCCCTCTTAACACTTCCCAATGTTATTTCTTTCCTTATTGAAGTGATTCAGTGTGAGCCTTTGGAGGCCCCAGAGCTGGGTACCATAGCCTGTACTCACCCTTTGGGAGACTTCAGCTTCAGCTCACAGTGTGCCTTCAACTGCTCTGAGGGAACAAACTTAATTGGGATTGAAGAAACCATTTGCGGACCATTTGGAAACTGGTCATCTCTAGAACCAATCTGTCAAGGTGAGTAACTTCAAAGTAGAGGCTTTCTCATGGCAGTCCTGGGTTTACATTCTGAGAAAATTCAGTGAAGTCTTGCTAAGAAGTCTACATTCTCTTTTGGAGAATAATTTAACCTAACTTAGATTATACTGTGATGCTTTTCAAAAGGGTAATTCTTACTAATATTAAAAAGAAAAACTCCCAAACAGAAAATAAAAACCTCTGAAGCCATTTCACAGTGTGTAACGTAATTTACCGCAATACAGCATGGTTATAGTGTATTTTTTATTTTTCTCATTGCCATGGTATAAATAACCAGTCTTGCTGAACCTCAGTTAAATTCTGGTTACTCTCCTTTCAATAACACCTATTTTATGTGGTATGCTACTTAACACCAACCGATTTCCTTCTCTGGGGAGTAGAAGTCTTTCTTGATTGTTTTATTTTGTTTATTCTTAAAGTCATCTTTTACTTTTCCTCCTGTATGAACTCTCGGGAGAATAACAGTTGCTGTGAAAAACAAAAACACAATTTCTTGATATTTTAAAATTTGAAATATGGTGGGTTTTTTTTCCTTTTTAACTGCCAAGGTTATCCTCATATGGGAGAAAACTGGTGGCGTCTGAATTTGTGAAGTTTTGGTTACATTTTCTGCATTTATGCTCCTGGATCACTAGTTTAAGTAGTTTAATTCTCAAAAGAACTATCAAAATCCTGTACTGAAATCATAGAACTAAATCAACCGACCTACAAAATTTGACAGAAGTTGGACTTGCTTCAGAGAATTGGGATGTTTTCCCAAGATACTTAGGTAGACTTTAGGACAGATGAAAAGGTAGAAATTCTCTACATTCACTGAGAATATTCCATAAGAGCCCTGGAGACAGAGGCCATGTGGCATGGCACTTCCAGCAGAAGTTGGAGGGGCACCATAGCTGGGGCAGCAGCCTGGAGCGGCCATCCCTCCCCACCACAGGCTTTCACGGCTCTCTTGGCTTCAGCCCTGACTCACCATCCACCATCATTTTCAAGAATATAAAGTCTGGAAGCATTATCAGAAGTAATTTCTAGAAATCAGGAATTTCTACATTCATGTGGATAGTTCCACAGTCAGATAGCTTTGGCTAAAAAATCTTTGGTCAAGGGAGGTTCTCTACTCAGAAATATTTTTTTTTCTTTTTCATTGAAGTGATTCAGTGTGAGCCTCTATCAGCACCAGATTTGGGGACCATGGACTGTAGCCACCCCCTGGCCAACTTCAGCTTTTCCTCTGCATGCACCTTCAGCTGCTCAGAAGGAACTGAGTTAATCGGGGAGAAGAAAACTATTTGTGAATCATCTGGAATCTGGTCAAGCCCTAGTCCAATATGTCAAAGTGAGTAAGTTTGTCCTGATATACTGAAGATTTACAGATGGAGCTGATGGATGAGCAGATGGTGGGGACAGATATACTAAACTTTTAAATTTTGTTTTGCTAAATATATGTGGCCTAAAAATAAATTTACATGCATTAACGTACTATAGAATCTTTGGCTGTTTTTTCCTCCACCATAACTCTTAAAATCTCAATCCACTGTCTCTACTGATTTATTTCTTATCCATTCTTCTATCCCATTACCATCTGACTTGTCTGTTAGTCCATTGGAATGCCTCTACAAAGGTCACCAGTGACCACCTAATTTCCCAAATTGTGGATACTTCCAGATTATCACTAAGCTGGTACTTCCCAAATCTGTCCGTGCATGAGAAGGATCGTGTCTTCTTCACCTTTGTATATCCTCCACCTGACACAGTCCCTGGCAATAGGTGCTAAAACAAATGCGTGTTAAATTAGCATGTGAAAGAACAGCTACCCATGTCTGCCCCTGAGACCATCTGCATGGATAACAAAAGTCTTTAAATGGTAGGATCTGTAGAAGTTATCAGAGAAGCTGATCTCTGTGTGCCCAGGGCCACAGAGCAGAGTAGGAGAGCAAAGAGGAGCCAGGGAGACCTGTAGCAGAGGACTGAATATCAGGCCCTAGGGACATTTCCTTTGAAGGCCTAGTTAGTGCCCATTTCCTCATCTTCATTGAGCTAATAGGTGTCCTCTGTCTGAAGCCTTTGGGAACTTGAGCCAACTTTCCATTATATATCAGGGTGTGGGGATGGAAGCACCTTGAAAGAGTTCACCAAAGTAACAGAAAGAATTAGGGATGTATCAGACCCTGTGCCAATATGTAAAAATAGGCTCCTTCAAACGGTGGTATCAGAAGACAGATATTTTTCAAATCAGTATTTTTTCAGCAAAGGCCTCCAAATGAACTTAGTTCATGCTTATAGAGAGATGTAAAGGTACGTTCTTTTACTTATTTGTAAAGGAAGTGGAGGGAAGTGGTAGGACTGCATCATTTGAAAGATAGATAAGTGTACATCCTTGGCATATAAAGTGCTTATTTTTGTGTAACTGCTTTAAAGTAAAAGCATTAGTAGTTTCCTTTGACTGACAAGTTATCCAGCTCAGAGCACTGGATTTTATTTTTCCTGAAGTTGTGTTAGGCTTTTTAGCTCCTCTCTGTGTTTCAGAGTTCCAACCACTGAACAAAGCCATGGAGCTAAATATAGTAATGACCACTTCTTGCCAAGATTTTTAGATACATCTCCAGGAACTCCATGCATGACAAATCTGGAGATTGAGATTCTACATGCATTGGGATACTGAGGCTGGTCCAGTTTTGCCCCTGCTGTAAACTCATCACGGGCCATCTCACACCAGCTTCCTCATCTGTCAAATGGCACCAAATGGGCTATTGTTGGGAGACATAAGGAGGAAAAAAGTCAAATATCCTGAGATGGACTAAGGAAATAATGCTTGTGGTCTCATGCTCTGTGCCTTACTGGTTTCTCTTTCAGAATTGGATAGAAGTTTCTCAATGATCAAGGAGGGTGACTATAACCCCCTCTTCATTCCAGTGGCAGTCATGGTTACTGCATTCTCTGGGTTGGCGTTTATCATTTGGCTGGCAAGGCGATTAAGGAAAGGTATGTGAGTTTAACTTCATATGAAAATAATATGAATTTAATGTTAAAAAGAAAAAAAAAGAAACCCACAGGAAATTAAGGGCAATAGATTCAACTGAAGCAGGAGGCCAAGCTTTATGTTCTATAGACATCAGTCTCTGGAAGCATGTAAATCAGCCCAGTACACACCTTCATTAAAACAAGCTGGCTGATTTTTGCTTTTTATCTGACAAACCTTTTAAAAATGCCTATTATCTTTAAGACCTCTTGCTAGGGTGATAGTAAATGGGATATTCTAATGGTTCTTTGCTCTTATTTAATTCTGAAAAATGGATACATAATCTCTGTCCTCTAAAAGGCTACATGCCTTGGATTTCAGTGCTACAATTCCAAGAAATGAATTTTATGTTCACTAAGGTTTTCAAGGCACTGTTCCCAAATAACTGACCTCTGCAAGAGTCACATACATGCCAGGATCCTGACACATGGGAATTGCCTTAAACCTGGGAGAAATCCCCATGTGTTCTCCCCAGTGTCTATTCACCAAGGCCACAGCATATATGCACCATATATGCTTTCACCCTGGACTGGAGAAGAAAAGGGAAGAAGGAAGACTTCCTTGGGAAGTTAATATCTGCTGCCTGGAATAGTAGATAGAATTCTACCAGAGAAGAACAACAGCTTCACTCCCCTTAACTCCCCTTCCTTGAGTGTGTCCAAGCCTTAAAGTGGGACCAGCCTACCAGTTACAGGCCCACAGTCTGCAGCAGGCCTTGGGTGTGCACTGCCACATTTGGCCAAACTCACCTGGCAGAACCATTCAAGACTGGACATTGGACATTGGGCAGCTTTTAAGATATCCTTGTTTCAAGTTCAGGGACTATGAGTGACCTCAAAATAACTGCTAACCAACCGCCCCGTGTTGCCTTTCTGTGGGGTCAGGAGATTGCCATTTTGATTTCACTTCTTTCAAATTAGTTAGTATGTATTCTGTTCACCAAATACAATATACAAAGCATGCCCCCCATCCATCTACACTGGAAGTTACAGAAATATTATCTATCAATTCCTAATGGTTTTCCACTCAATCTGATCTTTCATCCAAATTTCAGAATAGAGGGTGCTAGATTAGTTTTCTAACCAACCCAGAAAGACAATGGAGGGTGGCACTGCTGATGTGTAAGAACTTCATTAAGTACAACCTGAGATCACTGAGCAGTGAAACTGTCTCTGCTCCTGCTCTTAGAGATTCTATGGAGATTGGATCCCACCGTCTTACAGTACTATACAGTACTCAGTCCTTAAGTACTGCATTAAGGCAAAAGAAGAATGACATTTTCCTCCCACCGTTGATTATCCTTTCCATTAAGACTTCAAAGCCTGATCCCAACCATCCTTCCTTTCTTCCTACTTTGAGTAGTGATGGCAGAACTCAGAGGTACAGAATAGAGTGGGTAATTGCACACTGCCCCCTGGGATAAGGTGGCTACTATCCAAATACTTTTAAGGACTTTGGAGCTGTAAGTCACCTTAATGAGGAGGATATTTATTCCCGAATTTCCAAATCTTTTAATAAATGTTTATAGAATCAAAGCCATGTGTATTTAGTGAGGGCTTAGCTGGCTAAGGCTGTTTTAGAATCAGGGTGAGAAAAGCAGTAGGGTTGTTTTTAAATTTTTTATCTCAGTGTCATTTCTGTACAAGATCTCTAACTGATAACTTGAAAATTGCATGCTCCTGCTGTGGGAATCAGTGTGGCGCAAACAGGAAACAGATAACGGGCAGTTAGGCTAGTTAGAACTATGCCAACAGCGAGACAAGAAGCCCCAAAAAGATCACTGACTGTGTAGGAAAGTCAGAGTATCTGTAACATAACATTTAAATAGTCTCCTTTGTGAAACATCTTCCAATATGTCCAACTTACAGATGATTTTGTCTTCTAAAAGTTTTAGTTGTAAGTTGGTTCTTTAAAAACATGAAGAATATTTTTTCCTATAGAGGCAATGGTAGAAATGATGGCTAGGTTCCCTGGTTAAACCTAAGAGCTTTTCTAAGACAAAATGTAGCCCATGCATTTACAAAGATAAAAGGAAAAAATAATAAATCTGCATATATGCAGTATTCATCTATTATGAGGATTTTATAGGCTTTATTGGGTTCCAAAAGCTAGAAAAAGTAGACAGGTAAATATTTAGAGCATGGTAGCCAATGAAATAACCAGAATTCTGACCCCTGTCCTTCTGTCCTCAGATGGATCTTCTGAACCTGGCACGTTGGTCCTTGCCCTAGTAGTCTTGGTATCCAGACTTTAGCTCCTTTCTTCTAGGAGAGAATAAGGAAGGGCTCTAGAAATATGTTCCCCTGTGCATGTGCTCCTCTAGAAACACTTTGTGTTCCTAGCATTATTATTCTCTCATTAGTCACTACCACTGGTAAATGAAGTAAATTGACTACCTGTTTGGTAAATGAGGAAACTGAGGCAATGGTGTTTTAGACCAAATCTCTAAAATCCCAGGTCAGCAGACACCAGAGTCAGAGATTAGACTCCCACCCAGATATGTCCCCTAAAACCCTTGCTATTCAGATTCATGAGACTCTGTTTTCTTCCTCGGTTGGAAGAATTCTCCACATGAACCAACACACAGAGTTAGAACAGGGCATGAAACTGAACACATGCCCCTTAGTTCCCTTTTCTTCAAGAAGAAACCCTCTCAGTAGGAACAGATTCTTACTGATCTATTGTTTGTTTCATTGTTCCTAAAAGAAAAAAATACTCACATGAAGATAAATAAATGGAGCTTGAAATTAATTCAGACTTGATTTTCCTTGCTCAAGTGCATTTGGTCCATGTCACCAGCAGGCTGGATTTTGGAAAAAAACATTTAAAATAGTAATTTCTAGCACTTTAAACAATTAAAACAGTAACTGAGCACTGTCTAAGTGCTAGGCCCTGGCCTAAATGCTTTGAATATATTTTATTTTGTGAACCCAATGAGGAAGATACAATTACTGTGCCCTTTTTACAGATGAGGAAATTGTGGCTTAGAGAAGAAGCTGCTCAAAGACACACACACTACAGGTGGCAAAACAGGCCTTGCACTTGCGTTGGATAATTGTAGAGCTCCAGCTGACAGCCACTGAAATATATTACCTCCCAAATGATCATTTCTCCTCAAAGACCTCTTCCTAAATAAAATTATATACCTATTTATGTTCTGCTTTTTTCAAAAAATGTAAGACAATACAAAATGCATTCAGTATATCAAATTAAAATTAGTTAAAAAGTAAGAAAAAGAAAGCCAAATGTAAATTTAGGGCACCAAAATAAGTACCCAGGTTGAAGTTAGAGCACAAAAATGAGTGCTACAAAGTCCCACACAATTGATAGGAGAGAGTCTCAGATCTGGTTCTCAGTTTCCTTGCAGCCAGTCAAAGAAGGAAGCATAACTGGTTGTAATATTCACTGTGATTGTAAGATAAAAACACACTAGTTACTTAGATGAGGCTGTGCAATTCCTACCAATGAGACCAGAGTGAAATTCTCATGGATTCACATAGAGAAGATGCTGTGAGACATAATGTATCCTCACATTATTAGCAGCTAGGTCCTCTGAGGAGGAATCTGCAGGCAAGATGAGACAGCAAGTTGGGAAGGGATAAACACATAAGTGGGCATATTGGGTCTGGCCACCAGGCAATTCAGCCTAGAGGACTGTCTTTATGAGCAGCACAGAGAATGGAATGGAACCCCAAGAGGCATCTGCATCAACACATATGTTCTATTTGAGTATCTATCACTGTTTGAATTAGAACATTAAACCAATACCTCAAATCCCCTTAGACACAGATAGGGTCCCCCTAACAAATGTATGATATACTTCAAAAGACAGTTTTGAGGATGGGGATCTCCTTTCTCCCTTTCTTTAAAAATTTGAAATTGTCTACTTTTTGCTAATGCCATTTTTCTGTTTTCTTTTCTATTTTTAGGCAAGAAATCTCAGAAAAGGTAAGTTTTATTAATGGTGAGGAGTTTCCACATCTGTTGATCCCTTCTCTACCTTCTTAAGATACTTCCTGTTATAGCTAGACATATTAACCTCATAGCAGTTGTTTACATGGGTCCTTGTTTAAATGAAGTTTCCAGATAAGGTGATAAATCTACTAGCTTCCCTGAAAAGCTGTGTTTTTTGGTGCTAGTGGAGCTGAGTAGATGAACGAATGAACAAGTAACACCCTATTAGGAAAGGAAGGTTTATATAAAGGGAGCTTTTCCTGATTGTCTCAGAATTTTCTTTGAGGGTTAGAAGCATCGTGGTATGTTTCTTCTTGTTCTGGCTGACCATGAGGCTCTAAATACAGTATCCAAGAAACATTCAATTCAACAAGCATTTATTGAGAAACTAATATGTACTAGACCTTAAGAAGAAGGTATATCTCCAGACCCTAGGCCCTCAATACCTAACACAAAAGGATAAACCACTACTGCTCTAATAAGTATTGACCCTCAAAATGTGGAAAAGGTGGGGAGCATGAATTCAACCTGTTTTCCCAAAGAGGAAATTATTTTTTAGTTTGATCTTGAAGCTTAGATTCCTTCAAATAGTATACTGAGAAAAAATGCAGACATGAGAAAGTTTGTGGCCCATCTGGCAGAAATGAAGATGGCAAAATATTTCACAGTCTCAAGGATTTAGTGACTTGCTTTAAAATTTTAGGAAGGAGAATATAAGTAAAAAGAACTATGGAAATGAGACTTTGGTGACATATGAAGTACCCACATGGACAACTGGGCTCATTTTAAAATGCTAGAAATGAAGGAAGATGGTTCCTGAAGGGATTGTTTGGACAACCGTCCTACAGACCACAAACTTAGTAGCTCAGTGGGCTGCAGCTTAGAGTGCAAAAGAGAAACTGGGAAGAGATGAAGCACCGAAGGCCAGATCATAAAGTAACTTATAAGCCATATTAAGGAGTATGGACTTTATCTTGAGGTCTTTGGGATGTCACTAAAAGGGTTTAAGCAGTGAGTGTCACCTTCACTCTTCATCTTATGAGGATCACCTTGCACAGCAGTGTGGCAAGTATGGGAGACGGGTGGGCCTGGAGGCACAGAGACCTGTTCTGGAGGCATTTGAAGTTATCAGGTTAACGCTGATGGTACCTGTCAAGAAAGATAGCAGTAAGGATGGGTTCATGAGATAAGGGGTGGTGGAATCAACTGAATGTGGTTGTTAATTGGCTAAGAGGGAAAGAGAAGGATCAAAGAAGATGCCACGTTTCTGACCTGGGAACTGGTGCATGGTAGAACTATTTGCTACTGAGAAGGGAACATAAAAGAAGCAGAAGTTTTGGAAGTAAAGATCATGGGTTCAGTTTTGCACATGTTGAGCTTCGGGTGTCTGTGGTTCATCCTGTTGTGGTCCATTGGGCCTATCCGCAGCACAAGGGGCTACCTTGGGGCAGGAGATGTGGATTTGAGTGTTCTCACATTTCAGGAGGTAACTGCCATCTCAGGAGTGGGTACGATTATCCAGGGAGAGTGTGAGAACGCAAGAGGACCTGGGAGAGAGGGTGGGAACCAGAAGAACATTAATATTCACAAGTCAGCTAAGGAAAAGGGAAAGGAGAAGAGGTTGCCAGAGAAGTAGAAGGAGGGAGGAAGAGTATGGGGTCGTGAATGCTGAGGAAAGAAGGAAATGGAAACAGTTTCAAATGTTGCAAGGAGAACCAGTAAGTTTCCACTGGACGCAAGGAAAGTGCCAGTGGGGAGACCACTTCCAGTGCACAGATCAAGGCAGAAGTCAACCAAGCATGGAGGAATCATTTAGGATGGGAAAGCAGGGGCAGAACATGTAGTCGTCTGTTTTTAAAAGATTGGCTTTGAAGGAGAGGAGGAGGGTAAGTGGATGGGGACATAGGGTCAGTGGAGCTTCCTTTTGTTCTCTTTTATCATCTTATTTTCTCTTTAATAGTATAGATGGGGTCAGAGGAAGGGGTCTCGACTCTGGGCTGGTCTCCCTATCTCTGTGGCAGGAAACCCACAGGATGTGAAGGTTTCTTTAATGTTCACACCTATTGAGTGAAAGTCTTTTCTGGCCCTATCTGCCCAGAGCTGTTTTCTGGCCACAGGAACCACCTGTTTTAATTGCCACTAGATGGAAGCAGATCAACT
Source organism: Daubentonia madagascariensis (assembly GCA_023783475.1). Taxonomy (NCBI): domain Eukaryota; kingdom Metazoa; phylum Chordata; class Mammalia; order Primates; family Daubentoniidae; genus Daubentonia; species Daubentonia madagascariensis. The sequence goes on from JAKFHU010000978.1 coordinate 33,500,432, forward strand.
CAATTTTTTTTTCAGAGGCACAGGAAGAGATGCTGGCTGGAAGAGTATTAGCATTAAGTTAATTACCATAGTAAGCAAATTGCCGTGTTAAGTTTAATGGCTCACTGATTTTTACAATCAATCAATTAATAGTTGTTTATTGAACACTTTTGTGTTGGAAAAATGCTAAGCTTGATTGAGACACCAAGAGGAGTAAGCCTTTGTCCCTGACCTCAGGGACATTATTATCTAGTTGGAGAGTTAAGACAGAAATACAGAAAAAAAAAATCAGAAAAATCAGAAAAATACAAGGCAGAGTATGGTAAGGGCTGATGAGTGCTGTATTGGAGAATAAAAAAGATCATTTGGTTTGGTGATTAGAGAAGATCTTATAAAGAAAGTGGAACCTGAGTTGATGCTTTTTTTTTTTTGAGATAGGGTCTCACTCTGTCACTGAGGCTGGAGTGCAGTGGTGTGATCATAGCTCACTGTAACCCTGTAACCTCAAACTCCCCCAGGAGCTAGGACTACAGGCGTGTACCACCATGCTCAGCTAGGGGTTTTGTTGGGTTTTTTTTTTTTAGAGATGGGGTCTTGCTGTGTTGGTCAGGCTGGTCTCAAGCTCCTGGCCTCAGGCAATCCTCCCACCTCCACCTCCTAAAGTGCTGGGATTACAGGCGTGAGCCACCACAGGCACCAGCCTCACCTGGTCTTGAGTTGCTTTTTAACAAATGGATAGGATTTAGGTATATAGAGAGAAGCAGGGAAGAAAGGCAGTCTAGAGGAGGGAAGTGATAGGAACAATGATATGGTAGTGGGACTATGAAAGCATGTTCTGGGGCCAGTGAGTAGAACTTTCTAGAGTCCACAGTTCATTGAGGAACTGTGAAGTATTAATAGAAGTTGAAAGGGAAGGCTGGCCCCTCCAAGATAGGTCTTGAATGATTCACCAGCTCAGATGGTCTAGAAAGACCTAGCAAAGAATTATTTGCACAGCTGCCTTGGGACACCTGTCATTTATTGACCAAGGTTATCTTAATTCATAGAGTTATTGAATTTTAGGTCTGGAAAGGATCTTGGTGGACATGATGTTCAAACTCTCTTTATAATTGAGCTAATTTACTTTAGGCCCTGAGATAGTGACAGAGTTAGTTATAAAATAATAAATAATTGTATATTATTTATTATTCATAATATTAATATATTATGAAAATTATATTATTTGATATTTAATAATTATTATTTGATAATAAATTCATTATCAAATATGAATTCCATGTTGCACACTATCTCCAGTGTTTTACATGTCTTAAATAATTAAATATTGCCTACAAATCTGTGGGAGTAGGCACTATTAACATTCCCATTATAGGTAAGAAACAGGCACAGAGAAATAAAATAACTAGCCTGAGGTCATAGAATAAATGGCAGTGCTAAGATTTATACCCATCCGGATCCAGGGGTTATGCTGTTAACACTTAAAGTTCTAGAACTCAAGACTCTTTTTTTGTTGTGTTTGAGATGGGGTCTTACTGTGTTTCTCAGGCTGGTCTCGAACTCCTGGGCTCAAGCGATCCTCCCACCTCAGCCTCCTGAGTAGCTAGGATTACAGGTGCGCATCACTGTGCCTGGCTTTAGAACTCAAGACTCTTGACTCCCAGGTTAGAGTTGTAAGTCCCAGACACCCTCCTCTTCCAGTAATGTGATTTTTTTTCTCACACTGAAACCATTGTGTGATGGCACTGAGGAAGGGTGGGGTGGAAGAAGTAGGGCGTGTTTCTAGAACAAGCCAAAGGTAAAATGAACACTATCACACTAAAAACCATGTGCCAATTTTTTTAAGACCTTGAGCTAACTTTCATAGTCCTTGTTCTCATCTCTGTTAGCTTTTGGAAGGTGAATGAATGAGTCCTTGGGTACTTGTGGTTTCAATTCTTGCTGGGTTATTTTGACTCTTCTGCAAACTGGCTGTGTTTATCACCTCATTTGGTTTCTAGTGTCTAAATTCTGGCAGGGTAAAAGCTACACCCAAGATACACAGGAAGATACGATGCCAACCTCAGAGGAGGGCATATGTGAAATTTTGTTTTCAGAAACATTTTTATCTCTATATTTGCAAGCACGTTTGCAGCTGCTGAACTGTGGTTTACCCTGACAGTTCATCATGAGACCAGAGTCTCAGAATCTGGTTCTCCTCTTGAAAGGTGCTGTTAAGACATACCACTTGTCCTGTCCAAATATGACACAGTTGTATCACACCCAAAAAAGTGTCATTTACTTCATGAAATCAAATTTGTCACCATCTCCTTAAATTATATCCCACCCTAATCAGATGTTTAGAACCATCACCATTCCTTTCATGAATTTTGATTTTCTCCAATTTTACGTTCCATATGAGCATGTCTTCGATTTTCCTGAGTTTCCACTGGTCAAAATCAATCTGAATTGTCCTTTAAACTCATTTGATCTGGACACAAAGGCTGTACTACAGAAATATCTCCAAGTGTGGTCTGTGGACCTGCCGGGAGCTTGTTAGAGGTGCAGAATCTCAGGCCCTACCCAGACCTACCGAATCAGAGTCTGCATGTTAGCACCATCTCTGGGCGGTAAGCACAGGAAAATGTGAGAAGCGCAGCTCTGGGGTTCTCTTCCCATTTGCCTGCATGCTGAAGGCCTGCATCTTGTCCGTGGTTCCCAGCTGAAAGCATTGCCTTGCTCCACTTGTCACCTTTAGTGAATATTGACCTTTACTACTAGCACTGCCATTTTTGCAATTTTTAATCTCCTTTATTTAATTTATAATCTCTTGCTTTTCTTTCAGCATGGATGACCCATACTAAATCACACTGTATGCAAGAAAATTCTTGGTATACTAAAGAGTCACTGGATTCTTCAAATCCCTCAATGAAAAGTTTGGCATGGTGGCATCTCCTATGTCAAAGACGAATGTGTTTCCTTCAGTGCCTCTGGAAAGATTTCTACATGACCAACAGCTCCTCTGCCCCCATCTTGCCCCTCATCCATCCCCCCACCCCAGCCCACAGGTGTTGTTCACATAGCTCAGTCTTTTATCTTTTCTGTGGAGAAACAAATGAGACCATAGGGAGAAAGGATTACTGTGGAATATGAAGATGGCTGACTTTGCTCCTTCTTGACTCTTGTTTCCAGTGTCGATTCAATGCAGTACCTGATGACATATACTTCTAAATACAGTGGAAATTTCACACATATGTAACTACAGACTCAGTTTTCTTGGAGATCCAATTTTACGTTGTCTTCTGTATACTGTGGGGGTTACAGTCATAGAAAATTCATAAAATTGATGTTATCCTTGCTTTGCTACTCCAGCTAAGTGATGGAGTCCTGCTCAAGTTGGAAAAATCCTGTCTGCACAGTAGCCCTGACTTCTGTCAATGGAGGCCATCTTACGTAACAGCCTTCAGCCTCCTCCTTCCTTCAGCCTTCTCACCTTCTCAGTTGGCTGACTTCCACACGTAGCATCTCATGAGCACCAAACACAGGGCCAGAAGAGAGAAATAGCCTGCTCTGGTTTTTTTTTTTTTTTTGGTTTGTTTTGGGGTTTGCTGTCTCTTTTTATTAGACTCATCCATATTTCTTGAAGTCAGTTCTTCTTTTATGACCACCATATTGTTAATAAAGAAACATCGGCACTGGAATGCTAGCTGCAGGTGACATCTCTTTGATGTTATGCAGAAGAGCTAAAACAAATAAAGAGATTCCCTGATTCATGTGACATGCTCCCTCTTCTCCTGCCCCCAAACCTCTTATCCACCCACCTAGATTCTATCTATTCTTTAAGATTCTCAGTCATCCTCTGCTCTTGCCATTTCTTTCATAACTAGTCCTTAACTAGTCCAATCCATGGCAATCTTCCCTTCCTGGCTTCCCACTGCAAAGTTAGTTTGTAACATGGAATTTTGTGCTTAAATACAGCCTGGTGGTTTTTTTTTTCAATGTTACCTAGTTTGTTATTTTAAAAACTATCATATGTTTTCTCCCCAATGAGATTGTATGCTTCTTAAGGGCAGAGATTGTGCCAGATCCATGAAGTGGCTAGTTCACTACTTGACACTCAATAAATGCATGTTCAAATAAATCAGAAAGAGCATACAGTGTACTGTTGATAAAAGTCTCAGAAAACCCTCTCTCTCCTTGACATCTGATGACCTGGAAAGATACTCACCTAATGCCAAGGGCTGAATTCTTATGAGAAAATAGGGCCCTGTCAGAAATTAGTTGGAAATACCTCCTCGTCCCATGGCCAATATTGCTTTCATACAAATTTGCACATTTATGAGAATAATTTTGGTAAGGATTACATTTTTTTCCAAAGCCATCTCAAAGTATGCATTACAGTAAGGGCTGCTGCAGAAGATTCTCCACGTTGTACACTATAAATCTAGGATGTGTTGTTCACATTTGTGTGGCTTTGGGTGCATCCCATGGAGCTGTACTATGCACAACCTGCACAGAGTCACATGGCAGCCCTGATTGCAAGTGTTTATTCAATTAAAACATCAGGGCCAAGAAACCCAAGTGGAGACTACTTCTTGGGAGTGAGATTTATATAGATTTTAAAATACAGTCCTATATTCAAGCCTGAAGCTTACTGTGATCTTACGAATTATATCATGCTATGTTCCATAAATAAAGACTCATAAATTTCTCCAAAGACCTTGGAAATAACCCCCCTGAGACTTAATTCCTTTGCTTATAAAATAAGAATGAAGTCTGCCTTGCTTACCTCACAGGGTTATGGTGATATTATCTCAAGTATGAAATTGCTTTGTGAACTGAACCTTAAATGTAGATTTTTTTCCCCACCAAAATCTTGCCTTTCATGCTTTCTTGGTATAGGATTCTGGATCTTACCCAAAGTCTGGAAGAGAAGCAGCTCTGAGGCCTTCTCCTGAGATTAGGAACCAGAAGGTCCTTCACTGGTGTCCAGATAGGAACCCAGCTCTCAGATTTTCCCTGCAGAAGGTCAGCTCCGCTACCTGTACCCCTGCTGGATGAGGTGGAAAGGCACAGGACAGGAACAAAAGGCACCAGTTGGAACCCTGCCTCTACCTTTATAATGTGACCCAGGCAAATTGCTACCTTCTCTGAAATTCAGATTTATGTATGAAATGGTGATCCCATCATCTTTCTCACACGGTTGTGCTCCAGATTAAATGAAATAACTATTTTCTCCCATTATCCAGAATACAAACCTTCATGAACTTAACAGAGTCCAAGGAACATAGAATTATCCATTCTTTTGGATTTGTTCACCAGATCAATGTGTCTGGGCTACAATATTGTAATTTCCAGCGAAAATATTTCAACAAATTAAAATCTAATTGTATTGACTTAGCTCTAAAAAGAAAAATTGGTCACCTGAGTGTCACACACTTCCAATGTGTGACCCCAGCTTTCACCCCTTGGCTTCTCTGAGACTGTGCTCCATTCTTTGGCACGTGTCCCAAACAGACCCAGATCTGTAATGATTTAATGAGAAATAAAATAAGCCTGCATATACAAATCATACTGTGGGAAATTAATAAAGTTATCCTTTAGACATCTACATTCTTCCCCTCAAAGTTCCTCTTACGTGCCGGCGGACTTGTCTCTACACTTCACCTTTTCTCCAAAGTTCTTCTAAAATTTCCCTCTCTTGACCTCAGCAATTTGGTTCTTTCCTTCTGTCCACCTGTCCCATTCAGGAAAGAAAATCTGCCATCACCAAAACAACCCACAACTTATGACAAGGGACAGGGAAATTATTAGAAGAAATAATGAGATCTTCACTTCCCCTTGGTCTTGGCAGTCTTGTTGGATCTGGTAGGCCATTGACATTTTGTGAGATACATACAGCCTTCCCTTCGCGACTCTGAAAGGGTTTTAGTTGGAGCTAATCTTTACTCAGCATTTTGGTACGACATTTCGTCCTAGTAACAGATCTGGTAGTAGTGTTTCCAGAACTATTAATAATTGTTTTAATAGTAGTAGTGACCATATGGATGATAATAGTAATATGTAATTAAGGTGCTGGGTGTAAGAAAATGCAGAGAAGTTAGTTGTCTTTACTTCTGTGGGGGTGTAAGAAGGAAAAAAAGGGAAGATAATGGAAGTAGAGAAGGAAGAACTGGAAATGTTGTGAGAAGCCGAAGAACTCCGTGGGGGCAGCCTGGCCTCTGAGGACTACAGTGGATTTAAATGGTGAGATCCTCCACATCTCATAAATCTCTGTAAACATTCTACTACAAACACAGACTCACATTCAGGTTGCTTTGATGGAGGAGTTTAAGGTGAAAGGGCTGCTTCCTTAGTTTGGGGAATTAGATAGGAAAGAATAGCCACACAAAGAGAAGTTGGAACAAACTATTTTGGCAGAAACAAAATATTTAGAAGAAAATCAGCACCAAGGTGAGCATGAAAATTAAACTCTCTGGGAATTTTGAGAACTCTTAGAGAGGGTTTTGGGCTTCCATAATTACCAGTATTTTTAATCCATTTTATGCGGATTTTAGGGGACAAAGAGTTCCTACCTGACATCTAGGTCACATTCTTCATAGCATTTAATCCTTGGCCATAGATGATAATATACCCATTTTAAATTTTAGGAAACTGAGGCTGAGAGATATTAAATAATTTGTCTAAGTCCATATAGCTAGACAATGTCTGTACAGCTAGAGTCTGTTTAATAGATGAAGAAAAGTAGTATAAAAAGAGTTGTGTGTCTAACGCTGACAAGAAAATGGAATAAAAAATTACTCAGAATAGATTTGATTTCAAACACTCTTGCTGATGTGGGCAGTCCCAAATTATGCAGCCATTTCCCAATTCACAAGAAAATCACTCCTCGAAAACGATCTTGAGAGAATAGGCTGTGTCTCTCAGCTCAGCGTCCTCCGAATGACCCCTATATCAGGAGGACAACAGGATGATCACAGTGGTTGTTGAATAATAAACAACACAGGCACATTTAGCGCAAAAAGAGGCCTAACACTAGGGACGATGGTTTTCAATAAATCAATTAAACATTTGGCAAAAATGTACTATTGCAAGAAATGTGGCCACAGGCTGTGGACACACAGTGTGGGGTCCTCAGGGACCCCACATCTGGAGGGGGAAGGAAGGTAAACACCCCTCACTGTAAGTCTAGGTGGTGTGCACTATGGCCAGGCCAAGCATGCAGCTCAGAGATGCTGCCGCTGAGGGGAGGGAGAGACCACTTGGCAAAGGGCAGCAGAATTCAGAGACAAAATTAAATCCTACAGAGGTTCAATTACAAACCAGAGGGAGACTTGAGTAACTAAGACAAAGGCATTGAAGTCAGAGATGTCAGACAGGTCATATTGGCTTAGCAGAGAATCAGGGATGAAAAAGACACGGAGTGGCTTTAAACTCCAGACTAAAGCTTATAAAATTTATACTATAGTTTCTGGAAAACTTGAGCAAGAGAGGGACAGGATCACAGTGATATTCTGGGAAGATTAAGAGGTCTGAGGGTTTAGGAGTGAAGCAGAACGGAAGCAGGGGAGAATAGTCAGTAAATGTAATCATTCAGGCATGACGATGAAGGTGGGGCCAGGAAGGTTCCAGTGTGAAGCATTGTGAACACTTTGGTCTCTGACTAGTTGGGGTTGGGAGTAGGAGGTGAGGAGGGTGTTGGCTGGCAGGGGGTGTCACAAAGCATTCAGAGAGGAAAAACATAAAACAGCAATTCTTGTTAAATATGGCTTATGCAAATGGTTGTTTTTCAAATATCTTGTAGGAAAGTCCCTCCTTTGTTATATTTCCTCTGCATGAACTTATCTCTTTTATTCTTAATATAGGATTGAGTCAAGGATGTGGCCAAATTGGCTATGGATTCATCAAGACAAGTAGAGGAGACTGGAAAGGGAGAAGCCCCAGACCTAAGTGCTCTTAAGGAATCAATTCTGATCCTTTAAAAGAAAGCAATCTGAGTTTAGTTTCAGAAATGCAGTTTTGATAGACCCTGATGCAGACTGGCCAACCCAGTGGTCTCAAAGTGTCAGGTAGCCTCCGAAAATGTCTGTCCATTGGGCTCACCTCTGTGTAGTCGGTTTCATGTGGATTTAGAGTAAATGGGCAGAATGCATGTTTGATGACATGCACAATTGTGCTAATTACTTCTGGAGAATTATATGAACATTCTAGAGAAATCAGTATCTCTTTAGAAAGCATATACCCACAGCAATGGTTTCCAAACTTTCTATTATGAGGAATACTCACAAAAGTTAAAAAGTTGCAGGATAGGAATTGTATTTTACTGCCCAATAATTAAGAAAAATACAGATGTGCATATGGGTTAAAACAGAAAAAGATTCCTTGTTCTGGGAAACCTTAAGGCCCAGAGAATAGAAACTACTTCTCATTCATACACTCTGCAATACCTGTAGAGAGCCCACCTTTACAGATGTCAGGCTCTTTATCTTCAGAGGATTGATTGTATGTTCACCTGCAATTCACATGCAAAAATACCTGTAAGTAACTCAGGGCCTCCTTTTCTTCTACTGCAATGGGAGGGGGCAGACTAGAGTATATCTGAGATTCCTTCTAGCTCTAATTCTTAATAACTCTGTAACTTAAGTGTCCTTCCCATCCCTTTGAAGTGTAAGAACAAATTTAGCAACACTGTGGCTTCACTGTGCTCTGTGACTTGGACAAATTACATAAACTTTTTATGCCAATTTCCTCATCAGTAAAATGGTGGCAATGAGAGTACATCCCTCATATGGTAGTTGTGTGGATTAAATGAGTTAATACACGTAAAAAATTTAGAACAGTAACTGGCAAATAGTAAGCACTCAATAAATGATAGCTACTCATATAAAAATAATAGCTATTATTATTAATTTCAGAAGACCTGTGCTTGCATCTGGATCTGGCACTTAGCAGCAGTGTGATCTCAGGTGTGTGTTAGTTGGCTATTCCAGAACCCTTACTGGACTCAGGCAAGAGTGGCCCCTCCTCAGACCCTGTGCTTTAGAAGCCCTCGATCTGATCCTTCCCCAGGAAGCCCTTCCAACAGTGTGAAGAGTTCATGGAATTAAGGAAACATGTCTTCTGTAGCCAGGACCCTCCTCTGTAGACCACATTGCCAAAACTGTCCCAAGCCTGCTTCCAGAGCCTGCACAGACCTCTTTTCCAGGTCTTCCTGAGGATGGGCTGTGCCCCAGTGTATGCAAAGGGGTGTCCCGTTTGGGGGTCTAATTAGAGCTTGGACTTATAGGCCGGAGTGTTCACACCTGTATATGAAAGGTCCTTTGGTGAAGAGAAGGAGGGTGAGCTACATGCTGGGGACCAGCTCACCCTGTGCCTCCACATTTCAATGTGGGACTTTGAAGCATCGAAGATTTCTAAATTTGAATCTGGCCCTGCAGGTCATTATGAAGGTACATCTGTCAATATAGAAGATGGAACACATTTTACTCAGCACTTTTAAAGGTTGAATTAAAATGTTTAAATGTTTAGTTTTAAGATATGTGGGACTTCATTTGTATCTTTGTTTCATTCTTTGTAATTAGTAGAGCCAGGTTTGTTTTTAAGCCTCAGGTTCCTTATGTGTAAAGTGGGATTAATCATGGGTGCCTCATACAGTTGTGGTGAGGATTAAGCATGATAACATACATAATAGTATTTAGAACAATATATTCAATAAATTTCTCTTTTTGTCTTGATTACACTTGATTTCATAAACATATATAGAACACTTTACTCAACTATTGGCCAATTCTACTACATGTAGAACATGAATAAAAGTAGCTCATATAATAGACTACAAAGCAAATGTCAATAAATTTCAATTAACCAGAATCACACAGATCAAAGTCTCTTCCATTTGTTATAAGTTAATAAAAAGAAGACAAATTGTTTAAAATCCCAGTATGCTTAATAATCTAAAAGTATTTAAATACTCATAAGTGAAAAAGTCACAAAGGTCTCACTACAAAAAATGATAAGTATGTGAGGTAATGCATATGTTAGTTAGCTCAATTTAGCCATTCCACATTGTATATATATTTCAAAACAACATGTTGTACACAATAAATATATACAATTTTTATTTGTTAATTTAAAAAATTAATTAATTTTTAAAAATCACAAAGAAAACATTAAATTATTATAATTGAATAAAAATACTACATATCAACAATTTGGGGTACAGCAAAAGAATGACAAGGTAAATTTATAGTTTTAATGTTTATATTAGAAATCCAAAGAAGGCTAAAAATTAAATACCCAATGTAAGAAGTTAGAGAAAAATTGATAGAATAAACTATAAGAAAGAAAAAAGAAGAAAACAATAAACTTAAGAAGTTAATAAGTAGAAACAAGGAATAAGAGAGGATCAAAGAGGACCAAAAAATAGACAAAACTCTGTAAGACTCATAGAGGAGAAAAGAAAAATGGTGTAAATATACAAAATTTAGATTGCATAAAGGATATCTCTAAAGATATAGCAGATTTTTTTTTTTTTTTGAGACAGAGTCTCGCTCTGTCACCCTGGCTAGAGTGCAGTGGCGTCATCATAGCTCACAACAACCTCAAACTTCTGGGCTCAAGCGATCCTCCTCCCTCAGCCTCCCAGGTAGCTGGGACTACAGGCGTGCACCACCACACCCAGCTAATTTTTTCTATTACACTTTTAATAGAGATGGGGTCTTGCTATTGCTTAGGCTGGTCTCGAACTCCTGACCTCAAACTATCCTCCCACCTTGGCCTCCCAGAGTGCTGGGATTACAGGTGTGAGCCACCACAACCAACCTAGATAATGTTTTTTAAATTAAGAAAACATTAAGAATGATTTAATAAAAAATATATTTGGTAATAGTCAAAATAGTAAAAACAAATATTCCCCCCAAAAATTTACTTGCCAAATTTATTCCTGAAGAAATAGAAAGCCTGAATGGTCTCCTATAACCATTAAATAATTTGAATCTGGAATTAAAACTCTTCTGACAAAGAAAACATCAGGCTCAGATAATTTTATAGGTGAGTACTACCAATTTTCAAAAACAAAAAGACCCTAGATTTTTCCAAATATTGTATATTTAAATTTTCTGATAGAAATGAAGGATAATTCCCCAAATATTCTATAAGGCCAAAATATCTTTGATTCAAAAACCAGATAAAGATTTGGCAAGAAAGATAAACAGTTCAATATCATTCATGAATATATCTGAATAAATTTTAAACGTAATACTGTATAGCAAGCCAAATATAGTAGCAAATAAAAAAATACAACTTCATGCTTAGTTTAGGCTTATTTCCAGAATATAAGAGTAGAATTTACATTAGAAAATCTCTAACCATAAATCACCATATTAACAAATCACAGGAGAAAAGCCATATAATCATCTCAATATTGTAAAAAAAAAATTCATGATTTTTAAAAAGGAAAAGAAAAACTTTTAGCAAACCAGAAGAGGGAATTTCCCTAACCAAAACAGAATACCTACCAAACACTGTAGCAAACATCCTTAATAGGGAATTTTTAGAAGCTGTGCCTCTATGATCAGGAGTAATTCAATGGTGCTGGCTGACTGTGGTGGCCATGAAAATGCACCATTCAGATCTCCTGTTTCAGGAGCAGAGTTGATTGAAAGCCCCAGCTGCTACCCCTCTGGATATACCACCACTTTCACACTGAGGCTGCACATCCCTCAGGCTGCTGCTAGCCAATGACTGAGCACAGTTGTGATACTAGTGCAGGCCCTTCATATTGGTGGTCACACTTCTTCCCTGAAAAAAAATAGTTCCAAAATATAATTAGCCTGGCATTCTGTAAGTTCTTCCTTACATCTAGCTTAAATTCCTCTTGCTGCAACAGCAGAGTATTTTCTCTTTTTGTGGGGAACTGATGTACACAGATGTGATTGGCTAAATCTTTCACAAAGGGAGAACCAATATTCTAGTTATAGTTAACCCAAGATCATTTATTTCTGCCCATACTTAAGTGCTTTTAAAAAATTTAACAAAAGCTTGTGGTGGTCCTGAACTATCACCACTGGGCAAAGGTCGGTTTCTCTCGGTTAGGGTTTACATTTTTCCTATGTGTGGTGCTATTCTAGGCTGTGCCACTTCCTCAAGGCAGAAGAGAGAGAGTGGGGTGGACCATTTGGCAAAATTCCCTGAGGTTATAGGCCACCACTTCCTCTTCCTGCTCTATTGAAATGTAATGCCTGGGCCAACCTTGCCATCCCTCAGGTTGGCCCCTTTGTGTACTAACGTATGACTGCTCAACAAACACTTTAACAGCGTGCCCGTAAGAAAGTCCTGGGAAAACTTGTGAGCTGGGGTCCTGATTCATGCACCAGGCAGCAACAATAGCAGATGCAAACAGACAGAACATTTGCGCAACAAAGCTTTTAGCTTTGTAATGCTGACAAAGAACATGCCAAGAAACTCACTTTTCCTCAGAAGCAACTTGTTATTGCCAAATATCCTGTTCATCTGATGAGACATCAATTCATCTATTGTTCATCAAATAGAGGAGGCTCTATTTATATTCTATAACTCCATCCTGATGTGAATACCCACTAGCTGTACCAGTTGAACTGAATCTATCCAAGTATGCAGAAGAGAGATGGGATGTAGGGTGAAGTCAGCTGTTCTTAGCTCTGAGCATCTGGTAAATGTTGAATGAATGGTAGATCAGCATATAGTACAAACACTGACACTGGTTTGTTCATGGAGTTTACTTACCCCTCCCCCTCTCCCTCTCTCACTGTATTTAGTGGATTTTAGATAACAGTGAACTTGGCATTTAAAAGGCTTGAGTCCTGAGTTTATAGCTATGTCTCATTTTCCATGGCTTTAAATTGAGAATATCACCTGCAGAAGTTTTCTGTAGCTACTGTTAACCCTAAATTGCTCTTATGGACCCCAAATACATCCAGCCCTGAGAGATTCTAATAAAGGGATACTTTGTAATTTTATGAACTGGCAAAGTATACTGTGGGTACCTTCCGGGTTCCTACACTGCACTGCTCTAGGGGACACCATTTATGTTGTATTCCACACGAATGGTACCCCCTTTGGGTTATGCAAAGCAGTGGCTCTGGATATAATGTAATAATTGTACAAAAATAGCTACTATTTATTGATAAACTTAAATCTGTACATCGCAAACTACATTGCAAGAATGAGTCATTACTCCATTTTATAGACGGGAAGTTTGAAGTTCAGAAAAGTTAACAAATTGCTGCCTTCCACCACCAAGTCAATGGTTGAGGATGAGGGAATGAGGTTTTGAAAACAGTTTGACCCCAAAATTTGAATTTTTCCCATTGAATTATCATTATAAACAATAATTTATTAATTTTATCATTATAAAAATCTATTTTTGATATTGATTTTTCAATATCAAATACATTTGCAATAAATGGGTATTTCTTCATTCATTCAATAGATATTTATTAAATGCCACTAATAATGATAGTCAACTTCCTGCAGATCATATGGGGCAGAGGGGAAGAAAAGAAAAAAATATAGTCAACAACATTGAAGACACAGCATATACCAGGCTGGGGATGCAATGTGGAACAAAACCAACATGGTCCCTGAATGCTTGGAGCTTAGTGGAAAGAAAAACATTAGGCATATAAAACAACATCTAATATATTTGTGTTCAGTACGTGACAGGCACTATTCTAATTGTTTTATATACGTTCATTTAATTCACATACCAACCCTGTTAGAGAGATATTAATATTATTTTCATTTCTATTTTATAGATGAAGAAACAAGAATAATTTTCCCAGGATTACACAGTTGGTCAATGACAGATCTGGGATTAAAATCTAAGGGTTCTAGCTCCAGAGTTCATGCACTTAACTGCTAATATTACTAACAATAATCAGATAAATCATTATTTTATGACTGCCATGATAAATGCTATAAAATAAAGGCATCATGTTAAAGCATATAACATTGTATTTATTTTTATTCAAAGTGCATTAATCTCCTAGTTTTCATTAAAATCTATCTATGCATTTATACAGAGAAAGTAGTGTAGGATGATATATGCGTATTTGTGTATGTATTTATATATTCAATTTTTAAGCACCCTTATCTCTGGATGGTGGAATTTCAAATAATTTTTAAAAATTTATTCTTTTTGATTTTTGTATCAAATTTTTAAAAACAATAATTTATTAATTTTATCATTATAAAAAATGAACAAGCTGTTTTTATTAATATTTTGGAAAAAATCTCAGTTGCTATAAAAACAAGGCTTTCATTTAAAAAATTGTCTTTTAGTGGGGCGGAGAAAAAGGAAAAACTGAGGAGGGAAAGAAATCACAATGAATCTTTCCATAAGACTTACCTCTGTGGTGAAACCACACAAAAATCGAGAACTATGTCCACAAAATTTCTCAACTAAATATTGAAAAAGTGTCATTTGGCTTCAGAAGATCTTATACTATACTCAAATTTTTGAGTAAAAAATTAACAGTAAATCTTGAATATTTAAATATTTGCTTGACTTAAACCAACTAAAATACGAGGAAGGGCCTGCTCTCTTCACGGGGCAGGGGTGGGGGGGGATGGTGTAATGTGGAAAGAGCAAAGGCTTCTAAACCATTCAGAACTGGGTTTAAATCCTAACTCTTCCACTTCCTCATCAAACGACTATGCCCCATTTATTTAATCTCTTCAAGGCTCAGTTTCCACATAGGTACATAAAGTAGAAGATATCTCAGCACTGCAGGGTTGTTATGAGATCAAAGATCATTGTGAGATTAAACATCATGTATGTAATGTACCTGGCTCTTTGCTCAGTAAATGTTAATTACTCTAATAAAGTACATATTTTATTTTAATATGAATGCTCAGGTTTATACCACAAGACATTTCAAACCCTTTCTTTTTGAGTGAAATATATTATAAGCAATAGTCAGTGGGTATTAAGTTGACTCCCATTTTGATTTCTTTGGGAAGCCCTCCCAGGCCCCCCAGCCTGCTCTTCTCAGCGCTGGTCCTGGGGTGTGGGATGAAGAAACAGCAGCAGATGAGACAGTCTCCAGGAACTCAAGGAGCAGATCTTGGGGGGGAAAAAAAGAGATGTCTAGAACATCCATCCTATGGCATTAATTTATTTATTTTCAGACTATTTTCCCCTGACAAGTTTTAAATACTTCCTACTGTATCTGGTAGGAAACAAGCAGAAAATTTCTCCTACAGGGAAAATTTGTTGTTTCTCTGTTTATTAAGTGTTGGTAAATACAGTGTATCAGGCATTAGAGGCAGATGCTGTCTCTTACAAGACACACAAAAGAGATACAACGCTTAGATTCCTTAAGAGCTGTAATCAAGGAATAAACCCATGTTGTAATATGTGGAGACTCTTACCCAATAAACCTTTGTTCTGAATTTTTTACTCTTTCCCCCCAAATTTGCCCATCATTAAGACGATTGATGGCTACTTTTCTGGAAAGGTAAAACCAGATCAAGCCAGAATGCTGAGGCTAACTTAGCTAGTCTTTATTGTAATGTGAGAAATTACTGTCTGAACTTCTTTGAAGTATAATATACACATGGAAAAGGGTACATACATATCAAAAATGTACAGCTTAACAAATTTTCACAAACTGAACACATCCCTGTAATCAGCATCCAGATCAAGAAACAGATCAATACCACACCCTAGAGGCTACCTCTTCTGGTCACTAATTGCCCCCTCCCCAAAAATGTAGCCCCTTTTCTGATTTTTAACAGCAGCACGTATTGGTCCCACCTGTTTTTGAACTTTCTATATACAGAATCATCCAGTATATCTTCTCTTTTTGGTCTGATTTCTTTCACTCAACATTTTACTTATGAGATTCATCCATATTGTTGTATGCAGATTGTTCACCATAATTGCTGTGCAGTAACCTATTATATGTGTGAAAATTTTTGATCAGATATTCATTTTCAACACTCTAAGTTAACAATAGGTATGCACTAATATTAACATTTTCTTTTTCCAATTTTCTAGCCCCCTAAAATGGAGTTTCCTAAAAGAGTTAGGCAAGGAAACTTTTTGCTATAGAAAGGAAGATATTGGATTCCTGTTAATTCTGGTTTGTTTAGATTTTTTCCACAATGGGAGGTGTTAACAGGGGAAGTATAACACTGCCTGGGAAAGGTCTGCACTGTTTATCATCCAACTTTGGCAGGTCAATGTAACCGACTTCCTGTATAATTCCCGAGGTGCTTGAAGACGGGAAGAGAGGCTGCCGTCTGGCTGCTCACGTCCTGATACCCAAATCAAAGCCGGGGCCAGGCCCAATTGTGAAGTAGTTTAAATTGGTCTGTAGTGCTACCCCATTCTCCTTTCTATGTCACCAGCTACTGTCCCATAAAGTTCCCTAAGAAGCATGTGATTACAGCCCTCTTCTTCATCAGTAGTATACACCACCTAAAAGTGATTTTAACTCAGTAGTTTGTGATTGTTTCTCCATCACTTATCACCCCAGTTGGCATCTTAGAGATGGAATAAATGAAGCAACTTTCCTAGAACACGCCATGATACTTTGTATGTAACTGTGTCTTTTTATTAGAGATACTTGTAGATTAAGTGTCTTCAAAGGAAAGGAATATGTGTTGACCAACCAAGTAAGACATAGAGAATCCTAGTGAGAACATCAATCTTCTATAGGCAATGGAAAGCAATTTGTAATTCCATGCTAAAGCCTGGGGTCTGCTGGTACCATCACTATTTTTTTGGAAAGATGAAGTCACCATGTGTGTGGCAGTGGGAGGGGTCAAAAACCTGATGCTTCCCCCTGGGTCCCTCTTAACCTGGTGTTTTCAGGGTCACATTGGGGAAACTCAGCTCACCCCACTCTTTAAAATATTGGTCATCTCTTCTCTTTTCTTAGTTTGTCAGGATCTCCTTTATAAGATGTTAGGTAGTTGTTTAATAAATTTGCCGCGTACAAAGCAGATGCTCAACAATAGTGATAATATTGTAACAGCAACTTCCCTCAGGGATGTTGTCATTGTAACAGAGGACCCTGAGTGCCTTGATCCAAAGAATAAATATCACATTTACTGGTTAGAATAAAAATAATAATAGACATTATTTTATGTAGTCTTTGCTATGTGCTATGTACTGTGTTAAACACTATAAATGAATTCTTGTTTAATCTTCCTATTGTCCTTAGTTTATGGATGAAGCATAGAGCTCTCATAATCTGGGCAAGATCACACAGCTGACAGATGCAAGCATTGTAATTTAGTTAGAGCCAAATATGTCTGACTCAAGAGCCAAGATTTCAATCATTACAATATTGAGACTGAGTTTTTTGTTGTGTATTTACTTTTCTTCAGTAATAATACTGCTTTTTACTGCTAACAGCCCATTATTTTCTTTGCTCTATCACCTTGAATCTGCTTTTTCTCATACATGTTCCTGATATCTTATCCTCTTTTATCTTACTGAGCATAGCAAATAGCCAGTTATGTAAAATATTTTCCTGATTCATGACGTTTATATGGGGGAAAGGCTTTTCTCAGCTCATGAGTTTGCTCCTCATTTTTATGGAGCATTTGTTTTCTTTACTATTAATATTTAGTATCCATAATTTTGCCTTGTTGATCCTCATTGTGAGTCACAAATCTGAAAAGCTGGTTTTAAGTACTTGTTTTAAATGAGGGGTTCAAAGATTCCTAGGACAAGGCCAAAGTAGCAGGCCATATGGGGTGGCAGCCCTGGACCCCTGCCAGATGGGCTGCCAGGGTTTCATTTGCTAGGACTTGGGATACAGGTCTCAGATCCCATTTCTCAGGCACAATTGTGCAGAGATGTTTTTTCCACAACACATCTGGCTGATGAGGTTAGGCAAGTTAGAGGAGAAAGCCAGACTGTGACAAAGTCTTACTTGGTTGTGGGACAGGGGAGAGGTTTTGTGTCATTATTGTTGTAGTCTGAAAAATTTTTAAATCAGTAATGACATTGGAAACAAGGAGGTTGCTAACACTGCCATTTATTCCACAATATTCTCAGAAATCCTGTGGGCTGAATCTCCAACTGTGGAATTTTTCAGAAACGGGGACAGCCCAGGGAAGAGATCTTTTAGAGTAGAAGCTTCCCTGAAATCACATCACAACTGCTGCCAACTTTGCCTAAACACAAAGCCCAGTGGTGCCGGTATCCGTGAACACTCACCATGCACTTCACTATAGCTGCAGCTCTTCACTTTTGTGTCCAGGTCATTTATACTTTGTGGGTGTTTCAGAAGCATTTGTGGATCCATTGAGGTACATATAGGAATGTACACTGGCTGAGCTTCTGGACAAATGAAGTCTTGGAAATCTGCATAATGACATGGAAAGAACATGGACTTTGAAGTCAAGCTTATTGCCCTTAGTTTAAAAATTGGCTGTAATATTTACTAGTTCTGTGATCTTGGATAAGGCAACTAACTTGTTTAGCTTCAATTTTATCATTTGTAAAATGTCAATCATACAGCATATAATCAATATATCACACTAATAATTACTTATTTTAAGTCAGTTTCTCTCACTGGTGTAAGGTCCATGAGAACTGGGACTTTATGTCTTGCTCATTGCTATATTCTTACTATGCCTAGTGCATAGTCTGGCAGGGACTAAGTGTTCAATAAACATTTATTAAGTTAATAAGTTTGCATTAAATCCACAGATCAATTATAGGAATATTTATATTTTAGGATTCATGAACATATCTTTATATTATATTTAGGTTTTCTATAATGTTTTCAATAAAGTGTTATACTTTTTGCTATAAAGCTATACATCTTTTGTTAGATTTATCCCTAGGTATCTGAAGTTTTTATAACACTGTAAAAGCCTATTTATACAAACATCACATTTTAAAATTCTTTGTGTTGATGCTTAGAAATGCAACTTAAATTTATACATTGTTTTTTAGTGAGCCACATTTTAAAATTTTATTAGTTCTAGTAATATATCTGTAGATTCATTGAGGTTGTCTACTCAGACAATGATATAACTTGGAAATAAAGACCATTTTATTTCTTACTCTTCAATCCTTATATCTTTTGTTTTTTCTTTTCTTCCTTACTGCATTGTCTCGGACATCTAGTACAATATTGAATGGAGGTGGAAACAGTGAGATCCTGTCTTATTACTGATCTTAAAGGGAATGGTTATAGTGTTTCACCATTAAATATAATGCCTGTTGTAGGTTTCCTTTATAGATACCATTTGTCACATTATGGAAGTTCCCTGTCATTATAATTTTCAAAAAAATGAATGGATATTGAAATTTATTGAACATTTCTTTGTGTATTGAGAAGATTACACTTTAATCTTCTTTAATCTGTTAATATGGATAATTACATAACTGATTTTCTAATGTTAAATAAATTTTGCATTCCTGGGATAAATCCAAATTGTTTGTGGTGCGTTATGCAATCTCTTTGTTTTTTTACATAGGTCACATAGGGAAAATTAAACTCAGAGAAGTTGAGCCACTTGCCCAAGGCTACACAGCCCAAGAATTTGTAAAAAGCAGATGATTGAAACCTTGAAGTTCTGAGTAATAGTGCCTAGAAGAAATGGATTCAGCATAAAAGGTGTTTACGTATTACTAGCAGACCACCTCATTCAGAAAGAACCACTCTGTCCTTTGGATAATGGCACTTAAAACTAAACTGTCTTGCAGCACTGCTCTCTGGGACCTCAAGGTTCCATTTAGGGTCACTTCAGGATCCTCATTATCTCTTAAGTAAGTCCTTAGGGAGATTATTTGCCCAACTTTTGTGTAAGGCAATTCTCTCTTCTCAGGAGCCAGGATCATAGAATTGTTAAAAAATTTGACTTGATTTGATTATTTCCAGCTATGTGACTTCCTCCCTTCCTCCCTTCCTCCCTTCCTGCCTTCCTTCCTTCCTTCCAGAATATTACGGGGGTACAAACGCTTTGGTCACATAAATTGCCTTTGCACCACCCGAGTGAAAGCTACAAGCGTGCCTGTCCCGCACACAGCGCCACACCAATTAGGTGTGAATTTACCCATCCCCTTGTCCCCCCTCCCACCTGCCCGATCCCCGATGAATGTTACTTCCATATGTGCACCTAAGTATTGATCGATTAGTACCAATTTAATGGTGAGTACATGTTGTGTTTGTTTTTCCATTCTTGTGATACTTCACTTAGATGAATGGGCTTATACAGTTGTTTTCCATTTCTTTATTATATTATAACCTATTGTTTAATATCATAGTTGGAGTATATACGTATTTCATCCAATTAACACTTGATAACCAAGATATTTAGATGCAAAATATTACTCCAAAGTACATATGAAGTTTTTTATTTTCAAGCTCACATGCTTACCAGAATCCCCCTCTTTGAATTTAGCAAGTTTCTAGCAATGCAGTCTATAACACACAGGGTTATTAAAAAAAAAAACAAAACCTAATTTTCTAAACAATGAGCCATCCTGCAGAAGGAAGGCAGATAGGAGATGGACAACTACAAAAGCAGAGGGCATGAAACCCAGGGAGCCATCAATGTTTGTGTCTTAAACACTATCTTGTCATTTACCTATTTCTAATAGATTTTATTTTTTAAAGCAGTTTTAGGTTTGCAGAAAAATTGAGCAGAAGGCATAGAGATTTCCCATATACCTCTTGCCCCCACTCATGTAGAGTCTCCTCCATTTTCATTGTCCTCACCAGAGGGGTGCATTTGTTACAACTGATGAACCTCCATCAATACATCATCAGCCAAAGCCCATAGTTTACATTAGTGTTTACTCTTGGTGGTGTACATTCTATGCGTTTGTTCAAAAGTATAATGACATGGATCTACCATTTTCGTATCATACAGACTATTTTCACTGCCCTAGAAATCCTCTAGGCTACATTTACTCATTTCTCCATCCTTCCTTACTCCTGGCAACCACTAGTATTTTTACTGTCTACATAGCTTTGCCTTCTCCACAGTGTCACTTAGTTGGAATTGTACAGTATCTAGTCTCTTCAGATTGGCTTCTTTTGCTTAGTAATATGGATTTAAGTTTCTTCCACATCCTTTCATAGCTTGATAGCTCATTTCTTTTTGGCACAGAATAATATTCCATTGTCAGGATATAAACGTAAGCTAAACAAACCTCTTTTCTTTATAAATTACCCAGCCTCAGGTATTCCTTTAGTAGCAACACAAAATGGTATGGTGTTTTTCTCCCTCTGACTTGTTTCAGAGTTTTTTCTTTGTCTTTGATTTCTGTAGTTTGAAAATGAAATGTCTATGGGTATTCTGGGGGGGGCATTTATTCTGCTTGGTGTTCTCTGAGCTTCCTAGATCAGTGGTTTGATGTCTGACATTAATTTGGGGAAAATTATCAGCCATTATTGTTTTAGATATTTCCCTTTAGACCTTTCTTTTTTCTTCTTCTTCTTTTGGTATTTTCATTATGCACATGTTACATCTTTTGTAGCTGTCCCACAGGCTGTTCTGTTCTTTTTGGTCTTTGTGCTTTTTGCTTTTCAGATTTGGAGGTTTCTATTGAGATATCCTCAACCTCAGAGATTCCTCCCTAAGCTGTGTCCAGTCTACTAATAAGCCCATCACAGGTATTCTTCATTTCTATCACAGTGCTTTTGATTTCTAGCATTTCTTTTTGGTCCTTTCTTAGAATGTCCATCTCTGTACTTATATTGCCCATCTGTTCTTGCGTGCTACTTTATTCATTAGAGCACTTAAAATATTAATCATAGTTGTTTTAAATTCCTGGTCTGATGATTCCAGCATCCCTGCTATATCTGAGTCTTGTTCTGATCCTTGCTCTGTCTCTTCCAACTGTGTTTTTTTTTTCTTTTTAATATGTTTTGTAACTTTTTATTGATAGCCAGGCATGATATATCCAGCACTGCTTCCCATGGAGGTTCCTACTCCAGGAAGTTGTGATTTTCCATATTCTACTGTTAGTCTCTTCAATTTTGGGGGTAGCCATTTGCCCTGTGACCTCACTTCTCTTATGGATCTAAGAAAACTTTTTGATATTTCAGTTTGTTCAGGTTTTTACTTGTTGTTATGATGGAGTTGTGACTTCTAAGCTTCTTACATGCTGGACTAGAAACCAGAAGTCCTTCATTTATTTGTCACCTTTGTTGAGCCTGCCACCTTTCATGCCTCACTGGTAGTGGCTGCACCAAAGTCCCCAAGCTGTGAAGTGTCAAGAGGTGACATCGAAGGACATCTTTATGCAATGTCCTAATTTTATGTGTTACTTCTCAGAAAGTTACATATGAGTAAGCTCCATATTAATTTAAGTTAGTAAAATGAGATTTTTTTTTGTTATTTTCTACCAGCTTGGCCAAGTTTCTAAAATTGGACAAAGCTGAGTGTTACAGCAGGAGTAGTGGAATGGTCACTATCATACACTGTTGACAAGAGTTCAAATTTATACTTTCATTTGGAGGATAATTAAATAATACCTGTCAACATTTTAAGTGTACATATACTTTGGTCTAGTAAATCCACTTCCAGTAA
Organism: Daubentonia madagascariensis; assembly: GCA_023783475.1. Lineage (NCBI taxonomy): Eukaryota > Metazoa > Chordata > Mammalia > Primates > Daubentoniidae > Daubentonia > Daubentonia madagascariensis. Next base: position 33,522,935 of record JAKFHU010000978.1, read on the forward strand.
TTTTCTTAGAGAAATTATGGGACAAATATAGGCAAAGATAAATATCCTAGAATGTTTTTTAGTGTTGGATATGATAGCAAGAATTTATAAATAGCAAGATATTCATCAATATGGAATATTTTAAATAAATTAGGGTACATTATACAATGGAATATTATGCAGCCTTTAGAAAGGATGACATAGACTTATATTTATTAACATGAAAAGATATCCTTAATATATGGTTTAACTTGAAACACTACAATGCAAAAATAAAATCTGAACCTATTTTTGTTGAAATTCATATGTGAATATATGATTTTAAAAATTCTAAATTCATACCAATATGTTAATAGTGGCTTTATGGGGCAGGATAATAGAGTGGATGATTTTTATTTCTCTTAATGCCTTTTTGCATGGTATAAATCTTTTATAAGAGAATATATTACTTTTCTATTTTATTTTAGAAAAAAACTATTCTGGAAACTTGTTTTTATTAATTACATTGACAGATGAGTTACAAAATTTGAAAGTTTTATTTTATTAACAAAAAGTAAAACAATAAACTCTAGTTATAGAAAGAGAACACTTATTAAGCCAAGTTTAAGTACAAACAAGTCACCCAAATTCAAATCTCCAATGACGCCTTTTCCTGCCTCGTATTGTTCAAAGGAAAGTAAATCCCTGGGGGGCTATTATTCCTCTTGGTCAGACAATTCCCTCTTATCAGGAGCCAGGATCATAGAATTATTTGAGGATTGAAAAACTAGACTTGATTTGATTACTTCCAGCCAAGTGACTTTATACAACTGCTATTTTTCCGTTTCTTTATTTTATTATAATCTATTGTTTAATGTCACAGTTGGAGTTTACATATATTTCAATAAAGTACACATTTTGATAACCAAGATATTTGTAAGAAAAGGAAACAATTTTTAAGGAGATATGTCAATTTTGAAACATCATTCAAAATTACCTATCCACTCAAAGGCACTGTGCCCAGTGGCAGATGTAATTAAAGTCACCTGTATTCTATTCATGCCTGGAGAATCTGCATTTTCTGTGTAAGAACCCACTTGACTAGGTCGCACAAAGAAACTCTTCCTAGTCCAACTTCGGAGCAGAAATCCTACTTGGGAAGCCATTTCCAAAAATATATCTTCAAATCTATCTGAAAAAAAATCTAGTATTTCTTCAGTTCTAGTATATTTTTATTCAAATGAAATGAAAAGGTATGTAATGGATAATATCCATACCTTATGTGGGATGGGATGAGAACATGGGTTTACGGCTCTTGAATGAGAGGACATTTGATGAGGTATGGTCTAATAGGGTTTGTGGAGAGAATGACAGTCCCACTAGGGCTGTAAGGGAAGCAGTGGTTGTTACAGGCAGAGAACATATCACTGGTGCTGATATGTTTGACAGAAAGCTTATTGGAAGAGAGAATATCTCAGATGCAGTGAATCTAATATAACTTGAATTGACTATTATTGAGTATAAGAGCCAGAGAAATAAAAATAACTAAGACATGGTCCCTGAAGTTAAGAAACTTGCAGTCCACTGAGGAACACTGGCATTCAGGCCCAATGTGGCAGAGGCAATGGTTTGGGTGCACAGGGAATTTGTCATCTAGACAAAAGGCCATAGCCTTGGTGCTCTTACAGAGCCTGCAGCTGCCTACACTCACTTTTACCTATGTGCCTGTGTTCATTTTGGGCTCTGCAGAAAATGTAATTCCTAGGAACCTATAAAAGGGTCAAATATTAAAGAATAAAGAAAAAATTCTATATTCACCAAATTCATAAGAAATTCATAAAGTTAAAGATAGTACTCTTTTATATACATATTTTAAAGTGGATGTGCAGTGTATGTGTCGGGGAGGAAGTGTAGAATGTATTTCTCCCCTGCAATTCCTGTCTGCCTAAGCTGAAGTTGTTGGATTTCTAAAACCTGATAAATATTAGCATTTTGAGAAATAATAGAATTGGCTGTCTAGGAGAATTCACAGCTATATGGGAGGCTGCTGACCTTACCTAGACACGTGGGGTTGGGCAGAAAGCACAAGATGCTCCTTGTGTCCTTTATTCTCAGTGCTCAAGTATCTCACTCTCTTCCTGAACTCTGGTGGCTCTCATTATCTGTATGGGCAAGCAATGGCCCATGTAGTTATTTCTCCTTTCTTTGTGTCTGGCCTATGTCTCCAACTAGACTGAAGATTCAGCAAACTGAGTCTCCTATTTTTGTGAAGTTCCCAGACCTAGAACAATGCCCTACAAAAAAGAAACACTCAATACATTGTTGTTGGTGTTGCTGTTACATTTATGGATGCTCGTCTGAGAGGTCTTATTGCATAAATTGCTTAATGCCATATTAAACGAAAAGTTTCTGTACAAGGGTTCCCCTTCCTCCACACCTTCGTCAACACTTACCATCTCTTGTCTTTTTGATAACAGCCATCTAACAGGTATAAGGTGATATCTCATAGTGGTTTTGATTTGTATTTCCCTGATGATTAGTGATGTTGAGCACGTTTTTATACACCTGTTCGCCATTTTTATGTCTTCTTTGTAGAAATGTCTATTCAGGTCTTTTGCCCATTTTTTAATCAGGCTATTTGTTTTTCTGCTGTTGATTTGTGTGAGTTCCTTATATATTTTTTATATTAACTTCTCATCAGATACATGGTTTTCAAATATTTTTTCCTAATATGTAGGCTGCCTTTTCATTTTCTTGGTTGTTTGTTTCCTTTGCTATGCAGAAACTTTTTAGTTTGATGTTATCCCATTTATTTATTTTTGCTTTTGTGGCCTGAGCTTTTATTAATAGTATCATATCCAAAAACTGATTGCCAAGATGAATGTCAAGGAGCTTTTCCCCTATGTTTTATTCTAGGAGTTTTATGGTTTTAGGTCTTAGGTTTAGGTCTCTTACTCATTTTGAGTTGATTTTTTTTTAAGTTTAACTGGAGAAACACTTTTCTGAACCATAGGGCATACTTCTGAATGCTTAATTAGTATTTTAAATTCTATATTTTGTTGTCTTGCTTCTAGAACACTGTAGGGGAAACAGACCTAGAGAACATGTGAGGTCATTATTAGCCTCAACAACAGCTTGGATCATCAAATGGGCTCTACTGGATACAATTTTTAATGTTATTAATTTTATTAAACATTTTTCAATGAAAAAATTTTATGCGTGTTTCTGTAAATTTGATGTTTATTTGTAATTTCAGAGATGTATCCCTAAAGAAATGAATGATTGCAGAGAGCTGGCATAATTGCCATTAGAGGTAACATTCCCCTGTATGCATTAAAAGATGACAAATTATCCTATGCAAATATTATCAGCTCTTTAATCTTTTATTACCTTTGATCATGGGAAACAGCAGGGTAAGTTAACTACGAAGGTTGTAGGAAACTCTGAACCATATAATCTACAATTTAATAATTGGATGAGGACTCAGAAATCAGCCAGTTCTGCTTCCCATCCAACCTAGCCTTTTTTCCTCTGAATTGGGGCATTTTCATGCTTGCCTCACACTTTCAGATCAAAAACACATTCCCCCAAACTTCCCTTCATGATTAAAGTGATTTTGAATCCAGGCAGACTCAATAACAGAATACCTTGCCCTGAGACATGATTTATGTGTCCTGGCACATATAGAGTACCTTGGTATAGATTAGCTCTTATTTCATCTTTAATTACCAGAGATTTCTAGCATAGAATATCCACCAGAAAACCAAGAGAAGAAGGTCAGAAGGGCTTCTTCTTTTCTTTTCCAAAAGCCCTTTTAGTGAGTTACATAAAAAAAACCCACATTTTAGTATAGTGTCATTTCATGTGCACTTGAATTTGAACCCCATCTTTTCCCCTTATCAGCTGTGGCATCTTGAACAAAACATTTAACCATCTATTCTTAATTTCCTTTTTAATAAAATTCATATCATAATAATCTAAGTAGATGGACCAGTTGTGCAGATGGGACCTACCTCATGAGGTTGTTGTGGGAATTAAATGAGATACAGCTTTAAAAATGCTTAGCCAGGGTCTGGACCAAGAATAAGTGCTCAATAACGGTAGCTCATAAATATAACAATATCTCTGCTTCACTTCCTCAATGACTTAAATATCTATGGTGTTTATTTATAAACAGATCACCCATTTAACTATGCTTCGAGCATTCTAGTATAGGTGATAAGCCTTCTGTGGTTATCACAGGCTTCTGGTAATCAAAGGACCCAGACACAATATGCTTTTGGAAGGGTGAGAATTCTGTTAATGGGAAAAACCACTTCCTAATTCATCTGTGTAGTTTAGAGCATTTTCTGTGTGTGCATGTCCAACCACTGGGCTGCACAAAAGAACCCAACTTATTTCACTCAGCTCAAGGGTTATCTCCTCCAGCACCCTTTCCGACCACCTCTCCACCCCCACCATCAGACTGTCAGATGTCCTTTCATGGGTCTTGCACAAGACTGTGCGTATCCTGCTTCCTCCACATGGTTTATAATTATCTGTTTATGCGCCCATCTCTCTACTGGTCTGTGAGCTCCTTCAGGACAGGGACTGTGTCTTATTCATCGTTGTGTGTCCAGAGCATAGTTCAGATAATAGCAGAGAGCAGGCCTTCACAAAAATGTGTAAGATGAATAAATGAACCCCCAGGTAAGGCTCAGTGGGTGTAAATATGGAAATATATAGCGTTTTCTGAGAATCCTATTTCTGTGTAAGGTTATGTGGGAGGACGGTTTTGTGAAAGTTCATGTTTACTGTCGGGATCCTTCATTAAGCTGACTAATTTCCTTGCCTTTCCTTCCCTTTCAAAAACTGGAGAGCAAAGATAGGGGAAAAAAATGCTTAAGCATAACACCACAGACCAATTTAAATAGAATTTCAGCAAGGAGAGTTAGAAGTTCATGAAACTGTATAAGGCATCTTCCTAAAGCTATGTGGGGAAAGCTGACATCTTTGTCCATGACAAGGGGAAGGAACATTAGGGAAGGGGCAGACACTTCAGGCAAATAGGCCAGAAGGGCTCCATTTCTCTGGGAAGTTTTGATGAGGACATTAAAGCTGTAGGGAGGTTGAATTTATCCTTTGTTCCTCATCTTTATGTTGTATTTTCTCTATGCATCTATAACTCCATGTCTATAGTTATACTTATATCCTACTTATATATTTGGGTTTTTTTGTAGTTGTAAATAGAACAGAAATAAGTCTTAAAACATCAAAAAGGTTTATGTTATATCATCAAATGAAAAAAGCAGATTTTTAAGACAATGTATAAAGTGATTCCAGTTTCATTCATGACAGGATTATGAGTGATTTTTTCCCCTTCTTTGTACTTTTCTGAATTTTCAATATTTTTTTAAAATAAATGCATATTATATTAATAATAAGGGGAAAAAGCTATATATTCTTTTTTAAAATTATAACATCATTCTATAATTGATTATGTAGAAAGTTTCCTGGTCTTCTCTGAGTAGAGGGACCAGCTATGCAGGTGGAACTTTCCTGAGACATTAACTGGCTCTGATTCAACAGATGGCACACGTGAAAACACAATCTTAATGTGGCCTGTGGGACCTGGCATGGCCAAGGCCCTCCTTAACTTTTTAGCTTCCTTTCCTGCTCTCCAACCACTGTGGCTGTCTATAGGCTTCCAGGCTGCTCCAAGCCTTGACTGGTCTAGAATATTCTTCCCACCCAGAGCTGAGCTCCAAAGTCACTCTCTCAAGGGAGTCTTTTTCAAATCAAGTTCCCATCATACTCTCTCATTGTACCACATTCTTTTCTTCCTGCATTTATTTGTGTGATTTTTATTTAATATCTGATGTCCCCCACCAGAACAAAACTGTGAGCTCCACAAGGGTTATGTTCGTTATTTAATTCCTAGTGTTAGCATACTACCAGGAGCCTCAAAGGGTCTTGAATATGTCTTGTGTATGTTAATGCACCAGTGTAATAAGATAAATAGAATTCAGAGAGGAAGATGGGAAGGAGCACCTTCATTTTGTCTACATGGAGTCATCAATCTAACCAATGATTCAACAAGTATTTGCTGAGTGTCTATTTGCTCTCTGCTAGATACTTTGGGAGATGGAAGATCAATATAGGAAAGGTTCCCTGCCCTCTGGGAATCTATAGTATAATTGGAAGAGATGAAGAAACATAAATGTATATGAAACAAATATATAACAGTACTAATTAAATTGTATTGGAATTATATATTTTAATGACAACATAATTAGAAACAACTTAAATTTTTCTACATAGATTAGATCCATATGAGCACATGCTATTCGCTTTGAACAGCTTTTAAACAAATTCAAATAGTTTTTTCTTCCCATTCCTATTCCTATAAATCCTTCTTTTTCTTTTTTTCTTTATTTTTGGTGGGTGTGTATGAATGTGTGTATGAATTTACTTGTAATTGACAAATAAAAATTATATATATTTATGGTGTACAACAAATAAAAATTATATATATTTGTGGTATACAACATGATATTTTGATATATCTATACTTTGTGGAATAGCAAAATTAAGCTAATTATTAACATCAGTTACCTCACATACTTATCATTTTTTGTGATGAGAACACTTAAAATCTATTCTCTTAGCAATTTTCAAGTACAGATCCTCCTCAACATACAATGGGGTTACATTCAGATAAACCCATTGTAATATTTTCAATTTATGATTAGTTTATCCAGATGTAATCCCATCATAAGTCCAGGAACGTGCTAATTAAATGTCCCTTTCACACCATCACAAAGTTAAAGAATCATAAATTGAACCATTGTAAATTGGGTACCATCTGTATACAATACATTGTTATTATAATAACTATAGTCACCATGTGGTACAGTAGATCTCTAGAACTTATTCTTCCAAATTGAAATCTGTATCCTTTGACAAACCTCTTTCCAATCTCCCCACCCCCTGGTAACTACCATTCTACTCTCTGCTTCTATGAGTTCAAGGTTTTTAGATTCCACATATAAGTGAGATCATGTGGTGTTTATCTTTCTATGCCTGGCTTATTTTATTTAATATAATGTCCTCTGGGTTCATCCATTTTGTCACAAATGACAGGATTTCTTTCTTTTTGAAAATATGAATAGTATTTGATTGTTTATATATTCTGCATTTGCTTTACCCATTCACCCATTGATAGACCCTTAGACTGATTTTATATCTTGGTTATTGTGAGGAGTGCTGCAATGAACATGGGGATGCAGTATCTCTTTGGAATATTGATTTCATTTCCTTTGGCTATATACCCAGTAGTGTCATTGCCTCATATGGTAGTTCTATTTTTAATTTTTTGAGGAAACTCCATACTGTTTTCTATAATATTTGTACCAATGTACATTCCTACAAACAGTGTGCAAGTTCTTTTTAAATCCCTGCCAATACTTGTTATCTTTCATCTTTTGGGTAATAGCCATTCTAACAAGTGTGATATCTCCTTGTGGTTTTAATTTGCATTTCCTTGATGATTAGTGATGTTGAACATTTTAAAATTATACCTGCTGGCCATTTATATATATTCTTCAGAGACATATCTATTAAGATTCTTTGCCCATTTTTGAATCAAGGTTTTGAGCTTCTGCTATTGAGTTGAGTTCTTTACATATTTTAGATATTACCCCTTATCAGATAAATGGTTTATAAGTATTTTCTCCCAGTTTGTAGGTTGTCTCTTCACTCTGTTGATTGTTTCCTTTACTTTGGAGAGGCTTTTTAGTTTGATGTTGTCCTGTTTGTTATTTTTGCTTTTGTTGCCTCTGCTTTTGGGGTCACAGCCAAAAAATTATTGCCAAGATCAATGTCATGGAATGTATCACCTATGTTTTCTTCTAGTAGCTTTAGAGTTTCAGGTCTTATGTTTAAATCTTTAAAGCATTTTAAGTTGATTTATGTATAAGGTGTGAGGTGAGGATCCAATTTCATTCTTCTGCATGCAGATATCCAGTTTCCCCAACACCATTTATTAAAGAGACCCTCCTTTCAGCAGTGTGTGTTCTTTGCATCTTTGTCAAAAATCAGTTGACTATAAATGTATGAATTTATTTCTGAACTTTCTATTATATTCCTTTGGTCTATGTGTCTGTTTTTATGCTAGTACTACTGTTTTCATTACTATAGCTTTGTAATATATTTTGAAATCAGGTAATGTGATACCCCTAGATTTGTTCTTTTTGCTTAAGATTGCTTTGGCTATTTGGGGTCTTTTGTGGTTCCATACAAATTTCAAAATTGTTTTTTCTATTTCTGTGAAAAATGCCATTGGAATTTTGATGGGAATAACATTGAATCTGTAGATCACTTTGGGTAGTGTGGACATTTTAACAATATTAATTTTTCTAATCCATGAACATGAGATATCTTTCCATTTATTTGTGTGTTCCTCAGTTTTTTTCATTAGTGTTTTATAGTTTTCCGTGTTTAGATCTTTTACCTCCTTGGTTAAATTTATTCCTAAGTATTTTGTTTTTTGTAGCTATTGTAAATGAGATTGTTTTCTTGATTTCTTTTTCAGATAGTTTCTTGCTAGTGTATAGAAATGGTACTGATTTTTGTATGTTGATTTTGTATTCTGCATCCATACTGAATTTATTATTTCTAACAGTTTTTTGGTGGAGTCTACGGTTTTCTACATATAAAATCATGTTGTCTGCAAATATACACAACTTAACTTCTTACTTTGCGAGGGAATATTATATACAGATATAGTATTATATACAGAAGGTATATTCCTTCTGTACCTAATTTGTTAAGAGTTGTTGTCATGAAAGGATGTTGAATTTTGCCAAATGCTTTTTCTGCATCTATTGAGATAGTTATATGGTTTTTGTCCTTTGTTCTGTTAATGTGGTGTGTCACATTTATAGATTTTTATATGTTGAACCATCCTTTGCATCTCAGAGATAAATTGCACTTGATCATGGTGAATGACCCCTTTAATGTGCTGTTCCTGCTTTGTAGTTACCATGATACTTACAAAAAACATTTTATAGTTATAACAGGCTATTTTAAGCTGAAAAACTTAACTTCGATCACATAAAAAAAACCTCTACACTTATACTCCCTCCAACATACATTTTATATTTTTGATGTCACAATTTACATCTTTTTATATTGTATATCTCTTAACAACTTATTTTACTATAATTATTTTAATAGTTTTGTCTTTTAACCTTCATATGAAAGATATAAGTGATTAACACACCACCAGTATAGTATTGGACTATTCTGAACTTGACTATGTTCTTACTTTTACCTGTGAGTTTTATACTTTCTATATTTTCATGTTACTTATTAGTATATTTTCTTTAAGCTTAAACAACTCCCTTTAGCATTTATTGCAAGGTGAGTCTAGTGGTGGTGAACTCCCTCAGGTTTTGTCTAGGAAAGTCATCTTTCCTCTATTTCTGAAGGACAACTTTACCACATAAAATATTCTTGGTTGGCAGCTTTTTTTTCTTTCAGCACCTTGAATATATCATTTTACTCTCTCCTGGCCTGTAAGGATTCTGGTAAGAAATTCTCTCATAGCCTCATTGAAATTCCCTTATATGTAATAAACTTCTTTTCTCTTGCTCCTTTCAGGATCCTCTTTTTGTCTTTGATTTTTGACAGTTTGATTATAATATAGCTTAGTGTAGTCTTGTTTGGATTGAACCTGGTTGGAGACTTTTAAACTTCCTGTATCTGGATATTTATATCTTATCTCATATTTGAAAATTTTCAGCTAGTATTTCTTTAAATAAGCTTTCTTTCCCTTTTCTCTATCTTCTCCTTCTTAAACTGCTATAATGTGAATGTTAGCTTTCTTGATGTTGTCCCACAAATCCTGTGGGCTTTCATCATTCCTTTTCATTCTTTTGTTTCCTCTGACTATGTTTTCAAATAACCTGTATTCAGTTCACTGATTCTTTCTTTTGCTTGATCAAGTCTGCTGTTGATGCTCTCAATTGCATTTTTCACTTCATCCATACATCATATTCTTCATCTCCAGAATTTATTTTTCTGTGACTTCAATCTCTCTGTTCAATTTCTCATTTTGTTCATTTATTGTTTTTCTGATTTCATTGAATTATTTCTCTGTGTTCTGTTTGTATTACTGTACTTCTTTTGGGTCAGCTACTGGGAAATTATCGTGTTCTTTTGGGGGTGATATGTTAACTTGGTTTTTCATGTTTCTTGTTGGCTTACACTGATGTTTGAGCATTTGGTAGATTAGCACCAATTCCAGGCTTTACAGTCTGGTTTTGGTCAGGAAATACCTTCAAGTATGGGAGGGTTGAGGGCACTGGCTGGGTTGGATGCAGCAGTTCAACTCCAGTGAGGGTACAGCTGTGTAGTCTTCATGCAGATCTGTCAGCTGAGGTTGATGTTGGTGAAGACTGCAGGGGTCCTCAGAGGCTGATGCTGTGGGAATCTGGCAAAGAGTCTGTTGAGGTTTTCAGTGGTGAAGACTGCTAAGGGCCTCCAGATCTCATTTCCTCCCACCTGGGAAGTTGCAACTGAGAGCATCCCTCTTGGCACTGGGTCTGGCTTGTGGGCCTGCGCATGGTGGTGGTGGTATCAGTGCCTGATGATCAGTGACCATGGAGTGGCCACAGATCCAAGGTTTGAAGAACAGGCACATGTGGAGGGATCACAGCACCAGGTTTGAAGACAGCAGTGACACCAGTGCCCAGGGAACAGGCACCCTTACTCCCACACTAGTAATGGTATATAAGGTGCAAGTGCTTGTAAAGTATCTGGGGAGCCAGGGACTGCAGCATAGGCACATGCAGAGCTATAGTGTGCTGGGTCCAGGGTGTGGACTAGCTCTCCTTGGTGGCTGAGCTGGTGACTGAAACATGGACAGGTACAAAGAGACCTTGATTCTGGGGCCCTGTGTGTGAACTAGCTCACTATAGCAGTAGTTCTGGTATTTGAGGTGTGGGTAGGTATAGTGAAGTCTCAGAGCCAGGGTCTGGAGTACAGGTGTACACAATACTACAGTAGCTCCAGGGCCCAGGATATGGGCTAACTCTCTATGGTGGCTGAGCTGGTATCTGGAGCAGAGACCCTCACAGATATACCTTGGCTCAGGGTCCCTGGGTGGGAGCTAGCTCACAATGGCAGTGGCTCCAGTATCTGAGGCATAAGCAGGTATAGTGCAGCCACAGAGCCAGGGTCTGGAGTGTGGTACTCATGGAGCAGCCTTAGCTCAGGGATCAGGGACACATGTGGGGTTGTAAGAGGTGGAAACCATGGCCCCAGTCCTGGGGCGGTACAATAGCAGATGCTTCTCGGTGAGGGTGAGGATGCAGCCATATCTCCCTCTCTAGGATTCTGCTGTGGGAAAAGCTATTGATTACCTCAGTGGCAAAAGATGTCAGTGTCCTTTACAGAGCAGGCCACTGAGGGCCACAGTGGCTCACATTGTATGGCTGACACTGTCAGCCTCTGCCTTTCTTCTTTGTTCCTAGCCATCTCCAGGCATCTCAGGTATGCTGATCTCACCTCACCAGTGACCTTTTCTGTACAGATACTCTCTGATTTTTTGATCCACTATGATATTGCTGATTCTTAAATGAGCCCTTGGGCCCTCCTATGGATATTTTGGTTTGTGGATAGCTGTCTATATTTGTTTTTTTGTGGGAGGATGATGGCTAGTATCTCCTACTCCACCACCTTGCTGATGTCACCTCCCTAGGAATCTTCTTCTGCTTTCTTCATGCTCACTAATATTTAACATTATCAAACTTAAAAACACTTATCAATCAAACTTATTATCAAACTTATTACCAATAAGAACCTATCCATCTACACAGCATTCTCCCTCATTCTTATCTGAGAAATTTTTTAAAAATGGGGCAATGCCAAAAAGAGGGGCTGAGGAGTAAAAATAAAACAGAAAAAATGGAGGACAGTCTTATAAAAATAATAGCTAGCACTTATGTTGCACTTACAGTGTGCTAGTTATTGTTTCAAACATTTTAAATTCATGTGATTGTCCTAACTTTTATGCATTTGGTGACTGTTATCCTTATTTGTTCACAAAGTTGAAGAAATTGAGTCATAGGAAGTTAGTATTATAACTTTCCCAATCACACAGCCGGTAGGTGGTGGAGTCAGGCAGTCTGGCTCAGTATGGACTCTGAACACCTGCATCATGCTGCCTCAAGGTGCCCCATTCTTTCCTCTCCCTCAACTTTCCTTATTCCTCTATGGTCATTCCTTCATCACCACCTCCTTCACTAGCCTTTCTACTTCTTCTATGTAATTAATCCCTTCCTCTTGGTCCCAAATTCCAAAGTTCAAATGCAGCCTCATACTCTTTAATTCATCTTTTAGGCTTTCTTCCAGATCTTTCCACTTTATTCCATTTTTAATCTATCTATGAGATGCCTATTTACAAGCTATAACAATCATGGAGTGAATGAAGAGTAACACCCACTACCACACAACTAGAATTCCAAGAGGATAAATTGGAGCTATAGCTTTCTGACTTGACACTAAATACTTGGTGCTTGATTTTGCAGTCTGAGACCAATCTGAAAAGTATTAATAATAGCTAACATTTGTTGAGTATGTGCCAGATATTATTTCAAGCATTCTCCACATACTAACTCATTTATTCCTACAACAACCCTGTGAAGTAAGTTCTGTTATCATTGTTTCACAGTTGAGAAAATAGAGGCATAGGGAGTTTAAGCAATTTGTCCAATGGCTAGCCAGAAGTGGAATCAGCATGGGTCTCAGGCAGTTTATTAACACAGCCCAAATCTTAACCACTGTGCCAACAGGTTTTTAGTCCCACATGCTCCATGGGAATAAGAAAACTAATCCTTTCATTTCTATATCCTTTTTTTTTCTGATGTAAGAAACAAAGTTCCTTCCAAATGATCCATGTCTGTTTTATTTACCATTTCAGAACTGTTACCAAAAATCTTCCCCAAGTGCCAGAAAACCCTCAGTGGCTTTTTCTTTTTCTACCTAATTATGATTTTTTTGGTACTATTTTTGCTTCTTTCCCTCAGAAGGCTGCTGGGATAGTAAACATTCATTGACCTTTCACAGTAATTGGAAAATTTACACTAGGATATTATGATTAATACAAAGTATGTTCTCCAAATGTATGACCTTAATTTGGGGCTCATATCATAATCAAAGGAAATCATCTGATCCCTGGGGGTGTGGGTGCTGTTCCTACGTTGCTCAGTCTGGGATGTCCAGAGTGACTCACACTTGCCCCTATCTCCAGACCATCTCCCATGGAAGGGGGTGACCCCTACCCACTTGGCAACTGATGCTGCTTAGCTGCCAACATTGCTCCTGCGTTATCAACATTCTAACTTCATGGGAAGGGCTGTGGTAAATTTCTGGAACGTGAATAGGAAGTTCTTTTTCTAAACAGCCTGACACTGAGGGGAGGCAGCAAGACTATAAGAAGTTTGGGTTGGGCAGAAGGCAGAAAACCAGCAGAGTCGCAGAGGACATGGTGAGTTCATTTTTCTTTTGCCTGGGAAGGGGTTGAAGTGAATTGAAGTCATTTGGGGCTGAATCAGGCAGGTAAAGGTTCAGAAAGTGAGGAATAGCAATAGACATGGAGTGTTATGGTGAATAGCCCATGAGAGTTTGCAAGTACTTCTAAACCTGCTGCCCACTTTGACCCTCCCAGCATCCTTGTGAGTTGAGGTTATTTCCATTTTGGAAATGAAGCCATTGTAGCTTACAAAGGCTAGGTGTTTCACCTAGGCTGCTCTGTTAGGCTAGATGAAGTCAGGATCTGGGTCCTGTTCTCTGGCTCCACACCTGCTATTCTTCCTACTAGAACTTACAGGGACCCTCTGAGAGTAGATCTTGGTAAACTTGCCCCCCCCCTTTCCAAGATTGCTCTTCTCTCCGGGACAAATGGGAGGCCGAGCAATGCAGGCTGAGCTATGCCCTGGGACAAGCCTACAACTGAACGTTTTCTCAGCCCTATCCCTCCTATTTCATTCTGTGAGCCCTACAAGTCTTCTGGGACTGATCTGGAATATCTATATAGTTTTAATTTCTTCCCTATGTCTCAATCTTATTAGTGACTCAGTTTCGTCTTCTGTAAAATGGATATAACAATACTTTACTGTAGAGTGTCATTGTGAGGATTAAATAAGATCATACTGAAAAGCATTTAGATCTGAGCCTGGCACATAGTAAGTGATTAGGAAATGTTAACTGTTACTGTCAAAAGAAAGAAAATTCTTGGGGTATAGTGGGGTTTGGGATCTCTGGAAGATCAAAGGATAACTAGGCATTTTGAACTCAGTAATGTTACCTAGATAAGATACACATGGTTAGGCTACTTCTAATTTTATCCCCAACTTTCCTAGAACATCCCACCCTGTCCCATGGTCCAGAATTCTGCAATCTGTGGCTAGGGAGGAACCAGATAGGCCTCTACTTTTGGGTACTTTTCTATGGGACTCCAGAAAAAAAGTAGTGCTTATGCTTGATTCATTTTACCTCTTTGCTTTACTATAGCACACTTTTCAAATACTTACAATGAGGGTTTTCTGTGTTGGGGAAAACAGGAATAAGGGGATGAGGAAGAGACGAGGAAGGACCTTGAGCTTGTCCTAAGTTTGACCACGATGACATAAGAATGTGGATTACTTTTGTTTTATCTTTTTGCATGTTATACTTCTGAATTGGTCAACTCTCTTCCTTCTCTTCTTCCTTCCGTCTCTTTGATATCCTCTTCTGTTTCAAAGGTATAAACATATTGGATCATGGAGTTTTTTTGACATTCTGATGAAAGCTACAACTCCTCTTTTCCAGGTGAAAATGCAATGCTCTTGATTGGGAACTTACATTTAAATTATGCTGATGTTAGTCAAGGTTTTAGCAGGGTAAGGAGCACGTCTGGATTCTCCTCTGTTTTTACCTTTTAATCATCTTAGGTCTGAGGCTTCCAATTCTTAATCTTCCTTGCATTACCTGTTTTTCAAAATGCAACTAAATGGTTCAGACTCCCCTGGGCTGGCCACCAGCTCTTAAAATGTGCACCTTCAGAGTTCTATAAGTGGAAATTTATTAATCAATCCTCAAAAATCAAAATGATTTACTACATAACAGGTGGTACTGAGAAAAGACCCTGTGCCTAGAGAGTGAGTACATGGTGGTTCCATAAGTGAAATTCATTACATTTCTTCTAGGTATCTAACCCCTCTGATTGAAAACCAAAATAAAAATTTTATAAAGTCAAATACAAAGCAAATCCTTTATATTTATAGAGCTATAACTCAGCTATGGTCCAACAAACTTTTAAAAAAATTTTAACTGTAGTACTTTATTTTTAATGCTAATATTTCACCCTAAATAATGGCAATCAGTAGTCTAATTTAAATGTATGCTTTGATTCTAAATGTTGATGTCCAGGCCCCTTCCTGTCTTTATTTGTAATTTGCTGTTTGGCCTACAGAAAACCTTTTTTTCTCACCGTGTTTTCTTTTCTACCTTTAAGCTGGGTCTACTAATATCTGTGCCAAACCACCACTACTGCTATCCAGGAACGTAAGGGAACTAATATTGTATCAGTTGTAATGTCATGTAACGTCTGGGCTTTGCGACCAGCAAGCTGTATAGCTCTGTATCCCCAATGACTCTCATATCCACCTTTGCTCTTTGCATTCCTATTGACCCCAGCCCAAGCCAGGCCCTCTTTAACTCCCACTGGGACTATCACAGTAGCCTTATCCTTTTGTAATTCAGCCTCTCTGCTTCTAATTCATCAAAAAACATCACTATTAGATGTATCTTTGCATGATATTTCCCTGTTCAGAACCCTGCAATTAGATCCCTTCTGCCAACTGGTATTTGAGACCCAAAATATCTGGCCCCAGACTTCCCAATTTTCAAGTCTCCTCTCTTGGCTTTTCATTGCACTTCGAATAAAATCTCACCCCCTTATTTTGGTGCCCAAAGCCTAGAGTGATCTGTCACCAGCTTCATCTCATGTTCTTCTCCCCTTTGCTCATTCCACGCCAGCCACACTAACGTCTTCATGTTCCTTGAACACTGCACTTTGCTTCCACCTTAAGGCCTTTGAATTAGCTTTTTATTCTGCCTTTAATGCTCTTCCTCCTGTTTCTTACTGACTGGCTTCCTTTGGTCATTCTGCTCTCAGCTTAAACATCGCTTCCTTGGAGAAGTCTGCCCTGACCTCTCTGTCCAACATAACGACCCAATCACTTGATCAAGTAAACCCACTTTCATTCTCTACCTAGCGCTTATTGCTACCTTCTACTTTTCATGTTTACTTGTTTAGTACTGTTGTGTATTTATTAGTGTTTGTTTCATGGTCTGTCTCCCTCAATAGAAGGTATATTCTATGAGGACAGGAATTGTGTCTGTTTTGACCATTTAATCCCTGGTCCCAAGAGCAGTGCCTGACACATTGCAGGCACTTAATCAACAGTTATTGAAATAAATAATGGAGAAAAACACAGACAATAATAAGGGAGCACCTATCTTGGTATGGGGGAGGAAGCAATTATGATAGAAAAGCTCCTTTGAGAAGGACATATTTGGACTTATAGAGCTAGACAGACACAGAAGAAGAGGGTACTCTGGGCACAAGAACACAGGGAACTTATAGTACATTCTGGAAATTACAAGATGTTTTGTTTTAAATGCATTGTAGAATTGTGGAGGGTGGGTAGGGGGTGACTGAGGGATAATGGCAGGAGACAAGAATAGACAAAGAGGAAGAAGCCATGTCTTGAAAGGTCTTGCATGTGTCATCTTGAAGGGTTTCTATGTATTGCTCAGGGAGTGGGAACAGCTGAAGGATTTTAAGTAGTGAAGCAGTATGATCATATTTTTATATGAGGAATATCATTCTTAATGCATTTTAGAGAAAGAATTGGAGACAGATGATCTGGAGGAAAAGAGAACCATTAGAAAATGATTTCCCTGGTCTGGAAAGAAATGATTACGTCTAAGCTAGTATGTGGCTGTAAAGTAGGAATCTGGGGAGTGGCCAGGTATCTCATCAGAAGGTAAAGTCAACAGAATTTGATGACAGATTGATGTGAAGGATCCAAACAAGGGCCTTCCCTCCCTGCTACCATTTGATGGAAGACTTCCAGGTCTCTGTGGGTGGTAGGTGAGGGAGCTTGAGTCCGTGACACTGCCGGTTAGTAAGAACATATATTCCTTATATGAGCCCCCTTTGGTGCTAGAGCTTTTCAAAGTCATACCCAGTCAAGAGGTTAGATTGAAATTTGCTTTCTCCTCCCCCAGTGTCTGGGCAGAAGGACAAAGGATTGAGGGAGAGACACTGATTCAGCCTTTCTAGAAATATAAAGCTGTGGTCTACAATGTAGACAGGAGAGCAGGATCTCCTTTCTGTGGAATGATTCTTACCAACTTTGTAAGCTACCTGGAATGCTGGCAAGCCATGAGACAAGAGTCTACTGGCCTCTGGTACCTCTTTCTGTGAAATGTAAGGTCAAGGGAAAAACACTTCCTCCTTCCACTTTCTCTCTGCTTCTTTCTGCACCCCACAATCACTTTTAGTTCTTTGGAAAAGAAAAATCAAAGATGCTTACTGAAGGTTTACACAGGCGCAGGATGTTATTCTAATGACCCAGTCTCGGACTCCTTCCCAGGGACTTCCAGTTTGAACCAGGCTGCCAGAGAACATTAAAAATTAGCAGAGCATGTGGCTGCTACTCCTAGAGAGGAATTTCCTCTTGTTTCAACACTTAACTTGCTTAGTAACACAGGACAGAGTTCTTAACTCTTTAGCATTCTAGATCCAGCACCATCCTGAAGACTGTACTGCAGAGCAGGAGCAGATGTGAGAAGGCCTGCCTTCTCCACCCCCCCAACAAGTTTCAGAGGAAAATTATTACTCAAGGAAGATTTTTAAGCATCATCCATCCTCCATACCTCCACCCCAAACCCTTATCAATCACCAATCAGTCAAGGTGCTACCTTACATTTAACACAGAGATTTGAACTTGGGCTCCATTAAACATGGACAGACTTAATGGGTTCATAAACCATTTGAAATTGTCTAAAAAATTGCAAGTGTACATTTTTTGAAGACGTCTGACCATAGGTTTTATCAGACTTTCAAGGTTCATGAGCCCAGCAAGAATAAGAATCACTGTGTTAACACAATGTACACTCAGGTGAACAAGCTTGGGCAAATCATTTAGACTCACTGAGTCTCAGTGATGGGGAGTGGTGGCCACCCCATCTTGAGCATTCATGGTCCAAAGGACCAGCTGCAGAATGCCAGAGAAATGCTAAGTTGATTTGGCAGTAATCTTTGTGGTCTATTAAAGCTCTGAAATAATCTATAAAAGGTGATCCTGGTATTTGGTGATTAAAAGAAACAGAAAACTACCATTGGATTAAAGCAAGGGATGCACATTAACTTGCATTTTCCTTTCTTAGATGTTGTGACTTGATCAAAAGCACTTACCAGTCCTCTAAAACCTTAAAATGTTTAAAACCAGCTTGCTGAGGAAATTTTATGTAAACCAAATCTTATTTAAAGTTTAAACACACAAATCAAAATGGGAAACAGTGAGCAGAGTTGGGTATGGTGATGGGGGGTCAGGAGCCTCATCTACTCACCCTCCCCACACTCTCCCCTGAGCTGGCCCAAAAGCCAGAGAAACCCTAGAAACAATTCATTCAGGGAGAAAGCCACTCCCTAAGTACACCACAGGAAGAGTACCACTAAATTTAAAGTCGCTGCGCTCCTCCAATCTGCCCAAGTAGAAACCCCGCACAGGTTCAAAGGCAAACACTGGGGTCCCCTCATGAAAGCTACATCATTGTGCCATTCAGCAGCAATGTTTTTTCTTCTGTACCTCTAAAAATATTCTGGAAAACTATGCAACCTCTCACACCTTTCTAAGTGGAGAGCTAAAATTTTTGATCATAAATTTTAAAAGAAAAGATTGAATTTTTCCAATGTATTATCAAGATTGGCCTTTAAAAAAAACCTGTTATATCATTTCTTAAAGTTTACCTAATGGAATTAAATACTAGCATGATCTGATCATCCACATCACTTAAAAAACTATAAGCAAGCTCTTAATAATAATAAATATTACATTATTCATTTTCTCTCCTGTAATATTTATTTCTATTCTACTCCCTCTACAGAATTTTAACCTCATATAATACATTTTAAGCTTAAAGTCTTTTCTTGATTACCCTATCATGCTTCTTTGCAAAAATAAAATTATAATAAATCATAATTTAAGAGATGTTAATTTTCTGAAACCATAAGTCTCTATGTGTTAACATTTTTTCTTTTTGATTGAGTTAGCATCACAATTACTTTTAGTACACAAATAAACCATCATAAATATACTACAAGTTTTGATAAGTAACTTCAACTTTTATATTTAAAATGCTATTGGAGACGCATCTCTAAATGAAAGGGGGGGTCTCTTCCCCTAGTCATTCATATATCCATGAAGGAATATTATTAATCAACCAGATTAGAAAAGTTCAGCATCCATCTTATTCCTATATCTCATTTTTAAAGATTTAAACATTGAGAAACTTCATTCACATTAATAAGTAAAATGGCAATGAAAATTTTATTTTAACAATGTCTCTCAATTTTTTGAACTCCTTCCAAGTTATATGCCCCAAATTTTATAGTGATTTATCATCAAAATTTAGTCAAAGCTGATAATTTAATTGGGTCCTCCCTCAAAATTGATGAAAGGAGAAAAAGGGAAATCACTGGAGCTGAAAAAGGACTGGTTACCCTATCATTTGAATCATCCAAATTCTTACTACCTATATCAATATTTTGAATTGTCCCCGGCATACCAACGTATTGTACGTCCAGGGGCAAGGCTCCACAATAAATAAGAGTTAGATTAGTAAAACGTATGATTTTCTTTTGTCAAGTAGGAGAAGGTTGTGTTTTTGGGCAGCTTGGTTTTAGGAGAGGATACATGTGAAAGTTGAGAATCTGAATATAGATTTATTTAACACTCTCCTTGCTTGGGTACCCCTTGGGAAGTCAGGCACATCCTGGTTGGAAGATTTCTGCTCCATCACTTGGGATGGTACTTTTTGAGTATTGAATAGAAATGTGGTAGTAATAATAGCTGGTGATACAATACAGTGCAGAGAAAACAATGGGGTTAAGTCCCCTTTAAGGGATTGTCACCCTACTTCCTGTACAAATAAACAGCACCATAAATCATAACATTATGATACTTTCAGTGTTTAATCACAGTTCCTGCAGAGGTCAGCTGATTTGTGTCATAGGTTATAGGAGCACAAAATATGCCTACTTATCAGAGCCAATATTCAAAGAAACTCTTAGATGGAAAAGTGCCAGGCTTCTTATACCAAGATAACCCCACTATCTGGGAGATTTGTACTAATTTGTGTTGTGTCTTTGCCAGGATCTGGTCAGGCTGTAGTCAGTAGTGCATGTGCACACGTACACACACACACATATGCACACATATATCATCCCATACCATCACATGCCCCATTGCTGGGGCGTGGTCTGTGGCAATTCAGAATTTCTATACCAAAGGGGTTTTAGGTAGCAATCTGGCTACAAGAGTGGTAAATCCACAAGTGCATAACATATGCATTGTTTTTATGTTGGTGGTAATGTTTGGGTGGCTTTGGAGGGGAACAAATGCAGCAGCTAGGCTTGGTCATGTTGCACACTCTATCATCCACAAGAGCAACACAGCATGGATTTGGAAGCCTGGAAATTTATAAAGGTAAGAAAGTAGAATAGAAAGAACTCTTGTTTCAGAGTCAGGCTCTGCTGCTGTCCTTTTGAATATGCTATTTAGATGCTCTAAGCTTCAGTTTTTTCAAGTGCAACATGAGGAATTTGGACAAGATGGGCATTTCTAGAACTTATTTGTCTAAAAACATTTTTAAATATTCATAGATTTGATTAAATCCCAACAGAAAGGAGTTCATGAGAAATAATAGTTGCTATAAATCCAGGGGGAATAAATTTATTACGTATATATTAAGAAATATTAAATAGTGTATATATTAAATATTAGATAGTATTACAGATATGTGCCAAAATGAAAAAGCAAGAAGATAAAATATAGATCTATATTACAAAATAGATGGTAAAATTAGTTGATGCTCTGTGCATCAGGGTATAGGTTAGATATTATTTGTGTGGATCAAGGAGTTCTCAAGTGACTTTCTATTATTCTTGGCTGTGATATGACAGTTCTTAAAAGAAGACTATTGCATAATAATAATGGCAGCCATATTCATGTGTTTAGTATTTTTCTTACATACATATTAAAAATATATCTTAAAAGAAAAATATTGGTGGCACAAAGTACCCAATAAATATTTGTTGAATGAATGAAGAAATGAACTCTGTCCTCAGCCATGCTACAGTATCCATCTAGAGTAGGACTCAGAAGCAAAGCAATGAAAAGAAGGAAGCAGAGGGCTTGATCCACCTTCCCAATGGAAATAGGCAGAATTATAATTCAACATAATAATTATCAACTAGAATTTTTTTGCCATGTTGGTGGTATACCAATACTAAAAGAAATTTTTCTTTTTTCTTATTACAGGCCAGCTGCCTCAAAGCCATCTGGAACCAGAGATTCCAGCAAGTAGTCTTTGGAGCTACCCAACTCCTTTGCTTCAGTGCCCTGATCTCTGGTAAACTTTATACTAACCCTTCACTTAGCCCTAAGTAATTAGGGTAGAGTCCAGAGCCAAATGGGAGAAGTTAAGAATGATAGCCAGTTGTGGTGAAGCATGGGAAAACTGTCCAAGCCCAGATTGCTGGAAGAAAATGTATCCAACACCATCATATTGGTAGAAAAGGCTTCAGAAAGAACTTAAACTGATATATTCAGGACCAATTTGTCTATTAGGCACGGGCCCATAATACTTTTAGGGACCCAAAAAATGTTCGAATTTCTCTTATAATAATTTCCTTTGAAGTCAAAGAAAATGTCTTAATATATAGTGATATATTCATCATTATACCAATGCAGTTGCAAAATATAATTTTTAATATATTATGATGGAGGAAGAGGCCTACAAAGATAAAATTACATAGAGTCCATGAAAGTTATAATGCAGTCCTGGCTATATCAGAATAAAGTCTTAAGGCAAAACAATGCTATAGAGGTGTCAGTGAGGGAGGTACAAACACGATCAACCCTCATGCAGGCTGCAGAGGAGAGGGTTGAGTAGAAACAAGCCTTTATAAACAGGAAAGGGAGCCATTTCCAGGCCTGATTACTTGCATTGTACACCTCTTCGTGTGGGAACTGGCCTCTTCTGCCCCGGGTGAGCTCCCAGAGGTTATGATAACAATACTTTGCATCATAGCATCTGTATACTTTCGAAGGGCACATTCTTTATTTCATCTGATATCACAAACACTTGTAAAGAAGGGCTGATTTGTGCCCTATTTTAATACGTGAGTAAGCAGACATGGAAGAAGGAGAGTAATTGATCAAAGAAAAAGAGCCAAAAGAAATGGAATGAGTATAAAATCACACAGCAGGAGATCTGATTTCTAACCCTGGCTCTGCCACAAACCTGCTGCGTTTATGTATTTACTGAAAGTCTATATATTTATTTATTTACATATATTTTATATATTTATTTAAGTATTTAATGAATGCATATTAAGTACCAAACTCTATGCTTGGTGCTAAGGATCCAGAGCTAAAAAGAGACCAGCATCAGCGATTTACAATCCAGCAGATGTGGACCATATTGTAGAGACATTACAATACACGGCAGTAAAGGTGGTGGAGGCAGGGACCAGGTGCAGCGGGAGCCTGGAGGAAGGAACACTGAGCCTACCTGGGAAAGTCATGAAAAGCAGAGGGAGTCAAGTTTACCAGGCATAAGAGGGGAGGACAGCCAGGATAGCAGGAAGAGAATGTGCAAAGACATGTAAGTGGGAGTTCTGTTTTGCCAAGAAGACAAACATGGTGGGCAATGAGGCTGGGCCAACTGGTGGGCTCCAGATCGTAAAGCATCTTCCTTTCCACGTGTGAAGGCAGAACCTGCCATTAAGACATTTTATGTGTCATTTAATTTGGGTTTGGGCAAATTATCTAATATATCTCCTTCACTTATAAAAGGAGAGGCGTAAATTTGATGACCTCCAAGGTCCCTTCCAACTCTGATATCTTATGATTCCAAATCTTTAACACCAAGAATCCTCAGAAGAGGACATTTTCCTGTTCTGACTTCATGTACTCTTTCAAGTGAAAGGTGAAAACCACTCTTTTTTCCTTCAAACAACGACATTAGACATAAAATAGTCATGTCTGGGGTATTCATCTTCTGGTCAGAGACTCATCTGACTATGCAGAAGTATACTTATGATCACGGCCTCCTTCTGGCAAGGGATGCTAACCTGGCACTGATTCTGCTTTAACCTAGAACTGACAAATCAGAAAGAAGTGGCAGCGTGGACTTATAATCACAGCACAAAAGCATACTCATGGAATTACTCCCGGGCATTCTGCCAGAAGCATTTCACAGATTTAGTGGCCATCCAGAATAAAAATGAAATTGCTTACCTCAATGATGTCATACCCTACTACAGCTCTTACTACTGGATTGGGATCCGAAAGATCAATAATAATTGGACGTGGGTGGGAACCAAAAAGACTCTCACCAAGGAGGCCGAGAACTGGGCTGACAATGAGCCCAACAACAAGAAAAACAACCAGGACTGCGTGGAGATCTACATCAAGAGTGTGTCGGCCCCTGGCAAGTGGAATGATGAGCCCTGCTGGAGAAGAAAGCGGGCCCTGTGCTATACAGGTACTGCCTTGTCTACTCGGAAACAAAACAAAACAAAACAAAAAAACACCTTCCCTGGTTGGCCAGTGTAAATTCCGGGTTAATATT
Source organism: Daubentonia madagascariensis (assembly GCA_023783475.1). Taxonomy (NCBI): domain Eukaryota; kingdom Metazoa; phylum Chordata; class Mammalia; order Primates; family Daubentoniidae; genus Daubentonia; species Daubentonia madagascariensis. The sequence continues at coordinate 33,546,848 of JAKFHU010000978.1, forward strand.
GTGGAGTCACAAAGGCAGGGACATGAAATCAAGGAGTACACTCAATCAATCAGTGTTAGTGGGCACCTTGAAGAATATAAGATCAGGATTAGAGAAAAACAGCTGTTTGAAACTAGAGGGGAATTTAATATCATCTGGCCCACCCTTCTCATATTGTAACTGATGAAATAGACACTCAAGAAGTTTTGGTTTCTTATGACTGGAAACCAGTCTCTTAAATTTTAGGTCTTGAGCTTTTTTCCACTGCCGTACCTTAGTATAAGAGAGAGTATAAACTGAGAGGGAATTTAGCCCTGGCCCCTGGGAGACACAGCTGTAGCTAAAACCTTTTGAATGCCAATGTGTTCCAGGCATTGCTATTAGTTCATTTAGTGCATGTGTCATTGGTTCATTCAGTATTAGCTGCACTTAGTCCTCATGACAACCTCATCAATCAGGTCCTTCCATTACTCTTAATTTGCTGCTGAGGGAAAGGCTCAGAGCTTTTAAGTAATCTGCCCAAGGTTCTAAGCTAGCTGATGATGGAGCCAGTTTCAAACACAGGTTGACTCCAAAGTTGGTATTTTTTAGCCATATATGCCATCACATTCTTTGCTCTACATTTTTATGAGACAATTTGAGAACATAACTAAGAATGTAACTAACACATCTACTGGATTTTGGTGGGAGGGTGGGGAGCCAGGAAAGGGAAGTAGTAACCAAAGGGGAGATCCTGGGGGTATATTTGATGCTCAATTCTCCCAGTTCTAGAGTAAGCAGACATGCATGAAAGCTTGGTCTTCCTGTAGTCAGGAGCCTAGTGCCAGAGCTGATCCCATCTTTCTGATGTTGCTTCCTGTCTAGAGGGGCCCCTCCTGCACTTTGTAGCACACAACACTGTGGCGAGGGAGAGTATGGACTACCCTGAGCAGGAGGGTCCTAAGTACTCTACAGCTTCTTTGATGAATCATCATACACATGCCACACTCTGCTATATATGTTCTGAATTCTTTAGATTTTAAACACCTCCCCCTCAGAATCCATCAACAATACACATATGGAACAGAATACACAGCATATTCCTTCTACATCTTCCCTCTCCTCACCCAAACCTCCTAGCTGAGGGAAAGCATATCCATGAACGCATCGTCATGTAGTCAGATCTCATGTTATAAATAAAGTATTTATTTATTAATTAATTAATGGCCATTTATTCATGGACCAGGATGGGCATTACATTAGTTCATCTGACTGCTCTCCCAGTTGGCTCTTTACCCTTTCTGGGCAATGCCTCCCTAGAACTGTCCTTTATCAGATTATCTTGCCTGCCACTAGCTGTTTCAATATGCCACTAATTTCCCCCCTTCTCACCCAAACTTCAACATCCATTTCTGTAAGACAGTCTTCCCCAGTAAAGCTTACCAAAAAATGGCAAGATAGAAAAGAGTTTGAAAATTACTGTCATAAATGACGCCATTCCTCTAACCTGCAACAATGGCAGACATCCCTGATTGGAACAATTTCACCTGAACACAGATGAGTTCCATCTCTTACCAACAAAATACTCTAGACAACCACTACCATTGATTGGCATTTTTCCATCCAAAATGTAAAGTATGTAGGGAACCATCGATTCTCTGTGGGAAATAGATGAGAAATAGATATGTATACTGCAACAAGAAATTAAGTGATTTCTGGAATAATTCTCTACACGTCAGGATTTGTTAGACCTCAGAACCAGGCTATCAAAAAAAGATTTATTCACTGAATTATCCTTATTCTCCTCCCTGGAGATCCATCCAAAGGAACAGACAAGTTGCTAACCTGCCTGGAAGCCCTAAAATGGGATAGAATACAGAACGTTGCCCTTTTTTTTTATTCCTAGAATTTTGAGACCCTCAGGAAGCTACAATCATGGCAAAATTTATATGCTCCAAGAACGTAAGGCAGGCAAGTGTTACTACTGTTAGGCACTGGTGGGGTCAAATTTAGGGGCAAGGTGGATAGGATGGAAGATGTGGACCAATCCTACATCCACCAGCTGCTACTGCCTCCTGCGTCTTCTCTTTACCTGGAACTCTACCTTGTGCCTCAGGGCAGCTGCACCAAACTCACTGGCTGCCATGGGAACTTCCTCCTGTAGAAGCCTGTGTGGTTTATAGAATTATGGCATCTCAGAATTGAGAGGACACACAGAGGTCATCTAGCACTAGCACAACCCTCTCTGTGACATATAGGTTTCCTCTTATAATATACTCCAAAGTGGATCAACACGTGGCCAGGGCTTAGTACAGAGGAAACGACCACCAGAAAGCAGTCTAGCCGCAGACCTTGTCCCCAACCATGACCCCATCAAAAAAAAAAAATCATTGAAAACATTCTCAGTGCTTTCATAGTATCAACTCCGATACTGATCCTCCACCAAGTACATATACCCTTAAAGACTTCCTTGCAGGAAAGAAGCGTTGGCCTTTCTCTATTGTCACCCAAGTGGCATGGACTTAGGGAGGAGGTCATGGCAGGTGAGCCATGGTCTCTACCCTCTAAGCCTGGTATGTTTAGCTTGGGAAACATCCCCTCTTAGGGTTGTTTTTCCTTTACCAGGAGCAGGTCTTAAACATCTCATTTGGCTGCTCTACTCCTCCACCAAATGCCCATATGGCAGTGGGCATAGATTTGAAGCAAACAAAAGGTGGAAGGGTCTGGTCCCTAACGTTGGGTAAACTGGGCTCAGAGAAGTAACTTGCCTAAGGCCATGCAGCAAGCAGGCAGCAGAGCCAGGATTCAGATCCTATCTCTGTGACCCTGGCCCCCCACATCCACTTCCTAACCCCCATGCTGTAACATGTGGCATGAGGGCTTCAGTGATAATTTAACTCAATGAATACAACACTTGTGGTTAGAAAACCACAACCCATTTTGTGCCACACACAGGAGTTTCTCTGTCCACACATCTATCAGTGGCTCCATTTGTCCCTCTCTGTCCACACATAGCAATGCCCCCCTTAGGAAACACTATATGCAGTGTGAAATGAGAGCCATGCAATGCTCCAGCAGACTCCTATGATGCCTTTTGCAAGGAACAGGTTGTTAATCCAGATGGAATTGTGGTTCTCTGTGGTCTGGCTAGCTCATTCCTACCTAACAGGGGTTGAGTCTGTGGCTCAGAATAAGAATCCAGCTTTTCTTAACATCTCCTGTGAATGTTCATGATTCTGACCTTGCCATATCTATGCAGCCTCCTGCCAGGACATGTCCTGCAGCAAGCAAGGGGAGTGCATCGAGACCATCGGGAACTATACTTGCTCCTGCTACCCTGGATTCTATGGCCCAGAATGTGAATATGGTGATAATATTTTGTTGATATTATTTTGGTCACTGGTCTTATGCTAGGTGTGATGCCAGGAAGTAGATCATGTTGGTGACTCTCCAGTGAGTGCAGGCTAGTCCTAGGCCCCTTCTATCATCTGTTGTCTGCTCCACCCAAATTGTCCCTAGACACACACTCTGGGTAAAAACATTTTATTCTTGGAGAGACTATTAACTCATAAAATTTCAAAAGAGAAAAGGGAAATGCAAAGGAATCAAAACAAAGAGAACTCTTTCAGACTATTTTACTTGTTTGAAATAAAATCCAGTGAAAGAATGATTATTTCCCAAGAGGCAGCCAGTACAAAGGAACCAAATAAAGATGGATGGCTTGGGTCAGAAGCTTAGAAAGTTAGAGTTAAGAGGATTACACAAATAGTTCCAGCTTTCAGCAAATCTGACATCATCTTTAAGTCTACAATGAAAAAAAAATCAATATTTTTTCTTCCACAGTCAGAGAGTGTGGAGAATTTGACCTCCCTCCACACGTACTTGTGAACTGCAGCCACCCCCTGGGAAGCTTCTCTTTCAACTCACAGTGCAGTTTCCACTGCCCTGAAGGGTACCAACTGAGTGGACCCAGCAAGCTGGACTGTTTGGCTTCTGGAATCTGGACAAATAAGCCCCCACAGTGTGTAGGTGTGTAGACCCTACTCTTTCCATCCTCACTAACAACTAGAATTGGGGGGTGGGGAGCAAGACGGAATGAGCTATCTTCATTAAAAAATGTGAGAAATAATGAGGATCTATGTTAAGTGGAAAATTCTGGTTATCACTGTTACCTGTTAACCAGACTAGCACTAATTTTGATTTTCATGGTATTTTGTATCTGTAGAGTTACTTAATAAGTTTAATTCTTGATTCTCAGGCAAAAACATTACAAAGGGACCCCTGTCCCCTTATTAATTACAAAGTGAACTGAGTATAATGATGAGGTCTTACGGGTTGAGTATCATTAATCTGATCACTTTACCTTGCTTCTCTAAATGAAAAACAAGGGTGTTTGGATCTTTCCAAAGAGTGACTGAAAGTACCATTTAACCAACCGAGTGTATCACCCTGTCTGCCACTTTGGGAAGTATAGCTGCTGCAGGATCCAAAGACTTCCAGGCTGCTGGAAATAAGTTGCTAAGGGACTCACACCATTGTCCTGTGGTTGTTTCTAGCTGCCCAGTGCCCACCCCTGAAGACTCCTGGGCGAGGAAGCATGACCTGTCTTCACTCTTCAAAAGCATTTCAGCACCAGTCTAGCTGTAGCTTCAGTTGTGAAGAGGGATTTGTATTAGTTGGGTCAGAGGTGTTGCAATGCACAGCCTCAGGGGTATGGACAGCCCCAGCTCCAATGTGTAAAAGTGAGTTTCAGGCAGTAGGGATGTATAATGTCCACTGCATCCCGTCCTTGCTGGGCATATGGATGAAACTAGCCACCTTATAGACAAGCTGGCCTGAACTGCCAAAATTTAACTCTCCTTCCACCTGCTACCCAGCTAGATTGGGTACATCTGGGACAAGAAAAGTATTTCAGACTCTAGAAAAACAAAAGGCTGAATTTACTACAAACAAAATTAAAAAGTCCTCTCTTCCCCAAAATTCACAACCCACAGGCAGTTTCAGAATGGCCTCATTCATAAATTTCACATAAGGTGGGAAAGGTAGCATCAGCATCCATAAGTAGGCATTAGAAGACCTGTCAGGACAGGTTTATAGATGTATGGTGAATAGAGGACATTAAGAATAGAGCTTGGAGTAATACGCATTTTTAAGAGATTCAGGTTGCCCTGAGGCTGTGTTCCCTGAGGATGGGAGCTCCAAATCTGGACAAACATCATTAGGGTCTCCTGACCCTTACATCTTCCTAGCTCCATCTCCATTTCCAGAGCCATTCTACCATTGTTCTCCAGCTGTGGGCAGGATTTTTCTCCTTCCTAGTACCTTTCTCTTTCTCTTTGGTTGTCCTCTCTAGCTGTGCAGTGTCAGCCCCTGGAAGCCCCCAGCAGAGGAACCATGGACTGTGTTTATCCACTCGCTGCTTTTGCATATGGCTCCAGCTGTAAATTTGAGTGCCAGCCTGGCTATCAACTGAGGGGCTTGGACACACTCCGCTGCATGGGCTTTGGCCAGTGGACTGCACCCTTGCCGGCCTGTGAGGGTAGGATTTTCTTTCGGCAGCCCCCAGTCTGTCCAAGGAGGAGTCATTGCACTTGGAGTAGAAAGACCAATGGCTCTTAATGTCAGGGTGACCTCTTCTAGGCTCTGACACTGGAGCAAGTTGTTTAACCTCTGGGAACCATGGTTTTCTCATCTATGAAATGGAGCTAAGAATCGCAAGGTTCTTTTGTGGGAATTAAGTATATTAAAAGTATACAGTTAAAGAGCATGCTTAAAGTACCTAGCATAGAGCTGGGCTCTTGCTCAACTTTAGTTTCTGCTTTTTTTTTCCCCCTTCCTGCCCGACTTGTGTATTCAAGCTATGGGACAATGTCCTATACTTGAGAGGGAGTCAGAGCAGTGGCTAAAGTGGCTAAAGAGAGAGATACCCCCTGTAGTCTTTGGCGGCAGCCTTTGACAAAGGAGCAAAGGAACGCTGCATCGAAAAAGAGTGTGTGATGCAATCCTAGGCAATTATATAACACCACAAAACTGAATTCTGTGCAATTGCTTATACCTTCAGCTTATAAGGCAGAGAGGGGTCATGAGAGAATAGGAAATTAAAGGCAAATTAGTGAATTCCCAGACCAGACCTAGATTACAAACCCAGCTCTCTACTGTCTAGCTGTGAGACTTTAGGGAAGTCACTTAATATTTCTGAACCTCACTTTTCTCATCTGTAAGGTAATAAAGAAGCACTGTAGGATCTTTTTTCTTAAATGCCCCCATCCTGCAAAAACCAGAGGTCAAAGTCCAGAGTGAAAGGGTGGTCTGTATACTCTGTAAAACCCCCAGGAATAGCCTGAAGATGAAATGGTTTATCCAGGAAGAGCATGAGGAAGCCAATCTTTATCAGAACTGAGGTCATTCAGGGCTTAATTGTGCTCAGGAACTCACCCTGGGCTGCACGCACTTGGCAACTGAAGTCTAATTAGGATGACATCCTGTGCTCCAGAGACAAAGCCCATTTAGGATCATTTTATAGGGCTAGGTAGTAGTGTCAACAATAAGCTATGCTAGTCCATCTTTTGCCCTACAAATTCAGCCTTTCCCTGTATCTACTCTTTCCGGATTCAATTTCACAGATAATGTCAATAAATATTTAATGACCACCTTTGATGTGGAAAACACTGTTCTTGGCTTTGGAATACAACTCTGAACAACTGACCACAGCCTCAAGGAGACTGTGGTGCAATGAGGAAGAATTACAGTCATGTATGAACAACACAAGAACAGAGGGCTGTGGGAGCACACTGGAGGTGTTCCCACCCCTGAGTTGGGATGGGAAGAGAGGGCTTCCCAAGGAAAGTGACGTCTAAGCTGAGACCCGAAGGGCAGGTGAGAGTGGGCCAGGCAAAGAGGGGCACGCGAAGGTGTTCTAGGCAGTTTCCCTTTGGAAAATGAAAGATTTGGGATTCTGAACATACTGACAATGTGGGTAGGAAAAAATGTAGCATCCCTGGGAGGTTTTTCTGAGAAAGAACTGGGCCCTTGCATTACTTGGTTTTAGAAGATAATTTTTCTGCTTAGCCATTTCGTGCGAGCCACTGGAGAGTCCCATCCACGGAAGCATGGATTGCTCCCCGTCCTCGAGAGCATTCCAGCACAACACCAGCTGTAGCTTTCGTTGTGCGGAGGGTTTCACGCTCAGAGGAGCTGAAGTAGTTCAGTGTGCTGACTTGGGACAGTGGACAGCACCAGCCCCCATCTGTCAAGGTACTGTGATAGTTGTAATGTTCTTCTGTGTGTCTCAGCTCATCAAAGGCATCAGTGTCTGCACTGAGCACTGTCATGTATTTATTCATCAAACATTCATGAAGAACCTACTATGTGCAGGCTCTTTGTGCCTGGCACTAGGGATGAAGTGGTGAGCGAAGCCAGTCTTAGGCACAATATGTGCATTACAGCATAGTCAAGGTGAGGGTTGCATTGACTGACACGTGGGGGGAGCACTGGCATGAAGAGGGTGTGGTTTGGGGGAAGGAATGATGCATGAGGAATAGCATGGGACAGGAAGAATAATGGACAAGGTGTTTAGTCTGGCCCTGTCATTTCCTGTCAGTAAGCTTCTGGACTCTGAGGCTCAATGTCTTCTGTAAAATGGGGGTACTATTATCTGCCTTATGTACTTGCTCACTGGTAGTTGTAAAAGCAACTTTAAAACTCCCATGAGCTTTATAGGGAAAATAATGATGATGATAATAATAGCTTATAAATCAAGTGTCTTTGGTCTGATTTGACAAAATCAGAAATATTGATCCTCTTTCACTATTTCAGGTTTTCAATATGTTGCTCTTATAGAACTAAGGCACAGGGGAGTCATTAGGGTTACTTTTTTACAAGGGGTACCTCACACAGAAGTCACGTTCCAGAAGTGCAATTTTGACATTTTGTGTTCTCGTTTACTGAAACCCCTGGGCAATTTATGTGACTCCCCTGGGTCTAAGTATATCCTGATTTTAAAATGAGGCAGTGGTTTGAAAGCAGGGTCTTGAAGAGATATTTGTACACCTATGTTTGTAGCAGCATTATTCGCAATAGTTAAAATGCAAAAGCAACGAAAGTTTCCATCAATGAATGGCTGGATAAGCAAAATATGGCGTGCACTTCCAATAGCGTATTATTCAGCCTTAAAAAAGAGGGAAATTCTGACTTATGCTGCAAACATGCGTGAACCTCTAGGATATTATGCTAAATGAAATAAGCCAGTCACAAAAGGACAAACTGTATGCTTCCACTTATATGAAGAACTTAGAGTAGTCAAAATCATGGAGACATAAAGCAGAACGGTGGTTGCCAGGGGCTAGGGGGAGGGGAAGAAGGGAAGTTATGGTTTAAAGGGTAGAGAGTTTCAGCTTGAGATGATGAAAAGGGTTTTGGAGATGGATAGTGGTGATGGTTGCACAACAACATGAATGTACTTAATACCACTGAACTGTATACTTAATACTGGTTACATGGTAAATAGTAAATGTTATGCTATATATATTTACCATAATAAAAAAATTGAAAAACAAAACAAAAAAGGCTGTGGAGGAATAAAGGGCCATGCACCATGATGGTGAGATCTAGTGAGGGTAATGGGATGCATTGTGGATGTGTCGAAGAGCCCTTTAATATACTTAAAAGGAATCATAAGGGCTCACTTAAGCCATTCTTGTCTCTAGGCAAGTAAATGTCTAATTGTCTGGAACAGATAGTTGGACATTCTCTTAAGCATCCAGAGACGTGGTCTCAGTAACTCCCTTGATAGGCCTTCTGAGTGTTTTGTACGCCAGCACTCAAGGTCCACATCTGATGCACAGCCTTAATGATAATACTACTATCTGTTACTACTATTGCTACCACTGCTGCTGCTGTTTCTACTAGCAGTAGTAGTACTACTACTACTACTAATAGCAGCTAATATTTATTGAGCACTTTCTATGATCTCATTTAGTCTAATCCATGAGGTAGTTACAATTATTATTACCCTTTTAAAGGCAAGAAAAGACTTGACATATATAGAATACATGTTCTCCTTTCATATATGATCATCTATTTTATATTAATATATTTTAGATCATGATGTATTTTTATTCTTTTCACTTAACATTATACCTTGAGATACCTCCCATATAGTTCACCTTTCCAAGGTGAACTATATCATTTTTAATGACCTTTAATATTTCTTTCATGGATACACCATAATATATTTTCAGCCCCAGATTAGTGGCATTTATGTTTGTCTTCAATATTTTGTTCTTACAAATAATGTCTTGATAAAAATCTCTAAATTGACTTTTTATGTGCATCTTGATTACATACTTAGCATAGATTCTTGGGTCCAAAATTATGATAGTTTAAAAATTATTGATACATATTGCCAAAATAATAATGGTTTAGCATTTTACTAATAGAATCCTTCATGTGCCTTTGTAATTAAATGACCCTTCTCTCATCTTCCAAGATAAGCAAGCCCAATTTAAGAATACCTGTTCTTAAAGGCCAACAGGTCAAAATCAGTGAGTACTTGTATATTACTGTTTTTTTACTCCTAATTTCCTCACCACTTAGCTTTTCAGTGCCAGGATCTTCCAGCTCCAAACAAGGCCCAGGTGAACTGTTCCCACCCCTTCGGTGCCTTTAGGTACCAGTCAGTCTGCAGCTACACCTGTGATGAAGGCTTGCTCCTGGTGGGTGCAAGTGTCCTACAGTGCTTGGCCACTGGAAGCTGGAGTGCTGTTCCTCCAGAATGCCGAGGTGAGAGTCCATTCTTTCCAGCATCTTGGAAATAATCATAGGCAGTATTTTAAAAGGCTGTATTTTAAAGTTGGTAACTGTGGTAGGTTCTACCTTAAAATGGACTGGAAAATTAATAAATACTCTTACTCATCCTTTCATCCTGTAACCCAAGGACCGCAAATGCAAATGTCTTCAGGGGCTAGGCAGGTAACACAGTGTCAGGATGTTTGGCAATAGGGAATGGCTCTTACTAACTCCTTATCAGGGTCTTTATTAGGACCAGGACCTGAAGGCTCCTGTCACTAACCCAGTGAACTATTCTCACATGGCTAAAAACAGTATCTGGAAGGAAGACCAGAAGGACTAAAATTGCTTCAGGGTGGTTGTCCCAAGGCTGACGTGGCACTTTACTCCAAGGAACCGTGGGGCATGATGGTGGGAAGGGGGGGGGGCAGGATTTACAGGTACCTAGTTGCAAACATACTCCAAGATCTGTATAATAGTGGAGAAATACACTTAGGATAGAGTGGAGAGTGATAAAAAGAGGATAAAACTACTCTATGAACTGGAGGTTACAAGATTCTCAGAAGAAAAAAAATGTGCAGATTCAGTATGAGCATTTATATCTTCACTATACTTGATATAAAAAGCCACTGTATTCTCTCAATGTTGTAACACCCTGTATGAAATAAAACTGCTTCTAATCATATGTATTTATGAATTGAAGGATAGACGTATTTTTTTTAGATTTGCATTCTTTTTTCCCTCAATGCATCCAACTCTTTAGTTACATTTATAGCAAATACTGCCTTTAAAAAGCAAGATTTATTAGCCAGATATGGGGGCACAAGCCTGTAGTACCAGCTACTTGGGAATCTGAGACAGGAGGATCTCTTGAGCCGAAGATTTTGAGGTTGCCATGAGCTATGATGACACCACTGCACTCTAGCCCGGGCAACAGAGTGAGATTCTGCCTCAAAAAAATTTTTTTTAAATTTTTTAAAAAGCAAGATTTTCATTTATAAAATCTACAGAAAATAAGAAAATACAGAAATGAAAAAAATATCCTCTTAAATACTCAAACACTAAAACAGACACTGTTAACATTCTGGTATGAATTCTTTCAATGTTTTCCCCATCCACTTTCCCCTCTGTGCAATTAGTATTTTATGCTGTATATACACTTATAATAACAAAGTTAAATGGGTAAAATACTAGACATTTCTACATTTGCCATGCCTTTCACTTTGTACAGACTTTCAACATCTGAGTGAAAGCAGGCAGATATGTGTTTTTTATGAAGAGGAAACCAGTTGCTATTTAGGTCACACACAAGCATGCAGACACGTGCAGACATCCCCTCACACACACACACACTGTTAAGCTAGGCCAACAGTAAGTGCACACATGAATGAATGAATGAATGAACCCAGCAGAATTGGATGTCCATCCCCTGACATCAAAGTATGGCAAGCCACTGTTATCGGGTTTAGGTGCGCCTGCAGAGCTGGGTCTGGGAAAACGGGGTGGTGCTGTGACTTTGCCCCCTCTGCACTCATCCTGACTACACTAAAGCCTGGGTATATTAAGTTCAGTCAGCTTTCGGGAAGATCTTGGAGTCTGTGAAGAGGGTTATCACGGTAATCAGAACTTGTCCAGGCAACCCTGGGCACAGATTACAGTTCATTGCTCCATACCGTCCTGCCTGTGGGCGTTTCACAGCAAGGAGGTTGCCACTCACCATGGCTTCCTGTGACCTTCAGTTCCCTTCTGCTTTTAGTTGTTTACTCTGACTGAACTTTCTCCTCTTGTTTCTGGGTAGGTATCAAGTGAAATACCAAAATGTGCGCTGGGCAGGAAGGTACCCTGAAGCTTGCAATGCACTAGATGTCGTAACACTTTTGAGAGAGTATTATCAGACAATTTCCCTTTTTAACATCCCCCTACTCCTCCACACCCACACTGCTGTCAGAAACAAAGCCACACAAGAGCTGGAAACGGGCTCTACGGCACCAAGGTCTTCACTCACAGCCCTTCCCCTGCGGGTCCTTACAGTTTGCAGGCTTCTTAAGTTGTTCCCTCTCCCATCCCACATACACACTTAATACAGAAGGACTTTTCAAGTGGCAGAAAATAACTAGGTCTTTGGACAAATTGATCAGATTGGGGGGAATGTAGCTGGAGAGGGGAAGGAATGAAGGGAAGAGAAATGTATAGAAAATGCTCTTAAAACCTCATGCCATTCAAGTCAGTGGCTAAAAAATGACCCCCAGGCAGCCATACTGCCACTGTCTCTGCTCTAAAGCCATACATGGCTCAACCAGGTCAAACAGTGAAGAAGAAATACCTTAAACCATGTGTTCACTTAGTCTTCACTTTTTAACATCAACATGTTTAATCTGGGCTTTATTATTTGACTAATTGGCAGAGGAACATCTTGACAGCTATTAACATTTGCATACAGAGTGTTTTCACTCTTGATCAGAGTAAACATCCTGGGAACTATGTATTGCTATCTCCCCATTTTAAAGGTGAAGCTATTGAGGCTCAGAGAGGTTAAGTGACTTGCCAAAAGTCATACAGAATGATCTCTGACCTAGGCAAGTCCCCTAGCACCTCAAACTCTACATGTATAAACTGTGGCAAAGAACTATGAAACCTAATTTAACTTTTTTTTTTTTGGTAAGTGAACACGTAGAGTCATTTGTGGCTGGCCACTGTAGGATGAGACTATGGGGAAGAAGTGGAAGGTAGCATTTGCAGACAGCTGATTACATTATGTACCTACTGTATGTCCATGATTTTTTATCATATCTTTAATTTTTGCACATGATTTAATTAATTTACAAGGCAAGAATTATACTTTTTCCCATTTCAAAGATGAAATAACCGAGGCTCAGAAAGGTTGTTGTCCTGAGATGCTTTGCTAGTAAGTAACAGAGCCTGAATTTCCACCCAGATTCTTCCTACCACCTGGTCAGGGAAAGGGAAGAAAGTATTTTACTCCATTTCCATTTTTCTGTTTCCAATCACTGTTTGCACTGTTTTCTGGTAAGGTCATTAGGCTTGTTTCTGAAGATGATATCAAGGGAACAATCACTTCCACACCTCTCCAGGGGCAACTGCAATGAGTTGCATCACTCTCTTTCTGAACAGAACACCAGCTTCCTTTTAAAGTCACCTCTGAAGCTGTTTGTGAAAGATCACATCAGGATATTAATCAACTGTAAGCTGCCACTATTGTGCACCCCCATAACTTTTAACTGATGATAAAGCACCATGAAATTCGAACAGTCATTTTTTAGCCAGATGCTGCCCTTGTGTATTAAGGAGGTCACACACACACACCACTGATTTCAGGTTGCTAAGTTCTAAAATGATCTCGTCTCTCCTCCTCTGCCATGCTCACGGTAGCCACTAGCTGCATACCCTTGCTAAGTCCTCAGAATGGAACGGTGACCTGTGTCCAGCCTCTTGGAGACTCCAGTTATAAATCCACATGCCAATTCATCTGTGATGAGGGATTTTCTTTATCTGGACCAGAAAGATTGGATTGTACTCCGTCTGGACACTGGACAGGCTCTCCACCAACGTGTGAAGGTAGGCTCATGGGTCTGTCCTTTCTTACGGCTTTTCAGATGACATTGTAGAATGGAGAAGCATCAGGGATTTCCATAAAAGTGTACTTGAGCTAAAACAAACAACACACTCTCCACAAAACATGGTAATCTAGATCAAAAGTGTCTCTCTCTCAGAATAAGCTTTTAATGACTTTAATTAAACATTGCACAGTTTTATGAAGCGTTTTCATGTCACTATAGCATTTGATGTTTGCCACAATTCTGAAACAATGACGAAAGGCAGTGTCACCTCCATTTTGTAGATGAGAAGGAAACAGAGCCTCAGAGAGGTTAAGTAATTTGTCCAAGGTCACACCGTTAGTAAGTGATGAAGCTCAGCTACGTCATTGGAAGTTTTACTTCCTTATAAAGTCTTTTTCTGCTGCATTCATTCATTCCTTCCTTCCTGCACTCGCCTTCACCGAGCACTACTAAGTCTCGGACACTGAGCTTATTCAGGGCTGATGTGATTTAACCCTAGCATAACTATTTACATACTTCTCTTCTCCCTCCACTTCTATATGGATTATAAGCTTCTTGAAGTCAGGAGCTGTGCCTTCTTCATCTTTATACCCCCTGCAGCAACTAGACAGAATAAAAGTGGGAGTGTGACAACCATCTGTTGAATTGAAGCTTATCATTTACCAGCAAAATTTCCTCAAGCACACACACTATTGACTGTATGAATTAGTGGAATCCTCGAAGGCTGGGGCCAAATCTTACCTGCCTTTAACTCCCCCAAAGCATCTAGCTGGCAAAGTACCTAGCATATTGTATGTTCTAAAATAGAAAAGCACTGAATTAATTCATAGCTGATGTTTAGTTTCAAAAGTCACCATTTGTTCCAGTTATTGCTCAGTGTAGTAGTCAGTGATGATGAGACCAGCAATAACAGCTGAAATTCATTACTTACGTTGTACCAGCTATTTCATATACGCTATCACGTTCAAGCCACACAAACAACCCTTAAGGTGGTTGTTATTATTATTCCCATTTTAAAGGTGAAGAAACTGAGGCTTTGAGAGGATAAGCAGCTGGCAAATGTCACACAGCTAGGAAGTGTAGAGTCAGGATTCAAATCCAGGCTTGTCTGACTAGGGCTAGTGTTTTTCCCACTGCATTACACTGCCACCCGGTGGCAGGACTTCTAAATCCTGGGGCAATCGCTTGTTAATTTGCTCTTTTCCACTGCACAGGTTGCGGCTGTAACTGCTGAAATGAACTTTAGAAATGGCAGTGCCTGGTGATCTGATGAGAAAATATGTTGGCAGAAATCTATTAGTGTTCTCTGAAAAATAGCTAAAATATTATTTATTTCTTCTTGTGGAACGAGCACTAGATTAATATCTAGAGACTTGTATTGCTCCTCCCCCCAGTCATGGGCCATTAAGAAAGTCTTATTCACACCCTTAGGCTTCAGTTTTCTCAATTCCGAAAGGAGAGGGGTGGACAAGATCATCTCTGAGGTTTCTTCCCTGGCCAAGAATTCTGTAGGTTAAAAGACATACAATGCTGCCTGCTGCCACCAAAAAGATGCACTACAAGCCACCCGAGGAATCTACAACATTTATGGGGGCAGCAGCAGGGCTTGTGCTTTAGTGCTCATTCGTTCATTTCTCATGCTCTCATTCATTTATTCCATTGACATTTATCATGAGCTGTCTTTTCTCACATTCTGTTTTAAGGCTAAAGCATCCAAAATCCCTTTAAAAATCTCGTCAAGGTTGAAAATCATATATGCAACCAACACGGCTGTTGAATCTGTAATGTCTGCAGGCCCTGTCTCCCCTCACTCCCACCCAGCCCTCTCTTCTCCACAGGAGGCAGCACTTGCCTCCCACTTGCAGGCCCAGCCCAGCCAGGGTCGAGAACCAACCCTGACCATGGACAGCAGCTTCAGCCCACTGCGGTCCTCAGAATCATCAGCCTTGTCTCATCCTGAGCTGGAGCTCTGGTTTTGGTACCAGTGTTCCCATCTCATTCTCCAAATTTATCTCTAGATTTGGGGAAATGGTTCCTCTTCTTTTCCCATATGCCTGAGTCCATGAATTTTTAACTCTCAGCACTGCCCCTAGAACCTTGACTTTCACATACTATTTTGCAGAGTCCTAGGCTACATCAGAGGGGCTTAGGGGCCACCAAGTAAGGAGGGGCAGTGTGGCAGGTGGAGCTCTCAGGCTCTCTCTGTGGAGTGCAATGCAAGATTTCATTTTGGGGGGATGGTCCCACAAATATTTCCATTTTAGTTAGAACACCAGTTCCCTGGGCCCTCACTTGGGCTCTACTTATAGAGTTGTCCCTCAGTATCCACAAGGGATTGGTTCCAGGACCCACATGGGTGCCAAAATCTGCAGATCCATAGTCCTTCATTAACGAAATGATGCAGTATTTGCATATAACCTATGCACATCCCCCCGTATACGTTAAACCATCTCTAGACTACTTATAATACCTAATATAATACACACACATCACTTGGATTCAACATAGCACTCAGCGCATGGCAAATTTAAGTTTTGCTTTTTGGAAATTAGTGGAATTTTTTCCCCCAAATATCTTCCATCTGGGGTTGGTTAAATTCATGGATGCAGAACCCACAGATACAGAGGGCCAATTCTAATTTCCACTGTCCTCCCTACCTTTGCCCTTCAGGGCCTGAAGTCCTTTCCATGAACCTATGCAGACTGGAGGCTCCTCCACCAACTTTCATGACACCATCTGCATGAAAAGCTGGATTGCTTGTATCCAGTTGCTGTGTCCTTCCTATCCCTGCCTGTTGGGCCCCTTTTCTGATACAGACTACTGATCTCCTAATCACTTAACATTCTATCACTGACCCTTTGAAGACCATATCTGGCTACTGGACCCAACTTCTAATGTCCATCCTCACCTTGAGGTGGGAGAGGTAGTCCTGGTTCCAACTCCCAACCCCAACTCCACACGTCTGCCTTGTTCCTGCTTATCCACGCCCTAAAATATAGAAAACTGGTGCCCTCTAAGCTCTGGCCTGGCTGACAGCTCTATTTTTTCCTTCATTCCCCCAGCATTTCTCTGACTCCATGGGGATTCTTAGTTTTATTTTTAAAGTTTGTGTTTAGAATATCCAACTCAGTTACATTTATTATTTGTACTATATCTTCTTTCCAGAAAGTTATTGAGCAAACTATATCCAACTCATGTAAAATGAGATAATAAAAAGAAACAGAGATGAATATACTAAATTCACTTAAAATAACATAAATCAATATGTTCATGAATTCACATGCATTCATGTATACTTACTTAATAGATTACAGAAAAACACCAGTGAAGACCCCCATGTGACAGAACTGCCTTGGAAGTCAGTGAAAATAGAGCACTGAGCATGTAATAAAAGCAGCCCTTATCTGTTTTCTATTCTTCTTGTAATTATTCAGTTTTTTGCCAAAGTTTAGAGTAGGCTTAAAAATAACCAGTTTTTATAGTTACAACAAAAAAAAAAAAAGAAAAGAAAAAAAATAAAGTCACACACAGGGAATTCATTCCTTGGTCTACATCTTTCTTCTACATCTGCACTAAGCTCCTGCACTCCAACAGCATCAATGCTAACTCCATACATTTAATTCATCCCATGTGTTCTGAGTGCCCAACACATGCCAGATCTTGGTTAGGCTTCCGTGTATCTCATCAAAGACTGCCCCTGAAACAGGAAAACCTGCTTCCTCACACAATTCAGAGTCAAGCCCTTAAAGTTATTTAAAGGCCTTTGGTTGGACTAGAACCTAGTCACTAGGTTAATTTTTACCTGAAAGGGTTCAGAGAATTTCATAAATACAAAAGGCTGGATCTGTAACCTTGGCCAAGCAATATCTCCCAAGTGGATTTAATGCTGTAGTAGTTCTCATTTTATGCTAGGGTTCACCTCAATTAATTTTTTGGAATAGTAACTCCTCTTGTTTCTTTTCAAATCAGGTAAAAACACATATTAGAATGCACCTAAATTAAATTTTACTCATTAATTCATTCATTTATTTAACAAATATTTTTAGAACCCCTATGTGCCAGGCCCTATTCCCTGAGACCCACTGTTGAAAGAGCAGACAATGTTCCTGTTTTTATGCAGTTGACATTATGCATATTCTTGGGCTTAAAGATATAATCCTGGGAAATTCTGACAAAGGTATTTTAGTGAAATGTTTACAGATGATTTGACATCTAGGACTTATACCAATAAACATGTTTAGTAAATATTTGATAAGTGGAATTAATTTTCTAGACATGGAGTTATTAATTACTCAACAATTTGACAATATTGAACTGAAATTCATTATGTTACTTTGGCTATTTGAATAGATTCATGCACTAAGAATCTACAATCCTTCAGTGAACAGCCTGTCACTGAAAAACACGTGAGCCAGCATATAAAAGCCAAATCCTGTACATAATTTTTTAGGAGGCAACACATAAGACTTGAAGAGGTTTTTTAAAATCAAAATAGCCAAGCAAAATGAGTCTTATTTGACCAAGGTATTATTAATACCTTCAGAATAGCCTTGGATTTAAAAAAAGAATAGTCACTCAGTTTGTTAATGACCCAATATTTGTTGATAAATAATAGCCTTATGTCAGAGAATCTAATGGGGAGAAAGACACAATGCTAAGAGAAATATGTAACTATAATAATTTATAAAAAACAATTTGGGTAGGAAATCATAGTTAATAAATTAAAAATTCACTTATTCATCCACTTGGCAAGTGATTATTGAGGAGTACCTCTTGAGATCCTGAAATGGGAATTATGAGAGACACAAAGATTAATGGTTCTTGGGTTTTAGAAGCTTTCTGTCCAGTAGAAGAAGGAAGATATGACATGCGATATGACAGCATATAAGTTCAAACAAAAAATTGTTGCATTCAGAGGAGACAAGTTCAGCAACGATCAGCAGAGGCTTTGGAGAGGCTGGGTGCTGAGCTGGATCCTGGAGGATTGGTAGGATTTTACCCAGTGGAAATGGAAAAAAAATTCAGGGTAATGTGAGCCAAGAACCAGAAGCAAGAACATATGAGGTGCATTTAGGGAATTCCCAGCAACTAATCTAGCTTGACTGGGAGGTTTTGAGCTTTCCTGTGCTATGGAATTGTGGTATTAAAAAAAAAAAAACAGCCTGGGGATTCAAATGGAGGAAATAGTTTGAGATAGAAGGTGATCATTGCAGTTTTAGATGTGTTGAATTTGAAGAGATGGCAGGATATCTAAGAGGAACTAGTCTCAGGCAGGAGGAAGGGTGGAAGTGAAACCCTGGACTGCACCCATTCAGATAAGAGAGTGGGGCTGTGGGAAGCTCTCTAAAGCAGAAGGTATAGGGAAAATAGCATGACAGTGTGACTTCTTGAGTGTGGCTGCTTAAGTCATTGACTTTCTTACCTTTGTTATTTCTACCTATACTCCTCTCTGCAAGCTCGCCATCCTTTTCATTGCCCTCTGCAATAAAGAACCTGTCTTATATGTTGTGAAATGCCGCTTTTTAGCAAAACACCTGGAATGTAGTAGGTGCTCAATTAATAATTGTTAAATTATATAAATGAACAAAATTTGTGCAACACAGAACTTCTGAATAAACTTGGAGATTGTGATGCTCTTGGTTTGATATTCCAGCCATCAAGTGCCCAGAACTCTTCACCCCAGAGCAGGGCAGCCTATATTGTTCTGACACTCTTGGAGAATTCAACATTGGCTCCACCTGCCATTTCTCTTGTTACAAGGGCTTTAAGCTGGAGGGGTACAACACTTTGGAATGCACAACTTCTGGAAGATGGTCAGCACCTCCACCAACATGCAAAGGTAATAATATACACTTGCTGGGAAAGTTCTACTTTTGGAAAAATTTTCCACAATAACAACAAACACTTATATAGCTCTTATATGTGACAGGTACATATTATACTATTATTTGGGTCTAGCAAACACAGCCTAGGGATTAACAAATTTCTAAAGAGTAACAGGACTTTTTTATGTTTATAACAAAAGATTTATTGATTCTTAAGCAGAAATTTTGTTTCATATTTTTTGGTCTCTTAAAGAGCTTTGTTGAGCCAATTGAATGGTCTCCATCATTTTATTGCCAAAACAGAGTACAAGGGGTGGAGTCACTGGTCCCATTTTTCAGATCAAGGAGTTGAGATGCAGAGAGGTCAATCATCATCTTCCTGCCACACGGCAAGTTAATGACAAAGCCAGCAGCATCATTCACTCTTCATCTTTCACATTGAGCTTTGGCCAGAGAACAATCCCACCTCCCAATAAAGCAGGGGTGGGCAGACAATTGGCCCATGTGTATTTGGGTTTCTACTGAATTTCTTATGTTTCTGCACCAACTCTTCTGCTTCTTTTTTTTTTTTTTTAATGTTGGTAACATTGACCCCCAGTTTCTTCTTCTGGCTAGGAGAATCATCTCTTCAAGGACATTTCAAATAATTTTCCTCATCTGTTTTTTATACCTGAGATTAATAGTTTTTCTTAACTTCCTTAAATAGATATCACTAGAGCCTCCTTTGTTATGAAAGGAGTGAAAGCCAGTTATTCCACATCAGCCTTAACTCTGTTGTGCTCCTTTTAATTGGGAGCTCTCTAAATTGAAACATTTTCTCACAACAGGTGTAACATCAGTTCCTACTCTGGAGGTTCAATGTCCAGCCCTCATCACTCCTGGGCAGGGAACCATGTCCTGTAGGCATCATCTGGGAACCTTTGGTTTGAATACCACCTGTTACTTTGGATGCAAAGCTGGCTTCACGCTCGTGGGAGACAGCACTCTCAGATGCAGACCTTCAGGACAATGGACAGCAGTAACTCCAGCGTGCAGAGGTAATGCGAAAAGGAGCAGGCAGTTCTGATTCTATCTTCCTACAGGTACTCAAGCTAGCCATTGTACCTGCCTGTGGAAGTGTTTCCCAACCACTGCAAGTGTCAGCTCCTCCATGAAATCCATACCAATCCCAATCAGAGGTAATGTGCAGCAGACACATCACCTCTGCCCTTCCTCATGTCACAAGCTAATGCTCTGGTACTCAGAGAACTAAAGGAGAAAACATTTGCAGATGTCCAAACTGTGTTAGAACAATAAGCATGCTAACCATGAAACCAGCTATATGAATTGGTAAATACCAATTATAATTCTAATTATTATGTGACACTATAAAAATTCGATATTTTCATAATAATTGGAAGCTAATGAAAAAGTTAAGCCACATATGATACCTCCTGAAGAGCTATCTCTGTATACATGAAGCATTGAGTCCTATGTCTCTTTCCTCTTTTTATCCCCCACAAGCACAGCACAGTGCTTTGCAAATGTCACTATTGGTCAATAACATTTATTTGAATTCAATTCAATTTCCTGAGCTTTAGTTTCCTATCCATAAGTTACAGAGAACCTGAAGTTCCCTATAAAACTTTAAAGAGGATGATAGTCTCCACTTTCTTCGAACTTCTAGTGTCCAGATATGCTGAACACTTATAAGTATTTTAATAAACACATGTTAACATGCCAGTTGATCACAAATGTAGTAATAATAACATTTAGAACAATAGCATTTTTGAGAAGCAAAATTGTGTAAAGAGTATTTTTGGAGGCAAGATTGATCAATCCATTAGCAGGTATTTATTGGATGCTACTGTGTGTCCATCCCAGTTCTTTGGCTATCATTCTTCGAGTGGGCATTTTAGTATGTGTGATGTTAGAAGTGTTGGTGTGAATATTGGAAGTGGCTCATATCCTTTCTGACCTTTTATATTCTGCTTCATTTACTGGAAATGCTAGTCAGGTTAAAATGAAACCATAATCTCTTTTACCTTCATTCTAAATGTTTGTTTCTCCTGCATTTGCAGCTGTCAAATGCTCAGAACTTCACGTTAATAAGTCAGTAATGATGAACTGCTCCAACCTCTGGGATGATTTCAGCTATGGATCAACCTGCACATTTCATTGTCCAGAGGGTCAGTTACTTAATGGCTTGGCAAGGATGGCATGCCAAGAGAATGGCCACTGGTCAGCTGCCATGCCAACCTGCCAAGGTAGGTTTTTCATGTCATTTCGGAAGTCACTTTGATAAGGAAAATAACAAAATCAGTGTTTCTTCTCTGTATTTCTCACAGTGGTCTAGCTTTCCATCATTGGGTTTCCCCTGCACTTAATAAATGTTTCACAATGAATCAGGCAGAATCTTCCTGCCTTACACAGAGTGGTGGGAATTAAATTCAGTGACTCTGTGTGGCTAATCACCACTCTTCCGTGCTCAGATTTGTTAAGTGAATCCTCTCACTTCCTCATAATCTCTGTTGAACACATCTTGAAATTTCAAAGTATTATAAACTGGGAGTTATTTGACACAAATTCCTAATTTATTATTTCAGAAAACTTTTTTTTACCACCTACCTCTAAAAAAACCCCATAGTTCTTCCTTAATTAAGCTCCATCTGTTTGTAAGGTGTATTTCACCCCCTCTTTTTTCCCCATTTTTTCCCTATCAGCTTGTTATGACTACTTTTTATGGCATAACTGAATTTTTGATTGCCAAAATTTACCCATGGTTTATTTTACTTGCCCAAACATCTATGTGTAAGCTTCTTGTGTCTACAATTTAATTCCTTTTATTGGGTCCTTACCCTGATTCCTTTGGAAATTACAGGTGGTATTTAAGCCTTAGGAATAAAATCAGGCCCTGCTTCCCATTCTGTTGCAGTGGATTTATGATGTCCAGATCTTTCACACTGACTTTTTAGCATTGCTAGGACCTTTGATGATCCTACTTAATCTCAAATCTCAGAGTTCTTGGGACCTTTCTGGGCCCCAACACATTTTTGCATAATACATTTCTTATGTCTTACGTATGTGTTTGTTTTACAGCAGGGCCACTGACTGTCCAGGAAGCCCTGACTTACTTTGGTGGAGCAGTGGCTTCTGCAACAGGTCTGGTAATGGGTGGGATACTCCTGGCTCTGCTGAGAAAGCGTTTCAGACAAAAAGGTAAATAGGAAAGAGTCTACTCCTTGCTTTCTTTTTTCATGTGATTTGGGGTGGGGCAGTGAAACCACAACTTCAGTGGTTCATGTGGGAAAACATTTGCTTTAAAAGAAAACAAGGTCACGATAAGTGATCTTGAGAACTGACTGCCCATCAGAATCACTTGGGAAACTTTATTAAAAAAAATTTTTAAAAATGGTGAACTAACACCTTTTATATTATCCTGGTGGAGCTGGAGCCCATTCTTCTAAGTGAAGTATCACGAGAATGGAAAAACAAGCACCACATGTACTCACCATTAAATTGGTACTAATTGATCAGCACTTATGTGTACATATGGAAGTAACATTCATCAGGTGTCAGGCAGGTGGGGGGGAGCAGGGGATGGGTAAATTCACACCTAATGGGTGGGGTGTGCACTGTCTGGGGGATGGGCACGCTTGTAGCTCTGGCTTAGGCGGTGCAAAGGCAATATATGTAACCAAAAGTGTTTGTACCCCTATAATATTCTGAAATTTAAAAAAAAAATTAAAAAATATATATTCTCCCACAGGGAGACTTGGGGGTGGCCTGGAAATCTGACTTTCTTAAAAGCCCTCTCCTAAAATTCTGATAAGGCCAGTTTGCAGTTTGGCATTTGGGGGCCTCTGGTCTAAGTACCCTAGGTTATCACCAAAACTAATTAGAAAAATGTTATGTTTCTTTCCCTTACTCATTCCTTCAAGCAACAGCCATGTATCAATCAACTCTATTAGGTGTGGGAACGTAATGGTTCCTGATATTAAGGAAGGTATAATATAGTAGGGGAGATAAACAAGTTAAATCAATGGTAATACTGAAGTGTCGTAAGTGTGTTAGGACACAAATACAATCAGGATATTACTGGAACATAGAATAGGGGTGCCTAAACCAGACTGGTAGGTCAGAAAATCTTTTTCAAACTTAGTTTTGGAGAATGAGAGGGGTTTAGCCAAGGAGAAGAAGTGGAAATAGAGTTCCAGCAGATCAAACAGCGTGTGGAAAGACACGAAAGGGTGAAATGACTGGGAATATGGTATGTTTAGCAGTTCAGTGCATCTGAGTCAAAAGGAGGCAGCAGATGAAGCTGGGGACGTAAGGAACTGCCACTGTATTAGTAACCAGGTGTGATAAGCTAAGAGATCTGCATTTTCTCCTGAAAACTTGAGTTGATGCAGGATTTAAGCAGGGAAGTGACCAAATGGATGAAGACTCTCTATAAGGGAAACTGTGTTCATTAGACTGTTTATCAGAAAAAGAACTCTGGCCTAGGAATAAAAGAAGGGAACAGCCTGTCTCTTAAGATTTAAAATATCTTTTCTCAATCTGCTCCACACACTTAGCTGTAAGTTCATAAAGCTTTGCTTATAAGCTTGCAGGGCTCTCCATCACTCCTCACAAAAAGTAACTGGGGACATCAGAGGGGTCATTAATGCTCAAATCCAGGTAACTGAAAGTGGCTATATTAAAATATTTGACAGAGTAATGCTCATTGAATTGCGGGGCAGAACCACTGTTCCCTACTCTTTTCCTCTCTCCATTCACAAAGCTACCATTGCATTGAGGCTGTCTTCCCAAAGCTCCTTCAGATACTCTCCTGTGAATAGGTAACAAAGACAATAGACAAAGGGCAACATATTGTTTAAAAATACAAAGAGATATACCAAGAGCTAGAACTTATCCCTCCGTGCAAAATTTGTGTTTGCTTAACCAAACCCAAAAGACAGAGGCAAGAGCTCCTAGACCTAGACCCTAATCTCCATAATCGAGTAGGAATCACACTATTCTTGCTTTTTCCCCCTAGGTCTTTCTTTGGTTTTGACATATTTCCAGGGAACTCTCTGAACAATGGAAAAGGACCAGCAGGCACCCATCCTCCAATATCTTAAATAATAAATAAATTCATTTGTTGGCGATAGGGCATTTTTGCTGGGCTTGTCCCAATTTGATTTCAGACTTCCCAGTATTCTATGGCCAAATAAGATGAAAATGATACAGGCATGTCTGAAGATTCAATTATCAGAGTCTGTTGTTTTGACTAAGACAGTAGGTGCCTGATCACATATGTTACCTGGGAGGAAAAACATCCACTGTTATGTTGGTATGAATTTGTTTAAGCCATTAGCCTGCCTAGTTGAGGTCTGAGGGAATATGACACAGGATGCAGCAACAGAGGGCCCTCAAATACCAAAGAAATGTATTGCAAGATTCTGAACAACAACAAAACAATCAGATAGATAGATAGACAGATAGACAGACATATAGATACAGATATAGATATAAAATCTCCAAGAGGCTGAAGGTGAGGACCAGAGATTTTTTTTTTTTTCTGAAATGAAGGAGGAAGAAAGTAAAAAGACTCTGGAGATAAATATTGTCAAATGTTTAATTTAGCCTAAAACAGGTCCTACCTTTCAGGGAGAGATTGTTCCCAATACACCCCTTATAATGAGCCTATCTGCAATTTAGTCTACTGACTTTCACCAATAATTTCTATCATTATTGACCCTCTCCTTCATCTTGTTTTTTTCTTTTAAACTAATCATTCATATTTTCTTGCTTTTTTCAGATGATGGGAAATGCCCCTTGAACCGTCAAA
Source organism: Daubentonia madagascariensis (assembly GCA_023783475.1). Classification (NCBI taxonomy): domain Eukaryota; kingdom Metazoa; phylum Chordata; class Mammalia; order Primates; family Daubentoniidae; genus Daubentonia; species Daubentonia madagascariensis. The sequence continues at coordinate 33,571,807 of JAKFHU010000978.1, forward strand.
GGTAAGATGAAAATGTTTTATGAATGAATAAATTTTGTTTGACTTTCTAATTCACTATATGTCAGCATGATCATGCACAATGCCTGCCTTTTTTTTTAAGTCTTTTGTAATATCCTCTTTTCGATTATAAAGTAAAATACACAGATAATATATCCTAATTATACATGCTTTTAAAATCAACAAATGCCCTAATTATAATATAAAGTAGAAATAAAAGGGAAAATGATTTATAATAAAAACAAAATGCTAAAGCTAGGTGCTACACTAGCAGATGCCATGAGGTCATCTGAATCTTTCACCTTCCAGTAGGATGACCATGAAGGCATTAGCCAGGCAGGCAGACTGACAGGAGAATATTGTATTAGAGACTCAGAGAGCATCAGAAGTGTTGCCAGCACCAACCTGATTTTTCAAAATGATGAATGACTCTGATAAAGAATTGTAAAACCTGTTATAATCTTCCCTCAATTCATGTGGTAATTGCATTTCAAAAGATGCAAAAAACACTTTATATATAAAGCAGCTGACGTCCAGGCTCAGAGATTTTTAACCCATATGAATATACGAATATTGAGCAGATATTCCAAAATATGTGGGGTGTGGGACAATTCTTTTGTGTCCTGTGCCTATTTGGACATCCAGCACCTGGGACTCTGGCCCACTAAATGTCAATAGAACTCTTGATCATTACAAAAATAAAAAAAATGCCTCTAGGGGGCATACTGCCCCTTTGAAAACTGCTAACTTATCAAGTATCAAGGCTGAGAATTTTGTATCTATTTCTTCTCAACAAGAAGAAGCTACAGCCCCTTAGAGGGCATAGCAGATATTTAGTACATAAAACAACAACAGTAACTTAGTGTGGGTGTAAAATGCAATGCAAATTACCCAGAGCTGTTACGTAGGATTTCAAATATTTCTTTGATATTTATTTTTCTTTCCTTTTTAAAGCAGAATTCAAGTGGTGGGGTGGTAATCCATGGTTTCCAGAGATACTATGTGCTAGACTGTGTTGTTGAGGACTAACTACTATATGGCAGGTCATCCTTGTGTTTCTGTTCTTTAGCCACCTAGGAACGTACGGAGTTTTTACAAACGCTGCATTTGACCCGAGCCCTTAGCGTAAGTTGCCTATGACAATATTTTGAAGGAAATAGAATAGTAGAGGAAAAAGGAAGAATATAGAGCTTGACTTTTCCTTATAGAATAATGTATTAAATTTTTAGCATGTATTAAATTTTCAGGCCATGAAGGAAATTGTGTTAACAAAAGACAGGTGTGACAACAGAGAAGTGACAATAGAATGAAGTGCCAATGAAAAGAGAGTTCATATAAGGATTTCCATTTCCTCCAGGACAGAAATGTTCTAACAAGATGTAACTTATTTCAGAATGTGTGACATTCCCATTATTGGCTGCTTGGTGGTACTGACACTGTGGCCTTGCCTGAGAAGGAGTCAGGACTGCTAGAAAAATTTTACAAACTTTTATGGAGTCAATCCCTTATGCTACCTGCTGAGGAAACAAAAATAATCTGATACTATCCCTCTCCTAAAAATCTCAGTGAGTAGTTGAGTTTCCTACAAAAAGTAGCCTGGATGGCAGAATACCTGGAATCTAGAAAAAGAAGATTATATTGAACCTTAGGGGATAGATATGATGAGAAATTTCTTTCTTCAATTTTTTTAAGAAAAAGATAATTATTTAAATTTCTTTTGTCTCATTTTCAGAAACCTGTCCTTCTCCTGATCACCTCATTCAACAACCTCCATAGAATCTTGTTTGTGAACAGCAAGCTTCCTGTTAGACTTGACTTATCTGCAGTGCATTTGCTGCAGTTTTCAATATATACTTGTGAATAAAGGACATGGAATTTCCTTAGATTAGCTCTGGACCAGAGCAGAAGGGTCGTCCCACAATCCCAAACTCTCCACCTGCCACCCCTTCCTGCTCCACCTCTCCTCTTCCTCCAACACAAGCCACAGAAGCCAGGAGCAAATGTTTCCACAGTGGTCTGTGGGTTTCGACTTGGCTGTCACTTGAAATACCAGTTAGCCAAAGAGACTGGAGCATCTGACTCACAAGAAGACCAGACTGTGGAGAAATAAAAATACCTCTTTATTTTTATGTTGAAGAAAGGCTTTCTCTACTTTGTTGGAAGACAGGTGACATCTCTAACTTGAGGGAATTCCTGTAGAATCTTCTGGGGTTTCCAGTGGTTCCTGTTTATGAGGCTTCCACAGAGGCCTCTGAATGGCACCAGAGGCTTCAGAAGACAAAGAATCAAGACAGGAGGCCACAGGTCACTGTAGACCTTCCTGTCACCCATCACTTTCCCTCAAGGGACTCAAAGACGAATATTCAAATATATAATTAAAAGGATTCTCCCCAAATGCCATGTTCCTCTATTTGATGTTTTATTTAATAAGGTCTGCATACGTCATGTTTACCATCAATGTAATACACAATTGCAGTTGTCCCAATTATAGCTCGACCCTTCAATCAGTCTGCAAATATATATCATACAACCCCCACCCCAAGAGAAAACTCAGAGAAGCAAAAAAGTCCTCATCACCTTAATGTTCTACGGGGAAGAACAGATGTGTTTTACATGTTCTTTAAATACCATGTTTAATAAATAGGTCATTGAAAGTTACATAGTGCTTACCAGGAACTGATGCAAAAAACAGAGAGCCCAAAAATATAGTTACCTTGTCTCTGTGAAATGCAATGCAATGAATATGTCATGTAGACTAGACACACAAACATGCAAATAAAAATGGTAAGGCAGTGTAACTAAAGGTTACAATAATTTTGCAAGAATTTTGGTAGTAGCCTTGGGATTTAGGGACACCGTGCTTTTAAAAAGTTTCTCTGATACACTGCCAGTAGCCTCTCTGAATGCTCATTAAATGTCAATCACCAGTCTAGGTATTATAGGACAGTGGTTCTCAACCTTGTCTCTTGAGTCAGAATCTAAATGTTGTAAAAAGCTCCCCAGGGAATTCTGATGGTCTACCAACTGTGGGAACCACTGATACTGTACATACAGAAGTGTAAGGCATTGTTCCTGCTCTTGAATAGCTTATATTCTAGTTAGGGAGACAATAGACACCCACACAGAATAATAAACAATAATCAACATGAGTATACATAATTTGAATAGTGTTGTAAGAGTTCATAAAATGGAAAAGTCAACTTTGAGCCCAGAATCATGGAGATAGGTAAAACTCTGGACTGTAAAGAATGCCCAAAGCAAAGAGGAAGAGAATGAGCATTCTAAATTGGTAGAATAATATCAGCCAAAGGAGCAAAGACAGAAGATTAGGGGTGGGTGTGGGGAGAGGCTGTTGATGAGCCTGGATTGTTAAGGGAGACCTCATGTGAGGTGCCAGATTACAATCTATTGAATGTATCAAATGCATAAAGCACACGACAGAAGCCTGGAGGCATGCAGATCCAGGGAACCCAGGACAAGTCTTAATGATGCTTCAGACAATATAATTCTCAGATCCTCTATCAACAGCAGAGTATGATTTAAGGCAGTGTGAAACAGCCAGATCCTCCAGGAAATACAAGGGGTCTGGAGGCAGGAAAATAAAATCATAATGATGAATATGTGCTGGGTGCTTTCTAAGTGCTGGGTATTATACAGTTTACTGTATCCTATTATCCTCCCAACAGTCCTATGAGGAAAAACTATTATCATGCCTATTTTGAAGATGTCAAAACTGACCCCAGAGAGGTAGAGTAACTTGCCCAAGACAACAGCTACTAAATGGAATTAAGATCTGGACAACTGATTTTCTCAGCCAAGCTCTTCAAGCCCTCTGCTATGCTGCCATGCAGCTGGCCTTTAGCTGGCAACAGGCCCTTATCAAGACAGAACTGCTCCTTGGGAGAAGCCAGGAAAGTGCCTCAAAGCAGTAGGCCTGTTCATGTGCTAGTCCCTTGCTTCTTCACCACCTGAAAATACAGTGTTTCTGTACCCAGTAGCAGGGCACAATTCCCTTTTCCTCAGATCAGGAGAGCCATCTGGCTAAGGGCGCTGGGTTGCATTGCACTGGGAATTGCAGAGAGTTTGGCAAGTATGAACTTTGACCCAGGCAGGCTTTACAGTGGGCGGTGAGGGGTTACTGCTCCAGGGGTGTTAGTGGGTGGAAAGGAAGAATACAGTTTTGTCTGGTGGCTCATCTGGGCATTGTCCCACCTGCTAGAACCTCTGATCTCTGCCCTTTCTTCATTTGTAGTAAAACAGTCACTAATCCAGTTACTCCCCCAATACCTCGCCAGGAGCAGTGACTTCACCAAGCCCCTAACCGGAAAAGCCTCAGAAAGCAGGGAGGGAGGGAGAGCCGGAGGCGGCTGCGGAGCCAGGAAGAGCCGCAGGGGAGGAGGACGCTGCCACCCACGGCCCCCGGGAGCTCACTGCAGCCCGGAGCACCAGCGCAGGCAGGCGGCGGCTGGGCGAGCCCTGCCCGGGTCCTGGGGCCGTGGTAGCGGCAGCAGCAGCAGCAAGAAAAGAACCATGTTCCCAGGCTGCCCACCCCTCTGGGTCCTGGTGGTCCTGGGCACCAGCTGGGCAGGCTGGGGGAGCCCAGGGGCAGATGCAGCGCAGCTAAGGCAGTTCTACGTGGCTGCTGAGCACATCAGTTGGAGCTACCACCCTGAGCCCACGAACCTAAGGTAACTCAGGTGTGGTGTCCGGGTGGGCTTCTCTAGAGAGGATAAGCTATTTCTCTTAGAGAACATTCCCTTTGCAATTCCGTGAATTTTTAAAAAATTTCAGTTAAGTAAATGCAACTAATAAGAGAGTATAATGAATGATATAAACTTGGTAGATGCTAATTTTGCCTCCAGTAAGATAGTTTATCATTCTGAGGGTACAGAAAACATTCAATTCGATTGGTTAGACGCTTTCTTTTCAAGAGTTTGTTTTCAATACAGTTTTGTTAGTACGCTTGATGGTTGGTTTAATATATTGATTGGTTCAAAAGTACCAGGCACTTAACTCCCTTGTTAGTCCTTCCTGCAAGCTCCTCATCCAGATCTTTAGTAGTCTAGGATTTTTATGGACCTTCTAGTTACATATTATTTATTCCATTGTCCACATAGTTTTATCTTCTACAACTAAAGATGTATACCTTGTGCTTTACTGGAAGCAGATAACTGAATAACTATTGCCATATAATTTTGTTGCTGTCTTATAAATGACTTTCAAAATATCATCAGTCTATGGAAATGTAACGCTTTTGTACTTTCACCTTTTTTTCGGCTTCATATGTGACTTATTTATGCTACTGAATGTGACTCTTCATTTTTCTCACTCTTCATCACTTCCTGGGATGTGGTTCACCCTGGCTATTGTGGAAAGGTCACTATTAAAAGGCATGTGTAACTAAGATAAGGTTTAAGCCATACAAAACTCTATTTTTGAGTTGCAAACTATTTTTTCTAATTTAAAGGTTAAAAATAAGACATCCCAGAAATTAACCAAATCATAGAGTCTATTTTTCCAGTTAATTATATTTTTATTTTTTCAGTGGAAAACCTCCTTGTGTGACTCTTTTTTTTTTTTTACTTAACATCACAGTTTAAGTGATTGTGAAAGATGTGTTCCTCTTTTATAATTACAAAACCAAGTGATCCTCCAAGAGATAATGTAATATTTTGAGACCTTTCAGTAAATAGCATTAACCTTTTTAAAAATTTCATTGTAACTGGGTTGTTTTGGAGGACATTACATGCCATCTTGATCTCATAATAATAAGAAATCCCTCCTTTTCAAAAATAACCATTTTAAATATTGTATTTCAAGGTGATAATCTAGGTCACACCCACATTCTTAGGGAACTGTCATAAACTAAAACCTCAAAGAAAATAACAGTCTTTCCAACACTAATCTTGCTCGTTCATGGGTAGAACATGAACTCGGTTGCTGACTTTCCTGTAGCATGCTGTCTTTATGCTTGGGAGTTTGTTCTCTCTTCTGTAGTTAACGCTGACAATGACATGCAGAATGCTGGAGGCAGAACCACAAAGAGCAAAGGTCTGATTCACATGGTGAGTCCATAGGGAGCCATGACTGGTAAACATGTCCCCTCACTCTGTGGCTGAGTTTCCAAGATTCTGGGAAGAGTCATTCCTCCAATATCAATTATTGAGTCAAAACCATAGAAAGATAGTCCAGACAAGCTTTCAATATTGTTGAACTTCAACTCATGTCATTTCTTTCTAGTACTGTCATATGAAAAATCTAATCTGTGTATCTGGCTGTTTAAACTAAGAACTTGTTCTAACTTGTTCTGCCCCTAGAACTCAATGATACTCACTAAAGGTATATCAACGTAGACAACTCTATACTTTGCCAAAGTATATTTTAGCACAAAGCAGAGATCTGTCCACTTATTTCATCTAATATTAGCAGGACAATGCCTTTTAAAGGTAAAATATGTCCATTATTCTTGCTCCAGGTTTAGGGTAAATGCTTTCAAAAATTTCCTTAAGGAAATTTGTTCAGTCATTCACATGTGTGTACAAACAGATTGAAAAAAATAGATACATATATATTTTCCCCCTAGGGTTCTAACTTTATATGATTTTGTTTTTATGAAAAAAAATTTTTAAATAGTCCTCATAAATGGAAAATTTCTCATGCATATTGTTTGAATTCATATCATCTTTAATTTTCTATTCAGATAGATTATTTTCCAATAGGAATTGTTTAGGTCAAATAGACATACCTCAGTATGAATACACAATATATACAGTAAACATATTGGGAAATATACCTCTATTGAAATTACTCCACATACAAGACTGGTTTTCCTTAGTAAAGATTTTACATAACATCTGTATTTCTTTCTTTAAAGATCTGGGGCAGGAGAGGAAAATTACTTTTGCATTGTACTAAAAAAAGTAGATTAAAATGGACTTTCACATTAGGGACACTATCATGTAGAATCCTAGGATTCTTGGGTTCTAACAACTCTGAGAAGTCATTTAATTTATTTTCAACTTCCATGTTTTAACCTCCTACTTTTCCCTCTTCCCTTAGCACCAATACCCTTCCCAAGTAGTTGTGTAACTTCTACTTGAATGCTTCCAGTGACCGAGAATCCCCTACCTTCAATATCTAGTCATTCTAAAAGTATTTACTCCTGCCTCCTTTAATTCTGCCCACAAATATTAACACGGTTCTTGTATCCCACATATTAACTTATGAGCATTACTAGAATTATAGGTTTTTTGCTTGCTGGGAAAACCTGAAGGCTAAAGACCAACTTCTATTACATTTTGAAAGTAACATTACTAGCTAACGTGTATTGAGTATTTATAATGTGCCAGCTCTAAACCCTTTGCATATATCGACTTATTTAATACTCACAACACTTCCATGAGGGAGATTTTACTATGATTTCCATCTTACAGCTGTAGAAACTGAGGCATAAGTGGATTAAGTATTTTTCAAGGCTATATAGTTAGTAAGAGGTAGATACAAGATTCAAACCCAGACATTGAATCCTTGGCCTGTGGCCCCAGCCACTGTGCTACGTAGAAGTCATGGCAAATGTAGGTGATCTACCACTCTAAAATGCCCTGATTATGACTGTGTCTCTGCATTAGGAAGCAAAAGAAAGCCAATGTGGTCAACTGATTTAGATATTTGTAACATATTTTCCCCCAATTCTCTTCCCTTTTACCCTCGTCTTTGAATCAAGGATAGTAATGATGTGCCCATCTTTAGAGGCACATAAGAAAAAGAACAGAAAAGTATTCCACCACTCTCCCTGCTGCCCTCTCTCTCTGAATTTCTTTACCATGAATGCAGTGGTTTTACATCTTTGAATCATGGCTCTTCCACTTATCAACTGTATCTCCTTGGACAAGTTACTTAATCTTTCCAAGTCAGTTTTTTCATTTGTTTGTTTCCAATATGAATCCCAAGGCTTTTACCCCATTAGCCACTCTCATCTCTAAGCTAGAAATAAGGTCCACCATATAGATACTTATTTACAATGTTCCCCCATAGATTAAAACTATATTTGATTGATCAGTTAAAAAATAGCTCACATATTTATTCATAAAGGATTTTGTCATATTTTCAAACCAAAAGTTTGGGTTCACACTATAATCTTGGGTTCGTTTTAGGAAATTGATTCTGAGAAACAGTAATAGGGCAGCCTAACTTGTGAAAGAATGGTTATCACAACAGAATATTCCTGAACAGACCAATAATTATTTCATTAACTTCACTTATTGATCATATTTATAAAACTTTGGATTTCTGAAATACAATAAAAATACTGGTATTCTACCGGAAGTCTGAAGATATGAGAGATCTACTTTTTTGTAATGTGAGAAGTAGATGTCAAATACGCCTTTCAAATTAGTTTTTATATTTTATTTCCAGTTTGAATCCTTTTGCAACTTCCTTTAAGAAAATTGTCTACAGAGAATATGAAGCATACTTTAAGAAAGAAAAACCACGATCTAGCATTTCAGGTAAGCCTGAAATATATTTTTTAATAAGATAAATTTCTATGGATAATTTGACATTCATATGTATCTAAAATATCCATTTAGTGACATTTTATAGATATGTATGATGTTGTCTTTAACAAGTACTGGCTACGTAATATGTAGGGCCCAGTGCAAAATGAAAACTTGGGGCCCCTTGTTCATATTATGGAGAATTTCAAAGCAATGACTGCAAAGTGTTAAACCAAGCAGGGGGCCCTTCTGAGCATGGGGCACTGCGAAATGGCACAGGTCACAAGCCCATGATGTAGTCTCTGTTTTTAACCTTGATCAAAATAGCTAAACAAAACTCTTAAGTGTTTGAATTTTCATTCATTCATCTAACAAACTATTAATTGAGTACCTGCTATGGGCTGGGCATTGAATTAGGTGCTGTGGGTGTACCAGTGGACATGACAGACTCATATCCCGCCTTTGTGGAGCCTGTGGTCTAATTTAATGAACACAGATGTGCCTTAACTGAATGATTTTTTGCTTCCATCTGGCTCCCTGGGTTCGTTCAAAGGAACTAGGTATGGCTGGCTCTTTTGCGTCTGTCTTTCCAACCTAGTCTCCTGTTTATTTAGTGTGATGTACACAAGAACTACTATTTTTAAAGAAAATCTCTTTTTTTTATCAGTCTTCTTTTATTAAAGAGACTGGTTGATTGGGATGGAGGATCTTAATTATGGTGCCATATTTCACAGGGATGGTAGAGGCCGTCACAGGAGAACTTCCTCCACTTGGGTCCCCTTGTCAGCAATTCACCCATCTCTCCACCAAGCAGGTGAAGACCAGCCAGCTTTCCAGACTCATCCTTCTACCTCTCTTATTCATTGCAGTCTGCCCTGTCTCTTCTGATCTCCCTTCGCCTTCGATCTTTCCTCAACTGGAGTCTTCCCTTCAGTCAAAAATCAACAACAACAAAACAAAACAAAAACATGCTCAGGTTAACTCCTATCCAGAAAAAGAAAAAAAAAATCTCCCCTTGACTGTGCCTGCCTTTTCCTTTTCTCTCCTTTCCTTCTCTGCCAACTTTCTGTATGAGGATTCTATATCATTCTCTGCATGTCTTCTCCTACATCCCTTCCCTAATCTGCATCAACAGGAGTGAGTCCCCTAGAACCACTCTCACAAAAGGGCACTCCTGACCTCTGAGAGAGATGCCAGAGCCGCTCCCCCACCCCTGTGGCTTCTTTTCCCGCTTGACATCACTAGGACATTTAACGCTCTTCCTTCTTGAATCTCTCTCTCTTCCTGGTTTTCCTAGTGCCACTTCCCCTGTTTTTCTCAGACTTCTCTTAGCATTCCTTCTCAGTCTTCCCACCAGGTCTTCTTCCCCAGGGTTCCAGCCTCCGCCATAACCATGACTTTTACTGCTGCCTACCCAGAGGCCACTTCCTCTCTGAAGCTACACTGACTTCCCCTCCCTACCAGCAGAATTAACTCCTCCCTATTCTGTACACCCCAGCACCTTGAACTAATCCCTACATTCTAGAAATGTTGTAAGGATCAATTGAGTTAATAAGTACAAAGTACTTATAATAATGCTAACACATAGTAAGCACTCAATAAAAGTTTAGCTACGTTATTGTTATTGTTGCTATTGTTATTAATTATACCTCTATTAGATCATATAGATTGTGGTACTGTGGATATCCATATATCTAGTATTTCTTCACTCATTTATACATTCTTTGTATATGCTCATTTACATATTCATTTAATTTTAAATAAATATGCACTTAAATATTCTCTTATTCTATTTTTTAATAATTATGTATTGAGGACCTACCACATTCCAGGATCTGGGGATATGAAAGTGAGTAAGAGATGAACCCTGACTTCCAGGAGCCAACCAGCTATTAGGGATGACCTATAGGAAGACAAGCAATTACAGTGCAGGAATAAGGAAGAATGATGATGAGGATTCTATAATTGGACATAAGACATCTATGTCCACTCTAGTGTATTTTCTTTCTCACTGAATGGCACCGTGAGAACTACTCTGCTGTTCAAACCAGACACCTTGACGTCAATCATAATTCCTCTCTCTTGTCGTTATCTACATCCAATTAGTCACCAAATTTAATTGATTTTAGCTCCTAAATATCTTTGGACTCCATGTAATTATTTCCATTTCAGCTTCCCTGCTGGGTTCTTACCTGGATTGACACAACATCCCCATAACTAGTTTCTCTGGCTCTGGACTTGTCTTTCTCCAATCCATTCTCCACATTTGGACAGAATGACCACCTTAAAACACAAATCTGAGTCTGTCTTTCTCCTGCTTAAATCCCATCAGTGACTCCCTATTTTCCTCAAGATAAAGCCTTAACATGGCTCTCTGATCTGGCTTGTATCCCCATGTAGCTGGATCTCTTGTTAATTCCTTCCCTAAAGTTTGTACTCCAGCTGTGCTGATCCAGTCACAATTCCCCAGATATATCATACTCTCTCACCTCTAAACCTTTACACATACTGCTTCCTTGGTCTAAAATGCATCTCCCTCCCCACCCATGGAAGATGAGGAAATTGAAGCAGAAGGAACTTATAGATAACTCTTTCCTGAACCTTGGCTTTCAAAGGAAGGAGAGACAGGGTCGTTCTGAAGGGGAACGAGGGGCTTAAGAATATTTTGGAGTTTTATAAAAAAAGGAATAGAGAGACTGAAAATATTTAAGGGAAGAATCCAATAGAAAAGGAGAGGATAAAGACATCTGGGAGAGGATAAATGATGGAACCAGACTCAGAAGCAGCAAGAAGTACTGGGATTCAAAGCTTTGGGATTCAGAGTTTGTAGTTGTGGGCAGGAAGTTTAAGGATCTCCTGTACGCTATTGCACAGTCTATTTGTTTTCATAGCTCCAGCTCCAAGCTTAGCATGTACAATTGAAACTTAAGACCTTTAATTAAACTGTAGGTGGGTAAAGGGAAAATGAGCTGAGAAGCATATTCATTAACCCTGGGGAAAGAGGAATTGGGAAGGTATTTGAAGGTGTACCTTTTATGGCTTTTGCCAAGTTAGCTAAATTTTAATGCCTTTGCTGTGTAAGACATTGTGCTGAGTGCCATAAGAGATAGAAAGGACCAATGTCATGCTGGAGACATTTAAGCAATAAGGAGGCATTGACAGTTTTTGAAGAGGAGAGTACTGTGATCAAAGTCCTTTCAGATGATTAAGTTGTGCAGTGACTTCCTCATTTAACCTTATTAATTAGAAGTAGACCTTGATAGTTGGTAAGAAGAGCCTCTGATTTATGTTTAAGCCCTTAGCACCTTAAACATTACCTTTCTGTCAACCCCTGCGTATCTCAGGATACATTTATTTTATGTGAACCAAGGCATTTCAACATCCATTTAATACAGCCCCTTCTTGAACTCCCAAAGTTGCTTAATTATGACGCCCTGAGATGGTATCTTACTCATCTTTGTATCCCTATGGTAGTTGATACAAGGAGGCAAGACTGGAGTGAAGGACAAGCCTTAGATTTTGATTTAGAAGATCTGGATTTGAACACTATCATTAACTACATGACTTCTTCCATTTCCCAGCCTAGTGTTGTGTCATTTGTACCTTTCCCCTGGTTCCTGCCCCACCCATCTGGTGGGTCTCCTTCTAGCTGAGGCCTCACTAAGTCATGGGCCTCACTGCTGCAGCATGAGCTATTGTTATAAGTTATTGTAATTGTGGTGGAGACTAGGCTGAGGCTGCAGGGCTGGGGGTCTGAAGATGACTGTCCAAAAAGGTTGCGGACATGTGGTCAGGTTGGGAGGCTGGGCACATATTCAGAAATCCTGTCTTGGGCTTTAAAATGGCTAGTTTTGAGTCTCTACATCTTTTCAAAGAAGACTATGAAATGTTTGTCCCTGAAGGAATTTTAAAATAGCTGCAACAATGCACTGCCCTGTGTTATGCAATGTTATTTACCTAAGAGCAGGAGATTGGATTAGCCTACCTCCTGCAGTCCTTTCTGATTCCACAACTGCAGGAAATTGGATACATGCTGCTCTGCCTTCCCCAAGCCCTGAGGTAGAGCATTCCTTTCTCCAATCCAACTTTGGGCACTAAGGAGAGGGTGGGAGAGGTCTCAGTCCATCCAGCTGATGGAGGAGCTAAAGAACAACTTAAAAAACATTCAGCTATGTGTTTGCCCACATGCATGAAGGTATCTGGTTTGCATTTATGAAAACATCTTTTTGTTTTGCCTTAATTTTGAAGAAATGGGAAGGGAGGCTGAATAAATACTCCAAACTGTCCATTGAAGTAAAAGGTCTTATTAGGTTAAATAACTTAGGAGACTTATTCTTGGCATCTGGCATTTGAAGCCATGTGATACCAACAAACAAATCAACCAAGAAAGGGAACCATGGCAACCAAATGCAGCACACAATGTGACAGCGCAGTCAGCATGCCGTTGGGCTCATTGGCGGCCTGGGCAGGTGAGAGTGGTCAGCTGGGGCTTCCATCGGGAGCCAAGACTCAGGGCGGCAGCCAGAAGAGACAGTGGAGTCATACATGTCAAGAGTCAAAAAAGGGGTAGACATCTAGACTATTCTAGAAAAGTGGGGGGTCTGAACCTGCCCTGTGGAAGGTATAGAGAAAGCTTTGGCTCAGGAGTTCAGAGCTCTGAGTTCTGGTCCCAGCAATGCTACAGAATCACTGATGACCTTGGGCAAGCTGCCCTTGTTGTCCCTCCCACTTCCAGGCTCTGTTAACCATCACTAAAATGAGATTTGAACTGTGTGATCTTCACAGTCCTGTGCAGAGCTTACATGAAAACAAACAAAAAGCTTCAGGCACAAGATCAGCATAAACTCCAGGACTGGGAGTTCAGGGAAAGGAATAGGACATCTGTGGGTGGAAAGATAGGACCTCTGTCCCAGAGGTCATAGTTTACCATTGCTACTATAACCAATTACCACAAACTTAGTGACTTAAAACAACACACATTTATTCTCCTATGGTTACACTTCTGGAGGACACAAGTCCAAATGGGTTTCACTGGGTCAAAATTGAGGTGTTACCAGAGTTGTGCTCCTTTTGGAGGTTCTAAGGTAGAATCATTTCCTTGCCTTTTCCAATTACTAGAAGCATTCATGGGCTCATGGCCCCTTCCTCCATGTTCAAAGCCAGCAGAGTAGTACCTCCAGTCTCTTCCTGACTCAGATGCTCTTGCTTCCCTCGTATAAGGACCCTTGTGATTACATTGGGCTCACTGGATAACCCAGGAAAATCTCCTCAGCTCAGATCCTTAATTTAATCATACGTGCAGGGTCCCTTCTACCATGTAAGGTAGCATATTCATAGGTCCCAGGAATTAGGACACGGGCATCTCTGGGGGTGGGGGGCAATATTCTGCCTATTACACCCACCAAAGCCCCCCCACAACAGTGTCCTCCATCTCAGTCAACAGTGCCCTCATCCACCCAGCCCCCCAAAGCAGAACCTCATCGGCCACCCATGGCAACTGATCTCCCTCATCTTCCACTCCATATCCAGTCCATCCTCAAGTCCTGACAATTTAATCTCCTAAACAGATCTCTAATAAGTTCTTTCCTCATCAGCTCCACCACCATAACCTTGATCTTAGGCACCAACATCTCTCTCCTGGAGCTTATCTGTTCTGTCAACCCCACTCTAGTTTCTCCTCAGATCATCCTCCACAAATGCACACAGAGATGTCAAAACCAAAATCCAGTCCCTGTTGCACCCCTGATGAAAACTCTTCAATGGCCTCCAGATACTCTTAAGTTAAAGGCAAAAGTCTAAGAGGGTTACAAAGCCCTGAGTGATGAACCTCTGCTGATGCCGTCAGCTTCACTTTCTGCCTCTCCCTCTTACCTACTAAGCTCTACCTTCCCCATGGCCATCTGTCAGTTCTCTGAAAAGGCCAAGTTTTCCGCCCCCTCAGGGCCTTTGCACATGCCAGTCCCATCTCCTAGAATGCCCTTGCCCATCCCTTTGCCTCTCTGCCTTCGAACCTCAGTTAAAGCATCAGTTCCTCAGGAAAGCATTTCCCAACTCTGACTCCCTACCTGCCTCCAAGATTAGACTAGATCCCTCTGTCAAATCCTCTTCAGAGTACCCTACCCTTTTCTTTCATAATACTTACCACAGTTTGTAATTGAATATTTATGTGACCATTTGTTAAAACCTGTCTTTTCTACTATAAAATGTATAAAGTCATAAAACTTATAAAATTGTTCTAATTTCATAAGCTCTATGAAGGCAGGGAATGTATGTATTTTACTCTTTTATGCACCATTTCAATTCTGATGCCTAGGATAATGTGGGCACTCAATATTTGTTGAATGAATGACTGAATACAAGGTGGGGGTGCAGTATGAAGAGGTGGTTTTAATCTCAGTATCTAGAGTCAGACAGATTTAAGTTTAAATCATGGCACTGCCTCTTTTTAGTTGTGTGATATGAGGCAAGATATTTAGACTCTCTGAGGCTCAGTTTCCTCATCTATAAATTGGGGATCTTAATACCTTCCTTAAAGATTGTTATGAGGATTTATGTAAGGACTTGCAGTGCTTGAATGTATTAAGGGCAACAGTAAATGAAAGTGCTATTATAATATCATCACCACTGCAAATAAATGCTTGTTGAACTCCATGACTGCTCTAACTTCCTTCTCCTGCTTCTGTAATTCCTAATGGGCAGAAGCCAATCCCGCAAGAGTTTATGGATAGCTTGGAAATGAAAGCAGTTGATCCTTGTCACTTGTCTGAAATGGGGCTTTTATTCTCAAGCTTTAAAGGACACCAGGATCACCAGGGAGCATATGTTAGAATCCACATTCCCAAGCTTCACCGCCAGAGATTCAGATTCATTGAGTCTGAGGTGGCACTTGGGAATCTGCCTTTTAGTAAGACCCCGGGTGATTCTGATGCAGAGACTCCAAGGACTACACTTTAGGAAGTTCTAGTAGAGTCATCCCTTGGTATCCACGGGGGGTTGGTTGCAGGACCACCCACAGATACCAAAATGCAAGGATGCTCAACCCCCTTATATAAAATGGCACAGTATTTGCATATAACCTATGCACATCCTCCCGTATACTTTAAATCATCTCTAGATTACTTATAATACCTAACCCAATGTAAATGGTATGTAAATAGCTATTATACTGTATTTATATTTGTATTGTTTATTGTTGTATTGTTGGTTTTTGTTGTTTTCTTTTTTTTAATATTTTCAATCTGAAGTTGGTTGAATCCATGGATGTAGACCATGGATACAGAGGTCCAACTATATATATGATTCCTCAAACTCTGACTCAGATATCAACACTTTCTCTAACTCCGCAAACAGAACTTGTGCTTCATCCTCTCTGCCTCTGTGGCATTCTGCCCGTCTCTCAGCAGTAGCTTCTATCACACATCTGTCTCCAGACTAGCTTATGAACTCCTTCCAGACAGGGATTGTGTTTTATCTATCCATGTGGCCCCAGAACCTAGCACAGCACCTGAGATGTAGTAAGTGAAATCTCACTCTTGATTTCTGTACCCCTCACCTGCTGTCCCTACTGTGTTCCCCATTGTATAACTGATGACATCATTTACCCAGTTTTTCAGATCAAAAACCTTGGGGTCATCCTTGACTTCTCTCTCTGACCAGTCACATGCAATCCATCAGCAAGTCCTGTTGGCTTTACCTGCAAAAGTGTCCAGAATCCAACCACTCTCGCCACTTCCCTGCTACACGTGCTGGCGCAGTACACCACTGTCTCTTTCCTGTCCTACCTGATCTCGCTGCTTCCGCTCTTGTCACCACACAGACTGTTCTCAACACAGCAGCTAATATGAACTCTTCTCTTTTAGGATGAACTTTTAATACATGTCAGACTACACCTCCGCTCCCAAAGCTCCAGTGATTTCCCATTTCATTCAGAAGAAAATCCAAGTTCTCACTGGGGCCCATAGGGCCTCATACGTTCTGCACCCTCACCAGCCACCTCATCTCCTCTCGCTTCCCATGTTGTTCTTCTTACTGTTCCTTAGATAAATCAAGCCCACTCCTGCCTCGGGGACTTTTAACTTGCCTCAGAAACAGAGAGCTGTGTGATTTGCTCCCTCACTTCATTTAGGTCTCTGAGCTTTTCCACCTCAGGGAAATCTAAAGTAGCTACTCCCTCACATCACCCTCTATTGCTGAAAATGATATCGTTCTCTTCTTAACCAAAGAAAGTCATCTCTAAGGAAAGAGGGTGAGTCAGAGCAGGTTGTACTTAGAACTATTTCTCCTACTCTCTTTACTTCTTTTGAGTCTAGGCCAAGTGTTTCTACCATCCTGTTTTTATCTGACTACTTATAATGTAGAGTTAATAGCTGGTAAAACCTTCTAGATGAAGATAAGTAGGTCAACCTCTGGACCAGAAGTAATGGCAGCAATCACTTCTGATGTCTGTACGTTTTTCTTGCTTAGCAGCTCTGCCTTTGGTGATTCTGAATGCAGACATAGTTAAATCCTTGTTTTCACAGGACTTCTTGGGCCCACTTTATATGCTGAAGTTGGAGACATCATGAAAATTCACTTTAAGAATAAGGCAGACAAGCCCTTAAGCATCCATCCTCAAGGAATTAAGTACAGTAAATTCTCAGAAGGTAAGAGGAATTTAATATCCCCCTGACAAGGGAAAATGCACAACTCTTTAATACCAGTGTCAAGCATTTAAAACCATATTGTTAACCATGTGTTGTTAGAGAAAACTCCTTTATTGCAATTGGCAATTATAAAAATTGTTGCTGCTGTAAGTTTCAAGAGAAGAAACCAAAATAGTTCTGGAGTCCTGTAGATCTCCATGTTTTACTAGGTTGTTGTTCCTTAATATTTGGGTGAGCAAGTTACCTAATCTCCCTGAATTCCAATACATTCATCTTAAAATGAGAATAATAATACATACATTGCAAGATGGTTTAAGGCAAGGGTCAGTAAACTTATCTGTAAAGAGCCAGATAGTAAATACTTTTTGCTTTGAAGGCCATAGGATGTCTGTTGCAACTACTCAACTCTGCCTTCTAGTACGAAAGCAGCCATAGATAGTAAGCAAATGAATGAGCATGGCTGTGTCCCAGTAAAACTTTATTTACAAAAACAGGTAGCTGGCTGGATTTGGCCCATGAGCTATTGTCATAGTGACATAGGACTAGCCTGACATAGGCCAATCTGGCACATAGGTGACACTTAATAAGTGACGTTTAGGGTGGTAGTTCTGGAAGTAATATTGGAATTTTGGACATAGTGATTAAGAATGTAAGCTTTGAAGGCAGACTTAGGTTCAAATTGTAGCTTTATCATTTCTGATGACCTTAGCATCTCTGAGCCTCAGTTTTCTCATCTATAAAATGGAAATGGTTATGCCCACCCATGAGATTGCTTAAGGATTAAATGATATCATTTAGATAGTGTACTAACCATGGTTCCTGATAAGCTCTCAATAAGTAATGGTGATAATAATGATGACAATAATGGCAGTGATCATAAAGAGGATAGTGATGAAAGTTACCACATCAGCCACTGGATAGTAAGTGCCTGTTGTTAGTATTGTTCTAATTATTGCCATTATGTTGATGATCAGATCATAATACCCGTAGTAGAGTTCCGTCAGGCACTGGTATAAAAAAAAGTATCTGTATTGTCATAGTTGTTGGTATAACATTTTTAAATAACTTCAAACTTCTCATGGTTCACAAATATCCTTCCTTCTCCTACATGTTCCAGCCATCATACCTTTGCAGAGAGAATTGAGTAGGAGAGTGGTTTACAGTGCAGGTTTTGGAACTAGACTGACAGGTGCAAATCCTGGCTCAGATGCTTACTAGCTGTGTGACTTGTGGAAAGTTACTTAACTTCTCTGTGCCTCACCTTTCTCATCTGAAAAATGGGGATAATAATCATACCTATCTCATACAAGTTTGTTGTGATGAAATCTTAGAACAATGCCTAGCATATAATAAGCACTCAATAAATATTATCTATGATAGTAAAGATGATTCTTCAATCAAAATGTATTCAAGTAATTTAATATTTATGTGAAGACTTGTTGGTTACAAAGTGATTTTTACATTTATTATTTCCTGTGTAAATTGTTGTCCAACTCATTCCCCTAAGGTATAAGTGTCTGATAATAGGTCGATGAATTACCTTCCCCAGGATTATTTGCATTAGCACTTAATCTTTGGCTTGAGGAAAAACAATGAAGCATTAATTGTGAAATTTCAGACATCTTCAAAAGTGAATTTAGTAAGACTCTGGGAAAGATAGCGTGCACAGGAGTTTCTCCTATGTTCCTAAAATCGTACAGTGACATAATGAACAACCACTTAACCTACTTATGAGACTCCCAGATGATTGCACAGTAGTTTAGCAACATAGAGCAGAAGGGGAGAAACCTCAAAATGTCCAAGTGTCACAAGCAGGTTCCATTTTAAATAAGGGAGGAAGTAAGAGTTGTAGACTTTGTACCCAAGCTGGGCTGTTTGCATAGTGAATGACCTTTGCAACATTATCCCTTTTCCTTTACTGTTTATGTGTCCCTATATTCCCCTAATGCCAGCAATCATTTATGAGTAATTGCATCAAATCCTCCCACTCCTTCCACTGGAGATCTGATTGTTGGTGTACGATATTGCCCCTGGTCCCACGAATCTAAGAAAGGTAAATATATATTGGAAGGAAAAGTAAAATTTTTCTCAGAAATGAGATGCAAATCTAGTAAATAGATAAATAGTGCCCTTCATGGAAAAAGACAATTCTCCTGTTTATTTTATCATGCCCTCTGTGTTAAAATAAAGCATCCTCCTCTTCATGTCTAACACTCACCCTCACATATAGCGTCCATCTATGGTTTGAGCTATTTTTTCAGGAGTGGGGATAAACTAACTACGTGGAGAGCTAGATACATGAGGATCCAGATTCCTGTATCTCAGAGGTAGATATGTGAGAGATGGACGGTAGGGGATTGAGATAATAAAATAGGCTTGAGAAACCACAATAATACGTACGAGACTGGGTAGTCCTTTTTGACAGGCTGGACAAA
Source organism: Daubentonia madagascariensis (assembly GCA_023783475.1). Taxonomy (NCBI): domain Eukaryota; kingdom Metazoa; phylum Chordata; class Mammalia; order Primates; family Daubentoniidae; genus Daubentonia; species Daubentonia madagascariensis. The sequence continues at coordinate 33,591,376 of JAKFHU010000978.1, forward strand.
TCATGATTTGTAAAAATGCTTACAAGGACATTTCCTTTAATAAGGTAATTAATAAGAATATGTCTTTAAAGCAGGAAATAAAATATCTGCAACTGTACCTAATCATTTTAAAACTAAAAGAGTTTCAATTTGAGGTTAAATTTTCAGAAATTCTATAACTTGCATGTATTGAACTGTTTGATTCTAATACCACATCTTTGCACAAATTTTGTTCAGTAAGATTTTCAAAGCTGTTTTGGTCAATTACCTTTAAAAAGTTTGTTTCATAGTAAATATAATATTCTTTTATTTGATTTACATTCTTGTATTTTAAATGTATGAGTTACATTATGAGTATTATACCACAAAATTAGCTCTATAATATTTAGCCATCTACTGGTAAGCCAACTCTCCAAATAAAACATGTTTTCCACTAGAGATTGTTCCTTGCATCTAAGTGTTGCCAAATTCTCCATATGAAAACTTAGTCTTCTAGGTTTTTCCAAAACATTCTAATGCTTGACATAACGTAGGTGATTATATTTTTCACTTTTCATCTGAATACTTTGGCCTTACATAGACACTTCCTTGAATATATGGTAAACACCTGAAACAAACTGTAATGGCTAATATAATAATTCTCATAAATCACAAAAATATGAGTTCCCCTTCCAAAGAGACTTGCAAGCCCTGTGCAATGGAATCAAACTCTTTACAAAACATCAATTTGCCCATTGCCTAAATTGTAGCTTCTAAAAGAATGTTCTGAATCTTTGAATGCACTGAAGCATTCACTAAGTTTATTAAATGGAGAGGAAAGGAGTTTTTCACAAAAATAAGTAACAAAGGAAGATTTACTGAATGAGCACCCTAATGGGTAACCAAAAAGTCTCTTTATGTAACTTCACTTTCCCAAAGTTTGTATGTTCCATTTTACATTTAAAAAAATAATACTGAGAGCCTTTTGGCAAATAATTAGTACATCATGACAAGAGTAAACAAATTACAAAGCTGACTATCGACTGAGCAGGAAGTAACAGAACAGAGTAAATATAAAATGAAGGGCAACTCTTGTGTAAAAAATTTATTCTAGCAAGAAGCTGAACAAGGACTTTTTGTGCTCTAGCACAATAGTCGTCCCTGTCCATTTCCTCCTCTTTTCAGTTTAGTTTTTTAACTTTTTATTTTGATTACAAAGTCAAAATTGGATTCACCAAAAATGTGTTTCGTAAATGCTGCTTCTAAATATGTTTATATTTCATATGTTATGTAGGTTACAAAATCAAAGATGCAACATGCCTGTTTTATTCTAGACTAAAGGTAAAATAATTTGAAGTGAAAAGAATAAAAGCATTGTTAAAATGATCCCCCAACTATCTCATTAGTAGTCCTCACTCAGTATAATTATAGAATATACCCCATGTGAAAATCTATATTGTTTACTATTTGTTTTTTATTTTTGTACCATGTTCCCTAACATCCTGAACACTATTTGTTTTAAGATGCCCATAATTCACCTTTTAGTAGTAAACTTAATTAAAATCATTCATTTAATTATTTGAAATGTATCTTATAATTTAACTGGCAGATGAATGTGAAATTCTGAGTAATTTACTTTGGTAAATTACATGGACATTAATTTGTGTGACTACAGCAATTTTTCACTATATGTATATCAAAACATCATGTTGTACACAAACATATACACTAAAATTTTTTTTAAAAAACTATGTGTTAAAATAAACCTAGGTGTGAAACACTGACCATTTACAAATAAGTTTGATATCATTAGAAAATCAGTCACACTGCTATATCTAGCATAAGAGTTATGGCGTCTTAGGTAATTCTTAGATATTTATGTTGTTTGGTTCTAATTCCAGAGGAACACTGTGTTCTAATGGTGGCCTCTGCACTGAGTGACCCTAGCAGAAATCTAGAGACAAAACCCATCACAACTAGGGCAGCAACACGTACCCTACGTGTTAACTAGGCTGAGCCGCTCAGGAGCTCAGGCTGTGTCTTCTCTACATTTGTACCCTGGCACCTAGCACAGAGCCTGGAACATAGTGGATGATGATGGTGATGATGATGTTGTTAATCTGCTGAATTGAGGGACTGAGGACTGATTAGAAAGTAGGGACTATGCATTATTTTTCCCCTTGCTCTAAAATTTCTTGATTTTGCTGGTGATTGTGAGCAGTTACCTTGTCTTATCACCAGTTTTTATCACTGCAATAGATATATCACTGCAATGGACTGGATGTGAGTGTCCTCCCAAAATTCATATGTTGAGATCCTAACCCCCAGTGTGATGGTATTGGGAGGTGGGGCTTTGAGAGGTATTTAGATCAGGAGGGTGGAGCCCTCATGATGGGATTAGCACCCTTATAAAAGGGACCCCAGAGAGCTCTCTTGCCCTTTTTCACCATGTGTGGATACCAGAAGACAGCAGTCTGCAACCTAGAAGAAGAACCTCACCAAAACCCAACCATGCTGGCACCCTGATTTCAGACTTCCAGCCTCCAGAACTATGAGAATAAATGTCCGTTGTTTATACCCACCCACTCTAGGGTACTTTGTTATAGCAGCCCAAACTAGGACAATCACCAATTTCAATATTTCTCACATGTGTTATGAGAACTCAAGAACACTTAAGATATATCTTAACCAAAGTAAAACATAAAGGAAAGAGGCTGTGTTAATTGCAAAATGGCTGGGAAAGGAAATACTTAACCAAAATGCTAAAGTGTATTACCACAGGCTGCTGCAGCGTTTCTTAGGAGCCAGACATTTTACATATATTTTCCAGTCCTCATAACCCATCAAAAAGGATAATGTTATCTCTACAAAAAGGATTATATTATCTAAAATTATGAATGATTAAGCTGAAGCTAAAAGGGATGTTAAGAAACTTTCCAGAGATCTGAATGATAAGAAGGAGCCAGCTATGCTAAGATTTTAAGGGAAAGTGTTTCTGGCAGAGGGAACAGCAAAAGCAAAAAGACCTGGTGGTGGAAATGGACTTGGTTGTTCAAAGAACAGAAAGAAAGCCAACGTGACTGAAGTGAAATGAACAAACAGTTGTGAGATATCAGGGACGCCTTGGTAAAGGAGTCTGGGGCTCCAGTGAGAAGTTTGGACTGAAGAAAGACATTTGGGTGTCCATAATATTCAGCTAAGAGTTCTTGGATTCTTGGTGATTTGTTCAAAGCTAATACTTGCCTAGAACAGAAACATGTGAGGATATAAGAAGATGTCCATCTGCAAACCAGAAAGAGGGCCCTTACCAAACACTGGACCTGCTGGCACCTTGATCTTGGACTTCCTAGCCTCCATACTATGAGAAATAAATATTTGTTTTTCAAACAAAAAAAAAAAAGAAACTTTCCCAAGTTCACATAGTTAGTAAGTGATATAACCCAGACATTTCAGCTCTGCCCCCAAAGTACATGCGCTTTCTCCCACAATCTAGCAGGAGAAAATATCATTAATCATATAATCTCACAAATATTTAATTACAAACTGTGATGAGTACTGTAAAAATAAAAAAAAAACATGTATCACAATCAGAGATCAAGGAAAGTATAAGCTGACATTTATTCTGACATCTGAAAGATGAGCACACATTCATCCAGAAACAGAAAGGGAGAAAGAACTTCAAATGTTATCTCTTATCCTACAAAGAACATCACATTTTGTCCTTTTGAGAGCTTGTGAGGGCAGGGAAAGAATATCATTTTCTACTTTAGAAACCCCCTATGATGTTCAAATAGTTGGATCAGTGGAAGCTTCATGTCTAGAAACATCATTTTTTTAACTTCATGAGGCCATGTAGTATGAAATATTGAATAAGGACTGGCATACTTGATTTAAGATCATGCAACTCAACAACCAGCCATGCTAGTTCCAGTTCATACAAAAGATTTGACCTGAGAGGGCAACTGTCCTTATCAGTCCTGTTTGTGCTTTGCTACCAAAGCTCTTTTGTAACTTTTCAGAGATAATGCTCCCTGTTGATCAGTGGAGACTTTTCCTCATAAACTCTTTTTTTTTTCCCCTTCCTCAGGTTGGAATAATGTTATAATTCACAGGAAGTTATTTAAGCTTTTATCTTTTCTTAGCTTCTGATAATTTTAACAATTAAATCCTCTTTATCATCAAAGTGAAAGTTCAGCCTATAGTACATATGTTTACCAGTGTCAAGCCATTTTGGGGGAGGGAAAAAAAGACACAACACAGTCCAATGTTAAGCTTTACCCAAATGCAATGGTCACAAACTCAGATGCCTAAAGTAGCCAGGTGAGTAATTCAATGGAAAAGTGGGTCCAGTGGGGACTGGTGATCAGAAAGAAGAAGAGAGCAGCCAAGACCCAGATCCAGCCAAATTCTATGCAAGAGTTTGGTCCTATTGTTATCATATCTCCAGGCTTTTTGTTTTTGTGTTTTTGTTTTTTAAAGAGAAACCAACAGATTCTTAGATAATATCTCCAGATTTTTAATGCTGACATTTAATCTGTTTTTATACCATGCAATCCTAAGAAAACACACCCATGAGCTATGACTTGGTGACCTTGGCTTCAGCCCGTAGGACCTTCAATCTTAGGAGTTCAATATATATTCATTGAGCATCTTCTCCATGCTCATGTTCCATGTTTCTCCAGGTACTGTGGAAGGCGCCAGAGATACTAGACAAATACAATCCAGCACTTTCCCTTGAGGAGCTCACATTCTGGCGACCAAAATATGCAGGATGTGAATAATTATAATCTAATAGGAGAAAATGAAATTAATCATATAATCTCATAAACAATTACAAATTGTGATGAGTGTTGTAAACGAAAAAACAAGTAACAGAGTTGAGATAAAGGAAGGAGTAAGCTGACATTTAAGTTGACAGCTGAAAGATGAGCACACATTTATCAAAAGGAAAAAAAGGAGGAAGCGTGCTCTAGGCAGCAGGAATAGTACCACAAAGACCATGAGGTAAGATAGAACTTGGCATGTCTGGGGAACTGACAGGGGTTCCGAGTGACAGATCCATAGTAAATGAGGGAAAGAGTCACACATGATAAGACTGGAGAGAGAAGTAGGGGTAAATCATACATGCACTTGTGGTCCACGTTAAGGATTTTGTGCAGTAAGTAAACTTAGATATACCTACTCCACTTGTCCATCTTATGGCTTCTATGTTCAGAACCTCAGTAGTACAACAATGCACATCACTGTAGTACCTGAATGCCCCACCGATGAATGTATGTGCCTTTTTCCCCACTCCTGCCTGGAGAGCCCAAACATACGCTGATGCCATGCAAACTCATGCAAAGTGTTTTGAGTGGAATAGATCTTCCAAAGATGAGGTGGGGGAAGGTACAGTTAAACAAGGGAAACTGATGTTGCTGCAATATAAAAGTATTTCATATGGAAATTTAGCATCTCAGGCTTTGGCTTCTGAATATGAGGGACCAGATATACACTTTTTCTTAACAACTAGACAGGCAGACAAAATATATGAAACAAAAGTTTTGAGACATTGAATGACAGACAAGTCAAGACAGTGACCTGTGAGAGAAGAGTAACAAACCAGGTGGGCCCTATGAGTACCCAAGCTCACTGCCACAAGAGAGTTTCCAGGGAACAGCATAAGGAGGGTCAGTTCAGTCTCTATGAGTTGAGGAAACAGAGTTTGGACTTTAAAGAAGCCAAAGTGGCTGGAATTTGTGATTTGTAGGGCATAATCCTAGGGAAGACAGTACAGTCACAGAGAAAGAGCTCTTGAGTCTCTTTCTCAAGATCGACAGAAAGGTCTCATCAAGCTGAGTACTGATCTGCACATGCATGTGAGGATAGTACTGAGGGTAAGGCAAACACCTCTGTAAAGCGACAGGTGGAATAATCCCTGGACTATACACAGGGCCAGCAGTAGTTTATATTCCAATCATCACAAGTGGAAAGACCTGCTAATAAATAAGCATTGGGTAGAATCCATGGAAGGATTTAGGAACAGGAATTGGATAAAATTAGTCTGGACAATAGGCTGCTGAGGAGGTAACAAAATAAAAAACAAGATTTGAAAGAATTGAGTTGATTCTAAGTATTTAAGCTGTGAATGAAATTCAATACTTGTTACAAGAATGCAACAAACAACGTAAACTCACAATGTTAATAAAAAAATTAACAAGTGCTAAAAGAAGCAGAAAAAGATGACCTATAACCAAGAAAAAACTCAGATTCAGAAGCGAAAGATGTGATAGAACTAGCAAAGACATTAACACAGCTATCATAAATCTTCTCCATATGTTCCAGAAAGTAGAGAAAAGAGTGAGCATGATGAGGAGAGAGACAGAAGATATAAAAATACATAAATAGAATCTCTATTGATGAATACTATAGCTGACATGGAAAATATACTGGATGAGATTAACAGCACATTAGACACCAGAAGATAATATTAGAGCACTCTAATACATAGCAATAGAAACTATTCAAAATGAAACACAGAGATAAAAAGACTGAACAAAATGAACAGAGCATCAAAACTGTGGGAAAATATCAATTGTATCAAGTGATCTAATATATGTGTAATTGGATCCCAGAAGTGGTGGGAACAGAAAAAGTATTTGAAGAAATAATGGCTAAAAACTTTCCAAGTGTGATGAAAATTATAAACTTACAGATTCAAAGTCTTGATAAAACCTGAGAAGAAGGAACATGAAGAAAACCACACCAAGGCACAACACAATCAAGTTGCTGAAAAACAGTCATAAAGAGAAAACGTTAAAAGCAGTCAGAGAAAAAAAAGACACATTATATACAGAAGAATAAAAACAAGAAACGATAGCACACTTATCATTAGAAACAATGCAAGCCAGAAGACAATTAGGGACATCTTTAAAGTATTGAGAGGGTGGGGATGAAGGAATCTGTCCATTTAGTATTCTATACAAAGCAAAAATATCCTTTGAAAACGAAGCCCAAATAAAGACTGTTTTATTTTTTTTATTTATTTTTTTTTTTTTACAGAATCTAAACGTTTTTTCTCTGTCTTTATTCCCACTGAGTCTACACTAATTTTTTTTCTTGTAGAGACAGTGTCTTGCTATGTTGCTTAGGCTGGTCTCGAATCTCTGACCTGAAGTGATCCTCCCGCCTTGGCCTCCCAAAGTGCTGGGATTATAGGTGTGAGTCACCATGCCCAACCTCTACATTAACTTTTACCATGTATTTGATATTTCTTCAACTGGTTTCCTGAGAAAAATGTTACCAAGTATTTTTAGGTAGAGACTGTGCCTCTTGCCTGTATTCCTATAGCAGCCAGGCTGCCCTTTTAGGGTTTATGTAGCTCTCTCTCAATCTAGCCTCTAAAATACTTGCAGATTAATATTTCTTTTTTTTTTTTTTATTTATTTTTTTAATTTCAGAATATCATGGGGGTACAACATTTTGGCCATACACATTGCCCCTGTTCTGCCCGTGTCAGAGCCACAATCGTGGTCGTCTCCCAAACTGTGCTCCCCACATCCATTCAGTGAGAGTTTTTCCCATCCCTTCCACCCCCCTCCCGCCCGCCCGCCCCCTGATGAATGTTATTGCCCTGTGTGATGTAAGTGTTCATCAGTTAGTACCAGTTTGATGGTGAGTACCAGTGATGCTTGTTTTTCCAATCCTGTGACACTTCGCTTCGAAGAATGGGTTCTAGCTCCGACCAGGATAATACCAGATGTGTTAATTCACTATTGTTCCTTATTGCTGAGTAATACTCCATGGTATACATATACCACATTTTATTGATCCACTCGTGTATTGATGGGCACCTGGGTTGTTTCCACAACTTTGCAATTGTGAATTGTGCTGCTATGAACATTCGAGAGCAGATGTCTTTATTATAAAATGTCTTTTTTTCTTTTGGATAAATACCCAGTAGTGGGATTGCTGGGTCAAATGGTAATTCTACTTTTAATTCTTTGAGATATCTCCATATTCTTTTCCATAGAGGTTGTACTAATTTGCAGTCCCACCAGCAGTGTATGAGTGTTCCTAACTGTCCACATCCCCGCCAACATTTGTTATTTGGGGATTTTTTGATATGAGCCAATCTCACTGGAGTTAAGTGATATCTCATTGTGGTTTTGATTTGCATTTCCCTGATGATTAGAGAAGTTGAGCACTTTTTTATATGTTTGCTGGCCATCATTCTGTCTTCTTTGGAAAAGTTTTTGTTCATGTCCTTTGCCCATTTTTTAATAGGGTTGTTTGATTTTTTCTTGTTGATTTTCCTAAGTTCTGTATAGATTCTGGTTATAAGCCCTTTATCAGAGGTGTAGCATGCAAATATTTTCTCCCATTCTGTAGGTTGTCTGTTCACTCTAGTGATAGTTTCCTTGGCTGTGCAGAAGCTTTTCAATTTGATCAGGTCCCATGTATTTATTTTTGTTGCTGCTGTGATTGCTTTGGGGGTCTTCTTCATAAATTCTTTGCCTAGGCCAATGTCCATAAGAGTTTTTCCAACATTTTCTTCGAGAATTCTTATGGTTTCATGTCTTAGGTTTAGATCTGTTATCCATTGTGAATTTTGTGAGAGGTGAGAGGTGTGGGTCCACTTTCAGTCTTCTACATATGGCCATCCAATTTTCCCAGCACCATTTGTTGAATAGGGAATCTTTTCCCCAGTGTACGTTTTTCTGGAATTTGTCAAAGATCAGGTGACTGTATGAGGTTGGTTTTATATTTGGGTTCTCAGTCCTGTTCCATTGGTCTACATGTCTGTTCTTGTGCCAATACCATGCAGTTTTGGTTACTATAGCCTTGTAGTATAGTTTGAAGTCTGGTAGACAGATGCCTCCCAATTTGTTCTTTTTGCTTAAGATTGCTTTGGCTAGACGGGGTCTTCTCTGGTTCCACACGAAGCGTAGAATTATTTTTTCTAGATCGGCAAAAAATGATGTTGGTATTTTGATAGGGATTGCATTGATTCTGTAAATTAATTTAGGTAGCAAAGCCATTTTTACTATGTTGACTCTGCCTATCCAAGAGTATGGTAAGGTTTTCCATCTATTTACATCCTCTGCAATTTCCTTTCTCAGTGTTTCATAATTCTCTCTATATAGGTCTTTGATCTCCTTAGTTAGATATATTCCTAAATATTTAATTTTCTTTGTTGCTATTGCAAAAGGTATAGCATCTTTAATTTGTTTCTCGGCTTGATTGTTATTAGCATATATGAAGGCTATGGATTTGTGTGTATTAATTTTGTATGCTGAGACTTTGCTGAATTCATTTATCAATTCCAGTAATCTCTTGGTTGAATCTTTGGGGTTTTCTATGTATAATATCATATCGTCTGCGAATAGTGAAAGTTTGACCTCTTCTGCCCCCATCTGGATGCCCCTGATTCCTCTGTCTTGTCTAATTGCTGTGGCCAGGACTTCCAGCACTATGTTGAAAAGAAGTGGAGATAGTGGACACCCTTGTCTGGTGCCAGTTTTAAGGGGGAATGCCTTCAATTTTTCCCCATTCAGTATGATATTGGCTGTGGGTTTATCGTATATGGCTTTAATAGTTTCTAGGAATGAGCCATCTATGCCTATATTGTTAAGAGTTTTTATCATAAAAGGGTGTTGGATTTTGTCAAAAGCCTTTTCTGCATCTATTGAAAGGATCATATAATCTTTGTTCTTGCTTTTATTTATATGGTGAATTACATTTATAGATTTGCGTACGTTGAACCATCCCTGCATCTCGGGAATAAAGCCCACCTGATCATGATGGATTATTTTTTTGATGTGCTTTTGAATTCGGTTTGCAAGGATTTTATTGAGAATTTTTGCATCTATATTCATAAGGGATATTGGTCTGTAGTTTTCTTTTTTTGTTGTGTCCTTTCCTGGCTTTGGTATCAAGGTGATATTGGCTTCGTAGAATGAGTTTGGGAGGATTCCATCCTTCTGGATATTTTCAAATAATTTCTGCAGTATAGGCACCAGTTCTTCTTTGTAGGCTTGGTAGAATTCAGGTGTGAACCCATCTGGTCCGGGACTTTTTTTTTTGGGTAGATTTTTAATTACTGCTTCAATTTCGGTGCTTGATATTGGTCTGTTTAGAAATTCAGTTTCTTCCTGGTTGAGCCTAGGGAGGTAGTGTGTTTCTAAGAATTTGTCCATTTCCTCCACGTTTTCGTGTTTGTGGCATAGAGATTTTTGTAGTATTCAAAGATGATGTTTTGTATTTCCATGGTATCAGTTGTGACTTCTCCTTTTTCATTTCTAATTGAGCTTATTAGAGTCCTTTCCTTTCTGCTTCTGGTCAACCTGGCAAGTGGCCTGTCTATTTTGTTTATCTTTTCAAAGAACCAGCTTTTCGTTTCATTGATCTTCTGTATTGTTCTTTTGTTCTCGATTTCATTTAATTCTGCTCTAATTTTGGTTATTTCTTTTCTTCTGCTGGTTTTAGGATTGCTTTGCTCTTCCTTTTCCATTTCCTTAAGATGATTCATTAGTTTACTGATTTGTGACTTTCTGTCTTTTGGATGTGGGAATTTAGGGCGATAAATTTTCCTCTCAAGACTGCTTTTGCTGTATCCCACAGATTTTGATATCTTGTGTCCACATTATCGTTTAGATCGAAGAATCTTTTGATTTCATTTTGAATCTCCTCTTTGACCCAATACTCCTTCATCAATAGATTGTTTAGTTTCCAAGTTTTTGGAGGAAGATGTGAGTTTCTGTTGGAATTGATATCTAATTTTATTCCGCTGTGGTCTGAAAAGATACATGGTATGATTTCTATTTTTTTGAATTTGTTTAGATCTGTTTTGTGGCCTAGGATGTGGTCAATTTTAGAGAAAGTTCCATGAGCTGATGAGAAGAATGTATATTCAGTGTTATTTGGGTGGAGTGTTCTGTAGATATCTGTTAGGCCCAAATGTTCTAGAGTCCTGTTTAGGTCTTTTATTTCTCTATTTACTTTTTGTTTGGAGGATCTGTCCAGTTCCGTCAGTGGGGTGTTGAAGTCCCCTGCAATTATGGCATTCCTGCTTATTATGTTGTCTAGATCTAGCAGCATTTGCTTATGTACCTGGGTGCTCCTGTGTTGGGTGCATAAATGTTTAGGATTGTTAAATCCTCTTGTGAAATTTTTCCCTTCACCACTATATAGTGTCCATTTTGTCCTTCTTTACTTTATTGCTTTAAAGTTGATGTCATCTGAAATGAGGATGGCTACTCCAGATTTCTTTTGGTTTCCATTAGCCTGAAAAATTGTATTCCATCCTTTCACCTTGAGTCTGAATGCGTCTTTGTGTGTGAGGTGTGTTTCCTGAAGACAACAGATACTTGGTTTGTATTTTTTAATCCATTCAGCCAGCCTATGTCTCTTCAATGGGCAGTTCAAGCCATTTACATTTATTGAGAGAATTGATATTTGGGGTAAATTTCTGATTATTCTGTTGGGTGGTATCTTTTGTTTTACCTCTTGCGTCATTGTGGAGTCTGGTTTCTGGGGTTTTAGCCTTTGCATAATTTTACATAGGTGGGTGTCTGTTGCGCTGGTTAGTGTATAATGCAGGTCTAAGCATTTCTTGCAAGGCCGGTCTGGATTTCGCAAATTCTATCAGTGATTGCTTATCTGGAAAGGTCTTAATTTCTCCCTCATATAAGAAGCTTAGTTTGGCAGGATACAGAATTCTGGGTTGACCTTTGTTTTGTTTTAGGAGATTGATGATGTCTCCCCATTCCCTTCTGGCTTGTAAGGTTTCAGTTGAGAAATCTGCAGTTAATCTGATGGGTTTCCCTTTGTAGGTTACCTCCTTTTTTTGTCTTACAGCTCTGAGGAGTGCCTCTTTTGTGTTTACTTTGGTCAGTCTAATAATTATGTGGCGTGGTGAATGCCTTTTCACGTTGACTCTCCCAGGAGTCCTGTGTGCTTCTTGTACTTGGATGTCGAGATTTCTGGCTAAGCCATGGAAATTTTCCTCTATTATTCCTTCAAATAAATTTTCCAGCCCATGCAAATTTTCTTCCTCTCCCTCAGGGATACCTATTATCCTTATGTTTGGCCTCTTTACATAATCCCACATTTCTTGTATGCTTTTTTCCTGTCTCTTGTTTTTGTGTTCTTTCTCTTCAGCTGATTTATTTAGTGCATAGAAGCTGTCTTCTAGCTCTGAAATTCTTTCCTCTGCATGGTCCAGCCTATTCTTAAGGCTTTCCACTGTGTTTTGTAGATCCTTGAATGCTTCTTTCATTTCTAGGATTTCTATTTGATTTTTCCGTAATATTTCTATTTCTTTGGAGAATTTTTCATTCATTTCTTGCATTTTTCTTGTGGTTTCTTTGTGCTGGGATTCAATTTTCTCTTGAATTTCATTGAGCTTTCTTATAATCCATAAACGAAATTCCTCTTCTGTCATTCTACCCATTTCATTTGGGTTGGTATCCATTGCTGAGGAACTGATAATTTCTTTTGGGGGTGACTTTTCACTCTGATTTTTCATGTTCCCTGAGTTCTTTCGCTGGTTTTTTCTCATCTGGTCTCTTGGTCGAGAGCTGGGGGTGTCAGAGCTAGTTTATGGCCCTGTCACCAGGCCCACAATTATTTTTCCTTGGCAAAGCCAGGGAGAGAAGTAGTGGCCTGTATTGCCTTAGGTGTATTTTAGCAAGTTTGTTGGATCTTGAGTTAACTCTGACCTGTGGTCTTCTCCTCTTCCCAGTGGAGTGTGGTGAGAATGACCTCCCAGCGTGGGCTCTGAGCTAATGGATTGTACTTGAGAATATGAGTCCTCCGCTCTCTATTAGCTAGGTATTCTGTTATGTCCGTAGCAGACTCTGATTCCCCAGTTGGGGTATGCGAAAGCCCTGTGCTTTGGGAGGGGTCTTGTAGCTCCTAGGGGTTATTTTGACCCTGCTCTTCCTGAGGTTCTGGTAGAAACACAATTTCCTTTGGCTGCAGTGTGAGAGCTGAGTTGGGAAAATTTTACACAGCTCAGAGGTTGCTCATCTAGCCACGTGTGGCTGCCCTTCTGATGTGTGTCTCCGCGTGAAACTGGTTGATAGGGGGATCTCCAATTGTGTACCCCTTTTCCACCACTAGACCTCAAGGCGAGGCAGGTGGCCGTCTCTATCCCCAGCAGTCTCCACCGGGGGATGTTCCCACGGGGAGGGGGAGTAGTGGCAGCTGGAAGCACTCTTGGGTGGCGCGAAATTCCCTATTGAAGTGGGCAGGATTATGGGGAGCTGCTCTGGGTCAGCCTGTGGCTCTTGAGGTATTTGGTTGTCATGGGAACCAGCAGTTATACCAAATGAGTCACTGTGGCCAGCAACCTTCAAAATGAGCGATCTCTGGGGTACAGGAGGGCTGGGACCTGAGGGGCGGGCACTAGGACCGACACGGAGCGGAGTTCTCGGAGGCCAGAGCCGGGGTAGCAGAACCAGATGGACGAGCTGCAAACTGTTTCCAATACTCAAAGGTCCCACCTCTACAGTTCCGGGATCTCGTCCCACCTGGAACCCACGGATGCCGCTGTCCCTGGCCACCACCGGCAAAGCCTGTCCCGCCCCAGCAGAAGAGCCCCGGGCCGGGGCGGGGGGAGCCAGAGACGCGGCTCACGCTCCGCGCGGGCGGCTGTAAAGATGGCGGCCGCCGCCAGCCTGGCGCACAGCCGGGCTCCGATCGCGCCGGGAGCGCAGTTTTTCTCCGCCGGTAGTTGTAAGCAACCTCTAAGGGCGCGTCCCGCTCTCCGATAAACTCCTGGGCCCAGTCCCGCTGACTTCTAGTGGCGCGGTGCCGGCCTGCGGGTTCCCGCGCACTATCCCGGGAAGCTGAATCTCGGTCCCCGCCCAGTTCCTCTCCAGCCCTCGGCAGTCTCTGTATATTGCAGCTGCGAGTTGTGTCTGGCTCTGGCACCTTCCTCCTCTCCACACTAAAGACTGTTTTAGATATACAAAAGCGGACGTAATTTCTCACTAGTAGACCTGAAAAAAGTGTGAAAGGAATTCCTTCAGCTAGAAGAAACATTGTATCAGAGGGATATTTAGATCCATAAGAAGGAATAAAAAGTTCCAGAAAAGGGTAAATATAGAGAAATTTTTTTCCTCATTTTAATCTCTTAAAAGGATAATTGATTATCTAAATGTTTAAGCAAAAATAATAATTTATTGTGGAGTCTATTATATATGTAGAAGTAAAATGTATTGACAACAATAGCACGAAGGCTGGGAGGGAAATGGGAATATATCCTTGCATGTTTCTTACGAGTGAAATGGTATGATATAATTTGAAGGGAGGCTGTGATAAGTTAAAGATGTGAATTGTAAACTGAAGGGCACTGCTAATAAAACAAAACAAAGCTAATGAGCCAATGAGCCAGTTTTAGTGGAGATAAAACATCATTAAAAATGTGCAGTCCAAAAGAGAGCAGGAAAGAAGGGAAAAAGGAACAAAGACTACATGGACAAATAGAAAACAAATAGCAGGATGGTAGTTTTAAACCCAGCCATATCATTAATTACATTAAAGTAAATGGAAAGAGCACTACCATTAAGAAGCACATTATAAGACTGGATAAAAAGCAACATCAAACTAGGCAGAATTCAAGAAATCCACTTTAAATTAAAGACAAATATAGGTCAAAAATAAAGGATAGAAAGGTATATACCATACCAACTAATACTAATCTAACACAAAAGGGTACATGATGTATGATTCCATTTATATGACATTATAGAAGATCAAAATTACAGGGAAAGAAAGCAGATCAGTGGTTGCCCGGGCCCAGAGGAAAGGGGAAGTGCTGACTACAAACAGCACAAGGAACTTTCTGCAGCGATCGGACTGTTCTCTACCTTGATTGTGACTGTGGCTCTAAGACTCTACACATTTATCAAAGCTCCGCAAATATTATGCTTAAAATTGGTGAATTCTGTTGTATGCAAATTATGCCTCCATAAAGATGATGAAAGGAAGAAAGCGGGAGAGAGGGGAAGAAGGAAAGAAAGAGACAGAGAGATGAAGAAAGGGAAAAAGAAAAGGAACAAGGAAAGGGGGGAGAAAGGAAGGGAAGGGAAAGGAAAGGAAGGAAAAGAGAGAAGAAAGAAATCAAGCATTTCTGTTTTCAAAAAATATAGTAGCTTCAGTAGGAATAGTTTCTGCTGGCCCTTTACCCCATCGTGTAAAACATTTCAGGCCTTTTTTCTGACCACATCCACACTCTGCTGGTCTCACTCTTGCCTCAAGGAATTTATCAAGCTTTTGTATCAAACTAATATATCTGCTTCCCAAAGAGAAATTCTGGCACCAGCTAATGATAGCGAAACTTGCACCTAATTAAATGAGGAATGCCTCAGGCAGGGGGAGCAGCCCGTGCCACTTGGCTGTCTGTGACACTCACCTCTCCCTTCGCTGACTTCACTTGCTCATCTCTACCACATCTTCCTTTTATTGTTGAAAGCCCCACCCGACCCTCTGCACTTCTTTTAATCTTGAGCATCTCCGTTCCTCCTCTTCAGTAAGGAAGGCCACTTTCTACATCCTCTCCTCTCCCACCAGTAGGGAAAGTCAAGTATACATGGAGGTGTTAATGGTGGGTCTTTTTTTTTAATTTCAAAATATCAAGGGAGTACAAATGTTTTTGGCACATGGATAGCTTTTATAATGCTTAAGTCAGGGCTATTAGCATGCCCATCACCTGAATAGTGTTTATTGTACCTGTTAGGTAGGTTTTTACCCCTCTCTTCCTCCCCCGTCAATGGTGGGTCTTTGGGTGCACAAAGGACAGAAGTAAGACATCTAAACTTGAGAGGATAGACACATTTCATATTCACAAGGACAACTAGACTGCATGTAGGAGCCAGATGCTGAGGCTCTGGGGGAAAATTTGGGATAATCAGATGGCAGAGATGAAATAAAGAGATAATACAGGGCTGAGGGTGACAGCAGTTGGAAAGAAGATATGAAATAGTAAAACAAAACAACATATAAACAGTTCTGAGTGTACTCTCATCTCATGTTAATAGGCTAAGTATGTATTGTCAAACACCATAGAGAAAATATAACCCATTCTTATATTGAGATGATTTACTGATCAAAGGTGATTTGATTCTGATTATATTTAAATAGTAATTTTCAGATACCCTGGAAAATTAACTTGCTGAACGGTAATTCACAAGTAACATTTCTTATTCTTCCCATCACCGTGGTATCAATGCCTTTATAACTACATGGGCATAGAAGTAGATATATGTGAATCTTTACAAATAATAAAAGTTCACTGTGGAAAGGTATGTATATCTCTAAAGAGCTTATCTTAGGTTCCCCCAGATTTAAGGGTGGTGAAAAAGTAGTCCTTAGAAACTGCCCAGATGTCTTCATGGCTTTTACTCCTCCAGGTGCTTCTTACCCTGACCACACATCCCCCGTGGAGAGGATGGATGATGCTATAGCTCCAGGCCAAGAATATACCTATGAGTGGATTATCAGTGAGGACAGTGGACCCACCCACGATGACCCTCCCTGCCTCACACATATCTATTACTCTCATGAGAATCTGGTACAAGACTTCAACTCTGGGCTGATTGGACCTCTGCTTATCTGTAAAAAAGGTAAAAACACAACAACAACAAAGACTTAACAACAACAAGGATGTTGGAATGGTAAGGAGTTCTATAATGGGATGAGGCTTGGGAGCAATTTCTTGTACCTCAAGAGGGAGAGGGTGCAGAGACCAGATCATTGTTTGACAAGAGAAAAAAAATACCTGATATTTGAGGGATTGGATCCCCTTTTGTTTCTTCTAATTCCTCCTTCATCTTAATCCTGAAACTTCTCCCAAATAAATTCCTGTTTGAGAGTATCTTCTGGTGCCATGCTTGTATGATCTGTAACATTTACCTCAAGGACAAAGTCTTTTTTTTTTTTTTTCCAGAATATCATGGGGGTACAACACTTTGGCCTATTAAAAAGTGGGCAAAGGACATGAACAAAAACTTTTCCAAAGAAGACAGAATGATGGCCAGCAAACATATAAAAAAGTGCTCAACTTCTCTAATCATCAGGGAAATGCAAATCAAAACCACAATGAGATATCACTTAACTCCAGTGAGATTGGCTCATATCAAAAAATCCCCAAATAACAAATGTTGGCGGGGATGTGGACAGATAGGAACACTCATACACTGCTGGTGGGACTGCAAATTAGTACAACCTCTATGGAAAAGGACAAAGTCTTTTTAAAAGTGCACTGGCTTTCAACATATGAATTTTGGCAGGGGGGAAGTACACTGGCCTATACTTTGCTGGCAAAGCTCTTGGAAAGAACTCTGGCTAACATACCTAACATACCTGAGGTTTGGGTTGGTAATTTGGTCTATAAATACATGAAACTACAGCTTCCTTTCTCATAAACAAGCTGAACACTTTGGGTGATAGGTTTCAAACACACTCAACCGACTTTATAAGAAATTGTATTGGCTCGGCTTCTTACGAGGAAGCTTGGATTTTACCCCAAGAGAATTCAGATCATCTTTCATTAAAACAAGCAAACAACCACAATGAACTGTACCATGGGAAATAATGTGATGGACTCACCACCACACAGACCATATCCACAAACCTCCCCAATTTATTTATTCATTATACAAATACATTTTTTTCATTGCCTGGTATATAGAAGATACTGTGATGGCACTGAAAAAGTTTAAAACTTATGGAAGGCTCTTTTTTCATTTTACCATCAACAGAATTTTTCCCTCATATGAGAATGGATTAATCCTGATACTTCCAACCAATCCTCTAGTGCCCCATTTCATGTACAAACAAGATGACAGCATTAGACTTGAGGTGTGATGCTTTTACCAACTGAGCTAAGATACCTACATATTGGCCTATTGAGACTGGAGGAAACATACTTTTACAGAGTCTTGACAGTCACCAAATGTTTTCTTTCTGCACCAGATAAAATTTACCTTGTTCTCCAAGGCTACAAGGTGCCAAAGAAAATAAACTGGCACCAGAATTTTAATAACCCTCCAACCATGTCATTTGATAAACACGCTGTTTCTAAAAATAAGAACTACTTCAAGTTGCTATCATTACGATTGGTTGCTTGCCCTAAACTCTTTGCTATCTAGGAAAGCTGATGAGAGAGTTCTACCTAGGATGCTACTGAAAACATGTATTTTCTTTCATAGGCACCCTAAGTGAGGATGGGACTCAGAAGATGTTTGAGAAGCAACATGTGCTGCTGTTTGCTGTGTTTGATGAAAGCAGGAGCTGGAGCCAGTCATCATCCCTAATGTATACCGTCAATGGCTACGTGAATGGGACAATGCCAGGTAACACGTGCGCCGAGCACCATCTGACAACAGTATAATCGTTAGTACCTTTGGTCCTGTTGTTTTCTTCAAAGCACTACAGACTCACTGCTTTGCAATTCCTTATCAGAAAGGTAATGTAATCCAGTGCAGTAGTTCTCAAGATTTTATCATCTTTTTTTAAAAAAAACCCAGAAAGTACAACAGACAAATTAGAAGCTAGCTAAGAGAAGGAATGTGCAGCCTTATTAGGCATAGTGATCCAAGTGGATTTCGCCTTGGCCTGCAACTCCAAAAAGACCTCCAGGATATCAGCTCAGTCTCTCTCCATTAGTTCTGTGGTCCCTACTGGATGGTGACCATGCCTCCTTCTACTGAAGTTCAAGGTCAATCCCTAGCAGGAAGGGATGGCAGGAAGAATGCAATAAAGACACTTGCAGTGAAGATGAACAGGAGATTAGGACTAATCCCCAACATACAAAAATACTGCTAGCATTTCAAAAAGTGATGAGTGAGTAATATTCAATGGTATGTAGAATGTTTTTTCTTTCCATTTGCATGTGGACGCTTGTGAGAAAGCAAAATCATAGCAACTGTTAAATGGAAAAACAACTGACTTCCACCTAGACCATACCACTTCTGTTTAATACTTCTCTCTGGTAGAACTGACTTATAACTAAGATTCCAGGGTATATGGTACCAGCCTGAGGGAAAAAATGGAAAAATGAAAATATCGATTTATTAATAAATAAACCATATTTCAATACATTAAACTTTGTAGAGGTTGTTCTCTAATATCCGACAGGCACAAATGGCTTCACTTACTAAAAAACAAATACTGTTAAGAGTTGAGGTCTGGGCATTGCTTTTAAATTGTATTCTATTTCATTTACTCCATCTTTCACTTGGATTATTAAAAACATACTCATGTGACTCTGGATATTGATTCTGAGTTCCAATACCAGGAGCTTGCAAACCTGGGGCTTAGTTAACTGCCCTCTAGCTTGGGAGATCTGAGTTCAAACCTAACTCACTTCTCTACTGTAGTGTGGCCCTTGGCAATTGGTTGTCTCAATGTACTTACTTACAAAAATGAACTAACCATCTATCCTAATATCTATTTCCCAGCAGAATGAACAATCTGTGTAAATATATTGAAGCCAAAAAAATAAAAAAAGTAAGGCCATATGCACAAAAATAAAAGTTAATAACTTGATCAGAGCAGAGAGTTTATGAATTCATAGCTGAAAAAGAATAATTGGGGGTAAGAGGGACAAGGTAGAGAAACATCATTAGTAGAAACTGACAATAGTTAATGCTTGCAAAACCCTCTGCCTTATGGAGCAGTATAAATTGAATAAATGTGATAAATGTTAATGTAGATGTGTTAATTGCTGAATTCAATATGAGCATTTCTTTGGGGGTAGATAAATGCTTCCACCAAAGCCTCCTACCTTCTAGCCTCTGTTCTCACCAGTAATACCAGGAATCCCTGCCTTGTTACAATGGTCTCCTAAAAAAGACAAGCCCCAGCCAGGGTAAGGAAGTGATTATCAGCCCCATTATGTAGTATTTAGTGATTATGGATCTGAAATTTAAAACCTAAGCCTAGAAGCCGGGGTTGGAATCTCTCATAGAGCAAATGAGCACTTTTTCAGTGGCTGTGGGAGCAAAGGAGCAAAACCAAGCTTTGTATTCAGCTACCATTACTCCATCCATGAAAATCTCCCAGTGGCCCATCATAATGAGGATTTGTCCACTGCATTTTAAGGAGAGTGTGTAATGCACATAGTACTTCATTGACTTGTCATTAAAACAATCAAAAAGTGAGTAAAGAAGCAACAGAAAATCCTCACATCATCTTCACATCTTCTGTCCCAGAGGCAGAGCTTTGACCTCTACCCAGCCTTGAGGATGAGGCCCTTGAGCTCAGCTCTATTGGAGGCTCTGGTGACTCCCTCCAGCTAAGACCAGATTGGTGTGACCCAATATAGCAGGTGCTCAATACATATTTGGTGAGTAACTTTTTGATCACAGAGTACTGGACTGAACGCCTGTTTTGGCCTCTGTCTCTCCCTCTGTCTCAGATATAACAGTTTGTGCCCATGACCATGTCAGCTGGCATCTGATTGGAATGAGCTCTGGGCCAGAAATGTTCTCCATTCATTTCAATGGCCAGGTCCTGGAGCAGAACCACCATAAGGTCTCAGCCATCACCCTCGTCAGTGCTACATCCACTACTGCAAATATGACTGTGAGCACAGAGGGAAAGTGGATTATATCTTCTCTCACCCCAAAACATTTGCAAGGCAAGAAACTCTTCTGACAGTCTTACTTCTGGATGTAGGCTCCTTTCTTCCCAAGCACTCTCTCCTTCCTTCTCCTTTGCCCTTTTAAGCCACCTGCACCCCAGACATACCTGCCTAAGTTTCTAACAACACAGTTTAGATACTCTGCTCTTAGACTTATAATCCATTGGTTGGGGATGGAGGAAGTGAAGGAATTGACAAAGATTTTTTAAAATGAAGCAAAAGCTGAAGAGGTCTCAACTTCCTTGAAAAGCGAAAAGAGGAAGGAAACACATACATACATAGAGATATTCATTTTGGGGGATATGTCATATATAGCCAAAGGAAAAGACCTAGATGCTAGAACAAGACAAACATCTGCAAATTTATGGAAGCACCAAGTTACAGAAAGCATTAAAGTTTTAACGTGAAAAGATTAGCCTTTACAGTGAAATAAGCACAAAGCTTAGCACAGAGAGGGACTCAATGAATGTGTGTCGAATGGATCATATATAATGTCTAAACAGCTGAGGGGTGGGCTTTAAAGAACATCAGTGAATTCGGGTGGGAAAAAAAAATCAGCCCAAGTTGTTATGTGGTATTGTGTAAACAAAATAACTAATTGCTTTACTACACATTTTTGCTTTAAAACGGTTGGGAGGAGGGTTCCTGTAAACAGAGATTAAAATCTAAGTAAATGATTTCACTATAGAAAACCATTTTGTTACCAAAAGAATGTATAAGCAACCCACATGAGGAAGAGATACTTCATGAGATCATTTTGTGTTTTTTTCACATTGAGCAGTCAAAATTATACTTGAAGTAATGAAATTGTCACAATATCCCTGGAAGATAGAGTTCCTAATAATAATATAGCAACAATAAAACCAACATTTTTTGAGGATAAGTGCTTTATGTATTGTTACTTAATTCTAAACAATTTTATTAAGAAAGTATTAGTGTTATCTTCATTTTACAGATAAAGGAATAGATGACAGGAAAAATGAGAATTCAACAGACCTAAATCATAGGGTCTCTTAAGGGGCTGGAAATTGTAAGCAATCGTCCTGTTCCAGAAGAAACAAAGGGGATCATTCCAAACATTTTCCCTAATGCTTCCTCCCTTTCCCCTGCTTTTTATTCTTCACCCCTTCTGTACTCCACTGGAAGTATTCCAAATCAAAATGTTCAAAAGTTACCTGAGCATTACTTTCCCTATTATTATTTAAACCTTCCACAAATTGATTTAAAAGGTGTACATTTTGATCAACCATAATTTCTCTTGTGTTCTTTCACTGTCTTTATATCCTAACTCAGCTGGGATGCAGGCTTATATCAACATTAAAAACTGCCCAAAGAAAACCAGAAATCCTAAGAAAATGACTCTTGCACAAAGGCGGCACATTAAGAGGTGGGAATACTTCATTGCTGCAGAAGAAGTCATTTGGGACTATGCACCTGTAATACCAGCAAATATGGACAAGTGAGTCGCCTGGATTCATGTCACTGTGCAAAGGTTCAAGACATGTTCCACAGAGTCCTAGATATGCGAGGGCAAGATCTCATGAGTGGACAGCTCTCAAAGGGACACATGTATTGGTTTCCATTCATGTCTTCTTATCCAAATTAATCTTGAATAACCCGAAACTCACCGAGGGAATTCGGCCTAATAATTATGATAGTAATAATAACAGCAGCTACCACTTATTGAATGCTTGCTGTTGCCAAGCATTGTATTAAACCCTTTCTAAGAGCTTAACTTCAACTCTACAAATTAGATACTGCTCTTTTTTTATAGATAAGGAAATAGGTCAGAGAGATTAAGAAACTTGGAGATTCAAATAGCTCTTAAACACTTGAAAAGTTATTCAAGTTCACTCGTAATAAGAGAAATGCAAATTAAACTTCACTGGAATACTATTTTTTACCTGTCAGACTCACAAGTCCAGATGACATTGTCTGTTGGCAAGGCTGTGAGAAATAAGCGCTGGCATGCATTGCTGGTAGAAGAATAAATTGGTGAAGACATTCTGGAGGATAATTTGGCAATATGTATAAAAGTTATAAATGCATGTACCCTTTGACCTAGCAATCTCACTGTGGAAATCTATCTACTTGTTCACAGGTGAAATGATATATGTACAAGGTATTTACTGCTGCACTGTTAGTAGTAGCAGAAGATTGGAAACAACCCAAAATGTCCACCAATAGAAAGCTAATTTAATAAATTATGGTATATTCATACAATGGAATATTATACATCTGCAAAAGAGGATGCAAACACTCTCTATGTATTACTATAAAAGGTTCTCCAAGATATCTTGTTAAATTAAAAAGTCAAGATGTAGCACAGAGTATGAAAGTATAAATAGCTGCATTTTTTTAAAGGAGAGGGAGATAAAAATATTTATATTTGCTTATTTACAAGACACATTTGCACATACTTGAATAAAAATATTCTGGAATTCTATACATGAAGTTAATATAAGTGACTACTTAGAAAATTCAGGGAGAGTTAGGGAGTTCAAGTGGAGGGGATGTCAGATGTGAGTAAGAGTTTTCACTGAAATAAAAATCATATGAATGTATTTCCTATTCAAAAAATTAAACTAAGAAAAAGAGGAAAAAAAGACTTGGCCAAGAGTATATATAAATAATGAGTGATAGAGCTGAGATGGGGATCTAAGACTTTTTGGCAACAGTGTTTTTCACTATGCAAAATAAATGCATAAAATAGTTACATGAAGCTTCTGCTTTTACTAACTAAGGCAATAAAGTGGGCAGGAGAAAAATGGTTTATATTGCTGCCCACAAATTGTTCATCCCAGTGCTACAGAAGCTGGGTGAAGGAGGATAGCCCAACAGCACAGAATTGTGACTAATAAGATAGTGAAAGCTTCCTGGGGTGGAAGAGTGCTTTTAGAGGTGGAGAAATACCTAGAAAGCCAATAAGGTACCGTAGATTAAACGATAGGAAAGACTTTAGAAAAATTCCTAGTATATCCTATCCTTTCAGCCAATGTACACTTTTCCCAGAAATATTTAAGGTCTGCTACAGCAATGAGAGTGACAGGAAGAGCTAAGTAGCTACTTCTATTTACCTGTGACTTTATCAGTGATGCAGGAGACAACTCAGAGGTTTCCAGTTTCCAATAGCTAGAAAACACCAGGACTTTGCAAACTACGTTAAGAATACATTAGTCTGAGACAAAAATTGTCTTTGGCTGTTTCCTATCTCTGTATTTTTTAAGCTATCTTTTTAAATTGTGAAATATACCACATATAAAGAAAAGTGCATAAATCATAAGTGTACAGCTTATTTGATGAAACATGTGTTAATTATTACCCAGTTAAAAAATAAAGTATTGTCAGTACCCCCCCCAAAAAAAGAATTTTTAGAGAACTAGCATTTTAGCTAATCTAAGAACAGAACTTCTAAGCCCAAGGGTTTCTCCATCTTACTGGGGTCTCTATTTAAGAAAGTAGTTTGATGTTTTTTTAAATTTCATTTAACTTTAAGAAAATACAGGTCTCTGCACTTGGATAATTTCTCAAACCGAATTGGAAAACATTATAAGAAAGTTGTTTACAAACAGTACCAAGATGAGTCCTTCACCAAACGTGAAGAGAATCCCAATATCAAAGAAGATGGGATTTTGGGTCCTGTTATCAGAGCCCAGGTCAGAGACACACTCAAAGTAAGTAACAGAAATACAGAACCATGGAAGAAATTACATAGCAAAAGATCATAGAGTACCTGGTTATTTGTTTATTTTTTAAAAGAAAAAGATGTTCATGTAATTTTAAATTTAAGTGCAGCTTTTAGTTTATCTTTAGCATTTGCATTTATTTATAGCCTACTCAATATTACACAGTATCTGAGACAGTTTATCAAATTGTAAAGGAATAAAACAAAGAGTTGATGTAATTGGGGTGAAGGATAATATGGGAACAAAGAAAATAAAGCCATGAATAAGAAATATAATAAAATACAGACCATATGATCCTATAAGGCTGTCTTCAAATTTTGTCCTAAGCTTTATAGCAACCAAAGTAAAAAAAGGAAACATGTCAGGGTGATATTTACAGCATCCATCAAAGAAGAACAGTTTTCTCTGATAACTGAGACATAAGAGGAATTTCTTCCATGGATCCTTCAAAAGAGGGTACTATGTGTACAGTGGACGGCATCCTTGACAAAATTCCTGTAACTAGTATAATAGATAAAAAGTTGCATGGTTTTTTAAAATAATGTTTCTCATTGTAGCTGAGACCATATCAGTAAACACAATGGAGTAAAAGTAATTCTTTAATGTGGTCTAGCTATGCAGCTCTCTAATGATCAGTCTCTGATGAAGGTAAACTTAGATGTGTATCAAGAGCATGGAGTTTTCCTCAGACAATTCCCCTGAAATATTATGTCACATCTCTGAGATAGATAATAACTGGACAGCAGAGAATTGAAGGTTACCATCTTTGGCAAGCTCCTAGAATGCAGATAGTCTACAGATTAAGGAGGATTCAAATTCTTTGACAATCAACCAAGTAGAAGATAAGGTTCAGGTTCTCTTTTGAAGATTTAAGAGCCTAACTAGGACTTCTGTGTGAATAATGCCCCTGACCAGGCCTGTTCTACTCATTGAAAAATAACAAAAGGACAAAAGCAGATCTTGTCTACGCCTCTTTCCCTTCACCCATTTTTGATCCCTTTTAGGTGCTTTTAGCAAATATAAACATACCTTATTAGGAATTTAGGATCTGGCTATTTGTGTGTGTCCCTCAAGAACATGGCTTTAAAGTCAGTGTCCTAGGAGATCTGGCAGACAGGAGAAGGGGATCATGGTCTAGAGACAAGAAGGAGCAGATTCAAAGTGAGATGTGGTCCAAGCTGAACAGAGAATGGAGGGGGCATGGGGACCAGCTGGGAGAGGGTGATACTGTGAGGAAAATGTCATTTGTCCTACCTGTCCTCTAAGGTTAGATTTCTTTTTCCATTTTCCACCTTGATGTGTGAGTGAAACTCTCTCAAATGCTCCTTTCAAGTGATACAGGGATGTTGCTGCTCAAATAAACAGAGCTAATTTTCCCACTGTGTATATGTGCACTCACATGCGCACACACACACACCCCCCCCATCCAAAAGGTTAATATGCAAAGCTAGCATCCTATATTAGTTCTAATGATGGACCTTAAATCCTAAAATAAATTTGATGTAACTTTGCAGATCACATTCAAAAATATGGCCAGCCGTCCCTATAGCATTTACCCTCATGGCGTGACCTTCTCTCCTTATGAAGATGAAGTCAACTCTTCCTCCACCTCAGGTTTGAATCTCTCACTTCTGCTGAATCAAACAAGTGAACTCTAAGAGGCTGCCATATTTTTCTAGTGTCTTCCTTGCCCAGTGGTATAATTAGACCAGTCAGGTACTGTACATGTAAGAGTATCCTAAAAATCACAGCCAAACCCTTCTCACTTCAGGGACTTTGTCTACGTTAGTGGTTACAAAATACGGTATCTTTTATTGGTGTCATAGTGGCCTCTAGTGGAGCAATATCTAATGGCTACATACTATCCTGAGTCCAAGAAGAGTTTAATATACAAAGAATTTTGTATACAGCAGACATACAAAATATACAATACTTTTATAATATTAACTGGTTCTGAGAGCTCAATTATTTGTTCATTTATTATCATGAAATAATTTTCCAAATGAAAACGATTTTGAATATATTTTCTTTCAGGCAGTAACACCATGATCAGAGCAGTTCAACCAGGAGAAACCTATACTTATAAGTGGAACATCCTAGAGTTTGATGAACCCACAGAAAATGATGCCCAGTGTTTGACAAGACCATACTATAGTGACGTGGACATCACAAGGGACATTGCCTCTGGGCTAATAGGACTACTTTTAATTTGTAAGAGCAGATCCCTGGACAAGCGAGGCATACAGGTATTTTGTCCTTGAAGTAGCCTTTCAGAAATTCTGGGAATTTCTTCTCGCTGAAACATATTACGTAGGTCTCCTTGCTAAATAATGAGGCTTATGCTTCTAGAGAACAGTAATTATCAAGTATCCCTCTTTAGCACAAGTATGGTAACATTTATTCTTTTGGTTTTTTATCTTGCCTATTTTCGTCTGGACCCTCACGGTAGAAAGCAAGTCTACAGTGTGATAATGTATTTTGTTTTAGTTTCAGATTCCAGGCTGTTGGTATTGGGTATGTGATGAGCAAGTCACTTAGCCTTTCTTAATTTCTTCCTTTCATCATATGGGTAAAACCCCTCCTGAAAATATTGAAAGGTTGTTTTAAGGCTCAGTGAGATACCACCTGGCAAAAGTGTAAAGCTCTGTACCAATCTCTGTTATTTTTAGAGACCTTCAATAGGGATAAATAGGAGAGATTCTCTGAAAGCAAGTACATTTGGAGACGTAGTTTCTAGGGGAGTTGGACCCAGATAATGGTCTGTCTCTGCTGAGATTAAATTATACAGAAGAATGTGAACTAATATCTTCCGAGTTTATCTCCATTGAAGAATAATAGTCTCCTATTATTAACCTAAAATTCCCAAACTATTATGCTAAAGTATAATCAAAGAGGTCTCATTCCAAAGCATACAAAATAAATATATGCCTGGAAAAAGCAGAAACGGGCACTTGGAAAATCCTGATTTACTGAGCTAGGAAGGGAAACAGATAGAAAAGGCATAAGGCTTTCCTATTGCCATCATCTGTTTTATCCTTTGCAACTATCTGGAGCATATTCAGTCCATCATTCATGTTGAAAGTTGCACAATTACAGAGATAAACAGACTTTCAGTTGCCATGGTGAAATAAGATTTGTTCTATTGGGATATTTTATAGTCTCTAAATTTTCTGATCTGCTGTTTGCTCTTGCATAGTAGCTTTAGTTCTGACAAGTGCTTTGTACACAATGGGCTTTCATACATCATACATGCCTGACGCGTATGGCTCCAGTGACCCCAAGGACCGTGCCCCTTTGGTTTCTGAGAACTCAGTGTTGCAGCTAATCCTCTAGAACATTAATCACTGAACACAGCACTTTTACCCTCCAGAGGGCAGCAGACATTGAACAGCAGGTTGTGTTTGCTGTGCTTGATGAGAACAAAAGTTGGTACATTGAAGACAATATCAACAAGTTTTGTGAAAATCCTGATGAGGTGAAACGTGACGACCCCAAGTTTTATGAATCAAACATCATGAGCAGTAAGTTGGAGCGCTGTTTTTGTCCATAAATTTTTCACTCCTGTGGTTGACGTATGACTGTGCCTAGAGGCAGAGATATGGGTTAGAATCCACTCACTAAAGAGCACCTTATCGTCACTTCCAGTCCAGAGACTTAGTAATGAAATCCCTGGGTGACATCATAGCAACCTTTTTACACAAGAGATCAAAGGCTTGCTATCCTTAGAAGCATGCTTGGTCTCCTGCTCTGGGTGGGGGGGTGGGGTGTGGTGCGGGGAGTGCAGGGTGAATGCATATGGTCAGGGCAGAAATAAGGTAAGTGATCCAAAAATGGATTGTCAAATGAAAGCAGAGCAAAATGAGTACAGGGACCCAAGAGTCTCTTGGAAAGGCATTGCATGAAGAAGTTTGAAGTGAGCAGTAAGAAGTTCAGAACAGAAGGAATTCTCTGAGCCAGGGTTCAGGCATTCACTGCCGTTCTAAAGATCAGTGCCCAAAACTGCAGCCATGGGAGTCTGACAGAAATTTCACTGAGCTAACTGGAAGCAAACTTCTCCATAACAGCCAAGCTGTTTCTCAGAGTCAAGCATCATCTTGATCACCTTCTCCGACAGGTAATCATACATATGAGGACAGTTTCTCCATGGTATGTTCATACAGCTCCAGATCACTGACAACTGGAGATTATCAGAATGGACAGGTGCCCTCACAAATAATTCCAAACAGGGGTTATCCCCAGCTTTCTTTATAATTTTATTTTGGAAGTGAATTTACCATAGTTCTGGAGCAATGTTGTCCCACAGAAATTACATATGAGCTATAAATGTAATTTTAAATTTTCTGGTAGCCACATTAGAAATTAAAGAGAAATAGGTAAAATTAATTTTACTAGTGTGTTTTACTTAACCCAGTATATCCTAAATATTATCATTCAAGATATAATCAATATTAAAAAATTAGTGAGCTTTACTTTATTTATTACTAAGTCTTTGAAATCCAATGTATATTTTATATTTACAACATATGTCAATCCACACTACCCTCATTTCAAGCACTCAATAGCATCTTGTCGCCAATGGCTACCATATCGGACAGTGCAACTATTGGCCATTTAGAAAAACATCTAGAATGAGGTATAAACTAACAACACATTATTTCAGTGATTCAACAAATATTTGTCAAGTATCCACTTAAATATTTATTAAGTGCCAGGCATTGCACTAGTACTAGGACTGCAGGTAACCCAGGTAGACATGGACCCCTGCCCTCACAGAAATTATACCTTTGATTTTATTACCATGCTTAGTAAATAAGTAAATTAAAATATTTCCTAAAGCAGTGTCCTGGAAACTTGAATGAAAACTGTAGATTATATGGATGATAAGAGGGGACAATGAAAATCACAAAATGTACTAAATAGGCTTTATTTTTAGAGACATTGCTTCCTGCCCAATGACTAATGTATCAAAAAAGTGAATTTCTTATAGTGTGCTTTTTTTCCAGGTAGAATTATTAGAATATCTTTAAATGCAGAGTGTGGAGCACAAAATATTTAATATATATCTGACAAATGAATGAATAAATCAATGTAAACAGAAGGCTTTATCTTTTTCCCAATATTTCCCACTTAGCTAACTTAGGAGAGTGAGATCTCATTTGAGAATTCTGAGTTTGACCCTTAGTCATGTTAGACCTGGTAAAGCTGATTATCTTGGATCATCACTGCTTTGACACTACCAAATCAACACTGGGACATTTATCTTAGGTACAGACATATGCCTTTCTGTTGGCATAGGCCTGGCATTTTAACATATTTTACTCTTTCAGCTATCAATGGCTATGTGCCTGACAGCATCCCCACTCTAGGATTCTGCTTTGATGATACTGTCCAGTGGCACTTCTACAGTGTGGGGGCCCAGAATGACATTTTGACCATTCACTTCACTGGGCACTCATTCATCTATGGAAAGAGGCACGAGGACACCTTGACCCTCTTCCCCATGCGTGGAGAATCTGTGACTGTCACAATGGATAACGTTGGTGAGTAAGAGTCTGGACACTTAGAGAGGAAGCTGGCTTTGAACCTCTGGTCTATAAAGGTCTGCTCCAGCTCTCCAGACACCCCTGCTTCTGTATTCATCTCCCTGATCCCCTGAAAGCTTCCCTTTCAATGCTTTGCATGATTTCAAATTGGGAAATTAATGGCTTAAGTGGGTCCAGTCCTTTAATGTAGGTTCCATTTCTCTTTCTCTGGGCAAAGTGGAAAGACATACAACAGCAGAAAGATAAGGCATAACTTTGACGAAGAAACATAAATATTTTAGCTACAAAAGAACATTTCTTTTATTGAAATGCCCTTTTCAGTTTTTTAAGGCCACCCCACCCTAGGGGTAGCAATCATCAGATGCAGTGCCTTAGAGGCTACCTCAGAGACAGCTTTGGAGTTTGTCAGACTTGAGTTCAAATCCTGCTTTGCCATTCAATCATTGTGTAACCTTGCACAAGTTACTTGGCCTCACTGAGTTATTTAGTATTTTAAATCTAAAATACAGTATGGCAACACATTACAGAGTTGCTTTGAGCATTAACATTGTATAATAATATGTGCCAAGTACCTAGCACTCATTAGAAACTTAACAAGTGGTAACTACTGAGACTTCCCAAGAACTCTTCAGTGTGCCAGCAATTCATACCATTTCGATGAGATTCAAAATTGCCCCGGACCACCTGAGTTCTTTATTCCTTAGAAATATCTAAATGTCTCTTACTTTTGGGGGTAGACCTCATCATCACGCCCCCAATTCCAATTCTCAAACAAGATGTGCCATTTAACAAGATGTTTATGATATTCAGAGTCCATTTTATTCTTGCTTCACTGCTCTCTTAATACATTCTAAAATAGTGACTCTTGAACTACCTGTGCTGAAAGACCTTTTTTTCTCCCTAATCTCCATTAACCACTATTCTGTTAAATGAGGTAAGTGCACTTATCACATGCTTAGATGTCACAGCAATGTCAAATTGCTTTAAAAAAAAATTTCCTCAACACTTTATTCTTGGTTCCTCTCCTTCTTTCCTTGTGGACCAGTCATCAATAGTTCAGACTAGCAGTGGTCCACGGACCACACTTGAGTATCCTTGACTAATGTTTATTATAAATTACATCTGGCACTTGAACAGATTTTACTCTTTCACAGTGGATCCTTGTGTTTTTATATCTTTCCCCAGACTTTCAGCTTGCTTTTCTGTCTCTCTTCTATAGGAACATGGATGTTAACTACCATGAATTCTAGTCCAAGAAGCAAAAACCTCAGGCTGAGATTCAGGGATGTTAAATGTATCCGAGATGATGATGAAGACTCATATGAAATTTACGAACCTCAGTCCTCTGAAGCCATGGCTACACGGAAAATGCGCGATTTTACAGAAAGTGAAGATAATGAGAGTGATGCTGAAGATGATTACCAGTATAGACTGGCTTCAGAATTAGGAATTAGGTCATTCAGAAATTCATCATTGAATCAAGAGGAAGACAAATTCAATCTTACTGCCCTAGCTCTGGAGAACATCTCTGAATTCATTTCCCCAAGTACAGATGCAGCTGTTGGTTCAAATTCTTCTTCCCCAAGTAATATTAGTAGTCTCATTGTCAGTAACCTCACAGGACCTCAGAAAACCCTTCCTCACCCAGGAGCCACCACAGCTGGTCGCCCACTGGGACACTTCGATGGCTTAGATGAGAACTCAGTTCTCAACTCTTCCACAGCAGAACATGCCAGGCCTTATTCTGAAGACCCTAGTGAGGATCATCTACAGTCAGATGTCACAGGGATAAGCCTACTTCTGCTTAGGGCAGGAGGATTCAGACGTCAAGAACATGCTAAACATAAAGGACCCAAGGCAGAAAGAGACCAAGCAGCAAAGCGCAGGTTCTCTCCAATGAAATTACCAGCACATAAAATTGGGAGACATTTCAGCCAAGACAATGATTTTCCTTCCAGGAAGGGGCCCTGGGAGGACCTTCCTAGTGATCTGTTACTCTTAAAAGAAAAGAGTCCATCTAAGATTTTGAATGGGAAATGGCATTTGGTTTCTGAGAAAGGTAACTATGAAATAATCCAAGATACTGATGAAGACATGGCTGCTAATAAGCCACTGACCAGCCCCCAGAATGTCTCAAGTACTTGGGGTTCAGCAAGCACACCCCTTATAAACAAGCCTGGAAATCAGAGTAGCCACCCAAAATTCTCTAGAGCTAGACATAAATATCTACATATGAGACAGGATGGAGGAAATAGTGGATTGAAGAAAAGCCCATTTTTCATTAAGACACGAAAAAAGAAAAAGGAAGAGAAGCTTGGATACCATGTTCCTCTCTCTCCCAGGGGCTTTCACCCTCTAAGAGCTGAGCCCTACACCACATCTTCAGACCAAACAGTGAATCATTCATTGTTACTCCATAAGTCCAATGAAACATCCCTTACCACAGACCTTAATCAGACATTGCCCTCTACGAATCTTGACCTGATAGCCTCACTTCCTGACCATAATCAGAATCCCCCAAATGACAGTAGTCAGACAAGCTCCCCTCCAGATCTTTATCAGACAGTGCCCCCAGAGGAACACTATCAAACATTCTCTACTCAAGACCCTGACCAAATGTACTCTACTACAGACTGCAGTCACAGATCCTCTCCTCCAGACCTCAGCTGGATGCTCGACTATGATCTAAGTCACCAGTCCTTCCCTACTGACATTGGTCAAGTGCCCCCTAACTTGGAACATGAAGTCTGGCAGACAACCACCTCTCCAGACCTCAGCCAATCATCCCTCTCTCCAGACCTGGGTACCGTCTCTCCAGACTTCAGCCAATCGTCCCTCTCCCCAGACCTCGGCCAGATGACACTCTCTGCAGAACTCACTCAGACAAGCTTTTCCCCAGACTTCAGTCGAATGCCCCTTTCTCCAGACCTCAGCCACACAACACTCTCCCCGGACCTCAGCCACACAACACTCTCCCCGGACCTCAGCCACACAGCACTCTCCGTGGACCTCAGCCACACAACACTCTCCCCGGACCTCAGCCCCACAACACTCTCTCCAGACCTTGGTCAAATGTCCCTTTCCCCAGACTTCAGCCAGATGACCCTTTCTCCAGACCTCAGTGAGACAGACATTTCCCCAGACTTCAGTCAGATACCCCTTTCCCCAGACCTCGGCCGAGTGGCTCTCTCTCCAGATATAAGTAAAACAACCCTTCCTCCTGATCTCAGGCAGACATCATCTCCTCCAGACCTTGATCACACATTCTACCCTTCTAAGTCTAGTCAGTCGTTACCTCTTCCAGAATTTAGTGAGACTTTTCCTTATTCAGACCTTGAACAGCTGCCATCTCCTACACTCAATGACACTTTTATATCAAAGGAATTCAATCCACTGGTTGTAGTAGGCCTCAGTAGAGACAATGGAGATTACATTGAGATTATTCCAAGGCAGGAGGACCAGAGCAGTGAAGAAGACTATGTTGAAATTGATTATGTGGCCTATAATGATCCCTACCAAACAGATATTAGGACAGACATCAACTCCTCCAGAAATCCTGACAACATCGCAGCATGGTACCTCCGCAGCAACAATGGAAACAGAAAAAATTATTATATTGCTGCAGAAGAAATATCCTGGGATTATTCAAAATTTGCACAAAGGTTTGGCTAATTTTCTCCTTTTATATTCTCATTTTTCTACTACTGCTTTAAAAAAGTAGCTACAACAACCTAGGGCAATAATCTGGATAATTATGCTAAGTATAGTTTGGTTCTCCTATTGCAACTTAGCCTATACTATTTCCTTTGTCAATTCCAAGATTAGCTTCTCTACTTTAGATGATACCTGGGTGATATAAGAACAGTCACTGTTAGAAGTCTATGCTATTCTGTAGTAAAATAAGCCTCCTCCTACATCCTCTTCTCTTACTACACGCGTTCCTACCCCTTCTTCTTGCTTCAATGCAGAACTCAGCCTATCCTTAGCTATATGCTAATCAATATGATTTAATTGAAGTTGGCATCAAATACAAGTTTGTGATGTAAAAATCTCCTTTTGTGTTTGCTTGTTTACATCAGCGTTTCGAAGGGATCCATATTTTTTTTTTTTTATCATTTTCAATTAAATTTTGCTTAGGGTAGAAAGTCATGTTGCAGAAGGGTAAAAACCTACCTAACAGGTACAATGAACACTATTTGGGTGATGGGCACACTTATAGCCCTGACTGAAGCATTATAAAAGCTATCCATGTAACAAAAACATTTGTACCCCCTTAATATTTTGAAATTTTTTTTTCTTTTAATTTATTTTTTTAATTTCAGAATATCATGGGGGTACAACACTTTGGCCATACACATTGCCCCTGTTCTGCCCGTGTCAGAGCCACAATCGTGGTCATCCCCCAAACTGTGCTCTCCACATCCATTCAGTGAGAGTTTTTCCCATCCCTTCCACCCCCCTCCCGCCCGCCCGCCTTCAGATGAATGTTATTGCCCTGTGTGATGTAAGTGTTCATCAGTTAGTACCAGTTTGATGGTGAGTACCAGTGGTGCTTGTTTTTCCAATCCTGTGACACTTCGCTTCAAAGAATGGGTTCTAGCTCCAACCAGGATAATACCAGATGTGTTAATTCACTGTTGTTCCTTATTGCTGAGTAATACTCTATGGTATACATATACCACATTTTATTGATCCACTCGTGTATTGATGGGCACCTGGGTTGTTTCCACAACTTTGCAATTGTGAATTGTGCTGCTATGAACATTTGAGAGCAGATGTCTTTATTATAAAATGTCTTTTTTTCTTTTGGATAAATACCCAGTAGTGGGATTGCTGGGTCAAATGGAAATTCTACTTTTAATTCTTTGAGGTATCTCCATATTCTTTTCCATAGAGGTTGTACTAATTTGCAGTCCCACCAGCAGTGTATGAGTGTTCCTAGCTGTCCACATCCCCGCCAACATTTGTTATTTGGGGATTTTTTGATATGAGCCAATCTCACTGGAGTTAAGTGATATCTCATTGTGGTTTTGATTTGCATTTCCCTGATGATTAGAGAAGTTGAGCACTTTTTTATGTGTTTGCTGGCCATTATTCTGTCTTCTTTGGAAAAGTTTCTGTTCATGTCCTTTGCCCATTTTTTAATAGGGTTGTTTGATTTTTTCTTGTTGATTTTCCTAAGTTCTGTATAGATTCTGGTTATCAGCCCTTTATCAGAGGTGTAGCATGCAAATATTTTCTCCCATTCTGTAGGTTGTCTGTTCACTCTAGTGATAGTTTCCTTGGCTGTGCAGAAGCCTTTCAATTTGATCAGGTCCCATGTATTTATTTTTGTTGCTGCTGTGATTGCTTTGGGGGTCTTCTTCATAAATTCTTTGCCTAGGCCAATGTCCATAAGAGTTTTTCCAGCGTTTTCTTTGAGAATTCTTATGGTTTCATGTCTTAGGTTTAGATCTGTTATCCATTGTGAATTGATTTTTGTGAGAGGTGAGAGGTGTGGGTCCACTTTCAGTCTTCTACATATGGCCATCCAGTTTTCCCAGCATCATTTGTTCAATAGGGAATCTTTTCCCCAGTGTACGTTTTTCTGGAATTTGTCAAAGATCAGGTGACTGTATGAGGTTGGTTTTATATTTGGGTTCTCAGTCCTGTTCCATTGGTCTACATGTCTGTTCTTGTGCCAATACCATGCAGTTTTGGTTACTATAGCCTTGTAGTATAGTTTGAAGTCTGGTAGACAGATGCCTCCCAATTTGTTCTTTTTGCTTAAGATTGCTTTGGCTGGACGGGGTCTTCTCTGGTTCCACACAAAGCGTAGAATTATTTTTTCTAGATCGGCAAAAAATGATGTTGGTATTTTGATAGGGATTGCATTGATTCTGTAAATTAATTTAGGTAGCAAAGCCATTTTTACTATGTTGACTCTGCCTATCCAAGAGCGTGGTAGGGCTTTCCATCTATTTACGTCCTCTGCAATTTCTTTTCTCAGTGTTTCATAATTCTCTCTATATAGGTCTTTGACCTCCTTAGTTAGATATGTTCCTAAATATTTAATTTTCTTTGTTGCTATTGCGAAAGGTATTGCATCTTTAATTTGTTTCTCGGCTTGATTGTTATTAGCATATATGAAGGCTATGGATTTGTGTGTATTAATTTTGTATCCTGAGACTTTGCTGAATTCATTTATCAATTCCAGTAATCTCTTGGTTGAATCTTTGGGGTTTTCTATGTATAGTATCATATCGTCTGCAAATAGTGAAAGTTTGACCTCTTCTGCCCCCATCTGGATGCCCCTAATTCCTCTGTCTTGTCTAATTGCTGTGGCCAGGACTTCCAGCACTATGTTGAAAAGAAGTGGAGATAGTGGGCACCCTTGTCTGGTGCCAGTTTTAAGGGGGAATGCCTTCAATTTTTCCCCATTCAGTATGATATTGGCTATGGGTTTATCATATATGGCTTTAATAATTTCTAGGAATGAGCCATCTATGCCTATATTGTTAAGAGTTCTTATCATAAAAGGATGCTGGATTTTGTCAAAAGCCTTTTCTGCATCTATTGAAAGGATCATATAATCTTTGTTCTTGCTTTTATTTATATGGTGAATTACATTTATAGATTTGCGTATGTTGAACTATCCCTGCATCTCGGCAATAAAGCCTACCTGATCATGATGGATTATTTTTTTGATGTACATTTGAATTCGGTTTGCAAGGATTTTATTGAGAATTTTTGCATCTATATTCATAAGGGATATTGGTCTGTAGTTTTCTTTTTTTGTTGTGTCCTTTCCTGGCTTTGGTATCGAGGTGATTTTGGCTTTGTAGAATGAGTTTGGGAGGATTCCATCCTTCTGGATATTTTCAAATAATTTCTGCAGTATAGGCACCAGTTCTTCTTTGTAGGCTTGGTAGAATTCAGGTGTGAACCCATCTGGTCCGGGACTTTTTTTTGTGGGTAGATTTTTTATTACTGCTTCAATTTCGGTGCTTGATATTGGTCTGTTTAGAAATTCTGTTTCTTCCTGGTTGAGCCTAGTGAGGTAGTGTGTTTCTAAGAATTTGTCTATTTCCTCCACGTTTTCGTGTTTGTGGGCATAGAGATTTTTGTAGTATTCAAAGATGATGTTTTGTATTTCCACGGTATCAGTTGTGACTTCTCCTTTTTCATTTCTAATGGAGCTTATTAGAGTCCTTTCCTTTCTGCTTCTGGTCAACCTGGCAAGTGGCCTGTCTATTTTGTTTATTTTTTCGAAGAACCAACTTTTCGTTTCATTGATCTTCTGTATTGTTCTTTTGTTCTCGATTTCATTTAATTCTGCTCTGATTTTGGTTATTTCTTTTCTTCTGCTGGCTTTAGGATTGCTTTGCTCTTCCTTTTCCATTTCCTTAAGATGATTCGTTAGTTTACTTATTTGTGACTTTTCTGTCTTTTGGATGTGGGAATTTAGGGCGATAAGTTTTCCTCTCAGGACTGCTTTTGCTGTATCCCACAAATTTTGATAACTTGTGTCCCCATTATCGTTTAGTTCAAAGAATCTTTTGATTTCAATTTGAATCTCCTCCTTGACCCAATAATCTTTCAGCAATCGATTGTTTAGTTTCCACATTTTTGGAGGACGATGTGAATTTCTGTTGGAATTGATTTCTAATTTTATTCCGCTGTGGTCTGAAAAGATACATGGTATGATTTCTATTTTTTTGAATTTGTTTAGATCTGTTTTGTGGCCTAGGATGTGGTCAATTTTAGAGAAAGTTCCATGAGCTGATGAGAAGAATGTATATTCAGTGTTATTTGGGTGGAGTGTTCTGTAGATATCTGTTAGGCCCAAATGTTCTATAGTCCTGTTTAGGTCTTTTATTTCTCTATTTGTTTTTTGTTTGGAGGATCTGTCCAGTTCTGTCAGTGGGGTGTTGAAGTCCCCTGCTATTATGGCATTGCTGCTTATTATGTTGTCTAGATCTAGCAGTATTTGCTTTATGTACCTGGGTGCTCCTGTGTTGGGTGCATAAATGTTTAGGATTGTTAAATCCTCTTGTGAGATTTTTCCCTTCACCACTATATAGTGTCCATTTTTGTCCTTCTTTACTTTTATTGCTTTAAAGTTTATGTCATCTGAAATGAGGATGGCTACTCCGGATTTCTTTTGGTTTCCATTAGCCTGGAAAATTGTATTCCATCCTTTCACCTTGAGTCTGAATGCATCTTTGTGTGTAAGGTGTGTTTCCTGAAGACAACAGATACTTGGTTTGTATTTTTTAATCCATTCAGCCAGCCTATGTCTCTTCAATGCGCAGTTCAAGCCATTTACATTTATTGAGAGAATTGATATTTGGGGTAAATTTCTGATTGTTCTGTTGGGTGGTATCTTTTGTTTTACCTCTTGCGTCATTGTGGAATCTGGTTTCTGGAGTTTTAGCTTTTGCATAGTTTTACATAGGTGGGTGTCTGTTGCTCTGTTTAGTGTATAATGCAGGCCTAAGCATTTCTTGCAAGGCTGGTCTGGATTTCACAAATTCTATCAGTGATTGCTTATCTGGAAAGGTCTTTATTTCTCCCTCATATAAGAAGCTTAGTTTGGCAGGATACAGAATTCTGGGTTGACCTTTGTTTTGTTTTAGGAGATTGATGATGTCTCCCCATTCCCTTCTGGCTTGTAAGGTTTCAGCTGAGAAATCTGCAGTTAATCTGATCGGTTTCCCTTTGTAGGTTACCTGCTCTTTTCGTCTTACAGCTCTGAGGAGTGCCTCTTTTGTGTTTACTTTGGTCAGTCTAATAACTATGTGGTGTGGTGAATGTCTTTTCACGTTGACTCTCCCAGGAGTCCTGTGTGCTTCTTGTACTTGGATATCGAGATTTCTGGCTAAGCCATGGAAATTTTCCTCTATTATTCCTTCAAATAAATTTTCCAGCCCATGCGAATTTTCTTCCTCTCCCTCAGGGATACCTATGATCCTTAGGTTTGGCCTCTTTACATAATCCCACATTTCTTGTATGCTTTTTTCCTGCCTCTTGTTTTTGTGTTCTTTCTCTTCAGCTGATTTATTTAGCACATAGGAGCTGTCTTCTAGCTCTGAAATTCTTTCCTCTGCATGGTCCAGCCTATTCTTAAGGCTTTCCACTGTGTTTTGTAGATCCTTGAATGCTTCTTTAATTTCTAGGATTTCTATTTGATTTTTCCATAATATTTCTATTTCTTTGGAGAATTTTTCATTCATTTCTTGCATTTTTCTTGTGGTTTCTTTGTGCTGGGATTCAATTTTCTCTTGAATTTCATTGAGCTTTCTTATAATCCATAAACGAAATTCCTCTTCTGTCATTCTACCCATTTCATTTGGGTTGGTATCCATTGCTGAGGAACTAATAATTTCTTTTGGGGGTGACTTTTCACTCTGATTTTTCATGTTCCCTGAATTCTTTCGCTGGTTTTTTTCTCATCTGGCCTCTTGGTCGAGAGCTGGGGGTGTTAGAGCTAGTTTATGGCCCTGTCACCAGGCCCACAATTATTGTTCCTTGGCAAAGCCAGGGAGAGAAGTAGTGGCCTGTATTGCCTTAGGTGTATTTTAGCAAGTTTGGTGGATCTTGAGTTAACTCTGACCTGTGGTCTTCTCCTCTTCCCAGTGGAGTGTGGTGAGAATGACCTCCCAGCTTGGGCTCTGAGCTAATGAATTGTACTTGAGGATATGAGTCTTCTGCTCCCTATTAGCTAGGTATTCTGTTATGTCCGTGGCAGATTCTGATTCCCCAGTTGGGGTATGGGAAAGCCCCGTGCTTTGGGAGGGGCCTTGTAGCTCCTAGGGGTTACTTTGACCCTGCTCCTCCTGAGGTGCAGGTAGAAACAAAATTTCTTTTGGCTGCAGTGTGAGAGCTGAGTTGGGAAAATTCTACACAGCTCAGAGGTTGCTCATCTAGCCACGTGTGTCTGCCCTTCTGATGTGTGTCTCCGCGTGATACTGGTTGATAGGGGGATCTCCAATTGTGCACCCCTTTTCCACCACTAGACCCCAAGGCGAGGTGTGTGGCCGTCTCTATCCCCAGCAGTCTCCAACGGGGGGGATGTTCCCACGGGGAGGGGGGAATAGTGGCCGCTGGAAGCGCTCTTGGGTGGCGTGAAATTCCCTATTGAAGTGGGCAGGATTATGGGGAGCTGCTCTGGTTCAGCCTGTGGCTCTTGAGGTATTTGGTTGTCATAGGAACCAGCAGTTATACCAAATGAGTCACTATAGCCAGCAACCTTCAAAATGAGCGATCTCTGGAGTACAGGAGGGCTGGGACCTGAAGGGCGGGCAGTAGGACCAGCACGTAGCAGACTTGTTGGAGGCCAGAGCTGGGGTAGCAGAACCAGATGGATGAGCTGCAAACTGTTTCCAATACCCTAAGGTCCCGCCGCTACAGTTCCGGGATCTGGTCCCATCTGGAACCCACGGATGCAGCTGTCCCTGGCCACCACAGGCAAAGCCTGTCCCGCCCCAGCAGAAGAGCCCCGGGCCGGGGCGGGGGGAGCCAGAGACGCGGCTCACGGCTCCGCGCGGGCGGCTGTAAAGATGGCGGCCGCCGCCAGCCTGGCGCACAGCCGGGCTCCGATCGCGCCGGGAGCGCAGTTTTTCTCCGCCGGTAGTTGTAAGCAACCTCTAAGGGCGTGTCCCGCTCTCCGATAAACTCCTGGGCCCAGTCCCGCTGACTTCTAGTGGCGCAGTGCTGGCCTGCGGGTTCCCGCGCACTGTCCCAGGAAGCTGAATCTCGGTCCCCGCCCAGTTCCTCCCCAGCCCTGGGCAGTCTCTGTATATTGTAGCTGCGAGTTGTGTCTGGCTCTGGCTACTTCCTCCTCTCCACAGGGCTCGCCGTCCCGAGCAACCGCTCTGTCCCAACTCTGGGCTTGTCCCTGACTGCGTGGATGGGGAGGCGCATAACCGCTTGGGGGGCAGGTCGCGCTGTGCCGACCTGGCGAGCGCGTCCTTCCCGCGCTCTGGGCTCTATTGTGCCCCGTGCGCCCTCCGATCTTTGTGAAAATTTTGTACCTGTTTTCTTGGGCTGGGCGTTCGGCGTTGTTTCTCTGTCATTCGCAATGCTGTTTTCGGAGTGAGCGGTCCGTGCTTGCAGGCAGCCGCTGGCGTTCTTCACCTCCTTCCCTGGGAGCGGTGCGGTGGTAGGACGCTATCAGATCGCCATTTTTCTCGTGACCTAATATTTTGAAATTTTTAAAAAAGACAGTCATGTTGGGCTGGGCTCTTTATTCTGGAATGAAGATACAGAGACAGAAGAGAGAGAAGGAAAGGAGCAAGTCAACTACAGATTCTTGGGGATCTAGCGTGGTGACTATGCATCAACTGCCTAGACATAGCCCACAGCTTTTACAAAAGCTGTTACACTAATCATTTAAAAACCAAAGTGTAATCAGAGTAGGCAAATACAATGTATGGTGTGAATTATGCAAATTAGTTCTTTAATCTGATGCCTGACGTTTCTACATTAGAACTCTGTTTAAAACACTTTCTCCCATGACTTCCTATTTTAAGGTAACACCCACTACTATATGAGAATAACTAATTATCTGAGGATTTCTAAGCAAGGCCCAGAGGGGATGGGATT
Organism: Daubentonia madagascariensis; assembly: GCA_023783475.1. Lineage (NCBI taxonomy): Eukaryota > Metazoa > Chordata > Mammalia > Primates > Daubentoniidae > Daubentonia > Daubentonia madagascariensis. Next base: position 33,632,781 of record JAKFHU010000978.1, read on the forward strand.
TAGGGCCTGTCCAGAGTGGAAAGGGATGGAACCAGTTCCTTCAAAGTCTTGTGTCCCATTCCAGGCCTACAACCCACTTTTATGGCAGTCAAAGTTGCTTTGCCAGCCCCCATGTGCTCTGTGAGATTCTATGCTGTGCTCAGAGACTGGAAAGATGGGGTTAGTAGGGGAGAAAGACTAGAAGAAAGGCAGAATGAGATTCTCTGTTGATGGCTCATAGTATATAAAAAGTATTATGGGTTTGCTGGATGAGTGTTTGGCTTGTTTTCATAGGCTTGGGAAATGTGAGAGTCAGTGGGAGAATTTGATGTGCTTTGGCCCCAGACTTAGCTGATGAGCTTTATTTATATTCTTAATTAAATTTTTTTACTTTGAGATAATTATAGATTCACATAAAGTTGAGAGAAATAATACGGAGAGATTCTCATATCCTTTACCCATCTTCCCCCAGTGGTAACATCTTCCAAATCTATGACACTGTATCACAACCAGTACATTGACATTGATACTGTCAAAATATGGAACATTTCCATCACCACAAAAATCCCTCTTGTTGCCCTTTTACGGTCCCGTCTACCTCCCTGCCACCATACCACTTCCTTATCCCCTGGCAACCACTAATGTGATCTCCATTTCTGTAATTTTGTCATTTTAAGAATATTACATAAATGGAATCATGCAACATGAAACCTTTGGGGATTGGCATTTTTTCACTCAGCATAATTCTCTGGAGATTCATCCAGGTTATTATATGTATCAATAGTCTGTTCATTTTATTGCTGAGTAGTATTCCATAGTATGATTGTACAATAGTTTTTTTTGTTGTTGTTTTGTCTATTTCTATGGTATACATGATGTTTTAATATATGTATAGATTGTGAAATGACTAAATCAAATTAATTAATGTGCATTACCTCACATACTTCTTTTCTGTAGTAAGAACACTTAAAATCTACTTTCTTAGCAATTTTTGAGAATATAATACATTGTTATTAACTATAGTCACCATGTTATCCAATAGATCTCCTGAATTTATTCCTTCTAACTGAAATTTTGTATCTTTTGACCAACATCTTCCCAATTTCCCTCCCCTGCACCCCCTGTTGGCCACTGTCCTACTTTCTGTTTCTATGAGGTCAATGTTTTTGGATTTCGCATGTAAGTGAGATCATGTGGTATTTGTCTTTCTGTGCCTGGCTTATTTCATTTAACATGACATCCTCCAAGTTTATCTGTGTTGTTGCCAATGACATTTCTTCTTTTTCTTCTTTTTTCAAGGCCAAATATTATTTCATTGTGTATATATATCACATTTTCTTTATCCATTCATTTGTTCATACTTAGGTTGATTCCATATCTTGGCTGTTATGAATAATGCTGCAGTAAACATGGGAGTGCAGATACCATACTGATTTCATTTCCTTTGGATATATATACCCAAGAGTGAGATTTCTGGCTTATATGGTAGTTCTATGTTAATGTTTTAAGAAACTTCCATACTGTTTTCCATAATGGCTGTCCTAATTTACATTCCCAACAGTGTACAAGGTTTCCCTTTTCTTTACACCCTTCCAATGTTTATCTCTTGTCCTTTTTGTAAGAACCACCCTAACAGGTGTGAGGTGATCTCTCATTGTGCATTTCTCTGATTATCAGTAATGTTGAGTGTTTTTTCATGTACCTTTTGGCCATTTGTGTGTCTTCTTTTGAGAAATGTCTAGTCCGGTCCTTTGCCCATTTTTTAGTTGGGTAATTTTGTTTTTTGCTATTGAGTTTAGATATTAATTCCTTATCAAATATATGGTTTTATAATATTTTCCCATTCTATAAGTCTTTTCTTTACTCTGTTCATTGTTTCCTTTGCTGTGCATAAACTTTTTAGTTTGATGCAACCCCATTTGTATACTTTTGCTTTTGTTACCTGTGCTTTTGGGGTCATATCCAAAAAAATCTTTGTCCAGGCCAACGTCAAGAAGCTTGGGAATAATGTGCTTTAGCAAAAACAAATGTAAGGAGAGTGGTTACTTTTGGGGTATAAAACACTCATCCATACAGTGACCTTCACAGGTGTGACCTTCTAATTCATCTGACTGTCATCACCTGATATCCCCAAGCTCTGGCACTGTCCTGTTGCATGGCTTTGTCTGCCTTTGATGTAAAAATTTACTATGTTAATATATGATATTTGTTCATTCATATGTTTGACAAAAATTGATTAAGTGTTTACTATGTGCCAGATAATATGCTAAGCACTGGGAAAAGTATTATGAAGAAACAAGGCACAATAGCTGACCTCATAGGACTTATATCCTAGGGAAAGTCAGATATTAATAATCTCACAAATAAATTATATATAATTTACTATATATACTATAGAAATACTGTGGGAATACTATAGGAATTTACTATATATACTACTACTATAGAAATATAAGGAATGATATAGAGAGACTTGACCTAGTTTAAAGGATCATAGGAAGACATATTTAAGAAATGATATTTGATCTGGGAGTTAAAAGATATTTACTGAATTGAGTTTTTTTCTCCTATGTATTCATTCATTTGTCCATCGAGTATTTATTAAAGACCTTCTCTAGATACTATATTTAGAAATAGAGACAATTTTCTAAATTCTTTGAACAGTCTTTAATTTCTTCTTTTAAACAAATACTATTGTTATCATTTCAGTGAAATGGATAATGAAGACACTGATGATATTCCAGAGGGCACCATATACAAGAAAGTAGTTTTTCGAAAGTACCTTGATAGCACTTTCACCCAACGTGATCCTCGGGGGGAGTACGAAGAGCATCTTGGCATTCTTGGTCCTGTTATTAGAGCTGAAGTGGATGATGTTATCCAAGTAAGTAATCTTTTGAACACTGTTAAGATCATCAGAGGAATTTTCACAAGCACCAGAAGGTTGTGAAGATGAAGGTGGCAGGAGAACTATGGGTGATTTATTTTCCAGGATTAATAAATAATTACATTTCCTTTCAAAGACTCCTTGCCAAACAATGTGACAATCTTCAAGACAAAAAAAAAAGTGGTCTTATAATTTTTTTAAATGCTGAAAACTGTATAATCTTGGGAAAATCACATGTTATTTCCATCTAAAGCTAATGTTACTATCTAAAGTTAACACAGAAAATTAACGTATTCAGGAGCACTTCAATTGAGTTTCATAGTAGTGGTCGTGGTGACAGTAGTAGTGGGGGTAGTAATAGCAATTTAGAAATATCTCCTGGTGTTTTCTTGAAAGAAAGTGAAGTTAAAGAAAATTATTAAGGGAAGTAAAAGTGTGTCCATGCCATCCAAAAGTAAGCAAGTTTCCTGAGTGTTTTCCCAGTCCTGGTCATTTCTTTCAAAATCCTGTGTCCAGTTTCAGGCCTATAGCTGGATTTTATAACAAAGTTTATTTCTCCCATCCTTTCTAACCTCTTACTTACAAAAAAAATAAATAAATAAAGGAAAAGACCCTGAATATAAAAGTAAACTATTCTAGATCCAAAAACATAATCTATTATACCTACTTAAACATTCACCAAATTTTCAGTGACCATTTGCTCTTTTTAAAAAGGCAAATAGATGTATAGGAATATAATAATCTTAATTATTCTAAATGTTCCCTGAAGATATCAGAGGTAATAATCTTCTCTCTTATGATTAGGGAGTCTTTAATCACTAGAAGTTGTAGATGAGAAGGACAAGGAGGAGTTTCACGGGTCTGACTTTCCTGGGGCACGAAGATTCCCCGTGTGGCATTTAAGGTCCTCTGCCATCTGGCCCCAGCCTGAGCCTTTTCCAGCCTCATTTCTCACCAGGTTGCACCCACCCCTGTACATTCCACAGCCCAGCCACACCCAGATCCTTGCTGTCCCCCAAACTCTTCCTTTACTCCCCTCCTTAAGGGCATGTTTCTGCCCTCCTGGGAGACTGAAATGTCTTTCTCCTCTTTCTCCCTTTGCTGAGCTTCTGTTCATTCCGTGAGGACCAATTCCATTTCCCCTAAGAAACTTTCCTTAATTCTCCCAACCTCTCCTAAACATTCCATGAAATTGCTCCTTTAGGGCATTCTCATCTCAACCCATTCATACTTTGTAAGTAGCACCTCTTGTCTCCAGATTTGTAGCTGGATTTACATGTGTATGTCTCTCTTCACCAGTAGCTTGAATGCTTTTTGAGCAAGGACCAAGCCTTTTTCATCTTCAAATCTCCAGCATCTATCACTATCATTTCGTTTGCAGCCGTGAGCCTAAGAACAAACATGGTGCGGTGTTTCTGGGGTAAACTACTTGGGCCCAATCTCACAGGAAGGTTGTGAAAATTAAATGAAATAACATACACAAGTTACTTTTCAGTTGTCAGCACCCAATATGTCTTAGCTCTGATTTCACAACCATCCACTTTGGCTTATAATGCTGACATTTTGGGGTTTAGATTTTTGTTAAGCTTGAATACATCTGTGAATCATTCATTTTTCTAGGTTCGTTTTAAAAATTTAGCATCCAGACCATATTCTCTTCATGCCCATGGACTTTCCTATGAAAAATCATCAGAGGGAAAGACTTATGAAGATGACTCTCCTGAATGGTTTAAGGAAGATAATGCTGTTCCGCCAAACAGTAGTTATACATATGTATGGCACGCCACTGAGCGATCGGGGCCAGAAAGCCCTGGCTCCGCCTGTCGGGCTTGGGCCTACTACTCAGCTGTGAACCCGGTAGGTACTTCCATCAACAGTTTTTGGCATTCCCCTAACCTTATAACCTGAGTCCACCAAATGGAAGGGTTGGGATTATGTCCTGTTTAGTATCTGTCTTGCTTTTCATGAGGAATGTGTGAGGGTTTGGTCAACAGTCTGCAGTTACCATAACCAGACTCTCCATGCAGCTCTTCAGATGACAGAGAGAGAGAGACATTTATTCAGGGGAGAAGAGGGAGGATCCCTTAAATGGTTGGCCCCAAGTTAGAGTGCCTACATTTATAAAGGAAGACATTTATTTGCAATTTTCTTTCTTTATGAAAGAATTGCAAAGTCAAGCTTCCTTCATTTATCATTCCCCAATGCTTCAAAACAATATGTTGTGAATATATACACTAAAATACATACAATTTTATATGTCAATTTTAAAAAAACTCCTTTATTTAAGGCATAGCAGAAAGAACACAAATATAGATCTAAAGTTCTGCCCTGTCACTTACTGCGTGACCCTAGAAAAATCGCTTGCCCTCTTTCAGCCTTGGTTTCCAAAGTTAAAAATGAGATAATAGTGCATAGCATGTAGTAAGCACTTGATAAATATTTGTTCAATGAATGAATTTATATTTACCGTATAAAATAGTTATCAGACTTAAACAAGATACTATAGGCAAAGCATTTAATATAGTAGATGCTCAATAAATATTATCCATTATATTATCAATATTATCATCATCATTATTGGGATAAAAGATCAGAGGAAGGGAATATGAATGCAACAGAACTAGATGATAAATATCCAGGTCTATTAAGCTATTCCTTTATAATCTTCAAATTCAGAGCCTCTAAGAAAGTTTCCTTTTCTATATAATCAGTGATTGTCAGAAAGCAAAGAAAATCCTGAAAAAGGGAGAATGCATGCAATTCGTTCATATTGCCTTCCAGGAAAAAGACATCCACTCGGGCTTGATAGGTCCCCTTCTGATCTGCCGAAAAGGAACACTTCACAAGGAGAGCAACATGCCGGAGGACATGAGAGAATTTGTCTTACTTTTTATGGTCTTTGATGAAAAGAAGAGCTGGTACTATGAAAAGAAGCCCAAAAGATCTTGGAGACTTGCATCCTCAGAAGTAAAAAACTCCCATGAGTTTCATGGTATTTTCCTCTGACTTTGATCTAATCTCTGAATTAAATCGCACTGGGTCATGGTGATTCCTGCCCTTATATCTTCAAAAGACTAGACATGAGATGCTTCTGAGGAACCAGGAGCTACAATTAAAACCAGCTCCTTCACATCTCAGAGGGCTGACATAACCTGGCAGGTGACACTGCAGGTGAAGGAGAGTGGAGAAAGTCTGAAAGACAGCACACAGTAGCTGCTGCAAAACAAACCAGCAGACAAAAGAAGCCAGTGTGCCTCTGCTGGTAACAGATATTGAAAAGGAATTAACATTATTCTACAATTTTAAAATTAATAAATCTGTTTCTTGATCTCTAAAGGAGCAGTGTTTGTATAGAAGAAACGATCACTCATGTGTCTTTGATCAAATAAGGATGATTCTAACAGTTCTAGCTCTCAATAGCTACTCAGTGGCTCCAAAGCACATAAGAACAAAATGAGACAGGAAACTAGATAGACAGGTAGTGGGAGTATAGTGGCAAGAGAGCATTTGGGTGGTCACACTGGGAAAAGTACACCCACTCAGAAATCCACTCAGGAATGTGGCCTGTAAACTGGCAACTGAAACAGAAACCAAGATAAGGGGGTACAAGCTGGTGTTACCAGTATGTAGACAGCTATTCCCATACCTGATATCTTTTTAAGGGTGCTCAAATGTTCTTGACTCTTCCCCTTCCAAAAATTCACTTATCTGGTTCCTAAAATTCCACAGCAGTTCCTTTAACTTAAGAAGAAATAAAAAAAAACTTCTCTTACTTTAGTTCCAGTTAAATGGTTGGTAGCACTAAGCTTTATCATTAAAATTCTGTTACCTTTTTTTAGATGATCAAGTATATCAGGTACCTTTTTTAAAAACCCATACATTTCACTAAAGGGAGAATGGCAAAACCTGGGAATCCTAGACATCTAAGCTGCGAAGGGGGCAGAGGGGCTGTCATATCAACACAAGGATAAACATGACTCACTGTGGTTGGTGGGTACACCAAAGATAAACTCCAACTTCCCAATTTTGCCTGTGACTATCTCTGAATGTAGGAGGCCTTAAGGTGACATGCTGCACATCTCCTTACTTACTCTAACCTCTGGAGTGTGCTCTATCTGCCTATATTAGTTCTTAATTTTTTTTTTTTTGGAAGCAAAGGAAAATTCAGACTGTTAATGGGAAGAATAAATGGATAAAGCACAGAGCAAAAGTGTACAATCTGGGGAAAAGAGTGGTAAACTGCTTGGAAAGGGAGCTCACCTGCACCTCTGCTGTAGGCTGGGGGGGTGACATGAGAAGGACAGGGGGTTCTGTTTCAGCCTCTCACTGATAAGACACATAGGAGGGCCCTTTCTGTGCCTGGGTGGGCCTAGGAATGCGGAGAAATGAGGAAGATGGTGGTGAGTGGGTTGCCCCGTGTTTCCTTGCCAGCCTTCCTCCTGGTGTATACAGGTTTTTAATCGGTTGCAACTCTCTGTCCTTTCAGCCATTAATGGGATGATCTACAACCTGCCCGGCCTAAGAATGTACGAGCAAGAGTGGGTGAGGTTCCACCTGCTGAATGTGGGTGGCTCCCAAGACATTCATGTGGTTCACTTTCACGGGCAGACCTTGCTGGAAAATGGCAATCAACAGCACCAGTTAGGGGTCTGGCCCCTTCTGCCTGGTAAATAGCGGGCAATGGAAACAGGTCACTGCTAAGAAATACCAAGAGAAGGCAACCTCAGCCTCTGTAACTCCTCCTCATTCCCTCCTCGCGCCTCTTCCTCCTAAGGGGTCAAAACACAGGGTTCTGGCACAAAGCCTAGGCAAAGCTATATGCCAAAACTGTATACAGAGTACAAAAACATCACTAATGTGTGTACTGTTTGCAGCACCACACAGACTAAATGTGTGGCCCAACTTGGTGCTACAGAGAAGCTATGTCGCATGCAGGTTCTCCCAAGCCGCTGTTTGTCACACAGATCAGGTCTCAACAGGTGACACAGTGGATCTCACAGGTCTCAGGCAGTTAAAGCTATCTCTGTCAGGAGCGAGGTTAGAAACTTATTAGGGTTTCCAGATTCTACTCCTGGCTCTACTACCCTAATATCTTTGAGCAAGTAACCACAGGAATCATAATCTTGAACTGACCCATAAGGCTGTTTGAAGAGGGAAAAAAAATTTTTTTTAATGATACAAAAAGTTTTTTATAAAAGCTAAAGAATAACAAAGGTATTTAGAGCTTTTCATGTGCAAAATAATAAGTGTAGATTTAAACAAACTACAATCATCAAAAAAGATGTTTATGTGGCAATGAGTTGTTTGTAGATGTATCTGCTTGTGTAATAGGTGTGTGAGTGTCAGATGCCAGACTCTCAAACTTCAGTGGGTGTCATAAAAACCTAGGAAGCAGGTGTACATGCAGATGCAAAAACAGAGATTTTGTTCTCAGAGACTTTAATGTAGATCTTGGGTGGAATTCCCAGGAGTCTGCACTTTTAACAGGCAGCCTCCTTCCACAAACGCTACCTGAGCATCTAGCGAAGGCCATCCCTTGACAGGACTTTGGCTGGGGAGGTCAGCGTGTGAGCCTGCCTTAGAGGTAGGCACAGAAGTCTGAACGGGCCTCATGGGAAGAAGAGGGTTCTTGCTGGTCTTCACATGCCAGTGACTCACTAACACATCTAGAGAGACCCACTCTATTAAGATCAGAGACAGAGGGGATTAGGGCAGCCTCAACTCCTTATCTTTCCACCAAGTACTAGCAGATCAACCGCTCTTCCCATGAGGCTGCAAGATGAACTGAGAAGCTGGGACTGGCTGGCCTGTCTAAATCTCCAAACCTAAATATCTGCACTGGAGAGAGGAAAACTGGAGATCTTTGTTTTCAGTGTGTTGAAGGGGATGACCATCATCTGTTAATTTTTGCCCACAATCTGGGAAACGGTCACAAATTATAGTTAACAGAATTTAAGTATTACCTGGCAAGGTGCAATATTAAATACCAGAATGGATAATCAGAGGTTTTAGAAATTTCATTCTTTCAGTGATTTTCTGAAACAATCTATGCAAATCGCTATCCAAAAATATAAGCTTTACAGAAAATTCAAAAACATAGAGGGAGAATGTTTTATCTTGACTTTCTCATATTAAAAATAGAGAAAAAAGCAAAATGAAGAGAGAGAAAGGAAACACATACAATATTTTTGAGGCCCAGTGGTGAATCATTCAAGGGCACTTTGATACTTAGGACTGTGAAGGTACATTATGTATGAGTTAACTCGTAACATTTAGATAAGTGAAGGTTTCTTTCTAGTGAGGTGTGGTAGTGATTTTTTTAAATTCTAGGGTGATTGATTTTTAGTAATCTGTGTGTATACTGCTGTTGTTGTTTTGTTTTTATCTGTTATACCTGTAGTCTTATCTAAAGAGAAATGGATAACTCTTAAATTCTATTCTAAAGCCTCTTGTAAGGCAGGGATTTTAAGATTCTTGGAGAGCTATCAGCCACAGTGTTAACTTGTTACTCTTTGGGTGTGTAATGTCCTTAACTCTCTATTTCAGGTACATTTAAAACTCTTGAAATGAAGGCATCAAAACCTGGCTGGTGGCTCCTAAACACAGAGGTTGGAGAAAACCAGAGAGCAGGGATGCAAACGCCATTTCTTGTCATAGACAAAGGTATCACTCAAGAGTCATGTGATTTTTTTTTTTTTTAATCAGGAGAGTGCCTATTACTAGAATATTATCAACTTTTAGATTGCAAATATTCAACCCTGGGAACTCTGATGTGACAAAGGCATAATTTGTAACCATAGTTGCTTTTATCCTGGCCCCTGGTCTGATTATACTGAAAACACATCAGGCAGATCCAAGGCATTCCTCTTAATTGGGAAACCAATGAGGAGCATTCTTCATGATTTATAATCCACGGGAAAGTGCATGTAAGAAATTTTACAGGTTCCTAGAGTAGAGGAGGGAAAAGGTAACGGGAATTCAAGAAGATAATTACTAAACTTGGCATTTCAATATTCCAGTATTCAAAAAACAACGTTTCCATCCATTCCTTTTTTTTTTTTAAGAGATGGGATCTTGCTCTGCTGCTCAGGCTGGAGTGCAGTGGCCCAGTCATAGGTCACTGTAACCTCAAACTCTTGGGTTCAAGAGATCCTCCTGCCTCAGCCTCCCAAGTAGCTGGGACTACAGGTGTGAGCCACCATGCCCAGCCTATCTATCTATTCTTTAAGTCTTCACTAAGCACCTTTTGAGTACCAAGCACTGTGCCAACATCCAGATAGCACAGAGGCTGGTATCCCTTCCTTGATCAAGATGTAAATAACTTTGTAACTTTCAGGTAAACTTTTGAGAACATAGTCATGAGGGATAGTACTTAACATTGTAAAGTAGCTTACTTTAAGACACAAGCAGATGGAAATCACAGTAAAAAACAATTGTATTTCAGGATTTCAGTTGCTTTCCTCTAGGATGTCATTATTTCTATTAAAGCACTGGTCTTGCTAGTGCATTTGCCATTTTATGATCAGACATGTGTAAGTCAGTATCATACAAGGTAGGGAAAAATATCTAATTACTGACCCATCAGAGATATGATCTCTAACCATGGAGCTTTAACTTTGTTATATGTATTTTCTAAGCAAACATTTTTCATTTTTCTGTTTTTCACAGAATGTAAAATGCCAATGGGACTAAGCACTGGTATCATATCTGATACACAGATCAAGGCTTCTGAGTATGTGGGTAAGTTGTAGCACCATATCCTGTGAATGGCACCCTCTACAATTGTGCAGTGTACAACCTGTGAAACTATACATGACAACCCTGCCTATAGGGTCAGTTCTTCTCTACAGGCTTTTCTCTACCACAATATAGTGAAGCAGTTCCATTTGGGGTGATCATCTGGTAAGGGAAGGAACACTATGGCAGGTCTTCCACTTGATTAAACTCACTTGAGAAATTGCTAATTGTTTGGGTTTTTTAAAAATTCAGAGTAAATTTTTTTTTTCCTTTATATTTAGGTTATTGGGAGCCTAAATTAGCAAGATTAAACAACATTGGATCATATAATGCTTGGAGTGTAGAAAAACTTGCAACAGAATTTGGCTCTAAACCTTGGATCCAGGTATGTCTTAATAGCCTGATAATATTTGTTGCTATTGTAATAAAAATGACAGTGATTTAGTAATTTCTTCTTTTTGTTCTTACAATATCATTAAGGGAAATAGCAATTGCTAGTTGCTATGCACTATTCTAAGTATTTTACATCCTAAAAATTATCCCTCTGAGGTTGGTTCTAGTAATATACCCTTTATAGATGAAAAAACTGAGGCATAGAGATGCTAACCACCTTCCCAAAGTAACACAGTGCTATTTAGTGCTTGCACTGGGTTCAAGTCCAGGTACTCTGTTTTCAAATACGGATTGCATTTAGTCATTTTATCAGTTTGCTAAGATCTTAGGGTCTGGTTCTTTAGTTCTAAAGAAAGCTAATCATACAATACCGGCTTTGTTATTTTGCAGGTGGACATGCAAAAGGAAGTTGTGATCACAGGGATCCAGACCCAAGGTGCCAAACACTACCTGAAGTCCTTCTACACCACAGAGTTCTCTGTGGCCTACAGTTCCGACCGCACCAACTGGCAGATCTTCAAAGGGAACAGCACAAGGAACGTGATGGTTTGTGCGCATATTTCTATCTGAATCTCAAGACTCAACCTAGGGTTGTTATGACTACGTCTAACAACTGTCTTTTTTTAAAAAAAAAAAAAAAACAACACTCTCTGGGTGTTAGAAATGCAATTGGCTTCCTAAGTGTCTTATGGAGAAAAGTGGTGACGTGATGGGTCTATGTATCACAAATTAAAGAGATGAGTGGGATCACTGAACCTTCAAAAGCCCACAGAATTTGAAAACAAATCACTTTATCATCAAATAAAATACTCAGATTTCTCAGATTGGTAGATGGTGTACAGCCAAGTGGAATATCTGGTCTTATGCCTCAAGGAGCTCATTCTAAAAATTGGTTACCAACAGTTTTGATTTTACTAGCACATCCTATTTTGTTCTTTATTTCACCGTAACTGAAGGAAATAGTAGTGTGAATGCCAGGATTGCCCCAAGGCAGTGTGATTCTCAGACTTTTCGGGGGGCCACGCCTGAGGAATGATGTTCCCCTGGTGGCTCTTCCTTTGGCTCAGCCAGGAGGCCTAACTCTTCCCATCTTCCCTAAACTCCCTCCCCCCAAAAAAGCTATCTCAGTGAAAGGAGTCTGTCTGCCATGGAATCTGTTTCAATCTTTATTTTATGCAAATCCTTTCTATTTTACTATTATTCTACATTATAATTTAGTTATTTCTAATAAATTTATGATATATCTTAGAACAAATCATGAAAATCTTAAATTATGGTTCTTACTAATCAGTATTGGGAGAGAGAACACAGATTGCAGTTGAGTCTGTAGCTTAAAGATTTTTGCATCCATATTCATGAGAGATACTTGTATGTAGTTTTATTCTTTTGGGCTGTCTTTTTCTGTTTTTGATACCACTGTTTTATACTAGCTTCATAAAATAAATTGGTGAGCATGCTCTTCTATTCTACATTCTGGAAGGGAATGTCTAGAATTGGTATTAATTCTTTAAACATTTGGTAGAAATCACCAGTGAAATGATCTGGGCCTGGAGATTTCTTTTGGTGAAATTTTTCAATTACAAATTCAATTTTTTTAATGGTTACAGGGCTATTCCAATTATCTATTTCATAGTGGGTGAGTTGGGATATTCTGTGTATTTCAATAGATTAGTCCATTTCCTCTATGTTATTAAGTTTGTGTGTACAGTTGTTTGTAGCATTCCCTTATCATCCTTTTGAAGTCTGCAGTGATGTTGCCTGTTTCATCTCTGATATTGTAATTTGCACCCCCTCTTTGTCAGTCTTGCTGGAGATTTGTCAATTTTTTTTTATTTTCTCACAGACCCAGCTCTTTCATTGATTTTTTTTCTCTATTGTCTTTTCTGTTTTCAATCTTACTGATGTCTGTTCTTATACTCTGTTTTAGCTGGCTTTTTCTGACACTGCTCTGGCAGGGAAAGGGACAGGGCACAGCCTGGTTACTGCCAGGTGGCGGTCAAAGTCCAGATTCCCCACTCCCTTGACACCTTAGAGGAAATTGCTCCTCTTTGGTACTGGGTGGGGAATGGGAGCTCCCCAGGGGTCTGCACTGGCACTGCAGGGGAAGGAGCTTCATTAAGGGCTGAAGGGGATGAAAGTCCTGGGTCCCTATGTGACATTTTCTGACACAAGTTCAATGAGGGTGTTGGGGTGCCTCTTTAGTCTCATGAACATAGAAGTCTAGGCTCCCCACTCAGCCTCTGCTCCTGTGGGTGGAGGAGGTACAACAGGTTTGGGTGGTATTTGGCTGAAGTAGGAAAGTTATTGTCTCAAAATTTTCTGCCTTGGTAGGATGCCCTTTCATGGTCCTTTGGCTAGAGAAAGCAAGCTTTTGTTCGGGCTTTTTTTGTCTGTACCCATTGGTCTTTCCAGGTTGCTGTCTTCTTCATCTCCAAGTATGGGATATATGAGGCAAAAGAAGAAACAAAAAACACCCAGGGAACCCACCACCATTCTGTTCCTTCCAAGAACCCTAGTCAGTCTGCCTTCTTCTCTTCTCCTTTCAGAGTCTTCTTATGTTCCTCTTAGGTATAATGTCCAGGGTTTTTAGATGTACGCAGCAGGAAGAATAGGACAAACTACACCTACACCTTCTTCTTAAAAGTATCCCCAATTATATTTTCGGACCAAATTGGTTTGGTTCAGGCCCCATGAAAACTTAATATTACAATATTAAACTAGATCAAAATTTTACTATAAAATCACTATGTAGAGAATTGTTATGTAAGTAAGCTTTCTTCTTTTCTTCTAGTATTTTGATGGCAATTCAGATGCATCTTCAATAAAAGAGAATCAGTTTGACCCACCTATTGTGGCTAGATATATTAGGATCTCTCCAACTAGATCCTATAACAGACCTACCCTTCGGTTTGAACTGCAAGGTTGTGAAGTGAATGGTAAGGAACAAAGATGCATTATTTTCTCACCGCCACTCAGAATCAAGATTTGGGAGGTGTGGGAGAATCAGTAGAATTTTTAGTACTTTTCAATGACTTAGGCTCCTAGAAAAACTTTTATAAAACAAAGGTTCCATTCAAGTAAACTCTCAGTGTGATCTAAACTGAGACTAGTTCTACCAGCCAGAGTACAGGCACCACCCTTCCTAACAGTGCCTGGATGATATGGACACACCACCATAACTCTCCAAGGAAGGGCTCTTATTTGAAATTGCCTCCATCAGCCCATTTTCAATAAGAACTACCTGAGATTCAGCCTAGGTTTGACTCTTCCAAAATCTTCCAGGTCACTCAGACTTTAGTGTAATAAAAGTATGTAGCAACATTATTGGCATGTATTTGGTGTTCAAGGATGTTTTTGAAATCTGAGTCTGCTTCCCAACTTCCTAAAACCATGATTGTACTCTGTATTCTCTTTAGTACCCTACATAGGTACTCAAGTCTTTTCTATGTAAGCTGCTATTTTTCAGGGGCTGTAATGTAATCCAGGTAATCATAAATGGTCATAATAAAAATCTACCATGTATGATAAGGATGTTTAAGAGTCTTATCAACTATTCTTCTCAGACTCTTAAAGCAGTGCTTTTCAATATGTTTCACTTCAAAGCACACATAGAAAATAGCATTCTGAGGTTAAAAGGATGAGGTGATGGGGCTTACCTCAAGCCAGGAGGGGCTTGGCTAATCCAGGCCCCACCTGGCTTCTCAAGGGCCGAGAGGGTAGGGGGATCAATAAATAGGTACACCTGTTGGAGAGCTAGAGCACCTCCCCTCAGAGTGGAGGGAGGCAGCCATGACTCACAGTGGAGAAAGTAGCTGAACCTTGGAATCAGTTGCTTATCAAAGCAGATATGGTAGAGTATACCCTTGACATTCACAAGAGATATGGATATGGGCATTTTGCCAGTGCTCAGCTAGCAGTCGTATATAACATCTCCCATACAAAACACAAATCTTATACAGGCAGGAGCACTCCTTGAAAACAGTTCCATAAGTCATTGGTTTATTTTTCTTTCCATATGGTATATGGTATAAATGATAGATGTGTTCAAATCATAGTCAAGCTATCCTAAAATGTGACATTCAACTCTTAATTTATTGAAAACATCTATTTTCTATACAAGAAGCATTATTTTCTTCTTATTTCACTTTCTTGATACTTATATAATTAGCATTAGCAGTAAGTGTTCTTTTTAGGGCTTTTATGGAAAAAGTAAAGTGTCACTTCAAGAAAACTTGTGCATGCTTTACTAGCAAGGACAAAGTGTCACAGAGACAATAGGCAGTCAGCTAGGCTGACTCACTAGCTATGTTCCTCACAATCACAGGTCAGCCTTGCTGCCTATAATGCTCAAATTATACCTTGGCAAAATGCCAAAGGGTATATAATATGAATTACCTTCCAAGGGTAGAAAAGGAAAATATTAAATGGTGACTACCAAGGGTCCATTATGTCTTCTCTGTAGCTTTTTTTTAGAAGAAGAAACAGGGTATATTTTATATATATATACCTAGTTTAGGCATTATTGTCTACCTCAAAGCAAAGACAGAAGGTTCCATGACTCTCTGAAGGAGGGAAGTGAGTTTAAATGTTTACAACGTGGTATTTGGTGTCAGACTGTCTGGGCTCAAATTCAGTTTCTGATTCTTCTGGCTTTGTTACTTTAGGGAAGTTATTGTTTCTTGCCATATTTTGTTTTCTCATTTGTACAATGGAGATACTATGAGCATTAAATAATACATGTAAAGGCTGAAAACAGAGTTTAGCATTTGAGTTTAATAAATGTTCATTGTTGTGATCATTATTTTTGTTATTACTTGGTAGTAGTATTATTTCTGGTCTTCTCTGCAATGCAAAATGCCATGCAGTGAATACTGGTGGTACATAGTTAATTACTTTATTTTTCTCTTGACAGGATGCTCCACACCTCTTGGTATGGAAAGCGGAAAGATAGAAAACAAGCAAATCACAGCTTCCTCGTTTAAAAAATCTTGGTGGGGAGATTTCTGGGAACCCTCCCGTGCCCGTCTTAATGCCCAGGGACGTGTGAATGCCTGGCAAGCCAAGGTGAAGTATACTCTATGCATGGAATTTTCTTAGCCTCCAGAAGAAAACAAAGGTGCTCACTACAGGGAACGTGGTGGGGTGGTCTAGGGAGCAGCAATATCATCTCGTGTTTCTGCAGGTTAAAATCCTAGGTCCAAGAATCTAGGATATCTGTTGACTTGATAGCTTTAGCTCTATCTTTGGCTCACAGAGTTATCATCTCTGTGATTCTTGGTCTAGCCTTGATTTAAAGCAGGAGTGGGTGAAATTTTTCTGCAAAGGGCCAGACAGTAAATATTTTAGGCTTTGTGGGCCATGCATTCCCTGTCTTAACTACTCAACTCTGCCATTGTCCAGGAAAGCAGCTATAAATAATATGTAAATACATGATCATGGTTATGTTCCAATAAAACTTTATTTATAAAAAACAGGCAGTGGGCCAGATTTGGCCCATGGGCCATAGTTTGCCAAATCCTGATTTAGACAATTTACATTAGTGAAAACAAATGATTTAGACCTGCAACATCATCTCTTATTTTTTCATCACAATTTAGCAATATTTCATTTTCTTAAGAGTGCTATTTAAACATTTTTATTCCCATTTCTAAAGACCTTTGTGACATTCTTTGAGACAATTGGAGGCATAGTAAAATGTTGTAAAACCAGGGTTATAAATCGGTGATCTAATTTAAACACCTTCCAAGTGTTATATTGCCCCTGATATTAGCCCATTAAGTATTTCAGATGGCTTTATTTCCGGGTAACTGTTAACAGTTGGCTCATTTTTGTTTAATTCTTCAACTGACATGAGAAATCAGAATGGCATGGATAACTTCATGGTCCCTTCAGCCAACTAAATCTAAATTCCCTACCATCTCCCTCCCTTAAGATACCTACCCTCTAATTCCCTGACTTTCTGTAGAATTCCAGGACCTATCCTTAAATTAGGCCATCAGAAAGGAAAAAATAATTGTGGTGCTAATGGGGTAAAAAGAAAAGTTTGGACCCCACGCAGATAGTCTTAAGAACCAATGTCTGTGCCTCAAAACTCACTCTGGCCCATCACAGAATCACAGAATGTTAGCATACCAAGTAGCAATCCGTCTGGTCCAGACTTTTCCTTTTAAGTCTAAGTGCACAGGAGACTAAGTAATCTTAGCTTAGTCTGGCAGCAGAATCAGAACTGGAATCTCACTCTCCCAGGAAATAGGCCAATGGCTCCTTCCACCATTTGAAGCAGCCCAAACACCTCATTTTGCAATTTTTCAGAGGGGAAAACTGACACCTAGTTAAAATAATAAAAATAATAATATTACATTATATTTATACACTTCATATAATATCCAATTTTTTTCAGATGACTCTTTAGACCTGTTCATGGTTTAACCTTGTCACCCCACCCTCTATTTTATAACCTTTAAAATTATTTGCTCTCCATATAATTTTCTCTTCATCTTTGCAAGGTAATAAAGGCTCCAAAGATGAAATGCTACTTTTAATTTCTAATGCTGTCATTTTAAATTTGATATTCTGGGTTAGAAGTATTCATTTTGTTTAGCCTTCCATTCACATGAAATATCTTCATAGGGCCTCTTTAGAGAGGCTGAAAATTGAAGCCAGACACATTCAGGCACACATACTTGTGTCCATTGCTTTACAACTAAAGTGTCTCTACCTCTTTTATGCCTACAAAAATCCTTTAGCTACCTTTGAGGGCTGTCTGGAAAGTATCTAGCCATTGTTAATATAACGAGAGCAGTTACATGGCTGGATACTTTCCAGAAAGCCCTTGTATATCCTATATCACTGGTGTGATTCGAAGACACACTGAGACACCACCCAGATGTTGCTAGAGGATATTACAGACTTAAGTTTTCTAATACAACAATTTTAATTCAATTAATTTGCTTTAAAAATACATATAGTATGTGAATATATACAGACACCCATGCACATATGGGTGATGTTAAGAAACCACTGATTTCATATAGAATTGAATGAAACTATGGGACATGATAAATCTCCCAAAGGTGAAAATTTATCTCAGATTACTCCAAAACTCAGGTAGTCTTTCTGATCTTGTTTCTCCAAGTACATATCACCAAACATGTGATTAGGCATTTTGTTAGGCCAGGGACAGGACAACTTCTGTGCTGTGTATCAAGCTCCTACTTATGGCTTTATCAGGTCTCTCAAATATTACACTTATTTGAAATATCAGAAAAGAAGAAATTGGACTATTTCTGCTATTTGACATTAGCAGTGGATAAAAAAGAGAAGTTGGGCTTTTCTAAAATAAGTTAAATAGAGAGAGAATGCTATCCAAATCTTTCCCAGATAACCCTGCAGTAATATCATCATAGTACTTAAACAAACTTGCTTAAGAGAATAATATTTATAGATAATTTAGCACTTCAATAATTTTTCCAAATAAATTTATTCATTCATTCAACAAGTATTTATTGAACATCAACTGTGTGCCTTGCATTGTTGAATACTAGGAAGCAAAATTAAGTAAGCCTCTGTCCTCATGTAGTCAGGGATACAAACAAATAATTGTGTGCAGTGTATGAAATAAGACAATAGAAACTTATACACATGCTGTGGCAACAAACTAGAAACTTAGGGAAAGTTTCGGGGAGGCAGTGAATCCTAAGCAATGAGACAAACAAAATCCTTTTGAGTTCTGTGCATTTCTGAGTATCTCGGTCCAAAAAAAAAAGCAAAGGTTTTAATATCATTCTTGTCCGTGTGTTTTTGTTATTTTCATAGGCAAACAACAACAAACAGTGGTTACAAATTGACCTACTCAAAATCAAGAAGATAAGTGCGATTATAACACAGGGCTGCAAGTCTCTGTCCTCTGAAATGTACGTGAAGAGCTATACCATCCACTACAGTGACCAGGGAGTGGAATGGAAACCTTACAGGCAGAAATCCTCCATGGTGGACAAGGTAGAGTAGCATCTTGAAGCAATTTGAAAACTGCTATGATGAGAATAACAATACTTTTTGTTTGACAAATATGCAGCGACATGTACCACCTCTTTAAGTCTTTTAAATCCTAGTTCTTCAGGTGTGTGGTCTTGGGACAGGGACCATGCACATCACCTTTCTGCTTTGACAGAGCCACCCATGAAATAGTTAGGACAAAACACCAGGGGATGTTGCAAAGCTTAATTAGCTCTAAATTGAGAAAGATAGCGAAGGGATCCAGAAGAGGTTATGTGAAATAATACGACATTGGCATTGCCTTACATATGCTTGTTATTCATGACTGATCAAATCCAAGGCCATAAACCTTTCTGTGTCATATTGTTATTTAACAGAAAACAATTAGTACCTTTACTGACGAGAAGACTAGATTTTCTGCAAAATGAACTACTCCCATACATTCCTAAATAATTCTACTTCTGAGTTATGTGGTTAAAAATACTACCAGAGGCAAAGCCAAGGTGTGATATGCCAAGTATCCCAGGAATGGGAATTGGGCTAAAGCTAGTAGGAGAGGCAACACAGAAGGGAACTGATATTTACTGAATTCTTATCAATGTTCAGCACTTAGTTAATGCACTTGAACCCGTCTCTCTCCTTTTTAAACTCCTGGGTTGTCTGTCTGTTTTGATTTGTTTTTTTTCTCACTATACCAGGTTGTCTTCATAGCAGGGTAAGGGTCATTGTCATAAACAAATAGTGATTTTGCTTCTGCTGTGCATAAATCTTGGGGAACTGGCTGAGGATGGAGGGAAAAAACCAATAAAACAGTTAAGAATATAATGTATATGCCTAAATAAATAAATGAAAATGTACAGTCACATTTTAAATGTTAGCAATAGTTAACCATTTCCTGGTGGCCACTACCTTGTCATATGTTTACATACGTTTTTAAAATTTTTACAACAACTTCCGTGAGGTAAAATTTTATTATCCTCAATTTGCTAGTGAGGAAATGGAGAACCAGTGAATATAATTTCTTCAAAGTCACAAAGCTACAAAGGGGCTAAGGGCAGAGATGGCTTGGCAGCTGCTCCACGGCATTATGTCAGATTTATTTATTTTTCCCTAACTTGATTCACATCGATGATTGGACAAAATCCCTAAAAGGGTCTGTCTGGCATGTGATTTCATAACTGGGAACCATCTCTGTGATAGTGTTGTATGTGTTCTTTCATGCCCTCCATTTGAGCTAAAAGGATAAAAAATTATCTGTAAGATTTTCATACCCACTTATATTGTCATTAAATATTTTCCTCATTATTTTGCTTCCAGATTTTCGAAGGAAATAGTAATACCAAAGGACATGTGAAGAACATTTTCAACCCCCCAATCATTTCCAGGTTTATCCGCATCATCCCTAAAACATGGAATCAAAGTATTGCACTTCGCCTGGAACTCTTTGGCTGTGATATTTACTAGAATTGAATATTCATAAACACAGGAAAGAATCTTTAAGACCGCAACCCATTTAGAGTTGGCAATGTATTTTGTGGCTATTTGAAATGTTAACAATTTTCTACTGTTTCTCTTTTTTTCTATTGGAGAATAAAATTTTATAAGAAACTTCTCTATAATGTAACTCCTTGCCACCATTAGGTGAGATGGTGGCTATATTTCTGCATTAATTTGAATATAGATGGGAAAATGTCAAGAACCAACAAGAAAATGGCTTGTCTTTCACAATGATTAAAAATGCTATATAAAGTCATAACATAGCTCTTTTAAATACTATACATATTAATAAAATACATACTTTAAAAAACCATTTATAGACCTGGATAACTTTCATTTCTACATTTTACTTTAAAAGAAGTATGATTTAAGAGCAAAGGAAACAAAGACAAGACTTTTAAATGGTTTTCTTGGCAGTGGAGAGAAAAACAATCTTACCATATGAATGAAATGCCTAAAATGCCCTGTCTTTTCCTGATGACAATGGTTTTTCTGACTGTCCGTGAGTAAAGAAACAGGCAAGCACATTTTCAATAGTCCCATTGAACTTGTGAATCTGTCCAGGTCTCCCTTGGGACTGATTGCATAAATTGATGTTCAAGGTTAGTGGTCATTAGATATGGAACAGAACCAAAATAACCATGAGAGAACTGAACGTGTACATTGGCTTCATTCTAGCTGGCACTACATAGCACACAGTTCACCTAAGGGAAAGCTAATACCTGTATTGGCACTGTTGGTCCAAATGCAGCTATTCCTGCTAGAACAGACCCCCAGCCAAACTGGCAAACAGTTGAAGTTTTCTTTCAGAGCCCTTCTCTCTGGGGCCTCAACCTCCTCCTCTCTCCCCCCCCAGCAACTGCCACTTTCATCACTCTGTTCCCTGGGAACTTGGCATCCAATTGTCCTATAGATATTGTGGAACTGGGGAGCCTTTTGGCATCCTTAAAGTCATATGGGATAGACAGTCACTGTTGAAGTTATATTTGTGAAATAAACCACCCCAATACTTAGTATTTAAAACCACAGAAATTGTTATGTGAGGTGAAATGTATGTTAATTAGCTTGATTTAATCACCCCACAATATGGACATATATCAAAACATATATACCATAAATATATACAATTTTTATTTGTCAACTAAAAATAAATTTTAAAAATAACTTTAAAGCAACATCAATAAATTTATCATCTTTCATGGTTCTATGGGTTCACTGGGCTCAGCTGAGTGGTTCTATTGCTGGCTTCATTTAGGGTCTCTCATGAGGTTACAGTCAGACAATGGCCACATCCAGAGTCATCTGGAGGCATAACTGAATGCTGAGACAGCTGTCCTCTTTCACTATATGCTTTTTTACATGGTCTGTCCACTTGATGTCTCCAACAGGGTGACTTTGTATATGGTTGTTCAGCCTCCCAGAAGCAAGTGTTCAAGAGGTAGGAAGAAGCTCCTGCCAGTACTTTTAAAGGCTAGGCCCACAACTGGTACAGCTTCACTTCCGCTGCATTCTATTGGTTAACACAAGTTACAGGCCAGCCTAGATTCAATGTAGAAAGGAACTACATAGGGCGTGCATACCAGGAGGCATAGTTCATTGGGAACATCCTTAGAAGCTAACTATCAAGTTACCTATTGCACCTATTGGTAGGGTGAGCCCTGTGCATATATATGAGAATTTCAAATATCGACAAAACTTTGGCTTTCTAATATTTGTATTCCCATTATTTCTTCCTTTTCATGGCTCATGTTATTGTTCCACCAACATTTCTAAGATTTTCATTCTGTTAAAAACGAAAGAGTGTCTGAAGGTAAAGGAAACATTCCTTTGTTCTCTCCAGGGCCAGCCTCACAGATGTGCAATCTGTTCATTCCCATGCTTAGTTTAATGCTCTGCTGTCACCGTCTTGAAATCCTTAATAATTTTTAACAAGGAATCCAAGATTTTCATTTTGTAATGAGCCCCCAAAATTATGCAGTTAGTCCTGGGTCTCTCTATTGTAGAATTAGACAGGTTCTCTCTTGATCTAGAATCTGACTGAGGTATAATAGAGGCAAGAAAATCACGTGGAGTAATAGGTAGGGGAAGAGATGGGAGTGGAGCATAAGATCCAACTTCGTTATCCTATGTATGAGAAAAATAAGGCCCTCAGGATTAAATAACTTACCCAAGGCTATGGCTTGTTAGTGTCAGAAATAAAACCAGAAACCAGATGATCACACTCCCAGCCTCTCTTTCAGTCTGGTTTCTCTTCCATAAAACAGAAATCATAATGCTTATAATTCATCCTCCCCCAGACAGATAGACATGAATATTAATTGGTAATGACTATTAATTGATCTGGAAAATACTTGTTTGGGGATCAATGAGATGTTTGGGCTATATCTGATGCTGTGTAGAAATATTAAAACTTCTCTTATATTGAAATAAAAAGCATTTCCACTTATTATTCCTCTCTTTGAAGTCATTTAGATGAAATTACAGCTTGGCTTCATAGTATATCCTCCAGTGACATAACATAGTCCAATGTTTGTTATATTATAACTGGTTGCTATGGAAAGGAGTTAAATGACTCACAGTGCAATCATGACTTGGAAGGAGAAACCAACAGATAAAATCCTAAACATTATTAGTCATCCTGATTCAAAGTTGGGAAAGCGTAGCTGAGAACATATCACAAATATGAAAGGGCTAGAAGAAATATGAAATTATCTCTCCAGGATCTTTTGCAAGTTGTTAAAAGAAATAACAAGTTTCATGCCAGTTTTTAGAATAACTTTGAATAATCTCCATATTTTGGGTTCAGGAACACTGTGGCAAACTCAGGCAAAAACCGTTAGCCAAATATCTTGGATCCTCCCAAGAGCCATGAATGTTTCACTGTTCACTTCTCTGGATAGACCAAGAAGGAGCAATTCACAGGGCAGTGGATTTTGTTTCTACAACTGGCATATACCCTAATGCACTGGACCTAACACATACTTAAATATCTGAAAATTCCATGTTACCACTTTTCTTGGGTTTTTTTTCCCTAATAGGTATCTTACAGAAAATTCTGAATGCCTAATTCTCCCAAGTTCTTATGTTCTTATAGCCTAGGGTTAGGGAACACTGTGGGACACAGATAAAACGACTGTGTGTGGAGTGACATTTACACGGTCACTGCCCACATAACAAAAAGGCTTTTCATATCCAAATACTTCCTGTGTTGGGAGAGACTACAGAGCTTTAAGATTTTTATACCTCTGGCTTATATAAACTGTCCCCACCAAAACACATGCATGTATTTTGCATTTGGTGTATGTAAAGAAAACTTAATATTAACTTCCCTAGATGTACCATCATTTTAACTTGTTTTTTAAAAAGTATTAAGCTCATCCTGTCTACACAAAAAGCACTATGATAGGCATTGTAGGGGAAATATATAAAGGAAAAAAAAGTCATTTCTCTGGCCCTTCAAATAGATCATCTATTTGGATAGAGAAGACAAACAAACATCATAAGCAAACAGAGACTATGAGCCTATTAAGTCTAACAGATTACACCCAGAGAAGTAAAAAGACAGGAATAGCCCATGGGGGATGGAGTCAGACTGTAAAAGCTTTTGGAGAAGATGATTTGACCTAGATGATTTGAAGAGGATGTAGATGGTATATGAAGGCAACGTGTGCAGAATCCCAAAGGAGAGGATTGGAATAAGGGCCAAGAAAAACTAGGGGAATAGAAGAGCTTTATGCTCAGATTCCTATAAGTTTTCCTGATGTACCCACTTCTCCCTTCTCTCTCTGTACAGTCTGATAATGACTTACCCACACCCCTCCCTCCATCTCCTCCAACATGTCCACAGATCCAGTGTGTTTGCAAAGTCAAAAGAAATAACAGCAGCAGCTACCCTGGATGAATCAAACAATCCAAGGGCGAGGGGGTAAGGGACACACACAGATACAAAACATATCCCTAATCTGCAAATAATGAATGACAGATGGTGGTGACCAGATTATAAACAGGTTGGCTTTGGAAATGTTATGGAAGGTGCCCACATGGGACAGGGTTCTAACTTGCTTAGGGTGATAGGAGAATGGCACTGTAGTGTGGAGAAGGTGGGTAAGAACATGTTGTATGCGAGAAATTGACTAATAGAGAGATGAGACAATTACAGGGGATGTTTGGACAATGACGAGAGTTCAAAGTGCACATGTGATGGTTTTGTTTTGCTTTGTTTTACCACCTTCAGTTTTACGACCTTCAGTTCATCTGCACTTTCATGGTTTACACTTAGGGGCAGCTTCTCAATGTCTCAGGAATTATGTACAGATAATTTCATACCCCCACCTGCTTTTTATTGTCATGAAATTTGGTAATGGCTTTATCATTTTATTTATCTCAACTGCCTTGTTCAGACTTTCTGAAAGTCTGAAATGTGGCAACCTTGTTTACAGACATGACAGATAAAAATGTAAATAAACTTTTATTTTGTGAGTAGTCTGACGGAAACAGTAACAAAGGCTCTATTTCTACACAAAATGCTTAGAATAGTCCCAGGCACATAGTGAGAACTATATAAATATTGATTATTAATATTAACATTAGCAAAAATAATATAAATATTATATACTATAATATAACAGTATTCATTTCTGTGTCTCTAACACTTTTTAATGCTAGTCATTATTTTTAAAAATTGTGATCAAATAGACATAACAAAATTTATCATTTTAACCATTTTTAAGTGTATAGATCAGTGGCATTAAGTACATTTTCATTGTTGTACAACCATCACCACCATCCACTGCTCTTTCCTTTTTATTGCTGCTCTATTTTCTACAGGGAAAAGCATTTCTACAATGCTTTTCCCAGTAGGTGGCGTGTCTGGTTCAACTGTACTTAGCCAGAGTTCTGAGGACTTTCACATAGAGGCCAAGCCTTAATTATCCAGGCTAAACAAAGAATTGAACAGTTTGCATGGACCTTTTCAGTGGATTTAACTGACCTAATTACGTTTTTCTCAGGGGCAAGGACTACTAACATTAGTTTACATCTTAGGCCCACAGGCCTAGTATGGGATTCAGAAATTATTGTAAATTATCCACAAATTGGGCAAATTTAAACAAAATTAAGTAAAAATTTTCCCTGCAAGAATAATCAATTGGTTGCAAAAGAAGGAGTTTAAACAGGGAGAGGTAAACAAATTGTGCCAGAAACTAAACTATCATAGAAAGAACGGTCAGCACGTTAGATCATAGTATGCATTATGAAGACTATACTTTCTCCAATGTACCAAATAGGTCATTAAAAATTATTGGCTGATGATGATAGTGTGGTTTGGTATTTGCCAGGTATTATAAAGAATCCTCTCTGCCTTCCTGGAGCTAATATTCTAAATTCAAAGTTCTCATATTTCTTCAGGTGGCAAAGTGATTAGAAAGCACGAAATAAAACCCAAATGACTAAATACAACATAATTTTATGTATGTATGAATGAACATATTTATCTCTCATTTTGTCCCCCCAAGATTTAAGGTTGCTTGAAAGAAAACATAAAATACTACTAGATAACATATGTTAGTTAGAAGGAGGAGAGAAAACTAGAGGTAGAAACCTAAACAGGAAGTAGAAAAAGGCTAACATGAAAATGCATACCATAGAGCTCTTGATCTTGCTATGGGCGAATTTGGTTTTGGCAAAAGTTTAATAGCCAATGTGAAAAGAAAAACCTTACCAGTTATATAATATAATGTCCCCAAAAAAATGTTCAAAAGAAGCACACTTTTATTGAGACTAAAATTAAAAATAAATTTCTCCCGAAGGTCTATAGAAAGAGGCCACCATGTAACATGCAGAATGTCTCTAATGAGAACAGATTTCATAAGGCTGTTTCCTGTGCAGCCCTGAAGAGTGGCTGAAGCTTTCCCACCAGAGCACAGTTCAGTAAAACAAGTCTTCAAAGGCCATGGCTGTGTGGTCCAAGTGCATGGCTCTCTGCTGGTCTGGCTTAAACCAAAGGTAGATTTTGCCTTTGAGAATTTTAGTCTCTAAAAATAGTTTCCTTCAGGCAATAGCTCATATTATAAATATTGTTTCTCTAATTCATGATTTTGATAGCCATTCTGTGGCAATGAGCTCAAGATTGTACACTCTGCAAGGTATAACAACTACACATTTGCAAAGTTGTTAGGTTCTTGCACTAGATTCTATTACAAGCAAACAGCAGAAGCCAAATGTTTCAGAGCAATTAATGGGCAAAATATGTAAATTGAGAAAATTTCAAATAATCTAATTTCTTTCCTGCTATTTTGGAAAAGAAAACTATTATGGTGAAGATATCAACATTCAAACATTATATGTATAGACATAATCTGATTCTTATTTATACTTCATTTAATACAGATTGACCATTTCTAATAATATTTCTTAAAAATAAATATAACATGTTTGGAGTCTTTCAAGTCAATAAAACAACTATTTATTGTTAATCATTAATAGAAAAGGAAGTTTTCATTACTGCAAAGAATACTGCCTGGCAGAGCCCTCAAAGAACAAACTTATTTACAAATTTTTAGTTATTAAAGCCTAGTTTGATAGTTACATATTATTTTCTCTTTAATAACTAGCTTTTTAATATTTTGTGGTTGTCATATTAACAGTACAATGGACTCTAAACAGTTTCTCCCAGATTTGAAATCATTTGGACTATAACTTAGATTTTGAAGCATAAATATGTTATGAGCTCCCTAGACATTTGTTTTAAAAAGGTACCATTTATCAAGATTAAATCCTTTTGCAGATAAAAGCAGGTTTATATTTAACTACCTTACCCCACCATCCTCCCCAACATGCCCATTTCCCCTAATACTTTTCTCACTGTACTTTTTCAATAATCAGACACAAATTTTTCCCTTTTTTATATTAAGAAAACTTCTTTCGAAGTAATCATTTTTGTTACCTATTTTACCAAAACACATCTTGTCATCTGTGTTTAACCCCCTTTAAAGTATTTAATTACTTAAATCTAATGCCACCATTTTAAAAACACTCTTTCTAATGATGTTCTGTAGTTCCTTACAATCTAAACTTATATGAATGTGGAGGGATATTAAATTAGATTACAGGCTTTCCTAGAATATGTGCTGGAATACAAGGATTGCAGTGATTTCCTTTGGGTTTTTTTGGTTTTTTTTTTTTTGGTGAGACGGAGTCTCACACTGTCGCCCCAGGTAGAGTGCAGTGGCGTCATCATAGCTGACTGTAGCCTCAAACTCCGGGCCTCAAGCCATCCTCCTGCTTCAGCCTTCGAGTAGCTGGGACTACAGGTGTGCGCCACAACACCCGGCTAATTTTTCTATTTTTAGTAGAGATGGGATCTTACTGTTGCTCAGGCTGGTCTCAATTCCTGAGCTTAAGCAATCCTGCCTTGGCCTCTCAGAGCGCTAGGATTACAGGCGTGAGCCACTGTGCCCAGCCCAGTTGATTTCTGAAATCCTTATCCTACTACCCCTTTATTTTCTATCTCTGACCTTTTTTTTTTTTTTTTTTTTTTTGCTACAGTATCACTACCGTACTGAATCTATCTCTGACCTTTGATCTGTCTCAGTCTTTGGACTATTAAGGATCTAGGAGTAAACAACAGCTTTTAAGTTTTTCTTCTCTTCCTTCTTTTTTCATATTCTCTTTTTCTTTCCAGAGAAAAGGACCTTTTTATCACGTAGCCTTCTCCTTTTTCTCTTTATCTAGGTCTGCATTCAATTAAAATTTCACCTTATAGTCATGAACAAATCTCTCTTCAGTAATTCATTTGTTGATTGCCTATTAAGTTTGAGGCACTGTTCCCTGTACTGATGAGAACAAAACAGACAAAATTCCTACTCTAATGAAGTTTACACACAAGTTGAAGGAGAGAGACAATAAACAGTAAGAAAAACATATAGGATGTCAGATAAAAAGTCCTAAGACAAAAATAAATCAGAAGAGGGAACATGGTGTTTATGGAGGGGAGGAAGTCATCATTGAAGAGGATGGCCAGGGAGGGCCGTAGTAACAAGGTGACGTGTGATCAAAGACCAGAGGAGGTAAGGACGTAAACAACACAGACACATGGGAAAAAAACTTAGCAGGCAGAAAGAATAGTGAGTGCAAATATCCTGCTATAAAAGTATGCAGGTGGTGATCCAGTAATAGCAAGGAAAACCATGAAGCTGAAGCCAAGCAAGCAAGAAGAAGATGAGAGCAAAGAATAAAGTGGGTGGGGAGAGGTGGGAAGAGATGGGAGGTGGGTGGATATTTAGGTCTAGAAAGCCCTTGGGCTTTTTTTGAATGAGATGGGAAGTTACTGGAGAGTATTGAACTTATGCTTTAAAAGACTCTTTCTGGCCGCTATACTGAGAATAGACTACAGGGAAGCAGGGCTATTTGCAGGAAGACTGATTCAGATGTGACTGCAGGTATCTATATAAATGGTGGTAGCAATAGAAGTGGTAAGAGTGGTGGGATCTGGACATATTTTGAAGGTAAAGCCAACAGATTTGCTAATGAATTGGACAGTGTACAATATAACAGCTGTCCCCCAAAGACTATGGGTAAAAACCCTCCCCACTGAATCATTGGCAGTGCTTTTTAAAAGCCCAGTGTTGTAGAAATGATCCTTTCTTGTCTTTTCTATCAATTGTTAACAGATGAGCTTTGCATTCCACTCTACTTGAACAGCCAATTTTTGTGAGCATATCCTAAACTTTGTCATCCCTCAGAACATGTCCCTCCGTGGACTATTAAGCCCAAACCCATGCATCTCAGCTCTCTTGAACCTCCACCCCACCCACTCTTACATCTCACTGAGGCATCCAGTTCTCTCAGCCTCTCCATTATATCATGCCTCTGTGCCCCTCGTGGCTTCCCTTCCTCCTCTAAGCAGCACACACCCACAGTTCATCACCACTACTCATAAACCCTGGGGAAAACTCTTGTCTCTGGCCTTCTGCCCTTCATCCCCACCTGCTGAGAAATCCCCAACCTTGGATGGTCCAGCACCTGCACTCACCCTGCCCACATCCAGGCTGTTAGCTGGGCAATTGCTACACAGAGCCCTTGTTGGTCACTCCCCACATATGCTATTTAAACTTTCATATTCTATGGTAGAACCTGACTCATCCTTGTTTATTTTCTTCTCAGCATGTGCCTTGCTTCTTACCACACAGGAAAAATAGATAACATCAGAGAATGCTTTCAAGCATCAACCCCTACCCCGACCTAGTGCCTACTATTTCCACCTACCTTACCTCCTTCCATGGGGTTGGAGGAGAGAATCTCCCTTTCTTAGTCAAGGATAAACCTTGCCATTCAGTTTCAGATCCCAGCAGCTTCCATACCTCAGAGACATGTTTCAAAAACCACTGAATCTCACAGTGGTAGTTATATGACTATATATATTTGTCTGAACTTATTAAACTATACACTTAAAATGGGTGATTTTTATTGGATGAAAATCATACCTCAATAAAGTTGTTTAAAATTTTTTTGAAACCCTGAGTCTCTTCTGTCCCTTTTCCCTCTACTCATGAATACACTCCAGCCTCTGAAAATAAACAAAAGCTAAATTTGAAAATATAATCTGCATTTACTTCCTACACAAGCAATTAAAGAGCTCCTACTTTGCACTAGGATCTCCCCTAACTACTTGCAAGCTGACCCACTACCATACTAAGATGATAACAGATCTCATTTTTTTAAGATTAATTTTGTGTCAGGCACTGTGCAGGGCATTTAACATATATAATCTTATTTAATCCTCCCAACTACCCTAAGAAGTAGATATTATCTCCATTTATGTATGAGAAAACTGAGTCTTAGAATGGTAACTTGTCCAAAATTGCCAAAAGTTGTAGTGGTGCCTGGGTCCTAAACCCAGGTCTGCCTGATGCATCTCACCATTAAGCTCTTCATATACTAAGTCAGGTGATGAGGTTTTAGATAGGGTGGGAGTGGAGAGGTAAGATATCAGAATACTCAGCTACTCAGAAGTCTCATGTATCTCTCTATCTTGTGTGAAGTCCCTATCCTCACTGCTAAGGAACTGAGGCCCAGAGTTCTTGGTGGACCAGCAGATACAAGACCCTGGATCCATATATCTTCTCTTATATTTCAAAATAAGAAGCGCTTCTGCCCTGGACACTGGCAGAGAGCTAGAGAAGATGAGGTTAGAAATACACAATGGTATGGATTATAGGCAAAAGCATGAATAAAGACCTCTCTTTAAAGAATATTCATACTCTCATACAGAGATGGGCCTTTTTTGCCTTGCGGTTCATGACAGCCTGTAAAGTTGGTTTCATCTAAAGATTTTTATATCACCACAGAAGAACAGGGAAAACTATGAGCATGGAATACTTCATCTATAGCTAAATGTGATGTTATAATATCTACAAGTGAGCTGCAAAAAAGTATTAATGAAGGTTGAAAGTAAAATTCACAAGGACTGGGAAATGTATCCACCAAACACTTATTGGACAACTCTTATGCTTAAAATACCAGAGGAGACACAGAGAAATATAAACACCACACTCAGTCCCTGATCACCAAAATCCCTAATTAGAGGAAGAGGAAGTCATGTATACAACAACCAGAAATCATTTACCAGGCAGGACATAACAATCACATGGCTTGAGTATGTCAGGTGTGGGGACCAGGTGTGGGGATCAGGTCCCTATGTTCCCTGGTTCTTGGTTCCCAGTACCAAAGAATGGTTACTGGTATCAAGTCTATGGAGCAAATGAGCAGACCAAGCAGATGCAAGCAAGCAAAGTGCCAAACTTTATTAAACCATAGTACATTCCAAAGAAGGAATGGGTCAACCCCTGTGAGTGGAGGAGACCCTGAGTTTAACAAGATTTTCCCTTTTATGCTGATTCCCTAATTTTATATTGGGGGCGGGAATATTCACAGTTTTTCTTGGAAAGGGGTGGAGAATTCCCAGAACTGTGAACCCTCCCCATTTTTAACCTTGTAAGACAATTTCCAGGGGTTGCCATGGTATTTGTAGACTGTCATGGTGCTGGTGGGTGATTTTTGCTATGTTAATGAGGGTAGGTCACTTGAGGATACTGTCACCTTACTTGTGCGCATGCTCCAAAGACCCTCTTTTGTGGCCTTGTTCGTATCTCCACTTTGTGGCCTTTCTACATCTTTCTGGTTGGTCAGTCCTTGGAAAACCCCTATTGTAGACCAAACATCTGTTCAGTCCTTGGAAGCCCCCTTGACATGTCATGTGTTCTTTCTTAGAAGCCCCCTTGGTCAATTTGTTCCTCCTAGAAGACAAAGCATCTCCTAGTGCAATCTATTTCTCAGTGGAAACCCCCTAGACAAAGCATTTGTTCCTCTTGCTCCTTGTCCCAACCTAACAAGTAGTCATGTCCCGTAATACTTGAATGCCTCACCAAGAACTGAAATGTCTTCTCGCTGTTAGTAAGGATTCCAGCCAAGAGCCCTCACCCTCAGAATCAGAACTGAGAAGGAGATGAAAGCTGAACAGCACAATGGGAGTTTGCAGTTATGAGAACCTGGAGAGGGGTCCTGAATTAGGACTGTATTTGGATTAGAACGTGGGAAGAGAATTTCCTTACTAATCTCTTCTAAGTGGGAGGACTTTCATAAAATGTTTTGAACCTTTAATTATCCATTGAAGAGTATTTTAAAATGCCTTACCAAGCCACACAGAGAATACATAACTAAGTGAGAGGAGAGAAAATAAATGTGTGATTGTGTGTTTGAATGTGTTTATACATCGTTAAGAGGGTGGGAGGAGAGTGACATATCAGAAACATTTTAATAGATGAGGCCTGTCTCCGCGCCCTCGAGAATTTCAAAGCACTTGAGATATGTTCCTTGGGCCAATTATGTTGCCATGAATGAATATTTGATGAGAGAAATCAACACACCCTATTTCATTTCATTCAGGATTTCTTAACTTATGACTCATTCACACGAGATTGTGAACGCTGCTTTTGGAGGTTACCATAGAGGTTATGTGCTTTTATAAAACAGGACTTAACACATTTCCCCCAAAAGTTCTGATACATTCTTTAAGAAAGATAAAATATATCAGAAAATAAATGATTACACTACCTGGTTTGGCTATGTAGACCAGTCAGTTGTAGTCTCATGAGAAACCCATTCTGTGTGGAAGTCTGTCTGATATGGAAACATGCAGAGCCTGCTTCAGCTGAGTCACAGACGGGCTTCCAGGGCTGTCATCTCACAGGTGACTGTCTGCTCCCAGTGTGCCTCTGGTAATCTCCAGAACCCCCCTGGGAACTCCCAAAGGACAGACCCTGAACCCTGGGCCACATTCATTCTAGTTCTAAGAAACAAACAAACAACAACAAAAAAAAAACCGAGCAGAGCTAAGACAATCACCACAATGCTGGCAAGTTTGCAGTCTCTTTACTAAGCCCTTCTCAGTTACACATACCTCTCAAACTCAGTTCCAGAAGTATACAAACCCTTCCCTCTTCCATCTCTGTGGGAGTCCAGCTGCTGCAAGTTTGAGGAAGGTAGCTGTGTCTCGTTTGAGGCCTGGGTCCAGGCACTGCCAGATTTCAAGACTTTGTCATCATACCCTCACCATTCAAGGTCACTGGAATTGAGAGAGCATGCATTCCTTTTCCAGTATTCAATCTGTTCCTGCTCCTTAGGTACAATCTCCCTGCTGAATTGGTAGGTCTGAAAACTTCAGTTTGGAAGGGTTTTCAGAGATCATCCAGCCCCAATGCCCATCTCCAACCCATTTCAGGTTGGGGGACCTAAGATACAATGTGCAGCCATTTATCCAAAGTCACATAGCCTGTTTGTAGACACACCTGAGCAAGAATTTAGGGTTCCTGACTCCTAATCCAGTGCTCTTTTTGACTACAATAAATTTTCTCCCTAGATTGGCTTTTAAAGTGTATATGAGGTCCATAGACTCATGCCATCCAGGTGGGTGATACGTTAAAGATCTGTGTTGTTCCTAAGAATATCAATTTCATTTTCATATTGAATTCCACAGGTTATCAGTGTTTGTGATATGGCTGTTACACATTAGCTTGTTTTTAAAGGTTCAGGTGGAATCACCACCCATGGTTTTGGAAGCTCAGGAAAAAGATCCTTAGGAAGGGAAATTTGGGAAATAGTAAACTGGAAGGAGATTGTTTTTGCCTTGGGCATCTATATGGAAATAAATGCCAGCATTTAGTACTGACATAGCCTCTTGAAGATGGGATTAATGAAGGGCTCACATATGTTCACTGTAGAATCTCCAGTATGGCCATATTGCTCTGCTTCTTCTACCATTATTCATTCTATTCATTTTTACCACATTTGTTCCAGATGCCAGGAAGGATATGAAGATGAGTAAGACATTTGAGGATTTTATGGACCGATGAGGTGGGAAGTGAGGGAAGAGACAAAAGTTACAATAAAATGTGACAGCTATAACAGAGGTATATACATAGTTCCAAGGGAAGAGAGACTAGAACAATTGCCCAAGAGGTATCAGAGAAGTGTGCAGAGAGGAACTGACGTTTCAGTCATTCATTCAACAAATATGTATTGAGTATGTTGCTAAGCACTATTCTAGAGCAGTAAACAAAAACAAAGCCACTGCTTCTATGGAGCTCTTATTCTAGTGTTCATTCTAGGAAATACACAAAATAAATACATAATATGGCAAGTAGGGATGAGTGCTAAGATGAATAAAGCAGGGTAGAAGGACAGAAAGTGGCCAGGATGGGGATGTGTGCTATTTTAAGTAGGATAACATGATAGTTAGGCAGAAACCTGAAAGTAGTGAGGAAGGGCATCATACAAATATCTAGAAAAAGAGTGTTGTAGGCAAAGGGACCAGCAGGTGCAAAGGTCCTGAGGTGGGAGTGTGCTTGGTGCATACAAGGAGCAATGAAGAAGCCATTAACTGGCCCAGCATAGAAAGGTGGAGGGACATAGGAAATGAGATCAGAGATATACCAAGGTAGAGTGAACAGATCAGGTAGGGCCTTCCAGACCCTAGTAAAAAACCTAGAATTTAATTCCAAATTTGAGGGGAAGCCAGGAGGGATCTGAACAGGAGAGTGGCATGATCTGATTTAGGTTTTAGGAAGATCACTCTGGCTGCTATGCAAATAGGCTATAGTTGGGAAAGGTGGAGTCAGAAAAATGAGTTAGAAGCTAGTGTAGTAGCTCAGAGGGGACATGATAATGGCTTGGACTAGGATGGTAGTGGTGGAGGAGGTATGACATCTGCATGACATTTTGAGAAATTGGTGAGCATTAGTGGAGATTAGTGGAGAATGAGATTGGAGGGGTTAGCAAAAGTCAGAAACAAGAAGGTTCTACTTCATTTAGTAAGCACCAAAGATTCTTAATCAGAGATCAGGACAAGAGTAATATTAGATTCAAGGGAGATTATTCTGACTAGAGACTGGTCCCAGCTAGAAAGAGACTAGAGGCGAGAAAACTACAATCAAAAAAATTAAGGTCAGAGAATGAAGGTAGTGGTTTAATAATATTTGAATTACAGTTAACAATTAGTTTATTCTCACAGACTGCATGAACTTTTCACAGAGGATGAAATTTTTGACAGTGAGCAATGACAGCTTTCCAACTTAAATGTCAAAGGACAGCAGAAGACAAGCAGAGTCAGGAGGGAGGAATGATGCCACAGAGCACTCTCCCAAAGGGCCTTGTGGGTGTGGCAATGCCTTGCCTGCATGGTACCACATTCCCAGCCCACACAGGCTGAGATGTCTGATGAGTAGGCAGTCCTTTAGATGGACTGCTCCATGACACAACTCAGCTGTGGGGCGATGCCTTGATGACTACATCCACAATCCTGGGCCAAGCATTTAAGAAACAGAGAGGAGAGTCACTTGGGAGCTAAATTGGCATTTTACTGGATAGCACAGCATAGTCATTTAGTCTGTGATTATTGTCAGGACACAGCTTGCTTCTGTTTGTGAAATAAGTCATCAGTTTAGGGGCATTTTAGGGGTACAGCCTGGAGTGGCACTTGGGTGACCAGTTCACTCCTGAGGTTGTAGATTGTCTTATGTTTGTTTCCCTATAGCACCAAGTGCAGTGCCTTAGACCACAGGCTCTCAAATTCAAGTTGAGGGAATAAATGTGACCTTGAAGGACTGAGATTTTTTGTCCCTCAGTGTTCTCATCTACAAAATGAGGAAAATGTGTATTTGTACCTAACATATTTATAGGAATGAAGAATCCAAGATCTAGTAAATACATTTGAAAGGTATTTCAGTACTATTTTCCAGGAGAACTGCTTTGTGGTACAGTATATTGAAAGTAAAGAAATATTAACTAGCAGAGAACATAAAAGGTTGCACGGCATGGAGGAACAGTGTTGGACTCTGCAAGTCTGCATAACCAAATACTTTTGAGTTTGCTGCTAACTCTCTAAGTGATCCTGGTAAATTGATTTACATTTCTTGGCCTCGACTCCAATGTTCTTTCTAAAATTAATAGTCTGTGATTATAATTATTTTTAATGAATTCCATCATTTTTACTGTAGAACACCATTTAAATTGGGCCAAGAAGCATATTTCCAATTTTATCATATCACATGTCCCTTAATTTCTCTGTAATTTGGTCTTGTCTGGAAAGTAACGCAATGGACAAGCTGATCTTAATTCTTCCTTTTGCTCTAAAATTCTATATGCCACACAATGGGTAGAATCAATGCTCCTTTCCAGACTGCACTACTCCATGGATTAAAAATGTTTGGCTTATCTAATTGGGATTGCATTAAATTATAGATTAATTTTAAGGAAAAGGACAGTTGTATGATGCTATTTCCCCATTCAAGGACATAGTATATCTGATCATTTATTCAGACCTTGTTTTATGGTCTACCGTAAGATTTTACTGTTTGGCAATGATACTGTGAAAGTCAATAAAGAGTATATTTGAAAAATGATATTTTCAATGAAGAGGAAAAATAAAAGGTTTATAAAATACAAAAGGCTTTTATAAATTAAGAAGAGGGATAAACAAAAGAAAAATGGGCAGAGGTTATGAATAGACTATGTACAGCAGAGTAAATCCAAGGAGCTGGCAAACATATGGAAAGATGCCCAAACTCACCCATAAAGATTTTCAAATTGAAGATACAATGAGGTATCTTTATACTATGGGTTCTCATCTTCCTCACTAGTGGCATTCTGGGCTGGATAACTCTTTGTTGTGGGGGCTGCCTTGAGTATTGCAGGATATTTATCAGAATCCCTGGCTCTACCCAGTAGAAGCTAACACTCCCTCCACCCAGTCATGACAATCAAAAATGTCTTCAGACATTGCCAAATGTCCCCTGTGGGAAAAAATCATTACAGATTGAGAACCACTGATTTACACCTATTAGACTAGAAAAATGTACAAGCCTGATTACACCTATAATCAAGGATACAGTACAAAAGGAATATTCTCATATGTTGCTAGTAAAAATGTAAGCTATCATAGGTTTATGTAAAATAACTGAGCAATAACTATTAAAATTAAAAATACATATACTCTTTAACTCAGCAATCCCCCTCCTGGGAATAAATCCTATTAAAATGAAATTAAAAATACACAAATATATATTGTACAAGGATGTTAATTGCAGCATTGTTGGTAGTGGCCTAAAACAAGAAAAAGAACAACCATAGGTAGGGGCTGAATAGAACACTCACACAATGAAATATTATGGAGGCATTAGAAAGAATTAGAGCTATACCTTATTCATGGAATGTTCTCCATGAATTATTCCTTAGAGAGAAAAAAAAGAGCCAGAAGAGTTTATAATATAATTGTATAATACAGTATAATCTTACTTTTTGCAAAATGCATACCCCATACATGCTTTTTTATATGAATAGAGAAAAATGTCCCTCAATATTCTATTTACCCTTACAGAATGGGAGAAAATACATTTTCAAATCATCTGACAAAGGTCTAGCATCCAGATATGTAAAAAAGTCTTATAATTCAACAACAACAAAAAACCCAATTCAAAAAGGGCAAAGGACTTGAATAGACATTTCTCCAAAGAAGATATACAAATGGCCAACAAATTCATGAAAAGATGCTCAATATCATCAGGCATTAGGGAAATGCAAATCAAAACCACAGTGAGATACCACTTTACACCCACTAGGATGACTATCAAAAAAAAGGAAAATGACTGTTGGCAAGGATGTGGAAAAATTGGGACCCTTGTGTATTGCTCGTGGGAAAGTAGAATGGTTTGGCCTCTGTGGAAAACAGTTTGGCAGGTTGTCAAATAGTTAAACATAGAATTACTAAGTGATATAGCAATTCTACTCCTAGGTACATACCCCAAAGAGTTGAAAACAGGTATTTAAACACTTGCACACAAATGTTCATAGTAGCACTATTCACAATAGCTAAAAAGTGAAAACAATCCAAATGTCCATCACCTGATGAATGGGTAAATAAAATGTAGTATATACACGTATTACTCACCCATAAAAGGAATGAAGTACTGATACATACTACAATGTGGATGAACCTTAAAAACATCATGCTAAGTGAAAGAAGCCAGGAACGAAAGGTCACATATTGTATGAAACCTCCAGAATAGGTAATTCCATAGAGACAGAAGCACATTAGTGTTTGTCAGGGACTGGGGGTGGGGGGGGTAGTGGTAGGAAGGAACAGGGAGTAACTATTTAATGGGTATGGGTTTATTTTCTAGAGTAGTGAAAATGTCTTGGAACATTTCACAATATTGTGAATGTACTAATGCCACTGAGTTGTACATTTAAATATGGTTAATGGTTAATTTTGTTATGTGAATACTACCTCAATTTTCACAAATATATTCTATTTACCTTTGTGTTAGTTCCTATTGCTGCACAACAAATTACCACAAATTTAGCAGCTTTAAAAAATTACAACAGCTTAGCTCACAGTTCTGTAGATCCAGGTGGGCTTGAGTGGGTTCTCTGCTTAGGGTTTCACACTTGAAATTAAGATGTTGGCTGGGCTAGGCTCTTCTCTGGAGGCTCTGAGGAAGAATCCACTTCTAAGCAATTTTAGGTTTTTAGTAGGATTCAGTTCCTTGTGATTGTAGGACTGGGATCCTAACTCCTTGCAGGCTGTCAGCCAGGAGCCAGTCTCAGTTGCTATAGGCTGCCCACATTCCTTGGCAGAGCCTCCTCCAAAAGCAGCACATCAAACCCTTCTCATCCTCCAAATAGCTCTAACTGACTCTTCTGCTACCAGCAAGAGAAAATTCTCTGCTTTTAAAGGGCTCGTGTGATTAGATTGGGCCCACCTGGATAATCTCATGTTTGGCATAAAATGTGATATAATCACAGGAGTATTATCTCATTAAGTTCACAGATTCCACTCACATTTAAAGGGGTGGGGATTGTACAAGGGCAAGGATCATTGGTGGTCATTCTTAGAATTGTGCCTATCACAACCTCTCAGAAAAAAATAATAAGGAAACATTTTCTACCCAATTCAAGAACAATTATTATTTGTTTATACCCAGCCTCATTGCAAAGCAGATTTGAGGTGCCTATGTGATTTGTAGCAAGGAAAAGTTACAGAACCAGTGATTTACAGATTAGCATGGTTCAGGTCTCTAAGCCTCAGAGAAGGGATGGAAAGCTGCTTTTAATAGGTAGGCATCTCTTTCTGAGGCCTCTCCCGGCTTGCTTTCTCTTTCTTCTATTAAAGCACTGAATGTAAATGCAAAGCACTTGTCAAGAGGAACACCAGTGTTCTCTCTGTACTCATGATAAGAAGGGAATACTATGGTTGGAGTTTAGGGGACTAGATACTTATATTATGTAGATTAGAAGTTCCCAAACTTTTTGGTCTTAGGACCCTTGTTATTGAGAACCTAAAGACTTTTGGTTTTTGTGGGTTATACCTATTGATATTTGCCATATTATAAATTAAACCAGGAAAGTTTTTTAAACACAAGAATATACAAGCATACATTCACTTAGCCTATAGAGTGATAATGTCATCACACATTATATAGCCTCTGGAGTGGAAAAGTCTTAGTATGATTATAAAAATAGCTTTGACCTCGTGGAACTGTCAGGTGTGGGGACCAGATGTCAGGTCCCTGTGTTCACTGGTTCCTGGTTCCCAGTACTGAAGAATGGTTACTGGTATCAAGTCCATGGAGCAAATGAGCAGACCAAGCAAATGCAAGCAAGCAAAGTGCCAAACTTTATTAAACCATAGTACATTCCAAAGAAGGAATGGGTCAACCCCCGTGAGTGGAGGAGACCCTGAGTTTAACAAGATTTTCCCTTTTATGCTGATTCCCTAATTTTATATTGGGGGCGGGAATATTCACAGTTTTTCTTGGAAAGGGGTGGAGAATTCCCAGAACTGTGAACCCTCCCCATTTTTAACCTTGTAAGACAATTTCCAGGGGTTGCCATGGTATTTGTATACTGTCATGGTGCTGGTGGGTGTGATTTTTGCTATGTTAATGAGGGTAGGTCACTTGATACTGTCACCTTACTTGTGTGCATACTCCAAAGACTCTCTTTTTTGTGGCCTTTCTACCTCTTTCTGGTTGGTCAGTCCTTGGAGACCCCCTATTGTAGACCAAACATCTGTTCAGTCCTTGGAAGCCCCCTTGACATGTCATGTGTTGTTTCTTAGAAGCCCCCTTGGTCAATTTGTTCCTCCTAGCAGACAAAGCACCTCCTAGTGCCGTCTATTTCTCAGTGGAAACCCCCTAGACAAAGCATCTGTTCCCCTTTCTCCTTGTCCCAACCTAACAGAACCTCTGAGAGGGTCCCAAGGAACGCGGGGACTTCCTGGACCACACTTTGAGACTCAGTGAGAAACGTAAATATTACCAATTGTATTTCTTCACAGATTAATCAACTCGCATATTCGGTGCATTAACTTGTGTAGTCTTAGAAATGAATCTCGTCCTTTACTAGTTTCTTGTTTCATCTGGTAGACTCATTTTTGTTGCTTATGTTTGCAAAAAGTGTCATTTGCTACCACAGGAGGAAAATTGAGCTAGATGGATCATAACATACATAAAAGCAAAATAGAGAGTTCAAAATGTTTGGATAAGCTTATGGTAGGATCTGTTACTCTACAGACACTGCACAGGGAAAATTGCTTTAAATGCTGCAGCTTTGTCTGCAGTGGAAAGATTAGGATGGAGTCAGGCTGTGAGTCAGGCAGGAAAAGGCACACACGGGGAGATGAAAGAAAGCACTGGGGATTCTTATCATGCTTTGCCCTTGAAAACTGTGCCCAGACCTCTTTTGTGTTGTTTTTAAACGAAGAGCTCCATCATGTTTTGTGATTGCTTTAATGTCTCAGGATGTTCCACTTTCCTTTTAACCATAAACTATACCGTAGGTGTTTTGTTTTCTTTGTATCCTAATTTCAAAAAGTGACAAAATAAAGCTAAAACCCTTTAATTGGGACTCCATTATGGTTCTTCTGTTAAGTAACAAGCTTGTTCATTATTCTCGTATTATCTCCTTTCTTTGCTTCAGTGTCTTGGTAAACGCCCCGAGCGTTTAAATCCTAGGCTTCTAGCGTCTTTCTACAGCAGATGAATACAATTTAAAACACGAAAGCACCTGGAGTAAAGGCTTAGCATTCGCCCGTCCCAAGGTTAAATCTTTGCCTGGCCGCGGTCACCAAGTCTCCCGGGAGGACCTGAGCGGACAGCCGAGGGACGGTGATTAAGAATGAGAAAGGGTGAGCGGATGGAACAGCGCGTTCCTTTTGGTGGAGGACTAGGCCCACAGGGAGCATTCCCAAAAGGTGAGCAGTAGCACGGAGGTTGACCCAGCCGACCGCGGGCGTGGAACGAACACTCGCCGCCTGACTAGCGCGCGCCCCCGCGACAAGCCGACGCTTACCGACTGGACTCCGACGCGTCCCAGGCGCCTGAGCCCAAGGACGTCAGAGGTGTGGCGTGCCGCCGCCGTTCGCATCTTGTGAGCCAGCAACCAATGGGAGAGAAGGCAAGTTCCCGGCGTCCGCTGTGATTGGCTCCCAGCCTGGAGGCGGCGACGGGGGGGTGGGCCTTAGGGAGAGTCCCTTTACGGCCGCGGGACTGGCCTGCTACGCGTGGGGCGTCCGCAGCAGGGTAGGGTGGTGGGCGCTGAGGCCGCAGGCGGCGGCGAGCTTGGAACGGCCTGGCCCTGCCGGGAGAAGGCGCCACCAGCGGTTACAGGTGCCCGCGCTGGGGCAGCGCCTGAATCTCACTCCAGTTGGCGGAGAAGGGAGGGGCCGGGCCTGGTCCCCGCCCCTCGCGCCCCGGATGGATGTGTCCGGCCCGGTGTCCCGGCGGGCGGCGGCGGCGGCGGCCGCCATGCTCCTGCGCACCGCTCGGGTCCCTCGCGAGTGCTGGTTCTTGCCCACCGCGCTGCTCTGCGCCTACGGCTTCTTCGCTAGCCTCAGGCCGTCCGAGCCCTTCCTGACCCCCTACCTGCTGGGGCCCGACAAGAACCTGACCGAGAGGGAGGTACGCGGCGAGGACCAGCGGCGGGCTGGCGGGGGCGGGCGCGGGGAGCGGGGCGGCGGGCGTGGGCGGAGTGTGTGGGGGGCGTAGCCGCTAAGGAATGGCTGAGCGAGGAAGGCGCTCGAGCCGCGGAGCCATTCTGGGCAGAGATTTTCGATTTTTCTCAGTTGGAGGACGGCTTCGTGCTCTGCGCCGTATTGATTCATAGTTTCCTGTTTCTTTGGGTGTATAGGTCGCGTCTTCGGTGAAGGGCTCGGAACGCGGGTACAGAGCCCTGGTGCACCTGTGCTTCAGGCAATATGCTGATGATGGTGCTGTAATGTGGCTTAGCCTGACTCTGCCCAGACTGGCCCAGCAATTCCTGCTGGGAGGAGGGAGTAATATTTTGACAGAGGAGTAAAAACAGCAAGCTGTACTTTGAACATGGTAGAGGTTTAGTGGATATTTATTGACTGTATGTCAACGAAGTAGGTAGCCACTGCTTTTCTCAAAGGATCTTCCGTCTTTGTTGCCCCTACTTTGTTTGCCTTTGACGGGATGGATGTGCT
The DNA here is from genome assembly GCA_023783475.1 of Daubentonia madagascariensis. Classification (NCBI taxonomy): domain Eukaryota; kingdom Metazoa; phylum Chordata; class Mammalia; order Primates; family Daubentoniidae; genus Daubentonia; species Daubentonia madagascariensis. The sequence continues at coordinate 33,675,326 of JAKFHU010000978.1, forward strand.
CAGTCAAGTAAGGACAGTACAGGACAACAAGACTCCATCGTCTTAATTTGTTTTGATTTTTAATTGGGTGAGGTTGTGCCCAAGGATATCCTGCCCCTCTCCTCCTTAAGCCCCATCTCCTGGGATAAAGGCAGGTGGTATTACATAATTGGCACTTAATTATAGTTTAAATTGTGAATTGTTGCTTCAGAGATGTTAATTTTGCTTCTCAACTACGTGATGAGATCTTTGAAGGTTTTGTACCGTCTGGGATGCTCAGGGTAATTGAGAGCACATAGTCCATGATCAAGAACTTGCTGATTGATTTTTTTCCCTAGATGAAGACTTGTAAGTAAAGTATTTCTGAAATGCATAGTGTTCTTTAACTCTTAAAGTGCATGTTCAAAACCAGCACTTGCTTTTTGCGGAAGACATTATATAAACTGAAAAAAATTAAACCTGAAGTGCTACCACACCACCAAAATAAAGCAGATTTGGCATCCTCTTCCTTGAACACAGCACAGGGTAAAAGCTGAGGGTCCAGTGTTCTTTTCCCTGCTGTCAGCTGAGCGGGCACTTGTTAGCTGTTCCTTTTTTCCTATGCCTTCTTTTCCTTCCACCCTGTCTTCCTGCCCCAGTTGCTGTAAAATGCTCCTCCCATTTAAACCTTACTCTTCCCCCAGTGGTTAGTAGTCAGTCACCTCTTTTGAGTAGCAACTCAGTAACCCTGCATGACAGGTCAGAGCAAGAGGTGGCACTAACAATCATTTGCACACCTGCAGGTTATAATTACTCATAGTCCAGTTTGTTGTTGCAGTGCTCCTTCATTTTCAAGGGCACTGGAGAGGGAATTGAGAGTCATTATTGAATTCTGAATTGAGGGTTTCATTTGAGTGTCTGACATTGTTTCACCCCTAGCAAGTATCACTGACTTTTACCTACCCTCGGGTCATCTGTTTGTCAGTCTTATGGATCACTACATAAGGGACTGTAACAGTTATTCATTACCTGTTTGAATTTTAATACTGATTTAAAACAATAATAAAGTGGGAAGGGCCACCTCTTGTGAACAGAATGATTTTACAAGAAGAAAATTACTGCACTGATAAGAGAAGGTATGATTCTGGAGACCCAAAACAACCACCGAATCCGAGGTGTAGCCACTGAGGTAGAAATGATACTGCTTGTGAACAGCTGACAATTAAAGTTTCACATGGACTGCCATGTGATCTGCACAGTTTGTGTGCCTTGTTGGACAGTGAAACGCATGGAGAAGAAACATGCTCTGAGTGTGGATATTTGAAAGCTGATCTGTGTTGTCACGTGCCCTGGGTGGAGGATTGCTGTGTGATGTGCTAATCATGATCATGTGCCCTGTCTTATCAGAAAGCTTTCCAGGGTGAGGGAAATACGTCCAGGGGGCATAAAAATAAAGCAGGGGCGCCCAGCCCAGTAAATATTTGTGGATTGTGTAACAAAAACATAAGCGTAGTGGTCTGGGGAAGGGATGTCTTCTTTGAGGACCTTCGAAACATGGCTGATTCTCTTGGTAGTGCACAGTATAGCTCTGCTCACCCTGTGAAGAACCCTAGGTTTTTTGAACAACTAAAATAAATAGGACATTTTATTCATTTTCCTGAGTACTTGCTTTCAGCACTGGACAGTTAAATAAAAAATGTTACATGATTTTTAAAGCAAATGCCAAGTCATATTCTGTGACATGTGTATTGAAGTTTTTCTTTCCCCCAGAAGTCTTTAGAAGGGCCAAGTTGGAATAAATAGAGGTATTGTTAACTAAGTCTAAAGACAAAAGGAGAGAGAAAAAAGAATTTCTCCCCTCTTTCTACTCTCAAAGGATTTTTTTCTTAGATTTTAGGAAAAGCATTAACTTTAAAACAGATACCACTTTTTAAGTAGGTTAAAATTTGACTATGCTGATAGTTGAAAGCCAGACTTTAAATAAAATAGAGCTCTTTATCTCTAAAAACCGTTTTTATATTTCTACCGTTGTATCATGTGGTTTAACAGACATTTATTACCTTTCTTTGGTTTTTTTTTTAAACATTCCATCTATTCTGACTGGTATTCAGAGCCTTACAAACTCTTACCTCCTTGACAGCCTTATCTCCTACTACATCCCTTTTTCCCCTTGCCACCTTCCACATACCCACGCTCCATGCATACTAATCTTACAGTCATAAGTCCAGCATATCCACAGTCTCTCATCTTATGGCCTGTACTCAAAGACATGAATCTTCCCATAGATATCTACTGATATTTTTCTGTTAGACTTTAACTTTCTCATTCTTCAAGGTTCAAAGAAGCAACTCCATATTTCCTGTTTCCATTATAAAATCCTATATGTGTATATATTCCTCAGTAGGTTCAGAACTCCAGGAGAGCTGAGGCTTAATTTTATTCTTTTTTGTCATCTCCACACCAGTTGAAAACAATATTGTGCAATGAGTATTTATTAAACAGTTGTTTAATTGAAACTTGATTTTAAATTAAAGTCTAAATCTAAATTAGAGCTTAAAACTGAACATCTGTTTTCCCTTGACTTTTTGTATCTCAAGAAACCACAAACAAGTTCTGATCCAAAGAGTTGTGAAAGGTAAGTTGTGAAAGGAAAGTTGTGAGGTGAGAAGTTAGGGTATGGACAATTAGTAAAGTGTTCGTAATTGGTGCATTTTTGCCCGTAGGAAGTTTCCCTTTGAGATTGGAAGTATCAAAGAAGCATTTTCTGGTGTAATGACTTCCACTTGGGGCACTGAAAGAGAAAAGGATCTCCTTTGGAGACCCAATAGCTAAGCTCTGGAGACTCTGTGATCTTTATCTCTTCACCAGTGCCCTATAAAGCACCTCATTGCAGAGTGAACAAGCTACTGCAGGTATTAGAATTAAGCTTGGCAGGTGATGATCAGTAACAATTTTCTGATTGAAGAAACCAGGCATGTTAGTGTGATGCATTCCTAATATCTGAGTTCAGATCATTTTTCTGCCAATCCCAGCTGTGATAACTTGGGACAATTTACTTACCCTTCCTCTAAGGCCAAGTTTCCTTGGTTGTAAAATAGAGATAATTGGGGTTGTTGTTTGGATTAAATGGAGGTAATTTAGATAAAGTGCTTAGCATGGTATACAGCACATGAGGTTTGCTATTATGTTGATAATAGTGTGAAAGGTACATTCATCTTGGGTTTATGTCTCTTGTAGGAGACAAGCAAGTTTCTTATTTAGAATAGGTTAAAGAGAACCCATCTCATCCCCCCCCCCTTTATTTTTGTTTTTAGTTGTCATTGCAAGGCTGGCAGTGTTACTTTTCCTTCAACTTCATTATCTAAATTGTGGTTTTGTATTAGGAGTAGAATTAGACTCGTGAGTGTAGACACTTTAAATTGATAATTAACAGGATGGGATGTATACAATGAAAATTTGGTAGTTAATCATTTGGGGACAACCATTATTGAAAGTTATATAACATACATGTTTAAGTGCAGGCAGTATCATTGGAGTGAAGAAAGAGGTCAACCAAAATCCCAAAACAAAAGAAGATGAGGTACTGAAGGGAGCAATAGAAGACATTTCCAAAGGAAAGTTTTGATGGCTAGTAGCTTTGTGGTGCTGTATTAGGAAAAACATGTTGGGGAAAATGTGAAGGTGATGCTGGGTCAAACAGAGGAGATAGTTTCAAATGTTAGAAAACTGAAGGAGGATATCTGTAAAAGTATAGGCCAAAAAGGAATTGGAAGTTGTTAATTGGAACACAACTGTGAAAAGTTGGAGGGAAGTCTTCACTCTTCACCACTTTTATCTCAAGATTATCCTTGCCTGTTTTGGTTTTTTACTGAGAGGCTTCTTATGCAGCCAAGGGCACTTTGTTCCTCATTTACTAAAATTTACACAATTTTGAATAAGAATCATTTCTACAGTTCTTGATTATTCTTTTGGGCACATATTCAGGTGCAAGGAAATTTCCTGATCAAGTGGATGTTGCTGATTTGCAAACATAAATTAGACCAAAATTCATGAAAGTGAGGCCATTAAACAAATCGCTTTTGATATATGGCCAGTCAGAAATCAAGTCTGGAATATATTTCGGAAAGCGAGGATTACGTTTTGTTTTTATAGTTGTGCTCTGCACTGGCAAGAGATTTTACAATAATTGTTTATTTTATTGTTCCTCTAAAACCTTAGAAAAATTAGCTCATGTTACACTCGGGTGAACTGAGATACACATGAGAGTTAAAAAGAAAGTTATCCCTGGTCCCAGAATGTCAAAGTGTGGGATTAGATTGCTCCATCACAAAGTATTCAGCTTCTTACCAAGACTGCCTTCCAAAAGCACTTAAAAACTGAGGCTAGTAGCCTCAGTTAAAAGGAAGGAAAAAATCTCCTACAGTGATTGTTACTGGAAGAATGGGGATGATAGTCCAATTAGTTTAGTTAATTCATATTGCCCTAGGTGGTTTGTGTTTTAGCTTGGGCCCTCTAGTCTTCAGAAATTTACATGTATTCTCTCATTTAATTTTTGCAACAAACAACCCAATGACATAGATTTTACCCCTCTTTTGCTGATAATGGAGATTAAGGCTATGGGGAACTAAAGAATCTTGCCTGTAATCACACAGCAAGTGATGGAACTGAAATTCCTGCTGGGATCTTTTTGGTTTAAAACTTACTATAAAGTTTATTTATACTGTATCCCAATTTTGAAATATGCACTAAAAAGAAAACAACAACAACTTTTTTCATATTATAAACAAGCAAAAAGAAGGACATAAAAGGTGCCTATAATCCTATCATCCAGATATAGTTGTTCTGTCAAGACTTTAGAACATATTTACTGTCTTTACTTATTTTTCTGCCCCAAAAGAAATGAAAGTTAAAATCAGAAAATCTAATCAAACAGTAGGATCAAGGCTTCCTATCCTGTGTCTAGGAGTAAGAATTGACAATGATTCAATTTCCAAAACATTTATTGAGCCTAGTGTCTTCCAAACAGTATGTTGGCTGTTAGATTGTACAGATGAATGTGGGGTCCACCTTTAAAGAATGGTTCTCAACCCTGGCTCATACTAAAGTCTCCTGGGAGGTTTTAAAAATATATCTATGGCTGGGCAACCAAAATGTTTAAAACTTCTTAGGAGATGTGCAGCCATGGTTAAGAACCAGTGTTATGAGTTAATTGGGGAAACTGACAAATACAAAGCAGTATCAAGAGAGTTTTGAATGTGGTGATATAAATACTATTAGTTTTAGCAAAGTCTTTCTGGGTAAGTAAAGACTAGGCCTTGATGAATGGGAAGGATTTTATTAGGAAAAAGATGATGGAGTGGGGATAGGAAAGGGTATTCCAAACAATTATCTGAACTGTCATTGTCAAGGTTTCTTTGATAAGGATGAGGTATTGGTAGATTGTTTATAAGAATAAATTCTTGCTGGCACAAGAACAGAGAACAGGACTTAGAACCCAGATATAAAACCATCCTCATACTGTCATCTGACCTTTGACAAAGTAGACAAAAACACACACTGGGGAAAAGAATCCCTATTCAATAAATGGTGCTGGGAAAATTGGATAGCCACATGTAGAAGACTGAAACTAGATCCACACCTCTCACTTCTCACAAAAATGAACTCACAATGGATAACAGATTTAAACCTAAGACATGAGACCATAAGAATTCTAGAAGAAAATGTAGGAAAAACTGTTACAGACATTGGCCTAGGCAAAGAATTTATGAAGAAGACCCCCAGAGCAATCACAGCAACAACAAAAATAAATAAATGGGACCTGGTCAAATTAAAAACCTGTACAGTCAAGGAAACTGTCATTCCAGTGAACAGACAACGTACAGAATGGGAGAAAATATTTGCATGCTACACATCTGATAAAGGGCTGATAACCAGAATCTATACAGAACTTAGGGAAATCAACAAGAAAAAATCAAACAACCCCATTAAAAAGTGGGCAAAGGACATGAACAGAAACTTTTCAAAAGAAGACAGAATAATGGCCAGCAAACATATAAAAAATTGCTCAACTTCTCTAATCATCGGGGAAATGCAAATCAAAACCACAATGAGACATCACTTAACTCCGATGAGATTGGCTTATATCAAAAAGTCCCAAAACAACAAATGTTGGTGGGGATGCAGACAGATAGGAGCACTCATACACTGCCGGGGGGACTGCAGATTAGTACAACCTCTATGGAAAGTAATATGGAGATACCTCAAGGAACTAAAAGTAGAACTACCATTTGATCCAGCAATCCCTCTACTGGGTATTTACCCAAAGGAAAAAAAGACATTCTATAATAAAGACATCTGCACGCGAATGTTTATAGCAGTACAATTCACAATTGCAAAGATGTGGAAACAACCCAGGTGCCCATCAATACACGAGTGGATCAATAAAATGTGGCATATGTATACCATGGAGTATTACTCAGCAATAAAAAACAATGGTGAATTAACACATCTGGTATTATCCTGGATGGAGCTAGAGCCCATTCCTTGAAGGTGAAGTATCACAAGAATGGAAAAACAAGCACCACTGGTACTCACCCTCAAATTGGTACTAACTGATCAATACTTATGTCACACATGGAAGTAATATTCATCAGGGGGCAGGCAGGTGGGAGGGGGGTGGTGGGGATGGGAAAACTCTCACTGAATGGATGTGGGGTCCACTGTTTGGGGGATGTCCATGATTGTAGCTCTGACTTGGGCAGTGCATAGGCAATATATATAACCAAAGTGTTGTACCCCCGTAATATTATGAAATAAAAAAAAATAAATTCTTTATGAATATTCCAGATCCTTTGATCACTAATGGGTTTTTATTCTCTTTCTACCAGGTCTTCAATGAAATTTATCCAGTATGGACTTACTCTTACCTGGTGCTGCTGTTTCCTGTGTTCCTTGCCACGGACTACCTCCGTTACAAACCTGTTGTTCTGCTGCAGGGACTCAGCCTTATTGTTACATGGTTCATGCTGCTCTACGCCCAGGGACTCCTGGCCATTCAGTTCTTGGAATTCTTCTATGGCATTGCCACAGCCACTGAAATTGCCTATTACTCTTACATCTACAGTGTGGTAGACCTGGAAAGGTACCAGAAAGTCACAAGTTACTGTCGAAGTGCCACTTTGGTGGGCTTCACAGTGGGCTCTGTCTTAGGGCAAATCCTCGTCTCAGTGGCAGGCTGGTCCCTGTTCAGCCTGAATGTCATCTCTCTTACCTGTGTTTCTGTGGCTTTTGCTGTAGCCTGGTTTTTGCCGATGCCACAGAAGAGCCTTTTCTTTCATCATGTTTCTTCCACCTGCCAGGGAGTGAATGGCATCAAGGTACAAAATGGTGGCATTGTTACTGACACCCCAGCTTCTAACCACCTTCCTGGGTGGGAGGACATTGAGTCAAAAATCCCTCTAAATATGGATGAACCTCCCGTGGAGGAACCGGTAAGCTCAGCCTTAAATATCATGTAGTTGCTACTATGGGGGCTGGACCAGTGGAAAAACAGAAAGGAAACTCCCTCTTGCTAGATCTTGTATTCATTTGGATTCATGTTTTATCCTGAGTTGATTCATTGATTCATTCCTTCATTCATTCAAGGTACAGTTTGTTTATATTAGGGATGACAACTTTATTTTCCCCTGGAGTGCATGACCTGGAAAGTCAGGCTGATACAACATTACATTGTTCATGTCAGAGATGTATTGGATTGCAGGGGCTGTGTCTTCTTTGTCTTTCTATCCCCAGTGCTTGGTATGTAAAGAAAACACTCAGGAAATGTTTTTCCAATGAAGTATTATTATAATATCTAGTTCTAGTTTCTGAATTAAAAGCTAAAATATTTAAGGATAGAAATTTATTTTCCCTTTCTGTGCTAGAGGGGATATCTGTTATTTATTTTTCAAATGACAATTTGCTGAAGTGGGGTAGTAAGGAAATAATATAGAGGAATAGAAGCACAAGAGAACAATTTAAAATGATGTTGGAATAAACATTTAAAGTGTGAGATGAAGCTGTATCTTGGAAGAAAGAGGAATGACATGAAAATAACTCATCCATCCATTCTGTCTACCTTTGAAGATGAAATTGCCTCCTCAACTCACCCAAATTTTATAAAGTTTTTTTTTTTTTTTTCCTTTCTATCAGGTTATAAGCTGTGAGAGGCAAGGTTCATTCCAACCACACTGTAGTCTTAGTTTTCCTGGGATGTGTTTGGAAATAAGCCTGTTAACATTCCAGCTTTGCAAATGGGCTCTGTCAGATGTAAAACTGAGCTTCATAAGCTTTGTAGGCTGGATGAAAATAAAGAACCACCATGAATAGAGTCTTTGGCTGTCTACCTGGAATTAACTCAATTGTTTCAACATGGCATCTAATGTTCTCATTGAAAATTACGCTCTTTTGCCTACCTGCATTTTTCACCTCTGGTTATTAGTTGAAATATAGGTTATCATCCCAAAGAGTCTGGGTTACAATCTGAGCCTGGGTGATACTCATCATGAAACTCACCTTGATTACCAGGGCACCTGTTGGCAGCTTTGGTGAGAGTGACTATGGGATTAATTTAGCAATGAAATGCTGATTCTTTCGTAGTTTCTTAGGTAACATTGGAGAGTCATCAAAGGGTTGATGAAGTATAATCATTTGATCTCATGTAGTAGAAAAAAAAAACCTTTTTTTTAAATCTATTTCAAATGTGTTGCAGTGGCTTTGGCTAAAATTAATATACATACAATATGTTTATAAATATATTTTTAAAATACTAACATATTGACCATAGTTCTAAAGATTTTTATAAACCAGTGTTTCAAACTTTTTTGAATACGAATAAGAAACATAGTAAAAAAAACACATTTTACGTAACAACCAGTACATACATAGGTATTTTATATATAACAAAAACAAAAATTTTACCATACAATATTCTGATACATTTCATTCTATTTATTTTTTATAATACAGGTCACTGTCCTTTAAATCAATTTATTACCCACTCATGAGTTGTGACCTGCAGTTTAAAAAGTCTGTCCTAGACCAACTTGAAATTTGTTATGTAAAGATATGCAAAGTGTCAGTATTTTAAAAGCTGAAGAATTGTAAAATTTAGAGTTAGAGGTGACTCTAACCATAGGTCATAGAACAGTCAGAGTGTCTTAAAGTTAAAAGGGACTAGATCTCATCAACTCTTTCATTTTAGAGGTAAGGGTTGGGATCAGAAATTAGCAACTTATGTAGAATTGCACAGATATACTCCTAAACATAATTTAGAGCATGTATGAGATGTACTTCTCTCTATACTTCGCACCATAAGTTTCTTTCACCAAGGTAACAGCATTGTCAGGACCACCATGTTGGCTACAGTGTGGTCAGAATTAGGATTCAAGTCAGTTCTGTGATATCCTTGGCTCTGCTGCTTATACTAGAGCAAGTGGGAAGTGCTGCTTGGCAGCTGTATTGACTGGCCCTAAAGTGCTGCTGTTTTTCTTTGGCAAGGTTAAAGGAAAGTCAGAATGTGGATACTAGGGATCACAGACAATTTTAAGTTGACAAAACCCATAATTAAACCATAAGTCATAATTGTGATAATATTGAAGGGTGGGTAGGTGGGTGGGTGGTTTTCATCTTGATTTTTTTTTTTTTGAAAGAGAAAATGAAGCAGGAGTCATCCAAGTGATAGCCTAGTCCACAAGCTACCTTAGAGTATTTGTGAGTTCTTTTCAAAGAGAGCCTATTGTTTTAGGCCAAAGGCTGACATTGCAGTAAGAGCCACCAAAGCCTGTGATTTTCTTTCTGAAATAGAACTAGACTCATTATGTACTTGGCTTATAGCTAGACCTGATTTATTTGGAGTTCTTCATCTATTAGAAATGATGCAGGGTGCAGTGGGTACATGCTTGTAATCCCAGCTATCAGGAGGATGAGGTGGGAGGATCCATTTAGTGCAGGAGTTGAAGATCAGCCTGGACAAAATAGTGAGACCCTGTTTCAAAAAAAACAAACAAATTAAACCACTTCTTTAGCACAGGGCGTGATATGTAATTTATACCTAGTAAATGACTGTCTTAATATGGCCATGATTTTTTCTGCAGATTGACATCTTTTACTATTAGTATTTTTGTGTGTATGCATGTCTAAGTTCCATAAACAATTATACCAGCAAAATTAGTGCTTCCACTTTTGTATTTAATAGTGTCATTTCTAGCAGCAGGGTATAGTGGATTTTGAAGAAAGAGAAGTCAGTCCAAACCCCAGTTCTTCTTGAGCAAGTTACTTAATTTTGTGAGTCTTAGTTTCCTCATCCACATGTCTACCTTATACTTTATTGTGAGTATTAAACAAGGCAATATAAAGCTTTCAGATTAATAAACATAGTAGCTACTCAATAAATGGTAATTGCTGTTATTACTGTTATCATTAGACATGAATAATAAACAAAAGCTTCGTGCCTTTATTATAGTCATTTATTTGTGAGGTTGTAAATAGAAGAATCTTTCCTTTTCTCTTTGAATTAATTACCCCTGGTCTTCATCATCATCATCATCACCACACCTCCCATTTATTTTGACTTGGGTTCCAGATACTGTGCTAAGAACCTTAGATTCATTATATTATTTAATTCTTATTAAAACATTACAATATAGGTATTTCCCCATTTTACAGATGAGTAAACTGAAGCTTAGTTAAGTAACTTGCTCAAAGGCACATAGGAAGCAGCACAGTCAAAATTTCCAACCCAAAACCACGACAGTAGAGACTCCCATTCCTTGATAGAGGGAAGTAATTGCTCAAGCTTTTAAACAATTATTTAATATAAAACAGCATCAAAACGCTTTCTTCTAATGAAATCTGAAACTAGATCCCCATTGTGATAAACGAGTAAAAATTGAGCTTTTCTGGTTGAGACAGGAATGCAGTGTGGGTCTGAGAATCTTACACACTTGACCCTTTCTTCATCCCATGTGAAACTCAAAGCTCCTTGGAATACAGTGAAGCTCACTTATTTAGATAAAGCATGCATGCCAACTATGAGCAGCTCAGAGTTTTGATGTAATGGAAATAAATCTGAGAGGTGTAATGTAATAAGAAATGTAAAAGGTAATATTTCACATGCTTCTTTAGAAAGTAGAATTTCATATGAGCTCAGCATTTGAAGCCTAGAGAGCAGCATAGAAGAAAGCCAGCAGTTTACAGCCAGAGGTGCTGATTTTTATAAATAGGAGCTGCCTTATTTATTTTTTTGGAATGGCCAGATGATCGATTGACAAGTTTTTAACTTTTGTGTGGCAGATTTCATTATTACATAGATCTATCTTAAATCATTAAGTTTATTACACCGGGTGTGATTTTGTCTATCATGGCTTTTTAAACTATGCAATAATAATAACATTAATTGAGCACTTTATAGTAAATACATGCGTTATCTAGTTTAACTCAGTAATCCTATGTGGATAGGTTATTATTATCATTTCCATTTTCCAGATGAGGAAACTAAGAGTTTATTAATACATATGCATCAATTCATGGTAGGGTTTCTATTAGACATTTGTCAGTTCTTTTAGTAGTTTCATTCTTGCATGAATATACTTTTTATTCCTTATAACCTTTCCAATATCCTTGAAATTTTTAGATGTCACAAATGTTTTCTGAGTTTTATTCCTTAGGCAACTGAGGCTAAACAGTAAAATTCTGATGTAGTCCACTAAAATTAATGGATCTCACATAAAGAATTCAGAAAATATACTTGGTACTATTCACTTACTATCAGCAAATGCACATACATTCAATATGATTAACAATTGTCTTGTTCTGATTTGTTTAAATTCATAAGGTTTGCTGTCATATAGAATATCAGGAAGTCAATCTGATAACAGCAGTATTTAATTTTTTACTCCTCGGTGATTAGCATATGCAGATTTATCAAGTAGAAATATTTTCATTAGCCTGTTTTGTTTTGTTTTGTTTTTTTCGAGTGTAATTTGTTCTCTGAGTTATAATCTTGGTTAACCTCAACCTCCCTGAATTCCAGAAGGATATCCTCCTCTGGACTAAACAGCACAGAGAAGGAACCACCACACTGGGGTTATTTGGGATGGTGTGAGAAGGGAGAAGAATTATAAAACACTGTCCAATTCTCGACCCAGTGAGATTTTCTAGCATTTTAGGGAGAAAATGGCCTTTACCTAATTTCAATAGTCATTGTCACTGTATGTAGCTAATAAACATATTTTAAGAGGAAAAAAGAAAATACCTGTACTAATTTTATTAAAAAAATTTGTACTTACTTTTTAATTAAACATTACAGAAAACTATATAAAAAGAAGCGAAAATCTCCTGAATTGCTACCACCCAGAGATTACCACTATTAATATTTTAGTGAATGTCTTTCCAAGCATCTCTTTTCATATATACATATGTAAATTTTATAGTAAATGAAATTATAATCTACGTGTAGTTTTGTAACTTTGTTTTTTTACTCAGTGTTATAGAATGCTCATCTTTGCATGTGTCTTATTTTGCCTTTCCATATTAGCCACAAATGTAAAACTTCCCGTGATCTGACCAAGGCTCAGGATTTATAGCAACTTTTGATGTATTAGTCCTTTGATAAAATTGGAGATATCTTACAGAGTGTCTAGAATCTCATATTCACTTCTTGTGATGGTAGATAGCTCAGTAATCTCTTTTCACTCTAAAAACACAGCAGCTTTATTTATTACTTTATCATAATACTAATATTTCTCATTGTTTAAATATTGGGTAGTATAAAAAGCTTAAGAAAGAAAATTAAAATCACTAATAACCCCACTACCTAGAGAGAACTAATGCTAACATTTTAGTCTGTTTCTTTCTAGGATTTGTATTTTAACACTTACTGACAATGAATCTGTCAGTTATAAGGATGGGGGGTTCCCATTGATGGACTCTTAACTGAATAGTGATTTAATAGATTTACTAGTCTGTTGCTTATTCTTAATGTTGCTTGCCACTGTGTGAGAGATGTGGAATATTGTCTGTCATTGGCTGAAGTCTGCAATCTCTTTTCATTTTTCTGCCTTCATTTGGTAAATGCTGCATCCTTTGCTGAGTTGATTACATACAGCTGTGCTGATGCTTTAGTGCATTTAAAGCAAAAATTGTATGAGGACATATTTTTCCCCAGAGGGGATAAATGTAATTGTTAGTAAGTTTATGATTTATTTATTTATTAAATAAGCAGTTGGTTTTCACAAGAAAAAAGCCCATTAAATAGAAAGTCTGTATAATTGAGTCTGTATAATTGCTTTCTATACAATTGCCTTCATGATGTTTGAGCTTTGTTCCCTTTTGCTGTGTAGGAACCCAAGCCAGACCATCTCCTTGTGTTGAAGGTACTATGGAATGATTTCTTGATGTGCTATTCCTCTCGCCCTCTGCTCTGCTGGTCTGTGTGGTGGGCCCTCTCCACCTGTGGTTATTTTCAAGTCGTGAACTACACACAGGGCCTGTGGGAGAAAGTGATGCCTTCTCGCTATGCTGCTATCTATAATGGCGGTGTGGAGGCTGTTTCAACCTTACTGGGTAAGCAATGCAGGATGGTAGAGGGTGGTGGGGAGGGGAGATTCCTCTGGTAGTTAAGCTAACTATAATCAGATTTACCCTCTTCTCCCAAATTTGAAATAGCCCCAAAGAATAACTTACTTATTTTGAGCTCTAATTTTATAATTCAGGAGGACAACTTAGAAGTACTCAAGTGGTGAAGGACTATGACTAACAAGCTTGAATTCTTTATGAGCTTTGGGGAAACCTAATATAGTAATTTTCAAAATTGTTTTCTTTGCTTATCCTGGTGTCCATTATCTCTGTTTACTGGGTGGTTTTGTCACTTGATGTGAAATTTTGTGTAGCAATAAACAATAGATTATCACAATAATAGCTAATGTCTGTTGAGTTTTAATATGTGCTAGGTGCCATTCTGAGGACATTATGTATAATGACTCAGCCCTCACAAAATTCCTGAGATAGGTATGATTGTTATGCCCATTTTACAATGGAAACTTGGGAAAAGTAGGTTAATAATTTGCTCAAGGTCATGTATATGGTAAGTAGTAAAGACAAGATTTGAACTCAGGCAGGGTGGCTAGAGAGCCTGTGTCTTTGACCATTCATGTTCCATTGTCCATTTCTAATTTGTTGACCTACCTTATAAGGTTGTTGGAAGGTTTTGTATGATTTCTGTAAACACTTATTAACTGCATCTGGCACTCAGAAAACACTCCATATATTTTAGCTATCATTAGCATTGTCATTATTTTACCTAAAGGCAGAGAAGCCCTTTTGCCCTGTTCTAGACTGCTCCTAGGTTTGAAGGAGAGATGACTCATCTTGCTGTGTTGCCAGACTAGAATCAGTGGTTCTTTTTCACTCTTGCCTCTGCTTCAGCTGCAGTAGTTTTTTCCTTAGCAGTGTCCCTGGGTCTGTGTCCTCCTTTTCCATCTCATTGCTACATGCCCTAATTCAGTCCCTCATTCTCAGTAGCTCCATTTTGTTTATTCCTTCAAGTCCAGATTTTCAAGGACCTCCATGATCTTGAGCTATCCTATTTCTAGGTTTGAAGATTTTAAAATTTAATAATCTAAGCTAAGTCTTTAATTTATTGAAGTAGTATTTGTTTAGCAAAATAACTAGATTACTTTTTTTGTTTTGTAGGTGCTGTTGCCGTGTTTGCGGTTGGTTATATAAAAATATCCTGGTCAACTTGGGGAGAGATGACATTATCTCTCTTTTCTCTCCTGATTGCTGCTGCAGTGTATATCATGGACACCGTGGGTAACATTTGGGTGTGCTATGCATCCTATGTTGTCTTCAGAATCATCTACATGTTACTCATCACTATAGCAACGTATGTATTTTGGCTCAAAGAAGCATTAGGAAAAATTGTAACACTATAAACTTTTTGGTTTCTTTGTAAGCCAAGAAATTAAATTTTCTAGTTTTAAGAGGCAAATGCAAGAAGGCATTGAATGATATGTACATTATCAGTTTTTCTCTTGAGAAAGCATTTAGGCAAGGTTCGTTTATTCCCTTGTTTGTATGTTCCTACTGTTTTCAGATGTTTGCATTGAGATTTACATCATGTTAGCACTAAAATGGATTTTCACATGTTGGGAAGGGAGTTACAATTTAAGAAAAACTCTCTTCAATTAAAGTAAAAATTTTACTTAAAGTAAAAATTGTAACTACTCAGGAAGTAATTCTTATCTATTCACTCTTCTTTTATTTTTTTAAGTTTTCAAATTGCTGCAAACCCATGGTGGTAATGCCTCTGTCTTGGTGTAATACCCCTGCCCTGGCATTGCGACCTGCTCCTCTATTGTGTAGACTCAGTAGCCTTGCTTGGAAATTACTACTCAGGTAAGATCTTTCTTTTGACACTGAAGGTAATATGACTTTATCAGGGTGACAAGTGGAGCATGCTTAATGAAAACAAATTCAAATACTAAGGACAAATATAAAGTAAAAGTATTCCCTCTGTCCTTTGGTCACTACCCTTCCCCTCATCCTTAGTGTCTTTTCTGCCTGGCGATTTGGACATAGCTTTGGATTAGTCAGGTAGATTCCTGAGTGTAATTAACCACCTGGTGACCTTTTCAGCCTTACAGGTAATATATTTCCAGGCCAAGCCCTTGTGCTTTCTCATCCATTATTTCTCTCCATTCTTAATTCTGTTCCTGGAATACTGTATCCCATGTTTGAGAAGCCCTGCTTCATCTCACAGCTCTCTAAGTCTCCTCCCTTCTTTATTTAAAATACCCCTAACCCAAATACCAAGGTAATGACTTGATGAATAGCATTATGATTTGTAACATATGACCTATTGAGAAAGCACCTGCACAAACACCCAAAGACAATGTGAATACTTTTTTTCATTCAGGACTTTTATAGTTATTATGCCTTCATGCATTGTGTTTGTCAGTATGTCTTTCCCTGTACTTCAGTGAAACGGGTGACTGAATCATGAAGTGCCTACCCTACCCCAAACCCAGCCCAAATGGTTTCTTCTCCATTAGTCCCTCCATACATATTACATAATATTTCATTACTTATGTATTAGTTTTCTTAGTATACAAAACCCCAACACATTAGCAGTAATTAACTTTGTTTTTACTGAAAAGATCTAAAAGAGAAATAATAATAGGTAATGTGCCTTGAGTGCCCTCTATGTGCCAAGTACTTTACATAGATAGAATTTGCAGGGTTGTTGTCAGGATTAGATATCAAGAAAATGAGTCTGAGAGATGTTAAGTGACTTGTTTAAGGTCACACGATCTATAATAGTGTGGTAGAGCTAGGATTTAAACCAACATCTAACACCAAAATTTCCCTTGGGGTGGAAAGTAGGAGAGAAACTAAGTGCCTGGCATCCTGCCTGTTTGATAAGGAAGAGACCCCAGGACTATTACAGTTGAGGGAAACATGGCTGGCATTTGAAATGGAAATTTGATAGCACATTCTTGTAAAATGTTGGATTTAAACATGTGGAATAATAGGATTTTGTGGGCTGTGCTGAAACACTAACTGCCATGATTAATTAACAGGCTTCTTATAGAAATGTAGCTAAGTTTGAAAGAACCTGGCTCAGAGATTTAAGGCCACCCTCTTACTGTCCCTTTGAACCAGGTTTATAAGTATTTAGTATGTTATTTTAAGAAGAAGATGATGATGTTAATAAACTATATAGTCACATTAAAAAATTGGCTTAGGAAAGATTCTTATAAAAAGTAATCCTGTAATGGAATATGGTTGACCACCTACTGCCCTCTTCTGGGAAAGAATAGAAGTTCTTGATCTTCAGAACTTGACCTGTTAGTCATACCCACCTATCAGCTTGAGGGTAGAGACCATGAACCAACTGTAACAATAACAGCAACAACAATAAAAACAATAGTATTAACAGCATTAGCTTTGTGCTGATAAGCATTTACATGCATGATCTCATTGACTCCTCCCAACAACCCTGTAAAGTAGGAACTGTTATGAACTCCATTTTGTTAATCAAGTCAAGGCTAAGATATTAAGTATCTCAGTCAAGGTCACACAGCTCATAAGGGATGAAGTCAGGATTCACACTCAGGCAGTCAAGCTTCAGTACCAACATGCTGTGCTGCTGCTTTGTGTCTTCAGTGCCTGGCACATAGTGTAAGCATGCAGGTTTTTGAAGTTTCATTGAGAAACTCTGAATATATCTTTAATCATAGAGTATGTTCACATATATGTAATAAAATAGCTCATCTTCCAATTGATAATTCTATAAATTACTACTTTTCCCCATTTTAGTTCCTGATCTACGCCAGTTATTTTGCACTCATCGCTTTGGTTTTCCTGGCAAATGGTGCAGTCAGTATTGTGAAGAAATACAGAAAGCAGGAGGATCCAGAATCAAGTTCTCAAGTAACCACTTCATAATACAGGGCTGAAGGGCTTCTTCTTATAGCAAGAACTCTGCACAGCAGCTGCCTGGATATATTTAATTTTTTTAAGTATAGGCATATTTATGAATGTGCATTTCATGGCTTCAAAGCAGCCATTTGATTAATACGTTGTGTTCCTGGAGTAACATTATACTGTCCAGAAGAGCCAGAAGTGAAGTTTATTTCATGGACTATTTATGAGAGCTAATTTAAGGATGACTTTTTTTCTGACTCAAAAGTGAACTTGATTTTAAAAAACAAGTAATCAAGAGCAATCAAGCAGAACATGGTGTTGTATACTTGATTAGCAAGTGAGTTTGATGTTTTATAGGTCGTGTGTGTCTGTAACAGATTAGCCAGATGCTTGGCCTTGGTGGGACCAGGGCTTCATAGAGGCAACAAGACGTTACAAGTCATGATGAAAATATGTTCTAACAGTACCTGCCTTTATTCAACTTAATTCTTATTCCTGTGTTACTCATGTGCATTTGTGTTTCTACAGATGAAAGTTCCTATCACTGGCAGTATTTGCTCTGATTGTGTTCTGTCCTATAAGGAGTATGTGTCATTTCTAATTTTAAGTTATTTTGTAAAATTCATTGTATGAATGTTCTTGGTTTCCATCTTGACAATTATGTATTTGTGTAGATTTTCTTCAGAAGTACATTTTTGCATTATTCATATGCTTCCCAGAGAAGCTCAGTTAGAAAAGAAGGCAAGTTTTGAAGCCTGCTAATAATCTTAATGAAGAGACCTAATCAGAAAACTTAAGGTAGGTTTGCTTGTCTTTAATTCTTCAGTATGAAGGACTATTAATTCCATGATGAAAGTTCATATATGGGCTAAAGATATAATTAGCCCATTTTGTATTTGCATTCCCTTTTACTTCCAAAATAAGATGAAAAAGTCTTTTTTTAAATAACTTCATCCCCATTTATAGCTTTTATATTATTTTGTCTTTCTTATCCAAGTAAAGATGTCAATAGGAGTTGGATTATTCCAAGGCCTTTTTCATAAACTGAGCCTATTTTTAATTATTTCAATGGGACAGGAACTAGGATAGATTTGATTCCTGTATTTTGTACCTTAAATCTGCCGTTGTTTCTAAGGGTAGATCATCTTGAATATTTGTTTAAAATAAGAATTGCTAGTGATTCCATTACCAAGTTACTTGAAAAACTGCTATTCTGTATGCATTTAATTCTGAAATCAGGCTACCAGGGGGCTGCTAGTGTATGTGAGACATGAAAACTATTTTAAAGCCGACTTTGTTGCCTTATCTTGAAAAGAATCTAGATAGGTGCTTATAACTGGGTTGTTAACTTTTTTAGGATGACACAGCTAAACAGTGTTAAAAATAATGTTAAGATTGCAAAATTGACTCAATTGGTTTAAGCAGGAATCCTAGAAGCAAATGGATGAGGATAAGAATAGGTCATTTTCCATTCACCTTCCTTTACAATTAAAGGAAAGGAAAGAACACTAGTTAAGGAAGGGAAAGGGAAGTGATGTCTTAAAAGTAGCAACCTTCAATTTTATATTTTGTCTTTTTTTTTTTTTTTTGCTTTGTTTTGTTTTTGCTATGTAGGGAATTGTTTGGAAACAAGTAGAAAAGTGGTGTTGGAGGGATTTTATTTAATCTTGTTAAAAAAAATAAAATGGACTGTGGTACAAATTGTTCACATTACCAAAGCAATATTTCCCTGGAATTTAATTCAAAGTTGGTGCACAGACAGCCTGAGCCTTTACTTATTTAAGACAAGAATATGTTCACATTTTCATGTGTGGCCATATTTGTAGAATGCTGAACCCAATGTGCAAATTGTACTGTATGCAGTTTTGCAAAGAAGTGAAAATAATTTGTACTTTTTATTCAATTCTGTATAGACTATAAAATTATTTTTATTAAATAAATATTTTATATTTTCCCATTTTAATCAAAATTATTTTAAAATTATCTTCTGTTTCAGTAGAAGCTTTTGATTACATATTTAAATCTTAATAATTTCTCCTAGGACAAATTTCATATTAAGTCTTCCCCTCATCTAACCTGCCTAATTAACCTTTAATCATCCTGTTAATTTTTCCATTGCTTTGTGATCTTTGCCCTTTGACTCTTCCCCTTATTTCTGTTTTCCCAATTTTTTTCTGGCACCACATTCCACTGTTTATTGGTCTTCATCTGGGCACCTCTCATACCTCTTTTTAAAGCATTCTTCCTTTTAGAAACCAAAAGGACCCGCAATCCCTTTGATGTTAACTGAATTTTTAGAATAAAGGAAATTAAATCAAATCAAGGGCAGAAAGTACCATCTTGTTTTGAAACTTCATGTCTCTTTGTTTTGTGCCAAAATATTCTGATACCTAGGGAAGCATCTTCTTGCCATAAGTTGAGAATCTTTAATTCATTATATCCCAGAACCAAATCAATCTTTTCTTACAGTAAATGAGTACCATTCCTTTAATATCCCATTTCAAAACCTACTTAATTATGGCATTGATTTCATTGATTATCACCAAAGACTTGGAAAATTTTTATGTAAGTAATTTTTTAAACAAAGCTTTATGTCCCTATAGTTACATCCTGTGTTTCATTACCTTTCAGATTATAAGCCTTCTGAGCAGGGACCATGTCTTAGTTTTGCTTTTTGTTGCCAAACACATTCTAGTGCCATATGAATCTTGAATTATATAAATGGTATGTGATTTTTGCAACATAGCCACCTGCCAATACAATAGCTAAATTATCATTTTTCAAAAGTATATCAACATAAAACATTAAAATTAAAATGCCTATCAATGATCTCTAGACCAATGGATGCTTTATTCAAGGCATTGTTGTGCTTGAAAAAAATGGGATGATATCTATTTGCTTCACTTATGTCATATTCCCCATAATTAATACCTTACATTTGTTTAGCATGTTACACTTCAGGACAGACATTTATGAACATCATCTCTTTTGATTCTTTAAAAGGATCTTGTAGTAGTGCAAGTTCCTCTACTTTTTTCAGTAGTCCTTACAGAAGGGAGTTCAAAATGTTAGGTTTGCCACTCAAAGTTGAGATATGTTAGGGAAGTCACTCTATTGGGCCTCAATTTCCTAGAAACTGTGATGATATCACCTCACAGGATTGTTGTGAAGAAATGAGAGAACATACATTGAAAGCACCTATGACATTGCAGGCACTGAGTAGGGGACTGAGAAATGAGTTCCCTTCCCCTTACTCTCCATTTACAATTAATTTGTAACTATCAATTTCAAAATTGTGCTCTCAGAAGAAACTTTCTGAATGTGTCAATCAAAATGAAAATGATCATAGGCTTTTTAAATCCCTTCCGTGTTATTTTTAGTTCATATTTTGGAAAGCACTTCTGGGGATACAAAGATTAAAAAAAGTCATGGTTCTTCCCCTCAGGGAATTTAAAATATGTAATTGAAAAAGATAAAATTGACAGGATAACATAGGTACACAACTGCAATACAAGATAATGTGTCAGGTACAATAATTAAAAGGTTTGGGTCTGGAAGATAGCAAGGACATTGGGAAAATGAGGAGTGACTTTTCTGAAGGAGGTGGCATTTAAATTGGCTATGCAGGATGGGTAGGATTTTAACAAATTTGTAAAGGGGAACTGTATAGTGGAAAAAGGGCCATAAGTGGATGTATGAATGCCACAAAGTGTGTTGGGGGTGGTGAGAGTATACTTAGCAAGGAATATATTAAT
This sequence comes from Daubentonia madagascariensis, assembly GCA_023783475.1. NCBI lineage: Eukaryota > Metazoa > Chordata > Mammalia > Primates > Daubentoniidae > Daubentonia > Daubentonia madagascariensis. The sequence continues at coordinate 33,696,505 of JAKFHU010000978.1, forward strand.
ATGTAGAGTAGGACTATCAGACAGCTTGGGGTTATAAGGTTTATTTATTAGGGATGGGAATGGGAAGTAATGATTAAGCTTATCTTTAAAGAAATTTAATCTGGCAGCAATGGATAGGATGAAACTTATGGGGACATACTACCTAAAATTGCTAATTGAATTGCATTGCGATTGGCTTGGTGTGGGTGAGGAAGGCTTATGTGACTTATGGCAGTGGAAACAGAACAAAGACAGGACTGATTTGAGGTTGCTAAATTAACATTCTAGAATGTGTGCATGTATTTCAGAAGGTGGCTTATAAAATTGAAATAACCTGCCCAAGATCACACATCTATGAAGTGGAAGAGTCAGGATTCTGCTTCCCATCCTACTCTGAAAATTGCTGGTCACTTCTGCCCCTGTTCCCCTATCAAGTCTGTAAGGCTTTAACTGCAGCGAGGAGAGGGGTCAGAGGACAGGGGACAGAGGCAGTAGACCTAGCTCAGAAAACAGAGCTTGAGAGAGGAAGACTGCCAGGCAGAACAAAAGCAACTGTCTGATGGATGTGCTGAGGGGCTGGCCTACAATGGGTGGGTGAGTAGCCGAGGAGTGAGGCACCTCGGGGTGCAAGTTATAGAGGTGGGGTGAGACAAAGCTGCAGAAATCCAAAGCTTCCCTCTGGGTGGCTGCTCAAAACCAGAAGCAGGCAGGCAGGCTAGTGGTAGGTGGCCGTGCCCCGCCCCCGTGCCGCGTCTGTGCATTGTGGACTTGCCACTGCACGGGCTCCCACCCATGGGTCAGGAGTGGCTCAGTCCTCCACCCGGCCCGGATTTCCACAGCGTTTTTCTGGCAAAGCCCCTCTCAAGCCGGGCCAGCGCCAGAGGGGATTTGGGCTTTGGGGAGTGTGTTTATAAAACCCGGGATGCTCTTCCTCCAAAACCTACACCAAACCCCGGCATAAAGGAAACCCTCAGTGGATGTCAGGTATTGGGAAAGGCGTCAGCTTCTATGACGTTTTAAACTTCTTGGGCAATAGATGTGGACCACTACTAATCACCCACTGAAATTGTTTCTTATTAGAAATTGTCTTCCTTTAAAATAAGTGAATCAAAGGGGGCAACTACATTTTCCAAAGGATAATCTTACCCTCCTGAAAAGTCGTAAGAGGAATCGCAGCCCCAAATGCAGAAATGTTGAAAACTATTTAATACTTAAATATCTAAAACCCCTAAGTTTGCTCATCTGTTTGATATAGTTCAATCTTCTGCCTTCCCCTGCCACTCTTTATTTTTCTTCTAATACCAAACTGCATGACTTGACCATTATTCCTCACAGGATGCCCAAAACCATGGAGGATGTATTTCTGATATTCTGGGAGTGTTGGCAAAAATGGACCTTGAACTCCAGATCAGTATTAATAGATGGAGCATTTGGACAGAAACAGCTACCTGGAAATTCTTGCCTGTGTCTTAGGCTTGACTAATTAAGAGGCCATAGTGGCAAATTATACAAGTAACCAACAATAGTTTAAATTTAGATCTGTTTTTATCTCCAACTCTTGTAATTAACTCCCAGTTATAGTTTTTTGATCCTCTGCTCCCCACCCTGCCATTTTCTCTGCATTTTGGGCTCCTTTCCTTAGATAATAAGCCATTTTATGCTTACCCAAAGTCATAGCTCAATATCCATTTTAGTAAAAAGATAACGGCTATGTCTAATGGAGAAAAGATTCCAGCCTTAAGCCAGGGATTTGGGACGGGAGCTAAGGTGATCCTATGTGGGTAAAAACCCACACTTTCTAACAGAAGCAATATTTTAAAATTCATCTCTGGAGAAATGCATTCCCTTTTAAACCCCTGCACTGATAGAATTATTCGCTGTATGGAATAGGAAAGCACCAAGAAGGGGACACCTTAACCTTCAATAACTAGCCTCCTAGGAAGTGACCTAAAATCCTATTTCATAATGCACATAAAATTTTACTAATTGAGTTTATTTGTGTTTGGCAAATATTCTGGTTCCATGGTTATTTTAACATTATTTCATTGTTTTAAAAGCATACGTTCACAGTAGGAAATGTGAGGAAATAAAAAAGCGTGAAGAATAATTATTACTCTTAATATTTACCAACTGTAGTCCCATATGGATGATTTTTATCTTCCCACAACCCCTAAGAAACCACAATAGGGCATAAGTAGTTAATAGGACACTTGGTGGCAAATCACTCTCAGATCAAATAAATATGTAAAATATTTATTATAAATTAATAAATTATTAAAAATGAAAGATTTAATTTTTAAAGATAAAATCACCAAAGACATAAAGAAACAAGCAACCACATGTAAGAGTCAGCAGAAACAACAAACAACAGATTAAGAGTCCTAATAATTTCAGATACAGAGTATAAAATAAATATGTATAAAATTTAGATATAAAAGATGAAATCATAAAAATGAGCAAGTACCAAGAGACTAACAAAAATGACAAGATTGACTTGAAAAAGAACCTAAAGAAATATTTTAGAATTTAAAAATAGAAATGTTGAGCAGCTTCCAAATTGGTGAACACATTCATGTGCCAGGAAAGTGGCCCACAGCAACTCCTCAGGGACAGAAGCTTCTGTACTCAAGACCTTTCTGGACCTACCCCCTTTGTACTTTTTTATCTCAATGTTCATTTGTATCTTTTATACTAAACTGGTAAATATTAAAAAAAATAGAAATGTTGAAGTTAAAATTCAATGGATAATCTCTCATAAATTGCTGGTAGGAATGTAAATTCGTACAACTCCTTTGAATAACATTTTGTCATTATCCTTTAAAGTTGAAGATATGCATATCCTATGACCCAGCAGTTCCATTTCTAGATATATACCATAGAGCGGCATTTTCTAATATGGTAGCCACAAGACACTACAAGCAACAATTTCAATCAATCTTAACATAAACCACAAAGACACAAAAGAACTAAGACACAAATGTGTCAATACAATTCCATTTATTCAAACAAACTATATTGTTTAAAACTCTATACATAGGTGGTAAAGTATAAAACAAAGAAATGATTACCATAAAAAGTCTAACAAGTCTTTACTACTAGAAAGATGAGGAGAGGTATGCTTAAGAAGGGGTGCACACATTTCTGTGGTACTTGTTGACTTGGAATATGGTACTTGTGTTTTTGCTATATAATTCTTCATTATACTGTATATTTATGTATTATATTCTTTTTTGTATATTCATTAAATTTCACACTTAAAACACTTTAAAAAACTCAATGGCTGGGTTAAACAGCAGATTAAATATAGCTGAAGAGAAAATTAGTGAAGTGGAAAATAAAATGGAAGAAATTACCTAGGACAGTATGTCTTCACTTAACATCATGGGTAGGTTCTTGGGAACTAACTGTGACTTTAAGTGAAACAAATACTGTATGCCATAGGAACTTAATTCTTGTTTATAACAATTAGCCTATGGTAAAAACTGGTTTCATTATACAGTACATCATTTCACTTAAAGTTGCTGTTTCCAAGAACCTATCCATGACATTAAGTGAGGACTTACTGTATGTAGCAATGAGACAAGGAGATTTAAAATGTAAAAAGAGGTTAATATATATGGGGAACAGAATAAGATCTTACATCACAGCCTCAGAAGGAATGAATAGATAGAATGGAGGAGAGGCAATATTCTTTAATAAGGCTGAGAATTTAGCAAAACTGATGAAAAGCAAGGATCCACAGATACAGGAATCACAGTGTATCCTAAGCAGGACAACTAACAGAAAAAGAAAAAAATTAAATCTACACATAGACCCAGAGTAGTAAGATTGCAATTAACTTAGGAGAAGGAGAAGATTATAAATGCAGCCAGAGAGAAAAGACAGATCATCTACAATAGAACCACAGTTAGCTAACAGCCATTTCCCAAGAGCAACAATGAAAGCCCGAAAGCAATGTAATGAACTCTTCAAATTACTGAGATAAAATAACTTTCTATCTAGAATTGTGTGCCCAGAACAATTATCTTTTAAGAACTGGAGTAGAGTAAAAACATTTACAGATTTTTAAAAAATGGAAAAAAATCTTTGCCAATAATGAATTATCTCAGGAGGAAGGAACAAGACTCTAATAAGAAGGTCTAACATACAAGAAGCTAGGGTGGAAAAAAAGGATAAACATTTAGATAAATCCAAATGTCATAGTCTATTTTCTATTCCTTATAACAGAATACCTGAAACTTAGTAATTTATAAAGAAAGGGAATTTATTTCTTACACTTCTGGAGGGTAAGAAGTCCAAGGTTGAGGGGCTGCATCTGGTGAGATCCTTCTTTCTGGTGGGGACTCTGTACAGAGCCCCCAGGCAGCACAGGGTATCATATGGTGAGGGGGCTGAGCATGCTAACGTGTCAGGTCAGGTTTCTCTTCCTTTTTTTTATAAAGCCACCATTTCCCCTCCCATTATAACTCATTAATCCATTAATCCATGAATGGATTAGTCCATTCATGAGGGCAGAGCCCTCATAATCCAATCAACTCCAAAAGGCACCACCTCTCAATTTTGCCACATTGGGGATTAAGTTTCAACATGAGTTTTGGAGGGGATATTCAAACCACAGCACTAAGCCATCATTAACTTTACTAATTAACACATTTACTGCCATGTGAGTTGTATTTAACTCATGCTAGTTTTGAGCCTGGGGCCTTGTGAAGCAAAACTTGGGAAAAACCCTGCCTGCAGTTCATGAAAATCTTACTTGTTGATGTTCTTATTGTTACAATTAATATTGAAAATTTAATTCTAAAAATGTGGATTAAATGAATAAAAGTCAATAAATTTCATTTTTCTATTTATGTTTACCTTTAAATTACACTTAAGCCTGACAAGTCAAGAAAAACACTTGACCCTTATGAACTATTTTTCAAGTTTTCACATTACTTTTTACATTACTGATTTTCAAGTTCTTATATTACTTTTTTATTGAAAAAACAAAACAATAAAAAATAACAAATTTTTCATTAAATTAGAAAGGGTCATTTTGTTTTCAAAGTTTTTATTCTATTTTCATAATTAAACACTATGGCCCCAGGGAAAAATTTCCTTTTTCTAGTGTGGCAGTCAATGTGTTAATAATGATTATCTATTTTGTGGTTTATATTTTAAAGTAAAATACTATAAAGGAAGAGTATATAAATTGGGTTTAGGAGAGATGCTTAGATGCAGCAACCATGCACCTGGCTTTGCAAAGGGTCCCACAGTGCTGTGGCTCATGGCACCCATGCATCTGCACTCCCCACCACAAACCACTGTCAGGAAACTCAAGAAGAAGGTCAATTTAGCTTAAGTGATAGTAAAAAAAAACCTCTAGAGTTGATTGGCATGATTCCTAACCAATTCCTGCAAAAGTTGAAACTAAGCCCAAAAGGGAGTAAGAAAGGATAAATCTGCCAAAAAACTGCAAAGGAGCAAGGGGAGCAAAAGGCAAACAGGCTGAAATGCTATCCAAGGAACTAAAGACAACTGTCCTGTAGAAAGTGGAGAAACTAAAAATGAGGAAGATCCAGCTTCTAATTAAGAAGGAAAGAAAAACAGTCATCTGATCAATATAATCTACCAAGTCTTAGTGGTTCCTCTATCTTCCTCATTGCAATCCAGATAAATGTTTTTATCACCTACTTTATAAATGAAAGGTTTTTAAAGTAGCTCTAAAAGCACATTTCTTACAAAGTGGGAATACCACCTTATCCCATGGTGTGTGTGTATGCACATGTATAAATACTTCTAAGAAAATAATGTTCTGGTTTTTATTTTCTGTACAACCAAAACATGTTGAGATATCAACTTAAGGGAGACTTTGACAGTCTTGGATGTCAACTCTGTTAACTTGCCATTCTATTGGCTGCTGGGGAGGGCAGTTTTTGTATCCTGTAATATGAATTTAACTAAATGGCAATTTGGAGTCACAGTCATTCATTTAATATATGCCTTAATTATTTTAAAGTACATAATATCTATCTCCCTGCTGTTGCTTTTTTTTTAAAAAATAGAATTACTCCTAAAGAAAACTTCTCCCTAATCTTGGCTCTCCCTGTCAGAATTGTTAATATTCTGTTAAAGATTGGAAATTTGGGGGTATGTAGTGTGTATGATACTAGATTGTGAACTAGTAAGTCATTAAACCTAACAGTTTATCAATATTTGAAGGTATTAGTGCTTGATATTTTTCTTAAGGACAATGTGCCTTTAGTTTTAAGCTGGAAAGTCATGGAATAACCATTTTAAAAGAATGGAATAATTCTTTAGAAAACCTAAAACTTGTTTCAAATTATCCATAATTGCTGCATACTGATTGAATAAAATCTCTATTACAAAAGCAAAAAATGAAAATGTTATAAGTTAAAAGCATACAAACCATGAAATAACCCAAATGCTCACTGACAGGAGAATGGGTAGAAAAATTTTGGTATATCTTGATAATGTTATGTTACACAGTGTCAAAAATAAATATAATTACATGCAATAATGCTTATAAATTTTAGAATATAATTATACTACTGGGTGAGAAAAAACAAGTAGCTGGCATGTTTGTGCTGTATTATGCCATTTTAAAAAAAGCTAGAGACATCACCAAGATGGTGGACTAGAGACACCACCAGTCAGAATGTCTCAGTAAGAAGGAGAAGTTATAGATGAGAGAGAAAAAACAAACAGACAAACATAGATTGGATGAGGGTCTGAAGGACGGGTGCCAGAACCTACAGGAGACTCCATGGGAAGAGGCTGCGGAGCAGAACTGGAAGGAGAAAGGTATCAGCGGTGATTAACCCCCGAGAGGCTCCAAGACCAGTGAGAAAGGTAGGTGGAGCAGTTAGTTTCTCCCTCCCTCACATCTCAGACTGTCAGTTGGCACCTGAGCTGCTAGAGAGACCTTCAGCCCACACAAGCCCAGAGACTGCTGCCGCCAGTGAGCAGGGAGATTCTTGCGGACAGGGCACCAGGCTCCCAGCTCCCCTGGGTGCCTCCCCCCCCACAGAGACCCAAGCTGGATGGCAGATGTCTACCCACCATGTGCCTTTGTCTTCCCCAGGGGGCTTCAACTCCTCAGGTTCTGGCTTCTCATCCCTACACAGATATTTCCCAACTCCAGCACAGACTGCAGGAACCACAGGGGTCTAGTGGGTCGTGGGTGATCTGCGTGACTCCAGAGCCTGGCCATTCTGGGCAGACTGCCTCCTGGAGAGAGGGTCAGAGATGACCAGAGTTCAGACTCTTTTTCCCCCCTTTTGCTCCCCCACCTGTGGCTGCAGAGAGAGACAATTGAGCTGCCACATGGAGGCTTCCACAGGGAGCAGAGCTCAGACCTTTCCTTTTGAGGTCCTGCAGTGGACTGAGGGGAGATTGGACTGTGAGCTTCCTGCCCACTGGCCTTCCCTGGTGCTGCTTGCCTGGCAGCCGCAACAGAGCAGGGAACGCCCCAAGGCGGAGGGACATTGAACCAGCTTGGGCACCACCTAGGTGACTCAGGACCTGTATGCTTCTCCCTGGCATGGTCAAGGATTGATCTCTAGATCCTGAGGCTGGGACTGCATGCCAGATCCCATAACCCCAGGTCTCAATCACATTGCCCTGGGGCACAGAGGGGATATTTGTGGTTTAGTCTTGGGAGGTGCCAGTGCCTGCAGGTTGAGATTGGGGGGAGAGTGTAGTGTGGGTCCTAGCTGCAGTGTGCTGGTAGGGCACCCCTCCTCCCATGGGAGGGCCTCACTGCCAGCTCAGGCTGGGATTGTGGGCAGGGAACCTCCCAGCCTGCATCACAGGTGTACGGGAGGTTGGCTGGCTTGAGATCCTGCCTGCTGGCAGGGGCCAGGGAGAAACCACAGAATAGGGTAGGGTGGAAAGGAGCATGGCCTGCTCCAGACTGCTGGATTGGGGGTCTCAGCGCTGCCTCCAAACACAGACTTTCTGGTTGAGTGGGGCCACTTCAGCCCCTCCCTGGCAGCTTTTCCCAGAGGTGGGGAGTGGACCTTTGACCCCTGCAGATCTCATGCCAGCATTTGTGGAGCTTGAGGGCAGGCTCAGCCAACCCAGCCCTGCCCAGCCTCACTCCCCCACCCACTTTTGCTGTGGTGGAGAATAAGGACTCATCTGGAAGTTCCAGGGCCCCACCCACCACCTGGGGCATAAGAGTGCTTCTCCTAAGGAACTAGAGCTGGTCACAGGACCCAAAACCAACATTGCAACTTGTTCCTTCCGGCAAGCACCACCTACTGACAGGGAGGACAATTTGCATGCTCTTTACTGCAGTTAGTGACTGAATCATACAGGGTATGGATGATTCTCACCCACAAGCACCACCTACTGACTTAGAGATTAAAATGGGCTTGTGATTATCTAAACAAAACAAAACCCAAGAGTCAAAAGCAATAGCTGCTCCAGATGAGAAGGACCAGTGAAAGAACTCCAGAAGTATGCAGAATCAGAGTGAAAGGTCACCCCCAAAAAGGAACAACAGCATTCTAGGAAGGGATACCAACCAAAAGCAGAATATTGAAATGACAGCTGAAGAATCTCGAACAAGGATTGTAAGGAAACTCAATGAAATACAAGATAAAATAGAAACCCAACACAAAGAAACAACAAAAACAATGCAGGAAAAAAATGAAAAATCCACTAAAGATATTGAATTATTAAAGAAAAATCAAACAGAACTTCTGGAAATGAAAAAATTCATTCAAGGATTTACAAAACACAGTGGAAAGCCTTAAGAATAGGTTAGATCAGGCTGAACAAAAGAATCTCAGAGCTTGAAGACAAAACCTCAGAATAAAACAAGTCAGTCAAAGAGATAGAGCAGAGAAATAAGAGGAATGAGCAAAGTCTATAAGAAATATGGGATTATGTAAAGAGGCCTAACATAAGAATCATAGGCATCCCTGAGTGCAAAGAAGAAAATACACAAGGGTTGGAAAACCTATTTGAGAGAATGCTTGAGGAAAATTTCCCTGGCCTTGCTAGAGATCTAGATATCCAGGTACAAGAAGCTCAAAGGGCTTCTGGGAGATTCATTGCAAAGTGGCAAACACCACAACACACAGTCATCAGACTGTCCAAAATAAACATGAAAGAGGTGCTGCTATGAGCCATAAGGCAAAAGCAGGTAACTTACAAAGGAAAACCCATGAGATTAACTGCAGACTTCTCAACTGAGACCTTACAAGCCAGAAGGGATTGGGGCCCCATTCTCAAGTCTTCTCAAACAGAACAATGTCCAGCCTAGAATTTTGTATCCTGAACAACTAAGTTTCGTAGATGAGGGGGAAATAAAGACTTTCTCAGACAAGCAAACATTGAGGGAGTTTGTCAAGACAAGACCTGCCCTGCAGGAAGTACTGAGAACTGCATTATACACAGATGAGAACAATAGACACCATCAGTGTAAAATCACCCAAAAGCTAAAGGTCAAAGGCCAGGTACCACAATGGCTCAAGAGATAAAACAAAGCAACAAAGTCCTACTCAATAGGATGAAAAGAGATCCACCCCACTTATGAATTCTTTCAATAAATGTGAATGGCTTGAACTGCCCACTGAAGAGACATAGGCTGGCTGAATGGATAAAAAAATACAATCTAAGTATCTGCTGTCTCCAGGAAACACATCTAACCCACAAGGACTCATTGAGACTCAAGGTGAAGGGATGGAAAACAATATTCCATGCAAATGGAAACCAAAAGAAAGCTGGTGTAGCAGTTCTCATATCAGATAACATAGCCTTCAACAAAAGCAATGAAAGACAAACAAGGTCATTTTATATATATATAATGGTAAAGGGAAAAATTCAAGAAGAATGTAACAATTCTAAATATTGACGCACCTAACACAGGTGTGCCCAGATTCAGAAAGCAAATCCTACTTGATCTAAACAAAATGATAAACAGCAGCACTGTAATAGCTGGGGACTACAAAACCCCTCTGACAGAACAGGACAGATCCTCCAAACAGAAAACAAACAAAGAAATAATGTACTTAAACAGAACTCTAGAACAAATGGGCTTAACAGACATTTACAGAACATTCTACCCAAAAACCACTGAATATACGTTCTCCTCATCAGCTCATGGGACATTCTCTAAGACTGATCACATCCTAGGCCACAAAACATGTCTCAACAAATTTTAAAAAACAGAAATTATACCATGCATCTTCTCAGACCACGTTGGAATAAAATTAGTAACTCCAACAGAAACACTCATTTCTACACAAAGTCATGGAAATTAAACATCCTACTGCTGAATACTAGGTCAAGGAGGAAATTAAGATGGAAATCAAAAGATTCTTTGAACTAAATGATAAAGGGGACACAAATTATCAAAATCTGTGGGATATAGCTAAAGTAGTCCTGAGAGGAAAATTCAGAGTCATAAATGCCTACATCCAAAAGACAGAAAGATCACAAATCAACAATCTAATGAATCATTTGAAGGAACTGGAAAAGGATGAGCAAACCAATCCCAAACTGAGCAGAAGAAAAGAAATAATCAAGATCAAAGCAAAACTAAATTAAATCCATAACAAAAGAACTATAGAGAAGATTTATGAAATAAAAAGTTGGTACTTTGAAAAGACAAACAAAATTGACAGGCCTCTTGCTAGATTAACCAGAAGCAGAAAACAAAGGACTCTAATAAGCTCCACCAGGAATGAAAAAGGAGGAATTACAACTAATGCCATGGAAATACAAAATATCATTTCTGAATACTATGAAAATCTCTATGCACATAAACTTGAAAATATGGAGGAAATGGACAAATTCTTAGAAACACACAGCACCCTTGGCTCCATCAGGAAGAAATAGAATCGCTGAACAGATCAATATCACGTACCAAAATTGAAGCAGCAACAAAAAACCTTCCAAAAAAAAAAAAGGTCCTGGACCAGATTGTTTCACACCTGTATTTTACCAGACCTACAAAGAAGAACTGGTACCTATCCTGCAGAAATTATTCCATAACATGGAGAAGGAAGGAATCCTCCCCTACACGTTTTATGAAGCCAACCTCCCCTTGATACCAAAGCCAGGGAAGGACTCAGAAAAAAAAGAAAACTACAGACCAATATCCCTTATGCATATACATGCAAAAATTCTCAATAAAATCCTGGCCAACCAAATTCAACTGCTCACCAAAAAAAATAATCCATCATGACCAAGTGGCCTTCATCCCAGAGACGCAGGGATGGTTCAACATACACAAATCTGTAAATGTAATTCACCACATAAATAGAAGTAAAAACAAAGACCATATAATCCTCTCAATAGATGCAGAAAAAGCATTTGACAAAATTCAGCACCCTTTTTTGACAAGAAAGCTTAACAAAATAGACATAGAAGGGACTTGCCTCAAAATGATAAAAGCCATATACGACAAACTCACAGCCAACATCATACTGAATGGGGAAGAAGTGAAAGCATTTCTGCTTACAACTGGAACCAGACAAGATTGCCCTCTATCACCACTTCTATTCAACATAGTGCTAGAAGTCCTAGCCAGAGCAATCAGGAAAGAGAAGGAAATCAAGGGTATCCAAATGGGGAAAGAAGAGGTCAAACTATTGCTGTCTGCTGATGATATGAACTTATATCTAGAAAACCCCAAAGATTCTGCCAAGAGACTACTGGAAATGATAAATAAATTCAGCAGTCTCAGGTTTCAAAATCAATGTACACAAATCGGTAGCATTCATATATGCCAACAACAGTCAAGCTGAGAACCAAATCAAAGACTCAATACCTTTCACAATAGCTGCAAAGAAAATAAAATACCTAGGAATATATTTAACTAAGGAAGTGAAAGACCTCTACAGGGAGAACTATGAAACCCTGAGGATGGAAATAGTAGAGGATGTAAACAGATGGAAAACCATACCATGCTCATGGATTAGCAGAATCAACATTGTTAAAACGTCTATACAACCCAAAGTGATCTACAGATTCAATGCAACTCCTATTAACATACCAACATCATTTTTCATAGACTTTGAAAAAATAATTCTATGCTTTGTTTGGGACCAGAGAAGACCATATAGCCAAAGTAACCTTAAGCAAAAGGAACAAATTGGGAGGCATCAATTTACCAGACTTTAAGCTATACTACAAGGCTATAGTAACCAAAACAGCATGGTACTGGCACAAGAAGAGAGACAAAGACCAATGGAACAAAACAGAGAACCCAGATATAAAACCATTCTCATATTGCCATCTGATCTTTGACAAAGTAGACAAAAACATACACTGTGGAAAAGAATCCCTATTCAATAAATGGTGCTGGGAAAATTGGACAGCCACATGCGGAAGACTGAAACAGGATCCGCACCTCTCACCTCTCACAAAAATCAACTCATGATGGATAACAGACTTAAACCTAAGGCATGAAACTATAAGAATTCTAGAAGAAAATGTTGGAAAAACTCTTATAGACATTGGCCTAGGCAAAGAATTTATGAAGACCCCAAATGCAGTCACAGCAACAACAAAAATAAATAAATGGTACCTGATCAAATTAAAAAGCTTCTGCACAGCCAAGGAAACAATTATTAGAGCAAATAGACAACCTACAGAATGGGAGAAAATATTTGCATGCTATTCATCTCATAAAGGGCAGGTAACTAGAATCTATAAAGAACCCTGGCAAATCAACAAGAAAAAATCAAACAAGCCCATTAAAAAGTGGGCAAACGACATGTAGAGAAACTGTTCAAAAGAAGATAGACTAATGGCAACAAACATATGAAAAAATGCTCAACATCTCTAATCATCAGGGAAATGCAAATCAAAACCACAATGAGGTATCACTTAACTCCAGTGAGAATGGCTTTTATCAAAAAGTCCCAAAACAACAAATGTTGGCATGGACGTGGAGAGATAGGAACACTCATATATTTCTGGTGGGGCTGCAAACTAGTACAATCTCTATGGAAAGTAACATGGAGATACTTCAAAGAACTAAAAGTAGAACTACTATTTGATCCAGCAATCCAACTACTGGGTATTTACCCAAAGAAAAAAAAGACATTCTATAAAAATGACATCTGCACTTGAATGTTTATTACAGCACAATTCACAATTGCAAAGATGTGGAAACAACCCATATGCCCATCAATACATAAGTGGATTAATGAAATGTGTTATATGAATTCTACGGAGTACTACTCAGCCATAAAAACATGGTGAACTAATATCTCTTATATTTTCCTGGATCGAGCTGAGTGTATTCTTTTAAGTGAAGTATCACAAGAATGAAAAAACAAACACCACATATACTCACCATTAAATTGGTACTAACCAATCAACACTTATGTGCACATATGGAAGTAACATTCACTGGGGATCGGGCAGGTGGAAGGGAGAGGAGGGGAGTGGTAAATTCACACCTAATGGGTGCAGGGTGCGCTGTTTGGGGGATGGGCATGCTTGTAGCTTTGACTCGGGTACTGCAAAGTCAATTTTTGTGACCAAAGTGTTTGTACCCCTGTAATATTCTGAAATAAAAAATAAATAATAAATAAAAATAAAAATAAAGCTCAAAATCAAGTATGTAAATCAAACAATATATTGGGTTAAGGATAACACACATAACTGATAAAACTTTTTGTTTAAAGGAACATAAGTATATATCTAAAATTTGTGATAGTGGTTACATTTTTTGGTGGGATAAGGATAGGATAGGTAGATCATGAACATTAGTAATGTATTTAATTTGGTAGGTGAATTTTCTTATACCATGCATATTGTGTATATATTCTTTTATATGTATCAAATATGACATTTTTTAAAAGACTGAAGCAGTGTGAACTTCCTGAGAATTTTGATTAGTATTTTTATTATATTTCTGCTTTCCCTGTCTAGAATTCAGGCATTTATGTTTGAGACCCTGAAGAAAACATTTTCTGCTGAGTAGGAGCAATCTAATAATTTCCTCCCTTCATTGTGAGCTTTTAATTTCTTCCTAATATCTGATTAACCTCTAAATATAAACCTCAGTTAATGGAGCAGGTCTGTGAAATACATGAACAAACATCAAAATATTAAGATATTATATCTTTTTGTAATATCTTTTTATAGTTGGCAAATAATTTTGTGAGGAATTATCTACAAAGAACTTTACATTATTTAAAGAGGATCAGTGCATGGGGGCGTTTTCATTCTATGGAGTAATGGAGATAAAAATATCCATTCCTCCTGTGTTGTCTATATTGTACTCCAGGAGTGTTGTAATACAGATTTTATTTTTTTCCTGATTAAAAACATGAAGTGAACAAAATACATCTAAAAAAAGGAAGCTATGCATTTGTCTGACTACTGCAAAAATGGCTTTGTTTTATAATGATTACAAAAAAAAGACATTTGGAAAATAGAAACATCTCTGAGTTTGTTTCAGGAATGCATCTATTGGGTCCTAAAGAAGAAGGAGGACCCAAAAGGACATCAAAAACAACAACTTGAGTAAGGCTGTTGAGAATCCACATGTATCACAGATGCAGAGTCTACTGTCATTTTGAAAAAAGAAGCCTGCCACTGCAAGGTGGAGGTAATTTCAAAATTTGTTTAACTGGCATTCATGAGCTACACAGATGTCTTACTCTCTTGAAGCTATTGTTGTGATTGTGATCCCAGGAACACATTTTCTCACTGATGCCCACATGTAGGGAGGGGCATTCACTTTATGTTCTTTTAAATGTCTATTGTTAGTGCCAAAAAAGAACAAAACATTGTATGTAGAAAATGAAAAGTGAGAAATGTGGAGAGTGGGTTAGGAGGGGTGAGGGCAAAGAGCAAAAATGAAAAGGAGAGTGAGCTTAGGGGCAATATTTCCAAGATTAGAGGCTCTGATCTATGTTTGTAGTCATGGAGCTCCTTGCTGTATTGTGAAGCAGAATAAACAACAAAAATATGGCCTCCCCGTGAGAGTGGCAGATTCTGTGTCACTCATATTCTTCTGGGAGATACAGAATGACCATATATTTGACTAGGAAAGGGTTGTATGAAAATCCATCAGCTTATAAAAAATCATTTATAAAATAAATGGAAATAAAGAGAAGTTTCACATTTATTACTATTTAATGTGCATCAAGATGTGATTAAATTGTAGTGTTCATACAATACTACATTTTACAGAGATATTGATTTGCTACTGCTTTAAATTAATATTAACCTAATTATGGCTGTGTAGTTATTTCAGAAATGTCTAAAGGATTCTAATGGAAATATAACCTCTTTGCTAATTCTGTTTTACCATGTTTAATGAAAAGGTTTTTGGATATGGTAGGTACCTACTGTAAAAGGTACATATTTTGCTGATTCATCTTTCTATCTCAGCATTTCTCTTCTTCTTTATTAATGCTTCAGTTCTTTCTCAAATTATTTTGCTTCACATTGATTATATATTCAAAAAATGAAAATTAAAAACACATAGATTAAAGCCAAGAATAACTACATTAGTTCATATCGAAATACCAGAAATGTACAATTCTCTTTTTTTAGTACTTGAGTATGTAATTTTATTTTCTCTCACTCCAGTTCTTCAGAATTTAAGTAATAGAGAAAAAGGAAAACAATCCTCAATTCAATGTGATTATTGCTTTTGTTACACTTGAAAAGAATTTTTTGCTCAGAATTAAAACATAAGCCCAAATTAAATGTATTCCTAATTTAACTCTCATTTAGTCAAATTCCAGAAGTGTCTACAGCCAACCAAAAAGCCCTCCAGGGCTTGACGGAGGGAAGTTGGAATGAAATGAGAGAATGATTTATTGCAGTTAAAATGTTTTATTTTGGGAAATTTTATAAAAACTTATTTTCACATAAATAAACTGTTAGGACCTCCCCTGGGGCCACAGAAGGGGCTTGTGCAGGTAAGAAGCCCTGCTTGAACTCCTATGCTCTCTTACCTACTGCCTCATTTCTCTATTCCCCTTTAAGCAAAACTTCTTGAAAAGAGCTGTCAATACTGCTGCCTCTACTTTCCTCTCATTTTGTTTAGAATCCCCACCATTCAAGGAAAACTACTGTTAAAACAGTGATTCCTGAACCTCATTGAATTTGACCTGTCAGCAGCATTTGACGTAGCTGAGCATCTCTTCCTGAAACATAGCTTCCCCTTGACTTGTGGAACACGACTCTCTCTGGGTTCTTCTCTGCATAAACAGTCACTGGTTGCTCCTGGGTCTCCTTCCTCTCTTCCTGACAGCTATATGTTGGAACACTCTGGGGCTCAGTTCTCCAATCTCTCTCTCTCTCTTTTTTTCTTCTCATCTACATTTCCTCCCAGTATGTCTTCACCCTGTCCCATGGCTTTGTGAACCATCTATTCACTGATCACTCCCAAATTTATATATATCCAGTCCTTTCTTCTCTGAGTTTCAGACTTACCTATCCAACTGCCTAGTACCATCTTTACTTGATTGCCTAATTCATCATAACATAACCAAAAAACAATCTCTTGATTCCTAATCACCCACTCTGTTTCTTCTGGAACTCAGTAAATGGCCACTTCATTCTTTCATTTGCACAAGACTCCGCTCTCTTTTCACTTACTCCTCACCCTATTAGCAAATCCTATCGACAATTTTTCTATCTTTTCATGTAATCTTTTTTATTGCATCAGCTTGTATATTGCGTTATTCTTTGTGCGGTCATTCATTTATACTTGTTACCTGGGAGTTGTTTAACCTAGTGCCAGGGAATGGGGTAGACTCTGGAACAGAACTGATTTGTTCCGCTCGGTATTTCCCTGCCTCCTCAAAAGAAGGGAAGAAAAGGAGAGAGTGGCAATGATCATAACACCTGTCTTTCTCCTTACCAGAACATATTTGGTTCGCTGCCACATTAGGCCAGATAAAGATGGGCATAAGAATAGTCATGATTTCAAATGTTCAGCCTGTAGGATTTCTGCTTATATGCCACCCCATACCAACCCCATTTATTAATAATGCAACTATAGTTGATTTAACTTTGTGGTTTATGATTATTGTAACAGTAAAATTCATACTAATTTTATAAATTAAACTTAAATTTTAAAATTAAATTTTTTATAACATGATGTAATTGTCAGAACAATATCTTTGAGTCTGGTTATGGATTAGGTAGATAGAAAACAACTATTGTTTATGTTTGAACCCAGGAATAATGAGAGTGGAGATTGGTTAATTGAAAATTCAGTTGCCTTTTAACATCTCAAGTAGATAATTTTTACATTAGTGAGATGTGCTTGACTTTCAGGACTTAAACATTTTTATTACTTTTCATTGAAAACTGCACTGAATATTAAGTATCTACCTTTACGATACGCAAATACAGTGATGGTAATTTACACTAAAACATATTTTTGACAAGCCATTATTATTTTGGACAATTTTAAAGTTGCCTTTCCCCTCAGTCAAAACAGAAATGTCCTCCTTAAATATTTCCTACATTTTCAAACAATTTTTTTAATTTACAAAAGATCTCAATGTTAATGTGTCAGTTTCAAATACATGTGTGTTAAACATTACTATTATAAAGCTTTTGTGTTCTGTAAATGAATGTGCATTAAAGGTAGAATGTATAGGTGTAAAATTTGGAAGAACAACCCACTTATACATTCCATTTCTTTTCTTTCCCTTCTTTTCAAATTATCACATTCTAATTTCTGGGCTGAAAATTTAGAGATCTGAGTTTATTAGAATACAGGAAGCCAAAGGACTGTGAGAGATTCTCCTACAAATTAGTCAAACTTAGCTCACAACTTTTTAATAGTTTTGTATTATTGTTTTCAAGTCTTTTGCATTTGTTTTTGTTTTTTTTATAACTGAGTTGTAGGTGGTTGAAGTAATTGACTTCCAGGAAATATGTTAGTTCACCGATATATTCCAAGTATATAGAACAGTGTCTGGCATGTAAGTGCATAACTATTTGTTGAGTGGTTTAAAATTTTATGACTCTATGCAGAATCTGAATATTTTCTGTGAAGTATATTACTTTGAACAGATTTATAGGAAACATGTATGGCCATGTCTTTTCAATTCTTGGCACTCAACTTATTTAATTTTTCTTCCCAGTTACTTCAATTAAATAAAATAAGCTTTTCTAAGTCAAAGCATTTATTCAAAACATTTATTTTTAGAGAGCTGCTCAACTTTACACTGCTTTCTTTCTCACACTGAGGACTTATTTATTTCTATACATTGTATAGTGAGTGATGACAAAAAATTGAGGAAGTATTGGTCCATTTCTGGGATCTTTTTTCAGAATATGTGCATTTAAAATTTATAGTTGTAACTAGTATTAAATTAAACACAGTGGAGAGGGAAAACACATGGCACTATTTATATATACAGTGATCTTATATTTGTAAAATCTCATAGTCCTTGATGACTCATAAGTTCCAAGCACATTTCCAATGACTATAGCTGAAATCCATTCACTTATTGATATTTAGTATTGTCAGACTTCAAAAGCATAAAGCCCATCAAAAGGAAAGGCCCCGAATAGCAAACAGCTTCATTTTCTTCATGTACCTGTTTCTTCCTAAATCATCCTGTTCTTATATTTCCTTAATTTTCTTCCCTTGTGCAGTTATTGACAGCCAGAGGGCACTCACAGCAGAGGGGAGAAGGAAGAGGACTCCTTTAAATTGAATGTGTATGGAGAGAAAGAGGGTACTAGCTAGACCTACTGGACTCTATGAAATTGCAAAGTATGTCATTAGCATCCCGTCACCATTCCTTCCTCACTTACTTGACAGTTCTGTGCTTTCATGGTACCTCTTATTATTCTAAATTATTAGAGTTCTGTACTTTCCAAAATTCCCCATTTTAGAAATTTATTCCTCTCTTTTCCCTGATCATCAAAACACTAATTCCTTTAGTAACCTCTACTCTCCTGATACAGTATTAGAGGGAAATTATGAACTTAATTGCATAAATTACATGATTAAGTTATTCACAATAAATTAGTTCATTTATTAATTTAAAAATTACTTCATGTTATTAATTTATTAGTTCAGTCATGTGAACTTAATATTCATTAAACACTTAAATGCCTGTACTACTAAGTGTACAGAAATGCTTAAAACTCAGTCTCTTTTTTTAAGGAACTCAGTTTAGTTGAAATGAAGGATATACTTAACTTTCCCAAAGACAGTATTAATTTTAAGGGAAACATTTGTTCACAGATCATATTACATTTGTTTTCACAATATGTTTTCAGAGGCTGCCATGGGCAATGGGGGGTAGATTTCATTTTATGCCACACTGTATCTTGCATGTTTTGAGCCAGCAATTCTGAACTACCCAAAGATCCTGCACAAACTAGTTGATGCCTCCACACTTTTGCAAATGCTACCATCTCTATGTACAATGCCCTACCCTTCTTGCACAATTCTTTCCATTCTTCAAAAGTCAGCTCTGATGTCAACACTTTGCAGAAACCTTTTTATTATCATCCTCTTCCTAATTAATCCCTCCATTTTTCAAGCTAACTCTGCACCTTGTATGTCATTGTGTCCCTTTGTTTAAGCCTATCTCCTTTTCCAGTCTGTGAGCTCCTTCATTCAGAGGTTAGGAATTATTCACATCCCAGTGGGTCCACAAGTAAGGAGCTCAATGGGTAAAATTGAATGGAATTATTGAAAACCTAGTAGTATTGCTCTGCCTTCTTAAATAGATGACAGTGAAATTAACCTTTTTTATTTTTATCTTTTTTAATTTTTAGAGACAGGGTCTTGCTATGTTGCCCAGGCTGGTCTCAAAGTCCTGGCCTCCAATGATCCTCCCACCTCAGCCTCCCAAGTTGCTGAGATTACAGGGTGAGCCACTGCACATGACTCAATCTTTTTTAGTAGCTCAAATTTATCATTACAGGTTGTGAATGATTGTACAATATTGTAATTTAGTGTTTGTCTCTGCTTTCCCTTAAAGGGATGACCAAAGATTTCTATTTTAGTCTAGGTCATCTCTGCTTTTCATTCTTTTTATTTTTTTCTTCCTGAATGTCAGTATGTCAACCTTCCAGTTTCTTTCTGGTGTCAGTGTGACTGCTTTTAACAACCCAGCAGTTCTCTTTTCCTTTTTTCCCTTTTTTCAAATTATCATGTTCTAATTTTTGGCCTGGGAACTCAGAGACCTGAGTTTATGAGAATAAAGTAAGTGAAAGGACTGTGCAAGACTGACTGTCCTACAAACTGCTCAAGCTTGGCTCACAAACTTTGTATTAGCTTTCTATTTATTGTTGCTTTCAAGCTCTTTACACTTGTTTTTGTTTATAACTGGGTTCTAGGTGGTTGAGATAACTGGAACTCTGACTTCCATTTAAGTGTGATGTTATTCTGAATTTTACACTGTCCATTTCACCTTCAATGCTCAGTTATATAACACAAGGCTTCTATAATATAATATTTAACATATATTTCTTTAAAATTGATACATTAGCATCTGGACCTTTTATAATTTTAAAACAGTTTAATAATGTAGGCAATATTTTTCTTGTAGAATTCCACACATACTTTTAAAATTTTCTTATTTTCATTTTGGAATATCAAGAAAGATATTCTAGAACCTATTTTTATCCTTTTGGAAAACTATGTAATGTTTTCCAACAGTCAGTACTGTTGAGCACTTTGTATGCATCAGGCAATGGGCTAAGCACATGGATTACCTCATGTAATTCTCAAAATCATAAGGCAAATGTTATCTCTATTTTATAGATGGGGAAACTAGACTTAGAAATTAGAATCTTCCACAGGGTAGTTAAACATAGGAGATAAGACATTAACCAACCTTGAAAATTTTATTTTTCTTATATTTTCAAGTCTCCAGTTATGGTTTACCTACTATTCCATAACTATTTTTTGTAACATCTTTATTTTGACATATCATTCATATTCCATACAATTCACCTTTTAGTGTCATCTACCCATTTCCCCCAAAAAACTCCCCTGCCCTAGCCCTAGGAAACCACTAATCTATTTTCTGCCTCTATAGATTTGCCTATTCTGGACATTTCATATAAATGGAATTATGCAATATGTGGTTTTTGTGTTTGGCTTCTTTCACTTAATACTTATGTTTTCATTGTTCATCAATGTTTAGCATCTATCATTACTTCATTCTTTTTTTTCACCTAGAGCTTTTTTATTGTGGTAAAATATACCTATCATAAAACTTATCATTGTAACCATTTTTAAGTGTACAGTTCTGTGACATTAAACACATTCATATTATTGTGCAACCATCATTACCATCCATCTCCCAAACTCTTTTCATTTTGTAAAACTGAAACTCTATACCCATTAAACAATAATCCCACGTTTCCCATACTACCATAGGCCCTGGAAATCACCATCCTACTTTCTGTCCCTATGATTTTTGACTATTCTAGGTGCCTCATATAAATGGAATCATACAGTATTTGTCTTTTTATGACTGGGTTATTTTACTTAGTGTAATGTCTTTAATGTTGTAGCATATGTCAGAATTTCCTTACTTTTAAAGGCTGAATAATATTCCATCATGTATATATACTACATTTTGCTTATCCATTCATCTTTCAATGGACACTTGGGTTGCTTCTACATTTTAGCTATTGTGAATAATGCTGCTATGACCATGAATGTGCAAATATCTCTTCAAGGTCCTGCTTTCAATTCTTTTGGGTATATACCCAGAAGTGGAATTGCTAGATCTTATGGTAATTCTATTCTTAATTTTTTGAGGAATTGCCATAATGTTTTTCACAGCAGTTGTACTATTTTACATTCCCATTAAGAGTGCACAAGGGTTCCAATTTCTCTGTATCCTTGCCAACATTTGTTATTTTCTGCTTTTTTTTTTAATAGTAACCATCCTAATGAGTGTGAGGTGGTATAGCATTGTGGTTTTCATTTGCATATACCCAATAATTTGTGATTATCAAGCATCTCTTAATGTGCTTCTTAGCAATTCATACATCTCTGGAGAAATGTCTATTCACGTCCTTTGTCCATTTTCAGATTGGGTTGTATATTTTTTGTAGTTGTTGAGTTTCAGGAGGTCTCTATATTTTCCAGATATTAATCTCTTATTAGATAATATGATTTGCAAATATTTTTTCCCATTTCACTGTTGCTATTTCACTCTATTGCTAGTGTCTTTTGATGCACAAAAGTATTTAATTTTTATGAAGTCCAATTTGTCTACTTTTGCTTTTTTTTTTACCTGTCCTTTTGGTGTCATATCCAAGAAATCATTGCCAAATCCAATGTGGTAAAGCTTTTGCTTTGCTTTCTTCTAAGAGTTTTATAGTTTTAGTCCTTACATTTAGTTCTTTGATCCATTTTAAGTTTATTTTTGTATATGGTGTTAGATAAGGGCCTAACTTCATTCTTTTGCATGTGGGTATCTGGTTTTCCCAGGACCATTTGTTGAAAAGAGGATGTCCTTTCCCCACTGAATTTCATAGAACCCTTGTAGAAAATCATTTGACCATGTATGTGAAAGTTTATTTATTTCTGACCTCTCTGTTCTATTCCATTGGTCTATATAGTTATCTTTATGCCAGTACCACACTGTTCTGATTACTGTATATTTGTAGTAAGTTTTGAAATCAGGAAGTGTTAGTCCTCTAAGCTCGTCCTTTTTTTTCAAGATTGTTTTGTCTATTTGGGATCCTTTGAGATTCCATACAAATTGTAGGATGAATTTTTCAATTTCTGCATTTCTGAGACTTAGATAGGTATTGCATTGAGTCTGCAGATCACTTTGGGTAGTATTGACATCTTAACAATATTGTCTTCCAATCCATGAATCCTGGATGCCTTTCTATTCGTGTTTTCTTTAATTTCTTTCAGCAATGTTATATAGTTTGCATTATATAAGTCTCTCACCTACTTAGTTAATTCCTAAGTATTTTATTCTTTCTGATACTATTGTAAATGGAATTGTTTTCTTAATTTCTTTTTCAGATTGTTCATCATTAGTGTATAGAGATACAACTGATTTTATATTTTGACTTTGTTTCCTGCAATTTTGCTGAATTTGTTTACTAATTCTAACAGGATTTTAATTGAATCTTTAGGGTTTTCTACATCATATCATCTGCAAACAGAGATAATTTTATTTCTTTCTTTCCAATTTGGATGCCTTCTGTTTCTTTTTCTTGCCTAATTTCTTTGGCTAGGATGTTCAGTACTATGTTTAATAGAAGCAGCAAAAGCAGGCATCCTTGCCTTGTACCTGATCTCAGATGAAAAGCTTTCAGTCTTTCACTATTGAGTATGATGTTTGCTGTGGGTTTTTCATAAATGACATTTAGTATGTTGAGGCAGTCTCCTTCTTTTCCTAGTTTGTTGGGTGTTTTTATCATGAAAGGGTATTGAATTTTGTCAAATGCTTTTTCTGCATCAATTGAGATGATCATGTGCTTTTTCTCCTTCATTTTGTTAATGTGGAGTATTACATTGATCAATTTTTGTATGTTAAACCAGCCTTGCATTCTAAAAGTAAATCCCTCTTGTTCATGGTGTAAAATCTTTTTAATATGCTGCTGATATTGGGTTGGTAGTATTTTGGTGAGGATTTTTGCAAATCCCTTGTATATAATGAGTTGCTTCTCTCTTATTGCTTTCAAGATTTTCTCTTTGTCTTGTGACAGTTTGCTTATGATATGCCTCAGTAGGGATTTCTTTGAATTCATCCTACTTGGAGTTCAATGAGCTTCTTGGATGTTCATATTCATGTTATCAAACTTGGGAAGTTTTCAGCCATTTTTCTTCAAATTATCTCTCTACTTCTTTCTCTCTCTTTTCTCCTCAGGGACTCCCACAGTGCACACTTTTGTCCACTTTATGGTGTTCCACAGGTTACTTAGGCTCACTTTTCTTCATTTTTTTCTTTTTGTTTCTGAGACTCAGTAACTTCAATTGTTTTATCTTCAAGTTCACTGATTCTTCTGCCTGCCCAAATATGCATTTGAATCCCTCAAGTAAATTTTTAATTTCAGTTATTATACTTTTCAGCTCTAGAATTTCTTTTTGGTTTCTTTTTAAGGTTTCTACCTCGTTATTGATTTTCCATTTTGTTCATACATCATTTTCTAGACTCTCTCCACATCCTCCTTTAGGTCTTTGAGCATCTTTAAGACTTAAGGTATTCTCAAGTCTTTTCTGTGTTTGTACCTTTCCCTGGGTATGTGCAGTAACTTTCTACTTTTCCCTGTAAATGTAGTTGCTTTTAAATGTTCTAGTCTTTAATGTTTGGCTATCAAATGGGAGCAAACAAGGAAAATGAAGGCATTTCCATTTCAAAGGAAGGTGCTGGCCCTTTAAATCACTTCAGCTGGAGGGGGAGGGGCTTACAACATTGAGGGTAGATGTAACAACAATGGCTGCCACCTCTGTGTTTGCATCTCCTTCATCAGAAGCAGTCAATGATCAGAACACAGATCCCAGATATTTGGAGGACAGGGTCCTTATTGCCCACTATGGCTCCCATAAGCTGTGTTCAAACTGCTCGTGCAACTTGTACCTGCTCCTGAAAGTTGCAGGCCTTTAACAGACTCCAGAATTCCAAAATAGTTATATAAGACAGATTCTGCCAGTGCAATTGTTTTCTGGGTGGGGGGATTGATTCCTAGTGCTTCCTATCCTACCATCTTCCCAGAATCCTCCTCCAGTACTCTTTTTATTACAGAATAATATTCTATTTTATAGATATATCACATTTATTTATCCACTCATCATTAGTTTTTCCCCCACTTTTTGGCTATTATGAATGCTGCTGCTATATGCATTAACATTTGAAAACATTCATAAATTTGGGGAAGTGTTCAGAGAACAAAATATTAACCTAGGAGTTCTGGAAACTAGGGTCTACTTCTAGCTTTGGTAGTAACTCTACATTCATTAAAGGAGATTTGACTAAAATTCCTTCAAACTTTAACAGTCAATCTTTTTTTTTTGTTGTTCTTATTTCAAGTGTTTGGCCTAAGATTGAGTCCTGAAGCAGTGGAAACATTAGGTAATTACAACTATAAATTCTACACTACAACAAGGAAGTGCACTCAACATTCTAAAAATATAACTAATTAGCAATTTGCTCATTTACTAATGAATTACTATTCAACATTGTAATTCATTTTAACATTAAATTTTTTAACTTAGTTTATAATTTGGAGAATACCTAAAAATTCAATTTTACATTACCCATCTTTGGAGAAAAGGTGCTTGCCATCATACCAAGTGATAGAAATTCTAATAATAAACAATTGTAAAATAATCTGAACACTGGATTGTATTGAAGAAATATTCTCACTTCTCTAGTTCTTATTTATGTCTGGTTGGGACTGGATAGTCTCTAAAATCTCATCATCTGTCACCACAATCTAAAATTCATCTTGCTTTCCCTTTATACATAAAGACGTTTAAGGAGGATTTGAGAAAATTCTAGTTGACCATTTTGACATGCTTGAAAGCTGGAGCAAAATCTTATTTTCTTTGACAACTCTCTTGGGTAATGTTTCGGTTTTCATTCGGAAAAAAACGCTGAAGGTCAAAAAAATATGACAACTAATTAGCAATTTGCTCATCTACTAATGAAAACCGAAAATACTTTTTGACGTTAACGGCAAAGAAAGTAACATACACAAATATACTTTAAGAAGTGGTCCTATGAAATTCCAAATCTGGCGAGAGATAGAAAAACTCACAACCCAGATAGCGATCCTTCTTCGCCTGTCCCTAATAAGGTAAGTGATGCGTGGATTTCTTGGTCGTCTCCTCGGAAACCGCAACCTGACAGGACCTTTGTAGGCACCGGAGGAGCGCCAGGACCCGGTAGGTGTTCGGAGGGTGTCGTGTGCGCCTGCGCTGGTTTATCGCGGCCTCTCCCAGCGAGAGAGGCCCAGAGACCCGGATGGAGGACGCAAAGACGCGCTGTTGCCATGGCAGCTTGGTCCTGGTTGCCGCTGGAGCAGGTGCCGGGGTCTCCCTTGCTTCATTGTCAGAGCTTAGAAAGAGGAAAAGAGGAGACCACTTCCGGCCATCTCTGTGACCCCATCCGCTGCATCTTACACAGGCAGGAGGAGATCTATCAAGGGAGGGAAGGGAAGGACGATGCGGAAATATTTATGGTGGGAGAAAGGGTAAAAGGTATAAACGTCTGGTATAGCTGGGAGGGAAGGTGGGTAAAGAAGACAGGGAAGAGCCCTCCTGCTGGCGGCTTATCCTCCGGGGGCCACGGAGCCTGGTACTGGCGGGGAAGCCTGGCAACGCCTTGCTTCATTATGTTGTATGAGGGAGATCCTCCTGAGGGTAGCTTAGACTCTAAATTTTTGTCATATTCTTTCCCCTTTCAAAGTTCTCGAACGTGGAAAGTAATAATTTTGTCCCTGGGAGAAAAAGTCACTCCTGAAATGTTAGCTTCCGTGAAAAGGCTATGGTTATTCATTTAGTTGGTGGTAACTTGGGATTCTCAATACAAATTGAAATTATCACCTAATGTTTGCGAAATGTTTATCGTCATACTTTTGTAACAGATTGTGATTTTTTTTTTTAATTACTCATGGGATCACAGTCTTGGCCTGATCACAGGAAGAATGGGTCCGATGATCTCACGATGTTATGAATTAGTTTTTGCCTAAGTACTTATTTTATATTAAAAAGCTTTCTTTTCGGCATTCTTTCAGTTTATAGATTTTAAAAAAGCAGGTGTTTAAAAGTTTTAGGGTAAGACTGGAGTCAATGAATTAGATTAAACTACTTTTGAATATTCTGAATCCTGGAATAAAGTTATCAAAATTATGTATACATGTGGACTTGGCTTAGACTCACACTAAAAGGTCTGCAGTCACCTACCCACACCAGATTTATCAGACACTCAGGAAGGAAGGAGTTAATTTTTCTTACTATATTTCCCTATGAAGAGGGTAGATCTGGTCTAAGCCACTTACATAAACTTTTACTGATGATAAATGTTGAAATTTAAATGTGTGAAATTCACAGTCATAAAGTAGGAAATAAGTATTAGGTGATATGGCTTGTGTAATATGTATTTTTGTTCCAGCATGTTGACTGTGTACCATATGGACAATACCCTGGGGATGAAGATTAAAAAGATCTGAAGGGGTTGAATATCCTGTGACGCATTTGAAAAAAGCTTAAGGCACTTGGTAACAGGAGTTTATGACTTACATTCTTTGTTTACTTGAGAACCAGTCATGAGTTTTTTTGAAGTTATGCAAAAATAATTACACTTCAGATTTATGGAACTTCATTTACTTCTCAGAGTTACCTCAACTTTTTTCATTTAAAATATGGCATAATAGTATGACTTAATAACACTTAACATATTTAATTTGTGATCATTATATTTTTAATTTATTATACTGATTCTGTGTTTTAGTTTTAGATTTCAGTTTTCATATGAGTGGGGTTCTTTGTAAATAATAAAGCATATTTACTGAAGTCTTCAGGCAACCATTTATTTATGTGTTCAGAACTATGTTAATTATAAAATAAGGGAAAGCACTGAAGAAATATGCTTCTAACAGTTATGTAACTTAAACATCTGAAAATAATAAATTTCAAGATCCCTGGTCTGAAAAGAAAGCTGATTATCCCAAGGCATTGTGACTATGAAAAATAGTATTATTTATGTAAGTATTTTGGATTACAATGAGTTTTAGTTTATTCTACATCATTGATGGTGCCCTTACTTTTAATTGGTTGGTAGGTAGACTTAATTGCTTAAGGGACTTAGCTTGTCTTGCAGCTAGGCATGGTAAATAAACTCATTCTAAAGTATTGGTTTAGTTTCTCCAAGTCACCTCAAAATATTGCCCTCAACTTCTGATTTAGAAATTATTGAAGGCTTACTTTTGAGTTCTTTAAGAAAGTCTATTTTGTATTTTTAGTTTACAAGAAATATCTAGAAGAAATTATATTTCAACTAATATTTTAGAAATAATATAATTATCCAGTTGAATAATTAACATTTAGCGTACCTAAAACTAACTTTGTCTTGAGAAGGAAATAAAACCAATATCAAGAACTATCCAGAGGAAAGATGGTATTTAAATGAAACACACTTAAGAATTTTTTTTTAAGTTTTGAATTTAATCACTCAGACACCAATCATTTATTTTATTAATAGATTAACCTTTATCATGGTGCTATACATTTGCTTTTAAACTCACTTGCTCTTCATGAGTTGGCAGTTACTTACTAATTTGCATCTTACAGAATAAGGGAATCTTAGAGTTAAAAGAAATCTCGCCAGGTGTGGTGGCACATGCCTGTAGTCCCAGCTACTCTAGAGGCTGAGGCAGGAAGATCTCCTGAGCCCAGGAATTTGAGGTTGCAGTGAGCTATGATGACTCCATTGCACTCTAGC
Source organism: Daubentonia madagascariensis (assembly GCA_023783475.1). Classification (NCBI taxonomy): domain Eukaryota; kingdom Metazoa; phylum Chordata; class Mammalia; order Primates; family Daubentoniidae; genus Daubentonia; species Daubentonia madagascariensis. Next base: position 33,724,881 of record JAKFHU010000978.1, read on the forward strand.
CTGGGAAACAGAGCCGGGCCCTGTCTAAAAAAAAAAAAAAAAGAAGAAAGATATCCTAATGGTCATCTAGCTCAATTGCTTCAATTGCTTTTCTAAAGCTTCAATGTTCTATAAAACTGTGGTCCCCAACCCCCTACTGGTCCGCAGCCTGTAGACCAAGCCACAGAGCTCCGCTGCCCCCTCCCCCCATCCATGGAAAAATTGTCTTCCATGAAACTTGGGGAGGGGGGCACACAGCAGGAGGTGAGTGGCGGTGGGGGGGCAGGGAGAGCAAGTGAAGCTTCATCTGTATTTACGGCGCTCCCCATTGCTGGTGTCACCGCCTGAGCTCCGCACACACCCCCAACCCCATCTGTGGAAAAATTGTCTTGCATGAACCGGTCCCTGGTGCCAAAAAGGTTGGGGACCACTGCATAAAACATTCCTGCCATAGTCATCTTCTGGGCTACCTATAAACATTTCCATTGACAGGGCATTCAACCCTTCTATAGGCAGCTCATTTCACTTTAGGACAAGTTTGATGTAAGTTCTGTCTTATATGTTGTGCCAAAATTTGCCCCTGTGTTTCCAGCTCTTGGTATTAGTTTTATTCCTTGAGATTATGCAAGTTCATTCCTCCTTCAAAATATTGTAAAGCAGGTGTCATAATTCTCTGGAATTTTCTTTTCTTTAGGTTAACATTCCCAGTATTTTCAAGTATTCCCCAGAATCTGGTTTTAAGGCATTTTACTCTTCTTCCCTTTCCTTCTCTTTTATCCTCCTTTCTCTGTTTTACTAGCCTCTGAATGTATTCTAGTTTGTCTTTTGTTTTCTAAACTGTAGTGCAAAAATCTGGGCTTCATATATTATCTGTATCTCACCCACAGCTTCAGCCTTAGAGCTCATTTACATTTTTGATATCTTCATCATTCTTTTAACTTCATTCTTTTAAAGTCATTCTTTAACTCTGTAGAGTTTAGTGAATTCTTCACTAAAACCTCTTAAAATGCTTTTTACACATACAGTGAAAAGCCTTATCTCTTTGCTTATCTAGTACTTATGCAGCTAGTGGAAGGATGTTTTCCCACATGCTTTCACTACCAATTTGGTGGTGAATTGTGGAAGGAAAAATATAAATGTCACTTTAGTGGAATTGGCACCATGTTAGGTAGTCTGGGAAAAGGTTTGGGGAGAGTAAAGTGAAGCTAATGGCTAAAGCAAATTTTGTGGATTATTTATTAATTCAGGCATAATATTTCTCATTTTATACCTTTAAAAATGTGCGTACATCTCATGTGTTCTTGACACCTGTACTTAATACTTCCAAAAGTATTTTAGGCTACTTATTCTTGATGTAGGAGTAAGAGAAGGCAAGTATGGAGACAGGGTCTCAAGTGTATGGGGCCTTGAAGATCTGATTTCCTATACTTCTTTTGAAACTGGACCTGGAATTCTAAGTTCTTTTTAAAGTCAGTAGTGGAAAGTATGCAAATTATTGCTATATATTTCTACCTTTGTTTTTCATGGTAATTAGATCTATATTAATAATTTTCTCACTTTTCTCTTTGAAAAGATATGACATCAGACTGACCCCTCACTCCTTCCAGACCCTTTTTCAGGAACACACTTTATGTTCTGGCCACACTGGACAATTCTATGTGCTTCCATATTTATGTATGCTTTCTCATGCTGTTCTCTTTGCCTGGAATACTGATGAACTCTTGAACTAGTATTCAAACCCCATCCCAGATTTCCTTGATAGTTCCAATTTTACACTGAGTTAATTGCTATTTTATTCTTCCTCCCATCATTCTTTTTATATACCTTTATTCCAATTATCTTATTTATTGATTTATTCACTTAAGACATGGTCTCAACTCTGTTGCTTGGGCTAGGGTGCAGTGGCATCATTATAGCTCACTGCAACATCAAACTCCTGGGCTCAAGTGATCCTCCTGCCTCAGCCTCCTGAGTAGCTGGGATTACAGGCACATGCCACCACACTCAGCTGTTTTTTGTAGAGACAGGGTCTCACTATGTTGCTCAGGCTGGTCTCAAACTCCTGGCTTCAAGCTATCCTCCCACCTTGGCCTCCCAAAGTGCTAGGATTACAGGTGTGAGCCACTGTAGCCGGCCTTTTTTTTTTTTAGCTTTGTCTTCTCTAGCATACTACAAGTACCTCAAAGGCATAGGTCTATTTTAAAAATCCTTGTAGGAGTATATTTAGGAATATAATAGGTATTCAACAAATTTTTATCAAAATTGTATTTTATACATATTTATATGTGTGTATATGGTTTTTATATATATATGGTATGCTAACACACATGTACAGACACATTATAGGTAAAGATTTATATGCTTCATTTGTTTGAAAAGTTATGCACACAAAAATAGTAACAGGCCTATTGATGGACCTCAATTCAAAGATAATTTTAGCTTAGTTCTTTTTAAAATGACTGAATTTATACACCATTTTAACAGACACCATTTTAACAGACATTTTGTCTGACAACCCTGTCTCTGTCTTCTAGATTGTATTAGGTATCACAGTTTTCTTAATGAAAAAATATATTTTATGTAGGGTTGACAGAAGTTTTTCTGTGTAAATCAACATTCACCATAATTGAGAGTCAGTTGTTACTTATTATAAAGCTCTCAGATCACAAATTATAATTATGCCATATAAATTACTAGCAGGATTGGTAAACTGAGGTTGGGAATTGATATAATTGTTTTTGTTTGAACCTGAAAAAAATGTGAGTGAGTGAGACTTAAAAACTGAGCCATCTGCTCTGACCTGAACAAAGAGTTTTAATGATTGGCAGGGGAATGTGGATAATCCTTTTCTAAGCTTCACTTAGTCTTCTTATCTACCTTTTTCATCTCCTTGTAGTTTAAGGTTTTGGGAATTGGGAGGAAGTGGGAAGGTGGTTAGGAATGTCTACCTAAGGAAATGTCTTATTATTTCAAGTCTCTCTTTTACAGTGTATACAGATACATGTTCATTTTGAACATTCCATTTTGTGCTTCTATGTGTTAATTAGTTTACCTTCAACATTAATCTCCATATTCCATTCCACCTCTAAAGTGGACATAACATATATCTTATCTTTTGTAATCTTACAGTGTTATTCTTTCACAAACGAAAAATGAATGAAAATAAAGATACTGATTCAAAAGAAAGTGGAGAATATGAAGATGACTTTGAAAAGGACCTGGAATGGTTAATTAATGAAAAAGAAAAAAGTGATGCCAGCATAATAGAGGTATGTATAAATTGGCAGCAGCATTCATAATGATTACATTAACAAAATGCTTTGCAATTCTTGAAGGTTTTCACATTATTGTCACATCTAAACCTTACAAAAGTCCTTTGTTGTACATTGGATGATTACCATTATCCCTATCTTAGAGCTGAGAAAATTGAGGCTTACAGTGTTTAAATGTTGTATCTTAAGGCATAGGGCTGGTTAGTGAGAGAAACAGGGATTAAATTAGCACTTAATAAAGCTAAAATGATCAATATAAAATCATAATTTAAATAATACAAATAAATTAAAAATCATGATTTATTGCATCAAAAGTTAAAACAAATATAGTTAATTCCTACTTTCTATTAACTTGGGTAAAATCATGGGGTTATGCTTTTAATATTGATGAAAATAAAGCACATCCTCAAAAAACATGATCTTTCAGCTAATATTTGAAACTTTAAACTGAATTAGCTTTTCTGGGAAATGAATATAGAGAAAAAAGTAAAGGGTCAAAGACTGAGCCATAGGATTACTTCTAGGAAAAAGTCCATTAAACATGATCGTATACTATTTATCAGAGATGTAGAAGGGAAATCCAAGAAAACGAACCAGTTCCTGGATCATAGTAGGTTCTTTCTTGCTCTCTTTACATATTTATAATGTGTATATACATTTATATATAATGTATATGTGTGTATATATACATATATGTGTATGTGTGTATGTATGTGTCTACACATAAGTTAGTGTCAGTAGGTAGGGAAGTAATGAGGAAAAGGACAAAGCCTGGGATATGAACATGTGACTTAGAAGGCTAGTGATCAGAGTAGTTATAGCAGAAGCCAGAGTTAAGGTGGTTAAGGAAGAGAATATGAGGAAAGGCAAGTTTTATATCACAAACTTCTCTTACTTCCATCTTGCTTTCTTATCCAGTGGAGAAGACAAATGGGATAGACAATATTTGAAAAAGGCAACAGAGTCCAAAGTGAAGATTCTTCTAAGATGGCTTTTAAATGGGAGTTTTAAGCATCTTAACAGAAAAATAATCAAAATGATTAGAGGCAGATACACCCAGACTAGTAAAGTTGAACCAGTTTCTCATGACTAGAAGGGTATGAGATCTAAAGCACAGGGTGTTAGAATTATAGAGGTAATAATGATGATTTATTGTTTCATTTCATTAAATTTATTCCTACAAATATTAATGACCCCCTACCATGTGTCAGGGGCTGTTCTAGGTGCTAGGCATACAGCAGGAATTTTTCAAAAGTGCTGTCATGAATCTTACACATTCCAGTTGATGATTACGATAACCTCTTCTGAGGCTGGTGGGAAAAGGGGATGACAGAGCTAAAGATAGGGAAGAGTGTCAGAGGAAGATTTCTTTGTAAAAAGTGAGTTTTATAAAAGAAAAGAAGTGAAAGCCAAAGGAGAATTCAGAAACAGATTGTGTAAGAATGAACCAGAGAATCAAATAAAGCTAAAAAGAACAATTACGATGCAGAGATCTTAGTCAAATCATAGTTATTTGGCAGTCATTTTAATGGGCCAGGTTTATTTGCTGTCAGACATATGGCAGTGTTGTGCAGGATAGAAATGAAGGCCATCAGAAACGATGACCTGTGAGCAAGTAAAAGAGGAAAGATATTTTAAGGGTTTGAAGAGAACAGCATGTAGTAGCTCCCATAGAATTGGTTTAAGAGAGAGAGAATTGTCTGAGATAGGGGAAAAAGTATATATTGTTTGATATAGTGTTTGGTAGCAGAAGTGGAGCAGAGTTTTGTGATGCGATCATATTGGCTTATGATTCATGTGGAATTAATTTTTTTTAAATGTAAGGCCAAGTTATCTTATGGTGATTAACATAGATTATTGAAGTCTCTGAGGATAGTTGAGCAAGGAAAATCTGATCTAGAGGTAAAATTGACCTGGAATTTGGATGTAGGTCCCGCAGTAGATAGTGGCAACAATAGTCTGAAAAGATTAAAAGAACCCCAAATGATTAGGACTCGACCAAGGACTCGACCTTCAAATGGTTTGGAGAGAAAGATCTCTATTGAAGAATGCGAGTATTACAAGGAGAAAACATTTTAGAAAATATTCTTCTGAAAATGTAAAAGGAAAATTTTATAGGAGGAGGAATGATAAATAAGATTGTGTTATTTGTAGTTACCTTTTGATGCATTAGGATTAAAAATTTTTAAAAATCAATGTAGCACTTAGCAACATCAAATTCAAACTTAAGAGTTGAATTATCCCTAAACTGTTGTTGCATGTATGTCCCTTGGATGCTCTATTGAATAAATATTAGAGCAGTATGGCAAGAAGCTTGTTCCATCAAATATTACAGAAAGGAATCCCTTTTGCCTATAATGACAGAGGATTCAATTTGACTGAAATAGAACTATTCTTTTTTTTAAGGCTGTGGAAGGAGAGAATATTACAGAATTAAGAAATGAACAGAATAGACACACAAAAGCTTGATCTGAATCTTGAGATGAGGTTCACAGAAGAAAGATTCTTCTTACCAAATATAGTTTGTCCTATCAGATTCAGAAGTGAAAATCTTCAGGAATCCAATAGAAACCAAAAACGGAGGAAGGAGGAGTAGGTATTATGGAAAATGACAAGCTAACAAGCTTCTACAGAATCAAGAACCCGTGAATGATAAAAGGGAGCGAAAACTTAAGTTCAAGGACAAATTAGTTGATCTGGAAGTTCCTCCACTAGAAGACACTGATACTTATAAAAATTATTTTGAAAATGAAAGTAATATGTCTGGAAAACTGTCACAGTTATGCATTTCCAATGAATTTGTACAAGAAAATGTGCTCCTGTCACTTACTGATGGAAGCTGTGAAGAAAATAAGGATAGGAGGATACTGGTAGAGAGAGATGGAAAGTTTGAACTTCTGAATTTACAAGACATTGAGAGTCAGGGATTTTTACCCCCCATTAATAATGCTAATAGTACAGAAAATGAACAGTTGTCACCCAGATTTTCCAACTCATCTGTCAATGGTGTCAAGAAAGAAGATTCTGCAGCAAAGATTCATGCTATCACTCATTCATCAACAGGAGAGCCACTGGCTTATATTCCTCAGCCACCACCCAAACCCAAAACTCGCCCTAGCTCTGCTGCCAAATCAGATAGAACTAAAGGGAATGGGAAATCTAATTACAGGACACAATCTGCAAATATATCTCCAGTGACCTCAACATATTGTCTTTCCCCTAGACAGAAAGAACTGCAAAAAAAACTAGAACAAAAGAGAGAAAAGCTAAAAAGAGAGGTGAGAACATAAGTGGGCATTATATTGAAAGAATATGTTTTCATGTTTCATAAATGCAATAGGAATTGAAATCATTGTTCAAAGTATTGGAGATTTTTTTTTGCTTGCTTTATTTTTGTATTGTTAGATTAATTGATTAAGTGTTAAGAATGTATATTTAAGGAACAAACACTGTGATTACCTTGGTCCTTTCTTATAAGGATCACAAAGCATAGTAGAATCATCTGGGTTAGAGCTAGAGATCTCAGTGATGACTTCATCTGATCTTCTCATTTTAAAGGTGAGACTCAGAGAAGTTAAGTGACTGCTGAAAGTAATCTTGATATGAGATAGGTGAAAATCAAGTGTCAGATGGAAAAATGAAGGCATGAAGTTGTAGGGGTTTGGGATGCAACAGGAACACTTGGATTCTCTTACTTGTATGTGTATGTTTCATATATCTTCTATGCCTATAATTCCTTAATTTCAGGGATTTTAGTTTTAAATTAAGAATAGAGCCTAATTTTCTTAATGAAATATCTCCAAAATGCCATATGAAATGCCAAATTAATTTTTTTTTTTTTTTTTTAGAGACAGAGTCTTGCTTTGTCACCCACGCTAGAGTGCAGTGGCCCGATCATAGTTCACTGTAACCTCCAATTCCCGGGCTTAAGTGATCCTCTTGCCTCAGCCTCCCGAGTAGCTGGGACTACAGGCATGTGCCACCATGCCCAGCTAATTTTTTAATTTTTTGTAGAGACAAGAGCCTTGCTATATTGCCCAGGCTGGTCTTGAACTCCTGGCTTCAAGTGATCCTCCTACCTTGGCCTCCCAGAGCGCTGAGATTATAGGTGTGAGCCATCGCATTTGCTCTTAAATGAAACTCTGTGTTTTATAATTGAAAATTCCAGGAACTTAAACTGGCAAGTTTTCTCTGAATTACTTATGTCAGTGCTCCAATTCTGTGTTTTACTGGATCCCTAATGGTATTAAGCTGAGCCATACAAAATGTCTAACCGTAAATACAAAAACTCAGCAGAATCATAGCTTAATAGAATTTTACAATTAAAAGTGACCTTAAAGGCCATTTTACAAATAAGAAAACCATAGTCTAGAAAGTTTAAATAACTTTACCTAAGTCCCTCAACTTGTTAGTAGCAAAGTTAGAATCAAAATCCCCATTCTTTCACATCTCTTGAAAAATGGTGTGTTTTCCATTTTATGTGGGAAATTATCAGGGAAATGTCTGGCAAATAAGCCAGGAATTCACATTAGCAACAAAAGATGAAAATTGAAGGTGTGAGAATGTGTAACCTATAGCACACTCAGGCAGGAATCTGAAAGGGTGAATGGTTATAGAGCTTTTCTTATTTGGTCACTAAATCTGAACTCTTAATAGTCAAACCCAGTTTACTTTGTTTAGGTATAAAACAATACTTAAAAGTATCAGGACTTTATGACAATACAAAAGAATTTGATGAGAGTGTCTGAGCTATATGTTTGCTGTACACAAATACATATGTGTGGGTGTGTATATATATTTTTACAGAAGTTATACAGGGGATTTTTTATAAATTTCAGTGCCTTTTTACCAATGAACTGATGGTATTCTTTAACTGTGTGAATGGTGGCTGGTTCTGTTTTCATTTTGATTCTCTTTTTTTGGGTGTCACATGCTGTTTGTTCTGGGATACACTTTTAAACAGTATTCTTATAACTAAATTTTCCTTTGCTCAAGGCATGGTCTTTAAGTGCTAAGGCTTTTAACATTTTTTAGTTGGTTTCAGGAGAAGGCTTTTCTTATTTATGCCCAATATTTGCTGGGTTGGGCTGCTATCCTCTGTCTTTCTAGCCTGAGTGCATCATTTCAATATTCTCTTTGGCAACTGCATTAGCTATGCTTTGGCTGATACCTTCTGTGTAATATAGCTAAATATTCCCTTTGAAAAGATAATTATCTTTTATCATACTGTATTCATGCAAGGCATCCAAAGTCCTTTTTGTGAAAAGGATATGTATAAATAAATGTAAAATTTAATCTTTAATAAATTCACATTTTACATAGCATGGTCTACTTTAGGGCTCAGAAAATAGTATATAGATATTTTCAATGATATTTTATGCTGTTTGGGAGAATTTTTCCTTTCCTTCCTTCTTTTTGTTCAATCAAAAGGAATTAGAAAGGCTTGCTACGTTGTCAAAATGCAAGGAAGACATGTTGAATTCCATTATTTGAAGAAGATTTGAGCATGGACTTGTGTAATTCAGTTCACATAAATGATAAAATTTTAGGTATTGAAAGAGACTTAAGGGCACGTTAATGTAACTCCATTTTATAAATGAGAATATTGAGGCAGGAATTAAGTGCTTTGCCCAGATTGACACAGTATAATTATAGAAGGATTGTTACTCAGATCTGCTAACTTCCAGCTTGGTGCTGTTTCCACTATGGCACGTTGTTTTGCTCCCTGTAACTGTTTTATGGCTCTACATAACTGATTTAAGTAGCTCCCTTCAAGTTTATATAACTTCTTTTTATAACATTAGCTGAATAATTCAGATTTTATTTATTTATTTATTTATTTATTTATAATTTAAAGAGGTTTATTCTGAGCTGAATATGTGTGATGATGGCCTGGAGAGCCATGCCTTATTCTGAGCTGAATATGTGTGATGATGGCCTGGAGAGCCATGCCCAAGAAGCCTTGAGCAAGTGGTCTCACTGTGGTTGGGTTATAGTTTGGTTTTATACATTTCAGGGAGACAGGAATTACACATAAAGTCATAAATCAATACATGGAAGGTGTACATTGGTTTGGCTCAAAAAGGTAGGACATCTCAAAGGGGGGGCAGTTTTACAGGTTGTAGGTGGGTTTAAAGTTTCTTTGATTAGTATTTGGTTAAAGAAATGAAGCTTTATCTAAAGGCTTGGAATGTTTTAAGTTAAGGAAGTCTGAAGTGGGCATGGTGGCTAATGCCTGTAATCCTAACATTTTGGGAGGCCAAGGTGGAAGGATCACTTGAGGCCAGGAGTTTGAGACCAGCCTGAGCAAGAGTGAGACCCTGTCCCCACTAAAAATAGAAAATTAGCCGGGCATCATGGTATGTGCTTGTAGTCCTAGCTACTTGGGAGGCTGAGGCAGAAGGATCACTTGAGTCCAGGAGTTTGAGGTTGCAGTGAGCTATGATGATGCCAGTAGCATCTACCTGGGGTGACAGAGCAAGACTCTGTCTCAAAAAAAAAAACCCAAAAGATAAGGAAGTCTGTTAATCAGAGACAAGCCACTGGACATATGCTTAGATTCAAGTGATCTATTAAGTAAATTGAGGACCTGCAGGCATGGTTTAAGCTTTGCCTTGCATAGCCTTAGGCCTGTTAATGAGCTACAAAGGATATCTCTAAGAAGGGAGGGAGGCATGAGGAGGTATGTCTGATCTCCCTTCTCGTGGCTAGCAACTCAGCTTTGGGGTATTTCTGGGGTCCCCTTGGCTATGATGGGGTCCATTCAGTTAGCAGGGGGGCCTTAAGATTTTATTTCAGTTCACAAGTGTGAGGAGGGAATGAGAGACAGAAGATAAACAAGCCCAAGAACTTTCTAGAAAGTGATGGATGCTAAGAAGCAATAAGACAGACATGCACTCCCAGCCTTATAGGAGCTCCTGAGCTGCTCTGCAAAGGTCCCCTGAACATCACTTTCCCCCTACCAGAGTCCTGCTGCCTGTGCTCTATACAACAGAGCTAACTCCTGGACAGCCCTCCATGAGCTGGTCTCAGCCCATTTGTCTGGCTTCACCTTCTGCTGCATCCTCCTAGGAACTCAGCTAAGTTTCCCAAGCTTCTCAGATCTTAAGAATCAGGTGGGGGCTTGTTAAAAAAAATCAATAAAAAGATTCCTGGGCCCCACCCCAGATTTACTGACTCATAATCCACAGGGGTGGGTGTGGGACCAGGAATATGTTTTGTATTTTCTTTTTTTGCTAGCTTGCTTAAGTTTTTATTTTTATTTTATTTTTTATTTATTTATTTTTTTATTTCAGAGTATTATGGGGGTACAAATGTTTTGGTTACATAAATTGCTTTTGTACAGTTTGAGTCAAAGTTATAAGTGTGCCCATAACCTAGATAGTGTGCATTGTACCCGTTAGGTGTGAATTTACCCATCCCTTTCTCCCCCCTCCCACCTGTTTGATTTCCAATGAGTTTTATTTCCATATGTGCACATAAGTGTTGTTAGATTAGTTCCAAATTAATGGTGAGTACATATGATGTTTGTTTTTCCATTCTTGTGGTACTTAGAAGAATGGGCTCCAGCTCCATCCAGGTTAATACAAGAGGTATTAGTTCACCATTTTTTTTTTATGGCTGAGTAGTACTCCATGGTATACATATACCACATTTTATGAATCCACTCATGTATTGATGGGCATGTGGGTTGTTTCCTCATCTTTACAATTGTGAATTGTGCTGCTATAAACATTCGGGTGTAGGTGCTTTTTTATAAAATGTCCTGTTTTCTTTTGGGAAAATACTGAGTAGTGGGATTCCTGGATCAAACAGTAGGTCTACTTTTAGTTCTTTGAGGTATCTCCATAGTACTTTCAATAGAGGTTGTACTAGTTTGCAGTCCCACCAACAGTATGTGAGTGTTCCTATCTCTCCGCATCCACACAAGCATTTGTGGTTTGGGGATTTTTTGATAAAAGCCATTCTCACTGGAGTTAGGTGATACCTCATTGTGGTTTTGATTTGCATTTCCCTGATGATTACAGATGTCAAGCATTTTTTCATATCTTCCTTGGCCATTAGTATATCTTCTTTTGAAAAGTTTCTGTTCATGTCTTTAGCCCACTTTTTAATGGAATTGTTTGCCTTTTTTTCTTGCTGATTTGCTTGAGTTTTTTGTAGATTCTGGTTGTCAGCCCTTTATCAGATATATAGCATACAAATATTTCCTCCCATTCTGTAGGTTGTCTATTTGCTCTATTGATTGTTTCCTTGGCTGTACAGAAGCTTTTGAATTTGATCAGGTCCCAATTATTTATTTTTGTTGTTGCTGTGACTGCCTTTGGGGTCTTCTTCATAAATTCTTTGCCTAGGCCGATGACTGTAAGAGTTTTTCCAATATTTTCTTCTAGAATTCTTATAGTTTCATGCCTTATGTTTAAATCTGTTACCCATCATGAATTAATTTTTCTGAGTGGTGAGAGGTGTGGATCCTGTTTCAGTCTTCTGCATGTGGCTATCCAATTTTCCCAGCACCATTTATTGAATAGGGATTCTTTTCCCCAGTGTATGTTTTTCTCTGCTTTGTCAAAGATCAGATGGCAATATGAGGATGGTTTTATAGCTGGGTTCTCTGTTCTGATCCATAGGTCTATGTCTTTGTTCTTGTGCCAATACCATGCAGTTTGAGTTATTATAGTTTTGTAGCATAGCTTGAAATCTGGTGAAGTGATGCCTTCTGATTTACTCTTTTTGCTTAAGGTTGCCTTGACTATTGAGACTCTTCTCTAGTTCCATATGAAGCACAGAATTATTTTTTCTAGATTTGTGAAAAATAAAGTTGGTATTTTAATGGGGATTGCATTGAATCTGAAATCACTTTGGGTAGTATAGACATTTTAACCATGTTGATTCTGCTGAGCCATGAGCGTGATGTTTTTCCATTTGTGTCCATCCTCTATGATTTCCTTCCTCAGTGTTTTGTAGTTCTCCCTGTAGAGGTCTTTCACCTCCTTAGTTGAATATATTCCTAGGTATTTTATTTTCTTTGTTGCTATTGTGAAAGGTTGAGTCGTTGATTTAATTCTCATCTTGACTATTGTTGGCATATAGGAATGCTACTGATTTATATACATAGATTTTGTAACCTAAGACTTTGCTGAATTTATTTATCAATTCCAGTAGTCTCTTGGCAGAATCTTTGGGGTTTTCTATATATAAGATTATATCATCAGCAAAGAGCAATAGTTAGATCTCTTCTTTCCCAATTTGGATACCCTTGACTTCCTTCTCTTTCCTAATTACTCTGGCTAGGACTTCTAGCACTATGTTGAATAGAAGTGGTGACAGTGGGCAACCATGTCTGGTTCGAATTCTAAGTGGGAATGCTGTCAGTTTTTCCCTGTTCAGTATGATGATGGCTGTGGGTTTGACATATATGGCTTTTATAATTTTGAGGTATGTTCCATTTGTGCCTAATTTGTTAAGAGTTCTTATCATAAATGGGTGCTGAATTTTGTCAAATGCTTTTTCTGCATCTATTGAGAGGATCATATGGTCTTTGTTTTTGCTTCTATTTATATGGTGGATCACATTTTTATATTTGGGTATGTTGAACCATCCTTGCATCTCTGGGATGAAGCCCACCTGGTTGTGGTGGATTATTTTTTTGGTGTGCAGCTGAATTTGGTTTGCTAGGATTTCATTGAGAATTTTTGCATGTGTATGCATAAGGGATATTGGTCTGTAGTTTTCTTTTTTTGTTGGGTCCTTTCCTGGCTTTGGTATCATAGTTATATTGGCCTTGTAGAATGAGTTGGGGAGGATTCCTTCCTTCTCTATGTTATGAAACAATTTCTGCAGTATAGGTACCAGTTCTTCTTTGTAGGTCTGGTAAAATTCGGTTGTGAAACCATCTGGTATGGGACGTTTTTTGTTGGGAGATTTTTTATTGCTGCTTCAATTTCATTAATTGATATTGGTCTGTTCAGGAGTTCTGTTGCTTCCTGATTGAGCCTAGGTAGGTTGTGTGTTTCCAGGAATTTGTCCATTTCCTCCACGTTTTTGAGTTTTTCTGCATGGAGATTTTGATAGTATTCAGAAATGATATTTTGTATTTCCGTAGTATCAGTTAAAATAGCTCCTTTTTCCTTTCTGATTGAGCTTATTAGGGTCCTTTCTTTTCTGTCTCTGGTTAGTCTAGCAAGATGCCTGTCAATTTTGTTTATCTTTTCAGAGAACCAACTTTTTATTTTATTAATCTTCTGTATAATTCTTTTGTTCTTGATTATATTTTGTTCTGTTCTGATGTTAGTTATTTCTATTCTCCTGCTGGGTTTGGGATTGGTTTGCTTTCCCTTGTCCAATTCCTTGAGGTGAATTAGACTGTTGGTTTGTGATCTTCCTGTCTTTTGGATGTAGGCATTTAAGACTATGAATTTTCCTTTTAGGACTGCTTTTGCAGAATACCACAGATTTTGGTAACTTGTGTCTCCTTTGTCATTTAATTTGAAGAATCTTTTGATTTCTATCTTAATTTCCTCCTTGATCTAATAATCATTCAGCAGTAGTTTTTTTAATTTCCATGACTTTGTGTAGAGTTGAGTGTTTCTTTTGGAATTTTTTTCTAGTTTTATGCCACTGTGGTCTGAGAAGATACATGGTATAATTTCTGTTTTTAAAAATTTGTTGAGGCATGTTTAGTGGCTGAGGATGTGATCAGTCTTAGAGAATGTTCTATGAACTGATGAGAATAATGTATATTCAGTAGTTTTGGGGTAGAATGTTCTGTAAATGTCTGTTAGGTCCATTTGTTATAGGGGCCTGTTTAAGTCCACTGTTTCTTTGTTTATTTTGTGTTTGGAGGATCTGTCCTGTTCTGTCACTGGGGTGTTGAAGTCCCTGGCTCTTACAATGCTTCCATTTATCATTTTGTTTAGATCAAGTAGGATTTGCTTTAGGAATCTGGGCACACCTCTGTTAGGTGCATAGATATTTAGGATTGTTATATCTTCTTGTTGAATTGTTCCTTTCACCATTATATAATGACCGTTGTTGTCTTTCTTTACTTTTGTTGATTTCAAGTCTATGGTATCTGATATGAGAATGGCTACACCAGCTTTCTTTTGGTTTGTATTTGCATGGAATATTCATTTTGTTCTTAATAGTTGGCAAAGTGTCTAAATATCTTCTGATAGCAAAAATATTACTTTCTGAATATAAACTACTTGAAAAGTATTTTTAAACATTTTAATAAAAAAGTTCAAACATTTAAAAAGGTACAATTAACTCCTGTATCCCCATCACCCAGATTCAAAAGTCATTGACATTTTGGCATATTTTTTTCGTCTCCTCCTCCTTTTTTGTCTGAAGTATTTTTAAAGCAAGACCTAGACAGCATATCATGTCTCACTTACATACTTCAGTATACATCTCTAAATGATTATGGCATTTTCTTTTATAATCACAATGTCATTTATCACAATTAAAAATGTAACAATAATATAAGAAGGTTTAAGACATTTATAGTGCTTCTGGAGTGTGTTTTTTTTCTTTTGCATAGCTTCAGTTTGACAAGTTTAATACCAAAAGTAAACTAGGAGATAGGGGAGAGATCCAAGATATTCCTGAACAGCATGTATGTATTGCACATCTATATAGTTTTAGACTTTATCTCTATAGTTTATCTTTAAAAAAAACTCCATTTTATCCCCTCCTAAACATCTTAGAGGCCCTATTTTTTTTAAGGAGGCCCAATTTTCAGAAGGAAAGTTTTAGTATCTGGGAATCCTAATTTCAGATCTCAAAATACATTTCTTTACACTGATAACACATACAATTTTATTAATCTTTCATTAATATCTTTTCACATTCTTTCCACTAGGAGGAGCAACGGAAAATAGAAGAAAAGAAAGAAAAGAAAAAAGAGAATGACATGGTATTTAAAGCATGGTTGCAAAAGAAACGAGAGCAGGTCCTAGAAATGAGGAGAATTCAGCGAGCAAAGCAAATTGAAGACATGAATAATAGAGTAAGTAAAACTTCTCTATTAAAAACAAGTTCATGCAGATATGAAAGCTGAACTTATTTAGAGAAGGTATCTGAATATCAGAATAAAAGCCTATGGAAGTAGAAAAGTGGTCAAAGAACTACCCTTGCAAAAGATGCAATATGCAGATGACTTTACAATTAGGTTCTAAGAGGTCTTGCGAGAATCAAATGATTCCTGTTTTGTTCAAACTTTCATAACACAGAAAATAGAAAACTACCAATTCATTTTTTCAAGATAGTATAACTTTGACATTCAAATAGGACAAAGATAACACAAAAAAACCCTTACACAAAAAAATCCCTGCAAACTGGTCTCACTGAAGACTAGACATACAGAAATCTTATGTAAAAGCTAGCTAATTAAAAACACCAAATTATTTAAATTTAAAATTTGAGTCAGAGAAAATCCAGGAGAACATAAAAAATCATTCATATCCTCACTACTTTAAAGAATATATATATATGAAGTATAATAAAAATAGAAAATTCAACCCTTATCTCTTACAGGCTCATCTCCCAGTAATAAACACTTTAAACAGTGTGGTGCAAATCCTTCTGTCTCTTATTTATATTTGTATATTTATATGCCAAGAATTTTGTTACGCAATTTTTTCACTTCATCATGGACATCTTTCTAGGCCGTTACATTTAAATCTCTCTTTTCTTTTCAAATAGCTGTGTGGTATTCCACTGTTAATTTATTAAACCATTTTCCATTTGTGAATATTCAGATTAGTTCCAATTTTGTACTATTAGCAGTGCTGTAGTGAAGATGTACATCCTTGGGGAACATTGATAATCTGTAGGAGAGGTTCTCAAGGGTAGAATTTATGACTTTTGAATGTTCAGAGTGAAATTTTTGGTTAAAGGTGCAAAATTAACCTCCCAAATGTAGTACCAATTTATAGTCCCTACAACAGTGTGTGAGAGTAAATGTTTACCACACCCTGGCTAACACCTTATGTGGCTTATTATCTTATTTTTTCTTCAAATTAATAATGTACATGCTTTTATATAAGTATGTGTATGTGTATGTGAAATAATTTTTTTATATATATACAAATATATATATATTTGTGTGTGTACATGTGTGTGTGTGTGTCTCTGCTTCTGGTTTTTGGCGCACAGCTCTTGTAAATTCCCTTGTAATTTCCTGAGTGATGGGGGTGCTAGGTGCATCTTTTGCTGTCATATATGACCTTTGACCCCAGTTCCTGACATGGAGCTCCTAATGCTTTGGAATTTCTTAGGTGATAGGACTATTGGTGGGCTCCTAGATAGGCTGGTCACCAAAAAGACTAAGCCATGACTATGAACTTCAAAAGTCATAAATTCTACCCTTGAGAACCTCTCCTACAGATTATCAATGTTCCCCAAGGATGTACATCTTCACTACAGCACTGCTAATAGTACAAAATTGGAACTAATCTGAATATTCACAAATGGAATACATTGTTTGTTTCTGGCTGGTCACCAGAAAGACTAAGCCATGACTATGAACTTGGAACTCTCAGCTCCCCTCTCTTCCAGGAAGGGAAGAGGGCCTGGAGATTGAGTTAATATCAATGACTACATGATAAAGCCTTCATAAAAGTCCCTGATCTATAGGGTTTGGAGAACTTCTGGATTGTTGAGCACATGGAGGTGCTGGGTCGGTGGTGTGCCCTTAAGAGGGCATGGAAGCTTTACACCCCTTCTCATACACTTTTCCCTGTGTATCTCTTCATTTGTATCCTTTATTAATAAGCCAATAAATATAAGTGTATCCCTGAGTCCTGTGGATAGAATTAGCAAATTAATTGAACCTGGGGAGAGTATCATGCTTCTCCCTTAATATATAGCTGGTTAGTCAGAAGCACAGGTCACAATCTGGGGCTTTGATTGGCATCTGAAGTGATCAGTATTATGGGACTGAGCCCTTAAATCATGGGATTTGATATAAGCTCCAGGTATATAGTGGCAGAATTGGGTTAAATTGTAGGATACTCAGCTGGTGTTGCAGAACTGGGCAGTATCGAAAAAACCTCACACAAATTTTGGTAACCAGAGGTGAAGTATTCTGTGTTGAGTGTGAATTTAGAAGGAAAAACAGATGGTTTTTCCCATTATATAGTGTGTGTATTCTTCTGTGAATTTCCTGTTTATAGTCTTTTCCCTTTCTTTTAGTTTTATTTCTCTTACTGAATTGTATATTAGAGATTTTGTTCCTTTATTATTTCTGTTATAAATGTGTTTTCCTAGTCTAACTATAGTTTTTTTGTTACATTGTTTATTATGCCATTTGTAGAAGTTTTTATCTCTTAAAATCTTGGGATGGACAGTACTTTCACAGGCAAGACACAAAAACCATAAACTAAAAAAGAAAATTTTGAGAAATT
This sequence comes from Daubentonia madagascariensis, assembly GCA_023783475.1. Classification (NCBI taxonomy): domain Eukaryota; kingdom Metazoa; phylum Chordata; class Mammalia; order Primates; family Daubentoniidae; genus Daubentonia; species Daubentonia madagascariensis. The sequence goes on from JAKFHU010000978.1 coordinate 33,742,540, forward strand.
TGACTGTGACTGTACAGTAAAATAATAATATACTACAATCAAGTAGAGTTTATTTTAGGAAGGAAGTTATGGATCAATAATAACAAATCTATTAATATAATTCATCACATCAATAGGTAGATAAAAAAGAATATGATTATCTTGAAAGATGGAGCAAAGGTATTTATTAATATTTAATATAATTTCTTTCTAAAAATTTCTAATAAAATATGAATTGTAGTATAAACACTATATTGGCAAATACTATAGGCATACCCATAAAGTCAGATACATGTTAGGCTCACTTCTGTTTTAAATAACTGTTTTGTGTCATGAAACTATAAGAATTCTAGAAGAAAATGTTGGAAAAACTCTTATAGACGTTGGCCTAGGCAAAAGATTTATGAAGAAGACCCCCAAAGCAATCACAGCAACAACAAAAATAAATAAATGGGACCTCATCAAATTAAAAAGCTTCTGCACAGCCAAGGAAACTATCACTAGAGTGAACAGACAACCTACAGAATGGGAGAAAATATTTGCATGCTACACATCTGATAAGTGGCTGATAACCAGAATCTATACAGAACTTAGGAAAATCAAGAAGAAAAAAATCAAACAACCCCATTAAAAAGTGAGCAAAGGACATGAACAGAAACTTTTCAAAAGAAGACAGAATAATGGCCAGCAAACATATAAAAAATTGCTCAACTTCTCTAATCGTCAGGGAAATGCAAATCAAAACCACAATGAGATATCACTTAACTCCAGTGAGATTGGCTTATATCATAAATTCCCAAAACAACAAATGTTGGCGGGATGTGGACAGATAGGAGCACTCATACACTGCTGGTGGGACTGCAAATTAGTACAACCTCTATGGAAAGTAATATGGAGATACCTCAAAGAACTAAAAGTAGAACTACCATATGATCTAGCAATCTCACTACTGGGTATTTACCCAAAGGAAAAAAAGACATTCTATAATAAAGACATCTGCACTCCAATGTTTATAACAGCACAATTCACAATTGCAAACATGTGGAAACAACCCAAGTGCCCATAAATACATGAGTGGATTAATAAAATGTGGTATATGTATACCATGGAGTACTACTCCGCCATAAGAAACAACAGCCAATTAACACATCTGGTATTATCCTGGATGGAGCTGGAGCCCATTCTTCAAAGTGAAGTATCACAAGAATGGAAAAAACAAGCACCAATGGTATTCACCATGAAATTGGTACTAACTGATCAACACTTATGTGCATATATGGAAATAATCAGGGGTTAGGCAGGTGGGAGGGGAGTGGAAGGGATGGGAAAACTCTCATTGAATGGGTGTGGGGGCATACTGTCTGGGCGATGTTCGCGATTGTAGCTCTGACCTGGGCAGTGTATAGACAATATATGTAACCAAAGTGTTTGAACTCCCATAATATTCTGAAATTAAAAATAAAAATAAAAATAAAAAAATAAATAAATAACTGTTTTGTGGGATTTCTATACAATTTATTAAGAAGAGAAATGGAAAGATGTATAAGTATTAATATTAGCAAATTGGCCTTTTATGTGATAAATATACAAAAATTTATAGTCTTCCTATAATACAGAAATAACCTCATAGAAAAATATAAGAGGGGAAGGAATATAGGAGTATGTAAAATACTTTGAGCTAAACAGGAATGTTTGAGACCCAAGTACAATATAAGTACGTACAATTATTGTCTATACAATACAATACAATTTTGTAAGGTACCAAAAAGATGACTTTGGTGAATTTAGACAAATATAATGTTCCTGGATGAGTAGACTAAACATTATAAATATATGGTTCTTTGGTAAGTGAAAATAAATGTAATATTCCTGTATAGGTAGATTATCTCTTATAAAGATATGAGTGCCTCCAAATTTATCTTTATACTTAATATATTTCCATGAAGAGCTTATTGGGATTTAAAAAATTGTCATAATTGTTAGTATTATTATTGATATTTATATTGTCAAATCAAAACTTCTAAATTTCCCAATTGAAAAAAATAAGCAAAGAATGAGTAGTAAATTCTCTTGTGAGCAAATACAAATAGCCATAGTATATGAAAAGAAGATACAAATTTTTTAGAATCAAATATCAAATTAAAAATTTTCATTTATTCAGTAAATATTTTTTGACTGTTTACTATATGACGTGCTGTTCCATGCATGGGAATATAGTCTTAAGCAAAATAGGTATAGTCTCTGTCTTATAGAGCTCACGTTAATAGGCATTTAAAAATTTTTTTTAATTTATAAAATATTTTAAATTATAAGTAGCAATAAATGCTATAAAAAAGCTATGAGAGATCATAATGAGGGAAACAAATTTATATTGCTAGTTCAGGAAAGATTTTTCTGAGTCAATGAAAGTAGGAATAGAAATTAGTCTAAATAAGTAGCAATGCCATAATAACTGGGGACTTCAAAACCCCACTGACAGAATTGGACAGATCCTCCAAACAGAAAATAAGCAAAGAAACAATGGACCTAAACAGGACTCCAGAACATTGAGGCCTAACAGACATCTACAGAACACTCCACCCAAATAACACGGAATATACATTCTTCTCATCAGCTCATGGAACTTTCTCTAAAATTGATCAGATCCTAGGCCACAAAACACATCTCAACAAATTTAAAAAAATAGAAATCAACCATGTATCTTTTCAGACCACAGTGGAATAAAATTAGAAATCAAGTCCAACAGAAACACACATCTCTATCCAAAAACATGGAAATTAAACAATCTGTTGATAAATGACTATTGGGTCAAGGAGGAGATTCAGACAGAAATCAAAAGATTCTTTGAACTAAATGATAATGGGCCACAAGTTATCAAAATCTGTGGGATACAGCAAAAGCAGTCCTGAGAGGAAAACTTATCACTCTAAATGCCCACATCCAAAAGACAGAAAGTTCACAAATCAGTAAACTAATGAATCATCTCAAGGAAATGGAAAAGGAAGAGCAAAGCAATCCTAAACCTAGCAGAAGAAAAGAAATAACCAGGATGAGAGCAGAACTAAATGAAATGGAGAACAAGAGAACAATGTAGAAGATTAATAAAATGAAAAGTTGGTTCTTTGAAAAGATAAACAAAGTAGACAGGCCACTTGCCAGGTTGACCAGAAGCAGAAAGGAAAGGACTCTAATAAGCTCTATATGAAATGAGAAAGGAGAGGTCACAACTGATATCATGGAAATACAAAACATCATCTTCGAATACTACAAAAATCTTTATGCCCCAAAACATGAAAACGTGGAGGAAATGGACAAGTTATTAGAAACACACTACCTCCCTAGGCTTAATCAGGAAGAAATAGAATTCCTAAACATGCCAATATCAAGCTCTGAAATTGAAACAGTAATAAAAAATCTTCCACAAAAAAAAGTCCTGGACCAGATGGGTTCACACCTGAATTCAACCAACCTACAAAGAAGAACTGGTGCCTATACTGCAGAAATTATTCCATAACATCGAGAAGGATGGAATCCTCCCAAACTCATTCTATGAAGCCAATATCACCTTGATACCAAAGCCAGGAAAGGACACAAGAAGAAAAGAAAAGTACAGACCAATATCCCTTATGAATATAGATGCAAAAGTTCTCAATAAAATCCTTGCAAACCAAATTCAAATGTACATCAAAAAATAATTCATTATGATCAGGTGGGCTTCATCCCCGAGATGCCGGGATAATTCAACATATGCAAATCTATAAATGTAATTCACCATATAAATAAAAGCAAGAACAAAGACTATATGATCCTTTCAATAGATGCAGAAAAGGCTTTTGACAAAATTTAGCACCCTTTTATGATAAGAACTCTTAACAATATTGGCATAGATGGCTCATACCTCAAAATTATTAAAGCCATATATGATAAACTCACCATACTGAATGGCGAAATATTGAAAGCATTCCCCCTTAAAACTGCAACCAGACAAGTGTGCCCACTATCTCCACTTCTATTCAACATAGTGCTGGAAGTCCTTGCCAGAGCAATCAGACAAGAGAGAGGAATCAGGGGTGTCCAAATGGTGGCAGAAGAGATCAAACTTTCACTCTTCATGGATATATGATATTATATATAGAAAACCCCAAAGATTCAACCAAGAGACTACTGGAATTGATAAATGAATTCAGCAAAGTCTCAGGATACAAAATCAATGCACACAAATCAGTAGCCTTCATATATGCCATAACAGTTGAGCCAAGAAACAAATCAAATGTGCAATAGCTTTCACAATAGCACCAAAGAAAATTAAATATTTAGGAACATATCTAATTAAGGAGGTGAGAGACCTATATAGAGAGAATTATGAAACACTGAGAAAAGAAATTGCAGAGGATGTAAACATATGGAAAACCCTACTATGCTCTTGGATAGGTAGAATCAACATTGTTAAAATTCTATCCTACCCAAAGTGATCTACAGGTTCAATGTAATCCCTATCAAAATACCAACATCATTTTTTGCAGATCTAGAAAAAGTAATTCTATGCTTCGTGTGGAACCAGAGAAGACCCCGTCTAGCCAAAGCAATCTGAAGCAAAAAGAACAAATTGTGAGGCATCCAACTACCAGACTTCAAGCTATACTACAAGGCTGTTGTAACTAAAACAGCATGGTACTGGCACAAGAACAGAGACACAGACCAATGGAACAGGACTGAGAACCCAGATATAAAACCATCCTCATACTGTCATGTGATATTTGACAAAGTAGACAAAAACATACACTGGGGAAAAGAATCCCTATTCAATAAATTGTGCTGGGAAAATTGGATAGCCACATGTAGAAGACTGAAACTAGATCCACACCTCTCACCTCTCAGAAAAATCAACTCACGATGGATAACAGACTTAAACCTAAGATGTGAAGCCATAAGAATTCTAGAAGAAAACGTTGGAAAAACTCTTATAGACATTGGCCTAGGCAAAGAATTTATGAAGAAGAAGACCCCCAAAGCAATCACAACAGCAACAAAAATAAATAAATGGGACCTGATCAAATTAAAAGGCTTCTGCACAGCCAAGGAAACTATCACTAGAGTGAACAGACAATCTACAGAATGGGAGAAAATATTTGCATGCTACACATCTGATAAAGGGCTGATAACCAGAATCTATATAGAAATTAGGAAAATCAAGAAGAAAAAAATCAAACAATCCCATTAAAAAGTGGGCAAAGGACATGAACAGAAACTTTTCAAAAGAAGACAGAATAATGCCCAGCAAACATACAAAAAATTGCTCAACCTCTGTAATCATCAGGGAAATGCAAACCAAAACCACAATGAGATATCACTTAACTCCAGTGAGATTGGCTTATATCAAAAATTCCCAAAACAACAAATGTTGACAGGGATGCAGACAGATAGGGACACTCATACACTGCTGGTGGGACTGCAAATTAGTACAACCTCTATGGAAAGTAATATGGAGATACCTCAAAGAACTAAAAGTAGAACTACCGTTTGATCCAGCAATCCCACTACTGGTTATTTACCCAAAGGGAAAAAAGACATTCTATAATAAAGACATCTGCACTCCAATGTTTATAGCAGCACAATTCACAAATTGCAAAGATATGTAAACAACCCAGGTGGCCATCAATACAAGAGTGGATTAAGGAAATGTGGTATATGTATACTATCGAGTTTTACTCGGCAATAAAAAACACCTGTGAATTAACACATCTGGTATTATCCTGGATGGAGCTAGAGCCCATTCTTTGAAGCGAAGTATCACAAGAATGGAAAAACAAGCACCACTGGTACTCACCCTCAAATTGGTACTAACTGATCAATACTTATGTCACACATGGCAATAATATTCATCAGGAGTTGGGCGTGTGTGGGGGGGTGGAGGGAATGGGAAAACTCACCTAATGGGTGAGGGGCACACAGTTTGGGGGATATCCATGATTGTAGCTCTGACTTGGGCAGTGTGTAGGCAATATATGTAACCAAAGTGTTTGTACCCCCATAATATTCTGAAATTAAAAAAAAAATTAGTCTAAGAATGGGAAGAAATTTTTTCAGGCCAAGAGAACATGTGAGACTGTCCTGAGACAGGAAATAACTTGGTGAATGTGAGAAAATATGGAAAGTGAGTAGGAATCAGATCCTGTGGCACCTTGAAGGCCATAATAAGGATTTCTTATTTTATTCTGTCATGGGAAGCCATTAAAATTATTTAAACAGAAGAGTGACACATCAGATATGCGTTTTCACAAGATTACTGTGACTGGCATGGTGTGAATGAATTGGGGGGGAGAGTCCAGAGCTACATTTCAAGTCTGTCTCAAGAACAGATTTTAATGAGAAATTGTATCATAAACTAATCATATTCTGAAGTACTTTTATAAACTCTGTCTCTACTAATTCTGAAATATAATATAATTTGGTAGTTGATTCATTTGACTTATTAATACATTGTGGTAATAAGTGCATTTTGTTGATTATTCCTATGGGACATTGTGTATAATATGAGTCATAATTTCCAGAAAATATCTTCAGCATATATAGATTGTGGAATGACTTATTTTACATTGCATGAAAAAAAGATTTTAAGTGATGGAGTTTTTATTGCCATTTTAGGAGAAATACCTAAAAATGTCTTTCCATCTTTGGTATGAGATTTGCTTCTGTTGCTCAGTGATATATATAAATGTGTGTGTGGTGTATGAATACACACACATGCAAACTTATGTAAGTGTATGGTCTATGTAGGTAAACCTGTGTACCTTGTGTATTCTGCATTTGCATGTAGTGTTGTATTAATGTCAGTATGGTTGAGTTGGTTGATAGTGTTGCTCAAATCTTCTGTATCCTTATTGTTTTCTCCTATTTGTTCTATGAATTACTAAGAAAGTGATGTTAACCCTTCACTATCATTGTGCACTTGTCTGTTTCTCTTTTGGTACTGTTGAGTTTTGCTTTATGTATTTTAAAATGTTATGCCATATACATTTAGGATATTATGTCTTCTTGATGAATGACCTTTTCATATTGTGAAATGTCCCTCTGATCCTGAAGTTTGTTTTGTCTGAAGTTAACAAAGCCACATCATCTTTCTTATGCTTACCATTTGCATGGCAGATCTTTTTTTATACTTTTAATGTATCTGTGGCTTTATATTTGAAGAATGACTCATATAGAAAGCATATATATGGATCATCCAGTCCAGTAATCCACTCCTTTTATTTGGAGTTCATTTGTATATAATTATTATAATTATTGATCTGGTGGATTTTAAGTCTACCATCTTGATACTTGCTATATATTTGTTCCATCTCTTTTTAACTCCATTATTCCTCCTTTTCTGCCTTTTTATGGATTAATCAAGTGTTTTAAAAATATTCCATTTTATTTTCTAATCAACTTTTTAGCTATGCCTCTTTGCATTATTTTTAAAATCATTGATCTAGGGATTATAATATGTATACTGAATGTGTCAGAAATGTATCACTTTTGAAGGATTTTTTTTTAATTGGATATGGCTGACAGGTTTTGTTTTCCCAGCATTTTAAAGATGGTGTTCAATTGTTTTCTGACCTCCATTGTTTCTTTCTTTCTTTTTAATGCTCCCAGAACAGTACCGACCTCCGTTGTTTCTAATCAAAAGTCAGCCATCATTCTTATCATTGTCCCTGTGTACATAACGTGTCTTTTTTCTCTGGCTGCTTTAAAATTTTTCTGGCTTTGGTTTTTAGAAGTTTATTATGCATGTGATTTTCTTTGAATTTATCTAACTTGGGTTTTGCTAAGCTTCTTGGATCTTTTTGATGATGTTTTACACCAGATTTGGGAAATTTCTGACCACTTTTCCTTCAAATATTTTTTCTGCCTCATCTTGTTTCTCTTCTCCTTCTGGAAATCTGATTTCACATATGTTAGAATACTTGCTATTATCTCACATGTTACTAAAGTTCTGTTTATTTAAAAAATGTTTTTCTTTGTTCAGTTTACATAATTTCTGTTGATCTGTTTTTAGGCATTGACACTGTCTCCTGCAGTGTTCAGTCCACTATTTAGCCCATTCAGGGAATTTAGATTGTTTTTGTTTGTTTGTTTTGTTTTTTAAGTTTCCATTTCTTTACTGAGATTCTCTGTTTATTCATTATATTCCTCTTTTCAATTTCTTGAAAATATTAGACCTGTTTTAAAGTCCTTATATCTAAATTCCAATATTTGTGTAATCTCAGGATATTTCCATTGATGGCCTCTTTCTCTGGATTGTGGGTCACATTTTCCTGTTTCTTTATATATCCAATGATTTTTATTATGTAATAGACTCTGTGCATCTTTAGTTGTAGGGAGTCTAGATTATACTGTTTTCCTTTAGAAGGTATTGAATTTTGTTTTGGCAGGCAGTTAAATTAGTATTGAATCCTCTTGATCCTGTCAGACTTGGTTTTATGCTGTGTTAGGATGGGTCTATTTCAGTTTTGTCCTTAGTCCTAGAGCATGGCTCTTATTCTAGGACATGACTTTTACTTCCAAACATGGCTCTTTTAGGGTTATAATTGGGTAACCAAGGTACTTAATTAGTGAGGTATTCCCACTATGGTTGGGTTGGAACTCCAGTGTCTCCCAGAATTGTGCAACCTCTGGTTTCTTCATCATTCACAGCAGCTGCTCTCTGCTAGACTTTCCAGAGCCTCACTATACACATGCACAGCCCAGTCCTTGTCAAGGCCCAAAGGAACCCCGCCCCCCTTGCTTATGGAGCACTTATGGAGCATCCCTCTGCATGACTCCTTCCTTTCTAGTACTCTGCCCTGGAAATCCAGCTGTGTCAGCAGCCCCAAACTCTTATCTCTGTATCATGAGCCCAGTGAGACTATTATGTGCTTAATGCTGTGGCTCCCCCTTCCTATACTGTGGTCAGGAAAGTTGCCACCAAGTAGAGCACCAGGGTGAACATAGGGCTTATAGTGTGTATTTTTCCTTTCTCTAAGCAGTCACAGCTGCTGCATATATTTCATCTAGTTTTATAGCTGATTAGGGCAGAAGTGTAAGTCTGATACCAATTACTACTCCATCATGGCTGGATGCAAAAGTCCCCATTTCAAAGTCATTTTTTTTTTAATAATCAGTGTTTAATCCATTAATAATTATTTTTATAATGCATATTTTATCTTTATAATTTTTTGATTTTTTATACTTCCTTCTAATTTCTATTTTGGTTCCCCTCACTATAGTGAGTTATTTTCTATTACCTTATGCAGTGATATCTTATGCAAAGTCTATCATTTTGATGATAGGGATTTATGTGCCTTCCCCCCCTTTTTTTGTTAATCTGATATTATCATTCCCATCATTTTAAACTAAAACTTTAAAAAAGAATATATCTCTTTCAAGAAACATTTTTAAAATGTTCAGTATTTTTTTGAATGAATTACAAATATTTAGTTCAAAAGTCAAAAGGTACAGAGAATTCTTTCTCCCACCCAATTCTCCAGCCAATAAATTCCCTTTTTCCAATAGCAACCAGTGTTAGTAGTTTTTTTGTGCTGCTTCTCAGGAATATCATATATGTATATTACATATATAGTATTATATATATATATAAACAAACATATGGATATAGAGTCATGCTTTACACAGCATTCTGCACTTTTACTTTTCACTGACTATATCTTAGAGCTTACTCCATATTGGTATGTATATAGAGCTTTTAATAAATACATAGACTTCCATTGTATGGATAGATCATAATTTATTTAATCATTTCCTATTTGTTAACATTGAAGCTTTTCTAATCTTTTGGTATTACAAAAATGCTACAGTAATTATTCTTATATGTGTTAATTTGCAAATATAAAATTTTAAAGGTAGGATACATTTGAGGAGATAGAATTGCTGGGTATTTAATTTTTAAATCTTGACAGATATTGCCAAATTATTTTCCATAGATGTGCCACATAATACTATCATCAATAGTGTATGAAAGTTCCTGCATCCCTATACCATCATTAAGAATTGTGCTTTCGGCCAGGTGCAGTGGCTCACGTCTGTAATCCTAGCACTCTGGGAGGCCGAAATGGGAGGATCATTTGAGGTCAGGAGTTTGAGACCAACCTGAGCAAGAGCAAGACCCTGTCTCTACTGAAAAATAGAAAAAATTAGCTGGGTGTGGTGGTGTACACCTATAGTCCTAGCTACTCAGGAGGCTGAAGCATGAGGATTGCTTGACCCAGGAGTTTGAGGTTGCAGTGAGTTATGATCATGCCAATGCACTCTAGCCCGGGCAACAGAATGAGACTCTATCTCAAAAAAAAAAAAAAAAAAAAAGAATTGTGCTTTCGAACGTTTTTATTTTAAAATGGTAATGGAAATGTTTAATTAGAATATTATGAGGGAGATTGACATCTATGAGCTGCCAACTTTTCTATTAGGAATATTGGTCCTTTTCTTTTTGATATATAGGAACTCTTTATGCATTATGTAAAGTAGTTCTTTGAGAGATTAGCTACATTATTTTTTTCCTTTTGTTTTTTATTTCATTCTTTTGCAATGTAGAAATGTTTGATTTTATATGATGGGATTCATAAAACCTGGAATAATTTTAAAACAATCATTTAAAGCATAACATAAGGCCCTACATTCAATCTTTGAGTAAATTCTGTTGGTTCTACCTTTAAAGTATATCCAGAATCCCACTACCCCTAATCCAAAGCACTATTTTCTGTTACCTGGACTATTGTAAAAACCTAATAACTGGTTCCGCTTCTACCTTGCTGTCCCTCACCCAGTCTATTTTCCACATAGCAGCCAGGATGATACTTCTAAAATGTAGAATAAATTGTGTCACTTATGCTTAGAAATATCCAATGGGTTCTCATCTCAAAATAAAATCTGAAGTTCCTACCGTGGCCTATGAGGTTGTACATTACCTGATCTTGTTACTTCTCTGACTTCATCTTCTACTCTTCAGGCACTTTGGTGTTTATCAAACATGCCAAACACAATCACTTCTCGGCTCCTTTGATCTTACTGTTACAATTGCTTGAAATACTTTTTCTCCAGATATTTCATAACTTGCTCCCTTACTTTCTATTTAAATATCATCCTTTCTCATCACCTCACCTTTTATTACTCTCTCCTTCCCATACTTTTCTTTTGAATCTGACATATCTATCAATCAATTAATTACCTATTTTTTTCCTTCATGTGTAGAACAACAATGCCCAATAGAACTTTCTGTGATGATTGAAGTGTTCTATATCTGTGCTGTTCAATACAGTAGCTACTAGCCATGTGTACTGGGTATTAAGCACCTGAAATGTAGCTAGTGTGACTGAGATACTGAATTTTTAATTTTATTTAATTTAAATAGCCACATTTGACTAGTGGCTACTGTGTTGTATAGTACAGGCATAGAATGTATGAGAGAGGGAAACTCATTTTTATCCATTAATACAACCCAGTCCTTATGTGCCTGCTGTATAGTAAATTCTCTATAAATATCTGTTGAATGAATGAAAGAACAGGGATACCCATCAATCCTGTTCATCCTTGAATCCTTTACTCTTCTAAAATTTTTTTTTAACTTTTTAACTTTTTAGAAGTTTTACTTTGTTTTTAATTGACACATAATAATTGTACATATTATGGGCTACAGTGTGATATTTTGATACACTGTATACATTGTGTAGTGATCAAATCAGGGTAATTGGCATATCTATCACCTCAGAAACTTGTCATTTCTTTGTGGTGAGAACATTCAATAGCTTCTCTTGTACTTATTTTGAAATATACATTATTGTTAACTATAGTCGTCCTACTGTACAACAGAACACTAGAACTTATTCCTCTTATCTAACTATAACTTTGTACCTGGACTCTTTTGATCTGTAATTCCAGATTGAACACTTTTCTGTCATCTTTAGCCATTCCCAGACTTCCAGGTATTCCGCAATGATCCTTTAGATCAAGGAGTCCTCTCCATGAAGTTCAGTTGTGCATCAAATATCCTGAATTACATAAATCTTATAAATTAGACTGCAGCATACTTGGCAATGTCTTTTACAGATAAGGGAAAATGCCAAGATGTAGGAAACAGTCTTCCTTATCACAGAGCTTATATTTGGAGAAAATATTAAATGAGTGCATCCTTTCCTTTTGTGTTCTAGCCAGGCATCCACATAATGTCACACTTTTCCCAAGTTTAGAGTCCCAAACTGGTCCTCTTTCTCTCCTTTATTCCCCCAAATAATAGCTCTTTCAACTTTTGAAAATTCCCTGAATATCCATCATGAAGTTTGAGGGACCATGAAATAAGCTACTCCTACTAGTTTTTCTTATGTCAAAATCCTTTTAGCTGTTATTCTTATGAGAAAATTCTTATGACTGAAAATCTTTACGGCTATTCTCATAATAGTAATTACAGTTTTGAAGATGCGCTTAGCAGTTGATTCTGACAGACACTCTTAAAACTTAAAAAAAAAGTTAGAATTTAAAAGGAAGGATGAATTATTACACAAATGTTTGATCCTGTATTTGCAAACTGTATTCCATGGAGCACTTTCAGGAACTGCCACAAAGACAAGCCCACTCATACTGCCTGTCCCCAACCTTTCTTCAGTCCATTCCCAGACTGGATGTTTTATATGTTTGTACCATTGTGCAAAATGATTTGATTTGACAAAGGGTTCAGCTTTGAAAATTTTGAAAATCACTGCTTTTACACTTTCATTTATTGATTACCGCAATAAGACTTTTGAAAGAAACTAGATGGCAGTGAGTTCAATGTTGAATTTTCTGACAGAGGGTAATCAGTGTTGCTGATTTAAGGGTGATGTATTTGGTTTGGATACTAGGAATGCAGGTAATGAGGTTGGCGTTATGAAAAATTGAAGAGAGGGACATGTATTTCTTGTAGAGTCCCACAGGCACAGCCTCAAAAAGTAGTTTTGGTTTATCTAGTGTAAGCAAAGACTGTTTCCTACATCTTGCATAATGTAAGCAAAGCTTGTTTTTCTAATCAGCAGGAAAACAGAGATCCAGAACAAGCTTTTCGATTATGGCTTAAAAAAAAGCATGAAGAACAGATGAAAGAAAGAAAGACAGAAGAACTAAGAAAACAGGAGGAATGCTTATTCTTCCTTAAAGGAACAGAAGGCCGTGAAAGGGCCTTTAAACAGTAAGTTAAAGGAAGGACCTTTTTTTCCCACTTCCTCATGGTCATTTTAGAAAGTTATATGATCAATAAAGATTGACTAAAAAACCCTAATTTTTTTTTACAGTACATACTTTGTAAATTTTAAATTCATGTTTTAAAAATGTGTAATTCTTTAAATCCATAATTTACATATTTATACCACTTTTTCTTCAAGTTACTTTTCAATACTAAAATTATTTCTCATGGCACTAGTGTGATATCCTTTGATACCTAACCATTTATTTATTTGTTTGTTTGTGTATTTCTGAGAAAAATGGGTCAAAGATTGGTTATAGCTTCTCCTACATAGCCCTCCAAAAAACTGAATAAAGAGTTGCATTTACCAATAAATGTTTTTCTGTAAAGAAAGGCAGGTGGGCTGAGGAGGAAAATCTGTATAGATCAAATGAAAAAGAGATTTGGGTACATAGTTTATTAATTTAAGGCAAACCTGATCTTTTTCAGTTATCTAGGGAAGACTCTGCATTACCTTGCTAATTCTGAGAACACAGACCTAGCTTCATAACTTTGCTAGCTAGCCTTGGGGGAAGTTAGGGGAGAGAGTGAATATTAATTCCAACTGTCTTTCTTTCCTTTTCTTTGCTGTCTTTCTTTCCTTTTCTTTTTTTCTTTCTCTTTTTTACATAACCTTTTATTATAACAGAAACGGTAAATGTGCATTATGGAAATGGAGGAGTTTAAAGTCACATTTTCATCACCCAGAAATCATGGGTGATGACAGTTAGCACCAGAGTGCATATTTTCTGGATATTTCTCTGTACATGTATTTATAATTTTAAAATATAAATTGAGATCATACTGTATATACTATTCTGCAATCTGCTTATTTTTGTTAATGATCTCATATCTCATCTAATTTCCCCAACTGACCCATAAATGACTTGTAGTTGACTTGCTTAAATGAGCATCCAATTCAGCATCATACAACATTGGGTTATGATGTTTCTTAAGTCCCTTTTATTCTAATAGTTATTTAGTTGTTTAGATTTATTTCTTAAAAAACTAAATATATATGTATACACATACCACATACACACTTCTATACCAGCCATATCTGTGTATACAGTTGTTTTTGATGTTATTTTAACTAAGCAAGCTTTATAGACTCGAATTTGTTAGAATGCAGACTTTTCCTTTACCTCTTTTAATTTTTGTTTAGGCTTATTTTTCCATTTTAAGGAAGAACTATTTTATGCACTGAAAAGCAAGAACTCTATAATTTCTCTACCAAGGAGAGTAAGGAAGCATTTCCACATGCTAGTATTCTTAACCTAAGTAATGTTTTAGAATATAGCTAGTTGCAAAGATTAAGTTATTTGCAATCTACCAAGTAGTAATTTGCTTAGGAAATCATATTTCTAAATAGGATCTATAGCACATATAAAATATTGTGTTTATTACTAAAAAGCCAATTAAGTTGGCACTTTCTCTACAAGACAAACTTAATTTCAAACATTTGATCCCAAATATAATCGTACTTTCTTGTATGAGCCTGGGGTATAAGCTTGAAATTTTTCAGTTAATACTGAAAAAATTTGTGTTATGACAGTATTTCATTGTAAAGATACTATATGTCCATTTCCTTTGAGTGCTATAGTAGTAAATTTATAGCATGAAGAGTGTATCAGGTTGATACTCACCAAATCTGATCATTCCTCTTTCTGCAGATGGCTAAGAAGGAAACGAATAGAAAAAATCACAGAGCAAGAAGTTGCCAAAGAGAGAACTAGACAGCTTCGACTAGAAGCTAAGCGTTCTAAACAGTTACAGAACCACATATATATGTCAGAAGCCAAATCTTTTCGTTTTACTGATCATTACTGAAAGTATCAATTAAATACCTCATTTGGCAGCTGATGTTATCAGAATTTTGGTTATCATTTCTTATGGCCTGTGTGCTTTGTTCTTATTCTAAATTATGGAAATGGTATTTATCTTTTGGTGATGTTGACAGTTAATTTGTTTTTGTTTTTTCAACACTAGAACAAAATAAATTTCTTCTCTTACAGTGTTGTAATGTGTTGTGCCATCTCAGTCTGTGCAACAAATTTAATAACAAATGAATTTTATGTTCTACTTCTAAATTATTTTATGAACATTTCTAGCTGGAAGGACACAAGAAAGGAACAGATATCTAGTCATAGTACCTATTATCATTAAGAAAATTGCAACAGAACATTTCATAAGGCAGGAGGAATGACTTCTGAAGCCTGGTTCAAGGCCTTATACAAAGTCCTGTTTATGTCAACTTTGAATTTGAGTAGTTGTGACAAATTAAGTGATAGGATAGGCCTAATTCTGTTATACCTAAAAAAAAAAAGAGTAACAATTATGCATATACTATTTTAGGTATGTTAGAAAGTCAGCCAACTTTTATTGAGAGCTTATAATGTGCCTGGTATTGTAAATGCTTTATGTAAATAGTAGAATCCTATGACAACCCTATTAATCTTGCTTTGCAGATGAGGAAACTAAAATATATAGATGTGAACAGTTCATTCACATAGACTCTGATCTGTATGGTTGCAAAATTCTCTTAGTTTTATTACAAAGCTTATATACCTTGGTAGGCGTATGTGAAATATTTAAGACTATTTAGGAATCCAATGTTTAGAGGAATAGTACCTTTGATGGGTGTAAAAGCATGTAAGGGGTGGAGGACAAAGGTAAACATACAAGTGTGATGGAGAATGGAGGGTCACAATAAGAGTTCTGTTTAAGCTTCAGAAGACAAGGTTCTTATGAACTGGGTATTTGTACTTAAGTCACTTGACTCTCAATTGGAAAACAGACAGCTATTCAATCCTGTCTCAACTTCTTACAGCACTTTGAACACATACCAGGCACTGTAATATTTCATTATAACTGGTCTTATGTTGTTTACAGTTAACCTTAAGGATAAGTGCCAATTTCAGAAAGGAAGACAAGATGGCTGACCACAGACACCAGTTGCCAGATTATCTCAGAAATTAGGAAAAGTTTTAGATGAAAAAGAAAAATCAAACAATCATAGATTGGGTATAATTCTGAGGGAAAAGTGCCAGAAGCTACAAGAGATTCCATGGGAAGAAGTCATGGAGCAGAACAAAGAGGAGCAAGATATCAGAAGAGGACAACCCCTGAGAGGTTTGGAGTCCAGTGGAAAAGGGTAGATGGAGCAGTTTATTTCTCCCTCTCTCACATCTCTGGCAGTCAGCAGGCTCCTGAGCTTCTGGACAGCCTTTCTACCATCACAAGCTCAAAAGCTGCTGCTGCCAGTGAACTGGGACCTTCTTGAGGACAAAGTACCAGGCTGTCAGCCCCCTTAGGGCACTTCCCATCACAAAAAAGCAGAGCTGAGACACAGGTGCTATATTGTATCTCTACCCACCGTGTGCCTTTGTCCTCCCCAGGGGACTTCAGCCCTTCAGTTTTCATCTTGCTCATTCCCACACAAACATATCCCAACTCAGGCCCAGACTGCAGGAGCACAGGAGGCTGGAAGGTCCCAGGAGATCTGCATGACTCCAGAGCCTGGACATTCCGGACAGGCTGCCTTCTAGAGAGACGGACAGAAACAACCAGAATGCTAGCTTTCCTCCATCCAGACTCTTTTCCTTCCCTTTCCCTAACCCGCCCATGGCTGCTGAGAGAGACGATTGTGCCTGGGCTCTCAGGAGCTGCTGCTTCCCCGCTGTTGGTGCATCCACACACTGAGGCTGCCACAGAGAGGGGCTCAAATCTTTGCTGTAAAGACCTGCTGAGGAATAAGGAGTGCTCAGACTGTGAGCTCCCTGCTCACCAGCCCTCCCCAGTGCTGCTTGCCCAGCTGCTCTATCAGAGAAGGGCATACCCCAAAGTGGGGGATCATCAAACCTGCTTGAGCACCCCATAGGCAACTCGGGACAAGCATGCTCCTCCATGACACATTCAGGTATCGATCTTCAGGGACCCAGGAACAGGCCTGTAGGCCAGATCCTGTGCCCCCAGGACTCAATCATGTTGCTTGGGGGCATGGAGGGGAGACTTGTGAACTAATCTCGGGAGGCAAGGGAGCCTGCGTAGGCAGAAATGAAAAGAGAACTGTAGGTCCCAGCCACAGAGCACTCCCAGAGCACCCCTCTCCCTACAGGAAGGCTGTGCTCTCAGCCCAGGGTGGGATCCTGGACAGGGAAGCTCCCAGCCTGCGGCATGATTGCGGGGGAGATCAGCTAGTTTTAGCTCCTGCCTGGTGGCAGACGCTGGAGGGAGACCATAGAGCAGGGTAGGGGGGAGAAGAGCAAAACCCCCTCCTGACGGCCAGATTGTGAATCTCAGATGGAACTGCCTCCACATGCAGACTTTCTGACTGGGTGGGGCCACTTTGACCTGTCCCCAGTGGCTTTCCCCAAAAGCTGAGAACAGACCTTTGACCCCTGCCCAAACAGCTACCTTACCAGCTTTTGTGGAGCCTGAGGGCAGGCTCACCCAACCCAGCCCTGTCCAGCCTCACTCTCTCTCCCACCTCTGCTGAAGCAGAGAACAAGGACTCACTTCAAAGTTGCAGGGCCCCACCCACCACCTGGGGCATTCGAGTGCTTATCCTGAGGGGCTAGAACTAGTCACAGGTCTGAAAAACAACACTGCAGCTTGTTCCTTCCAGCAAGCACCACCTACTGACAGGGAGGTCAATTTGCACAGCACTTTACAGAATTTACTGAATCAATCATACAGGGTGTGGTTGATTCTTATGCACAAGTCCCCCCTACTGTCTCAGAGTTTAAACTGGGTATGCCAATATAATTCACACTGTTAGGAAGACCACAGGGCTGGGGAAAGAGAAAGGATTTCAAAGATCTCCATCCTCCCTCATCAAAGAGAGATAGGGAATCTGCCCACACACATAGCTCACTACTGCTACAGCCTACAAACAACTAGTAACTGAAAAAACCACCACATTAAGGATATCTATAACCAAGGCATCCATCCAGAACCTAGATTGCCATCAAAGCACCCACAAGCAAAGCCAAAGGTTCTTACCCAACATATGCTACAGACATACATTTATTGGCAGGGGGGAAACACTATCTAAACAAAAGAAAATCCAAAAAGAAGGGACAGCAGCCCCAGATGAGAAGGAATCAGTGAAAGAACTCCGGCGATATGAAAAATCAGAGCAAAAGAACACTCCCAAAAGGGAACACCAACTCTCTAGCAATGGATACCAAAATGAAAATATTAAAATGAAAGATAAAGAATTCCAAATATGGATTGTAAGGAAGCTCAATGAAATCCAAGAGAAAATGGAAAACTAACTCAAAGAAACCAGAAAAACAATTCACGAAATGAATGAAAAATTCACTAAAGAGATCAACACTAAAACAAAACCAAATAGAACTTCTGGAAATGAAAAATTCATTTAAGGAAATACAAAACACAGTGGAAAATTTTTAGAGTAGACCAGGCAGAAGAAAGAATCTCAGAGCTTGAAGACAACTCTTTCGAATTAATTCAGTCAGTCAAAAATAAAGAGCAGAGAATTAAGAGAAATGAACAAAGCCTACAAGAAATACGACATTATGAAAAATGGCCAAATATAAGAATCACATCCCTGAGGGTGAAGAATAAAATGCACAAGGGCTAGAAAACCTATTTGAGGTAATAATTGAGGAAAAATTCCCTGGTCTTTCTAGAGATTTAGACATCCAGGTACAACAAGCTCAATGAACACCTGGGAGATTCATTGCAAAGAGGTAATCACCAAGACACATAGTTATCAGACTGGCCAAAGGTAACATGAAGGAGGAACTACAGCAAGCCATGAGACAAAAACATCAAGTAATTTACATAAAGGAAAACCCATCAGGCTAACTGCAGACCTCTCAGCTGAGACCTTAAAACCAGAAGGGGTTGGGGCCCCATCTCCAGTCTTCTTTAACAGAACAATTGCCAGCCCAGAATTTTGTACCCTTCAAAACTAAGTTTCATATATGAAAGAGAAATAAAGTCTTTTCCAGACAAGGAAACACTGAGGGAATTTGTCAAGCACAGACCTGCCCTGCAGTTTTGAAATACTCAGAACTGGATTATACATGGATCAGCACAATTGACACCCACCAGTGTAAAACAATGCAAAAGCTAAAGCTCAGAGCTCATATAAAACAATAGCACAAGAGGTAAAACAAAGCAGTAAGGTACTACCTGATAGGATGAACAGAACAGCATCCCACATATGAATTTTATCAATCAACATGAACAGACTGAATGCCCCACTCAAGAGACACAGGCTGGCTGAATGGATGAAAGATACAACCTAAGTATCTGCTGTCTCCAGGAAACACATCTAACCCATAAGGACTCATACAGACTCAAGCTGAAGGGATGGAAAAAAATATTCCATGCAAATGGAAATGAAATGAAAGCAGATGTAGCCATTCTCATATCAGATAAAATTGACTTTAAATCAACCATAGTAAAAGAAAGACAAAGATGGTCATCATATAATGGTAAAGGGAACAATTCAACAAGAAGACCTAACAATTCTAAATATTTATGCATCTAAAATGGGAGCTTGCAATTTCATAAAGCAAACCCTACTAGATCTAAGTAAAGAGTTCAACAGCAACATCATACTTGTCAGGGACTTCAACATGCCACTGACAGACTGGACAGATCATCCAAGCACAAAATAAATAAAGAAATGCTGTACTTAAATGGGACTCTAGAACAAATGTGCCTAAAAGACATTTACAGAACATTTTACCCCAAAACTACTGAATATATATTCTTTTCATCAGCACATGGAACATTCTCCAAGACTGGCCATATCTTAGGCCACAAAACATATCTCAACAAATTCAAAAAACAGAAATCATCATGTACCTTCTCAGACCGC
The DNA here is from genome assembly GCA_023783475.1 of Daubentonia madagascariensis. NCBI lineage: Eukaryota > Metazoa > Chordata > Mammalia > Primates > Daubentoniidae > Daubentonia > Daubentonia madagascariensis. The sequence continues at coordinate 33,762,606 of JAKFHU010000978.1, forward strand.
TGTGGAATAAAACTAGAAATCAATTCCAAGAGAAACACTCAATTCTGCACGAAGTCATGGACATTAAACAACCTGCTGCTAAAGGATTATTGGGTCAATAATTAAATTAAGATGGAAATCAAAAGATTCCTGAAACTTAATGACAAAGGGGACACAGCTATCAAAACCTACTGGATTCAGCAAAAGCAGTCCTACTGGGAAAATTCATAGCCTGAAATGCCTATATCAAAAAGACAGAAAGATAACAAATTAACAATCTAATGACACATCTCAAGGAACTAGGAAAGGAAGAGCAAACCAAACCCAAAGCCAGCAGAACAAAAGAAATAACTAAGGTCAGAGCAGAACTAAACGAAATGGAAAACAAAGAAACAAACAAAAAAATACAAAGGATCAATGAAACAAAAAGTTGTTTCTTTGAAAAGATAAACAAAAAATTGACAGAACTCTTGTTAGATTAACCAGGAATAGAAGAGAAAGGACCCAACTAATCTCAATCGCAAATGAAAGAGGAGACATTACAACTGATATCACAGAAATACAAAATATCATCTGGAAATATTATGAAAATCTCTACGCACATAAACTGGAAAAAGTAGAGGAAATGGACAAATTCTTGGAAACATACAACCTCCCAAGACTTAATCAGGAACAAATAGAACTCCTGAACAGACCAGTAATGAGCAACGTGATTGAAGCAGCCATAAAAAATCTTCCAACAAAAAAAGCCCCAGACCAAATGGATTCACACCCGAATTTTACTAGACCTACAAAGAAGAGCTGGTACCATACTGCAGAAACTATTCCATAACATTGAGAAGAAGGGAATCCTCTCCAATTCATTCTACAAGGCCAATATCATCTTGATACCAAAGCCAAGAAAGGAAACAACAAAAAAAGAAAACTACAGACCAATATCACTTATGAATATAAATGCAAAAATCCTCAATAAAATACTAGTAAACTGAATTCAACAGCACATCAAGAAAATAATCCACCATAAGCATGTGGGCTTCACCCTAGGGATGCAAGGATGGTTCAACATATATAAGTCAATAAACGTGATTATCCACATAAACAATAGCAAAAACTAACACCATATGATCATCTCAATAGATGCAGAAAAAGCATGTGACAAAATCCAGCACCATTTCATGATAAAAACCTTCAACAAACTAGACATATGAGGAACATATCTCAAAATTATATTAATAAAAGCCATATATGACAAACCCATAGCCATCATCATACTGAATGGGGAAAAGGTGAATGCATTCCCACTAAGAACTAGAACAAGACAGGTGTGCCCACTGTCACCACTTCTATACAACATAGTGCTGGAAGTCCTAGCCAGAGCAATCAGGCAAGAGAAAGAAATAAAGGGTATCCAAATTGGGAAAGAAGAGATCTAACTATTGCTCTTTGCTGATGATATAATCTTATATATAGAAAACCCCAAAGATTCTGCCAAGAGACTACTGGAATTGATAAATAAATTCAACAAAGTCTCAGGTTACAAAATCAATGTACACAAATCAGTAGCATTCCTATACACCAGAAGCAGGCTGAGAGTCAAATCAAAGAGACTCAATACCATTGACAATGGCCACAAAGAAAATAAAATACCTGGGAATATACTTAACCAAGGAGGTGAAAGAACTCTACAAAGAACTATGAAACGCTGAGGAAAGAAATTGTAGATGACACAAAGAAATGGAAAAACATATCATGCTCATGGATTCGTAGAGTCAACATTGTTAAAATGTCCACACTACCCAAAGTGATTTACATATTCAATGCAATCCCCATCAAAATACCAATGTCATATTTCACAGATCTGGAAAAAATAATTCTACACTTTGTGTGGAACCAGAAAAGGCCTGAATACCCAAAGCAATCTTAAGCAAAAAGAACAAATCTGGAGGCATCACATTACCAGACTTCAAACTATACTACAAGGCTATAGTAACCAAAACAGCATGGTATTGGCACAAAAACAGAGACATACACCAATACAACAGAACAGAGAACCCAGATACAAAACCATCCCCATATAGCCAACTGATATTTGACAAAGCAGACAACAATATACACTGGGGAATAGAAGCCCTATTCAATAAATGGTGCTGGGAAAGTTGGGTAGTCATATGCAGAAGAATGAACAGGATCCGTATCTCTCACCAGTCACAAAAATTAATTCAGGATGGATAAAACACTTAAATGTAAGGCATGAAACCATAAGAACTCTAGAAAAAAATGTTGGAAAAACTCTTCTAGATATTGGCCTAGGCAAAGAATTTATGAAGAAGACCCCCAAAGCAATCACAGCAAAAACAAAATTAAATAAATGGGACCTGAGTAAATTAAAAAGCTTCTCACAGCCAAAGAAACTATCACTAGAGCAAATAGAGAACCTACAGAATGGGAGAAAATATTTGCATGCTACATATCTGATAAAGGGCTGATAACTAGAATCTATAAAGAACTCAGGCAAATTAGCAATTCAAAATCAAACAACCCCATTAAAAAGTGGGCAAAGGACATGAACAGAAACTTTTCAAAAGAAGATAGAACAATGGCCAAGAAACATACGAAAAAATGCTCATCATCTGTAATCATCAGGGAAATGCAAATCAAAACCACAATGAGATATTTAACTCCAATGAGAGCAGCTTTTATCAAAAAGTCCCAAAACAACAAAATGTTGGCATGGATGTGGAGAGATAGGAACACTCATACACTGCTGGTGGGACTGCAAACTAGTACAACCTCTATGGAAAGTAATATGGAGATACCTCAAAGAACTAAAAGTAGAACTACCATTTGATCCAGTAATCCCACTACTGGGTATCTACCCAAAGGAAAAAGTCATCCTATAATAAAGACATTTGCACTCAAATGTTTATAGCAGCACAATTCACAATTGCAAATATGTGGAAACAACCCAAGTGCCCATCAATACATGAGTGGATTAATAAAATGTGCTACATGTATATCATGGAGTACTACACAGCCACAAAAAACAGTGGTGAACTAACATCTCTTGTATTATCCTGGATGGTGCTGGAGCCCGTTCTTTTAAGTGAAGTATCACAAGAATGGAAAATAAGCACCACATGTATTCACTATCAAATTGGTACTGATTGATCAACACTTATGTGCACATACGGAAGTAGCATTCATTGGGTGCCAGGCAGGAGGGAGGAGGAGGGAGGGGGGAGGAAGGGATGGTAAATTCACAACTAATGGGTACAGTATGCACTGTCTGGGGACGGGCATGTTTGTAGCTATGACTCGTTTGGTGCACAGGCAATATATGTAACCTCAACGTTTGTACCCCCATAATATTTTGGAATAAAAAATAAAAAATTAAAAAAAATGTGGTTTATATATACTTTGGAATACTACTAATCCATGAAGAAGGATGAATTAAGCCCTTTTGCAACAATTTGGATGGAACCGTAGAACATTATCCTAAGTGAAGTATCTAAAGAATGAAAAAACAAACACTACATGTACTCACTTTTAAATTGGAACTAACTGATGAGCACACATGTGCACAAAGGGAAGTAAAATTCAGTGGAAATCAAGTAATGGGGGAGGGGGAAGGAGGGGATGGGCACAAACCTACCTAATGGGTATAATGAACACTATCTGGGTGATAGGCACACTTACAACCCTGACTCAAGCATGACAAAAGCGATGCATGTAAGCAAAAACATTTGTACCTCCATAATATTTTGAAATAAAAAAGGATAAGTGCCAACTTCACATTAAAATATATATTCCACAACACTTAATATAGTAGAGAGAATTTACTTATAACCGTATGATTTCAGAAAGCCTCTAAGGCTGCAGAACTGAGCACAAAGTAGGTACCGTATTCAAATACTTGACTGATGAGTAAGAATATACATGAAACAATTTAAATTTCCAACCTGTCCTTACCTAAGGTAAATGTTTTATTTAATTTTCTAAGGAAATATTTTTGTTGTGGAAAGAGGTGGGAAAAATCTAGTCTTAGGCAAAATTTGGGAACTGGATGAGGCAGGCTATTTGAATGGACAATAAAGTAATATTTCTAAATGATACAAATATTAATACATGTTTGACAGCATATGAATATTATAATATAGTAGGGTAGCTGGAAGAACTGAAAGACAATTAGAAATCTTACTTTAGTGAATCAAATTTTTTCCTCAATTTTTAAAATTAAGGTAAAATTCACATAATTTAAAATTAACCATTTTACAGTGTATAGTTCAGTGGCATTTATTCATGATGTTGTACAATTACCTCTAGTTCTAAAACATTCTTATCATCCCAAAAGAAAGTACCATACCTGTTAAGCTGTCTCTCCCTAATCCCTTTCCCCATCCCTGGGAAACACTATGTGCTTTCCGTCTCTATGGATTTCCTATACTGGATATTTCATATCAATGAAATCATACATTATGTGATCTTTTGTATCTGGTTCTTTTCACTTAGCATAATGTTTTGGAGGTTCATCCACATTGTAGGATGTATCAGTACTTTATTCCTTTTTATGGAATAAAGTAGTATATGTAACATGTATATACCACATTTTATTTATTCATTAATCAGTTGATAGACATTTGGGATGTATCCAACTTTTGATTATGGTGAATAGCACTGCTGTGAACATTTGTGTACAAGTTATTTGTTTGAGTACTGGCTTTCAGTTCTCTTGGGTATGCACCTAGGAGTGGAATTGCTGGGAAATATGGTATAATTCTATGGTAAACTATTTGAGAAATTGCCAAACTGGTTTCCACAGTAGTTACACCATTTTACAATCTCACCAACAATGCATGAATGTTCCAATTTCTCCACATCCTCACCAACATTTGTTATTTTTCTTACTTATTTACATTAGTCATCTTAATGTGTGTGAAGTGCTATCAAATTATAGTTTTGATTTGCATTTCCCTAATAACTGATCTTATGCACTTTTTGGCCATTTGTCTATATTCTTTGGAGAAATGTCTATTTAAGTTCTTTGACAATTTTTGATTAGATTGTCCTTCTGTTGCTGAGTTAGGAGTTCTCCATATAGTCTATATACTAGACACTTATTGGATATATGATTCATAAGTATTTTCTCCCATTCTGTATGTTGTATTTTCACTTTCTTGATAATGTCCTTTATGCACAGAAGTTTTTAATTTTGATTAAGTCTAATTTATGTATTTTTTTCTTTTGTTGCTCATTCCTTTGGTGTCATAGCTAAGAACCCATTACCAAATTGAAGATCATGAAGACTTATCCCTAAGTAGTGTCAGCTCTTATATATAGGTTTTGATAAATTTTCACCTAGTTTTTGTATATGGTATGATGCAGAGTGAATAAGGAAAAACTTTTTTCCTTCTGTACTCTCACTCTTAACACTGAATACTTCACTTGTGATACCAAATGTTTAGGTTGTTTTTCTCCACACCAAGCAATTTTCTAATTCTCTGTGGACATTAACTTGGTGTCCTACAATTCAATTCAATTCTGACACTAACCAGATTTAATGCAGATCCCACATGCTCAGTCCCACGAAACCTCCCACCTTAGATGCCAATCCCAAGTAGTAGGTCCCCCCCGGTTACAATTACCACAATCACTTGCTAGAATAGCTCACAGAACTCGGGGAAGTACTTTACTTACGTTTATCTCTTTTTAAAAGGATACAACTCAGGAATAGCCAAATGGAAGAGATGCATAGGGCAAAGTATGGAGGAAGAGGCATGGAGCTTCCATGCTCTCCCTGGGCACCTCTGCATGTTCAGCAACTTGGAAAGTTCTTTAACCCCTGTCCTTTGGGGTTTTCTTCATGGCGGGAAGTTTCATTATGAAGGCATGATTGATCACATCATTGGCTACTGGTGATCCACTGGACCTTCAGGACTTCTCCCCTCCCTGGAGGTCAGGGGGTGGGGCTGAAAGGTCAACTAAGTACTTGGTTGGTTCCCCTCCCAACTAGCCCTCATCCTGAACCCCCAGCCATTAGTCATCTCACTAGCATATAAAATGACAATTACCACCTGGGAGATTCCAAGGGTTTTAGGAGCTGTGTGCCAGGAAACTGGTACAAGACCAAAATATATATTTCTTATTATATCACAATAGAGGTTCAACTTCATTCTTTTGCATGTAGATATCCAATTGTTCCAGCACCATTTGTTGAAGAGATTATTCTTTTGCTATTGAATGGGCTTGGCACCTTGTTGAATATCAATTGGCCATAGATGCATGGGCTTATTTCTCAAACCTCAATTCTATTCCATTGATCTATACATGTACCCTTATGCCAGTTTAGATCACAATAGTTTTGTAGTAAGTTTGGAAATTGGGAAGTGTGAGAGCTCCAATTTTGTTCTTACTCAACATTGATTTGGCTATTCAGGGCCTTTACAATTCCATACGAAATTAACCACCTGCTTTTCCCTTTTTGCAAAAAAAGGCTGTTGGAATTTCGATAGGTCTTGCATTGAATCTGTAGATTGTTTTGGGCAGTATTGCCATCTTAATAATAAAGTCTTCCAATACATGAACACACAACGTCTTTTCTTTTAGTGCAGGATTATTTGTAGTTTTCAATGTACAAGTCTTTCACTTCCTTGGTTAAATTTATTCATAGACATTTTATTCTTCTTGATGCTATTGTAAATAGAATTGCATTCTTAATTTCCTTTTGGGATTATACAGAAACACAAATGATTTTTGTGCAGTGATCTTGTACCCTCCAACTTTGCTGAATTTATCATTGCTAATAGCTTTTTTGTGGACTGTTTGGGATTTTCTCTAAATAGGATCATGTCACTGTGAATAGAGAGAGTTTTATTTCTTGCTTCCAAAACTGGATGCCTTTTCTTTTTCTTGACAATTACTCTGGCTCAAACTTCCAGTATAATGTTGAATAGCAGTGGTGAAAATGGGCATCCCTGTCTGGTTCATGATCTTAAGAGGAAAGCTTTTATTCTTTCACAATTGAATATAATGTTAGCTATGGGTTTGTCATAAATGCCCTTTATGAAGTTGAGGAAATTCTATTTCTATTCTCTGTTCTATTCTTATTCCTATTTTTCTGAGTGTTTTTAATCACAAAAGGCTGGTAGATTTTGTCATATGCTTTTTCTGTGGCAAGTGAGAGAATCGTGGTTTTTCTCCTTTGTTCTATTAATGTGGTATATTATATTGATTTTCGTATGTTGAACCACTTTTGCATTCCTGAGATAAATCCCACTTGGTCATGGTGTATAATCCCTTTAATATGCTACTGCATTGTGTTTGCTACTATTTTGTGGAGGATTTTTTTCATTTGTAAGAGATACTGGCGTGTCGTATCCTTTTCTTCTGGTGTCTTTGTCTAGCTTTGGTAACAGTAATAACAGCTTGTAAAATGAGTTAGGAAGTGTTGTTTCCTCCTCTTCTATTTTTTGGGAAGAGATTGAGAAGGATTGGTATTAATTTTCCTTTAAATGATTGGGAGAATTCACCAGTGAATTTCACTGGTGAATTTCACTGGTGAAAATCTAGTATGGTCCTAGACTTTTCTAGATGTTTCAATAGACATTTTTTAGAGCAGTTTTACGTTCACAAAAAATCAAGCAGAAAGTAACAGAGAGTTCCCATATATCCACTGCCCTCCCACAGCCTCTCCCTCTATCAACATCCTGTACCAAAGTGGTACATTTGTTAGAACTGATGAACGTACACTGATACATCATCACCCAAAGTCCATAGTTCAAATTAGGATTCACTCTTTGTGTTAGGAGGTTTTTGTTTACTAATTTAATTTCCTCACTTATTATGTAGGAAACACTTATGAACAGTCAGATTTTCTATTTCTCCTTGAGTCAGTTTTGGTAATATGTGTCTTTCTAGGAATGTGCCCATTTTGCCCACGTTATCTAGTTTGTTGGTGCACAGTTTTCCTTTATTTTTGAGAGGTTGGTAATAATGCTGCCACTTTCATTTCTGATTTCAGCTTTCTGTGTTTTCTTTTTTTTTTTAGTCAGTCTGGCTACAGGTTTGTCAATTTTGTAGATCTTTTCAGACAGCCAACTTTCGATTTCTTTGATTTGCTCCATTGTCTTTCTATTCTCTATTTTGTCTCTGCTTTAAAAAAATTTCATTAGATTTAGGGGGTGCATCTGGTTTTTTGTTACATGGATGAATCAAATAGTGGTGAAATCAGGGCTCTTAGTGCACCTGTTACCCAAATAGTGTACATTTCACCCAATAGGTAATTTTGCATCCCTCACCCCCCTAACATCCTCCCCTCTTCTGAGTCTCCAATGTCTATTATACCACTCTGTATGACCATGTATACCCATCAATTAGCTCCCACTTATAAGTGAGAACACGCAGTACTTGTATTTCTATTCCTGATATACTTCACTTAGGATAATGGGCGCCAGTTCCATTCAAGCTGCTGCAAAAGACATTATTTCATTCTTTTTTACAGCTGAGTAGTATTCCATGGTATATATTAATATATACCACATTTTCTTTATCCACTCATCAGTTGATGAGCACTTCGTTTGATTCTGTATCTTCACAACTGTGAATTGTGCTGTGATAAACATGTGAGTGCAGGTGATATGACGACTTCTTTTCCTTTGGGTAGATATCAGTAGTGGGATTGCTAGATTTAATGGTAGGCCTACTTTTAGTCCTTTGAGAAATGTCCATGCTGTTTTCCATAGAGCCTGCATTAACTTACATTCCCACCAGCAGTGTATAAGCATTCCTGTGCCAACCTCTATTGTTTTTTGACTTTTTAATCATGGCCATTCTGACAGAGGTAAGGTGGTATCTCATTGCAGTTTTAATTAGTATTTCCCTGATGATTAGTGATGTTGAGCCTTATCTCCACTCTAATCTTAATTTCCTTCCTTCTGGTAGCATTGGGTTTAATTTGATCTTCTTTTTCTAGTTCCTTAAGGTATAATGTTAGATTGTTGATTTGAGATCCCCCCCTTTTTAAATTAAGCTTATTAACTGCTATCTGTATTATTGACAGTGTTAAATCAATACTTGCAGAAGTGTGCCACTAGTTTGTGGTTATAAGAGTATATATACAATCTTTTCTTGTTTTTTTTTATTGTGGCAAAATTTTACCATTTTGACCATTTTTAAAATGTACAATGTAGTGGCATTAAGTACACTGACACTGTTGTACAACCATCACCACTGCCCATCTCCGTAACTTTTTATCATCCCAATCTGGAACTCTGTACCCGTTAAACAAAAACTCCTCATTCTACCCTCTTCCCATTCTCTGGTAACCACCCTTCTACTTTCTGTCTCTACAAATTTGACTCTTCTAGATATATAAGTGGAATCTCATAATATTTGTCCTTTTGTGTCTGACTTATTTCACTTATTTGTAACGTTTTAAAGCTTCATCTACATTGTAGCATGCATCAAAATTTCATTCCTTTTTTAAGGCTGAATAATATTCCTTTGCATGTATATACCACATTTTGTTTATCCATTCATCCATTGATGGACACTTGGGTTATATATCCACCTTCTGGCTATTGTGAATAATGCTGCTATGAACACTGTTGTACAAATACCTATTCCAGTTTCTGCCTTCAATTCTTTTAGCTATCTACCTAGAGGTTGAATTGCTAGATCATATGGTAATTGTGCATTTGATTTTTTGAGGAACTGCCATACTGTCTTCAACAGCTGCTGCATCACTTTACATTCCCACTAGCAATGCACAAGGGTTCCAATTTCTTCACATCTTTGCCAACACTTCTCACTTTGCTTTTTCGGTAACAGTCATCCTAATGGATGTGAAATGGTATTGATTTGTATTTCCCTAATGATTAGTTATGTTGAACATCTTTTGATATGCTTATTGGCCACATGTATATCTTTTTCGGAGTAATGTCTGTTCAAGTCCTTTGTTCATTCTTGTTGTTTGTTTTTTGGTTGTTGAGTTGTAGGAGTTCTTTATATATTCTGGGCACTAGATCCTTATCAGATATATGATTTGGAAAAATTTTCTCCCATTCTCTGGGTTGCCTTTTCACTGTGTCCTTTGATACACAAAAGTTTTAAGTTTTGAGGAAATTCAATTTATCTAATTTTTCTTTTGTTGTCTGTGCTTCTGGTGTCATATCCAAGAAATCACTGTCAAATCCAATATCATAAAGCTTTTCCCCTATGTCTTCTTTTAAGGCTTTTATACCAAGGAAACCTAAAGGAAAAGGCTGAAGAATCAATTGTAAATAGTTAAGCTAGATGAAGACTTGAACCAAAGCACATCATTCTAGGTGAAAAAAGGAATAATCACAATAAGGAAGGCAGAGAAATTTACTGTCACTTGAAACTATAAATATAACTGAGATGAGTCAAGACCAAAAAATAATTAAGTTGACATTAAAATATATTATTATTTGACCAAATTTGTCCTTTGAAGATTTCTCTACTGATAGGCACTTCTGCAACTAATTTGTATAATTTGGTGTAAATATTTTGTGGCTATTTTTAAAGGCCAATAAAAGGGTATTTATGACAGTTCATCATAAATATACAATATATATTACATAATATGTATTAACTGATAGATTGCATTTTTTCTTTGAGTTTATATAATGTTCTAGAAAGATTCTACCTTCTCCACCATATTTTAAAATACCAAGTTGGATATTCCTGTTGTATATTACATTTGTCAATAGTTAAGAATGTTTCTTTTATATATATCAGATTGTGTACATTCAGTATATAGAATCCCCTGCATAAAACCAACATGTTTTGCTGAAGTACTTGTTGATTTGTCTCTAAAATATTTATTTTCGTAATATATAGCACTTACTTTTAAAAGATTAGTCCCTTCACCCATAGTATTTCTGTAAGTCTCTTTTGTAGCTCAAAATATTACTATAAAGGGAAAGGACCCTCCCACACTGCTCCCTCCCTAGCTACTATTACTTTAGAGTAGAGGTCAGAAAATTTTTCCTGTAAAGGACCAGATAGTAAATATTTTAGGATTTGCAGACCATGCAAGTCCTGCTGCATCTACTCAACTCTGCTGTTGTAGTACAAAAACAACTTAGACAATAGTGAATGAACAGGTGTGGCCATATTTGACACATGGTTGTAGTCTGCCTATCCTTGCTTTAGCGTACCACAAATTAAACCTATTCATATAAAATATCCAATAAGATAAATAATAATTTAGGGCCTGAAAGTAAGTTATAGAATCTTTTTCTTTTAAAGTCCTTTAGGAAAACCATTGTGTATTGTTTGGAAAGTATTCTCTATTTTAAATATATCTACACAATTTCATTCTTTTCTTACCCTGAGATATTTATTAAGAAAGGGTAATCTGGAGTCTAGTACATAAAACATCTTTGGGTACACACACCATGTAAATAGGAAGTGATATTACTTCTAGCACTATAAGAACCCCAGCTCTCAAATAATAACGACTCTTGGGTAATAGGCAAGTACCTGTACCACACCTCCAACATAATGAATGTTAAAGGGCAATAAGTTCTCCCTGGCAGTGATTACAGCAATTGAAAGTTATATTTTCATATCTAGTATAGGGGTGAAATCGTCCAATATTTTTCTTTGTAGCAAGTAAGGTGGTTGGTGAAGACTCAAAAAACGGATTATCAGATGAGTTCTCTGTACAGGTAACTGGATCCAAAATGTGTAGAACCTAAGGAAAATCAGAGGTAATGTCAGACATATGCAGTATGGACTGTAAAAGCCCATGGTTGCATTGATGTATAACTACCTATAAAGTTCCATTTAATTAATATGTAACTACCATAAAAAGTAACATCTGAATGATGAATTTTATTGAGAAGAAAACTTATCTCTTTTCTTAAATAGCTGTAAATTTAACAATGATGTCTAATTATGTTACCTATTTTTTAAAAATGATGGAATTCGCGTTTTCCAGATATTGATGGGAAAGTGAAAACATAGAAGAAAATAAGGTTATATCAATTCTACCTTAAGTGCAATCAACTTTTTTCCTTTTTTCCAAAAAGTACTCAGTACCTCCCTTCTTTAATCTTTCATTCAACTGGTTAGAATTCTGCCTTCATTCTTCTATTGAAATGCTATTTCAAAGTCTTTGATCACTTTTATTTGTAACATCAACAGCTTTTCATTTATCTTTTTCTAATTTATATGTAATATTTTATGATAACAGCCATGTTCTTGTTTCTTGGGTTCTACAACACCATGCTCTCCCAATTCTTCTGCCCTGATTTTTCTTATTCTGTCTCCTTTACTGAGACCCAAGACAGAAGAACTCTTGGGTTGAAAAAATTCTCCAGTTAAGGGTATGGATAACATGTCTGGCTCACAGCTCTTGTTTCTCATGGTCATATTTTCCCAACCATCATCACATGATGATGATGAGTTATAGTGTAAAGCAGCGGTCCCCAACCTTTTTGGCTCCAGAGACTGGTTTCATGGAAGATAATTTTTCCATGGGCTGGGGGGGTGGTGGTAGCAGAGGGAGGTTGGGGTCCAGGGATTGGGGATCACGAGTAAGAAAGTAGGCATTGTAATTGGAAAGAAATTGTGAGATGAACCAAGACAAAGGCTTTCTCTCTCTCTTATATGAGGCTTATTCAAAGCTTTCAGGAATGGCTGGTGACGCCTTTTTCCCTAGCACTCATGTTGTCCAGAGCTTTTCTGTTCCTTCTAAGTTAGCACCATACCCAAAGAGCCATAGTTACTTTAAGGATATCTTGGCATCATTTAAGAGACATCATTTTATTTTAGGACCTTTATTTTTTAACTAGACTCTATTTTTCAATTTAGTTTTTGAGATCCTATTTTTATGAAACTTGGTTAGGTGTTAGAGAAAAAGCAAAGATGAAGAGCTTAAAGTTGCTTATAAACTTAGAAGAGAAACAAGAAAAGTTCCCAAATACTCTATATATGTTATTATTACGGGTCTTTAGAGAGACAAACAAAATGCTAAGGGAATTCAGTAGAAAGTGACTGAGACACTAGTATGGATAGAAAGGCTCTGGCATTTCAGCCTGAAGGTGATGGGGAAGGATTTTAAGCAGGGTGCTTTTCAGAGAGATCATTCTATACACAGTGTATAGGATGTTACGAGGGGTATGCATTAAAGCAGACATGAGAAGGGTAGAGAAAGGAAAGTTACTGTAATGATCTAGCTGAGAAATGGTGGCAACTTGAAGCAATGGGACTGAAAGGTTCAAGAGACACTAAGAAGGCTGAGCGCAGTGGCCCACACCTATAATCTTAGCACTTTGGGAGGCTGAGGTGGGAGGATTGCTTGAGACCAGGAGTTTGAGACCAGCCTGAGCAACACAGCAAGGACTCATCTCCAGAAAAAATAGAAAAATTAGCCAGAAATGGAAGTGCATGCCTGTAGTCCCAGCTGCTCAGGAGGATGAGGCAGGAAGATTGCTTGAGCCTAGAAGTTTGAGGTTGCGGTGAGCTATGATGATGCCACTACACTCTAGCCAGGGTGACAGAGCAAGACCCTGTTTCAAGAAAGAAAAAAAAAAAAAAAAAAAGACACTAAGGAAGAAGGGCTGTCTGTTTTGTTAAATAAGAGAATGTGGTGGATAAAGGATTGGGAGACAAAGGGGATCCAGGCCACGCCCTGATCCTCAACATTGCATAGTGAAACAGAATGGTCATAGAAAAGAGAAAAGCCAGTAAGGTGTAGGGTTACATAAACTAAGGGAAGAGAGTATTTCAAGAAAGACATACTGGTCAACTACAGCAAATACTACTGGCAGCAAATACTACTGGCAGCAACTGAATAGACAGTGACACAATTTCCCAACAAAGAGAATCGAAAAAGAGAAACACTTTTGGATAAAGATGATGAATTTAGTTTTAGGTACTGATTCGTTCAGTAAATAGCTGAGCACCTACTATGTGCAAAGGATTATGCCAGACCTAGAGGAAACATAAACAGACACAGTCCCCAGCTCTTAAGGAGTTTACAGTATGGGAGAGAGATAGAAAATCAAACAATTACAATTTAATATGACAAGGAGCTTTAACAGATATATGTAAAAAGTGCAATGGCAGGCTGGAGAAGGAAAATCTGTTTGCCAGTGAAATTCAGGTAAGGCTGATTCTTAAAGGTGGTTTGACAACAAGAGAGGTGCTGAGAGGGCAATATAGACAGAAGAAAAAGTACGTTCAGAAGCATGAGATACAAGGGCATATGTGTGGAATAAAAAGTGGTTAACACTGCTGGAATGTAAAGTACAAGGGGGAAGGGACACTTGAGAAATGATCCTTGAAAGGGGAGATGGAAAAAAGATTATGAAAGCCTTCTATACAATGTGAAAAAATTCAGATTTTATAATGAGGGAGACTGGGAGCTGTTTGATGATTATAATGGCATATTAGAAATAACTATCTGGCAGTAAGGGATGTCCTGGAGACAGGTAAGAAGGCAGGGATATTACTGAGGGGGCTATTACAATAGTCTAGGCTGGAGGTCATGTGTTTGTACATGGGAGAGGGGATAAATTGAAAGGAACTGATAAGATCTGTAAAAATCAACAAGATTAGGGGGATGAAGGAAATAACAGTAAAAATGATAGCACCATTTATTGAGAAATTATAATATACTGAAAACTGCTATGGGTTTTATATGCATTATTCTATGGACTCTTGAAAATACCACTATACAGTAGGTATAGTTCATTAATATATGGAATACAGGAAAAGAATTAGGTTACTTTTCTACTTTTATTTTTTCAGGGGGTGTACAAATACAAAAGGAGAAAAGAGGTTGTTCTATTTTTAGCCATATGTGGAACAAGTAGGTGGATTTGTCCAGCTGGATGTAAATCTCTCAGACTCAGAAAAAATGTCTCATGTGGAGAAGTCACAAGCATAAAGCTATGGGGAATAGAATAATCCCTGGAGAATACAGAAAGATAGAAAGAATATAGAACATAGAAAGTATGTTATGTGAGGAAAGCTCAAGAGTGGTCACACAAAGATGATGTCCCCTACCCCCCCAAATACTAAGAAAGAATGGTCACAGAAGCAATGAAGAGCTGGGAGATCATGGTGTTTAGGAAACTAAGGGAGTTTCAAAAGGATGGGGAACAGATCCCTATGAAACATAAACATTTAAAGGAAAAAAAAAGTCTATGAAGAAGAGCTCAGAGAGGTAGCATGAAGGCCAAGAAAGAGAAATGTCACAGAGGTCAAGGGAGTTTCAAGGAAGGAAAGCTCTCGTTACAATAACTGTGGAGCAGGAAGTCTTCTACAGGTTTAAGTGATGGTAGGAATTGAGGAATGAATGGTATGTAAGTATAAACAAGTATGGACAACTTGTCCAGCATTCTTGGATGTGAGTGGAAGGTGATAAGGCCATATCCAGAGATCTTACGACAGAGGGAGAGATTTTTCTTTTTTAGATGAATGACACTTGGACAAGTTCTTAAACCAAAAGGAAAGAGCCAATAGAGAGATGGAGTAACTGTTAGGGGGAGACTGAGTCTGGGGGGTACCTATGCATTGAAGAAGAGGAAAGATACCTTTTCCTCTGAGAGGAATGTATGTAAGGCTGGTTACCCTATAGGTAGGCTTCTAGATATCAAGTGGGACCTTCAGGCAGTTTTCTTTCTATGCCCTCTTTTTCTTCTCTGAATTAGGAACCAAAGTCATCTGCTGAATGTGAAGTAATAGTTTGATGGGTATTGAAACAAGGAAGGCAACCAGTTGAACTGACACTGGAGTGGGGTTTTCAGGATACTCAAGGAGGAGGACAAGGGAGTAAGGCACTTACAAACGGAGTCTAGGCAAGCTAGGATAGGAAGAGAAACCAGGAGAGTGAGCTGATCAGACAAAGAAAAAAATATAGGGATCAAGGGAATAAAAGTAATGATGAAATCAAAGAACAGGGGAGTCAGAATGAAAGAACTAGAGCTGGAAAGAAAAGCTTAGATCACAGATCACAGAGAGAGATGCTGAATTGAAAACTTTAATAGTAGAAGAGTTCTGGTGAATGACAAGGCCCAAGAAGGGGACATGAGAGTTGGGTGCTAAAGTTTCAGTGGAGGTAAACATGGTTGTTGTCACAGAATTATGAGACCACAGTATTTGGTAGGTCATCTGCATGAAACCTGAATTCATCCAGGACTGTAGGTCTACACTATTTGATTCTGTAGTATTTGGCACATTCCCATCTATATGTGGAAATTAAATAATTTCTTAGATCAGAAGTAATAAATTTAATTTATTAACTAAGTTAAAAATTCTACACAGTGGTTTCTGTATCATAATGAACTCAAGAAAAGGATTATCAATGCTTCAGTAGCTAAAAAACAGGATCTCTTTCAAAATAATTACATTGTTTCTTCTTAAAAATAGAGCAGTAATGTTGGAGAAAATTAAAGTGAAAGAGGAAGAGCTTTCATTTTCTCCAAGATCACAAGCTCATTAGCATGAGAATCAAGTTTAGATCCCGTATTTCCTAACTCCTAATGCCAAGCACTTTCCATTATAACTTGTTACTTTTCAGTAGGAGGACAGTCTTAGAAGTTTCACAGATTAAAAAAAGAAAATATTTTACCGTTTCAGCCATTTTCTCAGCTGGGGTGCTGCAGAATTCAACTGTTGACGGGATCTTTTTTTGACTGCTAATGCCAACATTTCCCAGAAGATGAGAATTTACTGCTTTTGCCAACTTGTGATTTGTTAATGCTAGTTCTGCTGTGCTGTGGGGTTTTGCACTAGGGGAGTAAGTTTGCTGTCTTCCCCACTGCAAGGAGACTAAAAGCTCCTCTAGTAATCTGCATAGAACACACATGAACATGGAACATTAGTAAAAGGATGAAACATAAAAATCAGTAATAGGAAATAAATGAGAAACATATTTCTGAAATCATATAATATCTTTCTCCCATATCTTTCTCTCTCAGAGTTCAATAAATTAGGAAGTCTGGTCAAATAAGTTAGACTACAGAAGGCATATGTCACTGTATAAACTGTTGTTATCTGAAAATCATTCAAGAAATAGTACTTTAGTTCTCGTATTTTAGTATAAGAACTACTGATTTGATTTGTGCAACTATTGAGCTATTCATATGATTTTTCTTTTTTGGTGAGTTACATTAATTAATTTTTGAATGCTAGACCAAACTACAATTCCTGGGACCAACCCTCCTGGGTCATAATATATAAACCTTTTTCTATATTGTTGGATTTGATTCACTAGACTTCTGTTAAAGATTTTTGCATGTGTATTCATTAGAGATATTGGTCTGTGGTTTTCTTGTAATGTCTCTGGTTTTGGTATCAAGATAATGCTGGCCTCATAAAATGAGTTGGAAATTGTTTCCTTTTATTCTGTTTTCTCGAAAAATTTGTGTAAGTTTGATTTTATTTCTTCCTTAGATGTTTACTAGTATTCACCAGTGAATGTATCTAGCCCAGAAATTTCCTTTACTGGAAAGTTTTAACTACAAATTCAATTGCTTTAATAGGTTAGGGCCATTCAGGTTATCTATTTGTTCTTCAGTAACCTTTGGTTGCTTGTCTTTCAAGGAGTTTGTCTGTTTCATTCAAATTACTGAATTTATTGATATAGACTTGTTCATAACAATTCTGTATTATCTTTTTTATGTGTACAGAGTCTGTAGTGTACTCCCCCACCTCATTCCTGATACTGGTAATGCGTATCTTCTCTCTTTTCTTTTTTTTCCTCATTAGACTGGCTAGAGGTTTCTTAAGTTTATCTTTCCAAAGAACTGGCATTCACCTTTCTATGTAACTTATTTTTGCTCTAATCCTTATTATTTTTTCCTTCTGCTTACTTTGGGTTTAATTTACTTTTTATGTTTCTTAAAGAGGGATCTTAGATTACTGATGACATCTTTTTTCTTTTCCAAAAGAAGCATTTTAAACTATAAATTTCCCACCAAACACTTCATTAGTTGCTTCCCACAAATTTTGATATATTGTGTTTTCATTCCTCTAATTTCCCCTATAATTTACTCTTTGACCCTTACTGGTTCTATTTGTAATAATAACTCAACTAAGTAAAAATACAAACAGCTTTTAAGGAAGACTATTAATTTTGATAGTTCTGGAGTATATGGACATGAAAATAAGCTCTAATACTGTAGAAAATCTTCAAAAAGATCTCCTACAGGAGAGACAGGTACACTTAGTGGCTTCTACCAAAAACTATATAAAACTACTAAAACTACAACCAAAAACTGCTTTTAAATCCAGAGATTTCTTCTGTTATAGATATAACTAATTCTCTCTTCAATTAAGTATGTGAGAAGCATGTCTTCTATTTTTTTAGTCTTCTTTTCTCCCAGGGCATCTATTTTAAATTGTTACTCAAAGTGTATGCTCAATAAGTTACCAAAAGTAGATACACTAAAAAAACTACCATGATAACCAAAATTGCATGAGAAAGCAGAAGAGTTCAGAATGCAAACAAGTGCCATACTTCTGGGTAGCTATCATCTCCTGACGAAACTGTTCCCGTTCACTCAAGAGATCTTGTATGGCACTGTGTGCATGACGGTTTTGACGCTGTAAAGCTGCTCTGGAGTTGGTTAACTCATCTGCCATTACCCTGAAAAAGATTAAAATCTTACATATAAATTCTGTGTATAACACAGTATAAAGAAGTTAAATACTACTTTGTGAATGTCACTTTCAAAAGCTAACAAAGAAGACTTAACACAAATTTCTTCTCAGTTTTTAACTTTTCACTAAAGAACATTAAAAATGTTTATGAACTTAGAGTTCATTAAACAGATTCAGTTAAAATATTCATTTACAAACTGATAAAGGTAAAAGTTATTTAACTTTCCCATATAGTGACTTTTGGAATGCACCTCAATCTTACTCTAGATTAATCAAATTTTGAAAGAAAAAATTAAGTGTTTTTAAATACAGAAAAATTTAAAGAGGAAAACAAAAATTATTTTCCTACACTCAATTACCTCTTTGTCCTAAGAAAAATATTAATATAGAAAGTCTGGACATTGGCCTAGGCAAAGAATTTATGACTGAGACTCCAAAAGCAAATGCAACACAAACAAAAATAGACATATGGGACCTAACTAAACTAAAAAGCTTCTCTACAGTAAAAGAAATAATCAACAGAGTAAACACACAACCTACAGAATGGGAGAAAATATTTGTAAACCATGTAACTGACAAAGGGCTAATGCAGCGGTCCCCAACCTTTTTGGCACCAGGGACTGCTTTCATAGAAGACAATTTTTTCATGGTTGGGGTGGGGGGCAGGGGGTTGGGGGCTGAGGCGGAGCTCAGGGGGTGATGTGAGCAATGGGGAGTGGCTCTAAATACAGATGAGGCTTCGTTCACTTGCCCACGGCACAACTCCTGCTGTGTGGCCCAGGTTCCTAACAGGCCACGGACCACTACCGGTCCGCGGCCCCTGGGCTAGGGACCACAGGGCTAATGTCTAGAATCTACAAGGAACTCAAACAACTCAACAAGAAAAAAAAAATAACCCCACTAAAAGGTGGGCAAAGGACATGAACATACATTTTTCAAAAGAAGACATACAAATAGCCAACAAACATGAACAACTGCTCAGCATCACTAATCATCAGAGAAATGCAAATTAAAACCACAATGAGACACTATCTTATACCAGCAGGAATGGGCATTATCAAAAAGTCAAAAAACAACAGATGTTGGTGAGGATGCAGTGAAAAGGGAACACTTATACACTGTTAGTGGAAATGTAAATTAGTACAACCTCTATGGAAAACAATATGGAGATTTCTCAAAGATCTAAAAATAGAACTACCATTTCATCCAGCAACCTGATTATTGGGTACCTACCCAAAGGAAAAGAAATTCTACCAAAAAGATACCCATACTTGTATGTTTACTGCAGCACTATTCACAATAGCAAAGATATGGAATCAACATGTGACAATCAACTGATGACTGGATAAAGAAAATGTGGTGTACAAACACACACACCACAGAATATTAGCCATAAAAAAGAATGAAATCATGTCTATTGTGGCAACATCTATGGAGGCCATTATCTTAAGTGAAATAACTCAGACACAGAAAGTCAAATGCCACTTGTTCTCACTTATAAGTGGGAGCTAAATAATGAGTACATATGGACATAGAAAGTAGAATAATAGACACTGGAGACTTGGTAGGGTGAGAAAGAGATATAGGACGAAAAATTACTCAGTGGATACTAACTATGTATATTAACAACTGACTGCCACACTAGAAAAAAAAATTTTTTTCCTTGGGGCCACGGTGTTTTATTACAAAAGTAGAATAAAAACTTTGAACACAAAATGATCTTTTCTAATTTAATGAAAAATTTGTTATTTTTTATTGTTTTCTGTTTTTTCCAATAAAAAAGTAATATAAAAACTTGAAAATTAGTAACATAAAAAGTCATGTGAAAACTCAAAGAATAGTTCATAAGGGTAAATTGTTTTTCTTGACTTGTCAGGCTTAAGTGTAATTTAAAGGTAAACATAAATAGAAAAACGAAATTTATTGACTTCTATTCATTTAATCCACGTTTTTAGAATTAAATTATCAATATTAATTATAACAATAAGAATATCAACAAGTAAGATTTTCACGAACTGCAGGGTTTGCCCAGGGGGCCACCCATCACATAATATGTATGCTACAGCATAGCAGCGTGAGTTGCCTGCACACCATGTGGCTCCCAAGGTAGAGACGTGTGAATTAAATATACTTCATGAGGCCTCAGGCTCAAAACTAGTGTGAGTTAAATGCAACTCACATAGCAGTTAATGTGTTAATCTGGTGAGGGTTACACAAAAAGCCCAGACTTCACCACCACATAATATATCCATATAACAAATCTGCACATGTATCCCCTAAATCCATATGAATAAAAAAACTTTAAAAAAAAGAAAGGCTAATATAAAAGGAAAACTAAATCTTTCCTCCTGCCAAGTATCCCCATTCTTCTTTTACGTAACCAATAGTTTCATCTTTTTCTAGCATAATCAAGTATCACGCAAAGTAACAAATGGTTTCTTATACACTTTTTCCAGAAAAAATAATTTATGTATATTTCAATATAAAAGTTATGTATTAAAAAATATATACATTTTAGTTACAAAAAGGGATTATTCAATATAAACTTTTC
Organism: Daubentonia madagascariensis; assembly: GCA_023783475.1. NCBI lineage: Eukaryota > Metazoa > Chordata > Mammalia > Primates > Daubentoniidae > Daubentonia > Daubentonia madagascariensis. The sequence goes on from JAKFHU010000978.1 coordinate 33,783,772, forward strand.
TACATTTTGCTTTTTTCACTTAATAATTTATCTTAGAGATTTTTCCATATTAGCACATATAGAGCTCTCTCATTCCCTGATTTTAAAAAATAGCTTCATGTTTTCTACTTATATGATGTACTAAATTTAATTTAACTAGTTTCCTATTGATAAAACTGAAGCAAAATTTTAAAATATGGTTGTTCAGCTGAAAATCTTAAAACTAAAATTTAAGTCTCAGACCATAGTTACTACCGAATTTCTTAAAATGAAAACAATTTTGATATTAAAAGATATTGTAATAATCTGTGTAACAATCCATAAATAGTAAGTTCATTTCTCCAGATAGCATACTGTACTAGCACAGTTAGGAAACAAATAAGTCAAAGACTTTAAGAGAGTAATCAACTAATATTGTTGATATTAAGACATGAAGAAATACCTTCCTAAAAATTTACTCATCACAGTTGGTGGTTCTTAAAGTGCAGCCTGGAAACCTTTGGTGTTTTGTCAGAAATCTCTAGATGACTCAATTTAAATCAACAATTATTAAATATATTATGTGTGAAGTACTTTGCTAAGCACTGGAAATAGATGGATAACATCCAGATCCTGTTCTACAGTAATGCAAAGTTGAGGCGAGGAAAGAGGTAAACAGACAAAGAATCATAATATATAGCACAGTTTCCCAACCACCAGTGTGTCCAGAGGCCTGGACTAGGACCCTGGGGTTTTCACCTCTGTTGGAGAATAGCTTCATCCAATATGTCATAAAAATGTTATAATTTTCTATTTGTGCATGGAGAGAAAAAGGTTGGGAAGTTTTATTATATAGTTAAAAGAGCTATGGGAACAGAGATGAACAAAATAAATATTATCTTAGGGAGTAGGAATGATATTTGATTTCTCCAGATAGAAAATGAAGAAAAATAATTGTTTGGCCTTTTGTTAATTTAATATTTACTAGATGTCTGAGTTTACAGCTTTGCTTTTGTCTCAACCATTGTGGTAGGAGTGATTCCTACCACAGAGCAGTAACCCAGAATTCAGGAATGAGGGAGGATCCTAATATCACTTCTCCATTTAGGGAGATAATGTGACCAGCCAGAGGAGGGAGGAGTCCCCATCTTAAATACCATATGAAGTACTTTGACAATCTTAGTCAGAAATTTTCACATTTTTTCCAAATTCACAATTTTAAATCTACTTTCTTGTGTTATATGTCAAAAACCTGATAAACAGAGCACAAATTAGGAAATGAAATACAATTCACAATAGAAAATACCTGCTTGCAAGGAATTTACTTCGCCATACATCACACTGTATTGACATACGTTCTAACTGTTCGGAAAGCTGAGCTGTGTTTCGTCCTAGTGCTTCATTTTCTAAAATAAGCTGATTTTTCTCACGGGCTAGACGTTCAAAGTGATACTGAAGATCATCCCCAACAGAAGCCACCAGCAACTTTTTTAACTCACGATTTACCTAGAGGAGAACATAACCAATACAACAAGCTCAAAGTAATGTCACTGACTTTAAGGTAACAAAATGAACACAAGAGAAATTGTGTTTCTGTGCAATTTGGACCTCCACTATTTAAAGTGTATGTCAAAAAGTGAAATTAAATATTTAAGTTTCATAATATATACAAACCATATCTCTCTACCTCTCTCTGTATGTCTATATATCTGTATCTACTGTTCATGTGGTTATAAACTGAGCCTCTTGTAAAAAAAGTAGAAATCATTATCATGAAAATAACCAACTGCTTCCAGCCAACACTTAAAGGAAGAAAAGTCAGAAAACTAAATTTTGCTTAAAAAAAAAAAGACAGAGAATGTTTTATGTGGTTTTTTATTCAACATTTATTATAAATTAATCTGTGTCCTAGGAATTTACTTGTAAGAAATTAAGCAAAGGAAGTAATATGGGATATCTATAATTACGTTCTTTACATTGTTACTGAAAAAAGCAAAAAATTAAAACAAATGTCCAATAATGGGTATTGGTATATGGTGGAGCCATTGAAGAACACTGTTGCAATTAATAATGATATTGTAATAGAATATTCTGTGACATGGGAAAACATTAATAACTGGAAAAAATGACTTATAAGACAAAATGAACTCAATGTGTATAGTTATGCAGTTATATCTGGATGGTATGTAGTACCAGATTCATTGTGTGTTTCTGTATTTTCTAAAATGTTTACAAATAAATATGTACTAATTTTGTAATTAGAAATTAGTTATTTAAAAATATATTTAAAATATATTATTAAATACATTAAAAATATATTTAGACAAGAATCACTGACCATGGTGTCACCTATGAAGACTTGCATCTAGCAAAAATATGTACAAGCTAGGTGTGGTGGCTCATGCCAGTAATCCCAGCACTTTGGGAGGCTGAGGTAGGAGGATCGCTTGAGGCCAGGAGTTTGAGACCAGCCTGGGCAACATAGCAAGACCCTATCTCTACAAAAAATTAAAAAATTAGCCGGGCATAGTGGCGCATGCCTGTAGTCCCAGCTACTTGGGAGGCTGAGGCAGGAGGATTGCTTGAGCCCAGGAGTTTGAGGTTATGGTAAGCTATGACTGTGCCACTGCAGTCCAGCCTGGGTGACAGAGTGAGACCCTGTCTCTAAAATAATAACAATAATAATAAAGTCTGTTTGATAAAAAAATGTACAGTCTAGTACACATTAAAACCAAAAAATTCAAAAAGAAGAAAAATATGTATAGTCTAATAGAGAAACAAGGGAGGGGGTTAGGCAATCTTTACTAAGATGTAAAGATTAAAGCAACACACCCAAGCACAATAGATTGTTTTTCATTTACAATGAAGACACAGTAACTTAAACCACCATTCTCTTTATTTCAAGTATCACATCTACATAGGCAAAAATACTTGGAATTTATGGATCTTTAAAATAGGTACTGCTAACTAGTCAATTTCAAAGCCTGACTTGGTCAATCTTTGGTCTGGCAGTTTATAACTGTAACCTCCCCTTACAACTTATAGATTGTCTTGTCCGAAGCACCTCACATCTTCATTTTCAACGAGGTTTAGAGTATAAGTTCACAATATAAACTCTCTCTAGGGCTCTGAGAATGAGAAATTTAAGAGGAAGCACTTTAGAGAAATGACAAGCTATGATGAATGACATTCCCATGAAGAAATATAGTTTTCTAACATGCAGGTTTAGAAGGTTAGCTGTAAAGAGTGGTACTCATTAAATCTATTAAGGCTGTTCTTACCTCTGTCTGTACTCGGAGCTGGTTTGAAAGACCTTCTTTGTCCTGTAGTAACCTTTTTTCAGAGTTCTTGAGCTTTTCCAATATACTCTTTACCTCTGAGAGTTCTTTATTAGGTTCTATAACTCCCTCTGACTGGCCAAGAAATTCTCCTTTATGATGTCCCAGAGACTTAATCTTTGCATTTTTATTGGGGATATCATGAATTATAGCAGCTTTGGGAACTAATATTCTTACAGCTTCGACTTCCACTGCTTTTTCAGTGAGAATTTTCCCTAACTGAAGAACTCCTGGGCTCTCTGATGGAACAGCTTTCTTCCACGGACTCTGAAGGATGTGATGCTTTCTGGATTGGACTCCAGAGGTGACTTCAACAGATTTAGGTGGCTCCTCAGTTTCCATTCCATCTCCTGCTCCTCGGATTGGGGTTGAAGTAAGGGTCACTAACAAAAGGAAAACAAAACATGAACTATTTACCAAAAAGAAATGCCAAGAAAATGTCAAGACATGTTATATTCTACATTCAGAAGTACTGGCACAAAAAATTTAAAAAAAGGAAAAAATTCAGAGTAAAAACTAATTTTCAAAACAATCATGCATCAACAAAAGATGAACAGTCTTACATGCTCACACTTTCTTCAAGTAAATGGCTTCTCTCTTGGTGGGCAATGCAAAAGATTTGGATTCAGAGTATTTTGTTCTGACTTTTACTTCCCAGTATAACCCTGGATAAATAAATTTAATCCTCTATGAATCTCTATTTCCTAATATGTCAAACAGAGACAGTAACAACTATGCTACAGAGATGTGGTAAGAAAGAATGTCATATGATCAAGTGCCTGGTACACTGTAGACGCTCAATAATGTTAGTTAAATATAAAAATAAATATCAGCTATATATATACATATTTGAAACCATCTACCACAAAACAGATTCATCTGTTTTTGTGAACTCTTAGCAAGAGAATGCTTTGCACAGGGGTAAGAGAAAGCATTATATATGTTACGCTGGAGAACTGATTAGGAAAAGATTCAATCCTATTCTTAGGCTTAAGAGTTTATGTCCTGCCAAACTACATTGTGCTGTCAGATTAAATTTCCTTAGACCTCACTTTCACCATATCATATTCAAGTTATTTTATTGATGTCTCATTCCCTCTAGTGACTTTCAACTTCTTTTAGGTACACTATATTCCCAATAAAGTGCCTTGTACATAGTACATAATATATATCTGATTAACAATAAATAAATAATAACAAGAGGAGGGATAAAGGATGAGCATACAGGTCAGTAACAATGGTTATAATGATGAACTTTGAGTGGTCACAGGCAGCAAACATGAGTGCCTAATGTAAGCCAGACATTCTGTGAGGTAGTGTGGATCACTATGCTCAAGAAATTTACTAGCTAATTTAGGAGACAGGACGTATGTGTAAAAAGACAAAATGTATAATAAATGTGTAATAAGTGGTACAAAAACATTTCAATAGAAATTTTACTTCTATAGAGACATTAAGGACAATTATGAACTACTGATTGGCCTTTATCAAATTCATCACTGTCTAGCCAAATCATATATATATATATACACACATACACATATATATAAAAATAATGTAATCTCCTAAAACAAAAACCTGAAACACAATCTCTAGTTAAAAAAACATCAAAGTATGTCCTTAGTCTCAATTACTATTAAATGTCATATTGTAGATATGTCAAATATTAATGTTTCACTGTGACCATACAGTTAGGAGAACTTATTCAATTTACTAAGAGCAATAAGGTCTTACTAAAATTAAGCCTTTCTTAAGGGTTTCTGAAGTACAAAGCCACATTAAAAGAGGAATTACATAATTTGTAAACATTCCAAATTGAAGCAGACTCTGCTGTCACCTCAGTTTGTGGATTCTGGCCCTAAGAAATGGAATTCTCCAGCCAAAGCACCAGAGAAATGGTAAGCTTGTTCAGGGCTCAGGGTAATGTGAAGAAAATAACTATGAAAAAGTTACCTGTCAAGGTGTTTTATAGCAAGGGAAATATCTAACAAGAATATTTTCTTGAGGTTTCTTTGTTAGGTTTCTGTTTTTCAAGAAACTTATTTTTCTTCCTCTTCCAAACTAGTTATACAGATACAAAAACCACAGAAGAGATTATTTTCACACAGTCACATATCCGTTGCTTTCTATCATTATTTTTTAAAACATTACATTATTAAAAGGTATTAACAAGAAAAAAATTACCTATATTCTCATTGCTGTAAAATCATTTCTCATTACTTCAGATTTCCTCAATATTTTTATTTACTTACAATCACAATAAATTTTGTAAGCTTAATATATTTTTCATTTTATTTTTTCAATATATTCCTTTAAGTTAATATAGTATTATTTACTTAATTATTATTCTATTGTTGGATATTTATGCTCTTTCCAATTTTTCATTGTAATAAATAATGCTTTAGTGAACATTTTTATGCCTACAGATTTTTTTCAACTTCTGAATTATTTCTTTTGAATAAGCTCCCAAGTATAGAATTAATGGGTTTGGTGAATATCTGTATTGCCAAACTATGTTCCAAAATCACTCTGCCAATGTATCAGGAGATCTATTCCTTATGTCCTTATTTATTTATTTATTTATTTATTTTTGCATTCTCAACACCTAAGATTTAATACAATACTTAAAAGTAAGTAGGAGTACATGTAAAGTGTTTAGAATGGTGTTTGGCACAGTAAAGAATCATTAAATGTTAGGTCCTATTGCTTTTACTATTCTTTAAAAACACTCCTAATAAACTTTGGGTGTTGATAAAGGTGAGAAACAAAGCTAATTTAACGTCATAAAAAATAATTCTGACTTTTTTCTCTTATGCTAGTCTTAAAATTATATCACAAGACTATAGGACTATTTTTTCATTTAACAAAATTTTTTTTTCCAATTTTTCCTACGTATGTAGCAATGTTCTGGGAATCCTGAGCTATATTAGTCAGACAGTAGGTGGAAAGACATCTGGGGTACAGTTAATGTATTCTATTTTAGAAAACATTTTACATTAGAATAAAATAGTGTCATTTCTATATGAAACGTAAACTAAAACACCCCTTGGGCCTTGGGACTGACTGTACTTTCAAAAGGATAAGCAAAGGAATACTTTAGAAAGTGACATAAAGGGTTTGGTATACTATTTAAAACATGCTGTATCATGGTAGCACTCACAAGGAGAATCTCCACTGAAGTGTTTTAAAAACAAAGGACTGTTCCCATCTTCTTAAAATCTGATTTTAAGTTTGCTTAACTTTACCTAATGTAAATTTAATTTTGTCAATAAGACATTCTGGCATTTAAGAAGTGATGTAGAATCACATGTTAACTATAGATTAATAAAAAAATCAACAACAAAAGACACACTAGAGACTAGAGCCATGCTGCAGGCCCACTGAGGCTGAGAAAATAAGAAGCAGGTGTGATACTTCCATCACGGTCAAATAGGATTTCTAGGCAAATCATAACATTTCCGAGTTGGGATTTTAAGTAATGGAGATTCAAGAACAAATAACAAAATGGTTAATGCTAAATTTAAAAGGCAAAAAAACCTAATGGGTATTTAACAGAAATCTCTTTTCAAACAAAATATCTTGTAAAATTCCAATCAAGAAATTCAGCCAACTTGTTTCAACCTCAATTTATTGTTAACTTTATTTAAGTTGCTGCACTTATGCAAGCACTTGTAAATACCAAAGTTGTATTACATATCACATGGCAGCTCCTTCTCAGTAATAACTATGATTCTAGCTAATGTGCATGGGCAAGCAGGCCGTGAGAGCAAGGGCTTAACATTTTCTCACCTGGTAACTTATCTTTCATAATTCTATTTTTCCTTGTGACACATGTAGAAACTTTTATTACATATGCACTAGGCACAATCCAGGATACATTCATGAGCAGTTACCTTCTCTCAAGTGGGAAGACAAAGATTTATGGTACCGGCCCCATAATTATGAGTAATGCTTAAGTAGAGCAAAACATTCAACCTTATTCTTCTCCACTCTTTGAAGGGAACCAACAAAACAATCCTTAAATTATTCATCACCATCACTTCCACCTGTGATCACTTATCAATGAATTAAAACATATCAAAAGTTTATGGCTTGTTCTTATTGCCTTCCCCAAGGATTGATGAAATGTAGGGAAAGAACAAATAAGGTCACTAGTCTAACATTTTAGAACAGGGGCTGGCCAAACTTTTTCTGCAGAGGGCCAGACAGTAAATATTTCAGGCTTTGTGGACCAAAAGGTAAAATTGAGAATACTACATAGGTACTTACATTAAAAGAGGAAAAAATTTTTATTGATGAAATTCAAACTATAATAATAATAAATGAACACAGGTTTCTTTTTGTAACATAGGTCTAATAATGAGAAGAACAGAATTCTTTTTTATTCAGGATAACATGTGGCTTAAGTGGGGTTCAAAGTTAGTGTTCCCTATCATCAAACTGATTGCAAATATTCTCAGGATGCCTGAGGGCCACAATTGGCCAACCCCTGCTCTAGAATATGGAGGCAAAAAGAATATTTTACAGTCTGTCATTGAACAAATATTTCTCCTTTATTCATAAAACTGTAAATCTACAAAGACAGGTACTTTAAATCAGCAGGACAGGGTAGTGGGAAGAACACCAGATTCTGAGTCAAAATAACTTAAGTCTCTATTGCCACGCATTATGTGACCTTGGACAAATCACTTTACCTCACCCTTCTCCTATCCCTTGGTATTTTCAGAATAATGCAAATACTATAGTATGTATTTTGAAAGTAATTTGTTTCTTTTGTAGACTAGACTATTGGGAGCTCCTCAGGGTAGGGAGTGCCTCCTAATCTTGCATCACCAGCTAATGAAATGGTCCTTGGCACAGAAAAGATGAATAAATGCTTAATGAAGTTCATTAATCTGTTAATACACTACTTAGAAAATTTCACTTTAACATCCAATAACTAACTCATTTAAAAACTGCTTAATTTTTCTTCCTGTACACTAAATCATGAATTCCTAACTTGGTTATAGCCTGAAAGACTGACCAGAACCTATACAAATTCAGCTATAATACAATTAAACAAATTAGGGACCATCACTTGGTAATTTTAAATTGATACTTTTAAACGTCTTCAGTATCACCTAATAAAGTTTACTTATTAAATTAGAAAAACATGTTATAGACAATGGACTTGAGAGTTAAGAGCAACATTTATTGAAATGGAATCCAAACATTCTTCTTGCCACGGGCTCTACGGATAAAGAGTTCCCTGGTTAAATAAACGTGAGCAATGCTGCATACTGCACCTCTTTCAAGCTTCAGAATGTACATTAGTATGTTAAAGACTCTGAGAAGTCCTGTAGTATAACTTCTCTCTCTCATTTTTTTTTGAGACAGTCTTGCTCTCTTGCCCAGGCTACAGTGCAGTGGCATCAGCCTAGCTCACAGCAACCTTAAACTTCTGGGTTTAAGCAATCCTCCTGCCTCAGCCTCCCGAGTAGCTGAGACGACAGGTGCATGCCACCATGCCCGGCTAAGTTTTTCTATTTTTAGTAGAGACGGGGTCTCACTCTTGCTCAGGCTGGTCTCAAACTCCTGAGCTCAAGCCATCCTCCCGCTCCGGCCTCCCAGAGTGCTAGGGTTACCGGCGTGAACCACCCTGCGTAACATAGCGTGGCCTAACTTCTCTTTAATCCAGGATTTCCCAAATTTATCTGCTCCTGAAATCCTTAATTCCTATTATTCTACAGAACTAGTATTAAAGTTAGACTACTTTTTGGAATTATAAACATTTAAATGTCTCAGACCTTCCTACTTGGTCTATTTTACTAAACTGTTTGATTTTAATAGCTTTAATTTTAATCTTACACCCAAGAAAAGTTTTGGATTTTAATTTTAATTTTCTAATTGTTACTATTTATTGTATATTTCCCCTTCAGAAACAGGCCTAGCAGCAATGATACATCCCTCTTTTGATGACAGTATTGCTCAAACATCCTCTGAGAGGAAGTTCTGTTGTTAAAATAAACAATTGTGCTTCTCTCCTGAGGCAATTGTAGGAAGTACAACTGACAAATGTCAACCATGATAAGTACACCTTTTCTCAGGCCATGCAATAGAAGCAACTTTTGTTCACTGACAATAGATAACATATTTAGTAGGAATAGGGCTAATAGTTGGATTATCTTCCTTACTGGGTAACTAAGATCAAATAAAATAATGTTTGAAAAAGTGTTTGTAACTCTAATCTCATTACAAACAAGTAATAACAAACAATAAAAAAAGAATTTAATTTCACAGAGGCCGTGTAATAACTAATTTTTAATGACAAATCATAACATTGTATTTAGTTTTTGCTTTTTGCCAAGCACCATACTAATTGCTTTCACATTAGTTATCATTTAATTGCTCTTATTTCCCATTAATTCCAAGTTTATTACTTTCATTACAGTCTCTGATTTGCTTATTCTAATACTATAAAAACCTTCTGGTGACTTATGGAATGCTGTTGCACACAGCTGAATTAAGTTCAATTAAATATATATTGGCATGATCATTCTTCCTTGTTTCCTACATATATTTCAAACCCCATTTTAAAGCAAGTTTGCTGCTGGAGGTCTGCTTGCTGCAAAGCTGGCTTCCAGAAAATAGTTTCCCATCTCTCACAGATGGTCCCAGCCTGCAGAACTCACTGCACCCAATGAATAAGCTGGGTCAGGAGGAGTTCACTTTGGGACATGTTAAAACTGTTGCCTACGTCTAAATGAAGATAGCCAGTAGACAGTAGTAGGTTATAAGGGTCTGAATCACAAGGGAAGAGTTCAGGGCTCTAGATAGATTTGGAAGTCATTCCTATAGATAATTACTGAAGCCCTGAGAAGAGAAAGAGGGCTGAAAAACATTGATATTTAAAAGATAAACCAGAAGGAAAGGAGGCTGAAGAAGAAACACACAAGATATAACTAGAGCAGTGCTGTCCAACAGAATTTTCTGCCATGATAGAAGTATAATAGCCACTAGCCACATTTGGCTACTTAGTACTTGAAGTGTGGCTAGTGTGACTGAAGAACTGAATTTTTAATTTTTAAAAAATATTAATTTAAATTCAAATAGCCATATGTGATTACTGCATTGGACAGCGAAGTCTATAGAGTAGGCTGAAAATAAAAGTTATGTCATGGAAGTCATGGAAAAAAAGTATTTCAAAAGGTAGAGAATGATCAACAGTGTTAAATATTACAGAGAGGCAAGCAAGGCAGGACTACAAAGTGTCTATTGTATTTAGCAAGTGTTATGGGTTGAATTGTATCCCTCAAATATTTATATGTTGAAGTCCTAACCCCTAGTACCTCAGAATGAGACCTTATTTAGAAATAGGATCACTCCCGATGTAATTAGTTAAGATGAAATCATACAAAAGTAGAGTGGGTTCCTTATCCAATATGACTGCTATAGTTATAAAAAGGGGAAATTAGGTCACAGAAACATGCACACAAAGAGAACACCATGTGAACAGGAAGGTAAAGATCAGGGTGGTGTGTCTACATGCCAGGGAGCACCAAAGATTGCCAGCACATCACCAGAAGCTAGGAGAAAGGTCTGGAACAGATCTTCCCTTAATACCTTCAGAGGGAGCATGCCCTTGCTGACATTTTGATCTTGGACTTCTAGCCTCCAGAACTGTGAGACAATAAATTTTTGTTGTTTAAGCTACGCAGTTTGTGGTACTTTGTTACAGCAACCCTTACAAACTAATACAACACGAAGGAGGTCTTTGATACCTGCTAGTTGTTTGTCCATCTACTTAAATCTTTAAAAATACATATTCGTGTTTATTTAAATCTTAATCCAGTGCATAGGGAATACAGCTGTATAACTTTGTTTTTACACTAAATTTTTAAGAGTAGTCATTTAATACTAATGATGTTAATGTTCAGTTGAAGTACTGAAATATAAACAACGCACTACAAAATAAATATGAAGCAATCTGAAATACAAATGATTTCCAGGGGATCCATGAGGTTTAGTGACCTGGATCAAACATTCATATCATAAATTTCATATTTTAAAAACAATTATTATCAAAAGAAAAACACTTACCTTTGGTTTCTAAACTTTTAAGAGTAGTCATTTTTCTCCCTTAATCAATGAAAGTGCACTCCAAGACTTCTACTGAAAAACCTAGAAATGTATACATATAAATTAAGTGAAATATCATATAAACACGTTCGCTGAGTGCTTCTAATTGAAATGTTACGATATTTTAATTGCTTCTGCATTTAGTACACAAGCATTTAGGAAGGGAAGTGTCCCTCATGTTCCCGTTTCACAGGTGGTATTGTTCTGTCTACCAAATGTCTCAAAAAAAAAAAAAAATTAGGGGTTGTTTAATTTTAAGTACTCTATTTCAGCATCCTCACCAATGCACTCTAAACTGTCAGAGGTGTGTCCTGAATTTCAGTTCAGCAATGGCAATTAAGTTACTCTAGGGGCTTTTGTATCATTGATATGACAACAGGAATTTTAAAGTAATTACTTTCTTAGAAGACATATTGACACAATTTGTTCACTATATATATCAGAGAAGAGCTTCTGTTCAGATGTTTAACAAGCGACAAAAATATTACACACGATAACTTAATTTGTACTTTTTTGGTAGTAAAATTAAAATGGTGTAGTCCTTAACAGTAAAAAGAGAAACATACATTGGGCACGTGCTTTCAGAAATGTAGGCACGGCCTTACAGTATATACTCAGATTTACCGGAGAGGATGAGAAAGAAGGTGAAACTAATGCAATTATATTAATACGATGAACCGTATACTAGATGACAAACTGTTTTCACCACACACACACACACACACACACACACACAAAGATCGCTCCTAGTACTCCATACGACAAAGCACAGGGTCTTCCGCGACTAACTTCCTTATCAGTCACAAACCCTCCTTCACTTACAGTCTATTGCTCTGAAAACAGGTATCCAACAGACCCTTTGTAAAAGCAATGACCACTGAAACCGCGCTTGGAAGTTGCTCTGTGAAATGTACAAGCCCAGAGAAAGTATGCCGGCAAATACCAAGTGAAGGGGTGGGAGGGTGAGAGGAATAGGTACCAGGTATGAAAGCGGCAGGTGGGGAAACGACAAGCGCGTTAAGCTTTGCTGTCCCGGGAAATCGAAACCGAAGTTCCGTCCCTGTCTGAACAAGCCTTCCTGGAACAACAATCTTTCCCTAAATCCAAAGCTCCTGGCCACCAAGCTCCAACCTCGACTTCTGTACTTTTCCAACATCCCCTATTAGTTATACAAGCCTCTTCTGAGATTTATCTCTAAGATTTATACTGTACCTATTTCAGGAGGCTTCACTTTACAGGCTCTTCGGCTCGGTATCACCTGGTTAACTTCGCACACTCCTCTCCCATTCCGAAATCGACCCACCCAAACCCTCCAGACATCAAGCGTCTCTGTCACGCCTAATCACTTCCGATTACTTAGGGTTTCACTTCCGGAATACTTTTGAAAAAGAGAAAGGTAAACATACTCTGCTGTGCGTTTAAACTCAAGTAACACAGAACATACGGTGTAAGGCCTCAGTAAGTGAAAAGTGGACAGATGCTTATTTCAAAATAAAATACTGTATAGTAATATTTAAGCCCAAGCGTCATATTCCCTTAAACTTCCAGGTCATCTGTCAACCAAACGGAAGTAAAAGTGCTGAAAGGAGGAAGGCGGTGCACCGTCGCCCCAGGCGACGGCGTGAAGGGGCGGGTCTGTCCATTGGATGGACGGACCTGAGATTACTCCCAGCCACTAAGGACGAAGGGGCGGGGCGGTGGCGTCTCACGCAGTGTTCGGCAGTGGGCGGGGCTCTGTTGCCAAAGTAACCGGATAATGGTGTTGGTGGTGCTGTATTCCTGTCGCAACGATACCAGTTTCCCTGTGCTGAGATCCTGAAACTATGGTGAGTGCCAGGGGAGGCCAGAAAAACGGCTCCGGGGTCCTGGTTACGCGGCGTCCCAAGTCTTGGGGCGGATGGGCACTCAGAGGCGCCCCAATCCTTTCACCTTCGCCCCATTATCTTTCCCCCTTCCCACGGGCCGTTCCTGCAGTCTCCTCACTCTCCCTATTTCTTGCAGCATTCTGAATTCCACTTTGGTGTTATTAAGCCTCTAGAGTAATATAAAAGAAAGTTTAGGGCTAAGACATCGAGTCTGATAACGTAAGGTGAGACATTATTTCGGACATTTTATATGTTTTCATTGTTCATCGTTGCACTTTTCAAGCTCACAGCTTCACACTAACGCGCTTCAGTAAGAGTATGGGGTGGTGTGTATGTGACTGTCTCAACACTGATTCGAATCTCCCTAGATCTTGGAGTCTTTGCTGTCCTGTGTGGCAGAGCACTGTCCCACACCCCGTGTAAGGGCCATTTAGCAATAGGTGTATGTTGGATTAGTTCTCTTCTAGCCAGTTGGTTACCTTATAGGTCCATGCTTTAAGAAAAAAAAGAAAGGACTTTTCCTCAGAATCGTTTGGAGAGCGTCTGTAATTGACTTGTTTGAGTTTCACCCCCAGAAGTTCTGAAGGAATAGGAGTGGGGCTCGGTATTTGCATTTTTAATAAGCCGACAGGTGATTTTAATTTACCTACAAGTTTGAGAGGTCTAGTTAATTCTCTTAATTACCATGTCTTTTAAGCACTTATGGATAATAGGCTGGAAGATAGAAAGATTACTGTCTTCAGATGGGTATTGCTATGAATTGAGCAACAGAGCCCTACTTACCATCCTTGTTCTCCATTACTACTCAGTAATCCTTTTTGTGAGACCTTTTCAAACCTTCACTTTACAAATCCTGTCCCTTCCCGCTCCTCTTTTCTCCCTTCTAAGTAGATGATGGAGTCTTAACAGGCAATTTTTTCAACTTCATGCCCCAACCTACACATTGATCTATATTTTTACCCATCCTTTAGTCTTGTATTTCTAGTTTACAGAAAAAGTTGTTGAAGGATAATACGTTCATCTTTGCTCTTGATCTCATTTGCTCCCATCTGTTACAAGACAGTTTCCTTCCAGTTGTCTATTTTCTTTCCTGTGCTTTCAGCCTCTTCCTCTCCAGTGTCTTCTCCTCAGTGCTCAAGTCATACATCTTATGAAAATTAAATAAAACAAAAGCACATCCCCCATCTTATGTTTATCCAGCTATTGCCCTATCCTCCTATCTATCTACTAGCAAATTGTTTGAAAGCATAGTATTTTTACTTATATCAAATAGACAAAAGTCTGTTGTCTGGCTTCCTTTCTAATGGCTTCAATAGAGTTGCTCTTGGTAAGTTTCTAATGGCCTTTTAAGTGCCAAATCCAGTAATTACTTCTCAAAATTTGTTTTACTTAGCCTCACCGTAACAACCGAGGTTCATGGTTATTCATTTCCTTTCTTTTTCACTGGCTTTGCCTGCTTTTTGAATGCCATTCTCTGTGATTCACTCCTTAATTTCTTTCATTTCTTAACCTATACATTTTCCATGGGTGATTTTGTCCACACACGTGGATTCTATTAATACCTTTTATTTCACTCCTAAATTTCAAGTTTCATTTCAGACCTGCTAAGGCCTAACCTAGTGGCTTCCTGGACATTTATACCAGGGTACCTCAAAGGCCCCTCGAACTCAGCGTGACCAAAACTGAACTTGCTGTCTTTCTTCCTGGTTTCTCCTATTTTCACCAAGTTAATTAATGATACCACTATATTATAACCTAAACTAGGAATCAGAGTTATCCTATATTCTTCCCTCCCCTATGTCTCCCATATTCAGTTGGTCACTAGGTCCTATTTTAGTTTAGTATCTCCCCATTTCTTGCCTAGACTATTGTAATAGTGTCTTTTATAGTCTGTTCTGGCAATTCTTCCATTCATTATTTTCTCTGCCACAAGAAGGAATTTTTAAAAACTGAATCTGTTGATGTTACTTGCCTCTTGAAAACTGTAAACTCTCCATTCCCTACAGTAAAGTGTCTAGAATGGCATACAAGGTCCCTCATGATCTAGCACTTATAATCTAGCTTCCCTCTTGGCTTTCTCTTTCCTAGACTCCTTTTAGCCTCTTGCCTTTTAGCTATTTACCTTTCATGGAACCTATGAAACAACTTCGAACAGGTAGTGTGCTTCTTCTCTCTACTTTGCACATGCTGTTCCTTGTACATGGAATACCCCCTTGTTTTCTAGCCAAACCCTTATTGATCCTTCCAGACCCAGCTTAGGTGTCTTTTCTTCTGTGATGCCTTCCTTCCCTACTAGGGTTGACTCTTAATTCTTTTTTGTCACCATTTTATATACACATCTCTCCTGTTGTACTTGCCACATTCAGTTGAAATTGTAAATTTGTCGCTGTTAGTAAACTGTGAACTGTTAGAAGAATGGATGTTTATTTTGTTTACTGCTATTGCTTAGATCATTGTTTGCTGAATGAATAAAAAATAAGAAAGAATGTGGTAAGTGGTCTTAGAGAATACAAAGTACTTGGGGACATCGGAGGATTGAGTCCTCAGTTCTCAATCAGAGAGTCAGAAAAGCTGTAATGAAGGAAATAAAATAGAATTTCAATAGTTAGAATTCAGTGACCTGTGCAATGGCGTAGGGAGGTAGAAAGTGATATTTGCTAAATACTGGTGTGTGTGTGTGTGTGTGCGTGCCTGCCTGCCTTACATTTTGTTATTCAGACTTCCCCAGCAATGCTAAGAGCAGTGAACTCTTGCCCTCTGCCTCTGTGGCTGAGATTGTGGCAGGTGGTGGCTCTTTTAATTTAGGTGGTCAACGAAGGCACCTCTGAGGAAGGAATGTTTGTATTAAAACCTGAATGATACAAAGTGCAGTGATCTGGAGGAAGTGCTCCAGGCAGCACTAACAACAAGTCAAAGGCCCTGAGGCAGAAAAGAGCTTGGCATATTTCTTGGGAACTTATGGTTCAATGTGCTTAAAAAAAAAAAAATAGAAACTGGGTGGTAGGGTGGTGCAAGGGAGGCTGTGGTTGGGGGAGTATGGTGGAGAATAGCATGAGATGCGGTTAGTGAGGTAGGCAGAGACCAGACCACATGTATATATACATGTATATATACAGCAGTGTTTCTCAAACTGTAGGTTGTGGCACATTACTAGGTCATGAAATTAATTTGTGGTATATAGTCAGCATGAAAAAAGAAGACATAAAACAGCAACTTAACATATTCGTTGCATGTAGTAACGGTAACTGTCATGAACTTTTGTCTTGAGTTGTATATGTGTTGTGTGTGTACTGACTTCTCCTGTAAAATAGATTTCTTACTGTGAGTCATGATCCACAAAATTCAAGATACAGTGTACTCTGAAAATATATACTTTCAAAGGCAAAATGGTTTAAATATCAAGCAAGGTATGCAGATTGTCTTATTCTTCTTTTGACCTAGTGACAATGTTCTTATTGTCTGGCAGAAAAAGCTTTGAATTTAACAAAAGCCTGAAGTTGGGTACAGTAAAATTCTCAAGTTTCCTTCTGCATCCAGATCTCTGTCCTACACCATGTGCCGTCAATCCTTTATAAGAGAGTGGGCCTTCAAAAAGAGAGAGAAATAGGTGCTGCTTCCCTGTGTTCAGTTTAGCCACTGGCGGATATATTGTAGCAAAGGATGATGTCCTTTCTATAAGCCTCTGGGGATGGAGGTTGCTCTGCTGGTGAGGCTTCCTGACCACTGCAATTTGTCTGATCAGCTTCTGTCTGCATCTAGTTTGTTACAGTTGTGGCTTTCAACACCAGCTTTAAGTTCTGGTCACAAACTCTAGAACCACCTTTATTGTGAAGCAGAGATAAGCAACTGTAGTTTAGAATGCCTCTCATATATGTTGTTTAAAATAAAGAATATCCCAGAATCATCAATTTATTTACTTTCACGTATTAAGAGAATAAAGAAGGTAATTCTAAGACCCATTTGACTAACAAAGATATGGATGTTATATATCTTCTAAAATATAGCATTTATTTGAATATTGTTACCCTAGATGACCTGTTAGTATAAAAGGACTTTAAAGATTATCAGCTGTGTTCCATAAGAATTGTCTGAACCTTTGAAGTACAGATGTCTCAAAGTTGTTTTAACAGAGCCTTCAAAGACAGTTTAATGATTACTAAAGAACAAGATTTTATCCATGAAGTGTTTTTCAGTTTCCTACTTTATTTATAAAGTTTCTTCTAATTTTATAACTAATTTATAAAGTTGCTTTAACATCTGCTTTTTATTCATCCAGAATTCCTTTTGTTACTTGAACTGCTAATTTGGAAGAATTTCAGTTCTGAAGTTCCACAGGATTTAATTTACTGGAATTGAATCAGAAAGTATAGAGTTTAAATTAGAAATCTGAAACTTAAAAACAATCTGTTTTTCCTGTATATTTTACTAAAATGCAGTGTAGAGCCTGTTATATTCTTCTTTAATAGGAAGCAGTAGTATTTGCAAAACTGAATAGGAAATGATTATTATAATACCCTAATTTTCCTCATATGTAGCTTTTCATCTTTTTCTTTCCATTTTCTGCCTTTTTATCCCCCATCCTTTCTTTCTTATTCACCAATTATTTATTCAAAAATATTTATTGAATACTTTCTGTATGCTAGGCACTGGTGGCTATACATTAATTAATAAGATAGCACACAGTGGCCCCCACCTCATGGAATTTATAGAGCAAAACAGATATTGGAAAATAAATTACAAGTTTAAGTTGGGTTACAAAAGAAAATGTACAAGTTGAGGTGGAAATTAATAACAAAATAGAGTGATCTGACCCAGCCTTGGGTGGTCAAGGAAAGCATCCTTGATGATATAACTTTTTAATTCCTTTTTCCCTTAGTTTGGGAGAAAAACAATATATGTAAATAAATAAATAAATAAATGAGGTCACCTGGTATGGTGATAAACACTGTGAGGAATAAATAATGCAATAGTGGATGGTTCCAAGAACAAGTAGCCTTGGGTAGGACGATCAGGAAAGGTCCTCCCGAGGGGGTGACTTTTAAGCTGAGATCTTAATGACAAAAAGGAGCTTGCCAGGTGGAGATCTAGGAGAAGAGCATTCTGGGCAGAGACAATAGGGAGTGCAGAGGTGCTCTGGAGGTAGAGGAAGGAGCCAGGGTGGCTGGGGCCCAGGGAATGAGAGGAGAACTGGAGGAGAAAAGATCTGAGAGGCAGGCAGGAGCCAGGAATACTGAGGCCTGTGGAACTTGGGAAGGATTTTATTCTAAATGCAATGGGATAATGAATCTCATACATCTTACCTATTCCGTCAAAATAGTATATTTTCCTTGGATCTGCCTTATTTAAACTTTAGCCGTACTAGTCTGGTCTATTGGTGCCTATTTTCTTTTCATCCTATCTGTAACATTTAATGGTCTTAAAAACTTCGATAAATATTTTTCTGTCTTTTATGTCTCTGCTCTTATCTTTGAAGATCAGAGACTTCTAATTTCTCACCTTATAATTACCATTTCATAATTTATTTGCCCTTTTCTGGACTTTTTCTGTTTCTGTAATATCACCTCTGAGGTGTGACAAGCAGAGCTGCATATTCCAGGTGGGTGTACATCATAGTTTTCTACATGGACATTATGTTTTCTGCAGTGATTTTCTCCTAGTACCTTTCTTGATGGTGCTATAGCATATGATTGAAGTATCTTATTCTCTAGAAATATCTCCAGCATTTCCAATGAACCTCATATTCACTTTTCTGCAAAAACTGTCTAAACTACTTCACTTCCAAAAGCTGTTGATATTTTAAGATTTTCTGTTAATTAGATGTGAGAAATTGTAGCTATTAAAATGTACTGCTCATTTCACGTTTATTTTCTGGTACTAGACACTTTGCCTAATTAAGTTGCTATTGTTATCTCTTCTGACTCATCTTGTGTGCTGTGCTTTCTTCATATTTCCTTATTCTTGTATTTCCATATGCATGCATAATAGCTCTAGGGCTCTCTGATGTGTAAATTTAAATTTTATCCCTTGTTTTCCATACCTCCAAAATATACAAGTTAAATATATATGCTATAAATGTTTTTCATATATATTTATAAATATATTTTACTTTGTTGTAGAACTATAGGAAGACTTATTTAGTCTTTTTTGGAGATTAGAAAATATAGAAGTGAAAACAATAAAATTAATCTATAATATCACCACCTGTATAGAATCACTATTAGTATTCTGGTATAATATCCCAGTCACATATACACTCATATACATATACATACATGTATATATCTTTTAAAATGTGTTCTTACTGGATTCATTATTTACAAATCTATTTTTTTCCCACTTAATATATCTTATACATTTTTCCAGATCAGTTTTAAGAACTACAGTCAGCCCTTCGTATCCATGGGTTCTGCATTCATGGATTCAACCAACTGAAGATTGAAAATATTTAGAAAAAATAAAAAAACCAATACGACAATAAAAAATACAAATAAAAAATATAGTATGGCAACTATTTACATAGCATTTATATTGTATTAGGAATTATAAGCAATCTAGAGATGATTTGAAGTATACAGGAGGATGTACATAGGTTATATGCAAATGTTATGCCATTTTATATAAAGGACTTGAACATCCACGGATTTCGGTATCTGTGGGGGTCATGGAACCAATTCCCCGGATACAGAGGGACAACTGTACATTTTATTCTTTCATTTACTCTGATTTAACTAGCCCATTTATTTATTTGTTCTGTTAACACCATAATTAACATATTTTTGCATCTGTAATCATTTCCTTACAATAAATTAGAAAGGGAATAAGTAGGTGAGAAGCCATGCACATTTTTAAGGCTTTTGATATACATTGCTAAATTACCTTCTGAAAATGTTTACCAACTGATACTCTGCTAGCAGTGTGCCATGATGCCTGTTGCTTCTAAACTCTAAACTAGTATTTTCTATACCTTACATACATATGCCTAACAATAGACTTGAACTTTTAATAAAATTCTCCCCTGCTTTGCCCAGAATATTGAGAGAGAAAGGTTATAAATTACTATATTTTCTATAGATGAAAGACACTGTTAATACTTACCTACAGTATTTCTCTGTAATTATTGTTTTATATCTCTCATAGATTGTTAAAATTCAAAATTTATTGTCTGTATGTAATGAAAAAGATAAAATTGGCCTTTCCTTAACTATTAAATATTCACAAATTATCCATTCCTCGCTTATCTACCCGTTTTGAAGAAGCAGCCTGTTATAGTACAAAGGAACTGGTGTAGAGCTAGAAATCTAAAATTTTCAATCTTTATTCCAGCTCCAGCTTCAGCACTTATGAGCTGTGTTTTGTGTAATCTTTCTGGGCAGTTATTTTCTCTTCCACAAAATCAAAATAATACTTTCTGTTCAGATTACCTAACTGTTTTTTTGTGAAGATCAAATAAGGTAATATATATAGATATGAAAGTAATTTATAAACTGTAATGTACTATACATATGAATTGTATTATTTTCATATTAACCAGATTGTTGCCTAATGAGGAGATAGTTGGGAAAAATGGAAGGAGATTAAAATCTAAAACTTCAGAAATAAATATTTGAGGTTAATGGTGTCATTAGCTAATTTTGTGGATATTGAAAAATTTACCTTTATATATTAAATTCCTTTTTCCTCAATTTCTCTTACAGATTTATTTTCCTAATGGAAACAATAAAAGGCTGGGGAAAACGGAGGGAAGGATGGGAAATGGCAGGAATAGGTCTTGAGACCAATTTCAATAACTTTTATATACTTTTTGGAGGTAGAAGCAGCTAACATGTGATGTGTATTTAAACACACATCTAAATATGAGGTATTAGATCTGGGATCTATGAATTTCTCCTCAGTTTAAATGGATTAGCTGGGACATTTACTTTCATTGCTGGTTGTGTGAGATTTTATTATTCAGTAATTGGTGAAAATACAATGGGCCATTCAGACTCAGTCTGTTTCTTGCTACATGGGCTCAGAAGTATGGCTTTGGAAAAACTGAAAATCCTTCCATCTAGTGGCAAGTACAATTCTATCATTTCTGTTAAACTACCTTGCTTTTCAAGTAGCCAATTGAATTTTACTGCGTGTACCCAAATTTATAAAAGGTGGATATTTGTATATCTTATGTATCTGAATATTTAAAAATTTTTAAGTTTTATGTACAAAGGGATAATGGCTTCTATAGTAATATGATCGCTTTTTTCTAGCATTTCCAATTAACAGTTAGTAATGGCCTTATGATTTTATATTGTCTCCTGATACCTTTCACACATAGGTTGAGGCATGTATCATTAGAACACTTTCAGAATCAAACTTGAAATACTAAGCATTTAAAGTTGGACATTGGGCACAGCCTCTTGAACTCATCTTTCTGCCCTACTATTGGGTTTTTGCAACATGACATATCAGAGATAAAAAGATGAAGAAGATTAGATCTTTCTCTTAAGGAGCTCACAGTCTTGGAGGAAGAGAGAAAGGGCAAGAAGAGAGATGTACATGATACACTATGACATTATAATACTAAGAGAAATTCAGTTTCCTCATTTGTAAAATGAAGGTGATAATAATACTAGCTCCCTCATAGGGATATTGTTGTAATTCAGTGATACACTATTTAGCCCAGTGCCTTATACACTGTAAGCATCCTGTAAATGTCAGCTATTATTGCTGCTGCTGCTGCTGCTGCTGCTATTGACAAATATTAAGATAAAGACCTACTGAATAAGGGAACACAGAGGAGAGACTAATCACTAGGAAAGAATGTTAATTAAGCACAGCAAGGTTAGTTGACTTTACAGCTTTTTCTGTGCTTTTTTTAAACATGTGAACATGTGTAAATCCAAAATTAAACTTATGCATACTAATGCCAACATTGATTCCCTAAATTTACCAGAAGGCATTTGGAAAGGGAGTAGGAAACTATGACATTGTGGTTGAGGGTTCAGCCTAGTGCCTGTACAATTAAGTGCTTAACAGATGCTTTTTTCCCCCTTTCTTTTAAACATTTTTGTTCATTGACCCAGATGTCCCTTTGCATGAGTTTTTAGTGGGCACAAAATACACAGACTTGATGACTATTGAGAAGTACTTGAGGTGTCTTATTAATATAATTTTTAAGCAAATTCTTTTTGGTTTAGCCTTTTTTTTTTTTTTTCCCATTTTTACATACACTTTAGCCACATTTGCTGTTCCATTTGCCTGAAATACTCCTTCACTTTTTTCAGGCCTGTGTTCAAATGACACCTCATCAGAGAGGACTTCCTTGTCTACCCTTCTAAAGTAGCACCTCCAGTTGCTCTTTGTTCCCTTACCCTTTTTCACCTTCTTTTTTCATTTTAGCACCTGGAAAAAACATTGCAAAGCTGCAATTTTAATGATAATGCCTGACATTTAGATAGCATTTTCCATTTTTTAAAGGCATTTAAGATTCTTAACTAATTCATAGTGTCCTTTGGAGGTAGGTATTGCATGTATACAGTTGGGAGACCAATATTAGTAGGGAGCAGAAAAGCTCAAACATCTAAGGAAGAAGGATTGTGCTCTGAAAAGATGGTTGAAAAGAAAGGACGTTAACTTTCCACTGAATTTGCCAGTTACTTGGTAGAAACCAGGAGTAGACAACCATTTTTGATCAAGGGCTATTCACCACCAGGGAAAAGTCTAGAATTCTAGGTCAAAAACAGAGGACCCTTAATCTGACAGAGAGCTCCAGTTTCATTCATTCAACAGTTATTTTTAAGTTCCTCTTGTGTGCCAGGCACTGTTCTAGGCAATGAATGACAAATTTCCATCCTATGGAGCTAAAATTTCTGGGGAGACATGCAATAAACAAATAGACATATAATGCAATGTCAGATATTGATAAGTGTTATAAAAAAATCAACAAGTTATGGGGGACAGAGAGTGAAGAAAATAGAAGGGAGTTGGTGTTTAGTTCGCTGGTCAGGGAAGCCTCTTTATGTTGCTGACATCTGAGCAGAGGCCTGAATGAAGTGATGATGTAGAGAGCCCCGGGAGTCCTAGCAGTAGAGTGGTCTAGACAGAGGCAATAGTAAGTACAAAGATCCTGAGTGGGAGCCTGCTTGGTTTGTCCAGGAATCAGCAAGAAGGCCAGCATGCCTGGAGCAGAGGAGGTGAGGGCGAGAGGGTGGCAGAAGATGAGATCAAGAGGTGGCCTGAGGCCAGGTCATATAAGCCTTATGTGGCATGAAATCAGAAAGTCTTAGAGCTAGAAGAGACTGGATTTTTATCAAGACCAGTCATTCTAAATCTGAGATTGTGACTCATTAGTGGATTGTGAACTCTGAATTGTGAATAGCAAACAGCTTTTAAAAAATAGTATAAAATATCAGTACATTGTACATACCAAGGATAAGAATTATTTCAGCGAACTTTATTTTTTCAGTTGTAGGGGGCATGTGTGTGTGTGTGTGTATTGGTTCTAATGAAAACTTTTGTCCTTGCTATAGGTTCTGGCAAAAAAAAAAAAAAAGAGAGAGAGAGAAAGAAAATGTTTGTGAACTACTGATCTAGTCTTATCCCTACATTTTGTAGATAAGGAAACTAAGTTAGGACATACCCAAAGGTCTGCACATCTTCAACCTCAGTGTGGTGCTCTTGCTAGCACACTGTACTCCCATATAGATGTGGCATGCACATCTGTATGTATATATGACTGATTCCATACTGAATTATTAATAGTTCTAATTTTTAAATGAAAGAAAGGAATTAAAAACTTTATTTAGTTAATACCCTATCAATAAGTGCCCACTTCAGTTCTGTTTTATTGACCTCTTCTACTCTGTTTGCCTTATTATTTTCCTTTTCTTTCTCTCTTTTCTGAAATATCCTTCTATTTCTCTAGGAAAGAAAGATATCCAAAGTGAAGAGACAAACAGGAATAGAAAGAAATGTAGGACCAATACAGAGGGAGAGGGACAGACATCCAAAATCCAGGAGAGAAAAGAGAGAAACATCCAAGGCCAAGAAGAAGTAGTTGAGGCATCTGTGCCCCTGCCTATCACTCCTGCCCTCTCTAAGATCTCTTCTGTCCTTCCAGAAGGCTCTAGTCTCCTGGGAAGGTAGTGCTAGTGGAGAATGAGTCCACCTACTTTCAAAGGACATGCATTGTCCTCTATATCCTGCCTTCTGGCTTTCAGAGTGAGGACTCCATAATGTACTGAGGAGAGTGAGCTCTTTGAGAGCAGGGTTTATTTCTTATTCTCTTTTATATTCCCAGACTGGCACATGGAGGCCCTCAGTAATGGTTTGCTTAAAAGACTATCCTAATTATTAGACAGAGCTTTTGAGAAACTGTTCCTATGTGATACAGCTAAATTCTTACTAATACAAACAAGAAACCTATAACCTTAAAGACAAGATTAAGCTCAAAAGAGACCTAATTTTGGAGAATTTATAAGGAGTTTGATGAAATTAATCCAAGGGTAAAACGATTCTTTTACATACATATAACACACATATGCTACATACATACACATGCACCCCCACACCCCTGATTAAAATCTTTTTTTTTTTAATGTCATAAGGAAGATATTCTTGAAATAGTTTAATAGCATATAAAAAATTATTGATGGCTGGTTGTGGTGGCTCACTCTTATAATCCCAGCACTTTGGGAGGCCAAGGCAGGAGGATTACTTGAGGCCAGGAGTTTGAGACCAGCCTAGACAAATAGTAAGACCCCATCTCTTAAAAAAAAAAAAAAACATTGTTATTAATTGTTTAAAATCCTGTTGTGTAATTTATTAAATGTTAGAAAGCAAGTGAAGAGAATTCACCAAATGTCACTCATTTTCCATAAGAGTGACTTTGAATCTGATAATTTCATCAGTGGTTAAAATAGAAGCTTTACACTTACTTTAGGCTGACTGGTGAAAGGATTGGAAAAAACAAACCCTCAGGTCCTTTTCATGCAAGGTATTAGAGAGAAATGAAAATGTTGACGTGGCACATGCTGCCTTTTCATTAAAACATTTCTTAGTCCTGATGACTAGGAGGGTTATATTAAAAACAAAAACAAACTTACTAACTTAGAAATCAGAATGGGAAACTTATTTTTCTTAATAGTTAATATCTATCATTTATTGAATGCCTACTGTGTATTAAGTTATTTTCATATGAGGAAACAGTCTCAGTTTTTAAAAACACCCAAGGTCATACAGCTAGAAAGTGGTAGGGCCTGGATTTGAACCTGCTTAGCCTAGAAGCTTGTGTTCTTTTTAGCTTACCACAGTTGTGGTTAAGGTGTTTACAATTTTTAAATTTTTTAGGGGTAACTCTTCTGCTTTTATGTAGCTATAGAGAGAAATGAAGAACTTTAAAAACTTTTTTGAAAAGCCTCAATTTTTAGAGGATATAAGTGATACAGAATTTTTCAAAAAGTCATAATTCATATTTCAGTACTTGAGTAGAGCCTCTGCAAAATTATGATTTAATGTATAATTACAGGGCTAAAATTGAGAGGTGTTTGTAAAATGGCTGTGTGGCCTGGATATGTTAAAGTCCACATTGAACATTAGGTGGCACTCTTCCATCATTGGACATATTCTTTCAGGAAAAGATATCCTTTATGAATTTTATTAGTTGCTTATTAATTTGAATCATATTGATGTGTCATTTGAATGCCATTAATCTAGAAATCACAGAAGTGCACAGTATCACAGATTATTTCCAGAAAGTCAAAGACACACATTTTTTCCTTTCATAAGTTAGAAAACTGTACCTAAATGATGAAAAGAATGGACTTCTTTGTGATTAAACTTGAAAATGGTCTTTTTGGAATCTTTTGCTGCACCAAAATATCCTTTGACATATTAAAAAAAACCCAAACAGTAAACTACAAAATAAAAATAATGTATAAATTACATGAGATAATGTAGGCAAATACATTCCAAAGGGTAGAAAAGATTATCCTAATATGTACCTCTTCAGATAGACTGATGATCAGTACTTCCAATGCTTGCTGATATCAAGGGTTTTAGCACTTTTATAGAGGTACATTTAAGCTTACAGGCACTTGAATCTGTGTCATTTTACCATGAACACAGTATTTTCTCCAATGACTAATATTCGAAAATACTCATTCCTTTTCTCATGAGGATGATACTAACAGAATCAGTGGCCAACTGTAGATAATGCCAAATTGTAATAATTTGCAGTCCATGTAAATGTACATGTATATTTAGCATATGCAGCATGTAGTATATGAAATAGAGGAAAAAATAGAACCAGTTTGGTTTGCGTAGAGCCACCCTTCTGTATCTCTGCAACTAGGGCCACTACATACTCCATATGGGGCACTGCACAACTGTAAGTGAATTGCAGATATGCTTATTTATTACATATTTTTCTAATATATGTCAGTAAAATGTTCTGAAGGAGGCACAACTTTTTCTCTTTCCCCAAAAGTACTAAATAAAGAACAGTCTTCTCAGATTTTATAGCAATGACACTGGTTATCTATGCCATTGGCTCTTTTCCTAGAGGGAAAAAAGAATAGGAGAGGAGGATCTAAGAAGGGAGAAGGTGATATTAAAGGAATATTCCAGGATGCATCTTAATTACTAAAATTGTCAGGGTGGGTTTAGGGCCTCCACAATGGAGTAGGGATGCCTTCCCTCTGTGTCTTCTCCTCATATTCCATCTTTAAGTCTTACATGCTTTTTGTTCCTTGAACTCACCAAGCTCCATTTTCCCCCCAAAGCTTTATACTTTTTATCTCCCTGGAGTATTTTTTCCCCAGTTTTCTGCATGGTTGGCTTCTCCCCATTCTGGTGTTCACTTCTCACAGAGAGCTTAACTGTCCATTCTAGTTGAAGGAGGACTCCCTAGCTCATTGCCCCTAATAACACATTTACTTATTTATTCTATTGTCTTAATAACACTTATTATTACAGGAATTATAGTGTGGGTTTTTTTGTTTTTTGTTTGTTTGTTCTTAACATTCTATGAGGAGAGACAGAAAATTAGTAAGTAAGCTCCATGTCAACAGGGCCTTGTCTGTCTTGAATATCCCCAGTGTCTGTTGCAGTGCTTGACAAAGAGAAGGCATTCAGTATTTGTTGAATGAGTGAAGGAATGAATAAATTCAACTTTTCAGGCATGACTAATGTTTGAATTGATGACAGCCACTAGATAAATTTTGCTTTTTAAATTTATTCATTTAACAAATATTTAATGACATCTACTATATGCTATGCATATATCTAGTCCCCTGGGATGCATCCATGAACAAAACATACAAAAATCTCTTCTCTGAAAGGGTTTACATTCTACTGGGGATGATATACAATAAATAATAAACATGTTAAGTATAACATATATGGTACTTGAAGGTATTAAGTGCTATAGGGAAAAACTGAGCAAGGTAATAAATGTTGAGAGTGCTGATTGTGGTGGTGAATACATTTTAAAGGGAGGTGGCCAGGGTCAGTGTTGTAGAGAAGGTGATGATAGTTGAGCAAAGATTTGAGGGTGAGAAAAGATGAGCTATGCAGATGTTGGAGGAAAAGTATTCCAGGAAGTAGGACAGCCAGTGGAACAGCTGCTGGGTAGGGCATGCCATGTATTCAAGGAACATTGTGGCTAGGGCAAAGTAAGCAATAATGACAGTTGTGGGAGATGAGGCCAGACGGGTAATTGGAGGCCAGATCTTATAGGGCTTTGTGAGCCATTGAATGGGAGTTCATATTTCTCTCATAGAAATAAGAAGTCTGAGTCTGCAAATTTTAAGCAGAGGAATGAGGTGATTCAGGTTACATTTTTACAGAATCCCTCTGGCTGCTTTTTTTGAGAGTAGATGTAGCAGGGCAAGGATGGAAGTAGAGAGACTAGTTGTGAGGCTATAATGTAGGTGAGAGCATGGTGGCTTGGAGTAGGGTGGTTGCAATGGAGGTAGTAAAGTGGTTAGAGTTTGTATTAATATATATTTTGTAGGTAGAGTTAACAGGATTTCCTGATGGATTGAATCTGTGGTCTGAGAGAAACAGTGAGTCAAGGATAGACTTAAAAGATGACCTAGGATTTTGTCCTGAGCAATGGTAAGGGTGGTGGAGCTGCTGTTAGTGGAGATATAGAAGATGGGTGAAGGAGCTGGTTTGGCAAAGGGGCTGAGATCAGGAGTTCGATTTTGGGCCTCTTAAATTAGGGATGTCTGTTTGATATCTAAGATAAGAGGCAGATGGATATATGAGCCTGAAATTTAGAGGGAGAGGTCTGTCCTGAGTGCTGTCAGCATATAGATTTTATTTAAAGCCATGAGACTAGGCAAAATGATCAAGAGAATGAATGTAGCTAGAGACTAGAGGTCCAAAGATCAAGTCGTAAGGTACTCTGACATTAAAAACTGAATGAGAAATGCCTGTACTAGAAAAGAAGAGAAATTTAATATCAGTAACTTAAGCTTCTACTTTAAGAAACCAGAAAAAATGAAAAATAAGAACAAGTTAAACCTAAAGGAAGCAGAAGGAAGGAAATAAGCATTAGAGTGGAAACCAGTAAAATAGAAAACTGAGAAAATTAAGAAAACCAAAAATTTGTTCTTTGAAATGATTAACATAGGCAACACTTTAGTTAAACTGACCAAGAAAAAAGACCAAAGACACAAATTACTAAAATCAAGTATGAAAGAGGGGTATCTCCACTCACCCTATAGAAATTAAAAGGATTATAAGGAAATACTATGAAGAACTTTATGCCATTAAATTAGACAACTGAGATGAAATAGGCAAAGTCCTTGAAAGACATAAATTAGTAAAACTGACTCAAGAAGAAATAGAAAATCTGAACAGACCTATACTAAGTAAAGCAATTAAATTAGGATTTACAAATCTTTCTACAAAGAAAAACTGAGGCCCAGTTGACTACCTGATGAATTCTATCAAACATTTAAAGAATAAATAATAGCAATCTTTCTCAAACCTTTCTGGAAAATAAAGGAGAGAATACTTCCCAGTTCATTCAGTGAAGCTGATATTACCTTATACCAAAGCCAGATGAACATATCACAAGAAAAGAAAACTATAGACCAACATCCCTCATCAATGTAGATGCAAAAATCCTCAACAAAATAGAAAACTGAATTCAGCAACATAAAGAATGGATTATATACCATGACCCAGTGGGATTTATGCCAAGAATGCCAGGTTTAACATGTGAAAATCAATGAATGTAATATGCCATATTGGTGAAATAAAGGACAAAATACACATGATCATTAGACACAGAAAAAATTTTTACAAAATCTAATGCCATTTATGATAAAAATTTTCAAAAAATTAGGAATACAAGGGAACTTCTTCAACCTGACTAAAGGGATTCATGAAAAACCTACAGCTAGCAACATACTTAGTTGTGAAAGTGTGAATACTTCTTTCTAAGATCAGAAACAAGGCCAGGATGTCTGCTTTCACCAGTTTTATACAACACTGTGATGGAAGTTCTAATCAGTACAGTCAGGCAAGAAAAAAAGAAATACATCTAGATTGGATAGGAAGAAATAAAACTGCCTGAGTTCATAGATGGGACATGAGCCTATATGTAGAAAATCCTAAGGAATCCACAAAAAAGCTATTACAACTAATGTGTTTAGCAAGGTTGAAGAATACAAAATAAATTGATTTTACAAAAATCAATTGTATTTCTATATGTTACAATGAACAATTTTGAAAAAGAAATTAAGAAATTAATTTCATTCACAATAACATCAAAAGAATAAAATAGGAATCTTTTTAGCAGAAGTGTAAGACTTATACACTATAAACTACAAAATATTGCTGAGTAAAATTAAAGAAGACCTAAATAAATGGAGAAATCCCATGTTCATGGATTGGAAGACTCAATATTGTTAAGGTGGCAATTCTTTCTAAATTGGCAAATGGACTCAGTGCAAGTGCAATTCCTATCAAAATCTCTGTAGACATTTTTGCAGAAATTGACAAGCTGATCCTAAATTTGATATGGAAATGTGAAGGGCCTGATTAGCCAAGACATTTTGAAAAAGAAGAACAAAACTAGATACTTTCTGGTTTTAAAACTTACTGTAAAGCTACAGTAATCAAGACAGTGTGGAAGTGGTATAGAGATAGACTTATAGATCAATGGAACAGAATTGAAAGTCCAGAAATAAACCTTTCATGATAAATTGACTTAACAAAAATGCCAACACCATTCAATGAGGAAAGGGTAGTCTTTTTAACAAAGAGTGCTGGGACAATGAGATATCTACATATAAAAAGATAAATTTAAACTCTTATCTCACATCATGCATGAAAAATAACTCCAAATGGATCATAGACCTGAATGGCAGAGTGAAAACTATAAAGCTCTGAGATGAAAGTATAGGGATAACATCTCTGTGACCTTGGGTCAGCCAAAGCCTTTTTAGATATGCCACCAAAAGCACAAGTGACCAAAGGTTCCCATTCCCTCCCCAATGAAAATGGTCTGAAACTGGCAATGTGAGGCAGAAAGGACTTCTACTCCAAAGTATCATTCTAGGTCCTAGGTGGACACAGATATCTATACTGAAATGGGATAACTGAACAGTTTGTTAAAGGGTATAATTATAAAGGTGTGGGCAGAAGTAAGAGAAGCTAACAAGGGGTGGTGCAGGAAGCAGGAATAGGGGTTAGCAACAGCAGGGAGTCATTACTACTTCTAGGCCTGTGAGGGTAAAGGGAGAGAGCTACCTGAGAGTAGCTGTAATGGAAGGGCTGTCTGACAGGAGCTGTGGTCTTTGGTAGAGGGGAGTAATTTACCAATGCAATCTGGTAGGGAGGAAGTCGAGAGAATAAATATCTTGACCTTACTGTTCATCCTTTGATCTTCAGCCACTGTCTCCTAGTGGCTGAACCCATGTGAAAGTCCAAGGGTGAGGGAGTCCTTGATGAAGTTCATGTAGGTCGCTGGCCAGGCTCAGAGCAGGTTGGGGAAGAGCAGAGGGAAGGTATGTAGGGACAAATGGAAAAGTCTAGCACATCCACTTCAAAGCCTGGTGGTGCAGTGGCTATGGGAATAACAAGATTTGGCTCCATGTACTTGTGACCTTGACAACAGTTATTTGGATTGAGAAACTTAAAGATATCATTTATATATATTGTTACTTTCTGTGTTACCAGATGATTTCTAGCCCAATAATAGAGTCAGTTTTCTGATTGTATATTAAGTGAATAGTATATAGTTTTGCTTAAATTTTCTCATGCCACTATAGTAGACTCAATTTCTTTTTTGATTCAGATTCATTTCTCTTTTTGGAGTATTGCAGTTCTGTTAATTGTTGACAAGTTGTCCCCAATGTGTAACTCTTATCCTTGAGTTACTTAAGACTTTATCAAGTGTATTCTTTTAAGGTGCTAATCAGAGGAGCCATACTTATCCAAAAAAGTAAAAAAAGATGTTCTCTTTCAGAATCTTTCTGAAAGTAAACAGATTTACAAACAGATGTTAGAGTTTTGGGGGTTTGTTGAGTACTGAAGAAGAATGGAGTTTTGCTATTTTGTTGAGATCTATTGCTGTATATATTTATTTACTCCTTTAGATTTTTATTTTGGTAAGGTTTTTTTTTTTTTTTTTAATCTCTTTTAAGGTCCCAGACCTAGGAAAGTCACTATGGAGTTTCAAAATAAATTAATGATGTAGAGTCTGTCTTCCAGAATCTTATAATTTGGTTAGAGTATTTGTATTGCAAAAATCTACCAGATGACAACCCAGTGTTCTACTGTGGCAACATCAGTCTGCCCGTAAAGAAACAAGGGTCCTTGTTAAACTATGCCACTTAACAAGTCACATAACTTTTGCCAAGTCACTTAACTTATTTGAGCTTCTATTTCCTCATTGTTAATGTTCCTTTGATCTCTGAAATTCCGTGAAAATCAAATTCCAAGGACAGAAATATGAGTTGGTTGGGGTTAGTCTGGGAAGACTTCACAATGATTGTGTTTTCTTTACGATATCTCTAAAGCAAAGTTCAACCTTGCTTTTCAGCGAGAAGGTTTCCCTTGATACATGGTATGTGGCTTTGTTTTTTTTCACGTGGTAGTGATCTGCAGAAATCAGAAAGGAAGAATTTTCACGGATCTAGAGGGCCCAGGCCGAAAAAGTTTAAAAAGCCCTTTCTTCCCTGAAACTGGATTTATGCCTTTTTGAATGATTCTATTTTATTTGATCAGTTTCCTCATTTACACTTATATTGTGGAAATGGTTCTTTTCTGGCATTTTTCATTCTTCTTAACAAAATTCATTGTTCATTCTTAACAAAATTAAGCAGGAAGTAACTTGAAAGTACATTCTTAAGCATCACAGTTGGGAAAACACATGAGTTTGTGTTCTGTTTACTGCACCATTGACTTCTAAAAAAAAATCTTGGAAATATGTGGAATCCTCATGTTGAACATATTTCTCCAAAAGGAGAAAGACATTTTTCTGTAAACTATAATTTTTTTAAAAGCTAAAAGTAATTGCAACATTTTTACTTAGTTCTATTTTTTTTCTTTAGAGGTGGGTGTTTCACTATGTTGCCCAGGCTGGCCTCAAACTCTTGGACTCAAACAATCCTTCTGCCTCAGCCTCCCAAGTAGCTGGGATTGTAGGCATGTGCCACCATTCCCAGTTGTTTTACTTAGTTCTTAAAGAATTTAAGTGGAATAGGGTAATTATCTAAATTTAAAAATTCATCTACCTTTCCTCATGTAATCTGTTTGTGAGTCTTTATTAATGAGAAATGCTAAGCTGGAGTTGGCAAATCAGATTCTTCACATGAAGACTCTGTTTGAGCTCACCTTCTGTCTGCCTTCAGAAGATAGATTTAGGGAGAAACAATAGTTCTCTGGGAACAACCTGGACAGCCTCAAAACTGGTTATAACCACACTAAAGTAAGGCTAATGCTTGACATAAATCAGTGCAGGAAAATGCTTGGTCTTTGATAGAAGCCCTGGAGGAAGACTATTTGGTAAAGGATAAGTCCAAAACAAGTTATTGTGTAAAATCTAGCCTGTGGAATGGGAAAATATAAACCTTTTGGTGGTTGTATTTTCATTTCTATTGTACTTATCACTTCGGCATCTAAGTAAAGCAATAGGAATTGCTATGCTTGTTTGCCTACTATGTCAGGTAATGAATTTTTAATGATCCACTATATTCTCAGAATGTTCAAGGCAAAGCAAAGTTTGTTCTTTGGAACCCTCTTTTCACTCACCCTCACTGGAAGCAGCTGGCTTGAGGTGGCAGGTACTCAGATACTGTTGATTTCTATTTTAATGTCATTAGCTTGAAATAGATTGAGAATAGTTACTGACTTTTAAACGTGCAAATTCTGAAAATCAGATTTCTGGTTAGTTCAAGACATTTCCCCGTGATGTATTAGTGGTATAGTATTTGAATCCATTCTGTATGATTTAAGCAAGGGAGCACTGTTGTATGAACAAAAATGTTTTGTTGCCTATTGTTAAGTAATTTTTCCTGAAATATAGCATTATAAAACGCAGAATACATTTTTCAATGCATTGGCAAAATTGCAAGTCTGACAGCATGGCCTGATTTTTATTGTTGTGGTCGTGTTGCTTTTTAAAGTATGATTTAATAGGGGATTAAATTGAAAAGATTTAGTTGCCAGTTCTGCAGATCTAACAAACAGTGCAGCATATGCAGGCCACTTAGTCCTATTTCCCTCAGAGGCCCCTTTTCTTCACCCTTAAGAACAGTGGCTAAGAGAATGAGATCTGGAATCAAGCTGCCTGGCTTCACCTCTGTTTATAAGCTGTGTGATCTTGGGGAAGTTTC
The DNA here is from genome assembly GCA_023783475.1 of Daubentonia madagascariensis. NCBI lineage: Eukaryota > Metazoa > Chordata > Mammalia > Primates > Daubentoniidae > Daubentonia > Daubentonia madagascariensis. The sequence continues at coordinate 33,817,885 of JAKFHU010000978.1, forward strand.
CTAATTTACCTGAGCCTCAGTTTCATCATTTGTAAAATGGAAATAACAATACCCTCTCTCTCATAACATTGTTTACATAAAATACCTAAGTGTTTAGAACGTTTAGCACACAGCAAGTCCCTAATAGGAATTGCTAGTTTTTGACTATCACTATTACTGTTCTTGTAATATTAGACTGTAACGAATTGTTTACATGTTTGGGCTTTATGTTACTGACTCCTAATGTCAGGGATTGTTTCTTAGAATTCATAGAATCTACCACAGAGCTTGGCACAAGATAATCAGCACTTGATAAATATTTTTGGAATGAATAAGTAAGTGTATGAATGGAGTATCTATCTGATCAGCTGTGATCTGTTTTTGAAGGAAAAGAAGATAAAACTGACATTGAGTTTTTGTAGGAAACAAAGGTGGACAGGAGGCAGAACATATAACTCAGTCTCTAAGCTGAAAATAAAAGTCCCTCCCATCCCCCTAAATGAATGTTTAGTTATAATTTGTACACAACTATATTAATATATTGCATACATTGTAAATCATATACAATAGTAGAAACTTTAATAGGTTAAGATAACAAATAAATAGATAAGGAACAATAGTGAATTAACACATCGGGTATTATCCTGGTTGGAGCTAGAACCCATTCTTCGAAGCGAAGTGTCACAGGAATGGAAAAACAAGCACCACTGGTACTCACCATCAAATTGGTACTAACTGATCAACACTTACATCACACAGGGCAATAATATTCATCAGGGGGCGGGCAGGTGGGAGGGGGGTGGAGGGGATGGAAAAACTCTCACTGAATGGATGCGGGGAGCACAGTTTGGGGGATGACCACAACTGTAACTCTGACACGGGCAGTGCATGGGCAATATATATAGTCAAAGTGTTGTACCCCCATAATATTCTGAAATAAAAAAAAAACCAAAAAACAAATAAATAGAAATGGAAATGTTGATATTTGTACCCCCAAGTGGGATCTAGTACTTCAGAGACTATTGGTATAGAAAAGGGTCTTTTTGTCAGACTTAGGTTTAAATTCTGGTTCTGGCACTTACTAAGTATGGTTACTGAACCTCTCTGTGCCTCGGTTTCCTATTCTGGAGAATAACAACCTCCTAAGGTTGGTGTAAGGATTATGCAATAATAGTGCAAAGAACTTATTATGGTACCTGGTGCATAATAAGGGCTCAGTAAATGTTAGATGCTATAATGATAAGAATAATAAATTAGAGTTGTTATTATAATTATTATTATTATGCTTTTTTGAAGTATTTTCCATTGGGAATTTTTCATGAAGTTGCTTTTATCCATTCTAATACATTTTTTTGATTCCTAAATTATCAATTCTGTTCTCTTACTCAAATTCTAGTCATGTAGCCCCAAACATTACTATAATAATTAGAAATTATACCTTTGCACAGGCTTAAACATAAGAAGTTGTGCCTTCAAAATCTATAGGCCTAAACATAATATCATCATTTTTATCCTTGAAAAGATCCTCCATTCTCTCATTTACTTTGGCTTGAAACAGTGAAAACATCTTTTATCAATCCCTATCTCTCACACCCATGTCTCCTCCATGTCACTGGTTTATTACTACTTACTTAAAAGTATCTCTTTTTCCCATCATTTCCTTTCATTTTTACTGTCATTCCTTTTAGGCCCAAATTAAAACAGCTGGTCTCCTAGTTGGTCTCCCTGTTTTAGACTCTTTTTTCTCCCATCCGTCTATCCATCCATCCATCCATCATACTGGAAAACATTTATTGAGCACCTGCTTTGCCAGATACATTTTTAGACCCCTGGAGATATGGTCACATTCCTATTAAGAATATTATTTAAATATTAGCTTCATGATAATATTTCTTTAGTCAGAATTTTCACTGACTCAGTGATTCATTATTTTCATTTTGTTTTTAAAATGTAAACACATAGTGTCTTTTATCAAGCTTTCTATGTCCTTTGTAAGCTTCATCCTCTCAGGTTTCAGTAACACCCATGCTTATTCCCAGCTCTGCACTGTCTTGGCTTTTGTCATGATGACCATATAGACTGCTCTTCTTAAACACCTATAGTTCTATATCACACGGCCTCCTCTGAATTATTTTTGTATTGTATTTTTGCTGCTGCTTCATGTATATTGGTCATTATTTGTCCATTTAAAATGATTGCAAAGTACCTGAGGATCAGGATCCTGATTTTGACCCCTGCATAACTCCCTCTCCCACCTAGGACCCAGGGCCAAGTCCAGAAGGGCACTTATTCTATTCCCTTATCTATTCTGTCTGTACAGACCCTGCTGAAGAGTATCCCAAATGAAAGGGACCCACACTGTCAGCATATTTTATAGGCTTTTTGTTATGTTATTAGAAACAGAAAATCTGATATTGACTTTTTAGTATATAATAATCAGAAAGGTGGCATACGTCCTCTTCCCCTTCCCCACCACTGGTGTTTGTAGAGGTTGAGGGTGGGTACCCCAGTTGCTATCCCAAAGGGTTAGGCCTGGTAGGAGCTTAGAAAGTAATGTTTTGTTTGCTCATTGATTACACTTATGCTTGTTTGAATGCAAAAAAAAAAAATATATGATTTGATTGATGCATATTAAAATAACTTGTAAAAATGTTAATGATGACAAGCAATGAGTAATCACCTAAATTAGTAGATATGCAAGGTAAAATTTTTAAGAAGTGGAAGCAAAGTAGTAAAATATATAAATACATAAACAATATAATTTTTTATAATCTTGTAACAACAGATAAAATAAGAGTGTAAAAAATTTACTCAAATATGTTATGCTAGATGTTGTATAAACAGTTTTCAATAGAAATTAGTTCTTGTTTCCATTTGAGAAATTTAGTTACTAAAAAAAAGAAATTAGTTCTTGTATGAGTCCAAGATTAAAGTATTGAACAGATATTGACTGAGTGCCAACTTGTAGAGGGCACTTTGGGGGAGATAAAGGTGAATGATACCCTCATTTTTGTCCTCAGAAAACTTACATTACAGTAGAAAGATATGTATATGAACAACTATAAATATGCTTCCAAAGGGTCAGATAAAGTGCAAGGGGATTTCAGAGTACTGAAAAATGTCTTTCATCTGGGAGGCTCATGGGGAATTTTACTGAGCAGGTACAATTTGAATTCTGCCTTGACAAGAGGATATGTGAAGATTTTGAGGGAACTGAGAGGGAGTTTAGAATAAGTGCTATAAAGAAAAAGATATATGATACGTGTAATTGATTCAGGGCTGGAGCATATTTAAGAGTTTATTTCAGCAACATTCAGAACTGAAGTATGACCCTTTTTTGGTTTGTTACTGAGAAAACTAAATAGGCCAGTTATTTGCTGTCATTTTAGAGTCTTTATCTGCTTTCATCTTTACTCATCTAGAAGGAGACATTCAGTTCTTTCTAGGATGTGATGATGGGTAAGAAGTAGTTCCTTGATTTTTTTTCCCCCCTCAAGTAATAGTATGTACTGTAAGGGCTGTGTCTTTTTTTTTTTTTTTTTTAAGATAGTCTTGTGCAGAAGATCGGTATAAAGACATACATTTGCACATTTTGGAAGTTAAAGATTATTCCTAATTACTTCTAGTACTACCACTACTGCTACTACTACTGTTACTGGCTTCCCATATGCTGAGCACAGTGTTGAAGAGTTTAACTCATTTAATCTTAATGGCAGCCTTGTAGAGCAGCTGAGACTTAGAGAGGTTAAGTAATTTGCTAATGGTCAGACAGCTACCCTGGACCACAATAGGCCTGAGTGGAGCTAAAGCCTGGGTATTTGACCTCTACATAATATTAACTCCAATATAAAGGAGTGTAGCTAGTTAAAAGGCCCACCATTTTCCTAAGTAGGTGGGCTTTTGTTTTGGCAAATCTGTGTGAAATAGATCTTCTTCTTTTTTACCATAGCTTTTGCTCAACAAACAAAGGATTCAATAAAAGACATTTTAGTTTGTGTCAAAATTAAATATTTTAAAACTTGGAAGAGAATAAAAAAGCATGAAGGTAGAAGGACTAGAATAGATGAACTGTAGAAATGGTTTTATAGTTGCTTAGACCTTAAATGTTTCTTTGTATTAAGTAATAAACCAAGTACAGTGGAGGTTGTTTACTGCTGTCCAGTCATGAGGAGAACTAGTATTTTAAAAGTTCAGCCAAGATATCCTAGTTCCTTACAGTCCACACTAAAAAAAATATTTTTTAATAGTAATGAGAGTATTTTGTTAAACTAGTATTGATTTGTAGAAGATGACTGAATTGTGACATGCTGTAGGAAATGAGGGATGCTGCAAAGGTTCGCTCTCACTCCTTGTGAAAGTGGAAAAATGTAATGAAAAATATGCTAATTAAGCTTGTAGCAAATTTGATTTTTTAAAAAAAATTTACCAAGTACCTCATTGCTTGATGAAAGAAATAAAAACTTTTAAGTGGTGTTATGACTCATAGGTTCAAATAATACATACAAATAAATATTCAAGTAATATACATTTGAAACTCGATATGTAGTTATTAAACTAGTCCTGTAGAAGTGATTGTTCCTGTTGGCTAGAATATAACTGCTTAGTCCCAGTGAAGTGTCATATTGGTTCTTTCATTGGACCATGTTTTAGATTAGTGATTTCAGAAACAGTACATCTTTGTTTGCTTCATCTAAGAGAATTTTAAGCAGCATGACTCTTTGTTCCACACAATTCTGACCCAGTAGCACCACAGGCTGTTTCCTTACAACCTCATATATTTAAATGGGAAACTCATGTGCTCATCTGCTCATTGAACTACAGTCACAATTTCCTCTTTCTTTTGAGGTGCTGTCTTAGTCTGTTCAGGCTGCTATAAAAAAATACCCTAAACTGGGTAACTTATAAACAACAGAAATTTATTTTTCATGGTTCTGGAGGCTAGGCAGTCCAAGATCAAGGAGCCAGTAAATTCGGTGACTGGTGAGGGCCCGTTACCTTCATCATGGATGGTGCCTTCTCGCCGAATCCTCACACGGCAGACGGGGCAAGGCAGCTCTCTGGTTAGTGCCTCTTTTATAAGGGCACTAATCTCATTCAAAGGGCCCCAAATACCTCCTACTAATCATCTTCCTAATAATCTACCTCCTAATAATCATCTCCCAAAGGCCCCACCTCCTAATACCATCACATTGTGATGCGATTAGGTTTTCCACATAGGAATTTTGGGGACACACAAACATTCAGACCATACTACTGTCCAAGCAAGGATGGGTCAGTAGCCCAGGTGAATTAAAATATCCCTAAGAAATGAGTTCTTCCAGCTCTTTGAATATACAGTTGTTTCCCATTGTAGTCTGTCTTTAATTTAGCACGTTTATTTTAGTGACAGAGATGTTGTTGCTTGAATAGGAAAAACCATTTTTTTCGTGGGGGGATGGTTGGATGTGAGGGTGAAGGAGAGAATATAGAAGGGAGGGGGTGGGTGCTAATGCAGTGTTTTTCAAAGGCTCTTGACCTTATTTGTAGGTCATGAAGTCAGTTTAGTAGGTTTCTATTAGTGTTAATAAAAGGTAGAATAGACTAAAATAGAAAATATCTTATAACACAACACATAGTAAGGATACATACTGCTGAGAGAAATTCTTCAGGAATACATTTACATGTATATGTGCATTGGGTCATGATATGAGGTTATTTCTGTGATAAAAGTTTGAAGCCACTATTATAATGGACCTTTAAACACATGGAAAAGAAATGATATAATAATAAGTAACTATTCCTAAATTGTATGTACTGTGATTGTTAAGAATAATTTTAATAACTCTGAATCTTTTCTCAATTAGTTCTAAGTTCCTTCAACAGTCTATTCAATTTTGTAAACATTTTCAATTCTTTTTTTCTTTTTTTGGAGATAGAGTCTTGTTTTGTTGCCCTCACCAGAGTGCATTATCATAGCTCACTGCAACCTCCAACTCCTGGGCTCAGGTGATCCTCCTGCCTCAGCCTCCCGAGTAGCTGGGACTACAGGCACGCACCACAACACCCAGATAATTTTTCTATTTTTAGTAGAGACGGGGTCTCGCTCTTGCTCAGGCTGGTCTGAACTCCTGAGCTCAAGCAACCCTCCCGCCTCAGCCTCCCAGAGTGCTGGGATTGCAGGAGTGAGCCACCACCCTGGGCCAACATTCTCAGTTCTTACCCTCTATGCCCGGTGTACTGTTTTGCACATAAATGGCTCTCAGTAAGTATTTCTCTTCTAACAATAACCCTTTGCAGTTCTATAATTGTAAAATATGCAAGTAGTAGCCATTTAAAAATTTCATCTTTCACATTTTCAGAAACTAGAAGTATAGTACTATGTTTCAGACATGTAATAGATGATTGATAAATAATGTCATTAAGTTTTTAAAAACTGTATTTCTTTGAAAAACTGAAGCTACTTGGAATAGTCCTCTCCTTGGTTACTATTTTGGGGCATAAGAATCTAAAGTATTGTTCTTCAGGATGCATTCCTGAATAACTATTAGTGCTGTAACATAGAATTCTGTAATCTGCAAAATACCCTTCAAAATAATGAAGATGAAATAAAGACATTTCCAAACATCTGCTGTGTTTTTGAACTCTCACCATCACATCATATTACTGTTGTCACTGCATTTTTCTTTTCTCTTTGTGCCTTTCCATTCCATGAACTGACTTTCATATCTTATGCCCTTGTAATCTTGTGTTCACTCTGAATAACTCCTCTTCCTTGATCTATTATAACACCTTTTAAATGAAACTGCCAGAAACATTTAAAGAGGGCTTCAGTAACCTTATCAGAACTATTTTTTCTAGGATCAAGGCCAAAGTGATTTTCCGTTGTTAGTGACCTCCTCTGATTTCTTATAACCGCTATCTGCTTTTCTGCTCAGGTGTACCTCATAGACAGGTTACCTTTCTCACTATCTCCCATCGCCATTGCTCTTTTGGCTGATCCAGAACTCTTGATTCGTATCATTTTTCTTGATTCAGTGCTTTTGGTGTCTGGAAATGAGCACTGATTTTTGGCATCAGACAAATCTTTGTTTGAATCCCAACTCAGCCCCTGATCAGATGTTTATTGTGTAATATCTAGACAGTTAACCTCTCTGAACCTCTGTTTTCCCATTGGTAAAAATAGGGGGAATACTTACATTACAGGTTTGTTGTGAGGATTAACTAAAATATATATTAGATACGCCTGACATGCTATTAGCTTATCTCCCTTTCTCTCCCTACCTGCTTAATTCAATATTTGGTTTTAACTATTGTGAGAGGTAAATAAGATTTGTAAAGGTTAATTAAACTAGTAGCAGTTTAGAGAACACTAAAAGAGTCATAAGTACAAGCAACCAAATATAAACAGTGGATCCTACTGATTCATGAAAGCTAATGATAGTTGGTACCCTAAAAAAATAATAATAATAACAGCACTGCCTGCCTGCCTTCATTTTCGTATTTCTTCCTTTTTAAGCATTATAAGTGTTTGGTCCTTAAAGGTGATGATAGTTCTGTCAGTATGTGCTGAGGTGATACCTTATCCTAACTTTCCTGTACCCTGTTGAGGCCTTGCCAGGATACAAGGTCCCTGGAAGAGGGTAAGGGACTTTTACTTATTAAGGAGCTCCACTGCATCAGAGCAATTTATTATCAAAACTCCTCTTTAGAAGCCTTGTGCTTTTTTTAGTAAAAATCAGTGAAGGTAATTTTGTACTATTATGTAGTGTTTAGAAATAGTCATCTTTGCTTAACATGCACACAAATTTGCATACACACATGAACTCATCCTTCACTCCAAGTGCTTATGAATTGGGAGGAGTACTTTTTCATCCATATTAATATTTTATTTTGTTTCTTCGGAATTTATAATTGATGTGAGGCTAGTTAATGAGTATGCTGTTCAATTTTTCTTGCCTTTCCCCCAGGCTTATTACTATCAAGAATAAAAAAGTTACTTGAAAAGATTCCTTAAGTAGACATTTTACTTCACTTGTGAGACATTAAATGAAGATTTAGATAATTTATTTGAAAAAATTTTTTCAGTGCTTTATTTTTGATGCTAGAGAGGTCTTGCACTGAAGTACTTTCTTTCTCATCTGTACATATTTATCCCTTTTAAATAAAATATAAGACATTTCTGCTTTGCTTTGTGGAATTGGAGGCAGGTTCTTCAGATTTTATTCTTACTGCATAAACGTTCATGTAGATTCTCAGATTCCAGCTTCGTCCCGGAAACCTAGCCACATAATTAATTTTGTATCTTAGAGTAGCTACATGGTAAAGTATGATACCTGCTCTTTTGGATATATAGGTTGCTAATAAGTATAATGTCTAATATGACTTTAAATATTATATTAACTATATGAATATGAATATTTTGTTATTATTTTCCATAACATCTTTGGTTTCAGTGACAAGCCAAAGTACAGCACTTAATTTCTCACATCTACAATTTGCAACAGTAATTTCATGTTGATTAATGTAATTTATGATTTTTTCAATGGTGCCTTTCCTTTGAGAAGTTTGAATTGAATAAGACTAATGATTAAGTGTAACAAATAATGTTATAAAATTTAAAAAGAAAATTGTTACTTGATTTTGTATTGATAAAAACAGATCCATGACTGTCTGAACTCCCCAAAAGGCAAGAATTGTACTCTGACTCTGATTTATTAAATGCCCTTTACAAAAAATTACTTATTGTTATAGAAATAACTATATATGCTCAAGTTTTTCTTTTCATTTTTAAATATAATTTTAGTCATATTTCTATTTTTCTGTCCACAAATTCCTTTTTCCTTTGTACTAAATTTTTTCTGTAAAGACCTTTAAAAAACTATTTACCTAGGATTAGTTGCAGCTGAGGCTGTGTCATCACAAATCAAGAAGGCTTTTCCTATGTATTAGAAAAAGACCAGTGAGGGAGACGAGTGTGTGTAGTGCAGCTCTAGAGTCACACATGGACCTATAAACCACCCTCACTGCTATGGGAGATTTAGGCAGCAGAAATCATAAGTGCTTCATATACACTAAGTCATTTAATACCCATAACTACCTTATGAGTGAACTACTATTACTATTCCCATTTTACAGATGGGGAAACTGAGGCTTAGAGAGGTTGAATATCTTGTCCATCATCACAAAGCCCAGGTCTATCTGACTGTAGAGCCCATGCTCTTAGACATTCTGAGGTATACCCCCCAACCCCCAAAGAAAATCCTTTATAGCTTTCTGGATCTGCTCCTTAAGCAATACATTTCAGGGACATGTCACTTGCTATAGGCTGCCAGCAAATGATAGCAGCGATAGTATGGCAGCAGACTTGTTGGTTTGGCACATTCTTTGCACTCAACAATACTGGTAGTGCCAGATCCAACTGATACTTATTGATTGTCGTAGTGTCATCAGGAATGGAATGACTTTCTGATCAGTAATATTGAAATGTCTGAGGCCAAGGTACAATTATACTTGGTGGTATGAGCTTAGTTAAACTTCCTCTGGAACTGAGGGAGTGGATTTTTTTAAGTACACGTGCATGGAAAAAATTGTTTCACATGATCCATTGTAGAGCTAGACCTTTCTTTAAACAGTAGCAGAGAGAAGTGTGGTTTAATTCAATTTTCCAAGGGCTTGATTGTCCTTTCAGATATCATTTCCTTAAAATCACCTATTTATCTTATACCTTACATGAATTTTCCATTCTATTCAATCACATATACATGTATGTTATAATATAAAAATGTTCACATTATTTACCATTGGGTAAGACTGATGCTTTAGGAAGGAAGGTTCTCTCTCTCTCTCTGTCTCACTCAATCTCTCTCTCTCTCTCTCTCTCTCTCTCTCACACACCCACACAGACTTTAAGATTTCTGGATATAATAACATTACATTGTCCAGTTTAAGTCACTTTGAGACTGCTAGGTGTAATAAGACCGAATTGTCCTTTTAGACTTTAAGACTTCTAGAACAAAGTGTGATTAGGGATAAACTCTTTTATTATGTATAAATTAAAATTTAAAATGTTTAAAAGAGGAAAAATTATTCAGCTTCTTTAGGAAACATTCCCTTTTTGATGCAATGTAATCTTTAAATGCTCTTCATAAAGTACTTCTGATAGAAACAGAAATCTTCAATGAAGAGGGAATGAATGATTGTGTAATCATTAGGCAGTGACATTCTCATCAGAAATCTGTGGCAAAAAAACTCGAGGTATCCCTGTGTGCTACTAAAGTGTTAGTTTCTCCCACTGGAGTTGGCCTTGGTAGCCTGGTGATTTGGAAAGATCTGAGTCATGGGAAGCATAGCTTCCAGTTTGGGCTCAGTTATTTACTAGCTCTGTGACTTTATGCTAGTCATTTGTATGCTCTGGAAATCAGTTTCTTTATCCATAAAATGAAGGAGTCAAACAAAATGATATCCAGCTTCAATATCATTGGGTAGAAAAAAAGAGGAATGAAGTTCTCTGCTAGACTTGACTCAACAAAGTTAAAAAGTAAAATTTTAAAAATTTCAAAGACGACTTTGGTCAGGGAGGTGTGTGTAAGTGTGTGTGTGCATGTGTTTCAGGCAGGTAGGTGAAAGACCATCCTAATCCCAGCTACTCTGGAGGCCGAGGCTGGAGGATCGCTTGGACTCAGGAGTTTGAGATTACAGTGAGCTATGATCACGCCACTTCACTCCAGCCTAGGTGACAGAGTGAGACCCTGTCTCCAAACTGAATGGGATGTTTTGTGCCAAGTCCAGATGTACCACTGTTATAACCCTAGATAGTCCTCTTAACTCGAGGAAGTAACCAAAGTTTTTACTGTAGAGGTAAATTAGAAAGTTAAGTTTAAATCAAGTTTGAACACAATTCGTACTTGGAGTAATAAACCTTTTCTCTTGAGGAAACAGTCCCGGCTTGGGAGTTTCCAAAAGCCCCACTGGACAAGCACAGGTTTGAGCTCACTTTTCTACCCCTTGACAGGCTTTCTTTGCCAGCTTCTTAGGCTTCTGAGTCTTTTGCCCACTTGACTTGACATTCATCACCTGTCCTCAGGGTTAAAGCAACACAGAATGTTGGGCTCATCTCAGTGGGCTGCCTCACTTTCTGCATCTTCAATCCTCATGTCCTGGCTGCCTTAGAAGCTCTCCAGGGTCTTCAATGTCTTACTTTTCTAGATGTTCTTGGATAGTTGCATTGGTTTGCTATAAGCCACTTTGTCATAGCCAGAAGCAGTAGTTCCTCAGTTTATTTTCTTTGTATTAAAACTGTTTGCTGGATAGTGTGCAAAATTCTGCTGCTTTACTCAGAATTAAAGGGTGTGATTAACAAGTTTGGTGGTTAGGCTACTTGGATAAATGGAAATACCAAGTTTCATTGGTTTTTCATTTGCCTTACTTAGAAGCATCATTTCTTTCATTTTATAATTTTATTTATTTTAGTGAAGGCAGTACTTCAATTATGTATTTCAATGGACATTTTACCATAGATAGTAAAAAATTGTTATTAAAAATTACTAATATTTAAATTTTTTATTAAAAGGGAAGTACAGCACTGGAATGCACAGTGAAACCTAAACTCAAAACAGCTGTATAGTTATAATCAATATGAAAAACAGTATGAAGAAAGGCTATTACAAATGTCATAGTATGTCTCTTATTTTACATTTATTTTCTCTTGACTAATAAGCATTGTTTAAATGTGTCTTTTTGGATGATTGTTGGAAAAATAAAATAGTGTCTTAAAAATTACTCATCTACATTATAGTTTATGAATAAAATCATAAACATGACTAGACATACAACTTCTACCATTAGAATTTATCAGTCAATTATTAACAGAAAAAAGAACCCCAAAATGTACCCTAACCAGAGTATCAGATGGCAAATCTAGAACCAGCAACAAAACTCCTAGATTCTCTTTTTCCTTATATCTTCATTTGCTTTTGTAATGAAGGACCTTTGGGCTAGGATATTTTTACTAACTTATATAATGAGAAATCCTGTCTAATAGTCAAGGGCCAATATTTGACTTTTTTTTTTCATTTTATTCTCCGTGGTACCCATAAGAATGTATCTCACAGACCTCCAACTACCAGGAAGCTGAAGTGACCAAGGACCCCAGCTGCTGTGCTCTGAAATCCACTGCTGCTTTTGTGCTTAGGACTTACTTCCCAAGGGCTGTTCCCAGATGGTAACTGAGAGGAGCAGGGATGCTAAAGCTGGCCTGCCCTGTCCTTGGGAGTCATGGCACTCCTCTGACTGCTCCCTGGCTCAAGCACTCCCTGATGGGCTTGCTGAACCTTCCTTAGATGGTATAGCAATCCAGGATGAGTCCACCTAACCTTCCCTGCCTCTCTCTTCCACTCAGGTCAGATTTGCGTTGTGATCTGCCAGCTTTCCCAGGTCTTCCTTGGCTCCCTCACCATTTTCTGTTACAGGAATTTCCGTTAATGAAATTCTTGTATGTTCAATCCTGTCTTGGCATTTGCTTCTCAGAGGTCCTAGACTAACATTCTCCTACTATGTTTATGAAAAGATATTATCATATGAAATTACTGAGGAGAGAAAGGATGTTTGCTATAATTTTAATGACAGTGTTCTAATACTGCTAGATTCTTAAACTTAGGAAAGTTAAAACTTCTTGTAATTAAGAACTATCCTTTCAGAATTTTTTTCTCATATTAGTTCATTGATAATCGCTTTGTATGTAAACTTACTTTCAGAAGGACTTTGAATTGTTACAGTAGTCAGATTAGGAGCTCAGCTTCTTAAAATATGTTTATTTACTCAGGATGATTGGATGGCCATGATGTATTAAACAATTTATAAGTCATCTTTGAGATATCTAAGGTTATTTAATGAGAAATTAAAAGGAAATGTTTCCAAGAGTGTGTTGATAACTGATATTTTGTTGAAAAGCAGAATAATCAATACAATAGTAGCAAATCTGTTTTTTGCAAATATTTGGTAATTCTTGTCTTCATTTTGTATGACTTATACAAGAGTACTTATTCTTTATATGTTAGTGTTAAAGTTTTTCTGTCTTTCTTTGCAGAATCATAGTGAAAGATTTGTTTTCATTGCAGAGTGGTATGATCCAAATGCTTCACTTCTTCGACGCTATGAGCTTTTATTTTACCCAGGGGATGGATCTGTTGAAATGGTAAATAAGCCTTTCTTTGCTTGAATGTTGGCAAAGGGGGTGAATGTAGGATAGGGAGAGGAATAGGATTGCCTTTTATATAATTACTTTAAAAAATACATTTGTATATATGAATTCTTTTTTTGTTATTCATTATAATTCCAATATAAAAAGATAACTTTGTGTCTTTATTTTTAATGTCAAAAATAGGCAAATTTTTTGGTTAGAAAACTGAAGTGGGATTATTCATGTTTTAGATTAAGCAATAATTGATAAATGTTTATAGATAAATATTATAAATATGTCACCATTATCACTATCAAGAAGTCAAATTGAAGAGGATTGTGCTAAGAGAGTCTTGTTTATTTATTTGTGTCCTTTCATTGGCAACACTTTTAACAAATAGATCTATTTGGTATTGGGATTTTGTATACACAAGAAAGCAGGAATTTGGGTGTATGACTATCTTTCTTTGGGATTTCATAGGCACTAATTTGCTGAACAATTTGGCAATAAAAAAATCTTTATATTCAGGGTTTAAGTATTAAATTTCTAATAAGAAGCTTTTATGTTATTACTGGATTAGGTTAAGAAATGTAGAATTTATAACATAAAAATTTATGATTTGTATTTGTAGCAAGAAAGGAATGGTATGTAACCTGTCTTTGATAAGATAGAATTAAGAACTATTTCTACCTTATAATCAGATGAATATTCCTTATTGATTACTTTTTTTATTGTATTGCTTTTGGTTCTAGCATGATGTAAAGAATCATCGTACCTTTTTAAAGCGGACTAAATATGATAACCTACACTTGGAAGATTTATTTATAGGCAACAAAGTGAATGTCTTTTCTCGACAACTGGTGTTAATTGACTATGGGGATCAATATACAGCTCGTCAACTGGGCAGTAGGAAAGAAAAGTAAGAAACCATTTACATAGTCTTTTTTTCATTTGACTTTGGGCCCAAATCAAATCAAGAATGGGAGGATTTAACCATTCAGGAATGAATGAATAGGACCTGGAAAATGGTTGTCCTCATTCTGTCTTTTTTTTTTTTTTTCCAATTTTTTAATGGCTATATCATAGTTATACGTGTCCTCATTCTGTCTTAATTCATTTTTATATCTCCTGTGGCACTTAGCACATCTCCTGCCACATTGCAAGCACCTTGTCTGTATTAGCTGAATGAATTAATGAATAAAATTTAACATTTATTATCTACTCTTCCCTTTTTCCATTTCTTCTCTATTCTCAAATGATGACCTTTGTTCTAGTTGGCAAGGGAGTTTTAGGTTGTTTGTATCTAATGTTGTCTACTCTTGAGCTTTATTCACAGACATAACATATGTCCAGTAAATGTTGACTGACTGATCAGTTGAAGGAAAGACATTTTGAGTATTGTCAAAAAAAAAAAACAAACTAGTCTGTCCTGTTCACAACTGTAGTAGCCCTAAAAAGTGTTGTAATGATACCTGAAACAGTAAATTATTCACAGGGTGTGGCCCACAAAAATGTCAGATGAATGAATGGATGAGTTTACATCATTGAAAATGTCTGGATGTATGGTATTTCCGGAGGAAGAGCTTCCCACTGGCTGGCATTCCTGCCTTCCTCTCCCTCCCATTGCTTGTGGCTCTTCCTGTGAAGTAGAGAAACTGCAACGTGGTGCCCTCCACATGTGTCTCTCTTCTTCTCTCTATTGTTTGTCAGAGCTACATTTGTCATTCTGACTTTTTCTCAGTTTTGATTTAGAAGAGAGATAGAACAAGTTGCAGATGCAGCTGAAAATTAGGCTATATAGAAAACAAAGACTTTTGATAATGTTTTTGTTCTGAATATCAATTTTCAGTATTATCAAAATGACATTTTAATTTTCAATCTCTACATTTATGAGTTTCATCTTTCTGAGACTAGAATTAACTATATTTGAAATGAAATTTTAATTCTTTTGTCATCTTTTTTGGCTCTAATTTCTGTGGCTTATATTTTGTATGGTTTTGGGATTTTTTTTTTTTTTTTTGCATCTGTGGAGGGATTGCTGCTGTAATTAAAAATAGGGATCATTGGTGGATATATGTATATTATATATGTATTAAAGCTATATGTATAAAAAGCTACAAAAACTATTTAATTCAATAGGAAAAAAATGAGTCCAACTATTTTTTGAGGTCTACTACCCAAATAACTAGCTGATTGCTTAACATCTGAGTCACCTCCATAGTAATATGGTATCTCTTTCTATGACTTCCCTAGCCTATTTTTATAAGCCCATTATAATTCTTGAGGCGATTTGATGCTCAGTGTGGTATTAATACACAGGTGGTGATGGTTAAGAACGGTAGTGAATGCCTCATAAAAAAGGAAGAACAAAGATTCCCAGGATAACTGTGAAATAGGAAAAAAAATTAGGATATTAGATAAATAGGAATCTTTTATTGTTATAAGATCTTATGGTAGAAGTCTATGGGATTAAGGAAATGACAACCATAATTCCTTTATTTATGATTAATAAATATATATCATATTTATCATATAAGTATGTAATATTTAATAATATAGCTTTCATTTATGGAGCACATGCTATGTGCCAGTCGTTGTGATAGGCACTTTACATACACCTCAGTTCAAGATTACTTTAAATTTTCTTTTAAAGTAGACATAATATATGTCCAATAATAGTTAGGGTTAATAGTCTGACTCAATCAAAATCAGGGTTAATAGTCTGACTCAAAATAAAATAATAGCCATAACAATTATAATTTATATATTTTAACTCTGATTTGTCTGAAGTGAATGTTGTTAAATCTATTTTATAGAATGGGTAAGTAACTTGGCCATGGTCACACAGCTAGAAAGTAAAAGGAAGCCAGCAAACCCTGTTGTGTTTTACTCTAAAATTCATTCTCTTTCTACTAAAACTCTCATTAATATGCTGGCAAATACAGTTGAATGGGACTGATTTTAAAACGGAAGAACAGAAGAATTCTATTTTAATATGAAGACAAATTTGAAATATTGGGGCTTTATAAATATAGTTCATGAAAATATATGCAGTATTATATATTTTATTGGTATAAATTGTTTCACCATTTTCTCTTCTGATTCTTTCCTAACGGCATATGGATTAGTAAATCCAGTAACCATTTGGGTGATTTAAATAAACTTCTCTGAATCCAACAGTTGCAAAGATAATATTGTTTTATTTAAATGCCAGAAAGTGACCATATGGAAATTTATATGTATGTCTATCAGGGTCCCATAAAAACAACACTGTGTAATAATTGTAATTTAGTCTAGTTCTCAGTTTTGTATAGTGTCAAAGAAAATTTATGAACTGACTACATACTCCTTTCTTTCTGGAGTAAAGCCTGTATTGAGGGAGGCTGGTGAAGTTAACCTCCATGGAGCCTATCAACTATTTGGGAGGGAATTATCTAGATAACTTAATATAATTCAGTTTAGCTCACAAACTAGCCTCAACATTCCAATTCCCTTTGACTGTAGAAATCTGACTTTGATTCACATTTCTATCCTCTCTTCTATACAACATACTTTAGGTGGGACTTGTGCTTAGAAGGGGCTTAAAAATACTTCTTCCTGGAGGCAGGGGAATTGATCTAAATCACCTTTTGAGTTTTTTAATATAGCCCAATAATTTCAAGTATTTGCTTAACTTGAACATACCTTATTCATAAGATTTTTTTTAAAGATACTGAAATCATACTTTACATATTTTTAGATGTATGTAGTTATGGATGAACATACATTTTCTAAGATTAGAATTTGATTCATATGAACTATTTACATTTTTTATATTTGAAGATTTGGAAATGTCATCAGATACATATTTGAAGAAATTTTCTTGGGACAAAAATGTCATAAAATCTTGACTATTTTGACTTTGAAACAGCCTCAGAGTTCAGTTATTATATACTTAAGCAGGATTATAATATTGGGATATAATAATTAATGTAAAAATGATTTAAAAGACATTAAAATTAATAAATGCTAACTGGAATAAATGAAGTCTAGAATACTTTAAGAACTATTCCTTTCTCATCTCCTGGTTGCTATGGTACTGCACCTCCAGGTTTTGTCTCTACCTCTCTGGCTATTTCTTCTCAGAGTCATTTTGGCTTCTTCTTAAAAGAAGGAGGCCCAAAAGACCCCTAGTGTTCCCCAGGGTTCTGTGCGTGCCCCTTTTTTCTCATTCTGTACACTCTCCCAGAGGATTCTGTTTACTCCCATGACTTCCAACTATATATTGCTTTCCAAATTTTTATCATCAGTCCAGCTGCACAACCATATGTTCAGCTTTTTTCTGAACCATTTCACCTGGATTCCTCACAGGCACTTAAAAATAACAAATCTAAAATTGAATTAATTCGTTTTCATTAAAAAACCTGCTGCTTTTGTATTCACTAGCACCAGATTCACGTAATCACGGACTTCAAAAATTGGAAGGTCTCTTTGAGTTACGTCTTTATTGTATTCCTACAGGCAGATGGAGAACTAATCTTACCAATTTACTTACCTCTTTCAAAAATCTCTCTTATTTCTCTTCTCCATCCTTCACATCCCTTGTACCTTAAGCCAGATTCTGGTCATCTCCTGAGCTCAATTCGTCTCCGTTCTCCCTTCCAAATTATTAACAGATGGAGAACTGACACAGGACCCAGGTGTAGATCAAAATAAAGTTTTGGTTTTTTTTGTTTTTTTGTTTTTTTTAGCTTATACACTGTTCCTATCCTCCTATTTTTTATTTTATCTATGTTCTTTTCCTACATTGTTTTTAAGATGAGGACATTAGTTTTCTCTTTTTTTTTCTTTTTTTTTGAATTTTTTTATTTCAAAATATTACAGGGGTACAAATGTTTTTGGTTACATGGATCTCTTTTGTAATGCTTGAGTCAAGGTTATAAGTGTGCCAATCACCCAGATAGTGTTCATTATACCCGTTAGGTGGGTTTTCACCCATCTCCTCCTCCCTCCTCCCCCCACCCCCAGTTGATTTCCACTGAGTTTTACTTCCCTCTGTGCACATGTGTGCTCATCGGTTAGTTCCAATTTAATAGCAAGTGCGTGTGGTGTTTGTTTTTCCATTCTTTAGATACTTCACTTAGGATAATGGTCTCCAGTTCCATACAAATTGGCATTAATTCATCCTATTTTATGGCTGAGTAGTATTCCATGGTATACTTATACCACATTTTGTTAATCCACTCATGAATTGATAGGCACTTGGGTTGATTCCACATCTTTGCAATTGTGAATTGTGCTGCAATAAATATTTGAGTGCAGGTGTGTCTTTTTGATAAAATGACTTCTTTTTCTTTGGGTAAATACCCAGAAGTGGGATTGCTAGATTGAATGGTAGTTCTACTTTTAGTTCTTTGAGAAATCTCCATACTGTTTTCCATAGAGGTTGTACTAATTGGCAGTCCTACCAACAGTGTATAAGTGTTCCTTTCACAGGATGCTGGCACAATAAAGTATTAATTTTACTTAGGCTCTCTGGTAGAAGCTATGTTTAAAAAGGGTTGAGATTTTCTTCCTATTCCTACTTCTTCCTTCCCACCCCCTACTCTCACCCTTTCACTGATCTGGAACTTGGGGAGAGATGAATTTGCAGAGCAAACCTCGAGAACACAGTTGCCCAGGGTTCTCTACCTTCATCCCAGCCCATGGAGCACAGGAGAGAGAGCTTCTATGCAGGTGCTGGACTCTCACTCAGGGAGACAATAGACTATGCCCTGCTTGAGGGCCTTCAAGTCTGAGAGAAAAGAGGCAGGGCCACATATGACCAGAAACCCTTAAATGAGGCCAGATGTGGAGGAGGAAATGGAGAGGGGGCGCTTTCTCCTAGGAATGGAGTAGAAGTCACTACATTCACGAGGAGCAAGCGTACACATTCCTAGTTGTTCTCTGGGTTTTATACCTTTAAGCCAACTGGCCTGACAAGCTCTAGTAGACTAAGTCTGCTTCTCAGGGGAGGAGACCAAAAAAATATTAGTTTGGTGTAGCTCTCACCTTTGGGAAACAAACCACTTCCTCAATACCAGTTACTACTGTTACTTTGTATATCATCCTAGGACCAATGGTGAGCAGTTTAGTTTTGGCACCTTAACACATTAGAGGAAGACCTTAGTTCAGTTACTAAGGCCTTGCTAAAAACTCACCCCCCAGTCCTTTCCTCATCTTTACTTATCTATGGTCTCATTATACAAGATGGCTTACTATTGATTGTAAGATAGCCCCAACGACAGCATAAATTCCCCCCAAATAATGCAATGAAAAGTGCCTTTCCATTACTACATTCCCAGGGAGAAATTAAGATTCCTTCTTTTATAAAATAAGATCAAATTCTGCCTTTCCATTCTGTAATTCTCAGTCAGATGGTTCTTGGTCACTTAGCAGATTAGAGTTGAATTTCCTTTTCAGCCCCAGACCAAGCCATCTTTCCCTAGGAAGGGTTTGATTGATTATATATTTGGGTTAATTAAATGTCTTTTTGCCATCTCTTTTCTTTTAGCCTTGCCCTCTTATGCTTCAGGTATGTATGTCTCTTGTAAACAGCATATTGTTCTTTTTTTAAAAAAAAATTCAATCTGAAAACCTCAAGATTTTCATTAGTAGGGTTAGTACATGTACATTTACATACGCTATAATTATTGGTGGTATTGTACATATTTCTACTAGTTTACTGTTTTCCTGCTTTTCTATTTTTTTCAGATTAGTTGAGGTATTTTCCTTCTCTTCAGTTTTTTTTTTCACTCTCTATAGTTTTGTATTGATGCCATAACAAATTACCACAAACTCAATCAGTCACTTAAACAATACAAATTTACTATCTTACAGTTCCGTAGGTCAGAACACAGGTCTCACCAGGAGAAGATCAAGGTGTTGGTATGGCTATATTCCTTTCTGGAGGCTCTAGGGAAGAATCCATTTCCTTGCCTTTTCCAGCTTCTTGAGGCCTCCCACATTCCTTGGCTGTGGCCGCCCTCCTCCATCTGCAAAGTCAACAATAGCAGGCTGAGTCCTTCTCACACAGACATCTCTCTGGTTCTCTGCAGCTGGAAAAGATTCTCTGATTTTATGGGCTCATGTGATTAGATTGGGTCCATGGGAGTAATCCAGAATAATCTCTACCATTTTAAGGTCTATAATATTAATCACATCTGCAAAGTCCCTTTTGCCATGTAGGTTCTGGAGATTAGGACATGGACATCTTTGGGGAAGCTACTATTCTATCTACTGTATTCTCTATTGGTTTAGAGATTATATAATTCTATGCTATTTCTCTAGTGGCTAGCCTTGAAATTTTTTCATACATTTGACTTAAAATTTTCAAAATTCTATGATAATTTGACCCTCTCCCAGGCCATACAAAGAGTTTAGGACACTTTAGCTCTAATCTTTTCTCTTCCATCATATCTAGTTTTGTTGTTCTTGTCATTGTTTTGGACATTCGATTTTTTGCCTGCAAGTTAGACATGCTTGTATTATTTTTTTGTACAAGCAATGTTTGCTTTATGATTACGTCTACTAATTTTGTTGACCAATTCATTCGTGTGCATATCAAAATGGTGTCCTTTTGGAAAATATTTTTCTTCTTGAATGTTATCCTTCATTTCTTCATTGTAAACTACCTCTGTTTTTTAAAAATCTGTAAATTTTAAAAATTTCACCCTCTTTCTTTAATGATGCTGTTGCTAGACATACAATTCTAAGTTGATAGTTACTGTGCAATTTTCTTAATTCCCCTTTTCTGCTATTACTAGTTTCAGAATTATATATTTCATCAATTTTCAGTATTTTTAATATATGTAATTAAAGGTATAAATTTCCCTCTAAATACTGCTTGTAAGCACATCCCATTATTTTTTATATGTAATTTTATTCTGTTTGAAATATTTTCTAATTTCTGTGTGTTTCTTTCTTTGATTCATTATTTAGAAGTAAGTTTATTAATTTCTAAACATATGGAAATGTCCTTATTCTCTCTTTCTAATAAATTTTTGCTGAATTGCATGTATCTAGAGAACATATTCTGCATGATCTCTGTCTTTCAAAATAGTTGAGATTTGCTTCTGGCCTAGTATAGTCTATTATTCTAATGATCCATGTGTGTTTGAAAAGAATGTTTAGTCTGCAGTTGTTTTGTGTATTTTTATATATGTATCCATTAGGTCAAGTCTGTGAATTGTGGTGTTCAAATCTTTCACATATTTACTAATTTTTTGGCAGCTTATTCTATGAATTACCAAGGTTTTGTTAAAATTTCCTACTATAATTATGTTAATCTTTATATTACAATTTAAAGGGTATGTTCTAGGTGATTTAAATTGTTATATCTTCTTAGTAAATTGAACCTTTTATTATTATGAAGAGAGTATCGTTATCTCTAGCAATACTTTTTGCCCTAAAATCTAATTTCTCTGATATTAATATAGCTGTACTGGCTTTTCTTTAGTTAATGTTTGTGTCGTAAACCTTTTTCCTTCTTTTTGCTTGCAGACTTTCACTATTCTATTCTAAATGTGCTTTTCATAGGTAGCATAGCTGTTTATTTTTTAAATCCAGTCTGATTATCTTTGTCTTTGAATGATTTTTTTTAAAATACAGTTTTATAATCTTCATCTTTTACTGTAGAGCCCTTACTTTTAATGTAACTACTAATATGTTTGTATTTAACTCTGCCATCCTATCCTGTGCTATTTTCTCCTGCCTGTTTTATTTTATTGTATAATTCATCTTTGGTCCTTTTCTGACTTCTTTTGGATATCTTGAGGATTTTTTAATCTTTTTTTTTTTTTTCCTCTTTTGGTTTGAAAGGTATGTGCTCTTTTTCAATACATTTAGTACTTACACTAGAAACTAAAGCATGTGTACTTAACACATTAACTGCCATGTGAGTAGTAATTAATTCAGGCTAGTTTTGAGCCCAGGGCCTCATGTAGCATATGTAACTCACACATTTCTACCTTGGGAACTGCGTGAACTATTTTTCAAGTTGCATATAACTCACATACAGAAAACAATGAAAAATAACAAATTTTCATTAAATTAGAAATGATCGTTTTGCTTTTGAAGTTTTTTTTTTTTTTTTGAGACAGAGTCTCACTCTATTGCCCTGGCTAGAGTGCAGTGGCTATCTTTACTTTTAAATAACACATATGATTCCTGATGTCTGTCTTATTTCCCCTCTAAAATACACTTAATTACTACCTACTGAACAATTAAGCAGCAAAGATATGACAGAGGAATTTCTTTAGAGTAATTAATCATGTAATCAACCCATTGTCTCCTGTAGGCATTTAAAGAGAAAATGAAATTATATTTTAAAATAAGTTCTGTAAGCTTTGGACTTTTCACATTGCATCTTGCTTGCAGAAATTGATGACTGCTACTGTGTTTTATATTTTCTTTAAGAGCTATGGTTAGTGAAATGTTCTTTCAGAGTGTAACATAAACAATTTATAGATTAGTATGGCTTATGATATTTAAATAATTTAAACTAAAAAGAAAAGAGTTCTAACTGTATTTTCTATGATACCACATAATATAAAGTAATATAAGTGACTCATCTGCTTCAAAATAAAGAAAAAGATTATCTGGTATAGTTTGTAATAAACAGACTAAGATGAACAATTTCTTTTGTTATTTACAATTTTAAATCCCAGCGATAAGTTATTGTAAGTAAGGATATTTTAATTACATTTTCAGCTATGTTTGTCTTGTTGGTGAACAAAGCCAACTATGAAAAGGCCAGCTGTTCTCCTTTTATGGATTCCTTGAATTAATGCCAGTGTTGTCAGAACAATTGGAAATACAGAAGGGAAAGTTGCAGTAATTCTTTATCATATGAACAGAACTACTCCAACTAATCTGGGTTTTATCTTGCATTTGAAAATATTATTCTTGAAGGTTTGGTGATGATGCCCCTTTTTAATAATATTAATAGTAACATTATTTGTGATGTGGAAGGAACACAGACATGGGAGTCTGGTGAGTTGGGTGTTTTGTCTGGAACATGCTACTGACCAGCCATGTGACCTCTTGGCATGTTACCTCTCAGGCCTACTTTTCTCATCAGTAAAATGAGGACACTAAGATGATCTCCATCTCCAAATTCCTATTAATTCTGAGACTTTAGAGGGGGAGAGAGCATTGCTCTGATGTATCTTCTTGGAGGAAAAGGTGATTTTAAAAGTTAGCATGGTGTTTGCTATTCATATACATTGTTGAGTGAGAAGACATTTGGTTCTTTGTGCATCACCTATGCTATGAATAGAGTCAAGAGAAGAATTTATAATTATTTCCCAATCAATGCTGAACTGAGTGCACAGCATATATGTTGAAATCTAAGAGAACAAAAACCAAGCTATTAATATATTTAGTGCAACTTTTTAGAGATTAGTCCTTTGTATAAAATGTATTCTAAGAAATAGAAAATTTAAATTTCTATTCTCTGATAAGGGCACATTAAAAATAAAACTTTTAATGTTTTTTTCCTAAGCTTTTTTTTTCCCCCAAATTTGATATCTAATTGTGATTTCCTTGGGAAAAATACTAAACTTACTTTGTATAAGTTTTTAAAAGACATCTTTAATATACTTCTCTATATAATTAGTTTCAAATTGTGATGATCTAGGATGATTGTTAAAGGAACTACCACTGCTTGGGAATTATAAATAAAAACTGTTGAACTATTTTTATTTTCAAACATATTCTTTATTTCTTTACAGAACATTAGCCCTAATTAAACCAGATGCAATATCAAAGGCTGGAGAAATAATTGAAATGATAAACAAAGCTGGATTTACTATAACCAAACTCAAAATGATGATGATTTCAAGGTAATCTGTTGATCATTTTCAGTTATGTAATGTCTAGATTCCTTTTTAAAAAATGATCTTCTACCTTTCATGTCATTGTTTGAAATAAGAAACCTCCCACTGAATGGCAAAGAATAGAATAGTAATCTTACCAGAATGAGAACAAGACAATAGGTAATCAGCTGCATAAATAACCATTGAACTGTAAACAATTAGGAGTTGTCAAATTATATATACCTGATTTAACTATTTATTATCTTCATATCCACATCTGCTTTTATAACACCAATGCGTGGTAATTATAATCTCTCTGTAATATACAAGTGTAACATACTGTGTAAAAGTGATAGAGGAAGTGAATATCTGATTATTTCTATTTGACATAGGAATGTTATTGTTGAGTTTTCCAAAAGTGATGCATTTGGAAGTGTTTACATTTAGCTCCTCTTAATATATGCAATAGGTAAGTATACCTATTTAGTACTCTGAAAAGCAATCCAACCTATCTGACCAGGTATTTTCTAATTTATTTAGTGAAAATTAGACTTACACATCCTATTTAGCCCTTTCTGTCATGAAGTAAGTAACTCCAACCCCATGGTAAAATCATGTTTCTACCTTGGCAATGGAAAGGAAAATATTCACAACATCCAAAGAATAGAGGATGGGGACACCCTTTTCTTCAGTTTTTTTAGAGATCCTTTGGGAAAAAACACACAAATGATCTTTCCATGATATCGACACTTGTTTTTAAAAAAATTTCTACCAAGTAGCAAAGCAAAGACTGCAACATTCCAGAGGATGAAGAAGGGAGATGGGGCATCTATTAGAGCAGAGAGCTGTTGAATGTGACAGTAGCACAGAGTATCTATAAGGGCATGAATGTAGCAGTTAGACGGAGCTAGCTCCTGTAGTGTTCTTATATTTCCCCACTAGTTTTTTTGTTT
Organism: Daubentonia madagascariensis; assembly: GCA_023783475.1. Classification (NCBI taxonomy): domain Eukaryota; kingdom Metazoa; phylum Chordata; class Mammalia; order Primates; family Daubentoniidae; genus Daubentonia; species Daubentonia madagascariensis. Next base: position 33,842,808 of record JAKFHU010000978.1, read on the forward strand.
GTTTTTGGTCAGGTGTCTTTCCACCGCTTCAAGAAATCATTTGTTTATGGGTATTTATTCCATGGGTCAGTTGCATTTTTGTTTTTGTGAGAACAGGGACAATGTATAGCAGTAGACATTCAACTCGGCTTTGATCTGGTCTGATCCCTAGAAACCTTAACAAGATGCCCTCAATTTTGCCCCAACAACAACATATGCCTAATTTTAATTTTTCCCCTGTGTAAGATCTCCCACTTCACATATTTTTTAGAGAGGCAGGAGGCTGACATTTCAGAGCACTGAGTCTAGAGGAAGATTGCTTGTAACTGTGCCACTTACAAGGTGTATGACTCTGAACAACTTAACAGTGTGTTTGTTTCTTCATCTGCAGAATGAGAGTTATAAAAGTACCTATATCATGAAGTTATGAGGGTTACTTGAGTTTTATGTCTCCACACCTCTAGTGTTTGATGACTTGGCATCAGACTTCCCGTGATAAAGATGCAACTTGTTTATCGTAATGACTCTATAGCACATGAAGAAAGATGCTAGAACCAATTAACACTTCAAGAGCACCATAGGGTATAAATTGGCTAAGATTTCTTTGGAAACTTGAGGCTTATTAATTCCATCCATGCCTTATAAAGTTCTCCATCCTTTGGAGTGCCACAAATTCAAGCCCTTCTAATTACTTGTCCACACACATATTCATTCACTTGTTATACACTTCCTTTCCCCGTAGTCCTCTGACCACACCTCTGACCACTAATCGCTTACCGTACTGGCCCCTCAGGAAGTCAAGTTTCATTGTAAACAAACATCCTTGTGTCCATAGTGTTTTAACAGATTGCTCTACTGCCCCCGACCCCCACCTCTTTCCTTTCATTCCTTTTCATAGGTCAGGCAAAGATGTTTGAACTTGATCCAGAAGACAATGGGGAACCACTGAAAGGTTTAAACAGAAGAGTAATATGGTCAGATTTGCATGTTAGGGAAACTACTGTGCCTGAAGGAAGAAAAGTCTGTTATTAAGAGGCGAGACCAGTAGGAGACAACCGCTGTGGTCCAGCATAGGACAGATGATAGAGGCCTGGTAGAGGCCTAGACAGGGGAAGTGCCAGAGGGAAGAAGAGACGGGCTACCAATGGTGTTGGTTTCCCTTGCCTCCATGTCCTGTAGGGATAAAATGACATAGGCCCGGGTGGATGCTGTGCACACAGTGGGCTGTATCACAACTGTGGACTGAGTGAACTTGGGTTACCAACTGTTTCATTAGCAAGCAATAAACAAGCCTGCTCTTTGTACTGAAGAAATATATTACCTCATCCCTCAAGGTTGTTCACTGTAAATACAACCTTGAGAAATGACTAGGATCAGGAGCAGTCAGGGCCTTGCATTCTTGGCATACCTAGTAAGACACATTAGGAGCATGAGAGACCCAAGAAGGAGTTTCTCTCAATGTATAAATGTTTTCTAAAATTATTTGTTCAAATGTCGGTTCCTACATCATGACCATATCTAGAAGGCAGCAGCTAAGTTCTATCTGAATTTGTATTTCTAGCCCAGGAGTTCAAGGTTGCAGTAGCTATGATGACACCAACAGAGTGAGAGCCTGTCTCCAAAAAACAAACAACAAAAAACCCACAACAAAACATAACAAAACAATAACAAAAAATTTCTCTTGTTAGTGGTATACTTGTTAATATCTGTCTCCTTCTAAACCTTTTAATGGAGGAATTAGATAAGAATGGTAGGAAAAAATTCACAAACTCTCATCCTGGTTTCAATTTTAGATTTCGAATGGAGATAACTATGGAATCAGTGACATGTTGGAAGAAAACATTGAAACACTTTTAGTAATGTATTAAGATTTTTCTTTTCATTGATATTAAAGATTATCATTGTTTCTTCCTTTTTAGTGGTTTAGTTTTTTGTGTTTGAAAAGTTTAGCATTGGTCATTTTAGTACTCTTCTGCTAACTCTTCTAATTTACTTCTCACATGAGTTTTTTAGACATTCGGTTTTACCCCATTTTAGGTTGTAATACAATATAGACAATATCCCATTTTTGTGAATTCTTCTCCTTATGATCTAGAATTTTTTTTTTTCCTGCGGTTGATAATAGAAAGAGCATAAACAGTCAGGAATTTGTGAGTCAGAGAGATTTGGGTTTGAATCCCCTTGTCTTGCCCTTACGAGCTCTTTGACCTGGACAAACTATGTAACCATGCTGAACTTCATTCTTTTCATATGTAAAATAAAGGTGATCATACCCATTTCAATATATGGTTGTGAAGAATAAATACAATCATTTAATCATGGCTATAATTGACTCTAGAAAAATAGGAGTTTTCTTCCCCTTCCTATGTCCTGGGATAAATTTTATTTTCTGTACTGGCATAGTATATTTTCATAATCTCTTCATAGCCAAAGGGAATATTTCAGTACATTTGATTAGAATAAGCATATGCCCTTATATAAATTGTTATGTGAATTCTTTTTGTAATAGGCTGATAAAATCTTCAAAAACATTGCATTCCAAATTAGTTCTCAAGCCTGAAATATTGATTCTTTGCTAGGGAACACTTTAACTTCTTTGCTATTTTTAAAAGTAGTTGATATTGATATTTATTTGTCCCATATTGTGACCTCAGTTTAAAGGCTTTAAGAAAACTATACAATTTTGAGACACCTGATTTGCTTAAAAAAAAATATTCCTTAGACTTTTCAGCTAAATCAGTTTCAAATATGTTATTCTTTTATTGTCTCTATAGATATTCTTTTTTTTTGAAGAGGAGACTACATTAACTTTTTAATTAAATTAAACGAATTAATTAATTTTTTTGAGACAGGGTCTCTCTATGTTGCCCAGGCTGGACTTGAACTCCTAGGCTCAAGGGATACTCTGGCATCAGCCTCCCAAGTAGCTGGGACTACAGGAAAATTTTTTTTTCTTTTCTTTTTTTTATTATTTCCCTTTTTCTCTTTATTTTATTTTTAAAATTGACATATAATAATTGCACGTATTTATGGGATACATGGTGATGTTTCAATACATTTTATAGATACTCTTTAGTGGGAATATAAATTTAAAAAGTAAATCCGTGTTACCATTAATAAATTCTGAATTCTGAATATCTCCATATTCTTCCCTTTTTTGGTGATGTCAGTAAAAACATTAGTTTTTAATCCATTACTAACCAATAAGAATACATTAATATACATAATTTGTCACACAGCTTCTAAAAACACAAGTGTGTAGTCTTCCCTTTGAAGAGATCTAGCTAAGAAAGAAAACTTTAACTACCAAATTAAAATTGTAGCCTAAACTCTCAAGTTTAAAGCCTGTAGAAGAAAGTGATAAATTTTGAAGTAGAAATTTGCCTGCAATCCCAGCACTTTGGGAGGCTAAGGTGGGAGGATTGCTTGAGCCCAGGAGTTCGAGATTACAATGAGCCATGATCATGCCTCTGCACTCCATCCTGGATGACATACCAAGACCCTGTCTCTAAAAAAGTAAAATAAAATAGAGGCTTTGCATTTTTTGATGTAATTTATGTTCACTTTAAAGAACAAATATTGGCCAAATGTTAAATTTTGTTTCTAGAATGTTACAAATGCTAGTGCAAAGGAAGATAGATGATATATAACATGACTAGAAAAGTAAATATTGCCTCTTATATTCACTTTAATTTTACATTTAACATAGATATGACTCATACTTGCAAAATATTTTCAATAAGGGAGGGATTTGACAGTATATTTGGTAAAAAATTATTAATCACATACAGATTAAATATAAATTTAAGAGATTTCATTTTATTAATGTAAGCTAAATAATAATTATTTTCTTACATAATTCTTAATTATTGTCATTTTGATTATTTTGTAGGAAAGAAGCAATGGATTTTCATGTAGACCACCAATCAAGGCCCTTTTTTAAGTAGGTACTTACTTTGGGGCTTAGTAGTATAAAATGGAGGTTATCCTAGAAAATAAAGAGTTATATTTTTACATTTCAAAAATTTGTTACATGAGAGTAATCTCTCAAAAGGACCATAGCAACCTCTTGCAACTGCACAGAATTCTTTTCTAAGAATTGTTTTCTCTTTTCTTTTATTAGATAAGAATTCTTATATGTCATCATTAAATATCTTAAACTTTAACCAGTATCAAATAGAATAATTTGATTAAATTACAAAGAAGATAGCTTTCTATTCAGATTTTAGTGGTTTAAAAATAGAGCGAAAATTGTATTTTATGTTGAATATTTTATTGTGCTTTTAAACTCTTATTTTGGTAATCTTGTATACATAAAATAATGTTCATAGAACCCTTATATTTCAACTTAATACTTTGATATATATTTTGTTCCTTGAAATATAGCAAATAATATATGTTAAAACTGAATCTATATTATAAATATTTGGGATATAGTTAAATTTAAGTGAATATTGTGCATCCTCATATTACTATTGACAAAAGAGTATTTACATTTCTAAGAAAGAATAATGTCATATTAGCTAAACTGCTACAATAGACATGCCATTTGGTATCCTATACAGAGTAGTGGTTTTTTTCTTAAGTTTTATATAAGAAAATTATGTTATAGATTATTTAAAATCAAGCATTATAAAATGTTTCTAAGCCTTATTAGAATAGGCATGTATAATTTTCTAGGAAATTGATGGAAATTATTGTTTGTTACAATCTTTGTATGTGTTTGTAATATTGAATTACAACTCCTAATTTAATCTCTTATATGTAATTTATATGCAGTAAATTTTATTAAATGGATGAATTAACTAGTTGCCGTGCATTGGGAAAAATATAGCAAAAGCTTAGCTGAACTAACTGGAAATCATTTCATGAAGCAGTATCTCATGATCAGGCATACCATTCCCTGTATTGTTACATGGCACACTCATATTATAGGTTTATTCAACTCTGTGTTTTGAGAATTCTGTATTAACAGAACATTAGATTATAAATTTCTTGAGGGAGGAATCTTGTTTCATAGTACAGATTCTGATATGTGGATTTTTCCCTGTATTTGGGTTCCTTAAATCTAATGGTTGGTTTGGGGGTTTTTGTTTGTTTGTTTTGGCTGCTAAGGCCTAGCAGAATGTATATGAGGAGGTCCTTGTGGGTCTCTTAGGATAGAGGGTATGAATACTTCTTTGTACATGCTATTTCTTAGAAATATTCTTCAAAATGAATTGTAGTGATTTAAAAAGCAAGTACTGAAGGGAGTTAGCTCATATAACATGGTGCATGACTGAAGGAACTGTGTAAAATAGTCATAAGAGGCACAAAAGGGCCTGTCACACCGTGCTCCTTTCTCCAGGAGCGTCCTATTCTCTCTTTACTTTGGATGAGAGAGAAACATGAGCTTACTTTAAGAAGTGCTTTGTTCTTGCTTAACACAGTAGGAGGGAGGGTATCCCTTATCTCAAAGTTAAACTTATCATTGCTGCCTTGTACACACATAGAAGTGGAAAATTAAATGAGGTATTATTGTATTTTATACCTTGGGGGACTGTGACTCAGTGCTGGATTTTTAATTAAAAACTTATGTGTATGCTTTAATAATTTAAGATAGGAGTATTCAGAGTAGCTTTTACGCTAATAAAAGGATATTTCTTGAAGGCCTGTTGATTTCTTTTTTCTTTAAACGAACTCAACATTTATTGATTGAGAATTCTTTGTCAGTCTTTGAATTCTAATAGTTCTGCACAAAAAGAATTAAATAAATTCTTACTGAAAATATGTTACAAGGCATCATCACTCTCATCAATTTCTCTATTATGAAATTGTACTCGATTGCAATGATAAACAACATGAAAATAAAAAGGGAAATCCTCTGTACCTTTTAGAGCAATGGGAAAAACATAGATCAATCATATGCATTTTAAGTCAGTGAAATAGTCTTAATTCAACCCAATAGTGATTTTTTTGCTAACGGTAATTGATTTGCATTGTTAGTGATTTGTAGTGAATCGAACCGCTGCAAGACACTCAATTTATGAAAATTTTATCCTGCCCATGTAAAATTCACTATGTCCAACTGTTCTGAGATCATAATATTAATGTCTGTGTTGAAATAATCAAATTTAAATATATCCTTGTTGTTAACAGAGATATCTAGGTCGACAGAAAAAAGAAGCAAGTTAATCTTTTACCTATTTTGTAGTGAGCTGATCCAGCTTATTACAAGTGGTCCTATTATTGCCATGGAGATTTTAAGAGATGATGCTATATGTGAATGGAAAAGACTACTTGGTCCTGCAAACTCTGGGGTGGCACGCACAGATGCTTCTGGAAGCATTAGGGCCCTCTTTGGAACAGATGGCATAAGAAATGCAGCTCATGGCCCTGATTCTTTTGCTTCTGCTGCCAGAGTAAGGTGTTTTAAAAATATTTTAATTCTGTTTTAGTTTTTTTAAATGTTTTATATCAAAGTAAAGCATTTCTGTCACTGGTGACTTAGGGTAGATTTATATAGATGATCTAATAGTAGAGAAAACCTCTGACCTTTTGCATAGGATCAAACAGTATTTCAATAATGCGTCTCCTTTGTGAACTGGTAACCTGGTCATGGTCAAGGTAAATTTTCTCCAATTAAAACACTTGTCATCCCATTTCTTGTTCCAAAGACTTAAATTACCGAGGCTCTTAAATGTTTGAATTATTGAATTCATGTAAAAATACCAGTTTATGGATAGTAGATACTCAAAAAGAAGACATATTTTTATATATTCTTTCTTGGACTCAGACCTAACATTGTACTTTCAAGCATAACATCCTTTTATTTTCCTATATATAACGAGTGTTTATGAAAAAGTTTCCCTATAATTACTCCTTTATTTTAAGTCCATATAAATAAGATATTACTTTGGGTTTATACTGAGATTGAATTAATGAAGTGCAAGTTTATTCTTAGCATTATGAGAAGTTTTTCAGCTAAATTAAGATGGTTTTTAATCTGGTCATGTTTGCAATGAAACAAAATTATACAGTTTTATAATAATTGATTTTTTTCTTTTTCTTAAACTTCATCAGCAAGTCCTTTCAGTTCTACTTTCAACATAGACCCTAAATCTGATTATTGTGGTATAAATCACAGTTATATTTTGTCAGGACTACTGAAATTCTTCTTTTCTCTTCTCTTATACTTAATTTATGAAATTTTACTTTGCCCAAGTGAAATTAACTATGCCCAGTGATCTTTTTAAGACAAATCAGATTAATATTCACCTACTGAAAACCCTTAAGAGAATTTCTGTCCCATGTGGAATAAAATCTAAAGTCTTTATTGTAGCCTCCAGTGCTCTACCTGATCTGGTCTCTATCTGTCTCTCTAATACTTTATCTCTGACCAATCTCTACCTTAATTACTGTGCTCCAGGTACACTAACCATCTTGCTATTCCTCAAATAGCATATTTTTCTGCCTGCAATAGTCAACTAACAGCAAAAAGGGGAGTGTGGTTGGATGGGAATGAGGGAGGGTGGGAGAGAGTAATGAGGTTACAGAAGTAATCAGGGGAGAGATCATATGGTCTTAGAGGCAATAGTAGTACTTTTAGCTTTTTCTCTGAGAAAAATGGAGAGCCATTTTAGGATTTGAGCGAAGGACTGACATGTTTGACTTGCCATTTAGAAGGATCATTCTGGCTATGGTATTGAGAATGTCTGTAGTGGGCAAGAGCAGCAACAGAGAGCCTAGTCAAGAATCTGTTACAATAATCCAGACAGATGATGGCTTGGACCAGGGGGGTAGCAATGGGAGAAATATGTACATGTATTTTAAAATATATTTTAATGGTTGGAGGGTCAGATGAACAAGATTTCCTGCTAGATTGAATGTAGAGTAGGAGAAAAAGAGAGATATCAAGGATTATTCCAAAGTTCTTAGCCTGAGAAACTGAAAGGATGGAATTTACATAAACTGAAATGTGAAAGGCTATGGCTAGAGGCAATATGAATGGAAAATCAGGAGTTACATTTTGGATATTTGTAAACTTAACATGTTTGTTAGTTTTTCAACTAGAGGTGTTGAATGAAAAAATAAGTATGAGAATTTGGAGTTTGGGAGAGAAGTCAGGGCTAAAGGGGTAAATATGGGTGTTATCAGCATATAAATGGTATTTAAAGCCATGACACTAGTTGAGATTACCATGGAGAGGGTGTAGATAGAGAAGGAAAGAGGACCAAAGATGGAGCCTTGTGTCCTGATAAAAGGTCAAAGAGGAGAAAACAGCAAAGGAGGTCGAGGAGGAGCCATCAGCAAGGTGTAAGGAAAAACTCAGAGAGAATTGTGTCTGGGAAGCTAAGTGAAGAAAATATTCTAAAAGGAGAGAATGATTAATGGTGTCAAATAAGGCAGATGTATCAAGTAAGTAGAGGACTGAGAATGGACTGAAAGATTTTGCAATGCAGAGGTCATTGGTGAACTTGGTAAGTAAGGTCAGTGTTGGTGGAGAGATGGAGGCAAAATCCTGTGTGGAGTGGATGTAAAGGAAAATTGAAGAACAGGAATTGGAGACAGTGAATATAGACAACTCTTTTGAGGAATTTTGTTGCAAAGGTGAGCAAAGAAATGAGGTGGTAACTGTCAAGAAAAGCAGGTCAATTTTTTTTTTTAAGATAAGAAAAATACAGATATGAAAAATTGATGATGTAGGAAAAAGAGGGAGACGTGCTAGAGCAATGTCATTGATTAGGCAAAGGGGAATGGAATTAGAGTCCAGTGGAGAGATTAGGTATGCATCTCAGTGCATGGGTAGTTGTTTATAGCAACAGATGGGACGGCAGAGCACATGAATATGTGGACCCATATGCTGATTCTTAAGAAGGAAGCAAGGTCAAAACAGCTAAAAGTGAGGATAGAGGATAAGGTGTTGGTTGGTTTGAAGAGAGAGGAGAATGTGTGAAATAGTCATCTAAAAGACAAGAAAAAGGAATAGGTTAGGGAAATGTGCTATGATTGCTGTGCTGATTTAATGACCTGATGTTTATGGTCATGAATTATGAGTGTAGTTGCTCTCCAAACATGTTCTCTAGCATGGCTGTGGGTACAGAGTAGGTAGAATGTTGGCTTTAACCGTAGCTGTGGTTTTGCAAAGCAAGTCTGATGAAAGGGTTAAGAGAGTTAAAGGTATATGCAAGGCAGTGATTATAGTCTTTGACCGTATCTTAGTAGTAGACATTTATTGTAAATGTGGTATTGTTTTTTATAGTTAAATTACCAGATTTTTTGAGGTATTATAAAAATGGTAGATATAAATAATTGGTGAAGGAAATAATTGACGCTGAACTGAGAATCACTGACCATGATTGTTGATATTTCCTTCCTATTTCCCCCCATTACTACCTTACCCCATCCATTTCTTTGTTATTTATGTCTACCAGTTCATTTAATAAATTTGAGCACAAATATGCTTGTCAGATTTTAGGTTACCTAGGTTCTGTGTGTGTTTATACACTAGATGATTCCACTAGTGAGTTCTATGAGGGCAGGGATTTTTGTCTGTTTTGTTTTGATCATTATAACCTACCTGCACATAATAAATGCTTTGTAAATATTTGCTGTATGAATGAATTCTCCTAACATTGGTCATTAAGCTTCCTACCTACTTCCCATTAGTAAACAATATTTTTCCCAAAGCAATTACATTAAAAGTTTTGCCGTAATATAAATAAAAATGGAAAGAAATGGAAAAAAAAAGTTATCGTATCACTTTGATATTTTTCTCAGGATGTTTTAGCTTACAAATGTTCTTTTTCCTTTAGGAAATACCATGAATCTTGATTCTGAGTCCAACTATACCATGTCTTTATTGGGTAGTAATACAGGTTGTACATTTATTTCAGTAATGCTATTAATACAAAAAATAAGTGGATTTAGAAATGTAAGGGAAGTTTTATATTATACTTTAATATGATAAAGCTAGACTTATCCTGTGTGTGTGTGTATTTCCATGCATACACGTATGCAATGCATGTGCTAAACTTGGTAGAAAAATTTCTATCTGCAAATACAGTTTGTAGAATTATTTTTTTAAAAATTTTTATAGTGGAGCAACTTTTGCAAAGTTACATACCCTTATTCTTTCTCCTAAATAAGTGTCTTAAACATAATTTGTTTCTATTTTGTGCATTTAGATTTTTTACCTTTTTCTGAAATATCCCATTATTTGTATGAACCCTTCAGGGTATACATATTCTTGACCCTTATCTTGGAAAGAGTCTACTCCTTTTCTTACTCTAATTCTCAATCTCCTGGTCTATAAAATAAGGCAATAATTGTACCTGAATCATAGTGTTCTTCTGAGGGTTAAATGAAATTATTTAAGTGCTTAGCATTGTGCCTAGAACAAAGTATTTAATGAAGGGATAACTGTTATTATTATTATTAATAATATTTCACATTAATGGTGCTTCTCAAATCTGTATCTGTACCTGTACTGGATATAATGTCAATATACAAAAATCAATAATTCTTGATATACTTGAAATAATCAGAAAGTGTAATTTTAGAAGAGATTTCCATTCACGTGGTAAAAAAACTGTATGATACCTAGACTAAATTGAACAAAAGATGTGAAAGATCTTTATGGAGAAAATTATAAATCTTTATTGTAGACAATAGCAAAAGACTTAAATAAATGAAGACATATACCATATTTATGGATGGGCAGATTCAGTATCATAAAGATATCAGTTCTCTCCAAGTTGATCTGTAAGTTCAGTGTAATTCCATTCAAAATCCTATCATAGATTTTCATGAAGAAACTCCTCATCCAGTTAATTTTATCATGAGATTGCAGAAATTCAGTCACATCTTTAGACTCCATTTCTAATTCTAGTTCTTTTGCTTTTCCACCACATCTACAGTTGCTTCCTCCACTGAAGGCTTGCACGCCTCAAAGTCATCCATGATAGTTGGAAACAACTTCTTCCAAACTCCTGTTAATGTTGATAATTTGACCTCCCATGAATCATGAATGTTTTAATGACATCTAGAATAGTGAATCCTTTCTAGACAGTTTTCAATTTACTTTTCCAAGATCCATCAGAGGAATCACTATCTGTGGCAGCCCATTGCCTTATGAAATGTATTTCTTAAATAATTAGACTGGAAAGTTGAAATTACTCCTTAATCCATGGGCTACAGAATGGATTTTGTATTAATAGGCATGAAAGTAACATTCATCTCCATCAGAGCTCTTGGGTGACTAGGTGCATTGTCAATAAGCAGTAATATTTTTGAAAGGAATCTTTTTTTCTGAACAGTAGGTCTCAAGAGTGGGCTTAAAATATTCAAAAAACCATGATGTATTAATAAATAGATACGCTGTCATCCAGGCTTTGTTCTATTTTTAGAGTATAGACAGAGTAGATTTAGCATAATTCTTAAGGGCCATAGGATTTTTGAAATGGTAAATGAACATTGGCTTCAATTTGAAGTCACTGGCTGCATTAGCCACTAACAAGAGAGTCAGCCTGTCTTTTGAAACTTTGAGTCCAGGCGTTGACTTCTTCTCTCTAGCTGTGAGAGTCCTACGTGGCATCTTCTTCTAATATATGCCTGTTTCATCTACATTGAAAATCTATTGTTTAGTGTAACCACCTTCATCAATTATCTTAACTAGATCTTCTGAATGACTTGCCACAGCTTCTACAATCATAACTTGCTGCTTTGCCTTGCACTTATATGTTATGGAGACGGCTTCTTTCCTTAAACCTCATGAACGAATCTTCGCTATCTTCAAATTTTTCTTCTACAGCTTCCTCGCTTCTCTAAGTCTTCATAGAGTTGAGAAAAGTTAGGGACTTGGTCTGGATTAGGCTTTGGCATAAGGGAATGTTGTGGCTGGTTTTATCTTCTATCTAGACCACTAAAACTTTCTCCAGATCAGCAATAAGGCTGTTTCACTTTCTTATCATTTGTCTGTTCACTGGAGTAGCACTTTTCATTTCCTTTAAGAACTTTTCCTTTGCATTCACAACTTAGCTCTTTGGCACAAGAGGCCTAGTTTTCGGCCTCCTTTGGCTTTTGACATGCCTTTTTCACTAAGCTTAATCATTTCTAGCTTTTGATTTAAAGTGAGAAAATTGCAACTCTTCCTTTCACTTGAACACTTAGAGGCCACTGTAGGGTTATTAATTGGCTTAACTTCAACACTGTTTTGTCTCAGGGAATAGGGGGGCCTGAGGAAAGGGAGAGATAGAGGGGAATGGCCAGTTAGTAGAGCAGTCAGAACACACACAACATTTACTAAGTTGGCTATCTTATGTGTGCACAGTTTGTGGCACCACAAAATGATTACAACAGTGACATCAAAGATCACTAATCACAAATTACCATAACAGATACAATAATAATGAAAACATTGGAAATATTATTAGAATTAGCAAAATGTGACACAGAAACATGAAGTGAGCACATGCTGTTGGAAAAATGGTCCCGATAGACTTGTCTGATGCAGGGTCGCCACAAACCTTCAATTTGTAAAATGCAGTATCTGCCAAGTACAGTTAAGCAACATACAAAATAAGGTATGCCTGTATTTATCTCTCTTAATATTAATTTTGCACTTATTAACAAAACAAACACCTACTTTAAAAACTGGCAAAAGTTTTGAATAGGTACTTCATCAAAGGAGGTATATGAAGGGTAAAAATAAAAACAGTAAAAGTACATAGTATCATTAGACATTAGGGAAAGGCTAATTAAAACCACAATGAGATACCACTATATACTTACTAGAATGGCTAAAATTTAAAAAATTGACCATACCAAGTGACAAAAATGAGGAGGAACCAGAACTATCCTACACTGCTGGTGGGAATTTAAAATTGTGCAGCCACTTTGGAAAACAATTTGGCAGTTTCCTAAAAAGTTATAGATCTACCCAGTGGTATAACCATTCCACTCCTAAGTATTTACTCAAGAGAAATTAAAGCAAATGTCAATACAAAGAAGGATTGTGCATGAATGTTCATAACAGCTTTATCTGTAATACACCAAAACTAGAAATAATCCACATGTTCAACAGGTGAATGGAAAATAAACCATGCTATATCCATACATGGAATATACTTTGGCAATAAAAAGGAATGAAGTATTTTTGTACACTATAGGGATGACTCTCAAAATAATTTTGCTACATGAAAGAAGCTAGACAAGAAAGCACATACTATATGATTCTATTTATATAAAATTGTAGAAATTAATTTATAGTGACAGAAGGCAGATAAATGGTTACAGGGAAAAGAGAAAGGCAGGGAGAGGCAGAAGAAAGCCATTTCCAAAGGGGATAAGGGATGCCACATATGCTTATTATTTTGATTGTGGTGATGTCATATGTCAAAACTTATCAAATTGTATACTTTAAGTATATGCAGTTTAATGTATGTCAAATTGTACCTCAGTAAATCTTTTAAAAAAAACAGTTCTGCTCAATTATTGCCAATTTTTTGATTCTGGGTAGGAACTGAGTGAGGTACTTCTTTGATGCTTTCTTAATACCTGTTGTATACCATTATCATTTAGCATGTTTAGAAAGTACTTGTTTTTATATCTGTCCTTCTAGTAGACTTTGAATTCCTTAAAGATGTCTAATTCATCTTCGTGTCTCCAGGATCTAGATCACAGGTTCAAAAAAGTTTGGAATTAAAAATGACAACACACCTAACATTTATTGAGCACTCACTGTGTCGCAGGCACAGTTCTAAGCACTTTAGTATCCTATTTAATTCTCACAATTTCCTATGTGGACACTTATATCACTCCAGTTGACTGTTGCAGAAACTGAGACTCCTGCCCACGTGAAGACTTGAGCCCAGGCCCTCAAGCTGCAGAGCTCTTTGGCTTAACTACCACTCCGCTTTGTGTGTGCTGAAAGTAGCAACCTATCTTGTTTTAAACATTACAGTCTTTTAGAATACAAAAGTAGTAGAAACACCCTTCAGATAATGAGGAAATTGTAGAAAAGAAAATTTGTCATCAATAATCCTTCCAGCAATGTTCACAGTTTACCTATTGATGGCATATTCCTTCCAGCTCATTCCCTTGATTGTGTATGTAGTTTACATAGTAAACATCATTTGAGATAGTTTTAATTTAATTTGATTCTTTTTTCCATTTAATATTATATTACAACATTTTACATGTTACCAGATTACTATCATAATAGTAAATTTTAATGGCTGCAGAATATTCTCTTGCATGTATATAACATGATTTATTTATTTAATCATTTGCTTTCTTTGGAATTGTAAGGGACATTTGGAATGGGCATTTTGTTGGGTTGCAATTTTTTTCACATTTGTGAATAATGGTGCATTGATCATGTGACTTCATCTTTCTCTTTTAAATTTTTTGGATTATTTTCTGAGAACAGATTTGTAATTTGATATTAGGAGAGTATGTAGCGAGATGCATAAGTATGTTTTTTGCTGTTTTCATCTGGGACATTTACAAAAATGATATCTACTTAAGATCACTATGTACAAGTAAAGCTTTGAAGGAACTTATAACTGGCAACCATGTAGCGATACTTTTATTGTTATCATTAAAGTATTAATGTAGATTAGTGAGATGTTTTAGTGAGATTACAATGAGATTTTATAAGGGTGAAAATTTATGAAGCAGTTTAAAAAAGTTTAAAAAAAATATATTTAAAGCTTATAAAATTGAGTCTGAATTTTTAATTTTTTGGGAAGTTATAAATATTTATCCTTTCCTACTAGGCAATTTAGGGAAATATGAAAAGCTAAGTGTAATAGCAAGAACCCTTGGAAGGAGAGGAGATTTGTAAAGAATTATTTAGCCCTTCAAATAGCAAAGGAACATCGAAATTTTTTGTGTGACTTTATATTTGTTGTGTGAAGACTTTGAGCTAGTTGCCATAACAATGACCTAGTAAAAGAGCTATTGCAAATGTTAAGTTAGATTAATAGGTGGGACAGAAATGACAATCTGCACAGAGAGAAAAAGAAAGCAAAGGTATAAAATAGAATCGTTCACTGTCACTAAGAAGATATATTTAAGTAAAACCTTTATACTCCTTATTCAGCATATGTAAATATGTACTTGGCAAACTGGCATTTCCATTTTTAAAAATTGAGCAAGAAAAGAAATAGAGGAAAGTGTACACAAAAATAATTAGCAGATAATTGGTTAAATAATTTGTTAAACTAAAGATAGAATAATTTAGAATTACTTTTCATTTTCTAAAGACAGATGATAGAAAAAGTATAGGGCTTTGAAGCCAGAATGACATAGATTTGAATCCTGGCTTTGCTACTTGCTAACTTGTAAGGGCTTGCCATTCAAGCTTTCTGAGTCTCATTTTTCTCATTTGTACAATGTGGATATGTTTATTTTATTTAGAATATCCAGAATTTATGTTTCTGTTTCAGTCATTCCAAAATATTTATTGAGAAGCTATTGGTAAACAAAAAAAAGTCTCTGCTTATAAGGAGCTTAAATCTCTTCTGATGGGAGGTGCCGGATAATAAACAAACAAATAGACATATAACATGTCGAGTGGTAAGTGCTCTAAAGAAAATAAAGCAGAGGAAGGGAATAGAAAAAGACAGGGTGGAGGAAGGATTTTGTCTTGAATAGTAGTGTAGAATGCTGTTAAAGACAAGATATTCAGGAAGTCCTCACAATCTCTGGTTTGAGCAGAGCTCTGAAGGAAGTGAGAGAGAAGACCATGCAAATATCTGGGAAAAGAGCATTACAGGAAAAAAGGGAACAATCCATGCAAAGATTTTGAGGTGGGTACATATTTGCTATGTTCAAGGAACAGTGAGTAGGTAAGGCCAGTGATGCTGGGGCCAAAACCTAAGTAGTAGAAATGGCAGGAGGTTAGGTAAGAGGTATTACTAGCAGGCAGATCACATAAGGACTTGTAGGACATCTAGAACTTTGACATTATTCCAAATGAAATGAGAGGCCAGGGAGTGTGTTGAGGAGTGACAGGATCTAAAGTTTTTACAAGTTTCATTCTGATTGCTGTATTAAGGATAGACCAGGTAGGATGGGGATAAATATGTTGTGGGAAAAGTTGGAATGCAGGATCAGTTAGGAGGTTAGGGATTTTGATGAGCAGCTTTGGTGGAATGAAAGCCTAATTGGTGGTGGGTTTAAGAGAGACTGTAGGAGAGGAAGTAGAGACGGAGAATAAAGATGTCTTTTTCGAGTTTTGTTCTGAAGGAAGCAGAGAAATGGGAACGCTAGAAAAGGCATGCCCTTCCAAGTTTGCTACTCTACCATGCTTTCTTTCCACCACAAGTGGATCAAAAATACAGTATTTGCAGGATGAGAAACCCATGTATTAATATAAGGAGGACTGACTTTCATATAGGCGGGTTCCATAGGGTTGACTGTGGGACTTGAGTATGTATGGATTTGGGAATATATAGGGGTCCTGGAACCAGTCCCCTGCATATACCTAGGGACAACTGTATTTACTTTGAGCCAGGCATTCTTTTAGGTGCTATAGGGCCTAAAAAGCTATGGAAGTTAGTTCCTTTCTTCAAATTTATAATTTGGTAGAGGGCAAGTGTTATTGAGCAATCAATGGGCTTGTTGTCTGATGAATATAGGGGTCAATACTACGGCACCAGCCTTTGAGAAAAGAAAAGCTTTATTGCAAGTCACCTGGCAAGGAAACAGGAGAAAATGCTCAGATCTGTCTCCCTGAACTCGAGGCTGAGTTGGGTTTTATAAGCATAGGATAATGAGGCATGATCTGATTGGATCTTACAGTGAAGTGATACCTAGAGACATGATCTGACTGGATCCAGCCATGTAGTGATGCCAGGGCTTGATCTGATTGGATCCTGGATCGTAACATACAGTGTCTGCTTCTTAATTCAGTCCCAGCTCCTCTGTCTGAGCACTTAGGTTTAGCCCATGGTTCCATGCTTGGTTCATCTGGGCATGCTCAGGTTACATTACCTTTCACCTGGGAGTCCATGGCAACTTAAAAACAACTCACAACTTTGTTACATAAAAGTTGAGCCAGATTGGTCTGGTATGGTTACACAAGTACCAGAATAACCACAACTTTGGGGAAGTAGAGGGTGCTGACAGGAGGCATCAGGAAAGGCCTCCTAGAGGAAGTGGTATTTGAAGTGGCCCTTTACACATTGGTAAGGTTCTTTGGAGCTTGGGGCAGAGGACTTTATAGGGAATAGTAGAAACAATAGTAGTTGAAAGCTTAGAGGTAGGAAAGCATCTGTCTGAGCAATTAAAAGAACTGATTATTGTGACCATCTTTGTGCCTAGTTCAAATTGCTGGGTTGTCATTTTAATGAACCATGTGCAAAACAAGTAACACAATCTGAATCTGGCTATAAAATATGGTTCATTTTATTTGATTTAATGCTAGGATAAGTTACTTTTAAATAAGTGTAGTTCTCAGATTCCTGAATATTAATCTCTGTTTCTATAAAGATTTCCTAGTTTATAATTTTATTATACTTTTTTGAATGAAAAACTTAAAATTAGATGTGTCTCATGAACTAATGCTTTGAGGAAAATAACTTTTGTATTGGTTACTTCCAATATTCAAAATTTGTTAAGACCTTGTCAGTTATAATCCTGGGACAAAATGATAACATATTCTCATTACTTTGGTTAATACTTCTTTATATCTTCTTCTAAGTCTTAAAACAGGGTTCAGTTAATCAGTTAGTCTTTATAAAACTCATTTTTAAAAAATTTGAAGCAAAGGGTGAAACTTTAAAAGTAATTGCATAGTTCTTCCCCCTTCACAGAAGTATCTTGTGAGTTCAAGAGAAGAGATCACATATGTCAAAGTCATTTCTCTCTGTCTTTAGGAAATGGAGTTGTTTTTTCCTTCGAGTGGAGGTTGTGGGCCAGCAAATACTGCTAAATTTACCAATTGTACTTGTTGCATCGTTAAGCCCCATGCTGTCAGTGAAGGTAAGTGCTGTGTTGAATACAATATATCTAATACATTTTGTTAATAGGATAGCTTATTTTGCTAATGTTTATTTTCTTGATGTACTTTACATGTAGAAAATAAAGTATACTTTTAGTATTTTCATTTATTTTTTTCTTTGAAGGCACATGAATAAAGGTGGCAAAATATAAGGGAAAATCTGTCTAAATCTCTATTTATCTTTCTCTTTTTATCTGTGCATTTTTAGAAAGTGTTCTTTGGGTTGCTGATTATGCTCATGCTGACTCATCCTGTAACAGGTCTTGATTCCTTCATTTTTAATCTGTCTTCTCTGTTTCTACTCGCATAATTGTGATTCACTTATTTCACTTAAATAGCACTTGTAGTGTACAATTTAAAACAATGTCTACTATAGCTACAGTATATCCTTCTTGAGAAAGTTGGAGAAATTTCCTTAAGATCTCAGTATCTGAAAAAGTTCTTTGTCTGACATATATGTGTGTGTATAGGTGTATACACTTGTGTACATATATATACGTGTGTACATATATACACACACATATATGTGTGTGTATGTACGTACATTGAAAGCTTGCAAGTTTCTTCTTATTTTTATCTCCGTTTCTTTATCTGTTTATTTTAGTCTGTTGTATGTATTTTTGCCAACTATTTCAAATCTTCTTGGAAGTTGATGGGATATAATTAAAAAGATAAGCTTTAAAAAACTAGGGTATACGAAATAACATACGGAATTGAATGGATTTTTAATTTTATGTTTTCTAAGTATCAAAGTGATTCATGTATACATTAGAAAAATTGGAAAATAAAACAATAAAAAATTGTCTGCTTTTCCACCATCCAGAGATAGTTATTGTTAGTATTTTGATGCATTTCCTCCAAATCCTTTTCTTCTGCATTTATAAATATGTGCGTGTACACTGAGACACAATGAATGTAATCGTTGGCATGGTTGAGGTATAGGTCTATAGGCTATTTTAATTTAATTGTTGTGAGCATTTTTGGCTGCCTTTAAGCCTTCATGAATATTTTAATAGTTTATTTAATAGCAATCATATAGATGTAGTATAATATTTGGATACTTAGGTTGTTTCCAATTTTTTCATATTAAAAGTAAAGCTTTGAAGAATATCTTTGTACATAAATATTTGATGATATCTCTAATCATTTCCTCTGGCTACTTTTCTAGAAGTAGAATTATTGGTTGAAAGGATATAAACCTTAAAGATCTTGTTGCATAATTAATACTTCTTTAGTTATTTAGGAAGTACTGTAATATCTTACAGATCCTTAGGAACATAGTTGTAGGGAACGTGTGCGTGATGGGTAACAAACATTTATGGAGAATTTACCTACCAGTGTATATATGACAGATAGTAGACTGGTACCCTATACGTTAATCTCCTTTAATCTTCACAGCAAGTACGTAAAATAGGTTGATTTATCTTTCTTTTCCAGATAAGGCACACTAAGGCTCCAAGAGATTATTTCCCCTAATTAAGAGTAAAGAATCCAGGATGTAAACCCTGGTTTTTTGTTTTTGGGTTTTTTTTTGTTAAACTCCGTGCTCTTTCCTCTACACTACATTGCCCCAATAGCAATAACCACAAAAAAGTCACGTGGTTAATAACACCTCCATGAGAAGTGGCAGTAATAGTTGAAATGGCTGGTATTGCAAATCAATGAAAAAAAATTGGAATCTTATGTTGCACTCATTTTTCTTACCTGGGGAGGTATGTGTGCACATATTGAGTATCTCTAACCTGAAAATCCAAAATCCAAAACTTTAAAAGCACCAACGTGAAGCTTAAAGGAAATGCTCACTGGAGCATCTTGGATTTCAGATTTTCAGATTAGGGATGCTCAATTGGCATATATCTGCAAATATTTCAAAATCGGAAAAAATCCAAAATACTTCTGGTCCCAAGCATTTTGAATAAGGAATATTTAACCTATATATACACACACATATATGTATTTATATATATACACACACATATACATAAACATACATGTGTTTGTATATACATACATATATTCTTACAAAATATGAGACAAGTTCTTGCTTAAAAGGCATCGATTTTTTAAAAAGCTTATCTTTGATACCTTAATATGTTTTGTTCAATTAGATTTTTATCTGGTTTAATCTTTTCTAAGGAAAAATGTAATGCATGGAAAGAGACCAAACTAAAATAAAGTAGAACTAGAATAAATATTAATTCTATACCTTAATTGCATGGATAAATATAACTGAAATCTAATAAAAAGGATTATGTAAATGAATGGTAATGTCAAAATGACTAATTTTATCATATATAATTTTTATATTTATACAGGATTAAATAGTTTTTAGTCAGCTATTCTTTAAAGATTAACTACTGTATTTCACATATTCATATTTGATATGTAACATTAGGGTATATAAATTAATTAAGGCAAAATAATTTTTTATAAAATCTACTCAGATGGCAGAATAAATTTTGGCATTCCAAGGCTTTTTTTTTTCTTTTCTTTCTAAACCTGGATTTCTGGGATACTTTAAGACCATTTTGAAGTGTGTAATTAACCCAATTCAGATTTAACTGTGGCTATAATGAAATATAGTTTAAGTCCCATATTGAATTTATTATTAGATTCACTTGGCCCCCTTTCAATTGCTGGTTTATGTTTATCTTTTTCTATTATATAACGGTCCCATCTCCTGGTATATTTAATTTTACCTGCAGTCTAGTAAAGGCATACAAGAAGGTATTTTAAACAAAGGAGTTGCTGATAAGAGAGCATCTTAAATGGAATAGGGTTATCCCTTTTGTTGACTGTTGACTTCCCAACAGAAGGCCAGAATAGCCTGTTGATCAAGCAAAACTAAGTTTATTGCTTAATACAGTAAGGGAGAGCATAACCTTGATGGATTTAGACTTAGCAGACTTTACAAGGGAGAGATCATGAGTAGATATTGTAGAGTTTGGAGTCTAACCTTGAGAGGTTTAAGGTGTCTTTCAATGCAGTGATCTGATTGAGACTGGGCAAAGTTCATGATATAGTTTAGGGTTAGTGGAAACAGTGAGTTAAGGATCTTAATCAAGTCTTGTAAATACACAGTTGTTTAATAAATGAGTTCTTTGCCCAGTTGAGGGAATATTATGAAAAGGGGGCTGTTTGAGTAGTCTATTGTTGGGATTAATGGATTTTGGGGAAGTTCCTGAAGCGAACAATGAAGTTATTTACTGATTTACATCCTTATCTTTCTGGGCAAGAATTTCTTGGCACAAACAGTAGTCATGTGTATGTAGGTGGCCTTAGTTCTTAGCCCTATAGTTAATCTGTATTCATGCAGTGGTTTTACTTTTCACTTCTAAGACAGCTAGAAAAAAAGAGTGCCTAGCTTGTGGTCTAAATGGTGGGAAAAATAATAATAAGGCGTGTTTGAGGCATTTGTGGCGTTTTATATATGCAGATTGAAATATATATTGTCATCTTTGGACTCAGGTTTTAAAAGGGAAGAACAGCAAGGTGAATGTTCTTGTGTTCTTTTTACTTTTTTTGTTTCGCAATTATGCGGTGTGTTTGTTTTTATTTCCTGTATTATTTATATGTAGTTTAATTCCATCAATAAAAAGAATTATTTTTATTCTGAAATCAGGCTGTGTAGGTTTGAATTCTGGCTTTGCTACTAGCCATGGATAAATTGCTTTACCTCTTTCTACCTTATGTCCTTATTTGTAAAATGAGAAAATAGTATACCTTCTTCATGTAGTAACTAAGAATTAAATGCATTAGTATATGGAAGGCACTTAGAACAGTAGAACAGTACTTAAGTACTAAATAACATAGTACTTAGTTAAGTGCTATGTAAGTATTAGGCATCGTTACTGTTATGATTATTACTGCTGCTGCTGCTACTAATATCATTATCTTTTAATTTTTAAGTAAAGTTGAATGACTCTGTAGTAATAAAGCAGTAGTTTAAAATGCTAACAAAAATCCAACATCTACATGCATCATCCGCAGAAAAAAAGAGAAGCTCATCATTGTTAAAGGAACAGAGTTTAATTATTTTCCCTAGTTAAAGTCTAGGTCTGATTTAAGTTCATGAAGTAGGTTTATTGCTTACATCTTGTTGATTCTGCAGCTATTTTCTGATTGCCTCTTATGGTTGGGCTCTGGGCAGGAGATGGTAGCCAAATCTGGAAGAGCTGCTTTTGCACTTGCAATGGCCAAATAATTTAGCCTTTTTAAGAACCCTGAAGTTTTGTTAGAAATTTTCCTTTCTTATATCAGATTTATGCATTAAACAATTTTACTGCATTGTTTATAATATATTCCTTTCTGAAATTTAGTTTCTTCATCAGTAAAATGAGTCAAGATGTTTAAAAAGTTTCATCTGAGCCTTTAAGCCCAGATATTCTATTATTCTTTGAAACTGTGTAGAAAATTCTTGTGAAAGAAAATTGTATTCTGTATCTCAATGTTGTGTTTTGGTTGTAAAAATTATTTCTATTTTTCAAAGCGAGAATTTTTTCAAAGCAATTTAAATTCATTTTTAAAGGACTTAGAATACTTTGGGTAGGACAATTTATTAACTATGGCAACAATTATTAGAATATTGGCCAATTTGTAAATTTAACATCAGAATTAGCTCTAATATGCTAATTGAAACAGACTAATAGCCCATGTCTTACTTATTCAGTCTCACTTTAGAATTTGGGTTTTATTTACCAGGCTACTTTCAGAGTTTTAATATCCACCCTAATGGTAGTTTTGATACTAGTTACGCCAAGAGCCCTAATAGACACATTCCACACAGTACAACCTCCTAAATTTGGGCTGATTGAATCAGTTCAGTTCCCAGCTTTTTCGTATTAGATTTTCTTCATGCAGTTCAGCTTCTGAGATACTGTAGAAGAGGCATGAAAATTTTTTGTGTAAATAGATTGGATTTAAACATTGTAAATCTAAACTCAGTTTCAACAAAAATTCTTGAAGTGGGCCCAGTTTTGCTTAGAATGTCACCATTTTGGAGTTTCGTGGTTTTATGTTCTATCTGAAAGAGTAAACAGTTAGATAGATTCATAACAGATGCACAAGTACATTGAACTACATATAGGACCCTGGCTTTGAATGCATAGAGCTTAGCATGCATTTTAGAGACATAAAATTATAGGCAGTAAAAATATCCTATGAATTTGTAAATTATGAGATCATTAAATGACATTAATGATTTATTGATTTAGAAGGAATCTCAAGAGTTCTGTTAGTCCCTACAAAAGAATGCTAATTTTCAGGAAGGATTATGGTCCTGAAGAGGTAGGTGCATATTAAGCTAAAAAAAAAAATCATTTACACATAGTGAAATTTTGTTTGCTAATACGTTCCCACATCTAATAACCTTTACAGGAATATGAGAGTCCCTAGGATTATCAATTAATTGTAATGACTTGAGTGAAGGCAGAAGGCTCTCAAAGAAGGCCATTCCAAATCTCATTAATGGGATTATTAGAAAGGCTTTTCCCAGGTATAGAACAACAGGCACAGTTTTATTTTTATTACTAACTGCAGTTCGTATTTATGAAGTGTTAAATACGTTATATGAATTATTTAATTCTTAAAACTGTGAGGATATGTATTATTTGAAAACCATATCACAGAGGAGAAAATCTGCATAGTGAGATATTAAATAACTTGCTCAAAGTCACACAGCTCTTACACAGTGGGGTTGGGATTTGTATCAAAATAGTCTCTATTCTATTACATTATAACATCTGCCTCTACATGGATTATCAGTTAGACCCTATAAAAGCCCATCATGAGGTTTGATTATTAATCCCATTTTACAGATGTGGAATCTAAGAATTAGAAGTGATAGGTCACATCCAGCATCCAGAACATTTGATTCCACAGCTGGGATTATTCGCATTATTCCGTGAATACTAAGATCAATTGGTCAAAACCTTAACTGGTAGAAGGTTATATAATAATTGGTATAAACAGTGATTAATACCTAACATGTTAATTGGGTGAAAATATTCACAGTTTATGATGTGATTTAGAGAAATTACTACTGGTTAGCCAAGATAATGGCAGCTAGGAGATGAATAATGAGCAAGTTCTTGAGGATTATAAATGTAGAATACCTCCCTAAAACTTTTCTAGTTTAATGGGAATAATACTTTTTATATTTTAAAAGATATTTAATTTAATTAAAAATAGTCTTTGTTTTCTTCTGTTTTTATATTTACAAGAATCTGCTTTTCCTAAGTATAATTTATTCAGATTTGTTTCCTTTTACTTTCTCCCTTGCTTCTGTACTCTAGCGCCATTGTCTACCTTTCTGTTGCCTAAATATGCCTTGTTACTTCTGTCCTTAGGTCCTTTTTAATCACTCTTCCCTTTCCCTGGAATGTGCATCCTCTTCCTCTTCCCCTACCCCTAAAATTTCATTTCCTCGTGTAAACCTAACCTAACACCCCCAGAGTGTGGTAGGTTCCAAAGTGACATGTTCTCTTGATGCATTTCTGCTTTTTCTTCATAGTACTTAGCACAGTTTTCCATTACGTATTATGAGTATATATAAAATTATAATATATATATATTGCATATTGATTTTGGACTAATGATCATTGTCTGTCTCCCCCACCAGGTACAGACTCTGATTGTAGGAACAGTATCTGTTTGTCATACTTTTCTAAATATTCTGTACTCTCCATTGTAATTTTTTTTTTTTTTTTAGTCCATATGTTATTTAGGAGTCTCTTTTTGTGTCAGAACATTGTCAGAGAATGTGGTCACTGGGATGATTGTTTTTTTTGAAATTTTTATCTTCTTTGTTACATAGTACATGGTTAAATAAAAAAAATTTTGTTGCAGTGTCCTCCCTTTATATGTAAATAACTATCTTTTCAAATAGGTTGTTCAAATCTATAGCCTTACTACTTTTTTGTCTGGTTGGTTTATTAGCTTCTGGAAAAATCTGTGTTAAATTCTCCCTTTTAAAAATTACTTATTATGAATATGTGAATTTTTCCTTTAATTTTGACTGTTTTTGTGTATTCTGACTCTTTGTCATTGTGTGTGATCATTATTTCTTTTTGCTCATTATGTAGTATTTTACTTTATTCCCATTGTTATTGTTGTCTCCCTTAAAGGGTGGCATATCTTTTTGCAAATTTTTTGCCTTTTGTTCCTAATATGTATTTTATATTTACTATGGCTGATTTTTTGTTTGGTGTCTTTAAAATTTTTTTTTCAATCCAATCTAGTAGTTTTATCTTATAATAGCTGAATTTAGATTATTGCAGTTTATTGTGATTGCTGATCTATTTCATCTTAAAGTTTCTTTCACTCATGTCCCCCTGCTTTTTTTTTTTTCCTTTTTCTTTTCAGCTTTCTGTTGGATGGATAGTTTTCTTTGTTGTCCTCCTTCCCCTTTGTTTATTTGTTGGTTTGAAAGCCGTAGATCAGGAGTTAGCACTTGGGCCAAATCACGCAAGCTACCTGGTTTTGTAAATAAAGTTTTATTGGAACACAGCCATAACCATTCATTTATGTATTGTCTATGACTGTTTTTATGCCACAATAGCAGAACTGAGTAGTTGTAAAAGATACTGTATGGCCTACAGTGTCTAAAATATTAACTATCTGACTCTTTACAGAAAAAGTTTGCTAACCTCTGCCATAAATTGTATGTTTTTAATTGGTTATTTTTAATTGTAGCATGTGTGCTTAACTCTTAATTTTATTAATAAAATTTAAACTTATTCACTCTCTCTGGATTTGTCCTGAATAAGATAAAAATTTTAGAATGCTTTAAACAGCCACTGAAATCTCCCATTTTCCAAGGTATTGTAGTGAGAATGATAATTCTCCTTTTCTTAACCCTTTTAAAAAACTGGATTGATGTATAATTTGCATAACATAAAATTCACACATTCTAAGTTCTGGCACTATTTTATAATGTCTAAAACACTCAGAGTCAAGAAGTCCTTAATGGGAGCCAGGTGTGGTGGCTCACGTCTGTAATCCTAGCACTTTGGGAAGCTGAGATGGGAGGATTGCTTGAGGCCAGGAGTTCGAGACCAGACTAAGCAACTTAGTGAGACCCCTGTCTCCACAAAATTAAAAAAAAAAAAATTAGCCAGGCATGATGGCACACACCTGTAGTCCCAGGCACTAGGGAGGCTGAGGCAGGAAGATCGCCTGAGCCCAGGAGTTAGAGATTGCAGTGAGCTATGATGATGCTACTGTACTCTAGCCCAGGCAACAGAGTGAGACCGTGTCTCAAAAAAAAAAAAAAAAAGAAGTCCTTAATGTATAAACTTGGTCCTGTCTGATGTTTCCTGTTTGGAGGAATGTTTCCTTTTTGGAGAAATTTAGAGAGTGGGTAGATAGTTTTGGTTGTTTAAGTATTTGACTGTTTGATTGATTGTTACGGTGTGAAAGCAGGAGAAGCGAATAGATTCATTCCAGGCTTCATTGTGTGCCTTTATGATTATAGGTTCTCTATCAATGACAAAGCAATGGAAAGTGACTTTGTCTTTTATCTTTTGAAGTCAGGGCTTGCTCTTCACACCTGACTGTAATAATGAAACATCTGTTGCTAGGCAGCCAAAAGCACCAGCACCTAGCAACTGTGATGTCTGTATCAGGAAGCTTAGGGTCTCTTCAGAGCTTAATGATGTGTAGTACAAGCAGAAGATCTATACTCATCTATTCCAGTTAGAGGAAACATGAGAATCTAGACAGAGGAATGACAAAGAACCAGTGAATATCCTACTACACTTGGCAAGGATGATTGTAGTGTATAATATTTGGAATGACTATTATACTTCTATGGCTTTGACTCTTACTAATGTGTGACCTTGAAAACATTCTTGACCTCCCTAATGCCTCATTTTTTTCATCTGCAAAATGGAGGTGACAGAATTTACTTCATAAGTAAGTTAATACATGTGATGCACTTAGAACAGTTTGCATTGTAAGTGTTCAATAAAATGTTAGCTATTAATAATAATAGTTTTAGAGATTATATGACATGATACATTTTTTAAAAACCTGAATCAGTAGTGTTTCTATTACGTATTGCTTTATAACAAACCATCCTAAAGCTTAGTTTCTTAAAAACAATGATTTATTGTTTCTCACAATTCTATGGATTATCAGTTGACGAGTATTCTGTGGAGACTAGAGTCATTCATGTGGCTTCATTCAGCTGGGAGCTGTGCTGGAGCTGGAGCATACAAGATTGCTTCTCATCCTCCACAGACTCCACGTGGCCTCTCATCATTTAGTAGTCTAGTCTGAGTTTCTTTTCAACATGGTTGCTGGCTTTCAAGAGGAGCATTCCAAGACAATCCCCAATGATAAGTGCTCATGAAGCCTCTGTTTGCATCATGCCTTAATGGTCCAATGGCTAGAGAAAATCACATGGCCAAGTCCAGAGTCCATATGGGAGGGGATTACACAAATGCATGGCTACCAGGAATTTTGGTTCACTGGAACCTGAATCAGTGGTGTGCCGCTACAATGCTAGACAGTGCTTCTCAAACTTTAGTATGCACCAGAACCACTAGGGGAGACTCTTTAAAATGCATAGTGCTGGGCCCTAACTTTAGAACTTTTTTTTAGTAAGTCTGGAGTGGAGACCAGGAATATGCATTTTTAAAGTCACCCCAGGTTGTCCTGATGAACCTAGTTTGAGAACCACTTATCAGAAATTTTGAAGCCAGGAAACATCTTGCATCTGATAATCTGCCTTCATCAGAGGCAAGCCTTATGAAATTTGATACTTAATGGAAGATTCCCAGTTTGTTCTCTGTGGCAGATTGATAACAACCAAGGGGATGGTTAGGAAAGAGTCACCTTTTGGTTTTCAGTTGTTCCTTAATTTAGAGGTAGTCTCCTATGCTGGACTTTAGGTTGGTGGTACTGTCTTGGAGAAATGGAAAATTTGGATAACCAGGACACTCTGCTCTACCTAAGTAGCTTCTCTAATACATTTTTACTTCTATACAGCAGTTGTTTAATGAAAATAACAGTGAAGTTTGATCTGTGGCTAGACAGTCCTTAGATTGGCCTTTTTCTCTAGTGAGACTGGAATGAAACCTAGTTTCATGGAAAGAAATAGCACTGGCAGAAATGTAATGTCAGGGTGTCTCAAAAGTCATAAGTGCAGTTTTAAGCTTTAATGATTTCAGAAAGTAAACATCACAAACTTAATGAATATCTTATTCAGTTTTTTTGTATTTTGAATAATATTTAGTTTCAAGTTTTTGTTTAAACATTTGTAAAAGAAATTTAAATAATTCCCTTTTTCACTTTTTTGTACTTTAAGATCTAGCAGTCATCATTCGGGGAATGATGTTATTGAAGCTGCCTGACACACTTCCCTTTGGAATGTTCATCTGTTGGCCTACTAGGTTATAGCTGTACACAGAGACTTCTGGGAAAAGCAAGATTAATCCAAGCTTTTATGCAGAACTTTGATGACAAAGTACCACTCTTCTTACCTATTTTTCATGCACTTGTCTATTAGGGGACCTTGTCATTTTAGAACTCATGATAAGTAATGCTGAGCATAGCCAGACATGATCTAGACTTAAGGAAAACATATCTCAAAGAGTTTGTAGCAAAGATAGAATATGCCCATTCCTCTCCCTTGGAAGATCCTGTGGTACTGGTTTACTTTGTCTTTTAACCCTTTCCTCTGCAGAAATGCCTGTGTAATTGCACGATGTCAGAAGGAAGACAAGAGTTTCTTCCTCCCATGTTGTGGTTCTGCTCTTCATGCTGCTTCCTTCTTCCACCTAGGAGCTGGGCCAGTTCCTGTGGATCTGGGATCCAGGAATTTAGGGCACATTATGTTACTTTATCAGGAAAATGTCTTAAAAGTGAAAGTCCAAGGTAGCATGATAGCGTGTTATAAGACTTTAAAAGGTGATTCAACTCACATGGCAGATTATAAATGCTGAAATTCTGACAATATAATTATAATTGATTCTTTTGAAGAAGGAAGAGGGGGAATATCTAAAAAAAAAAAAAAAGATGGTATCTTGCAGAAAGGTCTCTGAAAAGCTTGGGTTTCCAAATGACACGTAAAAAGCTGGGAGGAGTTGATACTTATGAAAAATGTTGAAGGGATGTGGCCACTGTAATTGATTTTTGAGTGGATTAATAAATGGTACTTTTTTTGCTTTTCTATATATTCACACATCTTTCTTACTCTAGAAAACCTGTGGTTCAAAGCTCTCACTTATTTTGATTGTTAGTTCATTTCTAACCTATTATCAATTCATATCTACTACATGTCTTTGTTGACACTTAGCATATGTATGGTGGCTTTTGTGTGTGCAAAATAGGGAGTGGCTTATACATCTCAGTTATTTCTCTAGAGCTATTTTCATGGTGGTTGTTGCAGAATAGCCTAGTTATCAAAGGGATGGTTTGTAGTGTCTTAGTATAATCTTAAGGATTTTAATTTAAGCATATTGGAAAGAACTAGGATGACTCTAGTTTGCCTGAAATCATTCTTGAAATTTTTGGCATAGATTTATGCCACAGACTTTCTTCATTGGTTTTTTATTCTTCAGAGTATCCTGGATTTGAGGGGAGGCAACTTTTAAGCCAAATCTTATTTAAGCATTAGGATCAATCAGAATACAAAATTTCAAGTATGAATTTTATAAGGTTTGTCTTTGTATCATAGGTTTTATTTAATCTGATTGCTATTAGTTAATATGATTCAAAACACATGCCTCAAATTCTTCAGCACAGAGGTGGGAAGTGCTAAATTTCTGCCAGGAATTCCTCCTAGTAGCTTTTTGTGAGATTTTTCTTATATTAATAGAATACATATTATAGAAAATTTAGAAATACAAACAAATGTGTGTTTTAAAATAACTTATTCCTATCATCCAGAGACTCTATTTACAATATGCCATTTTCTTCCTTCTGTGTCAGAGTCAAACACAATAACATGGGTGAATTTCACAATCATAAAGTTGAGCAAAATAAGCAAGACATAAAAGCATATATGCCATGTGATTCTATTCACATAAAGTTCAAATACAGGTAAGAGTCAATCATATATTTCAAGAATGGGGTGGGCACAGTGGCTCACGCCTGTAATCCCAGTACTTTGGAAGGCTGAGGCAGGAAGATTTCTTGAGGCCAGGAATTCAAGGCCAGTTTGGGCAACATAGCAAGACCTCGTCTCCGCGAAAGTTTTTAAGAATAGCCAGGGCGTGGTGGTGTGGTGCGTGCCTGTAGTCCTAGCTACTAGGGAGACTGAGGCAGGAGGATTGCTTCACTTGAGCCCAGGAGTTCAAGGCTGCAGTGAGCTGTGATCACGCCACTGCACTCCAGCCTGGGTGATAGAGTGAGACCCTGTCACTAAATTAACTAATTAATTAATTAATTAAAAAATGCATACGTAGGTGGTAAAGTATAAAGAAAAGCTTATCCCAAAGTCATTCTCCTCCTCTGTGGGGAGATAGGGTTATTACTGGGGAGGCACATACAGAGGGCTTCTGGACTGAGATGGGTTTTTCATGTGGCTGGTGGTTACCACAGATGTTCACTTTAAAATTATTTATTAAAGCATTAAAATAAGCATATCTGTTATGTATTTTATCATAAAAATATATTTTTACATTTTACAATAAAATATATTTTTATATTTTACAGTAAATCTGTGGAAATTGGGTAAGGCATAGAAAAAATGGTATAGTATGTTCTCATTTGATTAAAAAGAAAAAGGCCATGTCTATATTTGTACATGTATTGAATATTTCTAGAAGAACATACCATAAGAAATGATTAACAGTGATTGCCTTTAAGAAAGACTGAGATTCTAGGATGGGAGGGAGACTTATTTTCATGATATACCCTTTTATTTCCATTTTGTGTGTTTCCTGATTTAGAATAGTCTTAAAAATTAAATGATAAAGGATAGGGGAAATTAAGACAAAAAATTTAAAAATTTAATACCTTCATGATTTCCTTGTTAGAATTATGTAGGTTTGGAGTCATAGGATTAAGGAAAATTATGACTAAAAATTAAAAGCAGAGGCTTTTCAGATCATGTTACCCTTTTCATGGTTGAGGGAGTGATTATTGTGATGCTCTAGTGTCCTCAGAGACCTTATCACAGTAATGGTTCTCAAACTTCAGTGTGTATCAGGATCACCTGGATTAAATACAGATTCCTGGGCCCTGCCCCCAGAGCATCTGATTCTGTATGTCTGGTTTAGAGCCCAAGAATTTACATTTGCATTTCTAACAAGTTCCTGGGTCATGCTAATGCTCCTTATGCAGGGACCACGCTTTGAGGACCCCTAGATAGTGAAGCTGTGCCCTAGTATAGGACTATGCTGGGAAATAGTGGAAAATAATGGAGGCCCATACCCAGTGTATATAGTATGTGCTTCCAACAGTCAAGGAGCAAGAATGGTGTAATTTGCGGCCCATGTTGTAGCATGAAATCTATTTTTAAGCCTATCTATTAGTGGCAATATAGCTTGCCCAAGCTAAGGAAATCAGATAGAGGCACTTAAAACCAACAGAAGAAACAATGTTCTTGAAATAAGATGCCTAAATTTATAAATCTCCTTAACTTTGACTTTGGAAAGCTAGAATAAACAAAATCAACGTACCCATTTAAAAAATAATTGTGCAAAAGGGTAGCTATGAGAAGCTTTTTTTTTTTTTTTTGAGACAGGGTCTCGCTCTGTCATGCACTGCTGGCATGCAGTGGTACGATCGTAGCTCACTGCAACCTCTAACTCCAAAGTTCAAGCAATCCTCCTGGCTCAGTGCTTCCAAGTATTAATAGCTAGGAATACAGGCGTGCACCACCACACCCAGCTAATTTTTAAATTTTTGTAAAGATAGGGTTTCCCTATGTTGCCCAGGCTGGTCTTGAACTCCTGGCCTCAAGCAGTCTTCTTGCCTCAGCCTCCCAAATTGTTGGAATTACAAGCATGAGCCACCATGCCCTGCCAAGAAGCATTTTCTTTCTTTGTCTTTTTAAAATGAAAACAAACAATAGAACTAATCATAGGTAAGGAAAAATATTTATTTACTTTGTTTTGTTCATGTTAGAGTTAATGGATCCTTGGTTTTGAATTACTATTTCAGTGTTCTTTCATTGTGTTTGCCTATAAAACTAAGAGATTTCTGTCTGTGAGTTATAATGTGTATAGCACTTCTATAATTATATTCATGAAAATCTCCTAGGAACACAGAGTCAGCTTCTAATGGGACTTGTGCTTACTCCAGCCACATAGGGACTGGCTTCTTAAGATTTAGAAGGATCTTACCCTACCCAAAGCTGGCAGTAACTGTCTGCAACTGATTTAATGTGATTGTACAATATTTTTGCTTATTGTAAGGCAGAAAACCGTAAAAGACATTTGTAGCCAAACAAATCTGAGGGTTTCAATAAAATATTACTGAAAGATTATCATTGAAGTGGTATTGCCTAGTAACATATTGCTGTCTAGGAGACAGAAAGCTTTTCCACCTGGATTTTATTCCTAAACTTATTTGTTATGCATATTTGCTAGGATTAGTATTAAATTCCTTCTGTTGAATTTAGTAATGCTTATGTTTTATTTTGTACTTTGGCATTGAAAATTAAACTCTCATAATCTCTCGTTTTGATTTGGCTTTACACTAGTCACATTTTAAAGATACGCTAGCCCTATTTTTTAGTTGAAATATCTTTTAATTTTATTTTACTAGCGTTAAATATTTTAAAAGAAATCAAACCTCTTCCATTTGATTTAAATTGGTTATTAATATTAAACATATCATCTATTTTATGTATTAATTTTGTTAGTTCATGTACTCTTGGCTATGTCAGGATTAAAACTTTTCTTTCACAGGTTCTTACCAAAATAAAGTATAAGATTTCTTTGTTGACATTTTACCATTTTTTTAATCCTTCGGTTTCATTTCTCACCACCCCTATTTATTATCTAGATTGTGGAGCAAAGCATCCAGGTTATGGTGAATTTTCTTGTACAGCAGCCTAGCTACTTCTTTGAATTTCAGTTTCGTAAGTTGTTTTGCTCACCAAAGTGTCCTTTTCATGGACTCTCATTTTCATGAGTAGGATTTTATTGTCATCTATATCTTGCTGTTGCAAGGAATGATAACATTCATGGTAAAGGTGTTTTTCAAGTTTTTCCAGAGTGTAAGAGTGGGTTCATTGGCTGCAAGATTTCTTTTAGGTATACAAGTTACTATAGAGTATAGATATTATGATATCAAGGGAAAATATTGACTCCAGGAAATACCTTAACATCAGAATAAGTTATTTCCACAGGAAATATTTTTGGTATAAAGACTTGTGGCAAAGTGAAACTATTAGATTATTAACTATGAAAACCAATTTTGTTATAATTTAGAAAACTACTATCCATCTACTTTGTTAACAGATTTTAATGATTTTCTCTATATATAGCAGTTTTCTAGAATTATTAATAAATAGTAAAGTTATCATTTTTTCCTCTCTATTTTCTGTCAAATTTGATAAGCATGAAAATGGTAAGAAGGAAGAAAATCTTAAAGTCTGAAAAATCAGTAAATCAAATTACATGATGATGATCTGAACAATTCAGAATTTACTAGATATACGTTCCATATTTATTTCTGTTATACAGGGTGTCCCAAAAGTCACCATACGTAGGGAAAATGGGAAATTGTAGCTAAATGTACCTTTATTTAGAAAATATTCATTACAAAATTGTACAAAATTCAGTTCTATCACTTACTTACTATTAGGGTATGTTGTTTAGTCCTTGAATATAGATGCTAAACATCTATAAAATGAAGATTATAATAGTACTTTCCCCATAGGGATTGCCTTAGACCATTTTGGGCTGCTATAACAAAAATATTACAGTATAAATTGGGTGTCTTAAGCAACAAACATTTATTTCTCACAGTTCTGGATACTGGGAAGTCCAAGGTCAAGGTGCTGGCAGGTTCAGTATCTGGTGAGGGCCCATTTCTTTCCTCATAGATGTCACTTTCTCTTTGTGTCTTTGCATGGCAGAAAGGGCAAGAGAACTCTGGAGTTTCTTTTATGAGAGCACTAATCCCATTCATGAGGGGTCCACCTTCATGATCTAATCATTCCCCAAAGGCCCCCACCTTCTGATACGATTGCACTGGGGGTTCAGATCTCAAGATATGATTTTCAGAGGGACACAAACATTCAGTTCATAGCAGGGCTGTTGTAAGGATTACATGAAATAATGTGTGACTAGCACATACAATGTATATAAGGGAGAAGATTAGCTGCTCCCTCGAAGTTTGTGTTCTTCTACAGTGTAGACTTGCTTCTGGAAAGTAACTCTTTTCTTGGAGACTGTATTTCCTAACTTGCATGTCACTGAGTTTGTTGAAAGGTTTATCTTTCCTCCATTGAATTGCTTTTGCATCTTTATAAAAAATCAGTTGGGCATATTTCTGTGGGTCCATTTTTGAGTTTTCTGTTCCTTTGATCTATTGGTCTATCATTGACAATATTACACAATATTTTGGTTACTATAGGTGTATAGTCCACCCAATCATGAAATTGGGTAGAGTGATTCCCCCTCACTTTTTAAAAAATTGTTGTAGCCATTCTAGTTTCTTTACATTTCCAAATAATTTTAGAATAATCTTACCTATGTCTACAAAAAATCTTACTAGAATTTTGATAGAAATTGTGCTAAACTTATTTATCAGTTTTAGGAGAATTAACATCTGTAATATATTAAGTCTTCCAAATCATGAACACTGTATGACTCTTCATTTATTTATATCTTTCATCTAGCATTTTGTAGTTTTCATACACCAGTTCTATGCATGTTTTGTTAGATTTACACCTTTATTTTCTTTTTGAACAGTTATAAATGATATCATATTTTTAATTTCAGTGTTCAAGTATGTATTGTTAGTATATAGAAATATAATTGAATTTTGTATGTTTATCCTGTATCTTGCAACCTTACTGCAATCAATTATTAGTTCTAGGATATTTTCTGTGTGTGGATTATTTGGGATTTTCTATATAGACAATCATATCATATGCAAGTAGAGACAGTTATAATTCTGCCTTTCTGATCTGTATGCTTTCATTTCTTTTTCTCACCTTGTTGCACTGGCTTGAACTTCCAGCACCATATTGAATAAAAGCAATGAGAATAGACATTCTTGCCTTGTTTCCTATCTTGCATAGAAAGCATTCAGTCTTTCACTGTTAGGCATAATGTTAGCTGTAGTTTTTTGCAGATACTCTTATCAAGACAAGGAAGTTCCCCTCTCTTCCCATTTTTTCTGTTTTTTATTATGTATGGGTCTTGTATTTTTTTCAAATTTGTTTTCTGTATCAATATATGCAGATATATAGATAGATAATCAATATGTACTGATGTAGTCATGTGATTTTCCTTCTTTGGCCTGTTAATATAGTAAATTACATTGATTGATATTTCAATAATGTACCAAGCTTACATCCCTAAAATAAACCTCACTTGGTCATGGTATATAATGCTAAAATTTTGATAAGAATTTTTGTATTTATGAGAGTTGTTGGTGTATAGTTCTATTTTTGGTACTGTCTTTGTCTGGTTTTGATATCAGGATACTAGTTTCATAAAATGAATTGGGAATTATCCCACATATAAAAGTCTGTATTGTACTTTTTTCATCTAACATTGTACTTTGAATTTTTTTTCTGTCCAATTAAATAATCTTTGAAAACTTGATTTTGAAGTTTGAAAAATAGTGTAAGAACATACTCCTCTTTATCTTTTTCTTGTTTTTTATTATTTAAAATTTAAAATTTTTTATTATTAATAATTCTCTGGTGAGCATCTTCCTATATATCCTGTGAACTTATTCTATTTATCTTTAGAATAATTTCTGAAAATGGAATTATTATATCAAATGATAAGAACATTTTAAAGTTTTGATAAACCCCTACTTATCCAATTAAATTAAATTCTTAATTAATACTTAATTAAGCACCAATTAAATACTTCTACCAGTTACATGTGTGTATGCCTCATTATATTCTAAGTTCTAAATATTACTTTCTGATTTGGTATGGTTTATTCTGATTTGTTACTCTGGATATTTATTATTGTGCCATTCAGCATTGCCCTAATCATTCTTTAGGAGAGTATTTGTAAATTTCAAGAGTTTGATTTTTTTGTTAACTTTTATGAACATTTTGTCATTTTACCATATGTTGGTCAAATAAAATAGCCCATATAATTTCTGTGTTTTGTTATTTATTCTAGTTATGTTGGTGGTGTGTTTAGAATGTATTTAATTTTTATAAAAATCTTCTATATTCTTATTAATATTTTTATTGAATCTATAAGGGCTTGAGAATGGTATTTTTCTGTTTATTTCTCCTTTACCTCTAATATTATTTTTGTCTGTACATATTTGATATCATATATTCTGTGCATGTAGATTTGTGATAGTCTAGTTTTGCCTTTTTTATCCTAATGTATTTTTCCCCCTGATTTTCATTTTGTCCATTGTTAATATTGCTGCCCCTTTGGCTGTTTGGTTTTGCTTGCTATATCTTTGTCCTTTAATTTTTCATCTTTAGTTCATTTTACTTGCTATGTCATATAAGTAGCATATAGTTGGACTTAGTATTTGACTCAAACTCAGACTGTCTTTAAATGGGGTGTCTTACTCTGTTTTGTATATAACTGTTTTGGCTATAAAGGAATATCTGAGGCTGGGTAATTAATAAGAAAAAGTTTTATTTGACTCATGATTCTGATGGCTGGAAAGTTCAAGATTGGGCATCTGCATCTTATGAGGGCCTCAGGCTGCTTTTACTCATGGCAGAAGGTGAAGGGGAGCCCACATGTATAGAGATCACGTGGTGAGAGGGAAGCAAAGAGAGAAGGGGGAGGTTCTAGGCTCTTTTTAACAACCAGCTCTTGCAGGAACTAATAGAGTGAGAACTCGCTCACCCCTGAGGGAGGGCATTAATCTATTAATGAGGGATCTGCTCCCATGACCTAAACACCTCCCATTAGGCCACACTTCCAACATTGGGGATCACATTTCAATATGATCTTAGTTACTCTGGGAGTAAAGCTAAATAGAAAAAAAATTATTAAAAAAAATGTATATGTATAAATTCCAACATGCGGCTTGGAGGGGATAAACATCCAAACCATAGCAGGGGACTTATAAACTGATTGATCTATTTGCCATCTTGTGTTATGATTTTTATTTGTTTATATTAAAATTGAATTACTATATAGATGTTATCTTGCTATTTTTCCCCTTGTAGAGATTTTTATACACAGTCTTTCTGTCCCAAGTTTTTCTTAACGTTTTAAAGATTCTTTATGAACCTACGTAAATTGCTTCACTGACACATGTACCCGTCTACTTATACCGGACCCTAGCTTTCTACAAAGTTCATCTCAGATATTTCTAGGAGTTCCCAGTGGGAGAGGGATATAGGCCTTACTTGGTTAGATGTCATGTAAAAACCCCCTTTTTTTAACCTCTTTCTTGCTCTGACTTCTTTCTGTCATGTATCACTGTGTTTGCCAGGCACTGCTGGCTTCAACAACATTAGCTTTCCTTCTCCTGAGAACCAGTGGGTGTGCCAGGCCCTGTTATGCTTGTGCCTAAGTTTTGCTATGACCCTGGTTATCTGCAGCTCGTAAGTCTTTGCAGCCATCTTATTAGGTGTGACCTGGTCACTAGCATTAGTCTTTTAGACATACCTTGGATATACAATGTTTTCTTATGAAATGGGAGATATAAGATGCTTGCATTTTAATAGTACTGCTAAAAATCAAATTAATGCTAGTTCTATAAGCAAAGCTATGAATCCAGCTGAGTTCACCTAACTCATGACTATCATTGGCTCTAGTACTACTCTACTTCTGTTATACTATATTTAAATAGTGTTATTGTATGCTACTAGCTATTCTAAGCATTTTACATATAGAGGCTCACTTAATTCTCGTTAATGACCCTGTCATGTAGGTACTTTCCTTTTTGTAGATGAGGAAAGAGGCTGAGACCACTGAGAGGTTAAGTAATTTGCTGAAGTTCACACTTTCAGGGCAGAGATGGAGCTGGAACTGGAACCCTGGAAGTCTGTTAAACCTCAACTACCTTAACAGAGAAAAAAATTGTATTGCTTTTTTTCCTGTAAGGTTTAATTAGCTTTTAACACAAAACAAAGTGAACTTTAAAAAATTTTGCTGTAGCACCAGATATGCGGTGGACAAGGACACTTACATTTTATCCAACCATGGGCAGTATAATTTCCTTTGGCGTTTAATATACCCTGTATGCTAGCTTCTGACTTAGTCTTTAATCATTTACAGTTATCTATAACACTATATATCCGTATTCTTCATCTGTGAAATGCTGCCATGTGTCCTAAGGATGCTCATAGGGATATCACATCTTTAATTTATGGTGCTATGGTAACTTGAGTATAGAGGGGGCCTCTGCTACTGTTCATTTCACTGTAACTTAATGTCATTCCGTTTGCTTTTCATCTCAGCCCACATTTCATCAGCCAGCAATCTTTTAATGTTTTTCTCATCATTTATCTATAGTTTCGTTGTCTTCTTTCTTAAATTTTATTGTAAGCATAAAACAAAACCTTTTCAATTTTTTTCATATAGTAAACCCTTTTCAAAGATACATATTTCCTTTGTATTCCCATGGTTTTTTTCTTTTTCTTAAGTTATAGTATTTTTTAGTAGACCCTAACTTGAGGAACCCATGCTCAACTGGGGTTCCTTGAGAGAATTAAACACTAATGCCCTAAAGCAAAGGTTCACAAAATTTTAATGTAAAGGGCCAGATAGTAAGTGTTATAGGCACTTCAGATCGTACTGTCTCTGTTACGCCTACTCAGTTGCCACTGTAGCAGGAGAGCAGCCTTAGGCAGTGAGTGAGTGTGGCTGTGTTTCTACACATTCATTTACAAGGACAGGTGGCAGGCTGCATTTGGCCCACAGCTGTAGTTTGCAAACCCCTGCCCTAAGAGGACCCACTGAATGAAATAAATTAATTTTCTATCCTGTGTATCTAGAATAGTACTAGATAATACCATCCTTGAGAAAACTGAGAAAATAGTCACTCAGATCATTCTCTGTGGTTCAGATGAGAATCTCTAGTTGAGATAGGCCAAGGAGAAGTCTCTTCAAACTGGATGCTTGTCAGCACTTATATCTGTGTCCTGGAGAGCAAATTGATACACTCAGCTCTTGGCTAAATATCTCATGTATAGTAATTGTTGATAATCTTCCTCTCTGTGCCATACTGTGGGAGATTTTACCCCTGTCTGGCAACTTTCCTTACAACTCTAGGTTGTTATGAGCAATATAATCTCAATGTAACTCATAAGGACTGCCTCTCAATATGAGTGCCTTTCCTTGCAGGGATGATGATAGCTAGCAGAGCTAAATCAGGGCAAATACGTTAATATTGATTTATTTACCCTGAACAGATAGCAAGTCAGAGGGAAAAACAATGGATTCTAAAATATATGTACCTGTACTTTAATTTGTGTATTTACTTAAAACTGAAAAAATTCCATCTTCGTTTGTTTCCACTTAAGATTTAAGTTAGATTTTCACAGTAACTCTTGGGGCAGCCTATGTACCAACCCCTGGGACACTCGTAATATTGCTACTTCCATACCCAAATAAATCTTGAACAATATATTAGCACCTCATTATACCTGTACTGTACTGCTTCGGTGACCTAGGCTACCTTATCTGGTACCTCTGCATCCATACTGGATCATATAACCCTGATGCTAGTGTGCTTTCTTCCAAGTGGTGCAAACCATGTTATATAATTTAAATTATGCAAGAACCTTTATTGTCTCTTTTATCTTATTGATACCAGTTGGTGTTAAACCACCTATTTTGTTCAATTACCTTGCAATTTTGTTTCCTTTATTTGATGCAAGCCTGTCTTTATTTAAATGGTTGTCTACTATTTCTAGAAATATTATTTAAACTTGAGTGTACCAGAATATTTTATCATCAGTTTCTTCTCTTACATTCTCCAACAATGATAATTTTATGAACTTTATAGACGGAGGGATCGTCTAATCTCACTTTTTAATCATTTGGCTGTGCATAGTATTTTTCCTGGGATATTTGTTGCTGTCTATAATTCTTCTTTTATCAGTATAAGCATGTATCAGAATACCACAGCTTTCAGAATATACTATTTCTTCTTGCTTTCACCTTTCCTACTTCAGC
This sequence comes from Daubentonia madagascariensis, assembly GCA_023783475.1. Classification (NCBI taxonomy): domain Eukaryota; kingdom Metazoa; phylum Chordata; class Mammalia; order Primates; family Daubentoniidae; genus Daubentonia; species Daubentonia madagascariensis. Next base: position 33,883,029 of record JAKFHU010000978.1, read on the forward strand.
CTCTCTTTCTCAGGATGTGGTATTTCATCTCCTATATAAATCAGGTAACTTAATGAGGACACTATAAGTGCAAGTGATAGAAACCCAACTTGAATTCCCTAATACTGTCTTATTTAACCAAACTGCTGGAAAAAGGATAGGGGTTGATCTGGCCTCAGGGAATACTCTAAACAGGGACTTGGTCAATATCTTTGTTCTCTCTGGCTTTCATCTTTGTTTCTCTTGACTGTCAGCTTCATGCTCTTAGAAAAAGCTTTTCCCAGGACCTTGGAAGAGGGAAGGGCTGCCAGCAGTAAGGGGTTCATACACTTATGAATGTAGTGGAAAGAGTGTTTTTTCCCTGGGTCTAGCTAAAAAAAAAAAAAAAAATCCCAGAGAAGGACTCTGATTGGCTTGTGCCAATTATGGGCCTATTCATAGGTAAATTACTCTGGCCTAGGAAATGGAGTGTTGTGATTGGCCCTGCTTAGGTTTGGTGCCCACCTCTTGACCACTCACTGAGGCTGTGGTTATAGGCTCACCTAAGAAGATAACAGCTCCCTTTCTAACCAAATGGCCAGTAGGATCAGTTTTCCTAAGTGTGTGTAGAGGTGGAGGGGAGGGGTGAGTGCTAATCCAAAGAGAAGCAAGAAATTTTAGAAAGACAAAATAATAGATGTCTGATACTGTGTGTGATTGGATACAGGGATGCCACTTATAAAGAGGATTTTGAACAATCCAAGTAAAAGGTATAAGGATATGAAGTAAGGCACTGGGAGTGGAGATGGAGAGGAGGTGATTTGACATTCAGAAAGTTTAAGAGGTAGCATTCATGGAATTATAAGTAAACCATTATAAAACAAATTTGCTATACAAACACCAACCAAATAAAACAAATAGTCTGCTTTGCTTGACCCTTTTGAACTTTGCTGCATGGTGTGCAATTTTATTTTTTATTTTTTTGCTATATATATATATATATATGTGCTTCATTTACATAGTTATTGCTATTTGTTCAGACATTTGAACATTATCTATCTAGAACAGAGTAAAGGACATATGGTTATTGACAGTTTATTGTTTCAAACTATTAAACACACAACAGGTTTCTTAAATGCCTTTCTATTTTACCTCTACACATAACCAACTGAATATTTAAAAAGCAATATCCTTGGACAGTTATCAGGCTGGGCAACATGTATGGGTATGATAATGCCACATAAACTGAGTAAATAGTAATTTTCTAATAGGAATGTAACTTGTTTGTGACTGTCCTTGGCAGAATGGCAACATTACTTGGACTATAATTTCTTTACTGGTTTATATGTGAGTAGACTTATTCTGTTCAAGTCATACACTCCATAGGCAGGTCATAGTTTAATGTGATTATAGATTTATGATAGTGTAGATTTATAATAGATATAGATTATAGATTTCTCTTCATATTGGTTGATGCATAGAGCTTAATATTGATTTCATATATAGATCAGGATTCATATGTAATCATGTAAAGTTTTTTATTGTCATAAATGACCCCTTTTAGGAATCTGAGATCAAACAATTTTCATAATTATACTAAGAGATTATTTGCCTTTAAAAATTTTTTTTTAATTTAACTATTTTTGAGATGGGGTCTTGCTGTGTTGCCCAGGCTGGTCTTCAACTCTGGACTCAAGCAGTCCTCCTGCTTGAGCCTCCCAAGTAGCTGGGATTACAGATGCACACCACCATACCCAGCTTGTTTGCTTTTTAAAATCTGTTGACGCTTGCACTGATGGTGCAAAAGCAATGGTGGGTAAAACTGATAGTGCTTTAGAATGAATCAAGGCAGTGGCACCAAACTGTACTACTATTATTGTATTTTTAAAACATCATGCACTTGCAGCAAGAAAAAGCCATTCTTATTTATGAATATCTTTGATGAAGCAGTAAAAATTATTAATTTTATTAACTTTTGACCCTCAAGTATAGGTCTTTTTAATACTCTGTGTGAAGAAATGGGAAATACACATAAAGTACTTTTGTTCCATATCATGGTTTAGGAAAAGCACTTGTACAATTGCTTGAGTTATGAGCTCAACTACATGCTTTTTTTTAAAATGGGATACCATTTTTGCTTGAAAGAATGACTAACAGACAAATGGTGATTATTAAGACATGGGTATAGGACAGGCATTTTTTAAAAAATTAAGTAAACCTATCATTTCAAAGAAAACAATTGACAATAGTTATTGCCAAATATAAAATCCAAGTGAAGATCAATTACAAATGAAAATAAAAACTAGAACCTTGGATAACTGTATTCACCACCTTGAGCTTGACAACTTTCCAATACATTGTGTAATAGACTAGAAAGACTATTCTGATGGAATTGATGGTGATATTGACAAATGTGATTTTTTTAATGCGTGCTAAGATGAGTCAGCATTTGGAAAATCTGCATAACTCAGTGAACCAGTATCTGCCAAATGATCAATGTGTGGTGTTACAAATCATGCATAGGTAAAAGAGTCGTTCATAGTACATACAAGATAAACCAATGGATTTTAATGTTACAGGGTAAAAAAAAAGTATATCGATATGGGTTTTAGATTATACATTGCAATGAATTTTTAAGAAACTAACATTTGTCAGGTAAATAAGGCTTATTTTAAAAGGCTATTAAAATACTCTACCATTTTCAAACTAAAAATACTTCAACCAAAACAACATATTGCAACAGATTAAAAGGTGAAGTAGATGTGAGAATCCAGCTGCCTTCCATTAAATCAGACAATAATGAGATTTTTAAAATGTAAAACAATGTCACTTTTCTCACTAATTTAAAAAAATTGTCATTTTTCTCACAAAAATGTTATTTATGTTAATGTTTAAAGGATTTTTGTTTTATTTAAATTAATAAATATTTTTAAAGTTTTTAAAATTTATAATATAATAAATATTGATAGATATAATTTATATAAATAAAAGTTATTTATAGTCTTCAGTGATTCTAAGAGCTAAAGGGGCCATGAGACCATAAAGTTTGAGAACTTCTGCCCTGCAGGATAAAATCCAAACCTCAATATATGGTTATCATGGTTCCTGCCACTTCTGCTACCTTCTCTCCTGTCCTTTTCCCCTCCACCTCATTATTCAGTGAAATGAAAATACTTTTATCCCAAGAGAACCGTGCTCTTTTACACCTCTGCACCTTTACTTAATGCTCCTTTTGCCATGAATATTTATCCTCCTCCAACTCTTTATATAGTACTGGCTCCAGATGCCTTTATGGACTTTTATCTCTGACAGTATTCTCTTATCATAAATTCTACTTTATCTGAAATTAATATAATGACTCCTACTTTCTTATACTTATTGTTTACATGGTATACTTTTTTCCATCCATTTTCTTTTAACCTACCTGTGTCTTTATACTTAAAGTTGGTTTCTTGTATACAGCATATAATTAGATCGTCTTTTATTAAGCCATCTAAAATCTCTGCCTTTTAATGGGAATTTTTAGTCCACTAACATTTAATGTAATTGGGATTGGTTTTAAGTGTACTATTTTCTATTTGTTTTCTATTCCCCCTTCCTTTTTCATTTTGAACTTTATCTTTTCCTTCCTTCTATTAGATTAATCGAATATTAGAATCCCATTTTAATTTATTCATTGGCCTTTTAGGTATATGTATCCTTCCTTTTCGTCTTTTTATTTCTTATTTCTTTATAAGTGGTTACTTAAGTTATGTGGTTCTCAAACTTTAGTATGTGACAGAATCACCTGGAAGTCCTGTCAAAACAATAATTTTTGGGCTCCACTCCCGGAGTGTGTGATTTAGTGGGTCTAGGGTTGGTCCTGAGAATTTGTATTTCTAACAAGTTCCCAGGTGATGTTGATGCTGCTGGTTTGGGGACTATTCTTAGATAATCACTATTCTAAGGAATAAAATATACATCCTCAATTTTCATAGTCTACTTAGAGTTAATAATATTGTACCAATTCACTTAAAATGTAGAAATCTTTCAATTGTATAGGCTCATCTATCCTCTTTACCCAGGTTTATGTTATATTTCTGATATGTATTACAAATATAGACATTTTAAGACCCACAATATAATGTTAAAATTTTTGCTTTAATCAGTTATATATATTTTAAAGAAATTAAGAGGAAAAAATAGTCTTTTGTATTTATCTTTATGCTCATTATTTCTTCCTAAAGATCCCATTTCCATTTCATTTCCCCTCAGTTTGAATAACTTCCTTTAGCATTTGTCCTAGTATGGGTTTGCTGGCAACAAATTCCTTTAGATTTCTTCTCTCTGAAAATGTCTTTATTTTACTATCATTCTTGAAGGACTTTGTGCTAGTATAGAATTTCAAGTTGAAAGTTTTAGTTTTTTTTTCTTGTAGCACATTAAAAATTTCAGTTGTCCATTGGCCTCCATTGTTTCTGATGAGAAGTCAGCAGTCATTGAAATTGTTATTCTCTGTATACAATGTGTCATCTATTCTCATTTCAGCTCTAACTTCTCTGCATCCCTCATTATATCTTTCTAACTCTATTGGAATGCAATCCCATATCACTAATTTTGTGTAGGGAGTCTCTTTATTCGTTCAGCCATTGGATATGCTCTATCCCCAAATTCTGATGAGTTTTCTATTCTGTATTTCCTACACATAGCATATTTGGGGTTTCTATGTCCAAAATAATTCAGTGTCTTTTCCCTTTATTAATTTGGTTTCATTACTTGTTTTCTTCTTAAAGATGCTCTCATTCTTCCAGTCATCTGGACTCAAAATCTTGAAGTCATCTTTTGCCATTCTTTCACCTTCACACTCTGCATCCAGTTTGGTCCTGTTACTTCTTGTTTGGAAATGTCTTACCATTACCTCCTTCTTTTGATACTGCTGACATCCAAGTTTTAGAGTTCAAAATAAGACAAAATATTTAAAAATACAATGGCTGAATTTTTTCCAATTAGCATGCTAGATGATTTCAGAAGCCTTTGCTATTCTTTCTATCCCTTATTCTTTTCTTCAGACCAGCATGCCCATCACTACTACATTAGTAATCTTCCTAAAATACTACTTGTATTTTATATTCTCCTGCTCACATTTTTAGTGACTCCCCATTTCTTTTGGCAGTGTTTCTTTTGCAGGAAAATTATTCTCATAGACTTTCAGTGTTGACATAAATTATTTTAATTTTTAGTGATGCAACTTAAATATGTCCAAAGATAAAACTAAATATAAACTTTGCATGTACAACTGTATAACTGAAATAATTTATAAATTCATTACAAACAAAACTATAAAATGAATAAAATTTAAGTTAATAACGTTAATGTGACAAAGGATGTTGTTTGCCAGAAACAAGCTTAACATGAATATGGTACAGATTCTGAGTTAGGCATGGGCCTGTTATACTGTGATGACTCAATTAGCCCATACTTTTCTGTCTTCAAACTTCTGAGAAACCTTTGTTTCTATAACATGCTATGATATCATTTGGCCTTCACTTGGTACAAATGTACCATTTGAGAAACAGATCCACTTCTATCTTTTCTCATACCACAACCTGCCACAATTACAGTAGCACTGCTTGGCCACTGTAAAATATTAATAGTAAATTAAACTGCACATTCAGGCACTAATACTGCTTAGTGATTTGCAGTTACTAGGTGAGCATCCAGATGATCTGGTATATGTTGTGTTTGTTTATGTGTGCATGTATGCATGCAAGAGACAGAGTGAGGCAGAGACAGAGTTTTAGTCGACTTGAAAAAAAGAATCTTAGAAGATTTTTGTAGAAAGCAAATAGAATGTCAAAATCAGTCCCCTACCCCCAGAGTCTACAGACCCCATTATAAAAATCATTCATCTGTGGGATAAAGACCATATTCCTTATGTTGGCATCGAAGGCCTTCATCAATTTGGATTCAATCTCTTTTCCTTTTCAATTTTTTTTTTTCTTAATGTCATGTGAACATGCTCACACTTTCCCAGATGTGTGCCTTCTCTCCTGTACCTATGTAAGCCCATCTGTCTATAGCCTTTAAGGACCATTCCTGCCTTCCTTTTCCCTTGAAGCTTGTGCCTACCTCTTCAATTATAATTTGATTTTTCTCCTTCTTTGAAGTCTTTGAATTACCTCAGTATCTAGTACTTTGACATTTCATTTTTTTGTGATGTTATCTTTAATTGTTTGATTTTTATGTTCTCTACATCACTAGACTTTAGGGGCCTTAAAGGCAAAATAGTATCTTAAAAGTTTTTTGCATGATCCACAGGACCATTGTTGATATTCTTGAAGCACTTGTTAAGGAAATCAAATGATTAATCGTAATTCTCAGTATTAGGGATTTGGTTTCTTTTGCAAAAATATGTTTTTTCTTCAAATAGAATATAAGAAAAGTACTTTAATATAGAAAATTTGCATTTCTAAGAAACTAAAATGCCTTAAAATTTTGTATTTTTGCACCTATTTGTTCTTCATTTTCAGGACTGTTGGGAAAGATCCTAATGGCTATCCGAGATGCAGGTTTTGAAATCTCAGCTATGCAGATGGTAGGTAGTTCATAATGAGCCATAATATATTGGGGAATTTTTTTTTAAATAAGCTTTAAAATGTTTTACATTGAATGTTCTCTGTACAGTCATGAACTCAACATATTAAAAATAAAACATTTACTGAACTCAATAACCTTCTTATAATCATGGTTATTTGGTTTTACCCATATAATCTTTTACTGAGAAAATTAATATTCAACTGATATACCTGATTTAAGCTTATAAGGTAAGTTTATAGAATTCTTAGAACTTTAATTACAAAATAAATAAGGACCAAAAAAAATGTGTTTAGTTCTTATAAACAAAAAGTAGAAACAAAGTGAGCAGTCATTTTTCTGTCTTCTGGATTCCCAAGTATATAATGGAGGAAGAGAATTGGTTCAGATTTCTTCCCTGACCAGTGTCTTTTGTTGGTTTCTGGACTTTCCCTCAGGACCTTCTTTGAAGTTAGTATATTTTAGCCCTTCTGTTGGCACTTGAACCACTGGACCTCCAGAGCCCACATTTGTTCAGAGTTGCACTGCTTACACATTCCTAGAAACCCTTCATTGAAGAAACAACATCCACTCTGGCAGAGATCATATTTTCCTGCTATACTCACTGGTGCATTTGACAAGAAATTGGGGGCAAAATTATTATATGAATCAGATAAACAATTTGGTTTTTACAGTGTTTGAGCATCAAGTTTATGCTTTTTTGATAGTGAAATACCAAAATACCCATTTCAAAGCTGGTAATTTTCTTACCAATATTATTTATATCCTCCTTTTCTGAAAAGAAACTGCTTTTTATCACTATAAAGTGTTAGGATCACCCAAAATCAGGGGTCAGGTCACAAATTAGGATTCTGCCTATTTTTTGCCAATAAGCCTTAAAAAAAAAAAAGTTAGAAATGTCAACTAGTTTGCAAAGTCATCAAGCAAAACTTGTAGACTGATGAGAAAATTGGTATTTGAAGACTCTTACCTAGGATTATAAAGAAATTATAAGCCAAAACTTTCTAAAAGTGTTAGCTTAGTGATGTTTTAATGAGATTATAGAATGGTACCTAAGCCTACTTAAAAAATAATAACTATGGAAATTTTAGTTTTGAACATTGACCTAACTCTAGGCCTATAAACTAGCACCATGATTGGCTATAGTTGGTACTCAGTGAAAAAAATAATAATTAAAAAAAATGATTAATTGAACCTATGGGGGGAGGCATGGTAGTGTTAATGGCAAGCACAGTCAACTTTTGGAGTCAGAAAGATCTGTTTCTGAATTGAGGTCACCTGCTTTCTAGCATGTGACCTTGGTCAAATGTAAAACATTCTTATTCACAGTTTTCTCATCTAGGCAATGAGAACATTATTGTTTGCTTAAATGGGTTATTCTGCAGATTAAATGAAATAACCATTTCCAGCTCAAATTATTAAGTATTTAATAAATTGTCTCTGTTAATATTTTGTTGCACTAATAACTAAAGTGTGAATGTAGGATAAAACACTGAAATCAAACAGAATTCCTTCCCTATAATAGTAGTGTTGCCTATGAAGATAAATCCTCCCAACTTGAATTATTGTCTGTATAGGCAGAAATATCTCAGTGATCTTCAATCTTGGCAACAATAAAGAAACAAAGTAGGGGTAAAAATAAAATTGGAAATTCTGAGGCTATTTTTTAAAAAAATTAAGCTCTTAGTTTTTGAGACCCTAGAACTTAATGAATTTTGTTCCTAAATTTAAATCCAGCGTTGATAAGAATGAGTCTTTCTAGACTTACTTTGTTAGCATACCCTTAAAATTCTTTATGAAGATTATTAGGAAGTCCCGATGACTTGTATAAGTGCTTTGTTATGAACCAGACTGACTAGGGATTTTCCTGAATGCTTGGGAGGAAAATGGTATTTTTTTCTGCCTCCTCTACAAAATCTGAAGAATGTTTCTTTAGTGATATTTCTTTCTTGTGCCACTAAATCTGTGAATAGTGCAGTGCAATTAACATTGTGTGTAAGTCTTTTCTTGTTATCAGGAATGAGGTTTTATTCAGAGAGACGTGTAGTATAGTAATTAAGAGCATGATCAATGGGATCAGGATGCTCTGAATAGAACACCAGTTTGGGGAGGTTATATAATCCCTCTGAGTCTTAGTAGCCTCATCTATAAATTGGAGCTATTAATACTACCTTTGCGGTAGGGTTGTTTTGAGGATTAAAAGAGATGATGCATGTACAGAACTTAGAACAATGCATGACACATTAAGTACTCCTCATATGTGATCCAGTATTATTATTGACGAGCTGATCTTTAATAACACCTTTTCTTCAAAGAGTAATTTGTCCTAGGTTTACATTTTAAAGTAAAGAAAATGTATCCAAGAAATCATAAATGTTGAGTGCTAAGTGTGACTTACTTATTTTTCTTTTGTTGGTTGGCTTATGGTTTTGTTTTGTTTTATTTTTTAATATAGTTCAATATGGATCGGGTTAATGTTGAAGAGTTCTATGAAGTTTATAAAGGAGTAGTGTCTGAGTATAATGTAAGTATCAAAGCAAATATAAAGATATTTGTTATATAAAAATTGTAGGAGGCTATTGTTTCAGACTCAGCGCCTGTACTAGGCCCCAATACACCAGACTAAAAATCAAAATGGAGTCACTCGTGCTAAAGTTCTATGTCACCAAACTGAAACTAAGTTTTTATCTGAATTTTTGCTGAGAAATCCAGAGAGAAAGATAGCAGCCAAATTTCCTAAATAGGCCAGTTTAAATGGGCATAATAATGAAGTTTCCATCTGCCTTTAATCCTTAAAACAATAAGTAACCTGAAGTAAACTGATGTTAACCAATCAGTTATTTTTCTATTGTTCTGCTTTTCTATTCCAGCCTTACAAGGAAAGTAACTTTGAAAGGACTAGTTCACTTTTTGTTCTGTTTTTCCTTTATTCAGCCCTTTTCTGTCTATAAAACTAACCCCCTCTGCTCAGCTCATTGGAACACTTATTCTATTTTATGGAATGAAGTGTTGCCTGATTCTAGAATCACAAATAAAGCTAATTGAGATCTTTAAGCTAAATTTGTTCTAATTTTTTCCTTTGACAGTACTGAAAACAATTTGTGTATCTCAAATCTTGAGGCTCTTAGTGTAATTTATAATCATGAAAGTATTCCCTATTCTTTCTGCTAGCTGCCACATGATCATACTCAGTGACTGGGACATTCTTATCCCTCAGAGCCTGTGGAAAATATAATATTGTTTCATTTATTAAACAAAAATATATGGGAAATATACAGGAGGAATACAAAAAAAAAAAAGGAAAAAATTTAAAAAGGCATCAGCAACAGACAAACCTTGCTGGGATATTGACATATTTTGACATTTTCTAATAGTCTCAGTTTACTCAGAGTAGAAAACTATCCAAAATGCTTTAGAAAATTAAAAGTAAATAGTTCTTGGCCAGGCGCTATGGCTCATGCCCATAATCCTAGCACTTTGGGAGGCCAAGGCAGGAGGATTGCTTGAGACCAGGAGTTCAAGACCAGCCTGAGCAACATAGGAAGACCCCATCTCTCCAAAAATAGGAAAAAAAAAATAGTTCTTAACAGTATGGTGTCACTCCACAGCAGTACTTAATATCTACCTTAATGATGCAAATGCAGATAATCAACTGAAAGTGTGACTGATACTGAAGAAATAATGACTTAAAGGGATTTGTACAAAGGTCAATGAAATGTGTTCTTGAAAACAAATGACTATATTCAAATAAGCCAAATCTTGTTCCTTAATATAGTACACAGTAGATATTTAATAAAAGTTAGTTTCCTTTCCCTCCTCTTTATCAAATTATTTTAGATACCTTTGTGCTGGTACACTGCCTATCATCCAAGGTGTTTTTTAGGGAGTTTTGGCTTTTCAAAATTATGGCATAAAGTTCACTGTTCTTGACAATGAGACTAGATTTCCTTCTCCTCACTTTTCTGTGCCCTTTCCTTTAAGCCTATCTTAAAAAAGGAAAAATGGGCTAGTCCAAGAGGCTTTCTCTTATTTAGCCCTGTATAATAAAAGCAAATTATGAAATATTTTATTTTGGGTCTGGCATACTGATTGTATACCACTCTTCTTTAGAGAGACCAAAGTGGGTTTTTTTTTTTTCCTTTTGTTGTAGCTTATCAAAGTTTAGTCTTATCAGCTTCTTCATTTTAGAGTTATGGCCATTCTTTTCTTAAATGGAAAAGATTTTAAAATGTATTCTTATCTTAAAATTATTTATTCAACCAGTGACAACTGTTTTCTATTTTTTAAATCTTTTATATGTATTCTCCTTCTTTTATTGTTCTTTTATTTGTTTAGTTTGACTTTTAAAAATATAGTTAAAGGCAACTACCTTCTTTAATTTACATTATATAATATTATAGTTTAATTATATATAAGATAAAGACACTCGTGGAAGCATCTCCCGCAGTAGCCTTGATCCTCATTTATACTCTCATGTAATATCATGAAGTATTGAATTTGGGAACAAGTAGTAGTTGAGAGCACTAACGTTTTATGTATATACTTGAGGTGGCCCATATTTCCCTTTGGAAAAACACTTTTTTAAAAAACCCATCTCTTTTAATATCTGCTATTTTGTGCTTTAAAATACCACCTATGTATTTTCTGCTTATGTAATAGACATTTACTCTTAGTACTTTTTGATCTTGGGATTCTGAAGGTAAAGATTAGAGTGTAACTGGGTGGATGTATCATTTCTCTTAAGAAATCAGTAATATGGATGACAGTAATATGATAGCTTAATATTGGGACAGCCCAGAATTGTTGGTGTTTATATCCTTTCTTCTGTGTAATATCCTTAGTAAGATATTTAATATACTTTACTATTTAAATCTTGTAATAGGAATAAAAATGCCTACCGAGAATAAAGAATATATGCACTGTTGGGGAAGAAAAAAACTACCTTATTTCAGAGAAATTATTAGTTTGTGAGTAAATTTTGGTAATATTTCTGATATATATTCAGCTTAAAACAGCCTATTCAGCTTAAAACAAATATGTCAAATCATTACTGGTTTGTAGGCCAGGCACAGTGGCTCACACCTGTAATCCTAGCACTCTGGGAGGGCGGGGCGGGAGGATCACTTGAGCTCAGGAGTTCAAGACCAGCCTGAGCAAGAGTGAGACCCCGTCTCTACTAAAAATAGAAAAATTAGCCGGGCGTTGTGACACACGCCTGTAGTCCCAGCTACTTGGGAGGCTGAGTCAGGAGGATGGCTTGAGCCCAGGAGTTTGAGGCTGCAGTGAGCTACGACAGTGCCATTGCACTCTACCCAGGGGGACAGAGTGAGACTCTGTCTCAAAGAGAAAAAAAAAAAAAAAGGAAATTGAACCCCCTGCCTCACTACCCCCCTTCATAAAAAAATAAATATTGGTCTGTAGCAATCTGTTAATGAGAGAATGCACTGGAATATAATAACCAGAACATATCAATATCCAGATGTCTTTATGAGAAGTTAATGTGTTTATATGATATAAAATTTTATTTAAGCTAAGGAAAACTACTTGAAAACTTTCCCCAAATATGAATAAGAATATTTTTATCCCAGTAATATTTTATCAAAGTAAATAATATTCTTAGGAATGGTATGTAATCTCTGATGTTTTTAAAGTTCTTAAAAGTCACATTAGTGGTTCCACTTTATTTTAAATTTAAGATGTGTTGGTACAGGGGTATGAAATGAACTACTTAAGTGTAGAGTCTATAGTGTGAAACAATGACAGCACATTATTGTACCAGATTTTTTTTGTAATTCTCCCCTTTTAGGTTTTCCCATATTACGTCCTTCATTCTATATGCTTTTCATATCTCCCAAAATTCATTGCAACCAGCCTGCAGCTTCCTAAATTTAATTCCCTTCTTTTTTGTTTTTTTGCTGTGGAGTCAGATGCTAGGTTCAAATCCTGAATCCTCCAGTTGAGTGACCATAGACAATTTATTTACCTTCTTTAAGCCTTGATTAACCCATGTATAAAATAAGAATAATGGTACCTTATGAGATTGTTGTGAGAATTCAATAAAATAAATTATGTAAAGCAGTCTCACATATTAAGAGTACTTAGTAAATATTAGCTGATGTTACTGTTTTTATTATTTTATCTGATATAATTCTTTGGTAGTAGATTTCATATTGATCATTTATACCTATATTTCAACATGTGCAGTCATAAAAAGATGTTAATTCCTATCTATAGCGTTACCATGATTCATTTATTCATGACATGTATATTGAGTATCTACTATAATGCCAGACAGTCAGTGATGAACAAAAAAGCATACTACCTACATTCATGGAGCTTATGTTCTGGTGAGGATAGACATTAAATCGAGTGATCCCACACACAACAACCTAAGGACAGATGTCCAAGGGCTGTAAAGGAAACTAACAGGTTCTTTTTTCTCTAGAAAAATTACTACTTAATTAAAAACAAGTGTGACTTGAGTCAGTCTTTTTAAGAGACATGTTATGCTTTTGATGAAGTTCTTTGTTCAACATAATTTTTTATTTCCATATTGTACATTTTGAATAGCCTTGTATGTCTGTGTTTTTAATATCTATTATCAACACTGAAAGAGAATGAGAGACAGAGACAAAGAAAGAGAGAAAAAGGGAGAGAGAAAAAAAGAAAGAAGGAAGAAAGGAAGGAAGGAAACAAAGATGGAAGGAAGGGAGGGAGGTAGCCAGGCAGGAAGATACAATTTACTCCTCTCTTTCTGGAAAACGTATTCATGCGTTCTACTCCTACTGAAAACTTGGCTCTTGACATTTATGTATACGCAGTACTTCAATATCATCCGTAGAAAATCAGGCTCAACATAATTATCCATAAAAAATCAATGACATATGACCTTTGTGAATTAGCAAAATGACTTTGGGGGTTACATTTAGGGATTCTAATGAGTGGAGTTATGTGTACCATATTAATTATGAAGTCTTTATCCTCCTTTTTTAGCTTCTGTCATTTCTACTAGGTAAGATGACTGAGTTTGGATTAATATTTAAATATGTTCTGTAATAAATAATTTTGCTTTGGTGTTGTGTATCATAAATGCCCCAAAGTTGTTAAAATGGTTTACATGGCCCTGTGCGATCTGGCCTCATCTCTTATTACTTTCCTATAATATCACTCAGCTCTTGGCCCCTTGGCTGATCTTCATATATCCCAGCTGTACTTCTGCCCCAAAGTCTTTATTTTCACTTCTGTCTAAAGTATTCTTCCTTATTCAAGGGGGAGAAAAAAAGATTTATTGAGTGTTCTAGAACTGTGAGAGGCACTTTCTTTGATCAATTTTTTAAAATTATACCACTTCATATGTAGGGTTAAGAATATTAAAACAAAATCTTCTTTCCCCCCTACTGTTCTATCTGTTGTTGTTCTCATACATTTTACTTCTATATATGTTATAAACCCTACAGTACACTGTTAATATTTTTGCTTTAAACAATAAATTGTCTTTCAAAGCTACTAAATATAAAAAAATGTATTTTATACTTACCCTCATTTATTGTTGTTTTGTGTAGATCCATATTTTTGTCTGGTATTTTTTTCCTTCTGCCTAAAGAACATCCTGTAAGATTTCTTATGGTATAAGGCTGCTGATGGTGAATTCTCTCAGCTCTTGTTTGTCTGAAAAAGTATTTTTTTTTTCTTCATTTTTGAAAACTATTTTTTCACCTGGGTATAGAATTCTAGATTGACAGTTTTTTGTTTTGTTTTTGTCATCATTGTTGTCATCTTTATTTTTGTTCTGCTGTTATGTAATGTGCTTTTTTATTGTCCAGGCTGTTTACAAGGATTTTTGTTTTTGTTTTTTGCTAATTTGATTATGATGTGCCCTATTGTACTTTTCTTTACATTTTTTCTCCTTGGTTTTTGTTGGATCTGTAGGTTTATGGGTTTCAATAAATTTGGAAAGCTTTTAGCAATTATTTCTTAAAATATTTTTCTGTTCATCACCTTTTCATCTCTTCTGGGACTCAATTACACCTATAATTGACAACTTGACATTGTCCTACAGGTATTTTTTTAATTTTATTTTTCTTCATTGTTTTTTCTCTCCATGCTTGCTTTGGAATAGATTCTATTCCATATCTTCAAGTTCATTGTTCTTCTACAGTGTCATACTCTGTTCACCCCATCCAGCATATTTTTCAATTTAGATGTCTTAGATTTTTCATCTCTAGAAATTCCATTTGGGTCTTTTTAATATCTTTGATTTTTTCCTCTTTATGTCCATATTTCCTTCTATAATTTCAACATGTGAAGCTTATTTATAATAGCTGTTTTAACATTCTTGTGTTAATTACATCATTTCTGTCATTACTAGGTTTATGTCTATTTATATTGAGTTTTCTTCTGGTGATGATTCATATTTTTCTACTTGTTTGCATGCCTGGTATTTCTTTTATTGGATGCTAGATATTGTGAAATTTACAGTGTTACATGGTAGATTTTGTTGTATTCCCTTAAAGAGTGTTTGACTTTGTTCTGGCACTTAGTTTGACTTTTTTGAGGCTTGGTTTTAAGCTTTGTAGAATGGGTACAGAGCATCTCTTAATCTAAGGCTAATTTAGGCCAACTACTATGGAACAATACACTTCTGAGGACTCCACCTGATGTTCCATGTATCATATGAGGACTTTCCACTCTGGCTGGTAGAAGCACAAACTCTTCTCAACCATGTGCTATCTCTGTGAATCATTTGATCTATTGCTTCCTGGTGATCCTTTCCATAACCTCAGGTGGTTTCCTTTATACTTACCACAGACTCTTAGCAAAAGACTCATGTGAACTTCTCTGCAGATCCTGTAGCTTACTCTCTGTATAGCTCTCCTCATCTCTCTCGTGTTCTCCCCTGAAAATTCTAGCTACATTGACCTCCTTGAACTCCAGTCTTTGTCTCTTCAACTCATAGAGAATGTTGAGCTCTTTTGTGTTTCCTCTACCTGGTCTATGGTCTGGAAACTGCCTCCAGGCAGTAAGATGAAACAATTATACAACTCACCTCATTTGTTTCCCTTCTCTCAGGGATTATAGTACTGTGCTGCCTATCATCCAGTGGATAAAAACTGCTGTTTCATGTATTTTGTCTAGTTTCTAGATGTTTAATGTGGGAGAATAAATCTTGTTCCTGTTATTCCTTGTTGTTAGAACACGTTATGATTTTAAAAGGTTCTTCAGGAGAAAAACTTTGAAATTTATATTTTTAAGAATGTTAATTTGAGAACACTGTGTTCAAGGAGAGAGAGGCCTTTGAGAAGAAGATATATTAGAAGATAATTTCAAATAATGAAAGTGTCAGGTGGTGAAGCATTACATTAAACAATGGTGGTAGGAATATTCATAGGAATGGAGATGAGGGAACATATGTAAAAAATATTTTTGCAGGGAAAATGGACAGAATTTGGAAACTGTTTGGAGTGTGGGGTACAGATGGGGAAGAAGTTAATGATGACTTTAATAAGATTAGTGGAATAGTTATGTAATTAAAAGAGAAGGGGTAAAAGTTTATTAAATTCTTTTGTTCCTTTTATATTACATTTCATAGGAGATGGTGACAGAAATGTATTCTGGCCCTTGTGTAGCAATGGAGATTCAACAGAATAATCTTACAAAGACATTTCGAGAATTCTGTGGACCTGCTGATCCTGTAAGTTATTGTTTAAAATATTAATCTAGTTTGTGTTATCCACTAACTAAATATTTTAACAGGTTTGAAATTTTAGTTTGTTCTTTTCAAAAAAATAATACAAAAGTGAATATAATATACAAAATTTTTATTCAAAACAGCATTTTATATTATTTATTTTTATGTGATATTCCAATAGAAAGAATTTTTTTATTAACCTAATGACAATATGAATGGGCAGAAACATTTACTGTGGCATTGTCTTTTGTTATTTCTTCTTGCTAAATTATCCAGGTAAGTAAATTTTGCAAATTTTATAAAAGAAATTATCTAAGGTATTATCTTTTGACATAGGGAGGCTCTATAAATAAAGCTCTAAATGTGAAGAATACTAATATGGTGGCATCATACCAATACATAACTAAATATGAGCAGTGGGACTTATGTGAAGCTCACTATTCTCTAGTATACCTTTCAATTTGCTTTGGGCTTTCTTCCTGTGGACATTTGGTGGTGTGTGTGTGTGTGCGTGTGTGTGAGAGTAGAGGTAGGGGCGTTGAAGAGTAGAAGTAGCATTAGAATACATATGATAAAGCTCCATGCAGATGTTAGAAGCTGAGTAGGATTATGGGAAATATTACTGATTTTAAACACTAACTCTAATTTAAATTTACTGGTTCCTTTATTTTACTGTCGCTTGAAAATAGTTTATTGAAAATGAGTAGCCAATTCAATTTAATTTAATTCAGAGCATTTATTGTGTATCCTTAGATGCAAGACAGTAAGTCAACAGCACCTATTAAGAAATTATCTTCTGTGAAAGTGCTGCTAGATTAAGCCCAGTAGAGGAGAACAATACACCTGTCGTCAATGATCTAAGAGTACACACATAAAGATTTTTTAGAACACTTACAGAGCAACATACAAATAAGAACCAAAATATTGTTATTTCAGATAAAATCCAAATGTTGAAGGATTTTATAGTAAAGGAGCAATTAATATGACCTGAAGGTAATTAAGGAAATTCAGAGAGAGGCAAACAGGGATTTGAAAGACGAATCAGGGCATAAAGAGAATGGGAAAAGTTCTAACATGCGGGAAAAGACAACAATGAAGGGATTTACAAATTTTCTATGGTATACAGAAAACATAATTCCTTGGCTTCAATGGGAAATGCATACCTGGAAGCACAAGGAAATATGTTGTTTTAAATAGAGGAAATAAGTTGGAGAATGCTAGTAGAGATGATTGTGGGATAGATAGCCTTAAAAGCTAGACAAAGAATTGTAGATTCTGTATAATTTGAATCTCACATAGTAGGAAATAAGAATTCCCTATATGTAGCTTAATTGTGACTATACTGAATTATTTCTTTAATGCAACTAGAGCAAACTAAATTGGAAGAGATTAAAGACAGAGAGTCTCTAGAAATAGAAAGGAGCACCCCTGATGACATCAATAGAGAAAGTCAGCAGGACCTCCTTTATATATGTTCAGGGAGAAAGATAAATACATATAAACAATACATGTGGTTGTAAAAGAGTGATGTTACAATGTGATTATGTTGTAGAGGACATTGGGAGAAAGTGGTGGTGATGCTGAGTGTTTATTGACTATCAATCACAAGAATTTATGAAGGCATACTTTTTGGCTAGTGAGTAAGTCGAACTCAGTTTTTGCCATTTTTGACATTTTAAATTTCTGATTTTTGTTTGATAACCAAGAGGAATTCTTATTCTTTTTTTACATAAAGATAATTAAAATTATGAGTGATCAACTGACCAAACAGGGATAAATTCAAGAGACAAAAACTAGAACAAAAAAGCAACGAGATAAGTTTGTTCTGTCATTTATTTAATAAATTTAATAAATATTCATTGAGTCTGTGTATTTGTGAATATAAAGATAGAAACCTCAAAGAGCTTTACAGTCTATAAGTGGACAACTATAAGTGGCTAATTTCCATGTACTATGGCAATTGCAATGTTAGATATTTGCAGGTACTATGGAAGCCCAGAATTGTAGCACTTAGGCTGGGAATGGGTGATGCTGTGGTTTGAAGTGTTCCCCCAAATTTCATGTTTTGGAAACTTAAGCCCCAAACACGTATGTTGATGATATTTGGAGATGGAGCCTTTGGGAGGTAATTAAGATTAGAAAAGATCATCAGGGTGGGGTCCCCATGGTGGGACTGGTGGCTTTCTAAGAAGGTGA
The DNA here is from genome assembly GCA_023783475.1 of Daubentonia madagascariensis. Lineage (NCBI taxonomy): Eukaryota > Metazoa > Chordata > Mammalia > Primates > Daubentoniidae > Daubentonia > Daubentonia madagascariensis. The sequence continues at coordinate 33,901,444 of JAKFHU010000978.1, forward strand.
AGAAACACCTGAGTCTGATAGGCATGCTCTTGCCCTCTTGCTTTGTGACACCCTCCTTCATGTTGTGACACAGTAAGAAGGCCCTTACCAAATGCCATTGCCATGCTCTTGGACTTCCCAGCCTCCAGAACTGTTAAGAAGTAAATTTCTTTTCTTTATAAATTACCTAGCCTCAGGTATTCAGTTATAGCAACAGAAAACAGACGAAGATAGGTGACAAGGGTCAGAGGAGATTTCTTGAAGAACATGACATTTTAGCTAAATTGTGAGGAATGAGTAGAACTTAGCTTAGTGAGGAAGGTAGGAAATGATATGGTTAAAGTTATGGATGCCTAAAACAGCATCACTCTGGGGCTGCAGCAAGCTCTTTATTAGTGCTGGAGCTAAAGTATAGGGCAGGAAATGACAGAGGATGAGGTCATTGGGGAGGAGTTGGGGAGTGAGCAAATAAGTGATCATAGAAGGAAGAATTCTGAAAAGAAAAATGTTGATTGCCTTTTTTTGTAGGTATTTATTCAATGAACATTTATGAGTGAATAGTATATGCAGGGCTCACTGCTAGGTCCTATGGCTGGGGCATAATAAAGATGCCTAGAACAAGTTATCTTTCCTTAAGGAGCTTATAATCTCATGATAGCTGAGTTTGGAAACTTTCAGAACCCTGAGTCTTGCCTCATTAAGCATGGTTGGAGTTACTCTACTATGTTTTTGGTTTTTTTTTTTTCCATTTTAGTTGTTTATGAGCCCTTCAGAGCATTATAGAAGTCACACCATGGGGATTTTAAAATTTGGAATTAATTTAACATGTAAAATGTTAATAATGGTTGTCTTTGGGAGGTAGAATTATGATAATATTTTAGTTCTATTTTCCTGTATTTTACAAATTTTCTTTAAAGTGCTTATATTACTTTTATAATAAGAAAAAACTTTTTATTATATCACAAAATCTGAAAAATAATGAACTTTTAAAGGAGGAGGCATATATTTATTAGACCTGATTCTCCTCTTGAGTCTCAGGGTCCTGAATTATATACTATTTCTAAGTGCAGATCCAGGATGTCAAGCAGGACCATACACCTTTGACGAGTGGTTTCAAATCAGAAGCAATAACAGTAGTTACATTCAAACTATGGCTTGAGGACTATAAAACGTCTCTTTCCATTTGGTCTCAGACTTTCTTTGGCTCATTTGATTCCTTTTCTCCCTCTCTTTCTTTCCCCCTTCTCTCCCCACCCCTCGAACAAATGGGTATTGAATGTTTATTATATGCTAACCACTATGCTAGCTGCTACTAGGTTTCTATTAATGATAAAACAAATGTAGTCTTTTTCTTTGAGGAACTCATTTATGTTCTAGCTCTAGCAGGAGATAGAATTGCTAATTAAGTAGCAATCTCACTTTCAACTGTAGGTGTTCCGATCTATTCATGTGTTATATTATCTTAACATAATTTAGAAATTCATTTCTTCATTGTCTAGTCATTTCCATATCTAAAGACCCAGAGTTACAATAGGTGTAAATATAGTTAGTGCTTGGAAGATTGCCGGGTACCTAATGGCCATGCAATGAATATTTGATGAATTAAGGAATAGACTGGCTATATTTTTATGTATACCTAACATCTGGTACTAACTTGTTGTTTAACCGTATTTTTTCTACCAAAATGAGTCCTAATTTTTTTCTTTATTCTTTTCTAAATCTAGAACTGTTTTGTAAATTGATTCAAAAGGAGGTTCAGCCTAGCAGTGATCATTAGATCACTTTGTAACTGTATCTGATGCAGATTGACATCATTTCATCATTGATGTCTGTGCTATTGGCAGATTCTCTTTCTCCATGGTCTTGTAGCTGGAAGGAACACTCATTGTGTATGAGCAAAATTTCTTTCAATCTCTCTAGAAGTGGTGTTCAAAGAGGAGAGTAGTACACAAGACAGTTCATTAGGGTGGGGGGAGGGGGGAAATATTAGACTTTTAATTTCTATTTATTTACTACCAAAAAAGTATGAAAGAGATTAAGTTTTAATAAAATGTCCTGTGTGAACTGATAAGAGTACATTTTTATAATCTATTAAAATATACGTATTTTTATATAATTACATATTTTACTGATAAGGGTGATTGAAAACTTTTAGAGGCCCACTGCATAGAATGGAAAAAATTTTCCACGTTTATATACGATTAGAAATGCATTCACTCAGCACACCATCACCTGCAGAAAATAAATCCACCTAGGCAGAAAATTCATTCCAGATTTGCCTCTGGAAGAGGTTTTGATTGCACCTGCTGAAGAATTTCACTGTTGAGTAGGTTGGCAGTTTTCCTGTTGAGCCATTAGGAAACTTAGAGAGTCACCAAAGCAATGGTAAATTGTCTGGAATAATTGTGCAGAACACATTTGTTCTTGGACTGGTGGGTCTGTAAGCCAAAATAACCTAACATAGATACACATTGTTTTATGAAAAACGTCTTCCTGAAACATTTTATGTAAATCACATTATTTAAAATGTAAAAGATCTTATTTAATGGAATATGAATATTTTTGTAAAGTGAATATTCACCCTCATCTGCTCTCATACTTTGAAAACCTTTACCCCCTCATGAGATTGAATTGAGTCAAATTTTCATACACAAAGTGTGGTTTTACAGATTTTAATGAAGTTTCCCATTCATTTGATTAACAGAGTAGTATTTTCTCTATTACTTAGTAGCTTTTACCAATTTCAGAATTAAAGTAGAAGTATCATAATATTTTCGAAATGCAACTTGTTTTTCATTAATATGTAGGAAGTTGGGTAAACTTGGAAGAGAAATGCTTGGGAGCTGATGTCTGTTATTTCTGTCATCTGTTGACATTCTGGTTACATTCCTTTATTCACTCACTGAAGGCTTTGAAACCCGCATCATGTGCTTTCTCTTCATCCCAATTTTTACTGTCAATTTGGGTAAAATAAGATGACATCTGTCGTTAATCTGTAATCATTCTGATTCTCAGTTTTCTTCCACAGCCATACTATTATTTATTGACATCCAGAGGAGAGTCACCTCGGAAAACCTGATTTGTAATATAGTAATGTCTGTCACAGTTTCCTATCCCCTGGGTCTCTTGATCCTCTTCACAGTGCACCTTTTCCTTTTCTAACAGTACTACCACTTTCCAACTTTATTTTTTATCCCACCTAGACTGCACTATACATCTATTTGATCACCCTTCTTATGACATTCTCAACATTCTTTTTTCTCTCTTTTCCTTTGGCCACACCCTGACAACTCCAACCTTAGATCAGTTCAACCATCTATCTACTACATTTCCATACATGGACTGAAAGGTTCTACTAGATGAAAGTTACACTGTTGTATAGATTCATCTTGATACAAGTTATAATCTCCAAATGAAACTGACTCAGTACTGACCCCTAAAATCTGTTTTTATGTTCTCCTAGTCTTTTTTTTTTTTGGGTACAGGGTCTCACTCTGTTGCCCGGACTAGAGTGCAGTGGCATCATCATAGTTCACTGCATCCTCAAACTCCTGGGCTCAGATGATCCTCCTGCCTCAGCCTCCCAAGTAGCTGGGACCGTAGGCACGCATCACCATGCCTGGCTAATTTTTCTATTTTTTGTAGAGATGGTGTTGCTATGTTGCTCAGGTTGGTCTCAAACTCCTGGCCTCAAGCAGTCCTCCCATCTCAGCCTCCCAAAGTGCTAGGATTATAGGTGTGACCCACTGCACCCAGCTTCTAGTATTCTCTTTCTACTAATTTTCACAATGATTAACTCATTATTTTCCTCAACCCCTTTACCATGACTTCATCTTTCTCTCTACTCAAAAGATAGCATTATTTCCTACTTGTTGGTCTCTTAACTTTCTGCCTTCACACAGTTTATCTGTTTCTGACTCATGCTTACCTTCTCACTCCATTCCCAGAGGAATGTATTTTCCTTCTTTTTTAGAACTTCCCACCTGTTCTTTATTTTCCCCTCCTCTCTTTCCTTCAAGACCTTGCTTTATATTCTGGAATTTGATTTTTTAAATGTTTTTCTTTTCTTGTGGTTATAAAAGTAATATATGGCCATTATAGAAAATATAGAAATTGAATAAAGTTTTGTAAAGAAAATGTGGCCTGTAATTCCATCACCCAGGGTTACCAATTTTATAAATTAATTGGGACCAAAGAGTGTGTACTGCTTTAAAGGCCGTGATACACTACATAATATTGAGCATTTTCTCATGTCATTAAACAGTCTTCAAAAACATGATTTTAATGTACTGGTTATATGTCATCTTTTTTTAGCAGTTTCCCTATAGTTGATAGTTATATGTCCAATTTTTCATATTTGTAACCAAATTGCACTGAACATTCATATATCTTTGTGTACATCTGTTCCTTTGGAAGATATTTCCAGGAATGGAATATCTGAGTCAGAGGATACAGATACATTAAAGCCCTTAGTATATATTATTAAACTATTTTCCAGAAAATATGTTCCAATTTACATTTCTGCCAGCAACACGTAAGAGTATATAATTTTCAAGATTAGGGATTATTAAGCTAAAAGATTTCTAATTTAATAAATGTAATGGTGATTTCATTGTTTTAATATTAATTATTTGTAAAGATGAACTTTCTTCATATTTATTGACTATTTATATGTCTTGCCTTATAAAATGTCTGATTAATGTCTTTTGATCAGTTCTGTACTGTTCTCATCATTTGTATGTGCTCTTTATATGTTCAAGTTGTCTTTTGTATTATAAACATTTTCCCCATTTAACTTTTAATTCACCTTATATAGAGAAGATTCTAATATATAGAAAAATTTATCAATCTTTTCATTTTTGATTGCTTTTATGTTTTTAAGGCTTTGATGATACATCCTAATTGGAAAACTATATTTTCTTCTAGTAGTTTTGTAGTTTTACTTCTTACATTTATTTATTTGATATATTTGAATCTTTTGTTGTTGCTTATGGTCCAAGGTATAGATTTGATCCCCTTGCTTTCCTAAGTTTCACTTATTGTCATAGCATCATTTATTGAATGCTCTTTTTCTTTCTGTTGATTTGTGATATCTTCTAGGTTGTTAAATTATATTAATCCATATATCAAATCTTTTGTCAATTACGTATGATCTTAATTAGCATGGCTTTACATTAGGTTTTCTACAGTTTGACTGTTGTGTTCCCAGTTATGGTTTTCTTTGTACTTATTCTGCTTGGTATTCACTGAGATTCCTATACCTTTAGATGCTGTTTTTGATCAAATTGGAAAAATTTCATCCAATATTTCTTCAAATGTTTATCCTTCCTATTTTCTCCTTTCCTGTAACTCTGATTGGTATTTTACCATTTGATAAAGGCCATTGAGGCTCTATACATTTTTCTTAATCTTATTTTACTCTGTGCTTCAGTTTAGATGATTTCTGTTTACCTGTCTTTAAATTTATGGATCCTCTCTTCTCTTTCATTCAGTTTTTAATATCAGATAGAGTAATTTTTAGGCCTTGGGTTTATGTTTCTTTCTTTTTTGTAGTTTACATAACTTTCCTTAAACTCTCTATCTCTTCACATTCTATATTATCTTTTACTATGGCTCCTTTAACATCTTCATTGTAAACATCTGGTTTGTGAATCTGTGGGCCTATGACTGATTTTTCTCTTGACTATGAATCACATTTTCCTACTTCTTTGGAAATCTAGTAATTTTTGAGTTACGTTTGGAATACTATATAAGATATGTTATACAGACTTGGGATTCTGTTATCTTCTTCTGAAGAGTGTTGGGTTTAGTTCGAGCATGCAGTTGAGTCACAGATTTTAGGCTTTGTCAGGGTGGGTCTATTTTGTGTTCCCTTAGTGATGGGGTGATTTCCTTAATTCTCAACATAGCGTTTTTTTCCTAAGGCATGGCCATCCAAGGTATTAATTGGAAACCCAAGGTGTTAGTCAAACCTTCTACCTTGATAGATTCAAACTCTGAATTCTTCCCTGTGGTGAGCAGCTATTGAAATTTTGATTAATCTTTCGGCCTTCCAACTATTGTTTCTCCCTGAGTTCTTTGGGAAATTGCCCTGTGCATGCATAGTTCAGTGATCAGTCAAGGAATTGAGGGGAGTTTATCCATGGATTGTTTTTTTTTTTTTTTTTTTGGCTCCCTTCTCCCAGGATTCCCCCCATTCAATATCTTGCTGCTCTAGCCATCCCAAACCCCATGCTCTGACTCCTCAGGCCAATACTGAGATTTTCTGCTTGAGCTCTATCTGCCACACTGGGGAGTAGCCTGTTGAGAAAATACATAATATATGGTATTATATATGAAGCTCAATGTAGTTCTTTTCTTTCAAGGGTTGACTCCTTTCAGCTTTTTCCACTTTTGGTCCACTCCAATTTTTATATATATTATTCAGAGTTTTAGGACTGTAGAGCTTTTAATTGTTATTAATATATTTGTCCAATACAAGCAAATCCTACATTACTAGAAGCCAGAAGTCCCTCCACTAACTTCCTGTGATAATCATTCTTTCCTAATTCTTCTCCTGTCTCTCATCTATGACTCATCTATCTTGGTCCCTTGGCTGGACTCTCTTTCACTATCTGTCCTTTAAATGAGAGCATTCTGAGGATTTAATTCCTTTTGTCTCTTTAGTCTATAGGCTGTCCCTGGATGAAACCATAAATATTAATATAATAGCACATTACCTACCAGTTTATATGCTGATGACTCCAAAATCCATTACTCTAGCCCAGGCCTTTCTCCTGTGCTTCTTGTGCTCCTAAAACTCAGTATTTCCTATACCTTTTTCCATCTTTTTACACTTCTTCTATTTTTATGACTGTCACTACTATCATCCTATGTGGAAACTGTGGAATCATTTGAAACTCTCTTCTCTCCTTTATCCCAACACATCTATTTGTGTCCCAAGTCCTGCAACATATACTTCCTTTAAATCTGAGTATCTGTCTCTGTATCTTCATCCCCAGTGCTCAACAGTTTATTGCATAGCCTTACTATTTCTATTATCTCTTAAGTTTTCTCAGATTTTTAGTATCTTACCCTTCATGTTCATCTTCAACATTCCTGAAATATAAATAGAAAAGTGGTACTCCTCAGCTTAAAGCCCTGCAGTGGCTTCCTGTTGCTTACAGTTAACAGTTAAAAGTTTACCTGCCATAAGAAGGCATTCAAAGCCCTCTATGATACAGGTCTTCCTACTTCCAGCCTCATTTCTTGCTGCATTTTTTCACCTCTCCTCTGTCCTTTACATTTGCACTCTAACCTCCAGTAATATCAAACTGCTTATTCTTCCTTAATAAACCAGTGCCCTTCTTCATTTTCTCCCTGTATCTCTGATTCTACGTGCTTCTTTTATTGGCAGAGACACCTCCTTAACTATCGAGACTTTGCTCAAGCATCTGGGAATTATTTACTGGCCACTCCACCCTCAGACAGAATTGGCTACTTCCTCTTTTGTATCCTTACTGTACCCTATGTACACTATTAATATTTTTATATCACCTGTTAAACTTTACTGTATTTATTTACTGTCTGTCTACTCCTTAAAAATCGGCCCTTAAGATCATGTTTTATTTATCTTAGTATTTCCAGGATGTAGCAGAGTACCTGGAATGTGGAAAGCACTTGATGGTGGAACAAATGAATGGCAGAATATGTCTAGAGTCATGTACTGGACAAATGAGATTTTTCAAAACAGAATATAGTCCTATTGTTTTAAAAAAAAAATGCCCAGGATTTCCCCAGGCCTTTGAATCTGCCTTATGTTTTTACCAGTCGTATTATACTATGACATGATCTGTCAAATATTACAGATCTGTAAAAAAATATATGTAAGTGAATATCCAAGGTCTATTAAACAGGAAATCTAAGAAGAGGTGAGCATCCACGCATGAGGACAGTTTAGCATGCGATGTGAGAGCCCAAGTAGGATGAGGAAGGTTCAGACTTGGAAAGACAACCCAGTGTGTAAAGCCTAGGTGAGAGGAGCATGGTTGCCTTGTGCAAGGGTGGCCTGGCATGGCGTGTCAAATCTTGAACATAGACAGGAGGGCATGCGATCCAGGGGAGCAGCCTGGTATGGGGAGTCAGAACCTCAGTGAGGTAAAGAGAACATTCACACGTGGAGGCAGCTCACTGCCAGGTGGTCATTGACGTGGAAGGAAGATCTGGACTGGGGCATCAGAGCCTGACTGGAATGATGAAGGCATCCAGATTTTCAGAACATAATTTCTAAAACTTAGGCCTAAGATATTTGAGTTTCTGGGATATGAATCCTTTTTGTGTCCCAAAACCTTAGTAAACCAGTAGGCTTTCAAGCTTTGGGTGGTGGTGGGGCATAGAAAAGGAAAATGAAAACCTTTAGCACATTTACCACTGCTGTTGGTGCCTAGAGGAGGGAGCTGCATTGTATTGAAAAGCATTGTGCAGTTTCTGGGCTGTGGTAGGTGAGGAAGTGAACAGTGAAGCTGCAACCAGCACAACCAAGCTACACCATGGAATTGATTCAAATGCACATCGTAGTTTTGTTTTCCTAAATACATCAAAGGGGAGAAGGCCATGGGGTAAATACTACTTTTTTTAACTTTTTTTTTAATGTGACTTTTCATCCTACTGTTGTGTTAAGTTCTGAGACTGAAGGAATATGACTGGGGGTTAGGGGCTGGGGCAAATAGACAAAATAGACCTTACAGTTTGGATGGTTTTAGGTCGGCACTGTCCAACACAAATATAATGCAAGATACATGCAGAATGTAATACATTTGAAATTTTCTAGTAGTCACATTAAAATAACTAAAGAGAAATAGGTGACATTAATTTTAATAATATATTTAATTTAACTAATATATCAAAAATATAAGGATGTAATCAATATAAAAATTATTAATGGGATGTTTATAATCTTGTTCTTTTTTTTGTACAGTTTGAAATCTGTCATTCAGTTTACACTTGTAGTGCATCTCAATTCAAACTAGCCACATATCAAGTGCTTAATAGCCACATGTGGCTACCATATTGGACAGTGCAAATCTAGGCCATTCCAATGGACCTTACTTAGGAATATATTCATAGAAGCTTCTCCATAGTCTGAGTTTAGTAGAATGCTACACTTGGTTTTATTGTCAGAACAAAGTATAATATTGCTTAGTTTTGATTCCTTTGAGTATATTTCTCTCAGGTTTATCTTTTTCAACTTTATTGAGGTATAACTGACAAATATAATTATAGAAATTTAAGGTGTACAACATGATGACTTGAGATATGTATATATTGTGAAATGAGTATCACAGTCAAATTAGTTAATATATCCATCACTTCACATTTTTGTGTGTGTGGTGAGAATATTTAAGAGCTACTCTTTGTAGAGAAAAACAGTTTTTCCTCTGCTTTTACACCACAACAAACAACACAGGAGATTTCTGTGATCTCTGGTCACCAAGAAGTATATGGAGCTTCCCCCTCAACAACAACCAATCAATTCTGCAGCAGATTCTTCAGTAGACATAGCTAGGTGTCCTTTAATTCAGTTCACTTCTGACTTTATCTACCTGAATCACAGATTGAGGGCTCAGTCCCACATGACTGCCTCCTACTTCCTATGCCAATCACAAGCCCCAGGCTGTTTTACCTGTGCTTCTGACTGACTGGCTATAAATTGGCATTTTTCAGGACCCCCACCTTGGGTTCAATTAATTTGCTAGAGTAGCTCACAGAACTCAGGGAAACACTTATGTTTACTGATTTATTATAAGGGATATCACAAAGGATACAGATGAAGAGATGCATATGGTAACATATGAGAAGGGGTGAGGAGCTTCTATGCTCTCTCTGTGTGTGCTACCCTTCAGGAACCTTCAAGTGTTCAGCTATCCTGAAGCTCTGCACCCTCTGTCCTTTTAGATTTTAATGGAAGCTTCATTACATAGGCATGATTGATTAAATCATTGGCCGTTCGTGATCAGCTTAACCATTGGCTTCTTCCCCCAGAGGTTAGGAGCTGGGGCTGAAAGTCCCAACCTTCTAATCATGGCTTGGTCTTCCCTGGAGCTACCTAGGGGATGTCAGCCACCAGTCAAATCATTAGCATACATTAGCATATAAAAAAGCACTTTATCACTATGAAGATTCTAAGGATTTTAGGAGTTGTATGACAGGACTAAGACCAAATGTGTATTTCACAATATTACAACTCTCTTAGCAAACTTCAAGTATTCAATACAGTATTGTTAACTATCATCATGCTCTACATTAGATCCCCAGAACTTATTTAACTTGTACAAGAAAGTTTATACCCTTTGACCATCATCTCCCCATTTCCTCCATCTGCCAGGCCCTGGCAACTACTATGCTACTTTCAGTCTCAGTTTCTATGAATTCAACTTTTTTAGATTGTACATATAAGCAAGATCATATCATATTTGTCTTTCTCTGTCTGGTTTATTTCATTTAGCATAGTGCCCTCCAGGTTCATTCATATTGTCACAAATGGCAGGATTTCCTTCTTTTTTATGGTTGAATAATATTCCATTGTGTGTGTGTGTGTGTGTGTGTGTATATGTATATGTATGTTTGGATCTGTAATCTTGTCTCTTCTCGGTTCTTGTTGTGCTCTTGGCTGAAGAATGACCAGATACACCAAAAGCAAGGCAAGGGTGAAACGTTTATTGAGGAAGGAAAAGATAGTTTTACAGAGCAAGAGCAAATTATAGCTTTACAGAGTAAGAGCAAGACATATTTGCCATAGATGACAAACGGACCCCTCTGTTGTAACAAAAGGGCTCTGATTATGGTCTGGGGTCTTGTTCTATAGTGTCTGGATTGGGCCCTCCTTATGGTTCAGAGTCACCACTGAGTCAGTTTGGACAGTTAACAACATTATAATTAGCCTCAGGTTATTCTAGGTCACTTGCCAAATCCTATTGTGCCTGGGCTGCCTGGCCTGTGGGCTGGGGGATTCCCTACATTCTTTTGCAGATTAGCAGGGGTTCCTCCTTCTCCCCAGGTGTGGCAGTTGCTCTGGGCAGGATTAAGGGTTGGGCAGCACCAAGATGGGGTGCCCGCCCTTGTTCTTCTTCCCAGATGGGGCAATTGCTCAAGACAGCACCAAGGCTAGGTGCCTACCTTTGTCCCTATGACAGCCGGAATCCCTCACTATTTACCAAACACACACATATATTGTGTATATATATACACACACACACATGCATACACACCCCCCCATTTTCTTTATCCATTCATCTGCCTTAGTTTACCTTGAAAATTAACTGCTTTCTTGCCCCCCAGTTGTGCTCCTACTTTCTAAAGCTCAAAATGAGATGCTAAGCTAGTATTCAGCAACCTTGATGAAAATGAGTCATCTCTTTTTTTTTCACTTTGACATTAGCACCTATCACTTCTTTTCATAAGAAAATAAGTAACACCTTTGTATATTGATATGGTCCTGAAAAACATTACTAAGGCTTTTTCCTTTCTCCTTAATAAAATTATTCTAAAAAGCAAACTCTACCAAATGCCTGATGTATTCTTTCCTAGTCAGAGGATCTTTGATGTTCTTATGAGAATTTAACTTGGACTTCTCATTTTTTGAAATGGCAAAAAATTCAAACAAAACCTTGCACATTGGGTAACTCAAATTTTTATTGCTCTGCACATGTCTACCAATGGCCACAAATATGCTGTTAGAGTTGATTTTGGGGTTACAAATAAGTTTTAGCAAGTAGGTAAATTTTCAAATATGGAATCCACAAACAATGAGGATTCACTATATTTTCTACATTTTTTAACAATGAGTCTGAATGACTTTTATAAAGAAAAATAATTTGAAAAAAACAGCAATGCCTGCTTAATAAAATATCCTGGCTAAATAATTTCTCTTGAAGAGTAGGTGGCTCTAAAGGGTTTAATACAATTAGCTTGAAAAAGTACAAAATACATGCTGGAAAATACTTATATTTCAGAATAACTATTTGTCTTGGATTTCTTTTGTTTTGGTGTTAAATAAAACTTAACTCTAAACCTTGTCAAAAATAGTAACTCTTTGTAAATACAAAAAGTTGAAACAATGTGACCTAAAAGGAGAGTAATAAAAAAGCATTTGACATTAAACTACTGAATAAAACATTTTATAATTTTTAAATGAAAATTAAAACAAAGCTTTATTCAAATACAATATTACTGAATCAACAAAAATAGTTTCCTGAAAAGGCAGAAGATGTAAATTTGCAAGTCAGAGGTTTGGGTTTTTACATATCTTTTTCCTGTAATATGTGGATTTTTCAACTAAATTAACTTAAAATGAAAATATTTGTTCTTGTTGTTGGTTTTTCCAGCCACAAAGTATGAGAATTGGTATTCAGACCTTGACATTGTTGCTCTCAAGTTCATGCCTTTAACCATTACATTATGTTGTTTTATTATATGTCCATGAGACCCTATCACAGTATTCACCAAGGCATAAAACATATGCAAATCTAATGCCTTTTGAAAATTTAATGCAGAAATATTTTCTTCTCTGTAAAGTTTTAAAAGTAGAGATTGCATAATCTTTGTCTAAGTAATTTAGCTGTAAGCTGATCCAAAAGTAACAAGATAAATGACAGTATTTGCCTCATATTACATATATAATTACTTATATTACAGATAGAATGTCAGAACCCAAGAAAACATTAAATAATTGGATTAAAGAAAAAAGAAACTATATCATTTCAGCCTCTAGGTATGACATACTATATATATAGGAACAATATAAAACCTTTTAAACACCACTTTTAATAGATACATAAAGAAGAGTACTTATGGTTAATTCATTTACAGAAGTGTTTCTTATATATTTTATTTAGAGACAGAGTCTTGCTCTGTCACCCAAGCTGGAGTGCAGTGGCATGATCATAGCTCACTACAGCCTTGAACTCCTGGGCTCAAGCCATCCTCCCACCTCAGCCTCTGAGTAGCTAGGACTACAGGTGTGCACCACCACCCCTGGTTAGTTTTTTAATTTTTTGTAGAGATGGGATCTTACTATGTTGCTCAGGCTGGTCCTGAACTCCTGGCCTCAAGAGATCCTCCAACCTCAGCCTCCCAAAGTGCTGGGATTACAGGTGTGAGCCACTGAGCCTAGCCTCAGATTTATCTTAAACATTACCACATCATATAGTCCATCAAATAGGTAATTATATCCTTTTACAGTCTTCCAATCAATACATTATGCTATGATAAACTATGGAATTAAAAAAAGAAAAGAAAGGAAAAACATGAGATATCTTCTTTGATCTCAGAGAATTTAAGATCCAGATGAGGGATTCAATAGACCAGAGTAGGAATAAGAGATAGTCCTGTGAGCTGGAGTAGGTCTATAAGTCTTAATTAAGCTGGGCCTCTAGGCAAAGGGGAAGCCCCATACGGCAAGGGGAGCTAAGCAGAAACAGGGGAGAATAATTGGACTTGCTTAGCTGATGATGATTGTTCAGTGTGTGATTCTCTAAGGGCATCATGTTGCCCTTTGATCATAGAACCTCCTCCCCCATCCCTTTCTTTCTTTTTCCCCCATTGTATTTGTGATTATAACATAGCTGGGAAGGTCTGTCATTTTGTAGTAATATACAGTTCCTGTTTTGGCACATTGCATTTAGAGTGTACTCTTTTATTCTGGTGAAATATATATATTTATATATATGTGTATATATACACGTTTACATGTATATGTATATATTTACATTTATATATTAAGAATGATATTTTTTCCATATTTCCCCATTGCTAAAATTGACAAAAAAAAAGAATGGTGTTTTCTAGGGATATCTGAAACTACCATGGAAGGAATATCTAAACAACAAACTTAGAACATAGTTTTTAGATGAATACTAATGTTCTGATCCCCAGGGTGCACCAAAACTTCTGATATAGAATTGTTTTGTCACATTCACATTTACTCTCACCCCACTGAAGGAACCAAGTATTGGGATACTCTCTAAATTGGCCTATACATTTCTGGAACGGAGACTTCTTCAGTCTTATGCAATGAACAATAATTAGAACAATATCAACAATACTCTTGTATATTCAGGCATATCTTCTAGTAGTAGAGAAAATCGAAAAGTCTCCTTTGTAAATAAAACTTCCAGAGATTCCCTATCGTATAGATTTAGGTGAACTGGAAATTTTACTTTAGGGATTTTTTTTCCCTTTTATCTCCCTTTTCGTTGGATTGGGATTTACTTTGTTTCATTAGACTAAAATTATTGAATACATTGTGGGTGTGGGATATTCAGGACTGGGCATGACAGACATTGGCTCTGCCCATGTGGAATTTACAGCCTAGTAAGGAATATTGTCATTAAACAAATGATTACATAGTTGTATTTATTAAACTATGTTAAGTGCTTGAAAGGAGTCTGATAATTATGTAACAACTTACAGCAGGAGGCTCTAGCTTAGTTGAGGTAGAGGGCTTCCTGAAAGATTCTCATGTATTCTGAAAACTGAAGGATAGAGAACAGCTGTGCGTTCTCTATCCTTCAGGTTAGAAATCTGAGAAGAACCTAACACATTCTAGGAATTCAAAGAAGTCTAGCTTGGCTCTAGCTTAGAATACAAAGAGGAGAGTAGCCTACAATGCAACTGAAGAGATTGTTTAGGCCACAGTATGAAAGGCCACATTAACTAGTTTGTATTTACTAGTGCAATGGGAAGCTCCATGAAAAAGCTTAAATAAGGTATTGATGTGATCAAATTTGTATTTTAAAAAAGTGCTGTAACTATGTAGAAAATTGGTTGGAGGAGAATAAAGTAATTTGGGGACCCTGGGCTTGGATGGTGACAGAGGAAGGTTTTGAAATATATTAATATTTTGGAAGGAGAACTGGTAGAACTTGTTGATAATTTGGGTGGGCATTAGCAAGTAGGTAATTTATCTATTATAGATGAAGAAATTTTTATGGAAATTTTTATGGAAATGACTGTTATATATTTCTGAATAGATACAGAAACAGTTATTAAAACACCAAAGCCTGTTTATTTATTGTTTAAATGTTTTCCTGAGCTTTTTCTGAGATTTAAATATTGGGTACATAGCTTTTACTCTCAAAAGTAGGAGGTAGAAATAGCAAAAATGCATTCAATCTTGAGTTTAAACTATGTTACTTAGGCACCTATCAGCTTTTAGTAAATTTGGAACCCCTTGGTCTTTGATGAAAAAGTCCTTAAATATGTCTGTTTTGTTTTGTTCTTAGAGAAAGTAGTAGCTTGGCAATAATGAGTTCTTATACAGCTCCTTCCGTGTTTTAAATTTTGTCAAGTTTTTTTAACTCAAGTTTTGTAAAAACAAAAAATGCTGTATTCACCCTGCTAGAACCAACAGATGTTGCTTTCTTATTAGTTCTGCTTTGGAGATTCAGAAGTGGG
Source organism: Daubentonia madagascariensis (assembly GCA_023783475.1). Taxonomy (NCBI): domain Eukaryota; kingdom Metazoa; phylum Chordata; class Mammalia; order Primates; family Daubentoniidae; genus Daubentonia; species Daubentonia madagascariensis. The sequence goes on from JAKFHU010000978.1 coordinate 33,916,855, forward strand.
TGGAATTAGTTGATTAAAATACAAAAACAGATGGACTATGAAAACACATTCTTTAAATCCTTACAGGACTGGAATCTAACTAATATATATATTTTTTAAAACCTGTAAATCTATGGATCTTTTTATTTATTATCTCCTGTAAATGTGATCCAAGTCATTAAAGGTTACATTTAGAAACTATTTGGGGTTGTTGCCAGTTTTGGCCTTTAAGCCTTCCTATTAATTAACATAATTTACTGCTAGGAATTGTGACACTTACTGAGATGTCACATTAATACTATACAGAATGCAAATGAAATGCTATTTGAATTATTAACAGCATAGTCTGTCTAGTTTCAGAGCTACAGAAATGATTAGAATAGAAATATATTTTCCTTTTCTTCAGTAAGATTTCACTATTATTTTTGTTTAAATATAACTGTGTATGTGGCCAGGCTTGGTGGCTCACACCTGTAATCCTAGCACTTTGGGAGGCTGAGTCAGGAGGACTGCTTGAGGTCAGGAGTTCCAGTCCAGCCTGAGCAACATAGCAAGCTCCCATCTCTACAAAAAATAGAAAAATTAGTGGGATGTGGTGGCCTATGCCTGTAGTCCCAGCTACTTGAGAGGCTGAGGCAGGAGGATCGCTTAAGCCCGGGAGTTTGGGGTTCCAGTGAGCTATGATGATGCCACTGCACTCTAGCCCTGGAGACAGAGCAAGATCCTATCAATCAATCAATCAATCAGTAAACAAACAGTGTATGTAGACTTCCATTGAAAAGTTAACTGGTAACGACCATTTTTTCTTTATTGTCCTTTCCCACTGTTAACTTCACTTCAAAAGTCTTATAAAGTTTCCTTATATGTTACAAAGATACTATGCATAGTAAACTTGGCTTGAAGCATTTTCTTTCATCTCTCTGATTTATTCATTTGTTCAGCTAACCAACCCACCAACCAAACATTTACGAACCTTCAAAGTGCCTCGTATTCTTAGGTATTGGCAATGAAAAAATGAACAACACACCTTCCCTGAGCCAGAAGAATTTATGCCCTAGTAGAAGGAAAGAATTGTATAGTCAATAATTGCAATAAAATCTTATAATTACTATGATAGACATATATATTAAATGGGAAAAAATTATGATCAAATAAGATTGAGAAATACTAGGTTAAAGTTAAGCAGATTTCTCTACTGGAGGACTCTAGAACATTTCAAATGCTGACATGCATTGTGAATCTCCAAAGAGGGATCTAGTATGAAGTATTTTCAGATTTTGTTGCCAAAAGTTAAGAGGTGACAACCAGGATAAGAAGAAATTCCTAACCATAATTCTTGCTAAGCTGCCTGCAGGGACCTTGAAGAGAACATAAAGAAGTTTGAAACATAGTTTTTACTTTTTAGGGAAGAGAAAAAGATAAAAGGGCTACATAAATATATTTTAATATTTTATCATCTTTATTTCCAGCCTGTTCATCCCAACACCCTCCCTTCCCCCCTGCAACAGATCTTTGCACTGATTTGGATGCTTCTGTACTTTCCTGCTTTTGAATTTCTCATCAGTATTAGAAAGTAACTCTTTGTCCTGTTATTGAAACTTGCTCATCCTGATACACTAACACTTAAAAATACTTGTATTTTTAGGTCTGTTTTCTAATTATAGAGTGAAAAGGATTGTCTGTAGTTAAAGGAATTTGGAAAAATAGTTTTGTTTTGTTTTTCTTTGTTTTCTCTTTTCTCCCTTCTGCTGCTAAGATAATGGAGGTGTGGTTGATTTTGATCTTCTTTCCCCTTGAGTATACTCTGAGACTGATCCTAGAGCAGAATTCTTATCCTGATGTCTACAGACCCATAAGGTTTTTGGGAATAGAATTCAGGGGTCTGTGAACTTAGATGAGAAAAAGATTCATATATTTATTTTCACTAATATCTGACTGAGGATTAGAATTCCCATGAATATAAGCAACAAACCACTGTAGTAGCTATATAAGTGACTATATTAATTGACTTTGCAGCCAATAGAAATCACAAACATTTTCACATTGCATTACAGTTGTTGTAGATATATCTTAAAATATCGTTTATAGTCATTGCTACTTTAAAATTATAGGAGTTATTAAATCAGCTTCTAGATCTTAATAAATATGCACATTATATCATATCACAAAATATGATAAAATATTTTGGTAATTTTATTTTAGAATAGTTTCCTTTGCAGTCTTATGTATCTTACACATTTTAAAACATTGCTCTGAGAAAGGTTCATAGGCTTTATCAGACTGCCAAAAGAGGTTCTTAGTACAAGACAAAATTAAGAACCCTTGTCCTAAAGGAAAATATACGCAGGTCAAATAAGGATTCCTGGAGTTAGAAGACAAAGTAGTAGCCCAAGGCAGCTTCTTCCTTGTTATTCTTTATCCCAACATTAATCCTCCCTAACCTCTGTTTCAGGCCTCTGAGATATTCCTCCTTGTAAGACTTGTAGCACATTATTCTTGTTCATTTTCTTAACATCTGTCCCAACTTCTTTGTTTTTGTTTTTTAGAGATGGGGTCTTGCTGTGTTGCCCAGGCTAGTTTCAAACTCCTAGCCTTATGGGATCCTCCTACCTCAGCCTCCCAAAGTGCTGGGATTACAGGCATGAGCCACCGTGCCTAGCCTGTGCCCCGACTTCTATATAGATACTGGATGAATTCATTTATTTATTCATTCATCAAGTATTTTGTGGAGACCTATTACACACTAAGGACTATTCTAAATACTGCTATATAGCAATGAAAAAAACAAGCGATAAACCTTGTCCTCATAGTGGTTACATTCTAGTGGAGGGAAACAGACCATTAGCAGAATAAATAAGTAAAACTATATAGTATGCCTAATTATAGTAAGTGTTATGGGAGAAAATAAAGCAGGAAAGGGAAATAGAGTTTTCCAGGAAAGGGAGGGATTTGCATTTTTTAAATAGAGTGGACAGGGAAGGATGCACTGAAAAGGTAACACTGGATCCAGACTTGAAGGAGGTGAGAGTGAGAGTCACTTAGCAATCCAGGCCGAGGCAACAGCAAGTGCCACAGCTGGAGTGTGCCCAGCATATTGGAAGAAGTCAGGAGGCCAGTGTGGCTGGAGTGGAGTAAACAGCAGGGGAGAACAGCAGGAGGTGAGGTCAAGGAGGTAAGGGATGGGAAGGAAGACCAGGTAGAGCAGTATAAGCTACTGAAAGGACTTTGACTTTTACTCTGAGTGAGAAGGGAGCTATTGCAGAGTTTAAGCAGAGGACCCACATGATCTGACATGTTTAACAGAACCTCACAGGCTTCTATGTGGAGAGTAGCTGAAGTAGGGCAAGAGCAGAAGCAGGAAGAATGAATAATGAATGCCAGTACTGTCACCAAGCAATGGGCTCTCTGTTCTACACGCATAGAAACCAATACTATGGCACCAGCTTTTGAGAAAAGAAAAAGCTTTATTGCAAGGTTGACCAGCAAGGAGACAGGAGATAATGTTCAAATCTGTCTCCCGGAGCTGGGGTGTATGGACAGGTTTTATAGGCAGAGAGTAACTGCGGGGAAGATAGAAAAGTGTAGTGAGACATGATCTGATTGGGCTATGCAGAGATGCAGTGCCAGGTCCTTGGCTCTTAAGTTCAAGGCAATAAAACAGGGCAACCCTTGGCTTCTTAATTTGGTCTGTGCTCCTCGATCCAAGTACTTAAGTTTGTATGCAGTTGACGTTTTTGTTCCAAGGTCACTAATTGGGCATGCTTGATTCATCTGCCCATGCTTACAACTTGACTTGCAACCTGGGGTCCCTCGCAAGTGAAAAACAATTCATCATTTTCTTACTGACAAAGTTGAACCAGTTGGAACTGGTTCTGTGGTTATAGTACTTGACATGTGGTGCTGTAGAGTGGGGCTCTGGAGCCAGGCTGCCTGGGGTACTTCATCTGTAAAATGCCATGTGTTTCTTCACCATTAAAATGGGAAGATTTTCACATACCTGATGTGAAGATTAAATAGCTAATGTGGATAAACTTCTTAGAATAGTGCCTGTCACGCTGTAAATATTCACTAAATGTTAATTTTCTTTACTTTCCTCAGAGTGCCTAGGATACATGCTATGAGGGTACCACACAGCTATTTGACAGTGGGCAGGATGGGAAGAGTTGAATGAATTTCAAGAGACCTTATTCCTGTATCTTGACTTTAGAAGAGAAGTTGAGTAAAAGAAGCATCAGATATTGTCTTTAGATCTGGAACCTTAGTCTTTTCATGTATATATGAGAAGATGGTGATAAAGCTAAAATTCCATGAGGTCACAGGAAAACTATTAACACTGACTCTGATTATAGAAAGTGGGAATTAATAAATGAATGAAAAAACTAAAAATGTGGTTATAGTAGTAATTTTTAAAAGTTGATTACATTACTTTGTCTAGTTACCTTAAAGAACAATAACATATGCATGCCATTATGCTAGATTAATTATTAGTGTGACAATAGTAAATGTATAGTCATAGGTTTCCTACTTTGGTCATATAGAATAATCTTACAGTTGATCAAAAAAGTAGAAGGAAAATTGCTTTAACGTGAGTTCTTGGCCATCTTTGTTTTATGACCTTTAAGAAGGAAAAGAAACTTCCAGTGGAATTACAACATCATAGCAAACTTGCCCAAAGAACACACATATCAAATTTGGCTGCTTTGGTAAGTATAGAGTTCAAAATTGAATAAAATCAAGTCAGTAAATACTTAGATACAGCTGTAGTAAAGGCATTGCTAGATTTTGCTTACAAACTATTATAAGAAAGAAAAGAGAAGTTCACAGACAGTGGTAAAATAAATCAGAGTGTAAGATAAATGCTTTAAGAGAGGCACGGGTTGTGAAGGAGGTTTTCAAAGAAAGGACTACTTATATCTCTTTGGAGTAAGTGCAAAAGGTTTCACAGAGAATGTGATATGTGAAAGAAGGTGAACCCTGAAGAATGGATAAAATTTCTGTAAGCTGAAATGGAGGTCTGCCCTTTCAAGGTGAGGGATTATGTCACGTAGGCATAAAGGTGGCAAGATTGAATAATTTAGTTTAAAGCATTGGATAGAGTATGATAGTAAACAATAAGGCAGGCTAGAGAAATATTGGGATCATAATGAATCCCAGGCTGGGAATTTTGTTATTTAGTAAACATGAAAAAACTATTGAAGGTTACTGACAAAACAGCACTGTCATATGATCAAAGTAAGAGTTATGTGACAATGCACAGGATCATTAAGTGAGAGTTAGAGTAAAGGCATTATAGCAGTTAAAGAAGCTATGCTTTAGAGAGATTGCAAAGGAGAAAAATTTTATAGGTCTAACTTCTGTAAGCCTATGTCATCATCTCTTAAACCTCACTGAGTTACTATATGCAATAAATGAACAATGAGTGTAAGATACTTGGCATAATGACTGAAACATAGTGTATACTTAATAAATATTAGCCATGATGTTAATGGTGATGATGCCATTGCTGATACTGATGCTACACTCTCCAAATTCTCTGAGCGCCTACGTTTTATTTTTCAAACACCTTTCCACCACCCACTTTTTAAAATTGTGGTGTTCCCCGGGATTCTATTTTCAAATCTTTTATATTTTTCTGCTTGTCCTCCTTTGGTAATTCTATCCACTCCTGTGACTGTGACCGTAACAACCACCAGTATGCTGGTAAATCTCAAATCTATGTTTCCAATCCATCAACACCTCTTGAGCACCAGATCCATATCTCTGACTGACTATTAGCAACTTTATAAAAACAACCCTACAGGCCTTTCAAATTCACATTATGTTAAGCAGATCTCATTTTCTTTCCTTGCAAGCTTGCTTCTCTGCTTCTTTTTCTTATCTACACAAACACATTACCATCCACAGAGTCAGCTGAGCCAGAAATCTTGAAGTGTATCTTAACTCTTGCCTTTCCCCTACTGGTCATAGTCAATCAAGTTTTTTTAAGTTGACTTCTTAGCATCTCATGAATATTCCTTTCTGTCCATCTCTAGTGTCCCTACCTTAATTGGAATTTTCATCACTTCTTTTTCCTTTTATTCTTTCCTTTTCACATCAGATGAGTAATGTGCTGATAGTCACAACAAGGTTTGAAGGAGGTTCATCTCACACATGAGCATGAAAATCCAGTCATCATGCTTATCAACTACAAAAGGATCTTGCATCACTTCTTGACTTTTATACTGTACCCTCCTAACTAGTCTCTTTACCTTCAGAATTATCTCCCTCTAATTCTGTAACCACACTGCTGCCTGAGTAATCTTTTAAAAATGTAAATCTGATCATGTTATACCCCTGCTTAAAACTGTGCCGTGGCTTCCAATGTCTACTGAGTAGTTAAGACTCCTCAGCCAAGCAGACAACACTCTACATGATCTTGTTCCTTTCCATCTTTGTAGCAGCACTTACTTCACCTATGGTTTAAATTGGAGGTTTTTAACTTGCCAAGCTTTCTAAAAATAATAATAATAAAAAATAAAAATAAAATAAAGTGGGGGTTTTATTGTCATTCAGGTATGGTGAGGCTAAGAGATCAGGAGATGATTGCCATTGAAAAGATAGTTACTCACAGTTCTGAAGAGGAGAGGGCACACTGCACTATTAAGGGCCACACGGGGAAGCACCAGGGTTGGTCAGCCAACAGAAGAATGGGGGGCAATGTAGGCACAAGCTTTTATTGTGGTTTCCATGGAAGGAATGGGTGAGGCAGGGCAAACAGGTTTAGGATTGGCTAGTTGGAATAATTTCAGTGGGCTCTGGGGTATGGAGGGGTGTTGCAAGTTGTGTGATACCTGGCCCTGAGGTGATTAGGGCAGGGGAATGTTGACCCAGATTTTAAGAGCCAAATAGAAGAGGTGGAGGCATATGGACTCTAGATTGGTTAGTTTGCATGTTAACGGCAATCTCACAGGGGAGTTCTTTACTATCTCCAGGAGTTGGCTGGCTTTGGGGAGGGGCAGTCTCCTCAGGGTCAGTAAGGCCAAAGATGTCAGAACATCAGAAAAAGACTTGCCTGATACACTCTCTCACTCTCACTGGCAATGCTGCAAGCAATTCTGAAGGACTTGAATTTCTAACCAATCCATGCTAAATTCCCTTACCCTTTTTCAGGAGAATTGCTTATCTCTTAATTTAATGATATTCTTGGTGAAGCCCTCCCTGACTTTTCCAATATAATTATAACTCTTTGCTGTGTTTGTTCAGTGTTGCTTATTACATGATACTGTAATTATTTTATGTATTTATTTATTTGAGGCCCAGGCTGGAGTACAGTGGTAGGACCATTGCTCACTGCAGCCTTGAACTCCTGGGCTCAAGTGATCCTCCCACCCCAGCCTCCCAAGTACCTAGGACTGTAATTGTTATATTACACTTATGTCCTCCTCCACCCCCCCAGTCCAGATTGTGAGCCTCTTGGGGAATGGGACTGTCATTTTCATTTTTGACTTTATAGAGTCTAGAGCCTAGCACAATGCTTAGCACATAGTTGACATTTAGTATATATTTGTTGACTGAACTGAAAAATGACTAATAAATAAGTGAACTGATGACTAATGAATGAATTAATGAGTTCTGTATCAGTCACACCTGTGGAAAAGTCATCATCATTGAATTTTCTTTATTTTCTAAAACTTAAGAGTTAGGTCAAAGTCTTGTTTTATCGTTTGCACTAAATTGTCATCAAACTAAATGATTTATGCTTCTCCTTCCAACTCTAAAATTCTGAATTTTGGCTGAGTAAGATAAAATTTTTAGTACTTTTGGTGAATTATCCCCTTTCTTTTTACCTTCATATGGTTTAGAGATATCATTTACAATTTTAAAAGTTACGCTCTGGGCAATGTGGTACATGATTTTTATTTTTTGTACACAATAGGAACCAAGAAGTATAGCAAGGTGGTTAAAAACCGGGGTTCTGTTATCTGTCTAACTTCAAAACCTACCTCCACCACTCAGTAGCTTTACTCGTGGTCAAGTTAGGTATACACTCAAAACCTTAATTTCTTCATCTGTAAAATTGTAATAATAATGATTATCTACCTCATGGAATTATTATTGTAACAAATAAATGAGATAATTCATGCTAACTCCCTAGAACATAGTTAACACTTAATAAATATTAGCCAACATTATTATCACTGGTATAGTAGAGATTTTTATGTTTATCACTTTTTTTTTTTTTTTTTTTTTTTTTTTTTTTGAGACAAGGTGTCCCTCTCTTGCCCAGGCTAGACTGCAGAGGGCTCAAAGAATGGGCTCCTGCTCCATCCAGGAAATACCAGAGGTTTCACCATTGTTTTTTATAGCTAAGTAGTACTCCATGGTATATATATACCACATTTTATTAATCCACTCACGTATTGATGGGCACTTGGGTTGTTCCCACATCTTTTCAGTTGTGCTGCTATAAACATTTCAGTGTGGATGTTTTTATTATAGATTGTCTTTTTTTCCTTTGGGTAAATACCCAGTAGTGGGATTGCTGGATCAAATGGTAGTTCTACTTTTAGTTCTTTGAGGTATCTCCGTATTACTTTCCATAGAGGTTGTACTAGTTTTCAGTCCCACCAGCAGTGTATGAGTGTTCCTATCTCTCCACATCCATGCCAACATTTGTTGTTTTGGGGATTTTTGATAAAATCCAGTCTCACTGGAGTTAAGTGATATCTCATTGTGGTTTTGATTTGCATTTCCCTGATGATTACATAAGTTGAGCAATTTTTTATATGTTTGCTGGCCATTATTCTATCTTCTTTTGAAAAGTTTCTGTTCATGTCCTTTGCCCACTTTTTAATGGGGTTGTTTGATTTTTTCTTGTTGATTTTTGTAAGTTCTGTATAGATTCTAGTTATCAGCCCTTTATCAGATGTGTAGCATGCAAATATTTTCTCCCATTATATAGGTTGTTTGTTCACTCTCATGATAGTTTCCTTGGCTGTTCAGAAACTTTTTAATTTGATCAGGTCCCATTTATTTATTTTTGTTGCTGCTGTGATTGCTTTGGGGGTCTTCTTCATAAATTCTTTGCCTAGGCTGATGTCTATAAGAATTTTTCCAACATTTTCATCTAGAGTTCTTATGGTTTAATGTCTTAGGTTTAAGTCTATTATCCATCATGAGTTGATTTTTGTGAGAGGTGAGAGGTATGGATCTAGTTTCAGTCTTCTACGTGTGGCTATCCAATTTTCCCATCACCATTTATTGAATAGAGATTCTTTCCCAGGTGTATGTTTTTGTCTGCTTTGTCAAAGATCAGATGACAATATGAGGATGGTTTTATATCTGGGGTTCTCAGTCCTTTTCCATTGGTCTATGTCTCTGTTCTTGTGCCAGTGCCATGCTGTTTTGGTTACTAAAGCCTTGTAGTATAGCTTGAAGTCTGGTAAATTGATGTCTCCCAATTTGTTCTTTTTGCTTAACATTGCTTTGGCTATACAGGGTCTTCTCTGGTTCCATACGAAGTGTAGAATTATTTTTTCTTGATCTGCAAATAATGATGTTGGTATTTTGATAGGGATTGCATTGAACCTGTAGATCACTTTGGGTGGGATAGACATTTTAACAATACTGATTCTGCTGATCCAAGAGCATGGTAGGGTTTTCCATCTGTTTACATCCTCTGCAATTTGTCTTCTCAGTGTTTCGTAATTCTCCCGATATAGTTCTCTCACCTCCTTAGTTAAGTATATTACTAAATATTTAATTTTCCCTGATGCTATTGTGAAAGGTATTGAGTCTTTAATTTGATTCTTGGCTTGACTATTATGGGCGTATATGAAAGCTACTGATTTGTGTGCATTGATTTTGTATCCTGAGACTTTGCTGAATTCATTTGTCAATTCCAGTAGTCTCTTGTTGAATCTTTGGGGTTTTCTAGATATAATATCATATTGTCAGTGAAGAGTGAAAGTTTGATCTCTTCTGCCCCCATACAGATACCACTGATTCCCCTCTCTTGTTTGATTGTTCTGGCAAGGACTTCTAGCACTATGTTGAATAGAAGTGGAGATAGTGGGCAACCTTGTCTGGTTCCAGTTCTGAGTAGGAATGCTTTCAGTTTTTCCCTGTTCAGTATGATGTTTGCTATGGGTTTATCATATACATATACATGTATATGTATATATACATATACATATACATATCATATACATATACATATACATCATTTAATAATTTTGAGGTATGAGCCATCTATGCCTATTTTTTTTAAAAGTTCATATCATAAAAGGGTGCTAAATTTTGTCAAATGTCTTTTCTGCATCTATTGAGAGGATCATGTGGTCTTTGTTCCTGCTTTTATTTATATAGTGAATTACATTTATAGATTTGCATATATTGAACCATCCCTGCATCTCTGGGATGAAGCCCTGGTCATGATGGGTTATTTTTTTTGATGTGCAGTTGAATTCGGTTTGCTAAGATTTTATTGGGGATTTTCCATCTATATTCATAAGGGGTATTGGTCTGTAGTTTTCTTTTCTTGTTGTGTCATTTCCTGGCTTTGGCATCAAGGTGACATTGCCTTCATAGAATGAGTTGGGGAGGATTCCATCTTTCTCAATGTTGTGGAATAATTTCTGCAGTATAGGTACTAGTTCTTCTTTGTAGTTTTGGTAGAATTCAGGTGTGAACCCGTCTGGTCTGGGACTTTTTTTAATTGGAAGATTTTTTTATTGCTGCTTCGCTTTCGGTGCTTGATGTTGATCTGTTCAGGAATTCTGTTTCTTGAGCCTAGGGAGGTTGTGTGTTTCTAAGAATTTGTCCATTTCCTCCATGTTTTCAACTTTTTGGGCATAGAGATTTTTATAGTATTCAAAGATAATGTTTTGTGTTTCCATGGTATCAGTTGTGGCCTCTCCTTTTTCATTTCTAATTGTGCTTATTAGAGTCCTTTCCTTTCTGCTTCTGGTCAATCTAGCAAGTTGCCTGTCTATTTTGTTTATCTTTTCAAAGAACCAACTTTTTGTTTTATTAATCTTCAGTATAGTTCTTTTGTTCTCAATTTCATTTAGTTCTGCTCTGATCTTGGTTATTTCCTTTCTTCTGCTGGGTTTAGGATTGGTTTTTTCTTCCTTTTCCATTTCCTTGAGATGGTTCATTAGTTTGTTGATTTGTGATCTTTCTGTCTTTTGGATGGGGGGATTTAAGGCGGTAAGTTTTCCTCTCAGGACTGCTTTTACTGTATCCCACAGATTTTGATAACTTGTGTCCCCATTATCATTTAGTTCTAAGAATCTTTTGATTTCATCTGAATCTGCTCCTTGACCAAACAGTCATTCAGCAATAGATTTTTTAATTTCCGTGTTTTTGTGTAGAAATGAGTGTTTCTGTTGAAATTGATCTCTAATTTTATTCCACTGTGGTCTGAAAAGATACATGGTATAATTTCTGTTTTTTTAAATTTGTTGAGATCTGCTTTGTGGCCTAGGATGTGATCAATTTTAGAGAAAGTTCCATGAGCTGATGAGAAGAACATATATTCAGTGTTGTTTGGGCGGAATGTTCTGTAGATGTCTGTTAGGCCCAGTTGTTCTAGAGTTCTGTTTAAGTCCATTGTTTCTGTGCTAATTTTCTGCTTGGAGGATCTGTCCAGTTCTGTCAGTGGGGTGTTGAAGTCCCTGGCTATTATCACGTTGCTGTTTATTATGTTGTCTAGATCTAGCAGGATTTGCTTTATATATCTGCACACACCTGTGTTGGGTGCATAGATATTTAGGATTGTTAAGTCTGCTTGTTGGATTTTTCCCTTCACCACTATGTAGTGACCATCTTTGTCTTTCTTTACTTTTATTGCTTCAAATTTTATGTTATCTGATATACGAATGGCTATCCCAGCTTTCTTTTGGTTTCCATTTGCCTGGAAAATTGTTTGCCATCCCTTTACCTTGAGTCTGAATGAGTTCTTATATGTAAGAATCATTTTCTGGAGGGAGCAGATACTTGGCTTGTATTTTTTAATCCATTCAGCCAGCCTATGTCTCTTCAATGGGCAATTCCAGCCATTCAAATTTATTGAGAGAATTGATATTTGGGGTGGATTTCTGTTCATCCTGTTGGTAGACTCTTACTGTTTTGTTTTACTTCTTGAGCAATTGTGGAATCAGGGTCCTGGACTTTAGTTTTTGGGTGATTTTACACTGGCGGGTGTCTATTGCGCTTGTCAGTATATAATGCAGGTCTCAGTACTTCCTGCAGGGCAGGTATGGTCTTTGCAAATTCCCTCAGTGACTGCTTGTCTGGGAAAGTCTTTATTTCTCCCTCATATAAGAAGCTTAGTTTTGCATGATAAAGAGTTCTAGGTTGGCCATTATTCTGTTTTAGAAGACTGAGGATGTGTCCCCAGTCCCTTCTGGCTTGTAAGGTTTCAGTTGAGAAATCTGCAGTTAGTCTGATAGGTTTTCCTTTGTAGGTTACCTGCTGTTTTGGCATTACTGCTCAAAGGAGTGCCTCTTTCGTGTTTACTTTGGCCAGCCTAATAACTATGTGGTGTGGTGATGCCATTTCACATTGAGTCTCCCAGGAGTCCTGTGTGCTTCTTGTACCTGGATATCGAGATTTCTGGCTAGGCCATGGAAATTTTCCTCTATTATTCTCCAGATAGATCTTCCAGCCCTTGTGTATTTTCTTCTTTGCCCCCAGGGATGCCTGTGATTCTTATGTTTGTCCTCTTTACATAATCCTACATATCTTGTATGTTTTGTTCGTGTCTCTTGCTTCTGTGTTCTTTCTCTTCGACTGAGTTGTTTAGCACATAGGATTTAGCTTCCAGCTCTGAGATTCTTTCCTCTGCATGATCCAGCCTGTTCTTAAGGCTTTCTACTGTGTTTTGTAATTCCTTGAATGCCTCTTTCATTTCCAGTATTTCTATTTGGTTTATCTTCAATACTTCAATTTCTTTAGAGAAATTTTCATTCATTTCTTGCATTGTTTTTGTGGCTTCTTTGTGTTGGGTTTCTATTTGCTCTTGAATTTCATTGAGCTTTCTCACAACCCATATTCAAAATTGTTCCTCTGTCATTTTACCCATTTCATTTAAGTTGGTATCCATTGCTGAAGAGCTAATGATTTCTTTTGGGGGTGAATTTTCCCTCTGATTTTTCATGGTTCCTGAGTTCTTTCGTTGATTCTTTCTCATCTGTCCTCTTGGTTGAGAGCCTGGGGTGCTAGGGCTGGTTTACGGCCCTGTCTCCAAGTCCACAAGGATCATTCCCTGACAGTGTCGGGGAGAAGAGTGCTGATCCTGTATTGCATTTGGTGTGTTTTAGCAAGTTTGAACCTTTCAGTCAGCTCCAGGTGGGGGACCTTAAAGATGGCTGCCGGCTGCTGACTGGACCTCTAGAGCGGGCGTACACCCAGGTCCCACAGGTACAGGGTAGCCACACTAGACGTGGCTCTCCTCAACCTGCCTGGATCCCGTGGAGACAACTGCTGGTGCCCTCCAAGGGTGAAGCCTGCTGCTCTTCATTCAACTCCTGTGTCGTGGTCCCACTGACTTCCAGGGGCAAGGTGCCTATCTCCAAATTCTAGCTTACTGTCCCGGGAAGCTGTATCTCAGTCCCTCCCCAGCCCAGTGCACCCAAGAATTCAGTAAGCCTCCCACTATTGTTTCCTCTCCACAGAGCCTGCTGTCTTGTGCGACGACTTTGCACTGACTCTGGGCTTGTCCCTGTCTGAGTGGATGGGATGTCTGTGGGGATGGTGAGTGTTCACCTGTAGGTCAAATCACACTGTGCTGACCTGGCAAGTGTGTCTCTCCCGTGCTCTGCTCTCTATTTTATTCCCCACACTTTCCAATCTTTGTGAATGTATCTCACCGTCACCTTTTTTCTTGTGCTGAGTATCTCATGCTGCTTCTCTGCAAATCCACAATGCTGTTTTCGGAGTGAGCGATCCTCACATAGGCAGCCATCCGTACTCTTCACCTCCTTCCCTGGGAGTGATGAGGTAGGAGGCCTCTACCAGACCACCATATTTTTGACTCCTTGCCTAGGCTGTTCTTGAACTCCTGGCGTTAACTGATCCTCCTCGGCCTCCCAAAGAACCAGGATTACAGGCGTGAACCACTGTTCCTGGCTGATTATCGCTATTTGATGATACTCTGTACTCTTACAATATGGTACTGGCCAAGGTTTCAAGGGTGCAGTGGCATTATTTTTGAGAAATAAGAAACAAACATAATATGATGTAGATACATTTAGCTTTAAGCACTTTTAAATATTATTTTTTGTCACATTTTGTGTAATCAAAACAAAGTCAGTGAAAGAACATCTTTCTTGTTTTATAATTACCTAGATAGGCTGTCTGGTAAATTAATTCTTTCAGAGAAGTTTTTTTAAAAAGGAAAATAGAAAATTTTTCTGTAAAGTTTGCAAAAATTGAGCAAGGTGTATACATGTGATTTTTAGACAGTTTTATTGAGATATAATTTTGATGAAGTCTGATTTATCTTTTTTCTCCTTTTGTTGCTTATACTTTTGGTGTCATATATAAGAATCTTTTGCCAAATCCAAGGTCATGAAGGTTTTACCCCTATGTTGTCTTCTAAGAGTTTTATAGTTTTAGGTCTTACTTTTAGGTCTTTGATTCATTTTGTGTTAATTTTTATATATAGTGTAAGGTAAGGCTTGAGCTTCATTCTTTTGCATGGATGTGGCTACCCAGTTGTCCTAACATCATTTGTTGAAAATACTATTCTTTCCCCATTGGATGGTCTTGGCACTCTTGTCGAAAATCAGTTAACAATAGAGGTATAGGTATAGGTTTATTTCTAGGCTCTCAATTCTATTCCATTGATCTATATGTGTATTCTTGTGCCAGATATACCTTCTTTTTTTTTTTTTTTTGAGACAGGGTCTCGCTTTGTTGCCCAGGCTAGAGTGCAGTGGCGTCATTATAGCTCACTGCAACCTCAAACTCCTGGGCTCAAGTAATCCTTCCGCCTCAGCCTCCTGAGTAGCTGGGACTACAGGCGCGTGCCAGCACTCATAGCTAATTTTAAAAAATTTTTGCAGAGATGAGGTCTTGCTATGTTGCTCAGGCAGGTCTCAAACTCCTGGGCTCAAGCAATCCTCCCACCTTGGCCTCCCAAAGTCAGATATACATTTAATTTTGAGGCATTTTATTGTTTTTTTTCCTCCTTGGAAAAAAATGTTGACATCCAAGAATACATATATATATTAGTTTTTAAGTAATGGACAATTTTTAGTCATGATTATAGAACTAACTAGATATCAGAAAAATAATGATTCATCCAGAATGTCACACTTAAATATGAATATGAATAGAAATTCCAGGTATTGCATAAATCTGGAATTTTTCTGAATATTAATCATAGTTTTTATTTTGAGAAGTAATATACAGTTCCAAGATTCTTTTTTGATTTTTATAAAGCTGTTAAATATGGAGTACCTCATTTGGTCCTAACAATAATTTGGTGAGATATAGGTACTCTTATTTACTCATATTACTGTAATCCCATTTTATCTATAAGGAAACTGAAACATGAAAACATGAAGTGTGACCTATCTAGATCACTCACTCAGTTTAAGACAAATCTGCACAGATCTCCTGACCTCTTTCTGCACTCTGACTACTCCACCAGGCTGCCTCTGTACTGTTAGATTAGGAATCAGCATTTTGTTATATCAAAGACTCTTTATATGCAAGAGGACTACATCCTGAGACCTTGAATCTCCAGTTTTCACACCATGCTAGCAAATAACTTGCTCCATACACATGTGTTCAGCCATCAGTAGAGAATGACAAAGCCACATGTTATGTCAGAGGCTGAGCAGCTTGTAGGATGCACTCACTTGCTAAGTGATTTGCTCCCACTCACCAGCCTCTGCAACGTTAACAAATTAGTGCATATCACATATCTTTAGAGTTTTTCTTAAGTAGTTGAAATTGCAAACATTAAATCTCTGAATTCCAAGCCTTTATTAATTATGAAGTATCCTAATGATTTTCCAAACTGTGGTTCCTTTCTAAAAATAATCCTTAACTACTACTTTTATTTATTCATTAAGCCATGTACCAAGTACTTTTTATGTGTCAGGCAATGCTAGGACATGAGGATACTGCAATGGCGAAAAAAAAAAAAAAGACAAAAATTTCTTATCTCAGAGTTTTTGCTTTAATGGGGAGTCAGACAACAAACAAATAAGTAAAATAAGTACTGTGGAGAATAAAGTAGATGGGGAGTGATTTGAGAAAGAAGCCTGTCTGAAGACCAACAGTGAACATGGCCTTAACACCGTTGCTACATGGTCAAAAGAAATGATTGTGCTTTAAATGTACACTGTTCTCTGATAGGCAAAAAAAAAATTAAGAATAGCATGGAGAATGGAATATAGTTGTGAGACCATTTCAAGGTGAGATTCTTACAGCAAATTTAGCTTTTCTTACCCCTTTAAATAATAACAACAACAAAACAACAACCGTATATCATCTACAATTTATTTGCAGAAATCCAAATTGGTACTTAGTTATCCCAGCTATTTGTGCTTAGTGGTATTTGTGCTTGAATGTCTCATTTTTAAACAGATCTAGCCTGCCCCCCCATTTATAGTTGCATCCCTGACATTCTCAATTGCTTCTCCTACCCTATTTTGTGTTACTTTTTTCTGTAACAAATATTAACTTCTAAACATACTGTACCACTTAGTTATTGAACATATTTACTTTTTGTTTCCTCCCACTAGCATGTGAACTCCAGGAAAAGGATTTTTGTTTTTTCACTGATATATTCACAAGAGTGTCTGATACATAGTAGGAATTCAATATATATTTTTTGAATGAATGAATGAATGGTAGTTCAGGGAAAGATATAAGTTAAATTTCCACTTTGTATTGTTTAAATATACACCTCATGAACTATTTATTGTGACTGCTGTATCCAGTCACTGATCCAAAAACTTTACACCCATTCACCCTAATCCTCAATTCCCTTCAAGGTACATTTTCTGGTGCCCATTTTACAGATGAAGAAACTGAGGGTCAAAGAAGCTTATTTAAAAACCTTTAAACATTTATCTTTTTATTTTTTCCAAAAGACATATTCTTATTAAAAAGTAAAGCCAGGATTTGAACTTTGTTCTGCATGGTTCCATCTTGAATTTTTTATGATTTGAAATTTTTACAAATTATAATTGTATGTAATGCAAGAAACATGTTTTAAATGCCTTCAAAGCACTTAAGAATAGAATTCTCCTGCTGGGTTAGTCTCTGATCTCTCCAGCATGATTTCTGTCTGTAATAGTAGTACTGATAGATATTTTGTGGATGAGAGTGGTGACATTCTAGGTACCAACCTCAAAAGATTAGTTATGTGATATCCCGATTCATGTCAATAACCTATCATGAAACTGTCACCCATGGAATTTTAATTCTTTGAAGACGCTTGCCTATGTATCCTTTTGCATTTGGTACTTTTTCTGACTCTCCTCCTAGTATTTTGAATTTTGTCTTAGCTTTGCCTGCTTCTCTGGCCTTAACATCTTCTAATAAGGCTAAGGACTGTCAAAAGACAAAATTACAACAAATTTAGTTTTAAGATCTTAATTGGCTTTTATTTGCGATTCTGGAATCAGGCAACACCTCATTCTATAAAATAGGATGAGTGCTCTGATGATCTGAGCAGAAGAGTTTGACTTTGTAGACAGAAAAGGGCTGAGGAAAACAGAAACAAAACAAAAAGCAGAATGATCGTTTCAAAGTTATTTTTCTCGAAAAGGTTAAAGCAGAGGGGACTTTCTTATCTTGCCACCTAAAACTGGCTTGTTTGGAGATTTGGCTATTATCTCTCACTCTCCTGCTTTCTTCCAAGGTCAGATGAACAACTTAGTTTCAGCTTAGTGACATGGAACTATACCATGAGCGACTCCATTTTGGTTTGGTCTTTTGGGCCTATTGCAGGAGCTTAGTCCAAACTCATGGCCTCCTATAAATTTTATTTAACAGGACTATTCCCCCCCCCACTTCTGCCCCCACCTTCTTGTCCCTTGCCTTTCATTCCATGGGTGCCACTTTGGCTCCCACAGGGATTAAGGAATTTGCGTATCTTCTTCTATAGTATACCTTTTCTTTTCTTTTCTTTTCTTTTTAATTTTGGCATTTACCTGATTTTCATTTCCCCATTCCTTAAGTGGTTTTCATTTCCCCACTCCTTATATCCTTTGCCTCGCTGTTTTTCAACATGTCTATCTGAATGATTCTTACAAAATATTTGCCTTTCAGTCCTTTTATTTTCTTTTCTCTTTTAAAAAATATTTCTCCCTAGTGATTCTTTTACCACTCTTCACCTGCATAAACTGTTTTTTACCAAATGATACTATTTCCTTTAAGAGCTCTTAGCTTAATATTTAACCTTTTTTCTTTCCACTTTCTTATTTATAGAGGAGATTTCTTGTTCTGAATATCATAAAAAAAGTAACCATATCGCAATCAAACATGTTCCCATCACAGTCAGAAGGAGGGGCTCAAGTTTCTCTAAAGCAGTGCACGTTGAGGATGGGGCATCACCACCAGCTGGAGCTGCTAGCATTTCAAAATCCCAGGAGGCCACAACATGTGCCAGGCTTTATCTCCTAATGCATGTGCTACTTGTCAGTTTCAAATGTCAACCCTCAGTTGCATTACTTAAAGACAGTAGACTTTGTGTTGTAATGGAAGGAAAATATTTTTAAACCTTCTTGAGACCCTGGGAAATTACCATTTTTGGACATGAAAGAGCCTGTCACCCTACAAGTCTATCAGTAGGTAAAAGCTACTGACACCAGTGCCAGGTTTGAGTCCAGGATCAGTTACAGTTGGTATGAATAGTACGGTGTTCTCAGGATGTTATTAGTAAGACATTTTATTTATATCTCAGTGAGACAATCCTACCATATGCAAGGCCAAAGAGAGGAACTTTGGGGGCCCTTAAATGTAACCATGCAGACATGTGCCACCCTTCCATCTTTGTACATTGATTTTTGCTTAGTGACACCAGATAGCAAAGCACAAACCATTAGTTCCTTATAGTTAAGTATGTACAAGCTTGATCTTTTGGAAAGCACATAATTCAAATATAATGAAAATATTAACTCACAGTACATATAATTTAGGAATTGTCTACTCACATTATAAAAGAATTCTGTACTTTCCAAAGGAATTCCTTTCAGAAGTGCTTCAAAGGAGAGTTTCCTTATATTTTAAAAAAACCTAAATTTAACACATTTAATGTAAAAAGTAAAACACATATGTTTGGGAAAAATAGCCTACCTTCATTCACAGAAGGTTGTACATTTGTATATTGTACATGCTATTTTCAACTTACCATAACTAAGTTGTTCAGACCAAATAGTTTCTCTCAGCACAATGACCCTACCCAGAACTCTAGGTATGTAAAATTTACAAAACTTAGAGATTAAACTCATGCAAAGGAGGATTGAGTATACCATATTCCCTTTATTTTTATTTCCCAAGTAGATTTTCCCTTGGTATCCAAGGGGGGTTGGTTCCAGGACCTCCCTCAAATATAAAAATTCAAGGATGCTCAAGTCCCTGATATAAAATGGCATAGTGTTTGCCTCTAACCTTTTCCCATCCTCCGTATACTTTAAATCATCTCTAGATTATTTATACTACCTAATACAATGTCAATGCTAAATAAATGTTGTTATACTGTATTGTTTAGGGAATAATGAGGAAAAAAGTCTGTATGTGTTCAGTACAGATGCAATTTTTTTTCAAATATTTTTGATCTGAGTTTGGTTGAATCCACAGATATGAAACCTGTAGATATGGAGGGCCAATTGTACCGTCTTTCCTTTAAGACATCACCAAATACCCCAACCTTGAGTGACTTTTGCTTTCTTTCAAACGTCTACGCCATTAATTGTCTATACCTTGCATCTCATAGTTGGTATATGCTCCTTGTACAGTTTATCTTTTATGTATGTTCCTCACCTCTCAGTCTAGAAACTACTTAGAGGACCTGCCTTATACCTTGTTGGTATCTCCAATACCAGTAAAATGCTCTGACACAGTGCTTCTCAAACTTTCATGTACTATACATAGGAAACACCTGGGGATCTGGTTGAACTGAAAACTGTGATTCATTTGGTCTGAGGTGGGGGCCTGAGATTCTGCATTTATGACAGACTGCCATGTGTCACAGTTGGTCAACAGCACACAATGAGTGACAAGTCTCTGGCAAACCTTCAGCAAATGTCTGTTGATGATGCTATTTGTTTCAGAAAAAGGACAAAAGATTTAAATTTTGTTAAATGCTTTATTTTTCTACAATATGCAAACAGTGCTAAAGTGGGCACAGTCCACTCACCTGTAGTCCCAGCTACTTGGGAGGCTGAGACCGGAGGATCACTTGAGCCCAGGAGTTCAAGGCCAGCCTGGGCAACATAGCAAGACCCCCATCTTAAAGTTTAAAAAAAGTTTTAAAAAATAATTTTTTTTCCCAATTACTGAAGTAGTTCATGTTTATTACCCCTACCTCCCTACTCCCCCCACAAAAAAAAAAAAAAGGAGGGAAAATTATGGAAAAGAACCAAGACCTAACAAAACAAAAATTTAAAACTAATGTTGATTGTCTGCTTCCCAGAAATAAACACTACAAACATTTTCACCTCAAACCATTGTCTTTTTTTATATATATTATAAAAATAAAATTAAGATCATATAATAATTACTATTTTGTAGCATCCTCACTTAATTAAAAAATATGTTATAGTCTCCTCTGATATTTAAATATTGTTGTTAATGACTACAGAGTGTTCCAGCATATGGATTAATGAACCATTCTCCTACTATTGATTTTTTTCAAAATTTTATATACAAGGACATTGCAGAGACCAGACTTATGCATAAATATTTACACAAGTTTTTTTATTATCTTAGAATTAATTTCTAGAGGTGAAATTGCTGGGTCAGAGAATAAAAGTTGTTCATTTATAATTTGTTTTTTCTTGCCCTTTCTAAAACTATAGTAGTCATTTAATAGACTTTGACTTAAATGATTTCGTGGTTTCCTTTGAAAATTATTCTCTCTGAATAGCAAAACTTATGTTGGTTCCTGAAGCACATTAATATACAAAAGGGTTACTTAATATATAGAACACTAATTAACCTGAGGAGATTATAAACAGTAGGCATTGCAATGAACAGCACTTACCAACTTGACTTACCAGCTTATACTGCTATAGTTCTGTTATGGTCTTCTCACATTTGAGACATTCTATTGTGCCAACAGTACATAAAGCAACTCACACATGACTTTTAATTGAGAATGACTGGCTGTTTGCCAAAATACAGATTTGTCTTTTAAGTTTTTTGCCTTATGCAGAGAATTTTATTTGTTAAACATACTGTACTCTCAGTGAACCAACCAAAAAGAATATAAAAGGAAAGCTGGTTAATTGTTTCTTTCTATGAGTCTGAGGAGTACTTGGGCTAACCAATCTTGACAGTATGTTAATTTATTATATTTCAAAAGTCTCTTTTTATCATGTTTTAAAAGCAGAATTCAATATAAAAATGATGATATTTTAAAAATAACTGAATTACATGAACGCATGTACCACAGCACTGATTTAAAAATAGGACTTACTTTGATGTAACTTATTTAAATAAATAAAGCAAACTTTATACATATATTTTGTGAATTTAAGTAGCTTCATGAAGATAAACAAATCTTTCACAAATTGAGGTATTTAGTACATAAATGGCAATTTTATGGTTTTTAAACATTCATTGTTTGAGTGACTGCAACAAAAAGTGCCTATAGTTACATATCACTACCATAATTAAAATATCTGTTAGTATATATAATTGTATTATAAGTTAACTCTAAATTTTTTAAAAGCTTATAACATCATTATTAATGTGTTCATTTATTTTAAACTTCCTATTTTATAGTAAGAATTTGAGGCAGTTTATAAAAATGTGTACAATATAATAAGATAAAGTGAGTGAGGACATCAAGATAGAGAGCAAATTAGACTTAGTGAGAAAATGCATGTCATGAAGTCCCATACTTTTATCATGGGGGGCGGTTACAATATAACTCAGCCTTTAGACGTCCATGTAATCAAGTATAAAAGAGTGTCTGTGAGGTAAATAAATGAGTTGCTCCCGAAAAGTCCAACTTTTCCCGATAACTAAGAGAAAATTCTTTCTTGGATCTCAAAAGAAGACACTATGTGATCCAGCACTCACTGTCTTAAATAACAGTCAGTTTCTTAGGCAATTCCTAATAAGAAGCTGATGGTATCACCCCAGTATGTAACAATTATATGAGAAGTCAAAATGGTCTGATCCTACAGCTAATGCAATATAGGAATAGAGTTGTAGAAGAAATGATGTGTTTGTTGTATTCCTTTAAACACATTGTTCTTTAAGTCAGGTTTTAATAAGTACTGAATGACAAGTTCAAGGTTCAACTCCCTGGAAAATAACTGGAATGTGGTTATTGTGTATCTCCATGCAATTGTAGAAGGGTGTGTTTCACCTCTTAGCCAAGCCAAGTGTGCTTCTTGTGGAGATTGAGGAGAATAACATGGACATTCGGTTGAATGGCTGGACACCCTTAATGAAGCAGGCCCAGGGAGTACCCAGAGGCAGACCTGGATTTATTTCCAGTATTTGTTGCAGAGAAGTGAGTGAACAATCAAGTTTCCAAAGCTCTCTGACATAGATCATGCTTGTATAGTTTTAGTCCGAAATTAAACAAACAGGTGATCAGATGCTTAACCCTTGCCATAAAATAAAACATACACACACATTCAAACAAAACAAAACAAAAACCTTAAGTAAAATACTCATAGAACATTTGTCCTCCACACTTATTATTTTCTGATGTACTCTCTCTGATGAACTTGTTACAAAATGTACATTTAGGTATGTAAATGAATTAACTTGCTCTATAAGGGTACAGAATCAAGAAAACCTCTTAAATAAGTAAGACATACATTGCACGTATTCAAACCCTCAGATCCTTAGCCTGTGGGTTCCTATGAAGCCTGTCCAAATAAGAGTTGCAAAATAGTGTCTAGAGCCTGGGGTTCTGTCTGTGGTGCCATTTTGTTATTTGTACAAGTCTCAAATTTCAACTCTCAACTTGGTTAAGTACAATTTAAAAGCAACAATTAGACCAGGCACAGTGGCTCACGCATGTAATCCTAGCACTTTGGGAGGCTGAGTGGGAAGGATCGCTTGAAGCCAGGAATTCGAGACCAGCCTGAGCAACATAGTGAGACCCCATGTCTATGAAAAATGGAAAAATAGCCGGACATGGTGGGACATGCCTGTCAGCTACTCGAACCCATGAGTTCGAGGTTGCAGTGAGCTATGATCACTCCACTGCACTCCAGCCTGGGTGACAGAGCGAGACTCTGCCTCTAAATGAATGAATGAATGAATGAATGAAACAATTAGAGAAGTGGTCACAGCTCTTCCCTTATGCAATAGAAATACTCTAGTTTTATTGCAATTCTCAGCATAAATTCTGATTGGTGTCAAATACGTATATTTCATAAATCATGGTATACAGTTTTTGAATACTTAAAAAAATTAAAATGCCTAGAGAAGATTCAGTTCAATGCAAACATCATATATTAAGTACCTCTTTATGTGCCATGTACTGAATGCTGTAAGAGATACTAAAATGGGTAAGACACAATGCCCATTTCCAATGGATTTATCAACTCATAGGAAGAGACATTCACAATTAAGTTTTTGCATGCTTGGTAAATATTAACTGAACAATAGAACACCTATTATGTACTAGGCACTGTTCTTGGCATTCAGGATATAGCAAGAAACAAGACAGATATGATCTGTGCTCTTACAGAGAGACAACATAAAATTTCAGTTACAATATAAGTCACTGTGCTAAGTACCCTTTGTAGCACAAAGAGTTATTAACTCTAGCTGGGTTTGTGAAACACTTCATGGAGGTGACAGTTTTTCTAGAGGCTTAGAGTTTCGCTGACCAGAAAAGAGGAGGAAAAACATTCTAGGAGAAAGAACAGCATGAACAAATTATAGTGAAATGTAAATGTATTGATAAGCCTCTCCACCTCATTGTGTTTGACAGGGATTTTGAATATCACAGAGAGAATACACAGGACTCAATGTAAGTTTTGTAAAGAGATTTGCTGTTATGGCAAGTATGTATGTCCTCTCTTTTATCCTGGATCCATGTACAAATTTTTGTTTCTCTTCCATCAGCCTTTTTCACTTCTAAATATTTTCTAAAGCATAACCCATGTAGAAGTGTATGAAGGAATGAGACTAAAAGAGTAGTAGGTCAGGGTAAGATTGAGAAGTTCCTTGAATTATTATGCCTTATAAGTTTGGTCTTATTTTATAAGCAGTGGGGAGCCATCAGAGGTGTTCGAGTCAGGGAGAAATTGTATCATGCTGACTCTCCTTGCATCTTGCTGAACTAAGGTAGTAGCTATGAAGAATGGAAAGAAGTTCACAGAGGCAAAAGGATCCTGAGGAACCTGCCATGGGTACCCTAAAGTCCCCTCCTTTGTGCTCCCCTAGCACTCTGCATATATCTCTAGCAGGGTTCTTGTCACACTGTGGGGCCTATTACAGTAGTGTGTTGGAGTCAGCTTGTACCAGCTTACAAGATCCATTTGTTAGTGTCACTTCCCAATTCCATGTTGTGCCATGTGGGGATATTTACATCATAAAAATGAGCTAACAATACAAACCAGTTTTTTATTGTTGTTGGGTTTTTTCCTCCTTTTTTTTTCCACATCAGATGGGTAAGGTACCAATGTTGTAACAAGGTTTGAGGGAGGCACATCTCACACATGAGTGTGAAAACCCAATCGTTGTGCTTATGAATTTATGAACTACAAAAGGATCAGTTGTTTATTTTTTGAAAGCTGTTTGTTAAACAATTACCAGCATATCACTGACTAATTATTAACCTGTCTGACTTCTTGTAAGACTGTTACCTCTTAGCATAAAAGTACCATCTTACTAATTTTCATTGCCTTATTTCTTGCACCAGTACCTCACATATTATAGGTATCAATAAATACATGCTGAATAAATGGAGAGATAGTAAGAAATGATATCAGCAAATTAGGTAGTGACCAATTGGTTGTGGATAATGAATGAAATAGTTAGAAATAGCCCTATATTATCAAGCCTGAACATTTGGGAAGATGGATACCACTAGGAACTAAAGAAGAGAAATTGAATTGGTGGGTGTGGGGGAGACGGAGGGAAGGGATAGTAAAGGAAGAGAATTGTTTTGATTGGGAACATGTTGTGTTGGAGGTGCTAGCAAAAGACCAGGGTTGGAGATGCTCAGAATTCATTCCAATTATTATCGAATGAGAGTTTTGAAATTACTTTTCCTGTAGTTTTCTAAAATACTCAACTATATAGACTGGTTGAAGTTCGAAGTTATTTATTTTTTAAAAGATTGTTTCATTTCAATAGTGTAAGAGAAAATCAATTTTTATAAGGCATTCTGAGCATAGTTTTGGCAGGGAAAAGCAGAGATCAGAGTCTAGAAGAGAATGTCTGAGGAAATAGAATATTTTTGTAACAGGGTAAATTTGGTGTTTGAAGATCGTAGTTACAGTGTGCAATTCTATTAAGAAGGGAAAATGAATTTCAGGGGAGGATAAAGTTACCTTTTAGAATGTAACTCCTAAAGAAAAGTTTTTCTTTTTAAAAAGCTGGTATAGTTAAAGACTATGAGAAAAAATATCTTTTTACAATAAAGACTTGGGGAAGGAAAACAAGGTACTTTCTGAGGGCAACAACCTTAATCTAAATTATCTAAGTAATGGGGTATTCTGATTTATTAAATGCTCTCATTAAGTGAATACTTCAGTATATTCTGGACACAAATGAGTACTTTAAAAAATATAATGAGGAAAATATGTTTGACTTGCAACTATGGTAAACAGAGTTTATTATTTCCTTTATAAATGAGAATCTTGCCTCAGGATCATATATAAGAATGCGAGTTATTGCATTATAGATGAGTATATGTTTTTAAAATAGGTAGTAGTAATAGGAAAGTCCAACAAATAAGATGAAAGATTATTTACTATAATGTGATCTCTAATGTTTAGAGTGAATTGGTCTTTTCTGTGCTATGGATATTCATCAGAAGATTCATTAGTTCTTCAGGGAATTCAGATGTGTCTTAATATCCCAACTGGAAAAGTCATTTATGATCATGTACTTATAAATTTAATGCTACCCATCCCACATATTTGCCACATGACATTTTATATCTGTGATTAAATAGTAATATTATCCACAAACAAGGTCACAGAGCAAGTCATTTTCAGAGCTATCAGAGCCATGGGATTAGTGCTTAGATTTCTTGATTCCATTCTAAGACAAATGTGCCCTAGTTTGAGAAAATCTGATATACACAACCATCAACTCACAAAACAGATAAATTAAGTTGTGATTACTTATGTTTCAAAAGGATTTTCTTCAGGGTTCCTTAAAATAGGCACTTCTGAAAAGTGTAATATAGCCAAAGAAACCTGGATTACTGGTAACCAAGAGATTTAGTTTCTCTACCCTATCATTAACAAAGTTAATGAGGTGTATAAATTTGGGCATGTTAGTCATTCCATTCATCCATTCACTCCTCCACTAAATCATGAATACTGTCATTCAATGAATTATGAACATCCTGTTTGTTGGATATATAAAGGTCATGGTCCCTATCCTTAGGAGTTTACAGATTACAAGAGTGAGACAGATGTATGAACAAATAAATGGAATAAATTTTTTAATGGTCAAGGCAAGGCAGCCTATTAGAAGACCACTGTTGTCTAAATAAGATGAGAGGGTGAACTGTGGCAGTGATTGTAGACTTGGAAAGTAAGGAAAGAATGCAATGCTAAAGAAATAGAATCCATGTCCTTTGGTGACAGATTGGATGTGGGGCCCAAGCAGGAGAGAGAAGAGTCTTGGGATGACTCCCAAGCTTTTGGCCTAGGTAAGATGGTTAAACTGTGGTGCCATTCATGAAGAGAGGGGATTTAGGAGGAGGAGGAGTTTGGGGAAGAAGACAGTGTGATTAGTTTTGGACAAGCTCAGCATAAGAGTCCTGTGGGATAACCAGGTGAAATTGGTTAGGCAGTTGTATATTCCAGCCTGGAACTCAGGAGAGAGGACTGGGCAGCAGTTAGGGATTAAAGACTCATCTGAAGGGACCTGAGTTTAGTGAAAGAGATTGCCCAGGGAGAGCCAGAAGAGAAGACGAGAATATGGAGTGAACCCTAGGCTGTAAGAAGACGAAACTAATGGAGCCTGAGGAGGAGCAGTCAAGAGGAGAACCTGGATTATGGTTTCAAGTGGGCTGAGTAAAGGGAGAGCTTCAGGAATAAGGGAATGGTCCATAGTGCTAAATGTTGAAGAGAAATCACAAATGGAGAGAATCTGTGGACAATTAGAAGAGTATCAGTGTCCTTTGCCAAGGCAGATTAGGTAGAGTTGTGGAGCAGAAGGTTGAAGAGTAAATGGAAATGGAGCTTACTAAGACTTCTAGAAAGGGAGGGGAAGAGGTGGGACAGTAACTAAAGTCTATTTTTTTTTTTAATGATGAGAAAGACCTGAACTTTTTTTTTTTATAAGCCTGAGCTTTTCCTTGGAAACATGAGCATTTTTATAGGATGCAGGGAAGAAGTTATCGGAAAGAGAAAGATGAAAATACAGGAATCCTGTAGGCCCAGCTCCTTGGGAGGCTGAGGTGGGAGGATCTCTTGAGCCCAGGAGTTCGAGGCCAGCCTGCGCAACACAGCAAGACCCCATCTCAAAAAAACAAAACAAAACAAAAAACAAATGAAAATATGGGAGAAAAGAGAATTATGGTGGAGGAAGTTTCCTGACCTAGACTGGCAAAGAGATAGGAGGGTTAATTATTAAAAGGAGAAAAAACACCTCTTTCTTTGGCACTGAATGAAAGGAGGGGAGGAGTGTCCTGTGGGTATAGGAATTTGAGGGAGATGAACTTCTTGATAATCTCAATTTTTTCTGTGAAGCTGGAAACAAAGTTGTCTGCTGAGAGAAAGGAAGTAGTTGAGGGTGAGGCCTTGAGGGTAATGGTGAACATTTGCAATGCTGCTGTGGAGGATAAGTGGGCAGTGGACATGGTAGATGATAGGGAGAGAGGATTACAGCCCAGGATGGCAGTGTGAGGAGCATGGTTTGATTGACTGCCCTCAAGGCTATATTCCTGTGTAGACTAAGGTCTTCTTAGCAGTCTTGGCTCAGCTCTTATGTAGAATGTTGCTGAGAAATTATCCCTGGGTCATGGGAAAGAGCTACTATTCTCTAGGTCTCGACTGTCCAATATGGTGGTCATTAGCCACATGTAGCTCTCAAGCATCTGAAACATGGCTGATTTGAATTGAGATATATTATACATAAAATATACACCCAGGACTTTGAAGACTTAGTATAGTATGACTTAAGAATGTAAAATAGCTCACTAATAATTTTTCTATTAATTGCCTACTAAAATGATAATATCTTGGATATATAGGGTTAAATAAATTATATCATTAAGATTAATTTCACTTCTTTTTACTTTTTAATGTGGCCACTTGATAATTTAAAATTACATATGTGGCTCACATTATTTTTCTACCGGATAGCACAGCCATTTGTAATTATGGGAGAAGATGAGAGGGTTTCAGAAATGCTAACCTTAGTCCGGAATTCTTAGTTGCTCACTGCAACTATAAAGGGAGTCATAGAGGACCTGAGGCAGTTTAGGAAATTAACCTTTTGAAGAGAGTTTGTCCCAAGTGGTTGAATCTTTGGATGTGCTCTTCCTTCAGTGCTGGATTCGAGGTCCAAAATTGACCATAGAATCAGGTTACCCATATCCATAAAAGGCAAAAACTCTCTGCCTTGTCAACATACTAAGGGATTTGTGAGATTCGTATGAAATAGTACATGCTTTTAAAAATGCAAGTACTATGTAAGTGCCTCATTGGTAGCTATAAGAGTTTATTTATTATATTATAAAACACTTATTTATAATATTATAAACAGTGATTGTATCTACTGAGTGCCTCCAATTTGGCCTGATACCATTAGACACTTTATGGGCATTACCTCTTAATTCAGCCTAGTTTGCTGAACCCAGGCCTTTAAGGCACCAAGATCTTTCCACTAACTGCTGAGATTAATGTTGCTACTATAGGACAAGAAACTTAAATTATATAAAATCTCTGTCCTATTTTATAAATTGGATATCCTTGTACTAAGATCAGTTTGTTAGACCACTGCTATTTCTGATGGTACTTGTATAACTGCACTGCTATTTGAGAGGTTTCAGCTAGAGGACTAATTGGTTTTATGTGACCTGGGAGGGAACAATTTCAATAGAGTGGTAAAGGTGAAAGTCAGATAGCAAGAAGGTACTTAGTAAGTGGGAACAGGGAAAATAGCTTTTTGTAGAGATGAGGGAGAGAGATGGAACCTCAGAGTATCGCCAAGGGTTCAGAGTAGGAAACAGAAACCAGCTTACGGATTTTTTTTAAAAGGGGTTAAATACAAGGAAGTAGCTGTTTACAAACTCACTGGGAGGGCTGCAGGGCCTGAAGTCAAGGGTTGCCACTGGAGCTATTGATTTCAAGAGTACTTCACCATACCTACATCTAGAATCCAGAAGCCGCTGCTATCACCACTGACTCTCTCCCCCAGGAATCTGGTGCCTCCAAGCGCTTGTGCCTCCCACCTTGTCTGCCAGCAGCATCATCAGCAGGAAAATGGCCTCTGCTTAGTTCTGCCTTCCAAATCTCCTTTGGAACTTCCACATCTCAAGAACTCTAGCTAAAGGGGTGTCTGGGGAATGCAGTTTTTAGATTTCTAACCTCCATCAAGAAGGAAGATAGAATGAAGTGTTGAGAGAGACACTCTCTAAAGTCTATCTCACCTGATTTATGTTGCGTATTGTAAACGTTTGTAAGGCACATGAACTTCAGAAAGAGAAGGAAGATTTCTGAGCCAGAATGTTCAAGGGGAATAGTATGTGTTTTCATGCTTGAGGTAGGAAAGAGCTTGGTGCCTTTGAAAAGCTAGAAGAGGTTCACATGACTAGATCATTTCAGGTGAGGGTGGAGAGGTAAGCAGAAGCCAGGTCATGCTGAGAATTTTGAATTTTCTTTCAAGAAGGAAAGCATCAGTGGGTCTTAGGTAGGAAAGTGATACGATTCAACTTACGTTTTATAAAGCTCACTCTGACTGTTTTGTGGAGAATATGTTTATTAGGAGTAGTGGAATCTAGAAGACCAGATAGACTAGCAAGAGTAAAATTTAAAAATCCAAATTCTAGGCAAGAGAATATGATGGCAGAATGGGACATAGAAGTAGACTGATATGAGCTATATTTTAGCAGTTATATTGATAGGACTTGGCAATGAATTGGGTGTAAGAGGTGCCAAGAATGAGTCCCAGCTATTTCATTATTTTATTCCTTTGGGGAAGTTTCTGAGTGTTGAATTGTAGGTTTCTTTAGTATAGTAGAAGAAGATTGGGTAGTAATTATTTTATCAGGATGGGGTAGATTGTGTGGAATAATTCTTTTGGGGGGGATATTAAGAATGCCTCTCAAATTTCTCAGTAGTACACCTCAAAGGTTAACTCGCTTATAATGTAGTATTTAGAAAAAATAAAAAAGAAATAGGAAAATATTTACCAAAAAGTAATGTCATTTTCCTCTATGCTAATGTTTATGTTCTCAGATTTTACTCATAAAATGTCTTTGTAGTTTTTGCTAAAATATAAAGTAATTTTTATAAAAGTGAATAAAGAGATTTGCCCAACTCTATTAAAAGGAGGAGAACCAGGAGGTCATAATTTTACATTTTAAAACAACACCTGTGTCAAGTAAGAGTTCATTTTCATTTTAGCCAGTGCCTATTGTTGGCTGAAATAGCAAACAGCTCAATAAAAGGCAGTGGTTACTATGTCATGTGATCTGTTGAAACCTAATGAAAAAGGCAGTATTGAATTGTCTAAATGTCTCACCTGAAATAACATTTAATTAAGACCCTCTTCAGGTTCTATAAATTTACATTACAGATAATTTTTACATAATGAAAAGTGAGATGTGAAGCCTGTCAGAGTTCACAAGCCTGATGTTTTAATGATTCCTCAATTATAAACAATTCATGTAGTCTTCCACACTAATAAGTGTATATGCCATGAACTCTCAGATAGCTCCTTCAATGAGACTAATAAATAGGTAGTTGAGTTTAATTTTGTTCTTTCTAAATCCTATGGATAGATTCTAGAAGGATCCTTAGACTTAGCAGAAAGTAGCCTTTGGATCTCTTCCCTGGTTTCCTTTTATACTTTAATTCCTTCCCTATGTTTCATTATCTTGCTTTAGTTGTGAATTAGTTTGATATTGCTTATCTCCTAGGAATATAAAACTGCAATTGCCTTAGTGCAAAGTTGCATGCTAATGGGAAAAGCTGTCCAACTGTCAGTTTTGGTAAGATTATTTTTGAAGTGCCAGAGTAGTTAAGGAGAGAACTTAGCATATACTATTTAATATTACAAGATTTGTTATAGAGGAGTACCAATAATGGTTAGAAGTGTGAATATTTGCTGTTTTAAGGTGGTTGCTTCTTTGGCCTTTGATTTGCATGTCTGTGGTGATGCTGGTGTAAACAAACCTACTGTGCTGCCAGTTGTATCAAACTATAGCACATACAATTATGTACAATGCATAATACTTGATAATGGTAATAAACGACTATTACTGCTTTGTGTATTTACTATGCTTTTATCAGTATTTTAGAGTGTATTCCTTCTACTTATTAAAAAAAAAAAAGTTAACTGTAAAAGAGCCTCAAGCAGGTCCTTCAGGAGGTATCCAGAAGAAGGCATTTTGTCATAGATGGCAGCCCCTTGTGTAGTGTTGTCCCTGAAGATCTTGCAGTGGGACAAGATGTGGCGGTGGAGGACAGTGATATTGATAATCCTGATCCTGTGTAGGCCTAGGCTAATGTGTGTGCTTGTGTCT
The DNA here is from genome assembly GCA_023783475.1 of Daubentonia madagascariensis. NCBI lineage: Eukaryota > Metazoa > Chordata > Mammalia > Primates > Daubentoniidae > Daubentonia > Daubentonia madagascariensis. The sequence continues at coordinate 33,948,914 of JAKFHU010000978.1, forward strand.
TGGTTTTGGGGGTTTTTTTTGTTTTTTGTTTTTTTAGGCAAGGTCTCACTATGTCACCTAGGCTGGTCTTGAACTCTTGGGCTCATGTGATCCTCCCACCTCAGCCTCCAAAGTAGCTGGGATTACAGGCATGAGCCACCATGCCCAGCTGTGTCTTAGTTTTTAACAAAGAAGTTTAAAAGGTTACAAAAAAAAAGCTTATAAAATAACAAAATAAAATCTTTTATATAGCTGTACAGTGTGTTTGTGTTTTAAGCTGTGTTATTACAAAAGAGTCAAAGTTAAAAAAATTTTAAAGTTTATAAAGTAAAAAATTTACAGTAAGCTAAAGTTAATTTATTATGGAAGAAAGGAAAATTTTAAAAATAAATTTAGTGTAGCCTAAGTGTCCAGTGTTTATATAAAAAGTCTATAGTAGTGTACAGTAATGTCCTAGGCCCTCACATTCACTCACCATTCACTCACTGACTTACCCAGAGCAACTTCCAGTCCTGCAAGCTCCATTCATGGTAAGTGCCCTCTGCAGGTGTACCATTGTTTATCTTTTATACCATGTTTTTCCTGTATCTTTTCAATGTTTAGATATGTTTAGATATACAAATAATTACCATTGTGTTACAGTGGCCTACAGTATTCAGTACAATAACATCTTGTACAGGATTGTAGCCTAGGAGCAAATCATATAGCCTCGGTGTGTAGCAGGCTATACCGTCTAGGTTTGCGTAAGTGCGCTCTGTGATGTTCATACAATGAGGAAATCGCTTAATGACTCATTTCTTCAAACATATCCCTGCCGTTAAGTAACTATGACTGAACATGAATATATTCTATAGTTGATTACAAAATTCTCTTTCTCCGAACTTCTATAATTAGTAAATTTTACAAATATCTTTCCAATTTGTTTCTTAAATGGAAGGTCATTTTCATTCTTGCATATCTCTTCTGTATTGTGGAGAACTAAAACAGAATGGCTTATTATGGAAGCAGTTTGTTCTTTGTCCAGATATATTTTATCAGTCTGGTAGACCTATTATTTAATAAACAGTGACATTTTTTATAACTCACACAGCCATATAATAATTAAATAAATGGTCTCTTCTTTGTTTTCAATATTTTGCCGATCACTATTCTACTTGGTGCATTTTGCAATGTCTTAGATTTAGAGGTCATTCTATAAGCCAGAATTCTTCCTCCCACTGCAAGATTATCTGAGCAGAATGTTAAAGTGCTTATGATGAGCTGTAGCATAACCAAGAATTTGACTTGATGGTGCTGAGCAGGCAAGGTTGTAGTGGAGGATGAATAGGCCCAGAATTTGGTGGAGTTTTAAAGACTGTGAACCCTCTAAGTACAAATAAATATTGCTCTTTAAAGAGTCTCATTTTCTTAGCATAACCTATCATTTATAAATACTGCAATAACTTTTTAAGAATTATTTAAGGTATTAGATGAAATTGTATGTTGGTACTTTGTATTGCTTTTATGTATCTGATAATCATTTCTGCTCCTTTCGGGGAAGGAGACTGTGCATTGTATTATGGTTTTCACTGCAGAGTACAAGGAGCAGGAAGAACATGAATCTGCTAGAGAAAATTAGGGAAAATCTATCAGGAATTAGAGGGGGAAGGTGATCTAGGAAAGATTCTGTTGTTAGTATTTTACTTTCACATTTTAGGTTTTTTTAGTATTTTAGTATTTTTTACTTTTATAAATATATATGATATTTTATAGTCATCAAGACTAAAATCAATTTATCAATACCTTTTTTGAAAGGATCCAAAATGAAAGCCTAAATTTTAAGAGCAGCTATGAACAAAATACTTTTTGGTATATATCTTTATGCTTCATCATTATAATTTACCTAAATAAAACATTTTATAACAGTAAAAACACATCATATTTTGTGAGGTTTTTTAATTTATGGATGATTATTATCTAATCTAAATTTCTTATTACTTGATTATTTAAACTTTTACCTTTATTCTAAAACTATGATTAAAACTCCTGAGAGATGTTATAATTTATTAAGATATACTTGCATATTTGGTTAGATTCTCTTTGATACTTATCAAAATATACCTTTCTGTCTTTTTAAGAATTGTGTCATTTTAATTTCCTTTTAATTTAATTTAAAACTAATAGCCATCACTATAGAATGTTTACCATGTGCCAGGCTTTGTTCTAAATACTTTTATCTGAATTTACTCCTTTAATTCTCACAAGAACACTGTAAGTTAGGTCCTATTTTTATCCCTGTTTTACAAATGAGAACATTAAAGCAGGCACAGAGAGGTTAAATAACATGGCATGGCCACACAACTAGTAAGTGGCAGAAGCAAAATTCAAATCCAATGAGCCTTCCTCCACAGCCCCTGCTCTTGTTACTAATTCATCTTGGCTCTCGGAACAGAAGTATTGTCATTTTATATCAATCAACAAATATTTAGGAAACATTTATTGTGTGTTTGCTAGTAAGATACAGAATATCAAGGAAGTCTTATATTGTGTTAAGGTGTTGAGAATTTAATGGGAACTTACTAAAATAGGCTCACAAAAAAACTATATAAATTGCACATCAGAAGGCCTGTATTAGAAGCATAAATTCTTATAGGAACAATGAAGAAGGAAGGATTTCTCCAATTGGGAGGAATTCAGTTGTTTTCATAGAGAAAGCAATGTTTTCATTGGAACTTAAGCTTTCAGGGTAGGTGTGAGTGAGGTTGAATTAGGCAAGAATGGGGAAGACCTTGAATGCTACACTAAGGAGTTTAGGCATTTGGCCGCAAGCAATTATGAGCCTTCAAAGATTTTTGAGCAAGTAAGTAACATAGCATTTTAAGTACAAAATGATAGCAGCATGAAAAATGAATTAAAGATGGTTTTGGGGGTTTGGGGAAGTAGAGAATGTCAGTAAGGTGAGGTTTTATCAAGATGGCAGATGACCAGATGTGCAGGTCATCCCCTTGCATCTCAAATCCTTACAGGAATTTACAGGAGATAACGTTTCACTTTGTGTTGTTATATTTTAAAAAGTCAATCTATAGCATGCTAGAAAACAAGAGAGAGTGCCTACCATTAACAGACCATAAACTTTGAAAGACACAAAGCAGATAGATAGCATATAGGATGGGGAAAACTACACTCTAAAACATGCAGGACAGGAGAATCGCTTGAGTCCAGGAGTTCGAGGCAGCCGTAAGCTATGACCACGCCACTGCACTCCAGACTGGGGGACAGAACAAGACCCCATCTCCAAAAAATAAACCGAAAAAGCCAAAGTAGGAGAGAACTGTTTCAGAAGGGGGAGGGGCTCTGGCTGGGCTGCACATCAGACATGGGGATGCAAGGCTGAGGAGGAGTCTGGGGCTGTGAGCAGGGTGATTAGTTGGGAGGCTGCATGAAGAACAGCAGAGTAAGTCAGCCCCTTGTCCTTTGTCTGCTTATGTTGAGCAGAAGGCAGTTGATACTTTAGCCACAGCCTAAGACAGTGAATGTGGAGCTTTAGCTAGAGAGACAAAGTAGTGGGAAGGTAGCTTATAACACCCAGGGAGAATGCAGAGCACCCCCTTCTGAAAGAAAAGCAACCAGCATACCTCATCTAGCAGCATGTCTCTGGCATTTATGACAAGCAAATAGAGAATTCAAAAAAGAAAGATAAAGAGCCAGAAATTACCAACCATTTGAAATTTACCAATGCCATAAAGATGACACCAAACTCAACAGAGCCAAAACCTAAAGAAAACAAATCACTAGAGCTAACAAAAAGAGACTTTAAAATAAGAGAGTCAATTTCCTCAGAAAAACCTAAGAGAATATTGGACCCATTTAAAAAAAGGTGTACATATTGAAAATTAAAAACATAATTCTTGAGATTTTAAAAATACTCAGTAAATTAACAGAATGATACAATGGACCTAGTTTAAAAGCATATTAGTGAGGTGGGAGAGCAAATGGAGGAATTCTCCCAGAATAACACAAAAAGATAATTACAAGGAAAGTATAAAAGAAAAGAGAAAGGAAAGTTAGAACCAGAAATCTCAACATCTTTCTCATAGAAATAGTTAAAGGCAAGAAGAGATAAAATGGAGAAGAGAAAATAATAAAAGTAGTAGTAGAAGCTGACTGAAGATGTGTATCTTCAGATTGAATTGGACTGTTGAGTGTGGAGCAGAATGACTGATAAATGACCAATGCCTAGTTAAAGAGATAATGCAAAAGCTTCCAGAAAGAAGAAAAATTAGTTACCAAAAAGGAATGCTAATCAGATTGCAGTAGTCTAAAGTGCCATATTTGTCATATATAATATATATATCATATATATGTGTGTACATGTATATGTAGTGCTGCTGTGGAGGGCCACCCAGGTCTCCCTCTGCTCTTTAGAACTGAAATGCTCATTTTCTAGCTTCTGGGAGTGTTGGCAACTAAGAGTAATCTAGTAAATCCCTCTCCAGGAATTGTCCTCTGCTAAAGAAAGTCACCTTGCCCAAGGTCATGTCCCCTTCCCTGGAGCAGCCCACATTCAGTAACATCAGTTTGAGGGATAAAGGCCTGACCCCTTTGCCTCAATTCAGGACAACGCTGAAGGGCCATTGCAGCTCCAGAGCCCTCTGTAGTATTGTCTGAGGCCACTGTTATTATATTACAGGTCAACTTCTCCTGCCACCATCCTGTTTTCCTCACTTCCTTACAAGTATAGATCCTGAGGCCACACCCCGGTAAACTTCTTGCAAGCAAATCTCCATCTCTGAGTTGGTTTCCCAGGGAATGCAACCTGTGACAATATTCTTTTCAAACACCCATGGGACACTCACTAAAATTGACTTATTAGGATACAAAATTCCTTCAAATAAAGACCAAAGAGACCACATTCTCTGGCCACAGAATTAGATACTAACAATAACTTATATTCATACACACGCACACACGAATCTCTTTAGATTTGAAGTGCTGTGCATGTATCAGACACTTACATGAAAGTAATATTTTAATTAATTTGGTGCAAGTGAAATAAAATTTGAGAAAAAATAGATTCTTATAAACAATTTACTCAAATGGAGTCATTTTAAAGTGTTTATCATTAAATTCAGGGTTATTGGTGACCATATTTCCCCCTTTAATAAAGATAAATTAGTACTAAGGTGATACAACTGTAACATTTTAAAAAATATTTTGAAATAAATACCATCAAACTAGTTCATTTTAAATCAAGTTGTTAGGATCTCTACTGTTTTTATAAAACACAAGTCTTTCCCAGTGATGAACTGGGTTCATATCTTATGTGATTCCCATAATGATAAAAAGAAATGTAATTATTGTTTTCCCTCTGACATAGCTTACAGTGGACTTTATATTGGGCCACAGTAAAAGACTTATGAGTGAACTGAAAATTTTCAATGTTCAAAATTTTATACATTAATACTGTTTCCAGGAAAAATCAGCACCCTCAATATATAACATGTATTTCATAAATAAAATAATTCAAGTGTTTCATATAGCTGGTGTTTTTCTCATTAACACCATGTGACTAATTTTAATCTATATGTGAATGTGTATTTAATAGGAAATTGCCCGGCATTTACGCCCTGGAACCCTCAGAGCAATCTTTGGTAAAACTAAGATCCAGAATGCTGTTCACTGTACTGATCTGCCAGAGGATGGCCTATTAGAGGTAAGATAAAGAAGAGTAAACATCCTATTTATATTTCGAGCTCATAAATAATCTCAGCAGTTCTGATGTGTGAGAAAACTTTTCGTGTTCTTGGATTACACTGTTACTTGGCGATCTGATGACTTTAGACTGCATCTTTAAAAGACAAAATTGTAGGATGCTGTATGTAACTGGGTAGTCTTCAGAGAATTAAGATAATTTATCTGATTGGCATATATTATGGTAAAAAGCTTTAAAACTACCATATTAATTAAATTGTGTGAAATTTGTTATTAAATCAGTTGACAATACCATTACCATAAGTTGCTAGTCATGCAAATATGCCAATGAAATTCAGAAGTCCAATACACAATGTTAGAGCATTAAAAGTAATAGCTACCATTTATTGGAAATTTTTATGAACCAGGTTCTACCATGAAAAATGCTTTGTATAAATTATTTCTTTTAATTGTCACAGCAACTCTAAGAGGCTGGTATTATTATGTCTGTTATTTCAGGAATATGAAATTGAGACTCAGAGAGGTTAAATAACATCCCCAAATCAAACAACTAATAAGAGACAGAGCCATATTTTGACCTCTCATTTATTAACATAAAATAAGAAACAATGAAAGAATTCTAAGAAAATATAAGTGAAAATTGGTCTGGTTTGGGGTTACGAAAGTCATTTCTAGGCCAAGATCAAAGAAAGCAACTTTAAAGATTGACATTGTTTTAACTTCTTATAGTTTTAAAAAAATTTATGTGTCAAAATAGACTAAATGAAATTTTAAAACAAATGCTAAATTTAAGTGTTATAAATGACAGAAAAATGGTTCATATTCTTAATACGTATACTTGAGTATTATTTATGTTTTATGTGATCAAATCTATTAGCCTTTTTTTAAAATTTATATCTCTGAAGTCATGTATACAAAAGCCTTCCCCAAACATTTTGTTTTCATTTTCTCACATTGAAATGTTCAATCCAGTTGGAATTTATTTGACATATAGTATGAGGTATGAAATCTAGCCAGCCGTCACAACATTGTTTATTAAATCCTTCCATCCTTTCATTGTTCTTTCTCATTTATTGAATGCTTATATATACCTGTGCCTATTTCTGAATTTTCAATTTTATCCCATTGGTCTGTGCCAGCAAAACACTGTTTTTATTATTATTGTTTATTTATACTTTACAAAAGCTTTCTTGGTTAGTCTCTTAAATTTATTCCTCCAAATGAATTTCACATGAGTTTTACCAAGTTCTTTACTTCACCCCCAAAAGATGCACATGGGACTTTGACTGACATTACAATGTGTTTATAAATTATGTGGGGATGATATATCTCTAATTGTGAATCTCTCCAACTTCCTATATGGTATGCCTTTCCTTTTATGCAAGCAGTAGGGACATTTTTTTTCATATGGTTCTTGGGCATAGTCTATTAAATTTATTCCCATCAGTTTGTTTTTGTGCTATAGAGAATGACTTTGTTAGCTCCATTAAGATTTTTTGCTATAATCCAAGATGTTAATCTACTAGAATCTTATCTAAAATGTGCATCTTAGTATGAAATTTAGACATACTTGTAAAATGTAAAAATGTAACAAGCTTTATTTTTTAATTACCAAAAGGATTAAACGTTTAAGTTTTCACCTATCTTATAAATATTCCCTTCAACTTCTGATAGACCTATACACTAGGTTTGAATAGAGACTTTTACTCAGTGAATTGGAAATATTGTTAACCATGAAATTTATACCCATTAAAAAATATTATCCAAAGTATGCCGTGATTTTTCTCATATAATTTGAAATAGATTATTAATGCCTGCAATTTACAAAGCCATTTACTAAAGGATTAAAATCTTTCTGACCTAACTGCCTTGGAGATTTCATTGCAAATTAGTGACTGTGTGGTTTAGAGAATTAATCAAACACCAGAATTCGGAGCTTCAGCAGCCTCCTTATGTATGGCTGATGATTCTTACTTGGTGTGACCGTGGATAAATCACTTTTTCTTTCCATGCCTCACTTCTCTTGTCAGTAACATGGAATAAAGAATACTGATACAGCCGGGGATGCTCTCTCAGTTAGGGATTAACTATTTGCACATTGTTGCTTGGCTTTTAATGGTAAAGTATTATGAGAACACTTAAAAGGCCAAAAGAGTTATCTGCTCATAGGTCTTCAATGTAAAAATAAGAGTGACACAAAGACTAGCTATCTGATCGGGGAAGCACCCTCAAAATAATATCTTCTCCTCTCCATTTTACTGTTAGTCCTCATCTCAGCCATGTCACTGATGATACTTCTGAGAGTAAGTTTTACTTTCTCCTCACTTTTTTCATCTTTTCCCAGGCTTTGTTGAAAAAAAAAAAAAAATCTACTTCTCTGCCTTTCACTTTACTTCTATATCTGTAGACTCTTCCCAGGACCCTCTTTTTCTGATATTCTCCTGCAGGAACAACCAAAACTTTGCATGTACTGAAACTGAAATTCTCATACTTGCTGACTGAGTATACGGTAGAAAATTCAAGTATGTTTGAATTTTAATTCTGTACACCAAAATGATAGCTCAGTCATTCATTCAGATATTTATACTTTTTAAACATTAAAAACACTGCACTGGAGTCATGGTAGTAAACAGGATGCATGTAGCCCCTGTCCTCATGGAGACTACCTTCCAGGAGATAATGATTATAGTAATTGTTTTATAGAATGATGAAAATATAGATTTTTCCTCTTGTTCCTTTCCAAATGTTGTTTAACTTGGTTATATCACTTTTGTGATTATAAAATAAAATTTTAAGAAGCATATAAAATATTTCATTGTATGTATAAGTAGTTGATCAAAACAAATCTGAATTTGGATATATAATTACTTCTGCATGGATTCTTGTTCTTGTACACTCTGGGGGGAAAAAATAGTGAATCAAGGATTAACCAGAAATAAACATAGGTGTAGGATGACTAAAATGATTGGACAGGCCCTGCTTTCTTGGCCAGGGTTAATGCAGGCCTCTGCACATACTGCTTCTCATAATTCATCTTTAGTTTTAGTTTCTATCTTGAAGGAAGGAAAGTTTTGATCTTTACTGGTATATTGTCAAAGAGGGAACAACTTGTACAAAGACAAGAGCAAACAGCTTTCTCTTGGAGATCTAAAAATAGTTCAGTAAGACTGGGGCTTTGACCAGGATGTGGGAAATAGCAAGAGATAAGGCTGGAAAAGTCAGCAAGGGCCTTGTAAACTCATCTTAAGACATCTCAACTTTATCCAGAGGGCATTAGGGATCCAAATAAATGTTTTACACAGATGAGTAGCACAGTCATATCTGTGTTATAGAGATCACTCTGGCTGCAGCATAGACAACAGATCAAAGGGCCTGTGGGAGGGTAGGGGGACTATGGGGTGGAGTCAGGAGGGAGAGAGACCAGGTAGAAGGCTATTAAGGTAATTCAGGAGAAAATTCTAATTGCCTGAATGGATATGGCAGAAGGGATAGCCAGAAGCAGTGAGCTTCAAGAGACATTTAAGTGGGTAGAACCAACAACCTCAGAAACTGATTGGATGTGCAGGATAACCTGTGGGGATGAATCAAGGTTAATGCCTATCCCTGAGTGAAGATGGTACAGGGACTACCCTCTTTTATCTGTGATACCAAAATCTAAAAATTTCTGAAAACCGAAGTTTTTTTAGTAAGTTTGACAGCAAAGCCTAACCTCATCTTATATCAGACTGTGTATCATTTTTATTCAACCCATTTAATGTGACTATTCACACTGTTGCAGGAATATTGGTGTATTAGATTATGGGTAACTTCCCAGACTCCCTGGAGTATTATATAATATATGGTATGTATTCAGTATTACTATTGTAAATTCCAAAACATCTGGCAACAGGTTTTTGTTGTTGTTGTTTTGAGACAGTGTCTTGCTAATCTGCCTAGGCTGGTCTCAAACTCCTGGGCTCAAGTGATCCTCTCACCTCAGCCTCCCAAGTAGCTGGCACCACAAGTGCACAACACCATACCAGGTTTACCAGGAGTTTTAAATAAGGGATAGTGGAGAAGGTTTGAAATAGCTATGGAGAAAATGCTGATCACAGAATATGGGTGGTATTTATGAGCCAGTTGATTTGGGAGATTACATGTATCGTGGTTTTATTTTTCTGATGAACAGTTGGATTGGCCCAGTGATGAGGTTTTTACAGGTGGGTGCAATGAGGAAAGATAGTGGAGGATGTCAGCCAGAGTGGTTGAAGGTATAAACAAGGAGAGATGTGATGGCAGGAGGTGCTTGAAGAAAGGGAAAAAGTAAATGAGCCAAAGAGCTGAATGCCTTTCTAAGGTACAGACAGAGGTCCCTGGGATAACCGAGGGAGGGAGCTGTGGTTAGGGTAGACTTGTCTAAATTTAAAATATAAGAGGTAGAACTTTTCATAGTGATAATAATGTTCAGGGTGTTGGGGTGTTGTCATGGAAGAGGTAGCCAGAGTGGAGTGGAGATTACTCTCTGTCACTAGAGATACATAGTTCTAGGAACTGAGAGAGGCCTAGTGTCGAGTGGCATTGAAGTCACCCAGGATCATGACTGGGAGGCAGGGTGGACAGGAAAATGGTGATCCAAAGTCTGAAGTCTTTTGCAAAGGAGGAAAGTGAACCAAAGGTGTGACAACAACAAGGAGAAGAGAGGAGCTAGCCAGATGGCATAAGCCACAAAGAGTCAGGGGCTTATACATGAGGGGAGGAGGACTAACAAAAACAGAACTACTTCTACCCTCCTGGCCAGAGAAGCTTCATCTGAGGACTCCAAGGAATTGAAACCCTTGTGGGGGATGTACAAGCTTCATTTAAGACTAGGAGGCCTAGTGAAGAGGTTCAGGTTTCAAGGGAGTTTACTTTGGTACTGAGTTCCAGAGGAAGCAAGAGGAACAGTTAGAGATTGGGGGAGGAAAGAGGAATCCCAGAGCCATGTGAGAGTAGCAGGATGGGAGAAAAATAGGTGAATAGAATGGCCTCCGTTTTGGTGGGCATGGGTGTGACAAATAATTTTCTGGTCACTAGTAATAGAGACCTTTAAAATGATGTCTTTAAAAACTAGAACTTTTATTTTCCTACCCCATAACTTGAGATCTGAAGGTAGGCAGGTAGGCACGTGGGACTGGTATTGCAGCTCCATAATACCATCAAGAACCCAAGCTCCTCTTCCTTTTCCCTCTCATCCATCTTTAGCATGTGCTTTTTGCCTTGTTGTCACAGAATGGTTGTCAGAACTCCTGTTATCACTTCTGTATTCTGGGCAGAAAGAAAGGGAAGACTGAGGGCAAAAGGTGAGGAATGCCAGCTGAGTCAGCACCCCCCCACCACCACCACCTTTAAGCCTTTCCAGAAGCCAGAAGCCCCACCCAACAGCTTCCAGTTATGATTTTTTTTTTTTTTTTTTTTGCTGGGATTTGGTCCCACGGCCACCCCTTTTTAGGAGGGAAGTAGGTAAATGTAGTTATGTTAGTTGGGAACATTGTTCTGTCTAGAAAAAAATCAAGATCCTGTTAGAAGGAAGAAAGAAGAATGAATCGTGGTAGGTAAAAAGCAGTATCTTCCACAGGTGGTCAACAAGGGGTATTTAGCTAGTGATTGGGTTTCCAATAGAACTGGCCCAGCTGATCCCTACTGTGGTGGTTCGCAAGTGTCCTCTCCTGCTCAGGAACATCTACCTCACCTGAGAACTTGGGGGAAATGAAATTTTCGGGTCCCACCCTAGGCCAACTGACTCAAAAACTCTGGGGATTGATCCCAAGAATCTGTTCTTTAACAAGCCCTCCAGGTACTTCTAACACCCAGAAATTTTGAGAACTACTGTCCTGGTGCAATGGTTTCTAGTCAATGGCATGCATCAAAATCATCTATGAAGTCTTTTAAAACTGTGTAAACCTGGAGCCCTATTGTAGAAGATTGTGGTTAAGTAGGTCTGGGATGGGCTTCCTGTATCTGTACAGTAGTCCTCTCTTATCCACGGTTTCACTTTCCATGGTTTCAGTTACCTGTGGTAAACTGAGGTCTGAAAATATTAAATGAAAAATTCCATAGATAAACGATTCATATGTTTTAAATTGTGTGCCATTTTAAGTAGTGTGGTGAAGTATTACAGTATATTATAATTGTATTTTAGTGGCTACTAATCTCTTACTGTGCCTACTTTATAAATTAAACTTTATCATAACTATGTATGAATAGGAAAAATCATAGTATATATAGGGTTCAGAACTACCCACGGTTTCAGGCATCCACTAGGGATCTTAGAACATATCCCTCACTGATAAAATGGGGCTACTGTAGTTTTTTTTATGTTGCAGGTGATTTTGATGTAGCTAATAGTCAAATTAGCATTTAGAAACCACTGTCCTAATGAGTAGAGCCACACCAGACTTTTTAGAAGTTGGCCTTGGTTCTGCTTTTAAGGAAAACTGGTGCAGGCCAGCGAAGGGATTATTTTGCTTTCAGGACTCACTGAGAGTTGGAAACAGCAGCAGCCTCTTAAATTTGAAGGAATCTATAGCCTCTCTGGATGGATTCAGCTGCAGCCAAGGGTTGTTACACTTCCAAGAGAGTTCCAGTCTCTGAATGGGGGAGGCTTTGGCTTCTCTGGAAGGAGCCAGCCATGACCTGGTTGACTACCTGGATTTCTTGGGGGAAGTCTCAGGGTTGAGGCTGCCATATGCCCTCCCAGGGAGTGACTAGAGGCCTGGAATGTGTGGTGTGTGCTACATTGCATAGATGCTGAGGCTAACAAGGACAGAGGCCCTGGAACTCTTACAGCCGAGAATTGTTCCCTTCAGGTTTTTCAAATTTGCACTCACCATTTAGCATGGGCATGTGGCTGGCTCACAGGTGTGCTTGGGACCAAGACTTGTCTTTCTCCCTGCTGGTTGTGCAAGTGTCTTGAGGGCCTGGGCCTCTCATAGACTTTTGTATCTGGCCCTGTCTAGCATACTGCATTTAGTCAATGTCTGTTGAGTAAATGCATGGGGGCATATATCTTGAATGGGAACAGTGCACCTCCATTTCCTCTTTTTATATTGCTGAGATGTCACAGTGCCCTGATGAGAGAGAGCCCCACTTTCAAGTACTACATCTCACTGTTTCCTCCACTTACCAGTTGCTGGAAAAGCCCACTGTAGTATCCTAAAAATATGTACATGTATTATGTATTAATTAAAAAAAATGTCCACTGCTGTCAGCATCTTCTTTCATTGCTGTTTATTAAAGTAAAACCTGAAATATGTGTATGTAGAAAGCTGATGGTTTGCATAGATTTTTTTCTTCCTTCTCAAACCTGTTATTTCAAAAGTCTCTATATTAACCTTAAAAAATTCTGAAAATACAAAAGGCATCAGGCTATCAAATTATAATTCTTTATGGTCCAGTTAGTATTTCATCAGCATTGATTATTTTCTCAGATAAAGGAATCTTGGACTAAGGAGCAATTTCATGTTCCCTCCTATATCCTGTCATAAGTGGAGCTCATGTTCCTTGCTACATTACTTCTATTACTTTTACCCTAGATAGTATCTCAATAATAAATGTATCTCTAATATTTCCCTCATTTAGCGGAGGTAGGAGTTTCATTTTTTATTTAAGACAATAGTGGATCTCTATAAATAAAACATTGGAATAATTTATTCCAAATACTTATTTACTTCATGGAAATTTCTATAATATCATAATACTATATATTATTACTATACTGTTAATACTATTAAATATAATATTTAAGCAATCATTATAATGACTGAAACCACATTCCACAAAGGGAGTTATAGGTTCATAGGTCTTTCAGTATCTCAAGTACAGCCCCAGCTCCAACTTTCTTTAGATAGGCTGTCTTCTCAATCTCAAAAGTAACAAACCTAATGGACTAACAAGCCTAAGGACTATATTTAATATGATTTATCCCACTTTATATAGGCATTTATAAAATGCACTGAAGACTCTAGGAAATAAATTTAGATTAATTTTTTGAAAGATTGGCTAATTAATAACTATGGAAAATCCATATAAAATAAATATATACAGAATCATTGGACTAAAAGTGACCTTAAAGGGGCATTTAAGAATCTTTACTCATTTTGTCTTAGCATTTTTTTCATCTTTCCTACCTATTCCCTAAGCAGTGGTTCTCAAACTTTAGCAGCAGTGGAATCCCCTGGAGGGCTTTTTAAAAAAACAGACATTGCTGGGCCCTACTCCAGAGTTTCTGATTCAGTAGATCTGAGGTGGGGCCTGAGAATTTGCATTTCTAACAAGTTCCCAATTAATGCTGATGCTATTGGTCCAGAGTTCCACACTTGGAGAACCACTGCCCTAAGCCAAAAGACACTGCACACTCTCACACTGTTAAGTCAAGTTGTTCTCTTGATTAATAGTTCTCAGATTTGGAATTTCACAGACCTGGAACATTTCCAAAACCAAACTAAGCAATAAACAATAGTAATAAAACCCACATTGGGGATAGACATAATGATCAATTTTTAAAAATTTTACCAAATGAGGACATTAGAAAAAATTGTTTCCCATCATCACCGTCATTTTGTTTTAAAAGGACATTTAATCACCAGTGGCATTTAATCATAAAATAATGGACTGTCACTTCAATTGAATAATTTCAGCTTTACCCGAAGCTCACTTTATTTCTATGCCATGGCAAGGGCACGATGGTTGAAACAGTCTGCTGCAGGTACAGGCACAAAAGAGTTGCATTTTTTGTGGATAGTTTTAAAGTAATAATGGAATGCACTAAAAGTTTGTTTGCTTTTTATTGTCACCATGCACAGGCAGTTCCAAACAATGTCAGCGAGAAGATACTGCCCCCTCTCCAGGGTGGATCACTCCTGCCAACCCTTGGTTCACCACTGTTTTATTGCCCTGATTTTTCCCATTTTGCCAAAAAGCAGTGAAATGTCAGCCTAGACCATCACCCTCTGTGGAATGGTGGTCGGGAGCCATTGGCTAAGTTACATGTGATTATGGGGTCTTTGGATCCTTATTTTTACTCAAACCTGGTATGGAAAGCATATATCATGTTTCATAGGTCAAAGAGGAATGTAAAGTATTTGAGACTTCTTTAGTCCCGAGAATGGTGATTTTATCCATGCTAAAGAAAATTGTACACATTTAAAAAACATATAAAAAACAAAGAACAAAAATGTTTCTAATTGGTGAGGTAGAGTCTTCATTAACACTTATGCCACTTAGGCTCAAATATGATACAGGTGTGAATATTTTTAAAAATTTTATTTAACTATGACCAGTTGACAAAGGCAGAACATTCTAATTTTCCAATTCAAAGTAAAAGGCTAGATTTTTTTCATAACATTGAGTTCTTCAATATAATATGAAGAATTAAAAATTATTTTTATTTTCTTAATGACTAAATTTTAAGTTAACTATAACACATGTGTGTATTTAAATTTCATTCATTGATAAGAATGTGTAATCATTTCACTAGATGTTGTTTTGAGGGTACATGTATTATATAGTCTTAGTCTTTAAAGAACTGAGAGTTTAGATAGGAAAACAAGATAAATACACATGGAAAGTTAAGTTGTAACATAAAATTGAACACCAGCATAAGAGAATGTTGCCAGACAGTATGTATGATAAAGTGTCAGAAACAGCAAGTGTAAATTTAAGAGTTTAATGGAGAGTAGTACAACTGTGGCTAAAGGGGTAAGGGAAATTTCATTAATGAAACAGCACTTGAGAAGACCTATAAGAATAAGATAGACCTTTATACACAGAGAGGAAGAGAACATGGCAGGCTGGCTTTAGGAGACCCTGAATTACCCAATTCTGGCTGAAGTGGAGAGTTCCTTTAGTAGAATACAGGAGATAAATTTGAAAATGTACATTAGAGCTAGATTATGGAGGCTTCTTTCTGATAGCAATGATTAACATTAGGATAATGGAGATAAAAATAATAACTACATTTTGCTAAGCAATGTACACCAGGCACTATGCTAAGTGGTTTACCTGCATTACCTAAAAACCCTATTGGGTAGCTCCTATTATCTCCCTTTTATACATAAGGAGAATGAGGCTCCCATAGGTGAAATGACTTGGCCAGGATCACACCACCAGTAAGTACAGATAGCTGAAATTCAAACCTAAGTCACTCTAAGTCCAAAACCTATGCTCTTATCCAGAAAACTAGGTCAGGGATGATAAAAAGATTTTAATTCAAGTGCCAACTCTTGATGTATTGATAAAATTCTAAGCCCACAACCAAATGGAAAAAATTTGCCATGATGGATTACTGACGTCTGCCATAAATGAGGGATGAGAATTTGTTGATATATACTACCCACAGTGGCTACTTAGGCTCTAGAAAACTGGAAGCCATCAGAGGTTTTTGAACAGGGCAATGACCTTATAAGGTGGAGTTCCCAAAACTTTAACTAAGTAGCAGAATTTAGGTGAAAGATAATAGAAGTAATGGAAGCATGTGTTCTAATCATTTAGTAAGAAATCATAAGGACCTGGTGGTCTAAAATGAGACAAGTTATGAATATTCTTGTACATCAAGTAATCCATTTCTACTATAGCAATACAATTCTTTGATTAACATCCATCTCTTCCACTAACCTGTATGCTCTATGAGAACAGCAGTGACTTTGTATTTTTAGTTCATTGCTCAATTCCCCAGAGCCTGGGCTTTCAATTCATTTTTCTTAAATCCAGTAATATTAAAAGCAGTGATAATAATAAGCACTCACTTAGTGCCAGGCACTGGGTTAAACACTTTCAGTATAGCAAATGCATCTGGAACCAGACCACCTGGGTTTGAATGCTGACTCTGCCACTTACTAGCTGTTTAAGCAAGTTGGTTAAATTCTTGTGTCTCAATTCCCTCACCTTTAAGATGGGGATAATAATAGTATTTATCTTAGAGGGTAGTGGCAAGAAATAAATTAGTTTATATATGTAAATCAATAAGAATAGGAAATATGCAATTAGATATTGGTTATTATTATCTTTATTATCATAATCTTTACCATTATGTACTTGATTTGGCCACTGGAAAATAAAGTAGTGTCAAAGGAAAGGCTATAACTCCTATGGTGTGCCTGTTTTGTGTCAGGCCTGTTATGCTCTTTCGTAAATGATATCCCAGCGACGTTAAAACTCTTAAGTATGATTTCACTATCAGAAGCTACTTAATTCTGTTTTCACCAAATACAAAGCCCACACAAATCTGGTTTCAAATAATATGTTTTTAAAAATAAATAAAAGAGGCTTTTATTCTTTTAGTGTAGCTTTTATGATTGAAGAGCAAATTATATTCCCTTGCAAGAAATCCAAAGGTCAGCACCCACATGCCAGCCTCAGTGCTGCAGCAAGCTGAACTTGCTCCTCTTGTTTTTTTCTTTTCCAGCCTATCTTCTCATCATATAAGCTCATTGTCTGTCACCTGGCAGTAAAATGAAACTCATGGTGATTCCCTTTTTAGTGGAGGTTTGAGAGGCAAAAGCTAGGTGAGCTAATAGGGAGTGAGAATACGTGTTTTATCTAGACAAACAAAACATCCCTTTGCCTATTATTTATTAAAAATGGATAAAATCAAAATGTTATTCTATCCTGACTGAGTAACGCTTGTCTCTATTTTTTAGGCCTTTACTATTATGATCTTCAATAATGCTAACATTAATTTAAATGAATATGGTCAATTCTTGGTACTTTACCATAATGGAGAAATCAAGGGGTTAGTAAGGGCCCTTGAAATCCAGAGAGATACCAGGAACCATTTGTCCATTACTTGCAACCTATTCTCCAAGATACATCTTACTTTTTTGATAACAAGTATACAAATAGACTAGTTTGCTCTTAGATTTTTAAATTTGTTTTTTTTAGCTATGTTCTCATACTCTTATACAGCACAAAAATATTTGTTATGGGCTTAAAATAAATATTTTATGATTGAATGAAGGTGATTAAGCATCATGAAGGTACCCAAAGTCATAAACTAGAAAGAAGTTAAAAGACTGACTCACACCAGAACTATATAATCTAAGTTTGATAAGACTATATTGCGGTAGCCTCTCCTTATCCGCAGTTTTGCTTTCCACAGTTTTAGTTACCTGTGGTCAACTGTGGTTCAAAAATATTCAATGGTAGTTCATGGTGGGTAGCTCCAGAAAAAAAATAATAAATAAATTTTTAAAAACGTTCAATGGAAAATTGCAGAAATAAATAATTCATAAGTTTCAAATTACATACCTTTCTGAGTAGCAAGATGAAATATTGTGCCATCTCACTTTGTCTCTTCTTAATCACAAGCACAAGAAGGGTGAATATAGTACAATAAGATATTTTGAGAGAGAAAACTACATTTACAACATAACTTTTATTACAGTATATTGTTATAAATGTTCTATTTTATTATTATTATTGATCTTTGTGCCTAATTTATAAATTAAACTTTATCACAGGTATGTATAAGAAAAAAACATAGTATATATAGGGTTTGGTACTATCTGAGGTTTCAGGCATCCACTGGATGTATCTCCCACGGGTAAGGGGGGACTACTGTACAGCCAGATGTAATCCTCCAGCAACAGACAGAAATGTATGACTAAAATATTAACCTGAGTTAAATAGTAATTAAAAATAACAAATAAATAAGCTCACTAGTGCTCTTATTTCTTTTCTTTGGTTTGTTTGGTTTTTTTTTTTAATTTGAGACAGAGTCTTACTCTGTCACCCTGGCATCGTAGCTCACTGCAACCTCAAACTCCTGGGCTCAAGCAATCCTCCTGCCTCAGCCTCCCAAGTAGCTGGGACTACAGGTGCTCGCCACCTCACCCAGCTAATTTTTCTATTTTTTGTAGAGATAGGAATCTCACTCTTGCTCAGGCTGGTCTCGAACTCCTGACCTCAAGCAATCCTCCTGCCTCAGCCTCCCGAAGTGCTAGGATTACAGGCGTGAGCCACTGCATCTGGCCTAAAGCTCTTATTTCTAATAATCCTGAAGTTGAAAGAACTCCCAGAATAGCATTGGTATAGGATTTGTTGTGTGTCTGGGCATCCTGTAAGAGAGAACAACTGAGAAAAGGTACCAGGCACAGCACGTGTATGGGTACGTGGCTTTGGTCCAGATAATCAAGTAAGAGAGACACAGTGCCCATTTTAACCTGAGATTTTTGAATGCTGATATTGCATTTACATTACCAACTACCACAGCTGTCCAATTCCTTCATTTTCCTGGCTCTGAAAGACTGAGGAGAAAGGTGAAACCAGTCTACTCATTGTCGTTTGCTCTCTGCAGTTTGACCTTGAACTCTTGATTTTGGTCTGCATACTGCTTCATTTTTTAGCCAGCAACTAAACATTTTCTGAGGTAATAAGTAACTCTCAGGTGACTGATTAAAAATTCTAAGTGAGGACTTAGAAAGGAGCCTAAAATATTATTAACCTAGTCAAATTCTGCCTCTTTTTAATTCATAAAATATTACTGCTACTCCCACTTTGGTTTCAGAGTAAAAATTGTTAAACCCACTACTGTTCTTTGTCCATTAGACAGTTACGAACATTTCTGTTTTAACAAGAGAAAACAGAGGAATAGTCTAACAGAAGGAAAATATTAGGCCCAATGTTTTCAAGAATAAATGTACTAAGAAGGTTTTGCAGATTATGTGAAGCTTTTAAAGAAACTTGAAAGGACTTTAGTCTTCAAATGACAAATACCTCCACTACCATGTAGATGTTAATATTGTGTAAGCAATTTTCTGTGAGATAATTGTGAAAGAAATTATGACAATTGCTGTATCCTGCTGTCCTTTAACCTGAACGTTCATTTAGCCATTAAGGTAGCAACTAAGCAACATCTTAAAAGTATCTTATCGATAGCAAAGTCACACTTTCTTTTCTTAATTTTAGATGAAATCCAGACTACTGTTAGTACTTTTAAATCTCATATTGGGCAAATGTTTACTTGATATAGTTATAAACTTGATACAGTCATGTTTCTGGCTAAGTTTAAAAGATAGCTCTGCTATGAAATTATGTTAACTCTTCCATATCATTTGTTTATTGATTTTTTATTTTTATGTATAGGGTAACAATATCAACTAGCTTGTAGGGAGTACTTACCATATGCTAAGTATTGTTCTAAGTATTTTATGTGCATTAACTTATGTAACTCTTATAAGACCCCAATGATGTAACTACAGATGAGTAACTAAAGCACGAAAGTGTTAAGCAACTTTCCCAAAGCCATACAGCTAAAACAGAGCAGAATACAGACTTGAACTCAGGCTGTATGGGTCCAGAATTTATATTCTCTAACATCACTGCCTTTCTGTGTAATCTTAAATGTGAATATTACTTCTCCAGAGTTCATGATAGAATGGGAAGCGAGAGTAGAAAAATTACGCGTGGGGACAATATTACAGAAATTGAGCCAGAATATTTGGCCTCCCTCAAAAATAATTAACACGATTGGATATTTGCTTATGAGGTATCCTTGTTAACTTATATTTTTATTCATAAATTTGTCCCTCTCAGTTTTAGATTAAAAATATATAAAATTACTTATCCCTCAAAAAATTCTCAACTATCAGCCTGCCAGATTGTCAGCAACAGGAAGCCCTTGAGCTCCTGAGGGGGATGAGGGAAGTATAGGGGCCTCTGGAATCCCAAAGCATTCTTTTGATTTCACTGGGATTTCACTGTGCTTTCCCATAAAAGGTGCACAGTCAATATTTGTTAAATGACTAAGTGCATAATTCTGATTTCCCATTTTAATGGTAATGTGTCATGTGACTAACGAAATCACTTTCTCCTCTTTGTTCCCAGTGTTCCTATACGTAATTCTGTTAAAGTATTTGTTGTATTGTAAGATAACTATTTGTTTCTATGTTGTTCTCCCTTTAATGTGAGCTCCTTAAGGGCAGATGCCATGTCTTATATCCTAAGAATCTAGCATCTGGTTATCAATAAATGGTAGTGGTTTATTGATACAGACAAAGAGTTTTGAAAGGAAGGGAAGGAATGGGGCAGGCAGTCAGACATAGAGCTGGCATCCCTGTTATCTATTTAACACTTGGTAAGAGGTCATGTGGTTTAATCATATGAGACTTTTGAAATATATTTGAAGATGATATTTCTTGGATTTGTTACTGCTCCTATGATTTAGCCCCTAGGAAAAAGCCACTAGGAATCAAAACAGTGTGTGCATTATAGTCTGTTGCCTAGGTATACTACCCGATTTTATTGCATAATTATGTCATCCTCCAAAGGGCTTTGTCTGTACTCTTGGTGAGTTTATCTGTAATTGTTGATAAACACATTTATTTTTGCTTAATTTATACATAATGCCTATGTGGGCAGCCCCAAATCACTGGAGCATTCAAATTTCCATCTTACCGTGTAGATCCAGACTAGGAAGTCTGCCTTGGAAATTATGGCTGATTCTTTGAAAAACCACAGATTCATTTATTATTTGAGATGAATGTGCAGTACAAAGTTTTTTTCCCCCTCCAATAACATTAAATGCTGTATCTCTCCACTTTCTACTCCCCTTTTCTCCCAGGCCTACCATACTCTCATATTTCATTCACCACATTTAGCTCACAACCTTTACTTTGTGCACTGTGTACCTGTAATTGTGCTGGATACCATTTGTGTTTCTAGGGGTTTTAAAATTTCCATTTTCCTACATAATTCTATTTTTTGTTTTTAAATTCAGGCCAACATATATGGCAAATTCCATTTTTGATGTAAGCATACTCTTGTTTGTTGGTTTTACTGTCCCTGCCATTTTACACAGAGAACACTGTCCACTCCATCAGCGATGTCTCTCATTCCCACTGTGGTCTTAGTGGGATAGGGGCTGGAATGAGGTTGTGCATGGATTCTCAGGGAGTAGTTTAAAAAATTGTTCATCCATGGAAGGTTCTGACAATGCTTCTGCCCCGCCTCCACCCCACCTCCCACTGTGCTTCTATTAACTGACCTTATGACAACTAATGAATCTGGCATAAGAGAGAAGAGCACTAGAGTAAGTGAAACAAAAACGTGTGAACTGGCCATCTCATCGGATTCTACCTAGTCACACTGTAGAAGTCCATTATGTATTATGCTTATAGTCTGTTTTGTAACACATGGTAATTCCTCTAATGATAAATACTGATCCCTTTTGGCATCAACCTTAGAATTACATATAGCTTAATCAGCTGGGTAAATGAATAACAACTACAGGTTTAAGACAGCAAAAATAATTTCTTTGCTTGGAGTATCAGTGTACATAACTTTCCGTGCAAAGTTCTCCCCTTTGCTTGTTACATATTAACTTTTTGTTTACTCTACAATCACCATCTGAGAGCTAAGATCTGCTGCTTGCTATTCACAGGGCAAAGAAGATTGTAAGACATTTTACATCAGTAGCACACAGCACAGCTTTGAACCTTTCCATAAGGTCATTGTAATGGTACATTTTCTGAGTATTGCCTTCAAATTATTTTAATAAACTGTCCATTGTTCTGTTGGTTACATGATGATAATCTGTATTAAAAACCCATTTGACATTGATATCTTAGGCTAAGATATTTTTTAGTCATTTTACTAGGGGTAAAAAAATAACTGTTGTACATTCTGCTGTTTTAACAGCATTTGTAGATGATTTCACATTGCAAGAATTCAATTTTATTTACTGGTATTCCAGTTAATCTTCTCTCTTGAGGTATATTACCTGTGCATTCTCTTAGCTCAGCTCTTCTACCATTGTTTTTTGGAGTTTTTGTTGTTGTTTTGTTTTTTTAGAGATGAGGTCTCACTATGTTTCCCAGGCTATTCACAGGCGTGATCATAGTACACTGCAGCCTTGAACTCCTGGCCCCAAGTGATCCTCCTGCCTCAGCCTCCTGAGTAGCTGGGACTGTAGGGATGCACCACCGTGCCCAACTCCTACCATTGTTAATTTTGGTCCTTCCCAAGTTAACATACATTTATTGAAGGCCTGTTTGTGCCATTCACTGTTCCAGGCACTGGGGATGAAGACGACACACTCCCTACTCAAAGAATTTAATGTTCTCCAGGAAAGATTGTCATTAAAATAGGTCATTTTGACAATGCTAGGAGATTGATCTTCACTGGGTTTCATGGAAGCTCCTATGAGGTACCCATTTTCTAGTATGGGAGTCAGGTGAGGCTCCTGGAAGATGTGAGGTCTGCTCCAAGTACTGGAGGATAGGTTAAAAATAAACAGTAGAATGGCATTCCAGGCAGAGGAAATAGTGTGCATGCTGGGAAACTACATGGAATTTGATATATTAGAGTTTAAGATAACGTTAGAGAATAGCAGATGAGCATGGAAAGGTACCTAAGGCTCAAGTCATGTGATTGTTTTATGCCCTATTTAGGAGTTTTAAATGTATTCATAAGGTTAGTTCATGGACTGACTCCCTAAAATTGTTTGCAAAATGTGAATATATTCATTTTGGGGGGAAAATGGCCCATACTTTTTATTAGATCTCAAAGTAGTCCACCATTCAAAAATTATTAAGAATATTTGCAGTGAAAAGTTTAAATGAATGGCCATACTATTCACTAATTAGAATGAAGTAAAGCATTACCATATCCATATTTCACATAACAAGAAATTTAATGTACAGAACAACAGCATTTCAATGAATCAAAGTGGCCAGGAAGACTTCTGTAACCAAAACAAAATCATAAATTCATTGAACCTTTCATTGAACCTTTACTATACACCAGACACTGTGGTAGGCACTGAGGAGAGAGTAGTGAACAAAAGACATATCCCTATACAGCGCTTATAGTCTAATGAGGAAGGCAGACATTAATCAGGTAATCACAAAAAGGAATGAACAAGTACAAACTCTGACTAGTGCTGTGTAGTAAAAGATAGGATGAGATGTAATAGGGGAAGCTGGTGTAGATGGGGGATTAGGGAAGGGTTTCTTGAACAAAATGACATTCGAACTGAGGCCTGAGGGAATGATTGTCAGCTAGGGAAGAAGGTAAAAGACCCCAGGCAGAGAGAATAGCACATGGTACAGCCCTGATGCAAGGAAGTGCTCGGTGTGTTTTAGGAAGGGAAAGAAGGAACATAAAGTGCAAAGGGAAGAAAAGCATGAGATGACCCTGGAGAAAGAGAGACTGGGCCATGGACTTTGTGGGCTGTTTTAAGACTACAGATCTTTATCCTAAAAACAGGAGGAGATAATCCTCAGGAGAAATGGGTGCTGACATGATCAGATTTATATTTATTTTATAAGAGATCTTCCTGGTTAGCATGTGGAAAACAGACTGAAGGGGGACAAGTTGGGAAAGATTTATGAATAATTAATATACTAGTGTAACAACTGAAAACGTTGATAACATGTACTTTAATTTATGGGTTGTTTTAAATTCATAAAATGTGTCTGTGCATTAGTTTTTCCATGTGGAAAATGATGAGGATGAACTTGGAATTCTCTAAGCTCAGACTTCCCCACGAATGAGCTGAGAAATTGACCCTCTCATACCTGGGGGCAGCAGCTGCAGTCCAGAACTGCCTCCTGTGCTGGCTCCAGTGTGCCATACAGGAATTAACATTTTCTAGGTGCCGTGAGGTGACAAAGGTTGAGAAGCCCTCCTCTAAACCCCTTTTCTGCACTAACATTTCATGATTCTAGGTTTTGAGCAAATCAAATTCTAATCCAACCTCCTTGTTTTTTACCAATGAGGATAGTGTGGCCCAAAGAAGGAAAGCCGCTCGCCTAAGATCATATAGCTTGGAGTACAGAATGCTAGTTTCCTAGCCAGTAATCTTGGGTTTTTCTAGTATGCCATACTGTCTCTATGTCCTTTGTAATCAGTATAATTGATTACTATTATAATGATCATGATAGCAGGTGCTTCTGTTTTCTTTTTTTGTTTTAATTTATGAATAGAAGTGCATTTTATTCTTTTTTGATTACTACTAAAAATTTATTGCTCTAAGTTATCTAAGCATCTTTTTACTAACACTTGAAGATTAAAAACTGAGAAATGAATTCCCAGCAAAACAAGACTTCTTATCTTATTCTGGCTAAGCTGAAAATATTGCAAGACTAGCATTTCTGTTTCTAAGTCAGTCCAAAGTCTGTAAGCATACAGAAGTGGTGAGTAGAAAGAGAAGTTAGCTGAGCTCTTAATAACTTTTACTTGATTTGAACTTGAGTTCAAAGGTAAATCAAATGTTTAAAGTTAAACCTGATTCTTACTGTGTCAAATGGACCTCCCTTAGCCTTCACTAAAATCTAAAGTATGAGGGAGGCCCAGGAGTATAGTGACTCTGGACACAGGCTCTGGAGGCAGGTTGATGTGAGTTCAAATCCCCAGCTTCTCCACCTACCAACTTTGTGACTCAGGAAAAATTACCTTTCTCAGACTCATTTTACCCACTTGCATAATAGAAATAATGACATTTCACAGTGAGGATAAATGAGGCAATGTATGAAGTAATTTTCTCTTAAGTCTTAAATTACCTCAGCATTTGCTCTCAAAATTTCTTTCTAGTTTTACTTGAAAAAGTCCATCCCAGCTATTCCCCTCGTTATCTAATGAACTCTGATTATATATTATCTCAGATTTTATCTGATCTAATTTAAGGGCTTGTTTACTTTTCTAATTTGTTCTTATAAAAAAGGCATTCCATCTTCTAAATAATTATAGTTGCTATTTTCTAATTCTATTATTTTCATTTTGGAGCTTTTCTAACTGAAACGTGTCTGAAGTCTAGCAGTAAGAACTATAAATAAAGAAATAAAATATGTGGGTTTTTAAAAAAAGAGTACTGTAATTCCTTGGGTTTACTTTCCAGTATTTTTATGAGGAGACTCAAGCATTGATGGCCTCCCAGACAGCAGTTGCCCCTTGGGCCCAAGTATTTGGGGAACTACCAGGACACACTCCAAGATCCCTTTCCTCTGAGTCACTGTTTATAGAATTCATCCTGTAAACCTGCTTTAATTTCTTTCCTTGTAAATACCCAAGAAGACCCTTTTGAAGTTTACTGTCTTCTTCTTTGCCCACATTCTCTATTTCATCTTGTGAGGCCTTCTCCATCTCTTTGGCATAAGAGCCTCCAAAGTACTGTGGATACTAGTAAAAGCCAAATTAAATGGGGGATTTCAATCTTTCTTTCAAATCACTTATGATGATATCAGATGGGCTTGGTTCCAGCCCTGATTTCTGGGGCACCTACTTTGACCAACTATCCAGGGCACGGTTTGCAACCCCAGTGGACATCAGAAGTATCCGTGGACCTGTTTGAAATTGTGGATGTCCAGGAGATACCTAACACCTAATGAATCAGACTCTTCAGGGTTGGAGTCCAAGCATCTGTTTTTTATTTTTTTAAAGCTTTATAGGATGATCCTGGATGTATAGCCAGGTTGAAAATCACTAATCTCAAGAATTGGTCATTATCTACATTTGGTTTTACTTGAAGTTATTTTTTTAGGACAGAGTAGGTTCCCTGTCAAAAACCTTTCTTCTATGGGGAGTCATCAAAAATGAATTTCTAATAGGAAGTGTTGAGTTCACCTGAGTTTTCTCTCCTGCTTGCCTGACATTCCCAGCTGAGATAACCAATCCTTTAAGCTTCACTGTAGCTGACTTGTAGCAGAGCCCATCCTGAGCTGCTAATCTCAGAATGGGAGCACTGGGTTGCATGTACTTTTTGAAAATGCATTATTTGTATAATGTGCTGCAGCTTTATAAATATTCCCATAAGCTTACATACACACTCAGCCCAATGAGGGTGGTCTTACTATCTTCAATTTTTAAGTTAGGAAACAGGCTGAGAGAGTTTCAATGACTTGCCTAAGAGCAATAGTGGGTAGAATCAAACTCAGTTCTTCCAAGTCCAAATCCAGTACTCTTTCTATTCTTTCTACTGATTAATATTTTTATCATTTTATTTTGAAATAGTTTTGGACTTATAGAAAAGTTTCAAAAGATAATACAAAGACTTTCTACAAACCCTTTTCCCATAATCCCCAAATGTTAACATTTTACCATGTTAATCATCCTTTCTTCTCCCTCCTCTTGCTCATGTGTGTGTATTTTAAGTATTTATTTGTATTTCACAGTATATTATAGATATGATTCCCCTTTATCTCTCAATACTTCAGTGCATATTTCCTAAAAACATAGATATTCTCTTCCATCACCACAGAACAATGATTAGAAATCAGAAGATTAACATTAATACAGTACTATTATCTATGTACAGACATTCAGATTTCACCCACAAATGCCTTTTGTAGCAAAAGAAAAAAAATTGTTTCTGGTCCAGGATCCAATCAAGGATTACATGTTGCATTTGGTCCTCACATCTTCTTACTATCTTAGTCTTTAAAGTTTCTTGACTCTGATTTGCCGTTCATTACCTGAATAATTAAGCATGCTCTCCTCTGATGAGCAGGAATTGCCCCAACAGCTTTGGTTCTCAGAGCATGATGGAGTTCCTCAGAAACACATAGCCTCACTGAGATACAGCAGGTTGGGCCATAACATTATAAGAATATTTGGGAACCAATAATAATGATATTTATTATGCAGTAATTACTATATGCTGGGCCCTATTTTAAATGCCTTCCATATAATAACTCATTTAATCTTCACAACAACCCTATTTAGTAGGTATTATTATATTGTAGATGTAGAATCTGAGGAACAGAGAAGTAAATGCTCAAGGTCATGTGACCAGGAAATGGTAGGGCCAGTAAACTCCAGCAGCCAGCCAGGCCCATCCCTGTTGTGAGCCCTTAGCCATGACAGGTTGAACCAGAGACTTTAAATAGAGTTATATGTCCTTGGGCAAGTTATTATTAATATGAATAGCTCAAAAAACCTTAGTCTCATCAGCTGAAAAATGGGACTAATAATATCTGCTTCATAAAGGTAGTTGTAAGGATTGTACAAAATAATCTCTTAAAGCACTTAGTATATAGCAAGAACTTTATTTTTTAGAGTAAAACTTAAAATGTAAATATTTTTCAGTTATTCACGACTCATGCTGAGATGTGGTAACTCTCAGAATATACTTTTTAATCTCATTGCAGGTGGGGAGGAGAAGGGAACAGAAGTGACAAACATCCGTTCATATTTTAAGGGACTGGGAAGGGACCAGTTACAACCAAAACCACCTTCAAGGCAAAAGAGGCCAGATAATTATGAGTCATGAAACACAATTTTAGAATGAATTTATAGATAGGACTCCTGCATCTTTAGTTATATTTGAAAGGAAGGTATAGATTTTCCATAAAGAGAAAGATGAGCAGCATTCTACTCTAGGTTGAGGAATAACTACCTTCTAGCTTTAAAAAGGGAGTTGTTTTCATTAGTAGATGGCAGTCAGACAAATCAAGCGATCTTTAAAAGAGAACTCTGAGGACATTGGGTTTTTAGGATTACTGAAATGTATAGTCATTTTAATGTGAAATTCAAATATGGCCTCTGAACCTATAGAGAAGATAAGCATGTGTGAAGGAAATACTCTTATGACTAAGTTCAACTTTCTTTTTTTTTATAGTCTATAAATAGATTTGTGGGGTATACACCTGCAGCCCAAGGGCTTTGGGGGCTCTGTAGCTACAATAGTAGGCAAGGACAGATTTTTCATCTCCATTATATCAAGGCTTGAATGTTTCCTCTGAGTCCTTCCATCTGGAGAACCTTAGACTTCCTTCAGCTACCACTTCTTTTCTCATGACTGTCCACTTCTGAGCTCCATATTTTAGGAGCTGAAAGTAAGTATTGACTTGGAGAGGGAAGACAAAGAAGGAAAGGGAGCCCAGCAAAGGTTCAAGAAGAACTCAAGGCTCACATGTGCATGGCATGCTGGTAGCCGCCTCCAATCATCCCCCCAGCACAAGCCTTTTTCCTACTCACCCCTGCCCAAGGCTGCAAGGTGCCCTCCCAGGACCTCTGTCCCACTCCTGGCAAATTGGCCTGCTCACATCTTCCACTGTCCTCACCCTGCACCTTCCCTGACCCGCCCAACTCTTACCATAGATCTGTTCGTTGCTTATTTTAAAAGCAGTCCTTTCAACCACATTTTCCATTCAGCTAACAGGACAACCATGCTAAAGTCGCTCTAGCATAGAGGCCCTTGGCTATAAGCAGAACTGGTACGGGACAAAAACATCGGGCCCCTTGTTCAAAATTAAGAATTTAAAGACAACAAGAGCAGAGTATTAAACCAAGCACAGGGCTCTTCTTAAGAATGGGGCCCTGTGCACAGGCTGCAGGCTCATGAAACCAGCCCTGGCTATAAGGGCCCAAGTGAGTTGAAAGTTTGTTCTCTACTGAATACGTTCATGTATTTAAAACTCAATGTCATATATTGGAACACTAACAAAATTGTACTTCAGTCAAATTCAGATTAGCTAGCTTTTATCTGAAAATCTATCTAGCATAATAGTACAGGCTATTATTAGCACATACTGTAATTTGGTGCTGGAACTCCACAACAGTGGGAGATTGGGAGAGAGAAATTCTCCAAGTGTTCAGGCACATCTGTATTTTTATTTAAAAACAAAATATAACTCCACAGGTCTTTCTGATACTCAACCAACATTAAGAACCATTGGAAAATAGATGCCTACACTCCATCTATAAAGTGTCTGATGCTGTTGTCTGTGGTGGAGCCCAGGCATCAGGAGAGTGAAGCTCCACTACAGACTCTGAAGCCATAGTTATTAAAATGTGCAAAGAAATTTCATGCCAGCTCCATATACTATAAGTTCCTTTGAGAGAGTGGTGGCAGGAGCAGAATCACTAGTAAACCACTAGGCCTATATTTGCTACTCAGGGCAAGAATGAGAAATTCTCTGGAATCTTTTTTTGAGTCTACACTTGAAGCAATGACAGAAATTTACATTTTAAAAATTTCACGGTTATGGAATTTGTGATGATTTGTATAGTCACCAGCAAATGCAGAGACCACTCCATGGGAGATCACAGAGCCAGCGTGGCTTAGAGTGGGAAGATACAGGTTCGATTCCCAGCCCTACCAACTTAGCAAGTTCCCCATCTTATCATATGGGAAGTCCTGAGACCTCTGAATCTCTGGATCCTCGTCTGTACCTGGAGATGAGGGGACCAGCTTCACAAAGCTGTTGAGAAGATGAGATTTATGTATGAAATTAGACTGTACACTATAAAGTAGTAAATCAATGTAAGCCATTCTTCTTATTTAAATCTAATAGTGATAGAGAAAGAACAAGCCTTCAAATTAATCTTATAAGTTATAATTGCCCATTGGCCTATCAATTGTATATTAAGCTAAAATTTGCTGTTCCTTCATCTATGTCAAATCTAACTCATCCTCAAAACTCAAGTTAAATGTCAACCCGTTTATGAAATATGTTGTGTCCCCACTAGTAGTTAATTACTTCCACTTGTATCTTAGCACACTACTGTGATTTTATTTGATTACATGGGTTTTCTTCTTTCCAGGATATGAGCTTTGAGAACCAAGTCTCTCCCATCTTTAAGTGACCATGGATGGCATGTGTTCAAAATGTTAGTTAAGTGAATGATTGGCAGAAGAAGAGGGGAAGGAAGTGGTGCAGATGAGAACAGTGTAGACCATGTAAGACATTTAACAAAGGCAGAAATTTCATGAGGACCTTGTGTGTCTGGACACTCCCTCCCTCAGTTCATATCAGTGCTGGGTATATAGTAGGAGGATCAGGAGAAATTTGCAAATTACAAAAAGAAGAAAAGCCAGCTTTAGGCAAAGGTTTCATTAGGCATGGAGTTCTCCTGCCATGTTTCATTCTCTGAAGTACAACCCCAAAGTGCCTGTTAGCCTTCAATAATATTCCCTTGCTGCCCAGAGGCACCAATGCAGTATCATTAGGACCTCCCCAAGGCCTGATCCTCACCCACTGGTCATTTTAAAATGCCTGTTCCTTATCAAAAGGAATGGGTCCTATATCCCATTCCTGCAGGACTGTTCCATGCTCCTCCATTACTTGCTAATTTAATAACCATGAATTCCTATAACAAGTTATGGGCACTAAAGGGCCACCTCTCACAGGTAATGAGATGTTTCATTCACAAAAATGGAATATTTGATCCTTGAAGCATTTAATCCAAAAGACAGACCTAATAATGACTACATCCATCAGGCACTGTGGCTGGCTGAATAGATGGGTTTCAAATCACCCTTTGCCACCTTCTGCTTGGTCTGTATAGGGCCAACACTGGAGGGAAAGATATGTGTATATGTGTTTCCTTGGAAAAGATAACCCCTTATAAGCTACTCCTGATTTTATGAAATCCAAGTTTTTTAAAGGCTTTGTGGTAAAGCTAGCTAGAGATAGCATGTTAAAGTTTTATTATAACATGGGCATTTTATTAAGGTATGGAATTCAATAGTGGCTAAATAGCTGGATTCTGTAGTCAGTAAGAGTCAATATCTTAGTAAGATACTTAATGTCTCAGAACAGACTAACGCTAAAAGTCTCTCAGAGTTAAAGCATGAACCAAGATACTTGCCTTGATCCAACCCTCTTTGTTTCACATGGGTAGGCTATGTGTGCTAATTGGAACCGCTGGTTGGAAGAATAACAAGCTTATCTCTCTATTTCCTGGTCATCTTTCCCAGTGTAGAGCCCAGAGGACTACAGATAACACATCTGGTTAATGCTAGCTCCCTCTTAAAGAAGAAAGGAGTCATGTTTTCTCTGTTGAATTTGAAACCAAGATCACTTTACTCACTCAATTAAAACTGTTCTAGAATGTTTTTTGGATAGTTTCCCTCTATGTTCATAATGACCTCAATCCTAGATTTGCAAGGTAACCTCATTTGGTTCTCCTCTATGTGCCAAATATACACAGATATCAGAGTGTTACTAATCCTTTAAGAAGCCAGGAGTTTGAGCTGTAATTGAGCTTTGAAAGATTTTGATAACTGACTTTCGTCTCTGATCACTGATAATGTTTTTAATCTGGAGTTGGAGCTGTTCCCTCTGGTAATAGGTGCAGTGTGAGCAGACAGGGCATTCTATTGTTCTAAAATAGATTGGGTTCAAATTAGATTTTGAATTAGATTTTGCCCAAACAGGTATAGAACTGAAAACCTTGGCTTCTGTTAATGCCAAACTTTCAAAGAAAGAGCCCTAAATTTTAGTCAGCCATTTATCCCTTTCATGATTATCATTTTAAAGTACAACCTGAAATTTTATTTATTATTTTTCTTTAAATCCATTCACTGCTATACTTGAATAAATTTGACTGCCATAAATGGAAAACTATTTGTTTTAAACTATTTTGATTACTTGTCCTTAATCGAAGGTAATGACATAAATACAATGAAAATAAAAGTTATTAAATTCTAGCTAGATAATATTGTTTGCCAAAGGTTCTAAGCCCAAGGCCTGTCTCCCTTTGAGAGAAAACTCTGAGTTGAAGACATACTAACACCACATTGCAGTTTTCCTTCAGGGAATATGATGGATTGAAAAGAGAATCCTTTTTTTTCTTTCCAGTAACTATTTCAATGCTTTTGATTCCAAGCAGTACCCAGCCCCACCTTTGAGAAACACTGCCTTTGAAAAACTCAATCCCTTTATATTCTATGTGAGGAATGAGTATTTCATTGACTGGACCTGTGTGAAAACCCCTTGCTTAGATGTAAGAACACCCCAAGGAAGGTAAATGGCACTGTCCCTACACCCAAGAAATGTGTCATCTACTAAGGGTCAGAATAAGCTGATAATACAAAGAAAGAAAAACGTGATAAATGTATAGAAGCAAAAGTATCAGTAATATGCAAGTACTTAACACTAGAATGTGACCTGCAGAGGAAAGAAAATGGAGTTTTGTCTGTTTTGTCCACTGGCAGATCTATCCCTAGCTGTTAGAAGAGTGCTTGGCACATAGTAGCTATTGAGTCAAAGAATATAAACCACATTCTCCAGTCTTCTAGCGGTGACATATCCCTAAGGATCATGGGAGGGAAATGGGTTGGCACAATCTGGAGAGGTTAAAGGCAAGATTTGGAGAGAATCTTGGAGAAAGTGATAGGCAGACCCACACACTGGTTCAGAATGGTGGGTTACGTTTGTCTCACCAAGGTCGTGACCTTAGAACAGCCTCAAAAATGCAAAGCACCCTCCGATTTGAATAAATGCTCCCCTTTCCTCAACCCTAAAGCCCCCATTCCCCTTCTTGTTCACAAACATCACAAATTGAAGACTCATATACACACTACAGAATGAACTGATGTTTCAGCAAGACAAACCATATAACTTCTATTACCATAAATGTGGGTTACTTTTTGAGAAACCCAGTTTCATGTAGGTATGTTGTTAGTGTAAGGATTTTGCTGTTTTTTCTTCAGTAGTTGACAAGGGCTCCTAAAAACTTGAAGCAATTGTGCCATTTCCCACAGCTCTCTCTGCTATTTTTTATTAAATGGAATCATTGTTCCTCTGGTGTTCATTTGTCATGACACAGTTTGCTGCTCTAGAGATAGCAGAGTCTCAGGTAATACTTCTAAAGAATAAACAGAAACAAATCAGCAGGATTATAAATGTGGAACAGTAGGTGAGAAATGAAGCTGTTACTGGTATTTCTGAGTTAGCTGTGCTCTCACGGAGATGGCCCCTGGGTCTGCCTCTCGTCAGCGGGGAGCAGTCCTGAAGACAGTGCAGCTTCAAGGATTTGCGTGTGCTGCAGCTGCACAGGCTTTGTGAAGGGTTTCCATTTTCAGAAATATGATGCCATGACTGTAGTTTGGGTATTTCCCACATTGGTTAAGTGATACTAAATCTTCAGCTCAATTATACCTGGAAAATGTTTTTCAGAAAGCTGATTTTTGTCTTCTTTCATAATAAGGCTAACTTTTTTAAAAAGGAACTGCTAACAAGTCTGACTGACTTTTTTTTTTTTTCCTAAACAGACATAACTAGTGCAGAACTACTAGGAACCAAAATTTTGTGTGTTCTAAATTGGGTGAAATAGCACTGCAAAATATTTCTAAAATTGAACTTTAAATTAAAGCTTCATTGATTCTCTGCCTCTGACTAACTCAGGCATCTCTTTGGGAAGGGGTGTGCTTTGGTATTCCAGTGTCCAGAGTCCTGCCCAAGATCTTGGACTGTGTTAGGTGGAAAAGGCCAAACTCCGGTATGAACTAATAAAATCATGTGTTTGTCTTTCAGGTTCAGTATTTCTTCAAGATCTTGGATAATTAGCAGTACAGAAAGTAAAGAAGTCACAGATTGGGGCATTTAGACAAGAGTGAATCACACACATGAGGAATGTGTTCATTCTTTTATTGTCCATTGTTTTAACCTGACCGAATACAAGATCAACAAGAGCACTGTACTCCTGGCAATTATTACATATGTTAGAACATGGATTTTGCACTGTAGACAACATTTAACACCAGTCTATGGGGTACTGCATTGCTTCTTATAAAGTTCAAAATAAAGATTTATTTTCAAACAAGTGACTTTGGTTTATTTCATACATTACACTTTTTCTTGCAGAAAAAAATAAAATTGTACAACTGCATAAATATAAAATTCTTCCACCATGAAAATGGTTAAAACATTCATAAAGACACAGCACCAGCATGTGATGCCTCCAGAGAAAGGAAAAAAGCAAAGTAAAAGAAAATGTACAAAGCAAATTAATTAGCCCTGTCACTAGCCAAAGTGATGGGCAGATCCAGATCTCAGACACAGCTTTAGAACATACCGGAGGACAAGGGAAGAGATGTCAAGACAGCATTCAATACGAAGCACAACACAACCCATCACCTTTTTGTGTTTTTCTGTAGTCTCACTTAAAATTTAAAGGGCAGTTCCCCCATGACAGCCCCCCCGCCCCCAGCCCCAGGAAAAAAAAAATAAAAAGAACTAACAAACACCACAGGAAAAGACTATGGAGTTGTTAAAAATGCTCATTGATGGGCCATTATCTTTGAAAGAGCCAAACCAAAAAAAAAAAAAAAAAAGTACCATGCCAGTTTTATTCCCATTGAATATTTACACCTTGGACAGCAAACCTTGCTCACATAAAGTAGAAAACATACAATAAAACATGGCTTGAAAAATGACCAGAGTATGCACCTATAGTACTGTACACTAAATAAAATACACAAGGCAGCAATACTTAGGGGCCAGAAACACTGCTTACTACAAGTCAGTCATGGAATCATAATTTACAGTAAAAATGGGCACGTCCCAAGGCTCAATTTTTATTTTTCTTTTGTCATTTACAGTAGAATAAATATTTTGTTGCTATTGCTACACTTTAAATTTACATTCTAACCTATTAAATGCAGAAAGCTAGTGTAAAGCATATAGATTAAGTGTAGGTCCCATACGTATGACAGTTTGTTCAAGACTAGTAGGTTTGTTTTTGTATCTTTTTTAACTTATTAAATGGCTAGTGGGAAAGATTTGTGCTTGTGATCAGCTCTTAACTTCAATTTTTACATCAAAACGTCCCTGAAAACGGTCTTTCTCACTGTACCCAATGTTCTCACCATATGCCTTACACTCTATGCGAATTTCAGTGTCCATGGTGAGGTTGGTGAACTGTACAGCCAGCAGAGGCTGCAGGTACTTGGGCTGCAGGAGTTTACCATAGTAGGGATAATACTGCAGAGGAAAACCAGGGTAGTTGCCCAGTCCAAAATACTCCACGGTTCCAACTTTATCCTTATCTTCATCTCGCTAAAAACCAGAATGAAATGCGGTATTAATGGCTCACATCATATATCATTACTTGTGCTCACATGCAAATAAGACTCTCAACCCAATGGAGCAGTTTGCAAACTACTGTGAGAGGAAAGAACATACACTCAGCCTAATCCATACTGGCCTTGAGAAATGCTCATAAAAGGAGGCTATTCTCATTATGCAAATGGGGAAACTGAGGCAGGGGCCAAATAAGCATTTCTCCAAGCCAACAAGAGCCTCCTAGAAATAGGGCCAACATTGAAAGTCAGAAACTCCTTGGTGTTGGCCCAGTAGATGCTATTTCCTGTGATAATATCTCCAAAGATTTAACTATTTGCCTCTCATTTTCGTGTCTGTTTCCTTTCTTGGTGCCAGCATAAAATGGCATTGTTTGGGGATTCCCCCTTTCTTTATTCTGCCCTCTCTCTGTCTCTCTAAACTATCCATCAGTTTTTAGATATAAAGGGAACACGTGCTGTTACCTTAATCTTTCAATATTTTAAAAAGAGAAACCCAAACCACAAATTTTTATGTGACATTAATTTAAAAAAAATGTTGGCCTCAAACTTTTAACACTTGGTGTGGTCCAGAGAAGCACTTCTGTGGGCTAGTTCACCTCTCAGTTCTATAAACAAATATTCCAATGGATTAAGTTCAGATATTTGAGTTTCTTGTGCCAATGCAGAAACTGACAGTTTAATGCTTATTATATCTTTCTGTCCTTCTAAGAAGTTTTACCTAGTATAGCTAAAATTCAACCTACTGAGACTAACACCTGGAAGCAATGTTTCTTGTTTCCTAAGATTTTACCTCTAACTCAAACAATCTCACGCATTCCCCCTCTTCCCCTGCCCCACCCTCTGTAACCCTGAAGGTGTCCTTACCTTGCCAGTGCACTGAACAGGCAGGACATACGGATTATACTTCATCACTGGGTAAGTCTCCAAGGACTCATTCTTGGGAGGCTAAAAACAAAATTCATGTTGGTCAGTAAGACTGTAAATAATTTTTTTAAATTTGAGAAAAATAAAACAGGTTTGTAGCCCAAACAAGTACACACTGGTAACAATAAGTCAACCAAAATAACAAAACAGTTCAGGATGGCAGAATGAATGATTCCCCTAACCAGTCTAGGAAAAGTTGTGATTGTGATTTTGTTGAAATAAAAATAAGTGCCCAAGTAACCACTATAATTAAGCTGTGATGCAGTCCAGTGTGAAATGGAGCGTCTAATGGTGACCCATTATAAGTTTTGCTTAAGGACACTGAAAAATAAGTGCCAACCCAAAAGATAATGCTCATTATTTGCTAAGATTATATTACATGGGAAAGTTGATTGACATTTCTGTTTTTATAAAATTTAGGCTTTCTTCCAGAGCCATGAATAAATAATGCCATCCTTTTCCTTCAAGAATGCCTTCTTCAAGTAAGCTTTCCTTTTTTTTTTTTTTTTTAATCTCCAGGTAGTAGGGGTCAGTTGAGGACTGCCATTGAAAGAGCGTTTCTTTCCAATTCTGTTAGGAAAGTCCATTTTGTCAAAGTGGTAAAGGTGGCACTGCCCTAAAGGAAGGGTTGTCTTGAAAAAGGTGAATCCATTGAAAGGACCCAGAGTACAGATTGAAAATTACTGCTTGCAACAGTTCCAGGCTGCCAAAAAAAAAAATGAAAATTACTGCTGAGGCAAAATATCCAGAACCTTCCCTTTATCTCTAGTTCAAATCTACCTCAGAAGATGTGTGATGAATGCATATGGCAGGAAGACAGCCACTTGCTTACTCATGTCAGCATAACATGTGAATCTTGAGATGTAACACACATGTCATCTAATCAAAGTCAGATAAAATGGACAGTTCTCTACATTAGTATGGAACTAGTACTTTGGTCGTACTTTTTTTTTTTTTTTTAAATAAAAGAAAATGATTACCTGGATTTGACTCTTTTGGAACTTTCTGCCAGCAATATATTTATCTTTAAAAATATGAAGAGAAAATGCTTCTGGATTAAAAAAAAAAAGTTGCCAGAATCTATCCTCAGAGGGTAAGGAACACGGCATACCAAGTGAGATGCTGGGGTACTGTGATCTCTGACAAAAATAATTCCAATGACTGACTGGTTACAGATTTGGGTGGGCACAATGCATTAGGAAGTGGAAACGGATAACCACCAAGTGGACATGAAATAAAAAAAGAAAAAAGTATGGAAAAGAGCTGAATTCATCACTAAACAGAGTATCTATAAATGTGGGAAGAGACATGAACAGACTGCCTCTGCGGGGTACAAATGCCACTCAGTGTCTACAATGAGGAACATCAAAATCAAGGTACTCAGAGAGCAGATATTAAGATTAGTCTTCTTTGAGCAATGCCACACCAGTTCCTTTTACTCCTAAATAGCTGATTGTTCTTGGTCAAGTGTTCCCTAGCAATATGAATATCAAATACATTATGGCATAATGGTTCTCACCATTTTTCTTCCATTATATCCTAGTCTTAAGTAGAAAGAAGATTAAAATTCTGTTGAAAGGTACATTAATTTCTGCAGAGATCCATCAAGCCAGCCAGCCAGGCAACCATCCATCCACCCACTTACTCATTTTTGCCTCTGGTAGCAAAACAGGAGCTTTCATGCATCCTTCAGTTAACAAAACTTTTCATCTCTATGTTGATTTTCTTTTAAAAATATTATTCTTGGGTAACAAACATTGTAGAAACAAATTAATAGCATCAATAGAAAATCAGTGAACAAAGGAGCCAGCTTTCAGAAATGAAATGAGTCAATTCCTATCAGAACTAAAAACTACACTCATAATGGCAATGCTCATATGGGTGATTGGGGGAAACCTGCCAGAAGTAGTCATGCTTAAAGGGAAAGGACAACATCATTTAATTCATGATCTGGGGGGACTGGGGAGAGAAAGAAATGACCAGTTTTATAAAAGCAGAGAGAACACCAATAAATTTTTCCTTCTTTTAAAGAATATAACCTCACCAAACAGTGAGCAATGGCAATTTGCCATTTTTCAGTGATCTCAAGTAATGTACCCATTATAAGTTGCAACAATAAAAAGCCAACAGCATAGTTATCAAAGTTCAGCCTAGATGGTGTTCAACTTCTATTTTTGGAATGAAATCATTCAGAAAAAAAATATTATTTTTTCAGATTACCACACAATTCTTTGGAAATACTCTTGTGGCTCCAAGAGCACCAAAATCAGACTACACATTAAAGTGATTTTTAAATTTAAAAATATCCTTTTCTATTTTTACTTTTAACAAGTTTATATTATAGAAATTTATCTAGATATTGAGCAGGAGTATTAAGAACAGGGCCACAGGACTCACTTCAGCATCTGGCTTTGCCACTCAGAATTTTGCTAATTTTGGAAAATGAGATTAATGCCCTAACTACAGGAATTTCAGGGTGGACACAGAAGTTTTTGGTATTAACCCTGACTGGGCTTCAAAATTTGCACTTAGTATATTATCTTATATTGTCTTCTTGTATCAATTAGATACTTCATCAAAAATATGAATAGCTCATCTAAATTCTATAATTTAAAATATTACTTGCCTTAGGTTTGAAGCCCAAAACTCGGTTGAGCTTTATAATGATGCATGGTTTGCCCTCTTTGTAGCCATAAGTTTCATCATTTATTCCAGAGCAATTTCCCAACCAATCAAGCTTGAATCTGCAGACCTTTCGCTCTCCTCGTTCATGGTTAAAGTCTCCTCGTTCTTTGGGTTCGCTGGGCACATCTAAAAATACCAACGCCATTTTTATGTTGTATCAGCAATTCCCTTAGCACTGCTGAGAAAGGAAAAGGAACTTTCTTTCTTGTCACAATTACCTATCATAAGACAGGACTATTCTGCATTTAACGCATGGTCTGACTTAAGCAAGCATTTCCAGCAAGCCATCACTCTTCACTGACACTAAAAAGATATTTAACCAAAAGCAGTAGCTGGTACACGACCCCACACCAAAGCTTCATAATACTCGATCAGCACATGATATTTGGTCTCTGCCATTATTTCTCTTCCTTTAAATAATGGATTACTCAGCTATTTAGAAGACTGAAAGGAAACTAGATCATGCTGCATAAGTAGCATCATTTACACAGGTTAACATTGTCTTAGCTCTATAACAGGGATATTATAATTAGAACACAAAAAAAAAGGACTGTCAATAACGTTCAGAACTGGAAGGTTAGCATGTTAAACAGTAAAGAAGGAACAGGAAATAATTTTCCTTTTCAACCACCATTCTAGTTTTTTAAAAAAAATTTTTGATGAGTTTTTGACTTTTAAAGCTATGAGTTCTTATAAGCATTTGTTCAACCAAGAAATTTTATTCTAGCATTTTTAATTCATACCTCATGTGAAAGACCAAATGAATATAGAATTCGAAGTGAATACACCCTGCAGGAAAATGATGCAAGTACCATAATTGATATAACTTAAGTTTACAAATTAACTATTTTCCCTTCAAATGGTAAAGTGTCTCCATTTAGTCCACCTCCTGTGAAGTGATTCACCCTGGTTATTATTCGGGCCTTTTAAATTACTGCAAAGTAAGATGAAAACCTCATTTAAATTCTAATGAGAAAAATTCACAGTGAAAGTGATTCTTTTAAATTACTCAATCTTTCCAAAATAATTTAAATGGCAATTCGCCCCATACTCTGACCAAACCACAGTCTGCCTTATAAAGAACTGGTGTTGATAAATGCTGGAATTGAATCAGAAGGGATAACTAACTCAGAGACAACCTTTTTTTGGACAGGAATGAGAACATGGGCTGGGAAATTCATGCTCAAGGTATCAAGGAGGAGGACATGTATTCATGTCAATGACTTAATGAAACTAAGAGCCACTCTTTACCCTTCATAAGTCATTTTCTTATCCAAAATGATCGGCTGCCTAAGACATATTTCATTATCGATCCCAACATGGATCTGTAAAGTATACTGTGACCATAAATCCTCCTTCATCAATATCAGTGTGGTGATAGCTAATCACACCAAAGGGGTCATTCTGATGGAAGAAGGCCCTGCGCACTCTTCAATAGGGAGAACTTTGGGGGGAAATATATGGAAATAAGTGTACTTTCCAACGGGTGTAAGAGAAACAAAACTGTGATTGTGATCTTTGAATCTGAATAGTAAAAAGCAGACCTGTCTGGAGTGTTTTAAAGGAAGACACCTTTCAAACGCAGAAAATATTAATACTTGAGGCTACACTGTTTCTTTCATTGCATCCTCCTGCTTTTAAAAAAAAAGTATCTTCAATATGGCAGGGTTCAATCTTTCATTATTTCAGGATTAGCTCTCAACCATTAAATAAAAAATTGTAATGAGAAATAAGAATTAAATAAAAAGAAAACTAATCACAAACATCTACAATGAGTCTACTTACTGCCACATTCTTCAAAAATCATGTCATCCTTCTGGGCTGAATCTTTGTACTTTTCCAGAAACCTAACTATGTTTAGTACATATGCCTCATAGCTCTTGGGATCATTAGGACGAAAGGAAATTTCAGTCTTTTGGATCTGAGGAACCTGTGTTAATCCTAGACCAGGAAGAGAGAAAAACACAGAGAAAATCATTAGTGGGAAGGCAGTCAACCAAGATAATTCAAAAGCAGCCTTTCCTTATACAAAACATACTTTGCTAACCCCACCTGGCTAAAAAAGAATAGGTTAAATTCTTGTCTCCCTTGTGAAATCACTTCTCTGGCATTTAGATTAAGTACCAATGACTATGCCTTAATATCATATATCATTTAATTTCCCTAGCAACAACACTTCATGATAGGCATCATCTCCATTTTATGAATGAAAACACTGCTTGCACTGAAAGGTTAAGAACCTGGCCTAAGGTCGCAGAGAAAGTGGTGGAACCAGAATTCCAACCCAGGTGCGCTGTACTCCAAAGCCTGTTTTGTTTCTGGTACCCCCACATGCACACATTTTTTAAAAATGCAAGCTAGCTAGCATTGTGTGCGGGTGGCTTTCCCCTTCCTAACTGCATGTGAGCCTTGGGCACAGCGGTCCTTCTTTTATACTCCTTCTTGTCAATGAATTTATAACCTTCCAAACTCTCTAGACTCGAGACTACCTAATAGAGATACTTCTTTAGATCTTTTAACCTCAGCTGGATCATTTACCTAAACCGGAAGAATCTGGGACATATGTGCAGTTACCACTCCTTTCCAATCGAAAAGTCCAAGCATGTCAATGCCAGTCAGATAAAATTCACAGTATGTGTACCTTGGATTTGTACTCTGTAACTAACTTGTTAGATTCTTTAATATCCAAATGCCTCTGCCTTCCTAGAACCTCCTAGATGGATATTTGAA
This sequence comes from Daubentonia madagascariensis, assembly GCA_023783475.1. Taxonomy (NCBI): domain Eukaryota; kingdom Metazoa; phylum Chordata; class Mammalia; order Primates; family Daubentoniidae; genus Daubentonia; species Daubentonia madagascariensis. The sequence goes on from JAKFHU010000978.1 coordinate 33,990,684, forward strand.
CAACACTACACAGCACTACTCAGGGGCAATGGCTGGAGTCAGTCGCAACTGCATTTTATTCTAGGACTGCCAGATAAAATATAAGATGCCTGGTTAAATATGAATTTCAGATAAACACTGAATAATCCTGTAGTAGAACTATACCCCAAATGCTACATAGGAAATACTTATATTAAAGTATTATTCATTGTTTATCTGAAATTCAAATTTAACTGGGCACCCTGTATTTTTATTTGCTAAATCTGGCAACCTGATTCTAATCCCCAATCCCAGATCGGCCTTCTTTGTGTTGGGCCCCAAGGAGGCTCTTCATCGCAATTCTTGATTAATGGCTACACCCTGGCCTCCCACCACAGCCTTCCACAGCACCCTCATTTAGGGGCTTGTTAAACATGCAGCCGCACACACTCCGCTCCAGTCCTACCACATCCTAATCTCTAAAGACGGGACTTGAGAATCACTAAGGACCCTTGGTTTAGAACTACTGCTCTGGGGAATCAGAATTTGAGAGTGGCAATAGCGACACAGATAGGAAGACAATGACATAATTAAACTGGAAGTGATAACTACAGTGTATTAACTATTTAGCGGCACCATTTGTGGGGCTTGAGAACCAGGCTTCAGTAAGGCAAGACTAAATGCTGTTATTTTTTTCTAGTAACTGAGGATGGCTTTGAGCTTCAAGGTGGTTAAGTAATGAGGTGGGCTCAGGGAGCTGTATGGGCATGCTTTTCCAGGCATGTAGTTCCCTACAAGAGCAAAGGGATGGACAGGAAGACAAGGAACAGCTGGAGCAAAACAGAAGGGTGCCCAAGACAAATGACTTTAGGAGTGACATGAAGAATCATCTCGAAAAGGATGAGGTAGAACCTGAATAATTCAGGGGAAAAAAAAGTCACTGTCAACAGTGATGGAAGTGAGTCAAAGGGGAAGTAGCAGGATTTGCTCATAAAAATATCTTCAGTTTAAAATAAAGGTTACCACAATTTAAAAATTTTTTTAAAAAGCTCAACAAGCTATAGAAAATTATTTGTATGTCTAAAGCAATTTAAATATACCCTGAACAATCTTTTTCTAAATTGAATTAGAAAATTGGCACTGTGATCATTTACAGTGCAAAGAAGCAATATAGCAAAAACAATAGATACCTGCAAAAATAAAATAAAGGTGAATAGAAGGCTTCCACTGAAATTTAATGCTTGAGATAGCAATGGTAAGTAGAGTTCTCCAATGAAATGGGGAAGGCTGGCTGGTTTGAGTTGTAAATAAGACATGTAAGTCAGGGTGACTTGCCTGGACCTGGGGGAATTGCAGAGGCAGGCCCAGAACCAGAGGCTCAACAATACTCAGAAGAATGGGATGTTTTCCTAGAATAATCTTGGAATCAGGAGGGAATAGAGCCTTAAGGGACAGTCACACCCGAAGGGCCACTGGAAGAGCCCAAGCACAGGCAGCCAGAGAGATGAGGGGTAAATGCCTTTGAATGTGTCAGGCAGGAGGTTTGCCAGAACCTCTTCCAGATCAAATGCCGGAACCAAGGAATGGCCTCGCGTAACCTTGAGGAAGGTGGGAGGGGGAGAACTGTGCTGAAGGGAAATGGCGTGATAAGTAACAATTACACAAGCTGTGGTCCACCAGCAGATTGGGTGATACAGCAAAAACCAAAATGCTAACAAAATGTAAATGAGCCTGGTGTGAGATTTGGAGAGTCTCAACCAACAAATTGAAAAGAAGAAAGAAACCCTAGAAGGTCATGTTGAGAGTAAACATGGTAGGACCTAGATTGCAAAGTGTCTGCCAGTCATTGTCCCCTCTGGCCTGGCTTCAGCTAGCCTCCCTAGCAGTCTGCCTCTGGCTTTCTGGCTGCCTCTACATTGCTCTTTCAGTGGCCACTCAAGGTTCCATTTCCTTGATGTGTGTATGAGGAACAGTGATGCTACTTCTCAGATTCTTGCAAAGGAGGAAAAAAAAAAGGAGAGGCCAGGAGTGGTGGCTCACACCTGTAATCCCAGCACTTTGGGAGGCCAAGATGGGAGGGCTGTTTGAGGCCAAGTAGTTTGAGACCAGCCTGGGCAACATAGTGAGACCCCATCACCACAAAAATAGAAAAATTAGCTGGGTGTGGTGGCGTGCGCCTGTAGTCCCAGCTACTGGGGAGACTGAGGCAGGAGGATTGCTTGAGCCCACAAGTTCAAGGCTACAGTGAGCTATGATGTATGACAATGCCACTGCACTTCAGATTGGCCAACAGAGCAAGACTCTGTCTCAAAAAAAAAAAAAAAAAAAAAGGAGAGAAAGAAGAGGAGGAGGAATTACGCAGAGTGTTTTCCATTCCAAGTCCACACTCTCCACTATTAAAAGTGACCAGGTGACACCTGTCACATCCCAAAGCATCAGCAACTCTCACTCAGTCCTCTGGGCTCTTTACTAATGAAATAACACTGCTAGTGCATTCTTCAGGAGCCTAGGAGCTATGGTCAAAACTAAGTTCATGCTTACCCAGATACCTATACTAACCCTTCTTACTAGCAAGCACCTCTGCTGTTAATCAACTACAATCTGATTTGTGGGTATCCCCACAAATTATTGTGGGATATTATTGGTATATGCAGTGTTACCACTGGCCCAGAAAAGAGTAAAACAATGGGTCTTGTATCTCTCTAGATAGGGAAAATAAGAAATAATGAAAACCAAGTAATGGAATCATACCACTTTCCACCTGAAAGCCCGAATCCTTCATAAGCATAGCTCATGATCTAAGCCCAGTCACGTGTATATTGTCATGTGAGAGAAATGCAGATCGCGGGTGCTTAATCTTGACTTTGTTCTTTACAGAGAAGCATCAGATACTGATGAAACCAAGAACACACTGGACAGTTAAGCGCTGGGTCTTAGAATCTTGTGACCTGCCCAGCTAGATTAGACCCTGGGCCAAAGTCTCTGCCCTGTCCTTTCCATTTTAAGTGATGCAGAACATTGGTAGAAGGAACCGAGGAATGACAGACAATCCCCAGGAGGCTTGGCTCTGTCTTACTCTCTCTCGTGGAGTAACATTTCCCTCTAGAGTCCCTGAGGGGGTCTCAGAAGGTGGTAACTAACATAAGCCTTAATGGCCATTCTTATAAGATACTTCTAATCCAAATGTTGTTTCCAGAAAAGAAGCATAGTTTGGGTTTAGGTCATGTAATCAGCTCCTCTGAACATTCACCCAGGGAGTGCAAACACACTTACATATATATATAAATAGAAGTCCAGGAGGCGCCCCACTGTCAGGTGGCCACTGCCTCCTTGGCAGATCTGCTCTCCTTCCTCACATTTCTGTGAGGTCTCTCACTGTCATCCACTATCTCTGCCTCCTCTCTTTTCTTTGTCCAGGGACTGACGGCCTGAGAATTTCTTGTCCTGGAAACTACTGCAGATCAGCCCCCGGCCTGTTCTGTTCTGGACAGTCTTAATCAGGATAGTTCTCTGATGAGATCTTCTCCAAACCATTAGGAAAATTCTTCTTCTCAGTAGTTATTTCTCTAAAGCAATTAGATACTCACGGAGGCAGAAGGTCCTTTGAAAAGATGTACAAATCCTTTAAATAATTTACTATGCGTTTATCAGACTACTGTTAAGAAGAGATAGAAAATGAGAGATTGGATTTGGCAACTCCTTTATTATAGCCGGTCCCTGATTTATGTTTGCCTTACGATTTTTTGACTTTATGATACGGCTATCGGGGTATTAAATGCATTTCTGACTTACAACTTATGATGGGTTACCAGGACATAGCTTCACTGTGAGTCGAGCAGCATCTGTATTTTGAGTCCACACACAAATTCCCCAACCATGACATTTTCCAAAGGCTGCACAAATCCCGCCCTGCTGACTGGGGTTCTCATCAACTGTGCCCACACTAGATGGATACTTTACGCTTGTCCCGCTTCCCACTGCCCACTCCTGTTCAAGCTGTTAGTTACAACTTTGGACAAGGATGAGCTTTGTTTGCAGTCATAACTCCCTGAGGCCAAAGACAGAGGAACATCCAATCACTGGGTTATGGTTTCAAATTATATTCCAGGAAACAGATCTAACCTTTTGCCTGGCCAGTCTTCTGAACTTGAATTTACATCAACCAAGCCAAGCACTAGACAACTTCATTCTGATAGTACCATTTGCCTTAAACTACATATCATTATTTAATAAAGCCACCTGAAAGGACTGAAATAACAATTTGGGTATGTGATATTTGGTTTTTAAATGAGTCTTTCAACTTAACATAAGATTTGGAGTCTGAAAAAAAAAAACCTTGGCTTTACACTTGCTTTTAGAGATACATTAGCCTTTCCTTGGTCCCTCATCTCTTGAGAAATAAGGAAATGGCAGAAGGGAAAGAAAAGAGAAAAGAATGAAGCTTTTTCATTAGGAAACAAGTATTTTGTTTCCAATCAGATGTGTAATGTAGGAAGTTTATAATTTCTCAATCTACTTGTGAGTTTGAAGTATTTAAACTAGAATGCAGCCATTTTAACTTTGTAATAGTTACTCAATTAGACAGCTGCTTCTATCTGTCACTTAACTGTGGTCCCCAACTCCCGGGCCTCGACCCGGAACCAGGCCACATAGCAGGAGGTGAGCGATGCTTCATCTGCATTTACAGCTGCTCGAATCACTGTATCACAGATCACCACCTGAGCTACGCCTCCCCCCTCACCCCCACCCCCTCTCACATTGGTGGAAAAGGTTGGGGACTGCTAACTTAATACATCTGATGAATCACTAGATCAAATACTCTAAATGGGCATCATTTTCCATAGAAACCTCCAGGAGGGTACCCATAAGACTAAGAAATACACAGGAGGCAAAGAAACACTTAAACCCAGCCATGCACACAACACACACTTATCATGTGTCTCCTATACATTCCAACCTGAAAAGTAATTTCCAATTTAAAAAAATTGGGGGGGTATAATTTTATACATACACTCATATATATGTACACAAATACACATATACATATATATGCATACATATACACAAACACATACACACACACACACACACACAAATATACATAAATTTCCCCTCTCCTTTAAATACTACTCTGCAGAACCTAAGATATTTCTGGGTTTTGGTTTTTATTTTTTATTTTTATTTTACATCTGCAGGTTAGTATCAATTTACCTAACAAAATAAAGGGAAGGGCACAGGAAAAAGGTGCCTTTGTGCTTTCTTTAAACTAGCTGCCTTTCACTCACCTTCACTTTGATGCAGAAGCCTGGATCGGCCAGGAATCAATCTCCCTGCCTTCAGGAGGGTCACGTTTACACCCTCCCAGACACCCAGAAGCTGCTCCCTTTTAAAAGTCTTAGAAAGATGAATTGCTGGACTATCTCTATAATCTATTCATGTTTAACAACCCTCCGTGTACAGAAATCTTTCCTCCTGTCTAAGCTAAATGCCACAGCCTGATTGAGGGCCCTTCTCTGTTTACGGGATTACCCTTTATCACAGTCTTTTTCCCGTGGTTGCATATTTATTTTCAGGCAAGCAGAAAGACAATTATTTAGTTCAGATGATCTATCTTAAAAAGTGCATATAATTCTATAGAAACTTATCTTTGATATTTTGTACAGCTCATAATTGTGCTTATTCCCAGAATAAAAGACAGGTGCCACTTTTATAAAAAGAATATTATAAACAAATAGACAAATCCTAGTATTTTTTACGTTAATTATGCTTTTATGTTCAAGGCCAAACTGAGGAACAAGTACATATATTTGACTTGCCTAGATATAAAACATAACATTTGTTAAGTAACCGATATCCTGAAATAAGACACCGTATTATACATGATTATCTGATAAGGTCTATTCACGCATATATGTGGGAAAAGATATACTTTTCTGGTTAGAAGCTACTGGATAATACATCCCTGTTCCCTTTCATCTCCCCAACTTCTCTCTGTTCTTGTCTGCATTCAGTGGACCTGCTGGTCATGAGATTACTAGCACGAGAGCACTGAATAACAACAGAGCAACCAGCCCAAAAACTGCATCAGATTTTATGATGGAAGTGAGTGGAACCCATGAGGCTAATGCTCTTTCCACTACCATCTTCTACAATGGAGCCCTTGTCCATGCAGGAAAAAATCCTTAAATGGAGCTTCACAGATTCAGCATTTTGTTTTCACCATCACCCATGGGTTTGTTGCCTAGTCCCACTTATCAGGTCTCTGCTCTGCTTACTCATCTTAAAATGGCATAGAGAGTAAAACCCATTTTTCTGCGGCTCCAAGAACATTTTTAAGTTAATCATTAGGCTTCCCGTGTACCCAAGAGATGACTTACTAGTCATACCCTTGTCTTTAAAAATAAAGAAATAGCTACATGGGTAGGTGAGATGTTGAAGCCAAACAGTTCCCCACCCTATGCCCTCTACCCAACCATGAGACTGGGCAGTAGCTTCTGGAAATCATAATTCATTTCCAATGCTAACTTGTCCACAGCCTCAAACTCTGGGAACAGGTTGGCAGGATCCATTTGAGGGTGGGAAGACAGGAGAGGGAAAGTGAGAAGCAGTCTGACCTGTACATATATCATGTCTACTAAGAGATTACAAATCAATGGATTCTAATCGGAAACAGCAGAAAAACACCTTACTGGCACTTTGAAATAGCAATTCCCCCAAAGTATAAGGAGGCCAAATATTTCTAATTTCCCCTTTGAAATGTGAGTGAAAGAGAGTAATACAAGGGTGATGTAGTTTGGGGGAAAAAAAAGCCATTCTGACATTGACACAATGACTTCTCAGGAATTTTACTTAAACTGAGATTTGAATTATAATGGCTTGTACCCTAATGGATTTTAAAATTAGATATTTCCCTTTCACAATCAAGATGACACTGAAACTGCTGGTGGTGCCAGTGTGGTCTGCTGGTCTTCATCCACCCTACTCTCCCGCCCCGAATCTGGTTACCAACATGCCACGAATATGACCCTTCTAAAATGAATCTGTTAGCACTCAGCCGTCCTTACTTCAGAGCAAAACAAAAAGCCACCCACAGCCTTAAGAGGAAGAACAGGTGTATGGATTCATACCTGCTTACCAGGAAGCAAACCAGCTGGGAATCTCCCTGGACCCACCAATTGACACATAGTGACCTTCGCTTCATTCCACTGGTACTAAACGAGCCTGGGGTGGGGGAAGGGCTGCAGCGGATGTGAAGAAGAGACTTTTCCATTACACCACTGGGCAGGCAACAAGGCAAACAGGGTCAAATCAGGGACAGGGCCTGGTGATTGTGAGTGTGTGTGTGTGCGCGCACATGCCTGTGCTGTACACGTGCCTGCTCAGCCCTCTCCAGCACAGCTAATAGCTGTGTCTCTCCCCAGATCCAGCTGCATTAACAGAGAGGAAGAGATGCTGCTGACCACCACTGCAGGACTTCCCTAAGAGGTTTTCCTCTGGAAAAAAGCTTCACAGGGGTGAACTCAACACGTGTGGATACGTTAAAGGGAGAGATTGCAGAACAAATACAATGTCATTTAAATTCACTTAAAGTTGTTTTTAAACGTGTTTCCTAATCCAACATTTCCCAAACACTTTTCACGGAAAGCTCAGGTTTCACTGACTCCATGAAAACGTAAGTGTGCAAAGCATCCCTGCCATGTCATCCAAAGTTCACAGCCTGGAAACTCAGCATCCAAAAAGAAGAAACTGCTGCTTCTAGTGGAAAGGTAGGGCTATAAAAATAGAGGCTGCTGTCAATAGCTACCCTTTATTTAATATCATTAGTTTTGTCACCATAAAATACTATTTGCTTTACATATATTTATCACCTCATTTAATCCTCATGGGGTATTATTCCCATTTTATAGATAGGAAAACTAAGGCTTAGTGAGGCTAAGTAGTGTTGGAGTGGTAGGAATTGTGTCCAACTCCAAAGTCCCTGCTTTTCCTTCTCAGGTCAACTTTATTGTGAATCTATGTGTAGTAGCTTAGAGTCTCAGGGGCTGCTTTCATATTTAGGTTAGGCAACATAAAACTGCCAATAATCAACCATTTTTGATCTATGCAAATAGAAATTTAGTATATCTCAATTATCTCAGCTGAGGTTCTAACTCTGTGCTTTCCAGGTGAAGTAGGCAGATCTGCTCCAATACCCCACAGCAACAAGACGTTGTAAGGAATATCATATGCATTAATGGCCACCATTGCTCAGGGCCAAGAAACTGTACATGTTGTCCATTTTTTCTTAAATTTCACCATTATTTTATAGTTTAGTCCTTTCTTTGAGATTTTTCACATGTGGCCTATCAGCTTATCAAATATTATAGACATACAGACTCAAATGCACTGCACAACTGCCACTGCTTAATATGGCCACATTCACATATGTTATTTAGAAGAGATCTAATTACAAGGTATTCCAGTGTGTAAGGGGCAGTCAAAACCCAGTCAGGCTGGGTTTGTATTCATGCCTCAACTTCGGCTGATAATAGAATTAATAAGTCTTTATATGCTTTGATATACAATCTTTCACACTAGGTGCATCTGGCTTAAATAGACAATTTTCCTTCTCTAACTGTCATGAAAATAGAGGCTTAAAGATATTAATTTGAAGCCAAAAAATTGTCAGGATATCCTCACAGGTATTTGTTTAGTCTGCATACTTAAAGAGTCTGCATACTCAAGGAGTTATTTCCTATGCAAACTACAATTTCTTAAGGCCAGGAGGAGGGTCCAGTTAGGGTCCCTCAGAGGACACGAAGGGCGGGCCATCGGAGGTAGGCCAAGGGCTGCACTTCTTGGTAGCCAGCGTTCTGCCGGCCAGGCCTCCCTGATCAAAGGATACCATCATTTTCAAGTGAATGGCACGTAAAGGCACAGAAAAACCCCAAGGGGTAAGAAGTGGGGAGAGGGGCTTGGCCTAAACTCTCCTGCCAAGGTGATGGGGAGAACAAGGAAAAGAAGAGAGAGAAATTACCAAGACGAAGAACCCAGGTGACAGAACAGGGAAGATGGAGGACCTTCCATGACTCAGACCAAAGGACAAGAATGCATATTTCCAGGATGAGCCACCAGCATTCCTTTGGAGAAGTGAGGGTTTGTCACGTCTGTCCAACTGCTGTGGGCACACTAAACATAGGTACTAAGAACGTGTCTTTTGGGAAGGGGCTGGAAAGAAGCGCAGGGAAGCAGGGTGAGAGGGTGTGGGAAGGGACTGAACACCTCAGCTAGTCCTTTGATTTCACAGGCAAGGTCATTTCCAAGTCCTTACTTACAAAGTCAGGTACTTTGGCTACTTCTTTTCGAAAGTGAAATTTCCCTTTCTGCAAAGAGCCTGAAGGAAATTCTTAATTTTACTAAAGGCTGACTCCCCAAAATTTATATAGCCAAGGACCATTTTTTTAAATCTAGGAAATTAAAGAAAATGCTTGACTTTGTGGTCATCTTTGGCTTCAAACAGAAGAATTATACAACAGCTTCATGATTGAAGAACAGCTTTTAAATGGCAAAACAGAGAACAAAACCAAACAAACAAAAAAGGATCTACACAAATTTAAATTACTACTAATGCTACCATAAAAATTCTAATGGAAGAGGACATGAAAAGACATGCCATGCTTTCCCGTCACAGAAGCCAGTGTAAAACATGTTTATTTAAGATCCTAAGCTTCTCTGCACACATCAGAATTCTTCCTTCAACCTTTCGATAGGCCCATCTCTTTCGGGAAATAGTTGATGGAAACTGTGGATTATTAAGCAGGTTTAAGTCATTTTATATACTTACACGTTTTCTTTTTCCACTTCCCAAATCCCCCAGATCTAAATTTATCTGGAAATATTTTGGGTGTTTCTTACAGTGGAGAACTATTTGACTTAGGGCTATAAAACAACGTTTGCCAATTTTGAAGATTTTCTTCTGTGAGTCCTTCCCACGGCCAAGGAGGTGGGCATGACAAGTCTGTGATAGGCAGCAGCACTTGATCTAGGCTGCTCAGGGCCATGCAGATGGCTTCAAGATTGTCACCTAAATACAGCTGTCACTAAACCGTTGCCCAGGGAAAGCAGAGAAGGGACAAGTCATTGCCACTCTCTAGCAGCAGCCTCAAGGTCATTTATAATGTGAGAACCCGGAAGTTATGCAACACTTCCTCTCTCTCTAGGTCCTCCAGACAATGATTTTTAGAAGAGCCAGACAGTAAATTCACGTTTGTTGTTGTTCCCCTGCCTTGTCCTGTCAGCGTCAGGTGTGACGGCAGTGGGCCTTCCCCGGTGTTTCGTGACTGGTATGGACACGCACAGCTGCACACTAATTACAGCACCCAAATCACAGCAGAGGACTCATGTGGCAGTTTGCATTTCTCTGTGATAAGCTCTTCATTCACCCATTTTTTGGAGCTAAAGGAAATAGTTAATTAAACTGCAAAGTGGGTCCAGAAAGCCAGTAAATAAGACTCCTATTAAACAAACAGGTATAAATACTGAGAAGTAAAGGGAGAGTGACTTTGTTCAAGGTCAAACTGCAAATCAACAGCACTGGGAGAATTGTCCCCTGAAGCCATGGCTCCTCTCCCTGTGAGTAGTTGCCCATTTCAGAGCTTCTCATCAGCCCTAAAAATAAGTTAACCTTTTAAAACAGGAACCAAAGTGATTTTTTGAAAGGATTTGTCTGAGTCACAGACCCCTGAAGAAGTGAAAAGTGTGTTAGAGTGGAAAGACCCTGAGAGGAATCCACTAACCAGCCCCTTGAGCACTAGGGGTGTGGAGACGAAGGCTCTCATCAGAACTCTACTCACAGTCACAGAGCTAGCGAGGAGAGGGCTGGGCCGCAGACCAGGCTCTTCCCCCTCTGTCCAGACCTGTGCAAATAAGATGTCCGCAAGCTCTGGGAGCTCTGCCTGCAATGCGGGTAGGAGATCTGGCTGTAGCAGAGAAGTTCCTCTTTTTCCCCTTCATGCTTGGCTTAAAACTATATTACAGAGCAATTTTCAAAACAATTTTTTCTCAATTGAAAAAGTGACACCCATTTTACCTCTGGAGGAACTGAACCTATTCATGTTGATTTTACCTGGTGGGGCCACTCGGTCCTGATATGTGGGCTTAAATTCACTGATGGTGAGTAGCATCACTTGGATGGTTCCAATGAAGATGCCAGCCAGGCAGCCATAAAATATCACGTAGAATAGAAGGATCTTAACTGCAAGGAGAACAGACAGAAACAAAAGGCTGTGATACAGTCAATACGCTCAGAATGAAAGTCTAATCTTTCCAGAGATGAACAGACTTCCTTCCTGGTTTCCCCTCCACCCTATTTCTCCAGAGCTTCCTTTTCCAACACTGATCAAGAGAGTGAACCTCACCCCCACTGACATGGGTAAAAATGGGAGGATGGGCAGCCCTCCATTAATAGTGTGTGTGGGAGGTCATTAAGGGTATGGCCTCATAGGAAATAATTTTATTCCCTAAATAAAAAAATTGATGAGGATCACCAACAAAATCTAGAGTTAGTTTGTGTGCTTATGCAATGCATTTAAAATATGATGATATAGTCCCTTAGAGACATATGTTTTCTTTGCTTGCATATCCCTTGACATTTAAATACTACAATCTAGGCCTGAGGGTTTTTATGCTGTGACAGAGCAATGAATACTGAGAAACCCAGTGAAGCTCTCTGGCTCTTTACTATCACCCTACCTTTCATTTGTATTATTGACTAAGCACACTGTCTTTCCTCGCAGAGGACAAGGGAAAAGAAATCCTATAGTAAAAACAACCAGTACATTTTAATTTCATCTTGTGACTAGAACCAGAGTTAGGACTGACTTGATGGGCTGCATTTTCTGTTTCCCGCAGTTAACAAGATATCGGGATGGAGGCTGAAACAGCAACCAAAAAAACAAAAAAACAAAAACACCCTGACACATAGACTGGAACGAGGCTATCAGTTACTGGTTTACTAGGATTATCTCCCTGATTAGCCGCATAGTAACAGGCTGTACTAGGCATTGCCTGGCAGCGCTGTGCCAGCCAAACAACTCAATGTGAATGCAAAAGTGGGAACAAGTGAACTGTAAGGTTATCAAGTCAGAAACATGACTGCACAAAAGAAGCTGAGGTTACTTCTAAAAGAGTCCAGATCTCACACATTAAAATACCAGGATACTTGGGGAACAGCTACAGAACCAAGAGTATCATTGAAAAGAAGTGTATGTGGTGGGAGGGGACAGGGAAGGAGTGGGTACACAATTGCAGGAATAAACCATATTGCCCTCTCCATATATTTAAAAGCCCAACTTTCTGATCAGGCACTAAATAGTTCAGGGAAATCAGGCTATAGAGCTGTTAAAACAAGCAAAACACACATAAAACCAAACCGAAATGCTTTATCACAATCCCTTTTTCTCCTTTTCAAAAGAAAAGAACAAGGAAAAAGGCAAAGATACAAGCAAAGATAAAGAAGAAAGAAAAGATTATACAATCCAAACCTACAGCAGCACAACTCAATCATTCCCTCCCAGCAGGGCAAGGGTTAAGTGCTGCATTCTGTATCCAAGCAGCAGTAGGCAAATGGCAAGGCTGTGACGTGAAGAGATCTGGAAAATTTTTCCAGTGAATGCTCCTAAGAGGAGCAAGAGTTGGTATAACACAGTCAGCAAGACAGCTGTTGTAGCCCTGCTTCACGTTTTCTCTTGTTTTGTGCCCATTCCACCTCATCCTGCTGATCTTAGCTTAACCGTATATGCCCCTCCTAACAACAGGAACGTTGCTACACTCATTCCCTGGACTCCAGATACCTAATTCTAACAACGTAGGAAGGTACATAACTGAGGCTACGGATTAAAATACAGATGGAGCAATGGAAAAATAAATCATTTCACAAGCACACTGATTAAACTCACAAACGCACAGTCTTTCCATTCTGCCCACACGATATCCTAAGAAAAGTGAGGCATTTTCCTCATTTGGCTCCAAGATGTTACTTAGCAAAACCTCCCCAGTGACTGCTGTGAGGTCACTTGGTTAGAGTGGAGCATGAGGGACTGGCGGGGCCAGTGCAATGGGCTCACGCAGACACTACCACCAGGGGCCACTCCAGAAAAAAAAAAAGCCTGGACAAGTCCCACCAACTAGCTGGGGAGCCACTTTCCCCAGGCTTCAGAGGCATTTTCCCTTTCAAGTATTTTTTCTTTCTTTTTTAAAAAAAGAGTAATATAGAGGTTTTTCAGTTAGGGAAAAAAGTGTACCCTTCAAAGGGACAGATGGAAAAAATGGCATCTGGGCCCAGCTGTAAATATAAAAACCTAGCAATGCCTGAATTAACTTAATAAAAAGGCAGAAAGCACAAAGTGATTTGCATGCTGTGATTTCTCCAGCAGGTGACAGGCGAGTCTCCTGCAACCATCTTGGTAAAAATCTACCTATAAGCAAAACTGAGCCAAGGGCATCCTGCCCTCGTCCCAAGGGCATCCATGTTGGGCCCAGTGCTGGAAAAGGGGCATTTTCTCCATAGGAAAAAAGCGATCGCTGCCACTTTCTCTGCCTCAGAGAAGCTCTGTCATTTCTTACATTGCCGGAAAGAAGCACAAAACAAAAATGTGATTTTTAGCCCAGCACTTTGGAAAACAGAAGGGAAGAAGAGGCAAGCACGGCAGTCCTGGTGTCTACATCCATAAATCAGTGTACTGATACCTTGCTGGATATGATAGCCAGACACAAATATTAACACACACGCACACAGTCTCTCTTCGTCTCTCTCATAGACATGCTGCCCAATAAATGTCAGCTTAAAGAATGAGTCGGTCCATACTGCCTTACCCTCTAAAGCAAATATTATTCTAAGAAGAAGAATGGAATTGGAATGAGGAAAGAAATATATTTTATGAAGGGGAAAAACACAAGAGGGCATATTGTGCCTAGAGTCAAGGCAGCCCCTGCCTCGAGACACAGCAGGGTCAGACCACCAGGGAAGGAAGCCCCAGTTAACCTAGGGACAAGGGCACCCATTCCATTCCGCAGTGCGCCTCCCAGGCCGCCCTCAAGTTACATGAGTTGCTAGGGAGCTGGTCGGGAGCTGTTCATCCTCCACACCCCACAGTTCTTCAGGTTTTCCTTTCCACCTGAAGAAAATGCAGGGAACTACCTTTATGCCTAAGACACGATGACAATAATCTCATTGAAGAACACAGTCTCCCCAAAATAAAATAAAATATAAAATAAAAGCGAAAAGCCATTACTTTAAAGAACTACATTTTCCATGGCTCAGGGATACCTATGCTTCCCAGCAATACCTTAGAATGAGACTTCACCTTGACTAACCTTGAAGTATGATGCATTATTAACCCTTTACTTTTCAATCAAGAGAGATTTCCTACAGGCTGCATTTTTTTTCTTTACAAAAAAATATACATTCCAGCTTCTTCCATTTCAAAATGTCAGCTAAGCACTATTTCCCTGACTCATTCTCCTGGCGATTCCCACAGATCCTCCCAACCAGCAACACTGCATCATCCCCTTTGCAAGGCTCCCTTATTGACTGCGGTGGTGGTGCTGGTGGTGTTGGTGTTACCGATGATGATGAAGATGATACTGGAGCAGGAGGAGGGGGCAGTGATGCGGCAGGGGGAGTTCCTTCTCTCCCTTCCGCAGTCACGACTCATAGATTCGCCTACAACTGTGCCCTTCAAAATGACCTTTTAAAAAAAAAAGTCACCCTTCCGGAGTAGGGGACGGAAAATAAGTAAGGTGTCTAATTTTCTATGGAAAAAAAAGTCCATACAACCAAGCAACAGGCTGCACAAAATCTTACAAGATGAGCTGCTTCTGTGTTAGTGCCATTTATTTCTTACACTAACCCTTCGCTGTAATCAACCCAAGCTCCTGACCCGCATCTGTCTGTGTAGACCTTGAAAACAACCAGACCTTGCCATGTTTCGGGCCAACATTGAGAAATGGAGTCCTGACATGGAGCTTACTGGGCCATTTCTGGGCTGCGATGACTCTGGGGGAGGTCGCTGGGGGAAACCCTGGCCATCGCTATGAAATACTGCAGTGTGCATGGAGTCCTCTCCTCCCTTCCCCTTCCTCTCTCGAGGTACATATTTAGACTGGAGGAAAGATGCTGTAACACAACCTCGCCTGCATTAGATCTGATTACCTCATGAGGTTCTCTCGCAGCCCCAAATCTCATTTTTAAGGACTTGGTATGTGACTACAGGGCGAGACATAGCTAGTCACCCGGAGCCTGACCATTATTCCCAGGAGGAAAGGGCTCAAGCGATACACGGTAGGACAGACTGCAAATTACCAAGACCAGATCGCTACATAACCCTCTGCCTGGCGTACTCCAGCCCCCACCCTGAACCCCATCCTGGGGACTCCGCAGTCCGCACAGGGCGACAAGCCCAGGCCGGCGCGATCCGAGCAGCGCCCACCACCTGATCCCTCTCCACCCTGGCCAGCGCGGTGGATGCGGAACTGTCCGCAGAGCCTGCGCAGGGCATGCGCCGCCCGGGAAAGACAAGGCATGGGGGGCGAGAGCTACAGACCCCGTACTTACACCAACTGCCACCGGTCCTGCCCAAAAACTCCTTCTTCTCCGAGTTCCAGATGAATTTCTTCCAACTGCCCTCCTCCTTGGCTTTTCCGCGGGCCATGGCGATGGCGGGTCACCGGCCGCCGCAGGGACTGGGGTTGGATGAATGCGGCGTGCGCCCTCTTCGGCTGCCGGTCTGTGTCCCCCGCCTGGCTCTCCGCAGGCTGGACGCGCCGCTGCTGCTGCGGCTCTCAGAGTGCCAGACGCGCGGTGGAGGAGCTGAGGCAGGAGCGGGAGGAGGCGGAGGCGGAGGCGGCGGCGGTGGCGGCGGCGGGGGCGGAGGAGGGAGGGAGGGACGGCGCAGGCTGGGCGGCTCCGAGCCCCGCACCTATTGGTGGGCGCGCGGCCGCTCGCGGGCTCTCTTTGGTCCGCCACGCACTCCTCTCGCCCTTGGGGTGTAGGGGCTCCGCAAACCCGCAGCTGCCGCTCTCGCTGCCACTGGGGACGCGTGCTGGGCCCCCGCCTCCTGCGACCTCTGCAGAGACAGGCAAGAAGCAGGAGAGTCAGAAGGAAGGACGGACAGGCACACTGCGGGCCCGGCACACGCGCGCCCGCCACGAGCCGGGAAATTGGCTGAGGGCACACGCCCTACCTTTACTATATACCGCGCCTCCGCGGCCCGGGGCCCCGCCCACTAGCGGCCCGGCTGGCCAATCGCCGGCGCGGAGGGGGCGGGGTCTAGGGCCCGAAGGGGCGGGCGCGGGGCCGGCACAAAGGAGCCGCCTAGGCAAGAGGGGCTGGCTGGAGTGCGGGGGCGCGGAGAAGGGCGGAGGGAATCGCGAGGGACTCGCAGCAAGCTGTGCGCAGCCTCCTCCCAGCTCCCGGCTGGACGCCAACCGCCCCTTGCGTAATGGGGTGTCCGCACCTGGGTCACCCATGGTCCTGGGGAGCTCGGCCCGGCTGTCCTGACCCAGTACCTCTCGTCCGCCTGCTCTCACCCGCGCGCTCTCGGCCTCCCGGTGCTGCAGGTCTACCTCTCCCAGGCCTTGGCGGGGTGGAGGAAGGTCACTCAGGGACGCCTGAGAGTCGGGGACTCTGCCCAGCTCCGCCCCGCCTCGCTGCTCCTGCACCTGCTGCCCCCTCGCACTCCCTGACTGCGGTTGCAGTTCCGGCCCGGCCCTCTTCTTCCAGGCTAGCCCAGCCGGCAGCCCTGGTTCCTGACCGCCCGGCTGTGCTCCTTGTGGGCGGCCTGAACCACCTCAAGCAGGACAATTGCCAAACCCACCCAGGGCGGTAGCCCGGAGACAGGGCTCGGGAGGGGTATCCCCGAGTGAGTCGTCCCATCGAAACCGGTTGCGGCTCACGCCAGTCTAGACCCCGGGCGACAATGTCGGCAGGTGACCCAGTCACTGTGGAATCTCTTTAGTGCCAAGTCGGCGGCTGGTATTCTCTCTGGCATGCTTTTATGCCCCCTTGCGGGTACCGACCACTATGTTCTGCAGTAAAATTCCTGGAGCCAAAATATTAATACCTTTGGGAAGACCTAGCTCACAGGGCAAGACGTTGAGGGGCAGTCCTGGGCACGGAGTACGCCTTTCTACCCTTTATCTGCTGTTGCTGTAAAGCCAAACTCTTGATTTCATACCCCTTTGCTGAGCCCCTGAACAACTTCACACATCCCTCTCAGGGCAATGACACAGCAGAAAACGCAAGGGTGCTTCTGCAGTCACTGCACAGAAGCCCCATCCCTGGGGGGCAACATGGCCCATCCTGAAAAGAGGGAATTCCCAGCTGCATATCAAGGAATTACCCAACTCTTATCCGGGCCACCGCTCTGTCCCCAAGGTCAACCTTGTAGGCCTAAGGACAAGCTCCAACTGATACAGAATGAACATTTCCCTAACAATCCTTCTAAAGGTTCACCTGCACGACCTGTGCAAACCAGAGAATTCCTGAAATTCAGGGGAGAAGCAGCCACCCATCCACCCAGACCCAGAGGGACTGCTGCAAGGCTCTGTCAAGGGCTCAAGGAACAGTTCCTTGAGAAAGGAAGCCACCTCCTGCTTTGCTCCTGCAGTGTTTGTCTTGGAAAAGCCCCAGGTTGGTGGTAGGAAAACTGCAGGAAGAGGCTGCATGTGCAGATATGATGCCCCTGGTACCCTTCAGGCAGAAGTTACCTCATGGTGGCCTTTCCACTGGACAGGCCACTGGGAAGGGCATGTGTTTGTCCAGTGCACGCTACTGTAGGAAGAAGGAAAGCCTGTGGGCAGAATCAGAAAAAAAAAAGGATGAGTGGGGGGGGAGTTAGCATGGGAAGGGATGCAGCAGTTGAGGAAGGTTGTGTTGCTCTTCCCTTCCTTGTGCCCAGCCCCTTCCCATCTCCCACCCTTGATTTTTCCATCTCTCTCTCTCTCTCTCTCTCTCTCTCTCTCTCTCTCTCTTTCTCTCTCTTCCAGGAGAAGCATGTGGTAAAACAAAGTATGTAGAGAGAGGCTCACAGTGACAGATTTTTAATTATAACCCCCTTTTTTTCTTAAAAAAGTATCCTACCTTAACTCTCCTGGGGTGTGGCAAATGCCAAGTAGACTGATGCTGGGCCTGGCAAAGACAGGCATTCTCTCTTGTCCTTTACCTCCTGTCTTCCTCTGGGGGATATCTCCCCTGCTCAAGTTTTAGTTCCCTAGCTTTGCTTATTCTCTGACCCCTGCATGTAAACTCGTCACGGTTTCTGATGGAGTCCCAAGGGTCACGCCTGTATAGCCAACGCAGCGTTTCATTCTAAACCAGCCTCCCCCAGGCTTCCTAGAAACCTCCATTTCCACCCAAACCTGGTACTGCTGCTGGATTATGACCTCAACCCTATGGGAACAAGATTTCTCTCCGTGGCTCACCTCAAATTCCACCTGCCGGGCCACTCTAGACCATCTGGAATTGTTCCACCCATCTAACCCCCTCCCCACATAGCACAAGCTGGTGAAGAACAAGACAGATCTGTATTCACATTCCCAGCTTCAGAACATGCCAGCTGTGACCTTGGGCAAGTCATTTATTCTCTCCAGGGCTGTTGCCTCAGTTGTAAAATTGAAGTGATACAATGTTGCAAGGATTAAATGGGAGACGTGAGAAAGTGTTAAGCACAGCGCCTTATGCATAGCAAGAGCTCTTGAGCAGCTAGCTTTATTAACATTGTCTGTTTCCATGTGACCTTGTCTAACCTTGGGGCTGTTGGTATGACTTTGCCATCTCCCGATTCTCATACCCACCCTCTGCCAGGAATCTGAGTTCCCATCAGCCCCTAGAAGGCCACCCTGCCAAATTCCCCACCCTGTATGCCACCTTTCTCCTTGTTTTCCAGTGTGCTTATTGCTCGGTGACCTCCTCTAACTCAAGTAATGAATAACTCAAGCACATCGTGTCCCTTTGGGCTGTGCTGGGCTGGGATTTTGTTCCCAGGCCCCTTCTGTGAAGAGTGCTGTAGCAGCAGGTTGAAAGCGGAAAGTCTGTGGTTCTCCAGAGGGAGGGGTGCCTCTGACAGGTGGAGTGTGTGGCTGGGTGTGGAGGGGAGGTGTGGACCATGGGGAACTAAGAAAGCTGTTCAATAAATGTCTATGAAAGTCCACTGTTTCTCTGCGGAAAGAAGGAGGAATAAATTCCTCAGCTCAGTTTAAAGGCTCAGGGTGAAGAGAACAATTCTTAATCCCTTTTTCCATGCAGGCTAGGGAAGAGGGATGGTTCTGGAGTCCTGTGATTGCTTCTGCCCAAGGTTAGTGCTCTGTATGTGGGTAGATAGAGGGGAAGCAGAAAGCAAGAACAGTAACAGAGAGTAGAGGGGGCTTAGGGACCTCCATCCAAGTGAGAACAACAGTTCTAACTCAGGAAACAACCAGAAGCTGTTTTGATTGAAGCAGAATCTACCCTGGAGACAGAGACAGGGACCGGCTGGCCGATAAAAGCAGGACAAGGCAGTCCTGTTTGTAGCAAGATGGCCAGTCAGAAGCTGGGCTAGGAGAAGCAGCAGGACAAATCAATCCCCAGCAGTAAGATCCTTCTGTTCAGGATCAGAGAGGCTAAAATGGAGGTGCCTGCAAAAGAGAGGGTGCAACTTGGCAGGCTGCATGAGGGGAGAACCAGACTTAACTCCCCCCCACCCCATCCCCCCACCCCCATCCCACACCCCTCCCCAGCCATTGGCTCTCTGAACCTCTCTGCCAAACACAATGCAGTCTGCTCTGCAGAGGGCTCCAGAGGGCTGAGCTGCCAATCCCACCTTCACACACGTGCTCATGCACAGTGGGGTTCTGTTCGGCCAGCCCTAGAGTATTTTAAGTACAGAGTGGAGGGGATGAGGGTATGTGATGCATGGTGACTCATCCTGGCAGCAAAAACTGTGTGCAGTGCAGGGAAAAACGGCTCAATGGCAGGCTCTGTTTGCAGTGGAAAGCGACCGCTATGCGTAGCTCTGCAATGGAGGGCTTGTTAGGGCTGGGAGAAGGTGGGCACTGGGAAATGCTGCCAGACTTGTCACCAAGGCTGAGATGTGGGTAGGTGCCTGGGTAGCACCTAACCTGGGGCTGGACTGAGTGCCCTAACCATCATCACAGAAGGACGCCTGAATGCTCCACAGGGCATCATCCTGTGTTTCACAGTGGACCCCTCATGTTTGATAGAAAACCAAACCACTCTCCCTGGTTCTGGTTTCTAACAATAGTTTAACATGGCTTCAGTTTAGACCCTAAATGAGGACAATAGAAATATCCTTTAATTACTTTCATTTGAAGGTATTCTGGTACTTTCCTATTTCACTGGAACTGGAATTGAATCATTGTCCTGTGTGAGGACATAGTATGAAAATAATGAAAAATGACCTTTTAAAAAATAAGTTGGACTATTCCTGCCATCAGTGGAAGTAACAGGTTACCCACTTGTCACTTTGGCTGCCAGGCCTTGACTGGCAGTTTCCTAGAAGTTGCTTTCTGCCATGCTATTTCCTAACTGGTAAGTCCAGAAAGCATCCCTGGTGTAGCAAAACATGCTGGGATTTCTCTCCCTACCCCGAGACCTTTGCCAAGTTGTTAAGTGTGTGGATGGTGGAGGTGACCATAACAGAGAAGAAGGAACACACAGAGAATGGTTTTTGTTGTTTGTTTTAGCAGTAGCACAGAGGGACGTGGTCTCTGCAGGTAATCGGGACTTACTTGCATGATCCATAGGTGGCAGGACTGAAGGCCAGTGAATAAGTGATGCTAAGCTCTTGTTAGAGCTTTCAGAACCAGCTTGCCTGCTCTTTGTACTTCCCTAGTTGGGGGTGGGGAGTAAGTGGATTGAATCTGTTTTTACCTTGGAAAATTGTCTGGCACCAACCAGTACATCCTCTAATCTTTAAAAAATAAAGTTCCTTTCCAGAATTTTCCATCTGCTTAAAAGGTGACAAGTGGATACCCTTCTGAGAGGCTAATCTCAGTAAGAAGAGATCCCACTGCATCATTCCCCTGCAGAGAAGCACAGTCTCATCACACCAGAGGATCTGGGGTATTTCATGACCCCTTTCTTGCTGGACCACTTGAAATCTTCTAAAGATGAAAGGAATGTCTATTTTATGGTCTGCTTAATCTTCAACTTTTTTCTGCAGCTTTAATTGCTGTGTAGTCATTATAGAAAAACTCATTGTGTATAGTGCTGAAGATAATGTCAGAGATCCTCTACTACTCCAAACTCCCATCTCCTGGGACAAGGTAGCTGGTCAACTGACCCCTAGTTGAATACCTCCAGAGGCTGTATACTCCCTACCTTGCAGCAAAGCATTCCATTGTTAGGAAACTCTCAGCTAAAACCTAGCTCCTTAGAACTTCTGTCCAATCCTAGTTGTTGCCTTTGCAGGAACAAGATGCAAGTCTGCTGTATCTTTCAGGTGGCAGCTCTACAAATATTGAAAACATCTCTCCTATCTCCCTAATTTTTACTTTCAAAGTGAAAAATACCTTGTTTCTTCAGTCCTTGTATGAGGCGGTTTCTAACACCCTCGTTGTACTTGCTGCGTTCTTCTTCATGGTTTCTCATTTGTTGATGTCCTTTTCTAAGCAGGTGCCGTGGTTCTGAGGAGTGCAGAGTCCAGTGGAGCTAATGTTTGTGTACAATCTGGACACTATCATCTTTATCAGTTACTATTATTCCCAAGCTCTGCCTTCATGGTTTTTTTGAGCCAAGGCTTCTCTAACACTGATGTTAGATAAGAGTTTTAGAAAAAGCTCTTGTGCTTGCAAAAAACAGAGACACCCCTTCCCCCAAAATCTAATTCAAGTAAAATGGATACCAATCGGGGGATAGGGGATGCCAATCCCTGGATCCAGGGCAAGGTACTGCAAACACTGATGTCACAGGGACAGTCCTGGGGCGGTGCTGGGCCAGGGTCTGGAGGTCTTTAGCTAGCCATTCTAGCATTCACCCACTGAAGCGACTCAGCTGCACTCCAAATACTGCTTCTTCCTTCTAACCAATGCCTGACCCCTGCTTCCTCAGTTCCCACCAGTGCCCAACTCTATCCTGCATGCAGTTCCGCTGGCTAAGGTTTTTATGGTCCTGCCTTCCTCATGGTCCTACAGCTGCAGTTCCCACTGCTAACTGGCAATGCTTTGCTTTTAGTCTGGATTCCAGGCGGAGGGAATCAGATTGGCAGAGTTCACGTTTTCCTACCAGGTCATAGGTTGCTGGGAAACCTAAGCTTTGACTGCCTTGGTGTTTGTTCCTCCCTGCAATGTGGTGAAGATACAAAGGGAGTCGAGCAGGATTAAATGGCTGCTTAGCTGTTGGCTGGCACAGGGCAGACAGACACATACTCAAGGAAGCAGGCAGGCAGGTAGGCAAACAAACACATAGAACAAAGAGCCTTTTACACCCCATAAAATATGCTGACTTTTCTTCTTTCTGGGGTACTGTACCTTTCTAAGTCATTCTAGAAATATTGCATTTTAATGTGGTTAGTTTGTAGGGATCAAAGCAAAGGGAAAAAATGAAAAAAAGACTGTTTTGCATTTATTTTACTTCAGGGAGGAGCTGGGAGGCAGGAAAATGCAAAATAATTTGCATAAACTGACTTACAACTTAATTTATACTTGTCTCTGCACCAAGTAATGAGGAGGTTTTTATGCCTAAAAGAGCAAATCCTTTAGCCAGACTGGCTGTTTGCAATAGCTGCATCCTAGCTAGCTAACAGCATATTTTTCATTAATAAATGATAATATTCAGTCTTTCATATCATGCACATGGCATGGCACCCAATGATCCCAGTGGAAGACAGGCTCCCTTTACTAAAATGGTGCTGAAATGCATCCTGTGTACCTGATGGCTTCCTGTGCAGTTACATCACATGACACTCCCCACCAGGGTACTTGACTTCTTGGTTCTAAAAGTCATTGCTGTACCTTTCCTTATAGTGATACCTCCAAAGGCACTGCCCATATAAATAAGTGGAATGATGAGAAGACCAGAATCACTGAGCCCTGGCTTCCCCAAGACTTCCTGCTCCATTTAAACCTTCTGCCATTATATGAGAAGTACACCGATGGGCAATAATTGCCTTTATCAGACACTTACTCTAAGCCAGATGCTATGCCAAGTATTTAATATGGATTACATTTTCACCCTCGTTTTCTGCTTTATATTCCCTTTTTTACGACACAATGAGGTAGGTCCTATTATTATCATCTTCATTTTACAAATGAAGCAACTAGGTCTCCTACAGATTAAGTCCCTAAGGCTAGCAAGAAGGGAGGCCACCTTCAAAGGCAGGCAGTCTGGCTCCAGAGGCCAGGCTCAGATCCACTAGGCCTAACTGCCTCTTCCGAAGGTGTTCCACAATGAATGCCGCAAATAGGAGGTATAGTGGGAACTTAGAGAAGAAAGATACCCCCTGTGTAGGAGGTGGACCCTGAACAGGAACATGATAGTACTTGAGATAGTACCAGAGAGGAAGGAACATGCATTTGCTCATTCATTGAATATTGATGACCCTTACAGTGTGCTGGTCACTGGAGAGTCAAGATGGTCAAGCAGCTTATTCTCTCATATGGGAACAGCCTGATATTTACCAAAGATGCTAAGAGAGCATGCAGGACTTAACTCCTCCGGAGAATTGAGGAGTCTTCCTAAAGATGGGAACATTTGGATAAGGAAGAGTTCACCTGTGGGAGGAAGTGAGAGGAACGGGACAGCAGGCAGAGGAGAAGCACGTGCAAATGCAGAGAAATGCGGGGTATATTTCATCAAGGTAGATTGAAGGGACACCTTTGATCAAGACAAAGATTTTTTTTTAGTAGAGAAAAGATAAGATTTAGAGGTGCAGTGTCTAGACTGCCCTTATTAAAGTAAGAACTGGAGTGAAGTAGATCAGGGCTCCGCAGGGAACTGTGACTTCATTCCCAACACTTCCCGATTCATAGAGAGTAGCAGGGAAAGATGCCCAGTTCCTCCAGCGTAGAAAATCAGACCTGCCCCCCTACCCCACCCCACCCCCGCTTCTCCACTGCTGCACTCCCTGGGTTGGACTGGGTGACACTCAGGCTCTGTGCTGCTGTGACCAACAAACTGGAAAAGTCAAACTTAACTGCAAAACGCCATTGTCTTAAAAGAGGGCATCCTTGTTCCTTTTGCCTCTTCCATAGCTTCTGCATAGTGTTTGCTTAAGAAAATTTGGACGTGCTCAGAAAATGGCCTATCTTTCACCTATAGAAGAGGTTTTAAATGAAATCAGAATTAGACTGAAGAAAACCAGACAGCAGTCTCATAGGATATTTGACGCATACCGAGATTCCCATTTTCCTAGCTTTCGTATGAATTTGGAGATGAAAGGGAAGTGCTGTGACTTGGAGGTGATTATTCTCACCACGAGAACACAGAGCTTCTTCCTCTGCCAACGTGGAAGAAAAGATGTTTCTGTCCCTCCCTACATGTTAGAACTGGTTCCCCCCACACCAACTTTTTATATACTGTTTTGGTTCTGTGGCCCTCCCAACACTATGGTTTAACTGCGAGTTGATTAAATATCTTTTTGGAGTTTACTTGGAAAGCTAACCTTCATGTATATTATTGACCTATAGAAAAATGTGTTGCAAGTTCCAAACAGGTAATATATGGATTCTTAAAAATACAACCTCTTGGTAAGATGAAAACTCTTCATCCTAATAATAATTTCCCTTAACTGGCAGATTGGCACAGGGGTTGGGTGA
The DNA here is from genome assembly GCA_023783475.1 of Daubentonia madagascariensis. Classification (NCBI taxonomy): domain Eukaryota; kingdom Metazoa; phylum Chordata; class Mammalia; order Primates; family Daubentoniidae; genus Daubentonia; species Daubentonia madagascariensis. The sequence goes on from JAKFHU010000978.1 coordinate 34,015,431, forward strand.
AGCTGAGCATGCTTGGTGTTAGAAACTCAGATTTGTAGGAAAACTTAGAGGCTATTTTTCAGATGAGGAAGTGGAAACTCAGAGAGGGAAAATGGCTGGCGACTCGTGGCAGGGCTGACCAAGGCCTCGGACTTCCAGTCCATGTTCATTTCCATCTTATGATGCTGCTTGGGTTAACCTGGAGAAGCAGCCACACATGAAGATGGAGAATAAGCATTACCTACATTTGAGGGACGCCCCAAGAAAAAACTTCACTGTGATCCTCTGTTAAAAAAGAAAAAGAAAAGAAAGAAAAATCCCTCTGATGGTTTTATCAGTCAGGGTCAGATTTGGCTGTAACAGAATCCCAAAATGCAATAACAGTGGCTTCAACATCATAAAATCTTATTTTCCTTTTACTTACTCATCCGGAGGTAGCCAGTCCAGGACTGGGATAGTGGCTTTATTCTAGTAAGTCCTCAGGGGGCTAAACCCTTTCCAACTCACCCTTATTTATACCATTTCTCCTGTGTGGCCCCTGCTGTTATGGCCCATGATAGTGCCTATGACACCAATCATCACATCCAGGCTGGTGGAGGGGGAAGGCACCTGCTCTTTATGGAAACATCAGTCCTTGAAACTGTCACAGGACACTTCTGCTCCCATCTCATTGGTCAGAACTTGGCCTCAGGGCAACACTTAGCTATAAGAGAAGATGGGAAATGAAGTTTTTATTTTGGAAACCATGAGCCCAGCTAAAAATTAGAGGTTCTATCACTATCTCTGATATAGAGATGCAGGGAAATCTGATACATATTGTTCTTTTGTGTTGGTATTGCCCAGGCCTTTTTCAAATACAAATCCTGGGAGGGGGACCATTGTCTGACAGTTCATTCTCCAGTGAAAAGACCAAATCCCTTTCTTTTATGTTAAGAAAGACAAGCCATTAGAAGAGTAAACTATTAGAGGAGTCCAGGCCCCTGGGGTCAGGGGAAGTGGCTCTGAAAGTGGAGGGGAAGTAGAGCTGGAGATCTTAAAAAGAGTGTGCAGAAAACAGGTGCATGCAGTACAATGGCACAGTCTGTGACTTTGCCCTGTTGGCAAGGGCTGGCTCTGTTGATATTCTGCGCACCACCCTTTTCCACTTCCCGTCCCAACAGTGGTTCCAATCTCTGCCGGCCTCTTTGGGGGCTTGTGGGATTTTGACAGCTGTTGCCCATTCTTAGTACGAGTTGTGGTAAGTATGGCAGAGGATGTGTGGTTTGCTCAAACCCAGCATACCAGCTGCAGTACCAGTTTCAGCGTGTGAACCAACAAGTCTTAGTGCAGTTCACATTTAGTTGTAAATTAATAACTACTTTTAGCAAATCAATAATCCTTCAATTTCACCAGCCTTCCAGAAGGATGAAATGTTGGCGTGACCTTTGGAAGTTTGTATGAGACTGAGACCCTCCAAACTCTCTGTGGCCACAAGGCCTCTGCACATGCTCTGTGTCTGGAATGTTCATCTCTACTCTCTTGGCTGGATAACACCTACTAAGCGCTTCTGGGAATAGAAACAAATGCCTCAGCCACAGGTTTTCCTGTCACTATGTAACTTTTCTTTGTGCCATTTGTCACAGATGTAATTCTACAATCATTTGTGTGATTATTTGCTGAGACTTTAATTTCGTGAGAGCAGGCTTTTGCCACCTTGGTGTCCCCTGTGCCTAACACAGTGGTGGGCACATAGTATGCACTCAGTAAGTTTAGGTGAATGAGTGAAGTGGTTCCCCCTGCACATTTTTCTCCAACCCTAATGCAACTGCACAGAGTTTCTCAATATGTTGACTGTGAGTTGTCTGCACCAGATTTACCTGGTTAGCTCCTTTAAAATGCAGATTCCTGGACTTTATCCTAGTCCAACTGAATCAGATTATCTGGGGAGAGACTAGGAATCTGCATGTGAACAAGCTTCCTAGGTAATTGCTAAGCACCATTAATGTTTGAGGAGCCCCAGTGAGGAGTATGTGAGAAGTCTGGGAGGATAGTACAGCATGGCTGTTATTAAGAGGCCCATGCTGAGCACAGGAATGAGCCTCCAGGATACACTGTTGTATTCAAGAGCTACCTCAGTCTGCTTACATTTAGAGAGAAGAAACTTACAAAACAACTTTGTTCTTTGAGATTTGAAAACACCAGGGAAAATTTGAAGACAGCTGTTAATTGAGCTTAGGGAGTTAAGGTTGTGTGGAAATAAAACAATGTGTGTTCAGGGTAGCACCTGTGCACACAGGATTTTAAAGATATAAACAAAGACTTGATTGTTACCAGTGTCTCCCCTCCCCCCACAAAACCCCTGTCCCCAGGTAGAGTGGGGACAATATTCTTGCCAAGGGGCCCTCTGAATCAAGACCTGAGTCCTTCGTGGTAACTTCTGTCTGGTTTAAAGCCTCCAAACTTGATAAGACATGTGGTTACCTGTTAAAGATTATCCAAACCCGGTGAGCTCACGAGCTTTAATCCTCACTTCCTTAAAAAAAAAAAAAAAAAAAAAAAAAATTGGAGTATACTGTATCCTGAAGTTGAAAATGCACATGGACAGCCACACTTACTGAGGTCTAAACGTGCAATTTAACAACATGGAACGTGAATGCCCTTTGAAACAAGAGTTATACTAAACGTCTTTCTTTCTACCCACCCCAGTTGCTTTTTTTACTCAACTCCAAAAGTCTCCTCTTCCTCTTCTAAGATTCTTTCCCCTTCTTTCCCTTCTTGAGGACAGGTTCCTATCTTTCTTTAAGGATCATAGATTCTTTATCGTCCAAGAGTTTTTTTCCCTTTTTCCCACTGCCCCAGGACCCACTCCTCTTTTTAATATTTTAGCAAGATTTTGGATAATCACTGTCATTTCTCTTTTAAAGATAAATCATCATATTATCTTGCCAAATACTCAACTCCTCTATATTAATAACTCCACTAAAAAAAAAAACCAGCATAAGCTAATGTATGAATTGGGATTACAAACAAAGATAAAAAGTTCAAGCCATGAAACATTCAAAACATAAGAAAAATATCGCCAAGAGGGACTCAATTGCAGTACCTGACAGACAACTAAGAAGGAGTAGCTGCGCGTAATTGTGAACTCCTTGAGAATAAGGACAAAGTCTTACCTCTGAATTCCTCACAGTTCTCAGTATAGTGTCTGGAACCCAGGACTTTCAAGAAGTATTTATGGAATAAATGGTTGAAGGAAGGAAGGATATCCAGTTTTAACCAGGGGTCTGCTGGTTTAATGTAAGGTTAATATTCAAAGTAAACTTCTTCTGAACCCAAAAAGTTTATTGCAGCCCCGCAACAATTTACCTGGCCAGATGGTTTAGAAAGTGGGTTGTGGACAAGAGTTATAAACCGTCCTCTCCTTGCAGGTCTTGATGCTCCCATCCCAGCCCTTGGGATCTTATACTTGAAAGTCCTCAACCCTTCGGGGATCTTTCCAGGTTATGGTGGTGAAAAAGAAACCCTTGGCTGACAAGATGTAGAGAATTTCAGCTAAAAGTCCCCTTGTAGTGTTGGCCAGATATATTTCGTTGTAGTGCTGTAGAAAGTACATGAATTTTAGAGACACAGCCATCAGATGCTGCAAAAGTTTCCTAACTATATGTGGCTCAGCGTTCTCATCTTGAAAATGGAGATAATGACACCTATATTTTATTGTCTTTGTGGGAATTTGAGATAATTTAATGTAAAGGGCTTAGGACCTAATAGAAATCAGTAAAGGATAGCTTTTCCCACGTGAATTTAATCTCCTTAGATCTGATATCTTTGTTTGCCTTGTCACTGCTGGCTCGCAATGCCTGACACAGAATAATAAGCCCTTACAATATTTGTTAAATAAATTATGTATTTGTTTACTTACCAAGTCACAGACCAGAAATGCATCCATGTATTTTGAATATTCTAAAATAGTACCATGTTTAGTGTTTCTATTAGCATCTGGCTTTAAGACGTTGTATAATATGCCAGTGACAGGTGTGTGTTTCCTATGCATCTGTGTACAGTAGGTACATGCTTTGCATCAGTGGATCTCAAAGTATGGTCTCCAGACCAGCAGCAGCAGCCTCACATGGGAGCTTGTTAGAGATATAAATTCTCTGGCCCCACTCCAGACCTTCTGAATCAGAAATTCTAGGGGTAGGGGCTAGTAATCTCTTTTAACAAGTCTTTCAGTTGATTCTGAGGTGTGCCAAAGCTTGAGAACCAGAACCACAGGTATATATCAAACTCCCTACGCTGTAATTAGAAGTGATCTGAGCACGCAATGCCTGAGAATAGATGACTTGCACCTAGAAAACATAATCCACTGGGGATTTTAGAATATGATGCTTATAGAACTAATGTCCTCCAGGTAGAGGATTTTCAGGAACCTACCCTGAGTGACAGACTGTGAGTTCAAACACTTTTTCAGCTCACTGGTCTCAGGGCATAATATGCAGATGTGTGCTAGAAGCACATGGTGCCCTTCCATCTGTTGTGGTAGAGTGGACAGGTGGGCACTGGCTCAAGGGAAGCTCCCTCTGTGGGCTTGCCCTCAGTTCTTGTGTTAGCTGAGACGAAAGCCAAGCCACTGTAACAAAGACCCCAAAATACAGTGGCTCAAAGAAAATATCGGTGGTTTTTTTATTTCCATAATGCCTGGAGGTGAACAGTCCAGGCTGGAATGGTGGCTCTGCTGTGTGAAGTGACTGAGAGATCCTTGCTCTTGGGTCTTGTTACTCTCGCATCCCCTGCGGTGCCGTCCTCCTTTGCGTGAGTGAGGCTGAGTCAGTACTGCCTCTGCGTTCCATCTTACTGCAAGGAGAAAATCCAGGACAAGTGGCTTTATCTTCAAGATGATGCCAAATTTATACATTCCACTTCCATTTATACCCCATTACTCACATCGGCACCCCCAGCTGCAAGGTAGGCTGGGAACTGTAGTGAGCAACTGGCAGCCGTGTGCCCACATACAGCACAGAGGGCTCTGTCCTAGGAAGAGAAAGGAAGAACGAACACTGGAAGAAAGCAGCCTCTGCCGGAGTTCTCGGCTCCTCTTCCCATGAGGCCCAACTGTGCTATGCAGCCCTATCCTTGGATTCCCGTGAGATTTCTGTATCCTTAGATCAAAACCCCCTTATCTTGAATTAGCTTGAGTAGGAACCTGTTCCTTGTAACTAAACGCTCTGGATTAGAACAGTGTACACCAAACCCCTCATACTCTGGTAAAGGTTGAAATAAACACAATTGTGACAAGTGGTAGGCTCAGAGCAAGCACTCCACACAAGCATTAAATGAGAAGGTTTGTGCAGTCTTGACACACAAGGATGAGATGAGAGGGGAACTTCCCTCACATGGCAGTTGTGAGCTGTTTTGAACACTCTCTGTTTCCTCCATCAAGGACCCTGAGCCCAGGCAAAACCATGAAATGTATTAACTTGTCTCTGGCGACTTTCATTCTCTTTCTGCATTTATAGCCAGTGGGATCCCCACCATCAGAATTCCCACATCCCATGTCCATTCCTTCAAAATCCTGTGTTGTGTTGTGTTCATATGCACTATGGACTCCTGGGGGCTCAGTGCCTTATCATTTAATGTGAATCTCTAGTAATGGGGAATTTTAGGCCCAGCTGGTTTACTAGGGGCTTTTGGTGCCCTGCAAATAACACCCAAGTAGGGTCCTTCTGGCTATGTTGCAGCAGCAGCTCTCTGTCCACATTCCAGGATAGTAGTCTGAGAAATGATATATTTTTTTCTTTAGGTTCAATCTATCATTTAGAATGGCTAATGGGTCCACTGTATAACAATGCAGAAATGCTTAGAGAAGTTCAGAGTTTCTACATCCTGGAAGAAATAAGCAGAACTCTTGGGTCTCTTCTCTCTCCATCCTAGTTCATCTCTTTTTCTCCTTTTTAAGTTGACTGTTTGACCCTGCTGTTCAAATCCCTGGATCAAATAAAATTCCAGGATCACATGTGGTATGTTCGGTGAAGGGTTGTAATAAACAAAGGGGAATAAGAAGAACCCCTTGGTGATGGGATTTTGCACATTCAAAGTTGAAAATGAGGTCAACGTTTAGCCTTAATCAGCTCAGCACTTGTTTTGGTCTCATCTATCCTGAGTTTCTTGGCTCTTTCTCTGGGTAGTTTACTCTTCCACGGGCTAGTGCTAGCCATAATTTTCCGTGACATAATGGGGCCATTACAGTCTCGTGACATTCTGTTTATGGCAGGCCTTATAGAAAGGAGGGAAGAAGGTAGGCATGAGAGTTCATTGGCAGATAAATGGCCCCTATGTGCCAGGTACTGCTACATGCTTTTAATTCTCAAATAAACTGGAGAGGAATTCATATTTCAACTTTTAGGAAAATTAAAGATTAAGTAATTTGCCCAGGTCACTAATAACTAATAAATAATGGAGTCAGAATCTGATCAAGGTTTGTTTGGTTTTTAAAGCCTGTGCTCAAAAATTGGCTTCAACACATTTATGTAAAGAGTCTTCCACTAATACCATTAATAGTTATACCTTGGCAAAAAAGAGACCCATATGGCCCATTTAATCGCAGTTTTATTAGTGGACTGAGTGTGGAGGGGGAATGGGGACCCACTGTGAATGAAGTCAGTGATTTATCAAGAGGGGATCCTGTTCTGCTACAACCTTATTGTTTGACTCCAGGAGAATCTATTGTCTACCCTGTGACAAGGAAAAAAAAGACAATGCTGTCAGTGTTTGAAAGGCTTAGTAAAAAGACCATATAAAAATCCTAGCAGGTAAGAATATATATACACATATATTCTTTTGTATATATATGAATATATAGAGAGATTATGAATATATTCTCTCTATATATGAATATAAATGATAGATTAATCATAAGCACTCCATGAAAATTATTCCATAAAGAGCAACTTCACAGTTGCTATTACACTAGACTTAAGTTTCTTAAAGGTAAGTTCTATGTCTTCATCAAGAAATCCTAAAATGTCAGAACTGAAAGGAATTTTAGAGATCGTATAGTCTAAACTTCTCATTTTATGGCTTAAGATAATCCTTTTCTGTTTCCCTTACATGGCCTAGCACTGTACCTTGTATATGGTGGGGGTTTAATAAATAGTAGTTGAATAAGTGGATGAATGTTCTTTATATGCTTTATAATTTGGCCTCTCCCACATAACCTCTGTGAACAAGGATATGGGAACAATCTGAATCTCTGAACACAATCATTATGTGTTCTATGCAATCATTAACTGCTCTTATAGGAGTTTACTTATTTTTATGAGTGTTTTCCTCTGAAGTGACCTTTGCTATAGTTTAGGTTAGCTTAGAATATGAATTCAGTGTATTCAAGCATTTTGTAGAAAACATTCCTGTGACCTCTCTGATTGCATTAGACCCACAGTGATGACAAAAGCAGCACTTGGGTAACACTACGAAACTGTGTCGCTCTCTCTACTTATGTCATCAGTGTGATCTTTGACCAAGACTGGGAACCATAATGGCAAGTTCACCTCTGCCCCTAGTTCCAGGGCTGCCTTCATGGGTGTGAAACCTGTGCAGTTGCATAGGACCCTGAGCTTAGAAGGTCCCCTGCTTGGTTTAATGCTCAGCTGTCACCTTTTTAAAATTCTTAATAATTTTTTAACAAGTGCCTTGCATTTTCATTTTGCACTGGACCCTTCAAATTATTTAGCAGGTCCTGCATTGCTCCCTGTGTGTGCTTGAACATTTTCTCTCTCCCTTTGCATCCCCCCATCCCCCTTTCCAAAGGCAGGGACGTCACATACCTCATGTTGGTGGGATCTGAAACATCTGCCAGGCCTTTAGAATAAACTAGTAAGTGAAATATTCAAAATAAATGGATTTCTTTATGCATATTGGCAAGTTAATGCAATGGGATAAACATGTGTTAATCACTGACCTGTGTCAGCCACTGAGCTATGGGTTTATATGCTTATTTCATTTAACAGTCACCTTGCACTTGTGAAATAAATGCTATTATACTGATTTTACATATAGGAGAATTGAGACTCAGGAAGGTCAATAAGTGGTAGAGCTCACACACTGAGTCCTGCTTTGTTTGGCTCTAAAGCCCATTCCCATTTCACTGCCTTTGCTAACATGAGGCCTGGAAAGCCTGCCCCGAGATCACAGCGTTGCCCGAAAGGACTTTTCCCAGGGTTTTCACACCTTCACCTCATGCACAGGATCTGTCAGTTGTCTGGTTAACACCTGGGATATGCTGTTCTAGGCTCTCCAATATCAGGCTTTCAGTTATAGAGCAACTTTCCCAGGACGACCCATAAAACTAGAAGCGAAGTGGCATCGTTGCCTTCATTGTGATGGTGGGGTTAGGGAGGCAGAAAGGCTGTGCCAGTAACGGATGTGTTCTGGGATCTTGAGTCCAAGCCAACACTTGATGGCATATCCTTACTCAGCAGCACTTTCAGCTGTGTAATAGAAAATGACAGCCATTTATTCATTCAATTATTTGGGTTTTTTTTTTACCAACATACAGCATCTGCTATGTGCCAGGCACTGTGCTAAGCCCTGTGAAGAAAATAATGAGAAAGACGTAGCCTCTGCTTTCCTGAAGGTCACAGATGGGCAGAAAGGTGTAGACCCTCTTTATCCCAACATTTTGCCAGCCTTGGTTCTGAAGCTGAAGAGTCAGGAGTTGGAGCAAATTTAGGAAATGAGTGAAATATTATTTCTGAAGCTCAGTGGAATTCTCCCTTGCCTGAACCTTTTTGCAGATTAGGGCCCTGGGCTGGGTGGCACTCCTATGCCTGTCATCATCTGCATCCTTGGTTTAACAGCTGGCTCTGACCAACCTTATACCATCCTCTACCTTAGCAAACAGAAATACAATTTTTGAAAATTGACACAAAGAAGAATTGAATAGCACACAAGTTCAGCCCTGAGTCCCCACCTCCTACCTGGCTGCAGAGCTTTGTAAAACCATTGATTGTTTAACAGCCAGCAGGGCAAGAAGGCCAGAATTATGCTCAGCAAATACAGGGATAGAGCACAGTTGTCTGTGTGTGTTTCCATAGTAACAGTGATAACAGCTTATATTTATAGACCCTCTATCTCCAAGGAGCTCAAAAAACTTTACAGACACATTATCTGTCTTCTATAGGGGAGAGAGAGAAGGAGAGAGAGGAAAAATGTAGAGCGGTAGAGAGTAAGAGAGAGAGGGAGGAAGGAAGGGAAGAAGGGAGGGAGAGAGAGCAGGAGAGGAGGGTGGAGAGACAGAAGGACATGGTGTGCTATTATGCACATTTCACAGATGGCACAGAGTGGGGAAGTCAGTGACACAAAGTGGCAAGGTAAGCCAATGACAGATGGTAGATTGGATGGACCTAGTAGCTCATATAACTCCTGGAACCCTTGCTGCTGGCCTTGGGCAGATGTCAGAGCTGAGCTGCTGTCTTCCAATCATCTTGCTTTGCTTAGTGTCATCTGGGTGATCAGATAACTCTGAGGACATCAAAGGCAGTTTGGCTCAACTATTGTTGATTGGAAACACAGACATAATTCTTCCATGGAGATTTGGGGATAACATCCAAAGTCTGTATAGCCAGATAGCCACTAGGCAATCCCAGACTGTATTACTAGGGATGAGAGGCCTAGGTGCCCTGCACACACATACAAAGGGTCTGCACACACTGATGCAAATGGTTCTTTAAATGGAACCCATTTTTCATACTGTCCTTTGGAGGAAATGCTTCTTGGGTACTTCTTCCTGAGACACGTGTCTGATCTATTAGATATGTGATGCAGCTTAGTATTATTTGAAGGCTGTAGCCTTTGAAATTGAAAATTAGTTTTGCAAATCTCAGATCTACTATTCTCTGTATGAAACACATGGAGTAAACTGACATCCTTCGGTGGAGGCCTCAACTCTGGGGATGGGTTAGAATGACCCTGGAGATCCCTAGTCCTGGAGGCAGTCTGTCCTCATTCTTCTGTAGTGAGAGTTTGCCAGCCCTGCTCCTCACTTCTTACCCTCACAGACCTTCTATTTCTCCCTCTCACCACCAACTCACTCCCCATTTAGCCTTTGGAAAATAGGAACTATTTTCTCTTTTAAAAAAGAGTCATTATCTGCAGAGCATTCAGTTAATTCAGCCAGCATCCCCATGGCAACACTGAGAGACAAGATCCTTCCTTCTACAGGTATTCAGTGGTCTTTATGAGCAAATCTCGCCAGTTCCCGCAGCCCGTGACCTCAGGCTCAAGCAAAAGATGAGCTTCTCTCTTGCCTTCCACCTGTTTAGGCTTCAGGGACACTGGGCTAAGGGGTTGATGGTTTGGGTAGTTAAACCCCAGGAAAGTTTAAATGTTTAATTTACAAATAGGTTTCTGACCCCCAAAACAAAAAAAATTAAGCAAGGGAAATGCTGCAGAAGGAACGGTTTGTGGAGGGCCTTCTGGTTCCTGAATCATATCAGGCACTGCACCCATCAGTGTCCGGAGGCTCACCCATCCGGGGAGTGTGGATGGGGTCCTCCTCTGACCCTCCCAGGGTGGGCTTCATTCACACTAAATTTCTTTCTGTTCCCCTGAGAGGCTGAGCTCCCTCTTACTGCCTGGCCTTGGGCTCCAAGGGAAAGGAGCCCTGTTGGGTTTGCTGCTCTATCTCTACCTCCTAGTTTTGTGCCCGGCACATGCTCAGAATTGGTGAATGAATGAACTCCCTGCGGCTCTCCCTCCTTCCTTCCCTCAATCCTCACACCTTCTTCTTGGCTTGCCTGCTCCTCCTCCTTAAGGTCCCTCATACACACTCCAAAGACCCTCCATCCCTTCTGTTTGTTCCTGTATAGTATCTTATCTTTCCTTCTCACAGCACCTATCACACGTCATGGCAATGGCTCATGTGGATAGGAGTTTCTAGATGTCATTGAAGGTGGCTTTTGTATGTAGAAAACACTGTTCAAAGATTTACTTCTGAATTAAAAGTTAATATTCTGATTATTAACGTTAGAATTAGAAAAACGTAGTTTATTTTGGTTCAACTTACACATGTAATTATTTATTTTTTAGTCTAGCAGAGGTTAGCAATCACTTCTATAGGACCTATGAATAAAGTTAGTCTATTACTTTCAAATATTTTAAGCTGTGATTATAGATTATATATCTCTATCTATATATATTTGTCTGGATTAACAAACACAACTTTTTGGAGTATTTTAATACTTATATACATTTAAGCCCTTCAGTGTATGAATACAGGGTCCTAAGTTTCTCTTAAATATCCAATAAACTTTGTAAGAACTCAAAACCATAAAATTCAACATCAATTACTCAGTTATATTTTAAATTGGCATTACAGGGCCATTACTCCAATAGGTTCAATTCTATTAAAAATTGCAAAAACACAAAACAGCAAATATACATAATTTTCTTCTTAATACAAAATTATCAATACTATGTTTTGGTTCTTTCAAATCTTTCCATACTTAATTTTCAATCTTCTTGGTATTAGGAAACACAGAGCCTACCTAAGGGAAGACATTTGCTATCACAGGTAAATGAAGTTACTTCCGAGCAGAGTTTTAGCCAGGACATGGGCTTCTTGGTGACCACATGGGACTCACTGAGCTTTTTCAGTGGTTGTAACATCACAGGTTTTCACACTGAATAGACTGGTCCTCTAGGCCCCCAGTCACTGCATTTAGTTCTTTCTTTACTCAAGGAAAGCTACAGCTCCCATTCTTGTTGATCACTTTACTGGATTTTGCATTTTCTTGGCCCTTAAAATGTATAAATATATTTACAAGTAACTCTAACTTAAACTTGATGGAATCCTAAGATTGGTATGCATTGTCTTCTTGCTAATAATAAATATATTTGACCTTGATGTGTTTTTCAATTCTTCCATATTCTTAGGATTACACACATCTATGGACTATTTAACATAACACTCTTGAATTTTGTCCAACTTGTCATGACCTAGAGGTCATTCTGCCTGCTGCTCCTTGCTCCTTTGTCTCCTCCATTAGACTGTAAGCTTCCTGAGGGCAGGGCAAAGCTGCTTTGTGTAGAGTTGCAAGCCCAGAAGTCAGCACCTTGCTTGGCAAAGAACATATGCTATTGTCACTTGGCTCTCCAGCTAAATATGGCCAGGAACACACCTGTCATTGAACAAGTCGGGCTTATGACTCATTGCAACGGGGGAGGACAAACACCACAGGCAACCATGCAGCGTCTCAGGAGGAAGGTGCTAGAAGGACTTAGTAAAGCATTGGGCTGGTGGTAGGTTATTTTGGGTAGGATTTAAAGAAGCAGGCTTTGCTCTGGATTAGATGCTGTCAGAAAGCAGGGGTAATTCCATGCTTGGGTATCATATGTATAAGGAGGGCAGACTAGAACAAGGCTGAAGCTGTGATTGTTAAAAAAAAAGCAGCAGTCATTCATATTAGTCAGAATAGAAGGGTGTTTAGTCATCTTTGGGATTTGGACAACATTCACATTTTTGTCTGTTCAGATATGATCACAGAGTGCTCTTGTTTTTGTCTTGTTCCAGCATGGTCACAGAGTGGCTGTTTCTGCTGTTGTGTGAAATTGTTTCTGTTCCATGGGAGAACACCAAGGCCTAGTTTTGAGTGTTGGGTCAGTTCGTAGCAACACCAGGGCCTAGCAGTGGTACCAGGTCAGCTCCCAGATGTCAGGGGCTCCTTTCTTTTTGTCGCTATACATATTTGAGAATGAATAAGTGAAGAGATGTCTCATTTAACTTGTAGTGCAATTCTGTAAGGTAGATGTATTTCCATGTATTTCAGAGACTTTCAGTAACTTGCTCAAAGTCATAGCTGATTAGTAGTGGGGCTGAGATTTTAATGTGGATCCATCTGACTCCAAAGCCCAGGCCACCACATGAAGGAACAGCCATGCTGGCACAAGACAGCTCTGAAAACTGTTCTACTGGCTCATCCCTAATGAGTGTATATTAATATTAGAAGCCACTTATACCTCCCATAAAGAATGAATCTCATAATTCAGGTTGCCCCTGGAACTGATGTTTATACTCCCTAGAGACAAGGATATTGACTGCAGAAGTCCGAGGACAGTGTGAGGATGACAGATGTGGTGTACACAATCTGTGAACTTCTTGAACCTACCATCAATGGTCACAGTAGTCACCTTGATTGGGTTGACAACTGGAAGCTAGTTTCCTACCTGGCAGCAAACCAACAGATCCACGTCCAAATGTGATAAGTTCCTCCAGAACATAAAAGAAACCACCCATCACAAATGCCATCAATAGACACAAGATAAGGGAAACACGTGGAATGACATAAACCCCCACTTATTTGAGAACTGTATGATACACTTCAATGCAAAATGGCCCTGCTGATTCTTTTGAGCAGAGTTCATAAAAGTTGAATTTGTAATTGCTTGCCCAAAAGGGACTCATATCCTCAAAAGGCACTGGGGCTGGCCGGAGAGTTTTTGACTTGAATTTCTTGCAATGCTCAATGGCTTCTAGTCTTACTGCAGATAGAAGCAAAGTCTTTACTGTGGCTTGCAAGGTTCTTCACCTTAACCATGGCTGCACATTCCCAATCATTTGGGGAGATTTTTTTAAAGATTCTGAAGACCACATCCCACCCTGGACCAAATGAATCAGAGTCTCTGAGATTGCATGTGGATCTTTTTTCATTGAGGTATAATCGACAAACAAGAAACTGCATATATTTAAAGTGTATAATTTGATGAGTTTGACATGTGTAAACACCCACGAAACCATCACCACAGTCAAGATAGTGAACATATCTATCACCCTGCAAAGTTTCCAAGTTTCCTTGTGCCCCTTTGTAATCCTTCCCTGTGCCCCCACCTCCAAGTGACCAGTGATCTGCCTTCTGTCACCATAGGTTAGTTTGCATTTTCTAGAGTTTTACATAAATGTAATCATGCAGTATGTTCTCATTTTTTAAAAAATCTGGCTTCTTTTACTTGGCATAGTTATTTTGAGATCCATCCATGTTGTGTATATATCATGGATATTTTCTTTTAAACTCACTTTTTTTTTCACTGAAGCCAGGTTGAGAGCTATCAGCCAAGCCCTGCACTCCAGGATGCTGGTGAATTCCAGATGCTCCTCAGCATATCATTTTAACAAAGGTTCTAAGCAGCTCTGAGACAAGGCTCCTCTGAAGGCAGGCTCAGTGTGGACCTTAGGACAACTCTAGTTGACCCAGGGTCCTACTCCCACTACACCCACTTTGAATTCACAGGGTCTGGGAGGTAGCTTATGCAGCGGTCCCCAAGACAATTTTTCCATGGACTGGGGGTGAAGGGTGGGGTGGGGAGGCAGAGCTCAGGCAGTGATGGGAGGGATGGGGAGCAGCTGTAAATACAGATGAAGCTTCGCTTGCTTGCCCACCGCTCACCTCCTGCTATATGGCCCCCAGGTTCCTAAGTTTCATGGAAGACAATTTTTCCACAGACAAGGGGCGGAGGGGAGGCGGGGGGTGTGGGCTGGGGGTGCGGGTGCTGCAGAGCTCTGTAGCCTGGTCCCTAGCAGGCCAAGGACAGGTATCAACCGGGGGTTGGGGACCGCAGTATATAGAACCTCGTACCTCTTTCCCGCTCCCCCAGCTGTCTCCATCTCTAACATTCACCTGTTGGTGTTGCAACACTCTATGCCTTGGAGTCTGGGGAGGAGACTTGGGTGCCCAGCAGTGAAAGACCTGCTGCCTAGCAAGCATTTGCCCCTCCTCGCCTGGGCTCAGCCCGACCAGCATTTGCTTACCCTTCTCTGGACTAGATATTCCACCCTTGGTTGCTAGAGTCAGCAAAGCTGGCACAGACCAGGCTGTCAGCCCCCTGCTGTTTACTTGCCAAAAATATTTCTGCAACTGGAATTCAATTTGGAAAATGTTTTACAAATAGAATTTCTTGGGAGAATATTTTAATTTTCCTGAGCAAAGTATGATGTGCTGTTCTGGCTAACAGCTCCCAACACTTTAGGAAATGGAGATCCTAGCTGATTAATCTTCATCCTTGATTTGATCCCAGTCCCTCAATTTGAACACCTTTAAAACTAGTAAGGACTCCAAACATAAGAGCACTCAAAGTGTACTGAAATATTTAAAATCTTGACTTAGGGAAATTGTTCCTTCCGTAACCTCCTTGATGGAAAGGGGGAAAGTCCAGAGCTTGATTGTTTATGCCATTTACTCCCTAACGAGTCTGTCCTCCCGTTCTATTCTCACCAGCCACGCAGTCACTTTGAAGAGTGTAACTTTTGAAAACCTATTCAAATCTTTAGAAGGCAAGAAGGGAGATTCTATATCTATATCTATCTGAAACATTATAGCAAGATTTTTTGATAAGGAAATTTTAGATCATTTTTTCAGTGACATTTTCACTTTCAAAATCTGTCCAGGAATTAGACTGTTAACAATATCTTATCTGATGTAGGATAGCTGTAGATATATAGATATAGATGTAGATATCTTCTGTCTCGTATAACTAATGTTAGGTTTGTGTTAGTAATGACAATGACCCTCCTTTGGGAATACTTATTAAACCCACAGGATAAAGAAGGCTTTGATTACCCCTTGGCTTTTAAATTAAATTACAGGGTATCTTTAATCAACAACAAGAACAAAAATAAACCCATCCTTCCTTAGAAAGACTATGAGAATGAACAAGGAAATTGCTAAGGAGAAATTGAGAAAAGTTAGGACTTATTGGTCAGTTTACTGTTGGTGGACATTGCCTCTTTATAGACTTACGTTTCAACTTTTGTATAAATGTGTTGAGGGCAATGGGATCCTGGCATGATGGAACATGGACTGTTCCGAGAGTCAAGACACCTGAATTCTAGTATTGCCTTACTTGTTAAATGTTGACCTTGAGAAAAACATGAAAACAAAATTATCTGGATCTCAGTTTTTGTAAAATGAGAGGAATTGTACTAGATGATCGAGTAAGTTTCTTATAGCTTAAATATTCTAGATTTTGTAGGTACAAATGCATTCAGTCAGTCATTTAATACAGGATGCTTGCAGAAAAATAATAAGTCCATAACCAGTGCATGCTGCCACCAGGTAAGGTGGCACTTTGTCCGTAAATCATGTGCTCCAAATGGTAGGCTGATGCCATACCTGTGGTGTATCTGAAATATGTCATACTCCCACTTTCACCCCCTTTAAAATAAATATTTGTTTAAGTGTTAAGCTTAGCCATTATCATATATTTACTCGCCAGGGTCATGATCTGCTCATGATCTGATTTCATCTATTGTCTATACATGCTTCCTGCCCTAGCAGCTTAGGCTAGGCTCTTGGTGGTCATAGTATAGTGTACCTCTGTGCCACTAGGGTTGTAAAATAAGACCTGTCCAGCTAGAAAAGAGCCATTTACCTGTTTCTCCTAAGAATGGAGTGCTTTGTAGAAAGATCCTAGGTATTAACAGCTTATCTAGATGTTTACTAGATATGTAAACATTATAGCAAGATTTTTTAGGTTTTTTAGTGTTTTTTAACTTTAGAAACATGCCTAGAAAGTGAACCATTTAAATAATATCCTATCTGAAAACAGGTGCTTATTTTTACTATTGTGCATTATATATTAAACAAAATAAAAATATAAAAGTTCACAAGGTTTTTCCAAATAGTGTACAGGGCTTTCAGGAGAGAAGATCTTTATCAAAAGTTTGGTTGGGGACCCAAAATTTAATCTTATGACCTTCAATAGTAAGAACATAACTACAATATGTGGCAGCTGGAGACCAAGAAGGACGTTAGTAAACATTCAGAGGACAGACTGTCTGGCATAAAAACCTCCAATAGCACCAAAACCTGCCTTAGGCATACAGATCTACTCTATTGACTTGGGCAATGTGTCTACCTTGTGAGGCCAATAAAGTTAACTGAAGCTGAAAATTGAATTAGTAGCACAACCCAGTCTTTTCTCTCTCGCTTTTTACTGGGTTGTGATTTGGTCTGGCTAAAGGTGGCAAGATCCTCTCTTCTCGTGCCCAAGCTCTCCATCCTCTTTGGGTTAGGACCTTGGGTGGTCCCATCTCCAGGGAGAGGCAGGCTCTCTGAGAAAATCATTCATCCTGGCTTCACACATCCACAGGCACTTGGTGTCTGTGTAAAAACATAAACTTCTAGTTACTCTGCAAAGTGTATTTAGTAGTGTTCTGTCTACAGTTAATCCAGTTGTGCAGGAAAAAAAAGATTAACATGGCTCTAGGCAAATCATAGCAGCAACAGGGGAAATGTTTCAGCACTTGCTTGGGTGGCTCGTGGGACACCCCTTTGAGCTTCCATGGCTTGGAGATCACAGGACAGGTGTGCCCATGGGACCCATGGATGGAGGGACGGTAGAGTGGCAAGAATGCCTACCAGGACTGAACCTGAGGGGGCAAGGAAGGGAAGAGTATGAGCTTCTTAGAAACATAGGCTATTTGATCTGGGGAAGCTCTTAAATGTTTTCTGCTAGAACCTCCTCATGTTATAGGTAATGTTGCCAAATGCAGGTTCAGCGGCCCACCACTCAAGAACCAGACACAAAAGACAGGTGTTGGTGAAGAGAAAGTGGTTTATTCAAGTGCTGGCAGCCTAAGGAGATGATGGACTATGTCTCAAAGACCATCTCATCTCTTCTGCTTACTGAACAACTCATAAAGGGAAAGGGTAAGGGGGTTGGTGACAGAAAGCAGGCTTTGTGCAAGTCATCAAGACTTGTTTGATGGCTATCAGCAAACAATAGGCTGTCAGGTATCGGTTTATTCCGGATTCTTGATCTGTTTTTCCTCAAGGTCATTTTCTATTCTTGTGCCTGGCAGCTGTGTAAGCAAGCAAGCAGTAGGTTAATTCTAAACTTTTAAGACAGAACAAACCGAAAGCATACTGGAAGCAAAATGGCTTCCCTTTAGCCAGCCTAGTGTTATAATTAGTCTGAACGGCCCTTGGGGTGCATTTACAGTAAGAAGGCGCAGTCCCTGAAAGAGTGGGTGGCTGCCCAAGGACACATGGCTAATTATGTGACAAAACCAACCCCAAGACCTGGGTTTCCTGACTCCTAGTCTAGTGGTCTTTTCATTATACCACACCATCTTCTTAACTTACGAGAGCTTCTGATACTTTTGGAAGACAAAGGATTCTAATCATAACCTCAATACCGATTTTTGGCATGACTTTGGGCAAGTAGCCCTCTCTATACTTATATTTCATTCTTTTCAGATGGGGACAGTATTGGGTCAAGGTTAGAGCTTGGCTAGAGCTCAAGCTCTCTGGAGAAAGGTGCACTCTAGATGTTTTTACTTCATGTGAGTTTCCTGGAAGGAATGCTCTGAGTGGTCCACTTTACCCAGATATGCCTACTTTCTTTGCTTTTCTCTTGGATATAGAGTTTGCTTTGTTTCTTCACTGGAGTCTGGTAGAAGCAGCTTTATACAATTATCAATAATTCTGGAAATCAACCTGTCAAAAGACAGAATTACAACAAATTTAAAGACCTCAATTGGCTCTATTGTGATTCTAGAATTGGGCAAGACTTCATTCCATAAAATGGAGTAAGTGCTCCCAAGAGTCCAGCAGATGAGTTTGGCTTTATAGACAGAAGGGGCTGAAGAAAGCAGAAACAAAGAACAAAAAGGAGATTGGTCATTTCAAGGTTACTTTCCTTGTAAGGAGGAGACCTGGAGACAGAATACAAAAATAACTGATTAGTTAATGTTGGCTTACTTCAGCCTAGCTTTTTTGTATAAGGATTAAAGTAGAAGGAACTTTATTATCATGCTGATTGGTGATTGAAAATCTGCCTGTTTGGGAAATTGGCTGTTAACTCTCTCTCCTGATTTCTTGGAAGATCTGATAACAACTTAGTTTTTTTTTTGGTGATTTGGAACTTTAGCATGGGTGACTCCATTTTGATTTTTAGTTTGGTCTGTTGGGGCTCAGTGCAGGAGCTTAGTCCAAAATAACAGCTTCCTGTAATTTTTATTTAACAATTCAAATTCTTTAAGCAAGTAAATTCTTCCCTTTCAAGCTGTCCCCCAAATAGTTGAGAAGGTGACTGCACCCTGGAAATTGGGAAAGTGAAAATACAACACAGACTCAGGTCTTTCTTAATATGATTGACGTTAATAATTTGATCAGGATATTACAAAAAAAAGAATGATTTGGGTGTTTTCTGATTTAAGCAAATCTCAAAGTTGAAATGATGTGAACCTCCAAGAACACGGGGCAATAGTTATTCACATTCTCAAGTGATTCTTTGCTTTGCTTGCAGATTTATCATTTGCATAATGGAAAATGCAATTCAATTTATACATATCTTTGTGCTAAATTTTCAGAACTCATTAGAGTCATACAGAATATGACCCTGTTTACCTCGTATTTACCTTATTTACCACATGTGAACCACATTTCTAATGATTTCTGTCTTCTTTCATGAATATTTTAAAGATTCATTTCATTTTAAAGATTATTTTTGAAAATTAAGAATAATATATGTATCTTTTATAAAAGGCACATATAATCATGAAAGAATAGAAAATTACCCCACTAATCCTACCACCCAGAGACAGCTACACGTATCACCTTGCTATGTATATCCCTACAGAACTATACATATGATAACAATACTATATAATAGTAAAAGTACTAGTAATATATAATAATACTATTCATGCTGGTTTCTGTATATTTTCTCCAACATGCTTTTTTCTATTAATATGTTATAAATTGCTTTCCGTGTTGATAAATATTAATTTACAACACTATAATAGCTATAGTTTATACACAAATTATACACATTTATTTCACTAATGTGCTGTTGGTGGACATTAAGTTGCTTTTAATTTTTATCTGTTATAAACAATGATTCAATCAATGTACATCTTTAATACTAAATCTTTGTGCATGTCCTTGGTTATTTTCTTATGGTAAATTTCCAAAATGAAATTACTTGGCCAGATGCATACTTACTTTAAAACTCTTGATACACATCACCAAACTGCCCTGAAGAAAAGTTATACACAGAATGTGTGAGTGATTACCTTTCTCTGCATCCCAATAGCCACCCACAGTGCATTAGCTTTTTACTTAGTTTATTGACATATAATTGACACATAGTAAAATTCACTCACTTTAAGTGAACAGTTCAATGATTTTTAATAAATTTACACAGTTGTGTAATCATCACCACAATCCAGTTTTAGAACATCTCCATCTCCCCAAATTTCCCTCAGCATTATCTTTAAAGTTTATTTGTTTTATTGAGATGTAATTGAATATAGTGAAATGGTTAGATTTTAAGTCAATTTCGACAAATGCATGTCAAGACATGGGATATTTCAGTCATCCTCGGAAGTTACCTCATGCCTTCCACTCCTTTTGTGAGAGAATTTTATCCCCCTCTCTGCCCACCGCAGAAGCAACCACTCAACTGATTTCTATCACTCTAGGTTCTAGAATTCCATATAAATGGAATCATATACTATATGCTTTCATTTAGTATAATCTTTTTGAGACTTATCCAAGTTGCTTCATGTATCAGGAGTTCATTACTTTTTTATTGCTAAGCATTCTTCTATTGTGTGAATATATCACAGTTTGTTTATCCATTCTCCTGTTGATGAACATCTAGATTATTTCCAGTTTTAGCTACTATGAGTAAAGCTGCTATGACCATTCTTATACAAGGCTTTTTGTAGACAAATATTTTCATTTTTCTTGGATTAATAGCTAGGAGTGGAATTGCTAGGTCATAGGCTAGATGGCCATTTTAACTTTGTAAGAAGTTGCTAAACTGTTTTTCAAAGTGGTTGTACCAATTTACACACTGGTCAGAGTCTCACTTATTCTATATCCTCTCCAATATTTAGTTTTATAAATCTTTCATGTTAGACATTCTAGTGGGTATGTGGTGGGATTTCATTGTGGTTTTCCATTATCTTCAAAATGGTGTCACCTTTTCAATTGCTTGATTACCAGTGATGTTGACTAATATTTATATACTTATTGATCATTATATTTACCTAATTCTCTTTATAAGTGCAAATGTTCATGAAAATCCACACATGAAATATTTAAAAAGTCAGAAATTAATGTTTAGGATTAATGTTTAATTTCCAAACTAGTTTTAGACTTCAAGCACATGGGCCTGTCCTGTCTTTCAATGTTATCTATGGAAATAATGCTTTCTTTCAAATATATTGTACATTCAGTAAGGACGGAACACAAGTTTAATCCTCTTTTTTTATTTTAATTTTTATTACTTAACAAAGGAGGCTAGATAAGTGATGAGACCCAGTTAAGTTATAGAACTAACTATATAACCGGTACATGGTACATAATAGATGCTTAAAAATTTTTATTGCATAAAAGAATAAATGAATGAATGAAAGATTTAGAGTCCAGGATTCTTTCTGTTACAACTTCTGTTTTTCTTCCCTCGTGTTTAGTTTTCTTCCAGCTCTTTCCTTGCTAGGGTTTCAGTAAGTGTACTAATGTGGATATCAGGACACTGAATCTTTGTGGTTTGAGCATCTTTAGATAGAGTCCCTGGGGCTGAGAGAACCTGGAAGAAGTCGGAGTCTACACAGCATACTTACTTTCTTTGTCCTTCTCTTCTATTTATTATTATTTATATTTTGCCATTTGAGCTTGTATGTGTGTGTGTGTGTGTGTGTGTGTTTGTTCTTGTTGTTAGCTGCCCTCAAGCTTTTCCGGAAAGAGTCACAGAACAAACAACACAATGTACATGAAATAAAAGGCCTAACCCTAGCCTTACAGCAGGAACAACCTGGTCGGGGAGAGAGATCCACCCACAGGAAAGCCAAGAGCTCCATTAGTTGAAGCAGTAATCACAGCATGAGTGATCAATGCCAGCGGGACTTTTGGGGAAGGAATCTTGGGAGCTAGGCCCTAGGAGCAACTAGGATGTAAATAACAAATATGGCAGAAAACTAAGACAATACAGGTGTGCAAAAAGAAGAAAATAAGCAGGGGTATGTAGGATTAATATAGATGAAAGAGCAAAGGAAAACCAAACAGGTGAGAGTGCAGCCTGAGCAGATGTTTGGGTCAGGAGAGAAGTGCATGCTGACTAGGAGAAAACAGAGCTGGAGAGTGGAGCATGCAAATGATAGAGAGAGGCAGGGGCCAGGCAGAGAAGGGGAGTAGGACCATATTATAAAGTGAAACAGTTAAGTGCCAGGCTGTGGAATTGGAGCTTTTCATGTAAATAATTAGGGACCCCTGGGAATTCTTGAGGAGGGGAGCAATAAGATGAAAAACAATGTATCCATACAATTAATTTGGTAATATTTTGCCAGCAGTCTGGAATCTAGAAGAGACTGAAGTCAAAGGGATTGATTCTGTGATAACCTGGTGGAAATCTCTTCTGTTCTTCCATAACTTTGCCTTTCTGTGATGAAATTCTGTGAGAGAAGAATTTTATCACCTCCCTAAGACACTAATCAAGTTTTACAAATATTTTCTCCACATTAAATGCTTGTACCTCATTAGTGCAGTTTTGCCTTCTTTAAGAAAATATATTATACAAAATTCCAACTTAATGGGACACACTAAGCTGTTGTTATTTTCAGTATGAAAGTATATGGCACTTTACAAATGTCTTAAGTCAGGAGCCCAGCTGAGAGTAGCACTGGAGCCATTATCACTTAGCATTTCTATGGGGGGAGGGTTACCCTTTTACAAAGCACTTCCATGTACATTATCTCAGGTGACTCCAGAACTTAATGTTAGAGATGACAAAACTGATATTAGAAAGGTGAATAATGTTGTCCAAGGTCACAAAGCTAGAAAGAGGGGAAGACAGGATGTTGTTTAAGGAAAACAGTTAAATTTATCAAAATTGAACAGAAAACATTTCTGGAATTATAAACTAATCTAATAGAAAAACATGGTTTAACTTTTAAATATTCAAATCCAGAGAATCTCTGAGGAATATAGCTTTTGTGGGACATGAGGTTCCCTGGAGTACCCTTTGAAGTCTAATCTTTTTTTCTCCTGCTTTTTAACTGATACTCACTAAAATACCACCCCCCCGCCCTTTCCCTGTGGCTTATTACAAATCCCACCACTAATATACCAGCATTTATTGAGTGCTTACTGCCTAGAAGGCACTGTGGTAAGCACATTTCCTGTATCACCTCATTTATTTCCTTCAAAGACCCTGTAAGGAAGGCATTATGATGATTGTCATCTCCCTTTTACAAAATGAAAAAACAGGCTTAGCAAGAGAGGTTACGGACCTTGCCCATACAGCTAAGATGTGGCAGAGCCAGGAATCAAATCCAGCTTTGTCTTACAGAAGAGTCCAAACTCTTAACCACTGAGAAATAAGCCTAAGACATTTCTCTGGTTTTGTTTCCTGGGAAGGTCCTGGATATACTGTCAAGAGGCAGAGAATATCCTGTTGTTCCTGAGTAACTTCATCTCCGATGAGTGACAAGCCCCGAGGAGCTTGGCCAGCAACCAGTCCTCAGGGGAGAGCTGGTATTTCACTCAGCTTGTTTCTTGTGTTTTTTGTCCCCTTCTCTTTGCCAATATAAGTTAGTGCCAATAAAAGATCATTGGCTTGTGAAAGGGATGCCAGTAAAGCCGCTATAGGAAAATATCCTCGATAATAATACTCTGTGCTTGGCACATGGTACCTGAAAATCTTCTAACACAGTGTGCTTGCAGGTCCCTGAGTCACACACTCATCCCAAAAGAGATTTCATGTGCCAGGGGAAGAAGGTGAAACAGAGATGGCATTCTCAAAGTCTCCCCAAAGCTGTAAAATGAGGCTGACTAGGATGTTATCATTAATGACCTTACCTTAGTAATGTTCAAAGAGATGCAAAAAGTGTGGGCTGGTCCCTGGAGAGGGTCTGGGAAGAAAGACTCTACCAAGCTCTGCCAAAGCCTGAAACCATGAGAAGCGATGCAAAATTAATTCAAGGCACAGGTTCTAGAGTCAGAATTATTGGCCGAAGCCTGAATAACCAAGTAACTCTATGTCTCCAACTCCTCATTTGTAAGATAAGCATAATACAAGAGAATGCCTGCTTTGTAGCATTATTGGGAGGATTGTGAGATAGTTCTGGATACTTAGAAAAGTAGTACTTAAGTTCCCAGTCAATGGTAAATATATGTATAAAATTCTGGTGGGAACCAATCTCTTTTAGCATAACATTGGTTACTAAGGAGGAATGACGAAATTATAAAGAAGAGGCTTCCTGATGTTACAGGGAAAACATATTAATGAGCGCCTACTCTATCTATGGTGGTAGATATTTTGGTTGGGTTGAGTTATGTATTATTGTCACCATTTTATAAGTGAAAGTGTAGAAATTCAACTAATTTG
This sequence comes from Daubentonia madagascariensis, assembly GCA_023783475.1. Taxonomy (NCBI): domain Eukaryota; kingdom Metazoa; phylum Chordata; class Mammalia; order Primates; family Daubentoniidae; genus Daubentonia; species Daubentonia madagascariensis. Next base: position 34,039,773 of record JAKFHU010000978.1, read on the forward strand.
CTCAAGGTCAGGTGGGAAAACCATGATTTTAATTCAGGTCTTTCTGAATTCAAGGGTTTCCACTACATGGTATATGTGTATTAGGTATGCATTTTCCAGGCATAAGGTGTTAAGATGTTTCCATGAGCTAACACCTCAGCATGACTGAGCTCTGCTTTACTGGTGTAAGGAATCTGAGTCTACAAAAGTGGAAAACTCAAATGCCTATAGGGGCCAGGAAGGGGACTCTCAGTTGATGTAAGAGAAACAGTAGGGCAAGCTCAATGATAAATAGAAGGGAGACCTTAGCCTAGATGATAAACAGCAGAGAAACCTTAGCATAGGTGGTAGACGATAGGGAGTGCTGAGGACTGGGATGAACTGGCAAGTGCATGCCCAGGCTGGAGGTGCAGCTGTTGCTCCACTCTAGCCATTTTAGCCATATTTGAAGTGGGTCAGATCTTGCAATTTTTTCAGAGAAGGTGGAGATCAAGATTTTTATGTGAAATCACACTAAAAAAATTTTTAAATTAAGCTTTTTATTTTGAGGTGGTTGTAGATTTACATGCAGTTGTAAGAAATGATACAGGGAAGTACCTTGTGCCCTTTGCCCAGTTTCCCCCAATGGTAGCTGTGATATTGTGATTTATAATAAGGAATATATGTTTGGTCTTTGTCCGCCTTTCCTGGCACACAGGTCCTAAAAACTCCAAGTATCTTTGTGTATGCTAATGAGATTACTGATGACTGGGGGCTCCTGGGATAGTCTCAGGGTTGGGGTTGACTGCCAGGGGCACCAATCATTGATTAGAGGGTTGAAAGTTTCAGCCTTACCCCACAACCTCCAGGGAAAGGAGAAGGGCTGAAGGTTGAGTTGCCAGTGGCCCATAGCCAGTAAGTTAATTAATTTTGCCTTCATAATGAACCTCTGTAACACTCACAAAGACAAAGTTTGGAGAATTCCAGGGTTGCTGAACATGTGGAATTCCCAGAAGGGTGGCGTTCCTGGAGAGGGCATAGAAACTCCATGCTCCTTCCTCCATACCTTGCCCTATGCATCTCTTCCATCTGGCTGTTCCTGAATCGTATTCTTTTATAATAAATGGGTAAACATAAGTAGAGTATTTCCCTGAGTTTTGTGGGCCATCCTAGCAAATGACGGAACATGTGAGGAGGTTGTGGGAATCTCCAATTTATAATTGGTCCATCAGAAGCATAGCTAAACAACCTGGGACTAGCAATTGGCTTCCGACATGGGGGCAGTCGTGTGGAACTAAGCCCTTCACTTGTGGAATCTGATGCTATGATCAGGTAGATAGTGTCACAATTGAATCAAATCATTAAACTATAAGATAACAAATTTGTATAGCTACTAAATTTGTGATAATTTCTAATAGCAGCAATAGGAAACTAATAGAAGTCCATATATTGAGATTTTAAATTATTATTATACTTTTAAGTTCTAAAATTTCCATTTGGTTCTTTTTTAAAATATATATATTTCTATTTCCTTCCTGACATCTTGCATTTCTTTGCTGAGGCTTTCCATTTTTCCATTTGTTTCAAGCATGTTTACAACTGCTTGTTGAAGCATTTTTATCAGGAGCTGCTTTAAAATTTTCATCAGATAAATCTAATATCTTTGTCATCTTTGTGTTGGCATCTATTGCATGCCTTTTTTTCATTTAGTTTAAGGTCTTCTTGGGATGATGAGTGGTTTTTTATCAAAGCCCTGTACATTTTTGTATTTTGTTATGAGGCTCTGGATCTTATTTAAACCTACTCTTTCAGCTGGTCTCCTCTGACATCATTCCAGCAGAGGGAAGGGAGGGCTGTCATCTTGTTACTTTCAGACAGGGGTAGAAGTCTGGATTCATCACTTGGCTTCCATTGGCGTTCAAGCAGTGGGGGAGGGAGACTCTTCAGTACTGCCAGTGGGATGGGAGTTCTGTGGGTAGGAGTGTCCTATTATTGCTGGGCGGTGGTGGAAGTTCTGACTCTCCACTAGACCTCCTCTCTCACCTTCCTATTGTGGAACGGGAGATGTGCCTCATTACTGCTGGAGAGGGGTGGAATTCCAGGGTTCCCCTGTTGGAGGGAGGTTAGGGCTGCCTATTGGTCATAGTGGATGAAAGTCTGGGCTCACTGCATGGCCTTCACTGACACCCTGGCAGGTGGTTGGGGTGTCCTGTTACAGCCTCATGATGGCAGACATCGAGATTCCCCACTGGGCTCTGCTGCTGTGGGTGGGGATGGGGCCACAATTTTTTTCTGTGGCGTTTGGCTGGAGTAGAGCAGTTATCGTCTAAAAGTTTTCTGTCTTGCTAGCTGTCCTTTTCCTGTGTTTTTGGCTAGGGATAGCAGGTTTTTCTTGGGACTTTTTTTGTCTGCTCCAGTTGGTGTTTCTGGGTTGTGGGCTTCTTCAATTCCAAGTCTGGGATGCATGAGTCACAAAGAAAACCCATGGAACTCACCAACATGCTGTTCCTCAGGTCCTGAGTCCCTATCTAATCTGGTTTCTTCTTTCCACTTTTTAGAGTCTCATATTTGTTTTATATATAACGTTCAGGATTTTTACGTGTGCTTAGTGAGTGGAACAGGGAAAAGTATGTCTAGTCCATCTTCCTGGAGGTGTAAATCTCTCCTCTTTTTTTTTTTTTTTTTTTAAGAGACAGGGTCTCGCTCTGTTCCCCAGGCTGTAGTGCAGTGATGTGATCATAGCTCACTGCAGCCTTGAACTCCTGGGCTCTAGTGACCCTCCTGCTTCAGCCTCCCAAGTAGCTGAGACTACAGATGCGTGCCACCATGCCTGGCCAATTTAAAACAATTTTTTTTTTAGGGATAACGTCTCGCTATGTTGTTCAGGCTGGTCTCAAACTCCCAGCCTCAAATGATCCTCCTGCCTCAGCTTCCCAAAGTGCTGGGATTACTGGTGTGAGCCACCATGCTCAGCCTCCATCCAGTTTTTTAAATCTATCTATTCATGTATATAAACAAAACTGTGGCTATTCTTTCTGTACACTTTTTTCCACTTTAATTCTGTTATAAATGTATTCTCCTGGCATTGAATATTTTAGAAAACATGATTTTTGATAACTCCATTGTATTGCGTTATGTGAAATTTAGCAACAATTCTATCATTGATTCTTTTGTTGGTTGTTTATAATTTCTCACTGTTATAAATAGTGCTGTGGCGAGAATGTTTGTAAGAAATATTTGGCTACATCTCATTAATTTTTAGAAGTTGGATTGCTTGAGCAAAGGTTATTTAAGGCTTTTGATTTATATCATCAAATTATTCTCAGGAAGATTACCAATTTACATTCCCACCAGCAGTGCTGGAAAATTCCTGCCACACTGCAGTTTTGCAGGCATTGAGTGCGTCCATTTTAAAAATCTTTGCAAATTTGAAGGCAAAAAAGTGTCATATTATCTAATTTGCATTTATTTTATTAATAAACATCTTTTCTATTTTACCTTTTAAATTTTTTTCTGATGACTGCATTTTGTTATTTCACATTTTTTTCTATTGCCGTTTTCTTCTAGTTTGTCCATTAGATGTGTTACAAGGATTTTTTTCTAGTTTGTCATTGCCGTTTAATTTTGGATACAATGGTAATTGACATAGAGCACTTTACAACTTCAACTCCACTATTCTTTGGATTCCTTATGAGCTTTTGGGCTTAGAAGGTTCTTCCCCACCAGTCCAATTGCCTATCACTGCATGTCAAGCGACCTCAAAACTTAATGGCTTAAAACAACAATCACTTTGTTGTATTTTATACATTTTTGTAGGTCAGGGATTTGGGCAGGGCTTGGCTGGTAGTTCTTCGGCACCCCTTGGTGCTGACAGAAGTCATTCAATGTTCATCAGCTGGTGGAGGAACTGCATTGGTTAGTCCCAGATGGCATCACTCCCATGTCTGGAGCCTTGGTAGGGAGGTGGAAAGGCTGGGCTCAGCAGGGACTGTCTGCCAGGGCTTGCCTGTGGCCCATCCAGCATGGTGGCCTTAGGGTAGTGAGAATTCTGACATGGCAGCTCAGGGCTCCAAAAGTGAGCATTCCAAAAACAAAGTGGAAGCTGTAAGGCCTTTAATGATGTAGCCTTGGACATCAACTACTCTGTTGGTGAAAGCAGTCTCAAGACTGCCCACATTCAAGTGGCTTCATGGGAAGTGTGCCATAGAACTTGTGGTCACATTTTAAAAGAGCTATGCTACATCAAGGTGAGTTAAAGGCACATGTACAATTTCTTCCAGCTTGTTTATGCTCCTCTTCCTTGTCCTCCTCATTTTCTTTTTCTTCTTCTTCCTTTTTATAAACATTAAATCCTTAACCCATATGGAGAATAATTTTATACAGACTTATAATAAAGTTCCAATTTGAAATTTTTCTCTAATAAATGATATCACTATAACCTTTTGTTGGATAATCATCTCTTTACTGATGGCTGCTAACTGGCCTTTGTGAATATTCTGTTAATGGAGAAAAAAAATACCCTTCATGCTTCTCCAAAATTTTCTAGCACTTTTCTTCCCAAAGGGAAAGTGGCATCTCCTGGTTAAGTTAAGCTTTCAGTCTGAGAAGCAACCAAGAGCACCACTGATGCTGGGCTGGCCAGGGAGTGGCTGAGTGGTTGCTTTCTGGATAGTCTCTCTTGGCTAGAAGGGCTCTGTGACTTGGGGCCTGGTTGTTGATCTAACTTAGAGGGGCGCCTACTTTTTAATCTACTTTTCAAAATAGCAGGCTCTCCCACTGCAGCAAAACTGTGTGTTTTGGGCTGTTGCCCTGGGATGTGTCTGAGGTTGGTTTGTTGTTATGAGTCTAAATGTAATAGTTCCTGGAGACGATTGCTTCTGAGATAAAGTAACTTGACTGTTTTCTAGTGGGAAAAGCATTAGTGCACTTTTGTTAACATACTTAGCTACAAGAGGAGGAAAACTCTAGTACCACAGGAAGGTTTCCCCACAACCTTCCCCTCTGTCTTTAGGTCTTCTCTCACTGTGGCTCCACTCAACAGTCCTCCGCCCCAGAAGGGCCTTCTGACCTGGCCTCCAGCTCCCTCACCCACATCTGTAGCTCCTCCTTTTGCACTTCTGTTACTACCAAGACATACAGAACTCAGTCAGAGCTCTCAAAACACTACATTCTTCTGCTTGGCCATCCATTTTATTAATAACTGCCAACACTATTATGTTGTTGCTGCTGCTGTCCACTTTCTTATATACCCGATATTCTGCTGGTTTTACTACCTTGTCTTATTTATTAAATAATTACACTCAACAGTTTGGTGAGGTAGCTACTATTATTCCCATTTTAGAAAGGAGTGTATGGTGGCTTAGAGATGTTGAATAATGTGTTCAAGCCATGTAGTTCATAAGAGATGGAGCAGGAATTTTAACCTTGGTAGTCTGTTTAAATTTTAAACATTGTGTGATCCTTCCTCCCTTCTCTCATCTTAATCCCAGCCCCTAACCGTGGATGGGTATTTCCATTTCTTCTCTCTGGGAAGAGGGCCACATACAGCTGATACCGTGGGTCACAGGGAAGGACATCTGCTTGAGGACATACAATCCCTGTCTGGCAGGGACCCACACTTGAAACTCAGTCCTCCTGAAAGTTTGCTCACCTGATCCCTCTGCTTCCGGCCATTCTCTTAGACAACACACAGAGGAGACATGTTTTAGTTAATTGGCCTGTGCTTTGAAAACTCCTGGCTATTTTCTCAGGTGAGTTTTTATGTAACTTAACTCTGTAGCTCCATGACTCACTGCTTCTTTTCCAGGCACCTCTAGAAGAAATTTGCTTCTGTGGCCTGAGCTCAGAACACACCCTAGTCCTCTCTGGAGAGAAGCAGAGTCAGAGAAGGAGGAAATTTTTTAATGTGGACGGTGTTCGGTGTTCATAGCTGAGGAATCTTCGTGTCAGTTTGCATTTGTGGGTGGAGGGCCTCCCAGCTGCAGTGTAGGGCAGGACTGAATGGAGAGGACTTTCCGGAAGGGAGGTGGTAGGGCAATCAGAGGAAGCTCCCTGAGGCCGTGCACCTTTGCTCCCTGTGTTGGTTTTCCGGAGCTGATGTAGCAAAATACGACAGGCTGCACAGCTTAAACCACAGAAGGTTATTGTCCCACAGTACTGGAGACTAGAAGTCCAAGATCAAGGTGTCTTCAGGTTTGTTTTCTCCTGAGGCCTCTCTCCTTGGCTTGCAGATGGCCACCTTCTTGCTTTGTCCTCGCTTGGTCTTTCCTCTGTGTGACTCTGGTGCCTCTTTTTATGTTCAAATTTCCTCGTCTCATAAGGACACTAGTCCCAATGGATTAGAACCCACCCTTACTACCTCATTTTAACTTAATTACCCTTTAAAAGACCCTATCTCCAAATATAGTAACATTCTGAGGTATGAGGAATTAGGGCTTCAACATACGAATTTTGAGGGGACACCATTCAACCCAAAACACTCTGTTTTGGCCCTTCTGAGAATACTAAGAGGTGAGACCTGGGCTTTCAGCACCTGTGGTCCTGCCAGATCCCAGAAAGGATGAAAAGAAGAGAGACCTAAGGTTAAGTGAATGAATCATGAGTCATCAAACAGCAACTTGACCATCGAATTTTGTGCTTAATATAAACCTTGGAGAGGAAAATTCATTGGCATGTCTTCAGGATCAAACAGTCCCCTTACCTATTTTTCAATTTTTTTCCACAAGGAATTAGAAATTTTTGAGTTTTCCAAGAAAACCTTTATAAAATCCTTAGCAGAGTCTCCAGTGAAGTTGTGAATTGTGTTTCTTGTCCATAAAAAAAACAAAAAACAAAAAAAGTACTGTCTTCTCCAGAGGGGAGGCATTGGTCAATTTTGTAACAGAGACTGAAACTGAGGCCACATATCACCGTTTCACTGCTGACATTTATCTGGAATTAGGATGTGCACAAACCTTGTGACCTGGCATTGTAAGATTTTGTTTTCTTTTCATTGGTGAGCCTACTTTAATATTTTGTATGCTAGAAGATTTTGGTGGGGACTTGCTTCTATTACAGTCCACATGCATAATGATTATAAAGCCATTTTGAGCTAATGTTTTTGGAAGGGCTTTATCTCTTCAACCAGATATGCAGCTCTGAGGAAGCAAGATCCTTGTCTTATAAGGGTTTAATTTCCCCAAGCATAAAATTGAAACAGTTTTACCCATTCCCTACTTAAAGGTCAATGTGGCCAACCTTCTCTGTTGCAAACACCGTTGATTGCCTACCAGAGAGCTATTTCTGCCTTTCTAACTTGCTATCAAAACCCTGATTTTAGTTACCCGCCTCTGAGCAGTCATGTCCTTTTTAGGAACTTGGCCTCTACCCAACCACAGAAGGTGAATCTTCATTGACCTAGGCCAATTGTGGTGGGCTCTCCTTTCCTAGTGATTATTTAATTATGGGGAGATTGTGCTGATTCTGGCCAGAGACATAGGGGAACCTCTGATGGAGGGACACAAGATGGGGACATTCCCTTTTTCTGCCTCTGCAGATTGTTTACAGCATGTGAGACCTGACCCGCAGCAGATCTTGGAACTGTGGGGGAAGGCTGCAGGAGAACTATGATAGATTCATGATGTTTCTGTGTTGATGAGTTAACCCACTCTGAAATTGCTCTACCTCCAGATTTCATATTGTGCAAAATAATAAACATCTTTATTATTTAAGCCATTTTAGTTAGATTTTCTATCATTTGCTGTCCAAATCATCTCACACAGACTTTGTTTGGAAAGTTGATGTTGGTTGAGGGAGACAAGTGTCTTAGTTCATTTTGTGTTGCTATAGAAGAATACCTGAAACCAAGCAATTTATAAAGAAAATAGGTTTATTCGACTCACAATTCTGATGGCTGAAAAGTTTGAAATTGGGCATCTGCATCTGGTGAAGACCTCAGGCTGCTTTCACTCATGGCAGAAGGTGAAGGGGAGCCAGGGTGTGCAGAGATCACCTGGTGAGAGACCAAGCAAGGCAGGGGGTGGGGTTGGGTGGAGGGGAAGTGCCAGGCTCTTCCTTTAACAACCAGCTCTTGTGGGAACTAAGAGTGAGAGTTTACGCACCCCCAAGGGAGGGCATTGATCTATTCATGAGAGATCCACCACCATGACCCAGCCACCTCCCATTAAGCTCCCTCCAACACTGGGGATCAAATTTCAACAGGCACTGTGCAAGGTTTGGAGGAGACAAACATCCAAAGCCCCACAGCACCAAGTCAAAAGCTCTTACCTCTCCCACACATGAAAAGAGAAGGAAGGCAGCTATGTTTGATTAGCACTTCTGGCTGGTCTGTCTCCTAAAGAAACTTCTCTGCTAATATTCTTCAAAGACCTGCTACTGATGGCAAAACTATTTCCTAAGGTTGAGCTGTTTCAAAAAGAGAATACATTCAAGATGTAGCAAACAAGGGCTTTCTCCCATCTGACAGGAGGCAGGACTCATTGTTGATACCTTTCTGGACACCAAGAAGAGATTCAGGCCAAGTGTACATTAACTGCTTGTGGCTATTTTTGGCACAAACATGATGTCAAAGCATGGCCCTTATCTTGCCAAGTTGAGATTGAGGTGAGGCTCTAGCTAGGGATGGAGAGTGTGTGGTAGTGGGAGTAGGGTGGGACAGGAGCTCTACACCTCCAGGTGTAGGGCACTCTGATAAGCATACACCTGACACCATGGAGCAATGGGAGCTGCCTATGTTGGGGTTTCAAACTTGAATGAATCCATTAATTGGACTGACACTTATTGAGTGCTTGGTGTATGCCAGGCACTGTGTGAGGTGCTTGAGAAAGGAAACATGGTCTTTGCCCACAAGGAATATAGAGTTTCCTATACAGTCCAACCTTAAGGCAACCCCTCCCCTCCCCTACTCCTGCCTATCAGCCCCAATCTTAGTGCCCTGAGGGTCTGGACCTCTCTTCCCACTCTTAAATTATGGAGTTACTGGGTGTAAATGCCAGCTGCTCTTACACATATTCCATATGATTTCCTTGTTATCAGGAGTCAGAAATGTAGTCAGTTTAAGGCTGTGAAGAGTTACTGAGCACCTACTATGAGCCAGATGGTGTAGAGCAGCAGTCCCCAACCTTTTTGGCACTGGGGACCAGGTTCATGGAAGACAATTTTTCCACAGACAGGGGTTGGGGGGGTTGAGGGGGGCATAGGAAGGTGGAGCTCTGCGGTCCTGTTTGTAACAGGCCATGGACCAGTGCCAGTCTGTGGCCTGGGGGTTGGGGACCTCAGGTGTAGGGCATATGAAGGTGAATGAGCTCTCCTGCATGTCTAGAAAACAACAGCTCAGTGAGGGCTATGTGATTTCCACACTAGAAGTCAGAACAAGCAACTACATGACAAGCAGCATCTGAATGGTGCAGATAATAAGTGCCAGGGGAGTTTAATTCAATTCAACACATATTTGTTGAGCACTTCAGTATGTCAAGTGCTGAATCAGACCCCTAGGACATAGGAATGAATGAGTTCAATCCCTTCCTTTCCCTTCCAGGAGCTCACTGTGAAAAATGATGCAATACTGTTAGTCACATTAGCTAACATTTATTGAGCATGAATGATTATTTAACACTTCCATGTGCTTTCCATATAATAGCTCATTTAATAACTCAACCCTATGAAGTAGATACTAATATTATCCCCATTTTACAGATGATGAGACTGAAGCATCCAGAGGTTGAGTAAGTTTCATAAGATCACAGAGTTAGTATGACAGGTAAAAGATGGACAAAGAATCTTTCTATTTATCAATCTTATCTATAATAGGTCTAGATAGGGAAAAACTAGGAACCTTAGGCATAGGAGCTATGGTACCAAATGAACAGCTAGCCTACTATGGGAGAGTGATATGGAATAGGGAGTGGGTAAAATTGCCTAAACATTGCCTCAGTATTGCTGGAAACCACAGCCCCAGTGATATCACTCCCAGAGAGTTGTACAGTGTCTGACACCATTGAAAACAGTGATCTCAGGGAGAAAGTAAACTGTGGTAGGGCAGCAGCTTTCTTCTGTCCACATGCTGATCTGAGCTGAGGTTTATTGAGGACATTTTGCTCTGGGACACCTAGAGTTAGAATCCCATGGAAAATTACAATTGAAACAGGGGGTCAATCTCCCCAATTATGCAATCTAACTAAGGCCATCAACAATGCCCAAAAAACACCAGGAGGGCTGCTTGGCTTCCTACCTTGGGGTCAACCTCCATGGACCTGCAAGTAGATTGAGAAATATGGAGAAGGCAGTTCCTGATGCATTATCTTCTCCTCCTGAGGGCCACAGTAAATCTCTTCTGCTTAGGCAGGTCCTAAGTCATCTTTAAAAATGACACAGTCCATTATCAGTCTTACTTCAGGATGGCATATGACCTACATTTGATAGGGATTACAATCTGTCACCTACTGAGCTATGAGCCGCTCTAACATGAGCAGTTCCTTTAGATTGTAAAGACATATTTCTGCCCTGGGAACTAGGTTGTTGAATTCACCATGACTCCTAACCTGCATTCTGCACATTTTTCTTCATTGTTGGTACATTTCAGACCTTATTCTTCTGGTAGCAACCAAATAACTGCCCTACCCTCCTAAATTAATTTATTTATATTCCTAGATAAATCCTTGGAGTAGAAGAAAATGTTTCTCAGCCTCCGAGAAGGACCTAAAATGGGTGAATAGGAAAGAGAGCCAGAGAGCAAAGGATAAATCTCTCTTAAAGTATTTGTGCATTTATTCACTCATTCCACAAATGTTCTGAGGCCCTCCTTGGTGCCATATTCTGTGCTAGGCACTAGAGACACAGTCACGAACAAGGTAAACATGGTCTCTGCTCTCAGGAGTTTATAGTCTATTGAAAGAATCAGGGAAGGTGACAAAATACTCAACTATAAATCCAAATAAGTGCTGCAGAGGATAAAAACTAGGTAATAAGAAAGAAGCAAAGGGTGGAGGGGCAAACTTACTATTTTTTTTCCAAACTTACTATATTCTGTGGTCAAGAAAGGAGCTCACAAAAGCAAGACACGAGGATTTAGGAATCAGTTGTGAAAAATCTTTCCAGGTAGGGGAAACACTTTATTTTGAGACATTGTGGTAAAAAGAGACTTGTGTGTTTGAAGAATTAAAAGACAGGTTGTGTAGCTGGAATACTGAGGGGAAGGAGAGTATTAGGAAATGAGATTGGAGAGGTGGGCAGGGGCTATGGGAAGGATCTTGGATTTTATTCCAAATGCAGTGGGATGTCACAGGAAGGCAACATGCAATGGCAGCCCCCTCCTTCTCTTCCTTGAAGCTATGAAATATCACTTCCAGAGTGAAGGAAAGAATGCTGGGGTGGGGAGCAAAAAGGGAGGAGTATTTGGTTTCCTGTGAAATCTTCAAGCTTTTGAAAGAACTGTGCCTGGCTATAAATTATGCTATGTCAAGTATGGGATTTACAGTTTTAGGATTAGCATTATCAATATAATAAATTGGCCTTCAAAGGAGAACTTGAAGAACCACTGTTTTAAAAGGAAGTTCTGATTAAAGTAATTGTGAAACCTTCAGATTTGACTTGATTTCACACCAAACTTCCTCTAGTGATATAGCCAGAGTGACACAGGGTCAAAATGAGGACATCTTTATTGTACATTTACTCCACGCCCAACGCTGTGATAGATGCTGTGCCCCTGTCCTCAAGGACTTTAAAATATAGTAGGGGTCAGAGAAAGAGTACACAGAGCAATCAGCTAAAATGTGTATAACCTCCATTTTGGGTTTCTAATTGATATATCACACCCAGAATTCAACCTGATCAAGGGGTGAGGATGGGAGGGATAACCTGGGAACCATTAGTGAAGCTTAGCTGAGCACAAAGCTGAGGAAGAGTGCTGGTATTCTCCTCCGCATTGGTGTTAGTCCTTCCCGTAGGATTATTCCGGACACCTGAATAGAACAGCCAGCCAGGACGCCTTGTCCCTGCTCACCCTATGCTTTTATTATTGGCAGTAAACTTGTACAAACATTGGGAACCCTGGCTACTGTGGTCATTACCCAAACTTTGAGAGTCTGATGGAAATAAGCACTTCAGTTTTCTTACAGGAGTTGGGGTCTGTCGCCAATGTCCGTACTGTCCCTTTTTGATACCAAGCATGGATTAGGAAGAAGAACAGGGTTGCACAGAGCTTATGTAGAGAAAAACTAGGTGCTCAGACTTAAATGCTTCTGAGGTTTTAGGCTAGCCTGGCAGAGTTCACTGTCTGGGCCTTTATCTTGAGCAAGACATTTGATTTTATTCTATTTGAATGAACAGGTTGGACTTGAACTCCAGCCAATAACGTCTCACCCCAACTAGTTGGCCCCACTTTTCTTGGAAGTGAGTGGCTTTAATTCCCTTTGGTGGGATGCCATTTTGCCCAGTCAAATAAGGCCTATCAGAAAGATCCCAACTACCTGTTAGAAGCTACTTAGGGTTCATTCATGTCTTTGGCTAAAGAAAAGTCTAGTAGTGTGTTCTTGAATATGGCTGTGCTACAAATTCTTTCCTGGCACCAGTCAAGCACAACAGATGTTCTTGTATTTCACTTTGGTTTGATTTTCACTAGAATGGGCACTGGAATGGTGGGTGTTGGAGGTAACAGCAGCATCTGGAAGTCCAATTGCTGAACTGGGAGAAGGCCCCTGTTTTATTCACCCAAGATAAAGTTCTTCATTCCCCAGGCATACGTTGGGTGGTTATTATGTGCCAGGGCACTGCTACAGACACACACCTTAGAGTTCTTAGGAGTTAGCACAGCCGTTATACAAAACAGGTTGATTACCTCAAATGCTTTCGCAGATTAGCACTCTCAAATGGCTTCATCCTTCCTGGGGTTCAGGACTTGGGCCAGACTGTTGAGTTGTTGTGTTTCCAAGCATTCACCTTCTGGTATATTGAAAATACCATCCAGAAAAGAGAGTGTTGTTAGTTTACATGAGGGGTTACTATGATTTGAATGATGGTGTCCCCTCCAAAATTCACTTTGAAACTTAATCACCAATGCGACAGTATTAAGAGGTGTGGCTCTGCCCTCACGAGTGGAATTAGAACTCTTATAAAAGGGCTTAGGGTTGAAGGGAGTGCTCTTGTACCCTTCCACCTTCTGCACCCAAGGACAAAGCATTCTGCCCCACTGGGAGACTCAGCAAGAAGGCACTGTCTTGGAAGAAGTGAAGCAGCTCTCACCACACACCAATCCTGATGGAGTCTTGATCTCAGACTTCCCAGCCTCCAGAACCATGAGAAATAAATTACTATTGTTAATAAATTACCCAGACTGTGGTATTTTGTCATAGCAGCACAAATGGACTCAGACAGGGTCCTCCTCAATCTCTTATTCGGCCTGCCTCCTGCTCCAGTGCAGCTTCATCCAAAGGGTTCAGACCCTGAGATGGCTCCTTTCCTCTCAGTCATGAAGCAGAAGACTTAGGAGGTGGCTGTCAACAAGCAGTTGAAGGCAGCATGCTGTGATCCAAGGCATATGGTCATTGGAATGGTAAGACCTCTCTTAGAATGTAGGTTCCTTCACTTACTAGTTGTGTGATGTTCAACAAGTTAACCTCTTTGAACCAAAGTTTTATTGATAAAACTAATTTAGTGTCTATATACTAAGCTGTTGAAGAGAGTCAAATAAAATTAAATACATGGAAGATCTGGGTAGGGTATAAAGTACTACACAGATGTCAATTAGTCCTGTGTGATATAATGAAGAATGGGGCTTCCAAAAGGAAGTTCTAGAGCCTGCGAGATATTCGGGCAGCTCTGCCTGTTGTCTACAGTGTGTGAAACAGGAACAAAGGCCTCTTCTCTTTCTATAGTTTAAACCCACATTCATCTGTTACAGTCTGGTCTAGCACCGTATCTATTTTTAACTGGATCACTAAATGCTCTTTTTAATTCTTTCCTTTCTCTGGTGTCTTGCAACTTATCCACTTCTAGCGATAGAAGATGAACTTGCTCATTTTATTCAACTCTAAGATTGGCTTTCCCTATGTTTTGGGGAATGTTTATACTTCAGGAAGGTCACCCTCAATTCTCTTATCCCCATCTACCTCTTAGCCTCTTGTCCTCCTATTCTTGAGCTCTGTGGTATGGGACTCTAGTTATTTGCAGATGTTTATGGAATTGTAGAAGGCTCTTTGGCCAGGTGGGCCTGAGCTGGAGCTGAGAGGCTTTGTGAAGACCATAACAGGCTCCCTTCTCGCCTCTGCCACTCTGCTGTCTGACCTCGGGCAGGCCCTTTCTTGTCCGCTCTTCCATTTGCTTCTCTGTGTCATGAAACACATAGCATCTAGGAGAGTGGACAACCAGTAAGACACAGCTCTCACGTTCTGTGCTTCTGATCACACCTCCCAGTGACCGTGGCGTGCAAGGTGTGCCGCAGCCATGCGGTAGGGGCACATATCCATAACCTTCTCAGTGGAGAGGTCAGGCTTCAGCTGACCTCAGTTTGCTCCTTTCTTCCAAGTTGACAAAACTTTTCAAATTTGGAAAGCAGCGCGATGGATTTGCTTGATGAAGTGTTGCATAAATCAGATGATTAAACACAAAAATGTGACCAAACTCTTTCATCTTAGGAACAGAAAGCCACTGGACATTTATTTTTCCCAGTTAGCCACTTCACTCTCCCATGGGGCTATCTGTGATGGCGGATGAGGGGAGCGCTGAGGTGAGCACTGCACTGGGTGCCAGGCTGTGGACAGCTGCAGCTGCACTCTGCCTTGCTAAGAGAAGCCTGATCTGGCTCAGGTAGTGGCGGCCACACTCTCCAGGGAAAGACAGAGCCCTCCCTGGCTCTGGGAGGTAGGAGAATCTGGATTAGATAATCCAATCTCAGAAATTCCTTTCCTCCCGGCTGCAATTTTGTGCTATAATTCCATCCAATGGGTTATGAGGGGAAATCTGCTAGGGTTGTGGAACCTATTGGGAAAGTTTTTCTTGTTCTTTAAAAGGGATTCAAGGTAGGAATGCTCCCTCTTCTCCTGGCTTCCATGTCATTGTGTGAGTATACGATGCTTGACTATCTGGCTATCATGAGAACAAACATCAACAAGCTGAGAAGGGAAGAGAGAGAAAATGGGAAGAACCTGGGTCCTTGATGACATTTTTGAGCTGCTCTTTTAAACCACCTTGGAACTTCTGAACCTTGCAAGCTGTTATTGTGAGAGAGAATATTTGTCCTTGTTGCTCAGAGCCACTTCTAGTTGGGTTTGCTGTTATAGAAGCATGCTAACTGCTGAACGAAGCTGCCTCTTTGGCTCCCACGTGTCTCTCCCTGCTTGGAGAGCATTTGGGAGAAGGTATTACAAGGACAAGGGCACCAGCACAGTGCATGTCTCTTATCAGAGCTTGGTGGGGCAGAGGAGAGGGAAAGTAAGTCCCCTATGGAATTGAGGGGGCAAAACCTAAAGCTGCCAGCCAAAAGGCTGAACTTTATTTGATTTTATATGTTCTGAACTTTGAAATTCATGTGAAATCTTCATGCTAATTCCTAAAATACCTTGTTTTTAATGTAAAGATCATCTTTTACCTACTTATTAGTTAAATTATTTAACTTCTCTTACCTGGAAAATTTTCAATTTCAAGTGATGCTACACCTACCCCTGGAAAGGCTTGTGCCCCTCCTTCCAGAAGCAGTCTTTGGACAGAACTCTCAAAGGTCAACAAGATCATTGTTGCAAATACGGAAGAGGTCAACGCAAGAGGAAGTCCTTTGGGTGGATGTAGAAACTTTCCCCTCCTCCGACTCTTCCGGCTGGAAACTCCAGACATGCAGTTGTGACAGAAGCTGAACACAGACCACATTCCTGACACAGATAAGGTCTGCACAGGTGAATTTCCAGGTTGCACAGGTGACTCCTGGCAGAGAGGCCAGGTGACTTGCTGCAGGCTGGTGCTCAGTGCCAGGAACAGAGTCTCACTTCCACCATGCCTCACACACTCTGGCAGGCTAAAGCTTCAATTAAATGTGAGAAGAAATTTACTGACATTATTTTGAGTAAGTTCCTCCTGTGTTGCTCCTACCTACCGAGGCTATTTTTTTGGTGAAATCTAAATTCTTGTTTTGTACAAGCTTCCTAGAATATAAGCTCAGGGAAGCCAGGGACTTACCTTGGCAATATCCTGTTTCTTGCCAAATCTCCAGTAAACCTAGAACTATGTCTGGCATGTAGCACCTGCTTCATAAATATTGTTTGAATGATGACTTTGAAGAGCTTGAATTAGGAATACTTTAAAAGCCACACTATAGTAGGAGAGAGAAAAATACTAGTTTTAAAAAATAATTTATTTTTAATTAATTAATTTTTTTTTTGAGATGGGGTCTCATTAGGTTTCCCAGGCTGGACTAGAACTCCTGGTCTCAAGCGACCCTCCCGCCTCAGCCTCCCGAGTAGCTGGGACTACAGGTGGGTGCCAACACACCTGGCAAGAAAAAAGTACTTTGAGGACAACTAGAGCCAAGAAAAAGAGTTAAGACAATAGGAATGGAGAGGAACAAATGAAGACAGGGCCCAGGAAACCCAGAGCAGATCTCAGAAGGCATCCACAGAAGGAGATGCTGGAGGAGGCAGGGTGCTGCCTGAACGTGGCCCACTGTGACAGGCATT
The DNA here is from genome assembly GCA_023783475.1 of Daubentonia madagascariensis. Classification (NCBI taxonomy): domain Eukaryota; kingdom Metazoa; phylum Chordata; class Mammalia; order Primates; family Daubentoniidae; genus Daubentonia; species Daubentonia madagascariensis. The sequence continues at coordinate 34,056,389 of JAKFHU010000978.1, forward strand.
GCAATGGGCGACCATGGCTCATCTTTTCTTGTGCCAGAACCTCTGTGGGCCTGTACCTGGGGTCCAGGCCAGATGATTCTCTTGCAGGCCCTAGAGAGAACTGTACTCCATCCCTTTAGCTCACCCAAAGCATGGCCGGGAGGACTGCATCTGACGACAAGATTTTCCTCAGTTCCTGCTCAATTATCTCTTCCTGTTTAATTACCCAGCAAATTTGCAGGACACCTGTCAACTGAAATGGGTGTGGTTTTCACATCCTGAAGGAGAGGCCATGGGGAAGCCCCCAAATTATTCCTGGTGGGAGGAAAGGTAGGAGGCAGTGCTGAACTGCACAAGCCTGAGATAGCTAAGCTGGCACAGTGGTCCCTTGTGGAAGGGACTCTTGTTAAAGACTGTTCAAGACCCTCTCTGCTCAGCATGTAGGGAAAGCCCAGTAAGTGGCCTGGTGGGGCCAGGCATCCCTGCCTCACTGCTACTGGCTGTCTGGCTGGGGCCCTCCATGGCCTGTGCTCTCTCTCCATCAAACACAACCTGGGGTTTCTCTTTCCAGGTTCAAGAACCTCTTGAATTCGTGGGTTCCATTCCATCTGCTCCCTCAGATACCCAGCCTCTCTCAAATTGGAGTAACCAAGGGAAGGAAAAATTAAGTCAAAGGTTTCTCAGCTGCTTATCTCAGCTGAAATTGTCTCAGCAGTTGGGCACATGGGGTCCTGGGGTCAGCTCCGCTGGGTTCCACTCCCTCTTACGTCTTTACTAGCTGTCTAATCCTGGACAATTCACTTAACATTTGTAGACTCCAGAGTTCTTCTCCATAAAAGAGGTTAATGATAAAACCTCCTGGGTGGTTCTGAGGATTAAGATAGATAATGTATGTAAGGCATTTAACGCTGGGCTTGGCACATAGCAAGTGATCAATAAATGTCAACTATTATTGTTTATGTTTCCCGTTTTTATGCTTCCTTCTTGCCTTTTGCCTGAATTGATAGGCACTTTCACCTTGTCACAGGATGGGTGTGCTTGTGGAGTGAAGACAGGAATGGTAAGAGGCAATCTGTTTGATTTTTTAAGTCATCTGAGACATATAAAATAATTGCCACTACTTATTGAGGGGCAGGCAATTCACACACTGCAGTGTTTTTAAAATATGTCCACAAATTTTTGGCACTCTTTCAAAAGAATGAGAAGTCTAATTCCTCTTTCCCAGAATACACTCTGGCAGTAGTGAATTGCTTCTAACAAACAGAAGGCAGTTGAAGTGATGCTGCTGGGTGACTTTCCAGACCAGACTAGAAAACGTGAGACGGTTTCACCTGTTCTCTCTCTCAAGGGAGACATATGCCTTCGGACCCTGAGCTGCTATGTAAGAAATCCAGAGCCCCTGAAGGGCTGTCGGGGAGGTAGAAGGGGTGCCTAGGGAGCCCCAGCTGCTCCAGCCCCTGCTCCAGCTGTTTGTCTTCCCAGCCCAGGCATCAGACATGTGAATGAAGAAGCCTTGAAATTGACCCCAGCTCTAGCTGCTGGCTTACTGCAATCTCATGAGAGACGCTGAGTCAGAGTAGCCCAGCTCAGCTGCTTTCAAATGCCTGATCCATAAAGACCATGCACGCTAATAAACAATCACTGCTTTTTAAGGCACTACATTTTGGGCTGATTTGTTATGCATTGATAGATAAAAAATGCATTCGTAATACCAACTAATAACTCTGTGTAATAGGTATTGTTATCTGAGTTTAACAAATGAAGAAACTAAGGTTCAGAGAACTTAAGAAACACAATGCTCTAAGAAGATGCAGAGCTGGGACACAAACGTGTGCCTATGTGGCTCCAGAGTTCATACTCCATCCACTGCACCAGGGGGCTGCCTCACTCGATACCAGAGGTTAGAAAAAATAGGTAAAAATGCATTTTTCTGTACCTGCCCTACTAGCCTCTCAATATTCTAAGATTAAACATATGATCATATTGTGTTTAGAGGATCACCACCTGTTCAAAACACTCTAGGCTCATAGTTAACTGGCAAAACCAGCCCCTGAAGTGAATTGACTGGAAGGCTCTCAGTGTCATGCATCTCCTTAGGCAGGTTGGGTTCGCTGTAAACTTCAGAGTGGGACTGCTGGTTGGAGGGGGTAGTTAGCAGGCCCGGTGGGCCCAGGTGGCCCTGGTGAGGGCTGGAGAAGGCTGTGAAGTCCCAAACTCAAGGCAGGCGAGGAAGAGCCATATGGTGTGTGGTGAAAAATGGCGGAGGAAGAGGGAACACACAAGGCCGGGGAGTGGAACAGCTGAGCGTGATGGAGACGTGCATGATGTGACAGAAGTTCCAAAGAGCAAGAGGAAAATATTCATGGGGAGGACTGATGAACGCTCCCTAGAGAAAAACAACAAGGGCTCCTCTGCAGCTGCTGAGGGGAAGCGACTGGTTTGATATTAACCCCGAGGGGATTTACACACCAGGGTCCATTTTAGAATTACTATCTAACCTCTGAACTAGGTACTTCTAAAACTCATACCTAAGTGTTTTGAGAAGACAAGGTCCATTCATTCAGGTTAACATCTATCAAACACCTATTATATGCCAGGGAGCGGCTGATGACAGGACATATATAATATAAATAAAACATATTTTCTGCCCTGGAGGAGCTGGAGGTCTGGAGAAAAATAATACTTTTTGGAGACCTATTTTGTTCCAGGTCCTATATAGGGTGATTTACTTAAATTATCTCATTTAATCTTGACATCAACCCTATAAAACAGGCATTGGCTTTACAAGAAACTGAGCTTATAGAAATTAAATGACATGCTGAAAGTTATATATAGCAAGCAACTTCTTGCGTTTTAACCCAAGTTAATCTAATTCTGAAGCCCATAGTTGTTCCACTGTAGACCCAGCCTCTTAGACTTATGGGTTCACAATTATATTTAGGTCATTAAATATGAAATGTCTGATTTTGAATCAAAAGTGTAGTTTATTATATCTCAAACAAGAAGCAGTACAATTAATCAAAGTATGCACCTAAACTATCAACACAGTTTTGCCATCTTAACAGTAGCTTGCTTATGACAACAGCAAAGAAGCCTGGAGAGCGAGTGGTGATGAAATCATGAAAGGTGTTTTCCACAGCTTTTTGAGAAATGAATATTTATTTTTCCTTTCAAGAAGTGGTCCAAAGCCTGGAAGAAGTGGTAGTCAGTTGGAGCAAGGTCTGGTGAATACAGTGGATGACAGAGAGTTTCCAAGTCCAGCTGCTATAGTTTGAGCAGCACTGTTTGTGCAACATGTGGTCGAGCGTTGTCTTGCAAGAGGATTGGCCTGTCTCTATTGGCCAATCTCAGCTGTTTCATTGCAAGCATCCTCATCATTTCATCCAATTGGTTGCAGTAGACATGTGCTGTAATTGATTGACCAGGTTTCATGAAGCTGTAGTGGATAATACCAGCGCTGGACCACCAAACAGACACCATTAGCTTTTTTTGATGAATATTTGGTTTTGGACTGTGTTTTGGCACTTCATCTGTATCCAACTATTGTGCCAAATGCTTGTGATTGTCCAAAAGAATCCATTTTTCATCACATATAACAATACAGTGTAGAAATGATTCACCTTTATGTTGAGACAGCAAAGAAAGGCAAGCTTCGAGACGATTTGCCTTCTGACACTTGTTTAATTCATGTGGTACCCATCTATCCAGCTTCTTTACCTTGCCAATTTGTTTCAAATGGTCCAATATTGCTGCAATAGTAACGTCAAACCTTGCTGCTAATTCACGTGTAGGTTGAGATGGATTCACTTCCACTACAGCTTTCAGCTCATCATTATCCACCTTGGTCTCAGGTCGCCCACGTGGCTTACTTTCCAGATTAAAATCACCAGAACGGAACTTCTCAAACCATCGACGTACTGTGCATTCATTAGCCACATCCTTCCCAAACACTTCATTGATATCTCAAGGTGTCTGTGCTGCATTGGTTCCACGACAGAACTCATATTTGAAAATAGCACGAATTTTTGAGTCATCCATGGTTTCACAAAAATGATAATCACAAGCCAAAATGTGCGTTTGCAAGACTGAGGATGTACCTTCACAATAAAAATAAAACAAGAAGTGTCAAAGTGAAATGTCAGAGATATCAACTGTAAACTTGGTACTTAAGGAAATCAGACATTTTATACTTAATAACCTATATTTCAGATTCAATGGAACTATGCACAGAGGGCTTGGAGTCTGCAGAGGAGGAAACAGTTAGTCCTGCCTTGGAGGAGATCCAGGGGGGGATGTGGTTTCACAGAAGTTATCAGATCTGGGCTGTGAAGGATGGGTAGGAGGTTGGTAGTTAGAGAAGTGCAGTGTAGGCAGAGGGAGTTGCGTGTCAGAGGGGACAGTGTGCTAGGGACGGAATAGAATGGAGGGACGCCTGGAAAGACAGGTCAAGACTTGATTGTGAGCAACTCTATTTCTTGTTAAAGGAATATGAACTTACCCTGTGGGCAAAGGGAAACACTGAGGTTTTTAAGCAGGAAGTTATTCAATCAGATATGCCTTTTAGAAAGGTCATTCTGGTAGCTCTGTGAAGTATTATTAGGAGCAGGGAGAGCCTGGACATTTCCGCTTGGAAATTGCACTGACCCCTGAATCTCCAAATTCTCACAATAAAATGCATGGTTGTCTTTCTCTTGCTTGCAAACCCTCCTCTCCCCCTGGGTCCCCAACTTAGAGAATGCCCCACTGTCCACCCAGTTGACCAGGCAGAAGCCTTGGCTGGGGCAGAGATAGGTGTGCACTGATGCTGGCAGAGCTTCCACCCCAGGGCCCCTTACTTGCTTGAGCCCACTCCAGGACCTGTGCTGAATTTTGTGTTTGCAGTTTTGTAGGCAAAAGTTGTGCTCATCTCTTAGTTGTGCCATTTTCTCTTAAACTGTTTCTGATCAGACTTTTAAGTCATTATCTGCCATCTGGATCCCTGCTATAGCTTTTGCTTGGGTCTCCCTGCTTCTATACTTGCCACTGGAAATTTTATTCTGAGAGTAATTCTTCTAAAATACAAATTAGGTCATGTTGTTCCTCTGCTCAAAACTCTGTCATAGTTTTCACTGAGAGTAAAAGGCAAAGTCCTTAACATGTCCACTAGGGCCATGTCCAATCTGACCTATTTTCTCCCATCACTCACCCTGCTCCTGCCATGCTGGCTTCCAGCCCTCCCCCACCACACAGGCCCACTTCCATCCTAGGGCCTTGGCTCCAGCCTTTCCCTCTGTCTGGAAGGCTCTTCCTGCAGATACTCACTTGCCTCCTACAAGTCTGAGCTCAAGTCTTGCCTTGTCGAGGAGGCCCAGCCTGACCACAATTTTGGCAACTGCCCCTTCCCCTCTCCCCTGCAGCCCTGGCTCACCATATTTTCAGGGACAGAAGTCATGCACTTTATTAGTTAATGCTTCATATCTTTATATATTGACTTCCCAATTATTGATAATAATCTTAACTCTTTAGAGAATTTTAAAGCTCAGAAATTCTTTTCATGTCTATTCTCCCATAGGAATCCTTGTCTTCCTTTGACTCAAGAACACTGGGCTCAGAGTGAAGGGATTTGTCTATTCGGAACTACCAATTTTTGATACCTACTCTGTGCTATAAATATATCACGACCAATGCTTATAACAGACCCATGATATGAATATTGTTTCCTGTATCTTGCAGATGAGAAATCTCAGTGTGTGATGCTTACGTGACTGGTCTGAGGTCCCCTGCCTGCCACACCTAGGCCTGACTGATTCTAGAGCCCGTTCTCTTCGCAATGCTATCCCTGTTCATTCCATAGCCCCATGATGCCTTCCCAGATGTGGGCTCAACTCAGATTTCTTATACATTTTAGTGCATTTATACATTCAGAAAGTTCTTTACTAATAAATGTAACATGGTTCCTTCATTAGTTGCAAATGTGCACTGTGTATTTTTTCAGTCTTAGTTACATTTTGGAGAAAAAGCTCGTTTGGAGCCTTAAATGTTCAAATGAACCCAGACACTACCATTTACTGTTAGCATCTGCTCAAGGTGTAGAAATCTTGCCTAGGGTTTACTAGCTAGCTTCTCAAGCTGTGGGTTTTTTTTTTCTCCCTTCTTTTAATTATGGCAAGGCCAAAGCTAAGAAGATATCAAGCTGTGGTTTTAAATCTTTTTCTTTTAAGCCATAAATTTATTTTTCAAATGGTATTTTACACAGAATCCCAATAGCAACCAGATAAATCAGAGAAGCAGTAGCCCTTCCTGAGAAGTACATATAGGCCTACCACCACAGTTCACTTTTTCAAAAATTACTCACTTCATAAAAAAACAGATGTAAACAAGTAAAAATAAATAAAGATCATTGGCTTAGGCAAATATGTTTAGCTATCTGCTAAAATAGCTCTGGATTCTTAGTTTCTACTTTCCACTATTCATGTCCACATAATTATGTGAGCCTGAGTCCTTGACAAACTGTATCTCTGAGTAAGAAAAAAGAAACTGAACTTGATATGCTGTACCAGCACTCTGCAATTCAGTCCAACATTCCTAATTTGTCAATCTCAATGAAACAACATAGTGTCCATTAGCCAAAGGCAGAGGTAGGGAATTTGAGACTTCAAAAGAAATCTCTCTCTCTCTCTCTCAGCAGGCCACTTTGCATTCTCGTGGGGAAGGTACGTCTCTTCACTGCCACACCAGGTGCTTCCATATAAAAGCTCTGGGGCCCTGCCTCAGGTTGTTCTACAGCCAGGGGTTTGGACTCTACAACCAGGGGGTCTTTCCACTATACAACATCATTCCCCGGGTGATGGTTGCTCCATTCTAGATGGCCTTCCTCTTCTCCTTAGCCCAGTCAAAATAATTCTGTTTTTCATTTAAGACTCAAATCAAGTCTTATTTTCTCTCAGAAGCCACCCTTGCTTGCCCCTGTGCATAAAGATTTCTGTTCTTGGAAGTTAGAGCTGGATATGTTTTCCTATCTATCTACCACATTCCTTTAAAGGCTATATTGTATCTCTTTATTTATATAACATAATTTGTTTAGTTCCATACTGAAGGACTTTGAAGTTGGAATTGCATTTTGGTATCACAAACAACGTGGTAGTGAATATTATGGTACTTTTATCTTGGCATATTTGTCCCAATAGATATGTAGGGTAAATTCCTACTATTAAAGATGTTGGGTTAGAAGGCATGCACATTACATGTTTTTGATAGCTATTGTTAATATTAATTGTATGGGAGTGACTTTCTGCACACCCTTACCAACACTAAGTATTGTAAATATTTAGATAGAATTTATTTGGTTTACTTGTGTTAGGTTAGGTAAATACATAGCCAGTGAGGCATTTAACAAATATATGTGCACCTGCTATAGACCAAATGTTTGTGTCCGCCAAAATTCTTATGTTGAAACTTAATCCCCAGTGTGATGGTATTTAGAGGTAGGGCCTTTGGGGGGTGATTAGATCATGAGGGTGGAGTTCTCACGAATGGGATTAGTGCCCTATAAAATAGACTCCAGAGAGTTTCCTTGCCCCTTTTGTCATGTGTAGACACAGTGAGAAGGTGCCATCTATGAACAAAAAAGTGGACCTTCACCAGATACCAAATATGCTGAAGCCTTGATCTTGAACTTTTCAGCCTCCAGAACCGTGAGAAATAAATTTATGTTGTTTATAAGCCACCCAGTCTATAGTATTCTGTTATAGTAGCCCAAACTAAGACAGCACCCTTTTCTTTTTTCTTTAGAGAAAAGGACTTTCTAGGTGTTGTGACATTGAACAAGATCCATCTGTCTGCATCTCAGTTTTCTTATTTGAAAAATGTGGTTAAGAATACCTATCTTATCAAGTTGTAAGGAATAAGTAACACAATGTAAATAAAGAACCTAGTCCAATGCTTGACAATGCTCAATAAATAGCAGGGACCTTCTCTTTGTGTTCCCTACAGTGCTAGATACATATGACACTCCATGAAAACAAAGTGAGGAAAATTAATTTATCATTCATCATACCTAACACCTGCTGAATGTTGACCGCGTCTGGCTGCCATTCTAAGATTTTTAAGAGTAGGCTCATTTAATGCTTACCACCACACTGTGGTGGATGCCATTATTACCCCTATTTTACACCAACTTAAAGTTATAAGGTAGTTAGCAGTGAATCCAGGAATCTAGAACTCAGGATCATAGATACTCCACCTTTTGGAAATCAGGAGTTGTACAAAAGGTTGCCCTCCTCTGGTTCATCTTGGGCAGACATGCTTCCTCCAGAGCAGCCATCTTAGAAAGCTGGTCTGCTGCTCCAGGGAGGCCTTTCCTGTTCCTCACCTGGGTGTGATATCACATTTATAAGCACCACCTGTTGTGGTTCAACAAAAACGCTGTAATTAAAGAGAAGAGCCAGAGGAAAACAATAGGCATGTTTACTTCAACAAAGTTAAAAAATATTACAATTATTTATTTTATTTATCCAAAGACTGATTTGGTATCTACTGGACACTGTAGAAAGCCCTTCCCCTAAAGACGAAGCCCCACATATATCTCCAACAGCCAGAATTTTACATAAGGCCTGTTATCAGTGTGCCTTGAAGAAATCATGGACTTGTGTGTTTTGAGGTGAGCACTTAAAGTGGTATTTTTAAATAAGTATAAATATTTATTGCCTGGCTTTACTTTTCATAATTTTTATGTAGATGTCAGCAGGGGAGGACTGTGGTAAGAACTGTGCACCTTAATTATGAAATAGAGAATATCCCCCAAAGCCCAAAGGATATAGGTAATTTTATTTTAAATACAAATACCTAACTTGTAGTAAGGCAGGGGTGATAGTGCTAACTTTATTTTCATTTTACAAATAAACATCGAGGCTGGGGGTCAGGCTGCAGGTTTGAGCTTTTGTTGTGCTGGTGGGACAAATAGAGGCAGGTCTGTGGCACACGTTCTTGGGCTTTCAAAAGGGATCCTACTCTGTGCATTAAAAAAATATCATGTACAATCACAGAAAAAAAATCTGGAAGGATATACAGCACAATATTAACACCACATGGTAGGATTAGAAGAAATTTTTATATTTTAAAAGTACCTATCTGAATTGCCTGAAAATGTTTAATTAGAATTTATTTTTTTATAGTCAGGAAAATAAAAAAGCCATTAATCAATAAAGAAATAAAACTCATGGAAAGTTTTATTTAGATAGAATAGGAGGCTCTGCTGTCCTGGTCCTGATGTAAACGAATCTCAGCTGGATTCTTTCCCTCCTAGCTGTCCTTCCAGATCTCGTCTCAGATGAGCCTGCAGACTTGGGTTGTCCTTTCACCCCAGTCAGATGTGGTGGTTTGTGCTTCAGCTTCATTCTGTGAATTCACCGGAGGCCTGGAGTTTCACTTGAGTGGGGTCCCAGCCAGGTGCCCTTTGCTCTCTGACCTTAGTCTACCTCCGGTGTGCAGCACAACCCCTTAAATGAATTCCAGACCACCCTGCTGCCTGGAGTTGTGGAAAAAGAAGGCTTTAGGATCAGATGGCCACTTGGGCAGTATTTAACAAGTCTGAGTTTCAGATCTTATCTATCAAGCGCGGATAATCATACCACGTTTTTTTTTTTGGTTTGTTTTAAGTATTAGAGATAATATTATAGACTGTTAACCAAAGTCCTCAGCCTTCACTCATTCAATAATAGCCATTCATTGTACATTTACTCATTTGCCAAGCACTCCTCTGGGCACTGATGATATACAGAGTAAATGTGTTTTTAAAGAGAAATATGTATTTTTCAACTCTTTATTTTAGTATAGAATATCCTCTATTTATGACATTTCAAATGAAAGTAACATCTAATTTCCGTGAAAATAGAGACTAATTTCCATGGATGACAAAGCTCTGCACCAGAGCTAAAGCATATCAACTCTTCCCCCACCAATAGGTGGTGTTAACAGTCACATGAGGCCATTTTAGTTTTGCCGTCATTCACGGCCTAAGGTGTGTTTGCTGGCTGGGTTTTGCTTTTTTGGAAAGCAAAGCAAGATAAAAAGAACAAGCAAAAAAAAAAAAAAACCAAAAAAACCACAAAAAAACCCCACAACCTCATTCCCCCAAAACCAGTAATATTTAATTCCATTTTAGTGAAAAGATACTTTCATTGTCCAGATGTCAGGATCCTAATTTAGAGAGATTTACAAGTGTCCTAGTCTCATCATAAATTTTATATGTAGTGAAAATAAGAAAAACAAAATAGGAATATCTTTTAAAGAGAGTTGAAATAAAAAAGGAGTTGGAACTAATGCCATCAATACTTATAGTTCTCTGGGCAAATTTAAGTTTTTATAGATAGCTAATAGTGTTGATAATTGCTGAACACTTTTTAATGTGTCAGGCACTGTTTTAAATGTACGAACTAATTTATTTTCAAAACAGGAGTATATTATTGCCCACTCTCCCTATCTCAAAGATGAGAAGACTGAGGCACAGAGAGGTTACATAGCCAGGTCACAGGAAATAAGTGGCCGAGCTGGGATTTGAACCCAGGGAGTTGGGCTCCAGAGGCTGCACATCTGTGTGCTATGCTGTCTATGCATGCTGGTTACTCATTCAGCCTCACTATAGACCTTTGAAAAAAATGAACCTATTAATAGCTTTTTGAAATCTAACCTACTCAGTAACAGAGAAACTCCTGACTAGACACTAACTGGTGGGATACCAGAGGAGAATTTGCTTGGCCAGAATCACCCATAGAACACCCAGTATTCTGTTTCTATTTATTAAGACCTCCCGATACTCAGAGAATCTGGGGAAGAAAAGAAAAGAATTAGATCTCAGTGGGAAATCTATTTTGTAACTCCATTTTAAAAGTTTTTGTTGAACATTGGCTGTTCGAATTTTTAAAATGTTAATAGACTAAAAAGATCAAAGACTCTTTAAGATACTTGGAAAGGACCAGAAGCTACTAAACTAGTAAGCAATCTGGGAAGGAAGGAAAAGGAGCGAGAAATAAGATGTAAACTTAGTTAACACAAGTAATCTCTTTCTCACTGGTGAGACAATCACGGAGAGCTGCTGCCTACTGGACTCCAGATTCTTTGCATTTTCTTTACGGCTTGAACCATGAGGAGGGGCTTTTTCTAACACTGACAGTCCCAGAGTCTGCTGGTACCTTGACTCTAATGACTGTAGACAGCTAAGAGCTGATGTAACTGTGGCCAGCTAGTTAAAGGCTAACACTCAAGGCAAAGCCAACTCTAGCCTTGATGTCTTCTTAGGCTTGCAGAACTTCTGACTCCTAGGAGTGGATTTAGGATCAATATGGAATTTGGGCCGGAGAGAAGATCAAATTTCTGAATTGTGGTTAAATTTGTAATCTTGTAACAGAAGCTATTTGAGCTAGATATTTGTATTTCTTTAGTTTATTCTCCAGGTTTTATCTCTATGTTAATATTTTGGGGATACCTTAAGCAACTTGTTGCCTTATTTTTTTTATAGCTTGTGACATAGAAGGCAAGTTGCCTTATATTATTATATAAACAATAAGTTATGTTTTAAAAAATATTGAAATGTTTATTTTTTTAATTAACAAGTAAAAATTGTAGATGTATATTTATGGTGTTCAATATGATCTTTTGATATATGTATACATTGTGGAATGGCTAAATCAAGCTATTTAGCATATTTATTACCTCACAAATTTGTCATCTTTTTGTGGTGAGAACACTTAAAATCTACTCTATTAGCAATTTTCATATATACAATCCATTGTTATTAACCATAGTCACCATGATATACAATAGATCTCTTGAACTTATTCCTCCTATCTAACTAAAATTTTGTATCTTTTGACCAACATCTCCCAAATCCTGCAGCTCCCAGACTCTGGTAACTACCATCTTACTCTTTAACTTAACTTAAAAAAACCTGAATTCAACTTTTTTAGATCTCACATATAAGTGAGATCATGGAGTATTTGTCCTTCTGTTCCTGGCTTATTTCACTTAACATGAAAAGTATTGAAATTTTCATTAAAAATGTTAACTTCAGAAGTATTAATCACCAGACTTAAGAAGAATGTACCTAGACAGGATGACTTACTAACAGAAATAACACTTGGCTGTCATTAAGTACTTTCCCTACAAATCCTTAATCTAGTGGTTTTAAATTATTTCTCTTTCTTTTTTTCCTTAATGTTAGTCATCCATTTTGGAAACTTTTGAGACTACACCTGTGATAAATCCATCATGGCTCATGAGTTCCATTACAAACTCGGAGTTATAACATTGGTAACCTTGCTGTATATTGTACCTCACAAATGATCTACCCTCCTACCCTCTCCTCTTTTTCTTCTATCTCCATGGAAGAGATGTCCCTTTCCTAGTCCCTGTACGCAGACCCTCTCTCTTCCCATGCTTGCTGGGGGGATGCTTCATGATTTATCCTCTCTCTTCCCTGGGTTGCCTGCCCCTCCTCCCCTTTTGGCTCTAACACCCTGGTTTAAAGCAGGCTCATCTCCATTCTATGATGAGCAACTTGAGAGAAGGGATTGTGTGCTACTTATTTTTGTATCTCCAAGCCTACCTAGCATACTGTAGGAGATGAACATAAAATTTTTAGAATTAATATGTAATGATAAAGGTAAACTTTTATTTTCCTTCTTACTCTGACTTGGTAAATTGACACTAACCTTAACCAGAGTTTAGCTACCCAATTCACTGAGTGCTCACTTCCTTTCGTGATGACAGTTATAACTTGGTTTTAGCTCCTGTGCTACCAGAGGGATGACTGTGCACAGGGGAAGTGGGGAGAGGTGAATAGACCAGGCCGTGCTTTTTTGTCATTCTTGCTCCTAAACTTCTTTCCCTGAGGCAGATGCAGAAAGAAAACTACCATCTCTACATCGCATTTCTCTGTATCAGCACACAAAACTCCATCATCTCTTATCAGTCAGAGATTTCTCTACCAATTCAGCTTTTAGGTCCTGTATTAATATTCACTGTACTGCTGTCCTCCCCGCCATATAGTTTTCCTTAGGGGGAAGCCCTGAGAATAGCCCAGACAACACTTTGCTCTCTACAACTTGATTCTGACAAGACCTTGGAGTTACAAAATCTCAGCACATACCTGACTCTGTTTCCTAAGACAGTTGGTATCTCTTCCAGGACGAGCCATTTTAGGCTGACGAGAAAACTTAACAGGTTTCCTAAAAGTGCTATTTAAGGTATTACACATAAAATCACACATACGCCTTGAGCTGTGAAAGCAGCACTGGAAGGCAATCACCTCTGACCAAAAGACACAAGAAAAGAAAAACTTAAACATGAGCCCAGAGTCTGGAGAGCCAAAATGGGGATTGTGTTTGGTTCACTTGAGAGAGGGAAGACAAAATAATCTTATCCATCTCCAACAGTCCTGTCTCTCCTCAAGGCCATGCAAGTACAGAGAATTTTTTTTTTAAGCCAACAGAGCTACAGAGCCCTAAGCACCCCGTAGTGTTCTGGCTGAGGCCACCTCCCCAGTCTACTCCCACAATCCTGTGCTTTTAAGTCACAGTGTGACTGACTGGTGGCCCAGAGGTGCTACATTGCTGGGATTTGCAGAAGATGGTGACATGCAGGGAATAAATGAAGGAAAGGAAAATAGATGTGGAGCTGAGAGACATTGACATCTGTGAAGTATTCTGCTCTGGTGACTCCTGAAATAGGTGGTTGATGGCAGTCATTCATAGCAGTGCTAATTTCTTTTCTTGTACTCTCTCTGGCCAAACAGTTTTAAAACAACATCAAAGGAACAAAAGAAAAATGCCAGAGAACATGAGCTGGAATCTCGTCACCCTAATATGCCTATTTTCATTTTAATTTTTTGTATGTTCTCTTCTCAAACTCATCTTTTAATCTACACAAAAGATTGGTTAATGATATAAAAAGGAGCAGAATCCTTTATTTGAATTTTCCTATTCAGCCAAGGGGAAGGAGATACTTTATGTGGGTAGGAAAGTTCTGGAAATGGGGTGATAGGTATCTGAAGCTTTGGTTTTTTGGTTTCTGCTTATTCAACATTTTATTTAACACTTTTTTTTGTGACCTTGACAAAGGTACCTCATCTCACTGTGCCTTGTTTAAAGTAAGTAAGCTCTGCTTTGGTCTGCAGAAAGGAATGGCCCTAACATATAGGTGGAAGTGCTGATATTAATACTAATAATTAACAGGGTACACGCTACTTTTTCTTTGTTGTGGTTAATATTTTCCCAAAATTTTATTTTTTTTTAAATTCAAAACTACAGGAAAGTTGCAGGGATAGCACAATAAATGTCTTACCCTTTATCTAGACTTACCAATTGTTAATATTTTGCCACATTTGCTTTTTTTCTTTCTCTTCACATACTTGCATGTTTACACAAATATTTTTTTGGTGAGCCATTTAAGAGTTCATTTTACATTCAATTACTGTTCCCTTAAATATCTTAACACATGTCTTCTAAGAACAAGGACATCCTCTAACAATGCAAGGATCACATTCAGGAAATCTAACATTGAAAGCATATTATCATCTAATGTATAAACCAAATTCAAATATCTCCAATTGTCCCAGTAATGATTTTTTAAAATGTTTTTTCCTTTTTTTTTTCAATCCAGGATAGAATGAAGAATCACTCATTCCATGAGTTGTCCTGTTTATTTAGTTTCTTTTAATCTAGAACAGTTCCTAAGCCCTTCTTTTTAAAAATTTTCTTATCACCTTGACATTTTCAAAGAGTTCAAGCTAAATTGTTTTGTAAGATGCCCCCTCAGTTTGGATTCATCTGGTTGTTTCCTCATGCTTAGATTCAGATTAAACACTTCTGGCAGGAGCACTGCATATGTGGTATCATGTCCTCCTTGGTGCATCACTGCAGGAGGCAGAGAGTTCCAATATTGATGCTGTTGATTTTGCTTATGTAATGAAGTTGGGGTGTACCAGATTTCTCCATTTAGAGATACCTTTTTTCCCCTCCTGTTTTTAGTTAATAAACAATTCATGGAGTGATATTTTAAGATTGTGCATTGTTGGTGGTTTCTTGTATGCTCATCTTTGCTATTATAGCCAATATTTCATTAAATATTTTATTTATAGCAATTCTATTTTTCTTTGAAAATTCCAACATTTGCAATTCTTGGGTGTCTAAATCTATTGTCACTAGTGGTTTGACTTTTGTGCTTGGTCATCTGCATCAGTTTATTATTTGGGCTTAATGATATGCAAGTCCCGTGGGTTTGACTGGGTGAAGCCCTCTTCCAGAGAGGGTTTAACTTTGACTTCAGCTAGTGGAGATACTACTTCCAGCCCTCCTTGTGGCTTTTGACTTTTAGTGGAAACGTCAAGCTTAGCTTCCCCAACTCACTGCTCTTCCAAGATTCACTATTCTCACTGAAAAGAGGCCATTAGAAGCTTGCTTCTCACTCTGTTTAACAATAGGGCTTACAAGAATCTTAAAGGTGCTGCCCCATAGCAGCCTCACAGGGAGCCCAAGGTAGAGAAAGGCCTATCTCAAGGAGATTTGTGGCTGTGGCTTTTTATCTAATGAAATAAATTATAAATTAATACCCCCAAAGTTCACAAGTTTTAAAAAGAATTGTCTCAGCATGCACAGAAAGGGACAGAAACAGTACAAACGGAAGGAGACCTTTGGACCCCTTAGACACAGAGCTGGTTGAGGAAACTGCTCAACTGCAAACTCAGACCATTCTTATTACAAAGAAATGATGACTCAGAGGGCAGAACCAAGAACCCTGAGGGCAGAGCCAAGAGCCAGAAAACAAGCAGCAGACTTAAGCCTTAATCAAAATAGGCAACCTGTGCCCAGCTGGATTTCAGAATTATATGTATGTGCCTCATTTCCTCCCTTTCTGAATAGGAGTGACCACAGTGGCTATGTCCAATGATTGTATAATTGGGTGTGTGGGGCTGGTAACTTCAGTTTGCTGGTGTTTAGATTGGAGGAATGGTACTCAAATTGCTGTACCTGAGGAACTCATATACTCTTGGGCCTGACTTACATAACTTGAACTAATGTCGTAATGAGATAAGACTTGGTGGTCTTGGAGGAGGGAATGAGTATATTTGCAAGTGAGAGGGATGGAAAGTATTGTGGCCAGAGGGTAGACTGTGGTGATGGCCACAACAATAATTCCTATCTTTTTATAGTATGATCTTGACACCTCT
This sequence comes from Daubentonia madagascariensis, assembly GCA_023783475.1. Classification (NCBI taxonomy): domain Eukaryota; kingdom Metazoa; phylum Chordata; class Mammalia; order Primates; family Daubentoniidae; genus Daubentonia; species Daubentonia madagascariensis. The sequence continues at coordinate 34,072,569 of JAKFHU010000978.1, forward strand.
CCCATTGAGGGGTGAGGTCTATGTTTCCTTTCCTTGAAATTGGGCAGATGTGTAACTATAGCAGAAGTGAGGCTATATCATAAATGGTGATGTAGTTTCCTGTCTGGTCATAAATGGTGATCCTGTCCTGTCTTAAAACCCAGGCCTTTGCCCTGAAGCCCAGGCAGCCACATGGACAGCCACATGTATGTGTTCCTGTTGACAGCCCCAGCTAAGGTACCAGCCAACAACCAGTGTTGACCACCAGACATGTGAGCAGATGAGTCTACAGATGATTCCAACCTGCTGTTGTCAGGTAACCCCGAGGATTCAAGTCTTCCCAGCTGAGAGCCCAAATTATAGCACAGAGATAAACTGTCCCTCTCTGAATTCCTAACCCACAGAATATGTGGGTATAGTTTAAAAAAACCTTTTTTGTTTTGTTTTGTTTTTGTCATAATTGTGGGGTAGTTTGTATTACAGCAATAGGAACTAGAACATTGAATAGGGTTTGCATCTCACTGGAAACATGTAAATGTTGTTTCCACAGTTACTCTTGTTATTCCCATTGCCTCCGAATAGAAGCCATTTTTGAAGGTAGATGTGAGAGATCGTTCTTTCATTTTTAGTAAATTAGAAGCAAGGAACTCGGTGTTCAGGAGATGAGGTGATGAGGTAGGGTACCAGATATTGCCTGAAGAAACCAAAGTTCTTGAAAATTTAACACTGTTGTTAGAATCAATCGATTCCAAAGCCAGATTCAATGAGTATACATTGAACACTGTGCTAAGCACCAGGACATGGTACAAATGAGAGGGATGAAACTGAGAATATATAGCATTAATATATCTGCGTTTCCTCCTGTGGCCAACAGGCTGCTTTTCTTTATATTTTCTACTTCAAGTTCTCAAGAAAGAATATGACTTTTCTAGGTATTTACCATTGTCCCTCACTGGAAAGAGTTTTTATATTAAGCTACTCGATGGACTAGCTAACCTGTGGATTGTGTGCCTTTGGGTCAGGCATCTGCCCCTACTCTAAGCTGTGATAGAGGTGATTAGAACTATCTTGGGCTGAATTGTGTCCCCTCAAAGTCCAAATGTTGAAGCCCTAACCCCTGGTATTTTAGAACGTGACTGTACCTGGAGACCCGACCTTTAAAGAGGTGATAAGATTAAAATGAGGTTGTTAGGGTGGGCCCTAATCCATTCTGCCTGGTGTCATAAGAAGAGAAAATTTGGATGCAAAAAGAGACCAGGGGCACACAGAGGAAAGACAGTCTGAGAACACAGCAAGGGAGTGGCCATCTGTAAGCCAAGGAGATAGCCCTTAGGAGAAACCAACCTTGCTGACACCTTGATCTTGAACTTCTAGCCTCCAAAACTGTGAGAAATAAATTTCTGTTGTTTAACTGCCCGGTCTGTGGTGTTTTGTCATGACAGCCCCAGTGAACAAATGCAACAACCCAGTGTGGCTGCTCACTTTGAGCTGCAGCCAGTCTAAAGTCCCTTTAAAAGGGGCTCTGGGTGAGACAGGCACACAGCTTGTACTATACCCACATGTTTTCTTCAAACTTTGTAATCCATTTGTAGAAAAAAAGACTGATAGGAAAACCAATATATGAAATTAGGTATAATTTAAGTGCTGTACCATATGATACAGAAAATATACAATACGGTGTTTATGCTGTTAGAATTTGGAGGAGGGGAGCTCAGTGTGGATTACAGCAGTGAGGGTGGACTTTATGGACATGATGGGATGCATACCGTATGCTTTATGTTGTGTGGGATTTAAAGAGGCATCAGGGAGGTAAAAGAGCACTCTGGATATGGGTGATCAGTGTGAGCAAAAGCAAAGAGGTTGGGCTGAGGGTGACACACGAAGTGTCAGTGCAGAAGTAGCCCCATGCAGGGCAGACCAAACATGCTGGGAACTAGTAGGAGACAGGATTGGGCAGGGAGGGTAGGTGGAGATTATAGGTGACCTTGGAAATCAGGGCAAGGACTTCTCATAGTTCTTAGGGTGGATCTGCTGGCACAAGTTACCCTTCAAGTATCCCAGGATTCACCAGCAATGGTAGTTTTGTTTTTGTTTTTGTTTTTAAATATAGAGACAAGGTCTCACTCTGTTGCCCAGGCTGGAACTCCTGGGATCAAGTGATCCTCCTGCCTCAGCCTCCCAAGTAGCTGGGACCACAGGTGTGCACCACCATGCCCAGCTAATTTTTAAAATTTTTTTTGTGGAGACAGGGTCTCACTATGTTGCCCAGGTTGGTCTCGAACTCCTGGCCTTGAGTGATTGTCCCACCTTGGCCTCCCAAAGTGCTGGAATTACAGGCATGAGCCACCACACTTGGCTTTTTTTTTTTTTTTTTTACGTTACAGGGTGACATAGGTATAATAATTCATTAGAATAATTGTATAATTATGGGAGATAAAATATTAATATTACTATTGAAGGTGTTTCTAGTTATAGGAAGGAAAATCCAGCCTCTGTGGGGGAAAACATAGAATTATCCATTCATTCAATAAACATTTGTTTAATGCCACATAGGGGATATAAAGATGAGAAAGATATTATTGGCCTTTGGGACTTCTGGTGTACAGGAAGTTTTAGATGGGCAGAAAGACAGGGGAGCATTCCAAAAGATTGATGGTCTAATGGCAAAGGTACCGAGGGAAGAATGAATGAAGTGGAAGATTTATCCATGGAGGCAGCTGGCAGTGAGGCTGAAGGGGAATGAGCTAGATTAATGTTGGGCATTACAAGTAAGGCAGAGGAGTGAATCTCATAAATTCCCTTTTCCAAGGCAAAAATGTGAGCATAATAGTTTAGAAGGAATATACCAGATGATGATGGAATCAAAGCTTTGGCATTCTAAGAGTTAACTTATTTATACCAAACACGCCATACCTACCAATCCATCAAGATAACAAGCTATAAAACACACTTATACACTTGGCCATCTTCTCTTAAAAATACTTCTTTAAAACACAAATTAGTCTTCCTTATAAGGAATTAGAAATACTGAAAAGGAAAGGTGTGAGTAAAATTCTATACGTATAATGAAGCATATTGGCATTAACTTTAAAGTCAGTTATAAAGCAAAAATCAGTTCTTAAAAATCTCTCTTAAAAGAGCAAAACCCTTCCTTGTCTAACACCTATGGCTGGAGGATGAACATTTGGTCAAGGTTTTAGCCTCTGAATACAGGATCCATCTAGTTAGACTAAGATGGGTATCAAATTTCTGGAGAATGGTGGGATTCTTCTAGATGAACAGGTCCTTGGAGATCCTCTAACTGAACCTCCCACATAACAAAGGAGAAAACTGTCCTTCAGGGAGCACCTGCCACCCTCCCAGATTCAGGCAGGTAGCTGGAGAGCAGAACAAGGCCACCCCCAAGAGGCCCAGCTTTTGTGCATGGTCCAAGACAGTTGAGTCCCAAAGTTGAGCATTTGAAATGTCAGATTCTCAAGGTAATTTCCTCAGAGTTTGGTGTGCCTCAAAGTGCCCTCCTAGGAAAAGAGGACAGTGTATCCCAACACCTCCATAAGAAGCTCCTGGACTGCTTGTGAAAAAAGTACAGATTTCCAGGACCCCACCCAGATATAAGGAACTAGAAGACTGGATCTGATTTTCACAAGCATTCTATGTGATTTGTATTCACATTAGAGTTTGAGAACCACTAGCCCAGGACAAGTGTATATTTCTGCAATTGTCTCTAATGGTCCTCTTTCCCCAGCCCCGGGCCTAGCGTCCTGCTGCATCTCCTAGCTCCCTCCCCCGCAGCTGTCTCTTCTGTCCCTGCTGCCCAAGCATCTTTCCTCTTCCTCTTTTTACCCCTCTCTTGCTGCTATTTTGTGCTCTCATTTTTGTCTCCTCTTTCTTCTTCCTCTGTTTTTTATTTCCTCTCTCCCTTGCTTCTGGGCGGCTCTGCTCCCTGTCCCACACTTGCTGAAGTATATACAGCCCACTCCAAAGTGGTGCTGGGGCATTGAGGGGAGCCCAAGGCAGTGAGTTGAGCGTAAATGCTCAGAGAGCAGAGTTGTGATCAGAGAATGCAGTTCAGAACGCACCTGGGGAGTTTAGAGCTCCGGAACTGGACTGGAAGGACATGGGTAGATCAAGGGATGGGTGGAGCGGAGGGGAGGGGACGGGTACACATTTATGACATAGGAAATTCCATGAGGATCATGGAGCCCCATGCACACCTGTCCCCTGCCTTCCCTGTGACCTGGGTGTGGGTGAGCTAATGAGCAACTGAGAGTCAGGTGTGCACATTGCCTAGCCACTTCCCCAGACATTTTCCCAAGCACTTACTCTAAGGAAGGGTTTGTGTCCTCCATTTGTCAGATTCGGGATTGTTAAGGAAGTAGTCAACTTATTTTACAGATGAGGAGCCCTAATCCTGTGGGAATGGAGGCTTTCCCCAGATGACCCTCATGTACAGAGGTGCAGAAGTCATGATTCCAACTGGGAGTCCAATGCACTGTGCCTTGGGCAAGATTAAGAATCAGTCAAAGCTTGTCTTATTTGTCCAATACAATCTAACAAACTGGTATATAAGCACTTGTACTTTGTGTGTGTGTGTATGTATGTATACACTTATACTCTGGTGTAGAGTAAACACTTGGTACATGTTGGCTATTATTTCTTCTTATTAGGAAATAGTCTAACATCTGCTGTATTGCCTGTATTTATCATTTCCCATTCAGGGTAGGTGCTAGGTTTGGCCTTTTAGGACATCTCACAAGGAGATCTTTGTGTCAGAACACCTGGAAGGACAACTGGAGGCAATTTCTCCCTCCCCTGGACAGCACAGATGCCATCTGCATTAGGTGTGGGCTGGGTTCTTAAGAGGCCCAGGAAGTGCCATTGCTCCTAAAGGTTCCATTTGGCTGTGCCCTGCACCTGTTGCAGGGATGTGTGGCACATTCCAGAAACCTGAGGGGGCCCCTGGAGGGAGGTGCAGAAGGGTCCTCACCCAGGACCTCTCCTTTCATCAGGGCTGTCTGTGGGTGGGTACATCAGTGGGCTGGGACAGTAGCACCTAAGACCGGAACTCCGGATGAGTCTTCTTGGTCTGAATGAGGCAGAAGTCTGCTCCATTTCCTAACTTCCTTTCTTTGAATTCCCTGGTATTTCCCTCACTCCCCCACCCAGAAGGTTGTATTCCCAGAAGGATGGCCTGGGAGTAGGGGCTGCCCTGTTGTCCCTGTCCCCACCTTCCAGGGCAGGGAATTTCACTAGGTATTTCTTACAGATGCTGTCTCTGAATTTGCATCTGAGTCTCCTGATGCTTTGTGAGCTGCCTTGTAGAATCAGAGGGTGAGCCCTGCACATTCCAGAACGGGCCTGCCAAAGGTTGGCTCTAGAATAATTTGGCAGGCCCACCCTCGTCCCCTTCCGTCGACCTCCACTGCCTCACCCGTCACCCCTGGCGCTTCTGCCCTTGTGCTCCATTCTTCATGCTTTCTTCTCTGCTGGAACATTCTTGCTCACATCCCCTTCTTTTCCTCTTCCAGTGAAGGCCCAGCTCAAAATAAACCTCAGGAGCCCTCCCTGCCTGCCCCTGCTCGCCTCTGTGCTTCCTGCGGGTGCGCACGCTCCTGTGATTGCATCTCTCCTGTTGCCTCCTGGTCAGATGTTTCACCTGTGCCTCCCCAGGGAGGGGGGCGCTGAACACAGCTCCACAGGTCCTTTCATGGTGTCCCCAAGGCCTGCCTTAGGGCCTGCACACAGTGAGCTCTCAGGAAGGACTGTGTTTTATTCTGACTGTGTTCACAGAATCTCGATCCTCCCCATCTCATGACCCCAAGGTAAGCAATGGGAAAGGGGACCTTTGGGCAAATCAGTCGGCACTGTCATCTGCATGTAAAGCCAGGCTTGAATCAGCTACTGGCAGCTGGATTCTGAGCTGACAGAAACTCTTTCAAGATAGAGAGGCTTCATTGTGTTTGCCTTCTAGAATCAGAGGGTGATCTCGTGGATTCATTCATTCTCCAGTGCCGCCTCTGGTCACTCTTCCTGAAGTAAGATCCCTCTCCATGTTGATCAAAGTACCCTGGTTATTTTCTTCAACTGAGAGCCCAATGGAGGGTGCCTTGGGTGCCTTGGGCAAGACCAGAATCAGTCAAAGCTTGTCTTGTTGGTCCAATATAATCTGACAAAGCTGGTATATAAGCACGTGTACTTTGTGTGTGTGTGTGTATACGCTTATACTCTGGCGCAGAGTAAGCACTCTATAAAATTAATCTACAATTGTTTACCTACTACTAAATAACAATAATCTATAATTATTTAATAATAATCTATAATAATAACAATAATATGCAGTCATAATAATCTACAATTGTTTATCTACTTGGTTATTTTCTGTCTCACCCCCATTAGGTACAGACTCCTTGAGGACAGAAATCCATCCCGTCTGCCTTTTTTGCTCTAATACCTTCAGCAGCAAGCACAGTGCCTGGTCTAATATTTGTGGAATGAATAAAGGAATGAGCAAACATTCATTGTACTATGTCTCTGTGTGTCAGTTCTGGGTTAGGGACAGGAAATACAAAAGAAATAAGACATAGCTTTTGTTTTCAATAGGCTCACTTGCAAGTGGGGGAGGCAGATGACACTTGCAGTGCACAGTGACAAATACTGGTACAGCAGAACAGAGGGTCATGGGAGGGGGAAGGACAAGTCCAGAAAAGTTCGATATTTGGGTTGAGTTCTGAAAGGGAGGAAAAGTTGGCCGGGTAATGGTGTTGGGAGGGACATTCTAGGGAGATAAAGCCACGTGTACAGAAGCTCAGAGAGGAGAGAATGGAGGCTGAAGGGAAGCGTGGTGTGCGAGGGAGGCCCACGGAGGAGCTGGCCTCTGGCTGGGCAGCTGGCTGTCCCGGTGTGGTTGAGGGCTGTGGCTTTGCTTCCTCTGGCTCTGGGCCAGGGTGCAGACTTCAAGACGGAGTAGCCCGGCCTGGAGAAAGTAAAGTGCTGCATGTCATGATGACCCCAGTTCCTGGCCCCACAAGTCCTTTTATTTCTGTGTTATTCTGGGAAGGCAGAGGAGAGAGAGACTTTGGGGTGGTCCTGCCTAGTGGCCTCTGAGGTGTATAGCGTAGGGAGCACTGGGCTCTCCCTATAGGGCGTACCGTTCTGAGAAAGCCATTTAGGGGAAGGCTGTGGCAGCTGTTTTGAGAACCGTGCCGAGTCAGCAGCAGGAGTAGGCAAAAGGGAAAGGAAGGACACAGGCTTTAGTTATTGAAAGAAAGCAGATGACAAGTGTCAGGAAGACCTTCTGAAGACTCTGTGGGTACTCTTGAGTTAGCACCTTTGGAGGTTTGGGAGGCCAGGGAGTCAGGGTGATAGCCAGCCTGGTTTGTCCCCTCCCTCCCTCCCTTCCTACTTTCTTCCTTTAACTAATGCTTATGGAGCATCTCTTACGTGGAGGGCACTGTTCTAGTCACTGGAAATATGACACTGAGCAAAGCAGCCAAAGTCCATGCTGTCATAGAGCTTACATTCTAGTGTGTATAAGAAAAAAAATGGATAAATAACAAATGCCAGGTCATGATCAAAGCAATGAAGAAAAATAAGCAGGATAAGAAGAAAAAGAGAGATGGGTGTAGGGTGCGTTCTGCTTGAGAGAGGAGTGTCAGGGATGGCCTCATCGAAGAGGTGACATCTGAACAGAGACCTGAATGAAGCGAGGGAGACCCTGCAGGTCTCTGGGTAAAATACGCAACTGTTAAAGGAAAGTGTGGCGCTCTAAGCTGGTGTCTGGTTTAGCAGGGAGAGCAGGGCTGAAAACAATCTCCCACTGTTTGAGTGACAGAGGAATCTAATATAGAGGGGATAAAATTTGGAGAAAATAACAGTGAGCACTTTTCTCCCTTCGCAATTCCTTGCTGCTGTTGAACTTATCCTCTAGTAGCACGCTTGTATCAGGCAGGGATTTCACAAAATGCAGACAGTAAGGAGTCCCATCCTTGGCTTTTGTGTTCCAAAATAGGTTGTTTCATTCTTATAATTTTCCTGTACAAGTAGGTATAATTATGCCCATTTTTGAGGTGAGGAGTCAGAGGCTTAGACATTCTTGAAACTTAAAGCAGAAACAGTGGTCTTAAGAGCCAAGGTTTTGATATGCAAAAGTCAAATCCCTTTTAATAATCTGTTCAAAAACAACAGATTGTTAAGAAAAGAGTTGAGCCGCCAAGGGCTCTGCACTCCTGAGACTAATTAAGGGTGGCTGGGTGGAGAGAGAGGGGAGTTAGTTAGTTAAACGGGAGCGGGAGACCTCAGAGGCAAGTTCCCCAGAAAAGGCCTCTGAGTCTGCCTTCCCACTCTGGGCTGAGATGGTGTGAGGGACTGGGGATCTGAGAGCCAAAGCCACCCTTTGCTCTAGGAGGTGGCCACTGTGCCTCTGGAGGTGGAGGGAGAGAGAGGGCTACATGGGTCTAAGTGGATGGCTGATACAGCCCTTCAGTCTCCTCCTGCCTGGAAGGTCCTTCAGGAGGAAGGGTCCAGATATCTTCCTGGGAGGTTAAAAGGGGCTCAAAATTAGTTGAGGGATGGCCTGTATACTTTGAGACCTGGATGAAGTGGAAACAGAGAGACCCATGTGGACCAAGGGCTGGAAAGCAGATGGAGTCTCAGACTTCCCAGCAAGTGCTGGTGGGGACAGGTGCCCATGTTGGAATGAGGGCAGCATGGACAGCTGCCAACAACCATGGGCCCCTTTCACCCCAGGTCATTGTGCCATGCAGACCACCCGAATGTAGATGGCACTGAAGGGTGAGGAAGATGGGGAGGGGAATATGGAGATGACCGTGTTTATATTTGAAGTGACTACTGTTTCTGCCTCAAAGGACTAGATCAAGTTTTCCACCAACAGGCAGAATTGGTGCATAAAATAGAAGTTGAGTTACAAAAGAGAAAAGAAAGTTACCATTTTTTGGTGCATTTGAATCAAGCAAAAATGCTTGCAAACTAAGCATTTTTACCTACTACACTAATGTGGACCAGGTAGCATGCAGATATGCAGAGTTCTCTGGAATATTTTCCAGCTAAAAATTCATTATCAGACCTTGTGTCCTCTGACACCAGAAAATGTGGTAAATTCTCTTCGGGAGAAAAAAAGTGTGAGAAATTCCTTAGCTTAAAAGCCTGTGGTTCAGAGAAGAGCTGGGAGGTTGGTCTCATCCTTGCTTTCCTGTAAATATTGCAGTGATCATCCATACCTCATCTGACTCCAAGAGCCCAGCTCAGTTTTCCACCTTTGAAATTCCCAGCACAGGCTCCAATGTGAGGCTGTCTGTGAATACTTTCGTTCTCAGACGTTTCTAAGCCTGGTGTTTTGGAATAGGGCCCTAAGGAACTTTCAGGGTTAGACCAGAGTGTGGCCTGACAGGCCAGGGTGGGTGTTAAACAGAAAAGAGATTTAGAATCAGACTTTGGCTCTGCTGTTTGCTGGCTGTGTAACCTCTGTGAAGTTAGTTTACCTTTCTAGGCTTCTGATTAATCATCTGAAAAATGGGCATTATACTTATTTTTATTTAAAAACAAAATGAGGAAACGCATTAGTTTGCTAGGGCTGCCATAACAAAATACCACACACTGAGTGGCTTCAGAGATGGAAATTTATTTTCTCACAGTTCTGAAAGCTGGAAGTACAAGAATCAAGGTGCTGGCAGGCTTGATTTCTTCTGAGGCCTCTCTCCTTAGCTTGCAGATGTCCACCTGCGTCCTCACACTCAGACCTTGCATGCCTGTGTCCTAATCTTTTCTTATAAGGACACCAGTCATACTGCATTAGAGTCCGTGCACATGACCTCATTTTACCTTAATGACCTCTTAAAAGGCCCTTTGTCCAAATACAGTTACGTTCTCAGATACTGGGCATTATAGTGTCAACATGTACATTTGGAGGGGACGCAATTCAGCCCATAGCAGGCAGTGAATGAAAGAGTTCAGCTCACAGGAACAGGGGCCCAATTGACGTTAGGTCCCCTCACCATTTCTTTAGGTTGCAGCATGAGACTCAAACTATTAATGGCATCTACTCTACAGAAATATTCCCCTCTGAGGTTGCCTGTGGGCAAATGGCTTGGTGGCAATACAATGAGCATAGGGGATTTAATACAGCCAGAAAATTTAATTCTGCTGCCACTTCCATGATGTTTGCACTTCGACCAAACTCACAATTTCTCTGATTCAGTTCTAACAATAATAACTAGCTAAGAGTTATTATTGTGGGTGGGTATCAAAATTATAACACAGTAATAGATCCAAAAGTACCCAGTACATTGCTTTATTTCCCTTGGGTGCTTCATAAATATTTCTTTACTTGGGCAAGAAGGCGTTTGATAAAGTACACGGTGTTAAATGAATGTGAGGTATCATGCTTCCCTGCTCTCCTGACCTCCAAGTTCCACTTTGTGAAGTGGAAACACCCACAAGTTATAAAAGTCCCAATTTGCTGGCCCCTTGCTTGCTGTTTCTTCAATGGCTAGTTCCCTAGGAGTGGAGGGCTGGGAGGCTTTTCCTTAGATGTCACCTGAAGGGGAAGCTCCAGGCAGCTGTTGTTCTCCAAGGTCCTATGGGAGAAACTGGACTGGTCATTTCTGCTGTTTTTACCCTCATTGTGTGGAAATCAGTGACAGGGCTGTGTGGAGCCCAGAAGGCCTCCTCTCAGCGTTCCCAGTGTCTTCTTATAAATAGACACACAGACTCCTCCACTTCCCCAACTTATGCCTGTGGGAACCACTTGTGCTTTGGAAGCTCCTCTTGAAGGCAGAGCCAGGTGTTATTTCCTGTTTGGATCACAGGTTCCTGCCATCATGTCTGACAAATGGTTAATGCTCAATCAGTGCCAGACTTTCCTATTTCTGCACTAACTGCCTCTGAAAGTAGTAGGAGTCAGTCTCTCAGGAATTACTAGTTCCCAGAACCTTCTCTATCTCCATAAAGATACTGTCTTGGTCAAGGTGCTTCCCTCAGCTGCCAGAGCCCCACAGGAATGGGGAGGGTTCCATGAAAGAGACTAATTCAAATTTGTGTGCTTCAGCAAGAAACTATGGGGGCAAGAGTTGACCTGTAGTTGCTTAGTGATCTTATTTCTTACAGAGCCAGCTTTTGCTTTCTATGTTTTTTTTCTTTGTCTCTTGAGGCCTTACCTATTCAAATGTTCTTGTTATTGAAGCCCAGAGTGTGAATCAAATGACCACTTTGGGTCCCCAGGGGATATCTAGCATGTTGTTGATGAGAGACCCTGTGGGGAATGAATCTCCAATTCACCTCTCCTGCTTGGAAAGACAGGCACAGAGGTTCAGTGGGCAAAGACACTTAAAGGATTTCATTGAACAATTCCATTTGTTGAGGTTTTCCTTTACAGTCAGCAGAGATGTTTTGGGCTCCGAGGATTGCCTGGAATGCCCAGTGATGTCAAAAGGAGAACGATTTCATTGGATCCTTCCCTTCAAAGGAAAATTTGGTTTGTGTGTGGTATCCTAATATAGCACTTTGTTTTTATTTTTAGAAAACCTCATTTGGTTAAAATGATTCCCCTTTAGTGGCCAACATTGACTTACTTAAGTAGAGGGGTGATTTTTTGGTTATGGTATTTACTAGCACAGGGGAAGCCATGTTTCTGCAGAAAGTTAGTTTTTAATTGTGATGATGTTTACATGCTGATATAATATTCCTGGGAAAATAAATGGTGCCCAATATTGTTTTCTGACATATGTCAGCAATTATAGATTATTGCCACAAAGGGTGGCCCTGCTTCTACTCTGGAAACAGGTGTTCTTACCCTGGAAAGGAAAAGGATTTTATTCCTAGATGATGACCAGATAGTAATGATAGCCATATAAGAGGGAACATTCTAGCTCCTTGCAGATGAAGAATGATAATATTTATGGCTACCTTGCTTTTGATATATTTATTCCCCATAACTACCCTATGAGGTAGGTTGTATCAATATTCCAATTACACAGATGAAGAAGCAGGCCTAGGGAGGGTTAATAGCTTGCCTGAATTCCCACAACTAGTATATGGCTAAACTGAGATTCAAGTCCAGGTCTAATCTGATTCTAAAGCTTTTGCTCTTGGTGGCTACACTCTCCTGCCTCTCAATTTTGGGGTTACCTTACAGAACATCCCCACAGTTGTTCTCAAAGTGTGGTCCTTGGGACAGCATTATTAGCATCACCAGGAAGCTTGCTAAACTGCAAATTCTCAGGCAACCCCAAACTATTGAATCAGAAATCTGGGGGCTCAAGCTTGAGTATCTGCATTCCAAACTGGTGGTTACGCAGCTTCTGCATTGAGACTTCCAGAGACAGGGCTTTTTACTATCCCACAGGGCAGTCATTCTCTCTGCTCTAATTCCATTGATTGTTAGAAAGTTCTTCCTTATATTGGAGGACAATTTGCTTCCATTCAGTGGTCATTCATCAGTTCTAGTCCTTTCCTTTGTCCCATCAACATGATAGCCAAATGTAGCTATTGAAACTCACATGATCAGGAGAAGAAAATTGCTAATGTATTAAGAAGAGCTTTTCTGATGGAACATGTGCAGTTTGAATGCCAGTGGTCTTTACTGTATACTTAACACAGATGCTCTATCCTTTGCCCCACAAGTAAGATAGAAGGGGGACATTTTGAAAAGGAGAAAAAAGAAAGGCTGAGGAGTGAGAGTTTAAGGGTCTACTGTTTCTTTACGGGATACTCCTTCTAGCAACTCTGAGCCTGGAAGATATTCTCTTTCCTGCAAAGTCACACATCAGATATAAAATCCCTCCTGATAAACAAAGTGGATCATCGAAACTTGAGGGAGTTTTACAGAAGGGTGAACCTAGGCTGGTTAGAGTTACCATAGGTCAGAGTGGCCAGGAGAGGTCAGAAGACCAGGAATCAGATATGATAAGTGGGTCATTGAATCTGTGTCCATAGGACTAAAGATGGGGTTCTTGTACCTGTTTTTTAACCTAGGTACCCCGGAAAGCAGAGCCTAAGGCAAAGGGCTTCTATACTACTACTGTATTAGATGTCATCTTGGGGAAAAAAGAGTGAGGGAAAAGCCAGAGAAAAAGGGAAACCTAACACAACAATGCATTATTGAGTTGCTTCTACTAAGTGTGACTGCTTGCTGGACTGACTCTGCAAAGCCGGGTGACTGCACTTTAGGACAGTTCTTCTCAGGGGAGAAAGATTTTATATACTGGCTCCCATCTCAGGTCTGTCAAAGCTTCACCCCACAGAGTATTAACTTCTCCCAAATCTGGGTCATGCATTTGTGGGTTCCATGTTAGGTCCTACAAAATCCCGTGCCTTTTTGTTAACAAGATGGGAGGCAAGAGGCACTTGGTACAGTCATGAGATGAGGCACTGTCAGATTTTATCTGCATGACATTGGTCAGAACCTGGGCAGAGCTGGTAGCCATAGTGGTGGCTGGAGCAAGAGTTGGGTGAGGCTGAGAGGATCCAGTATGGCACATAAGAGGTTTCTGATTTAATACCCCTAAAGTAATTCTGAAAAATAAATGTACCTCCTTATACATTATAAAGGTGGGTTTTTTTTTTTTTTGGAGACAGGGTCTCGCTCTGTTGCCAGGGCTAGAGTGCAGTGGTGTCATCATAGCTTACTGCAACCTCCAACTCCTGGGCTCCAGCCATCCTCCTCTCCAGTAACTGGGACTATAGGCACGTGCCACCATGCCTGGCTTATGTTTTTTAATTTTTGGAGAGAAGGGGTCTCACTATGTTGAGCAGCCACATTCTCACCTATATCAATTCAGAAAAGAGTTTAGACAGAAGTTGAGGATCTAGAAATGGATTCCGTTGAAACTATACACCAATACGTACTTCCTGGAAGCTGTTTATGTGTGTGATGCATGCTCCAGTTTGAAGACCATTGACTTAGAGAATTGGGGAACCTAAAGCCACACACAGGAGTAAGAGACCTCAGAGAAAGTTTAGGTTTAAGAATGATTCTTTACCTAAAAGGGTAAGAAAGGATTTCAGACTAACCCCAGCTGATAGTTTAATGTAATACTGGGAAACCTTGGGCTGGTAGAGATTAACACAGTACCCAAATTGCAACTGACAAAAATGAAGTCTTGGATTTCTTGAAAAGATGGAGAAAAAAATTTTTCCTCTTAGCAGTATAATGCAATGCATAATTGTACAAGAAATACAAAGAAGCAAAGATGGAGAAGAGCAACAGATTGATGGGGAAAAAAGCAGTATCAGCAGCACTTTCAGTAAAGGGTAGACAGCCATGTTTATGAGGTGCGGATTTGAGTGAGTGCACTGGAGTTTAAAGAAGGCTGTGTAAGTATCCTGCTTGTAGATATATTAATAACGCCAAAAAAAACCCCAACCCATCAGTTTCAGTGAGGTTCAATGTGGGACTTAAGTAGAAGATGAAACAAGCAGAAGACACTCAGAATTGAAGTAGTGATGGCACATGATTGAGCTCACTAAGTGACCAATTGCATAGTTACTGGTTACAATACTAGTGCCAAAAATAGGGTCCAGACTTATGCTATCACCTCCTTTCTGCATCTTACTCTTGCTGTGTCATGGGAGCTCTTAATCACCTTGGACTATCTCTTTTGGCTGTACTCCTGATTGTCAATATAATACCTTAGACAGAGCCCAATATCTCAGTTCCTGTCTCTGAACAGGCACCTGGGAACTGTTTCTTTGTTCAGAAAAGGGTGTAGAGAAGAGTAACAGCTACCATTTATTTAGCATCTACTATGTACAAGGCACTGAGCAAAATGCAGTATCAGTCAACAGTGTGATGTGGGTTTTACTACAGTAAAGAGGGGAGGATTTGCTCTATGGGCAGTATCAAGTCCTTGGAGGACTGCAATCAGTTTTGGTCACTACACTTTAGCATGTAGTATTATGGAATGAGTAGAGTAAGTCCTCAACCAAGATATAAGTATCAGGATTCTTTTTAATTGCAAGTGACAAAAATCTAACCCAAGCTAGTTAAGGATTAAAAACAAAAAAAAGAACTATTGGCTCATGGAATTGAAGAGTTCAGGGGGTAATTCTTGCTGCAGGTATGTCCTGATCCAGAACCCAAATAATATCACCAGGATATCATTCTCCACTCTGCTTCCACTTGTGTGCACCTTGTCCTCAGGTTCAGGTTTTACACATGGTTCCCTTATGGCTTTCCCAAGTGTCATATCCTCATGCTCTCAAGCACAGAAAAGAAGAGGAAAGTTTGTGTCCCATTATTCTCAGTGAAAGTGGCAAAGTTCATGCTGATTGAATTGGTTTTAGGTCATATGTTCCTCTTCCTCCCTCCAAGCCATCACTGTGGTAATGCGAAATAAGATTTACTGATAACTTAAGCCAGTTGGGGTTTTTTCCTGGAGCTGAGAGTGGGTTTTGTGTCAACCAAACTGTATAGATATTTCTCAAAGGAAAGTCTGGGTGCTGTTGGCGTGCTGGGGTGGAAACCAACACATGTCCAATATGCCACGCAGATAAATGTCAAAACGTGTGGTGTTTACCTTCACAGAATTTTATAGCTGAAACAGATCTCAAATCATGTAGTCTTGTCTTCATAATGGAGAGCTGGTAAAAATTCAGGAAGCATGTAATAATCAGATTAAAATATTTCAGTGATGTTGTATGGGAAAGGAATTAAGGTGTAGTCTGGCCCCGGAAGATTGAGCTAGACCCCAAGCTAGGAAGTTGGAGGCAGACAGAACCTAAGGAAAAAATGTTTTGGTTATTATAACAGTCTAATCCTGGAATAGAATTCTTTAGGAAATAGTGAGTTTTCTGTTTTTGGAGTTATTCAGATGAGGCTGAACATAAACATTTAGGGGTGTTGTAGAAGAGAGTTGTGAGTTGGGTGAGGATCGGACTGGATAACTGCTAAGCTTCCTTCCAGTTCTAACATCCTATGAAAGAACACTAAGTGAAGGTTCCTAGCAGTATTATTCATAATGGCTAAAAAGTGGAAATAAAGGTCCATCATCTGATAAATTGATAAATAAAATGTAGTATATTCATATAATGGAATACTACTCAGAAATAGAAATGAATGATATACTGATACATGCTACAGCATAGCATGGATGAACCTTGAAAACATTACATTAAGTGAAAGAAGCCAACCGTAGATGATCACATATTGTGTGATCTCAGTCATATGAATGCCCATAATAGGAGAGTCTGTAGAGACGGGAAGTAGCATAGGGGTTGCCTAGGCCTGAGGACTGGGGAGAAATGTGGGATGATGCTAATGGGTACAGGGTTTCTTTTTGGGATGATGAAAATGTTCTAAAATTGATTGTGGTGATGATTATGTAATTCTGTGAATATACTAAAAAGGATTAAATTGTACTCTTTCAATGGGTGTATGGCATGGTATGTCAATTATATCTCAATACAGCTGAAATTTTAAGAGGAGAACAGAGCTTGAGCATGAAACTGTACTGTTTTGACAGGGGGCTGAAAGGAGAAAAAGTCCAGAAGTAAGAGATATCACCTAGGGAGGGGGGTTAATTAAAATACAACCTGTACAAGTCTGTGGTGAGGCCGGGGCAGATGGCCGGTAGCCACAGGACGTGGACATTGGTGGTGGGTGAGGGTGCTGGGGGCATGTCTTGAAACGGACAAAGTCGCACTAGCTGGGAACACGGGGGAGATCTCAAGGCAGCCTCCCTCCCTGTGCTTCAAGCCTTGCCTTTGGCCAGACTGCACATGGGCATGTCCTTCTAGGTGGAGCCCCCAGCCCCCCTACCCCCACACCCGTATCCAAGCAGCTAAAGGCATACTTTTTCTCTTAGCTCCTTGATCTCTTGTTAAAATGTCTTCTTTCCCGGCCTCTGCATCTTTTGACATAATGTCTTTCTCCTCTCTTCATTTTGTGCTTACCGGCGTACTTTCTCTCTCCTTGGCATGGGCTGTTTCTTCTTCTTTTATTATTATTAAAAAGTCAGCTTTTGACTTTTATACTTTATTTATTCTTCCCTTGGGTCCTTTATGATTTTGTCATAAAGGTTTCTTATATGTAAATGTGAAGATTCACTAATACCCTTAAAATGAGGGAAACCAGTGTATTGGGTGCTACTAAGGTGAACAATTTTATATGATAAAAATAAGGACAAAGCAATCTGATGTTTGTTTGAACAATTTACACAATAAAGAACTTGAGGGCCTCCTTGAAAGACTGTTTGCCCCTCTGTATTTTCATTGATTCTTTATGGCAGGAGGGGTACAGGTTTATGTCTTGTCCAGGGTTTGTTCAAAGTATCCTCTAACTTTTTACTCAATTAAAACTAATGCTGGATTTCACATTCATTCATCTAATTATTCATTCATTCCTTCACTCATTCAACAAATGTTTATTGAGCATCTACTATGTACCAGGCACCTTGCTAGGTGCTGGGAATATAATGATCAATGTGAGAGAGTGCCCCTGGCTCTCACGACACACACAACCTAGCAGGAGAGACAGAAGTTAAGAAAATACACACATAGCACAAAAAATTGTATGATTAAAATTATGATATGTTATAAAGGAGAAATATAAGGTATTGTTATACTATATAATAGGGCCTCTTCTTTCCTGTCTTTCTTCCTACACTTACTTGCTTAAGAAGTTCCTGAAAAATATTGGCTAGGGGTAAATGAAGAAAAATGGAAGAGGAAACAGTCCTTCATTCAACATTTCAACAAATATACATTGTTCTGACCTTGGGGAATCTTCATTCATTCTAATTGTGTGAACTTGTCTGCATTGAAGGGAATTTCAAATTACTTAATATTTGAAAAGACATTAAAATTTAAATTGTTCAAGAAAGTGTTTTAATTAAGTCAAGGACAGGTGGCCCTAATTTAATGAATAGATCACTCATTTGTGATAAGCAACATTAAAACATTTTTTGGTAACTTTTAATTCAAGTATAACATATATAAGGAAAAATGTGGAGGTTATATATATACAGCTTGATGACTTTTTTCAAACTGAATACACCTCTATAACCAGAACCTAAGTCAAGGGACAGGATATTACTAAACCCCCAGAAGCCCCACCCATGCCCTCTTTCACTAAAGTCACTAAATTCAGAGTACAAGAGGACTAGTATTTTTGAGCACTTGCTGTGGGCTACATGCAATGCAAAGTCTTTTACAGAAGCTGTATCATGTTAAGAGTAGCTTCCCCCCCCATATGTATGTTAAATTATTTCCTGGGGATCTAGCTGACATTAGCCATTTCATTAGCAAACTCTCCTTTTCAGATAGCCAGAAGAGTATCCTTCAGCCCAGCAGTTCTCTTGCAGTTCTGCATTCCTGGAGATTTTCCGTAAGGGCAGGAAATTTCCATGATGCCAGGGGCCTTGGAGCCCGTGAACAGAGGCAGGGACATGGCCATTTCTCTGGATGTCTGTGTGCCAGGCCCTTGAATGAACTGGTGCCAGGGCTTCTTAACTTGCTGCTCTGCATCTCCTCCTTCCCCAAGGGGAAAGCAGCCTGTGTGCCCCTCCCCACTTCCTTCACCTCAAGATCCTCCTCAAGGATAACTGGAATTGACCCACTAATTTCTCTGAATAGTGAAGGTCACTGTAGGGCGAGCATTTCTTAGACTACTGTAATCACTCAAGGTTCTTTAAGAAATTTCCATCTAGTGTTTGGGGCACCATCCCTTTGAACTCTGGGAGCTTGTGGCAGACGACTGCAGTGGAGTTTTAGAGTCTGGCTGGGAAGAAAAGAATCTGAAGGACCCTAGTAGAAACAGGAACAGAAAAAGTTACCCACTGCCCAAAGGAGGTTCAGCCTTCACGGAACAAGGCTCTTTGGGTGAGGTATTGAAATCCCTAGAAACAATGTGGGTCTTGGAAATTTGGCAAGATTTCAGAATTTCTGACCCAGCCTTCTGTAAAACCATGCAATCTAGCTTCTCCTAAGTACTGATTTTCCTCCACTGTTTATTCTCTCTGGCATCACCTGCAACGGTTGTGCCAAATCTTTTCTCCCTCTCCAAACCCCAGCCCCAATTTACTGTTTCTTCCACTATGGGGAGACAATTTCACCCCCTGCTTTGCTGTGAATTTTGAGGTCATCAACAAGGCCTTCCTTATTTTCTCTCTCTTTCCTCCTCTGTCCCTTAAGACACGGTCTTTTCACGTGTCCTTTATTTTCTTCTGTTTCAAAAGAAAAAACCCCTTCCTGTGTCCCAAAGCCCTTCTCTGGGCTTCTTCTCTGCTACTGTGAGTCCTCAGTAATTTAATCTCTCTCCATACTTTTGTTTTAAACTTTTACTATAACAGCTTTCAAATATATGCAAAGGTAGAGAGACTAGAATAGTGATCCCCCAAATTATCATTTTTCCACACTTTATCACTTTTTTTCTTTATCTCTCTCTCTTTTTTTTTTTTTGCAGTAGCACAGGTTAAGTACCCTTTATCCAAAATGCTTGAGACCAGAAGTGCTTCAGATTTCATATTTTTTTGGATTTTGGAATATTTGCATATCCATAATGAGGTATTTTAGGTATGAGACCCAAGTGTAGACACAAAATTCATTTATGTTTCATACACATCTTATACACATAGCCTGAAGGTAATTTTATACACTATTTTTAGTAACTTTGTGTATGAAACAAAGCTTGTGACATTGAACCATCCAAAAACAAAGCAAAGGTGTCAATATTTCATGTTGGTACTCAAAAAGTTTCAGATTTTGGCAGCATTTTGGATTTCAGATTTTTAAATTAGGTATGTTCAATCTGTATTTTAAAGCAAATTCCATCATTGTCTCAAAATTGTCTTTTTACAATTTGTTTAAATTAGGATTCAGACATGGTTTACATATTATATCTGGCTGTTATGTCACTACAGTCTTCATTTTTATCTAACCAAACATAGTTCCCCAGTTCTTATTCTTCTTTCCCCCCGCCCCATCATGCTAGTGATTTGTTGAAGAAAGCAGGTCAGTGGTTTTGTAAAATGTCCCATCATCTGAGTTTTTCTGATTACTCCCTCTTGGTGCTGTTTCACTAGGTGCTCACTCCCCTGTAACCTAGAATGAAATCTGAAGTCTTATTTAGCTCTAGGCCTCCCCACCCCTTTTTCTTCTTCTGTTTCATGTTCTCCATCATGCACAAACGGGTCATGAGTATTCCTTATAAACTATTTGCTTGCTTTTTCTGTGCTCTATCGTCCTCATCATTGCCACATGTTTAGAACAAATAGTCTGCATCAATTTTCTCTACCTATTCACATACATCTATCCCCCTTCCCCAACTCTTACATAAGGCTTCTGTCCCTACCGGGTGCAGAAATACCTCTTTCAGAGATCACCAAAAATTCTTAAACAACAAAATCCAGTGCTTTCTGGTTAGTGTTATAATTAATGATCTTCATCATCACCAGGTGCCAACTCCCACTTGCAGCCTTTTGACAGTTTGCAAAATGCTTTCACATACTTTTCATTTTTTGAGTTCTCTTCCTTTCCAACCTTCTCCCTTCTTTCCTGACATTTGTCTTTGCACTATTTATTCCTTTTCCAAGACACTAAGGGAAACTTTTCTGTTTTCCTTCACTTGTTGCTTCTTCTCCTCCCACCAACAAATGTCTGTATTATTTTATGAAGTGTTGTCCTTTCTATTCTTGGTTTCAAGAATCTCGGCGCTTTGTTGATCGCCTTCATGTGATGGCTCTTGCATTGGTAGCTGTAGTTCTGCCCAACTCCTCTGAGCTCCAAGCTCATGTCTCCTTTTTCCTACTGGGCAATTTTATCTCTAAATGATTCACCAACACCTGAAAACTCAATCCATTCCAGTTACATTTGTTATTTTCCCCTCAAACTAGCTGCTTCTCCTAATTTCCTATCTTCCAAAATGACATCCCTGTAAGTTCCTCTGTTCGAAAGTCCCTTTTCACTTCTCCTCCCCTTTGCTGCCATCTCTAAGCAACTGACAGCCTGGCCCAGCCTGGTCTTCAATATCTATCTGTCCCAGTCATTTCTTCTTTTCCATCTTTCATGGCCCATTTTCTCCAGTTTTCTCTGCCCAGTGTAGACCTTATTAATCCCATGTCCTGACCATTCCATTTAAAATTGGGCCACCATCACATTCCCTGTCCCTTCCCCTGCTTAATTTTTCTCCGTAGCACTTAGCACCATCTGTCATGCTATATATTTTGTGCATCTTCTTATTGTCTCCCTTGACTGTAAGCTCCATGAGGGGAGGGCTTTTTGTTTCTGACACATAGGAGGTACTCCATAAATATTTAGTGAAGAACGAATCAATAAAAGAACGTAGAACACGCGCCACATAATCATACTCAACTTATACACTCTTTACTGTGTAAACTTACTGCAATGCACATCTGATTTTCTGAACTAAATTGTAAGTTTCTTGAAGACAATCAATATCTCATCCTTTTTCTTCCCCCATCCCGAAATCACTCACCCCCAACCCCACTCAAATTCATACCTGTGTCTCTGTGCTCAGCATGGGCTGAGCAGGGCAAAGGTGTTCCATAACTACTTTTTGGTGGTTGACTTGGCAGATGCCACAGGTTGTTTTTCCAGGTCTGCAGAGTGGTAGAGAGGGAACCTGGATTGAAAGCAGGAGCCACAGGGAGAATGAGGGAAGTCTCATCAGTGGCCGTGGACTGGAGAAGGGCTTTGAGGACCAGAGTGTGCGCTGGGATACAGTGCCATACAGAATCCACGGAATGACAGCTGCGTTTCAGGAATGGACTTTCCGCCTGTGCAGGCCCACAGGCCTCGCTGTTATAATTCTCTACATTGTCAGTTTCACGCTCCTCACCCAGCAGAAAATACAAGACATGTTAAAAGGAAGTCAGAGAAGGTTGGTTTGGACTGGATTCTAGGTGTTTGTAGGAACCTTAATCAGGCTTGCAAGGAAGGTTATCACTGAGTCACAGAGGATTTTGAATACCTACTTGAAGACATTTCCCCCTTTATTTATTAAGCAAAATGGGGCACCTTTGTAGTCTTATGAACAAAAGGGCAAAAGATGGGAGCAGTGCTTGGGGATCCTTGAAAGAAGTGAGAGGGTGGTGGAAGAGGGACAGATAGGGAAACCATTAGGAGACAAATATTTAAGAGGCCATGAACTTGAAATAATGTAATGACCAAGGGAAAAAATTGGGGCTTGGAAATATTTTCAAGTGATGTTTCTTGGGTAGTATCCACAAGGTATGGAAACATAATAAAAGGGCAAAAGAATTTAAATTTTCAAATCTTCATTACAATAACAAATATTTATTGCCTCCCAGTGCTTTACATGTCAACTTGCAGGTTAAACATCTCCACTAGGTTGTCTAATAGTCATCTCAAAGTTAACATGAATAAAACTGAGTTCCTGATATTTCTCCCCAAATCTGCCTCCTTCTGTTCTTTCCATCTCAGATAATGAATGGGAAATCCTTCCAGTCAGTTCCCAGACCGAGATTCATCCCTGACTCCTCTTTTGTTCTGATACCCTACATCCAACTTGTCAGTAAATCTTGTTGATGGTACCTTCAGAATCCATATCCACTGGGATTGTCTCAAAGGCCTCCAACTGGTCTCCCTGCGTCTGCTCTGGTCTCCCCTTCAGTCTGTTCTCCATGTAGCAGCCAGAGTGATCCAGTTAAAGTGTAAAATAATTATGTTAAACTTCTGTTCAAGCCGTTCTGATGGGTCCTGAGAACGTGGCCCAAGGCCTTCCACAGTCTGCACCTGCTCCTGCCATTACTTCTCAGAGATCGTTCTCTCTTCTTCTGCCCCTGGCTCACTCCAGTCCAGACACCATAGAACCCTTGCTCCTCTAGGTTGCCTTCTCAGGGCCTCTCACTTGTGGTTTCTTCTTCCTGGAACACTTTTTCTCTGGAGATCTGCAAGATTCACACTCCCATCTCTTTGGGGTCTTGGCACATTATGAGTAAGACAACCGCATTTAAAATTGCAACCTGTCCCTCTCGCCTTCACATTCCCTTCTGCCATTACACAGCTCCCCTCCCCACCCTCGCACCTGTCATTGCACATATGACTTTGGGCCCCTGGTGGCAGCACACCCTACAAAGAGAAGGGAGGCAGGGCTGAAATGGAAGGTGGAGAGACTGTACATCTTCCCTCTAGCTGGATCTACAAATCTAGCATTTCCTCACACCATCCCTCCTCTTCAGCCAGCCTGCTTCCTTATCTTAGCGCCTGAGCGTAAATAGGAAGGGAGGATGATCAAAAGTTTCAACACAGAAGAATACTTGGAGGAGGGATTTGAACCATAGGCTTTTCCAAGCTGTGACCTTCAAATGCCCTTTGAACTCTGGATACCCCTCACATTCTACTTAGAAACCATTTCTACATTTGCACCTCTAATAAGACATATCTATTAATGCCTTGTGCCTTTGCAGCTTTTGCTCAGCTCTGTGAAAGGCAGCAGTGAAAACCTCTTTAAGTGTCAGATCAAAGGAAATTGGGCATGGCCTCCCGGCTCCTGGGAACAATGCTGCTGAAAACAACTGAATGGTGTGACATGCTGTCCTCAAATAAACACACACAGGGTCCTGCTCCCAGCTGCTGCTGTACTGCTAGCTGCCGAAGCCCAGGGGAAATTATAGACTGTCTACCCCAGGGCTAGGCCCAGAGGAAGCTGTGCACAGATGTCTCTCGCCTGTGGCTACCAAAACTGCCCACACAGAAGGATGTCTTTGGAGCCTTGTTAATCATACTGATATATAAATATTTTGAATCTGAAACTTTGGGAGTGAGGGTACAGCAATCTTTATTTGTACCAAGCTCCCAGGTGGTTTTTCTGCAGCCCACTGATGCCTGCTCTGGGGACAGGTGTTTGGGCTCTGCTGCTCTTCTTCTCTCTCCTTTACAGCTGCCTCCGTCTACTTCCAGTAGCTAGTTGGTTGTGAACTAAATCCAAACCACAGATAACTCTGTCCTGAGTGAGATGGAGAAGGTACTTTCTCCTAGTTCCTAAAACCCTGTCTTGTTTGGAAGCTCCATCCCTCAGGCATAGGTTGTGTATTTACCCAGGAAGTGCACACAATCAGCTCTCCCCCGCCCCCACGACACAGTCCCTAGACATGGGCCCTCCTCCCCACAGCAGTGGGACTAAGTGGTGTGTGCAGTTGGGGGGCTTCTTTGTGAGGCACCAACTGATAAGGGGCCTTAAACACAGCTGGGTATGAACCAGACCAAGACAGTTGATTTGATCAGCATTTAATCAGGGAGAGTACAAAGTGTTACTTCGAAGCGTTACTTTGGTATGTGGTTGGGGAGGGGGTGGCTCTTGAGAACCATGCTCCTGTGACAACAGATGGATATTAGTTGCCTTCTTTGGGGTGGGGAAAATTTGGTGAGTGGCAGAGTTTAGAGAAGAAACTTGCTGTATGGGATCTTCAGGCTTAAATCTTGGGTTCCATAACTACTTCTCCACCTTTCCTCACACAGTAGCCATCATCTCTTCTGAACAGACGTTGAACAAATACGGTCATCCAGGAGGGAGACTCCGGTAGGCAGTCCGACAGTACAGATTTTAGAATTGATCTCACCGCTCTATGGTACCTTCGTTAATCTTTCTCAGAAGAATGAATCACCTCCCAAGCGTTCCATGCCATTGTGGCGTGGTCTTCTACAGACTGACCCTCATTGTTGCAGGTGGAGTATGTGTCTGCCTCTCCCATAGACTGTGAACTTCTGGAGGGCAGGGCTCATGTTTTATGTACCAATTTGTTAATTAATTCTTTATGTTATTTAGTGGGTGTCTACTATAGTTAAGGCACTTTACTTTGTGGCCTTTGGATTTGATAGAGTAAAACCATAGACTAGGAAAGGGGTAAGAAGGCAACAGCAACAGTGAACATTAGCTAACAGTCATGGCAAACTCATTTACTCTTTAATTCATTTGACCATCACTATAATCCTATGATGTAGTTCCTATTATTATGTTCTTTTATAGATGAGAAACTAAGATGCAGGGAGGTTAAGAGAGCAGTCAAAGTCCCAGAGAGAGAGACAGGAAGCTATCAGTTCCAACAAAAGCAGACAAAGCCATTTCTGTCTGGCTATTAAGTGGAGGGTGGCCTTCGGTAGAGTTGAGAGAAGTGTCTTTAGAAATCGATTGATGAGGACACTTGTAATCAGGAATTACAGCAATTACCAAAACAGACTAAGAATTTTCTTTAATTTTCTATAAATTGCAATATGATTCCAAAAAGTTCAACTGCCCTCAGTTGCTATTTCTATGAAGTCCTCAGTTAAAGGACTCTTCAGATGCAATTATAAATAACTTTCTGGGTCTGTTGGGCTCTAACTGAGAATTATGGTCAAGATTTTATCCAGAGTGGGAAAATCAAGAAACAGATCCACCTAAGAATACTGTTTTAAAGAAGAGAATACTGTTTTACTCTCCGTGTGTGTTCTGTATTGTACTCAGGGCTGGGGGCCAGTGAAGGTGGGGAAGGGAACACAGAAGAGATGTCCTGATACAGGGTCAGGGTTCTATCTGTGTTGTTCACTGTTATATCATTAGTTCTAAAACAGTGCTTGGCACATAGAATGTGCCCAATGAAGATTTGTGGAATGAATGAATAAGTGACCGGAGAGAAGTACATATAAAATATGGTAGAAAATGTGCATAATAAGTATTCAATAGTTATATGTGAGGTTGAATGGAAAAGACAGAGTTTACTTAGAGGCCTCAGCAAGGAGGAAATAGAAAATATTTTAAATATAAATAAAATATTTATATAAATATAAATATTATATTTATATTATAAAATAAATATTTAAAATATAAATAAGAAAAAACAAAAAACAAAAAAAACAAAACAACCACAACAACTACAACCACCCTGAACAAATTCTAAGAGAGGACGTGAAAGGCAGGCCTACTTGACCTCATGGGCATTGGCCTGTGACAGCCTGTGGAATATGCTGCCAGCATAGAGTCCCTTTTCAGATGCCCCCTATCCACCGCCCTCTTCTCCCCTAATCTGCTATATGGCGGTTCACGTGGAGAGAGCTAAAGATTCCTGCTCTCAACAAGTGTCACCAAGGAGAGCTGGGTGACAGTGGAGAAGACTCAGCCCTTTAGGAACTTGGAACCAGACCGCCGAAGGAGAATAGAGGTGGGAGTGTTCCCCAAAGTCCTGGGCTCTCTGGCAGTGCCCCGTCTGATAAACCCTCGTCTTTCCTATTCACAGTGTCACAGCTCTTCATGCCACCATTGCATTCTTTGGTCCAGTATTGTTGCTGTCCAGTATTGTCGTCTTGGGTCCAGTATTGTTGCTTGACCTGGCTTGGCAGTGAGGGGGTGTGTATTTGTCACACTGGCATTTTCTGAATATGTGGGAGGGTCCGTCCGCACATAAAACAAGACCATTCTAGGCCAGGTGTGGTGGCTCATGCCTGTAATCCTGCACATTGGGAGGCCGAGGTGAAAGGATCACTTGAAGCCAGGAGTTCGAGACCAGCCTGGGCAACATAGCAAGACCCCATCTCTATAAAAAATTTTTAAAAATGAGCTGGGCATGGTGGTGCTCCTGTAGTCCCAGCTGCTTGGGAGACCGAGCTGGGAAGATTCCCTGAGCTGAGGAGTTTGAGGTTGCAGTGAGCTGTGATTGCACCACTGTACTCCAGCCTTAGCGACAGAGAGAGACCCTGCCTTTTAAAAAACAAAAAGCAAGAACATTCTGGTCTCTTCTGCTGCCTTGCACAGGGAACCCCTGTGTGTACAATGGCTCCCCTGGGGAAGACTTTTCCCTCTATAAAGCCTGCTTTGGTGTTATCTCAACTTTGAAGTCCTCACCAACCTACTCGGGTAGAAATAATGACATTGTCTACTATGCTGTCTGTTTTTCATATACAATTCCATATATTGTTATATGAATAGGTGAATGAATGAGTCAATAAATCTTATCTTACTCTTCTTGGTAGCTCCAGAACTTTGCACAGCACTTGGCCTGATAACCACAGTATCACAGCACACAGTAGAGGTTCAATAAATGTCAACTGTATGGAACTTTGCTTTCCATTTTTTCCTCTTCTCCTTGATGTGACGATCATAAGATATTAGAGTTAGTGGAAACTTCAGAGATTATCTGATCTGTTTTACTATTCAATGTAGAAATCCTCTGTAGAGCAGGTTTCATTGTCTATTTGAACCTCTCCAGGGAGGGATGCTCACTACCTCATAATATGGCACGATCCATGTTGAACTACTTAAACTGTTAGTGAAGGATTCTTTCAGTATTGAACTGAAAATTGCTCCCCTGCAACTTTAACCTATTGGTCTTATTTCTCCCCCATGCCTAACACATATACTTGGAATTAGTTGAAGTAAGTCTGATTGTCCTCCATATGGCCACCCTCAATTATTTAAAAACAACTATTATGTCTCATTTAATATTCTCTTTTCCCAAAGTGGGACATTCCATGATAAATTAGACTTCAGCAGTTCCTCATATTACATGGTTTCTAGGAGATTCCTTGTCTTGGTTTTTCTATTTTGACTTTGAGTTAGTCTCTGTGACTTTGAGTTAGTGGCCTCTACAATGTACTACTCAGGACAGGTACTATGGCATCAACAAGGTTAAAGTCATAGGTATATTCCTTTTTCACATTTTTTGGCCTTCTGAGTGTCAGGGAAGTGCTAGGGGCTGGGCATTCAGAGGCAGCAGATGCCCCTCAGCAAGCTCTTGTAGGAAAAGATGCTTCGTCTGGTGCATGTAGCTGTGGCAGGGACAAGGTGCTTTCCTCAAACCCCAGCTTGGGTGAAGGAGAGTTTTGTTAGTCATTTTTTTTTCTTCCAGCTTTATTAAGGCAAAATTGACAAAATTATATATATTTAAGAAGTACAATGTGATGATTTGTTGTATATATATGTGTGTGTATATGTGTGTATATATATGTATATATACACACACATTGTGAAAAGATTACTACAGTCGAGTTAGTTAACACATCCGTCACCTCACATAGTTACCATTTTTTTTGGTTGTAGTGATAACATCTAAGATTTACTCTGTTAGCAATTTTCAAGTATAAAATAAGTATTATTAACTGAAGTCACCCCACTGTACATTAGCTCCCCAGAACCTATTCATCCTATAACTGAAAGTGTGCGTCCTTTGACCAGCATCTCCCCATTTCTCCCACGCCCCATTATTCATTCTTGTGAATAACGCTGCAATGAACACGGGAGTGCAGGGAGGGCTTCAAGATACTGATTTCCTTTCCTTCTGATATATACCTGGAAGTGGGATTGCTGGATCATATGGCAGTTCTGGTTCTAATATTTTAAGGAATGTCTATACTGTTTTCCATAATGGCTGCACCAATATACATTCCCACCAACACTGTACAAGGGTTCCCTTTTTCCGTGTCCTCACCAACACTTGTGATCGCTCCTCTTTTTGATAATAGCCATTCTAATGAGTATGAGGTGATATCTCACTGTGGTTTTGATTTGCGTTTCCCTGATAATTAGTAATGTTCAGCACCTTTTCATGTACCTCTTGGTCATTTGTGTGTCTTCTCTGGTAAAATTTCTATTCAGTCCCTTTGCCCATTTTTTAAATTGGATATTTGTGGGTTTTGTTTTGTTTTGCTCTTCAGTTGTATGAGTTCCTCATATATTTTGGATATTAACCCTTTATCAGATATATGGTTTGCAAATATTTTCTCCCATCCTATAGATTGCCTTGCATTTTGTTGATTGTTTCCTTTGCTGTGCAGAAGCTTTTTAGTTTGATACAGTTCCACTTGTTTATTCTTGCTTTTGTGGCCTGTGATTTTGGTGTCATATACAAAAAATCATTGTTAAGTTAATGTCAAGGAGCTTTTATTCTATTTTCTTCTAGGAAGTTTATGGTTTCAAGTCTTACATTTAAGTCTTTAATTCATTTTGAGTGGATTTTTATGTGTGGTGTAAGATAGAGGTCTGATTTCATCCTTTTGCGTGTGGATATCCAGTTTTCCCGGTACCATTTATTGATCGAACTCTCTTTTTCCCATTGTATATTCTTAGCACTTTTGTCAAATATTAATTGATCACATATGTGTGGGTTTATTTCTGGGCTGTCTATTCTGTTCCACTGGTCTATGTGTCTGTTCTTATGCCAGTACCATGCTGTTTTGAGTACTATAGCTTTGTAATATATTTTAAGTCAGGAAATGCAGTACCTCCAGCTTTGTTCATTTTGCTCAAGATTGCTTTGGCTATTCAGGGTCTTTTGTGGGACCATACAAATTTTAGAATTTTTAAAAATTTCTTTGAAAAATGTCATTGGAATTTTGATAGTAATTGCACTGAATCTATAGATCACTTTGGGTAATATGGACATTTTGACAACATTAATTCTTCCATAGGATATCTTTCCATTTATTTGTGTCTTCTTCAATTTCTTTCATCAATATCTTATAGTTTTAAGTACAGGTTTTTTACCTTCTTGGTTAAATTTATTTCTAAGTATTTTATTGTTTTTGATGATGTTGTAAATGACAATTGTTTTCTTCATTTCTTTTTCAGACAGTCTGTTGTCAGTGTATAGAAATGCAACTGGTTTTTGTATGTTGATTTTGTATCCTGTAACTTTAGTGAATTTATTAGTTCTAACAATTTTTTGATGGAGTCTTTAGAGTTCTCCATGTATAAGATCATGTTGTCTGGAAGCAGAGGCAATTTTACTTCTTCCTTTCCAATTTGGATGCCTTTTATTTCTTTCTTTTGTCTAATTGCTCTGGCTAGGACTTTCAGTACTATGTTAAATAGAAATGATGAGAGTGGGTGCCCTTGTCTTGTTCCTGAACCTTGAGGGAAAGCTATCAGCTTTTCACTGCTAAATATGATATTAGCAGTGGGCTTATTATATATGACCTTTACTATGTTGAAGTACGTTCCTTCTATACCTAATTTATCAAGACTTTTTTTATCATGAAACTATGTTGAATTTTGTCAAATGCTTTTTCTGCTCTATTGAGACAATCATATGATTTTTATTCTGTTAATGTGGTGTTTGTTGGTCTTACTTAACTGAGGTGAACTGCAGTGAATGAGACTGCCCAGAGTGGGGAAGTGGGGGAGTGGTCAATGGTGACATTTGTGGCCCAGCCATCACTGGCAGGGGTTGAGGAAAGCTGTATGTGAGGAGCTGGGTGTCAAAGCCAGGAGATTCTTGGATGATGGGAGAGGTTGGCACAGAATTGTGTTGATTTCTGAGACTTGCTGGGAGTGCTATGGGAGGGGGAAAAGTAACTCCAGTTGCGTGTAGCACTGTGGCTATAGTCTGTGGTGTTGTCTGTGGGTGTCTCCTTGCAAGGGTGGGGGAGGCATGCAAACAGTCCAGGGTAGGTGCCAAGTGTTAAGCACTCTGAGGTGAGTGGGGCTTCAGTGTCTTTTCCCACCATACTTACAGCAGATAGACAAATACTCCAAGAGTTGCACACTCCAGACAAGAATGGACCCAGTCAAGAAATGCTTTTGGAAAGGCCTTCCCTCCTTCCCAACCTCCAGGTGGGGTCTTCCTGCCAAACATCTTGGGAAATACAAAGAGGGCAACATTTGCCCTCCTCTGGGGTTCTTCTTACAAAGATCATGGATTAATGCCCTCAGTTCGTTTTCAGTAATATTCTGGAACTGGTAATACATTTCCCAGACTCAGAGGTTGTTCTCAGCTTAGAGACGTGCAAAATGAAGAACTTGTAAAAAATAAAATGGGGTGACAGAAACAAAATGCAAGCATAAAAAATAAGAAGCAGATAAAAGGAAGCCAACAGTGGTGAATGGAGGTCATTTGATTAACACAGAGCCCAGAGGAGTCATGAGTTGCAATGACTGGGGCTGGCCCTGGGCCCAGAGGAAAGCAGGCCAGGGGTTGGAGGACACAAGCAGAGGAAGGCAGTAGGGGACAGCTGGGCTGGGGCTCTGACAGAGGCTGTGACGGCGGGGATTTTGGTCTTTCTCAGTGTGTGTGTGTCACTTGAAGGAAGAGATTCCTGTGACAGGGCCCGTGTGGAACTCTGAGCAAGACTGCAACTGCAGGGAGAGGCATGGCAGTGGCAGTTGTGGGTTGAGATGCCAGGAAGTTGCAGGAGACCTGGCTCTGGCTTCTTCTTAGACGCTGGCAGAGGGTACAGGGAGAAGCTCCTTGTAGGTAGAGCCCATGAGGTGTGACTTGATGTCAGAGATGCCTCCACTGTGTGCCCTCCCATATGAATTCATGGGGGCAGTGTGACGGAAAGCCAAAGCTGGGAGCAGACTCCTGTCAGTAAAGGGTGTGCCAAGAGCAATGCCAGATCCCACCTAGGACCTTAGCCCACATTTATTATACCTCTTCTCTGATGCCGATTCCGAGTGAATCATTTTTTGTCTGTCCCACTCATGACATCATAAAGAAACATCATTTGTTTGTGAAAGGTGTCCTCAATTGACTTAAGTACTGTAGTCCCAGTATTGCCTGTAATTCTCTCACTTCAGCACAACTGCTTTGATTGTGCCCCTGTCAAACAATCACCTGATGTCAATGCCAGCTTCCCCCAGCCTAAGTTTTCTTTCTTTCCTGCCAAGTAATTTTTTTTTTTGTGCCATCTGACCATTTCTCTTACTTACTTACTGCCTCCCTTCCAAGGGCAGTTACACTAAGCGTTGGTCAGTATAGTTGGGGATGGCAGAAAATAACTAAACTGTCTTTCAACACAACCATCTGGTCTTGATCTCCTTGGGTTTGTGAACCACTTTGCCAAGGTAATGTCCACCTCAAGGATTATTCCATTCCACAAAGACAAACATTGATAGGATGAAGAAGAGGCTGGTTTTGTGTATATTTATTTCTCTTTCTTTCTATATACCTTATACTGTAAATATAACTGAAGTCATAATTGAGAATAGTATTGAGAGTAGCAAGAACAATACAAGATACACAGGAATAGCTATAATTAGAAATGTGAGGGAACGTGTAGATAAAACTTCAAAAGAGTAAAAAGAATTAAATGAGAATACATACTATTCCTCTGAATAAAAAAACCAATTCTGTGAAGTTTTGATTTCTCCCTAATTTATAGGTTTATCACAATCCCCCCAAAATGCCAATGGTATTTTTCTCAGAAGCTCTACAGATGTTTGCTAAATCATATCTGAGAGCATAAAGATGTTCAAAGGTCTTTAAAACATTTTAAGAGATTTGCTGTCTGGCAGATTGTTTGAAACAGGGTTACCTTAGTTCCCTATACATCCAGACACTTGGATACTCCCCTCTTGCATGGACTCTGCACTTGGCCATGTGCTTTGCTTTGCCCAGTAGAGCAAGAGCAAATACGACACAAGCAGAAACTCATACATTGAAGCCTGTCCTCCTGTGCTGCTGGGAACACCGAGATCATCATGTGAACAAGCCTGGAGTAGCATCCAGGGGAATGAGAGCCCATGTGGAAAGAGGCCCAGCTGTCCTGCCTGCCGCAGTGTCCCAGCTGCAGCATCAGCCGTGTGAATGAGGCCATCATAGACCATCCTGCTCTGGCCAGCTTGTCCGGATCTGAACTGCCTAATCAACCCATGCGATCATTAAAAATACTAAATAGTTATTGTTTTAAGCCACTAAGCCTTGAGACACTTTGCTACACAGCAAAAACCGACTGATCCTAACTCTAATACATGTTAATATATATCATCAGGGTATGGTAGTAAAATTAATGTGGATTTATGTGACAATAGATAGATCAATGTAATAAACCAGCCCAGAGTCAGTCCTCAAGGTACATAAGAGCTTAATAGATGAAAGGGGAGATACTGAAAGTCAGGGGAGCAGGAGCGGCGTCTGGTCTTCCATCGAATTCCTAATGCAAAGCACTGGGCCTTTCACAGAGCAGCCCAGCAACACATATTGATTGTTAAATGAGAGAATAATGAAGGACTATTCAACAAATAATCATTTGATAAATTTGTTAGCTATCTGAAATTTGAAAAAATCCACTTAGGTAGCCAACATCTTATAGTAGACAATAAAATAAATGACAAGTTAATAAAGATTTTAAAATATTCAACCTCAAAAAAACTAGAAAAAAACATAGAGGATTGTTTATTTCATATAAAGAAGAATTTTCTAAGCTTAAGGCAGTGAATAGAATTAAGAGGAAAAGATTCATTGATTTGACTACACAATTGAAAAGCTTCTGTAGTGAAAAAAAAAGAAAAATGAAAGATAAGTTTGAAATAGTATTTGCAAAAATATTGTTGAGGTTTTAGGGGACTTACAATTAATGTGCTTTTCTTCTTCTTTTAAGGTTGGAATGAGTTTAGGAGTAGGCATAGAAATTAGACTGATAGAGGTCCAAATATCACTTTATTGATGATAAAAGATGGACTAGTGTCTGTGGTTTGTATTCAAGGCTGTATTGGGTTTCCTAATACTTTACCCCAGAAATAAAGTTGTCTGCTTCGTCACAGGCAGGACAGGATGGCTAAAGGCCTCGCCAGGGGCAGAGACTACCTTGAGCAGTTTATTTCAGGAAGCAAGCAGGCAGATCAGAGAGAGAGGGTTGAGCGGGAGGGGATAGCAGGAGAGATTAGAGCAGAATGTGAGTTGAAAATGCTCTGTTCCTTCTCTAACTCCTTATGAATTAGGTGAGTTGGTTCTTTTTCCACAAGAAAAGTAAGAGGGGTGGAAAGAAGCCTTGAGTTTTATTCTAGGAATTCTTAATGTTTTCATGCCATGGACCATATTGGCAGTTTGGTGAAGCCTATGGACCCTCTTCTGAGAATAGTGTTTTTAAATCCATTCAATGAGATACACAGAATTACAAAAGAAACCAATTATACTGAAATTCAATTATAAAATTTTGAAAAAATTTTTGTGGTTTGGTAAAATACATCCTTCTTAATTAGCCCATTAAATTAATTAGCCCATCATTATCTAGCAGCAGATCTAATAATTACTGTAATTTTGAAGTCATGATGAGAAAAAGAATAGTTCAATATATGTAATGTGATATAAAAATATCTATGATTTCTATTGGTGGCAAAGTTATAGGTACTGCTAATATTGATGTGGTTGGTTACCTACATTTAGAGTTGGAGGAATCCTAACTTCAAGTAAAGGTTGTAAAGGTTAATGAAAATAAAGATATAATTTTTCCCATTTAAGTTCAAAGACACCCCTCCTTTTGCCATTTTTATCCCCCCAAACCCAATGGACTTCAGGTGAAGAATCCCTTCTCAAAGAGAAGTCTCTTCATCCTAACATGAGGTCAGGAAATTAAAAATTCTCTCTAAATATTAAAAATATAAAAGCATCATACAAATTAACAGAAAAAGCCTCAAGAGATTAATGGACCAAGGACAAGATGAACAGAAAGACAATGATAAAAATTTGAAGAAAAATTCAACTTCAAAGCAATCAAAGTAGCAGAAATAATTTTTTTCTTTGCCTATTAGTCAGGATGCAATATACACCTACACAAATGCATACAAATTCTGCAAGTGGTACTGATATGACTATGCTCACTGCTGCTTAAATTAAAAATTGGTACAGTTATTTTTCAAAACAGATTTCAATTATTCACATTTTGAATCAATGACTTCTTAAATCAACTTAAATTGTTGTCATTTAATGGCTAAACTCTTAAGTTTTTCTTATATAACCTAGACTACTCAAATCTTAAAGGACCCACTGGGTTACATATACCAACAGCTCCATCCATCACTAGCAAACCAAATATTCCCCAGTCTCAAAAGCATAAAAATAATAAAACTCACCACATTCCATTATATATGCTTAAACTTCATAGGGATGCATCCTGACCTCCCCTTTGAATCAACTGGCCTTATAATATTGTGGAGAAATGGCAAACTACCTAGGAGAGCATGTGTTTGGGCATGGGTTTTTGACACAATATTTAGTGGCCTGTATTCAATTTTTGCCCAGAAGGTTTTCTGTGTTCAGATTTTTACTATTTTCTTTGTTTTTCCTTTGTCCTATCTCTCAGTTCATAAGTCTTTTGCTTTGAACTGAGCATCATTGCCTTATTCATTTAACATGTATTTCTTAAGCACCTATTTTGTGCCAGGTATTGTGCTAGATATTAGAGATTCAATGGCAAACTAAATGATCTCATTTCTTTCCTCCTTGTTCTTACAATCTAGTGCAGAGACCATTCAATTACAGCCCATGGGCCAAATCTAGTCTACCATCTGTTTTTGTACAACCTGTAAGAATGGTTTTTACATTTTAAAATATAAAATTTAAAGAAGAATAATATTTAATGACACTTGTAAAATATATGAAACTCAAATTTTAGTGACCATCAATAAAGTTTTATTGGGACACAACCACACTAACTCATTTATGTATTGTCTGTGACTGCTTTTATGCTGCAGCAGCAGAGTTGAGTAGTTGCAAAAGAAACCATAAGGCTCAAACCTAAAATATTTACTATCTGGTTCTTTATAGAAAAAGTTTGCTGGCTTCCTGATCTAGTGGGATAGACAGAAAAGAAACAAGTAAGCAAATAATAAATAAAATAATCATTGATTATGATATGAAAGGAGAAAAGAGATGGAGACAGAGAATGTCAGGGCCACGTGTGTGGATAAAGTCTTCAGAGAATGTCTTCAGATAGAAGTGATGCTTAACCTGAAATTGGAGGGTAAAAAGGATCCAGCAATGCCAAGAATAGGGGCAATTCTATTCCAGGCAGCAGAGGTAGGGGTGGGTGGTGGCGGAGGTGCTGGTATGGGAAAGATCTGGATGTGTTGGAGGAACTAAGAAGACATCATATCTGGGGAGGAGTAAAAGGGGAAACTGACATATTAAGTACATGGGAAACCATGGAAGGGTTTTAGGTAAAAGAATGACATGGTCCGATTTGTATTTAGCAAAGATTAGTTCATCTGCCTTGTAGAGAATGGAATGCAAGAAAATAAAAAAAGAAGAGGAGTGTGTTTAGAAAATTATTGCCTTACTTCTCCCCTAAGGCCCCTCCCACACCTTTCTCTCATTAACACGTACTATGATTGACTCCAATAAATCTGTCAAAATGAGGCAGAATTTCGTATTGTTTTGCTATTATTCTTTTCAAATTCAGTTATCAATAAGGTTTAGACGTGTAGGATAGCAACTGATAAAATTTCCAAAGAAGCGTGTGCTGGACGTTCGATTTTACTCTAATAAGAACTCAATGAAGAATATTTTCTTCCTAAAAATACAGAGTTTTCAAACATGGTGCAAAAGAAAATAAACAGTGTCACTAGAAAAGACAACTGGTCTAGGCACCCTTGCCTCCTGACTGGGCAGTATAATACTTTGCTGGAGTAGATATCATTTTGTCTTACAAAATAACCTGACTGGGGAGGAAGATGAGGTCCAGAGGTTGAGACTGATAGCTAAACATCTATGCACGAGAAGTTAACAGAAATCTGTGGAGAAGATAAGATAGAGGCTGAGAAACATGGCTGTGGAGGCCAGTAAGAAATTCCTGGAGGAGGATTAGCCTGAGGATTTAAGAACTCTCATGACTAATTTTTCTTTTTTTTATTTTTGCAGTGCTACCATATTAAAACCTTCAATGAAAGCCTTTTATAAGCACACACTTGGGTGGGTGGCTTTCCGCAACTAACTGGGGGCTGTCTCACAAAGTAGAAGATAGTACAGAAAAGAGATTGTAAGTACAGCGAGGCAAGGTGATCTATAAAATGAAGTAGTTTGGTGGAGGCAGAAATTCAGGGCCAGGTTGACTGGAAGAAAACTTCTCCAAGAAATGTAAGAATCCTAAGGAAGACCAAGTTTCTCAACATGTCTGTTAGGGATCTTGAGGCAATTTCATCTGGAAGTTTAAGAACAGTGTGGCTCCAGTTTGCATGTGGGTTACATATCATTTTGCTCTTTTCTCATATTAGTTCTATAATTTCCAAAAGGTCAAGGAATGTTGTGCTTATTTGAGAGACCAGGAAGAACAGCCAGAAAAAGGTTAAGTGATATCCAAGGGCACGGATGTTGACAGGGATAAAACCACTATTGTTCGTCTGGCCAGTGGGGCCCTTGATGAAGCCTATACTTCTAGCCACTTGGCGGATGAGAGCCAAGGTCAAAGAAAATCAGAAAAGAACAAAAGTAAATGTTTATGGAAAAACAAAATCCAGCATTTACAGGAAGTATTTGCTTCCTCGTGTGTCTTGTTGTTTCTGAATTTTGGGATTCCCCCATGTTCTATTTTTAGAGAAACACGCACATAGGCCAAATTTTGCTGAGCCTTTTTCAGGAGCCACTTTCCCACTGATCTGTTTCTGGGTCTCAGACTCCAACTCAGAAAGTACAAGGCATTTATATAGTGTCTTCCTGCTACCCTAGTACCCAATCAAAAGGCATGTCAGAAGACATTACAACAAATTTAGTTTAAAGATCTCAATTGGCTCTATTGCAATTCTAGAATTGGGTAACACTTCATTCCATAACATAGAATAAGTGTTCCAATGAGTTGAGCAGAGGGGGGGTTGGTTTTCTAGACAGAAAGGGCTGAAGAAAGCAGAAACCAAAACCAAAAAGCAGATCGGTCATTTCAAAGTGACTTTCCTTATAAACTGGGAATAGGGAGACAGGACGATAGAAAGATAACTGATGGGTTAACACCAGTTACTTCAGGTCATTTTTCTTGTAATGATTAACACAGGGGACTTTGTAGACCATTATCTACAAAGGGGACTTTGTTACCATGCTTGTTTGGGAAATTGGCTATCTTTCTCTCCTGATTTCCTAGAAGGTCAGATAACAACTTAGTTTCAGTTTGATGTCTTGGAACTTTACCATGGGTGACTCCATTTTGATTTTTAGTCTGGTCTGTTGGGGCTTCGTGCAGGAGCTTTGTCCAAAATAACAGCCTCCTATAATTTTTATTTAACAATCACAATCAAAAGCAAGATGGAAGTAGGCTGTTTTTATAATTTAAGAGAGATTAGCTGATTTAGTATTGATCCAAGTAGGAATCTGCCTGGATCTGCATAATTCAAGGATAATGGTTGTGTGTGTTTACTAAATTCAGTACATGAGAAGCTTCTCAAAGAAGCTGCTCTACTTTTATAATATTAGGGCTGACTGAAAGTCTCTTGGAGACTAGAGTAGGCCTCCAGTTACCCAAGGATCTAAACAAATGGTCTTAGTTATGAAGTAATTTGGTACAACAGCGTGGATGAGCTATCAGATGTGAATATGCTAAGGCTTTGCCTGACATGGCCAAGAGTTGAACCACCTCATTTCCTCTGTACTATGTTTTAAATTAAAGTTTCTGTTCTATCACAAAATTCTGTAAAATCCCTCTCTCCTTCTCCCACATCTTGGATGAAACCCTGACATTGATTCCTGGTGGAGATGGGTGCAGGGCAGGTAGGAGGCACCAAGCCCTCCTTCTACTGACACACAGAAATGGGAGCCAATACATGGATAAGTATTGAAGTTCCTGAAGTTCCTGACCCTGCTTTTCTCTGTTTTTTGCTAGCCTCAAAAGAATTTTCTTCTTCCTTCTCTCTCAGATTGTAAGAATGAATAAGATAATGGTCTTCAAAGAATCTTGAGTTTCTTGAAGAAAAGTACTGTCTGAATATAAAAATGAAAGTGTTAGACAGCTATCAAAGCTTGAAGCAAAGACAGTCACAGACTGGGAAGAAACTTGTAAAATATAACTTAACACCTCAAAGTCAAAATTTTGTACAAATGACTAAGTGGCATTTTTTTGAGGTCAAGATAACCTGTAGAGTCTACAGTTCCTGCTAAACTATTACAACAACCAGTCCTTGTATAGTGATTAGCAGTTTGTAAAACACTTTCATATACATGGCCTCATTTCTCATAAATGAGACATTGCATGTGAAACAGAAACATTGTGAGACAATAGCTATTCCTACCATCATTTGAAAGGAAGAGAACCCAAGGTTCAGGAAGGGTAAATTTTACTCAAGGTCTCTTAGATATTTAGTGGTAGAATCAGGATCTAAATCCAGGTCTTGTGAGGTTGAAGTTCACTTCATTGCCACTGTATGGGACTATTTCTTCAGAGAGCTATATACTCCTTTCCCCTCCAACTGTCTTGTCCCCTCTTTAGTGAAGAATTAGCAATTTGGACCACAGAACCAGCCTAGAGTCACTTACTGGTGCAGCAGTTAGCTATTAAGAAGGAAATTTAAGTCTAGTCCCCTAGATCCAAATTATTCCTTCCTCTCAAAGCTTCAGAGTGCAGTAAGTTTAAATTCTAAGTCACCAAATAAGTTTAAATTTTAAATTTCCAAGAAAAACTCCAGTTTTCTTTCAGACAACTACCCCTCTGATAGACTGTCTTTAGCAATGACTTAAACGCTCTTCCTGTGCTGGAAATTAGCACTTTATATAAGTGCCCTCAGTCACTCCTTCAGCATTTATTTTTTGAGGACGTACAATGTTTCAGACTTGCTTCTAATTGCTGTGGATACAGCAGTGAACAAAATAGTCAACCCTAACCCTTCATGGGATGGGATGGACAATACACAAAATAAACAAAGAGGTAATATGTGAGGTGGATAAACATAAAGTACTCAAGGGGGTTGGGTGGTGTAGGAGTGGCAGTGTGATACTGCTCTAAATACTACGGGTGATTAGGGAAGGTCTCTGACTTGAGGGGCTCACCCAAGGAGATGGGGGAGCAAATCATGTGGTTATCTGGGGGCAGAGCTTTCCAAGGAGAGAGAAGAGAGTGGAAATGTCCTTGGGAGAGAGTTCTGGGTGTGTGTGAGGAAGATCTAGCAGGCCAGTGTGGCTGGAGCAGGCGGAGCAAGGGGAGAAAGGTAGAAGATAGGGCAGGGAGGAGGTGGGGTGAGAGATCCAGAGGGCTTGGAAGCTGTTGTAGGAACATGGATTTTCAATGAGTCTTCACAACAAATAGGTCTAATTACTCCTATTTTATAGTTAAAGAGATCAGCAAAGAGAAATTTCAATTTTTAGTCAGGGATTTAAATCCATAATTTCTGATTCCAAAGTTTGCTTCCTATTCTTCTCTCTCTGTATCCACAGGATCCTTCTGCGCTGTTGGTCCTGAGTTGAAACTTTAGACGAATAGCTATGTCCATGACACTTACATACCTTGAAACACATTTTTAAAGAGTAGAAAATAAGAAAAAATCCACGCAGGGCAGTGTAATGAAAGGCAAATTACATTCTAAGACACTGCAACAATTGAGTTTGGATTTATAGTCTAGACAATCTAATGCTTTGGCTGTGACAAGAGAAAGAAAGAAGAGAAGATGCTGTGGTAAGTCCTGGAAAGGCTGAGGGCATGTTGAACAGCTAGAGATCAAAGAGGCCAGAGGAAATTCAGCCAACATGAAAACCCAGGCCAATCCTTTGAGGATGGGACAGAGAAGTTCACCTGTTTTCCCAAAAATCTTCTGAAATGCCCACAATAAAAATGCTGTCCTGTGCTTTGGTTCAAATCCCTTTGAATGGCTACAGAAACTGGCAAGAGCCAAATTTTTCTTTCCTATGTTGCTTCAAAATTCTGGTGGATAGGGTTGATCGGTCACATTATGCCACCCCAAAAACACCCTGTGACCGTATTTTCTGATGTGCCCCGGGACCTCTGCACAGACTCTGGAGCACATCTCACTTGGCATCCACTCATTCATGTCTTGGCTTCCATGCTGTGTGGGGCCATCCAGACCAGGTGCACCTCCACATATCTGCTCCCCTGGCTATGATCTCCCATAGGTCACCTGGTTTCCTGTGGAGATGAATGGACAGTAGCCTATGGACCACACAAGCAGGTTGGGTATTTAGAAGACAGGCTCACTCTCTTGAAAGGAGCATCTTGATAAAATCTTATTTCAGCATCAGCTCTCAGCAACGACGGTGCTCTAAGGGATTGCAAGGCAGCTCAGGAGTTCCATCATAGCAGAGTTTTTACTGGAGGTTCTGTGTGTCCTCACCCAGCTATCCACCGGCTTCCTGACAGCCATCTTTTATATGTGGAAACCGAGCAGTGTTCTGAGCCCACATCCCAGGAGAGATCCCCCAACCAGCACAGGTGTGAGGACAGACTAAGACTGCTAAGAAAATTTCAGTGTGAGTTTGAGGTCCGGGACAAAGAAAGGTGTCATTCTGGTAGGAAGGGCAGGGTGTAACTGAAGCCCCTGTCTTGACAGATCTCTCACCTGTGCAATATGCAGTCTCTCACCTGTGTAAAAGTCAACTGGATTTGTAGCTTCTGTTGTGTAATTTTATGAAAGCCAGGAAAAAAACACCATCTTTTCAAAATACCTTCTACCTCCTGACTGTTGATGCTTAAATTTCTTTCCCTTATAAGCAGAGGGGTGAGTATACTTTGAGGTAAAAAACAAACAAACTCACAAACAACAACAAAAAACCCTAGGAGAAGAACATCTCAGTTTAAATTCACTTTAGGGGGGAACTAACTGATTCATTCTTCTGCGAGAAGGTTGTCATGAGAATAGGGTAAAGAAGTGGTGTTAGTTTTCTATTGCTGGCACAGCAAATGACCGCCAACTTAGGGGCTTAAAACAACACACATTTATTGGCTCTCAGTTCTGTGGATCAAAAGCCTGGGTGACTTGGCTGGGCCTTGCTCAGGGTTTCACAAGACCAAAATCAAGATTCCAGCAGAGCAGCAGTCCTTGCTGGAGGCTCTGGGAGAGAAGCCACTTCCAGGCTCAGTCAGGTTGTTGGCAGAATCCAGGCTTTTGTGGTTGTAGGACTGAGGTCCCCCATTCCTTGCTGCCTACTGGCCGGGTCATTCTTAGCATCAAAGGCTACCTGCATTCCCCGGATCATGGCCCCCTTTCTCCATCTTCCAAGTCAGCCACACTGGTGGAGTCCTTCCCATGCTCTGCATCTCCCTGCCCCCTCCTCTGCCCCATTTCTCCTGCTGTTGCTTCAGCCAACCTCTCTCTGACTCCAGCTGAACAATTTCTCTGCTTTTAAGGGCTCATGTGATTAGACTGAGTCCACCAGATAAATCAAGATTATCTTCCTGTCTTAAAGTCTACAACCTTCCTGAGATCTTCAAAGTCTCTTTTGCCATATAATTTAACATATTTATAGGATCCAGAGATTGGTGTGAACATCTTTGGGAAGGGGGGCATTATACGTCCTACCACAGAGGTGAAGGAGAGGAGGTCAGGCTTTTTACACACATTACATCTTTTAATCTCACAATTATAATGAAGAACCAGAAGCTCAGAGATGTTAAGAAACTTAATCCAGGTAATATGGCTAAAACTTGGCAGTGTTGGATCTGAATACAACTGAATACAATCTGAATACAACTATATGTCAACTCATAGACAAATTCTAATTCTTGTTAGATCTAGAAGAGGCCTTAGAAATTATCTGGACAGAAATATTCACTCTAGGTACATAGATCTGGTGTCCTTGGGTTCATCAAGGGGTAGAAGAGCCAGAAGAAATTGAAAACAAGGATGGGTGTATATAAAAGCATGCCATTTATTTGTTTATTTTAAAAAGTATCCATGGTTTTTATAAGAACCTCAGAGGGCTACTACAAAAATGTGTCAAGAAGCACCAATCCCCAGGTTTCATTGACTGAGTTTCATTAACCTCACCAACAAGCAGTTCTGTTGTTGCTGTCAAAGACAGATACCTAGATTTGAACTTAGGAGATCTCCTCTATGGATCTCCTTTACATCTATTAACAACTTTCCATTTCTATCTTTTTTTTTTTTTTTTTTGTAGACAGGGTCTCGCTCTGTCACTCTGGGTAGAGTGCAGTGGTGTCATCATAGCTCACTGCAACCTCAAACTCCTGGGCTCAAGTGATCCTCCTGCCTCAGCCTCCTGAGTAGCTGGGACTACAGGCACACCACCATGCCTGGCTAATTTTTTCTATTTTTTGTAGAGACGGGGTCTTGCTCTTGCTCAGGCTGGTCTCAAACTCCTGACCTCAAGTGATCTTCCCGCCTCAGCCTCCCAGAGTGCTAGGATTACAGGAGTGAGCCACCTTGCCCGGCCCTCCATTTCTATCTTAATTCCATTTATCTACAGCAATTTAATACTATAGGAAAGAGGTCATTTAAAGGTTGGTGTAAAGTTAGCACCCCACCTGGGGTCTCTCCATCATTGTCATTCATAAACGTTGGAGCATTGGAGACAATTTAATATGGCGAGGGCATAAGAAAAAGGGAAGGCTGCAAGGTTGTGAAATTAAAAAGTAGAATTTCTCTTCCCAAAGTCAGTAGTTTTAACTTGAATTTCAGTCAAGCCTTTTCAGCTAGTTTTATCTGTAGTCCCTTTGGTTTTCTGCACCAGCCTTCTGTACTTCATTCATTGTGTACATTTTTCCACTCTGGATTTTGACACCATAAGGTCATGCCTACTCTATGCCAGGCACTGCACTTAAATTCATGAAACCAAATGGACATGCTTTCTGCATCTATGGAGTATACAAACTCATGTTTCAATATTATTGTTATTAGTATTGATAATTAAGAGATTGGCCTAAATTGTCCACCAGAGATTTCAGCCACGCAATTTGTTCAACATTATGTTTTAATGAATTCAACTAAAGAGCAAAAACAATCAATTATTGAAATAATGTACTGACCAATAAAACAGAAACAGAGGGCCATTTTCCATAATTGTCAAATTATAGGAGGAAAGTGGAAAATATTAAAATGTTATGGTCCTTATAACTGAATTTCAACATAATCTTATGTACTAAGAGAATAAAAATAAAAAACTAAGTAGATTTTCCTTGATTTTTCTTTTAATTGAGGCAGAATAGACAATGAACATTGGAAAAAAGTAGCCTCTGGGATACATACAAAACTAAGAGACGTAAGAGCAAATGAAAGTATCCATTTAAATAAAATTATCAAACACCGGCTTTGCACAGTGGAAACAAATAGAACCGTGCAACTTTGGGCATGTAACTTAAAATCTCTGAGCTTCAATTTTCTCATCTATAAAATCATGACAGTGATATCTTCCATACCGTATTTGATAGAGCAAATTGAAAAATTATGTGTATTTATAAGCAATTACTGTTTAAATAAAAAATACATACATC
Source organism: Daubentonia madagascariensis (assembly GCA_023783475.1). Classification (NCBI taxonomy): domain Eukaryota; kingdom Metazoa; phylum Chordata; class Mammalia; order Primates; family Daubentoniidae; genus Daubentonia; species Daubentonia madagascariensis. Next base: position 34,116,600 of record JAKFHU010000978.1, read on the forward strand.
ATAGTAAAATACCTTGAAAATGGTTGTAGATTTTAAATACTATTATTAGATTGTATTGTATTTTTGTTTAAAACATCAGTGAAAAAGGTAACTGTGAAGCATCCAAGAAGAATCATTGTTCTTAGAAAGAAAAAAACAAAGGACTCAAGGCACCTGTAGTAAAATGTAAACACAGGAGGAACCAGAGTATTTTTTTTTAGCTTTTTTCTGACTTCTTTTGGTGACCTTCTAATGGAATCTTTGTCTTTTGGGATTTTGGCTACTCATCTGACTCATACTTGTGTCTACTACAATGATAAAGGTCCAGGTGTAAACACAGAAAGTAAATAATCAACTTAAGGAAGATGCAAAGGAGCATGGCTGTGGTTTACCCTCAGCTGTACTTTTGTGTACCGTTTAGAGATGATATTATAACACAGAGCCTGAAGGAACGCACACCTGCAACAGAGCCTGAAGAGGACCTTGTCTTGCTGTTATCACAGAGCATGAGAAAGGTGAGTGTGTCTACTTCACATGTACTAGAAGAAAGCAGTGACCCTTGTCCCCACTGCCATTGTCCCCACTCTCAAGGAGTAACCTCTCCATGTCTTTTGTAACTGTATCCCCACATCTTACCAGTGCCTAGCATAGAGTAGGTCTCAATGAATATTTGTTGAATGTATGAATATGTGACTCAGCTTTTATGCAATTTGGTTCAAAGATATTGTAACAATACAAAAAAAGCTAACTAAGCTGTGAAGTGCTTTACTTGTCCCTATGGTGACATGGCTGATTGACTTTGTTGGCCATGTGGACCAACGCATCTACTATCACAGGCTTCTATCAGTGCCTCTTTGCAAAGGGAAAGTATCTCGTTCCTAAACTAAATCCTTTTCTGTGTCCACAGTTTTCCCAAGTAAAGAGCCCTTAGATGGGAGGATGGGAGGGAAAGAAGTGAGAAGAGAGGCAGAATGACACAACTGGATGAGCTACCATACAACTGTACAAATAATTTATATGTACTGTGTCAAAAGGAGGAGTCCAGGCCTTGTTTTCTTTCTCACAATCTAGTTCTTTCATCTTATGTTTCAACACACCTTTAGGAAGCCCTCTGAAGTTCAGACAGACCTGGTCTCCACAATTTCCTATTTTGTACACTGGTGCAAGTTTACACTGGGCTTCAGTTTCATTAAATGTAAGATAAAAAATAATCACGTGTGACAGGGAAGGGGAAGAAGCCAAACAAAGGTGAGTTTTCAAGTGAACTCCCAACTTGATTCTGCAGGGGAACTTCAAGTATAAGTAGTTCTGTAGCCAATTACCATTGCAGGGACGGAATGGCAGGAAATATAAATTACTAGGCTCCAGTAGCCCTAAGTCTGTCCACCGAAAAGAGTTACAAGTGCCTGACTTAGACACGTAAGCACTAAGCACACACATGCTGGGGAGGAATACACAGAACTAGTAAGAGGGGTCTAAAGGGATCTGAGCAGAATCCCAGCAGTGTCATTTTCAGCCTGCATTGAAGATTAGATGATACCTGCACATAAAGCCCTTAGGATAGTATCTGGTACAGTGTAAGCACTTACTGGATGTTTACTACTATAATTAATATTTTTCTTCTCTTCTCTCCAGTATTAGAGTCACTGTTCCCCACAGCTTCGTTTCAAGCAGAGGTTAGAAACCCAAATGCTTTCAGCTAATGTAAATTAGAGAAACTGCTAGAAGGAAGACTAGGAAGAGGTGAGGTAGGGTAAACTGGAGCATTTAAAATCAAGTGTTTATAAAACACTACGCAAAGTCAAGTCAAACCCAGCCAAAACAAAAGACACATCTGGTTAGTGGACTGTCGGTTTGCTCTGGTTTACTGTAAACCTTTCTCACAGTCCCAACCCTGCAAATCAGTCCAGTCATAGCAGGAAAAGACTGGGTTTGGCTGCATGCTGACAGATGAGCTCTCTTCGCCAGGCTTCCTGGGAAACTAGAAGATCCTGGAATGCTTTTTAACTGAGTGGTCTGTGTTTTCCACCCCTTCTTCATCAACTTCTGATGAACTCCCTTCTCCTGGTGAAGGCTCTGAACTTCATGATTGTGGGTGCTTTGGTCTGCCTTGCTTAGTGTGCTCCCCAATCCGAACTAGGGTCTGTGATGTAAGGGATGCCACAATACGATGGAAAGGGGGTGTTTGGCTTTTGTTCATCTAGGGAGTATTTATTGAGTATGACCAAGTTCTATGCTAGGTGTTATGGATCTTAATGAGAAACAGACTCTGTGTGTGTGTGTGAGAGAGAGAGAGAGAGACAGAGAATTTCTTTCAAATTAAAACGTCGTTTAGAAGATCCCCTTCCTTCCTTCCTAGGGAATACAAAGCATCAGGAATGAAACAATCTTCATCTTAGGCCATTTGCCTCATCACTTTCCTAGCACCTCTTTAACATTCCCTCCCTTCTTACAGTGACTCTGGCCCTGTTAAACCCACCATTCGACCTTAAACCTGCTGTGTGTATAGCTCTATGCTTAACCATTGAAGGTGGGAGTTTGTGTGCAAAAGAAAAATAAGACACAGTCCTGGGGAAACAGCATATGCATTCAAAGAGTCAGAGACTTAGGAAAATGTATAATAAAATGCTGACTTGTAAGGAAGAGACTACAGGTGGAGAGAAGAGAAATGACCGAGGGATGTGAGATCGAGGAAAATTCTGTAGTTGTAACCTGGCATGACTTTTGCCCAATTTGTACATTATATTTCCTTTCTATTTTTGTTTTATTCTTCATTAATATCGCTTTTATGATTAAAATTTTACATGTGTTCATCATAGAAAATTTAAAAGAAAAGAAAAAAAAGGAATTAAAAACTACCCATGATCCTATACCCAGATGTAGCCACAATTAACATTTTGATATTTTTCCTTTCAGATACACACATTTTTACTTTACTGGAACCATTCTGTTTTGAAACTTGCTTTTTTTTTTTTCCATTTTATACTTTACCCTGAACTTTTCCCCATATAATTAGGTACTGTCATACAACAGTTTCTTAATGGCTATGTATTAATAGTATTTCATCCCATAGATGTGCTATAATTTATTTAAACAAACTCTCATATCCTCCCCAAGATCTGTCTCCCTGTCTCATATTCCAAGTAAAGTCAGACTGTCAAAGCTACCCGCAGGGCCCCGGAAGCCAGCTCTATTTCTTCCCAAGAACTTCAAAGAACTGCAAGAAGATCAGCTGCCATGTTGTATTTCCATAGTTACTGAAGTGACAACTCAGCTCCAGGCTACTACAAAGGTGGGACCAAGGCTGAGGTGGGGTTGTTGGGAGGCAGTGTGGGTTTGGAATTAAAAGATTTCCAATGGCCGGATAGAGAGCAACATTAAACCCTTCTCTCACAGGCGTCTTTCAGAAAGCAAAAGAAATCAGCTGAATTCTCAGGATTGTTTTGAAAGCCAAGGCAAATGGCACATTTGAGAACTGAATTTGGCTCCATTTGTGCAAGGAAAGGTGGGTGGCTTCAGCTGCCTAGGAAACAGGCTTTGAATATGTGCTTCCTGGAATTCTTTATGCTTCTCTCCTGAAAATGTTCCTAGTGTCCTGATAAAGGATTCTTATTATTTGGCATTTGCAGGCAGCCTAGTTTTGGCAACGTTTGGTTCAGTTCTTTATGTTGGTGAGCTCTTGTGTCTCCTCAAAGCTAGGCCAACAGGTTTCCTTCTCCCTTCCTCTCTCCTTCCCCCTCTCTGCCTCACTCCCACCTACCAACCTTGTGCATACTTTCATTTCCAATTTGAAAGCTGAATCTCTGGCACAGTTAGGTGGAGCTACACACAGAGCATCTGCTATAGTGCCTTCAGAGTTTCAGGATGCTGCTTAGGAGAGTAAATAGCATATGCAGGACGTGGGTGCTGTATTGAAAGTTAAAGAAACACCACCATCCTCGGTTGAATTTTGACCATGGTGAAAGCATGACACGGAACACGTGGTCAAAACCTCTAAGAGCTTGCACTGAAAGAAGTAAAAATAGGCCTTGGCCTGTCCTTTCACTTCATCCAGATCCACAGTATGGAAAACAAAGGGGATGACAGGAGAAGGTCTAGAAAGAACAGCTTCAGTCCATTCATTCACTCATTCTTTCAGCAGATTTTAATTAGTATGTCTCAGCCTTGTTCACCTGTGAGACCTGCCCTTCTCAGCAAAGACTAGCTGAGCACTTGACCAGACTGGGGAAGCTGAACTTCTGTAGAAAGGTTGAACTGTGTATCTTGTTGGAAAAGATGATAAGGGGAGACTAAGCTGTGAGCTTAAGGCCATATTTATTCCAGGATTGGATTCTCACCTTAATCCTATTGGTTCACATGCTGGCGGTGGAAGGGGAGCTAAGGTAAGTGGCAATAGGAGCCCTGCCTAGGGAGACTTCTGTTTGGGGATTCTGTCACTATTTCATCACACATACACACACACACACACACACACAGTTTCTACATTCAAAGAATCTTGAAATCTTCTGTGAATGAAAATCACAGATAGTTGAAAAAATTACAACTAGGCTAATACAAAACAACTAGTCTTACCATGCTAAGTTCTGTAGGGGTATGAAAGTAAGTGTTCTTTTCTTCAAGAATTTTGTGATCTTTCCAGGAAGATAAGACAAATAAGCAAATAAAATAGTCCTCCCTTATCCATGGCTGATACACTCCAAGATCTCAAGTGGTTGCCTGAAACCGTGGATAGTACCGGGCCTTTCACGTACTGTGTGTTTTCCTATACGTATATACCTATGATAAAGTTTAATTTATAAATTAAGCATAGCAGGAGATTAAGCACAATAACTAATAATAAAATAGACAATTATAACAATATACTGATAGATTCTAAAGTGTCCAATTTGTCATACAATACAATTGGTTGAGCATGGGCTTTTAAAATTAAATATTCAAAATTTAATAAATATATTTTTAATGAATATATATTTTATATTATATTATGTTTTGTTTATATATAAATAACATTAACCACACCTGTCACATGTTCTTGTCAAGGCAACACAGTATATGGTTCAATAACAAGCTAATAGGTAACATACTGCATTGTAATCATATGTTACAGTTAATACTTTTATTGCATATTTTATGTTGGACTTTTTTGATTTTACATTCATAATAAGGAATTCCTATGATTGTTAGATATTTATATAAATTTATGTAAATATATACAAAATTTATATTTTATTTCTTTATAAATTCATATAATCCTTATATATTCATTAAAATATATTTATTAAATTTTTAAATAATTAATTTAAAAAGCCAATTGTGTTGGATGATAAATTGGACACTTTATAACTCACACTGGGGCAGATCTATGAACACCTTTTCTTGTACTACCTTGTGCGTGTTTTAACTTATTATCAATGTTTATTAATTAGGAATGCTGGTTATATCTCTCCATCATTAGTAATTTTTGGAGTTCATACTGGTTTGTGTCTGCCTGTGTAAAATTGTGCATGTGAGTCATCCATTGCAGCCTCTGAGTGTTCTGTTCAGCTTTATGCCAGGCAAAGTTCAGGCATAGCAAAGCAACACAGGTCAATGACAAGCTAGTATGTAACACATTGCATTGTGATCATATGTTATAGGTAATACTTTTATTCCATATTTTATGTTGGACTTGTTTGACTTTTATATTCATGATAAGGAATTCCTACAATTGCTAGATATTGCTAGTGATTGTCAGTAAAATTCTATTATTCCTCTTTCAAGCTTTTGGATTCATTTAATTGAAGAACAGCCTACAATTGCAAGGTATGCTGTCAAAAACAAAATTGATACTGAGGCATATATAGAAATGTCATTCATAACCCCTGAATTAAAAATTATGTGTTCATCATTAGAGCTCCATTGTTCTTATCAGTTGATATTATCCATTCAATTTTATATAAAGAAATGTGTCTAGGTAGTTTTTGAAATAAAGGAATATTGGAATATTATTTTGAAATCTTTTGTGCAGCAAGTGACCATCGCCTAATTAATCCTCTGTAGAAATTTTTTATATATATTGAATTTTGTTTAAAATAATTTTCTACTGTAAAAGCAGTTGAAAACCCATGATTTAGAGTATTGACACTGTGGGAGAAGTGGGGGAGAAGACTTGAAAGGCAGCTGGGGTCCTATGTAGAATGACTTTAGAAGCTATAAATGTAGAACCAGATGTAGGTATGGAAATGAATGCAGAATACAGTTAGCTATTTTCATGCCTATGTAAAATGTTATCCTTCTAGATAAGACAAAGATATAAAGAATTTTACTAAAGTCAAGTGGTTGACATTAATTGAATCAATTGAATGGTAAATCAACCTGGACTAGCATATGGAATTTTTTTCCACCTTAATCAGGCAATAAGGTTGAGAGAAATTATTAAAAAATTAGATAAAGATGTAGTCAGAAATTTGGGGATGTAGTTGTAGAAACAACTCTATTTGAGGCAAATGGATTGGATCTCCAATTGGCAGAGCACATTATAAATATTAATAGGACTCAGTAAAGCTTTCAAAGAAGTATTGCTGTGGATATGGGCAGGTCCAGAACTCACACCCCAGGCAAAATCACTGTTTGATAATCCATCTCTTTGAGTTGAGAATTTTCTGTAGTTTGCTTGTCAACATAGTTAACTTGGGTAGTATTCCTGTTTCTTTTTTTAACTGTGTCTTTTTACTTTGAGAAAAAATATACGCTATGTATAGATGAGATACTATTGTATTTTTTATGCATTAATTTTTATATATTTATTTATATATCATTTATATATATTTATATATTATTTATATGATATATTTATATTATTATATAAATTTAAGGTAAACAATGTGATGTTTTAATATAAATATCTGTGGTGAAATTATTGCTACAGGTAAGCCATTTAACATATCCATCACTTCCATAGGTGATTTTTTTTTTTATGGCAAGAGCACTTAAACCTATTCTCTTAGCTAATTTTCAATATATGATACAATACAATTAACTATAGTCCTGCTGTACATTAGATCTCTAGACTTATTTATCTTATATAATTGCAAGTTTATACCCTCTGACTCACATCTCCTCATCTCTTCCTCCTCCATTCCTGGTAACCACTGTTCTACTCTCTGTTTCTGTGTATTTGATTTTTCTTTATAGATTCCACAGAACAGTGAGATCATGCAGTATTTTTCTTTCTGTGTCTGGCTTATTTCACTTAGCATAATGCCATTTGTGACTGAAGACACGGATGAACCTGGAGAATGAGATACTATTTTCTACCCATCAAGATCGGCTAAAATTCATAAGCTTGACAATACACTATGTTAGTAGGCTGGGGAAGTGGGCATATTCATACATTTTGCTGAAAATGTAAAATGGTACAACCTTTATGGAGGTGACTTTGTCAGTCTTAGCATTTACTTCTTGACCCTAGAGTCTACCTTGAAGATTTACCTCTAACATTTAAAAAATATATGCAAAAGCTTATTTATTACAGCATTGTTTATACTGAAAAATTTTTCAATATTACCTAAATGTCCAAGCATAGGAGACTGCTTGACTATGGTACAGTCACATAACATAATGCTATATAGCTGTGAAAAGATGAGAAAGGTCTCTGTGAACTAATATGGTGTGATTACAAAAAGATATTGTTAAGTTAAAAAAAAAACACCAAAGTACAAAAGAGCATATATAGTATGTCGCCCTTTTTGTAAGAAATAAGAGGAAATTTTTAAAAATACGTGTATATATTTGTTTATCTTTACAAAAATAAACACAGGAAAGATAAATCAGAAAACATTGAAGTTGGCCACCTACAAAGGGTGTTGCAGAGGAAACGTGAAGGAAGGGGCATGGGGGAGAGTGGAATTTTTCTAAGAATATCTTTCTGTGCAGTTCTGCCTTTTGGAAGCATGTGTATGCTCTACCTCTTTAAAAAATATATAATTAAATCAACAAGGATAACAAGGGGAAAAGAACTTAACACTGAAGGCAAATGGCAACATATGAACCCTAAGGTATTTCAAATGAGTTGCATAACCACACAGAATGGGAAAAAGAGCAAGCAAGTTGGCTAATTTAAATACCTTAAGAACATGGTATTTGACTATATACACTATGTCTTCAGTAAAGGAGAACAGCAAACAAACCCTGAACTTTTTTGACTAAGTTTCCTTTTAGTAGTTGTATGGACAAAGAAATTCTGAAGCTACTTTAGATGTATTATAGGATTAAGAAAATGAGTAAATGCATATATTTTGTTGGGACCCAGGTATCCATTGTGGAGAAGGGAAATATATAAAATGGGGTAGGCAAGAAAAAGCCTTATGGGGATGGATTGCATTTAATGTTATCTGTGTGAACTTGTGATTTCTAAACTATGTATATGTTTGTGTAAAAGTGTGTGTGTACATATATAGGTACTTATTTATGTACATATGTTTGTATATGTAGGTATGTAAACATTCATATATTTTCTGGCTTTGTCTGCAGAAAGGGCCTAGAAGCAAAACACCCCAATAACAGTGAACTCAGCTAACATCCAGCCCTTGGTTTCTAAATACCATTTCCCAATAATAGGAATCAGGGCTCCTTAGAAAAATGGCAAATCCAAGGGGTGGGACAGGGTAGGTAGAAAATGAACCCGGAGTATTTTGTTATGTTAGAAGGTAAAGAACTTTAAAAAAAAAAAAAGAAAGAAAGAAAAAGAAAAAGACACAGAATCCATCTTGAAGGGGTTCTCAATTACCAAGTCTGGGACAATTTAGACACCAAAATAATTAAGGATAGCAATGAGCTCATATTGATAATAAATAGATAAACAAACACAGAAATGTGTGAGAAGGTAGGGCTCTTGCCTGCAGTAATTCTCAGTACTGGTTGCTAAATGTGGAATCTTTGGAGTTGAAAATGCAACATTTTGCAACCATCATAGTAAAGATTGGTTCAGGCAAGAATCAACAATATGTGCTAAATCTAGTGGGATGTTTGGGTAGGCCAGCCCTGGAAGTGGGACATGGCGCCTCTGCACGTATTTCTTTGGTCAAAACTCATTGACATGGCCACTCCTAACCTCAAGGGAGGCTGGAAAATCTAGCCTTGCTGTGTGCCCAGGAAGGAGAGGAGAACAGAGACATCAGTAAGCACTAGCAGTCCTTGTCACAAGGACTTATATATATTTTGTATTTATGATATTTGTAAGCTTTAAGAGATTTTGGCATACTAAAGTATCCAACTGTGGGAGCTAGTCTTTAAGGAGGGTCTTTCAATGAACTACATCTCCCAATATTTGTGCTCTTGTTCAGTCCCTTCCCACATTGAATTTGGGCTGGTGTGGACTCCTGTTAACTGATAGAAGGAGGCAGAAGTGACTGTGCACCAGTTGTAGGCCTAATCTTTAAGACGATTGGTAGCTTCTGCTTTTTCACTCTTGGCACTCTCACTTTTGGAAGCCATGTGGTATCATGTAAGAAGTCTGGCTGTCCTGCTGCAAAGTCTATGTGGAGATGCCACATGGAGAAGAGAGACCTGGGGCTGTGTGGAAAGAAATAGGTCAAGCTGTTCCAGTACATCCCAGTCAAGCCTCCAGGTGATGCCAACCCCCATTGCTATATGACTGCAACTGAACAGGAACTGCCCAACCAAGCTCAGTCAGCCCATAGACCATGAAAAGAAATAAGATGGTTTTTGTCCTAAGCCACTAAATTTGGGGGCAGTTTATTTCACAGCAATAGATGATTGAAACCCCAGCAGATAGGACTTATGATTCCAATATAAGTTATGTAATTGAATGATTGATTTAGATGTGTGATTTTTTAATATGAAGGTAGAAGTGAAACACATTTGTTATATACATAAATAACATTGTAGTGTTAAGAAAATATAAGATTCACAATGTATTAAGAATTTGTTATTATATTTATGAGAGTTATCTAAATATTTGTTAAGATTCTGTTAGTCAGATAATTAAAGTACTTACAAAGCAAATCAGATAAAATTGGTACATTTTAATATGTTTATGACTATTTAATTAACTAGCTTGTAAGTCTTAAAAATGGTGCTAAAGTTTTCTAGATTCATGAGTAGAATAACAAAATCTGTAAGTTGAAGTAAAACACTTAAGGAACACTAGGTTTCAAAATTTACTATCCAATAAATCAAATATTAATAAAAATCCCCAAAGTAATTATATACTGTCTTTCATGTGTGCAGTACCTAAAACCCCACTTTCAGGGACACCAAAATTATTTTGACAATATTGTTGAGGGCTGTAAAGCCCAGGAAATTGGAGCTGAAATAAATTTCTAGCATCTCAAATTTTCACACTTTGCTCTCATTACTATTTTTTTTCTCTGTGGATGCCTAATCCATGCAGGGAAATTAAGGCACAGCCTTTTTACCTGGGCCTGAGAAGCGGCTGTACCTGGTAAGATGTTTCACAGCTCTTTAGCATACCTTCAACCTAGCTTTAAAAATAAAGAACAAAATCAGGCCCAGTGACGTGATCTTGGCTGGGAGACCCGTGCTGGCTGTCTTACCCCATGATAGGAGATTTAGGACTTGATATTCATCAATAAATTTCTAAAATATTTACCTTGGCTCCAGAGTGGCTCATAATCCCGATGTTCTCAGAGGAACAGACCAGGACACTCGTATGTGGTTGGCAGGTGGCTAAAATACTGGTTTTTGTCCTATCTTATTGCACCTGGGACAATGTTAACACCCCTTTCAGGGAAGGATTATATCTCCTCCACATGTGACATCCTTGTGTTGCTAGAGCAGTGTCTCTCTCACCAGTGAAGGCAGAATTGAGACAGAACTCTGGGCCCAGAAACCTGACAACATGCTTGGCAGATAGATTGTAGGACAAAAAAAGAGCCAGCTCAGAAATCTGACCTCAGAATTCCAAAACTTCAAGTTAGGGACCAAGTTTTCCATGATGGGTTTTGTTTTTGAGGGGAATGGAGATGAAAACTGTTGAAATAATTTACACAGTCTTATTGTGGGGCAGCTGAGGAGAAATGATCAATCTCCGTGCATTATATGTAAACTCGTCCCTGTGTAGACTCAATCTCTGAACTGATAGAAAGATTCCAAGTAACCAGCACACACGGAGAGCAGGTAGGGAAGCCAGTCCTGGTTTGAATCCTCTTATTGGGTCATTTGGACCCAGAGGCAGTGTGAGAGGGGCCTGGGATTCCAAATGACCCCTCACCCCTCTTATAGACCAATCAGGTTAATTCATGGAAAAGCCTAGCAGAGGTGTGGTCTGGCAAGGTGGGTGGTGTGAACATCTTTGTGGTTCTACCAGTTTAGTAAAGAAGAGTGAGGAACTGCTCAGGTTAAAGTCAAGTAGTGCTAAAAATCCCACTGATTGTTCAAAGGGGCGGAGATGACAGGGTGGGAGTTAGATATGTGCAGAGAAAGAGAAATAAAGGAGGAAGAAGAAGAAACAGGAAAAGGAAGGAGGAGGAAGGAAGTCTTATGTTAAGCTCTGTCGATATCTAAATTTGGTGTCTATCTTTAGACAGCCAATAATTTATTTCCAGGCCTGTGAAATCACTTATTCTGCCCTGCTGTCTACGTGCAAGCTCACATACACTTCACAGAGATGGATTAGATCATTGGGGCTGGATTTTAACCCACGCTCCTTGGCATTGGCAGTGCAGGCATTTCTGTGTAGGAAGTACTCAGGGGTAGTAATTTAGTTGGAAGAGCGTGGCAAGCTAGGAGACATGCATTGAAATCATGCTTGAATAATGAGCGCACTTTTTTTTTTTTTAACTTACACTGTATGCTTATTTGTGATGGGTTGGAAAGGGATCTAAAGTCTCCTCAAGTCTCCCAAATCTCCTTCCCCCCACCCCCGCTGGCATCTCTGCTCAGAATAAGCCTCTGAAGTTGCCACGTTGTGAGAGCACCATCTGTGTCCCTGGCCAAAGTGGCTGGCAGGACTATAGCTAAGCTGACCACAGACTGGTGGCCAATCCCACTGGTATCCCCAGGGGCTTTATAGGTGCCTAAATTCTTCTTTCATCTGATCACCTGGATACTTTACCCACTTAAAGTCAGTTTTTTTTTTCCTGGTTCTTTAGTGATATTTCCACTGTAGAAATGTGGATAATTTCAACTTTTTACATGTTTCATTTATAGGTTTTTTCTTTTTTTTTTTTTTTTTCTTTTTAGAGACAGGATCTCGCTTTGTCTCAAGCTGGAGTGCAGTGACACAATCATAACTCACTGCAACCTTGAACTCCTGGGCTCAAGTGATTCTCTTGCCTCATCTTCCCAAGTAGCTAGGACTAAAGGTGCACACCACCTTGCCTGGCTAATTAAAAACATTTTTTCTGTAGAGACATAGTCTCGTTATGTTGCTCAGACTGGCCTTAAACTCCTGGCCTCAAGTGATCCTCTGGCCTCAGCGTCCCAAAGTGCTGGGATTACAGGCATTAGCCACTGTGCCCAGCCCACACTTACGGGGTTTTAAAAGGCACCACCTCTAGGTTGTTTCCAAGACAGTGGACAGTTTTCATTGACTTGTCTCCATCCTTCTGACATCATATTCTAAAGTAACACCACCACTGGAAATGTGGTCCCTGGATCGACAGCGTCAGCATCACTGGGAAAGTTAGAAATGCAAATTTTCAGGCGTCATTCCAAATATACTAAATCAGAATCTTTGAGTCTGGGGTCCAGGAATCTGTGTTTTAACAAGTCCTCCAGGTGATTTTGTTGTCATTTGGGCTTGTGTTATTTAGGGTTTTGCTTCAGCTGCTGGGCAAAGAGAGATCAAAAGTAATAATGAAAATGGATCAGTTATAGTAAAAGTTCATTTATCTTTCATATAGAAGTCTAGGTGGGGAGCACTGAAGCTCCACCATCATCAGGAACCCAGGTTCCTTCAGTCTTGCTGCCCTGCCATCCTCAAGCTGCATCTTCTATCTTGTGGTCCAAGATGGCTGCACTAGCTCCCACCATCACATCTGCATTCCAGCCAGTAGGAAGAAAGTAAAGGGAAAGAAATCATACTTAAATGAGTAATGATGAGACAACATGATCAGAGCCACAGAAAAGGCATAACCAAAGTACACTGGGTATACCGTGTTGGTCCTTGCCTTTAGATCAATTCCTCCTCTTTTTCCTGTTCTTCTCTGTTTTGTTAAAGGGCTGACCCTTGCAGGATGCATCTCCCAGGTTCCCCTGTCAGCTGACCTTTGCCTTAGATATTTCTTCCTATCTGCTTCTGCGTCATGTGCTGACTCCAGTGATGACCACATCTTGTCTATGGCTCTAGCTCCAGCTGGCTGAGGTCTGTAGTGACACTACACTGCACCCTGCCTCCTTTCTTTGTCTTTCCAGTCCACGGGTGATAATGGCTTCTTGCTGTTGTTAATCTCTGGGTTGCTTCACTATCCTGTTTGGGTTTAACTCTTCCATTACCTGGAATCAATTCCATGTATTAAAATCCCCCAAGTGTAAGTAGTTAAAGCAGTTAGACTCTGGTCAAGACAGGAGGGGGTACTCCACCTAGGGGAGAATTCATAGAGGAAGTGACATTTGTACTAGGTCTTCAAGTTTTGCTGACTGATTTTTATTAATCAATTCCAATTTGATCATTCTGGACCCTGGTCTAGAGAAGACACAGGGGAGAAATGATTTGGAGCTCTGATCACTCAGTTAGGATTAGCAGAACCAAGGACTGTGGGTTACAGCTGCTTTTAATGCAGGGTTTCTTAACCACAATACTGTTGACATTTTGGGCCATATAGTTCTTTGTTGAGGTGCCGTCTTGTGCATTATAGGGTGTTTAGCTGCATGCCTGATCTCTACAAACTAGATGCCAATAGAACACCCCCATCCTGCCCGAGTTATGACAACCAAAGATGTCTCCAGAGGTTGTCAAATGTCCTGAGTGTGTGTGTGTAAAATGCCCCTTGTTGACAGCCATTATTCTAACTGTGTTAACGGCCCAGCATCCAGGCTTTGCACTGGAGAACCTTTCAATTCTAAAGGTCAGAAAGGCACTACCTTCTGAAAGAGCAGCTGCCACCCTGCCCTCTCCATCTCTACTTCCCTCAGCCAGTTAGTGCCTTCATCTCTGATAAACACTGGCTACTGCAGAACAATGATCCCATAGTCTGAAAGGGAGTGTCAGGGCCAAGCCATTATCTTCCTGCCAAGAACTGGTGACACAGAAAATGGGGAGTCATTAACCCATTACAATATGATAATTTTTTCTTCATTTTTGAGATAGAAGTTGCAGAGCTCGGAAGGATGTTTACTTTTATCCTCATGATTAACCTTTCCTTCATAAGACAAATTTTCTGCCTCTTCCCACCCCAATACACACACCTACCAATATCTATTGAACAATCAAGGAATGAGAAAAATACTAATGCTCTTTGAGAAATAACAACACCCCTACCACTATCACCATTCCATCAAGAGCTTCCTGTGACAAGCCAGACATTTTGTATGCATACCAATGATTTGATTAATCTTCACAAGTCTGTAATGTAGATATGGTTTTCCCTGTTTACAGCTAAACAACATACTTGCCTAAGGAAATACAGCTAGTGTCAGTTAAAGGCATCAAAACTCCTCTTACCAGTTTAAGGTAATAGCAATACCTTATGCTTGCATTGTGCTTTATGAGTTTTTAACTATTATTTTTACATGCATTATTTAAGTTGTACTTTTAGCTTAAGTGCTATAGGAATTCATAGAAGCTATAAAGTGTTTGGTGTGGTTGGAGAACGTTTCATAAAGAACTGGGAAATTAGTGGTCCCTCAAGGTGACATGGGTCTGAATGGTGATTGCTAGTGGTGTCAGTGGAAATGGTAGTTGAGGGTTCATTTTAGACAGAAAACATGAGCAAAGACCCAGAATTGGGAATAAGGGGGTGTCCAGGGGAAGTAAGGGAACAGGCTGACAGGCTGTCCCAACAGGGACAGAGGGTTTATGATGGTGGGGATAGAGATGGGGTGGGTATGTCTAGGGGGATCAGTTTGTGCAGGGCCTAGAGATCCAGACAGGGGAATTAGCATATTATGAAACAGCCATTGAGAGATGTTTGAAGTGTGTAAGCAGAGATGAACCTTTTGTATCCTACTCAGGTGACTCAGGTGTCACCTCCTTAGAAAAGCCTTTTCTATTCCTCTCCCTGATACTCTGCTTTGGGTGTCAGTGCCATGGTGCCCTGGGATTTCTCTGGATCACGGCTCTATGAGACTGTGAGCTCTTTGAGGACAGAGCTCTGATTTACCATCCTTGTGTCCCCATGGCCTGGCGTATAGTAGGCCCTCAGCAAATAGTCTGAGTAATGAGTAAGTGGAGCCTGGCAGGGAACCACATCCTCTTCCAACTTCTCAGTGCCATTTGATTCCAAGAAGCAGAAGGCCACTGGACATGTGAGAACACAGGTTTTGAATGCAGGAAGGTGCACAGATAGAAACTCAGATCTGTCTTAAAGAGGTTTGCTTGAGGGGAGCATAGCTGGAGGTGAGAAGAGCTAGAGAACCTTCAGTTTGTGGAGGACAAGAAAACGTGGATGAGAATCACCAAGTTCATCAAAATGTGTTTGAGAAGCATGGCCATCTTCACCCATCCTGAAACATGGTACCTTTTAGACATTATGAGACAATTAGGCATTACCACTGTTATGACTAATGTCCCCTGCTCTTCTGTAGGAAATTAAATAGTCTTAATCTAAAACACTAAAAAATATTCTTCCAAATGCTTCCCTCTTCCTGCATCCCTCCCCCGCCCCCCATTCACATTGGCATGTGGACATGTTCCCACCGAGTGAGTCAGTCAGATAGGAACATTAGTCTATTTAAGCAGATGTCACTTTAAAAAAAACAACATCGCACCATGGCACAAAGCTTACCAATAATGGCTGTCATGTAGCAATGGTGCTAATATAAAGAAAAAGGGTAATTTTGGTGATTTCAAAGGAAATAAGATTACTATAATTATGGGGAACTGCTTCTAAATAACCCCAGAAAAAGCGGCTGTTTTGTGTCCCGTTGAGAAATGGGAAGGAGGAGGGCAGAAGCCTGACAAGGAGGTGGGCTGTCGGGGGGAGGAGGCGCAGACGGCAGTGTTTGCTGGTGGTATTCCTGTGGCTGATTTAGCCCATCTTGAGCTGAACACTTCCCTAACAGTAAACAAGATCTTTGAAGGTCACTGGGGGAAAATCCAAAAGGTTTGCTTGGAATAAACTACAACCCTCCCTCCTCATGGGTTGCCTAGATCCAATCCATCCTTCAAAGCCCTACACAAATCCTTTTGCTTCCGTGAAACCATCCATTTCAATCCTGCCTGCAGAATCCTTTACTTTTGGCGTATTGACAGTACCAGTCGTAGGGCAATGAGTTAGCGTGAGTTTTATGACTTCAGTGTTTATGAACCTATCTCCTATTGTTATTTACTCTTTCACGTCTCCATGTACAGATTGCTTAACCTGCTGGGAACTCCTTGAAGGGAGGTGTGCTGGTATATACTACCCTAGGGTCCCCACAGTGCCTGACATAAACTGGGTCTTCAAGGCAGGTTAGTTGGTTGGTTGATTAGGAATTAATGCAAGTGGCTGTCAGCTAAGGTGGTCTACCTGTGTGAGGTGGGGTCTGATGAATTAAATAGAAGAAGGAAACTAACATCTATCAAGCACCCATGAGCCAGACCCTTTACTGAGATTAGATGATCTCAGTTTAATCATTTACAAATACTCTGAAGTAGATATCCTCAATTAAGGGTGAGCAAATGGAGACTCAGGGAAATTAAAGGTGGGTTTCCCAAGGCCACAAAACTCATATGTGGTAGAAGCTGGAATTTAATCTTAGACTTGCCTGATTCCAAAGTTTATGTCTCTTTCAGATGAAGCTTTAATGCTCCAATATTCTCCCTTTGCATATGGCTAAGATCAGAAATTACAGCAGTTTTATTCCAGAAGCTTAAGACTTTGATACCCGTCAAATTGAAAACACTCCTATGGTGAGATGAGGTAGGCAGAATAATGCCCCCCCGCCAAATGCCCAATCCTGATCCTTAGAACTTGTGAACATGTTATGTTACATGGCTAAGAGCAATTAAGGTTGCAGATAGAATTAAGTTTGTTAAATTAAGATTCCTCAAAATGAGGAAATTATCCTACATTATCTGTATGGACCCAATGTAATCACAGGGTTCTTAAGTGATGGAAGAGGGAGGCAGAAGAGTCAGAGTGAGAGATTCCACGTGAGAAGGACTTGATGTGCCTTTGCAGGCTTTGAAGATGGAGGAAGGGGCTGCCAGACAAGGACTGCAGGCAGCCTCTAGGAACTGGAAAAGACAAGGACACAGGTTATTTTCTAGAGCCTCCAGAAAGGAATGAAGCCCTTCCAATACCTTGATTTCAACCCAGTGAGACCTACATCCAGACTTCTGACCTACAGAACTATATGAGAGAACTTCAAAAAGTTCATGGGAAAATGGAAATTTAAAAAGAAAAATAAAGAATATAAACTTTATTTCTCAACATAAGCTCCATCAAGTTCAAGACACTTTTGTAAGTGATGATACCAACCATTTTGTCCACATTCCTAAAAAACTGAGAGTCCTGGGAATTTAACCATGTCAATCCAATATTTTTTACATTATTAATGGAAGCAAAATGGGTGCCCTTTAAAAATGTTTTAAGATTAGGAAATAAAAGGAAGTCAGAAGGAGCCAAATCAGGACTGTAAGGGGGATGCCTAATGATTTTGCACAGATTTTGCAAAGTTTACTTTGGTGCAAAAAAAACCTCTTGCAAAATTGCCCTTGTTTGATGAGAGGAATGAGCAGGAGCATTGCCATGGAGAAGAACTCTCTGGTAAAGCTTTCCCTGGTGTTTTTCTGCTAAAGCTTTGGCTTTCTCAAAACACTCTCATAATAGGCAGATTTTTATCTTTCTTTGGCCCTCCAGAATGTCAATAAGCAAGCATCCCAAAAAACTGTTGCTATGAGCTTTGCTCTTGGCCAGTCTGCTTTTGCTTTGACTGGACCACTGCCACCTCTTGGTAGCCATTGCTTTGATTGTGCTTTTTCTTCAGGATTTTACTGGTAAAGCCATGTTCCATCTCCTGTTACAATTCTTTGAAGAAATGCTTCAGAATCTTGACCCCACTTGTTTAAAATTTCCATTGAAAGCTCTGCTCTTGTCTGCAGCTGACCTGGACACAACAGTTTTGGCACCATTGAGTGGAAAGTTTGCTCAACTTTAATTTTTTAGTCAGAATTGTGTAAGCTGAACCAGTTGAAAGGTCTATGGTGTTGGCTATTGTTTCTGATGTTAACCACTACTCCTCTTCAATTAGGGCATGAACAAAATGAATTTTTCCTCACAAATTAATGTGAATGGTCTGCCACTGCAGGCAATATCATCTTGTCCCTTCTTAAAATGAGTTATTTATTTGTAAACTGCTGATTTCTTGGGAGTGTTGTCCCCATAAACTTTTCATAAAGCATCAGTAATTTCACCATCCTTTCACCCAAGCTTCACCATAAATCTGATGTTTATTCTTGCTTCAATTTTACCAGAATTCATGTTGCTCTGGTAGGGGCTCTTTTCAAACTGTTGTCTTGTCTTTCTTAGCACCTCAAACTACATACTGTTCAGACATGTTGTAACGAGTTAGAACAAGTTTACTTTGGTGCAAAAAAAATTGAAATCCATACATTTTAAAAATAATATACATTTTCCATGAACTTTTTGAAGATCCCTTATAAGATAATAAATTTGTATTGTTTTAAGCCACTTACTTGTTACAACAGCAATAGGAAACTAATACATAGGGCAACAATAAATTAGTGTCTGTTACAAACTTATGGAGGATTTGGGAACAGGTTTGAAGGGTTTGAGGTAGATACCAGGCTCCACTGAACTTAGACAATGGGGTAGAGGGAAAAGAAAAGAAAAGCTAAGACAAAAAAGGAGTAGAGCAGAGGTAGAGGATGAGATGGTGACTTTTGGAAGGCAGGGATCATGTTCATCTCCCTTGACATCTCTGGTGCCCCACACACAGGGCCTGGGCTATAGCAGATGCTCCCTCAGAAGACCAGTGATTCAATAAACTGAACAAATGGGAGGAAATGATGAATGAAGGAAGGAGAGATTGACTAGAGGAAAGAAGGAAGAGAGAAAAGGAAGGAGGTAAATGTGTATGGGTGGTAGTGGTGCTGTGAGAGGGGCGTGGAGTGGGTGAGCAGCTACACTGAAGGCTCTGAAATGCATTTGTGCTCAGGCCTGTCCTTCAGTGAAGGGTGCAGCCTGTTCTGCAAACCCAATAGGTGATAAAATTCTTGCAAGTTTCTCACCACTATCATCACTGGCTATGAGTTTCTCAGTCTATAAATATATTAACCAAAGAGAAACTCGACCTTTCAGTAGGACGGTCAGAGGAGAGTGGAGCAGCGCTGGTTAGGAACAATGATTTTGCAGGCAATGGATTTGAAAAAATGTTTTTTTCCTGACATCTCAAGTTTTTGTACCAATGAAACTTCATTCAGAACTCTGAAGGATTAAGTGATAATCTCCTTTTCGCTTAGATTGTCTTCATTAATCTTATTTTTCTATTGGAAAGCTTTAGACATGATGTTAAAAGCAGATTCCTCTTTGCTAATTCTTAAATCCTCTCAGTTCCCGTAAAACTGGAGCCAAGACCTGCAAGTCTGGTAATATCCAAGTACAGGTGTTAAGTTACCTGCATCTCAGTGGTCCAGCCAACATTAAAAAAATAATAATGATGGAAAATATTTATTGGCTTGAATTACAATATAAAAAAGCTATCTACAGACCCATTTTCTCTGGGCATTGGAAATATTGCTTATATAATAACTGAAGTCTCAGGTTCAGGATATGAAAGATATTAAGTACTTTTTCCTTGTTACTGTCTCCTTCTCTTCAATTTTTTTTATATTCTCATTCTTCTTTTTCATAGACACATGCACACACACACACACACACACACACACCCCAACACCTAAATTTTAACCTACCTGCATTAAATAACCCATAGAATAACCACAGTTAGAGGTCATCTAATCCAGCTTTCTTCAACAGATAATGAGATGAGGTGTGCCTAACAGAGGTAACCAGTTAGTGATACCAAGAAACCCAAATCCCAGGACTCTGGATTCCCCTTAGACCTATGTGTTTTCTACTGCACCATACCACATCTAAGTACAATACGTATATCAGTGAAAATTAGGAAAATACTCAGAGCACCTGTACTATGTCCCTTCCTCCTCCTTCCCCCTGCTTGGATTCCATTCTTTTTTAATTAATCAGGGCCATCATAATTTTTCAACCAATGTGGGTGGGTAATCAGATGCTTTAATGTCTGTCTTGGAGCAACCATGCCAAACGTTGCAAAATGATGGTTAGGAAGAAAGCTAGTGTTGGTAGAATTTTTAAAAATTTTTTTAAAAAATCAAAGTATTCATTAGTTAGGGAAATGTTATATAAATGGTTATATCCATATTGTGAAAATTAGTGCTTCAACAGAAAATAATGAATTACCTTTATATATATTGGCATGGAAAAGGTGTCTCTGGTATATTAGATGAGAAAATGAAATCCATGATGTATAGAGTTATCATATTTTTGTTAAAATATATAAAAAATACGTGGAAGGATATGCACCAAACTGATTTTATTGGTTACATGTGTGAAATGGGATTGTGGGGAAGGCGATGGGGCACTTTTGCTTTTTTACTTTAGGAACTTCTGTTTGAAGTTTTTGCAAGAAGCATGTCTTCTTTTTGTAGTTTAAACGTTAACAGAGAAGTGAGTTGGCCTGGGATATGGGCCCAAACTGGACAAAACTATATAGCCTTGGTGACCATCATGCACAGGCTCATCCCATGTCACCTTCCATTCTTTGGAATCTGAGCCAACCCTTACAGAGTCCAGATCTTTATTGAACTCTTAACTTTAGCTACCTTTCCTTCGCTTCTTGTCTCCTCATGCACTGTCTGAAAGATGAAGTCTGGCTCCAACACCCAGATTCAAGTGGTCTAGTCAAGATTTCTGGGCATTCCCGTTGTCTTCAAAAATCTTCCCTGTTGCCCAGACCCTGGCTCTGCATGGTACGAGAAGGCAGATGCATGGGCCCTTATACAGCCATTGCGTGTGGCCTTCTGCATTGGCCTTACCCACACTCCTGGGCTTTCGCTGATGTCCTCCTCCTTATCCTTGAACACTAACCTGCTGGCAAGGGCCCTGCATCTAGCCTAGCTCATTCCAATCCCTTCTTTGGGCTACCTACCTTGAGGCTGGCCTCTATGCAGGGACATATCTTCTACTTGTAAGATTACCGCTGTCTGGCCTGACCTCTGCTGTGGTTCTGCCTTGCCTACAACCTGGAATGCTCTGATGGGGTTAGTTTCTGGAATTTAATCAATGATGTTACTGTGCCCTCTTTGCACTCTGTGCCTGGACCTCCAACTGCTTTTCCCATAGTCACTTTTTATAAGGCCAGCCTGTACTCTGCCCCAGATTCCATCCTTTGTGATGTTCCTCCTTGACATCCCTGGACAATTCAGTGACCCATAAGGCCAAGTTATCCCATCAGACCAAACTAAAATAGAATGATTTGTCCCAGTTTTGCTATGGTGCATTCTTGGGTTGCCTCTGCCTTCCAGCTGGATGATGCTCCAAGCTGCAGGGTACCATTAAAAGTTACCAGGACTCTTGAATAGCTTACATTTTATCACTTGTTTCTCTTCCCTAGAAGGGACTGAACGCCCAGATCTGGAGCTAGAGCATCATCTTGGCCCCCAAACACCAGAGCACTCTGTCTCCCACCCCAGGATGCAGTGAAACAGCATGCCATGCTCCATCAAGGAAGCACCGAGTCATGGAACAATCTCCAGCTATGGAGCTCAGGAAACCTGGTCTTGAATCCTGAAAGTTTTATATGGTGAGCTGGTGCAGTCATTTGACCTGAGCCGAAATCTTTTTAGATTAAGATCGAGAATGCCCAATTTCGAGGCTAGTAAGAGGGCTAGAGAGAATGCTTGTGTAAAGTGGCTTAAGGGGGGGACTGCTGAGATTGAAGCAGAGGTTGGGGTCCTGGAATTCTGCTGGCTTGGCTTTTATATGCTGTTTTCATTCCTACCAGCTCCCCCATCTAGGGTGTGCCTGGAACTGTTAGTGTGCTACTCCTTTGGGCACAGTGTGAAGGCCACTGCTCTAGATAACATGGAGTCCCTGACATTAAGCTCAGAACTAGATGTCATTAATATGCTTTAATACTGAGTCCATAAAGATGTCTGTGACCCCAAGCATAGGTGCAGGTTCTATGAACAACTTCCCTGATGTTCCTAGGACTGTTTCAATTTTGGCACTGAAAGTCCTGCATCCTAGGAAGACCCAGGCAAACCAAGACATTTGGTTGCCTTAGGAGAAGAAGGAAGAACCAAGATTGGGGTCAAATAGTGCCAAAAATACTACAGAGAAGATTTATATACAAGGATGTTAATCACAGCATTTATTTAAAGTAGGAAGAAAATGAAGGAAAAAACAAAAATCCAATAAGAGAAGAATGGTCAAGATTATGGTGGACTTATTCACATGGACTGACAGCCATATTTTCAGAACTTGCTTTTGAAGGATGTTTCTTTTCTTTTTGTATTTCTTACATTGATTTGTCATAGTTGTACATATTTTTGGAGTACATGCAATATTTTGATACATGTATGCAATGTGAAATGATCAAGTCAGGGTAATTGGGATATTCATCACCTCAAACAAAAAAAGCCATATTTTGAAGTACATTTAGTAATAAGAGAAATTTTCATGATATATTGCTAAATGAAAAAGCACAGTATAAAACTACTTATATAGCTTGATAGGGGGATATTTTGGTATTTTTTCTTTTCTTCTTTATAAATTGTCTTCTTTATAAATTTATAAATTTTCTTCTTTATAACTTTTCTATAAGTTTGTATTATTTTTCTAATCAACTAAAAAGATCAATAATCATTTTAAGATACTTTGGTTAATGAGAGAATTAAGCTTCTCAGGTGTAGCCCCAGTTCCTGGGGCATCAGGAGCCCCAAGGATGCCACCTGGGCTGGTCATCTAGAGTGACCAACAATCTTTGTTTGCCTGGGACTGAGGGAGTTCCTAGGATGTGAGACTTTTAGTGCTAAAACTGGGGGTCCTGGGTATACCAGGATAAATTGGTCACCCTAATGTTGCTACCTATCCATACCCAAGTATGTGCTGAAGTTTCTCTAGAATTGATTATTAACCAGGTGAGAAGCAGCTGAGACTGTATTGGTGAGTCTAGTGTATGGACTCAGAGCCTATGAAAAAGAAGCTAGACTTTACCACCCAAGCACCTGCTTGAGATCACAAAGATCTGCTTAACTGGAAGAGCCAATTAAAGAGTAGGAGTCCCGGACCTTGGGTCCCTAGGGTTTCATGCCAGACCTCAACCAGGTTTCTGAAATGGGTGAGTTTAGCTAGATGGACTCATGATACTAAAATCCACACAGCAGAGATCCCAGAAAAGCCTAATCAGCCCATGGGGTTGTTCTCCAGATTAGGAGCCAGGAGATCCATATGAGAAAGAGCTGTCCTTATGATCAGTGCTGCCCATTCTTGATCAGTTCCATAAAGTTGCCAACTTGGGCAAGTAAAGAGGTGCTGCTTGTAAGAGTTAAAAAGGGTCACTGGAACTCCCTTCTTCCTGACTTGGGAGTCCCTGAAGGGCATCTCCCTTGATGCTATAGAGACCATGGCATTAACTAAGCTCCATGGCAGCCTCATCTTTAGGTTCCTACCCTATGTGGAAAAATAACATTAGTACAAATGGGACTCAGATGACCTGTACTGAAGAAACACACTGACAGCATCATCCCTAAATAATTCTTGCCAGACTCCTTTTCTTAAACTAATATACACACACACTCACTTTTTTATATATATATACACATACACAAACACATGCACACACAGTACTTTATTGAGGTACAACTTACATATATAGTAAAATGCCCAACTCACAAGTACATAGCACAACAAATTTTGACAAATGTCCATATTCATGTAATATGAACAAGGTCAAGATATAGAACATTTCTACCACCTCAGAAAGTTCCTTTCTGCCTCTTTTTCAGTCAATACCCCACTTCTCACCAAGAGAGGCAACCACTATTCTGATTGATGTCACTATAGATCAGATCAGAATTCGATACACTCAAAAATGTGGTTACAGAACTCAAGAAAGAACTAGACATAAAAAAGTCATTCAGAAATATAGACTAAACTAGAAAGAACACGAGAGTGGATGAACGTAACATATAATGCCATTAGAGAAATAGAAGGTGAAAAGGTAGAAAAATTTGAAAATAAAAATAAAAATGAAATGAAGAGATAAATAGGACTTGAGAGAAAGCGACAAATATTGAAGAGAGGCAGAAAGACCTAATATATGGAGACTAGCAGTCACCACACAAATACTAGTTATTTACTTAGGTGATTATGTACCATCTCCCCAGATCCTCGTTGGTGGGTTCCTGTCTTCACTGAGTTCATTCGTCACCTACCACACAGTAACTACTCTAAAAATAATTTAAAATTGAGGAAGAAAAGGAAGAAGACAATAAGGAAGAGAATGTAAAGCAAGGAAAGAAGAAAATAAGGAAGAAAATGTCAACTGCCTTCCAATTCTGAATCTATGAATCTGGATAGATTCGGTGGGAGAAGTAGCTTTGCTCTCACTGTTTTTGTAATTCTACAAGTTATAGTCTCTAGAAAATAATTTGCATTTTATAAAATAATAGTTCCTGAGGCCTATGATCTCCTAGCACACCTGGCGCACAGTGACAGCTGAATGGGAAGAGTGTAAGATTTGGGCTGTCATAGGCAACACTTCTGGTTTATAAAAAAAGCGTTGTTAGTGCTGGCTGTGCGCTGTTATAGTGGATGCAGGAAGTTGATGGATACTCATAACCCTTCTTTCAAGTCGTCCATTGCCTATGTTGGTCCTGGCTTCTTCCAAAGAAGGCCCAGCTGTGTAAGACCATGTGTGATGCTGTTGGCAGGTGCCCATGGTCTAAGTGAGGTCTGATGACAGGACCTTGTCTCAGCCTCTGTTTTGCTGGTTGACTTAGGCAGGCCACATGACCTCTCTCCTTCATGCCATGGGAGATTCTTCTCCTGCTTAGATGGGTGGAGCACTTGTTCATTCTTTTCAATTTCCATAGTGTCCTGTCCTTTTTTGTTTTATTTTCTAATGGTTGACACAATCCTGCTCATTAAATTTCCTGGGGTATGTTGGTGACCTTTGAGGGTAACAGGCAGCATGGTATAGAGAGAAAAAGAGATCTACATTCAAATTCTGGCTCTACAATTTGTAAGGTATATCGTCTCAGTTCCCTTATTTATTAAAAAAAATGAAATAACAATATCTAACTCACAGGATCGTCGTGGGGATTACTGTGAGATAACGCATATGAAGGAGACTAACACGTAGTTGGAACTCGGTAGATGTTGGGTTTTTTCTTCCTCCAGATGGGCTGTGGGCCGGTTGGTTTCTAGATGAATTGATGTTTATAGGATGACAGTATCTGTGCCATCTGTAGTAATTTAGTGCTGATTAGGAATTCAAAAGGAAAGACAGAAATATATGGCACAGATTTGGTTTGAGATTTTTGATACCCCAGCTTTGTTCTGTTTCAGAATTTAGAAAATAAATAGTTCTTATTCAAATCTATATGACATTTTTAATAAATATAAACCAAAATATTTAAATTAGGTGGTAGCTAAGGAGAAAAATTCCTTATTTTTAGGATTAATATTACTTTATTTCACTTGATTTTTGGTTCATATGAATCTTTTGTTTAAATCTCTCCTTTGTCTCTCTCTCTCACACACACACACATTAATTTTAGTATACCTTGGGCAAATCATATCATTTCTAGAAGCCTTAGTTTCCCCACCCATAAAATGAGACATTTGGAGTAAATAATTTCTAGGATCTCTTTCAGCTCTGAAGTTCCATGGTTCCTTGAAATGCCACAAGTGACCGTGCAACAAGAGTCAACTGCTAGGAGCAATGCAGGACAGGCGAGCTTGCCTGAGAATACCGATGCATGCACTTAAAATGGATCTGAGGAACAAAGAAAAGTATTCCCTGGAAACTGAGAATGGGCAAATTAAGGGCAAAATATTAGTTTGAACAGAACAATGTGCATTTGGTAAAGGGGATATTTCATCATAATCTGTCTTCTAGCTTTTACTCTCTGTACATTACCCTCCCACTGCTGTTAAGGAACCCAAAACTTCGTGGGTTGCATTTTTGGGTGAGCCACAGACATGCTGGTAAAGGTAAAGTACCATAGAGTGATGAGTATGGGAGCAATGACATGTCCAAATAGGGTGATGGGAAAGAAGCATGATTTGATCTAAGCTGGGGGAGTTACTGCGAACATAAGGAGGCATTCCAGTAAGTGGAGAGAAGTCAGCAAAGACAATTTTCAGAACATGGAGCTATTGTTGTAGGTCTTCTAGAGAGAAAGATAGGAGGCACTAGGAAGAATCATAAACATGTGAATCACATGATATTGCCATAGTATCCATGGCAATGGTACTTTGGCAAAGTTGTTCTTTTTTCTCTTTTCTCTTTTGTAACCGAGAGTGGGATGACATCTCCATTAACAGGCATCTTCCTGCCTCCTTGCATAACTCATTCCATTTTCACTTGGCTCTGATTATCGGGGAGCTGTTTATTTGATGGGCTGAAATATGGATCTCTATGGCATCTAATCTCTGGCTCTTTTTTTTAATTTCCAGAGCTACAGAGGCTAGAACTCTGAGGCTCTTTTACTTTGAAGATAGCTGATATGCACCTTTGGAATCTTCTTTTCTTCATGTATAACTTTTGTTTCTCCTTAATGGTCTAATATCCAAATCCTTCACTCTCCTTTCATGAGAGGTTTCATTACCTAACGCTGGCCTTCTGTGGTGGTCCTAGGTCACATCAGTTCTGTCTTCATGGGCTTGTCTGCCCAGAGTTCTCTGCTGAGTTGTGTTTCCTTGCTGGGCTCTTTTTTTCTTTTGTTTTCCTTTCTTTTCCTCCCTTCCTCCTTCCCTCCTTTCCTTTCTTTCTTTCATTATTTTTTCCCCTAGTTTCTACACACAGCATTGAGTTGTTGGACTCTTTCATCACATCATAATACCTTTATTATGGACATATGCAGGTTTCAGCCTGTGAAGGCCTACCTCTCAATCTGCAGGGTAGGTGCTATAGTAGAGTTGATGACAGCTAAGTACTACCTCCCTCATTTCCAGATTAAAAATGTTGGTTGCCCACAGCTTTCTTCTTACACGCTTGCAGATCTGGTACCACCAAGCAATTGCTGCCAGTCCCATCAAACACTTATTCTTTAATATTTCCACAAACTATTATAATTTGGTACATGACCTCATATAACAATCACATCAGGTATCTGATATAGCATTAGACCCTGAGGAAAAAATCATAATGCTTTCTTAAAGGTAAATTTGTCAAGACATTGCTCAATATATTAAGTAGCTTAATATAGTGGAAAAAGCATGGATTTGGAATAATAAAGAACTGAGTTCACTTGTAACTCTGTCACTATCTGAGTGACTTTGGGCTTTGGGAGAATTACATTAGATACTAATGTTCAAATGTCTGGTGCAGTCTGTGATACCTGGTAGTTGCACAATAATTGTTAGTTATTACCCTTACTCCTTTTCCTGGGAACCAATCTTACATTACATTTCCTAGATTCCCTGGCAATCTCAAAGCAACATGTTTTCTTACCTTCGTTGGAAATAAAATTTCCTGGCTAAGAAATATATCTTATTAGCCAGGACACCTGCCTCTTTGCATATTTCCTTACCAGCATAATTATTGACCTGAAGCCCTTGGAGTGATTTTTCTTCTCTGGGCATGCACTCAGTCAGGCTGCTTCCCTGCACACATCACCTGTGCTCCTGCAATTCATTATCTGTGTCACTCTCATGACTTTGAACTGACTGCAGTGGAATAAACAGAAGGTTGCTTGGCATCTGGCCGAGGCTGAGTGAGCATTGCTAATGGGGGCTACTGAATTCTCCAAGTTCTTGCAAACTGCAGAAAGCCAGCAAATGTCACTTTTTGATAAAGTTGAAAATCTGGAGGAAGGCCAAAAAAAGAGATTTTAGTTTTTATTTAATATTTTTATGGTCAAAAAAGATTTATTGTCTCATATATGTAGTGTGTTGCATCTTGTGTTGTAGTACCTTACAGATGCTTTGTGAATTATAGCTAAATGTTCAGCCTTGCTAATATAGAGATTAACGAAAAATAAGGTGGGTGATCTAACATGAAGAAAAACTGAAATCCAACATGATCGGAGAATCATAGAATGTAGGAAGAAAGCACTTAATTCACCTCCTCACATGGTCTGGGACTCAATTCTAGCTCTTCTTTGACAGATGGTATAATGTAGTGGTTGAGACTCTATGACCAGGTCCATAAGGTTCAAATTTTGGCTCTGTTGTATGACTTTGAGCAAGTAATGTAATCTCTCTTGTCTCAGTTTCCTATCTGTAAAATGGAATTAATAATATAACCAACTTTATAGGGCGGATGTGAGAATTAAATGTAGTGATATGTGTAAGACACTTTGAATAGTGCCTGGTACATATTCAGTTTTATATATAAGATTGGCATTGTGGTCAAACCACTGATAAAATACCTAAAGCTCAGGAGGAATCATCAGGTTCCATTCCACAATTTAATTACTCTAACTGCTGAACAGTTATTTCTTATTTGTACTTAATTAACAAATATTATTGAAAATTTAGGATGTTCCAGGCACTTTTCCAGGTGAACAGAGGCAAATAATTCCAGCAAAGTCTCTGCTTTCAGGCTCAAAACCCATCTCCTTATAAATTTCACATGTTGATCTTAGTTTTGCCATGGAAATGTGGAATAATATGCTTCCTTTTCCACATGGATGCAGCCCTTTAATCTGAAAATAATTGTAGCTCTTCATTAGTTTTACCTTTTGTTTCTTTCTTTCTTTCTTTTTTTGCAGGTCTCACTGTCACTCAGGCTGGAGGCTAGAGTGTAGTGGCATGATCATAGCTGAGCAGCCTTGAACTCATGGGCTCAGGTGATGCTCCTGCCTCAGCCTCCTGAGTAACTGTGACTACAGGTGCATGCCACCATTCCCAGATAATTTTTAATTTTTTCTTATTTTTTGTAGATATGGAGGTCTTGCTACATTGCCCAGGCTGGTCTCAAACTCCAGGGCTCAAGTGATGCTCCTGTCTCGGCCTCCCAAAGTGCTAGGATCACAGGGGTGAGCCACTGTGCCAAGCCTAGTTTTACCTTTTCTGATTAAACAGGTGCAATTCTTTCAACTGTTCCTGAGGTGGTAGATGATTTCCAGCTGTGCATTCCTGGGGCCCTCCCGGGAGCTATGACAGGAAGGAGTGAGCCATGTGGAACTTTACCCAGGGCAATGCTGGGGCTCTAAGTCCTGCCCCTGGTAGTCCCCAAAGTTCTACCTGACTTTGTTACTGAAGCTAAAAAAGGATCCAGTTTAGGTCCTGCTGCTCACCACACAAAGAGCCAATTAATAAGACAATGAGGATTGCCAAGGGAGAAAGGAATTTTCATGCAAAAGATGTTTATTAGGAGAAATAGTCTCAAATCCTTTTCACTGACTGACTAAGGGCAAAAGCTTTTATAGAGGGTTGTGGAATGCAGCTCAGGTCACATGGGGTTTGAAGTCATAGGGTCTTCAGGTGTTCTGATTCAAGGATCAGCTGTTGGTGATGGATGGTAAGTTCTGGGATAGGCTGGTTAAGTCTGACCGTGAGGCTTAATTGGTAAAGTCTGAGGGGACAAAAAATAACTTAGGAAGGGAATCATTTTGCAAGGCCAATTACAACTTCACTCTTGACCTTGCTCCTGCTCCAGAATTAGCTTTCTTACTTTATACCTTTCGTAGGACTTTTAGTTCAAGTCCATTCTCTGGCTCTTTCTACTCCTGCTTGCTCTCTTACACCATCCCACCACTGGGACCCTACTCAGACCAGACCCTGACTGTCCTAATGGGGCCCACCCCAGACTCCAACCAAGAGTGGCTCTAAATCACTGTAATTCATTTGTTGTAAATGCTTTGTTTCAGTTGTTCTCAACTCCTTGAACTCCGAGGTAGAATTGCTCATAATCAGCAAGGGAACAAAATCAACTGCCCAGATGTTAATGAATCTAAGATGCCCTTGATGGTAAGATGTACCAATATTTTACATATCCTCCAACTGCCATGCCTTCTAATCATTTACAATTTTTATTTATTCTTAATGAAAAAACTGTTTTAGATTTATTTAGCAATAGACTTTTATCTTATGTTACTCTTGTGCATGAACAGTAACCAAGTCCCATCAGGTTTCAAAAGCTTATTCTTTAACTGTTCTCATTTATATATCCATAAAATGCTTCAAGGCTCAACATACTTGCTTGGTTTGGCATGGCTTCTGCAATTCTAACGTATCCAGGCCTTCGTTGGCTCAGAGGTCATCTTTCAGTGTTCTCTGCAGACATAGGACCATCTTTGAGGACATTTTATTCATGGGAAGGGGTAGATTTCCTTGTAGCTAATGAAGTTTCAGTTTTTTTGTTTGTTTGGTTTTTTACTAACCACTATACTAATGAGGATGAAGCTTCAGTTTTAGGGCTTCTCACTAGCACAGCCCCTTCCTTTCTCTGTATAGATTATGATAATACAGAATTTTGTCATATGGAAAGGTAATCAAAGAATATGCAGCCACAAAATCTAGGGAAAAGTATGAAAAAAGTCATGCCAAGCATCTCATTAATGAAAAAGTTACATTATTTTTCTAGATTGTTGTATTTGTCAGCATTTACAAATTTGTAATTTCATAATTTTCTCTTTCTTAATAAGTATTCTTTATTATACCTAATTTTGTATTCTTTTTTCTAGAGAAAGATCTGAAAATTGCATAAATTGGGGCCCAATAATGGCTGATTTGCCCATTCTTAGGTAAATATTTTTTGTTTTAAATTTAAATATTGTGGCAGCTCCAGACCATTGGTAATACACGTCATCACAGTGATATGACATGCTGTTTTTTGTGACCCATGCTTGTAATTTTGATCTGTTTAGCCTCCTTAACATTGATGAAATTATTTTGAGGCATGTTGAAATATACCATGGTTTCATTAGCATTGTCTATTTGACTAGGCTCAGTTTTGTTTTTTCCTTAATTGAATCACACGTTATTGGAAGTTGAGAAGCTTCTGTTTAAAGTCAGCTGGAAATTTCTGAAGAATCGATGCTCTGCCCAGTGTATGAATTGGTCACATCACCCTCTCATTGCTTTAAAATTCCTTTCATATATTCTTGGGGATTTGACCATTTTTTTCTGTCTTTAATTGACATATAATAGTCATTCATTTTTACACTTTTTATTTTGAATAACTTTAAGCTTATAGAAAAGTGACAAAACTAGTGTGAAGAATTCTTGTGTACTCTTCACCCAGATGCCACAATTGTGAATATTTTACCACATTGCTTTATTGTTCTCTAACTCCCTGTATTTATACATATTATTTTTTTCTCAACCATTCAAGAGAAAGTTAGAGATATAGTGCCCCATTACACCTTAATGCTTCAGTATGTATTTTCTTTCTTTCTTTCTTTTTTTAATATATATATTTTTAATTTCAAAATATTAGTTAAGGGGGTACAAGGATTTTCGTTACACGGATATCTTGTATAATGCTTAAGTCAGGGCTTTTGGTGTGCCCATCACGAGGATGTGTTCATTGTACCCAATGGGTAAGATTTTATCCCACATCCACCCTCCCACCCTCCCCTCCTCTTGGTTTCTCATGTCCTTTATATCACTTTGTGCCCATGTGTGCCATTCTATCAGCTCCCACTTATAAATGAGAACATATGGTGTTTGGTTTTCCATTCCTGAGATATTTCACTTAGGATAATGGTCTCCACTTCTCTCCATGTTGTTGCAAATGCCATTACTTCATCCATTTTTATGACTGAGTAGTACTCCATGGTATATATATATATATATATATATATACCACATTTTCTTTATCCACTCTTAAATTGAAGGGCACTTAGGTTGATTCCACATCTTTGCATTGTGAATTGTGCTGCATCAGTATGTATTTTCTAAAAACAAGAACACTCTCCTATAAACCACAGTACAACTGTGAAAATCAGGATATTCACACTGAAACCATGTTACCATCTAATTCACTAATCCTATTCGGATTTTGCTTATTTTTCTAATAATGTCCTTTTTAAGGTTTAGGATCCAATCCAGGATCATGCATTATGTTTACTCGCTGTATCTCTTTAGTCTCTTTAGATCTAGATCAGTTCATCAATTTTTCTTTCTCTTTTATGACCTTGATATGTTTTTAAAAATTTTTTATTTTTAGTTATTATAGATACATAATAGTTATACATATTCATGGGGTACAAGTGATAGTTTGATACAAGCACACTTGTGTAATGATCAGATTAGGATAATTGGGGTATCCATCACCTCAAACATTTATCATTTCTTTGTGTTAGGAACATTCCAACTTCACTCTTTTCGTTATTTTGAAATATGCAATTCATTATTGTTAACTGTAGTTGGACCCTGATATGTGTGAAGAGTCCATAAGAGTTACTCTGTAGAACACCCTTCCGTTGGGCTTGTCTGATGTTTTCTCATGAATAGATTTAGGTTTTGTGTCTTTAGCAGGAATATCACAGAAATGATGCTGTGTTCTTCTCATTGCATTGTTTCAGGTAGCATATAATTTCTGATGATGTTAATTTTTACCATGTGGCTAACATTGTGTCTTCCAGGCTTCTCCACTGGTGAACTTAATTAATACTTATTAAGTACTTAGTAATTAATAAGCAATTAATATGTATTTTGGGGGATATACTTTAAGATTATGTAAAATCCTGTTTCTAATCAAATTTTCAGCTGCTAGTTTTAGCTTCCATTGAATACCCATGGACTGTTTTTGTAAATAAAGTTTTATTCGAACACAACCATGCCTATTCTTTTATGTATTTTCTGTGGCTGCTGCTTTGTTACAACAGCAATGTTGAGTATTTTGACTGAGACCAAATATCCCACAAAGCCTAAATTATTTACCATCTGGCCCTTTACAGAAAAGCTTGTTGACCCTAGCTCTCATGAGCCTGATAATCTGTATTTTAACAAGTGCCTAGGTAATTAAAAACTTTGCTACAGTATAATTTTTTTCTTTATACTGCTGTAGTCTATATTTTATTATTTACATGTCTTTTCAGTTCATAGTGTTATTTGTCCTTTTGTATCTTATTTTTTGACATAAG
Source organism: Daubentonia madagascariensis (assembly GCA_023783475.1). NCBI lineage: Eukaryota > Metazoa > Chordata > Mammalia > Primates > Daubentoniidae > Daubentonia > Daubentonia madagascariensis. The sequence continues at coordinate 34,150,006 of JAKFHU010000978.1, forward strand.
ACGATGGGATTTACAAAAGCAGGTGATAAAACTTGTGTGTCTTTGAGATGTCAAATTTATAAACTGTACAGTCAGTGGTACCCTAACATGGATTTTCAATAGATATGCTTTGCTATTATGGCTAGTTGAAAAGCCTCACAATTAGAAAGAATCCTAAGAGAATTCATAATCATGACAATTTTGAGCTTGATTCTCTGACTCCCTAGTGTTCCAATTTTTTCAAATACTGCCATCAGAATAGCCTTCTTAAAGGATAACTCTTAGATTCATGTCCCTGGGTTAAGAACAAACACAAACAAAACATTTCACACTCTCCCCATATCCTAATGAACAAGGCCTATGTTTCTTAGCCTGGCATTCGAGAGCCATCATGAGCTGGACCCAATCTACAATAAGGAAAGATATGAACACAGGAGTGGTCTTAGAAAGGGAGAAAGAGATAAGAGGTCTTTTCCAATAACATCTTCCACTTCTAACCATTCTATTCTCAATGTTTTAGATAGCTCAGAATATTAACTCTTTCTTATAAGTACCTGATATTTAGGTTTCTCTTCAGATCACACACACACACACACACACTTATCACATTGCTAGCTGGTAGCCTCTGTTGGAAAAGTCCCATGACCTATCCTTTAAAACTATCTCCGTGGGTCCAAATCCTATCTCCTCCAGTTTAAATTCTATCCCTTTAAGAAAGTTCCTCTTCCTACTATGGGTTGGAAGCAATCTTTCTCTCCTTTGGACACAGTTTGTATTTTATCTGTACTTCTCTCATGGAATTTATCATTTTTTAAATCTTGACTAACAGTTCATTATACACATGCTTTATCTTGTCCACTATCTTATAAAATGATCAACAATATACTTTATATCTGATTTCCCTTTGTGTATGGTGTTTCCCCCTTAATAGATCCTTAATAAGAAGTCAATGAGTGACTCACAGGTCAGTGTGTCCACCTCATCAGAACACCTCATTGTGAGTGGCGTAGCTTCAGTGTGCAGGTAAGTACCTGGTATCTCTCTTGGGGTCTGCGAGTTCAATTTGCTGGAAGATCTAAGGCTAAATGAGAGGTGCTGGGCCAGTTTGCAGTCCTGTTTTCTGTTACTCTATCTGTAGAAACAGCATGAGAGCACTGTGAGAGATGGGAGTTGGTATCTCCATTCCAGGCCACTATTCGTACACCTTGGATTCCTTAAGGAGAAGACCTAAGGTTCTTGAGGTCAGCCTGGGTACTTCGGATTCCTTCTGTTACCAGTACTTGAACAAGCCCTTTACCTTGGTAAGTGGTTCTTCCTATTGTTATCAACTATTTAATTTGCCTTTTTGCAGATGTAGAGAAATAGAAACAGGAGAAAGATACATTGTAGATCAGGGAGAGGGTGACCAACTCAAAGTATTAATAACAAAAAGGAAAGGGACAAACTTTAGTGTAGACAGACATAGGTTCCAATCCCAAATCTGCCACAGTTACTGTGGAATGAATTTACATAACTTCATCTAAGATCCGGTTTTCTCATCTGTAGAATGGGAATAATAATAACTATCTCATGTGGTAGGTGCTAATTTATGTAAAACACCTGGTACATAGCAGAGTCTCAAAAACTTGCTGTTGTTAAATGGTGCTTTGGAGATACTGGCCAAAAGAAAGGAAATTTTTAAAAAAGGAGCAATGTTGATTGTGAATACATTGATGGGAGGCATTCCATACATGGTTAACTAAGTTACTTTTTAAAAATTATTAAATTTAAAAAATTTTAAATTATGGAAAAATACATTTAAGTGGGAGCTGGAAGGTATGCCATCCAGAGCACAGGTGAAGAAGTACTAAGACAATTAGAGAAACACAACTGCATCAGAGAGGCAGTGAAGTAACAAGAATGAGTATTGACTGATGCATGTAAGATTGTAGGTGGGACAGCAAAATGTTGAGGGCATTTCCACTTCATCATTTTATTTTCTCCATTAAGTAAAAGCAAGGTTATCTGGTAAGAATAAGGAGGGACAGAGGTGAGAAGATGATTTGATATAGGCTACCGAGGTTAAACAGCAATTGATACGTGTTAATTCAGTGTCAGGCTATTACTATGTGAGAACATTGAAAAGGTAGTGAGGCAAGGAAGCAGAAGTTTTGACAAGATAGTAATTCAAGTGTTGGCTTATGGAGTCTGGGTTGAACAAGGAAACATGTGAAGACAGGAGAGGTATTTGAAGGGGAGAAAGGAATTGGAGGGTCTGTGAGGATCACGAGCAGATGAAGGAGTAACTGGATGAGAGAGCCAGGAGGACAGGAGATTCTGTTTGGACAGTAGTGTGTCTGAATTGAAGATTTGACAATGGAGTTGTTACAAGTGTCTATGAGGTTCTGGATGTGGCTGTGGGAGTAGGTGGCTGAAGTAGGGTGTTAACAGTCCCTGGAGACAGCAAAACCAAGATACTGATCTGGAAGGGTTGACTATGTGGGCATAAAAGTCATCCTGAACAATGGAAGTACGTTAGCATGATAAAAAGAAAGTTAACTAAGTACCAAATCTTTTAAAAAATTTTGGGTGTGGTGACTGCAGGAGATAGTAGCAGACTATAAGAGGACTACTTACACAGGCCAAGAGTTAACTGGATTGTTAGAAGAACAAAACCTGGTTGTTTTCAGTGACACTCTTCCCTACCTGCAAACAATAAAGTTCTTACATTGTTAGATTGGCTTTAGAATCTTGATGAGAGCCTGCCATCACTTTGTGTCTGGCCTCTGTTATGAGAACAGATGTTTCTCTTTGTCCCAGATTCTAGTCAGTAAATTGGTAAATTTTCCTTCCTGACTCTTGTGCCTGAAGCTATGGCTTGTTGGTTTCTGATTTCTTCTTGTCCTTTATATCCAATAATGTATTTAATTCTAATGTCCACTTGCAGCTCAGGCTTGGCTGGCTTGTATTTGTTTAACTCTAGTAAATAAAATAGCCCCCAAACAAGACTTTTTTGAAAACTATGGTAGAACACAGACTCCAATAAATCCTCCTGTTGCAATGGAGAGGAAGGGCACATCAATATGGACTAGAGCCAGAAAACACTCCCCAGCAGGTGCATAATTACGTTATGAAGGATGCCTGTGACTCATTCCTGCCTAGCCTACAGAGGATTGCCTCTCATTAGCCTGTGATATTATCTGTCTTTGCGTGAAGGTCATTTTGAATTTAGCAGCCAGGAATATCAAATGGAAAAATTACTGGAAGAACCTCCACTCATGTAATTGTTAATATAATAAAGTTTCAAATTAGATATCAAACAGCACTTCAGTGTTTTGTTTCTTAAAATGATATTAATTTGCCTTGTGGGAATCTCTGCGTATATTTTCTTAAGGTGACTCTGTCTCATCTTGAATATCTCTTTTAATAAGCGACTGTCCTTAAAGATAGAAATAAATGCTAGGGCTTTGGATAAAACACCTTCATGATGACTCAAAGTGCATGTTAATGGTTTTGAGAGCACTCAGGGGACTCATGCCCATTGAGACAACACAATGGCCTTGCTGATTTATGCGCAGTCTGTTCACTCTTAAGTGCTCTCCTTCTGATAGCCACAAGAGAACTAACTTCACCCTAACTGTAGAGTCCTATGCTTTGACCTGAAGGACCATTTCTTATCCTCTCCATCTCCAGAGAGGCATGTAAGTGTCTTTGGGGCAGCACATATAGTTTGAAAAAGTATAATCACTATTAAAACGTAATTTGTAATTGAAAAAAAATCCTGTTATTTTTATAATGCAAGCTTACGTGAGAAAAGCCCAGTAAAATCCTTTAGGCTGGCAAGACTATACCAACACACGACTACATTATTTTTGTGGCAATGATGTTCATGGACAATAGGAAATAAGTGGTAGTTTATTTATGATTTCTATTCTTTTTTTTTTAAATTCTTACCTGCTTCATTTTTCCTTCATGTGACTTCTATTCTTGACTACCCATTTCATTTTCCTTTGTATCCAGCCAGACCAACAGCTGGATGGGGATTTTACCTGGTGAGGTGAATGTAACCCTTATTTGTGATACTGTCTGTATGTAATCACTGTAATTTTCTATTAACATTCAGTAGGTCCACATTGGTGCTAGCAGAAGAGCGGTGGGCAGGGAAAACAAATCCAAATAAATAACACCTCTGTTCAATGAGGTTAAACTGTTTCCCTTTCCATGCAAAATGGTATCCAATGCAATCAACTTGCTATAACTTAGCTGACTGGTCCCTAACTGTATGGCACTGTATTGAGAACTTAGATTTTAACACAATTGTTGGCAAATTGGACATTCACCGTGGTAGTAGCTGAGTCATATTCCATAAGAAGTCCCTGTTACAGAGAATTTGCCTTACTTCTAGGCCAACTACTATAGCTAGTTTATAAAGACCATTGAACAAACTCTAGGGTATCTGTAGAAAGAGACTGACTGGCATTCAAAGGATGGGTCATCTTACCTACTTGATTTTTAAGAATATCCTCCATGGAGGAGTATTTTGTTTGAGTATTCATATCACATGAGACACAATTATTCCTGTACTCTGGGACCATTCTAAGAGGTCCATATGTATAACGCTTTTCTAACTGTCATCAATCGTTCTGTTTTGCTCCTTTGAAGAACCTGGCCAGTAGATGTAGATCCTTACCTAAGGACATTTCTCCTTTCATGCAAACCATGTTAAACCATTTCAAGTTTGTCCCATTGAAAGAATTTCTATTTTCCACTGTCCTTCAGAGCTGTCCCTATGTGGCCTTATAATGTTGTAGCAGGGCATTTCTGGCTATATCATGCTAAGCCTTCTGTAAATAAGACTCAAAATATGGCCCTGGGGGACTTTTCATGAGGTTATGGGTATGGAATAAGGTAGAGTGGTGGTGCTATGTGGATGCAGTAGGCATACTGGGAGTGTAAGCCACTTACTTGTCCAACCTTGGGAGCTGCAAGGGCCAGATACTGAATATACTACTTCCTGTAGATGATGGAGTGCTTGTAGGTGTGCCTGACTTTATGATTAGGTGGATCAGAAACATCCAGTTCATTATGAGTGTATTGATTTATATGGTCACTTGTTCTACCATAGTCATGCATTAAGACTCTTATAGCCTCTTCTACCTCTACTAATTTTGTAGTTAAATATTCAGTTTCCTTTATTGTTTTCCCTAAAATTCTCATCTGCAAACTTTCCGTGACAAAGTATATAATTAATCAGTATCTCTTCCCCTCCACTAAAAATAAAAGAGCCTTGGAACACCGGAACTCTAATCACCCATCATGCTGACTTACATGTTAACTTACATATTTTATTTGGGCCTTGTTTTTGTACTTCTACAGTTCATAATTATTGTCATTATAACATTCAATGGTTGCTTAGAATTACTGATTTTTTTCAGACTCTGTCATCACATTTTTCTTCTTTCTGGATTAAACTTCTTTCTCACTAATGTACATACTTAGAAGTTCATTCAGTAAGGGTCTGTTAATGGTAAACTCACACGGTACGAATCTGAAAACATTTAATTAATTCTCATTCTTAAATGGTAGTTTAACTGGATGTGGAATTCTCTCAATATTCTCTCAATAGTAAATTGACAGTTACTTTATCTCAGCACTGAATATATTATTTCATTATCTTTTGATTTCTATTGTTGCCATTGAATGCATTCAGACCACACTATACATTATTTCTTTGTAGATAATATCTTTTCTCTTCAGATGCCTTCAATACTTTTCTTTATCTTTACTATTCTCTGGTTTTACTATGGGGTCTAGGTATGATCTTATTTTGTTTACCCCACTTGGGACTTGTTGGATTCCTAAATTTCAGGATTCATGTCTTTCATCAAGGCTAAAAATTTCAGATATTATCTCTTCCAATAACTTACCTTTTTCAGAAAACCTTTTAAGATATATGTTAGATCTTCTTATTTTTATCCTCACTGTCTCTTTATTTCCCATTCATATTTTCTATTTATTTACCTGTATATACTACATTCTAGGTAATTTTAAAAAAATATATCGTCCAGTTAATTAATTCTCTTTATACCTTTATCTACATTTCAACTTAACCCATCTACTGATATAATTTCACTGGATGCATTTTTCATTTTAGTCATTCACCCCCCCAAATTTCCAGTCCTTTTTTCATTGTGTTTGTTATTTCCTTATGTTCTACATTTCTTTTTTCTTTCTGTAATCATTTTGAACATTTTTATTTTGTAGTCTCTTATCTTGTTCAATTATAAACTTTTGGTGGGGAGTCTAATTCTAATATTTATGTGTCTGTTTTCCCTGACTCATGGTAGAATTTTCCCCATGTATTTGGAACTTTGGATTGTGAACTTATATTCACTGGGGATTTAGTTGTGAAAATTTTGCAGATCCTGGTTTGAAGGTATTTCCCCTGAGAGAATTTTTGAGTTTGCTTCTGCCAAATACTTCCGGACTATTACCAATTTTGACCATGACTTCAGTTAGTTATGCCTAAGTAATTCTTGGAGAAGACCTAGTAGCAAAACAAATGCAATTTCTTAAAAGTAGAAAAATTAACTGAGAAAGAGGGTTCAACTTTACTTGAAAATCCTAGGTATCTTTAGTTTGATTCTCTTGTTAGAATTTCCCTCAGGATACATACAATATTCCAATCGACAGTGGATATTTTGACTCCCATGAGGTTCTCTTTGTCATACAAGAACAGAGTGGCAGACCTGCTTGCACAATATACTATCCAAAGAGTCTTCTATTGACCTGAGTCTCATTTAAAACTGGGTCAGAGACACAGTGTAAATATGGTATATATTACCTCCCAAATCCAAAGGTCCAACAAGTAAAAGGTGGATCATTTTTTTCCTTCCCTTTTGATGGAATATATCTACTTTTTCTCATCTACTGTACCTGCAGAAATTTTATTGCTCTGCCAGGCTGCTGTACTTTTGATACACATGTTCTTATCAAAACATTTGGAGTGTGGTATTTCTACCTTATGTTTTCCAGGTCCTTTCAACATTCCTTTATAAATATAATGGACTTATGTGATATCCTATGGAATGCTATATTATCAGAGTCATTGTAGATGAAATTGTGACAGAAAACTGGAAAGTTGACATATACATGGGCAAAATATTCAAATTTATTATGTATCATATTATTGTTTCAAAATTTTTTCATTTTCTTCATTTAAGGGATTCTGAGTTTATGAATTAATTCAGTTTTAGAAACTGACTGAGGTGTCTTGACTCTTTCCCTTGTGGTTGCTCAAGTTTACCAGACCTAGAAGTTTCTTTTAACGTCATAAAATCAAGTTTTTATTCTTAGTAATGGTGATGAACTCATCACTGTCAAAGATCTCTGTGGGTAGAGGTTTCCAAACTTTCTCAGTCCCTGGTGTTTGTGGTGTCTCAGTAACTTTTTATGGTGCCCTAGGTCAAATTAAGTACCTAACAGTTCCGTTTATTAAGTAGTTAGGCCCCCCAAAATTAATATGTATTTATGTCCTAATAATGTATGGGTTATATAAAAAGAAATATGCACAAAATGGAAGAAAAAATATTTTTGTTTTATTCTTAAATAACCTCAACTACTTACCAATGGTATGTATAAATGGAAAACATAATACACATAAATTAAAAGAAAAGAGTACTATTTTTCTTTGAGGTTTAAATAACTTTAATTTCTTATTAATGGGATGTGTGCACCTGTTGGACACTATTTAACTTTTCAAATCTTGGAATCACATTGAAAACCTCCATCCTCATTTCCTATTCAACATTGATTTTCATGTACCTGCTTTTTACCACAGCAGCCACCAAAAACCCTACTTTTGAAAGATATGATGTTACTAAAAGCAATGTAGCATGATCTAATGCTGAAATTGTAAACTACCTTGAACTAGTACTACATGCAGTATATGTCACTGCATTTCCCTTGAAAATTTAAAATATATTAGGCTTCCTCTGTGACTTTGCTGCAGTGCCTTGGGTGTCTTAGTACACAGTTTGAGGAGTGTGGCTGTTGGGTAAGACCATTCTGATTACTATATTGACCCAAATGTTTATTACAATAATAATGCACACTTTATGTCTGGTGGTGAAGTGCCACGTTGGGTCTTTCAATCCGTATTGAAATCACTGAGCTCATTTCAACCTCAGCATCTCTCGCAAGCATCCTGCACCTCCAGAGACAACTTGGGCACTTTATAAAGATTCTTGGATTCCCTTCACCAATATATTTATCAAGGCTTTAGAGATGGGAATATTTTGAGAACTCTTTCAGAGGTCATAGTTGATGTGAGGGTGGGTAGATTAGAAAAATCACTTCACTGGTCTTCTTTCAAAGTCTCTGGATAACTTCCTTAATAATACTAAAGAAATTTATGACATGTTGACTTTATTTCCTGTGGGCCACTATTGAATGTAAAATTCAGTCACTCAGAAAGAAAACAATAAGATCCAGCAACTTGAACTACTGTATTAACTTTAAAAAATCTGTTAATTGCACCTATATGGATAGTTACCTAAAATGCAATTTCCTTCCTTATCTAATACTCAGAATCCAGAAAGCAGCACATCTGTTTACCATGTTTTCACACAACCAATCCCATAACTGTGTTATCTATTCCTCCTTCATTTCCCTACAATGCTGTAAACTGCAATCTCTCCTGGTAATGTTTTTGTACTAGTCAGGATTCCAGGTTTGATAAAACAGAAATTCATCTGGTTAACTGAAGCAGAAAAGGAATTTATAGGAAAAATGTCCCATACCTCAATTGGAAGGATGATAGTCCAGGCCTAGATAGAAACCAAAGGAAATGAAGCACAAAGATATGCCATAGGAGTTGTCCTCTGAGATCACTGCTGGATGGCACTGTCACTCCTTGTCTCTTGTCACCACACTGCTAGATTGTCAGCTCCATCACTCTGATCCTGAACCTCTGGGTCATTCTCTCAAATACCAGAGGCACAGCCCTTATTCCGGCTGATAGGAAGTAAAGGTCCTAGTGTCTATATGTGGAAATAAGACCCTGTGTCTCATTAACATTGGGATTTCCTCAATTAGGGAAAAAAAATGTCTAGTTCTCTGTTTCAGGTCAGATTCCCCACCAAGTAGGCTTTGAGAAGAAGATTTGCTTAACTGGATTTTAATGCATATGGGCCAAACATTTTGGGAGTAACCATCCGAATTTGAAGTGTCTTTTAGGGCACTCAGATGTTTAGAATTATGTAGAAGCATCTGAGATTGTTCTTATCTGTACCATAATCACAAAGAGGTCACGACTTGTACCAAGAAAAAAACCAGAATGCCTGTATTCTCTTTCCTAGAAATTAAAAAGTAAGTACTGAATGTGGGATAATATACTACCTAGCATGAACCCTTTTAACTAGGAAAACAAAGTTAGGCAACAGACTTAGTGACTGTTTGACTTTACTTTTATTCATCATGGTGGCTTTTAGTTAGGACACAATTCTCAACCATTCAACCTGGGCAACCAGTTGAGGCCACTGCAATTCCCCTGTGAAACAGATGACAGGTACTCTATGAATACTATTTTTCTACAGATTCTTAATATGCAAGGTCAATGTGCTTTCTTAATTTAGCAATTCATTTATTTGAATGATATGGCTTTCTATTGTTGATCAGTATCCCTTGTTTGTTTGCATCATAGAAAATGCCATTATCTAAAATGTTAACATGTGTATTGTTTCTAATATGTCTGAAATTTTAAATATTTAATTCTAAAAATGTACAATGATTGAAAAATATGCTTTAGCATGTTATGTGAGTATATGAAATTCAGTACTTTGAAACAGTTGCTATTCTTGAAATATATAAACAATAGAGAACCACCAACTTACCAATTGCCATTGAGATCATTACAATAACCTTGCAGTTGTACCTTACATTCTACATCATCCAGTCTCTGTTGTATAAGTTGGTATTTATAGAATCACTGAGAAGTGGTGAGGGCAATTTGAAGAACACATCCAGTAGAATGAATGGTTGAAATTATTATGGGCCAGACATAGAACATGTTAGTTCTAGCCTTGAAATGGTGAAGGAAGGCAGATATTATTATCTCCATTTCTAAGGAAACAGACTCAGAAAGGTGAGGTAACTTGCCTAACGTCACACAGCTCAGTGGCCAAACCAGTATTCAAATCTGGGTCCTTCTGACTCACTTACAGCATTCTTTCTGCTTCCTTCCAGGGAAATTCTCTACTTTGGGAAGATCCAGTGGCTTCTGGATCCCTTGGAGCCAGTTCTTCCTTAGTGTCCTTTTTCCTGATATTGATGAAAGGCACAGTTATCTGTGTGGCCTTACAGATTTACTCCTGGGCATTCTCTGGTATCCTCCAGAGCCTTTTTTTTCTTGACTCCCCCCCACCTTTTTTTAATATTACAGATGGAATAGTACAAATGAGTAAAACAGTTTTTAATTAAAAATAATGTGACTCAAGCTGCTTATGTAATTGGTCTTGAGTACATGGTCTGCTGCTCCCTCACTGGGGCTAGATTTAATTTTTAATTCAGTTGCAGAAGGAGAACTCAAGTACATCACTATTCTTCTCTATGCCTCTACCTATTTGCTTTCTGCAGGAAGGGCATTTATAGAAACTGCGAGGAGATGAGGAAACTGCGTCCAAACTCCCCATGTTGGCGGGGTCAGCAGTTGTAAGCTGCTAGGAAATTGCCAAGTACTGTTGAGATTTCTGTGCCTGATCCAAGAGGCTGTTTACTCACCAGGCCCAAATCTTTCCGGTCTCGGGAAATACAAGTGATACTTGGCTGAAGTCAATATACCAAAAAAACCTTAAGAAGTTATTCAGAAACTCATTTTGAAAGCCTCCCATGGTCATACAAGGAAAGCCAAATACTGACATTATATGTGGAAGATAAGGCTGCAATAAAAACTCATAATGGATCCAAGTTTTATCTGGCCTACCTTCTGAGTGCTGCTGTCCGGGAGTATGTGCTTCCGTGGGAAAGGACTCAGCCAGAAGTTGACTTGTGATTCTGTGGGTTCCTGCTGGCCTTGCAGGCTGGCTATCTATAGTACCCATGGTGTGATTTGTATATCTTTTGGTCATATCTGTTTAGGATATACTTATTTGTTCATTGAACATATATTAGCTGAGAACCTGCTATGTGCCAGGCTCTGTGTAGGAACTGAGAAGACAGTGTTAGGCCAAAACAAACATACTTCTTACGCTCAAGGATCTTTCAGTCTAATAAAAGAAAAACAGAAAGAAAAAAAAATCACAGAAATATGTAACTTCTAACCGTGAGTGATTTGGAGAAAATGATAGTCAAGTTTTGAGATTGTGTAACATGGATTGAATTTAGTCTGCAGAATTGGGCTAGATGTCCCTGGGAAGTGATGTTTGAGCTGAGATTTGGAAAACATGGGCCACTTCCTGGACCTTTGGGATTGATGATGAGTTAAGACTAAGATTTGACAAGCCACTGGAAGTGTGTGCACACCAGTATCTGAGCAACCAGCAGAGAGCTTGCTTGGTTTTAGCTCTTAAGATGGCAGCATACTTTGGCAAGGGGAGGAGGACCCCATGCTTGTGCAGACACAGCTGCATCCAAATGAAATCCATATTTTTTCTTCACATCATTCTTGATACCTGGTTTGGTTTGACTCAGCCAGTAACCTATTTCTTCTATTTGTTTGACAACATCAGAGCCAACTGACCAGCTGCCTCTTGAAAGTCTTGTGCTTCATCCCAAACTACTGGGCTGATTTCACCATTTACTTTGTCCCTTTCCCGCTTTCCTACTCTCTACCCACCATTCTGACTTCCCTCTACTACTGCATTTGTTCCAATCCCTTCTCTCAATTCTGTTGTTGGCTTATACACATTATGACTTATACACATGATCTGAGACTTCTAAGTTGCAACTGCGACCACTGAAAACAGAAACAAGAACAATTCCTGGGTCATGTGCTTCTACAGTTACAGTGAGAAATGCACACGATGCATCATTTTATGTGATTTTTTTCTCCCCACCGTATAGCAAAATCTGAGTGGAGTTGAATCACTTTTATGATAAGATTTGCCCAAATCTATCCTCCTGTGGATTATTTTTACCTGGGAAATATGTGCTCTAAGAGCATTTAATAAAAGAACTGTATGTAGTTCTCTTCCTTTATTGTGTTTCACCCAGGCTGCAAGAGGTGTGACACATAAGCTGAAAGTAAATTTAATAGGAAACTGAGGTTTTGTTTCCCTAGCAACGTTAATTCAGTCTTCTTACAAATGGAAGCAACACTGGAAGCTTTTGTTTCTGCATTCCCAGCTCTGCAGGGCAATGTGACATGCTGAGCACTCTGGGAACAGTGCTGTATAATAGAATTCTGTGGCATTTACCTTACAATCTTCCCTCACTAAATTTCATACAACCTCATGGGCGTTCTGCTGCAGCTGATATTCATCCTGTTTGCTGAAAAAACGAGGACAGAGGAATATTTCGTGTTGTGACTTAGTAAACCAGGGCATACATGTCACCAGGGTAGGGTGCGTTATGCAAGGGCAGGAGGAGGAGTTTGGTGATTCTGGAACAACCATGGCTAGAAGGATCTTTCTATTGTTCAAGTTCAAAATAGACAATGGTCCAGTAGCTCAGATGTTCAGGGCTGGAGCACCAGTGTTGTAGGAAGAGTAACCACACCACACATGTGGCCACTTGTTTTTACCTTTCACAACTATCTTGAACATTTTATACATACATACTAGGGCAAGTTTCAATGAGAATCCTGAAGACACAAGAATCCACATTTATCCATTTGAATAATTTGCATTAAAGAGGCTTTGGTGAAATTTGGTCCATTTTCTACATCTAGGAGATTACATGGGTGCATTTCTACAGGGAGGCTTTATAATACAGTGGTAGCTGTCTAGGGTTCTAATGACAGATTGCCAGTAGTCTTTATTCAGTTAAGACCGATTTAAATCTTGGCTCCACCCCTTACTAGCTGTGAGCTCTGGGCAAGCCTCTTATTTTTCTGTGCCTCAGTTTTCTCATTCATAAAATGGTTGAAATAGTACTTTAGAGTTGTAGAGATGGTGAAATGAAGACATCTATAGCACCAAGAACAATGCCAAGATCCTTGTGGTAAGCATTTAGTATGTGTTAGACGTTGGACCGCCACATACTATACTCCTACCTATTTGTCACAGGAAGAGATCACTTGCCAGATCTTTTTGAGTCCTTTGGGGAAAATTTCCCTAGCACTGACAAATGTAAATTTTTTTCCCCGAGCTAATTCCATGAGAATTTGTTCCTATTTTGTAGCTGCTCCTTTAACCACGTGATGGGCCGGGGGCTTGGGTTCCTGGAGGAGAAGTAGTAACAGGAAAAGATGGAGGAGGAAGAGGCAAAGGAGGGGCTGAGAAGTTCAGTGACGTGAGGGCGCATATGGCTTGGCACCCACATACCACTTTCCTCTTTTTCAGCAAGGTTTGCTCATTCCCAGTAACAGGAGACCCTGTTTGGGACTATGAGTTCCTTTTATCCCAGATCCCTAAGAGCCAAATCTGAAATACAACCCCTGCATCTGAAGTTACTCACAGGTTATTATGTAGCACTGCATCTGCAATAAGGAAACACCATTAGTACAATAGCCCTGCTAATGGTGTGGATGGAGGGATCTATGTGGGTGTGATGTGGGGAAGCTTTTTTTTTTTTTTTTACCCTTAAGGTTAAGCTCAGAAAAAAAAGGACTAGCCCCATGTTTTTAACTGTCTTTCTTAAACATATACCTGCATTTTTTGAAAAGTAGAGGGCATAGTATTCACTTAAGACAGTGCTAAGACTTGAGACCAAAATCAACTAAAAGAACAAAAGCCACATATTCTCTGTTTGTAACTGAGGATACATGTCACTTTATTGAAATCCTAATTGTTGGGCATTCCTGCCCCCACTGCCTGTCCACATTCTCATGTTACTGAGAGTTATTAAAGCACAAAAGACATTCTGGCCAAATGCATGCTGCCCATTCTTGGAGAGAAATTCTGTCCTAAATACAGATACTTGGAAGGGCATGCTCTGCTACTCGTGGTTTGGCCTGCAGACGTCTCCCAACATTTCCCCTCCACAAATACTTCTCACTTCATTCTTCAGCAATCCTAACTCTCTTAGGGTTCTCTCATGTCTCTGGCCCATGGCTTAGGCTTATACTTCCACCCAGAGTATTTTCTTCGTCCTGTACTCTCACCTCAACTTGTCTTTTTGCAAACTCTTGCTCTGTCCTTTAGGCCAAAACGTCTTCCTTGAGACACCCTCCCTGACAACCCCCATTACCTTTTAGGCATTCCATCCTCTGGAATCCACTTATACATTGTTCACATCCCACATTTAGCACTTGTCACATGGAATCTCATTATATAAATGTGTGTGTCTGTGTGTGTGTGTGTGTGTTGTTGGTTTCCCCCATACATCATGGTACCCTTAAGGATGGGGACCAAGTCTTATTCATCTTTGCTTCCCCAGTTTCTAGAATAGTTTTTACACAGAGTTAATGAAATCCCCTTTTATGCATGAAAGAATGAATAGTGTCCAGCCTCTTCTGCCACTTTCCTTGCCAGGTACTGGACACCCTGGGAAGACACCTCTCCCAAAGGTCTCCTTCTCTTTTCTCCCTTCAGCTTCCAGCCTACCCTGCTTTCTCTTTTCTTTGTTCTGCTCTAGTCCTCACAGGGGCTTCCTGAGACTCCAAGTAGATTTCCAAGTCCAAAAGAAAGCAGCAAACAGTCCAGGAAGCCCACAGACCGAGGTAACCATCATCAACCCAACCAGCAAGGAAGTTTAACCAACTGAAAGATTTGAGAATCCTTCATGTACTTTCCTCTTCTCATCCTGCCTTCAGTGGAGTGTTAGGCTATAAGACTTCTGGTCAAAGAGGAGAGGGGAGATTTCTGGTGCCAGCTCAGTCCAGGATCAGGTATTATTTTACCTCCTTTAAATCTTTTCTGTGCTGGTTTCGTATTTTGTGTGATGTTCCTGACAATATTTTTTTATATCCTCATTCACTGCATGCCATTAGTATCCTACAGTCTTGATCAAGCTTGACTTCTTCATGTAAAAGGTCAGATTTGTGAAATTTAAATACCATTATGCACATTAATGGTCAGTAGTAGCTTGTGATTAAGTCCCAGCCTATTAGGTAAGAAGATAATGGTATTATTTGATTGGTGCCTAACTGAAACTAATTAATTAATTCCCTTGCTCTCTGCTTTTCTTTGGTAGCTGTGACATCTCTGTGGGATGAATGTTCTACAGCAAACTTGTGGTTTCTTGATTTCTGGATTTGTAGAAATCAGTGAGATTCAAGGATACAGAGAAAAGAACTTGTCAATCAACATGTAATTTTATTCTCTGATTACCCTGACTTTTATGAACCCTTGAGATATCATGGGAGAAGGAAGAGAAAGGCACATAGCTTTTTTTGATTTTTATTTTTCTCATTTCTCTCTAAGTAAATAGTGCTATATTACTAGGTCTAGAAGCTGCAATCCCCAGTGGTCTTGACATGGACTGTAAAGATTGAATGCTGTGTAAAGAACAAAATACTAGGATTATACAGACCAGGCTCTAATGAGAGCAATTCCCTCTTGGTGTCTGGTATGAGGATGATGGCAATAGCTAACACATTGTTTATTGATTGTACATTTATTGACATTTACTGACACTTTTCTCAGTGCTTTACAGGCATTGTCTCATCTAATACAAGTTTTGAACTACTAGGTCTGAGCTATTATTTTACTCATTTTACAGATGAAGAAGCTGAGACTTACATTGGCAAATTAATTTGTCCAAGTCTGTACAGCTAGTGTGTGTCAGAGCCAGGACTCAAACCTAGGTCTGTCTGAGACTGAGAGCTTGACTCTTCCCAAGGATACCAGCTTGCATGCTGGATCACACTGACATGACTCTCTCCACTCTCAGGGTCCCTGAGGAAACTGGGGGATAGTTGTGAGTAGTCAGGAGCAGATGAGATTCTAAGATTCATATTTACACAAAAGATAAAATAAGGAATTATTTGCACAAAAAGGTTGAAAAAATACATTACTTTAAGGAAGAAACTCCCCCATAACACACAAAATATCAATTGTTGTACAGAGATTCACATTGTACATGTTTTCTTCAAGCACATATAGCAAAGCATGATTGGATTTCAGTATTGGTTTCAGATAGTTTTTTGATGTTTGGACCCTGAAGCCATCTTGAAATGGTTACTAAGTAGATTAGAGGTTTTGATTTTCTGTGATAATTCAGTTAAATCATCCTGGAATTCTTATAGATTTTCCTTGTATAGTTTGGACCTTCTAGAAAATTTTTCTGGGTGTTATGCCAATTGTAATCTATTTCTTATTTCTCCTTTTTAAACCAATACATATCTTGACATCCTTTTAATAGTGGGACATCAAGTTTTACCTAATCAAGGAGTTGATTTTTTCTGCATGTAACATTATGACTTAGTGGCCTGGATTTCATCCCTATATTTAGGCCTCCTAAATTATTCAGATTCAGCTTCAAAAGATGATTGTGGAGCCCTACTATGTGCTGGGGCACGTCTCCTTATGTTTCCTTGTTTTGTGCTTACAATAGTCATGTCTTACAATGGGACTTGACATATGGGAACTCCGAGGCTCAGAGGGTTGTCATGACAAGTCAAGGTGATATTAGCAGCTGGGATTCTGACTCAGATTTCAAACCTTACACCAAGGGTTTTTTTTTTTTTTTAATTACATCAGAGCTATGTTCCCTGTTTTCTAGTGGATGCGTCTCTTCTCTCTAAACAAGTCAATGAGTGGCTTATGGTATCTTTAAACAACATGAATATAAATCAGGTTGTACCTTTTCTATGTTGTTCATGTTTTTAGCATTTATCTCCAACATGACCTTGGGCCTCTCTTGCCCATTATTTGAGCTTGGTGATTATGAGCCAATTGCTTGGTTTCTGGCAGAGAAGGAATTTGGAGGTAGAAGGCTTCACAATGGCTGGGTCCTCAGTGCCTTGCATCCCCATAATTATCCCTCTGAGTAATTGCTTTGTGCCCTTTGGTGGAGGAAAACAGTAACCAAATTGAAGTAAGCTATTTGTGTAAATGATGGTGGGAACTTTTAAAGGCTTATTTTTAACTTTTATTTTGGAAAAGAGCACATTTAAGATCATTTAAAACAGGGGCCCATGTTTAACTGAACTGAAAATCTAGCCAACTGGATCATAGATTCTTTAAAGTCATGTCAAACTCTTGCTCTTTCTCTCTCTTCTTTTTGCAGTCCCGAAGGATCCAAAGTGCTGTTGGCAACTGCCCCAGCAGTGGGTGTGCAGGGATGGAGCCAAGCTCAGGAGTGTCCAGGCAGGTTCCTTCCGGGGCTCCCTCATGGGCCACCAGCATCACAGTGAGGGCTTTCTTTCAATACCAGGGCAATCTGATACGACATTTGGGAAACAATACAACAAAGTGAGCAAATGAACGGTACTTTCTTCTCTTTTATAAGAGTTTCTGGCTAACTGTTTTCTCTTTTGCAAAAAAACTGGATTTCAGTGCAGTTTTGGTGAGTTTGCTTGACTAATTAAAGAAGCATATTAATGAAGCCAGATTTGTGTGTTTGATCCTTGTATGGGCCACTTAGCCTTTTTTTTTTTTTGACTGATTGAACTTCTGAATCTCACAAATCTAGATAGGGTATGGATTACAGGCTGGTGAGTTGCAGGTACTTGCCATTCTCTCTCTCTCACCGGTAAAGTGAGATGTATCTGTCTACCCAATGGTGGGCCTCTCTTTGAATATGAAGACTGCATGTCTTCAGAAGCAATTTCAGTACTACTCTAAATCTCTGTGAAATGCACTGAAATTGTCATTCTAGGTGAAATGTACAAAGTGTGTGAGGTTCTATGCCCACACCCCGCAGTCAGTAATTGCACACATAACTTTGAGATTGCATGGATTGCACAGGCTTTCATTTTTCATGGAACTTGGCCACCTGTGGGGGAAGTGTTGAGGGTAGGAGACTTGGGCTTTAAGAGCACAGGCATCATTTGGCACTGAAGTGGGTTGGTTTGAATTCTGGCCCCACCTCTTCGTTAGCTATGAAAACTTGGGCAAGTCTCTTAACTCTTTCCAGCACTCATATGCTTCATCCAGACATGGGGATGATAAGTAGTCAGCCCCTGCCTCATAAAGTTGTTTTAAGGACAAAACAAGATAATCCATGTAAAAGGACTTAGCACAGTGCCTTGTAAATAATAAATACTCAAATAAATGTTAACGATGATTAATATGTTAATTTCCATCTTGTGGAAGGGAAAATGAGGGTAGTCGATGAAATAATTTATAAAATCATCTTTTGGTGCTAGGTCTGGGCTGATAAAATATTAAAATAGATTCTGCATAAAGGTTAACTTTCTGTTGAGAGGCAGTTGAGATAATTGGTTAAATATCATATTTAATGTATGAGGAACAAATGGAAAAGAAAAGTCAGATCTGTTAAATTTTCATTATTATTATAAAGTTTTTGGCAAGAATCTCCACACCAACCAGTCTTTATAGTTTTCTTTGGGAACAGAGCAAATCCAAGGAGTTCTTATCTCAATAATGGATCATTGGCCAATGAGAGGCTTATGTTAAGTCACTTGCTTGTTCTGAACCAATTTTTTCCCATTGTACACCAGGCCTAAGAAATCTTAGTTCACTGGGTTCTCATGAGGACTGAGTAGGGTAGTGCACGTTAAAGTACGTCCTAATCCACAAAATGCTTCAAAAAGTAAAGTGTTATTATTATTATCTTATATGGCTGAGGAGTTAAGGGACAAAGAAGCACCTTAATTCCTTGAAAGCAGTCCAAGGAGTTAATGCTAAAGGCCAATGTAGACCCATATCCCTTCTTTTAGAATCATATTATTGATCAACTGCTGGCATTGATTAAGATGATGGCATTGGATTCAGTGGGCCTGCTCTGAAACCTTACTGATGGCACTTCCACTATTTTGCTCTCTGCCTCACTGGCCACGTGTGACAGAACTACTCATAGGCTGAGAAAGGGCTAATTCCTCCTTTTGGGGCATCTTGGTCTTTTTTCAGGAAAGGAGTCATTCTCCTTAAGGAACTGGAATCCACTTCTTAATATGGAAATGGATTTGGAATTATGTACCTTGTTGGAAAAAGAATCTATTTGCAGAGAGAGTCTTACAAAGAAAATACTGAATCAGAATGTATTGTTCCTGCAGATTCATTAATGAAAAACAGCTGCCCCTCTAATAGGCAGTAAGGGTGAAGGACCTCAGGGTGTTTGTGGTGGTAGAGGAAGTTAAATGTCACTCAACTTAAGCTGGAGAGGGTTTTATGTCTACAGTTAGACCTTTTCTGTTTTGAAAATGAGAAAACTGAGACCTGGAACATGTTAAATCTCCCACTTACATGCCCACTTTTATCTTTTGCCATATTCCAGTTTTATTTCATGTTTAGCCACACATTATTTTCCTTTTCGTCTTTGTAGTGTCCTTTGCACACTTCCATCTGTGGGCCTTTGCACATGCTATTCCACATGTCTTGAACAGTCTTTCTCTATCTGCCCTACCATTCCACATGACTACAGCCTACTCTATACTGACTGATGTTGACAGCACTTAATTTTTCCATCTTTCTCCTTCACCAGACTGTATGTAAGTCTAAAGGGAAGGACCATCTCACCATTGTATATTCCCCATTGTATTCCTTACACCCTGCCAAGTGCCTGGCTCATTTTAAATGTTCAATAAGTATTTGCAGAATGAAAAAATAAAACTATGCCACTATTTTTATTTTTAATATTTTAATTGCTCAGGGACATTTTATAATCTGCAAGGGCCTAGGATCCTTAAGCCCTTGGTCAATGTCAAGATAAGACAACTAGAATTTCCTATTTCAATCTGAGCAAAGACCTAGTCATAAACAAACAAACAAACAAAAAAACCCCCTACTGTTCAGCAAAGTACCACCTTAAAGACATAATGAAAAATGGAAGAAACTGTAGAAAATGTTGGATTCCTACAGGGAAAAGGTTGTTCACGACAAGACTTGTCTTTGGGACTAGCTTTAGGTAAATGAAGGGAATTGAAACCCTAGCACTGGGATAGCTAATTGGTAAGAATGACTTTCTATGTGTGGAGTAATTATGAGTTGAGGAGATCAGCTGAAGTAGGAAACCCTTAACTTGAGGGTTATGGGGCCAGGCCTGGGCATTGGTTCAGTTCACCTGGGAAATCTTTGTAGTTGAGGGCACAGTCCTGGGTAGCAGATGGTCGCATGTAATTGTTTTTAATACTTCTCTTCCCCTGCCTTAAATTGGAGTGTGCCCAAGGGCGAGGACTTTTCTCTGTCATCTCCGAATCCTTCAGAATTTGCACAGAGCCTGGTATACAGAAGGCTCTCAGCAAATATTTTTGA
Source organism: Daubentonia madagascariensis (assembly GCA_023783475.1). Taxonomy (NCBI): domain Eukaryota; kingdom Metazoa; phylum Chordata; class Mammalia; order Primates; family Daubentoniidae; genus Daubentonia; species Daubentonia madagascariensis. Next base: position 34,170,441 of record JAKFHU010000978.1, read on the forward strand.
ATTAATTATTGAATAAGTGGGAGGAAGACACAACTAAATAGTTCAGATGTTTTAGTGTTTGCACGTCCATGTGTATATTCTGATGACGCAACTATGTAGAAAGAATGGTGAATACATGTGGTGCTTGTCACTGTCTGGGGGATGGGGACGTTTGTAGCTCTGACTCAGGCTGTGCAAAGGCAATATATGTAAACTAAACATTTTTACCCCCATAATATTCTGGAAAAGAAAAGACAATATAGAAAGAATGGCTGGCTACTTGCAGCTGGCAGCCTGGACAGTGAGCCCTTTGTCTAGCATTCAACAGGGTGGACAAGCAGTAGGGTCTAGTAAGGTGCTCTAGTAAGGACTGAGAGCCAATGCCACTTCTGTTGCTTATTGACTGGGTGACCTAAGGAAAGATGTCTAGCCAACTTGACCCCCAGTATGTTCATCGTTCAAAAGAGCCTTACAATGTTACTTACATCTTAGGGTGGTTGTAAGGTATAACTGAGTTTATGCATGAACAATGCTTAGCACTGTACAGGTACATAGTAAGAACACAATAAATGTTGGCAATAATAACAATATCTGGCATTTATTGAGCACTACTATCTATGTATATGTATGTATGTACCCATGTATGTTTGTGTGTGTGTTCTTTCTCAGCTCCTCAAAGCAGGCTTGAGAGAAAGGTACTACTGATATTCATGTTTACAGGCGAAGAAAGTAACACAGAGTGTTAAATAACCTGTCAGAATTCATATAGATAGTGAGTAGCAAAGATTGAACCTCTGAGTTTGCCATTGTAAGCCCCTTGCTTTCTATTGCTTCTTTGCTATAAGTATTATTGTTTCAAAAAGGGGGTGGGATGGGGGATTTCATTAAGCTCTGCATAGGGCAGTTTAGTGACCTAGCCATATTGCCACATGAAACTTTCTCCCCTCAAGTGTGATCTTTTGCATCTATCTTCATATAATCTAGAGGGCCTAGAAGTTCTCTGTTTAATTATTGTGGTTATTTCAGGAAGCTTCTCAATCAAAAGTGAATAAAGCCACACAACGGAAGAGTTATAAAGCTGTCTTAGGCTCAGATCGGCCTCACTGGTTATAGTCTCAGGGCTGGCCCATCGCGGATGGCGTGCTGCTGTGTCTATGGTGCTCACTGCAGGGAAGTTCTATCATGATGTACTTTTCTTAGTGGAAACCAAGCCATCAGCAAGAATACCTTTTGAGTTAAGAAAAGTTTGTATTAATAAAATATTGATAAATAGGAAGGGAAAAAGAAAAGGTTAGGCAAGGTGTATTTTACGCGAGGGATAACACATGTTTATGTTGAATGCACCTAATATTAGCACATTGATTTGTGCTGTGGGATCTGTCTACTTCTGTTTCTTCTAAAAGTGACCTGCTATTGGAGTCAGATAGTCACTTTACCTCTAGACTGTCCAATTCTCACTTAGTCAGATGGAAGCAAGAGTTATTAGCAGAGAACATACTGTGAGTATGGAGTATATAAACAGCTGGTCAGACTCCACCTGAAGTTTTTGTTATCACGTTAGAGCTGAAACCCTTGGAAGATGGCAATGTGGAAACCTCTGTGCTGTTTCACTTCTCTCTCAGCCTGGCCAGCTTCTCCCAAGGGGACTACTGGAAAGAAGCTGCTGGGATTTCTGGGAAGGTGATGGGGGGATTGAATGGCGAGGGAAGGAGGAGAGGGCAGGGAAGTCTGAAATGTGACAGTGAGGATACCTTTTAGGGAAGCTACTCTACTCATAGGTCCACATCAGCCAGTGAAGATTCAAGGGCCATGGTTAAGCAGACAGTGTGGGCTTAGTAGAGGATGCTCAGGGGAGTCTGAGGTTGCTACTGACCACAGGGTTCATCAAGTTGAACCTAAAGAAGCTGCACTAGCTAGTTAGACACTACCACATCTACCAGATGCAGCCTTATGGCCCCTGCCATTAGGGTCCTTAGACATGAAAGCTCTCAGCAGAGATGTAGTTGGATACCTACTCTAAAACAACTCTGAGGAAGCCATGGCAAGGGAAGGAGGCAATAGCACAGAAAATACTAAATGTCTGTCTATAGGCAGCCAGAAGAAAACTCTGGAGCCCTTGAGTGGCAAACTGAACGCTCTAATGTGGCACTTCCACCCACAGTCCTCACAGCTCATGTGCGTCTTAGCTTGAGAATAGATGTGACTGTGCCACAAAAGAAAAAAAAAGCTAACATTAGATGGGTATCGTCAAACCAGTTTGATAAGTACTGTTTGCCTAGTGCTTTGATGCTTTTGAAGGAAACATGAAATTAAAGGGTGAATTATGAGGACAGTACACAAAACAGGTAGCTGGCTAGCTAAGCTTCAACATAATCCCAAACCTAAGCTACTGTGTAAAAAGAACAAGCAGGCTATTGAAAAGACTTTCGTAATTTATTTAGAAAGGATCTCATGTTCTAAGGCAGGGACCATATTTTCCTTGTTGGAGGTGAGCAAATACCCAAGTTCATGGCCATGAGATCAGATGTAATTAATAGAATTTTAACTCATTCCTGACACTAAATCCCCAAGATGCTGAGCATGAAAAGGAAGTAAAAAGCTACTCAGGTGAGAGGCCATGGCTTATTAACCCAAGGAGAAAACCACCAGTCTTTCTGTTTTTTGCTTTAAATTTAAATTTAGCAATGAACAGTCTATATTACAATTTTACTGAAGCTTACAGTTTTGAGTTCCAAAAAGTTAAAAAGAATGGGTATTAATATTCCCATTTGTAGATGAGAACACTGGGACTCGGGCACAAATGCTCAGAATGAGTGCTGCATCTCCTTTTTTCCCTTCAAATCTAGGCTCATGCCATCATGTTATGATTGCTTCAAACTTTGTAGGCATAAGCAGACAGGATCTGGCCAAGTTATATCCAGGCTGTCTCCCACTAGGCTCTCAGATCATTTCGGGTTATCCTAAGGAGGGGAGGCACAGGTGTTCCTACTTCTGAGTTTTATGGCATGTAGGAGATCAATGATTGTACAATAACTAAGCAGTGTTGAGCAGTGACTGGCACTGTGCTCGGAACTTTTTGTGTATTTTCCTCATAATAATCTATGAAATTGGTGTTATTATAACACTTATTTTACAGATGAGGACACTGAGGCACAGATATGATGTAACTTTCCCAAAGTCACAGCAAGTTCAAACCCTCCACACTCCCCCATACTCATGGGCCTTAATAGTTAATACTTTGTCATTACCTTTGTTGTCAATGCCATTCTTAGGAGTTTGAATGCATTTAGAGGAGCAATTCACAGGAGTGGATAAGGAGCACAAACTCAGAGTCACGAGACCTGTGTTCTAGTCCCACCTCTGCTGCTGACTAGTTGCATATCCAGATCTCACTTTCCTCATCTGCAAAAATAAGTCTTTATGCTATATAATTCCTATGCTTCCTTAAAAATCTAATGGGGTATATTCTATTAAAGACTCTGCCCAGTTAGGTCCTCAAGGGTCTTAATTTCCTAAACTAAGGTCTGAAGATATTCTCTGGGCTTCTGAAACTCTGAAAGCCTATTCTAGTTGCCTTAGAAAAACAATTTCTAAGAAGAATTTTATTTAGTGCTTGAGCTTTGTGGAGCTCCTAAAAATTTCCATAACTCGTTTCATCAGGTGGCTGCTGCTGTGCTGACCTTGACATCCACTGTCCAGAGACTTCTCCTGGCGGTCCTGAAAGGAGGGTGGGCTCCCTGCAGCAAGCGCTGAAAGCGTCACCACCAAACACCTTTCCTTTGATTGCTTCTGGCCGTATAAAAATCATTTTCACAGATTGTAGGGGTTCATTTAATCTTTACAACACCCTTTGAGGTAGGTGATAGCATTCTCATTGTATAGATAAAGAATTAAATCCTTGACAACTTATGCCTTGTCTAAACTCTAAACATTTACAAGTAAAGACCTGAGTCCTAATCTATATCTTCTGACTCTAAATCTAACATATTGACATTGTCTCCTGTAAGGAATGCCACATGGGGTAGCTGGCAGGCCCCTGTAGAGGCAAGTTTGAGTCTCTTCTCCATGAGTTACCATCCACGTGAACTGAGTGGGCCAGCTGAATTCTACCCATCTCATCTGTGAAATGGATTAATAATACTTGCCTTGCAAGATTATTGCAAGGCTCAGAAATGATACATGCAAAATCACCTAGCCCAGTGCCTAGCACAAACTAGATACTCAAAGTCATTATTATTTTCACTTCTCTGTGTTTGAAAAACTACATTTTCTTCACTTGTAAGGAGTTTACGGTTTAGTTGTTGCAGTCTAATTACTACACAAAAGAAGAACTTTAAAGCTCTCCTATGGAAATAATTTTCTTGTCAATAGAGAGTAAAGAAGAGGATAAATTAGAAAATTGAAAATCGTCAAATTAATCAGAATAATCTGGAGATACAGAGTTAAAGCTTTCCTGCTATTTAAGCTTTTTTATTCTCTTAGCTTCTAAATCTCATTTTCCATCTTTTAAACTCATCTTTACAAAGAGAACTCACAAATGATATAATGTGTTAGTCAGGCTGCTCCCTCGGGCATTAAGCTCAGAAATGCAAACTCTAGCAATGGAAAATATCTATTTGGCATATAACTTTGTCCATGGTGAAACATTCACCCATTCTCCATTTACCCTGTACTAATGAAAAGACTGGCACTCTAATAGAATAAACAAGTCTCCAAGCTAGAATTTTCAATTTTTCATATTTCCATCCATGCACATTTTTTTTAAAGCAGAAAATTTCATTTTGACCACCAGCATCATTTTTCAGCTCCAGGTGTTTGGGTGCCCTGCTGGTTTCCCTGCCTGATTATCAAAATTGTTTCTGGTGTCGAGGAAGGGCGGACAACTGATCATTTATTGCCCTACTGTGTGTGTTGGCCTCTGTGCATTGTCACGTTTGATCCATGACCCTCAGAGGAGTGCGGAGCCGCACAGTGCTGTCGGGCTCCGGCCTGTTCTCCACCTCATCAAACTCCCTCCAGGATTCCTTTGTGCTCTTTGTCCAGACTCCTGGTGGCGCAAAGAAGATATGGTTTGTCAAGTTCAAAATCTTGTTGATTGAGACATTCCTGTCTTAGAGAAGAATGGGAATACACTTGGCTGAGGAATTGTCTAGTCGACAAGGGGCAGAAAGGCATAAAGGGAGCATGGCAAACTGCAATGAAGACCCCTGGATCTAAATCCTGGCTCTACCACCTCATCCCTTTGGGACTCTGGGCCTCAGTTTCCTCTTTTATTAAAGCAAAGATTTGGAACAATAAACCTCCAAATTCCCTTCCAGCCCAGACCTTATGGTCTAAAGTGAGTCTTCTTATGTGACTCTAGTCATGGTAAAACAATTCAGGCTTGAGAATAGTTATGTCAAGTACACTATATTTTTAAGAGCTCAATTTTGATTATGTATAATAACAGGTTTGACAAAAAAAGTAAAAATGATGAAAGATGGGTGGCTGAAACCCTTATTTATCCTCTCCCTAGACAAGGAGATTGGCAGTTTGCCAGACAAAGTTTATTTTCTAGCGTTGTGCCAGGGGGGGAAAAAAAAAAAAACAGGATAAATCTGGTAGCCTAAAAGGTGCAGCTACTTTGGGATTATTGCTTCTGTACCATAGTCAGATTCTCACAGTCCCAGTGGGTATAGCCTTAGAGTTGAACAGGGAGTCTTAAAGCAATGGTTATCCCTAGGTTTAAGCTGAGATCCTTGCTCTACAAGATACCTCCTGCCCAGTGACTAATGAGTGTCACAGATAGTTATGGCTACTAGGAGATGGCAGTGTTGGAGAAAGTTATAAGGAGATAACTGGAAGACTGGACCTTCTTTGAAGTTTGGGTAGGACCCAGAGAAATAGAGAAGAGTATGGAGTATATAGTGCAGCTGAGGAAAAATGAATGAAAGTAAATTTTGTTCACTGGCAATGAGGGTATTGACCAAATTGGTTATAAATTTTTTTAAAATGATTTTACAGAGACTACTCTACTCTGGAGAGGATAATTTTGATATCTTCACAGGGATGTGCTTGCCTTTGACCACCAGTTCTCTAGCGTTATTGTCTCTGTAGAAAGTAATGCTATTAAAAAATTTCAAGTGGAGATAGAGTCTTGGATTTCTTTTGGCATCAGCTGTTTCCATTGATTCAACACAAGGAAGCTGTGTTCTCTTTCTTGAACTCTATGAGTTTAAAGTACAGCCTGTCCTATTGAGTAAGTTGTATGGGGCCACTTTCAAATGTAAAAGTGCTTTACAGTGCTCCTGGGTATATGGCATCCCACTGGGGTCATATTCACTGACCGAGGATTATGTTCTTAGATGATGACAAAGGCCATATATAGCTCTAATAGCTTCTCTGCAGAGAGGCCCAAGTACTATATCAACCCCTCCACTGCCTGTTTATATATGTCAACTATAAAATAATTTGCATGCAAAATATTATTTTATAAACTTCAGTATCACAAGAGTGATCTACCTATGGAAAAAGCTATAAATATCTGCATAAATATTACATAAACACTATGGGCTTTAGTTTGGAGTCTTTGTTAATATCAACATTTTTAGTTTTGCCATAACCTGATTTCTTTTAACTCCAGACCAATTAATATTTATGTATAACCTATGTCTTTGCTAACTTGCCTAACTGAAAAGAACCTCTGACATTTTTTTCCTCTGGTATATTTAAAAATCAAGATTTGTCATCAGTAACTTATGGAATACTTTTCTCTTCTCACACTTATTTTTATCCTCTATAAATTAGTATCTTAGAGCTTGAAAGTTGCTGTTTGGAGTCAAAACTCTATAGTTATTTAAAGAATGATAAAATTTTTCTGTCCTTCCTTCTTTTGTTTCTTCCTTCCAGCAACTGCAACAACAACATTTAGCATGTTGTAAGTAAAACATGGGAAACCAGAGACAAATTATCCCCAAATCTCTGTCTTTAAGGAAAGCAAAGCCCAAGAGAATTAGACCTAAATAAATAATTGTAGGCCACATGTCAGCTGAGTTACCCTGCCCATTGAGATTAAAATGAGATTAGTTTCAATCTTAACCTGTAAGCAGTGGTAGCCTTGAGTCCCTCCCAATCTTTCCAGAACTTTCTGAGAGGGAGGAGTGAGGAGGGAGTCAGGGGTGGTAGGTATGATATTTACATTCTCCTTGTCACTTCTGGCTGCACAGCCTGTTCCCCACATGCTGTCTCTGTACCATATTGCCCAAGACCTGAAACACAGTCCCTTTGTACCCTTACAACTTCACTCTCACAGGACATTTGCTTGTGTGGTGGGCTTTGCTGGAAGCTCGAGATGATTGAGGGATTTCACACCACCCATTACTTGCCTCCCTCCTTCAATATCCTATTTCTCCATTGTCCAGGTCCCCACCCTATTAACATAGAAGAGGGAAGCTTAAAAGATTGTAGGAAGTGAGGGATGACATGAAGCATGAAGATGACCAGGCGCCAGCCATGTTGTAGGACACTTCTCCACAGTGGGGGAGCCCTGTCCTTCTGTGGTCTCCTTCATGCTCTTCTGTCCACGGACTCTGCAGTGTCTGTTCAGCCAGAGCCACCTACTCCTGCCTCACGCTTCAGTGATGCAAAAGAACAGCAGAGACTCTGAAATTCTCTCTCTCTTCTTTTTGCTCCTCTAGAGTAAAGGAAAAGGAGTATTATAAAGATTCATTGATGTTGAATTATGCCATTTCTTTTAGAAGACAAGAGTGACTATTTTAAATGTGTTATATTTATCCCCTTTATGCAGCACAGTCCTACCTAGTACAACCCTGCAGCTAAGAGTTAATATGTTCTCATCCAACCGAGAGAGAAGTCATCTTAAGCCTTGATTCCAAAAATTAAATAATTGCCGTATTCTGTACCAAGGTAGTCTTCAGTGGCTACTAAAGAAGTCATTACTAAATGGAAAATAAATAATATTAAATACATAATTCTGTTACTATTAGAGCACTGTGTTATTTTGTTGTCATAGTCCATAGATACTCGTTCACCTTTTAGCAGTAGTGAAGGTAATTTGAAGTTTAAAAAAGATAGAGTCCCGGTTTTACAGGAATTAACATTCTAAAAGAACCTTGTTTTCTGCAGTTAATCTTCTTATAGATCAAAACAATAGAATTGCAAAGTCAAAGGAAGAGAAAAATTGAGGACTGGCTACTTTGTGTTATCTTCAGTTCACAAATGCTCATATTGTAAGGGCCATCTAAGGATGAAAGATAATGGAAACACACAAGTCATTTCTGAATCTTTATTCAGTCTTCAGGCTCAAACTTTTTGTAGAACAGATGAAGTGCTAGGTGCTTCATTGATAATTTTTTCATGTAATTCTGTTTACCCCATAAATAAAATAGTTCTCAGGAGCAAAATAGCCAAATTGAATAAAAAGTCTTGGAGAGGAACACATTTTAATGTTTTATTTACAGGTGTTTGTCATTCCAAATTATGGTATGTTGTTTCTAAAGATGTCCACAATCAATCCTTTCCTTCCCTGTACCTATGTGCCATTCCCACATCAAGAGGTGAAATCTAATTTCCCTCCTCTTATGTCTGGGCTGGCCTTAAATTTTGGCTCAACCAATAAGATGAGGTAGAAATGATATTAAAGCACTTCCAAGACTAGGTCATGAGAAGTTTTGCAGCTTGCACCTAAGCCTCATGGGACATTCCTCTTAGGATGCTCTTAGAAGCCATCTACTATGCTGTGAGGAGTCCAAGTCACACTGAAAGACCACCTATAGAAGCTCCAGGAGACAGTCTCAGTAGAACTCCCAATCAACAGCTGGCCATATTCAGCTATCTTAACCATCAAGCCCATTTGAGCCTTTAGGTAATTCCAGCCCCAGCCACCATCTGATAGCACCTGCTTGAGAGAGTGTGAGCAAGAACCACCCAGCTGAACCTAGTTAGAACCATAAGAGATAATAATAAATTGTTGTTCTGGGCCACTAAGTTTTAGATTATTTATAATAGTATAATAAGTAACTGAAACAGAAATAAAAATATTTGGAATAACTCATTTGTTCCTTCTTTTCTCAACTCTTTGCATACTCTTTTGAACCAGGTACTATGCTAGGTGCTGGGGATGGATTCAAAGATGAATGAGATGTAAGATGTAAAGCCTGATACATTTGTTTAAGGAACTTCTACTTAGGGAGACAGACAAATGAGCAAAAGAACATTACGCCATGTAATAAGTGATATTATAAAAATGTGCATGGTTCCCGAGGGATCACATAGCCTTGGGAAAATTTTTTTTCCTTTTATTTCAGAATATTATGGGGGTACAACACTTTGTTTATATATATCGCCCATGCACCGCCCATGTCAGAGCTACAATCATGGACATCCCCCAAACTGTGTGCCCCACACCCATTCAGTGAGAGTTTTCCCATCCCCTCCACCCACTCCCACCTGCCCGCCCCCTGATGAATATTTATGGTATGTGTGATGTAAGTGTTGATCAGTTAGTACCAATTTGACAGGGAGTACCAGTGGTGCTTGTTTTCCCATTCTTGTGACACTTCACTTCAAGGGATGGGCTCTAGCTCCATCCAGGATAACACCAAATGTGTTAATTCACCACTGTTTTTTATTGCTTAGTAATACTCCATGGTATACCTATACCGCATTTTATTAATCCACTCATATTTGATGGGCACCTGGGTTGTTTCCACATCTTTGCAATTGTGAATTGTGCTGCTATAAACACTCATGTGCAAATGTCTTTATTATAGAATGTCTTTTTTTCCTTTGGGTAAATACCCAGTAGTGGGATTGCTGGATCAAATGGTAGGTCTACTTTTAGTTCTTTGAGGTATCTTCATATTACTTTCCATAGAGGTTGTACTAATTTGCAGTCCCACCAGAAGTGTATGAATGTTCCTATCTGTCTGCATCCCCACCAACATTTGTTGTTTTGGGACTTTTTGATATGAGCCAATCTCACTGGAGTTAAGTGATATCTCATTGTGGTTTTGATTTGCATTTCCCTGATGATTAGAGAAGTTGAGCAATTTTTTGTATGTTTGCTGGCCATTATTCTGTCTTCTTTTGAAAAGTTTCTGTTTATGTCCTTTGCCCATTTTTTAATGGGTTGTTTGATTTTTTCTTGTTGATTTTCCTCAGTTCTGTATAGATTCTGGTTATCAGCCCTTTATCAGATGTGTAGCATGCAAATATTTTCTCCCATTCTGTAGGTTGTCTGTTCACTCTAGTGATAGTTTCCTTGGCTGTGCAGAAGCTTTTTAATTTGATCAGGTCCCATTTATTTATTTTTGTTGCAGCTGGGATTGCTTTGGGGGGCTTCTTCATAAATTATTTGCGTAGGCCAATGTCCATAAAAGTTTTTCCAATGTTTTCTTCTAGAATTCTTATGGCTTCACATCTTAGGTTTAAGGCTGTTTTCCATCATGAGCTGATTTTTATGAGAGGTGAGAGGTGTGGATATAGTTTCAGTCTTCTACAAGTGGCCATCCAGTTTTCCCAGCACCATTTATTGAATAGGGAATCTTTTCCCCAGTGTATGTTTTTGTATAGTTTGTCAAAGATCAGATGACAGTGTGAGGATGGTTTTATATTTGGGTCCTCAGTCCTGTTCCATTGGTCTATGTCTCTGTTCTTGTGCCAGTACCATGCTGTTTTGGTTACTATAGCCTTGTGGTATAGTTTGAGGTCTGGTAGATTGATGCCTCACCTTGGGAAAATTAACCAATTTTTTGGAAGGTGATGAACAAATGAGACCTGAAAGACTGAGCAGGAGATAGAGGGAATTACCTGAGCATTAGCATGGGGAAAAGATGGCAGGTAGAACTTTACTGGAAATAGTTCAGTTAGCATGACTGGGGCATAGAATATGAGGACTAAGTGGATAGAGATATAATTGGAAAGGTTATCAAAGAGCTCAAAAGGTCCTTGTGGACTGCCAAAGAATTTTGAATTTTATTATTTAAACTATAGCTATGTTTATCCATTCATCTTTTATTTTATCTTATTATCATTTGGTAACTAAATAATAATCATATATATTGGAGGATCTTGAGAACAGGAAGAGAGTCACATTATTTGATTTGTAATTCAGGATGATGATATAAAAAATAGATTGGAGTTATGGTGAAGAAGTCAAGATATTTGCCAAGGTACTATTCTAGTGATTTAGGCAGCAGGAGTGAGACTGAAGAGAAGGAACCATCTCCTTCTCCTTCAAGAAATGTTAAGCAGGTAGAACTTGGGACCTGGACATAATAAGATAAAGGAAGAGGAGGAATCCAGGATAAGTTCCAGATTTCTAGGTTGCACAAATGAGTAGACGATGATGTCATTCTTTGAGGTGTGGTGAGGGGATAGTGATGAAGAGTTTCACACATATTAGATTTGAAGCATAAGTTGGACATTGACATGGAGTTTTACAATAGAAAATTGCATATATAGCTTTAGAAGTTAGTCAAGGAAGCTGAGTTGAAGGTCTAGATTTGGAGTTCATCAGTATTTAGAAAATGTCTGAACCCATGGGTATAAGTGAACACTTAAAAGAAATGTACAATATGTCAATGGAGAGGGGTCAAGTATGGAATTTGGGGAAATGGCAATATTTATGGGATAGTCAGAAGAAGCCTGTAATGGTGATTGAGAAGGATTAGCCAAAGAGGTATGAGAAAATCAGGTAAAAAGCCAAAGATCAGAGAATTACAAGAAGGAAGGGGGGATGATGGGATAAAATGCTATGAGAATAAACATATGAGGAGGAGGATATTGATTATCTTGGATAGATCAGTTTCAGTAAAGTTATGAGGGCAAAGAGAAGATATGGCAGATTCAGGACAGAATACAAGGTGGAAAAGTGTAGTTAATGAATGTAGACTAATCCTCTAAAAGAGTTGAAGAAGGATTTTCTGTTTGTGTCTTTTATAAAATGACAGAGGCATACGCTTGTTTATACACAGAAGAAGAAAATGCATTAGAGAAGATGAGATTGAATACATGGATGAAAGGAGAGAAGAAGGGGAACTCAGAGTACAGGTAGAGGAATAGGCATTGGAGGGCACTTTTCCCCACTGGTATGGGTGGGAATAAGTTCAGGATGCACAAGTTTGTAAAGGCATGAGGGGAGTGCAGTCAGGAAGTCTCTGTGAAGTAGGTGAGAAGTGTGGTCATCCAAGAATAATGGAGGACATAGTAGATAGGTGGTTTCTAAAAAAATGATGAGGATCTGAAAAAGCTACTATAGAATAATAAGATAGGGCTGGCTTGGGTTCCACAGAAGGACTGGTACATAGTTCCAGAGAAGGACTGGTGCATAGCTACATGGTTAAGCTAAGATTTAAAAGAATGACTTCCTATTGTCACTAATATGCACAGGTGTGTTACGTTTTGTTCTAGCACTCAGAAATTCAGTCATGGCAATGAAAGGGTGAGTGGTTAGATTAATCTAGGGTTATGATTTTTCTGGACAAGTGCAATGGACTAAAAAATTGGATGGGAGTTGAGAATACTGACAAAAGAGTGGTGAGAGTGATGAACCACAGGCTCCAAGCAAGGGCTTGGATGACTCATGGAGACGAAAGAATGGGTATTAAAGCGAGAAAGCTCCAAGGACCAGAGTCTGTGGTTAGAGAGAGGTGTTAGGCAGAACGGGGATGGGATGAGTTTCCTTATGGGCGTGAAAGAGACACAGGATGATGTAGGAATTCTAGGGAAGGGATTGTGAGATATCAATGACTGTGATGACATTTTTGTACTAGGAGGCCAGCAGACTCCATTGATGTCAAGGGTGGAGAGTGGCAGAGCTGTACTACCTGAGCCAACATGAGTCTCAAAATAAGGAAGAGATGCAGAAATAATGACAAAGAAAAGCTTGGTTAACTCTGAGGCATGCAGCAGGTTATGAGCTGGGTTTTTAAGGATCACCAGGAGTTCTCCAGGCAGATGAGAAAGGTGATGGAGGGCATTTCAGATAAAATCAGTAACACTTGCCAAGGTTTGGAGGCATTTAAACTTTCTTCCAGCACAATATCCCCCAGGAGGTATAACCCATAAACAACACCCTACATTCTATTTTTCCTCTTTTCTCCAGACCATGACCATTCTTGAAATGAAATCTTCCCGTAGAATTAAGATAATCCCATCTTCTAGATACCTGAGCAAATTTGATTTAAATCTTTCCTGATTTTGCCAGTTGTGCCAACGCTGTTCCCTGTTATTTTCAAGGAAAAGTGGTCACAGTTAAAGATACAACTCTATAGAACTCTTGTATATCTTTGAAGATGTACCACTTTTACTACTTAACTAAAATTGATATCCTAGAATCCCTTATTTCTCCATGACACATTTTCTCCTTCTATCTTTGGGTAGTGTGATTTTTAGAAAGATTATGGCCTTCAAGACTAAACAGAGTTGGTGTTGAATCTTGCTAACAACATATACTAGCTGTGTGACATTTAACAACTTACTTAACCTTTCTGAGTTTCCATTTCCTCTTCTGTGAAATATGGATAACATGCCTATCTCCTAGAGTTATGAGGATGAAATGAAATCATGTCAGTAAGGGAGGACACAGAATAGATGCTCAATGTTTCCTCTTTCTGGCTTTCTCTGAATCTCCTTACTTCTCCCAACTCTGCTTTCCTGTGCCAATTTCTTTCACTCACGTGGCTGCTGACCTTCTATTTCTTAGTTCACTGACCCCTCTATATTGTCTATCTCCTATCTGCATACCTCACACAAATTCATCACAGATCCCTGAAAGTATTCTGCTTTCCCAGAATCTTTACTTCCAGCAGTCTAACTCAGAAATATCCAAGAAGGGGTAGGAGAAGCTCTTTTATACTGGGTGATTTTAAGAATGGAATCCTGGAGACAAGGGCAGAAAGGAACAGAAAACAAAAGAAGAAATATAAGAACATGGAGGAGACACCTTAATAAAACTAAGAGCAGTAAAGGGTCCTCCCATGCTTTGCTGAAGCTGAATGATATCTGGTTACAGCTTCTTTGGGCTCTTACTACCTGCTGAAACTAAATGTTTTTTAAATAGGAGGAGCAAAATCTTTTAATAAATAAATCTCTCCAATGGTTTATTACATGTTCCTTATACTTTTCTGACAAAGTGTAATACATATTTTAAAGTTTCTCCACTGGCCAAATTTGTTTTACATTTTATCTCATATAGAAGATGAGATGAGTTTTTCTTGGTCTGCAGCCAAGAAAAACTGGGACTCTCCAACTGGTTCTCTATTTATACTTTTGGAATAGAGTAGCACAGTGTATTTAGGTGAATGATGCTCCCTGGAGTTGTGCAACATGGTTGCCCTGAGAATCAAGGAGCCTTGGTCTTCAGGGAGGGACCAGGACATTGAAATCCTTGGACGTACCAAGCCTCAGGAGTTCCTTCACCTTTTCCTGTTAATGGTTACACCACATTGTCTGTGTAAATTTTTATGCAACTATGCAGCAATGGTAGAAAGACAAGTTTGTAATATAGATGACAAGACCTTCAAAACAAGTAATTCACAAAAGAAGACATATAAATGGCCAATGAACATAAGAGAAGATGTTCTGCCTCTCTAGTAATGAAATCAGTGCCACTCAAAACAGCAAGTATGAGTCATTTGGACCGATTTGACACTGATAGTGTAAAACAACAACCACTGTTGGTGTGAATGTGAGGGAAGCCTGGAAGAGAATAGATCTAAATGGCAAGGGTGGTTATCACGGGGCAATGTGACCATAGATGATTTTCTTTGTTCTTTATTCTTGTCTGAACACCCTCCTATTAGCCCCCTCCATGCAATATACACACTCATATGGTAATCATATGTCAAATTTGGACAATAAAAAGAGGAATAATTTAATCTAATGTATGTTTTTAAAATTTTCAAAAAATAAAAATGTTAAATATACACAAAAGTAGAGAGAACAATATGATTATCCTCCCTGAAAACCCATCCCTAGATTTAATAGTTAATCAATATTTTTGACTGCCTGCCTCCCTCCTTCGCTTTCTCTTTCTCTCCTTTCTTTCCCCCTCCCCCCCCACCATCTTCCTTCCTCCCTTCCTTCCTTCCTCTCTTTCTCTCTTGCTTGCTTGCTTTCTTGGTTTCTTTTCTTCTTCTTTCTTTCTATGCTTATTTTAAAGCAAATCCCTATTATCATGTCATCTTAACCCTAAAGATTTCCGTATATATTTTAAAAGTTTCATTTTCTTACATAACCACAATTTTATTATTATGCTCAAGAAAATTAACAAAAATTCACTAATAACATCTAATTCCAAATCTACTTTAACATTTCCCCAATTATCTAAAAATAAAAAAAGGCTTTTACAATTGATTTATTTGAATCAGGATCCAAATGAGATCCAGTCATCGCACTTGATTGGGATGTCTGTTGTCTTTTTAAAATTTAGAACAGGTCCTTTCCCCTCCCCGTCCTTGACTATTTGAAGAAACTAGTCCTACAAATTGTTTCAAATTCTGTATTTGTCTATTAGTTCTTCTGCTCTGCAAACTAAAAGTTAGATCTAAGTCTCAATTAAATTCAAGTTTAACATTTTTGGCAAGAATATTTCATAAGTGGTGGTGTGTATTTCTTATTGCATTACATCATGCAGCACATAGTGTCTGGTTGTCTCATTTCGAGACATGCTAAAATTGATCAGTGAGTTCAGATGGGGTAGCCTGATCCTTCCATTGTAAAGGTCCCTATCATCCTTTCTCCTAATGATTTTAGCATCTGTTCATGTTTATTGCCTGAATCAATTATTTCATTAGTGGTTATTAAATAGAAATTTTCTAATAATAATTTTATTAATTCTGCATTTAATAACTATAATTATTCTCTAAATAAAAAAATAGTCCTCAATAACTAGAGATCTTTTGGTTATTCTGAAATGTAGTCATATAGGACAACTAAAATAAATGTATATTCCCTAATTTTGTCTGTTCTAAAGTCCTAGAAGCTTTACCCAAAGGAAAAAAAAAACATTCTATAAGAAAGATACCTGTACTCCAATGTTTATAGCAGCACAATTCACAATTGCAAAGATGTGGAAATAACCCAAGTGCCCATCCATATATGAGTGGATTAATAAAATGTGGTATATGTATACCATGGAGTACTACTCAGCCATAAAAATAATGGTGAACTAATACCTGTTGTATTACCCTGGATGGAACTGGAGACCATTCTTCTAAGCGAAGTATCATAAAAATGCAAAAACGAACACCATATGTACTCACCATTAAATTGGAACTAACCAATCAACACTTATGTGCACATATTGAAATAACATTCATTGGAAATCCAGCAGGTGGGAAGGGGGAGAAGGGGATGGGTAACTTCACACCTAACAGGTACAATGCACACTATCTGGGTGATGGACACACTTATAACTTTGACTCAAACAGTACTAAAGCGATTTATATAACCAAAACGTTTGTACCCTCATAAGATTCTAAAAAAAAAAATATATATATATATATATAAAATAACATATAACAACAACAACAACAACAACAACAAAAGTCCTAGAAGCAATGACAAAGCAGTGGCAAGGAATATCCATAATGCCCAGATTATGGTCTCCGAGTAACATTAACACTGAAAGGGACCAGGGCTTCATGGAGAAAGGGCTGATTCCAAGCTTGGAGCTGGGAATGAGCAAGATAAGCCATATAAACCTCATAGTCCCAGTAAGCAATGAATCTACCAAAGATAATGAGACTGTGTCAAAAAGATCTCCCAGGAACCAGTTTGAAGGAACTTCTGCTGGCGCAAGATGGGGCAATTTGAGCATCAAAAAACAATACGGACTACAATTGATTGACTCATATAGAATATATTTGAAGGATATGAGTTCATAATAATACAGACAAAAAAAATATCCAAACAGGTAAAGAACCACAAAACCATCAGCCACAACAAAAACAAATGCAAATACATTGGTAACCATTGCAGAAAAGTAGAGCACCAGCCCCTTACTCTGAAAATTGGTAAATTAAAGGAAAAGGATGATTTCTGTTTTTAAAAGATCATGATGGTTGCTGTGTGAAGAGTATGTTGTAGGAAGACGAGAGTGGAAACAGGGAGGCTTGTGCCAAACTCCAGGGACTGTGTAAATTGCCAGGGATATATAGATGAATAGCTATCCCCGGGCCTCCTGGAGCTTACAACTCTAATGGGGAAGACCAGGCAATTGCCATCCAGTGGGACATGTATAGTAACAGGGGCAAGCAGACAGTGCCATTGCGGCACACGAGGGCACCAAGCCAAGCTGAGAGCTCTAATACAGAGGAGATGAACCCAAGCTAGTCTCACAGGTTGAGTCAGAAATAAAAGGTTATCATACCTCAAACCAACTCCAGAACCAGTTGAAGCCTGATGAGCTAAGGCAGCTGTGGTCAGTACTGACTCAGGACCTGGACAGGGTTAAGCTGGCAGGAGGAAGGGAACATTGAGTCCAGCAGGGACAGCACTGGGGAAGATGGGCTGAAAATTGACCCAGCTTAGCCACAGAGAGGATAGAGCTCAGATCTCTTTTGTATTATCTTCATCTCTCTATTTATCTGATCATTGCTTGTAACTGGGAAAGGTGCTAGTTGGGGGTGATAGGAGGAGAGCTATGAGGAAAGGTTGGAACAGGGAGGCAAACATCAATGAAGAACAAATCACAGCTGTGCTATATGGAAGATGAATTATGCCAGTCGCCGAGGGACATCATAGGAAAAAAGTGCTGTGCGTAACAGCCTAGATATGCTGCACTGTGCTATGTTAAAATTTTAATCACTAGAGATGATATAAACACTGAGGATTCAAAAACACACTGAGAGAGATAACTAGCCAGACAGAAGTACGAAACGAGACAGTCAGACTCAGGCTGTGGAGTAACAGGAAGACGATGTCAGAGCAGACACTCCCACGGCCCAGGGGATCTGCAAATGTCCCAGATCCTCTGTAATGGACGAAGAGGAGGGCAAATAACATGGACTGATAAGTACAGAAGTATAGAGAAGAGTTACAAGCCAGTGCTGAGCTGAAGCATAAAGTTTCAGAAGACGGTTTAAGCAAATATTTAAAATAATAATTAATGATAACATTCAGTTGTGTCAGGAGTTCAGTAAAACTGGTCCTTTCACATACTACCAAAGAGAGTTAAATCAGTACAATCTTCCTGGAAAACAATTTAACAGTATGTTTAAAGATCCTTAACATGTTCTTATACTTTGCCCTAATAATTGTATCTTTGAAAAATATGTAAGAAAAAAACACCCCAAATATACGAGGATATATACACAAAGTATATCAGAGTGTTAGTATAGTAAAAAAAATTAAAAACAATCTCAATTTCGACCAGTAAAGGAATGGTTAATTAAGAGTGGAATATTTATAAATGGAATATGATGCAGGAATTAAATGCTTATAAAGTTTTTAGTAATATGGGAAATGTTTAGTATTTGAGATTAACTTAGGAAGTAGAAAATAAAGTATACATATTTTTTAGTTTAAAACCATACAAAAACTATATCTAAAACAGGGAAATACAGCAACATTATCTGTGATCAGTGTGTATTATTTTTAGAAACTTTTGAGGGATAATTTACATACAAAAAATTCACTAAATGTACAATTTGATGAGTTTTGACAACTGTTTATACCTTGTTACCACCACCACAATTAAGATAAAGAATATTTTGATCACCCTCAAAATTTTCTTATGCCCTTTGCCTTCCTTTCCTCTGACTCTCTGACCCCTGACAACCACTATCTGCTTTTGGGTGCTATAGTTTTTCCTCTTCTAACATACTAATCCTTATATTAATAGTATGTAGGCATCTGTGTCTAGCATAATGTTTTTTGAAATTTTTCTATGTTGTTGAATGTATCAGTAGTTTGTTCCTTTGTCTTGCTGAATACTATTCCATGGTACAGACATTCTACAATTTGGTTTTCTATTCATCAGTTGGACATTTGGGTTGTTTCAAGTCTCTTACTAGCATGAATTATAAACCTGCTATGGCCATTAATGCACAAGTCTTTGTGTGCTCATATTTTTTCATTTCTGTTGAGTAAATATGTAGGAATGGAATTATTAGATTATTTTGTGAGTGTTAATTTTATAAGGAACTGCCCAATTTTTTTTCAAAGTGGGTGAACCTTTTGTAATCTGTGAGAGTTCCAGTTGGTCCCACATCTTCACTAACACTTGGAATTATTAATTGTTTTAATTGTAGCCATTCTAGTGGTTCAAAGTGGTAACTCAATGTGGTTTTAATACATGTTTTCTTAATGACTAATGATGTTGAGCATCTTTCATGCACTTATTTGCAATCTATATCTCTTCTTTGGTGAAAAGTCTATTCAAATCCTTCCCTCCTCCTTCCTCCCATTTATAGGGGTGTCTTATTATTGTTGAGTTGTAAGTGTTATTTTATATATTTTGGATATATATTTTGGATATATGTTTTGCAAATATTTTTACCAGTCTGTGACTTTTAAAAAAAAATTTTCTTAACAGTGTCTTTTGAAGAGCAAAACTTCTAAATTTTGATAAAAATCTAACTTACTATTTTTTTCCTCGAATGGTTCAGAATGCTTTTTGTGTCCTATTTCAGAAATCTTTCCCTAACCTCAAATTGCCAAGCTTTCTTCTTTTATCTTCTTCCAGAAATTTTATAGTTTTAGCTCTTACATTTAGATCTATGATCCACTTCAAGTTAATTTTTGTACATAGAGTGAGCTAAGTGGGATTTTTTTTTAGATGCCTTTTATCGTTCTGAAGAAATTCCCTTATAATTCTAGTTTTCTGGGAGTTTTTATCATGTATGGATGTTGAAATTTGTTAAATGATTTTTCTGCAACTATTGCACTGATTATTTATTTGGCTTTCATTTTTTACCTATTACATGGTAAATTACACTGACTAATTTTTTAATGTTAAAGCAACCTTGCATTCCTGTTCTAAAATCTATTTTGACATGATTTGTTATCTTTCTAATTATATGTTTTTAAGTTTGATTTGCAAAAAGATTGTTAAGGATTTTTCCATTTATGTTTTGATCTGTAGTTGATCAAGATATTGATCTGTAGTTTTCTTTCTTGTAGTGTATTTTTCTGGCTTTGGTTTTAGGTTAATATTGTCCTCTTAATGTGAGTTAGGATGTGTTCCTTCTTTTATTTTCTGTAACAGTTTGTGTAGAATTGACATTATTTCTTCAATAAATGTTTGGTAGAATTCTACTATGCAATCTTCTGGGCCTGGAGTTTTGCTTGTGGAAGGATTTTTAATTGCAAATTCAATCTCTTTCATACATAGACAAGAAGCTATTTAGGGTTTCTTTTTTTCTTGAGTGACTTGGGTGGTTCACTTCTTTCAAGACATTTTTTTCCATTTTATCTAAGTTAATTGAATTTATTGGCATAAAACTGTTCATTTTATTTTCTTATTATCCTTTCAATGTCTGTAGGAACCCTAGTGATATTTCCTCTCTAATTGTTGATATTGTCAAACTATGTCTTTTCTATTTGTTGCCTACTCAGTTTGGCTAGAGATTTATCAGTTTTATTGATTTTATTATTTTTAAGTCAACTTTTCTATTTCCTATTTTATTTTTTTGTGTTCTTTATTATTTCATTCCTTCTACTTTGGGTTTAATTTGCATCATTTTTAATCAGAAAAAAGTCAATAAATAAAACCAAATATGACACCAAGACACACTAAAATTATCTTTTTTTAAGGTATTAAAGCAAAAAGTTCCAGTTTGAATAGAAGTCTAGAGACTCTCCCAATCTTCAAGGACTGTTAGCAGTTCAACAAATTCAAATAAGATACTATTTGCTTTCCTATTGAAAAAAGTTGCTAGAGAAGGATTGCCATTGGCATAGGAAGCCAAGAAATTTTTTAATTTTTTAATATCAATTTTTATACTGCATCTTCTCAATATATCTCATAAAATCACTGTGCTTTGCTTTTCTCAATTTGGAAAAAAAAATGTCAGGGAATGATCTTTATCACTTACCTCCTGAGAATATCTTGACAAAAACTGATGAATAATTGTGAATTGCCCTATGAAAACAGCTGTGAAGTGTAATTGCCAATACACAAATTAAGAATTCATCAAGAGTGTCAACATATTGACATTGAGAGTCTCCAATTTACCTAAGAATGATTATGCTTCATAATTGAGATGATGTTGTCATTGTAATCCAAAGCAACAAATGTTTATAGAATGTCTGCTTGTGTATGGCTAGAAAAGAGGTCTCTGCTCTCAAAGAGTTCATATTTTCATTGAGGATGCAAGTCATAAACAAAAAGATAAGTGGTGCAGGTTGTCAGAAGCTGAGTGCCAAATGAGTGGTGCAAAACTTTAGAAATTCGGAGTCACAAAATATAAGGGATGTGATCACAGATCAGGGCTGTAGGGGAAAATTTCTTGGGGAAGATGAAACTTATTTTGACCTTCAAGGAAAAAAATCCAGCTGAAACAGGAAGAAAAGAAAGAAGCAGCAATCCATTCAGAGGAATCAGAGTAAGCAAATGTGCAAGGGAAAGAATGCTTATAATGTACCTTTGAAACAAGCCAAATGGTTGTACTTAAGTGGAAGATTTGTGAAATGGAGAAGCAGAAAATAGTTGGGCAGAAATCAACAACCCCCAAAGTGTGTTTTATGTGAAATGGTGTGCATTTGCTCTGTACATTTTTGTTAGGCCCATGGTGTCTTTGAAAGGGTAGAGGGATTATCATCCTAATTTTATAGCAGAGAAAGCTGAGGCTCAGAGAGGCAAAGTGACTTGCCCAAATTCAGAGTCACGACAGAACTCCAGGCTTCAATTCAACTCCAAACCAGAGTCAGATTGGCAAGAACCCGGGAAAACAACCTAAAGGAATTTGGGTTTTATTGTGTAAGCAATGTGGGCACGCTGGAGGTTTGAATGCATGGGAGAATATGCGTAGAGCAGAGTTCCAGGGAGGCTGGCCAGGCAGAGGTTTGTACGATGATCGATCGATTGGAGAAGGGGGTGGAGGCAGGGAGAAGGGCAGTCGTCCTGTATAAGGTGCTTACGTTAGTGTGGACAGAGCTAGAATGGAAAGGACAAGGTGTAAAATACTTTTCTAAGTGACTTTGAAAGGTATGTTTTCCACACATTTTTACAAAATTAAAAATTTTATTGACCTTATGAAAAAGTAGGGAGGATTTTGTGCGTGTAGATAAGAAACATGAGGGAGAAGGAAGAATAAAAGATGATTCCAATATGAAGATTGAATAATGGAGACAATGACAAACACAGAAACAGGGAAATGTGACAGGGGTGGGCTGATTGAAGAGGAAAAATTAGATGTTTAATTTCAGGTAAGTTGAATTTGAGGAGTAGTGAGGGCTTGAGGCAGAAGTACCTAGCAGGGCACAGCAGTCCAATATAGTGCTGAACTGGACAAATAACCATGAAGGGAATGTACAAGTAGGGATAAAGGTTAAGACTCTTTTTGGAAAGCTGGTCCTTTCTAGAGGATTGGTTCTGCCTTTAAACGTTTCGTAATTAAAGAGAAATCAGGCAAAATGCTCTGGAAAGGTGATAAAAATCTTTGGAAAATCAAACTTGTGAAGAAAAGCTTTACAACAATAGCTGTATCAGCAGCCAGCATTGATTAAATACTTTGCTATGAAGAATTCACATTTGTTGAACTCTTACTATACACTGGATGCCTTTCATAGTCAGCTTCATAACAACATTGACGAAATGAGTAGATAAAATAATGGAGGGATTTAGTGGCAGAATCACAGAGCTGAAAAGAACCTTGGAGTTCTTTTTAGAGATGAGGAAATGTGTACCCAAGAAGGTTAAAACTGACTTACTTTCTGAAGAATTTCAAAAAAGAAAAGTATACTCTTATTATTTTTATGTAATCACAATCCTGTTTAAAGCCATAGAGAAAGACTGTGCACCCTTATAAAACCCCTTCTGGATGTGTGAGTACATTTTGGTACTGCATTTAGTAAGGCTGACCCTCTTAGTCATGGTTCAATCTTTGGCCTTGTGTGTACTCTTGGAGTGACTTGGATACCACCAAACGTATGGCCTCTCCTGGTACCTTGCACGAAACCAGTGATCAAATGTTTCTGCTATTAATGAGCAATTTTCTCCAGAGTCTCCCATAGGTCAGTTCCTGTAGCCTATTTTAAGCTATTTATACTACCTAAGCTCTTTTTTTCTTCTAAATTAACATTTCCAGACTTGATTTCAGCTCTGTAGAAAATCTTTATTTTTGGAAAGTTCTAAAGAAAATCTGTTCATCTATTTTTGAGTTTTCAGAGTGAGAAAAGTACTTTGATGCTTTGGATACCCAGATAATTAAAATCTGTCTTCTCAGGGAAAGTTCTAACTCAGCATGCTTGTAGTTCTCAGCAAAAAATCAGCTGCTCTGCAGAGTTTGACAATATTGGCCCTGTTTTAGTTTTCTATTGCTGCATAACAAATTGCCACAAACTTTGCAGCTGAAGCAACACACATTTACTATCTCACAGTTTCCATGGCTGAGGAGTTTGGACACAGCTTAACTAGGGTCCTCTGTTTAGGCTTCACAAGGTGGTGATCAAGGTGGCAGTTGGGGCTGAGTTCTCATCTGGGAGGTCCTCTTCCAAGTTCATTGAGGCTGCTGTGATTATATGACTGAGGTTCATGTTTTCTTGCTAGCTGTCAGCCAGGGACCACTGTCAGCTCCTGGAGACCACCCTTCTCTGTAAAGGAGCTCACAACATGGTTGTTCGCTTACTTCCCCCATAGCCAGCCAGAGAAAACTCTGCTTGCCTGACTAGGTCAGCCCCTCCTAGGATAAGATCAACTCATTTTGACTTTGATGTCATCTGTATGATCCCTTTGCCATATAATGTAATATAATCAGGAGAGTGATAGCCCATCTTATTCACAGGTTCCCACTGCACTCAAGAGGAGGAAATTATACAAGGATGGGGGTCCCTTGGCATTATGTCATCTTATAATTCTGCCTGCCACAGATCCTACAATGAACTTGCTTCTAATGAGTAAAGCCGTCATAATATGTTAGTCTATCAAATCCTCTCTCAAGATACTAGAGTCAGATTTGATTGCACTGCTGAAGCAAACCACAAACTCATCAGGCCTTCACATTTCCCCTCTTTGTGCTGCTATAAAGAATAAGAAAGCTAAATAGAGGTTAAATATGTGTTATGCTCTGATGAGAAGAGTAGTAGACTCTCATTCATTCATTCAACAAATATATATATATATACACACACACACACACACACACACACTCCTATAGAGAGGCCAGGCACTATGCTAAGCAGTGGAGATGAATGATAAATGAAAGTAGATAAGCTCTTTGTCCTTGAGAAGATTTACAGAGTGGTAGGAGTGACAGGAAAAATTTTCAAGGCAGAGGGAATAACCTTTGCAAAGGTCTTGAGCATGGTATGTTTGAAGAATTCAGAGGAGGTCACCATGGCTGGGGCACAGACAGTGAGGAACGTTGTGGTTTGAGATCTGTTTGGAGAATTATATAAGCAAACATGTAATACAGAACTTTTCACACCAGGTAAGGATTTTGTTCTTAGTCCTGTGATCACAGGAGCAGCATGCAGGGTTTTAAGCTAGACTTGGTAGAGAAAAGTAGATGTAGTTAGAAGAATCTTAAGAGATAAAATAAATAGCTCTATTGATAAGTCTCAAGTTACCAGTTTCCTTAAGTAGACAGCCTACTGGAAAATGGGCCAACAAAATGGAAAGCAGAGCCAGTAGGTGGGGCGAGACCCTGAGTCTGATGACATTGTTTGAATTTTCAAAACAATACTTCAAAATCTCCTCTTGAATTTTCAGCTTTAGAGTTTTGTCGCTTAACAACGAAGTAAGTTCAGAATGGTACACACCTCTAGCTTCCTCCAGATACCCACCAACAATATACACTAGGGAAAGGATAAATTTATTATAGCTTCATGATCACTTTTTTTGAGCCTTGTCACAGGCTGTTCTTTCTATTAGGAACGCCTTTCCTCCCATGTACTTGACTAATGTTACTTATCCTTCAAAAATCAGTGAAGGCCTCAACTCCCCTCCTAGAAGCCTTCGCTGATATAGCTGGTCAGCGTCAAAACCCCGCAGCCCCTCCCCTGCCCCACAAGCTCCAGTGGTACCATCCCATTTCATCTTAGTTTTCTGGCCCCTCAACTTTTGAGGACCTCATGGGTGGTGAACACATTTATTCATCTTTGTATTCCTAGTGCCTAGACCAGGGCCTAGTAAATAATAGACAATTAGTGATGTTATTTGAATGAATGGACAAATGCAACAGATACTCCATACCCATTAAATTTTTATTTACTTTCTCTGTGTCTAGTTCATTCCCACTCCCCTTGTGTTGAATCTTAAAACATTTTTACAAGAAGATAATTAAGATTAGGGGAAGCACAACCTAATGTGACAGTTTTGGCTGGTGTGGAATGCAGTTGCCTTCCTGTTTTCTGAACAAAGTGATGTTGGCCAAGTGTAACACCCCTATATTCTCTCTGCTTATCAGTAGGTTTTGATATATAGTTCTCCCAGGTTGGCTTTTTTGAGTCAGAGGGCCAATGACAAACGATCCCCTTAGCTTAAGACACATTTAACATTCTTGAGCTTACCTTTCCTTTCAACAACATCCCCCAAGTTTCTGGAGTTGCTGTATGGGTTAAGTCAGTGCAATGGGCAGCTGGTGTTACTTTAGTTCCTTGCGAAACCTTCCCAGTTCCAACCGATATCTATGAATCATCTGTTCTCTTAATATTTCCAAAATTAATTTTAACTTGCTTATTCTACACACAATAAATAACTGACCTGTAAAGTTTTTGATGCAAGGGAAAGAGCACTGGAGCCAGGCAAGTAGCTTCAGTTCTTCCATTAGCTTGTGTGACTGTGATATCTCTGCTCCTCAGTTCCTTCACCTGAATTATGATGAGCCTGGATGGAAGAGCCTCCAGGGCCCATTCCAGCTTTCATATCCACGGGAAACTCAATGTTCCTATGATTTTCATTGATGTTATTTATGATGATCGATAGTGGCTGAGGGAATATGGCCTTCTAATTTTTGTTTCCATGTTCCCAGAAGGTATGCACTGTTAATTGCAGAGAAAACACTGGCATTAAAAAGAGTTCCTTTATATTTGAGAAAGAGTTCCTTTTTACTTAAGAAATCCTGCCTTTAATATTCCCTTTTTTGTTTTATCTCTTTAAATACTATGTTGTGACCATTTTATAGAACCCAAATAATCTAACTGGGCCCTGTAATCTGCCTTATTTCTTAAAGGAAGACAATATGTTGTCTAGTCTCTAGGAAAACTTTATATAGCTGGGTTGTACAGTCAGAGTAGGCCAAATGCTATAGTAAATAATCCCCAAATTCTAGTGGTTTAATATAATAAACCACTATTCCTTGCTTATATCATAGTCCAGTGAGGGGTGGCAGGGGCGGAGGGTGGGACAGATGAGGGGTGGTGTGGGACAGAATGCTCCCATCATGTGGCACCACCACACTCCAGGACCTCAGAGTCCTCCATTGGATCTTTTGACTCCACCAGCAGATGAGGGAAGAGAGGGGAATGGTGAATAATTATTTTTATGGCCACATGACCAGAACTCTGTCATAGGCCTCACCTCTGCAATGTGGCCAGGAAAGGTAGTTTAACTGTATACCTAAGATGAAGAGGAAATAAGTTTAGTAATCTCTGCTGGGTCATCTAAGGATGGCAGAAATATTCACAGGGAGATGTTTGTACAATATGATGACCATGGAGAGAGACAGCACTATGTATACGGACTGAAAAGACTCATGGGACTGAATGGTCACAAAGAGGGGCCAGCAGGTGATTCTGCATGAATCAGAGAAGGAACTGAGTGCAATCCCTCTTGTTTTATAGGAAGGAAATTATGACGGAGGTAAGTAAAGTGGCTGCTCAAAGTCACCACAAATCAATTGCTTATCTGAAACTAGAACTCTATGGTCAGTGTTCTTCCTGGCATTCTTGCAGTAAAATCATAAATGCCAGAATTCTTTGGAGAAAAAGCCTACTTGGCTCTGTTTAAGTTAAAAGTTAAGACCAGAGTTGAAATATCAACCTTAATTTTCTTTGTTGGAATTGATACAAAAACCATTGAAGAACTCTGACTGATGAAGAACTGTTGAAAGTCACTGAATGTGTAAGAGCACAGAGTAGGCATTTAATGGGGGGGGGCTAGAGGGGGAGGGGGGAGAGAGAGAGAGAGAGAGAGAAGAATCATAAGAGTCAAAGAGTCAAAGATCTATTAAAGAAATTCCCTTTTGATCTTTTGATGGTACACCTGGACTATTGTTTTTGATGGCTCTGGGGGTCTGCAAAGTGAATTCCACTTCCTTTTTTTTAGTTCTAAGGAAAGCCAGCTCCTGGACAAATACTGAAAAAGATAAAGGCTGTCTTTGGGCTCTGTGCCCCTCCTGCAGTGCACTTATTCTAATGTTCAAAGCTCCGTGGTGTCTCCCAACCCCTCACTAGATAGCAGTGCCTTTATTCCATTCCCTGGTCAATTTGATCACTCTACTTATCATCCCCAAACAGACTGTTATAGCTATATATAAAGTGCTGATTATGCACAATCTTTGTCTCCTTTAGTATGCATGTAAACCATATGAGCTAAGTTTTTGCATACTAATTTTGTAGATGAATGAACCGACACCAATGGATAGAACTACCAATTACTGAATACCAATTATGTTCCAGATGCTTTATACGCTTTATCACAATATAATACAACGATTTGGCAAAATATCATTATATCACTTCCCTTTAAAATGTGAGGTATCAATATCAGAAAGATTAAATAATTTTCCCAAGATCACCAACCTGCCAAGATGAAGAGATGGATTTTAAACTTGGGTCTAGGTCTGTCTGATTCCAAAACCTATGTATTCCATGATGCCTATTAATAATGATGATGATTTTATTTTTTATCATTTTTACTATTATTAATTTTTTATTTCATAGCCTTCCCAGAGAAAATTCAAGATTCTTAGAGATGCAATGTTTTAAACCTTATGAATGAATGTGATAGTTCATTTTATCAGTTAGGATGCCTTTAGCTGCAAGTTAAAAAAAATAAAAACAAGTGGCATAAACAGCACATAAACAAGCCTATTTATTTTTCTCTATTAAGGAGAGGCCCAGAGATAGAGAAGTTCCAAAGTGGTTAATTCAGTAGCTCAGTGATGTCACCAAGAACCCAGTACCATCTTTTCTATTCTGTCATCTACAGTAATTTATTTTATCCTCTTAGGCTAATCCCCCGATGGTACCAGATGGCTCTCTCATTGCAGGTGTCTTAAGCAGGTGACAACACTCAGAGGCAGAATATGAAACTGCTAGACTTGTGTCCATTTTTAGGAGTGAGAAAAACCTTCCCAGAGCTTTACTGACAGTTTTTCCTTGACATCTCTTCAGCCAAAATTATGTCACATGCCCAGGCCTAAACTAATCATTTTCCAAGGGGAATGGAGTTACCATATTTGACTCAATCTCTTAGGGCTTTGATGTCCCTTAAAATAATTGGCTTCTCAATATCTGAACAAGGCAAATGGCTAGGGGGTAGGAAGCAATAGCGACGATCACATTTAGGCACCAGCCTGAGTAGGATGGGGATAGAAGTAGAAGCTTTCGAGTTCAGCACAGAGGTCTCTTGCATTCTCATGAGCCTGGCCCTACTGTGAGACTTGTTATAGAAATAAATACTAAAAGTGTTTGGGAAAGAATTTTCACATTGTCTTAAAGTGTTATTTTGAAATTACAAAGATTTTAAGCTGATTGATTAGAAACCATATGGGAAAAAATTCAAATTCTGACTCATTAAGGGCCACTTATGTAATTATTTTGTAAACTCATGGATCTCAAGTAACTTTAGAGTGATTTACTCTAATTCCCTAACTCTTTGTTATAATTCTTGGCTTCCTTCTACAATGTCCTTTTTCAATTGATTATGTAATTTCTGCTTTAACACATTTTGTTACACTAATCAATTGCTGCTCACTACCTACCATCCATTTCCTTTTGGGGCAATTCTTTTTGTTAAAAAGTTATTTCTTATTTTAAACTGA
This sequence comes from Daubentonia madagascariensis, assembly GCA_023783475.1. Taxonomy (NCBI): domain Eukaryota; kingdom Metazoa; phylum Chordata; class Mammalia; order Primates; family Daubentoniidae; genus Daubentonia; species Daubentonia madagascariensis. The sequence continues at coordinate 34,199,573 of JAKFHU010000978.1, forward strand.
AACTGTTATCATTAAATAAGTATATCTTTTACATAGACACAAATGTGTTGTGTAGAAAAACGGGTTTTGGCGTCAAGTAGACTAAGGAGTCAGGTATCTCAGGTTTGCCAATGACTGATTAGAGGGCTGGGAGCCAGACAATTGGATTTCAAATCCCAAACATGTCATTTATCAGCTGTACCATCTTAGGAAAGCACTTAACTCATCCTCCTGGCCCCCCATGACTCAGTTTTCTCACCTGCAAAATGAGTCCTATGGTGGTATCTACTTAATGAGGTTAATCAAGTCAACACATATAATGTCTTAGTGCTGGAGACAATAAATATTGCTTATTATTATTAAAATTAACTGTGAGGACATATGAAAATGATTCAAGCTCTTTGAGACTCAGTAAAACTGATATAATCATACATACTTCTGACATTTGTTACAATGATTAAATGAGACCAAGAATACAGAAAAACTCAAAAAAAGGTTAGTTCTTCCCACTTCACTTACACAATGCTAGCTGCTCTGATTTGAATGATAGTGTCCCTTCCAAAATTCATATTGAAATGTAATCCCAATGCAACAGTATTAAGAAGTGCAGTTTTTGGGAGGTGATTAAGTCATGAGTGTTCCACCCCCATGAATGGGATTAGCTCCCTTATAAAAGGGCTCTAGGTTGAAGGGAATGCTATCTTGTCCTTCAGGATATTGGGGAATACAATCCTGCCTTTTGTCATGTAAGGACACAACAACAAGGTGCCATCTTGGAAGCAGAGAGCAGCCCTTACTGGACGTCAGTGCAGTTACCTTGATCTTGGACTTCCCAGCCTCAAGAACTGTGAGAAATAAATTTCTATTCTTTATAAATTACAGGCTTTTTTTTTTATAGCAGTGCGAATGAACTAAGACACCTACCTGGAACTTAATAGGTACCCTATAAATATTGTCTGCTTCACTAGTTCTCCTTTCCCCATGAAGCTAGAGGGATGAAGTTCACAGGGTAGATGAGTTTCAGCCTTCCCTGTGGGCTCCATGTTTCTGCAGAGAGCAGATCTGCTGGCTTCAGGGTTTTGGCCTCAGCACCATTGATATTCCCTGTCTACTAGACTGCAAGCTTCTCAAGGGCAGAGCCAAATCTTATTCATCCGTTTACCTGCAGTGCATAATTCCTGGCACAAAATTGGTGTTCAACACATATTTATAACTAACTCTTTAAACTTTCTTCTGTGGCTTTCTGTAAAGCACTGAGTACAGCCCTCACACATACTGTAAGTGCCCAATAAACATTAGTTATTGATATCATTATTATTATATCACAAACTCAATTGTTCATGCAGCTAATGGGATGGGGGATAGTGGGGAAATATAATTATTTCACAGGTCTGCAGTACCTATTTTCTTTTTTCTCTAGCCTGAAAGGTGGCCTTACTACCGACATTTCTTTCTTTCCTCTGTGTGTCATGGCCCCTCCCTTCTTCTTGCTCTCTCTCTCTCTTTCTCTCTCTCTCTATTTCTTTCTTTCTTGGAGAAATAAATAAACTTTTACTTCTATATATCCTAATCACTGTGTGAGAAACCTTTCTCAGCCCACGTACGAACTTCACACCCTAACATAGACAGAAATTTAAATGTTTACTTTTCCTTTCCCAATATGCCAGTCATATTCACAAAGGCCAGCCAGCACAGTGGGCAGGGAGGACTTAATGTCTCACAGACCTATTTCCCACTTATCTTTGCTTTGGCTGGGGCCACAATTTTCAGTTCATCATGCCGTTTGGGTTATGCAAATTGTATTTTGAGTGGATAAACTAAAGTCAAAGTGATGACTTCTGCCCCTAAACGTGCTTTGTCCAAATCACTTATTTTTTCCCTTTCAAATGGTAAACTAAATTGCCTATGAAATATGGTATATGACACATTAAATCAAAACATTGATCCATCCAACACAACCTTCTCTCCTTGATGCCATCTCAAGGTAAGGATTGGGGTAGAGCATAAGAATTTCATAGCATTTTAAAACCAAAACCAAAACCAATTCTTCATAACCTTTTATGGATTCACCATCATGGATTAATGTTTCTTGAATTTCTGTCAGGGAACATTAAGGTCTGTCTCTGGCTCTTGTGATCAAGTGTATGGACTCACTAAGGTCCTGCAGATGCTGACCTAAGAGGTCTGGTCTACATGATGGCTGTCCTCAGCTTGGTGTGATTCCCTTCCTTTAATCTTGGGCACACTGGAACACTAAATAACTTTTTCTGACCATGCCTGCCTGGGAAAGAGGTCCAAACCTTTTTCACTCTATACATGCCTTCCTGATGTAGGAGAAACCTGTCTATCTAAGGAGTCAGAAATTCAAAATCTTCACTGAACTATTCTTTCTTTGGGAACCAAGTATAAAATCTGATGAGTTGACTCCTACTTTTATTTTAGCTGGGCTGGGATGTCTGTATAAACAGCCTTTCTCATGACAATTTGGCAGTGCAACTTTTGGTCAGGAAGAGGAGAATCACACAAATGTTTTCATTTCTCAGTCCCCATCCTCTCCCACCCTCCCCTTTACTGACCTTTCTTTGAACCGAGACTATAGTTTTATTGGAGCTTTGTTTTGTGCCTTGGGCAAAAGTTTTGGGTCAGCTGAGGTCAGTTCTCATTTTATCTAAATCAGTTTGCCCTCCTCCAATCTCAATGGAAAAACTTCCACAAAAATACATTTACACATAAGTCTTAGTTTTCATTGAGTTCTGTGTTGGCAAAGAAGGCCAGATCCTTATCCCTAGAGGCCCTTAACCTCTTAAAGAATGTTTTACTAACTTTTTTTTCAAAGAACCTCTGCTATAACTATATTGGCTCCCCTGTTCCTGATTCTCACTCCGGATGCTTGTGGACTTTTGATGTTTTATATAATTTTAATCTATACATTGTCTCAAACATATAGCAAAGAGGCAGCATCATAGAATGGAAAACAGAGGATTGGCAGTCAAGAAATGGATTCTAGCCTTAACTGTGCCACTATGTGTAACCTTGGGCAAATTTCTAAATCCCAGGCTCCACGTCTCAATAAATTGAGGATTGGATAATATTAATATTAAAGGCTTCTGTAGACTCCAAGATTTCATGATTCAATTGAGAGGAAGTGAGTGGAAATCCAAGACCCAAAAATAAATCAAATGATATTGGACTTATTTTAGAACTCACAATTTTCTACATGGTTAATTAAGCAAGGGGTGCTCCTTGAGTTTCCAAGCTTAGGGTTATGTTAGGGAGCAACAGAGAATGTTTAGCATGTCAGAGCTGGAAGGAACCATAGAGGCTATCATATCTGACCCATTCCTGTAATAGATGAGGAAACCGAGGAATGAAGAGAAGCAGCGACTTGCCTAAAGTTGACTGAAAAAAAGCCTCTGTGAATTTTCTCTTCATTGCATTCACTTTATATACTACCTTGCCTCTTTATACTACTACTGAAAGGTATTCTTTATAATAAATGTTAGTATTGTGTTTTGAGTAATTTCAGTTTTTAAAAACTCTCTGCTAAAGGCAAATCCATTAGGCCATTCTTTCTCTTCCCTATTAGGATTATAACCATAAACCAAGGGACGGTGTGGTGGTCGATACATTGTACATATGTCCCAGTAGTTTATACATGTAAGAGAGGAATTTAAAATACCACCTTGTGTGAGGTCACATGAATTTCATGTGACCATGATACAATTTCCTTTTTGTTGGTTCCACATACACCAATTATCTAATATGTTCAGCCTGAAAAATACCTTCTTGTCACAATTTTCCTAAGACTGCCTTTAATCAAGGTATCTGAGTGGCTGAAGTCCAAATTTATTTTGAAAAAATTGAATAATTAGGATCGCTTGCTATGGGAAGTTTATATATTACATTAAAGAATGTTAGAGTATAGATTTTGTTTTATACACATCCTCCCTCACTCCCAAATTTGATCTGTTTCCAATATTCGTCCAGCAATAAGGACAATACCTCACATTTTAGCAGTAGTCACATTTGGCTTCAGAGTTTGCAAGCAAATAAATATCTACCTTTCTTGGTAATATCTTGTTTATTCCACAGTTGGAGGAATGAAAAGTATCACATACATGAGTTTTTCAGGCAATTAATATTTTTATAAAAAACACAACCCTAGTTTTAAATTGATAATATTTGATGGAATATTTGATAAAATATATATTTTTCTGACTATAGAGTAGTTTAAAGATATTTTTACATTTTTTGAATAATCAAGCTTCATTATGAATATCAATTATTGTACAGTCCCTGATAATACAGTGATCACCCCAGGGGCTACTGAAGGGCATGGGGATTTTTACTACAGTGTTTAGATGCTCTGGCAAGTGTACATTTGTGTTTTTGTGATCCTGGCATGAATGGTCTATCACCTATGGGGTTCTACCTTGGATAGCATGAAAATTTTTAGTTGCTTCTCATTCACCTGAGAACATATTGCTTTGGGCTTTAAAGCCAGATAAGAAAATTTGTATAACTGTGGAAAGAATGAGAGAGATAATAATCTGAGAGAGGCTTATGGTACTTTAATGCATGGAATTTTACTGCTCAAAGATCTCTTCTATTTACCTTAGCAATAACTAGCTTCTGGGAGGAATTTTCTCCAGGGCTTACAACCATGTATTAGTTTCCTAATTGGAACTTTGGATCAGTTTGTTTACATTCTCCTAAATAGCAAAAACTTACTTGAGTCATTCCTGGAACTAGACAACTTATGAATTGTGAATGATTGGGTAAATAAGTAAACGGAATTCAGCCATACATAGCACATTCTCCTACAATCCATTCCATTCCTGGGAGGCAGCACAGTATGTTTGTTAAAGGGAGCAAGCTTTGGAGTCAAAGCAACTTAAGTTTGAGTTCAAGTTCACCACTTTTTAGCCCTATGACTTGAGCAATTCACTTAATTCCTATTTTCTTCATCTGTAAAATGCATATGATAATGATACCTACCTCTTATTTTTGTGAAAGTTAAATGTGATAATGCATGTAAAACTCTTAGTACAGGGCCTGGCATGCAGCAAATGCTCAAGAAATATTAAACTTTATTTTAAGGCATGTCCATCTCTTTAATCTTCCAAATTTCTCTCATCTCTTTGTCAGTCAAGTTTGGCTAACTGTTATAATGAACAACATTTACATTTCAGGGGCTTAGCATAATGGCAGCTTATTTCTAACCTATATAAAGTCCAGTCAACAGTGGGTGAGGGAGAAGCTCTGCTCCACACAGAGCTTTGTCCTCCTCCCAGCATGGGTCTTGAGGATTGCTTCGGACAGGGAGCAGCAAATGATGGCCTGTGGACCAAATTGGCCTGATGCCTGTTTTTGTGTAGCCCAGGAGCTAAAAATGGTTTTTACCTGTTTAAATGGTTATATTTTAAATGGTTATAAAAGTACAAAGATAATGTCCTTGATTTTGCTTCTTGGCCCACAAAGCCTAAAATATTTACCATCTTGCCCTTTAAGAAAAGGCTTGCCAACCCCTTTCCTAGGGCCATAGGGCAGAATCCTCTGCAGGGCCTTCTGCTTTGGGCCATCAAATGAAGGAAGGGAAGAAGTGAAGATCCCGATTTTTGTAGGTCCATTCTGGAAATGGCATGCATTATTCCCACCACATTCCTTTGGCCAGAACTCAGTCAAATGGCCATACCTACTTGCAAGGGAGGCTGGGACGGTTGGTCTTGCGTATGTCCAGGAGGAAAAATAGTGTATTTTAGTGATCACATTGTAGTACTGCCATATCACCGTAAAAATTAAATTCTTTCTATGCAACTGCCATGCACCCCCCTGCCCAATACTTTCACCCCTAACCCAATCCTCTTCATCTCTGAATGTCATCGGACTCGCTCACTCCTCCCCTCCCTGTGGATCCCTTTGTAATACACCCCAGGGGATCACTCTGTGCCTTCTCATTTAGACAAACTTCTGTTTTGGAATCTTTCTAATCTTGTGTATCTTACAGCTCCTCTCTTTGTCTTTCCACAGTGATTTAACATAATAGGTCTCTTCTTCAACTTATTCTCTGTTAGTGTTCTTGCCACTCACAGAGTGGACACATCATGGCTGTGCATAGGAATTACTTCTTCCTGCTCCACCTCCAAGACTGGGAACTCTGAAATTGTCCTCTCTGATCACAAGTTCTTATTATTTTCTCTAACTCCTCCTTCCTTTACACCTACTGGTTTTTGTCTTCATCACAATCTTCAAGTCCAAGGTCTCTCTCTCTCTTTCTTTCTCTCCCCCGCCCTCTCCCCGCTTGCCATTATACTAAGCCTGGACCCACTGGTCAGTCATGTCAACTGTTCTTTTCCTGATGCTCGAGTACCCTTCACCCAAAGTCTCTCTACCTATTTTCTACCTTGAATATCCCGCATCTGGTTAAGCAGCATCACTATTCTTGTGCTCCACTTCTATTCCTAAGCTGGTGAATGTTGTAAAATAAAGTAAAACAATGCATAGGCTAACTGATTCTTCTAAATATTCCTGCTCCCCACTCTCAGTTGAGCCCCCAGATACTTAGCAACTCTTCCATTTGTCTCCAATTGACACCTTGCTGCATATCTAAAGTTTATACTTTCCTTATATCTATATTGCTCCTTCACCAACTGTCTCCTTATTCACTACAGGCAACTTTTATTTTATTCATGCATTAGTAATTTCAATGTTTCACTTATTAATTCAATGCATATCTACTGAGAAGCTGTTATACACTCTATTACACTTTTATTTAATTTTTTCAAGCCATCTAAAAGGAAATCAATTTGCTCTTCATTTCAAAATGTCTCTGTATCTGCTCACCTTTCTCTGCTCCTTCCCACTATCTTAGAGGACAAAGAATCCTCCATTTTCTTAGGCTTATACATTTGTTTTCATTCCCTTTTTTCTTTGTCAGACCTAGTCATATTAATTTTTCATTTTCTATTCTGCATGTTTCACTCCGAATGACTACCTAAAATTTTGATTTTGTATCCTCTATGCTAAAAACAAAAAAACCCTTCTCCTGATCCAATGCCCCTTTAAAAAATGTTGCTAGGACTGCAAATTAGTACAACCTCTTTGGAAAATAGTAGGGAGATTCCTCAAAGAAATAAATGTAGACCTACCATTTGATCCAGCAATCCCACTGCTGGGTATCTACCCAAAGGAAAATAAGTCATTTTATAAAAAAGGTACCTGCACTCAAATGTTTATTGCAGCACAATTCGCAATTTCAGAGATGTGGAACCAAACTAAGTGCCCATCAATTCACGAGTGAATAAAAGAAAATGTGGTTTATACCTTGGAGTACTACTCAGCCATAAAAAGGAATGAAATGTTGTGTGCAGCAACTTGGATGGAACTGGAGACCATTATCCTAAGTGAAGTATCTCAGGAATAGAAAACCAAACACTCTATGTTCCCACTAATAAGTGGGAGCTAATAGATGGATACACACGGGCAAAAAATGATATAAAGGACATGAGAAAACAAGAAGCGGGGAAAGTGGAGACGGTGTGGGATAAAAACTTACCTGTTGGGTACAATGAATGCTATTCTGGTGACAGACACACCAACAGCCCCGACTTAAGCATTATACAAAGTATCCATGTAACAAAAACATTTGTACCCCCTTAATTAATATTTTGAAATTAAAAAATCCTATAGTTCTCTTTCCTTTCTCACCATTTTTTTCAAACAATCTGCTTTATATATTTTACTACAAATTAACATTTTGATATCCAGTAATCTGATTACCCCTCCGCACTGGTGAACATGGTCTTCTTAACCATGAGGTGACCCTTGACTTAGTAAATGCTAAAGTAGGTTATCTTTTCTTATTCCTTATTCCTCCTGATCTCTATTTTCAAACTTTAAAAGTTAATATCATACAGTAAACTGAATAAATTATAAGTATCTTTATAATATGTCTCAGTTTCTGGTGGTATACGTGTTCCAATTTGGTTCATCTTCAAGATTATTTTGGCTATTCTTGGCTCCTTTAATTTCCGTATATGTTTTTAAATCACCCTGTCAGTTTACACACACACACATACACTCTCACACACAAACTGCTGAGATTTTAATTTTGATTGAGATTGTACTAAATATATAGATCAGTTTGGAGAAAATAAACATCTTTATAATATTGAATTTTCTAATCCATGAATATGTTATTTCTCTTTATTTATGTAAATCTTTCATTGTTCTTGGTAATGAGATTTATTTCTAGGTAATTGCTACTTTTGCTGTTATAAATTTTTGGTTTCTAATTGTTTGTTGCTTTTACATACAAATTAAATGTATTTTTGCATATTGATCTTGTATCCAATAAACTTGACATTAATAAATTAATATTTGAATTCTAATCTTTTATCTGATATTCTTTTGGATTTTCTATACACCCAATTATACTGTCTTTGAAAAACAAGAATTTGTTTCTTTCTTTCCAAGTCTTTTTCCTTTATTTCTTTTTCTTGTTTTATCGTACTGATGAAGGCATCCAACACAATGTTGAAATGATGATGGCAAGCTCCTTGAAGTTTTTGTTTTTTAAAATCATGAATGGGTGTTAAATTTTGTTAAATAATATTTCTGTATCTATTGTGATAATTATAATATTTTCTTCTTTTTTCTATTAATATTGGGAGCCAAATTGGTTGATTTATAAATATTAAGTCAATTTTACCTTCTAAGATTAAACAAAATAGTATTTTTGTACAATATTTAATAGTATTTTAGTTAGAACTTTTGTATCTAAATCATGATTGACCTATATGTTTCCTTTCTTGTATTAATAATATCCTTGGCCAATGGCAGTATCAGTATTATACTGAGAATATAAAAACATTTGGGCAGTAGTCACTCTTTTCCTATTATCTTGAAGAGTTTACATTAGTATTATTTCTTTTTTAAAAATTAGTAAACTTTATTTTTAGAGTAATTTCATGTTCACAGCAAAATTGAATGGAAAGTAAAGAGAGTTCACATGTACAACCTTCCCCACTACTGAAATCCCTCACTAGAGTGGTATATTTGTTATAACTGATAAACCTACATTGATGCATCATAATCACCTAAAGTCCATAGTGTACATTAGCGTTCATTCTTGGTGTTGTACATTCTATGGGTTTTGACAAATGTATAATGACATGTATCCACCATTGTAGTGTCATACAGGATAGTTTCATTTCCCTAAAAACTGCTGTATTCTATCTACTTATCCCTTTCTTCCTTTTAACCCACTGATCTTTTTACTGTTTTTATAGCTTTGCTTTATCCAAAATGTCATATAGGCAAAATCACATAGTACTTAGCCTTTACAGATTGACTTCTTTCACTTTATAATTTGCATTTAAGCTTCCTCCATTTTTTCCCATGGCTTGATAGTTCATTTTTTTTAGTACTGAATAATATGGGATGTATCACAGTTTATTTACCTATTCACCTACTGAAGGACATCTTGGTGGCTACCAAGTTTTAGCAATTATGAGTAAAGCTACTATAAACATCTGTGTGTACCTTTTATGTGAATACAAATTTTCAAATCATTTGGGTAAGTACTGGGGGAGTGTGATTACAGGGTCATATGGTAAGACCATGTTTAATTTTGTAAGAAACTGCCAAAGTGTCTTCCACTATGTTGCATTCCCACCAACAATAAATGAGAATTTTTGTTGTTTCACAACCTTGCCAGCATTTGGTGTTGCCAGTGTTTTGGATTTTGGCCATTCTAATAGGTGTATAGTGGTATCCCATTGTTTTAATTGTGCAATTCCCTAATGACATGTGATGTTGAACATCTTTTCCTATACTTGCCTTCTGTGTATCTTCTTTGGTAAGGTGTCTGTTAATGTCTTTGGCTCATTTTTAAATATGATGGTTTGTTTCTTATTGTTGAGTTTTTAAAGTTTTTTGTATATTTTGGATAACAGGGTTTTTTTGTTTTTGTTTTTACTAAATGTGTCTTTTGCAAATATTTTCTCCCAGTCTGTGGCTTGTATAAAGTCCAGCTTATCAATTATTTCACTTGTAAATCATACCTTTTGTGTTGTATCTAAAAAGTCATCACCATACCCAAGGTCATCTAGGTTTTCTCCTATGTTATCTTCTAGGAGTTTTAAAGTTTTACATTTTACATTTAGGTCTGTCATCCATTCTGAGTAAATTTTTGTGAAGGGTGTAAGGTCTGTGTCTAGCATCATCTTTTCACATGTGGATGTCCAGTTGTTACAGTGCCATTTGTTGAAAAAAAAACTTTGTTCCATTGTATTGCCTTTGCTACTTTGTCAAAGATAAGTTGACTATCTATCTATTTATCTATCTGTCTCTCTCTATATATATATACACACACACACACACTCTATTTCTGTGATGTCTGTTCTGTTGTGTTGATCTATTTGTCTATTCTTTTGTGAATACCACACTGCCTTAATTACTGTAGCTATGTAATAAGTCTTGATGTAGGATGGTGTGTCATTCCTCTGGCTTTGCTCTTTTACAATATTAGTTTGACTCTTCTGGGTCTTTTGCCTTTCCGTATAAACTTAGAGTCAGCTTATCAATAACCACAACATGGGATTTTGATTGGGGTTGTGTTGAATCTGTAGATCAAGTTGGGAAGAACTGACATCTTGAAAATATTGACTCTTCCTATCCATGAAGATGGAACATTTCTCCATTTATTTAGTTCTTCTCTGATTTTTTTTAATCTGAGTTTTGTAGTTTTCCTTATAAAAATCTTATACATATTTTATTAGATTTATACCTAAGTATTTCATTTTTGGGGGGTGCTAATGTAAACAGTAATGTTTTAATTTCAAATTCCACTTATTCATTGGTAGTATATAGGAAAGTGATTGATTTTTTTTTTTTTGGTATATTAACCTTGTATCTTGCAACATTGCTAAATTGCTGACTATTTCCAGGAGTTTTTTTGTTGATACTTTTGGGTTTTCTGAATAGATGATCATGTCATCTGTGAAAAAAGACAGTTTTATTTCTTCCTTCTCAATCTCTTCTTGTCTTCTTGCGTTAGCTAGGACTTGCAGTATGATATTGAAAAGAAATGGTGAGGGAGGTTAGGCTCTGGTAAGATAGTTTCCCCTGAGGGTGGGCCTTGTTAAGAACAGAATGCTCTGGTGTCTTTCAAAATGGTTACTTCTTGCTGGAAGGAGGAGGGGATTTTTCTCCAATATTCACTGTGATGACCTGGAGGTAAACAAAAAAGCCTGGGTCCCCCTGATGTTTTTAACTCTTTTCCACATTAAGCCTCCAGCATTCATCAATTATAGTGCATATTTTTCTACTGTAGAACTGGTTCCAATGGAAGTTTCTGCTTGTGGGTTTCTGCTCCAGTAAGAGTTGTGATTCTCTGTATCCACCTGTCTGTCTTTCCAATTTGGGAGGCAATGGTTTGCTCTGTCACCTCACTTCTCTGATGGATCTAAGATTTTGATTTTTCAGTTTGTTCATTGTTTTACTTGTTAGGATGAAGTGGAACCTTTAAAGATCCTTACATGTCTGTTCCTACAAAATTAGACCAGAAATCAGAAGTCTGTATTACTTTTTTAAAAGTGTTTAGAAGAATTCTTACTGAAATCACATGGTCCTGGAGATTTCTTTCTGGGAAAGCTTTTACATTACAGATTTACTTCCTAATAGATTTGAGATTATTGTGGCTTTCTATTTTCTCCTTGTGTCAGTTTTTGTAAGCTATATTTTTCTAGAAATTTGTCTATTTTATTGAAATTTTCAAATCATAATTGTCATAAATTGATGATAATGTCTTCATGGTTGTAGTGTCTACAGGACCCTTGAGATATCTCCTTTTTCTTTCTTGATATTGGTTATTTATTATTCCTCTTTTCTTTTTCCTCACCAGTCTTACTAGGAATTTATCAGTATTGTTAGACTTTTCTAAAAAAAAAAAAGAAAAGAAAAAGAAAAAACCTTTTGGTTATGGTTGATTATCTCTTTGGAATCCTTTATTATATCATTATTTTCTACTTTTATCTTTATAATTTCTTTCCTCCTACTTCCTTTAATTTAATTTGCTATTCTGTTGCTATTTTCTTGAGATGTTATTTATATGTTGGTTTTTAGCATCTCCTTTTTCCCATTATATGCATTTTAGGACTATAAATCTACTTCTAAGTATTGCTTTGGTTGTATCTTATAAGTTTAATATATCTTTTAAACCATTCATTTGAAAATGTTTTTAAAATTTGTTTATGAGATTTTTTTTTCTGAACTATGGGTTATTTTGAAGAATATTGCTTAATTCCTATATATTTGGGAAACTTCTAATTATCTTTCTGCTATTTCTAGCTTAATTCCACTATGGTCTGAGAAGTATACCCTGAATTATTACAGTCCTTTGAATTTTTTAAACATATTTTATGAAACAATGTACGGTCAGTTTTGGTTAAGGTTATATGTATATGTATGCTTATAAAGAATATATATTTTGGCCGGGCATGGTGGCTCACGCCTGTAATCCTAGCACTCTGGGAGGCCGAGGCAGGAGGATCGCTTGAGCTCAGGAGTTCAAGACCAGCCTGAGCAGGAGCGAGACCCTGTCTCTAAAAAAAAAAAAAAAAAAGTATATATATTTTGATATTGTATAATATATCTATATCTATATATCTTTATGTATCTATAGATATACCCCTGTATAGAGATATATCTCTATGTATCTGTATATCTATATCTCCAGCTTTGTTAATCATGTTGTTTAAATCTTCTCTATACTTGCTGATTTTTTTTGTCTGCTTATTCCATTAGTTTCTGAGAGAACTTTGTTAAGTAACCCTCTATGATTCTAACTTTGTCTATTTTTCCTCTTACTTCTGCCAATTTTTGCTTCATACTTTTTAAACTTATATTGGAGGTGTATATAATTTTAGAATTATTATATCCTCTTGGTGGGTTGACCATTTGGCATTTCAAAATATCCCTTTTAAACTCCAGTATTCTTTTAGGTTTAAAGTCTATTTTATTGAATATCAATACAGCTTCAGGTGCTTTCTTGGTTAGTGTTTACAAGGCATAAAATTTTTGATCCTTTACTTTCAAACTTTCTGTGTTTTTATTTAAAGTATACCTCTTATAAAGGACATATGATCATTTTTTAAAATGTATCCAGTGTGATAATTTTCATTTTTAATTGAAGTACTAATCTGTGTACATTTAGTATAATTTGGGGTAAAATCTTTCATCTTAATATGCATTTCTTATTCTAAGTACTTGTTCCATGATTTTTATTGTCCTTCCCCTCTTTTTTTGTTAAATAAATATTTTTTATTTCCAATTTTCCCTTCTTAATGTTGCTAGTTAAACATCTTTTAATATTTTTGATGGTTACCATAGAGATTACGATATATACCTGTGACTAATACAAATTAGTAGCTTTACTACTTCTCTAAAAATTCAAAGACCGTAGAATACTTTGTCACCTTAGGATACTTTACCTTTAACCTTTCCCCCTTTTGTGCTATTGAGGTTATGATTTTAGTTATACATATATTTTAAATTCTACATGGCATGATATTTATTGTTTGATACTGTCAATATTCACCAACATATTTTTATTTTGTATTCCTCTTCATTCCTTTTGGAATTTTCATGCACAAGCATGAAGACAAAATATCTGAGAGCATATCTTAATCCGAAAGAACTTATTTTAGTACTTATTTTTATGTGTATGTCCTGGCCAGAAATAATATAAGACTTAGAAGTGGGGGTAGGAAAAGAATCCAAATGTCTTTATTTCATTTGCATTTGGGGTAGGGGTGTATTTACAAGGCCTAGTATTCTAGATTAGCAGTTATTTTCTTTCACTGTTTTAAATATGACATCCATTGTTTCTGTTGAAAAGTTAGCTGTCACTTTTATTGTTACTTCCTAAGAAGTATTATGTTTTATTCTCTGGTTGCTTTTAAGATTTTCTCTTAGTCTCTGGTTTTCAGTAGTTTTAATATGATATACCTATGTGTGTGTGTGTGTGTGTGTGTGTCTATCCTGCAGCAGTTCTTGAAAACGTGCTTCAATCCTGCCACCTTGTCTTTCTGAGTCAATCATCCAGTCTGTAAACAGATTATCTAAAATGCAAATTTAACCATGTTATTACTTTTCAAATCTCTCAAATGCATATGAGATAAAGACCAAGCTCCTTATCCCAGTCTATAAGGCCCCCATGACCTAACTCCACCTAATGTTTTCATCCTCATTTCCTGCCCCTTCCTGAATCTAGTCTTCTTGACTAACAATGAGGTGCTTATATTAATCCCCATCCCCAATCTTTCATACCTCTATGTTTTTGCTTTTGCTACACTCTGTGTTTGGACTATTCTTTCCTTATCTCTACCCATGTATATGTCTTCATCCAGATAACCCCTGAGCTCCTTCAAAATTTATCTTAGACATCAACTCTTCCAGGAGACTTCTCTGTGGCCCCAGACTGAACTATATCTATAAGACTTGCGCAGAACTCCATTGTAATTCTTCCTACTCTATACTACATTTGCTTTATTGGTCTCCTCACTATCTACACTAAATACCAAGCTACTCAGAAGCAGGAATCAGAGATTACTCATATTTTAATGCCTGGTGCTTAATCCGGTGCCTATCACATTGCAAACAAATATTTGTAAATAAGTTCAATAAAATCAAAATAAATAGACCCCAATGAATGTCTATTTTTTCTCAACATTTACTGAGTCCTTCCTGGACACCAGGCACTAAGCTAACTAGCTTGACACTTGTTATGTCCTTTTAACTTCCACAACAACCCTGTGAGATAGGCACTATAATTATCCCCATTTTACAGATGAGGAAACTGAGATTCAGAGAGGTTATACAATTTACTCAAAACTACACACTAGAAAATGGCAAAGCTGAGTTTCAAACCCAAGCCTGTGTAACTCCAGGACACAGTGGCTTACCCACAAAAATGTGGACTGACTGATCCCCCTCAATTGCTGTTTTCTTCTTTTTACTTGCAAATTGAATCCCATGTCATCAGTTGCTGTTTTCTGACAGCAGCACCCTCTTCCCAGCCTCACTTAGCCCCACCAACCATTCCCTAGATTTAAACACTGAATACTACATTATTACCAATACAAGGTTGTTTCTGGAACATGGTAGCCCTCAGTAAATGCTTATCAAATAATTTAAAAAATAAATGAGAAAATAAAATTCTTACTATGCCTGGACTTAGCAGGTTTATTTCTGAGCAATTTGAAATCCCTGGGGCCTTCTGAGATCGGAATGGGTTAGAACACTTAAAATAAAGAAACGTAATTCAAATTCTCCTCAAGATCTAGGTGTGAATTAGACTTTTGGAGACAGAACCTGGACTATTTTAGGCCATTTTGTGTAGGATGTTTTAAGTGAATTCTTTCAGACTGCTGATTGAACATAAATATGCATATTCTATAGGTACAAGAAAGAGCCTAGTATGCTAAGCATGGTGGTCTCCCTTTTCTGAAAGTATCAAATGAACAAGGGCCTCTACAAACAAGTCCACTTTGGCCTGCAGAAGTTAAAGAATCTTCCAGAGGATCCTGATTTGCAACGGGAGTGCCAGCTAGCTCTAAGAGGCTGCTGAATCCCAGGGCAGCATTTCCTTCCTCCCAGCATTGTATTTTGTATTCTGGGCCATCTCTCAGGCCTCCTCTGTGCTGAGAAGGAGCTCTCGTCACTGGAGAACACGCACATGGTATGCATGATGTGCATCTGTGGCGCAGCAGGGACACTGACACTTTGTTCTTGGGCAGCCTTTTGGAGGCAGCTTCATCCTGCAGCCTGGGAACACATTCCTTGGCTTCAGCTACAAAGAGGGGGAGGGGGATGAGAGTGGGAAGGGCTGCTGGATGGCAGCCCTTGTCTTCATAGGATGGTCTTTCCAAATGCGGTTTCTTTCATTTCCATCTCTAGCCTCCCCGGAGTTTCATTCTCCTCAACCAAAAGTCAGGGCGGCACAGGTGGGAGTTGCTACCTCACTCCGTGTGGAGGGGAAAGTGCTTCATACACTGGGAGATGGTATGCAAATATAAAACATCGTATTATCTATTATACTCTTCTTTGAGGGGCAAATATTGAGTTGCAAAGAAATCAGCCAGTGGCTGCCTGCTGCCTATAATAATGCCTGTGAAAAAATTAACTATGTAAATTAGCCCTGATAATTTAACAGGAGTTAAGAGAATTTAGGAATTTAGACTGGACCTAAAAGACATACAAGGTTTGGGAGATGAGGAGTAATTCATTATGGTTTTTATTTGTTGCAGAGAGTTAACTTATGGTGATACCTACAATTTGCACAACATGCTATATTTTTTAAAGCACTTTAACATATCCCTCATCTGATTTGATCCTCAGAGTAATTTTATGAAGACGATAGCAATATAACCCTTTTGTCCAAATGAGAAAATAGATATTTAGCATTTGTCCATTGTCCATTACCTATTGTGCATTGGAAGACAGGTTGGGGCTAGGACCTAAGACTTGCCTTCTGGTTCCTGATCCTTAATTTTTTTACTATGGTGTAGAATTGTGATCTAAAATCCCCCAGTGTAATTGGAATACAATTTTATTATTAAATCAGCTTTATTTCCACTGTGCTACACCTTAGATAAAGGCACAGGGATGGCAGTGAAATTTGTGTAGCTTTGAGGGGCTTTTGCAATTGGCTTGGAGTTCTTGGGCAGAGAGAGACATGTGGTGTTATCCCTGGAATTTTATTTAATCAAGAAATAGTAATTGTGGGTACATTGCAATGCTCTGGACTTCGGACTTTCCACAGGGGCAAATGCTGCACCATAATTCAGCCTTACCCTTCTTCTCCTGCAGTGGTGGCATAGATTTTGTCAACAAGTGTGCTTTGGGCACTGTGCTGGGCACCAAAGGGAATAGAGTCATAGTTTATTGCAAGATCCTTGCTCGCAGGAGCCTGAAATCTAGACTAAATAAATGCACACACACAAAAATCTCTGGTGCCATCTCTCTTTGAAATAGCATTTAAGAGAAAGGAGAAACCAGTGAGAACAAAAGCAGCTGTAGGTAGCTGCAGGAGGAGGTGTCCTTTAAAGCAAGCCAGACTCAGAAAAGGAACTAAATGGACTGAAGGGGGAAGCACATATTTCCAAGTGGAGCGATAGCACGAGGCAAAACTCAGCGGCAGGAAGAGCCAGAGTGTGTGTGAGGCAGTGAGGGAGCCATCTTGACCGGGGCAAGAAGGAAAACCTCAAGCTCCTAGTAGGAGGAGACACACTGAGGGCCAGGCCAAACCAGAGGCAGGAGCAATGAGAAGAGGGTTAGCTTTGAAGATGGTGTGGCAGGGACTCCACCCTCTCCCAGCTGTACCTGTACTGTTGACCAGGATGATGCTCAGAGGGGTAGGCTGCCCACACTCAGCACAAATGTGATTTTTTTTTTTTG
Source organism: Daubentonia madagascariensis (assembly GCA_023783475.1). Classification (NCBI taxonomy): domain Eukaryota; kingdom Metazoa; phylum Chordata; class Mammalia; order Primates; family Daubentoniidae; genus Daubentonia; species Daubentonia madagascariensis. The sequence continues at coordinate 34,217,012 of JAKFHU010000978.1, forward strand.
AGAGAGGAAGTGTAGGGAGGTAGGAGAGAGAAGAAATGCTTTGGGTAGGGGGAGGTTGTAGGCTTCTACCTGAGCACACTGCCCCACAGAAAAAGGCTTCCCACAAGATACATCTCCATCCTTGTCTTTGCAGGCTGATTCCTGCCAATGATCTTCCTTTGGGAGATTTCCCATTTTCTTTTCCAGTTCCTGCTTGGTACATACTTTTTCTTCTTATGGCAAATTTTGTATTTTTAGCCCAGGCAGTTGCTGTGGCAACCACTAGAGCTGAACATTTTGTTTCCCGAGAACAAATGCATGCTTAAATATTCAAGCAATTTTCTGTTGTTCAAAGGAACTGAGATTTCTAGCATATTATTCAGACTACATGAGAGAAATTGAATTTTCTCTACATTACTTTTAAGGGTTCCCATAGTACTCACACTTTTCCAGGCTTGGGGGAAGGTCAGGATTAATGTTTACATCAAACATGGTAATCCTTTTCAAAAAGGAGAATAAGGAATAATTTTACGATGTTTTCCTTCCCTCTCCAACTCTTTTTTTTAAAGATCTTAATAATAAGTACTTCATACAAAGAGGATGGGTGTTCATTTCTTCCCTCCCTAGGAAGGGAAGATGCATTAAGAGGTACTCTTCTCCAACTTTCAGTAAAGAGGTGCCATCTCTTTCATGCCTAACTGACCTCAGACTGTGCTGGCATCGAAAAATGGCTTTTTGTTCAATATTTCAACCTTTCCCCACTTTACAGAAATTGTAGAAATCACATTTACTGTGTCTGAGTACTCTTTTTTCCCCAAGACTATTGCATACACACATTACAGACTGTGGATTGCAAACATGTCCCTATTTTGGTATCTGAGGTTCTGAAGCCTATCTTTGCCCCAGATTCCTTTCAAGTACATTAGAGTATGAGAAAGGATCGCCCACACATCTGGATAAGGAGTTCTTAAGACGGGTCCGTGAACTTGGATGGAAACAAATTACACTATTATTTTCACTAACTTCTAATTGAGATTTATCATTTCCTTCACTTATGAATGTAGGCAACAAATCAAAAATCTAATGGTGACTTTGTCACCATAAGAAACAAACCTATTAAATTACAATTGTTGAAGAGTTATGTCAAAATTTTGTGTTTGCTGATTACAACTTTTAAATTATGATCGTCATTAGATATGTAGTGCAATCCAATCTGATTGCTTTTTTGAGTTAATAAAGAGGAAAATATATAAATATATATACCAATAAAATTTTGATTTATGGTATTTTGAGAAATATATTTAAATATAATTGCTTTCCTTTGTAATAAATTATATTTTATTTTATGCATTTGAAAACATTATTCTGAGAAGGGGGTCTTATAGGTTTTCCAGACAGCCAAAGGGGTCCATGGCACACAAACACTTAACAACTCCTGATCTACATGTTTACACTCTCATGTTACCATCTCTGCATCTATGACAAGCCGTGTCTTAAGGAAACAATTTAACACATCTTCTTAGCTTTACTTTTAAAAATCACTGAAACATTGAGCAATGTCTCTCAGTAGCATGATTTGGACCTTGTCAATGAAGCCCTGGCTCTTTTTGAGAGCAGGTAGTCTTTTTCAAAAGAGCTATTGGTGATGATTCACCATCACCTAGGACATTTTCTGCACACTGTTTATTGCCTTTGAAAGCCACACGTGTAGAGACAATCATGTGGAAAGAAGCAGCATCACAGTAGAGTCAGTACTGAGAAACCATTCTGAGTATTTTAAGCAGGAAGAGGTCTAATATAGGGAATTATAGGCTGGGGCTGAGGGAGCAAAGGTCAGGAAAAGCTACCACTGGTGTTCGGGAAATAGGAAAGTTCAAGGAACTGCAGGAAACCATCACTAACATTCACTGCAAGGGGTGTGATTCAGGTGCAGGAGGACACCTGGAAGCTGCTAAACAGTGTCACATCTACTGTCTTCTGAATTCCACACAACTCACCCAACTGCCTGCTGCTGCTGCAGGACCTTAATAGTGTCTATTTTTCCTCTGTTTTCCAGATCTTGCAGTTGGCTTTCACTGTTGAAACCCAACTCAGAACCTCACTGGTTGGGATTCTGAGAAATGAAGATTTCAGGCTTCCAGCCTCCGGAAAACAGAGGCAGCCTAGAGGTGGGAGCAGGGAGCAGGGGAAGAAGAGTGCTGAGCCTACAACAAACCATCCAGCACACACGCTGGGAAGAAGGGGTACAGTGGGGAAAATGCTGGGTGGGATGTTGGGCTAGCTGAGCTCTAATAACCTTGGCTGTGTGGCTTCGGGTAACTCACACTTGTATCCTCTGAGACTCAACTTTTATATTTACAAAGGTTTAATTTTTAAACTAGACAACATTATGATTAAGATCCCTTTCAGTTCTGAATCCCAGTGGTTCTGGGAATTTTATTCCTTGGAATTCAATCCCTTGAAAAAAAGATTGACTTCTCTGTTCATGAGCACGGATGAATAAGTAGGTCTGAAAAGTGGAGCTTTCCGTCAATGGGCTGAGGAATTTTAAAGAAATTCTTTAGGTTTGCTTGTGCTCTACAGAGGGGATGCCTGTCTTTCCCAATACCACACAATTATGGGTTGACATCTTTCTCTGCACTGCTACTGAGGTAACCTACCAGGTGAAAAGCAGCAAGACTAATTCCATAAGCACAACTGAGGGCTTGATTGTTTTATCTGAGTCTTATCATTTACATCATCCCTGTGGAAGTGTTCTGGAGATAATTTCTTACTAACCTTCTAGAGGCATCTCTGTGTGATATGATCAACCATTTTGAAGAATCTCCTGCTAATCTTGTTCATATTCACCTTCACCACTTCCCCCACTCACTCCACTTCCTCATCATCTTGCCAAGTAAGGGAAAAAAACAGACCAAATATACAAATATTTCAAACACCCCAACTAGGTCTAACAAAGTAGTATGAGTTGGACCAGAGACATTTTGTTACTGCTCCATCATGTCCTATCTGCTCCCCAGGGGGGCTCTGGCTCAAGCCTTCCGGGGAAAGTCCTCCTCTCCTACAGACAAGAGCAACCTGGAGGACAGGGCTCCTGTGCTCAGAAGGCTGAGCTCATCAACAAGAGAGACCTGCGGGTGGGCCATGCTGTCACACATCAGGCGAAAGCTTGAGGGAGGAGGTTTTGAATGGCCAACATTAATTCTCTGAGTGTATTCTCTCCAGAGTGAAAGGATTATTATGTGCAGCTGAGAGATCTAGTTTAGCAGGAATTTCCAACAAGGAAGAGAATTAATATTTGATTTCATACTTTACAATGGGCAGGTCTTGGTTTCCACAACATGTCAACAATTCTATTCCTGTCCTGAGAGTGGGGAGGCCTCCAGGCAAAGGTAGGGCAAAGTCAGAAGGGCAGGTTTCCTGGCATGCTTGCCTCTTTTGAGAGGAGATGAGCTGGTTGGATAGCTGAGTGGGAATGCAATTTTGAGGATTTCTGCTTTACATGCCTACTTTCAGTTCTGGAGTGACTAAGAGAAAATCAATTGAATTCACTTTTAAAAAGCAACTATTGATCACCTATATGTACAGATCAATGCTGGAGCTATTGGGGATTCAGAGGTGAAAAATACATGGTTTCTGATTCCAAGATTTCACAGGCTGATTAGAATGAATGACACATCTAAATAACTTTGATACAACTCTTTAATGACTGCTAAAATATGGTTACAAGCCATATTTTATGAGAGACATAATAATTTTCTTTCTCTGTGAATCTCAGAAGGCATCTGAGAAGACGTGTGATTTGAGTGGACCTTGAAGGAAGTGGAGGAGTTTAATAAGTAAGTGGTGGGAAAGATTAGTAAGAGAGGAGGAAGCATTTTATGCAAAAGCCAAAACTTGAATTGAGGCCCAAAGTAGAAGGGCAAAGGACATTATTGAAGAAATACAGAGTGGCAGTGAGTTCAATGTTAATGAATCAACAATATATATTAAATAAATTGTCTTTAAAGAGAAATACACAGAAAACAAGGTTATGTATTGATTAGTTGACAAAAATGTTAATACCAGAAGCTCATAGGAACCTAACCCTGTATTTCATCTAGGAGCAATGAGTCTATATTTGCTAAATCATTGCTTGCAGTGACTTTACAGAACACAACTACCATGAATGATGAGAACCAATTGTATTTGTCACCCCTGAGTTAGACAATAATACAAATAATAGCTGCATTTAGTTACTATGTATTATATGGGAGGCATTGTGGTAGGTGTAAGAGATATAGTGATGAAAGAGATAGAGTCCCTTCTGTCAAGTTTGTAGATTGTGGGGAATGTAGATACTATTCTACTCACTACAGAAGTGATGGGTGTGATGCAAGGGGAATTATGGCATGTTGTGGGAGGAGGTAACAGAAGGACCTAATCTATAGGCAGGTATTAATACTATTATTCTTCCATGCATGGGGGATGTGGAGGTACAGAATGGCTAATTTGCCCCAGGTTCCCTCAACCCACTTTGCACAGCTACCTCTGGGGGTGGAAAATGTTGAGAGGTTGGAAGGCAGAAGTGATGAGTAATCTCACTATAAAAGGAATCTTGATTTTATTGGGATTCACTTTAAATACTATGGTAGAGAAATGCAGTGTCAGAAAGTATTGCAAATGAATACTGAAATGATGAATCTGCAGTGCTTCAATTTCAACGGCAGTCAGTGAGATACAAGTCAGTTTTCTAAACATTTCATTATTCACAACTTTTCAAGGATAAATCTGCTACATAAAGTAAAGTAATTCTATGCAAATCCATTGTAGTCTCTAAAATAGGAAATTTCATGGAGAAATGTCTCCCTTCTTTCTTCCTCCCCCCCCCTTCTCAATGCTCTGTTGCTTTTCTCTTGGAACCATGGTTTCCCCACTGAGCTGTATTCAATGTTATGAATAAGTGTATTGGTATTTTTTAGTTACCGAGAGTAAGAGAATAAAGGGAAGAAATGCAAGTAGTAAATGGTTTTCTCTTAATTTCACTCTCACTTTCTAGAGATTTAATTTGTTCCTGGTAATGGGTAACAATTCCTCTGGAACCTTGACAACACACACACACTAGAAATGGAAAAATCTATAGGGAAACACCTGTTTTCTTTGTTTATGTGAATACAACAGCACCCGTCAGACCTTGGGCTCAAGGGACAGAGGCCCTTCCCAAGGACAAAGCATAGGCACAAGAGCAAGGGGAATGAAGAGTTCCCCATAGGGGAGAAGGCCTGGAGTGAGGTACTAATGGGGAGGCACTTGTTGGGTGGGGACCTTAATGAGCAGCCTAACAAAGCAGCCCCATTTCCAGACCAAGAAGGGCCACTTCAGGATCCTTCAAAAGGGCACAGATTCTATTCACCTCTTCTAGTGGCACATGTCCCAGTTCTGCTTTTTGTGTTTTGGAAACCTTTGTTGTTTCAATTGCGGTCCTGGAGAACCATCTATTGAATGTACAATGGAATTCTACTTCTCTGTGCTCCCTCACGGTACAGCAGCTCCTGAAGTGGGTGGGAATTATTACCCAGAGGTTTTCTGATGGGAAACAGACCCTTGAGAGAGAAAATGATTTGTCCAGGACTTTCCAGCCAGTAACACAGCTGTAATTTAGTGACCATTAGGGGCAGCAGAGCAGACAGAAAAGACAAACATAAGCAAGAAAAAAATGTCCTTCTCTGGAAGACTGACTTCCTAACTTAACATGTGCTGAAAGCTCAAACACCTTCCTTTTAAAATTATTTGATGTAAACAATGTCTGAAAATCTTATATTCTACCAATGTAACTGCAAACATGGCTGATTAAATCCAAAGGAAGGACAGATCAAACAAAAATAATATTTGGACTTCAATTAGGATCAAGCCATTTGGTTAAAAAAAAAACTCTTATGCCTTGAAGAGAGATTCTACATGAAAATATAGCTGAGCTTAGTTTTCTTGTTTAAAATAGAGCACTGGCAAAATCAGAGCACACGTGGGCAAGATCTTTCACAAATGGTCATTATTGTTCAGATTGGAAGAGGTGGTTACAGTGTAATGTTGCCAGATAAAATGCAGGATGCCCAGTTAATTTGAATTTCAGATAAACAATGAATAATTTTTTAGTGTAAGGATGTACCAAATATTGCATGGGCTATGATTATTCATTGTTTATCTGAAATTTAAACATAACTCAGTGTCCTCTATTTTTATTTGCTAAATATGACAACTCTAATCATGTGTCTTAAAATCAACATCCGGTTCTGGATATCAGAAGTATAAATAGTAGCATAAATACAATGCCTTCCAAAAGCATATGTTCCATAAATAATTATACAAGCTGAATAAAGTAGAATATCTTCATATGTAGTAAATATACAGCTCTACAAAGTAGATATTTTTTTTTCTTATTTACCATCTGAGAAAATTGAGGCTCGAGGACTTACCTGAATTTTTCAGGGTCACACAGTACGTGGCATTGGTGACATAATTACCAAGGTCTTTCTGATCTAAAAACTCATGTTCTTTCTACATAAACAATCCAGAAATTTTGTGATATCTCATAATCTTAAGGGAAAGAGGTTTTAAGATATAACAATTTTGCAACAGGAACTAGCAAAGAAAACCTCACTGGACCAAGTGGAAGTTCACACTAGAAACTGAGGATAAACAATCAGTTTGAGTAGCTGAGGCACACCTTCCAGAGTACCTCAGTTTTTTTTTTTTGCATGTTCTTAAAACCCATAGGCAATGCACTAAAGTAGAGTGCTGCCCAAAGTCTAGTTTGAAGACTATGGAAATCCAATTGAAGGAAATTCCTCATGCTCCAAACAGGAAGTTTGGAAAAACTATGCTAATAAAAGTTATGTATATTACTAAACTCAAAAAAGGAAAAATCCATAGGTAGCAGAAATAAAACCTCAAAGTCAAAAAAGGAGTGATAGCCTGAAGCCACAGTGGCTTGTGGGACAACTGGTCCTGGATATAAGTTTGAAGGGATGGATATTGGGTTTTTCATGCTCACAGAGCACAGGCTATGAGATCTAACGCCATTTGAGATGAGCAGCTGTAATGATGTCTCCCAGTTATTGCTAAGATTCTTGAAAGCAGGTTCTAGCCATGGAAAAGGGATTAGAAAAACTCTACACACTAATAATCTAAAGAACTAGCTACCCACTGGGGCCCTAGATAGAAAACATGTCAACCTCAAGAATTCAGAGTCTCAAAATTACATAAGGAATGTGTGTAGAGTCTAAATTTACCTCACCCATGAAGTGTAGGAAACCCAGACTTAGAAATTAGCACAAAACTAGTCCAGCTGTGGTGAAACCCTGAGGCCCTGGCAGAGGCTCAAACATGCAAATGCTTTGTAGGTGCACTTGCACAGATCGGCACAACAGAATTCCCACTGAACCCCACCTCCAGTAAAGATAAACTTATTAAGATTACAAACAAGCAAATCCTGAGGAAGACTAGCAACAGCATGAAAAAGAAAATGATTCCTGAGTCAGAGAGAATGAGAAAAATAAATGTATTTAAAATGTTCATTTCAGAACCTTAAAGGAAGGGGTAGAAATCAGAAGACAAGAACAAAATAGTATAAGAAAAGAAAAAGCATAAAAAAAGGAATTTCTAGAAATGAAAAATACAATCAGACTAAAATTGCAAAATATGGGTTAAACAGTAAAGTACATGCAACTAAAGACAAAATTTATTAATGGAAGATAGATCGAAATAAAGCATCCATAATGCAGGAAAGAGTGATGGAGATGCAATGTACTATAAAGAGGTTAAAAGATGTGGAGGTTAGAATGGGAAAATTTAATATACATCTGTTAGGAAAAGAAAGAAGGAGGAGAAAATATTCAAAAAGTTATTGGCTTGGAATTTTTCAGAACTAAAGAAAAATATAAGTCCTCATATTAAAATTGCACAAGCAATCCCAGGGAGGATGAATTTCATAGTAAAACTGCAGAATAGCAAAGACAAGGAAAAATAAATTTTATATGTACCAGGGACGAAAAGACTATTTTAAAAAGTTCCTGCTAAGACTCATACATACTTCACCAACAACAGAAGCCAGAATAAAGTGGAATATCTGAAAAATGTTCAGCTAAGCTGTCCCTGAAAGGTATGGTAAAATAAAATTATTTTTATAGAAAGGAAGCTTATTAATCACATTCATTGAAAACACTACTAAAAGGTGAACTTCAGAAAAATAAAAAATTAGTCCAGAAAGAAAGTTAGAGATGCAAAAACAACGGACAGTAAATAAGTTGGCAAGCATGCCGGTAGCCAAATAGCTGTTTATACTGATTGTATAAACAACAAAAAAGAGGTTATTAAAAACAAGGTGGAAATAATGTAGAATAACATGAAAAGGGAAGGGGATTGGATTTAAAGCATTCTAAGTTTCTTCTATTGGTCAATAAGAGATTTGATTAAAACTGGACTTTATTATGTATCCATGTTAAAGAATAGAAATAAAAAATATATACGTTCCAAAGAGTAGATGAAAAAAAGGAAAAAAAGAAAATAAATCCTTTATTCATATACCAAAAAAGTAAGAGCAGAGAAAATTTTGAAGTAAAAATATTTTAAAAAGTTATACTAAGAAAAAAGAAAGCTGATATCTCAGTATTAGTATCAGACAAATCTAGATTTTAAGGGACAGCTATTAATAGTTGTAAAAAGAGTTTTTTTAATTATTAAAAGAACAATTCATCAGGAAAATATAATAGTCATTACACATTACAAACAAACTGACAAATACAAAATCATAATGGGAGATTTTTTTTACATCCTGTCAGAAACTGATAGATCAAGCAAATAAAAACTGGTGAATATATAATTATGTGAATACTAGTATTAATAGGCTTGATTTGATAGGCATGTTTAGAACACTTTACCCATCAAAAACAGAATTTAACACACACTCTTCATCTTAGAAGAACTTTTCCAGAGAAAAGTAAGCAAGGGAAAACTCCCCAAGTCAACTCATAAATTTATCCTAACTTTAATAGCAAAACAAGACAAGAACAGTCTAGGAAAGGTAATCGAGGACCAACTCTCATTTATAAACATAAATGCAAATTTCATAAAATATAAGAAACTTGTTCACTGTTCATTTATTATTATTTTTAAAAGTCCATCGTGATCGAGGAGAGTTTATTCTAGAAATGCAGGGATATATTAACATTAGGAAATCTATAAAGTAACTCACCACATGAACAGATTCAAGAAGAAAAACCAGGTAAACAACTCAATAGATAACAGAGAAGGCATTTGATAAAAATTCAGCACTCTTTGTGGTTCAAAACTATGCTTAGAAAACTAACCAATGAGCACACATGTGCATAGAGGAAAGTATAATTCAATGGAAATCAATCGGGGCAGGGAGGGGAGAGGAGGGGATAAGTGATAACCTACCTAACAGGTAAAATGAACACTATCTGGGTGATGGGCACACTTATAACCCTGACTCAAGCATTACAAAAGCGATCCTTGTAACCAAAAACATTTGTACCCCTGCAATACTTTCAAATAAAAAAACAGAAAGAGAAGTGCCTTTCTCTTCAATGAAGAGACAAATGTGTACAGTGAACACCACACTCACAACTTGATAATCTATTTCTTTAAAGTCAGAAATATATCAGAGATGCCCATTATTTTCTCTAACCATAATTGTACTAAAGGTTCTCTGGCAATGCAAGAGGCAAGAAAATGAAATAGGAAGAATAAGGATCAGATCAGGAGAAACAGAATTTTCTATCCACAAGAGATAAGCTATTAGAACAAATATTTGAGCAACTTTGCAAGTACAAGATCCGTAATAGGAAATCTATTTGAGGGTGAGGACAAGGAAGCAGTGTTCAGGGTGTGGGTTTCGTCGTGTAGGAGTGTGGTGGTCCACATTCTCCACCTTCAACTCCAGCCATTCCAGCTTCAGACCTGGGCTCAGTTTGGTTACTCTCTGCAGTCTGTCATTTTCCTTCACTTTCCTTGATAGGTTCTTTCTTTGGTCAGATTCTCTACGTTGACCATTGGACTGTATCTTTCCATAAAACATTTCTCTTTCTTCTACTTACAGATCTATAGAGTAATTGCGGCAGCACCATCAACTACATCGCAGGATTCCATATTTCAGCTAATCTGCACTTTCAGTCAACACACTGGTGAAGAATTTTAGGGCCCTATATTCTTTGGTAAAAAGTTGAATATTCAGATGCTTCCCTTTCAGTGACTAAGGACAGAGGCATTTACAACACTTTTTATCCTACTGTGGGAGCTTCAGGCAAAGGACCCAGAGAGTAAAATTTATTTGCTCTGATAACTACACTGATTGAGTGACGTCACGGCTGGGATGATATGCAGGGAGGAAGACAACACAGTCCCAGGAGGGAAAAGTAAATAGATACTAAAGAACACTGGGGCTCAATTACCACAGTTTGAGGGGCTAATGTAGTGGGAATATTTCTTTCCTCCTCTTGAGAGTGATTTTATCCTTTTGCACCTAGATTTTCTTATCTTCTTGGTGGCTGTGGGAATATGTGCCTCTGCAAGGTAGCCTTCAAAAGCTTGTAAGCTAATAAGATACCTGAAATTTACAAAAGGTCTTACAGTTTCCAATGCAAATTCACAGACATTATCTCATTAGATTCATGTACCCCTTGCCAGTATTCCCACTTGGTAAGGCAGAATGCTGACTTACACAAAGGTTAAGTGATTGTTCAAAGTCATGTGGCTCATTTAGTGGCAGAGTCCAGGCTCAAGCCAGTAGGTTGTTAGTGTTCTGTCGGCCACGCACTGGAACTCAGTAATGAGTGGCAGGCAGTAAGATGTCAGAAGCCATCTGTCTGTAGGTAACAGCTTTTCTGGGAGCCCAGGCCTTTGCCAAGGACAGAGGATATGAAAACTGTCTTTGGGTACTGTTCCGTATATCCTTAAAGTTCCAAAGATTTCACTCACGGCAAAGGGCTGTAGTTGGGTCTCCTGAATTCTAGTCTTGACTTGTCCACTGAGTTTGGAATCTCAGTCAATTTATTAAATCTCTCTGGTTTCAGTTTTTCTTTTCATTAAATATAATTAATAATAATTACCCCAATAACATCAGTATTGTTGTGAGAATAAAGCAAATAATAAACAGTATCTCAGAGAGCTTAAAGTGCAATATAAAAAGAGAAAGTTATTATCCTTGTCAATAATAATGTAATAAATAGCATGGCAACGCTTTGGTTTTAGTTAATATTTGACCTATGTCCACACCCCCCCATCCCCAGGTAAATACTGAAGTAGCTGACTGGAATTGTGTGTACTTATTTTTCTAATTTGAAAAAAATACCATGACATAGCAATATAAAAATTATCCATATTTCTAATATTGAAAATTGAAATAAAGTAAGAATTTGCAATATCCTGTCCTCCCTCCCCTTCACCTTGCCTATTGCCCCTCATTCCCAGCCCCAGAGTTAGTCAGTGTTGACAGCTTCTTGTTTTCTTTGCTTTAGTTCCTTGATTTTTATAAAATGTGCTACCCTCAGAAATAATATTGCTATGCAAATAAAGAGCACACCTTACAATCACACAGAGCTTTATAGTTTATGAAACACTTGCTTGAGTACTGTCTCCTTTGAGCCTCCTAAGAGCCCTTGGGAAGTGCTTATTTCGGCCTTTGTTTTGTAGTTCAGTTGAGCTAGTACCATGATTACTACAGAGAATCAAAGCCATGAGTCCTGCAGGAGTCACAGTTTAGTGAGGGAGATAAAAAATATAAATAGATAGATACATATATACACACTCACATATATATTTTAAATTTTCATTTAAAACATATTTTAAATTATACATGCAATATAAAATACATTTTATATTACAATGTATATATGTACTATATTTTTTAAAAAATATATAAATACATATTTATAAATATGTATGTTAAAAACTGACAAAATATATGTATGTGTGTATCACTAATTCTGCCTGGCCCTGGTAGAAAAGAGAACTGGGGAATACTTTATATAGGAGGTTACAGGAAAGCACAATTTTGAATGATATAAAAATCCAGAGAAGCAGCGGTTACTCAAGGTCAGACCACTGGAAAGGACTCAAACTCACGTACTGTGGTTCCAAGTCTCTCTCTCCCATACTTTGCTGTACAGTTTATGGTTTGCCCATTCAAAGCAGGCATGCTTTATATAATATTTAACCAGAGTCAAAAGAATTTCCCAGTTTCAAAGACATTTAGTACAGCTGACAGACATGTGATTGCCTGAAGGGATTCTAAAGTTCATAGAATTACCAATCACTGTAAGAATAACCTTGATTTATCAGGATGTGTAAGGCGCAAAATAGAAGTAAGGAAAGTTTGCTTTCTTTGATATCTTCCCTGAAACCATTCAGAATTCCTGGCCCTCTTGCTGTCTCTGGCTTCTCAGAGGGCCCACTGTGATAACACAACCAGGGCTGTGTGGTCCTTAACCTGGGCTTATCCCTAAATTATCCGTTAACACTGGCCAGCCAGTGTGTCATAATGATACTTGTCAGGTTGCCGCGTAATCTGGTATGAGTACGTTACCAAGATGTGATCAATAACTAATCATTGTTTGAGATGGTTTATGTAGCTAATATTTAATCCGTTTAAGCATGAGGTTTGTAAAAACTGTAGTTCCTGAGCTCAAAAAGGTGGCTTTCTAAAGGTATGATTTGGGACATTTTGCTGCCTGAGGGGACATATGATTAGGCTAGAAACCACCAACTCTGTTTATATGTGACGCTGGATCTTGCAACAGCAGAAGTAGCTATGACCGTGCTCAGCTTACTTATTTGTTTTCCATGCTGGTGGTGACTCGCTATTTTGGTGGGGAAGGAGGAGTGAGGTTTTCTAAGACAAAGGACAACACATGGTCTGTTGGGCCCAGGGGACCTCACTCCCCTTGGCCTTGTGACTTATCACCCCTGTGGCAGGAAGGAAGATGCCTGCTGGGGTTGACTGCTCTGGCAGGGCCACCTCCGGTTTCCTGTTCTTGGGGCTGCCATGGTGGCAGGCAGGGGGCAGGTAGCTGGGGGAGCTCTGGCTGCCAGAGGAAGGGTAGCTTAGAGAAATCAATAATGGTCCAGGAATTAGAAGAGAAAAAGCCAGCCCTAAACATGCCCTGTGTGTTTCAACCAAGAAGCACTATTATGTGGCGGACAAGAGCTCACAGGCCCTTCCACTGTGAGCACTCACTCAATGACTTTGTGACTATGAAAGGAAGAGGTGAAGTGAGGGGTAGTGGGGAGTTTCTGCTAAGAGAGCCAAAAGATTTGTCAGCCTTTGCCAGTTCCCATGACACCCCTTTTATTTTCTGTCCTTCGCATTTCCATGGTAACTTGCATGGGTAGTCACTGTGCCTATCATGTCTACTGTTTTATTACAGCACTTAGCACAGCGCCTGACACATAATAGAAAATCAATAAATATTGTCAAGTGACCTTTATAACCACTATTTGAGGTGAAATCTCATTAAACTATTTCCTTCTCTACAGTCTAAAGATCATTCAGACTTAATACTTAGGTTAACAAATAATCAAAACTTGTGCATAGGGAAAAAGACCAGAAGGAAATTATCAAAATATTAATAACTCTCTTTGGGAAATGTGAGTATGCTTATTTCTCCCTGTTCTGTTTTTGTTTGATTTTCAGCTTTTTCTAACTTTCTATAATAAAAAAAAGTATGTTAACTTTTATAAAGAAAAAAATTCTTAGCAAATTCATTTAAAAATATAAATTGTTTATATTTTGTTTTTTAATCTATCTACTTTTGGAAGCAATAACAACCATCTACTGACTTCCTAAAATATTTGGGTGGGGTATAGCTGTTGGTGGGTTTATATGCCCGTATGTACACATATACATGTGCACATTGCTCCAGTGCAGGTGTTAACTCATTCTTCAGAAGTTCACTGTAACCAAATAAGAAAGACAAGGAATGCACTTGCTAAGTTCATTTACAGCAGTGATTCCCCAGCTGCTTAATTCTGATCACCTCTTGTTCAGGGTGCAGCTCACTGAAGTGTCACCACACACTACAAGAAGCCCTTTCTCACTGCTTTCCCGACCCACACCCTTCACCTTTATGGACAACTGATCCTTCATCCTTGGGGCCTTCCTTGCACCCTGTGAGTGTCCCCATCATAGGCCTATGACCCTGGACCATGCTTATCTGTATACGATTGTTTCTCCACTACCCTTTGGCTCCTTGAGGGTGTGCAGCTGGTATGAGTGCCAGCACCTGGCACAGTCCTTGGCACCCAGAAGGCCCTCAAGAGGTATTTGATGAATGAAGGAACAAAACTGACCTCAGCTTGCCAGTCCCAGTGACAAGCTAATGGCCCGTGATAACACAGTGGGAAGAGAGATACATGGGGGATATGTGTTTAAGATTATAATGGAAGTCAGAGAAAATAAGAATTTACTGCAGCCAACTTTTTAGAGATGTAAACTGACTTGTCACTTGTTTTGAATCTCCCAAAGCTTTACTTTGCTGTTTTTGTCTAGAAGTGTCATCTGAGATTATGCTGTTTATATCTTGTCTATCACAAGTTCTATGGTTTGGTGGTAAGAACACAGAAAGTGGTTTCTATGCTGCTACGGTAATCATTCCCTGTAAAAAACAAAACAAAACAAACAACTTTTCTCCTTGAGCCCATAAAAGAAAAAAACAGCACTGAGAACTGCCTAACTTAGGTGTAAACATTCATCCAAGACAATTATAATAATTATAATAGCACATTCATTATATTCACAAACATTTTCAAGGGACCTACCATGTGCCAGACACTGTTAGTAAGTGCTGGCGTGGCTCTTACCATAGGGTCTGGGGACAACGGGTCTTAAACACCATGGTGTTGCCGGAGTGGAGCTGCCTCCTCCGATGATCCATGGGGCACCATGCTCTGAACTCAGCCTGCGAAGGGGAAGGCATTTAACCCCTACCTGAGCAGGTGGAGGATGGAAGCCTCTTCTCCCTTCCCATGTCTCTGACTGATGAGAGATGCACTAACCACAGGGCTGCAGAGAATGAGGGAGACCAGAAGCTGGGAGAGATGCAAAGGTAAGGAGAGAGAGAAAAGAGGCTTTTGTGTGCTGCAGAGGGAGTAGAGGGAAAGTACAACAAAAGACATGAGAAATGGGAATTGCAGGGAGAAGGGATCAAGTCAAGAAATGTGTAAAGGGAATTAATTAGAAGATGGGAGAGAAAAATGTATAGATGGAAGATAGGGAAGAGACCTGGAGGCAACAGGGAGAGTAGAACTAGAGACAGCGTGGTAAATGATGAAGCAGTGTTACTGCATTGTGTCCATGTTGTGTGCTTTTCTTGGGGAACCTGGGGCCTCCCACTGTTTAGACACTTAAGCCCAGCTCAAGGTCCTGGCCCAGCAGCCCATGCTCATTTATTTATTTATTTATTTGCCAAATGCAACCAGCCTATCAAACCTAGCCTCTAAAGAAGATTCTTCCCTTGGCATTCTAGGGCCAATCTGGCCTTAGGGCATGATCTGCTTCCTTGACTTGCTCTCCAACTCCATTGCCTGCTACTCATCCCTTTACTCATTCCTTTTTGGGCTTCTTGCTGTTTTCCAAAACACCAAACATTCTTTTCCTGCGTTTGGCCTTAACATTAGCTGTTCTTTAAGCCAAGAATGCTCTTTGGGCAGATATTTACATGACTCTGTTCCTCAGTTCATTCAGATCTCTGCTCAACCTTCCCCTAAAAGTCTTCCCTCACAAACCTGTTGAAAATAGCTTTCCTTGTCAATCTTCAGGCCCATATTCTGATCTTTTTCATATCACCAATTACTATCTAATTCCACGCATTCATTTATAATTCATTCATTCATTCATTCATATATTTGTCTTTGCCACTTAGAACATAAGACCCATGTGTTGGGAGACATTTGACCATGAGTCTCTCACATTCCTGCATTTCCTGTGAGCAAAGACTTTGTTGCAGACTGTCTTTTCCAGTACATTTGTATAGTAAACACCCTGGAAGATAGAGATAGTGTCTCTCTTTGGAGCAAAGAGGAGGAAAGCTTACTGACCATTAGAAAAGATTCCAGTTCCCTAAAGTCTGGGTTCCTCTCCTGTAATACAGCCCACTGCATGTGCAACTGTCACCTGGTTCCCCAAGTCCTGATTCCCACAGGGAAATGACAGTGCATGAAAATGCCAATACTCTGCCTCCATGAAAATGTGGCAGGATAACTTTTAGCTTGCAGGTAGGGTAAAATGCTTTCCTTTGGTAAACTTTCCAAGAGGCAACACTCAGTTATTTGTTTATATCTTGGCAAAGGGCCCTTCTTGCCCTTCCTACACACACCACTACCTATGCTCAGATCTCCTGTCCCTCTGTCAGCCACTGCTGGTGCCTAGGGCACAAGGGATGAGAACTTCCCTAGTGACACATCCCAAGACCTAATCAGAGTCATATGTCATAGCTACGGGAAATTCCCAACCAGTGGGGCCAATCTCAAATCTCCCACCTCCCTGAGATTTTCACCCAGAAAATCAGCTTCCAGAGTTTGCATTTTATTAATATTTCTGGGTGTTATTTATAGAGAGTTTTTTTGTGTGTGCATGCACAGGCAGGGCTGAGAATTTACAAGGTTGTTTTGGTATTTCCCTCATCCTCAGCTGTCTTGAGAACATTTGATTCAAAGGGCAGTTCTGTAGCTAATGCTAGTGGATCAGTTTGTGAGCCTGGATTGCTGTTTTGCCTGACTTAGCCTAAGTATGTTTTTAAAGAGCTATAATTATTTCTTTACATTAGTAATAGAGGCACATGCAACAAACATTATCCCCAAAGGTCTTATGTAATTGAGTTTTTATAGATCAATTTGTATTCTCTTGTTTAGTTATATTATAATTTTAATTATAATTTTAGAAATAATAGTATTTATTTTCATTGTGTAATGGCCTACAAATGGAAGTGATTATTGCTTCTACTGTCATTCTTCAAATGTTTATTGATCATCTAATGTCCAAATGATTGTATCAGGCTTGTAATAAGCAAACAAGTGCACCCTAACCAAGTTAGACCATGATACAAGCCTTAAGTTTAAACAAAATATTAAGTATTAGTATAAGCAACATGCCATGATGGTTTCAGGAAATGGAGTGATTGGGGGTAAGTTCAGTTCTTATAGCATCAAGCACAGGGCCTGATTTAGACTAAGCCCTCAATAAGTGCTTGTTACCAATGGAGAGTTATTTGTTGGAATCATGTTTTATGAAATTATTCAATAGATCTGCAAAGGCTAGCAAATCTTGGAAGAGTCCAACATTTAGAAAGGTATATGAAAGTGAGGAAGAGTCTGCCTTTAGACTCTTATCATTAAATACTAACTTTTCACTTTTTTGTTCTCTCCTTCTCCGCTTCTATGTAATATATGGTATTATATTGGTGATTTACTAGTAGTATAATTACTATTAGTGAAGTTCTTATTTGACATTATCTTGCATCTTTATTTCAAAGAAATACTTTTCATGGTGACTAATGCATTTTTTACATTTTCAAAGTAAGTTTAGAATCAGGGTCACTCTAGACGAAACTGTAAATCAAGGGGAATTTGTCATTAGCTTTCCATCCCCAGGCAATACATATTCTGAAATACGATACTTACATTAATATAGACCATTCATGGTTCCCAATTCCTAAAAAGCCCCCTGTCTGCTATTCCATAGCTAATTTGCTTGATAAACAAATGGCAAAAAAAAAATCATATTGTAATGAGTTGCTTTTCTCTGGTATTACATATTTGAAGATGGCATCATGGAGCCAGTCTGAAACTCATGGCCTTAAAACAGGGAATCAAATAGTGGGGACTTTGCTCACCATGACAGGCTGGTGGTTGAAATATATTATACTACATGCTGCTTTACATTTACACTCTCTTCTTCGGACTCACAGAATCTTAAAGCTGTAAAGAACCTTGGAAATCACCTTTTAAAATAAGGAAATTGAGTAAGCATGCAGATAAGAAAACACAACTTATCCAAATTCATGAATCAAGTTAGCAGCACCAAACTAAATAAGACAAAAATTTTAGGTCTTTTAATGTGTAAGCCAGAGTTCTTAGCAATTTTAGGAATCATTACTTATCTATTATTCTGAAATAATTTAATTTCTAATTAAGAACTGGTGTCAAAGTGATAGTTAATGGTCTCATTACATGAAGAAAAAATTCTGAATATTAATTATGAATCAATTATATGTTACAATTTTTTTCATGTTACATCAAAGACAAAGTAATTTCCATTATAAAAAATAAAGAAACTAATAATTTCTAGGTGACTGCTCTAAGGTCATACAAAGTATTAGTGGTTCAGCTGGGATCAAGACTGAGATTACTGGCCTTCTCTTCGAAGTCTTCATCCTAAGTCTCAGAACTTCTTCAGTGGATGTTTATTTCCCATAATATTCCCACCTGTGTGTAAGTTTTAAACAAGCAAATTAATCTATACGCCAGTATTTATGAATGTACCAAGGCAATTGCTATAGGAGATACAAAGAAGAAGGTCTCTACCATCAAAAGTGTTTCCATCCAGCTGGGAAGTCTCAGGGATATGTTCCTTCTAGGAACAAGGGGCTTAGATGACCATATGACTTATAAGTTTCCACGGCTGATGCTATACCTTGGAGCAAATAATAATAACAGTAAAATAAACAAACTACAGCACAAAGCTTTTGACTAAATGCCCTAGAAGCTCCTAGATTTTCTGTCTGGCATTTTTACTCCCTTCAAGCCACATATTAATGATGCTGACCTTTTTAGTAATTTGAGTCTGACAATGACACAGCAGCAACAGTGCTGAAAGGCTGACAGCCTGATGTGGGCAAGCCGGGAAGTAATTACTGCTTTAAATCAAGGAACTGTTTATGCCTCTACAGCAGGAAAATTCCATATGAAGTAGGAACTCTGCCATCCTCCAGACCATATTTCATCCACCATCTTCCTGTGGGTTTACTTCCCAGAGCTCGGAAAAACTGGCTGCCCATTTGTGCCTCCAGACATAGGCACATTGGTGGCCATTTTGTCACTGAGTCTTAGGCTTGGCAGAGCCCTTACCAATAATCCCTCTGACTTATTACTTTAAGCAGTGTTAACCCTGAAGAAGGACCTCCTGGCCTGCTGGGATGCTTCAGTGATGGGGACACAGGCCCTGCATCAGTCAAGCAAGGATCTTACGCTTGACATCTGCCTTCCCAAGCAGGGCGTTCAGGATAAACTTGAGTGAGTAGGTCATAGAATTATAGCCTCGGACTTCTCTTCTGTTCTTCCTTATCTCCTCCTCATTCTCTTCATATTATTCCTATAAATTAAAATGTTTTTTAAGTATCCTTTGAACATCCAATAGGTAGATTCACAATTAAATGAAGAACTCTGTGAAAATGTGTTTTAGCCACATAACCAGCAGGCCGTACTTTTGGATGAGAAGGAAAAGGGCAAGTTAAAGAATATTTTTAGCTTAAAAAGTAGAAGCAAACTCAGTTTGAAAAAGGCTAATTGGATTTTCTGCCTAGCCATTCCTTATTTCCCCAGGGCATTGCACTTTTCCTGGAAGAATTAGATCAGGCTGGGCAATTTAGCTTTTGGTTTGTAACCAGCTTCCCTTCCTATCCTTCATGTGTTTTGTCAGTTAGCTTTTAAACTAAGGGGGAAAAGAAAGCTACTTTCTCACACTAAGAGCCAAGATTTCAAACTATTTTCAAACATCATTGACTTGTCTAATGATCAAATTCACTTCTTGAACTCTGCACTGGACCATTCTAAACTGTCCAATTTCTTGTATCTATAGATAATGTGTCCGAAGGGCAGAGACTTAATGTGGACTTATTCCCCCTACTTACTAAATTTCTTCATTCATGGGAAATAACTGATGCTCATTAACTTACATGGCACCTTTGTGCAACTTGGCAAAATATCCCATATTTAGGTCGATGCAGCCCATAGTTGTACAACTTGGCTGGCAGAAGGCAATTTTTGAGAGAAGCAAAAATGCACCCTACCTCTGAGTACATGTTGCCTAATCCAGTGCTTTGGCTTTGCATCATAACTACAGCAGTGGTAGTTAAACTAATATTAGCTGCTGCAACAAACAAGCTCAAACCAGTGGCTTATAATAATAAATGTTTGTCTCTAGTTCACAACAGTTACTCATCAACCTCCAATAGGCAGATGGGAGAAAGAAGAGGATGGATCCACTTCTCAATCTCTTCAGCCTAGAAATAACACACTTCACTCCTGCTCATATTCCACTGGGAAGACCCAATCACCTGGAGCCACCTTGGTGACAGGGACTGGGGAGCTGGGGAGAATAGTTCATGTATGGGCAGTCACTTCCCAGATACGAGGGATTTCTCTACCCAATAATTTAATAAAATGCATTTTGAGCAAGTCGAGGTATTCTTGTGTAGCCTTGTGTAGCCTCTGTACTTGTCAGGACACCGCAGAGCTGGTGTGGATCAGTTTGGGAGGCTCAGCTCCAGTTGCTTGTCAGACACCAACCACTTCAGACTGTAAGTGCATGCGAGCATGGACTTGGGAGTCAGTCAGGACTAGATTTAAAATCTTAAAATTTTTTAGCCACTCATGGTCTCTGTTTTCTCACCTACAAAATATAAAATAGAGGTAATAAGAATCCCAGTTCGACATAATGAGTTGAATGACTTGTTTGTCTCTGTTCCTTTCTGAAGTCCCAGTAAAATAAGTATGAAATGTGAAGATATTATAATCTTTAAACCTATATGGACAGTGACAGCAGATAGAAATGTCAATACATTTCAGATGATGGTTGTGGACTCATGAATGACAACTGATTTGATGTAATGAAGCAAATAAAACTTTACAAAGTAGTGAGGGGGCTAAGAAAACCAACAACAAGCAAACTGATTTATACTACAGAACCCCATAAAGGCTCAAGGATTAAAAGTACCAGGTACCCTTGAAGAAAGGAGTGTAGGGTGGGACTGAAAACAGGATTGACTGCCAACATCCTGGGGGTGGGAGGGAGATGCAAAGCCACACGAAACACGGGGCTTACAGAAAACTCTGCCAACGGAATGGTAAGACCTCTTGCCTCCTTCCCTTGCTTGGTTCCCAGATTTCGAGAAGCCACTATTATATTTGCTTCCCGTTCTGGAGAAACTTCCAGGCAAAAGGAAAGGTCTATACACACTGTCTTTGGAGGGTGTTCTAGTTTCCTACTGCTGCTGTAACAAATTATCACAAATACAGCAGCTTAAAACAACAAAAATTATCTTACGATTTTGGAGGTCATATGCACACAATGGGTCTCATTGGGGTAAACTCAAGCTGTTGGCCTTCTGGGGGTGGCAGGGGAGAATCTGTGTCCTTGTCTTTTCTGGCTTCTACAGGCTTCCCACATTCCTTGGCTTGTGGCCTCCTTCTTCCATCTTCAAAGCCAGCAACATCAGACCACGTCTTTTTCACACTATCTGTCTGATTCTCTCTTCTAATTCCCTCTTCCACTTTTTAGTACCCTCGTGATTACACTGAGCCCACCCAGATAATCCAGGATAATCTCCCTATATTCAGGACAACAATTAGCAACCTTAATTCCCTCTACAACCTCAATTCCTCATTGCCATGTAACCTAAAATAGCAACAGGTTTTGGGGATCAGGGCATAGCTATTTTTGGGGACATTTGATCTCACAAGGAAACATTTGTGTTCCACTCACCTTGTGAGTGAGGCCCACTGTGCCTATGCAGAGAGCTCCCAATTGGCTTTTTACTTATTTATTTATTTATTTATTTGTATTTTTGAGACAGGGCCTCCCTCTGTCACACAGGCTGGAGTGCAGTGGTGCAACTATAGCTCACTGCTGCCTTGAACTCCTGGGCTCAAGGATCCTCCTGCTTCATCCTCCCAAGTAGCTGGGACTATAGGTGCATGCCACCATGTCCCACTGATTTTTTCTTATTTTTTGTAGAGATGGGGTCTTGCTAGTTGCTCAGGCTGGTCTTGAACTCCTGACCTCAAGTGATCCTCTTGCCTTGGCCTCCCAAAGCACTGGGATTACAGGCAGGAGCCACTGCGCCTGGCCCCATGTGGCTTTTTAGAGCCTCTCCCTTATATATGAACTCACAGTCAAGGACTACCAGACATTAGGAGACCACTCAGGAGTTAGAGAAACACTTACAAACACACACACAGACACACATCCACACACTGCACCACACTATACTACACCCACCCAACACCTACACATCCTTCTCACCCCCACATATGACCTGACTGCAGATAGAGCAGTGATCTTTGTTAGGCACATTGAGCCATTCTAGAAGGAACAGGGCTTGCTGTATATTTTCCCTCTTTTCCCCTAGAGTGAGAACAGAAGGAAAGCTAGAACCACTTATTTATTAAGGAGCAGATGAAGCTGGGGCCCACTGGCCTCAGTGTCTGGGTCCTGTGGTCCCAGGCCAGGCTGAAGAAAGGTCCTTAGAAGACTACAAAAGAAATTTTCTGACCATGTGTGGAGAGATCAGGATCTGACGTAGAGTTGGAGTACCCTGGTTCAGTGGACTGCAGGCAAATGGACCAGGTCAGGAAAAGTTGTTGGGCTGTCAGGTAACATGAGAGATGCTAGGGACATGGCCACATACGGTTTCACCCTCTATCTCTCCTATTCTTCCCCCTCTTTTTTCCTTCCTGCTATTTCTTTCTTCTCCTCTATAACCCTTCCCCCTACCCTTCCTTCACTCCCCCTTCATTCTCCCTGCATGTCTTTCTTTCTCTCTACCTATTTGTAACTTAAAGTCCCCACATTATGACAACATCTTATTTTATACATAAATGTATACCAGAGTCACTGTACTTTTCTCCTAGTTTTCCTAAAAATTAGTTTGATAGAATATTGCCATTTCTGACATATGATTTCCCCTGCCTTCTCAAGATTCCTAGGAATATATGAAACATAGGAAAGACTTTTAGCAAATATAAGAAATTGCTTTCCTTTCATAATAGCCTTTCATCAGGTATACTCTGAGAAAGTGTGCTAATGGAAGAGGTGGAAGTTTCACTGTCTCTAGTCAATAAACCTAATTAAAACATTCCAAGTACTCCACAGTTTTGCCCTGGGTTAATGGAATATCATGGTTACAGTCATTTTGGTAGTGATGATGGCATCAACGAATGCTAAATGCTGGTGGAGAGATGGGAGTTAGCTCAGAACATTCTGCTCCTGTGCTGGTGATTCGCAGCCTAATGCCTGCCAAGAGGAGAGCTTTGATGTTCTAGTTTCCCAAGATAAGCATTCTCTAGAGCCATCAAAAACATCCCAATAGGCAAGGGAAAAGGATCATGATTTATGATTTGTCTCAAAAATGAAAGAAAGAAAATTAGATGTTCCTCAAATATGTAATTAGATTTAAATTTCTACATGATCGTGTCCAAATTGACATAAAAGAAAAAAACTTGCATCAAAACTTCTTAAAACTCTCTGATATTAAGTTCTCATGTACTTAACTTGCTTCACAATTGTTAATTAATGTTAAAATTTGTACTGAAATAATACAGATGTGTAGTCAGAAAATTCAAACAGTTCTACAAGGTTTAGAACAGCAGGTCCACCTTTTCTCACTTCTGATTTCTAGTCCTAATATGTAACCATTTAATTATTTCAGCTGTTTCTTCTGTTATTTATTTCCATCTTGCTAGATAAATACTTACACTGCTATTTCTTGATTTTTCCATTTTAGACACTTGATTTCCTACAATAGAAAATGGGGATTTAGGTACCATACTCTTTCTTTCCCCTCTGCACACTTACAAGTTTATTCCAATATATTTATGTCATAAATTTTGGTTATATAAATATTCAGGACTTTCACTGTTATGATTATATTAAAAGACTTCACAGCTGGGCCACGTGGTGTCATTGCAGTACATTTCTCATCCAGCTTTTCTATTTCCATGGAATTACTCATCATTTTTATGGTGATTTGCTTGCTTAGTTTTTGGTGTCCTTTCACTAATTATAAATTCTCTACCAGAAATGTAAGATTATTCTCATTATAGTCAAGTATATCTCAAGATCTATGCATTATTTTTCTTTACTCTTAAAGACATCTACTCTGGAGCCTTCCATTCTCTTGCTCGTATCTTCACTGGTTGTTCACAGCTTTCTTGGGCCTTCGCTTCATCATTATTCTAAACATGTCCTTTGCCTTTTTCCTGTTTAAACCTTGCCTCTTGGATTCTAAATCCCTGCCCCTCCTTATTTTTGTTTATTTCCCCTTTTGATAGAAAACAGACTTCAGCAACTTCCTAAGAAAGGGTGTAAGAGGGATAAATGTTTTAAGACTTTGTATATAAATGAAAATATCCTTATTCTACTCTCATAACTGAGTGATGGTTTATATGGGTACTGAAGTGTGGGTTGGAATCCAAATTTTCTTCAGTATTTAAAAGGCATTTCACGATTATCTTCTGGAGTCTAGTTTTGTTGCTGATAAATTCAGTATCATTCTGATTTCAAGGCATTTGTATGTGACCTGGTTTTGTTTGGTTTTGTTTTTTTCCCCCTATCTCAAGAAACATTGAGAATGTCTTTACAGTGTTCTGAAATTCCCTAATGATGTGCTTTGATGTGAGTCTTTTTTTTTATTCATAATAAAAGGTCCTTAGGAGATCTTTCAGTTTCAGGCTTATGTCTTCAGTTTTGAAAGTTTTCTTATAATATTTCTTTGATAATCTTCTTCATACTCCCACCATGCCCCCCACTTTTCATGTCTTCACTTCCTGCATCTTCTGATGATCCTTTAATCTAAACTTATTTGAGAGTAGATTAGACATCTAATCTTAGATGATTCTCCAATCTTCCTATTTTTTGTCTTCTATTTTCCACCTCATTACTTTTTTTGTTTTATTTTCTCAGAGATTTTCCTTAACTTTATCTTCCAACCCATGTGTTGACTTTTTTTGTGAACTTCTGCTATGTTTAATTCTCCAAACTATTTCTTGTTCTCTCAATGTTCCTTTATCATGGCACACCATTTTTGTTTTATGACTATGAAATCTTAGCTAGTTAAATTAATTTTAGATTTTCAAGGTTGTCATTTTCTGCCAGCCAGCAGTGTCTCTTTTTCTATTCTCTCTCTCTCTCTTTCTCTCTCTCTATTGTAGTAAGTGTATTTGACATGAGATCTACCCTCTTAACACATTTTTTTAAATTTCAGAATATTATAGGGGTACAAACTTTTTGGTTACATGAATTGCTTTTGTACAGTTTGAGTAAAAGTTATAAGTGTGTCTATCACCCAGACAGTGTGTGTTGTACCCTTTAGGTGTGAATTAACCCATCCCCTTCTCCTCCTCCCACCTGCTCGAGTTACGTTGAATTTTACTACCATATGTGCAGATGAGTGTTGATTAAATAGTTCCAATTTAATAGTGAGTATATGTGGTGTTTGTTTTTCTATTCTAGTGATAATTCACTTAGTAGGATGGTCTCCAGTTCCATCCAGGTTGTTACAAAAGGTATAAGTTAGGTATTAGTTCACCATTTTTTCATGGCTGAATAGTACTCCATGGTATATATATACCACATTTTATTATTCCACTTATGTATTGATGGGCACTTGGGTTGTTTCCATATCTTTGTAACTGTGAATTGTGCTACCATAAACATTCCAGTGCAAGTGTCTTTTTCATAAAATGTTTTTTTTTTCCTTTGGGTAAATACCCATTAGGGGATTGCTGGATCGAATGGTAGTTCTACTTTTAGTTCTTTGAGGTATCTCCATACTACTTTCCATAGAGGTTATACTAGTTTGCAGTCCCACCAACAGCGTGTAAGTGTTCTTTTCTCTCCACATCCACACTAGCATCTGTTGTTTCGGGACTTTTTGATAAAAGACATTCTCACTGGAGTTAGGTGATATCTCATTGTGGTTTTGATTTGCATTTCCCTGATGATTAGAGACGTTGAGCATTTTTTCATATGTTTATTGGCCATTAGTCTATCTTCTTTTGAAAAGCTTCTGTTCATGTTTTTTGCCCACTTTAGAATGGGGTTGTTTGATGTTTTCTGCCTGATTTGCTTGAGTTCTTTGTACATTCTGGTTATTAGCCCTTTATTGGATGTATACCATGCAAATATTTTCTCCCATTCTGTAGGTTTCTATTCACTCTATGGATTGTTTCCTTGGGTATGAAGAAGCTTTTTAATTTAATCAGGTCCCATTTATTTATTTTTATTGTTGCTGTAATTGCCTTTGGGGTCTTCTTCATAATTTCTTTGCCTAGGCCAATATCTGTAAGAGTTTTTCCAACATCTTCTTCCAGAATTCTTAAGTTTCATGCCTTAGGTTTAAGTCTGTTATCCATTGTGAATTAATTTTTGTGAGTGGTGAGAGGTGTGAATCCTGTTTTGGTCTTCTACGTGTGGCTATCCAATTTTCCCAGCATCATTTATTGAGTACAGATTCTTTTCACCAGTATATGTTTTTGTCTGCTTTGTCAAAGATCATATGGCAATATGAGGATGATTTTATATCTGGATTCTCTGTTCTGATCCATTGGTCTATGTCTCTGTCTTGTGCCAGTCTCATGCTGTTTTAGTTACTATAGCTTTGTAGAATAGCTTGAAGTCTGGTAAAGCGATGCCTCCCAATTTGTTCTTCTTGCTTAAGGTTGCTTTGGCTACTCAGGGTCTTTTCTGATTTCATATGGAGAATTATTTTTTCTAGATCTTTGAAAAATGATGTTGGTATTTTAATGGAGATTACATTGAATCTGTAAATACTTTGGGTAGTATAGACATTTTAATAATGTTGATTCTGCCAATCCATGAGCATAATATGTTTTTCCATTTGTTTACATACTATTCAATTTCCTTCCTTAGTGTTTCATAGTTCTCCCTGTACAGGTCTTTCACCTCCTTGGTTAAATATATTCCTAGGTATATTTTTTTCTTTGTTGCTATTGTGAAAGGTATTGAGTCTTTGATTTGATTCTCAGCTTGACTGTTGCTGGTGTATAGGAATACTACCGATTTGCATATGTTGATTTTGTAACCTGAGACTTTGCTAAGTTTATTTATTAATTCCAGGATTCTCTTGGCAGAATCTTTGGTGTTTTTTGGATATAAGATCATATCATCAGCAAAGAGCAATAGTTTGACCTCTTCTTTCCCCATTTGGATACGCTTGATTTCCTTCTTTTGCTTGATCTCTCTGGCTAGGCCTTCCACCATTATGTTGAACAGAAGTGGCGACAGTGGGCAACCTTGTCTGGTTCCAGTTCTAAGCGGGAATGCTTTCAATTTTTCCCTATTCAGTAAGATAGTGGCTCTGAGTTTGTCATATATGGCTTTTACAGTTTTGAGGTATGTTACATCTATGCCTATTTTGTTAAGAGTTCTTATCATAAAAGGGTGCTGATTGTCAAATTATTTTTCTGCATCTATTGAGAGGATCATATGGTCTTTTTATTTTGCTTGTATTTATGTGGTGAATCACATTTATAGATTTGCATATGTTGAACCATCCTTGCATCCCTCAGATGAAGCCCACTTGATCATGGTGGATTATTTTTCTGATGTGCAGCTGAATTTGGTTTGCTAGGATTTCATCAAGAATTTTTTCATCTATATTCATAAGGGATATTGGTCTGTAGTTTGTTTTTTGTGTGTGTGTCCTTTCCTGTCTTTGGTATTAAGGTGATATTGGCTTCATAGAACAAGTTGGGCAGGATTCCTTCCTCCTCTATGTTATGAAATAATGTCTTTAGTATAGGTACCAGTTCTTCTTTGTAGGTCTGGTAATATTTGGCTGTGAAACTATCTGGTCTGGGAGTTGTTGTTGTTGTTGCTTTTTTTTTGGAGGATTTTTCATTGCTGTCTCAATGTCATCACTTGATATTGGTCTGTTCAGGAGTTCTATTTCTTCCTGATTTAGCCTACAGAGGTTGTGTGTTTCCAGGAATTTGTCCATTTCCTCAACATTTTCAAGTTTATGCACATAGAGGTTTTTATAGTATTCAGAGATGATATTTTGTATTTCCATGGTATCAGTTGTAATATCTCCTTTTTCTTTTCTGATTGAGCTTATTAGGGTCCTTTCTTTTCTGTTTCTGGTTAATCTAGTGAGAGGCATGACAATTTTGTTTATCTTTTCAAAGAACCAATTTTTTGTTTCATTAATATTCTGTATAATTCTTTTGTTATTGATTTCATTTAGTTCTGCTCTGACCTTAGTTATTTCTTTTCTTCTGCTGGGCTTGGGGTTGGTTTGCTCTTCCTTTTCCAATTCCTTGAGATGATTCATTAGATTGTTGATTTGTGATCTTTCTATCTTTTGGATGTAGGCATTTTGATGAATTTTCCTCTTATGGCTACTTTTGCTGAATCCCACAGATTTTGATAACTGTGTCCCATTTGTCATTTATTTCAAAGAATCTTTTGATTTCCAACTTAATTTCCTCCTTGACACAATAATAATTCATCAGTAGGTTGTTTAATTTCCATGACTTTGTGTAGAGCTGAGTGTTTCTGTTGGAATTGTTTCTAATTTTATTCCACTGTTG
The DNA here is from genome assembly GCA_023783475.1 of Daubentonia madagascariensis. Classification (NCBI taxonomy): domain Eukaryota; kingdom Metazoa; phylum Chordata; class Mammalia; order Primates; family Daubentoniidae; genus Daubentonia; species Daubentonia madagascariensis. Next base: position 34,245,590 of record JAKFHU010000978.1, read on the forward strand.
TATGAGAAGATGCATGGTATAATTTCTATTTTTTAAAATTTGTTGAGACATGTTTCATGGCCTAGGGTGTGATTAATCTTAGAGAATGTTCCATGAGCTGATGAGAAGAACGTATATTTGGTGGTTTTTGGGTAGAATGTTCTGTAAATGATCTGTTAGGCTGATTTGTGATAGAGTTCCATTTAAGTACATTGTTTCTTTGCTTATTTTCTACTTGGAGGATCTGTCCCATTCTGTCAGTGGGTGTTGAAGTCCCTCACTATAATAATGCTGCTATTTATCATTTTGTTTAGATCAAGTAGGGTTTGCTTTATGAACCTGGGTGCACCTGTGTTAGGTGCGTAAACATTTAGGATTGTTATATCTTCTTGTTAAATTGTTCCCTTCAGCATTACATGATGACGATCTTTGTCTTTCTTTACTTTTGCTGATTTGAAGTCTATGTTATCTGATATGAGAATGGCTATACCATCTTTCTTTATGTTTCCATTTGCATAGAATATTGTTTTCTATCCCTTCACTATGAGTCTGAATGAGTCCTTGTGGGTTAGATATGTTTCCTGGAGACAGCAGATACTTGGCTTGTATTTTTTTATCCATTCATCCAGCCTATGTCTCTTGAGTGGGGAGTTCAAGCCATTCAAATTTATTGAGAGAATTAATGTTTGGGGTAGATTTCTCTTCATCCTGTTGAGTAGAATTTTATTGCTTTGTTTTACCTCTTGAGCCATTGTGGTATCTGGTCTCTGACCTTTAGCTTTTGGGTAATTTTACACTGGTGGGTGACTACTGTGCTGATCTGTGTATAATGCAGTTCTGAGTACTTCCTGGAGGGCAGGTCTGGTCTTGACAAATTCCCTTAGTGTTTGCTTGTCTGAGAAAGTCTTTATTTCTCCCTCATATAAGAAACTTAGTTTTGCAGGATACAAATTTTAGTATGGTCATTATTCTGTTTGAGAAGACTGAGAATGGGCCCCAATCCCTTCTGGTTTGTAAGGTCTTAGTTGAGAAGTCTGCAGTTAGTCTGATGGGTTTTCCTTTGTAAGTTACCTGATGCTTTTGCCTTACAGCTCATAGGAGTGCCTCTTTTGTGTGTCCTTTGGCCAGTCTGATGACTATGTGTCATGGTGATTGCCTCTTCATGATGAATCTCCCAGGGTTCCTTTGAGCTACTTATACCTGGATATCTAGATTTTTAGCAAGGCCAGGGAAATTTTCCTCAAGTATTCCCTCAAATAGGTTTTCCAACCCTTGTGTATTTTCTTCTTCACCCTCAGGGATGCCTATGATTCTTATGTTAGGCCCGTTTACATAATCCCATATCTCTTGTAGGCTTTGCTTGTTCCTCTTATTTCTCAGCTCTCTCTCTTGGAATGCCTTGTTTCACTCAAAGGTGTTGTCTTCAAGCTCTGAGATTCCTTTTTCTGCCTTATCTAGCCTGTTCTTAAGGTTTTCCACTGTGTTTTGTATTTTCTTGAATGAATTTTTCATTTCCAGAAGTTCTGTTTGATTTTTTTTAATAATTCCATTTCTTTAGTAAAGTTTTCATTCATTTCCTGCATTGTTTTTGTGATTTCTTTGTGTTGGGTTTCTATTTTCTCTTGTATTTCCTTGAGCTTCCTTACAATCCATATTCAAAATTCTTCATCTGTCATATCAATCTTTTAATTTTGCTTGCTATCTATTGGTAAGGAGTTATTGTTTTCTTTTGGGATGTCCTTTTGCTCTAATTTTTCATGTTTCTGGGGTTCTTTTGCTGATTCCTTCTCATGTGGCCTCTTGGTTGAGACCTGGGGGTGCTAGGCCTGGCTTATAGGCCTGTCTCTGGGTCCCTGAAGAACAGTCCCTGAGCATGCCAGGGAAAGGAGTTCTGGTTTTGAGTTGCCTATGGGGTGTTGTAGCAGGTATGGTGAAGCTCTCAGGTTACCTCTGACCTACTGTCTTCACCTCCTCCCAACAGTGTGTAGTGAGTTAGGTCCCCCAGCTTAATTCGGTGATGGTGGTTGGTACTTGTGAGTATGAATCAGCCACTCCTTGTTTGTCTGAGTTGGAAGGAGCTTTGCTTAGCTATGGGGTTGTTCCCCCTGTCATTGATTGATGTTTTGGAGGAAAAGCCAGCTGCTGAGATGGTCTTTTGTGCCCCAAGCTTTAGGAAGGACCCAGTAGCTTCCAGGGGTTTCCTTAATCTCTACTCCCCCTGAGGTAGGGAGAGGAGCAAGACAAGTTGTGGCTGGATTGTGAGAGCCAGAGAGGTTTTGCAAGACCTCGGTGGGGCTTAGATGTTACTTATCTGACCACTAGTGGGGAGCCACTGGTATGAAGTTCAGGGCAGTCTCTCCAAGCCAGGTAGGCTATTTCTGAGGGAAGGGCCTAATTGCTTGAGAGCTAAGGCCCTGGGCCAGTTTCTTTCTGCTTCAGTCCACTACTGCAGTTTCTTCGTAGGGTGGGGTGAGTACCCTCCCTATTTTCTCCCATGAACTCCACAACACTCTCCCATCAGATAAATCTGCATGAGTTCCCTCACCACCTGAGACTGGCTCTCAAACTACCCCTCAGTCCATGTGTTTGACCCACTAGTGTGCATCTCCATGGGATGCCGTGGGTGAGGGGATCCCCAATTGTGCACACCTGTTCCACCACAAGACCCAAGGGGAGAGAGGTAGGCCTCTCTGTCTGCAGGTCCTCTGCCAGGGGCATGATTCCACTTGGGAAAAGTGGCTGCTCATGAGTTTCTTGGCTCAGGCTGCACTCCCTATTGTAATGAGTGGGGGTAGGGGCCAATGCTCCCATTCAGCCAGTGCACCCTAGGCATTTGGTTGTCATGGGAACCAGGGGCTAGGTAATTCTCTCCAAGTGCTGCATCCATATCCAATATGGTGGTTCTCCAGCAGAGGTGGGGGATGGGTGTGCCCATAGATCCTCATTCCTCAGCGTCCCTCCACACTCTCCCATTGGATATGTCTCTGAGGCCTTCCTCACCACCTGAGTCCAGGACTGAGACCTCTCCCCTGCATCTCCCTTCACCTCTCTCATGTCTGAGGGGCACCAGGTCTGGCCCACCTGTCTAAGCCACCAGCACACAATCCTGCAAAATGCCTGTGGACAGGAAGTTCACAAATTGTGGGGGCCCTGCTCTCTGTGGTGGGCTCAGGTGGGAACACACATCTGCTGTGGAGAAGCAGCCATTCTTGTGCCGCTCAGTTCACAGTATTCTCACTGTTGCAATGGAAGGGCAGGGCCACGGCTACCAGCCAGCTCGAGAGCTAAAATTACTCTCTCTGATGCTGTGATTGGAGGATGTTCAGAGAAGGAAATGTCTATGTGTAAGAAAGCTGGCCCTCTGGTCTCTTGTGGCACTCTCCCATGGAGCATCCCTTTTGAACACCCAAACTCCTGTGAATTGCTGGTTCACCACTCTATTCCTATTTAGCTGCCATGCCTGGGCTCATGGAGGGTGGGAGCACCTCCAGGATGTTTTATGTCCCGATGTTCACTGAAGGTAGCTATGTGGGTGAGGGGAAGTCCCCCTTACCCTTTCACTGGGCTCCGAGCCTCTCTGGGTTTGGACCATGCTGCTGTCTTTTCCTCTCTATCTTCTTTCTCAACTTCGCAGTTTTTCTCAGTTGAGTCCCCAGACATCTCTCTTGTCTCTCCCTGTGATCCACACCTGAGCTGTAGCTGCTCTCTGCTTTCCTCAGTCCAATATTCTACCTTCCAGCCAGGATGACCTGACAAACAATGTCTTCAGTCAGCCATCTTGGCTGATCCCTTATGTTTACCAGCTTATTACAAAGGATGCAGATGAAGAGATTCACAGGGCGAGGTACCTCTTAACACATTTTCAAGTGTACAATATTGTTATCTATAGACACACTGTTGTACAGCAGATCTCTAGAATTTGTTCATCTTATATAATTGAAACTTTATACACCTTGAATATCAACTCTCCATTTCCCACTCCAAGCCCCTAGCAACCACCATCCTACTCTCTGCTTCTATGAGTTTGACTATTTTAGACACCTCATATAAGTGAAACTGTGAAGTGTTTGCTCTTCTGTGAATGGCTTATTTCACCTAACATAATGTCCTCAGGTTCATCCATGTTGTTACATATGACAGAATTTTCTTCTTTTTTATGACTTTATGACTGAAAAATATTAATTTTTTTTTTGTGTGTGTGTGTGTATATATATATAATCTCTCACATCTTCTTTATCTATTCATCTATTGATGGACATTTCATTTGTTTTTGTATCTTGGCTATTGTAAATAATGCTGCATGAACATGGGAATGCAAATATCTCTTTGAGATCCTAACTTCAATTATTTTGGATAAATAGCCAGAAGTGGGATTGCTGGATCATATGGTAGGTTCTATTGTAAATTTAAATTTTTGAATTTTTTTGAGGAGCTTCTATACTATTTTCCATAGTGGCTACACCATTTTACATTCCCACCAACAATGTACAAGGTTCCAATTTCTCTATGTCCTCACCAACCTTTATCTTTTTATTTTTTGTAATAGCCATCCTAACAGATGTGAGGTAGTGTGTCATTGTGGTTTTGATTTGCATTTCCCTGGTGATTACTGGTGTTGAGCATCTGTTCATACACTTGGCTGTTTGTATGTCTTCTGTGGGGAAATAGCTATTCAAGTCTTTTGCCCATTTTTAAATCAGGTTATTTGCAGTTTTGTTTTCTATTGAGTTGTGGTAGTTCCTTGTATATCTTAGATATGAACCCCTTATCAGATATATGGTTTGCCAATATTTTCTCCCATGAATTATTCTTTTTTGTCTTATCTTTCTTCTTATTCTTGAAATATTAATATTTGTCTGTTAACTTATAATTAAATTTGAGGCACATAATTAAATTCAACTTAGGTTGAATGGGGGTGCAAGCTTGAGTATCCAACTCTGAGTATCAGGTTTGGGAAGGTTGCAATAGGTTGTACTGTTCAATCTTCAGGCTTTTACTTAATTCTTTTATGATTCAGTATATAGTCTTCCCCCTGCCCTCAGGAAGGCCTGGTGCCCCAAAATCCAGAGTTACTCTAGTTTAACCTTTCTTGAGAGGAAACCTCTTTTGTTTTCCAGAGTGGGAAAAGGGCTGCCACCTGCCTATGGAGGATGAGTAGAGAATCTGTAAATCTAAGCTCATTATATAAACTTACAATTGCTCTTCTTTCTTTCAGCCTTCCAGACCTTACATCCCCATAAAAAATCTGTAATTTCTAAGCCTTTCTGAGGTTCTGTGGCTTGAATTGGCTTGCTTTTTTCTTGGCTTTCTCCTACACGTTTAGGTCTAAGATTTCTCAGTTCTATTTGGTCAGTTGCTACTGTGCTTTTGTTTTCCATCTTCCAAAATTTTGTTGGCATATTTTATTGACTGTTGCCTCCTTTTACCTTTTATTTTTCCTTATACATTTATAAAATCCTTTGCTATAACTTTAATATGGTTCTGGGAGGAAGTGTTCAGTCCATCACATCTAACTGTAGCTCCGCAGTCATCATATTTACAGTTATGAGGTATGAGAAATAAACTGGACTTGTAGTGAGAAGACCTGGGCATGAGATTGGAGTCTATTTTATCCTAGCTTGCATGACTACAGTCAAGTAAATTAATCTGTTGGGGCCTCCCATTTTCTTGTCCATAAATGGGGAAGCTCCTTGATATCTGTGAAGTGTGGAGTGTTTCTGTAAACCTTTGTGAGGATAGGTATTCCATTAGTCCTATGTGACAGTGTGCCTAGTACAGGGCACAGTGCCTGATGCATACTAGGTATCCATTGTTATTATTGAGTATGAAATCACTTTGAGAAGTGTAAAATTCTGAGCATATATAAGGCATTATCAGTGGGTATCATGGGATGGCAATAATAAAAAGACTTAAGTGAGAGTTTACTATATGCTAGGCATTGTTTTAAACATGTTATAACATGCATGCTGTCATTTATTTCTTATGAAAACATTCCAAAATAAGTATTATTCCCATTTTATGTATGAAAAAATGAGTTGCTAGTGGTTAAGTAACTTTCCAAAGGCCATGCAAAGAGTAGCACTAGGCTATGATGCCTGGTAGTCTGGCTTTAGGGGTCAGGTTTGCAATTACTACACTGCAGTATCCATGACAGGAAACCAAAATATTAGGATAAAAATGCCAGAGGCTTACTTTATAGTTAGATAAGACGAAAAATATGACTAGAAGATAATCAGTAGGCAGTTTATTAAGAAGTACAAAGTATATCAATTATTTAAATAATTGTTGGGGAAAAAAACTAGAGGAAATAGAGAGACATGGTTAATCCAAAAAGGCTTCCTGAGACCAGTAAATTTTTAAGCTAAAAAATGCTTTTAGAAACTCTAATATTCAACTGTAGTAATTTAGAATAGTCAAAATGTTGGTACAAGTTATTCACACCCCACCCTACCCCCACTTTCCATACCTTAGTCTAACCAAGTCATAGTTGATAATAATGTAAGAGTCTCTAAAAAGGTCCAGAACTCAGCAAGGAAATTTTTCCTTCCATCCATCCATCCATCCATCCATCCAATGATTTACTTATCATCCTAGGCTCTAGGGCATAAAGATGAACAGATCATAGTCCCTCTCCACAGAAACTTCATAGACTAAGGTGAGAGACAGATACCTAATTTATACCATAGGTGTAATGGTAAGGGATAGACATCAGGATTTACAGGAGAAAGAAGAGGGGTTCTTGAAAATCAGGAAAGGCTCCATTAAAGGAAGTGGTGTCTTAAAAGATTAATGGAAGTTAGAAAGCAGAAGAGAAGGAAGGAGAAGAGGGTAGCAAGGGATTACAAATCATTGTTGCTGAAGCAAAAAGTGTAATCCCTGAGGTCTGAGGCTGGAGAAGTCATCCAGCACCCATTAAGGAAGGCCATTTATGCCAGGTTGAGGGGCTGAGATGTCACCCAGTGGTGGAGGGAAACCACTTTAGGTTTTTCAACAATGAAGGACATTCCAAAGCCCTGTACTGCCAGCTCTAGCACCTAGCGTCTCACCCTTGTAAGATAGCAGCAGGGAGTTGGATATCCCTTCTGATACAGCATTTTTCATTCAAATAACTTGTTCACTGGCCTTAAACCTGCCCAAGACTGGCACAGGCAGCTGACATCCTAAACCTCCCCCATAACACCGCTTCATGGAGCTTTTGCTTAAGTGCAATACATCAACCGACAATGAAGCATATCTCCCAAGTTCACCGCAATACATACACCAATCCTGTCGTTCTTCTTTTCTCGTGAAAATAGCAGAACAATCCAGCACATCTTATGTCCCCAATTGACCCTCATGATTTTCTATTTATTCTTGCAAATTTTAACAGTTGACTGATTAATGAAGATAATAAACTAATTTGTTCTAAAAAATTGAGGATTGATAATGTCTTGCAATATTAACTCCACCCAAAAAATATGTTTTGCATATTTGCTTGAATCTTCAATTCCAAGCCCACAGAAATCCTTAAGGTAGGAATATCAACCACTTGTCAGGCCAGTAAATCAGGTACCTGTGGTTGGACTTTCCATTCCATGCTCCTCCAATCTTACCATGTAGACATCCCCACACTCTTCCTATCATCAGAGTCAGAGTGTCGGAGTCTATTTCATCAGGGTACCCAGACCAGTTCTCTGGCAGTTCAGGCCAGGGGATCTGCCACAGAGAAGATACTGACCTTCTGAAGAGGGCTGTATCCAACCTAGATCTTGGCTCCACTAAATCAGTGCTATCCATAGAAGTGTTTACATGAATACGAATTGCTTTGCAAGCATATACTGCCACTAGGCACATACCCAGGATACGAGAAAATTACAATCATTCCTAGGTTCATACTCTGGTCTTCTGATATAAACCTTCACTGCTCAAAGTGACCATGAATAATTTCAGAGGAGGCATGCTTCTCCTTGATGGAAGTGGGCCAGAGTCAGGCAGGAAGATGGTGTATTAAGTAAATCTGAAAGGGAGGAAAAATGAAAGGTATTCAAGCCTGTGATGATTAGAGAGTTAGGTTTAGGAAAGTAACAGTACTTCCTAGTTTATGGGTCCATATACTGAACCCAATTTAATTTTCATCAATCTGTTAAACATTTCCATCTGAAGCTTCTTAATTTTTAAAATCTAAAATTTGTTTTGGCAGCCAAAGTGAATATATCCTAAGTCAGTGTGATGAATGTGATTTTCATTTCACTTTAGTTCTAAAAGAAGTAGTTAAAAATAGATTTAAATAGCCTATAATTACATCGAAGCATTCTCTCTATATATGTATGTATGGTATCCCTATGGAAGTTTTAATGGGTTGAGTAGGTATTTTCTTGGCCTACAGTATACTTTGAAGTAAGATAGGTAATCTAAATTATTGGCTCTCAACCTTGGCAGCACATTGGAATCTTCCAGATATTCTTATTTACTGAACTTAGGGTGCAGCCTTAAAACTTAAAAAAACTTTGTTAAAACTTCCTGGTAATTCTCAAGTGCAGCCACAGTTGATAACCTCTGACCTAGATCATCCTTCCACCTCCATGGTAACACTATTAGTGACTGTGTACTACACACAATTATGTGATATTGTTATTATTAATATAATGTTTTAAGTTATAAAATTCATAATCCTTACTGCAAATATGTAAGGCATGATTTTCATCTCCATTTAACAGCTAGGTAAAGCAAGGCTCTGAGAAGTTAAGTAACTTGCCCAATGTCACGTGGCATGTAAGTGGAAGGGCTGGGAGCCCAGGTGGGGTGGGTGCGTTAATTGAAACTGGAACTGACTCCATGGCCCATGCTCTACTAAACTCCTCACACTGGGATGTCTTCTCTTCTGCAAGGTGCAAATTTTAAATTTTAAAGGCTGTGTAAGAAGATGATTCCACAATACAAAAATGCCTTTTTTTTTTTTGTGATTCACATCCTTCCCTTATCCTGCCACATGGCTGCTCAGACCTATCGGTTTGGGGCTCACCACCTATCCTGTACATACAAGGCCATCTTGAACCATGGATATGTTTCTGGAAAGATCTGCTTAGTGATCTCTCTTTGCAAGATTAAAAGACAAGGAAATATATCAGTGTTCTTGATCCCAGCCCTCCTTCATCATCCTGTACCTGTATACAACTCTTTTGGTACAAGTTCAAGCCATCTTACTTTGCTCAGGCTTCTTGAAGCCCTGTGCGTTTGTATTTGGAGTGAGGGTAGGAGGGATGATAGCTAATCACCCAGTAAAAATGGTGAAGGGAAATAGAAGGAAAACATCCCAAAATGTTTCTTAGCAGGTGTCGTGGGTTGAACTGTGTCAATCAAAAAGAGATATGATTGGAATCCTAACCTTTAGGGCCTCAGGATGTGACCTTATTTGGGGATAGGGTCTTTAAAGAGGTAATCAAATTGAAATAAAGTCACTATGGTGGGCCTTAATCCAACACAACTAGTGTCCTTATGAAAAGGAGAAATTTGGAAACAGAGACAGACACACATAGAAGGAAGACAATGTGAAGACAGGACCATCTACAAGCCAAGGAGAGATGCCTGGGACAGATCCTTCCCCCATGGCCCTCAGAAGGAAGCAACCCTGCAGAAGCCTTGATTTTGGTATTATACATTTCTATTGTTTATGCTGCCCGGCTTGTGGTACTTCCATGTGACAGTCCTAGGTAGCTGATGCGGCGTGTAAGTGTAAGGGAGGTCAGGCTCCAGGAGAGCAGCCAGATGGAGCTCCACTTAGGAAACATCAGGGCAGGGATTGGGTCTCCAGGGAGCCACCCACAGGGCTCTGTGTGCTCTGGAACTCCACCCTGGGACAACGACTGAAGGAACAGATTTCTTGTCCGAGTTGCAACTGGTTCTACACCCAGGCTGAGGGTGGGCGTCTGTTGCCGTGCTAGAGAAGGAGGTCAGAGGATTCAGGCGCACTATGTCTCCTGCCGAAAAGTCGCCATGTTTTAGGCTGTGGATCTGGAGTCCAGCACTTACTACGAGCAGCCTTGCCTCCTCAGAACTTCCATGGTAAAGTGGGTAAGTCGTAACATTCTCCTTGCTGACTTCGAGGTTATAGTCTATGTTTGTATTAATAGAAACACCTCTATACCATAACTTGAAACATTCACCACAGTGTATTGGGGCAAATTCAGTAACTAATATGTTTTGGTTCTTTGTGGTGCACAGAAAGGTGATACCCTCTCTGGCTCTGCGCCAGTGCATACGCTTCTTTCATCACCAAGCAACACACTCACACGCACACGCGTGCACACACACACATATACACACTATTCTCTTTGATTCTCCCCTGCCCATTTCCACCCTCCCTCGTCACCTGCTCCACCATCACAAGTATTCCTGAGGGAGCTCAGGTGTCAGACTTCAGACTGCCTGTTTCATCATCAGTGGTTTCATCAGTGATGAAATCATCACGTATTCACCTCTAGCTGCCTGAACAAAGGGAATAGACAAAACATACTCTTTGTCTTTGTGTCCATAAAGCACAGAAACAATCATGGGTGTACCGCATCTTCATAGGGGTCATGCTTGAGGCTTTCCAGGACACCCCTTAGCAGCCAGGTACCTACCTTCAAGGAGGTGAAGTATTATTTATGATCTGAGGATTACCAAACACTTTATACATACTCACACATCCCCATTTTATTCTTGATTTTATATTTACAGCACATATAGATAAAATAAAACCCCTTGAAATAACCCAGGAAATACTGCATCTTGCAATACCTAATCATTCTCTACTTTCCCTACAAATTCCTAATGTCACTCAAATCGATTAAGAACCTCAGATAAATTTTACCTTCCTGTATAATGATAATTTTTTAAAATCAAATCTTTTTTTGAAGAACTAGCTCCTAGAAAAATGGCAACAGATTACAGAATACAGAATGAGTAGACACAGGTAGTATGATGATTAATGAGAAATGAGAAACAATTAGACAGAGTGGCCAAAAAACAGAACTCTGGAATCTGAGGAACTCCTTCAGAGGCAAAAAAAGACCCTCTTTAAGAAATGTATACATTAACCTGAGCAACAACATCAGTGACCTGTATACTTATTTATGCACCCCTATAAATAAAATGTTTTAGGTTTTTCCCCCAATAAATGTATATATTTACTTATATATCATACATTAGTACATGTAAAATTGTACTAACATATTGTGTATTTCATAAAATATATACAAAATGGAAATCAAATGTAAATTAATGTAAATAGCATCCTAATAATTTTATCTTGCACCTCAATGGATCATTACTTTTAACCCCTGAGGTGCATGGATCCCACTTGAAAGACCAGTGAACACAGCAGTTGAGTGCTGTAGGGCACTTTTCAGCTAAGGCAGACTCTCTGTCTCAGTCTTTATTGTTTTCAGCTCTGGATTGCTGCCCTGTCACACCAAACTCAAAACCACTGCAGTCAGCTCTTGTCACGGTGGCCTGAAAGCAGCCACCCCAAGTGGTCAGTCTGAGATTGGAGACAGGAAGGCGTCATGTCAGTTTAAAGGATTGGAAGGGGATAAATGCCACAATCCCAACCAGCTCCTGCCAAGTTCAGACTATGTCAAGCCTTTTGTAGGGCCCTGAATGATTTGCATTAGTATCCATCCCTGCCAACAGCAATATAAAAATTGCCTCTCTTGGAAGCAGTGCTTTGATGTTTGCACAAGGCATTCTCTCTCCTAGACAGGCATTTCCCCTTCATCTTCTGCTGACCACTGGCAATCTAACTACCACCTATGTACACGTTCGGGTCCATGTTGCTTGGTTATTTCCCATCACGGGTTCCTTACATAGAACTTGCTCTCTTTTCTCATTGAGAGCTGTGCGTGTGTGTGTGTGTGTTTTATTCCATGTGCCCACATACATTCATGCTGTTCAAGGAAAACTGCTCTAAAAGCTGGATTGACATTCAAAGAAGCAAATAAATGGTTATGTCTTTATTTTAGATAGATGGACAGCCTAGATACTAGGTGATGGAATTATTGATTTCCCCATTATAAGAGAAATATACACACCAAGTCATTGACAAGACATTACATCTTTGGTCATAAGACAGCGTCTTAGTCTTTTATTTCATCCATTGTAATGATTTGGGTGGTTAGATGGTGGATCTGACCAGCTGAACAAAAAATAGCATGTCCAAAGACCATAAAAGTGAACTGTTGTAGATGGTTTGGTTCACAGGTAAAGTAATTAGAGCCCCTCTATGAATGCCCTTAAAGAGAAAGAACAATTCAGATCATGAATCAGAGTCTTGTTCACACCTGAATGTGAAGGATAATCATTTGTTGGTTTAAGCAAGTCCCTGCATTATTACCAGGTTTCAGCAAAGCAAAGTGCATCCTACCTCTTACTACCTGCTATGAAGTTTGTAATAGTAAAAATTTGATATGCTTCTGAAACACATTGTCACTTTAGCCATGATCACTTGTTTTCTATCCCAATAAAATATTTCAAGAAGTTGTTATTATTAACAATTTAAATGTTAACAGAATTTTAGTTAAAAAGTTTTGAATTTTTTCTTGACTAAAGCCTTTAGCCAATTTTTACCTTTTTCCAAATTGTAGATTCAATCAGAGCATCATTTAAGAACGAGTAAAGGAAGAATTCAAAAAGGTTTTTTAAAGTTATAAACATTAAACTCTACTCACTATGTTGTCACATAAGGGTATTCTGGATAGTTTAATATCCTGGCACATACAAAAATGCGTTACATACTGTTTAGTATGAGTGCTGTAGGTATTTTAAAATCTAGAATGTTAATGTTGCACATTGGTGAGGTTTCATTGTCATACATAATCTCACTACTTGTCCTACTCACAAACACTGACATAAGATATAAAAAGGTACTTATGTATCTGCCTCCAATTCCCTATGAAGATTAAGAAAGTGTTAAAAATAATGGAAATTACTTCATATAATTTTTGTGTTTAAACAGAACTTAAGCACCACCTCTCCCAATCCATTTATTTTATGATTGAGGAAGCTGAGTTTTATTCCAATGACTCACAGCTAGTCAATGCAAAAAACAAGACTAGAAGAGGGGAGGTCTAACTTTTTCAATTTCCTTTAGCTTTTAGCCAGAAATGGGTCTAATCACATCTCCCTTCAAGTAAATAACAAAGGAGGAAATTTTAAAGTTTAATGAAAGTTTAAAAAAGTTAGGATTTCCTTGGTATAGTTGAGTCATTATTTAGTGCATAGTCAAGTGCACTACAGAAAGCTATACAATAGTTTATTACACTGATAATATGCATACTTATTGTGCTGAAGTTTATAATTACAATGATACAGAAGTCCTAACTAATTGTACATTTGTAATCATGCACCCCCCCATTGCCACCAGGCTATCTAAACTATATGAAATACATAAAATATAAATCTGAACACTTATTCTCCTGATTAAAATTCTTCAGGGGAATCCCTTTATCTACACAGGTCAAAGACTAAGCACCTTCACTTAACCCTGTCCACATCTTCAGTCTCATCTTTTGCATTATTTGTCTCAATCCTTGTGCTCCAGCAACACTAGCTGGTTGTGGCTTCCATATGTCTCATACTGATTATCACCTCTGTGCATGCTCTTCCTTCTGAAATGTCCTCCTCACTGCATCACAGCCCCACTGTACTCTACTGGCTCACTCTTGAGGCTCAGCACTCAGGTGATACCTTCAGTAGGCTCTCCCTGACACCTCCCCTGCTCCCTCCCTCCTAGATTAGGTACCCTTCCTCCACGATCTGTATTCCTCTCTGCATAATTAATCATTGCTTTTAAATAGATAATTATGAAACATTGTGTTATATGTCTTCCTCACCTAGTTTACTGTGGGTTCCTTGAGAGAAGGGCTATTTTACAGCAAGCATAAAGTCTGATATATCATAAGAGCTTGGTGTGAGCACAAGTGTTATAGGAATGATTAAATGATTAATGGTTAAATGAGTTAATATATGTAATGTGCATGGAACAGCAGTTGGCCTATAGAATATGAAGAATGCCAAGGAATAAATGAATAAACTTTAAGATCTTTCCCAATCTGGTGTTCTTCTGACTGATGAGCATCATGCTTCAATAGGAGTCAGATGGCAAGTGGATGATCACTGGAATTTGCCAGAGGAATTGGGAAAAATTCTGATTTGGGAAACTCTCGTGAAGAATCTTCACATGTGGGCATATCTTTTATTGGCCTTGCAGAGAGTTCTAAGAGTGAACTGCAGAAAAATCAGACAGTCTCACAAAATAGTTTCACAAAAGCTCTGTCAGTATACAAAGAAAGTGACATACTGTTACTGCTTCAAGGCAGATCTCCTCCCTCTGCTTGGCATTCATCAAATGTATCTTTAGTTTGTGATAGTTTTATGCCTGATATATCCACTAGGGGTCAGACTTTTAAATACAGTGCATCTTATTACAATAGTATCGTGGGCCTAAGGGAACAATTTCATTTCTTTCTTGGCTGTAGTAAAAATTGCTGTTCTCTGGGTTTGGATTGCATAATCAGTCAACCTCCTATCATGATTTTGGGAGTAGGAATAAATTAAGTTTTTTGAAGAGAATGCATTTCTCCTATCCTATGTCATGCCTCTACTCTCACCAGAAATGGGTGACTATAGCATTGGCAATTCAAAGACTAGATCCACTTGTGAAATGGTTAGGATAGGTTGACCTGCAATCAGCAGTTGGACCCAATCCTTTATAGTACTTATTTTTTTTTCTATTTTACTTTTGTCATACAGGCATACCTTGAAGATATTGTGAGTTCAGTTCCAGACTACCTCAATAAAGCAAATATCACAGTAAAGCAAGTCATACAAATTTTTGGTTTCCCAGTGCATATAAAAGTTACATTTATACTATACTGTAGTCAATTAAGTGCACAATAACATTATGTCTAAAAACACTATGTACATACCTTAATTAAAAATACTTTATTGCTAAAAAATGCTATCTGAGCCTTCAGTGACTTGAAATCCTTTTGCTGGTGGAAGGTCTTGCTTTGATGTTGATGGCTGCTGACTGATCAACAGTCTTGGCTGTTTGCTATTTCCACCACATCTACAGTTACTTACTCCACTGAAGCTCTGAACCACTCAAAGTTGTCCATGAGGGTTTGAATCAACTTCTTCCAAATTCCTGTTAATGTTGCTATTTTGATCTTCTCCCATGAATCACCAATGTTCTTAGTGGCATCTAGAATGCTGAATCCTTTCCAGAAGGCTTTCAATTTACTTGGCCCAGATCTAACAGGAATCACTAACTATGGCCGCTCTAGCCTTATGAAATGTATTTCTTAAATAGTAATACTTGAAAGTCAAAATTACTTTTTGATACATGGACTACAGAATGGCTGTTTGTTAGCAGACATGAAAACAACATTGATCACCTTGCACATCTCTGTCAGAACTCTTGGGCAACTAGGTGCATTGTCAGTGAGCAGTAATATTTTGAAAGGAATCTTTTTTTCTGAGCGGTAGGTCTCAACAGTGGGCTTAAAATATTCAGTAAACCATGTTGTAAACAGATGTGTTGTCATCCAGGCTTTGTTGTTCCATTTATAGAACATAGGAAGAGTACATTTGGCATCATTCTGAAAGGCCCTAGGATTTTTGGAATGGTAAATTTTTGGAATGGTTTCAACTTAAAGCCACCAATGGCATCAGCCCCTAACAAGAGAGTCAGCCTGTCCTTTGAAGCTTTGAAGCCAGGCATTGACTTCTCTCTAGCTATGAAAGTCTTAGACAACATTTTCTTCCAATATAAGACTGTTTTGTCTATGACAAAAATCTGTTATTTAGTGTAGCCACCTTTTTCAAGGCTACTTGCTACACCTTCCACACCAACACTTGCTACTTCATCTTGAACTTTTATGTTATGGAGATGGCTTCTTTCCTTAAACTTCATCAACTAACCTGTGATAGCTTCAAACTTTTCTTCTGCAGCTTCTTCACCTCTCTCAGCCTCATAGAATTGAATAGAATTAGGGTTTTTCTCTTGATTGGGCTTTGGCTTAAGAGAATGTTGTGGCTGGTTTGATTTTCTATCCAGACCCATAGTACTTTCTCCATATCAGCGATAAGGCTCTTTCACTTTCTTATCATTCATATGTTCACTGGAGTAGCACTTTTCATTTCCTTCAAGAACTTTTCCTTTGCATTGACAACTTGGCTAATTGTCGGAGCTAGAGGCCTAGCTTTTGGCTTATTTCAGCTTTCAACACGCCTTTCTCATTAAGCTTAATAATTTCTAGCTTTTGATTTAAAGTGAGAAACATGCGACTCTTCCTTTCATTTGAACACTTAGAGGTCATTGTTGGGTTAATAATTGATCTAATTTCATTATTGTTGTGTTTCAGGGAATAGGGAGGCCCAAGGAGAGGGAGAGAAGTGGGAGAATGGCTGGTCAGTGGAACAGTTAGAATACACACAACATTTATCGATTAAGTTTTGCCACCTTCTATGGGCATGGTCTGTGGTGTCTTTAAACAATTACAACAATGTTAACACCAAAGATCACTGATTACAGATCATCATAAATGATATAATAATAAAGAAAAATTTTGAAATATTGCAAGAATTATCAAAATGTGACACAGAGACACACACTGAACATGTGCTGTTGGAGAAATGGTGCCGATAGACTAACTTGAAGCAAGGTTGCCACAAGTCTTCAATCTGCAAAAAATGTAATATCTGCAAAATGCAATAAAGCAAAGTACAATAAAACAAGGTCTACCTGTATATCTGTTGCATGCTATAAATTTGGACATTTTTAATTCCCTCTCTTTCTTCCCTCTCACCAGCTGCTATTCTAGAAGTTTCACAAATCTGAAGTCCAGTCTATGTTTTCATTTCCACTCAAAGCACACTGTTGACAAACTTTTTTCCCCACAGTGTTCATCAGTGCATTCATAAATATCTACTTTCCCTTTAATCTACAGTAAGTTAATTTATTTAGGAAAAATGGAAATTAATATTTCATAGTCCTTTATAGTTGACAAAGTATTTTCACATGTATGGTGCTATCCTAACCCTTGTAATATTCTGATAAGTTGGATAGAAACAGTAATTACTTTCCTAACAGTAATGAATTTTATTATGTTCATTTTATAGTTGAAGAAACTGAGGCTTCAATGGCTGAGTGACTTTACTTAAGGTCACACATTTAGAATGTAGCAAGGCTGGAGTGAAAATCCTGTCCTTGGGGTATAACACCTGTGCTCTTACTCTCTTGAAATTAACTAACAATATCAGCCATTAACACACCTTAAGAAATATTTTTCCATATGTATTTATCTTCATAAATTGATAGATTCTCATAGAGAAGAGGTCAGGGGATAATCTGGTGTAATCCACAGCCTCTGTGGAGGGAAGTATTTGCAAACAGGTAATAGTGACATTTCTTCTTGAAAGTTTTGAGTACCAAGACCTTACTTACTGTATTATTATCATATTGATTATTAAAAAGTTATTCTCTATGTAAAATGAAAATTCATCCTGATTTATTACCATTTTCTCATTTTGCACTTCTGATAAAACAGTAAACTGAAACAGCATCTTTTCTATGTTCTCAGGAGGGGAAAAAATTCTTCTTCATTTTCCTTTTTCAAGTTTCCATTTCCCTCTTATTCTCATGCTAACTCTTATTCCAAATCATTGCTGGCAGCATTTCTCATCTAATTTCTGCTTGATCACAGTGGCCTTCCCTGTGGACTTCACCATGTACAGCCTCTTTTCAGGTCTCCCTCATGGCAAATTTCACCTCTGCACATCCTAATCAAATGGCTTCAAAGCCATGATATAGAAAAAAATGTAGAAGCTTCTATAGGGGAAAGTGGGAACATATTATAAGCAGAGGAACAAAGAAAAGTAAGACAGCAGACTTTTCTTTAGAAGCAATGCAAAAAAGAAGATAGTAGAACAAATCATTACAGTACTAAATAAAAATAGCACAAAGATTGGGAGGGGAAAAACGGAAGTGCAGTTGTCCCTCAGTATATACAGTGGATTGGTTCCAGGACCCCAAGCATACACCAAAATCCATGCATACTCAAATCCTGTAGTCAGTCCTGTGCAACCTGTGTATATGAAAAGTCATCCCTCCATATATGCTGGTATCATATCCCACGGATACTGTATTTTCAATCTACATTTGGTTGCAGATGCAGAACCCATGGATATGGAGGACTGACTGTATTTCTTGAAAACAATCCATGTATAAGTGGGCCCATGTAGTTCAAACCCATGTTGTTCAAGGGTAAACTGTATATTGTTGTAAGGCCTTTGTACTACATGAAAAAGTATAATATTACTCTAATACATATTTTGATAAATATGTATACTATCAATCCTAGAGCAACCAATTAAAGAAATCACAGTTATAGCTAGTAAGATAACAAAGGAGATAAAATGAAATCATAAAAATTGATCAAAATGAACACAGGAAAAGAAAGAAAAGGGGAAAAATAATAAATGAGACAAAAAGAAATCAAATAACATTATGTTAGAATTGAAAACAACCATGCCAATAATTACATTAAATGTAAATGATCTAGACACCCTGATTAAGAAGCAAAGGTTTCCAGACTGAATTAAAAAGAAATATTCAACTGTATGCTTCCAATATGAAATCTACTATAAATATGAAGACATGAATAGGTTAAAAGTAAAGGATTTATAAAAATATACCTTATGACTCACCATTAAATTGGAACCAATTGATAAACACTTATGTGTGCATATAGAAATAACATTCATGGGAAATCCAGCAGGTGGGAGGGGGAGGAGGGGGTGAGTAAATTCACCCCTAACAGGTACAATGCACACTCTCTGGGGGATGGGCACACTTATAACTTTGACTCAAATGGTACAAAAGCAATTTATGTAACCTAAACATTTGTACCCCCATAATATTCTGAAATTTTAAAAAAAGATATACCTTATGAACTGTGCTCAAAAGGAAACTGGAGTGGCTATATTAATATAAGACAAACTGGATTTCAGAGCAAAGAATATTACTAGGGATGAAAAGTTTCATTTCTTAATGAAGGAGTCAATTTATCAAGAAAACATAAAAATAATAAATATCTATGCACCTAATAACGGAGGTTCAAAATAAATGAAGAGCTTCAAAAACTGATAGAACTGCAAGTAAAAATAGACAAATCCAAAAGTATAGTCAGAGATTTCAATAATTGATAGAACAAGTAGGTAGAAAATCAGTAAGGATATAAAAGACTTGAATAATACTATCAACCAACTAGATCTCATTAACATTTATAGAACACTCCACCCAACAACAGCAGACTACACATTCCTTACAAGTGCACTTGGAATATTTACCAAGATATACCATATACCATATTCTGGACCATAAAACAAGTCCCAGTAAATTTGAAAGGGTTCAATCATACAAAGTATATATTCTAATTCAAAATCAAAACCAGTAACAGAGTTACGTGAAAAATCCCAAATCTTTGGGAACTAAATAATACACTTCTAAATAACTCGTAGGTCAAATAAGAAATAAGAAAAAAATTAGAAAGCATTTTGAAATTAACAAAAATGAAAAAATAGCATTTCAAAATTTTTTGAAAGGCGATAAAGTAGTACTTAGAGAAAAATTTATAACACTAAATATCTATTTAGAAAAGAAGAGAAAAATAAATGCCCTCAGATTCCAACTTAAGAAACTAGAAAAAAATAAGACATCAAAGGAAAAATAAGCAGAATAAAAGAAATAAATAAGACCAGAGCAGAAATCATTGAAATAAAACTAGAAAAGCAATGAAACAAAGAGATGTTTCTTTAGGAAGATCAATAAAATTACTTTTAGTCATACTGATCAGAAGAAAAAGAGAGACACCAACTACTAACATCAGGAATGAGAGAGGGGACATCACTATAGATTCTATAGACATGAAAAGGATAACAAGGGAATTTTGTGGACAACTTTAAGCTAATAAGTTTGATAACTTAGATAAAATTAAACCAGTACCTGAGAAGATGCAAGCTACCAAAGCTCACTCAAGAAGAAATACATAACCTGAATTGTTCTATATCTATTAAATAAATTAAACTGTGGTTATAAACCTCCTCACCAAGAAAACTTTAGAGCCACATGACTTCACTAGTGAATTCTAACAATCATTTAGTGAAGTAATAGTACCAATGCTATATGAACTCTTTCAAAAAATTAAAGAGAAGGAAATAGTCTCAACTCATTCATGAGGCCATCATGATTCTGAACCCAAACCAAGATAAAGACATTATCAGAAAACTATATATCTATAACTTTTGTAAACATAGATGTACATTTTAAACAAAAATTTAAATTTTAAATACATTTTGAAAAAAATTGAAAATTTTATATAAAAAGATAATATTTCATGATCAAGTATTTTTTTCTAGAAATGCAATATTGATTCAGCATTCAAAACTCAATTCATATAATTCTATATAAAGAAAAATATAATCATATCAGTAGATGCAGAAAAATTATTTGACAAAATTCAATATTCTTTTCTGATAAAACTCTTAGTACCATAGTAGGAGCTTTCTCAACTTGGTAAAGGGCATCTACAAAAACGCTGAAGTGAATATAATGCTTAGTAGTAAAACACTGAAGCCTTTAACACTAGGAAGAGCAACAAGGCATGGATGCCTACCTTCAACCACTTGTGTTCTATGTTGTACTGGAAGTTCTAGCCAATGCAATAAGGAAAGAAAAAAATAAAAGACATTCAGGTTGTAGAGAATGAAGTAAAACTGTTGTTATTTGCAGATAACATGATAGCCTATGTATAAATCTAATGGGATCTATAAAAAATATCTTACAACTAATAATTGAGTTTAACAAGTTTGAAGGATACCAAAGTAACATAGAAAAATCAATTGTATTTCTATGTACTAGCAATGAGCAATCAAAAATTGTAATTAAAAATGACATTTAAAATAGCAACAAAAATGTGAAATACTTAGGAATAATGTTAACAAAAGATGTGCATTGCATGCACACTGAAAGTTACAAAACATTCCTGAGAGAAATTAAAGAAAATTTAAAAAGATATACTGTATCGATGAATCTGAAGATTTATTATTGTTAAAATGTCAGTTCTCCAACACACCTACTAGAATAACTAAAATAAAAAAATAATGATAATACCCAATGCTGACAAGGTTGTATAGAAACTAGACCTCTCATACATCGCTGATAAGAATGTAAAATATCACAGCCTCTCTGGAAAAGAGTTTAGTAGCAGTTTCTTTCAAAACTAAAGCTACACTTACCATACAACTCAGAAATTACAATCCTGGGCATTTATTTCAGAAAAGTAAGAATTTACATGTGCATAAAAACCTATATGTACACAATTCTTCAGAGCAGTTTTCTTTGTAATAGCCAAAAACTGTAAACAACCAAAATAACCTCTCAATAGGTAAATGGTTAACCAAACTGTGGTATATCCATACCCTGGAATGCTACTCAGCAATAAAAAAGAATGAACTATTGGTACGTGCAACAACTTGGGTAAATATCAAAAGCAATATGCTGAGTGTAAAAAGCCAGTCTCAAAAGGCCACATATTGTATTAATCCATTTATATAACATTTTTAAAACAAAAATCTTATAGAGAGGGAAAACAGATCATACGAAGTATGTATTCTGACTACAAATGAATTAAATCAAAAACCAATGACAGATGGCTGGTGAAGTATAAAATGGTACAACCACTTTGCAAAAAAATTGGCAGTTTCATAAAAAGTTAAACATATACTACCATATGTTCCAGTCATTTTTCTCTCAGGTAGTTAGCCAAGAGAAATATAAACTTATATATAGACAAAAATCTGTACATGAATATGTCCATAGCAGTTTTATTTAATAGCCCAAACTGAAAAATAACCCAAATGTCTTTCAACAGGTGATTGGAGACACAAATTGTGGTTTATCCATACAATGGAATACTATTCAGCGATGCAAAAAATATGAGCAATTGATGCATGCAACAACATGAATGAATCTCAAAATAATTATGCTAAGTGAAAGAAGGCAGACAAAAAATAGTACATATGGTATGACTCCACCTATCTAAAAGTCTAGTAAATACAAGAGACTCTATAGTGACAGAGCAAATCAGTGTTTGCCTGGCTAGGGTGGGACTGGGGAGGACGTGGAGGGAGACATTACAAAGGGACACAAGAGAACTCAGGTGGTTGATGGACATGTTCATTCTCCTGATGGTGGTGAGGGTTTTGGGGTATATGTATATGTCAAATTTATCAAACTGTACATTCTAAATGTGTACAGTTTATTGTATGTCAACTATGCTTCAATAAAGCTGTAAAAAAAAAAGTGTGTGGTGGCAAATAGACCAAAAATGTCATAACCTTGTCAAACTTTGCTAAAAGCAGGCACTAGAAGTGCCACAAAAGTATCTGCCTCTCCTGTAGTGTCTCCTGGTGGAGGAAGGGTCTTTCCTTCCCTCTACTGTGCTATGGGTCCCACCCCTCTGCCCTTCTTCAGAACTTTCCTCGTTATGTGCTCTCCTTTGTTTACTCCCACCAGAACACAAATGTACTCTTGTTATTGTTCATTTTAAAAATAAAATAAAACCCTTCTTTAACTAAGTACACACTTCTAGGTACTGCTCCCTACACACACCCACACACACAAATATGCACACATGCACACATACACACACACAGTCATATATACACACACACATGCACATACATTTTCCCAAATCTGATCATCACACTGTAATTTCCCCAAATGTTGTGAATTTGGACATAGCATCCCTGCCACACTATTTTTAAAGCTAATTAGCTGTGAAAAGTTAATATAAAATGGTTACTCTGCTAATACATAGTTGATGTGTATTAAGAAATAGATCAAATAGACCTAGTTTTGAATTCTGGTTCTGCTACTTTGAGTACGTTATTTAACTCCTTTAAGAGTGTTTGCTATTTGTAAATGCATTTATGATGCCTGTTTGATCTATTTCAAAACTTGATGGAGGGATTAAGTGAAATCATGTTTCTCTGTGTGCCAGCATCCTGCCAGGAATACATTGAACTCGATGGCTATCCAATTGCTGCACTTCTGTCTGCCTTGCCTCCAGACGCACAATCTTCCTCTGCTTTCTCTTTCCCTTTCTTCCAATGGGCTAGTTTGTTTCAGGGTGGGATGAGTCAGCACAGATCACTGCCTCATGCAGAGAGCTCACCTCATTTTCCTTAAATCCTTCAATCCCTCTTCAAGCCCAGTAAGCATTGCTAGACAGCCCCATTCACCATACCCACCCCGAGAGGGCTCACCTGGCAGGGAACGTGGGACCCCTGACTCACTTGGAGCTTTTCAACGTTTGCTCATTCTCTTGCCCAACTCCATGTCTAATGTTTCCCTAAAACATTGATTTCTTTAGAGCAATTTGACCTCTCCACATTTGAAAGAAACAAAACTGCCTTCCCTGCAGTCCATCAATATATCAATAAAATAAAATATAAATAACTAAAAATAAAGCTCTACTCCTAGAGCACTTATCTGTACTTTCACAGTAGGGCTACTCTTTAGATATCCTCTTGTATTAGTCTCATTTGTTTTGTGTTTATGTTTTTCCTCAAGCAAAGTAGTCCTTGAGGACAAAAACAGACTTTTTAAAATCATGTAAAGTTAATATAGTGCTCAATTTATTTATTTTTATTAATTGTGATAGTATCAACTGGAAGGACATAGATACCCAAACTACTTAGTATTCTCCCACCTCCATATCTGTAAGATTTCTTCACTCATGTATTTCTTCTCTCTTTGGAATTCCTTTCCCTTTCACTTCTATTCCAGGAGGAAGAGACCCAACCAAGACCACATCTCCTCCATGAGACTTTCTCTTAATCATTCTGCTGAAGTTACTCTCTTCCTCCTATATCCTCCCCATGGTACTAGACTGGAATTCAAAATATCTGTATGCTGATTCATAGCTGTGGGAACACGGGCAAGATATTTAATCTCTCTGAGCCTTGGTTATCTATAACTCTATGATGAAGATAATTACACCTATCTCACATGGCCATTGTGAGGCTCAAATGAGGTAATGTATATGGAAATTCTTTGTAAACTAAACAGGGATAAATAAATGAAAAGGATAATTATCTCTATTATAGCTCTTATCATGGTCTACCTTGCATTATAGTTACTTGTCAGAAATCCTGGGCGAGTAAGACTGTTTTACTCATCTCTATAACTCCCACTGTGCCTTGCACACATAGGTGCATATTAAAATGTATTGAATTGAATGTACTGCTGGATGCATATTGGAGCCAGGCCCTTCTTTCTCCAGAGAAGCAAATGTCCATCACAGCATTGGTAATTCTATAAACATCCATAAAAACCCAAGCACATTTTCTTTTTTTTTTTAAATGCACCAGAAGATGATTTTCAAAGGGTAAAGGGGGAGTTGTTGCCTCTTGATATGTGCCACATGTTCAAAGCCTGCAGAGCAAGTAACTAACACAATTCATCAAATGAGATTATAGGAATTCAGGAAACAGCAAGTCCTAATTAAACCAAAACAACAATCCACACCAGATGCACACTCTATTTTCAAGCTATGATCTTATGTTTTATTATCCCACAGAGTCTTAGAGTCAGGACTTGTAGCAGAGGGGCTGAGCTGGAAGCCAAAACAGGATGACAGTCCAGTTCTTGTGGAGGAGTCCAAACTGGAATGTCAGATGTTTACATTCAAAGTCAGGGACATTTTCCAACCAAGAAGGGGATGATTCTCCTAAGTGACCAATTGACTTCCTGGATCCAAAAGGAGAGGAATAATGTTGAGAATTCTGTTGTAAATATTCCCTTTTTGTATAACTTGTTCAGGAGTTCTTATGTGACCCTCCTGGTAGAGTTGGGCCCTTTCTTTCTGTGTTCCCATCATTCTGTGCTCATCTCTGCCTAGCACATAACACACTGGGGAAAAGAATGGTCACTTTGATACCAGTGCAGACCACTGCTAGCAACAGCAGAGAGGATTTTTGACCTCCACACAGGAAGGAATTCTAGTGCAGGGTCACAACAAGAGAAAAGAACTCAAACACAAGGTATAAGCAGGAGCAGATAGATTTATTGAAAGCAAAGTACACTCTTTTAGAAGGAAGCAAAAGAGCAGACTGATCCAGAAAGGAACAGTGTCACCCCAGGGTTAGGGTCTATTCTTTTGTATTAAATATTAATGCTATGCTAAACTAGGGGCAGAATATTCATGGGATTTCTGGGAAAGGGGTGGATAGTTCCTAGAACCAGGAACCCTCCCCTTTCTTGACCTTATAGGATAACTTCCAGAGTTGCCATAGCATTTGTAAACTGTCATGGAGCTGGTGGGTGTGATTTTTACTATGGTAATGAGGGTAGTTCATTTAGGAACACTGTTGCCGCAACTGTGCGCATGCCCCAATTAAAGGAATTCCCTCTTTTACCTTAGCTAAAGATGTTATGGCTAAAGTGAAATAACTAAAGGGTCTCTGTTGGTTACATTTGTCTTAGCTAAGTATATTCACATTCTTGTGACTTTTTGTTCTCTTTTATTTCAGAATATTATGAGGGTACAACACTTTGTTTATATATATTGCCCATGCACTGCCCATGTCAGAGCTACAATCGTGGACATCCCCCAAACTGTGCGCCCTGCATCCATTCAGTGAGAGTTTTCCCATCCCCTCCATCCCCCTCCCGTCTGCCCGCCCCCTGATGAATATTATTGCCATGTGTGACATAAGTATTGATCAGTTAGTACCAATTTGATGGTGAGTACCAGTGGTGCTTGTTTTTCCATTCTTGTGATACTTTGCTTTGAAGAATGGGCTCTAGCTCCATCCAGGATAATACCAGATATGTTAGTTCACTGTTTCTTATCCTATTGGCCGCCTTCTTCTGACCCCGACCCTAATTGCCTGCAGGGTATCTGACTCCTGTCTCAACTCGACCCACGTTGGGACAATCAGACTTTCTTTCTTAAGAGGCTTTGAACACAGAGACTGAATAAGCCAGATGGTGTTAAGCTTGAGATCCCCATAATCACTCCAAGAGGAAATGTTGACTGGACCACTGGATGTAACTTTAGAGATCTGAAAGGAACTGTGGGCTGAAAATACATCTGTGGGTCATCACCATACAGATGGCTAGCCATGTGGATGAAATCTTCCAGGATAAGACATTGTCAGGAGATAGAAGAGAGAAGACGGAAGGCAGGAGAGGAGAGGAGAGCTCAAGTTTCAGATTTACCATTTATTTATTTGGTGATGGACTTCAGGAAAGGCTTTTGATCATCCTGAGTGACAATTTTGTTTTCTGTAAAGAAGTCATTCATTCCTTCATTCATCTAGTTGACAATTTTTAAAAATGCTTATTACAAACCAGATGCTGTGCAAGATGTTGGGAATGTGGTAAACATAACAAAGACTCTGTCTTTATATATACGAGGCCTGTCTGGAAAGTATCCAGCCATTGTTAATAAATTTTTCATATTATCTTGCTGGATACTTTCCAGACAGCCCTCGTATATGTAAAAATACAGAGTGAGATAGAGTCAAAGGGATCCTCTGACAAGGTGTGGCCAGGATGATTTTGAGAGGCAACCAGTCCAGTCCTGGGGGAATCAGGAGAAGTTTCTGGAAGAATAACATTTAACAGGAGAACTGAGGAGTAAATTTGCCGTTATCCAGGTGAAGGTTAGGACGTGGGGGACATGAACTGAACAGAGGGAACAACAAACCCAAGAGCCCACAGATGAGAGAGTGCATAGCAAAACTGGAGGAACAATAAGCGTTTTGGTATGATTGGGGGGGGCGTGTGCAATGAGGAAGGATGAGAGAGTCGGGCTGGGTCCAGATTATGAAGCATCTTGTAGGTGGTCGTAGGAGGCCAGCTTTCATCTTGAAGTAAATAAAAAGCCATGGAGGGGTTTTGGCCAGGGAAATTCCGTTAATAGAATTGTGTTTTAGCAGTAGAATTCTTGTTTCAGTGTGGCAACTGGACTGGAAGTAGAAAGGTGAGTTAGAAAACTATTGAAATAATCTGGATGGAAAATGAAGATGCCCTGAGTCAGGCCAATGGTTGTGAGAAAAAGAAAAAGGTATAGATGCCACAGGCAAGGAGAAGGGAGGACATAGCAGTAATGAGGTTCCCAGAGTGAGTGGAAGTCAAGAAAACTGGACTTCAGTAGCAAGATGGCATTGTGATGTTAGTTTAGCAGTGAGGAGAAAATTAGCTCGACCACCATGAGGATCACTGACCTCTATGTGGTTTTCTCTCTCTATGAGTAGGTGTGTGTATGTGCATGAATTTGCTTTAAGAAGCCATCGAGAACACCCTCAATTTTCAGCCATGAAGACTACAAACTTATCTACATCAGCATCTACTCTTGCTCCTTTCCTTCTGTAGAAAGAGACACTGTCCATCCTGTCTAACATTGGTCCTTCTCTCGGTGCTTTGGACCCTTCTGCTTTGTTTTGCTATGAACAATTTCCCCTTCTGTCTCTTGCAGCTTCGGATTCTCCCTCTCAATTGGATCCTTTCTATTGGCATTGAACATGCTCAAGCCTTTCCCAATGAAGAAAGAGCACATGACTCAACCCTGCAGTCCCCATCCCCCAGGCCACGGACTGGTACCAGTCGGTGGCCTGTTAGGAACCGGGCCACACAGCAGGAAGTGAGTGGCGGGTGAGCAAGTGAAGCTTCATCTGTCTTTACAGCCACTCCCCATCACTCGCATCACTACCTGAGTGATGTCTTCCATGAAACCAGTCCCTGGTGCCAAAAAGGTTGGGGACTGCTGACTCAACCCACATAGCTCTTCCAGCCTTTCTCCTCTGCTTTTTTGCCAAATGTCTTGAGAGGATAGTCCAACCTCACAGTCTACCTTGCCTGCCCTCCACTTAACTCCTTTAGCTTCTCCAAAGACCTCCATATTCTTACATTCTTTGAACATGTTTCAGTCTTCACCTTACAATAATGTCTCAAAATCCCTTTTATTTACTTTTACAAACTGTTTTCAATTGAAAAATACAAAAGAGAACCAAGAATAATAGGACGAAAGTTACCTTCCATTCTTATTGATAATTTTTTTACATTTCAGTACTTCTGTGGGTTTAAATAAAACAATTATTTTTAATATCAAAATATATGTACATATAAAAACAATAATATAACAAGTGCCCATGTAATCAACAACCAAAATTTTTTAAATGTTAACATTTTTCACATTTGCTTCAGAACTATTTTTTTCAATTTCAACATTGCTTTGTTAACACCACAAATCCCATTACTCTCCTTCTCTCCCCACAGGGCAGGCATTTATCAGGAATTTAATATTTAGCTTCCCTGTTCATGTCCCCAGGGCCTAGCACCATAGCACCATAGCAGGGGCTCAACAAGTATTGTTGAATAAATGAATTAATGAAAAAGTAGCTTATATTTAAGTGCTTTGGGGAAATGGGAACTGTTATTATTTTTCTGAGAATACGATAGAGGAAGGGAAACCCGAGGAGAATTCCTTGTTGTGAAAAGGACGTGGGAAGTAGGGTGCCACTCTGCAGGCGTTTTAGGGCATGGCTATAAAATGTTGCACAGTACAAACTTTGTGTCATACACTTTCAGTAACAGGTAATGCACTGCCTCGTAAAGTAACCCATTTCATTTCCATACTCTTTGCTTGAAAAAAAAAAAGACTATTTTTCATTTTGATATCTCTTTTCAGGTATTTTCTTTGAATATTTCCATAGTAACCACTATACATGGCACATGCTTAACTGAAACAGAGAGAGAATTTTCTCCTTTTAAATAATGGTGATATGTCTCAAAAGGGTGGGACTTGAAAATATGGTTTCCATAGTAGAGCAGATGCATAGGGAGGGAGGGAGGGAGAAAGCAAGAGAGGGAACGAGAGAGAAGTAGAGATAATGTGGGTGAGAGGTGCAAAAAGTCTTCTCAATGAAAAAGAATAAAGAAAAAGGAAAAGATATGTAGAATGGGATTAGTCACAGAGCTTCCCAGATTGTATTCTTGTGCACATACCACTTACATAGGCACACACACACGCACACACACAGATGTACGTAAGTAAGGAAAACATGCAATTGGTGGAGGCAATCAGGTTTGGAGCTCTATACCTGCTCCCAAACCCCATGTTTCAGCAGAGTTTTCTTCATGCCTGCTGGTTGCTATGGAAATACTCTAAGGAACTTGCCATATGCCTTGTGTCTAGTCCCAAAAGGGGGACACTCAGTAATGCAAACACCATAGAGGCTTAAGGAGAGGTTACAAAAGCAGGGTGGCCGAGAGTGATTTCATTCCTTACACCCCAAAATTCCTTAATGCTACATATCTAGGGATTCCCAAAAGCCACAGAGAGGAATAGATTTTTCACTGATGTGTAACTAAAAGGCTGCCTGGCTAGAAAATAACATCATTCTCTGTATGTGTGTGGGAAGAGAAGTTTATGAAAAAAGCACAGACAACAAGGCAGGAAACCTGTCTTCTAATAGCAAATTAGAAGACTGTTTGACCCTGGACAAGTGAGTTCTCTTCCATGGGCCTCATTTTCTTACTTGTAAAATGAGAGGAAATCACTGGATGATTCCAACAGTCTGTATCACTGAGGAGGCTTTGGTTTGCACATGACAAAAAAAAAAAATGCAGATTTTAAAATTGGCTCAAAAATAAAGGAAATGTACTGAATCATGAAATGGAAAATTCCAGAAGAGGCATTGGCTTCAGATAAAGTTTAATTTAGTACCTCAACAATGTTGTCCAAGGACCCAGTTTTGATATCAACTTCCTCCTGAGGCTGGTTCCGAGATGGCTGTCACAAGTCTCAGGGCTACAAGGAACTGCTTGTGGCAGGAAAGAGAGAGTGTGTGTGCACTGGGTCCCCACATTCATTGTGAAAGTTAGTCTGATTGGACCAGTTTAGGTAACAAACGCACCCCTTGACAACCTCCGTGGCTGGAGGATGAAAGCTACTTGTTGGCTTAAACTGGCCATTAAAGCTAAAATTGAGGCAGAGAAGGCATGGTGGAAGAGTTAACTTCTGAACGAGATTTTGAAAGACAACCAGAAATTTGTTAGTAGGAGAAAGACATGGAAGACATTCTGGGCAGAAGAAGCCACATGTATAAGACTTTGACAGGAAAAAAGAACATGGCAATTTTATCAAAAAACAACTATTTCAATGCTGAGGAAGCCTGGCAGGAGATGTGGCTGGAAAGAGAGAGCTTAAATGTTGAACACCTTTTTATGCCACGCTAAGACATTTGCACTTTATTCTGTCAACTTTGAAGAACTACTAAAAAGTTTAGTCAGGGAAGAAAGATGATCAGATTTATGGTTTAGTAAGATATTTCTCATGGGGGATAAAATAAGGATTTTTTGGTGATTTTTTTTTCTATGTTGGTGGACAAGATAATGGTGCTATTAACAAAGAGTACAGGGAGAAGGAAGAACACGTTTGGAGAGGGTGACAGGGAGCTAGCTCAGGACATGTGGAGTTACAGGTGCTCCTGGAACATCTAGGTGGAGATCCTTCTTTATCGTTGGACTCAAGCAGAGGAGTGCAACCCTCAAACATGGCTTGTATAATTGTCCACTTTCCCTAAGCTCCTCCAATGATTATTTTCATTTAGAATAATTAAATAATAATTTAATAAATCATATTCATTAGATTAAATGCTTTATAATTAATTTAATATGTAAATCATTTAGAATTTAATTTTTTTTCTTGAGACAAGGTCTTGCTCTGTCACCCAGCCTGGAGTGCAGTGGCACCATCATAGCTTACTTCAGCCTCAAACTCCTGGGCTCAAGCAATCCTCCCACCTCAGCCAGCCAAGCAGCTGGGACTACAGGCACGTGCCACCACACCCAGCTTAAAATTTAAAATTTAAAGCTATTAAAGTGCTTTTTGGGGAAAGTTTAATTATAATATACCCTTTGATTATTTTTTTTCTGTCTTTGAATTTATCATCCAAAAAAAGTTTAAGTAAATTAGCTAGCCAAGGTTTTCCCTGGCAGAAAACAGACTACTTTTCTCTCAGGAGGTCTTGCTTGCTCAAGTGCTCAAAGTCTTCCTCATTTATCAGGTATTCCACGTCCTGGCTCAATATGAAAGTGAGACAACTCTTTAGTCTCTTGTTGGAAAATGTCCTGTAGATGAGAGTTATATTGACTATCTTCTGCTCTGGTAGCAATTGGTAATAAGTTTTGGAAAATAAGCCATAGTTTTCAGTGTCACCCTTGAATTCTTTCAAAATTCTCAAGTGAATTCCAATCCAGAGTTAGTGATTTATTTATATTTACTTTGACAATTCAAACTGGAAAATCCTATCTGTTTATTCCCAATTCTTTCTAACTAAAACCTAAATGGTAACTAGATTATCTTTTTTTTTTTTACTTGGGATAAACATCATTTTGTGGATGGACTGCAGCAGCTGGGATCCCATCAAGCTGTGACTTAGACCATGGAAGCCTGAGTACAGTGTTTGAACCTTGACTCTATTGCACTAAGTCCTCAGATTAACTGCTGTTGCTATATTGCCCAGAAATGGAGAAAATCATCAAATAGCCATCAGATAAGGTGACCAAAACAATTAGACTGGAAAATGGATAGCTCATCTATTTTTGACCATCTAAATAACTAAATTGGATCTAATAGTACACAATCACTTCTCAGTTAAAAGCTTACAGGATGCCTGAAACTTGCTTATTTAAAGGTTTTGATTTATCATACTTGATGTCTAACTAATTTAGTGTTAAATTTTAGATTAACTCTTTATAACTTTATAAATAGACATGTGAGGTCATATATGTATGACTTCATTCATTCATTCATTTTATATATGCAGTTAAATTTTATTCTATTATGTGCCACATACCATGTCCATGTTAGGCATAGAGACTATAAAGACAAATGTGACCCTGTCTCTTAAGAAACCTAAAATAAGTTGAAGATTGTAATACAAAGCATTAAGTGTCACATCAAAGTTGCTAAAGACGTGAATATTGAGAAAGAATATTGCTAAGGAACAGCAGAAAAACAACATCATGGTCACATTGAGGGATTAGGAAATGTTTCCTAGAGAATGTAATGACTATGCTGACTTTTAAAGGATGAGGAGGAGAGAGCTTCACTAAGACAGTGGTAGAGCAGGGTGAGAGAGGAAATTGCACAGGGCATGTCATAAACAAGGCCTGTGAAGTGCAAAGCAGAAGCACAGAGGTCTCTGTAAAACTTGAGTGAAGGGTATATGGATGTCGTTCATAGGCTGGGATGAATTGATGGAAGATAAAGCTATAAAGGGAGATTGGGATCAGAATATGAAGAGTTTTCTGTTCCAAACTAAAGCGTTTAAATTTTGCCCAAAATGCCACTTCTTTTGGAAGTCCTCCCTGGCTCCTAAGATTAGGTCAAACCTCTCTAATAAGTGCTTATAGCACAAAGAGCCGCTCTTTTGTAGAACTTATCACAGATATTGTTTCAATTTACCTAAATGATTATTTGATTCATGTCTTTACCCTTCACCAGATTGTAAGTCCTCTGTGCTTCTGCTTGTTCACCTCACATACATTTGTTTA
This sequence comes from Daubentonia madagascariensis, assembly GCA_023783475.1. Classification (NCBI taxonomy): domain Eukaryota; kingdom Metazoa; phylum Chordata; class Mammalia; order Primates; family Daubentoniidae; genus Daubentonia; species Daubentonia madagascariensis. Next base: position 34,278,222 of record JAKFHU010000978.1, read on the forward strand.
TAACATTCCCTTTGCCATAAATGCCATTAGGGCAGAGACTCTGTTTTCAACTTTGTATCCTCAGAACTTATTACAGTGCCTGGAACATGGTGGATATTCAATAAATACTGACTGACTAAATGAATGTATAAATAAATGTCAGCCATGGGGAGCCATTGAAAGTCCTTATGAAGTGAATGATTTGCTAGATTACATCTGCATTCTAGAAAGATCCTACCAGGAGCAGTCTTACATGATAAATTGGAAGAGTGTCAGACTGGAGGCAAGGAGACCAGCTGGGAGGCTACAGGAGTAGTACTGTTGAGAATTAATGAGAGTCTGAAGTCAAGTAGTATCAGAGGGAGTGGCCAGAGGAAACACATTTATTGAGGAATAAGCAGATTTATAGATGCTATAAAACTTGGTATCTATAGCTTGATATGTAATTGAATGAGGGGAACAAATGAAATGGAGGTATGTAGGATGATTACTGCCGGCTGGGTTTCCCAGGAAACAGCTCCTGAGGCATAGACTAGCATGTAGGTAGGAGGTTCATGAGGGAGTGCTCCTGGCATTGACACCTGTGGAATGGAAGGGAAGGGAAGAGAAGGAAGCAGGACTTGGCAGAAGAAGAAGTTGCGCTCTGATGCAGTCTTGATGAAGGTTTCAGCCAACCCTTTGGTGAGCTCTGAAACTAGGATGGTCCCTCGGTGCAGCCCCGAGTTTGGGGGAGAGGCTGGAATTTTATCCTTCTGTATCAATCATCCATTGAATGAAGGCAGCCCCAGGAAAGCAGCATGACCTTTGTCAAGGCAGCCCTCTTCAGTGCAGGCAATTCTGAAGAGGCCCAGTAACTCAGGACTGTCTGCCAGCAGCATGCTCAGCAACTGGGGAAATATATCTTTTGATCATGAAGAAGGATCTGGGTGGCACATCACAGAACTACTACAAAGAGTCCCCATTTTGAGCAACTAAGAGGATATTTGAGGAAAAAATTTGAGGGTAAGACCCTAAATTCAGTTTTTGAGTATGGAATTTGAAGTCTGTGGAACACATGTAAACAATTACTCCAAAAGGTCTGGGTTAGATGTAAATTTGGGAGTCATTAATGTGGAAGTGATCGTTGAAGTGAAAGAAGGCAGACAGAGAAAACTGGACTTGAGAAAAAGGAAAGAAAAACATGATGAAATGGTGTTCCCAGAAGCCGAAGAAAGATGGACTGTCAGGGAGGAAGAATTTCTTATCTTACTGCGCCTGAGCTAAATAAGATAGGAACCCCAAATCATATGCTGAATTTGGCAAAACTTGCTGACTTCTGCCAAAATGCCCCATGGAATGGAGGGCTAGAAGCTTGATTGTAGTGTGTTAAAGGGACATTGCTGTGTGAAAGTGGGGTAGATTGTTCTTTAAGACACTTGTCTATGATGGGAAGTTGAATCATAGGGTGGTAGCTACAGAGGGACGTGGTGGTCAAGGAAGGTTTTGTTTGTTTTGGGTTTAAGACTGGAAAGATATAAAGTGTTTTATGCCAACAGGAAAACACCCATTGAAAAGTTGAGGACACAGAAGAAGGAAAGATCAGGAAATAGGAAATGATGGGGTCCAAGGCACAGGGAAGTAGTCTGGGGAGGTAGGAGTGAAAACCCTTCCATAGGATGGGAGGGAATAAAGAAAGTGAAGGGCATATTTATGGGATTGTGAACTGATGACCTTTGTTTAGGTCAAAGGGTGTAGGTAGAAATGTCATAGAGGTGATGAGGTGCAGATTTTGAAGGTTGAAATTTTTAAAAGAGTTGCTGAGAGGAATTCTTTCTTTCATTTATTCACTCGACAAATCATTAGCTAGTGTTTGTATGTGCCAGGTACAGTGCTAGTAGCTGGAGTTCCAGAAGTTAATTAGTCCAACCTGTTACCTGCCATCCAGGGCCAGTTTCACGGGTGTATAAGATGTGCATCACACAGAAACCTGTACTTAGGAGTGTGCCATGATGGGTTTCATGTCAGCTGTCACTTTCTTGAAATTCTTAATAATTTTAGAGCATGTGTCCCCACATTTTCATTTTGCACTGGGTCCTGCAAATTATGTAGCTGGTCCTTCTGCCATCACAGAAGTTATGTCTGGTAAGGAAGACAGATATTAAAAAGAAAAAAGTGATATTCAACTGATTTTTTAAAAATAAATAAGCAAAACCATAAAACAAGTGGAGTGTTACAAATGGAGAGGTACAAAGATCTGTGAGATTCGCAGCAGGGAAACCCTAGCCTGGTACAAGAATGGGAAGGCCAACTCTGGGTGGAGATGTGAAGGGTTAGTAGGCATTAATTAGGGGAGAGGTGGGGAGGATGTTCTCTGCAGAAGAAGTGCCTGTGGGAACATCGGAGGTTGGAGAGAGCGTTGTCCTCTTAGGTTCATTATATCTGGATAAGAGAGAGCCGAGGAGGGAGAAAAGAGATGAGGTAAAAAGATGGGCAGGATCTGACATGTCAACCATTTAAAAAATTGGAGGCTCTATTCTATTAAGTTAAGAAGGGGGTTTTGTGTTTTAGAAAGAACATCCTGGATGCTGTATGGAGTGGACAGAGGGCAGCAGGACCGCAGGTGCAGAGATCAGTTAGGCTGTTGCATTAGTCCAGGTGACAGGAGATGTTGACCCACTAGGGAGGTGGCAGTGAGAAGAGTGACAATTGGCTACATTTCAGACGATGTTATCTTTTCCCAGAGAAGATCTGTGTTTTTACACTTTTGGCAAGTAGCTAAATAAGAGGTAGATCACTTAATTCAATCTTGAGTTGAGGTAATTTGAAGGTAGGTTTCAATCTTTATAAGAGTTGATCTTCTTCTTAAGAAGTCCAACTAAAATTCTGGAGTATATTTATCAGAGCTCCTTCTTCTAAGTTAATTGATTTTTAGTCTTGCAGCTGTTGCTTTAGAACAGGCAGATGCCATCAGGAAAAAGCGGCTTTCAATATTGAACTCACGCCTCAGGGCTCCCTTGTCTCCAGAATCTTGGCCAATCAAGTCCCCACTGGATTTATAGTTATCCATAGCCTTTAAACAGACTTTTAAAAATATATTTTGTCCATATTTTCTAGCAGTACCTGATGGGAAGATTGGTCTAACAAGCTAGTATACTATAGCTGGAGAGGTTTCAGAGTTGACTTTCTGGACTCAAAGATGTACTCAGTACATGAGAGAACAGAGGAAAAGCACCTAACAAAGTATCAGGCATATAACAAAGCACATTTTATGATAGCTATTATTAATATACCAAGAATATAACATACCTCTAGCGAGGGATTCAATATCCATGGGCAAGTAGAAGTTATAAGAGGAGGGAGCGTGTTTGCAGGAGCAACGCTCAGGAGAATACACGGGGCTATGCTCAAGGGCATAGATGAAAGGAATAACCTAAGAATGGTCACATTCCCCAGGGGTGGGGGGGAGAGAAAATATTAATAAAGTTACAGAGAAATGAATTTGGAGATGAGTGGAGTTGAGGGAACTCATATCTTGGCTTTGACTTTCTACATGAAGTAAGAGGCAAGGTAATTTGCTGGAAATGAGGAGTATGGGATGAATTTAGGATTTAAGAAAAGGGTAGGAACATGTTACAAGTATTGCGGAGAAAGCTTCAGAGGGTGAATTGTGGAAGAACCAAAGGACTCCTAGGCAGGAAGAGGGCTGGCTGTATGGGTACTGCAGCTTTGTTGGGGGGAAAAAATTGGGGCCTCCGGGTTCTGAAAGGATCACTAAGAACACGATGCGGAAGTCAGCAGAGAGTATGGCAAGAGGAGGAATAGGAAAGGAAATAGGACGTAGGAAAAGAGAACTGTAAACCAGATGCTAAAATCTTCTAAAAAGGAAGGTAGAGAATTCCGAAGGTAGAGAGACACATCACAGAGAAGAGGATTGTGTATTGGAAGTACATGCTGTGTATATCAAAGCAAAACCTGCAGGTGAACAATGACCAAGAAACAACAGTGTGGCAAAGTCAGTTCTAACTCCCTCTCCCAGTCCTGGGAGAGGAAGGAATTGAGAAAAGGATTCCCTTGGTGGAGTTGAGAGAGAGAGTCTGTCATCAGGAGAAAGCCTGATTTACTTTAATAGAACAAGGTTGACTTCCACTTCCAGCCACAAGAGGTAAGAAAATGTAACCCATGACGAGGAGAAACATCAATTAGAAAAACATCAAAAGAGATCCAAAAATGACAGAGATGATGAAATTAATGAACAAGGACATTGAAACAGCTTCTGTAAATATGTTCCATATGCTCAAGGAGGTAAAGAAAAATGCAAACATGTTAAAGAGTTAAATAGAAGAACCAAATGGAATTTCTAGAGATGAAAAATATAATATCCAACATGAGAATTTAACTGGATGAGATTAACAGTGGATTTGATAGTAGACTTGAAGACAGAGGAGCTATTCAAAACCAATCACAAGGAAGGAAAGAAAAAATTGAAAAAAGCAAGGATGTGAAGGGTTCCAGAGACACTGAGATGGTGTCTATTGAGAAGCCTTCTGGGAACATGAATCCCAAACAACCTTCAGCTTGATAGGACAGAGATGGGAGGAAGGAGAAGACAGTCTGAAGATCTTGGTTCCTAAGGAATGTGGTGGATGGTAGCTATTCATTTACTTATTTAAAAATTTTTTACCAAAGCATACTACCATTTGTTGAGTGTTTTCTATGTACCATACTTTGTACTAGCCCCAGGAGATACAAATATGTACAAGACACAATTTAGAGTCTATTACAGGGAGGCAGGCAAGGACAGGCAACTGCAGAAAGGAGGCTAAGTACCATGATGGAGATATGGACATTTAAGGAGGTACTCACTTTCAAGGTCATGCAAGTGCATTCAGCCTGTCACTAAAAGGGAATGCTCCTTAAATTTTGCACCCCTGATGCCTCTTTGGTCTCACCCTCATCTCTGCCCTGGATAGGACAAATTAAAGATGATAGAAAGAAATACTAGATTTAGGACTAAACTACACAAGGTCTCTACTGTCATTCAAATGTTGTGGCCTGTATCACTGCATCCGGGGAAGCCTGGGCCTTTGGCCTCTGGAGAAGAATTGTTCATCTTTGAAACTTCACTTCTAGAGACCTTCCTAACCAACACCACCAACTAAAAAACAAAACAAAAGCAAATAAAAAGTTAAATTTTGTTCACAGCTTCCTCTTTTGCATGCACTATGCCCTTTACCTCTGTCGTCTCAGCAACAACACTTTATTGCATGGGTGCCTTCATTGTCTGTCTTTCCTATCAGACAGTGGGCACTGTGAAGACCAGGACTGTCTCATTCGCTTTTTTTGGAAGAGTATTTTCCTTGTTGTGGTAAAACATATGTAACAAAGGCTTTTCCATTTTCAAATATACAACTCAGTGGCATTAATTACATTAACAATATTGTGCAATCATCTCTATTATCTATTTCCAAAATATCTTTTTCAATTTTTGCATCCTTATCACAGTTATAGCACAAATGTGGTTTTAATCAATATTTATTGAACAAATTGTTGAATTGATACATGAATTAATCCAGCAGTCTAAGGACTAGCTATAAATTCAAAGCAATTAAGATTTCCTTTGCTACTATGCAAAAAAATGATGGAGAATAGAGGCTATAAAACTGAAACAAGTTGTAGATAATAGGAGTGGCTACATCAAAGGAATTATTATTAGAAAGACAACCTGTGGTAATGGGAATCATAAGGCATGCTTTTAATGAAGAAGCTACATGACAGAACTTGATGACCTCCATAGATAAGTGCCAGATTCCCTTGCTAATAAGTAACTTTCAATGGAAGCAAGCCTGATGGCTTTTTGCAGGTAATTTGACTCCTGAAGGTGTTTAGGAAGTACTCAAAATATTTCTGACATCTAATAAGTTTTTTTCCTCCTCTCTCAGAGGAGGACATGCTGGTCATATTACTGTCTTTGGGACTGAAAAATAAACTGGCAACAATAACTCCTCTCTGTGCTTTATTAATGTGAAAGCTTCAGTGCACCAGGCATAGAATGATCAATATTGACTTGATTTTATAGTGATGGGACAATTCTATAGGTTAAAATAGGGAGAAGAGGGCAGAATATCAATCAGACATTTTAGGTCATGTAGAAAAATAAGCAAAGGTTTATTTTATTCTAATGATATTTTCCAAATATGTTAGGCTTGCTGTCTAACTTGCTGATACCCCCCATGCTTCACACTGCACCATGAGGATCCAGCTATCCAACTGTGCTGTCAACCAGGAGGGCCTGACGTGGTCCAGCGCAAAGGCTGAGGAACTATGACCCACAAACCATTCCTCATGATGGAATATAGTGGAGAGGGTCAGAAGGCATAGGGAGAAGGCCTCTCCCTGCCACATACTGACTCTGTGACTTTTTGGGGGTTGTATGTTTATTAACATATTCGTACATATTTATATAACCCTTATAATAATTATTATAAAGCAAGCTCAATAAGTTATTGTCTAACTTTTTCTCCTCCTTGAAATAACTATTTGGTCCACTCCTAACCTAAACAGACAAATCTAAAAAGAGCTTACAATATCCCTCTCAATGAGCATGGAGATTTTGTGTAGAAATGAGATTCACGGTTAAATCTACCCCGTGTGAAATTTCTTCCCACTGTTGTAAGAGAAAAACACATGTTTGCCCAATGTTTTCTTAATTGCTAGGTTTTCTTCTTCATGGGAAAACTCCTGCAATTATGGTAGTTTCCATCAAGAGAATAATGATAAGTAAGAGAAAAGAAACAGTCTTTATGGAGTTTGTCTAGCAATCCATCTGTACTAAGTAACAGCAAATGACAAAATTTATTCCCTCCAACTTGGATCAGGAGACTTTTTTAGTATAACTCAACCATCCACTGATTCTTTCTCTTTGTGTATTTCCCCACTCCTGTTCCAACTAACCTGCACACCTGTATACTTAAGAGAATTTGGATCAGGGATGCAGAACAAAAAAGCAAGTAAAAATATATATACATCAGCTTAAATATACTAAAAAGGTATTTAATCTGAATATGATTTGTACATTTAAAATTCAGCTTCTGTAGGCATTTGCAAATGTCATATATACATACACAAAATCAACTTATGGTTTCTTTAGTACTAAATTATTTTAACCCTAAAATGATCCTCAAGAGGAAGACAGAGGGTGCTCACAAGCAAGACTGGCTTATGTCAGGCGCACATCATGTGGCGGGTATGGAGCTTCCTCTGAAAGTCTACCTTTTCCTTATCTACTTTTAAAATGCAAATATTTTATATAAGAATATCAACTAAGTAATTGGTTATTATTCATGAAAACCTTAGCACAGATTTTTTTTCTCAGAGAAAGAGAGATGCAGGATCTGAGAAAGAGAAAGGAAAAAGAAAATGGATAAACATTATGGCAGAACAGATATCTTTTGAAGGCAGAGGATGAGAAAGGCCTGGCCCAGGGGAGGGCAGGTGGGTGGTGGCAGTGGGAAGGAGCTGCCAGCTTGGGAGCACAGAAAAGCAGAAGAAGGGGGAGGGGCTCAAATAACTTTCACTGCAGGGTCTGGTACAGACCAGCTCCTACTATCATCACTCTCTCTCCCCAGCACGCTCACTCTCTCAAGCCCTTGGCCCCCAGACCTTCACACTAGTTCCTTTCTTGAGCTTTGTCTGCTTAGAGATGGGCCCTGGGTGATGACCTCTTCCACACATTTTGCCAATAGTTCTCCCAGACTCTTTCTGTGTCTCTGCACAGAGAAAGTATGGGTAGACAAAGCAAAGCAGAGCCCTGACCTTACCACCAGCTGGTTGAGCTGCCTGGGTTTGCATTTGCTATTCTAGATGTTTGTGGGGTTTGGAAACTGCATGCTTGGGAAGCTGGGCCTTGCACTGCAGTCTCCCTTTGGGCTCCTGAGTAAGTGCTCTTAGCAGCTAGGGAAGGTGGGTACAGACAGGGAGCAGAAGAAATGGAGTTAAGGATATTTAGTTAGTGGGACCTGAGGAACATTTAATATCCCTCTCTCCCCACAGTCATCAAAAAAAAAAAAATCTTCCCAACAGACATCATGGTGTTTAAAATGCAACTATTAGAAATACATTCATTTCAGTAAAGCACTGCTCTCTCTCCTTGATTTTTTTTTCTCTTTTTAATGTAAATATCCTTGAGAGGGATCATACCTGAGTCACTGGTACTTTAGCATACATAATCAGAAAACAGTCTTCAGTCCCAGGAGAATTTAGATGACTATTCTAGCTGTTGGGTTGGGATGTTTTGGGGAAGAAATTGGCAAAGGAGGATAAGAAGAAAAGGACAACACTGAAAGGGGAGAAAGAGATGTCAAGACAATCTTCCCTGACTTAACAGGACCTCCAGCCACACTTCAAAGATCTCGTCTTCTAGTCTTTAGTGCCACACGTTCTGGGGCCATTATCAACCTCAGTGTGTGCATGCATGTGTGTCTGTTTAGGAAGTATTCTGTATGCTAATATTCTGGTATATAATAAGTATATAGGATATAGTAAGTACACTAGAATTCTGTCTTATTTCGAATATGATTTTACCTGTGATCACCTGAAGGGGTGGTCAGAGAAAGAGTTCACAAAGTATTTTTCATCTTACTCCAGAAACTGTTAAAACTACTAATTTTCCTCTCTAGGTACTGAACTTATAAATTTTATTTCTTTCACAAAAGATTAAAACTGTATCCACAGAAGCAACCTAAGAACAGAGTTCATTGTTCTGGAAGCAGGCTGACACATTTTTTAAGATTGCAGGACAAAGTCAAGTGTGAAGTTTCTGATGGCCTATTCCATGATACAAAATGTAAATCCATTTTGGAACAAGCCACTTGCCTGCAGCCCAAGACAGAAAGTAATCTTCCCAGAGGGAAAGCGGGGGGAAGGTTGGGAGAACTTGCATGATGCTGCAGAAGCAGCAGAAAGCCTGTGTGTATGGGCAGAGGCACTCGATGGTCTCTAGAAATGGAATTTGCACTTCTCTTGGGTTACTGCTTGTTAGTTTTCCCCTAGACTTATTCTTGCTCTGACACCTTCAGGAAATTCATAGATCAAGCTTTCTTTTATAATTTTATGCCACCTTAAAAGCACTGTATGCTCCTAGGAAGTGACAAACAGCCTACTCCATGTTAGCCTTGCAAAAGAGAAAGCTCCTAAGGGGGGCATAGGATGACCCAGGTTGTTATTTAGGTTACAGTCACTCACATCTACTCCACATTCAGGTCATGTAGCTCTGGTACCCTTATGGATGACTAGTTTTCTTAAAAATAAAATTTCTGTGCTCTGAAATTCTTAACTCTGAAAATAGTGATATGGTTGTTTCCCCCAACCTCTTCAGCCTGTAATCAGTCAGTTGCACTTGTTTGCAGACTTAGACCTAAATAATTTGAAGTAGCATTGGGTCTTTCCTCCATATCTGTTATTGAAATGGAAATCCCATAAATTAGAATAGACTCTAATTCATATCTCCTCAAGCAATAATTTAGATTAGGAGTTGGCACTTTTTCTGTGAAGGGCCATGTAGCAAATATTTTAGGGTTTGCAGGCCAAATGGTCTCTGTTGCAAGTACTCAACTTTGCCCTTGTAGCTTGAAAGCAGTCATAGACAGTGTGTAAACAAATGGGTGTGCTTATGTCCCAAAAAACCTTTATTTACAAAAGCAGGCACCAGGAAGGATTTGCCCAGGACATGGTTTGCTGAGCCCTCCTCCAGATGGCTCTTAAAATACTCACTTTCCACTTATCAATTCTTTCAATAAATCTGAATGGCTTGAACTGCCCACTGAAGAGACATAGGCTGACTGAATGGATAAATATACAGAAGCCAGGTATCTGTTGTCTTCAGGAAACACATCTAACCCACAAGGACTAATTCAGCCTCAAGGTGAAGGATGGAAAACAATATTCCATGCAAATGGAAACAAAAAGAAAGCTGGGATAGCAGTTGTCATATCAGATAACTTAGTCTTCAAATCAACAAAAGTAAAAAAAGACAAAGACGATCATTATATAATGGTAAAGGGAACAATTCAACAGAAGACATAACAATTCTAAATATCTACACACCAACACAGGTGTGCCCAGATTCATAAAGCAAATCCTATGTGATCTAAACAAAATGATAAACAACAGCACTGGAATAGCCAGGGACTTCAACACCCCACTGACAGCACAAGACAGATCTTCCAAACAGAAAATAAGCAAAGAAACAATGGACTTAAACAGAATTCTAGAACAAATGGGCCTAACAGACATTTACAGAACTTTCTACCCAAAAACCACTGAGTATACACTCTTCTCATCAGCTAATGGGACATTCTCTAAGATTGACCACATTCTAGGCCACAAAACATGTCTCAACAAATTTTTAAAAATGGAAATTATACCATGCGTCTTCTCAGACCACAGTGGAATAAAATTAGAAATCAACTCCAACAGAAACACTCATCTCTACACAAAGTCATGGAAACTAAACAGCCTACTGCTGAATGATTATTGGGTCAAGGAGGAAATTAAGACAGAAATCAAAAGATCCTTTGACCTAAATGATAAAGGGGACACAAATTATCAAAATCTGTGGGACACAGCTAAAGCAGTCCTGAGAGGAAAATTCATAGCCTTAAATGCCTACATCCAAATAATAGAAAGATCACAAATCAACAATCTAATGAATTGACTGAAAGAATTGGAAAAAGAAAAGCAAACCAATCCCAAACCCAGCAGAAGTAAAGAAATAACCAAGATTAGAGCAGAACTAAATGAAATCGATAACAAAAGAACTATATGAAATATTAATGAAACAAAAAGCTGGTTCTTTGAAAAGATAAACAAAATTGACATGCCTCTCACTAGATTAACCAGAAGTAGAAAAGAAAGGACTCTAATAAACTCAATCAGGAATGAAAAAGGAGAAATTACTACTGATACCACAGAAATACAAAATATCATCTCTATGCACATAAACTTGAAAACATGGAGGAAATAGGCAAATTCTTAGAAACACACAGCCTCCCTAGGCTCAATCAGGAAGAAATAGTAATCCTGAAAGGACCAATATCAAGTACCAAATTGAGGCAGCAATTAAAAACCTCCCTAAAAAAAGAAGTCCTGGACTAGACAGTTTCACATCCAAATTCTACCAGACCTACAAAGAAGAACTGTTGCCTATCCTGCAGAAATTATTCCACAACATCGAGAAGGAAGGAATCCTCCCCAACACGTTTTACAAAGCCAACATCACCCTGATACCAGAACCAGGAAAGTACTCAACAAAAAAAGAAAACTACAGGCCAATATCCCTTATGAATATACATGCAAAAATTCTCAATAAAATCCTAGCAAATCAAATTCAGCTGTTCATCAAAAAAATAATCCATCACGACCAGTGGGCTTCATCCCAGAGATGCAGGGATGGTTCAACATAAGCAAATCTATAAATGTAATTCACCACATAAACAGAAGTAAAAACAAAAACCATATGATCCTCTCAATAGATGCAGAAAAAGCATTTGACAAAATTCAGCACTGTTTTATGATAAGAGCACTTAACAAAATAGGCATAGATGGAACTTACCTCAAAACGATAAAAGCCATATATGACAAACCAACAGCCAACATCATATTGAACAGGGAAAAATTGAAAGCATTTCCACATAAATCTGGAACCAGACAAGGTGTCCTCTATTACCACTCCTATTCAACATAGTGCTGGAAGTCCTAGCCAGAGCAATCAGACAAGAGAAGGAAATTAAGGGAATCCAAATGGGGGCAGAAGAGGTTAAACTATTGCTCTTTGCTGATGATATGATCTTATATCTAGAAAACTCCAAAGATTCTGCCAAGAGACTACTGGAATTGATAAATAAGTTCAACAAAGTCTCAGGTTACAAAACCAATGTACACAAACCAGTAGCATTCATATACGCCAACAACAGTCAAACTGAGAACCAAATCCGAGACTCAATACCTTTCACAACAGCGACAAAGAAAATAAAATACCTAGGAATATATTTAACCAAGGAGGTGAAAGACCTGTACAGAGAGAACTATGAAATACTAAGGAAGGAAACAGCAGAGGATGTAAACAGATAGAAAACCATACCATGTTCATGGATCGGCAGAATCAACATTGTTAAAATGTCTATACCACCCAAAGTGATCGACAGATTCAATGCAATCCCTATTAAAATACCAACATAATTTTTCTCAGATCTAGAAAAAATAATTCTATGCTTCATATGGAACCAGAAAAGACCCTGTATAGCTACAGCAACCTTAAGCAAAAAGAACAAATTGGGAGGCATCAATTTACCAGCCTTCAAGCTATACTACAAGGCTATAGTAACCAAAACAGCATGGTACTGGCACAAGAACAGAGACATAGACCAATGGAACAGGACTGAGAACCCAGATATAAAACCATCCTCATATAGCCGTATGGTCTTTGACAAAGCAGACAAAAACATACACTGGGGAAAAGAATCCCTATTCAATAAATGGTGCTGGGAAAATTGGATAGCCACATGTAGAAGACTAAAACAGGATCCGCACCTCTCACCTCTCACAAAAATCAACTCACAATGGATGATAGACTTAAACCTAAGGCATGAAACCATAAGAATTCTAGAAGAAAATGTTGGAAAAACTCTTATAGACATTGGCCTAGGCAAAGAATTCATAAAGAAGCCCCAAAAGCAATCACAGCAGCAAGAAAAATAAATAAATAGGACCTGATCAAATTAAAAAGCTTCTGCACAGCCAAAGAAACTATCGCTAGAGCAAATAGACAACCTACAGAATGGGAGAAAATATTTGCATGCTACACATCTGATAAATGGCTGATAATTAGAATCTATATAGAACTCAGGAAAATCAGCAAGAAAAAAATCAAATAACCCCATTAAAAAGTGGACAAAGGACATGAACAGAACTTTTCAAAAGAAGACAGACAAATGGCAAAGAAACATATGAAAAAATGCTCAACATCTCTAATCATCAGGGAAATGCAAATCAAAACCACAGTGAGGTATCACTTAACTCCAGTGAGAATGGCTTTTATCAAAAAGTCCCAAAACAACAAATGTTGATGTGGATGTGGAGAAATAGGAACACTCATACACTGCTTGTGGGACTGCAAACTAGTACAACCTCTATGGAAAGTAATCTGGAGATACCTCAAGGAAGTAAAAGTAGAACTACTGTTTGATCCAGCAATCCTACTACTGGGCATCTACCCAAAGGAAAAAAGATGTTCTATAATAAAGACATCTGCACTCGAATGTTTATAGCAGCACAATTTACAATTGCAAAGATGTGGAAACAACCCGAGTGCCCATCAATCCATGAGTGGATTAATAAAATGTGGTATATGTATACCATGGAGTATTACTCAGCCACAAAAAACAATGGTGAACTAACACCTCTTGTATTATCTTGTATCTTGTATTATGAGCTGGTGCCCATCCTCCTAAGTGAAGTATCATAAGAATGGAAAAACAAGCAACACATATACTCACCATCAAATTGGTACTAGTGGATGAACACTTATGTGCACATATGAAAGTAACATTCACTGGGTGTTAGGCAGGTGGGAGGGGGAAGAAGGGGATGGGTATATTCACACCTAGTGGGTGACTTCACAGTCTGGGGGAGGGGCACACTTGTAGCTCTGACTCAGGTGGTACAAAGGCAATATATGTAATCTAAACGTTTGTACCCTCATAATATTCTGAAATTAAAAAAAATAAGTATGAAATAAAGAAGGTCACCATAAAAAATAATAATAATTTGTAAATTCACTAGGAAGTTAAGATCAATAAACTAACTTCTTTGTTTGGGGGGTTAGCTTCTGGAACCATAAATATCACACACTTAAAATAATAATAGCAAATATCTGGTGAGAGTTTACCACATTTAAGCTCTTTGATTACTTTTTCCCATTTAAGTCTCTTAAGCACCTTGTGAAGCTCATACTCTTATGATCCCATTCTACAGACAAGGAGGCTGAGCCACAGAGAAGCTTGAGGCCACACCCTCTGTAAATGGTAGAGTTTTGATTTAGTCAACATGATCTGACTCCAGAACCTGCAACTTTAAACATTGCTCTTCTGCCTCTCTCATCATATTTCAAAGAGTTTCATGAAATTCTTACGCTACTTGATTTCTCTAGTAAGCATGAAATAAACTGAAAATTAAAAATAAAAAAATACTTACTTTCTTTTATTTTCCTGTGCTACCTATTACCACTATCTGAGAGTCATCAAAAGTTCCTAAATTTACTTAAACTATTATATCTATACATTGGTATGATTTTCTTAAAATTGCAACCTAAAAGTGTTCAATATTTTCTATCATACTTTTATAGATAATAAGTGCACAATAAATTCCACCTGGCTGCATTCTAATTCTTTTTCTGAACATATGAACTTATTTTTATGTAGTAGTAATTTGTATATATATTCTATTTTTCTATTTTGTGATTTACACTGAATAGTCTTTTATAGAGCCATTGTTATGGATTGATATATTCTGCTTACTTATTTTAAAAGATTATGCAGTATTTCATTATATTTATAAAGCTGGCTTGCTAAAAATTCTCCTATTGTTAAATATTTGGACTTTTTCCCATTTTTTTCCATGAGCTAAATAGGGCTGCTATAAAAATCTTTGTGCAAATGATATACAAGAAGGTTAGAATCCAAATGTAAAAGCTATATTACTTCTGCTAGCTCTACTAATTATTATGTTTGAAATATGGTAACATTGCACACTCAAAGACACAGCCAGATAATTATTTTTTAAAAATTCAATTAGATTGTAAATTCATTGGATTGTTCTAGCACAACATCAAATGATCTGTTGGAAGACTATCCTATACAACTTTTACTGAGATACGGTATTTCATCTTAAATTTTTTATCAGTCTATAGTTCCCTACAGATATCACATATTGCTTCCCAGATTTGATGATGTATCTCAATATTACCATACAAACTCAGCTACTATATTGATAGCTCAAATACTTCAATCCATGTTCCAATACTGTACTTTAGTATTCTAAATCAGATAGTTTCATTAATGTTGTCAACAAGCTCATAATTAACCTCCAGATATTGTCATGCTCAAGCTCAATATTTTCTTTTCCCCAACTGGGGAGAGTTGAATCTAAAGATTGGTAGAGACTTTTTCCCAGCTCAGAGCTCAGATATTGCTTGGTATTTCCAAGGTCAGCAGTGGATTCTTGCCTTTTAGACCTATGGGAGATTGAGGTCTAAAGTAGCAGAGAGGGCTGGATGGGGATATTTTGTTCCACCCTATTTGCATCTTCAGGCACTTAAGCTGGCAAGAGATATCTTTAGAGAGAGAGGGCATGCAGTCTAGATCAGTGCTTCTCAAATTATTACTAGTAAAAAAAAAACCTTCTTTTAACTTTCAAAATGTTAGCAACTGATACTTTCATAAAATACAATAAAAATATTTATCAGAAAAAATAAATAAAAAACAGACATGCAAGATACCAGCCTCCAATTTTTCACTTATTACTAGAAACCATCTTATATTTTTTATTATTTGAATTAACATAAATATATTTATTATGTATTTCTGTTAGAGGTATTAAATTAGCATTAAATAAATATAATCAGAAAAAACATAGCATAGGTAAAAGTACAAAAACTGTCACATTTTTCATTCAAACTGTCACATTTTCACTTTTCAATAAAAGTATGTGTATAAGTGAATAATATAGACTTTACCTAGCTCATGATTAGTAGGTTCAAGGCCCACACTTTGAGTAGCACCAGGGTAGGGGGCCTGGCCTGGCTTTATAGTCAAAGATACCTGGTCTTGTCTCAGTCTCTTACTGTCTGTGTGACCTGAGACAACTCACTATCTCAGCCTATTTTTGTAAGTGGGGATAATGATAAAATCAAGTGGGGTTGCTGTGAGGATCGAGTAAGACAATGCATGTGAAGTGCTTAGGGTAGTATATGGCATAGTAAGTGCTAAAAAATGATAGTTGGCATTTCTGTTAAGGTGTCAGCATGGGAAACATTTAAAGGAATCTAGTAATGAAAAATATAAAGAGCAGGTATGCATCTGGCCTCAGTGTAGCATCTCATAAAAGGAGTCATATAAGCATTGAAACCCCACAGAATGATAAAATACTAAAACTAATAAAAATATTCAGCAAGGCCGCCAGATACAAATTCAATTTACACTATCAATAACTAACAAGAAATGGTAATAAAAATGATATTCACAATATTAAGAATCTCTAAAGTTTCTAGGAAGAGAGATAACAGGGAATGCACAAAATTTTATGGATAAATGTTTCAAATCCTGTTAAAACACATAGAAAAATATATGAAAATGAATGGAATTACTTGATATTATAAATTTGTCAATTCTTCCCTACTTTAATCTATGTATTTAATATATTCCAATATAAACTCCAGCAGAGATTTTTGAGAAACTTGACAAACTGATTCCAAAATGTATGTGGAAGATTAATAAATAGTTAAGTCAATTTTACACACACACACACACATACACAGAGCAAAGAGGGAAACTCCCTATCAAACAGAGAATAGTATATACCAGCAGAGCAGCAGATAAATGAAACCTGGAACAGATAAAAAAGATGCTCAGGAATAAAACATGTGTGTAAAGAAACTTGATATATGACAGAGGTGGGGAATAGAACTGTTTGATATATGGTTTTGGGAAAGCTGCCTTAGTATACTGAGAAATAAAAATTTAGATTATTACTCCATGCCATATAGACATTAAACTCCAGATGGCTGAAAGATCTAAATGTAGAAGGTAAAACTTTAGAGCTAGTAGGAGAAAATATGACCTTAGGGTAGAAAGAGATTTTTTAAACAAGACACTACAAGCACAAACTATAAAGCAGAAAATTGTTGGATCTGACTACATAAACATTAACAATTTTATCCAACATGGGCACAATAGACAGATGTGTACTATACTAGGAGAAAATGTTTGCAAAGTTTAAAGTCGATGAGACTAACAGTTAGATTATAAAAGAAACTCCTACTAATAACTGGGGGAAAATAGGAAAATAGGTAAAGGATACTAATAGGCACAAAAGGGGAAACCAGAATGATGAAAGTTAGATAAAAAGATTCTTAACCTCACCAGTAATAAGAGACATAAAAATTAAAGCAACAATAATATACCATTTAATACTCACTCAACTGGCAAAAATTAAAAAGTTAGAAGACTCTAAGTTTTCAACAAGTTGGGGGAAACAGGAACCCACATGCATAGCTGGTAGGAGTGGGAATTGGCACAGTCTTTCTGAAAAGTAATCTGGCAGCTTTTAGTAATTAGTATCTGTGTACCCTACAATATAGCAGTCTCTTTCCTGGGAATGTGCCTGAGAAATTCTCACACAGGCCCCTAAGAGATCACATTTAAAAAAATGAACACAGCAGCGTTATTTGTAGCAGGAAATAGCTGTCCATCAGCAGATGGAATAATATTCAGCTGACAGGTGCAACAAACTAGTTGTGTATACATCAGATCATAGCATTGAGTAAAGAGATAAGAAATATAATCAGACACTATCATGTAAACTAAAAGCACATAACCGGAATACTACTTCTTAGTTTTCATGGATACATACATATCAAGAGACAAAATAAACAGCTTAGAGGGAGTGCAAACTAAACGGTGAGGAATGATAATGAGAAATGGGAGATGAAGGGAGCAACTAAAATAAAACAAGAAAGGGACCTTATGGGATCAAACATGAGAGTGTGCCATGAATTGGAATATGAGTATGAATAAACTGAATCTCTGCACCTAAAATCCAAAAAGTTTTTTTAAAAAAGCATACAGAATAAACATTCTTTGGGGTTTTCTAGATATCACTTGTAGCTCTGATTCGGGCGGTGCAAAGGCAATATAGGTAACCGAAGAGTTTGTACCCCTGTACTATTCTGAAATGAAATAATAATAAAGCATACATAATATGGAACAGACACACTTGGTCTCTGTAGAAGTTTCCTCTAAGCACATGGAAACACATGAGCCCCACAGGATATAAGATGCAAATTAAGACCCTGTTCTTAAATTCATGAACTATGATTCTCTCTACACCGTTCTCCTTCAATTGCTTGAAATTCTTTTCAATTCTGCAATATTGGTGATAATTAGCCAAGAGAGGAGGGGGGGCATGGTTTCTCTTTCCTGAGAAGCTGGTGACAAAGATTCCCCCGGCTGAGGTATCCTAGAAACGCTGGTTGTGTTCTTATATTCTCCATGTTTCTCTCTCTGTGCTGGCAGCAGCAAATGTCTTTATCATGGCTGTTGTCCAGAGGATTCAAAGCCAGAGCTTTGCTCCAGGCGAGCATCCAGAAGAATGATTTGCGTTGCATGGCTGAAGAGCCCCAAACTTTAAGGAGGACCCAGAGGCTGTGCTGACTGCCTTTCCAAACCTTGCAGGTTGAAGAGGGAAAAAGGCTGAAAGCTCTTGCTCTTTCTCAGGCTGTGTGCTGGCCTTACTTTGATTTTTGTTCTTGCAAGAGGATGTCCAGATGTTTAGGAGTGTTTCAAGAGTAAGAGGGCAAGCATTACCCAGGGTAGAAAATCTGAATTAGAGTGGGGAGATTATATATTTGTGTTTTAGATCTTGCCCTACCTCCAAATTGGGTCTAAAGATTAGTTGGGTAGACTTTTCCTCATGAATGCTGTGTTTTTGAAAAGACTAAGATGGTGGGAGAAACACCATCCATTGACAAAGAAGCAGGCACCTATATAGAGTGATAAAAGGCATCTGAAAATCCTCCCAATGTCACATCAAATGTCCTCCGATACACCGAAAGTCTCGTTATTCTTATTAATAGTAAAAACTTCCATTTTAAGTATTTTAGTGTTATTAGCTGTTTATAAACAAAATCTCATTTTATAATTTTAATAAAACTGCTAATTAGCCATTATAATTCCCATTTTACATGTAAAGAATGGTCTCAGAGAGGTTCCTTGCTTTGTCCAAGGTGACATAGCTTGGATACAGCAGACCCAAAATGCAACTCTGGTCTACATGGGTTCATGTGTATAGCTAATGCCCTATTAGTATTGATATTAAAAGCTTCTGTTAAGATAATACATGTATTTTGTGCAGAAGATTGGAAACTGAGGCATCCTCAAAACTTTGGTATTATTGATTGGTTCAAATTAGGCAGATGTGACCTCAAAAGCAGAACCTTAAAAGAATGAAGCACAGAAAAACAAAAAAAGCTCCCAAGTTTTGAATCACTCACCTCCTAAGTAGAGCAAAACAGAAATAAAAGAGGTCCCATATCAATTCTCTTCCCTTCCTGCCTTGCATGAGGTGCACAGTAGAATATTAAGGGGAAAAGACTAGATACCGGAGGCCCTGGAATCTAGGCAAGGGGGCAACAAAAAACTAAAGGCGCTCCAAGAGGGTGGTAAGAAACTCTCCAAGGCAGACATACCTATTTTTCCAATCTCACCAAAGGTCAGCCCTCTCACTCTGTTCATACAAGGGCTGTTTTCTGTGCCATTTTTTAGCTAAGACTGACAATCTGTAAGCATGGTATAGGTTTTGCTTCTTTCTCATCACCTCTAAGTCTACCTGAAGATTCCACTGGGAAAGAGCTTAGAGTTCGTCATTGCTGTGTGTTAAGCATATTGACTCTCATTGGATAGTCAAAATGTCCTGTGGTAACAAGTAGTAATAATTGTAGTTGCAGTGATAGCAACCATCAAGTAAGTACTGTGTGTGTCAAATGCTGTGCAAAATGCTTTCTACACATCTGTCATTTCACATGACCCTCTCAACAGTACTCAGAAGCTGATATCATTATTCCTAGTTTACATAATTAAAAACAGAATAGGAAGGTCAAATAATTTGCCCAAGACCACCCAGCTATTGCCTGCTGGAATTAGAGCCAATTTCTTTCAGACTCCAAATGTCATATTCTTAACCCTTACATTGTATGCTTTGTTACTATTACCCCGATCATCTATGATCTAGGGAAACTGAGGTACAGAGTGTTAATTCATTAAGGTAACAGTTTGGGATATATTTGTGATTTAAAAACAAATTTTGCTTCTTAATTGTTCAATCATTCATGTTACTAATATTCATGGTGAGGAATAATTAATGCTGTATTCTATTCATTAATACAATTAATATCTGCATAAAGTATAATTGAACATGGTAAATATGTTGATATAGTGTGGATGTTTGTCCCTTCCAAATCTCATGTCGAAATTTGGTCCCCAATGTTAGAGGTTGGGGTCTACAGGGAAGGTGTTTTGGTCATGGGGGGCCATTCCCTCATGAATGGCTTGGTGTCCTCCCCAAGTGAGTTCTTGCTCTATTAGTTTACTGGAGAACTGATTGTTTAAAAGAACATGGGTACCACCCCCGCTTTTGCTCCTTCTCTTACCATGTGATACACCTGCTCCGCTTTCATCTTCTGCCATGATTGTAAGCTTCTTGGTGCCTTCACCAGAAGCAGATGCTGGCACCATACTTCTTGTACGGCCTGCAGAATGGTGAGCCAAGTAAATCTTTTTTCTTTATAGATTACCCAACCACAGGTATTCCTTTAGAGCAGCACAAAAGAGACTAAGACATATGTTAATAATAAATGACAAATATAAACATTAAGTGCAATCATAAGTGTTATTTCCTCCACACCTTATTGCCTTCAACTAAAGAGCCTTCTTCAGTTTCCTCTAAACCAACAATTCTTAATGGGAGGTCCAAGAAGGATTCATGGATAAAATTCTGGGATGGGGAAGTGGGGGTGTATATGGACTTGGATAGAAAAAAATGACATTTTAATTTGACTAACTTCTAATTGAAATTTGGTATGGTTTTCAATTACAAATATTGGCAACAAACTACTGTAGTATTTATAAATATCTGTAACTTTGTCTTCAACAGAAACTGCATATTTTTAAGTATCATTTTGCAAGTGTTACAAATATCTTGAAATATCATTTATGCATATCTCTACTTGGAAATTACAGTAGTTATTAAATGCACTGCTAACTATTTTATCTAATGCTTTCATAAAGAAGCATATTATTACTACATTACAAATATTTTAATATTTGATAACTGCATTTTAATATAATTTGTCTCTTTTGTAATCTTATGCAATATATTTTATGTATTTGAAAAAATTATTGAGGGAAGTCCATGGGCTTTACTGTAGAAAAGTCACGTATTCAAGGTAAATTTTTATACACATAGAAGCTGGAGTACATAGAGGGTGTCTGTGCCTGGTCTCTGCAGAGCAAGCAGGTACTGAACATGAGACCATTCCTGAGAAACTCCTTCCCATACACCTTGCTCAGACCAATGAATGTGCAGACAGGTTACACTCCTTGGTCAGCTTATTTCTTCATGATCTCAGAAAGAAGCATGTCCTCATGGACATAAAGCGCAGCAATTGGTGTCTCTCCAAATACTGACTAAGGCTTAGGGCCCTGCAATAGCCAGAGGGTCATTCAGAAGCGTGGTACTGACACCTGTGGTCTTGTGAGGTCTTCCTGTGTAGTCCCAGGCAAGCTCTTCAAGACTGAGTCTCGAACTAATTTTATCTAAAATTGGGATAATAAGGCTGGATATTTATAAAGTACTTTAAAACTTTCAAACTACTACTTTATCCCTTCAGTTCTCACAACACTGCTTTGAGACTGGAAAAGCATTATCACCCTTGTATTATATATCAGGAAGCAGGCTCTAAGGGGCCACGGAGCTTGCCTAAGATTCTGCGTGAGTTCATGGCAGAGTTGGGAGTAGAACCCAGATCTTCATGCCCTTAGGAAGAAACCCTTTCTCAACATGGGCTGCTTCACATGGCCTTCCCACAGAAATGCCCTCTGGACACTGTTCCACCTGCTGTTTTCCTCCTTAAAGGCACAATTCCTCCAGTGACCCTTCATTCCATCCCACAATGATCCCTTTCTGCCCTGCTCTTATGTAGCGCCTGACAATGTGCCCTTTGACATTGGGTGGATTACTGTCTTAAATTGTAATGCTCTTGTGTGTTGCTATCAGTGTGAAGCTCGGGTCTACCACAAATTAGTTGGTTGACCTTGGGCAAGCCACCTAAGCTGTCTGAGCCTTTATTTTCTCACCTATAAATGGGAATAATACCAAGTTCAGAGGTTTGTTGTGAAAATAAATAAGATGAGGTATAAAGATGTTTTTGTAGAACTGTAAAATGCTTTATAAAATGTCTCTTGATTCTATTAACAACCAAAGTAAAGAGAGGTTGGGAGATGGTGAAGCACAGTGATTCAGGAGAAGGATCTGAGGGCACACAGACCATTCAAAGCTTGGCTACGGTACTTTTTATTTGTATAAGCCTGGAAAAATGGCTTTCCCTTCCTGAACCACAGTCCTCATTTGATAGAAATATTTTTATCTTCCTATTAAAGTTTTTGTGAAGACACAATGAGACAATATATCAAAGCTCTTAATACAATGTCTGGCACTCAATAACTTCTTGCTGCTCTTGTTATTATTCTTGTGATTTTCTCTTTAGGAGCAGAATTTTTTTTCATACACTTTGTGTCTCACAATAGTAAGCATAGTGTTTTGTAAATAATAGGTGCCCAAATATAATTTTTGAAGGAATGATTGATTTTTTAAAAATTCTATAAGGTAATAAAGAGATGGAAACTACTCTAAATTTTTAATATTTCTATCCAAATATCATTCCTTGCTATTTTTTTCTCTACTCAGAGATACCATGTTATAGAGCAGAGTGAACAGGCCTGAATACAAATCATTTCTTGGGGCTTATCCTAGCTGTCTTCTCCACTTCTAAAGATTGAAGGATATATCATCTACACATAACACTTCTTGGTTCCATTATCTATGTAGCTTTTCAAGGTTCTATCACCCTCACTAGAAGGTAAGCTCCACAGGAACTGAGTCCATACTTACAGCTCTTTGCATCCTCAGGAGTCAGCATAGTGCAGGGCGAGGAGAAGACGCTCACTGAATGTGTGCTGCTGGCTGTAATGGTTCTATGCATTCCATAGCCCAGGAGCCAGGCTGAGGCAGCTGCTAACGCTTTGAATATAGAACCCATTCTCCTTTCTTCTTTTTAAATTTTTTTAAATAAAATAAGCACTTACTTTTAATAAATAAAGAACTAAAACATCCATTGAGGATGCTGTTATTTTTGCTGCAGGTGTTAAAAGATGACAAATGAAAAAAGGAAGTGTTCATAGAAATTTAATGTTAAATTAGTTAAATGCTCAGCTGGACACTATAGCATCACCCCCATCAGATATAATGAAGTTAGTCATACACCTCTAGGACCTCATGATACTTGATATTAAACAATTAATAATGAAAAGGGCTTTATCTGAATTATGATATTTCTAGAGGTAGATATCTGACTTTTAGGTAGCACAGATAGTTTTTATTTGCATCATAGCATTTGAGTTTCCCAATACCCTTGTGGAATAGGTGATATTATCCCAGTTTTTACTGATGAAGAAACTGGAGTATAGTGAATTAAGTCACTCCTTAAGCCTAAACAGCCAGTACTTATTATCTATTGCTGTGCAACAAATTACCCCAAAATTTAGCAGCTTAAAACAACAAATATTAGTGATCTCACAATTTCTGTAGGTCAAGAAGCAGGGCACTGCTTAGCTGGGTGCTTCTGGCTCAAGGCCTCTCATGAGGTTGCAGGCAAGCTGTTGCCGAAGGTTCAAATGGGGTAGGATCCACAGCCAAGCTGACCAGTAGTCATTGGCAGAATCAGTTCCTTGTAGGCTGTTGGACTAAGGGCCCCAATTCCTCACTAGCTGTTAGCCAGAGGCTTCCCTCAGTTCCTCACCACGTGGGTCTCTCCACAGGGCAGCTCACAACAGGGTGACAGGCTTCCCTCACAGTGAGCACATGAGAAAGGGAGAGGGAGCACCCAATACTGAGCCACAGCCAATGTACAACCTAAGCTTGCAAGTGACATTCCGCCACTTCTGCTGTGTTCTGTTCATCAGAGGTAAGTCAGTAAATCCAGCCCCACTCAAGGGGAGAGGGTTACAGAGGGACATGAATACCAGGAGACGAGGTCACGGGGGCCATCTTAAAGGCTGCCTCCACAGCTAGTCCGTGGTAAGGAAAGGACTCAGGGCCAGATGAGTGTTCCTCCTGATACACCACGCTGCTTCAAATGGGATCCATGAATTCTTTCATTCACCTGATATTTATGGCCAAAACTATTCTTGACACAAGGGATGCAGAAATAAAATATGGGGCCTGAAGAAACTCACAACATGTGAGTGAAGAATGGACATTTCCAGTACACTGTGCTAGAGGAAAGCAGGCAGCATTGTGGGAAACTCACGGGAAGACACACATCCTGGCCCCAAGGAGCTTCCTGGAGGGAGGGGCTGACACCTGAGGCAAGTGTGGACAGACTTATGGACTAGCAGGACTAGATGAGGAGAAGAAGTGAAGAAAGGCCTTTCCAGCATCTACGAAAGGCAGGCATTTGAGAGAACACCACTCATTCAACAAAGTACAAGTTTTTTAGTACAACTACCAAGAGGTAAGCCGCTATTGTTGAGACTGGAGAATTAAGCTGTGTGCAATAATTCTCAAGCTCCATTACATTAGAAACACCTAGAGAGTTTTTTTAAATGCCTGTACCTTAAATTAAATTAATGAAATCAAAATCTCTGGAGGTGGGGCCTAAGCATTGGTGTATTTTATATTGCTCTAGGTGACCACAAGATATTGTCAGGGTGAAAACTACTAGGCTCAGTCATGAAAGGGCTTTGCAGGCAGTGCTAAGTTTACATTTTTTCTTTAAAACATCAGAGGAGATTTAAAGGAGGGCAGTGAACTGATAAGATTTGTATTTTAGAAATATCACTCTACCATATAGTCTAGAAGAAACTAGAAAGCAAGAGTAGGGCAAAGAAGCTATTGCAGTAATCCTGATCAGAAATGAAGATTGGAAGTGGTAAACCAAAGCAGTTGCAGTGAAGATGCAGGGCTCAGGACAGATGGAAACTGGGGCAATAAATTGATTGCAAGTGGGGTGCAAGGGGGAGGAAAGAGCAATGGGTGACTGCAGTTTTCTGGCTTGAAACAATTGGGAGACGTGGTGTGATTCCCCAAGAAAGGGGCTGCAGGAGGAGCAGCAGGATGAGTGAGGAAGTGGCACAATGTGAGTCTGGTTTGGACAGGACATCCAGGTGGGGACATCCAACAGGCTGCTGGATTTGGTTAGAAGCTGAAATGAGAGGTGAGCTGGAGATAATTTTTTAAGGATCACAAAGCTGAGGAAGTAGATCAGATCGACAAGAGAGAAGAAAGTTAAAGATAGAACCCTGAGGGATAATGATGTGTAAGGAGCAGGCAGACAAAGGGAAGCTGTCCCCTAAGACAGAGAAATAGCAACTTAAGATTTGAGAAGAAAAACAGAATATAGTGGTACCTGAGGCAAAAGAGGGGAAGCTTTCACAAAAAGGAGGTGATCAGTGGGGCCAAATGTTATAGAAAATGAATAATAAAGAAAAGTTATGAATAAACCCTTTTTTGAATAGCAGTTATACATCAGGTACTTCACAACTCTTTCCATGAGGAATTTTTTTGGCAATAAATACAAGAACAACCCTGATTTAAATAATAAGAACATCTATTATTTCACATATCAAGAAGTTCAAGGAGATAAGACTCCAGCAATAGTACACTAGGGTTGATTAGGATTTACCCCTGGGCTGGGCTAGGGTCACCAACCTGGAGGGCATCCAGCCACCTATAAAAATTGCAAGTTTCTGTTAACCAGTAGGAAGGAGGAAGTATTGGGTAGGCAACCAATAGTGTCTGCTACAAATGATTTTCTTCAGGTATACTTTCACAACAGTTGTGCAAGGTAGAGATTATTGCCTTTTTTACAGATCAGGAAACCATGGAAGGCAGAGGTGAGAACCTGCCCAAGAAGGCACATCTCGGAAGTGAAAGACCCTCAATTCAACTCAAGTCTGGCTGATTCCCAGGACTATGGTTTTTAAACAGATCATAATGAAAGTTCCTTCTGTAGCTCCACATGAAAGGGCGTACGGTCCCTTCCTTTTGTATTATTTCACGCATTATTTCCCCATTCATCTATCTGTGAAGGTGTTCTTTCTAAATAAACTACTGTGACCTTACTTGTTTGTGACTTCATCAGTTTCTGACGAATTACTTCTCCAACTTGTCAAGATTATTCAGAATTCTAATTTTATTCCACAAGGTGTTAGTCATTTCTTATAATGTAGGATTAACTGAAGAAAAACACACTCTCAGCAATACCTTTCAAACTGTGACCGCAGTCACCTGTATTTTGGGTGACCAGGATTACCTCCCAGGCCTGACTCATGGTGCATCTGCCTCACCATACGATGGCCTCTAGAGACTGTGTTTTCCTAGCTTGTTAGCAAGTTTGCTGTGGCACAGAGTCCTATGTCTTATTGATGATAAGATAGGCTATATTTATTACTTACTTTACCTATAGAGCAGCCCATCAATCTGCCACAGAAGAATATTAAATCAGTTTACATGAAATGGTTTCAAAGCTGGTTTGTTATCATAAACAGCTGTGATCATCTGTGTTAGCAAATTCATCATCTGACTCTCTAGGGTCTTTCCAGGGAACCAGGTCACAGTAATTGATCATCCATGTCCATGAAATCTTTCTTCACTTTCCCTTGTTTCCCTACATCTTCTTTCTTTTCTGACACTTGAACCTCACCTTTTATTCATTCCACTGAATTTCTTTTCCATAAGTGGTTTAGATAATTTAGCCTCAGAGTCATGCTTAGTGATGAAATAGTTACAGACTTGGAGAATACTGGATTGTTGATGGATTGTTAACCTTCCAGTGTCTACAACCAATGCCATCCATGCACATTCTGAAAGGGAAAAAAGAGCAAAATGGGTAGGCACCAAATCTAGCGCAGTTTTAAGGTAGTATAATTTACTTTAGGTCCCCAGGGCCCCCATTGACCAGTGACTTGCTTCTTCCTACTCAATTGTTTATCTCCCATTCCATGAAGGATGACTACAGGATATATCCAAGGCCAACACGCAGTGAGGGGGTGTTGACATCAGGAAAGTTAGTCATAATGGCTATAGTGAGTCCTTACCATGTGCCGGTCACTGCTCAGCATTTTATCAAACTATATATATATAACTATATATATATAAAAATATATGTGTGTATATATATATCTTTTAATCTTCAAAACAACCCTTCAAGGTAGCTACTATAAATAACACTGTCTCATAGCAAAGGAAACTGAGGTCTGAAGAGGTTGAGCAATTTGCCCAAGGTTACACTCAGGTAGTGACAACCTGAAACTCCAATCCAAGTTGTTG
Organism: Daubentonia madagascariensis; assembly: GCA_023783475.1. NCBI lineage: Eukaryota > Metazoa > Chordata > Mammalia > Primates > Daubentoniidae > Daubentonia > Daubentonia madagascariensis. Next base: position 34,305,612 of record JAKFHU010000978.1, read on the forward strand.
TTGTTGTTGTTTTAGCTCCAGAGATGAGAATTCTAAATCATTCTGTTATTCTATCTTACAAATGCTTAAATAAGCACTAGCAATTCTGTTTTGATTTGTTTAACTCATATATGGTTATCTAAATCTTGCTACTGTGTGTCCAGGACTTGGTTTTAAAGAAGGAATATCACTTTACCTATTCTTTAAGGTAAGTTCTTTCTTAAATCCCCCCCATTTTTCTCCATAGAGAGGGCAAAACTGCCTTGCTTAACAGAGGTAAGAGGTCTGGGGAAGGCTTTCTGAGGAAGAGGCTGGCTCAGTTCCTCTCCAGTCCTGGGCTGGTCTGAGCTGGAGCAGGGGCCTCCCAGGAGAGGTGGGACAAGAGCACAGAAGAAAGATGGGGCCACCTAACTAGTGTGTAAGAAGGCAGCTATTTTTTTCTTTTTAAAACAAATTTCTAAAGGTCAAGTGTAGGCTACTGTGAAAGGTGGGACTCCTGGGAGCCAAATACACACGGAGAGTTTTTACCCACTCAGGGATTCTTCACCTTGGGCATGTATTGGTTGCCCATTAGAACTTGAAGCAGGGCCTGGGACCAGAAAAAAGCATCCCTCAATGGCGCAGGCCAGCTGCGGGTAAAGTGTGAAACATCATCCAGGTACCCTCTCCCCTAAAGAACAAAAGTCACTGGTGGAAGGGCGGCTAACCCTGTCACCCCCAGGTCAAAAATGAGGACCCAGTGGGGCTGGGAGAAGACAAAAACAAAACAAAACAAAACAAAACACACACAAAAAAACCAAACTCTATCCCTAGGGGAAGGGGAAGGAAATTGCCCTGGGCCAGAGTATTAGCTATACCCCACTGCTGGGGGTGGGGCAGGGTCAAAGAGAAAGGCCCATCCTGACACCATGACACACAGGGCATGCCCGAAACCAGACTGGTGGCACCAGGGAACAAGCAACTGCAATCTAATGCTGGGGACAGAGAAAAGGCAAGGAGGGAGATCCTCTCCGATGTACGAGTGCGTAGGGAAGGCAAGAGGGATCAGTGGAGTAGAGGCACTGAAGACTTCCAAGCAGCCAGCCCACGTCCAAGATAATGCTGGAGGAATCGGAAGTTGCCCTGACAATAACCACAGTCGCAACAAACACTAAATCCCGCCTGGGCTTTGTTTGGACATTCTGAAACTGAGGGTTCATGTCAACCCTCAATTCTTTAAATGCAGCTTTTTCTCCATTTTCATTCTGGAACTCTAACTAGATGTAAGTTACTCATCTTGCCGCCATCGTCCGTACTTTCCATATTTTCCATCCCGTTGTTTCTCTGTGCTGCATCCTGGCTAATTTCTTCAAATCCATCTTCCATTTCATGAGTCCTTTCAGCAGGTTCAGTCTGCTGCTTAGGCTACCCAATGAGTTTTTAAGTTTCAAGTATTATACTTTTTTTTAAATAGAAGTTCTAGTTGATCTTCAAATCTGCCTTGCCACTTTATATTTTCTTGCTCCTTGCTCATACTTTAGACACCTCTTTTATATCTTTAAGCATATTAAATATACTCACTTTTTATACTACGTATGTTAAATCCAATATCTGAAGTCCTTGTGTGTCTGATTGCACAGCTTGTTTGGTTCTGCTGGTTCTCATTCATGACACTTTGTCTCTTGTTTGATTTATCTTTGTGTGGAAAAAACTTCTTGATGGTACATTCTTCTATAAGAACTTTTTTTTAAGAAATAGAGTCTTGCTTTGTTGCCCAGGCTGGAGTGTAGTGGTGTGATCATAGCTCACTGTAACCTCAAACTCCTGGGCTCAGGCGATCCTCCTGCCTCAGCCTCCCAAAGTGCTGGGATTACAGGTGTGAGCCACCGTGCTGGCCCCCATAAAGAACTTGTGTTTGTTTTAGCCAGATGATAGGAGGCTACTGATGTAATACCACCTAAAAATAAAATTTCAACTTGCAGATTTTTTAATTAAGTAGGTAATATGAATTTGGTATGAATACCTCCAAGAGGACCAAATTTTAGTCAAAAATTCTCAGGAAATAACATTTTTCCCTCTCTACCTATGACTAAGTTTCAGACAGACAGTTGTCCTTGTTGACCTTCTTCGTGGAATTGTTTTTTGTTTTTGTTTTAATGCAGTCCATTCTTTTCTAGAGGATAAGTGGTCCTTTAGTGTTCTGACTTTATTTACCCTCCCTAATTTGTGTGAACTCCTATCACAGGGGTGATCACCAAGGTCACCAAGAATTATCTGATTTCTCCAGGAGAGCTGGTGGTTTTGGATTCCTGCTTTTTACTTTGTTTTTGTCAAGTTGAAATCACTTATAAAAAATAAAGGAGCAGAATGTCCTAGTGGCTGTTAGTCTATTCCTAGATTTAAATGCCAGGTCTGCTATTTTAATCATTGTGCAATCTTGGCTAATCTGAATTTGTTTGGTCACTTATAAAACATGAATAATAATACTTATCTATATATCTGACTCTCTTGAAGACTCAAGATAATGTAAAGTACCTAAAACAGAGAAGAAACCTTGCCTGGCACTTAATCAGAAGTTATTATTTATACAACTTTTGTTAGTAGACTGTCATGAGATAAATGTCCTGAAATCTTTAATAAATCCAATTGGCCATTTTCCATGCAGGCCTTTTGCCCATCCAGCCCAGGATGGTAGTAACAAAGAAGAGACCTTGTTTAGAGGCCACAGAGCTGTTATATTGAGAGCAAAGGTCATGGTAAAGGGGATTTCTCTGTTTCTCCATCTTGTGTTTGTCATTCTGTGTCCCAATCAGAAATGATCCAGTAGTGTAAATGGCATATCCCTCTGATGTGCAAATGAAAAAAATAACATTGGGTGGGAATGTCAACCAAGAGACTAAATGTCGTTATACAGAATCTTGAAGAGTAACGGGGAATATGAGCTCAGTGGTATTTGGGCAGATTCTCCATCTGCTAGGGTTATGGTCTTAATGACTACGTCCCTACCATCCAAAGGGTAAATTCAGTTCCTGTGTTCCTGATCCACTTATACTAATGAAAGTTGAACCTGGCCTGATAGACACCGACTGACATACAGACTGTCCTCTCTCCTTTTGGTTAATTTAGCCAGATGAAAATTAAAGAGAAATTAATGTCCGTTTGAAAATTCTTAGATCTATTGGATTTTACATGTGGCAAACCATCTTTATTCTTAAAGGATTTTTAAAGTTTGTTGACTGATGGTTATGTGACTGGTCACTTTGGACTTTTTTGTTTACTGTGCCCTGCATCAATCACTTAAAAGTCTGTCTTTCAGAGAAATAATGTGTTATGGCAGCATCATTAATTGGAGGCTCTTCTATATCTTATGGAATTTTCGCCTATAAAATTATGGAAAAAATCCATGGTTTTTATTCATTCTTATCTCTTGAGGGATGTTTATATTAAATTGAATTGATTTTGTTGGCAACTTTATCCCTTCCAGTGTTCGTTCAGCCTTCCACAAATATTATTGAACCCTACAATGAGTATCTTTGGTTGGGTTCCCTGGATAACAGATTGTGAAATATAGATTTGTTTGCAAGTTTATTGAGAAGTGCTGCTGGGTACAACATGTATAAGTGAGGATGGGAGTAGGATTGGGCAGAAGAAGTTAAACTGTGATACAGTTTCACGTAAGGCCTCAGCTGGTCCTTCAGAGAGTTCTGGAGCTGGGGACAGCCTTTCAGAGTTGTCCTGAATTGGGGCAGGGGCCCAGGACTTTGCACCACTGTTTTGACCAGTCATTGGGCTGCAGCTACAGAGGGAACGAAACATTGGGCAAGGAACTTCCTTCTACCAAGGGAAATTCCTGGGAAGGCACTCAGCTGTGAGCTGTTAGTAGCCAACACTCCCAGTGGCTAGAGGGAAAGCATGCCTCTGTCCTCTGACCCGATCAAGGCATCACAGCATCCCCCAATCCAGGTATGCATTGGTAAGCAAAGTCAAGCACAGTCTCCTGCTTCATAGAAATATAGTCTACTGGATACTCACAGTGAAAAGAGAGTTGTATAATAATAAAATGGCTGTGGGTGATTGGCTGGGTGGCCAGAATCTTCTCCTGTAGTCTGTCCCTAGGGAATTCAATATTTTATAGTCATCAGGCATAGTTTATAAAGCTTTTGTGAGAATGGATGAGTCAGCAAGGAGATGCCAATTATTTCTGTTCTAGAGAGGGAGAAACTTAGGTATGGCATAGGCAGAGACCTCCCTATGTCATATACCAATAAAAGGGTGGAAATGGTAAAAATAGTCACTGGTTATCAAGAATCCCCTCACTGTTAGACCTGATGTTAACATTACCCTTAATCTTCACAACTACCCTGAAAGGTAGATATTAGCAAACTGAATTGCCTGAATTGCCTATAGTCACACAGCCATAGGCACTACAATGCACTACACAATTGCACTACACCATGCCCAGGCATTCTGATACGTGGCCTAGAAGATTGCATTGTGAAGGTGGGGCAAAGGGAATTTCTCTGTTTCTCCATCTTCTGTTGTGTCACTCTGTGTCCCAATCAGAAACAGCACTGGCTTCCAAACAATTTTTAAGTAAAGTTTCTGGATTTCAGAGAATAGTGCATGGGATAGTTAAAGGTGAATTTAACCTCAAGTGAAGGCTGCTACAAAACCCGGTGTTCCAGTTTACAGGATGTGATTAAGTTGCAGCAGAAAGTGGGCAGGAGAGGGAGGAGTTTAGGAGCCCTGCTCTGGCTCAGTGGAACGCATGGTGCAAGGATCACCGCTCAGCTGGAAAGAGGAACCTCTTATAGGGAGTGGGCACTGGCATCTCTGGCTCGAGCATCCCACAGAAAGGAGCACGAGGGAGGGGCTGTAAGGTTGTGTGGTATAGGGGAAAGCATCAGCTTCACAGTCAGGCAGACTGGGTTTAAAGCTCAGTCCTGACATTCTCTAGGATGTGTCTTGGGTGTGTTACTTCCCCTAGCTGAGCCATGGCTTCCCAACTGGGAAATCATGATAATCTGATCATCTTCATAGCCATGCGATTATGATTAAATGGGAGTGTATGTTTAAAATGCCAGTAGCAGAGTAGGCACTGGGTGACTAGTAGCTCTCTCTTTTAGCAAGATGTGAGAGAGGCTGGAACTCAGAAAGTGTTCAGAAAGCCAAGCTGCTTCCCTGGGGGATGAGGTGTGACCAGGGCAGCCCCAGCTGGTTTGGCATAACTAGCACAAGCCAGACCTTGCCTTTATTGCTCTATAGGAAGGAACAGGGGCACGGTTCTGGTTCACTGGCTGGTAAAAGGCAGTTTCCACCAGGCGAGCTTGGAAGAATAAGGCAGTGAGTGCTAGAGGCTAGTTACCCACCCAGGGCGCTGGAGAGCCCTACATTGCCCAGAAAGCAGCAAGAGCAGGTTGGTTACGTAGAGCACCACGGGTCCTGGGAAGGAGTGGGAGAGAAATAACTTAGGTCTCCAGGTCACTTGCAGCCCTCAGATTTGCCTTATGTCACCCACACCTTGGAGCAGAGCACGAAGGCAGCACCACCCCCTGCCAGATTACCTCCTGCAGAGCAGCAGGCTGTCGTGGGCACAGCCCAAGAAGAGTGGGAGCTTTGTAACTCCAGACTACATGAAGCCTACCTGGCACCAGGGCCTCAGCATTTATATTCCTCAGGAGCCTTTAGCTCTGCTTTTATTTGCAATTAATATGGTGAACTGTTTCTCACTCATTGGCAACTTTGACCGGGTGCCCTTCACTGCAGAGCATAGGCTGCATAGCGCAGGGCTTGAAAACCCTGACTTCGAAGCACACAGTAAGGGATAGAAACCTGCTCCCCTGTTTACTAATTGAATGACTTTGAGCTCCCAGAATTTCAATTTGTAAAATGGGAGTCATGTTAATGTACACCTGATGTAAATGAACGAATGCATAGTGAAGTGCTACTCGAATGCCAGAGGCTTGTTAGATGCTCAATAAATATCACTAATATAATTAGTAGTGGTAATAGTTGTATTATCAACATGGCCACAGTGAACAGCAAAGGAAATATAATAGAACGAAATGCACACATTCTATAACTAGGAAGAAACACAAGATGCAGAATTTTGGAGAATGACCTTAAAGGCATTTATTCGGGACAGATGGCCATACTGTTTCTGATAAAAGTCAGCTCTAAGGGGGCCTCAGCTTTAGAACTGCATTTTAATGAGATGGATTTTTAACTTAGTTATCATATGGCTCAGGGGTGTTGGTGATAATTTCATTCATTCCACAAATATTTTTACTGCCTACCATGTGCAAAAGTTTTCAAAATAATATAACTGACACATTCAGAGTAGTGTGGTACATATAATTTCTCATCAACTGATTGGAATTACTTGGGGTGAGTCTGACGAATGCAAAGTGTGCCCTGTGCATTTTCCACCTGTCCTCTCAGCATCACCCACTCCTGGGCACCCCCTGCCTACTCCCCACCTCCCACCACATCTCAGCACAGTGTCTTTAGTTGTTTCCTAGGATTTCCCCTCTTCCTGATGCAAATCAAAGCTTGTCTCCTTGCCCATCCTGTCTTTGGCTTCCTCAATGCCCAGTCTCAGATGGCTGTGAGAAATTGAACTGGGAGGCTCTATTTCATACCATATTATTGAGTCATAATCTCATTAAAGCGTTACCCATTCCAGAGATATTTATGCTATAAAGTGGGACAATCTGGGATTCAACACCTTGGCTCAAGGAACTGAATCTAACAGGATTTCAGACACTGCAACAGAAAGATGAGGCAATACAGATATTTCTGCTTCCTACTCTGACATTTTTCCAAAAGATGAGGAGAAGGAAGAGAAGAATGTACAGGAAGAACAATGGGCCAGATATGGAGTTCAACTTTGGAAATGCATAAATCAATAAGATAGTTTAAATAAGTTTTTAAGTTAAAAAAATAAAAAGAGGTGATTTGGACAGTGCTAACATACCCAATACTTTTCACTTCGAGTGGAGATGTCAGCCATGTGATGATTGTGGCAGTATCTTGACATTTCCTCCTCTCTTGCAATTACCTATACTTGCTGCCTCTCACCTCCCACTGACTTGTCTCCTGTTTGACCTGTTGGAGCAGTCCTAAGACTGCTGCAGTTCACTAAGCAGATTTTTTTAAAGGGAATTTGTGATTGTATCAACATAGTGCTTCTGTTAAGCGGCCCTTCCCTTAGTCTGTTTTCCTGACATTCTGAAATGACAGTCACATCAGGTCAAATTGGGCCAGTGAGGTTTTACAGGTGAGTATTAATTCTTATCAAAATGTGATTATTTTGTTTGTTTATATTCGCAGTTTGCAATCAAATTTATTTTCCTGGGGAAATATCTTTGAAATCATAGTGTAAATTGGAAGTTTAATTCATTAGGAAAATTTAATTTTATTTACAAATATACAGAAAGGGACCTAAGGCTTATAATTTAAAATCATTTGATTAATAAAAGTTTATAATACTATATGGATTAAAAGTCAAGATATATCAGATTTTTCATTTTTAACCTGATATTCTCTGGAATATTGAATTTAAAACTGGTCTATTTGAAAGCAAAAGCAGTGCCCTTGTGTTTCATTCCCTCATGGTATTCATTCATAGTCATAAAGTATTATGAAAGTATTCTTTAGAGCAGAGACCCATGGTATGTGAATAGATGCAAGATATCTATAAAGTTCCTGAAAATGAATGTTAAAAGTCAAATGTATGTACTTTCTTCTGGAGAGAAAGTTTACAGTTTTCATAAGATTCTTGAAGTTATCTGTGTTCTTCAAAATGTTAAGAATCATTGTCTTGGATATAAGCTATACAAACCATCTCATTGTACCAATCGGGAAACTGTCTACCCGCTCCCAAATTTGAATGGTTAACCAACTCGCCTGATATTCTCCATGAGTGCAGGCAGATCCTTGGTGTGGGCAGAAATCTGTGGACTTTTAGGAGCATAAGAATTTGAACCATCTCCACCAACACCAATATCCCCTGGACCTTTCAGGCAAATAATAGATACTAAATTTAGTTTTTAAAAAATATTGTTTTTAACATAGCTTGTAAATGGCCCTTTAACATTGAGGAGGAGCTGGGACTGTATCAGTGAAACACTGCATTTCTGAGGTTTACCATCACCTGATTTGGCTCTGATTTAGGGCCCGGGGCTGCGTGGGTGCTTGAATAAATACTCCTTCCCTCCTTCCCTCCCCCATTTCATCCTACTCACAGGCTTGGTGTCTGTGGCAAGGATTTGGTCTCTTTTGATGAAACCCAGGAGTTGGGGAGGTGCTATCTGCCTTTGTTTCATGGAAAAGTACTCCCATATCTAGCCCTGGTACCTGAAACCTCATACCACAGTTCTCATCCAGCGGTTTTGCAGGTGTGAGACATGTGCACAACAGTGTTTTGGACAACAGAGAAGATAAAATTTCACAGATAAGAAGGAAGTGGTGTGAGTAGAAAGCTGCAGAGGTTTGATTTCCGTGCTTTCCTCCCTCACCTCCTCCCCACCCCTCTCCCAATCTGTTAATGGGGTGCTTGTCTGCATGTGTACCTACAAGTGGTAGAGTCCATAAAAATTAGTTGTGAGTGATCCACCCATTAATATTTATTTTATATAAGCAATGTGTAAACTGCTTTGTCCTTAGCTGGGTGATAGTAAATAAGGTTGGATTTGAAAGGTTAAATGGTCTGTCAGCAGTTGAGTGATCTTAATTCCTTTTTCTGGCAAACCTGGGGAAAATGGCCCAATTCATCCATGCTTTCCAACTACTTGTTTAATATTATTAACTCTAGTAGTTTGATCCAGGCCTTTATTTCCAACACATAAATATTTTTTCTCAATGATTGTCCTTATAAAATGATATTTTTACTTGCATCTTGGATGATTCAATCTCTTCTTCTCACTCACAACCAATTTCCTGATCATCTATGTCAGGGTGACTATTAAACATGGTTTGCTCCTTGCTGTTTTTGCTGTTGTTTAGGGAACATTGCACCCCTCTTCCTACTTTATCATGTTTAGTAGGAGAAATTTTTGTTTTAATTCATCATTTCAGTTCAAGTCAACACTGGGCTTTTGAGCCTTTACCCCCACTGACTGTGAGGACCTCATGGCTGAAATGAACAGTTTTTGTCCTCAAGGAACACAAGATTTTATATGGAAGTTTCATATAAGCTACTAATTTTAACACATGGCACCATGACAATTTCATGTTGAAAAGAAATCCACTGCAGATAATGTGTTGTGGCAGCCCAGAGAGCAATTGCATCTTGGGTGATCAGAAAAATCTTCAGAGAGGAGGATGCATCGGTGTTGAGCCCTTATTGCCTATCATAGTTAATAGGTATCATTTATTGAGAGCTTGCTACAAAGTACTATGCTCAGCCTTTCATGTGCATTTTCTCGTTTCATACTCACAAGAAGCTTATGAAGCAGACACTGTTATTATCCCTACTTTACAATTGGGCAAACACAGGCTTAGAGTTCAAATAACTTCAACTGTCAAAGGCAGTTCTTGCAGACTCCAGAACCCCTCCCCTCACCACTCCACACGCACATGCTTCTTTGAGTGGGTTTTCCAACGGGCAGAAGACGGAAAGCTTTCCAGGCTGCAATTCCACATTTCCTGGACGAGCAGGGGAAATGGAGTCTGTGAGGGCAAGACTGTGGAAGCCTAGAAAATAGTAGAGGAATGGTTCTCAACTACCAAGAGGGAACTTCCTAGACACAATTATCACCTAATCCTCATAAAAATCTCAAGAACTGGATATTATTACCCCAATTTTTACAACTGAGGAGACTCAGAGAGGTTAAGTTTGCTTGCTTGAGGCACCAAAGGATGTTGAAGAGGAGAGATTTGATCGAAAGTCCTGAGGATTTCTCTCCCACCTCTCAAATCCATTAGCAAGGGAAAAGGAGGTTCCGCAAACCCGGGCCAGAGACTTCCTAGGCTTTTATCCATAACTACACCTTCACTTCCTTCCTTTCTCCAATCCAGGACCAGAAGGCAAATTAAAAATTTTTTTAAAATCCTAGACCCCTTCCATCAAATTGCCTCCTTGTGGTCAGTTGGAATATTAGCAGTTGGATTGTAAGTGGGCCGTAAGAAATAAGAGTAGAATAATTCTCACCATGACTCCCCAAGATGAGTTGTACTTTCCACATTTTACAAATAAAAGACTTTACAACTCAGGGAGTGACTAACTTTAGCCAAAGTCAGATACCAATTAAGGGGCAGAAGGGATGAGTAATTGGGTAATATTTATAGAGTTTACCAATACAGAAGACAAGCTGTCTTCAGATGTTTCCCCCAGACTTCTCTGGACCATTCTTCTAAAGGATTCAGAGTCGAAATTTGTAGATGAGTCTGCTTCCTCAGAGTTTGGATTCAGGGTTTTCTACTCCTTGTGGGATTTGAGGAGCTTTGTGTTAGACTTGCCATAAATGATAACATATGCTCCTTTACCAATCTGTCATGAAGTATCATTGGAACAACCCCATCTGAGGCCATTTTCACAGATCTGGATCATTTTTATAAAAAGGTAGGGGAGATTCCCATGATTCCAGCACCCTGGGGAGACTCTACGAAGTGTGCTTCTTTCTTCATCCCAAAAAAGTGAAAATTACATGTTTCGCAGCTGGCCATAGGATATAAATGCCCATGTATCTACTGGGTAGCCCATTTGTGCAGATAATTTATAGAACATCTCTCCATAACGATGAGTGCTCGTAAGAACCAACTGACAACCATGAATGTCAAAGTGTTACTCAGAGGTGAAGTGCTGTCACTAAACGTGCGGATGGTCTAAAACTTCTCAGAGTTTAAAATTCTATAATAGCAACAATGAATATTTATTGAGCATCTATTACGGCCAGATACTCTGCTAGAAATGAGATTTAAGAGTGAATAACATAATATTTCTACCTCCAATGGCCCTACAATCTAGAAGAAGCTTCTAGGAAATAAACAGGCAAAAAAATTGGGGGAAGTGGCATAATAGAAACGCTTGAAACAGGAATGCACAGGAGGACACTGTGCAGCTGGGAGGGTCAGGCAGGGCTCCCCAGGGGAGGTGCCATCTAAGCTGAAGTCTGCAGGGTGAATTGGGGTGAGTCAGGTGAAGGGGGAAGAAGGCATAGAGAGTATGTTCTGTGCCATGGGAAGATCAGGCAAAGGCCAGGAAGTAAGAATGATCATGGTATTTTTAGGCAACTAACAGTAACTCATGTGGCTGAATCACACAGCCCCGGGGAAGAAGCAGGGGTTCACCATGAGAGGACAGCTCCTAATCTTTCTCAGTAACTTATTCTTTTCCATAACCAGTAATTTAATGGTGACTTCGAGGTTTCAGAGACGGAAGCTTTGTCAATGCTAAGGGAATGTTAGAGTTGGAAAGGGCCTTTTATCTAATCTAGTCCTCCTATTTAACAAATGAGGAGATTGAAGTTCAGAGAGGTTTAGTGACTTGCCCAAGGTCCCCAGCAGCTTTAATAGGTGCCTTTGCTGTAATAAATGGACAAGTATATTACGTTCCTGGATGGGAAGAATATGTATCGTCAATGAGAGCACTTTTTCCAGATCCAGGTATAGCATTCACATAACACAAAGTAAAGTGGCAAAGGATGCTTTATAAACAATTCAACAAATCATTCCAGGAATCAGTGACACTTAAGTGTTAGAGTTATTCGGGGTAATTGTCTAGTCCATGGTGCATTCTAGGCAGAAAGGTAGAATGGAAGAGATATAAATCATTTCCCTTAACATGTGAGGTACTTTCATATGTTACAGTCCACTTTTCATGAGTATGAGTACATTTTAAGAACATGCTTTCAGAGGAAATGTTCTTGTCCTTAATACTGCTTGTCAATCTGACAGGTGGCCAGCAAGCTAACTTAAAAGTAAACCTTAAGATGACACCTGCAGAGACAGCAAGCCAGCAAAGGCACAGTCAGTTATCCCTGACTCAGAGCCTTCCATTCCGTCCCTTAAAAATACTTACCCTGTTAGCTCTTCTTCCTCCCAACTGCAAAAATAATTAATGCTTACATAATGTCTTTTATCCCAGGAGCTCTAAGGGATTTACTAACATTACATTGCTTGGCTTGCTTGATTCCTTTCTGATTAGCCATGGGAAAATGTCAGTTCCCGTTGCTCAGGAAAATTACTGCCCTTGTCAATTTAAGGCCCCACACACAACCTAATTCATCATTCTCAGGCCAAGAGAGGGACCTGCCTACGTCAGAAGGGCAAACAGAGACAGAAGCAAGGGAGGGACTTTGTCAGGCACTCAGAACACTCTGTGACTAAGATGGCAATATTCACAGAAGGCTCTGACTCCCCAGGTGAGCAGTGCTGTGGAAGTGCCCTGGGTTCAAGGAGCCTCACCCACCAGCCTGCTGGCTCTGGTTTGCAAAGTTGTACTTTAAGTATTATAGTTTGAAATCATGAGCTTCCTGTAAGCCACCTTTTGACGTTTCATGGGTCATGTGGGTGCACACGTGTGTGTGTGTTTAGCTCCTAGTTAACAGGATAAGTCAGTGGACAAAGGTGGCACAGTATGGGATACCTCCTTTCAGAACTATGCAATCTCACTTGTAGGGTGTCCAAGCAGTTAGAGAAAATAAATTATTTCTATAGGAAAATTAGCATTTTATACTCTACTCTTTTAATACTTTTCCATCATTTTAATAAGCATCTAGTTGTGGAGCTAAACTCAGACTGCCTCACATTATAGGGAAGGAGGATGAGATGGTAAATTTTGAAGTCAGAATTCTTGGGTTCAAATCGCAGGTTCTCCACTACCTGGCTGTGTGACCTTGGATAATTAGTTAACCTTTTTCTATCAAACAGTTTTCTCATTTCTAAAATGCATATGATCCCATCTCAAAAGGCTGTTGTGGGGATTAAATGTGATAAAGAACATAAAGAGCTTAGTACGGCATCCAGCACTTACCATGCAGACAGCAGCTTTTGTTATATCCATAAGGTTGTGCTGCTCATGTACTTGCTCATAGAGTTAAGCCAAATAACTCTTTGCCTTTGTAAAAAGGAACAGGATTTTTTTTTCTGTTATAGTAATCAGGATTTTTTTAAAAAAAGAATTATGAACTGGGGCCTGGCAAAAACAATATTTATTCTCTCAGGCCCTTTTCCACTAATAACTGCTGCTTTTGTATTTTTTTTTTAATTTATTTTTTTAATTTCAGAATATCATGGGGGTACAACACTTTGGCCATACACATCGCCCCTGTTCTGCCCGTGTCAGAGCCACAATCGTGGTCGTCTCCCAAACTGTGCTCCCCACATCCATTCAGTGAGAGTTTTTCCCATCCCTTCCACCCCCCTGCTTTTGTATTTCTTTTTCCTCTTCTGATCTCTTTCGAGTAAGATATTTATACGATTATTATAATAGATTGCTCCTAAAGGATTAGGGTTTAATGGAGAATTCTCATTAGCATTTGGTATCAAAACCAAAATCTCCTTATGCTATATAACAGTTAACATACTTACCACTTATTATGTGTCTGATGCTTTTATATATGTTGACGTATTTAATTTCTCACAACAATCATATGAGGTAGGAACTGTTAATTCTCCTATTTTTCTGAGGGGAAAAGAGAGGCATTAATTAAGTTCCTTAAGTTATACCACCATGTCTTCCAGGGGCCACTGAAGGTCAGCGCGTACAGCAAGGACTGAACCATGAAGGCTCTGGGAGGTGCAAACCCAGGAGGAAGTGAGGTAGGACAGAGGCCATGTTCAGCACACGTGGTCACGTGGAGTGTGACTTCTCTCAAATGCTTGCGAGGAGAAAGTGTGCCTCCGAGCAGGCTATGGAAGGAAGCAAGGAGAGATGCTTACCTGCCCATTTCCCTCCATCTCTCATTGCCTTTTGGTTGAGGTACCCTCTTCTCCTTCCCAAGAGCTCACTGCCCCTCACTGCCAGGTTTCTTATGCAGTCCCTCAGCTCGGCAGCTGCTCAGGAAGGCAGCACTGTGATGCTCCATGCATGTTAAAATGTGGAGGGGCAACTCGGTGCTGGTGGCAGATGCCGTCACAGAGAGAAGGAAGGTGGTTGAGAGAAACTGAGAAGGCTGGCAGGGATTCTGTCAGATACACTCAGTGTAACTAGAAGGATGATTGTATCATCCCAATGGTAGGACCCCCTGAAACCCAGATCCTTTAGTTTTGTAAGGATGCTGTAACAAATTACCATGAACCTTGTGGCTTAAAACAACATAAATTAAATTTCTCCCCACTCTGGAGACCAGCAATCCAAAATCAAGATGTCATCAGGCCCATGCTTCCGGCAAAGGCTCTTGGAAAGAATCCTTCCTTGCCTTTTCCTGGTTCCTGGAAATCCTCAGAGTTCCTTGGCTTGTGGATGCATCCCACCAGTCTCTGCCTCCCTCTTCATTCCATCCTCTCCTCTGCGTCCATGTGGGTTCCTCTCCTCTTATAAAGACACCAGTCATTGGCCCATAGGCCCACCCTAAATCTTGAGATTCTTAACTAACTACATCTGCAAACATCTTTATTCCAAATAAAGTCACATTTTGAGTCTCTGGGTAGACAGAAATTTCGTGAGGACACTATTGAACCCACCACACCAGGTCTTAGGAAACCATCAGTGCTATTGCCTGTAGTGAAATAAACATTAAGTATGCCCTAGCTTGAGAGAATACGACGACAATTTGGTGCCTCTGTAAGACATCAGGTCAAAATTCTTAAAATCAAAATATCTCAGGATGTATTAATAATTGATAAAGTTAATAGCTGCTAAGGATTTTGAATTATAGTGCCCTCACTTTGGGATGTCCAATTGAAATGAGCTAGCCATTCTGTCACAAAAATAGATACACTGATGTAGAAGTCATCTAAGTAGGTTACAGAGAGATCTGTATCCACACATACATACATATGTAAATAGAGAATGACAGAGAGAATAAATTTTACATAACACTGCTTATGATATCATTTTATTGCTGAAAAGACCAGAAGTTCTTTGCATTTTGTGCAATTGGAGGCTTTTCTTTTAATCGAAGCTATTGGTTACTTTGGTTTAAAAAGCATGACACTTTTTGCAGTTTTGCCATTTTACTCCATGAGTTATACTTTTTCCCTAAAGCCATCTCATTTTACATATTGCCACACAGTGTGCTGTTCACTATTGTTCATTTTCTCTGTAATGTCACCAGCCAGAAGGCCACATTGTTTCAAGTCTTGCTTCAGTGACTAATGAAAGCATCTTTTAAGGGGAAAAAGTATAAATTGAGAGAGGAGAAGTGGAGAGTGCTTTTACTTTATTGACATGGATCTATTTCAACTTACCCATGCAAGAAAACATTGATTCAGCATCTGCAATCAATACACCAGTCCCTAAGTTTGGCTCTGGGGACACGGGGTAAACCCAATGGGCATGTCCCCTGCTTTCAGAGGGCTTGTCGTCTAGCTTACGAGACAGCAGCTGCTCAGATATTCTGGGGTCGTCTGTCAATCAATAATAAGTCATAAAAACTATACTTTCTGAGCTACTTCTTGATCTGAATTTCGTGTCTTGAGAGGCATCGGATAAACAGAATTCACCTCTTGCTCCTGAAGGTAGGTATTAATAGGGTCAAAAGACTGAATGTGACCTCAGGGGTCATTTGGTCCAGTCTCCTAATTTCAGTCAACAGACATCTGGTGAATATTTATTAAATGTCTACAATGTACCAGACACGGTACTACACCCTGAGGAAGCAACAGTGTGTACAAACAGGCACAGAACCGGCCCTCGTAGAACTTAGAGTGTAGTGTGGGCAGTCAGATGTTATCAAACAATTACACAAATAAATATAGAATTGCAGTTGTGCTAAAGGCTATGAAGGAGGTCTATGAAGCACTGTGAGAGTGTGAGATGGGGATTTTCTGAGTCAGGCAGGTCAGGAAAACTTCCCTGGAACCAAGACTAAAGCTAAGATCTAACTCAGAAGAAGTGTTTCAGGGGCAGGGAGGAGGGAAGAGTATTTCCAAGCAGAGGCATCAGGCAAGTTCACTGTGGACTCCTGTTTTCCAGGTCATCTCTCCAGACCTACATCAGTCTGTGAATGGGGACCAAAAATCTGCATTTTATTTTTTAGAGTTTCTTATATGACTCTGACACAACCCTGAGAAATTCCTCATTTTGAGAACACAAGCTTTGTGTTCTAGCATACTTACAAACAGACCCTCTCCACCAGCTGGGTGACCTTGGGCAAGTTTCTCCCTAAGCATCAGTTGACCTCATTTGTAAAACTGGGATGACATGTCTTTCAAGGAATATGAGGATGACCTTCACTATAATGAGTACAAAAGTGTGTGCCACAGTTAGACCTACTGATGTAAGCATGCAGATTGGTAAAGCCTCATTTTCCTTTGCTCAGGAAGATGTCCAGGGACAGGGAATTGCATGGCCTAGTGGGAAGCCTGGCATTCACATAGCGACAAATCAGAAGAATTCCTGATATATTTGCACGACAAGATTTACCTTTGACTTCCTGAAGGGAAAAGTTTGGAAAGGTGTTTGGACAGAATAGTATGAGAGTTAAGGGAAGAGAAATAGTGGCTGGAAGTGGCGCTGGCTTGAAGAAGGGAGCATGTGGCTGCTTCCCAACATCTCACAGCTGGGGAGGACATTCTTCTCCCCGTGAGTAGCTAAGGACCACAAGCAACTGGAGACAGATGTCCAGTGCTAGGGGCAGTCACATTGTTTAGGTTCTTCCATGTATCAAGTCCAGCCAGTTATCCCTTCTATCTGTCAGGTCCTGGCAGGAAACAGGTGCATATTCAACAGCAGTGACTGGAGAAAATTAATAAAAGAATTATGCACAAAGATGTGAGCAGGGTTAATGGTGAATACTCCAAGCCAACTACAGCTATAAACCACTTTGACACCACCCCCCTAGTCGTGAAGTGGCAGGTGAGGGAGTGAGGTTACTGGAACCCAGCAGAAGCATTCACCTTGGCATAGGGGCCAGCCAACAAAAACATGGAGAGACACATGGCCCCTGCCAGCTGGGGCTTGGCAGGCAGGGAGCCATGGGAATTAATACTTTGACCCCTGTCCTCTCATCCTTCCATGTTCTGCTAGTGCCTCTCCTTGGTCAAGCTCAACCGGTAGCCAGAGGGCAAGAGCACGTTAGGGCAGTACATGAAGCCTCCCAGGGCACAGTGCAGGAAAGAGAAAAGATCCGAAAAGTAAATGGAGAATATCCAGCACATCACCTTGCAAAATAACATCTCATTGTTTTTAATACAAGTCTCTGTTCTAAGCACTTTACATTTACATGTATTGCCTCATTTAATTTTCATGATAAAGTAAGAGTAAAGTATGTGCATGTCTGTATGAGTGCACGTACATGTGCGCGTGCACACACACCCTGCAGGGCTTTAGCAGCACAGCAGAAATGCTGCAGCCTCTATTACTGCTTCTGTTTCAGTGAGGCCAACCCACTGCCATAGAGAGTTGAATTATTTTGGTAGTGGTTAATATTGCAGCATTTAAAGAAGCTGGGGTAGAAAATAGTACTCATTAGTGTGCAGTGTGCTCAGCTCCAGGCTGTTGCCAGGGCGGGAAGGAAGGCTGAGTTGCTGCCTTCGCTGCAGCTCTCAGTTCTGCTCTGTCACTGTCTGCGTGGGCGGCGTGTGGCGGGAGAAAGGAGGTGGGCTCCCTAAAAGCAGGATTAGGCTGCAAAGCCCTCAGCACAGCCCATGGCCACGGAGCCAGGGGAGTGCCTATACTGTGACCAACAGCCAGGGAGTTGGCAGCGGAGACCTGCCTGGTTCTGCTTCATACTTGGGAAAGAATAGAAAATCAGAAACATTCTCAGGAAATAAATACACACCTTAGCCTGTAATTCTAGACTTTGGTATGCATAAAAGTCAGGCGGGAGGGCTTGTTAAAAAGGCAGATTCCAGGGCCCAACCTCCAGGTGGGGCTGATGGAGGACTCAGACTGGGGAATCTGCCTTTAGCACACGCCTCCGTGACTGTGATGTAAGTGGTCTGTGGCCCTGGAATGTATGGGTGAGTGGGCGTGTGTTTTCAGAGCTGGGAGAGACAGTAGGCTTAGTAGGTGGCCAAGTCCATCATCCAAAGCTGATGTAAAGTGATTGTGTGTATAATGCCGAAAGGAAGTGCTGATGTGTAGCTCCAGGAGTGGGAACAAGAATGAGAATCTTAGTTAAAGGGTGGCCGGGAGTGATCAGAGGAAACAGCAAACAGAAACAGTGCTGGAGGACAATCCCAGCAAAGACGATGGAAATACTGTCTTCTCTGGAGGGGAAAGTTGCTTTCAGTGAGGCGGCTACTCCTGCTAAAGCCAGACCCCCACCACCACCGCACCGCACGATGGTCAGAGAGAAGGGGTTGGTAAATATGTATGAACTGGCAAAGCATGCTAGGACTGGCCACCTTGCTTCCCTAAAGGACATGTTCACCGAGTCTCTTAATACCAAGTCCTCTGAGAAATCTGACAAGGCTCCTTGGGATTGACTGTCAGAGCAGTGTGGTGTGCTTCAAGATCCCTGATTTGGAACTGGAGGACATAGGCTTATATTCAAGGCCTGGCATCCAATATTTCTGTAGCTTTCTACCTCTCAAAGCCTCCATTTCCAAATTGGTAAAATGGAAATAATGAAGCCAGCTTTACTATCTTCATCAATGCAAAGATGAACTGAGATCTGTTGAAGGCCTGCAAATGGAAAAGGATAAGTATTTATTGAGTGCCTACTACCTGAAAATTGTGTAGTTTATATACATTATGCACAATGCTGCACAAATTAAAGTTACTTTTATTTATTTCATAAACTTCAGGTTTAAGAATTTATAAAGCCAATTTCAAATTAGGAAATTTGGCTTAAAATGATATCACTTAAGTGCTTTCTGATTAAATTGTTTTCTTTCTTTTCCCTCATTTGTATCCAGATCTCCCCAGTGGGACCTTTTTTTAGCATGTTCTCCAGCAGGCCATGAGTTCCAGGTTGTAATAGGTATTCTGATCTCTGTTGCTCCACTTATGAGCACATAATGTATTTACTAAAGCAATATTCCCAGCAGCCTACACTTACATCTCTGAGCTTCATTCATCCTCCTAGGTCCCAATTAGGCACTTAGACCTGCGAGCTTCCTTCCATGAGCATCTCAGAGCTAACCTGGCTTAGCACCACCGCCCCCACTCCCACCCAAGACACAACCCTGGTTCTCAAGCTTGCAAAGGCCTCCTTCTCCACCATGGCATTTCCTCCATCTGCCTGTGGCTCCTGAGCCTCCTGAATCTTCCTCCCTCACTCTGCCTTTAATGCTCAGTCCTGTTATCCTGACACCTCTCCCTACAAACTCACTCTCAGGGACCTCTGCCATCTACACTCATCCACATGGAAATGGAACTCCAGGGAGCAGAGAAACCACATCCTCCCAGCTTTGCTGATCCCTTAACCCTCCAGTCATCATCTGCCCTGCAGAGCCCTGGGGTTGCTCATTACACTGATTCGCACTACCATCCCTTCAACTCCAGTTTCTAGTATTTCTCTAAGGTCATGATGACAACCTACATTTGTATCAAGCTTTCCAATTTACAAAGGCTTTGAAAGACTATTATTTAATATGATTCTCACAACAATCTTGTGGTGAGTGGCAAGTATTATGATTATCCCCCATTTTACAGATGATAAAACAGAGGCTACAGGTTTTATCTAATTCAGTGGTGCTCAACCAGAGATGATTCTGCCCCCCAGGAGACATTTGGCAGCATCTGGAACATTTTTTATTGTCACAATGGAGGGAAAGAAGGTGCTAATGGCATCAAGCAGACAGAGGCCAGGGATGCTGGTCAACACCTTGTAATACACAGGACATCCTCCACGGCAGAGAACTATCTGACCCAAAACGTCAATACTGTAGTGCCAAGGTTGAGAAACCCCAGCCTAAGGTCATTTAGCTTACTTGCATAACCAGGATTCCAACCCAGATATTTGGATGCTAGGAGTCACTGCTCTTCTCAGGACCATCTGCCACTGCTCTGAGATCCTGCCATGACCATCACATCCCCTTTGTGTACTAGCTGTGAAAATTGGGGCAAGCTACCAATGATCTCTGAACCTCATTTTCCTCTTCCATAAAATGGTTATCCTAGAACTGTTAGAAAATTCACTGGCCTATCACATGTAAAGCACATATAAGAATTCTAGCACACAGTAGGTACACCCTATTCTACCCCTCCCAATCTTCTTTCTTCTCTTTCCTTAACTTGGACTGTCACTCTTTCTCCTGCTGCCTCCAATTTGAGCACTTTTAAGCTCACTGGTGGCCCTCAGGGCTAACCCCAAATGACATAACAGTGGGTTCCACAAAAGATCTTAGGAAAGAAATGGATCACGAGAGGTTGGCAAGCTTGAGGAAGGGGAGGATAGCCTGGGCATGCTGAGGCTATACAGGACTTTCCTCAGCTAAACTGTGAAACTGGCAAATATTCTTTAGGGAGGGAGACCATGAATGGTTCAGCAGACACTTGCTGTGAAGTTCATGAGAGTGTGTATATAAAGACTCTGTATTTTAGCCACATAGAGCTACAGCCAAATCCTGATTATACACAAAAATTAAAAGGGAAAAAAGTGTGCAAAAATGGAATACTCCAATAATTCCCATTCAATATTTCAGGCTAAGCATCCATTCATCTGGGGGTACCAGGTTGATCCAAGCACTAAGACAAGCCTTGTCCTCTGCTCTCACAGTAGACCTCCATGGAGCCCCAGGTCACGTCCAGAATGCTCCAGTGGATGCAGGTCTGTTCAGGGTGACACCCATGAGTCCACACCACTCCCTCCCAATGTACAAAAGGAGCTACCCCAATCCTGAAAGTGCAAAAGTAGCTCTGAGGAATGAGTTGATTCTAGGGTCATTCTGGGGGCCCTCCACTGAGATTGAGCAAAGCAGTATATTCAGAATCTCTCAAAAAGGGATTATGTGTCTGAGAAAGCTGCCAGATAGGAGTGGATCCAAGTCCCAAAAAGTGTCACCACAGTGGCTTTGGGTTTCCACACTTTTCAGAAGAATCCAGAATAACAAGTGTTGGTGAGGATGTGGAGAAGGTATTAGAACCCTGATACACGGCTAGTGGGGGTGTAAGATGGCACAGCTGCTTGGGAAACAGTTGGTATTTCTTCAAAAGGTTAAACATAGTGACCATATAGCTCAGCAATTTCACTCTTGGGTATATATCCAAGACAAATGAAATCACATGTCCACACAAAAATTTGTGCATGAATGTTGATGGTAACATTGTTCATAATAGCCAAAAGGTGGAAACAACCCAAATGTCCATCAATTTATGATAGTATAAATAAAATGTGGTAGATCTATACTGTGGAATATTATTAGGCAATATTAAGGAATGAAGTATGAATACATGCTAAAACATGGTTGAACCGTGAAAACATTATGCTAAGTGAAAGAAGCCAGTCACAAAAGACCACATAGGCAATGATTGCATTCATATGAAACGTCCAGAATAGACAAGTCCATGGAGACAGAAAACAAATTAATTGCTGCCTGGGGCTAAAGGGTTGGAGGAAAATGGCTCCAGTGACTGTGGATGTGCCCAGGGCTTCTTGCTGGGTGACTAAAATGTTCTAAAGTTGATGTTGTGGTGATGGTTGCATTACTCTGTGAATATACTAATTTAAGATACATATTGACTATATACCTTAAATGGTGAACTGTACGGTATGTGAATTATATCTCAATAAAGCTGAAGAAGAGGAGAAGAAGGAAAGAGAAAGAGAAAGAATAAGAGAAAGAAGAAAAAGAAGAACCATCCAGGCTTTTGCATACTCTTTGCCAGACTCTCTCCAAAATATCTCAAGTCCATTATCTACTAGGAGATGATACAGCTCGTTGGTTTATAGTGTGGGCTCCAGAGTCAAAATTAGTGAGTTGAGTCAAATAGGCTTCAGTAACACTGTATCACTCCTTACTAAGTGACTCCTGGAATTTGGGTAGAGTGTTCTGAAATATCATCTATACAGTAATTCTGACTTTGCATCAGGTCACCTGGAGCAGCGGTCCCCAAACTTTCTGGCACCAGGAACTGGTTTCATGGAAGACAATTTTCCACGGACCGGCAGGTACAGGGGAGGCGGAGCTCAGGCAGTGATGCAAGCAATGCCTGCCACTCACCTCCTGCTGTGCGGCCTGGTTCCTAACAGGCCACGGACCAGTACTGGTCTGTGGCTCAGGGTTTGGGGACTATAGCCCTAGAAGATAGAGGTCAACACTTGATTTAAAAGAAGGTAATTAAGACAATGTGGGGTTGGAGATCGCAGACCTGGAGGACTTGCTAAAACACACGTTGCCGGTCCCCACCCTGGAGTGTCTGATTCAGTGGGTCTGAGTGGGGGCCAGAGGATTTGCATTTCTAACAAGTTCCCAGGTGATGCTGATGCTTCTGGTTCTAGAACCACATTCTGAAAAATACTGATCTAATACTTAGTTCTTTAAAGTCTCAGGGCCTATTGAGCAGACTTTGCAAATAATAGCAGGAATTTGTAGTACAAATAAGTACATGTGCATGTTAATATGAATAACTTTATAAATGTATTATTTGGCAATCATTTCTAAATGTTGATTTAGAATTAGTAACTGCAGTTTTGATGAAATGATAGACGGAATCGCAGAATAGGAATCAGAAGACCTGGGGTCGTATCCCTCCAGCACTGGGAAAATTGGGCCAAAATGCTCTCTGACCACAGTGTCCTTATCTGTGAAAAATGAATCCCAATAGTGCCTCACTAATATATATTATAAAGTTGTGAGAAAGACACCTAGTGGAAAGAAAACCTAGTTGAAAATACATGGCAAACTTTAAATGCATTAAATGTATGTTCTTAATGCCTGCTCATGGAAACCATTATCTGCGAGGCCACCCACAACCCTCTCAAAGGCCTTGGCAGTTTCCAGGATCCCCTGAGACACTGCATGAGTTAGGTTGCTTTCGGCTCTAAGTAACAGTGATCTACACCCAAACTGGCCTACAGTATAAACATGTTTATTTTTGCACATTAAAGGGAGTCCAGCTGTGGTAGCTCTAGCTGTAAGATGAGTGAGGTCTGCAGAGAATAGGGATCACGCAGGCCCTGGAAATTGTTGGGAAATAAATGTATAATAAAGATGAGTGCTCACAATAATTTGCATTGTCTCTTGGAGCCCTCTAAGGTTTACAAGTACTCATAAGTCATGCCCAGAATGCAGGATGCAACCCATGACCATCAGGATGATAAGCTGAAAAAAACCCTCTAGTGTATTTGTTCTCAACCCCTTCTGCACGTGAGAATCTTCTGGGGACACTTTACAGGACACCATTGTCTAAGCCCTGCTCAGAAGCTTCTGATCCTATTGGTCCAGGAATTGCTCAGACACGGGTGGTTTCCAAAAGCTTCCCAGGTAATTAAGTGCTGACAAAGTTGAAAACAATTGCTCCAGCATATCATAAATCAGAGAGGTCACTCTAAGCCAGAAAGACTCTAGTTGCCAGCACTGGGCAATTACTTAGGGACAGAAGTGGTGGGAGAATATGGTGCTAAGAACAAAACTGAGACTCACATAGCTGTTCAGCCCAGAGCCTTTTCCTCTTGCTTCAGTAAACATGATCATCAGAGCAACTTGCATGCCCGAAACACGTACACACCCACACACACACGCAGTTGCTTTATTCCCACGTGTGACTTTCTTTTTCCTTCTAGGCTACCTTGATATTTAATCTAGACTTAATGCCATCTGGCTGATGTGCTATAGGTTGGGCAGAGGGTGGGATTTATAGTGTGATTTTTCTCTGGCTCTACAATCCTTTGGGAAAGTGGCTTTTAAACATTGACGTGAATAAGAATCACCTGGAAAACTTTTTAAAATGTAGATACCTGGGCGCCCCCTGTGAGGTTATGATTTAGTAGATCTGAGGTGGAGCCAATGAGTCTACATTTTAACAAGCTTCATGGGGGCTTCAGAGATAATTGGTCTACAACCACAATTTTAAGAAACTTTCTTAAGGACAAGCCTGATGAGAAATAGGAAATACTATGCGCTTAAAAGATGCCCAAAGGTTTCAAAAGATTTGAACAGCCAAATCACCAAAGAATGCATACATGGGTAATAAACATATATATGAAAAGATGCTCAAAATTGTTAGTCATTAGGGAAAGGAAAATCAAAACCACACTGAAATATCACTACAAATCCATTACAATGGCTAAAATAAAAAAAGAAATGTCAGTTTTCTGGTATGGATACACAATGCTACCACCACTTTGGAAATCAATTAGGCAGTTTCTTTTAAAGTTAAACGTGCATTATCTTAGAATCCAGCAATCCTACTCCTAGGAATTTACCCAAATGAAATAAAAATTTGTTCATACAAATGTTTATATCAACTTTATTCATACTTTTACATAATTCATTATACATAGTGAATTTTTAAAAACTGGAAACAGCTCAAATATCCTTCTACTGATAAATATAGAAATAATCTGTGGTATATCATACCATGGGATGTTACTCAACAATAAAAAGGAACAAGGTACGGACATACACAACAACATGGTTAAATCTCAAAAGCATAATGCTAAGTGAAAGAAGGACAGAAAAGGCTACATGTAGTATGATTTCATTTATTTGACATTCTGGGAAAGGAAAAACCACAGGGACAGAATGTATATCAGTGGATACCAGGGGCTGGGTGTTGGGGAATATTTGACTACACAGGGGAGGTTTTGGACTGATAGAACCATTCTATGTCTTGATTATGGTGCTGGTTACATGGCTGTATGTCAAACATTTTAAAAGGTGAATTTTATTATATGTAAATTATACCTCGATGTGAAGGGAAAAAACACCTAAGGCAAAAAACGTGTTTATTCAGTGGATTAAACACACTACACTTTTGAGAGGAGAGCACAGTTTCTAAATGTGCTAAATAGCTGGGTCCAATTTCAGCAGCTCAGGAGGATCCTTAAGTGTAGAGATAATGTCCAACTAATCTCTCCATAGGCCCATTGTGCTTCCACATGCAACTGAAGAGTTCTCAGAGTAGCCCTGCAAATTGGTACACCCATGCTTATACTCAAGGGTTAAAAGATGTTGGGCTGAGAACTTAAAAGAAACCAGGCACCCAGGCTTCCAGAAATCTAAATGACTCTGTCCCTTCAGTCTATTATTTTGGTGTTTTGAAATCACTGTCTGGATATTTGTGTGGTCCTGGAAGGCTAGTTTGGAGAACAAATACAGGGGTTTGCTAGTGAGGGGTGGGGGGACAGAAAGGGTTGAGGTGCTGAGAGATGAGGAGCAAACATGCAGCTAATCGGTTTTTTCCAAGTGAATGTTTCTAAAGGGCCTAAAGCCCAGTTGGCTTTTATAACCTATCTGCAAAGTTGTTCTTTCTCCAGGGAGTTGCTTCAATTTACATGTTCCTCGCATATTCCTAGAATTCCACCTTAAAACAAGCTGAATGTCCTTACGGTTGATAGCACGGAAAAGTTTTGCTTAAGCAATGACACGCTGCAGTTGGATCCTGCTCACCCACAT
The DNA here is from genome assembly GCA_023783475.1 of Daubentonia madagascariensis. Taxonomy (NCBI): domain Eukaryota; kingdom Metazoa; phylum Chordata; class Mammalia; order Primates; family Daubentoniidae; genus Daubentonia; species Daubentonia madagascariensis. The sequence continues at coordinate 34,331,184 of JAKFHU010000978.1, forward strand.
CTGGAAGCCACATGTCAGAGGCAGCTGTATAAAACAGTCAGCCCAGCAAACCTAGAGTGACATTTGTTGCCAAAAGCCCAGGCAGCATGGACCTCACTTTTCTGTGGGTGCTTCTGCCCCTGGTCACCGTGGCCTGGGGCCAGTATGGCGACTATGGGTACCCGTACCAGCAGTACCATGACTACAGTGATGATGGGTGGGTGAATCTGAACCGGCAGGGCTTCAGCTACCAGTGTCCCCATGGGCAGGTGGTGGTGGCCGTGAGGAGCATCTTCAACAAGAAGGAAGGTTCTGACAGACAGTGGAACTACGCCTGCATGCCCACGCCCCAGAACCTCGGGGAACCCACGGAGTGCTGGTGGGAGGAGATCAACCGGGCTGGCATGGAATGGTAAGGGCAGCCACTCACTTGGGCTGGGAACATCTCTGCATATCCCTCCCTCTGGGGGCTGCTTGACTCTCAGGGTATATCAGCACCTAAAGCCTGGGCAAATCCTATCCTGAACCTTACCGTTGCAAGCTCTCGGTGGGGCAGGGCTGCTGCAGAGCCAACAGGACAAAAATCCAGGATGGGGAGTGTCCGTGGGAGGTAGACTTCTTTGTGGTTCTGTTCCTTCCAGAAGCAGCCCTACCTACTCTCAGTTTGGGCCAGGGGCTGGTGTGGGTCTATGTAAAGTTTACCAGACTGCAAAAAGGTAAGTACAGAAATTGAAAGTAAGAAACTTTATAGCAATTGAATATTGCTGTGCCATTTGAGTGACCTTTCCATTTTGTATCAAGCTATTTTTATTGTTTTACAAACATATTGGTCCGTAGTAGTTTGGGGAAAATAAGCAATTGGGCCCTCAGACATATAGTTTGAGAAATATTGATTTAGAGCAACTGAATGGGGGAGAGGGGACAAAGAAATTAAATAGCTCTCTGCTTCCCTGATCAAATGTGTTCTCACAATTATGAGTATTGAGGTCCTTCTCTCTGCCTGAATTTAAAGTGGGTTTTGTTGCTAGAAAATAGTTTACTAAAGGCTTTTAGAGAGAGGTGCTGTCCTCTCTTGACTGCACTCTGTCCTAGTCAATGGCATGGCATTTGTCAGAGCTTGCACTTCTCTGTGGGATGTAACTGTCGCAGAGGTTCCAGCCCCAGTACGTGGTCAGGAGCCCATCCCAGTAGCCATTGACCACTAGGCCGGTTATTCACAGCAGCCTAGTTGGAGCCAGAACGGTAGTGGGGGTTAGAAGAGAGGGGGGAGGCTGACCACAGGGAAGGCAGCCCCAGGGAGGAGCAAGCCTAGCTGGCAGGCTGCTGCATGTGCTATCTGTAGAGCAAGCCGGAAGACTAGGAGGCATTCCAGCAGGCACTGGGTGTAGTGGGGCTTGGGAGTGGTCAAGCATAAAACCCCAGGGCTCACACAACCACAGATGGACGATGATGGGAATGCAAGAGGAAAAGACACTAATGGGTGGGGAGCCAGGCAAGAGAGGGGGCCACTAAGTAATCGAAACAACTGCCATTTATTGAGTGCTTACCCTGAGCTGCACCATGCTAAGTGCTTTTATGTGGATTATCTCATTTAATGCTCAAAACAAATCTACACATCATTTTATAGGTAGACAAACTGTGCTCTAGAGATCAGATTTGGAAAGCTGGGATTTGGATCTAAAGAGTCTTCACTCCAAAGAGTCTGAGCCTAGCCACAGTGATGGGCTCCTGAGAGCCTGCTGCCTCCGCCCGGCATGGGCTCCCCATCTCGGAGCTGACCAGAGCCAGGACCAGAGGACCAGACTCAGAGCTCTTCATCTTGGGACAGGGCAGGGATCTGCAAGATCACAGCAGAAGCCCAGCCCTGGGGACCAGCTTGGTTACCAAGGCTGAGGAGGGGCTCAGCTGGCCCCTGGAAGGGAAGGAGAGAGGACTCACACAGACAGCTGCAGTGGTGGAACCTGGGCTGTGGAGGCTGCTTAGACAGCCATTAGCGGGCCGTCCTCATCCACCCCCACTGCCTCTGGCAAACAGATTTAATTATCCAAAACCCCTTATGCCAGATGGCTGACTCAGAGACCAGGCTCACCTTGAGGACGGTCTCCAGTGACTCCCCACAGCCAGGCCCATTGCCTGGCATATAGCATAGAAATGACCTAGTTGCAACTGGCCCTCAAATTGTCCCATCTGAGGGGGCCATCACATGGGTGGGGCCCCTTTCTAACACCCCTTTTTAGAGCCACAGTAAAATAGCACTCAGCGACTCCTAAAACCCTAGAGGATGGGCCCTGGGCTTTGGGTCAGGAAGCCCGGGGCTGGGTCCTGGTTCTAATGACAACTTGTGGTGCGACTCTGGGCAAAGCGCTCAACCCTCCAGGCTCCTACGTCATTTGGGAAACGAGCGTGCGGTCAGACGGCTCCAGAGAGTGGCGGCTCACCCCTGAAAATACACTTGGCTTTTTCTTGCATTCTGTTAATCTTTGTGTTCGTCCGTGCTAGGGAGGGAAGCCAGATGATGTTTAGTTTTAAACTTGCCAACCTGTGACTGGTTTGTCATGAACTCCCAAACTATTTGAAGAAAAGCTAAAGAGGAAGAAGGTGAAATAACATGATTTTGTCGGGTCCATGGGAGTCAAGTGAAAAGCTGGCAGGCGAGATAATTCTTCCGCCTCCTCTTCCTCTGCATTTTTGGATATGCAGCATCGAGTGATTTTTTTTTTCCTTTCCTCCTTCCACCCTCTGTTGCCTCCCTCTTCCCCTCCATTAATCACAGGGTTGAAAACTCACAAACGTGCAAACAGCTTCTTTACAACAGTCCTCCACTGCCCCAGGACTGACACCAATTACCCCAGATGCACTTTTTAAATGATTGTGGCTTTGAGCTCAGACTCCAGTCTCAGTGAAAAATCTGGAAGGAAAGAAATTGCTCACAGGCTGGGGAACGATTACATCCTCCTGTTGGCTGCAGCCTCTTAATCTGTTCTGGGGGAAGAGTTGTTGATAGTTTTGTGCAACTTGGCTGCCTTGTATAACCAAATTAGCTTTCAGATTAATTTTAAAGAGGGGAGGAGCATCGAACACAGACTTGACAAAAGTACCTAGGATCTGCTAAAGAAACTTGCTAATAGGGGCATGGTCTTTCAAAGGTGCTGCCATTGTAGCTGAATGGATTGTAATGCTGCATATCACGGGTTCTCCATTGAAAACCACCTCTTCAGGTGCCAGATTACGAAGCGTGGGTGCTGGCCTCTGCCACTAATGACTGCCAGGAGGCTTTACCTGGGTCCCCAGAAGTGGCATCTCGCCATCTCCAGGCATGCCTAGGTTGTTCTCAGGGAATCTGTTCTAATTTGGGTTGGCGCAGGCTGCAGGACATTGGGTCCTGTGTGGAACAAGATGAAGCTGGAATTTTCTAGTGAGGCTGGCCTGTCATGTGGTGGAAAGAGCTCTGAGCTTGGAAATCAGGACACATGGGTTCACAGCTTCTGCTTATATCATTTCTTAGCTCTGTGACATTTAGCTCCTCCTTCTGGCAAAAAAGAAAAGAAAAGAAAGGTGTGACACCCACCTCACAAGCTGTTGGAGGTGCTGCCGTGATGCTTATGGGAGAAAGTGTAGGTAGGAGAACTCTAATGCAAATCTAAATCTAAACCAAATGCCTGGCACATCACGGGCGATCAATAAAAGTTTAGTGAATCTGGAATTGATGTGACTTATGTTGGGCAAACCAGCTTTACATAGACTTTGAATTCAGAGGAAAAGTGTTCTGTTTATTGGCACCTGCTTTTTACCCTGGGCTTCAGAGAACCCCAAGGAGACATTTTACAGTGGCAGTTTGTATTGGAGCTGAATTTATGAATTCATGCATGACAAGCTACACGATGGAGAACAAGAGAAAGGAAAACTATGCCACAGAGCCATGTTAGCATCAGGGAAAATTTGAAGCTGGATAGGTTGGTTGGGAACTCAGTTTTCCATAATCTGACCATTTCTAGAATCTACCCAGGGCCACAGCTCTGTATAGTATAGAGCAATCATCCTGATTCATGGTTCTGCGTGTTTAGTGTGCGCAATGCCCACCTCCTCAGAGAGGCTTTCCAGGACCACCTCCTCTAAACCAGTATCTCCCACTCTCTACTCCCTCAACCTGCCTTATTTCCTACAGCATGCTTGTCACTGCCTGATTTGTATTTGTTTGTTGTTTGTCTCTCTCATCAAAATATAAGCATCATGAACACAGGGCCCTTGTCTCATTTGCCACTGTTTCCCCAGTGCCTAGAATAGTGCTGGCACATAGGAGACTCCCAAGAAATATGTAGTAAAAGACTAAATCAGGCTAGTTAGCGCTTCAGGCAGTCCAAATCCCAGCCAGTGTCCCCACCGCCCTCAATAAAGAAGCCTACAGATTTTCTCATGGGGGAAACCATTTTGCTTACATCTTTAATTCTCAATATTCCAGCATCTGTCATATGTGTTTGGGGTTCAACTTTATTGTTTACATCTCATTTTGGTTAGTTGCATTTACCAACGTGCAGATCTTTTCAGATTTCTTAAGTATCTCTAAAACATGCACAGGGCGTGGTGATGTGCTTTGTTACCACAGAATGAAGTCTTTATTAGATTTCCATCCTCCCAATAATCTTAATGTCTCAATATACTTAAAAAATAGAATAGCAAATTCTTTATTTCAAAAACCATAAGGACTAAATGCTACAAATTATCCTATCCTGGTTTGGATCCTGGAACAGAAAAAGGACATTTGTGGAAACACTGATAAAATCCAAATAAAGTCTGTAGTTTAGTGTTGTACCAATGTTACTTTCTTAGTGTTCATAACATGCCCAAGTTATGAAAGATAACATTAGGGGAAGCTGGGTGAAGGGTATCCGTGAATCTTATGTATTATCTTTACCACTCTTCTGTAAATATAAAATTACTTCAAAATAAAAAGGTCAAAAAACAAACATAAGAATGCAGGACACACAGAGCATAACAGAATCCAAGAATCCCAGCACTGGAAGGGCCTCAGGTATAATCTAGAGCAAGCTCCTTACATCATAGTTTAGGAATTAAGGCCAAGAGAGTGCAGCAACTAAATAAATGAAAGAAATCATTATATTAAGTATAGGTTCTATGACCCTAACCTTAATTCATGTAGTGATTTATAGTTTATAATATATTCCTCATTTATACATTCAGTTGCTCATTCATTCACTACCAAATGCTTATCATCACAAACTTTACAAGACTCCTGGAATATGGGGATGAATAACATACAATCTATGCCCTTGAGTTATTCATAGTCTAATCTTATTTGATCTTCATTACAATATTAAGAAGCAGGTGTGAACCATTATCTCCGTCTTACATGAGGAGACTTGCCCACACATCGCAGAGGCAGAACCCAAGCCAGCCAGCCTGATGCCACAGTGCTGCAGGCGATATGAAATGTTGGTGTTATTTTTGTTCTTGGATAAAGCTGTAGTGAGTGCTGACCTAAAGAAGATATCAAATCACTGTAAGAATGACTTCTGAGGGCAAGAAGGCTGAGTGTGGGAGGACAGAGTTATGGCAGATCTAGGATTCTTGCCAACTTTCCATCTAGGTCACTCTCCTAAGTGCTAGGAATCAGTTGTCTGGGGGAACTTGTGCTTTGCAAAAATGGCTGTTGGCTGTTCTCGTAAGGATGGCAAAAGGTCACTCTTCCTAGTGGGGGATTTGCTTCTGTCTGGGTACCTGCTGGATTTAATCTTCATAATCAATAAGAGAGTCCCCCAGAGATAGGATATCTTCATGTGTGTGCGTGTGTGCGTGTGCATGTGTGTGTGTGTTTGAGGTTTACTGAAGTAATGAAAAGTTTATGAACTTTAGAGTCAGACAGAACAATTCTTAAAATGCATCCCCACTACTACCTTTATGCAAGTCATCTCAACTCTCAAATCCTCAGTTTCTGCATCTACAAAAACAACTCTCTAGAACTGTTGTGAGAATTAAATGAATTAATGTATGTACATTACTTGCTGTGTGTCCTCAGGAATTACTTAACTTTTCTAAACCTGAGTTTCCTTATATATAAAACAGTGATGGTGGTGGGAATCTGGTTATTTGAGTCCATTTCATAGGATTGTTTTGATGATTAAAATAATTAAGGCATGTATAGTGCTAAGCACAATGCCTGGCATATGATAAGTTCTTGATAAAAGTTATTTATCATCACTTTATCATGACTACTCTGTAGAAACTAAGACTTCCAGAGATAAATATCTCATCGTTGGTAAATTACAAAGGTGGAGTTAAAATCCAAATTGCTAGACTACAAGAGCCTCTGATATGTACCTTTTTGCTTTTAGAATATATATTCTATTACAATCTATAAATATAATATTACATGTACATTATGAGTGTCTTGAATATTTGTTGCATTTTAGTAGACACTGAGGTAGCATTAGATCTCTTAGTTAACAAATATTGTAATAATTGATATTCATGAGTCACACCAAATTTATCTTGATGCTAACACAGCTCATGAAATCCCTGCATGGCCTGGAATTACTCTCAGGACATAGATACATCTCACAAGATAATCTGGATCTTCTCAGAGGCCTTTGGGGTAGCCTCTACTGCCTACATTTTTCCAAAATGGGTCAGGAATTTGCATTTTGGAAAGATGTTCTCCCTTTGTCCTGTGTTAGATTTTTCTATCCAGAGAAGCTGTTCAGCAGGTCATTTCTGCTTCACCATCTTAAAACCTTGTAGACTGACTAGCAGACTCATAACCTGAGCATGGAGAAAACAGCAGAACTCTGACCCAGATACGGGCAGGAAGAGAGCAGACTGTGTGCAACTCAGCACTATTCAAAGAGACTGTTAATATCCCCACCATTGTGGCAGGAGGAAGAGCAGCAAGTGGTGCAGTGTTTACATTCAAAGACCTTGCATCGTCTCGCCATGGGGCTACTCAGTGATAGGACATGCTAGATGAAATGTGCGATGGTGACTTCAACATGTCACAAGGAAGAAAAATCAGTATGAGTTGGAATTGTCAAGGAAGACTTCTTGAAGGAGGGAAAGCTTAGTATTGTCTTTTATTCTCTGATATTGCTTTCTGAGGCTTGTCTCATTTTCCTTTGGAGGATTAAACCCTGACAATTCCTAATGTAGGCCCCAATGTTTATAGAAAGTGGTTTTTGGAGGCTAGGATATAGCTTGTCTTTCTATTAAATTACAGATATTTACAATCATAGTAATAATAACTACTACTACTCCTGCCTTTTAATAACATACTTCGTGCCAGGCTATGTGCTAGGCACTCAACACGGAGCATCTCTTTACTCTTCACTTAATACTGTCAGGTTAGGAATTGTCATCCTCATTTTACAGAAGTAGCCATAAATATCAGCAGGAAGGGTGAGGTGGGTCACGGGGCCTTCTGTTTGGGCTTACGAGAAATATTATCCAGAACTTTAAAGGCTCCTTTTCTGGGCGAATGCCCCCAAGCTGGGTTTGTCTTTGCCCTTGCCTCTTCACTGCCCTGCCATCCCCACCCACTCTTCTATTTCTCTGCCCCTGTGTCTTTGGTACCAGTCTACTTCTTCTATCCAGTATCTGTACCATCATGGTGTCTGCTTATCATTACCAGTCCTCTGAAAAGGATTCCAGACCAAGTACAGCACCTAGCATAGAGTGGGTTCTGATGAATATTTGTTGAAAGACTTAATGAACATTCTAAAATTCTGTGGACAATGTTACAAATGCTTAATAGCAACTCAAAAAGTTATGCTGAGGAAAATAGAATTAACAAAAGTCAATGCTTTACTCTAAAAGAATGAAACTCTTTTGGCATAATGTAAGGCCTCATCCATCTTTTGGGAGGGGGAATAAATTTGGGGGCGCTAAGGAGGCTATGCCACATGGAGTTACCCACCGGTCTGGACTATAGGTAAAACTCTTGTTTCATCTCTGCAGTGGAGCTGGAGACTGGCTAACAGCCCTTGAAACACATCTGTGGGTTTGTGGAGCTGGGAAGAAAAAGACCAGCACAACCAGCCCATCTATTATGTATTTAATGGAATTCTGGGCGCTCTTGACCAAGAAGGCACTGCTTCCCTTTACTCTGTTGGGACCTGACCCAGTCCCAACTCACTAAGTGTTTGGACTTTCTATAAGTTTGGACTGAGACCAGCAGGGACCAGAAGGAGAGACTAAAACTCCATAGAGTTCATAAACAAAACCAGATGTTCACACACCTTCCGGTTCTGGCCTTCATCATTCTGCCTGTCCAACAGCTTTGGACTTGATGAAGAATAGACAACAGGGAGAAAGCCTAGCCAGAGTACTGATCAGAGCTGAAGGACAATCTCAAAGAGATTTTTTGCTCCCTGAGAGCTTATGGACATAAGCTTTGGCCCCAGATAAATCTGCGTTTGGGTCCCAGCTCTTCCAGTTACTATCTTGGCCAAGAGTTTTGCAGGCATTATTTCACTGAATGCACATAAATCCTCATGACTTAGGTGAGGCTCCACAAAGAATGTTAAGGTCAGGGCTAGGACTAGAACTCATGCCTGCTGATTCCTCAACAAGGGCTCTTTCCCCTGCCTCCTGTTGGTTCTGTGTTTTGCCATTGCAGATACAGGAGAAGGTTTTCTGTATTCGCTTTCAGGGTGATGGCCCTGAGATCAATCATTTTCAGAAAGGCCACTTTCTCAGAAAAGATTCATAAATGTTGTCAGAGGAGGAGTAACTGTCTTGTGATCTTGTGATTTTCCTTCTAGAAAGTTTCTAGAGTCAGGTGGAGCAGGGCTGACAATGCTTCAGTTTGTGAAACTAAAATTGAGCCTCAGCCTTCAAAGAGATAGTGAGAAAAAAAAGTATGTCTTCTCAGACGGAAAGGAGAGAGTCTCTGAAGCAGGGTACTAGTGCACTCATATTCTAAGGAAATGTTCCCATCGTGTCTGTACTGATGTCTCAGCTGCGGTCATGCCACACAATTCACCAGGAAACTCACTATTGTCTTGAGCCAATATTCTGTTCTGCAGACCATTCAGGAGTAACAACCATGTGCTGCGAAGTGAGTCAGAGCCTCGGGCATGGCTTTTGACCACTAACCATCTCTTTTTAACTTGAATTTGAGTAACTTTAGCAATGCAGGTCCTTCTAGCTCCCTCAGTCCTGCCCCATTCAGAGGCTGCCTCTCTGCTCACTTGCCTGGCTCCTGCAGCTGTGGCCAACGTTTAGGTGAGTCTGGTTAAATAAGAAGCTTTTTAAAAAGGTGATTGAGAGGGAGAGAAGTTGAGGAGAGGAATGCCCGAAGATATATGCATTTTGCACCCTCCTCGTGGAGCGGCAACGTTCCTGAGGGAGAGGGTGGAAGTGGGAAGGTGGATCACTGACCCAAGTTCCGTGGAAACTACGTGGAGGGAGTTTCAGGGCCCTTCATGGATTTGAGCGATGGGCTCTTAAAAGTCAATTCCACCCCTGAGAACGGGAGATAGCTGAGCCAGTCACTCACTCATGCATTCTTCCATTAAACATTGGCCAGACGACAGTGGCAGGCACTGTGAGGAATTCAAAATGAAGATCAAGTGATTTTTTTTTCCCTCAAGGACTTTACCACTTACCAGGGGTGCTAAGACATATTAAACTACCTGTGCTACAAAGTGGATGGCTAAGACATCGACCTCAATGAGCTTTGTTTTAGAGAGACAGCAGGTCAGGGGATGTATATGAATGTCCTTTCACCGACTGGAGACAGGGGAGCCAAGGGGCAGCTTTCACAAAGTATGATTACAACTACTGTGTAGACTAAATGAAAGTACAAGGACAACAGTAAGTAATTTATTAAGCTTTAAAAGACTATCTTAGGAATCTTATATGTGTTGTCTTGTTTGGTCTTCACAATAACTTTAATAAGTATGTGCTATTAGTAGGCCTATTGTAAAGATGAAGAAACTGAGGCCATTAGGGTATATGAAGCCTGCCCAAGGCGACACAACTAAGAGCAGTGGAGTACCAGTCCAGTAGCATAGCCCATGCTCTTAACCACTCTGCTATCTGCTCCCTATTTTTATAGGGGTATGTAAGAGCATACCCCTATAAAAATCCAGTTCTGGAAGGACCAATTTCACACTACCAAACTCTCAAGGAGGTTCACTCTACCAAAATGTGAAGGCAATCGAATCAAAGCTGGGAGAGGAGGGTTATGTTCGGTTATCTAACTTTCACCATATGTTCTCAGGCTGTGAGCCAGTAGGGTCCAAATAATCTTCACAGGGCAGCATTATCTGAGGTGGTGTGTGAGAAAGTGACACACACACTTCCCATACGAGGCTGTGCGGCCAGCAGCCTGGCTGAGAGCCGGCGGGGAATTCGTGGAACTTGGATTGCCTTTAGAACTGGTACTCCATAAAACAGGTCAGCTTATCTTCCTGCATTTATTTTTACTTAGGGGAACTTACCACCATGGGAACTCTGTCCCTTATAAGGGTCTGGTTGTACAAGACAAACCAAAACAGTAGAAAAACAGCTCCAGGGAAACCACAGCCCTTCTCAGTTCTGAAAGGGCTCCATTTTAGAGGAAGCATTTTAGTAACGGTAAGAGAGAAAGGCACACAGAGCACTAGCTTGCTGATCGTTCTCACTTTGGACACATGTAAGCTTTGCTTATGACTCTTAGAGCGTCAAAATTACCTCTCACCCACAATGCTAGAAATTAGGATAGAATAGACCATCCTGGAAGATCAGCCCCCAAAGCTACCTTTCCACCATGCTGTGACCCCAGTTCATTCCAGCTATGTGGCTTCCTGAAATGTGCCAGGCGTTTGCAAAGTGGTACTGCTCCTGATGACATGTGAGCAATGGTAAAGCAGAGAAGGCCAGATCATCAAAGGGCCATAGGTCTCAATTTACATCTTAATTTGCATTATTAATCTCTTATAGCTGAGTTCTATAGTCTGTTAGAACTTCTTACAAGTCCTGGGAACAGGGAATTCAAGTTAATTTGCATAGTTAACGAAGTTCAAGCCCATCTCTCAATTCTTCTCTCAACACAATGGCAAAGTGAGGGATACAGAAGAGTAGCAGAGTATAAGTTGTTGAATAAATAAATACATGCATATTTGAATAATATGTGCCTGAGTGAATAAATGAATAATAACTGGATAAAAAGGACAGATGATTTCCAACCAGAGGCACACAATATATTTAATCTCTAGTTTTGTCATATCCACAAGTTCATCTCTAGCAATGAAAAAGAATAATTGAAATCCAGTTGCTGATAGTGTTACAGTTTGTGCATCAGCAAGGTCTCTCATACCAGTCAGAACAGGGTACTCATTCTTACCTTATTCATTATATTTTCTAGTAACTTATCTTTGCTTGGAAAACAGAGTTGTATTCCAGCAACTGCCAGGCCAGGCCACATAGATAACTGCCTGCTCTTCCCACTTATAAGAGGGGCCAGGTCGATAGCCGGGCTGCGTGGGGAATGCAAAGAAACAGAGGTAGCTAAAGATCTATTTTGGAAGGGCTTGTGAAAGATCTCATTCTGCATAAGGTGAGAATCCACTGTGGCCAGGTACAAAACAGTGTCCTCATCACCAAAGTAAAAAATGGCAAGCCTGAAGGGTCTATGGGATTTGGGGCAGGAATGGGAGAAAGTAGTGCTGGAGATAGAACGAAGGAAGGAACAATTGCACTATTCTAAACCAACCCTTAGTTAGGAAGGTGCTGTGAAGATGCGCAACAGCACAGGTAGAATGAAAGAGCAAAAATTATTTCTGGTCTGTGAACTAGAGTGGAGGAGTTATTGTATTTGAAGAACTAGGACTAAGTAGCTAGGACAGAAAAGGGACCCTTAGAGGGAGTCTGAGATGTTGGGCTGGGCTTTGCAACTGTGTAAGAAGTGCTGCCATGGCAGGGCCCCTCAGTGGGCAGTAGAAATAGAATTCTGAGCGAAACGCGCCCTGATCATGTGGAGCTGAGGTCTAGTGGGTGGCAGGAAGATTCCTGCATAAGTATTGAGAACCTGGGATGTGGTCCCAGCTTTCCCACTGGGTTGCCCTGGACAAATCATGGTGCCCACCTGGGCTTTGCATACTATGTAGGGACAGAACAAATGGTCTTCCCTGTGCTCCATGTCCACGGGCTCTGCTCTTAAGCCGAAGAAATGTCCACTTGAAGTTCACCAATTTACTGTGTTTCTCTTTATCTTCTATTTATTGTAAATTCAAGCAAAATGAATTACATCATCTTTTATTTAAAATGGCATGAATAACACAATCCTGCATTTGGAAAATTCTAGATGTAAAATTCTATATGCATCCAGTTATTCATTCTTCCGTCTAATCATGTATTCATAGAGGTATATCAGGAGCAGTGTTCCCCAAATTTCCTTCAGTTGAAAGATTCTGAGCCATTTGGGTTTTAATGGTGAGCATATGTCATTTCTACAAATATAACAAAGACGTTACTATTTGCATAAAAATGGAATAAATTATTAGAAATTGAGGTAAGTGAGAGCGTGTAACTGGCAGGAAGGGTCTTGGGAAGGGGTCTGTTTATGTGTCATTGTCCTTAGGTTCCCAGGAGTTGTTCTCTTCTCTTCAGGTACCAGACGTGCTCCAACAATGGACTGGTGGCGGGGTTCCAGAGCCGCTATTTCGAGTCAGTGCTGGATCGGGAGTGGCAATTTTACTGCTGTCGCTACAGCAAGAGGTGCCCATATTCCTGCTGGTGAGTCTGGCAGCTAAACCCAGACCTTCATGACTCCTGGGATTGGAGGGGAGCCTAGGGGGTGCCCTGGTCCATGTTGTTCGCTTCAGATAAGCCTGAGCTGTCCCAAGCAAGGCTGGAAGGCAGCAGCTAGCCTATAGGACGGAATGAATGAATGGGTTATGAGAATGTTCACACTGAGAGGGCCCTTAGACATCATCTAACCCAATGCTCTCACACCCTTCTTTCGGCAGAAAAGGAAACAGAACAATCGAGCAGGCAGTGCGTAACTGGCCCAAAGTCACCCAGCTATTTGGTGGGGGTGCCAATGCTTGACCTGAGGCCTACTGACTCCTGTCCCGGTGCTCTTTTCCTTCTCCCATGCTAACTTTTCGTCACATCCAAGGCTGCCGGGCCTATTTGGGAATCTTTTTTCCTGTAGTCTCTCTTTGGAGGAAACCAACCCTGTCATGCGTCAGAGTCTAGTATATAGTTATAGATAGAAGAAAAGGTGTTGCTGTTTTCCGAATCAATTTGCAATTTCAACCTGTGACAATTTGTTCCTTTCCCTCTCCCAGGGCTGATGCCGAATATCTCCTGACCTAGCCTTCCCACGGACTAGGAGAATGTTTATATATTTATTTACCCTGATAACTTACATTGGATGTTGATAACATAACTTGTCCCAGGTTTTGTTTTTCTGCCAACAAGCCAGGCATTTCTGCGTTGAGCATAGAGATACAGAATTGTCATCATTGGAAGGCCGGCTCACTCAAGTGATTTCTCTCTCTACAATTTGGTGCTTAGAAGGACAGCCTTGCAGGTTATGCTCATTCCCTGCAATCAGTATTACTCCACAGATGCCCAAGTGGTGCACAACGTCTCTAGGGACAGACAGCTGCAAAAGCTTAACATTTTTCTTTTTAAAGTAATGATTAGTAGTAAATTCAGAGCTCAAAGTCAGCTGACACCTGTAGCTGTGTGACGGAACAGGGTCCTCCTCCAGCTCTTTAAAACTGCTTCCGTAAGGCAGCTCTTACCGTACCATGGCAGGTGAGCAGGTCTGGCTATGGTTCATGAAACAACTGTGATAGTTCTTGAACCAAAGACCTAAAAGATCTGTGGTGGAGGTGGTGGAAGGAGCACTGGTGCAGGCAACAAGAAACCTGAGTTCCAGTCTCTGTGTTGGTCCCTCCTCACTCCGCTCCCCTCCTCCCCTCTTCCTGTTCCCCCTCCCCACCTCACCTTGCTGCAACTGTGCTGGCTCTAGCAAGTTACTTTACTTTACTTCTCTGAGGAAACTGAAATATATCACTTCAGTGATGGCCACCTTTTCTGAGTCTCCAAGGTTTTTAAAAATCTGATGAAAACTATAGACCTTGTCTTCACAGGGGAAAGTGCACTTAAACATGTTTATACAAAAGTTTGCAGGAAATTCAGAAGTCCTCAAACTCCCTAAAGGCCATTAACAGACACACTGCCAAGAACCCTGGATCACAAGCTGAAACTCCCAGGCTAGAAGATCTTTGAGGTTGTTTAGAGCCCTAAAAAATGTCTTAACTCCAAAGGCACTTTTGCAAAAGGCAATCCAGATGCCAGCACTGTTTTCCAAGAGATGATCAAGCTTCCAAAGAAAAGTGGGCCCCAGTGAAAGGGGAGAGTAGGTAGGAGCCTGCTCTCTGTGACTTGGGCTTTCCTCAGTCTTTCCATCCCAGTCTGCTAACAGAAGGGCACTTCCCACAATAAAACCAGCCTCCCTTTGTTGCCAGGCATTAAAAGCCAGTTAAAATGTATTTAAGTCATCTGAAAGAGCAAGCGAAAACTAGTACTCAGTCAGTGAAGTCAGTGAATCCATTTGCCACATTAGCAAGACTTTCTCTGGGTCAGGGTCCAAAGGAACACACCAGGGCTGGGGTGCACTGGGTGGCCCAGAGCAGTGTGTTCGGGGGCAGGAGAGGCAGTGGATAGGAGAGGAGGCAGCCTGAGTGGGCTGCAGCGGGGAGGGTGGGGAGGCTGGGCCTCCCAGAGGTGTGTGCCCTGTCCCCCAGCCCTTAGATACCTCCTTTATAGTGCTTGCGCTGCATTTTACTACTTGTGTTCCATTGCCCCTCTCTCCCTGGACTGTGAGCATCTGGAGGATACGGACATTCATTCATCTTTGTACCCTCAGTGCCTAGCAGAGTGCTCAGAGCATAGCTGTCTTCTTCACAATTGTTGCATGGATGCTCGGACGAATGATTCTGGAGGGTGTGCAGAATAAAGTGAAGTGGGCCAGAAAACATAATTTTCTTACTAAAAAAATTTTTTTAATCTGCCTCCCAACCTCACCCCTCTGTCTATAATATAAGCTCTATACAAGCAGAGATCTTTGTACTGGTATATGTCAAGCCCTTAATAATGCCAGGCACACAGCAAGTGCTCACTAACATTGTTGGATGAATGAATCAATGAACAAATGAATGAATAACTTCAGCCTACTTCCTAACTTTGTTGTAAAGATTAAACGAGATAATATATGCCTGGCATTGCCACTGGCTGGTTACACAGAGCTGGCCTGTCTTGAAGCAGAGTCCCCTTCACCCTCCCAGCTGCAGGAGAGACCCAGCCTCCTTCTCAACTAACAGGCCTTTCAAAGGCAGACTTTGCCCAGGATCAACCCGGTCAGGGGTCAGATAGCATTAAGGGCAGCAGAACTTGAGACTGGCTTTCATTATGCCAAGAAATAAGACACGCAACTGCTCAGACAGTCTGTTGGGGGTGTGCTGACTCATTCTTCCCCAGCAAAGGAGGAGTGAGCAGGGCAGCAACATTCCCTGTCACAGCAAGGCCCAAGGTCTCTGCCAAGATGGATGGGAGAGCCTGCCACATCCATGGCCGTGCCATAATGGCTGGCCACGTGGTTCCTGGCCAAACAGAGCAACAACAGGGAGCAGGCTTAGGGCTTAGGCTTTGGGTGATCAGGAAGGCAAGAAACTGAGGCTCATAGGCTTTAAAAAAGTTGTCAAACAGCAGAAGTGGGTGTGGAATAATGGGGAAAACACCTAAATCTTTCCAGAATTCCCATATTCCATGGATTTCTGTGATCTATGTCAACACTCTGAGCATTGCTGCTTGAAGCTTTTCTTGTTTATTTGGATGCTGAGACCTGAAAAAGACAGGATATCTGTGTCTCACAATCCCCTGTTGTCCTAATGATGCCTCAGACATCCAGCGGTCACCTGGGAGCTGGTTCAAGGCTACAACTGCTTCCTCACAAATGCTAAACATCCGGACTCTCACATACTTTAGAAATGACTTCTCAAGTTCCCTTTGGTGCAACTCACCAATTTAAGATGCCAAGAATATAATGATTATGGAGATACATATGTAGGAATAAAGTCCCAAGGTTAAAGATTGACAACTTGGAGATGAGCAACTTTGCTTGAGTTGCTGGAGACATTCAGGCCTCTGATGGCAAAATTTACCCCAAGCCTTGGTGTGCAATAGCCTTCCCACCCCCACCCACACCCCACCCACACACTCCTCGCCTCTCCTCACCCTGTCCCACCAGCCAGACACGCTGCACTTGGTCAGTGGAACCAAAGGGTTGGGGGGAAGAGGAGAAAATTACTCAGAAAGACATGGCGAATCAACTTTGAAGCAAGCCCTGCTGAGGTGTGCTGGCTCTATTTCTGATAGCGTGGTGTCAGGCCTGAGAGCTACCATGGTTGCCAAAACAAATGGTACTTCTTCAGAGAAAACCTTGGAGAAGCAGCATAATGAGATTGCAGTACTCATCATGGTACATAGTATATGACTCACTATCCCACTGGTGTGTCTAGACATTTTAGTGGCATCTTTAAATTGCCTGAGTCATGACATTATATTATATGTCTTTCTAAATTGAATGAAGCCTCTAGAGTGTAAATTAGGTCTTATTTCTTTAACATCTTAAGCCTGGCACAAAGTAAACCCTTAATAAATTTGTCAAATGAATAACCAAATATTGCAGGCCCCTAGGAACAGTAACAATGGTGAAACCTGACATTGATATGATGTTGTTTTACAGTTGACAAAGACTCCTTTCATGTCTTTGTCTTTTTTATTCGATCCTTTTAACAACCCTGCAGAGTAAAGTGAGAACTATTTTCCCACACCTTCCCACAGTGAAATGCTTATAACCCTCCTATTTGAAACCTTCCCTTACATCACTTTAACTAGCTTAAATTACCTCCCAGGAAACTGGACACGTGTGGGTGGGGACGACATTTTTCCCTTCCCACCTTGAAAGATATTCTGCAGCATGAAGCCTGACGCTGTTTTGAACTAGCTAAGTGAGCATCTAGTGTCTCCGTGCTTGCAAGCATTTAGAGATTCAGAAATATCACCACTCTGGGCCGGAAAAAACAAATCATCCAGCCAACTCCCAAATGAGTGTGGGATTTATTTATTTGGTGGAAACCAAGGTGCTGCTTCCATTTCAGTTTGTGCAGTTTCTTGTTATATATTATAGTTTGTGCAGTTTCTTGTTGTGTATTATAGTGTCACTGAACTCTGGCAAAAAAGTGGATTCCTGATACATGTGGACATGTCATTACAAAACAGTCCCCACTGGATTGGATGATTATGTAAATTTTACATATTTATTTACATATGAGAATTCGGATTCTTAGTCCAGTGGTCTGCAAACCACAAACACATGTCACTGAAGTAGCCACAACCCTTCAGAGACCGTTTGTAATAATTCCCTCCTCTCCAAACAGCTCAGCAGATGATGCTGCACACCAGACTGTCTCCTGTCCGTGCAGAGACTGTGTGTCCTAGAAACTGATGGTTTTGAATTGAGCAACTATGTCCTTTTCTAAATAGTTCTTCTGCAGATCCATGGCCTTTCATTAGATTCATTAGATAATATATTTTGACCATAAACATAAAGAATCAACTTAGATGACCTTTATATTTTCTTCAACCCTGAGATTCTATGATGCTCAGACTGCATTCTCCACTGCCTACCTCCCCACTCCTGTGCTCAAGTCATAAGCCAGAGAGTGGTTTTACTTAATTTTTGGATAGCTCTAGTTAACAACAACAACAGTATCAGTTAGTGAGAACGTTCTTCTCCTCTTGCCAAACACCCAATCAAAGCTAATCTTTAACTCCTATTCTCATTTTTTCAAATTTTAATACAAAGTGGGGAGTGTTTGCATGACCACTTCCCATAATGTTGTGCCAGGAACAGGAATGACCTCACAGGCCCCTGCATTGCTGTCTATCCCACACCACCCCACACGCCTGGACAGCCTCCTGCAGCATAGCTCCCAGAGGCCTGGCGAGAAGGGTGGTTTCCAGGCTGGTTCCTCTGAGCAAGCTGGAAACTGTTATTGTAGAGATGGAGGTGCCCATATTTTGAGAAAATAGGACTGCATGTTACATTTTAAAGGATCTTGCATGTGGCATTTTAAAAGATCTTGCATTGGCTTCTGTGCCCTACCAGCAACCGTTGCTTTGCATTGCATGACGCGCAAAACACTCATTTTGGCAAATAGCAGCCCTTCCGAGCTTGAGCATAATCACTTGTTCCTTTCATCAACTGGTGTGGCTGTTGTAATTACTGTGCCGCATTTATAATTTAGACATGGACAGTAGGCCCTCCATATCTGCAGGTTCCTCATCCAAGGATCCAACCAACCATGGATAGAAAATATTTGGGAAAAAAAACAACAATAAAAAAATACAAATAAAAAACAATACAGTATACCAACTATTTACGCAACATTTACATTGTATTAAGCATTATAAGGAATCTAGAGATGATTTAAAGCATAAAAGAGGATGTGTGCAAGTTATATGCAAATACTACACCATTTTTTATAAGGGACTTGAGCATCTGCTGATTGGGTGTCCAGGGGGGTCCTGGAACTAGCACTTTATGGATACTATTGGACAACTGTATTTACTGCCTGCATGTGGGTGATACCGCCCTCCCTGTGCCCCAACTTCAAAAGCAGAAATTTCAGTGATGTGTCTGGTTGTCTGACTATTAGTTAACCCAAGGCCAGGCCCTATTAGCTACTTAGAACAAAGTAAACCCCTCAATTACAAACCAAATCTGTTGCTTCATTCAATCTAGTCTGCTTCGTTCAATCTAGTCTGCTTCCCTCTACTGGATTCTAGAGACAATCATTCATTCCTTCATTCATTAATTCATTTAATCAGTCAGTCAATGAATATGAATGGATATAAAATAAGTACAATTCATAGACTTTGGTTGAGTTTCTAATAATGATGATGATGATAATATTTATTTCTTGACACCTACCACACACTCATGCATTAGCTCATTTAATCCTCCCACACAGAAGTTATGATACTATTACACAGATGAGGGAAAAACTGAGGTGCAGCTGTGACTTCCTTCAAAGTTCCAAACTTGACTCAAACAGGTCTATCTGCCTCTGAATCCCACACTCTTTGCGTAGTACTGAGCTGTCTCTGAATCTAGGTGAGCAAATAAGACTCAGGTGAAGCATTAGATAACAGTACAGTAGGCGTCCAGCAGTAAAGCAGAGAAGAAAGCTATTTTAGTTGGTGGGGAGATGTTGAAGGTGGAGTCACCCCACTGACATGCAGGCCCAGGGTGGCCACCAAGTAACATAGCTGGTGAATGTCAACAGGAGTCAAAACACATGTGTTTGCTGACCAGC
Source organism: Daubentonia madagascariensis (assembly GCA_023783475.1). Taxonomy (NCBI): domain Eukaryota; kingdom Metazoa; phylum Chordata; class Mammalia; order Primates; family Daubentoniidae; genus Daubentonia; species Daubentonia madagascariensis. Next base: position 34,350,554 of record JAKFHU010000978.1, read on the forward strand.
CCTGGGCTTGGACGGTGAGCTGGAGATTCAGTTCCAAGAGAACAATTTGGAAAATATCCAGGGACTTTCCTCTTCTAATTTAAGCACTGATATTCCTGAAACTGTTGTTACCCTGTGTTGTGGTACATATCTGAAGTGTCTAAAATATAAACCCCCAAAATGGCACAAAAAGACATACATGAATGTTTGGCCTTCTTTCTCACACCTCCCAGAGCCCCAGGGTTCAGGCCTTCTGTGCAGAAAGGGGCACTTGGGGGATTACAGAGGTCCCCCTTGGGAAATCCCCAGCTCTTTGGGGAAGAAGCCAGGGTGGGTGTCCCTTTGTGGATGCCTTCCTTTACACATAACTGCATTTGGGGTTTACTTTTTCTGTCTTTGCAAAACTAATTCAAACAAGGTTTGATGCAGCACCTGTTAAGGATGTCAGAGCATTGACCAAGTGATCTCATCCAAAATAATCGCATTTCTTGTAGCTTACCTGGAAAAGCATTATGCAAAAAGAATAATCATGAAAAGGCAGGGTTCATTTAAGAAACTTGTCAACAATTTGTCTGTGGGAAAGGGATATCTTCTTTTTGGCTAAATACAGAATGTAAGACAACCTCAACACATCAGCTCTACAAATGTTGAATTTCTCCTTCATGCCCACTTCTGAACCAGATCTTAAAAGGCACATTCAATGCCACGTACCAACAATCCCTCAAAGAGCTCACTGTATTTGCCATCATAGTGAAACAAGATGTTATACGGTATTCTATCATTCTAATCAAATGCTAAATATGTAGTGCTGACCTGTCATAGTACACTAGAATAGGATATTTAAAATAAGGTGCTAATTGGGTGGAAAAAATGAGAGTAAAGCAGAATTAGATATTGAACAAGCAGAAGCTTCTCTAAAATGTTGTTTGAGCATGAGTTGAATTCTAAGGAATGATTTGGAAGACATTCTAACTTTATTTTTATTTTGAAAAAAGCTGAGTTATGGCTTCTTCAGGTACTCTATTCTGGTCTGTTAACATATAATGCTGGGGTTTTCTTCCAGTTTTTATGGTAGGGAGTCTGTGGCATGTGCTTTTCTGGTGTCACCTCACAGTGAGATAAGGTGACGCTTGCTGACTTGGGGCCATGAGACTAAGCTGCATTTGTCCATGTGCACACCAGTAGGAGCAAAGGTCCTGAAAGTGGAGCCTCCAGGATGACGTGAAATTATCCAGTTGTCCTAATTGCCCACAAGGGAGGCAGATACATAACAGATCTCAGTACTGTGAAGTTTGACTTTGTGTCCAACCACTTAGTATTAATAAGACCTGGCAGCAGTGGGTTTTCACAAAATCTTATACTGAGTCACTTTATGTTGAGAAATAGATTCAAACCGTTTCTTCTATTAAAAAACCTAGTCAGTTCTCAATCAAACATCTGACAAGGAATAAAATTGGCCACCTTGTGTAACTAAATTGTATCTCTCCTCCCTTTTTTAAAATGGATGTGATAGCATAGATCTGGGCTTAGCTCTGTGACATGTCTCTTCTTGTAGCAAAAGAGCACGACACCTATCAGGAGCAGCTCGTTCCATGGTACTGCACTGGTCAGCAAACGTTCCTTGAGTCTAGTTGGATCTGCTGATCACCACCGTGCCTTAAGAATCTTAGATGAGCAAACCCTTTATCAATCTTAAAAATCCCTTCAGTTTGAACTGGTTTTCTTCAGATCATAACTAAGATATTATTTAATTTCTTTCCATCTCCTTCAACCTCAGCTGACACAAGAAGTTGTACAAGTAGGTTTATGTTATCAAGCTTGGAACAACCAGTTGCTAACAAAGTTGTTAGCTTTGGAACAACTCTCTGTCTCTCATCTGACAGCAGAAAAGGTATTGTGAAGTGAGAAATATTGTACCCCAATAGTCATTCATCCAAAAGTGATAGGAGAAATGAGTATGCACACACACACACACACAGAGTAGTTTTCTGAAAGGGGACAATAAGGATCCCTATAGAAGCACTTTAAAAATAGACTCATTTCAACAAATTGAATAAAGGTGCCTTCCTGACCTGGCCTCCCCTTCGTCTTGCCAAGCTGAAGGTTTGATTGATTGTTTTAATTGGTCTAGTAATGTATGGCAATGCTCAATATGAAGTGTGTTTTGCCAGAAAACCTGCTTGAAGTGACCGAGTAATTCATAAAGAAGCTGGAACCACACTGAACTTCCCCCACCTGCCCTCAGAAAGCCCAATGCCACAGCTTATGAATCCCTGATCATTCTGCTCCCTTGTAGCCTCTCTTAATTTTCTGACAAGTCCCTATGCCCTATCTCAGTTTCCACTACTGAAAGTTCAGATTATTTTTCCTCTCTGATGAGCTGTTACTGGGGCTTTCATTTATTAGGACATGTTGTGTGAGTGTGAGAGTGTGTATATGTGTGTGTGTGTGCGCGGTGTATGTCATCAAGAGCTAAATGCAGCCACATCTATCTAGTTCTCAAATACAGAATCCTGGGCCATAATGACGTAGCAGTTCTCGCTATGGATGGTGTTTGGGAGGTTCACTTTCTACCAGTGATTAGGGCCATTCTCCCTCTGTATTTTTAGTTTCCCAAAGTAGGGGTGATTTCCATCAATATCCAACCTCTTTCCCTATCCCCCTTAACCCAGGGTTCTATAACCCTGGGAGAGATAGTCTCTCAAGGTTCTGTAACTTGATCTCATGATTTTATGACAAAAATAAAGCAAAACAACAACCAAAAATCTAACAAAACAAAACTTGGCTTGGACCAAGATGGAAATGCCCCAATAGGCACAGACGTCACCTGCTCCAGGACATTCTAGAAATTCACCGGAAAGCAGTTGCCGACAAAGAGGCTTCCCAGACGTAGTGTCCACTTGGGCAGGGGGCCTGTGTCTGGTAACTACCAAAAATGAAGCAATAGTTAAAGAAAGTATTGGATAACTTTTTCCTTCTTTGAAGCTTAAAAATTCTTAATTTTTTTAAAATGCAAACTTTGCTTTCCCACTTCATTTCAAATGTATTTAACTATCCAAGCATTCTGAAGGCAGATCAGACTAGTCAGTAAAAACTTAAAAAATAAAAATGTAGCCTGAATATTTCCAAATATAATAGTTTTGGCAATTGGATTTAGCTTAATGCAGTATTGCTGTATGTAGATTCTGCCTTAGCAGAAATAAAAACGTTTGGTAATTAGCTTTTACATCCAAAGAGTACTTCAAAAGTTCTAGAAAATATTTTGTACTCCCTGAAGTAAGGAAAATGCACCCCACCCAATCTCTTGTAATCCTAATTTGCATTATTCATGTTCTCAACAAACTTTTCTTTCTATGGGTAAATTTTAGTACAGTCCTTGTTAGAATCCTCATGGATCACAAACCAGTGGGATCAAAGTGGGGCCCTATTAGGTCCATTTATAAGACATTTACCTAACTTTTTAATTAGAAACAGGAAGTGCTGCTTCTGTGTCTCTTTAGCAGCACAAAATAGGTTTCTGAAAGAGCAGAGTCTTGTTTCCCCTCAAGAACACATTAAGCAAAAATACATGCAACCCACTCAGGGCTGGGCTTGGCCTTCATTAGAGCATAATTATGTCTTAAGAGAAGGTGAGTCAGAACAAGGGCAAGTGAATAATGTGGAAAAAGGAATGATTATGAACCAAGAGAGTGGTCTAACCATTGATCTTTCTGCATCTAAGCACTGAGATCCTCTGATGGGCCCTTCCTGTTTATAAATCAATCTTTTCAAGATTTCATGGCAATCCTTACAATCTTAAGAGGAAGATCATCAGTCTACAGAGGGGAAGATCTTTCTAACATCAATATACAATGACCTGGTAAACCCAAATCAGACAAAATTACTGGCACTCACTAACTAGTTGTTACCCAAGCCACCTTGGGGGTGCAGATAAGGACTTTGGAGGGCCTATTTCGTGGTGAAAGGACTATTTTGGTCCTAAAGATCCCTAGTGGCAAAGCCCTTACAAACACTGGGGAATTCTAGATTTATTCTAGGCTGGACCACAATCGGCCTACTCACAGAGAGACCCAGGATTGACTCAGTCTTGGGGCAGAAAGAAGGAAAAGGAGGAGGAAGAGGAAGAAAAAAAAAATCTCCTAATGATTCGACACCTACCATGGACCAGTATATCACACATATTTTTATTACTTCCAATGACAAACCTATAAGGTAGCTTTTATTCTTCTATAGATCAGGAAACTGAGATTAAGTGACTCTCCTCAGGCCATTTATTTATTCAGCAAATATTTATTATGTATCAGGAATTGTTTTAGGTGTGGTAAACAGTGGGAAACAAGGCAAAAACTCTACATTTTAATTAAATATTTTTCAGACATTTTAAAAATTATGACTCACAGCAAGATATATATATTAAGCTAACACACAATATGAGCATCTTATAAATACATGCACATATATATTTGAAACAAGATTTTTACACACACGCATAAACTTATCCTTATTGTATGCATTTCATGCTGTGGTATTTTCTTTTCTATTTTATATCTTCTTTTTAAAACCTGATCATAACCAATTAAATTGATTTTATGATTTACTGATGAGTCATAATCCAAAGTTTGAAAACATTGTCTTAGTTGAGTTGAATGAAATGGGACTAATATTAGTATTAGTCAATATCAAGAACTCCATTATTCGCATAACTCCAAAGCCTGGGAAGTTAGTTATCTATACCTTTTTAGGAAAGATTCTCAGCTGTAGAAGAAGAGGTGTCTGTCTCTTCACAGCCTGGAATGGTTTGGTGGAGGCCATATAACTCCAATTTGGATCTCCCAAGATGTCCAAACTCCATCTCTTCTTCATAGGATGTCTTGTGTTTGCTCCCAGCAATAATAATATGTTTTATTTCTTTCCTCTAACCCTTTGCTCTCCCCACATAGGCTGACGACAGAATATCCAGGCCACTATGGTGAGGAAATGGACATGGTTTCCTACAATTATGATTACTATATGCGAGGAGCAACAACCACTTTCTCTGCAGTGGAAAGGTGAGAAGGACAACCCCTTCCCCATGGGCTAGGGGTTAGAGGAGCTAGGGACTCACTCCATGAAAGGATTATGTCTGCAAGAATTTTGATCTGGGATTTTCCCTATTTTAGTTTCCTACTTGGTCAAGGATTACTTGCGGGTTTGAGTGGACAACAGGAGGCAATGGGAAGTGACCTGTTCCCATGAACTCACCTCATGGAGCAGCTCACCCTTGGAGATGAGGGTGGATTCCAGCCTGCTCCAGAACTGAGAGTCCTGAACTTGGTATTTCTTGTTCTAAGCTCTTCCCCTCACTTGATACTACAGAGCACCAAACTTCAGGAGGAGAGGGCAAATATGTTTGGAGGAGTATGCACTGTCAAATGGACCATCTTCAATTCCATGCCTCTGTATGATCCCCACTTTGAGTTGTAGAAAGGGAGAGAAAAAAAGGGGAAGAGAATGGACAGAAGGAACACAAAAAGCCTACTCAGTCTGTTGGGGCTGCTATAACACAATAGCTTAGACTGGGTAATTTATGAACAATAGAAATTTATTGTTCACAGTTCTGGAGGCTGGAAAGTCCAAGATCAAGGCGCCAGCAGACTCAGTGTCTAGAGAAGGCTTGCTTGCTGCTCCAAAGACGGTACTTAATTGCTGGGTCCTCACATGGTGGAAGGAGCAAGGCAGCTCCCTTCAACCTCATTTATAAAGGCTCTCATCCCATGCATGAGGACAGAGCCCTCAACTTAATCACTTCCCAAAAGGCCCCACCTCTTAACACTATCACCTTGGGTATTAGGTTCCAACATATAAATTTTGGGGGGACAACACCATTCACATCATAGCATCTACAAAATATATTTAGAAGTGAAAGAGGAGTAATAACACCTCAATAAAGCTGGAAAAAAAACTTAATGAAAGAAGAGAATTTAGATAACCTAAAGAAAAAAACATACAGAATTACCTCTTTTCATCACCTTTCTCTCACAATCAGCTTCCCAACCCTATCTCAAATACATCAAAATAAAACAAAACAGTAAGAAGAAAACAAGAATTCTTCCCCCTACTAACATAGATAGAGGTGTGGGTAAATTCAGGTGTTAAAGATTGATTTGACCCACTTTTAGTCAGGTGATAATCACTTTACACAGAAATGAATTCCTGAGAAGTTACCAATAAATTATTTGCAAACCAAATAAAACTTATGTGAACTCATTAGATAATGTACTATGATGAATTTGAGTATGACTTACCTTTTGTGTATATCTACGTTTTCGAATGAAATTGCATCTTACTTAACTTATTTAATATGGCCTAGAATTAAAGAAAAAAAAACATGAAGTAGCTCTGGAAAGGCACAATATATGTTACAGGTTCATATACAGAAGTCCTTACGTTTACCCATTAGAGAACCCCTCAGTGCTCACACATTATTTATTTTTATTTTAGATACATTTTTAACTAGCTTAGTTACCTATTTTCTAGAAGCAGCAAATTAGAAAGGAAACAGGGAATATAATACTTAGAATGAAACCCATTTCACCAGTGAGAAGAAATAGCTGAATGACATGACACACCCAACAAATATATTTAAGAAAAAGAAAGAAAGAAAAGACCCATGAACTCAAAGAACATGGAAGCCTGGTGTCATTTAGCAGAAGTGTGTACCCCAAAGTGCAAAACTGAGTCACAGTATAACAGGTGACTCAATATTCCTAATGATAACTCCAGGTCAATAAGAAAATTAGTTCTCTATTTCCTGTGTAAGAAGGTATAAAAGAATGCAGTAAAGAAAGAATGCCATCCAAAATTATTATGAAATAAATATATTTTGAATAGTTAAGATGCCTAATTCCTGTTGGCTTAGTTATGGGAATTACCCAGAATCATGAAAACTGGAGATATTCTGTCATTGCATTGGCTTAAAATTAATATCCTCCCCAAAATAAAATAAAATAAAATAGATATAATCATGCAATTTTGCTGCTGTCACTAAAAATCACTGGCTTAAAGATCCACAAGCTGAGTTTCTTCAGTTCTGCTGAAGGATGCTGAGGCCCCTAACTTAGAGAAATATTGTTAGTACAGGACTCGCTGGGCAAGAGCTTTCCCTCCAGATGCAAATCACACTGATTTCCTCCTGGAATGGAGTTTCTCAACCTGCACACTATTGACATCTGAGGCCAGATAATTCTTTGTTGTTGGGGACTGTCCTGTACATTCTAGATGGTCAGCCTACCCACTAGATGCCACTAGCACCCCACCACCAGTCGTGACAACCAAAAATGTTTACAGACATTGCCAAATATCTCCTGGATAGTAAATTTGCACCTGGTTAAAAACCACTGTCCTGGAGGGAAACCAGAGATTGAGCCTGGTTGAGTCCCTTGGACCTCATAGGACCAAGTCTAAATTTCGCTCAGTATCAACTAACAGCCTCTACAAAGAGTAGTATGAACACCTGGCCATAAGATCTTGTTTATCTGTGTTTGTTGATACACAGATAGATAAGAACGGGCTGCAGTAATTAAATTCATTTGGTAAACCCGCATGTTACCAATTTGCCAGTCTCCATCTAAAACAAGCTATGCCCTCTGTTGACAATTATAGGAACAAATACCAGTAGTTGATCACCTAGGCCCTCAAAGACTTGTGTTGAGGGACTCTACTCCCAATTGTTCTAAACAAACAATCTGAAACACCAGACTCGGAATTAGAATGCCTGCCAGAGGCTGTGTGAGCAGAGTACGCCATACCTCCCAGTACTGACCGTGGCCAGGCCCACTTTCCAGTTCAGAAGCTGGATGGAGGCCTTGTCAGTCGTGGTGTTTAGGATAAACTGAACCGGAAAGAAGCCTTGCAGATTGAAAAGGGAGAAAGGTAATTCTAAGGTTCCACTGTGCTTTGGAAGGATTAGCATAATCAAACATGGAAAAACTCTTAATTTATGTTCTTTATCAGGAAGGGGATGGACAACCACGTCCCCTGGCGGGGTTAAGGGTACCTAGTTATGGAGACACTGTGGTATAAGAGAAAGACCAAGATTTGAGTTCAAAAAACTTGGAATCTGAAATTGTCACCTGCCACCTATCACTTGTATTATCTTTAAGCAAGTCACTTATTTCTCTGAGCCTGCTTCTTCACCTAAACACCGGATTGTTGTGGGGATTAAAAGAGAAAACACATAAAGCATCTAGCACAATGCCAGGTATATTGGAGGTGCTCAGTAAATAGTGGTTACAATTATCATCATCATTGTTAAATGAGATTAGGCCACGGGAGTGTCATGCCGTGCGGGCACTCCATACATTTTTTGTTGAATGGATGAACAAAGAACATAATTTTGCCCTTAGCAAAGAACATTCCTTGAAAAATATCCACATCATGTTTTTCAAAATCGAACAATTCTATGTACTGTCATACCCACCCCAACCACTTAAATAAGTAGGCAATTCAATTTCTGTTATGCCAGAGTGACAGATCTTTTCTTTTTCACTTTAAGGGATTTTAGAGTTGTTTCTCCTCACTTCATTTCTCCATGATGAGTACTTGGTAAAGGAAAGAATCAGTAAGAAAATTGATGGACTTTTTGAAAGAAGATTCTTTACACTAAAATGGAGATGGTGTTAAATAAATGCTCTTATTCCAGGCTGTTAACCTATAAATCCTCGAGGCACCTTTGGGAGACAGCAGGGGTGAGCTGACCACCACTGATAAACAGGAGCTTCCACACAGCCAGAGACCTAGTTAGTCCTCTTCGAGGGGTAACCTGACCTCACAGATTTGTCGGTTCTCTGGAGATGTCACAGAGATGTGTCCTAAGAGCAAAGTGAGGTTACGTGTCCCTGCAGTTCCTGGATCCTCAAATGTTCACTGCTTTTCCCCAGCAGGGATTTTTCCTGTGGTATCTTTTCTCGCTGACTTTGGTGTTCTGACTCTCCCCCTCACAGGGACCGCCAGTGGAAGTTCATAATGTGCCGGATGACTGATTACGACTGCGAATTTGCAAATGTTTAGATTTGCCACATGCCAAATCAGGGTGGAGGGAGAGGGGCCAGGAGACCTGAGGGTGTCCCCACGGGTTAGCATCAGTTGGAACGCGTATGGCTGTCTCTGCTGCTCTCTCTCCCTTCCCTGAGCTAGTAGCTGCTATGCCAGCTTCCTGGGCCTTTCTGACTTGTATCACACTTATAATAAAATCCACAAGTAAACAATGTTTCTCACTTTCAACACGTTCCATAGCAACTGTTTTATATGACTGGCAATGGCTTCCTTGCACACCACATATGCAGTGTGCATGCTTACAGCCTGGCTGTGCAGCACCCACCACAGCCTGGCTACTGCTTTTACTACAAAATGAGCTGCAAGCTCAGCACAGAAGAGGGCAGGGGCAGGGCTAGAGGGGAAGGGCCATGAAGGTTCCCTACAGTTGAGTCTGGATGACACACAGGGTCCTCACCAAGAGCAGCGCTCCTGCTCTGAGGGGACAGGCTTCCACTCTCCTGCTCCACATGAGCCGTGCATGCTTAGAAGTCCCAGTGCAGAGCTCTCCACTCCAGGAGTGAGGGACTGGGAGGTGAAAGGAGGGAGGGGTGGTGGAAGGGTTTCCTGCAGTAGAAGAGGAATGTTAGCATACATACCCAGTAATGACAATGAGCGCGGGGCCAGGAGAACTTGTGAGAGTCAATCTCAAGTGAGACAAAAGCAAGGAAGGAGAGAAAGTTCAGAGAAAGGGACTCAGATCGAGAACTCGGGGGTATGAGAGTGGCCAGGTTGCTTTGGGAAATGGGAAAAGAGTTTTGAGTCACTGGCACCTAGAGGCAGACTCAGGATTCCTGGGAAGGCTGGCATTAGCCCTGGAGCCAGAGGGAGCTACTGGCAAACTCCTCTGTATTGATCTTGACTTTCTGAGTGGGACAGGCTGCCCTGGGGACCCCTTCCCTTCTATGTGTAGCTCAAAGGTGTCTTCTGTGGAAGTGTCACTATCTTTCCTCTTCTGGTGATGTCTCTGTCCCCAGCCCTTTGTACTCTTCATCACAAAAGGAATAAAAATATTAACAATCACTATGCTGCAAATGTTTAGGGTCAGTTTTTGTTCTCTACCCTTCCTCTTTCCAGTGATTCATCCATCCATTCTGAAAGTGCAGCTTAGCATTGTGAACTGTGCCAAGCAGCATGCAAGGCACCAGGAACACAATAATGACAATGACAGAGTGAGGTTGGGGCATAAGATCATTAAAACATAAAATGCTAAGTGCTTAACTTAAGGATTGAACAAAGGATGGAGCCACATGTCTTCACCTTTGAGTCTAGCCTATGTTTCCTCCACATCCTTCAAGCCTCCTCACCCCCACCTGTCACATGCGTTTTTAACCACAGGAAGCCCTATTTCCTTTATCCACACAGTTTGCCTTTTCTTTTCTGTTCTGCGGTGCCGTTTCCCTCATCCTCTCCCCCAGGGTACCCAGGAAAGGAGCCAGCCAGGGAACCACAGGGGTCATCTGCCTTGTCATACACCCCACCTAGGTGGTCAGGATGGTGACTCTCAGCCAACGGGCACTGCATTTCCCGCTGCAAGACCCCAGCACTGTGATGGGGAAGGATAACCTCCTTTGTCTTAACTCTAAAACACTTTTTGTTTTATTTCCTTCATTTCATTGTTTCTGCCTCTCTAGCAATTTTAATTTGTACTAAGAAGCTTCTTGGTGTTATTTTTCACAAAGGGAGCCATTAATATTTTAGCAACTGCAGTGCTGGCTCGGGTGTGTGGAGCACAGCTGGAAGGGAGACAAGCCATGCTGCTGGGCTGCCTTGGTACCCATGAAGAAAACACAGGGCTGGTGAGAGGATGGGGGGCTGGGAGAGAGAGCCCTGCAGCTGGGAGGAGCCGTCCAGGAAACTGCGAGAGAACATGAGTCAAGGAAAAAAAACTATAAAGCAATCCAAGAAGAAGTACCTGTGCCAAATGGAATAAACAGAGACGTTTTTACTAAGAGAAAAACTATTCTTTGCATATAGGCTAAGGACAATGACAGGAAAGACATTGTCAACTTGGATTGAATCTGAATAGTTTATACTTTATATTATACATCGTCAGTAAGAACTGACTGCCAGAGTGAGGACAAAATCCCGGATCTTCTGACTGCAAGTTCTCATTCTCCATTCTCTCGTTGCTCCAATCTTTCTAACAACTTACTCCACAGTCTTGGATAAGTCACTTCTCCTTCCTAGGTCTACTGTCCAAAATGAGAACGTTTATCTAGGGAACCCCTGTGGTTTCTTGCAATTCTAGAATTCCCTGAACTCTGTCATCTGCCCCGAATTGTTTTGGAAGGAATTTGCTAAGGCATTTTCTTCCCAGGAAGAAGCCTGGAACCAGTAGGACCTGGCTTTGACAGAGGGTGGCTGTGTAAGGGTAGACAAATCCCCAAGCCACCATTCTCTCATCTGCCCAGTGTAGGCAGGAATCCCTTCCCCAACAACTTCACAAGGTGGTGGCCACATAAAGAGAGAGAGGGGAAGAAGAGAGACATGATTCCTGCCTCACATGAGATGAGAAAATAGACATGACAACAAGTGAGGGAAAGTTCCCTGAGGAAGCTGAGTCTTTGCTTGGCCCTAAAGGATGAGTAGGACTTCTGTGGTGAGTGGAAAAGACTGTGTGCTCTGGGTTCAGACTGCCTGGGCACAAATCTGGGCTCTGTCACTTCCCAGCTTCATGACCTTGGCCAAGTCACCTAAGCTTTCCTGAGACTCTATTTCCCTACCTGTAGAAATAATAGTACTACCTACATCATGGGGTTGTTATAAGGATTAAGTGAGATCACATAGTGTCTTGCACATAATAAGGATCCCATAAATGTAGTAAGATAAGGGGAATAGTATTGGTATATGTTAGAAATAAAGTTCCTCAGGTAAGCGGGAATTTAGTATAGGTCAATGATAGGAAATGTTCATAAAATACACCAGACTTAAGTTTGGCTCTCATTCATTCATTGATCCGCTTGTGCAGTAACTGAATCAATAAAAGTTTACATGCTCATTACATATCAACTGTGGTACTAGGCACAGTTTCTGCATTCATAAGGATTAGAAACTATAGGACTCAGACAAGCAAACAAACTGTTATAGTACAGTTTGGTAAGTCAAGGACAGGTAACATTTCAACAGAGAGTGGTTAGGGATTAGGGTGAGAAAGGGGAAAGTGGCATCTCAGGCAATGGAAACAATATGATGGAAAGCATAAAGTAATACATGGGTTTAAGAAATTTTCCCCAGGAAATATTGGCCTCACCAAGGGAGTCTGGGAAGCCCAACATGCAGTCATAATGCCCCAAGGAGAGATTGGCATCTCTCATCAGCACTATAAGGCATTCCATTATTTGTGCATATTAACTGTAATTTATAGTGTCTATGTGGAACTCAGACGGCCTGGGGAAGTCCTCTCTGCATCCTGGCTCTTCATCCACATATATGTCTTTTTACTCGACTGCATTGACCCAGACATGAAACCCAACACTTTTGTAAGTTCCTTCAGAAGAATGCATTCTCACTAAAGTTTTAGTGAATGTACAAAATATAAAAAAAAAATCTTAAAATTAGCTGGTCCCACATCTAGCTCCAAGCCTACTTGACCATCTTCTCTTATTAATCAGAGAAAATGTTGTTCAGTACAGTCCATGCCCAACACAGATGTGCCCACCATGGTGGCTAACAGAACAGAGGCCATATAGTCAAGAACATCCACTCTCCTTGTAAAGTCTGAACCAAATTTAATCAAACCACTTCTGTTTAGTTCTGTTTAATTAAATTGCATTGTTAAGGAGTGGTACCTGAACCGGGTTACCATCCTGGGACCCAGAGTCAGTATGGCCAGGTAAGCAGAACCCTTCACAAAGTGGTGCCTGGACCTACGTGTTGTGCCATCCCTTACCCACTAACTTTTTGGGTCTCCGTTATTCAATTTATTCTTTTGTAAAGCAAGGATGAGAAAACATTCCTACCTCAAAAGTCATTGTAAGGAATAATAACAATTTGTATTTACACATAGCTCAGATTTTCATGGCACTTACAACCTTTCATAGCACGGAATATCCCTAAAAACTGAAAACCAACCAAAACTCCCTATTAATTTTAAAACCTATTTATTAGATGCCACTGTGCCTTGATAAGCACTTGAATCTACCATTATGCGACCTCCTTCTTCTCACCCCAGTGCAGGCTTATGCACCCATAAGGAGCCCAGTTATCAATGTGAATGAATGACTTTCTATATCAGTGGAAAATGATGAATAGAAATATTCCAAAATGCAAATTATGATAGTCTCTGGATTGTAGCATTAATGTTTATTTCTTTGTTCTTCCTTATATTTTTCTACTTTCCCTTAACTTATTAAAAACAATGATCTTTTACTGTGTTTATAATCAAAAAAGAAAAGTTATATTGTGGAACAAAAACAGTCACTGGCTGCCAAGCAGTTCAGCCCTAGGATGGTGTTCCAGCTGAAAGGTGACCATGTGGTTACTTCATGGAAAGAAAGAGATTGTAAAGCTAGACCCTTTCATCTAACCAGCCGCTTAGTGGGTTATAATTTATTATGCAGAATTACCTGCTCTTTCCAATGTGTCTCACCATCCCCAGAGACAATGGAACAGATGTTCAGCCTGTCATATGGCCAATGGGAAATTAACATTCACAACAGTAGCGGGAAATCTTCTCCCCACCTCTTCTATTCACTGAGGTCCTATGTCAGGGCCAAACACAAACTTGGCTTCCTTGGGAAGGTTTCTTGAGCCTTCTAAGACTGGGTCCTTCCCTAGCTCTGTCAGCATTCTGTGCCTTCATTTCCATTTCCCTGAGGACAGGAGTCCTGTCTCTCTTGTTCATTGATAGATTTCCCATGCCTAGCTAGTTGGCTTTATACATAGTGAGCATCCAAGACCTGTATTTTAAAATTAATATGGATTTCTGGTTGGCTTTCAGTTTTTATTGGGAAGATCTATCAGAGCTCTAAGCAATCAGTAATTGAAAAGGCACTTTGAAAATTATGAAGTTCCATTAAGAGGCAAGGTATTATGATGATGCTGTGGTTTTGATGGGGGTAATGCCATCTCTTATTCTCTTTATCCAGCATCATCAGGTAATCATTAATTTCATCCTTTTAAGAGCTATTCACTAATGATGGGTGAGTTGGAAAACACAACAGTTATAATTGTCATTTACACATTCAGAAAGTGTGTGTCACCATCCTAGGTAACTATGAACTGTCTTAAAACCAACACCTGAGCCACTAGCACAGTACTAGGCACTTGGTGGACACAGATGAAGCCTTGTTGACTAACTCCTCGATAGACTGGGGGACAGAGAGACAAAGGGGCTCAGGCTGGTGAAATAGGTATAAGCCTGCATATTTTGGATGCTGTTTTTCAGTCTTAGACCAGCATCTGAGTTCCAGGGGAGAGGTGGGCCAGGATTTTTGTCTGATATATCCCTGGCATCTAGCATAGGGACTGACCCATAGTAGGCATTCAACAAATACTTGATGAAAAAATGAAAAGTACAGCCCTAAGACAAACCTTCATACAGATTATGATGTCATGAATATAAACCTTATACTCTTTTTCTTGTTACTTCCACTGAGAGTTTACTTGTGAGATTAGCTTGTGATTCAATGGACCAAAACAGTAAAGCTGATTTCTCAGCGTTAGCTGGTTTCCTTTTCACATGGCTGCCTGGCAGGCATTCCTAGGCCGTGCTGGTGTCTGGCATCGTCCTTTTCTGCGACTAGTGGATTTCAGCTGACTTGGATGTCTCTGTGGGCCTCTTTTGTTGGCAGACTCAAAGATGAGCTTATTAGACATTACACCATGGAAAGATGTTCTGGAAAGTCAGACATGCTCTGAGTCACATCTGCCTATTTCCTACCACAGCACTACATGTCATGCAGATTGGTTCTGCCAATGGGCTTCCAGGAGAAAGGAATTGAAAATCTCTTGCACAGCCTGAGTTGGAGAAGAACTTCACTCCATAGACATTCACAGTGAAGGCAGTTCTTACTTCTCTCCATGCATAAGAAAGCCTCGAGAAAATTCTCTCACCATCTCTGAAAAGGGGTAAAAAAATGTTAAGAGGCAGACAAGTGTATTGTATTGTCCTGGGAGACAAGACTCAGCCCTTCCCGGAGTAGCACCGTTGCTTGTTCTAAATCAGTAATCTCACGTGGCTGTGCTTTTTGCACACATGATGTTGACTGTTACTCCAACAAGGTGTTATTAATCATGTACTTCGTTCCAGGCACAAACTGAAGGAGGCCAAGAAGCATAAAACACCTTCTTTTCTCAGAGAGATTTTTTCTTCTAGATAAGGAGACAAGAACTGAAAACTGGAAAGGTTAATGAGTAAAAGCAGGCTGCTTACAGTCAAGGACACAGTGAGTGATTCACACAGGAATCTTATGCTATTTCAGAGGTAGGAGAATCACAATGGGCTGAGGAAACAGAAGACATTCGAACAGGTGAAAGAAGGGGATTCATGCTAGTAGCAGAGGCTGCCTGGGCAAACCCATGGAAGTGAGGATGGTCCTCAGGGAAATACCCTGCAGCTCGTGAATCCAATTCTTAGGCTGCAGCCCAGTGAAGTAAATGATTTGCTCGAGGACACCCCATGAGTAGGTGATAGAGATAGATCTAGAATTCAAGACTCTGAGATCTCAGTTTGGT
Organism: Daubentonia madagascariensis; assembly: GCA_023783475.1. Lineage (NCBI taxonomy): Eukaryota > Metazoa > Chordata > Mammalia > Primates > Daubentoniidae > Daubentonia > Daubentonia madagascariensis. The sequence goes on from JAKFHU010000978.1 coordinate 34,366,283, forward strand.
GATACACTCTGCCAGGTCCCTGTCCGGTGGTTTAGGGAAGTGAAGGGAGAGGGAGAGAACGTGCATTGCAGGCTCTTGAACCTCATGCCTGAACAGGCCTTTCCTGTGTAATGCTTGCAGCTGCTCTACACAAGCAAGCTTACTGCCATTTTATACATGGGTTCAAAGGTCTCTGGAATAGTAAGTAACTTGCCCAACGTCATAGAGCTAGTGGAAGCAGACTTTGAACCCAAGTCTAGCTGTTTACAAAGCCCAGTCATGTCTGCTATATCAACTTGGAATCAAGGATTTCCATTGGGAGTAAGGAGAGATAACATTTTTAAACTCTTCTATTTATAGTTCCATAGTTTAATAAAGTACAATATGAAGAAATGATTCACAGGTTTATTCCAATATTTTACATATTGCCCCTGGATAGAGAGATGGCATCATAAGGTAGTCTAGAGATGGTATTGGAGGTCTAAGAAGCCAGATTAGTGGTCTGAAAATAGCAATGTTGCTATTCTACTTTTTTATATTAATGTAGACCTTGCCCATCATAATAAAATCAGACATAGATTCAACATCTCTTGCAGTTACAGTAACTCTTGTCTTCTGCCTTTTAAAATGACTCCTAAATAACAAACCCCTCTATAAACTCAATCTAACCCAAACAATCAGAACTACTCTGACAACTGAGACAATGACTGCCTTTGCTCGATCCCTCAGAGCTCTCCACAAGAGCCACAGTCTTGTTCATCTTTGCTGTGTGTGCTCTGGGCAGCTTTCTGCCCAGAGAACCAGCACATTCAATAAGTGCCACTGTTCTCTTCAATTGATTAAACCCCAGGATACTCGGTCCCTTAGCAGAAATGTGTCAGGCTATCAAAGTTCCACCCCATCTCATCTCACAACGCTCTTTTCCAACATTATCTCAGTGTGCAGGTTACCTGCATCATAAACCAAATTGGTCACTGGAATTTGGTAGTTATAACATATTCTAGACACATAAATTATTTTTCAGTAGCTTTAATTCCCAATAAAGGAATTTGGACACCTAATCTTACCTAATGTAAGGAAGTGAAATAATGTGGTCTATTGGACATGGTAAAGATCTCACTTACTAAAAGCAAAGTAGAAAGGTAAGCACATTTACAGCAGTGGCAACCTGGAGGCCCTTCCGCATGAAGGAAGCTACATCTGCATTATGCATGCCTTTGGTCCACGTTAGCCTCCATGCATTCAGAGCAGGTCTCCACCTCCTGAGGATCCAGGCCCTTGGTTCTCCTGTGGCTCTAAATATATGTAGCAAATAATGACAATGACAATAATTAGTTATTTTGGTGCACACTCAGAGCCAAGCCCTTTACTCAGCGCTTAGGTGCACCTCATTTGAATACTCACAGTAGACCTATGAGGCGGCTGTCATTATCCTCATTTTCCACATGAGGAAACTGAGACTCAGAGAGATTGAGTTACTGGTTTAGGGACACACACCCTACACATTGGAACGGAATTCAGACTCAGGCCTGGATGTGTCCAGAGCCTGAGTGTTCCAGTATATTGTACATTATCCTGAGACTCCAGTATAGACTGTGCTATGCTGTCTTCTACAGGCACTGTCATGGACTGCTAATGTCACCACCTAGGGCTCAACCAGCATGAGCCCCAAATCAACTTAACATCAAAGTTCATTTGAAACCTTGAGACTAGTCAGTCCTTTCCTCGTACACGTGGTTCATCACTGTATCCTCAACACCTAGCAGAGTACCTAGAACATCGTTGTTGCTTAATAACAAATATTTTCTCATTATAAATAAATGAACAAATAAAGTCAATAATAAGTATATTTACATATATATTTATAAAATAAAATATAAATATATATGTGAAGTATATAAATAAATAAAATGCAAAGAAATACACAGAATAAACTCAATAAGTGAATATCTGCTGAGTAAATGAATGGCTTATCCAGTTGATTATTCTTTGTTAATCCTTTAAGCGGCAGCCCCTTTCCTCCCCCATTTTCCCCACACTCTTCATTCATATTCTTTCAACGCATATCCTTTCACTGTCCTCATCCTCACATCCCAAACATTTACACTATCTGTGCCCTTAGAACTTCTATCCTGTGGCTCAAAGGAAAAAATATGACCATATTTTCACCGACTGATGCCTCACCTCCTCACCCTAACTGACCCCTGGCTTTCCCCGCAGTCCCGAGTGGGCACCGTGCACTTGCAGGGGCTGCGATTCCCACGGAATCACTAGTTATGATTTCCACCTCCTGAGTAGTTTTTGGATTTGAGCCCTTTTATCTATTCTCCAACTACTGCCCTTATTCAGACCCTTATCCTTGCTTCCCTGTCTCCTTAGCACCAGTCTTTCTTCAGGAAATCCATCCATCTGCTGGGGGAAGATCTTCCAAAACAAAAATCCAAGAGGTTGTATCCCTGCTTACATTTTGTGTGTGTGTGTGTGATTCCTAAACACTTTCCAAGCACATTCCTTTCACTGGCATAATACCCTTCACACTCCACCCCTCCCTCACCTCCTGCCATGCCCGCGCTCCAGGCACACAGAATTAGTCAATTAGTCACATCTCCCTGAAGACATCGTGTCCCTTTATGCTTCTGTGACTTTTCGTATACTGTTTCCCACGCCTAAGATGTCTCTACACCTGCACGTTCTTTCCCTGGCTGATACCCAGTGCTGTATTTTCTGGTTCCCAGAGTGAATTAATAGTCCCTCGCTGGTGCTGCCATACACCTGATTGTACCTACTTCACAGCTCGTCACACTTCTGCATTTTCCTGTTTCAACAGTGATTAAATGTTCTTTTGTCCCTTTGTACCCAGTTCCCAGCATATAGTAGGTATTTATTAACTATTAACTGTGCAAATATTTAAAGAGTGAAAGAAGGGCCTTTCAATGCCTGAAAGTCTACAGCCCGTGGACAATAACTGTAAATAGCACTTACATCTTTTCCCCAGACTATCACAGCAGCTTCCTATCTAGTCTCCCTGCCTCCACTCTTGCTGTCTCCTTCAAATCCCACTGACACGTGGCTGCCACAGTGATCTAACGTGGAAATCTTTGACTCTCATGCATATACTTTCCATGATGCTCACAGTACATGGGTTTAAGTTCAACTACTCTACAAGGCATTAATGTCCCCCATGAAGTAGTGTCCTCTGCCTCTCGTCTCCTCACTCCCTGCCTTCCTTGATCCCTCCCAGGCTGGGGTAGGAACCTTCATGGGAGATCCCACAATACTGTGTACAGAACACCAACATTGCCTTTGCCACCATGCTTTATGGTAACTATTTAAAATTATGTTCCCATCTACAGGGAGTAAATTCCTTGAGGACAAGGATTATGTTGTATTTATCTCTGAATTCCTGTTAGCTAGCACAGTTTCTGACCCATAGCGGGCATTCACTAATAGGTACTGAATTAATGGTATCTAACAATAGACACAGTAATGAGTTGGCACGAAAAATACTGCAATGCGTTGCAAAGGAAAAGCAAACTTTTGGACAAAGATTAGGCCTTATAGGAGACTCTAAGATCAATGTATCCCAGAATGTCAGGGGACTTACATTTCTCATTAAAGTTTTCAACTGAGGGCAATGTTTCATAAATACTCTTTGGTACAAATCAAAATCTGATGATATCATAAAAGATATGTTGAAAATAAGAATGCAAACACTCTTCATAAAATGCAGCTAATTTCATAAAGCATGAAGTTTTTAACATGCATTTTCAAAACTAATGACACACAACATTAACACCATTGCATGTATTGAGCATAATACACAGCAGCTGATTGCGTTCCATTCCATGTTCTCTCTCCTTGCTGGAGTGACTCCCAAAATGCAACAAAACACTCGTGCATGTGATTCTATCACATAAATTAGGAAAAAATGTTTTACTAAAGGATTACATCTCATGTTTTCCAGTATCCATATCTTTTTAAAAATGAGTAGTTTTTGAGTATATAACATGTGCACGTTTCTATACTAAGGTCTTTACATATATTATCTAATTTAATACAACTACCCAATGAGCTAAGTATTTTTATATGCCCATTTTACAGATTACAAAATTGGAGCTAGAGAGCAATGGACTAGCATGCCCATGTAAGTGGCAGAGTTAGGATTCCAAGAAGCATATTTTCAATCACCTTAATAAGTATTTCATACTTTTTTACTTTCATCAGCTAATCGACCATTCAGGTGTTAAAGGGTTGCAAAACATTTATGAGAGAAACAGCTAAAATCAGATATCAATCTATTCTTTAATTTTGTTTCTTCTGTGAATCGGGATGTAACCTCCATCATTCTATTTTAGTGGCAAGAAACTTTAGCACTAAACACTTCAGTCGTGGACCATGGAACGTGTTCTGTAGGAGTGGTTTGAAATTTGCTACGCAGATTAAGAACTTGGAGAAAGACAGAAGCAAGTATCCTTGCCTGTCACTGAGAATGTTCCTGGCAACAAATTAATTGACTTTCTCTACCATTTTTGCAATGCCAAGGGCAGGGATCCCAGACACCACCAAGCAAAGGAGTGTTGGGCTTTGTGAGATCCAGTCACCATTAAAGACAGCTGGATAAAATATGGTTTTAACAATCTCAACTTTTTTTAAACATTGCCCTGAGTTCCAGCTGGCAGCTCTGGGTACTTCTGCCTCTGTTCTCACCACTAAACTGAAAATCTTCCAATGTCAAAGGAAAACCGTTCGGCCCTCCTACGGCAGTCTCTCCCTTCTCCTGAAAGCTGAGTGCAGGTTACATTAGCCTGAGCAGCGCATATAATGGAGAAAAGGGAAGCCATAACATGTGAGGCTTGCTAGACAAAGTCTTTTCTTTCCATTTGATCAGATTTTGTTTCTCATCCCTGGGGGTTCTTTTGTGTTCCAGAAATGTGTCCATAGGCCATGGCACAATTCAGAGAAGCTGAAATGTTATTCAAGAAATACATAGACGTTTTTGTTGTTGCTTTGTTTTTGTAGAACTGTTTAAAACTTTGCAGAAACTTTTGGGTTTTGCTAGTGAGCACATTTATAAATGAACAACACAGAAAAGTGGGGAAATTCAGACAGCAGGTCATTAAGGTAAAGCCTTCTTCCCCTAAGACAAGGTCAGTGGAGATACTGAGTTTTTTAAAATCCTAAAAGAAAATCAACACCCTTAGAAGTCCTCATTTAGGCTTTTTGTTTGTTTGTTTTTCTGTGAGCAAGGCCTTTCATCAGAGACAGCCCTAGGAAAATGGGCCTATGAGGCAAAATTGAGCCCCTCACTCAACTGGATAGAAGATTCCAGTGCTATCCAGTGGAATCCAGTGCTAGCACCTCCTGTAGACTGTGCTCCTGCAGTAGGGAGAAGGCTAATTAGCAGAGAACAGTGAGTAATCACCACAAGCAAAAATAAGCAAAATTAGGGGAAGAAAAAGATGAAAGGATGTGGTAAACATGTACACCAGTAGTGTAGGCAAACCCTGCCCCAGGTGGAAGTAGCTGACCAGGTGGTCACAAATCACACTCCATTCTGGCTCTGGCCCCTGTGTGGAGGAAGAGGATTTGGAATTCATCAGTAAAGAAGTAAGGGTAAGCTCATTTCTAGAGACGAGTAGCGAGGAGCACTTGTTGTAGGCAGATCCTTGAGAAATAAAGAATTCCTCAAAAGGTGCAGGGAAGTGATCAACAAAGATGATTCTTAGAGATCTAGCCAGAGCCTCTAACATTCAGTGACGCTTCAGAGAGCTGGTTTTGCAGAACCTTCCTGTCTCTCCTGTTGACCTCAATTGGAGCATTTTATAGAGACCCCTGGCTCAGAAAGACAATCGCCTTCTTTTGCATGTATCCAAATGTAAGGAAGGGTCAAGGATCAGATCATTCATGGCTCACACTCATTTCTGCCTAGTTTCAAATTAACAACAATAATAAACGTCTTTGTCTAGGTTGTCCAGATAATTACCTCAATTTTTCCTTTGGGTTGTGATGCTCTCTATCAAACAGTGTTTTTTACTTTTGCCTCTAAAATGAAGGTCCAGCTTAAAGTGTGCTAGGGGAGGTGTGCCGGAGGGAGAGGGAGGAACACAGTGGAGAGAGAGAGATATTCCTTGGGAAATCCATTGCAGATCTTGGTGAGCAGAGATGGTTATGTCAAATTTAGAAGTGGGGTAGGGGGCATCGGACAATGTATATTTATAGCAGGTAACAGCAGCAATCCTTTTGGAGTATAAGAACGTTTTTATCATGTATGAAGATCAACCACTCCAGTTTGCCTGGGATTATCCCAGTTTTAGCACTAAAAGTTTCATCTCTCCAGAATCCTTCCCTGGGATTCAGAAAGTCCTGATGGCAATGTGTATGGTAGGTTAGGGTAAAAGAACAAAACACATACAGCTGGCCAAAAAAAATAGGGTCTGAAAGTGGCACTACTTTTTGTGTCAAATAAATGTGACTCAGATTATCTGCCCTCTGTAGTGGCTGTTGCTGTTTGTTTGTTTCTTACAACCACTGATGTTGGCAACCATTGTTCGCAGTTCATAATATGTAATGAATCATCCGTTGTTGCATTACTGCAAGTGATAAGACTTAACTGTGCAATTTAAGTGCAATGTAATCATGAACATTAACAGTTCATTTTTTTATTTATTTCAGAATATTAAGGGGGTACAAATGTTTTAGGTTACATGGATCATTTTTGTAATACTTGAGTCCTGGCTATAGGTGTGCCTGTCACCCAAATAGTGTTCATAGTACCCATTAGGCTGGCTTATTCCCCTCCCCTAACCCCTACCCCCTCGTTGCTTTCCACTGAGTTTTACTTCCCTCTGTGCTACTACTCAGCCATAAAAAAAGGTGAATTAATACCTTTTGCAGCAATCTGGATGGAACAGTCCATTTTTTACTTTTCCTGTGGATTAACTACACTGCTTTGTATTGAGACAATGCTAGTTTAGTTTTGTAACATTGTGACTATTGTGACCATGTTTTCTAAGAGTCTAGATAATGAATAAAGGAACAATTACAGTACCTGCAACAGCATGACTTGGGCATCTCCAAAAAAGAAGCATGAATGACTGTGTTATTTTAATGATAGATGGAAGGACACATACACCTGGATTAGGGAGGTGAGTAACCAAAACAGAGCACACTTCACAATCTGCAGGAAAGAATTTGAGTTGGGCTTGATGAAGAGGCAATTGTGATGAAAACACTGACTTAGAAATTGAATATCCCAAGTGCAAAATGAGCCGGGCAAGTATTTCTAATTCAATCAAAAGTTTTTTGTCTCCTAAAAGGACACCAAGGCTCAGTTGAAATTAGTGGCTGCTGAATTAGCTTGAGCACACCACACAAAGAACATGCGTTGTCATCTTTCCCCTGATTTCCATATGAAACCAAATAAAGATACGTTTCCCAACCCAGAAGTAACAACTAAAATGCCTATCGGTGAATTGAAGAGGAAATTTTGATGATAGATATGCCGGCCCCTTATAGTGTAGAGTTGATTCTGTCAGATCTTACCAATGATCATGCTTTCTAGTGTTCATCAAGTGATACAGTGAGTCAAGGCAGCAAAAAAATGTTCCTCCTAGCTCTTCTGTACTTTGATTTGAAAAACGGAGTTTTAAATCTTCTTGAATTTTTTGAAGATTTTAATGAAGCCACAGAAAACATACAAAAGATTCTTGATATTTTGTCCAAATACAAACTAGACTTTGCTCATCTATCTACATATTTGGCAGACAGTGAAATGTAAATTTTGGCAAATTGCATACAGTCTATATACTTCTTGCCAAAGAAAATAAGATCTTACCTGCTAAATGTCCTACACACCTTGTACACAACACTGTTAAAAGTGTGTGAGATTTGCTTACCTGTGAAATTGAGGCTCTCATAATGAAAATTTTTGGTCAGTTCACTCTTCTCAAAATGCAGAAGCACTTAATGAGATATTTTATTTTATAAAAATAGAAGTAGATAGCCTCCATAGGTATGTGTCTAACAGATGAGCCAGAGAAAAATATTTTATGGCAGCCCAATATTTTGATATTTTTGGTATGGTCTCCTTTCAGCAGATGATGTAGATGCAGTCATTTAAAAAATATGTCCAAAAAATCTTTGCTACTCTTCCTTTTAAGGAATGGAGATTAATTGCCCTCCCCTTGAGTGTGGACTGGACTCACTTCTAGTGAATAAAATATGGCAGGTTATAAGAAGAGCGTGAGTTTCGTCTCGGGTGCTCTGTCTTGCTTTTTCCCTCTTGAATCACTCATGCTGGAGGAAGCCAGTGGCCATACAGTGAGGATGCTCAGGCTGATTATAAAGAGGTCCACATGGTGAGAAGCTCACCAGCCACCACGTGAATGAGCTTGAACGTAAACTTTGCAATGACTACCACCCTGACAACTTGACTGCTGTCTTATGAGAGACCCCGAACCCGAGGCACCCACCTAAGCTGTGCCAGGTTCCTGATCCATGGAAACTGTGAGATAATATATATATTCATTGTTTTAAGCCACTAAGTTAGGAATAATTTGTTACATAACAATAAAGGACTAATGCAGTGGACTTCTTTCTCTAAGTCTTCCTGCCACAACCTACACATTTGCTAGCATTTGCAGCCCATCCTTTCCCTCTTTCCTCTTGTCACACAGAACAGATGTGCCACTTGCCTAAGGCTAATTATCCCATCAAAACTCTGAACCCATCTCCGGCTTATTCAGGGACCTCACTCTACCAATTAGTTATTACCTTTGTCCTGAATTGCTAGCCTCTCCCTCTCTGTTTCTATTGTCACAACACTGGAAGGCTGTTCAAAACTTTCCCATGATGAACCCATCCTCAATTACATTTCCCTCTGTTGACTTCTCTATTGTGTCTCTTGCTCTTCAAAGTTGAACTTCTTAAAATAATTATCTTTTTTTCATCAACTTCCATTTACAAACATCATACCTCCTCTATATGAGAAAAGTTGGTTTAATCTTGCCTGAACTCCATAAGCTTAACTCCAATGGCTTACTGTGCATCTTCCATTGGATGCCCTACGTTTACCTCAAACTCAAAATATTAAAAAAAAAAATGATTTTCCCTCACAAACCTGGTATTCCTCTTGTTTCTTTCTATCTCAGGAACGGCCCCACCATTTACAGTGTCTGAAGACTTGTCATTCTCTCTCTCTGCCATCCAGTGCCCGTCTAAACAAACAGCAAGCTAAGCCCCATCCTCCTCCTTACTCTCTGGTGCCTGTGTCATACCCAGACTACAGCCTTCTGGATCTACCCACAGTCCCTTGAACAAACTCTTCTCCTCCTCTTGGTTCTGGGCTCTGTACCTTCTCCTCTCTTCACTCCATCCCCGTCCCCAGCCAACTGCCAACATCCTAAGTGGCTTTCCCTGAGCAGCCTGGACTGGGTTGGGTACCCTTCTCTGTATTCCCATAGCTTGTTGGAATTATCTTTATCATAGGACTTATCACACTATCACAGTGTGTGGACATGTGCCTTTCACAAAGAGCAGGCACACCATAAATGTTTTTCTATTTGTGAATAAAAAACCAAGCACAAATGTGCACAAATAAGCAGTATAAGGTTATGAGTTAGTTTTCTGCCACTTTAATAAAAAATCCTTCCCTTCAGTTTCAAATAATATGTCCCTCATTTCCTCCTGAGACCTCACCAGAAACATCTTTATATTTCTCCCAATAGTGTCTTCAAGGCAATCTAGGATTTTTCTATCATGCTTGAAAAAATTCTTTCAGTCTCTACCCATTATCCAATTTCAAATCCACTGCCACATTTTGTGGCAGCATACCACTTCCCAGTACCAAAAAAAAAAAAAAAAAAAAAACAAACAATAAGGACAAAAACACAACTGTACCAGTCAGGGTTCTATAAGAAAAATAGAACTGATAGCATATTGGATTGAGAGAGAGAAAGGGAGAGGGAGACGTAGAGAGGAAGGGGGGAGAGAGAGAGAAAGAAAGACAGAGAAATTTGTGTTTTAAAAATTGGCTTAGGTGGTTATGGGGACTGGCAAGTGCAAAATTTGTAGGGCAGCCCAGAAGGCTGGAAACCCTCAGACAGGAACTGACACTGAAGAATTTCTTCTACTTCGTGGAAATCTCAGTTTTTCTTTTAAGGCCTTTCAAACTGATTGGATGAGACACACCCAGATTATTGAGAATAATCTTTACTTAAAGTCAACTGATTGTAGATATTAACCACATCTTCAACATACCTTCATAACAACACATATTAATGTTTAATTAAATAACTTGGTATCATTACTGTGTTAGTCAGCATTCTTCAGAGAAACAGAACCAATAGGATATACAGAGATATATAAAAGGACACTTATTATAGGAATTGGCTCACACAGCCATGAAGGCTGAGAAGTCCCATGATCAACTACTGTCTACAAGCTGGAGAACCAAGAAAGTCAATGGTATAACTCAGTCCAAGTCCAGAGGCCTGGGACACTGATAAGCTTTGGTCTGAGTCTAAAAGCCCAAAACTTAGGGGTGCTAATGTCCAAGAACAGGAGAAGATGGCTGTCTCAGCTCAAGCAGAGAGAGTGAATTTACTCTTCCTCTGCCTTTTTGTTCTATTCAGGCTCTCAATGAATTGAATGATGTTCACCTACATTGGTGAGAGAAATCTTTACTCAGTCTACTGATTCAAATACTAATCATTTCTGGAGACACTCTCACAGACACACCTAGAAATAACGTTTTACCAGCTTATCTGGGCATCTCTTAGCCCAGTCAAGTTGACACATAAAACTAACCATCACAATAGCCTGGGCAAGTTGACACATAAAACTAATCATCCCAAGATATGTCATTAATGAAATATGAAGTTGCATAAAGAATTTAGTTCTAACTGACTTATACAGTCCTTTATATGATAACATAAAGATACTGACTCACAAAATTAATTTATTTGACCACCAAATCTAACAGAAGACATATTTATATAGAGTCATGCATAGAAGTGCACATTTTATGTTTTTGTTCCTAAAAAAATAGTGAGCCCCAAAGAATTATCACTTATATTATTGTTATCACTTTGCACTGCTTCCCCTAACTAGTAAATTAAAAGAATTTGGATAAAGGGTAGGCTCATATTTTGCCCCTCAGTTCTATGAAATGAAACCCATGCTGGAAGTTATATCCTTTGCATTACTGCCCAGATACTATAGCTGACACATCCCTTTAAGTTCAAATGACTACCACACAGAGGGAAAATGTCTATATTTCTCAAATTGTGGTTGGAAATACTAAATTACAAACAAATTATAGTTACCAATGCACTGCTTAGGACATTTTCTGTGCTGCTTTGGGAAGAAGGCTTGTACAATTTGGCTGACATTTGAATGTACTTTTATTAAGGTGGTTTTACCTAAGAGTTTTCTTATTAATTCTCTGATTTTGACTTAGTTATCAAGTCAATTTAGAATATATGGACTATGTACATGCTCCTAATATGTTTAAATATGCATTGTCAAAGATTACATAGAAAAAGATCCTGGAAAAGTTAGGGAGGGTCACTTTTCACACAGGGTAAGTTAGCTAACTTCCTTTGTTTATACACACACACACACACTCACACACACATATATATAAAACTTCCTCTGATGAGTTCTGTATACTTCACTTTCTGATTTTCAGCTGCATAGGCTCAGAGACGCCATATTTTCAGTGCCCTGAAGTTGATTTAACTTAAGGGACTTATTCAAGCCAACTAAGCTTACAAGAAAATAATTTATACAACCAAAATATCAATAAATTAATTTAAAATAAAACTATACTCCCCTTAATATTTTGAAATAAAAAATTTTAAAATTAAAAAAAATAAAACTATACGAAGTGAACTAGATTCTGGCATCCACCTGACCATCCCTTTCTTTCTTGGTAGAAAAGCCTCATAGAAACCTAAATCTCAGAAGATTGCTTGGCAATTATATTAATAGAATGAGATCAAAGGAATCTAAAAGAACAAAGCTTTGCTAAACTGATGTTTCCATTTCTACATCAGGGATTTACCTGTCAAAACTAAATACTTGCTTCTGTCTATCTAAATTCTCCTTCTCCAGAAAGGACTTAAATGGCTCATTGCCAACATCTAAATCTATGATTATTTTTATGTTACTAAATCTTATGATCTTCATGTACAATCTAATTGATACATTGTTCAGATATGTTAACTTTTTCAATCTGGTTACAATCTGTATCATATTGGCCTGTGAGCCAATCATGTTCTTTTATGGTATCATAGTAGTCGTTACAGTGACCCCTTCTGGGCACATGATAAGATTGTACTTCATAGCTCCCTTGAGTTTGGTGGGGCCACATACTACTTCTGACCAACAAGTTTCAAGGGGAGGTGTTTTATGTCACTTCCAGTCAGGAACATTGACATATCAGTGTAAGACACTCTTGAGTTCTCTTGATCTGCCAAGACACATAACACAGGCGATGTTCCAGATGATGTCTGCTCTGAGTCCCAAAGGAAAGAAAATGTGGAACACAGCCCTCCAGATAACATGTGAAAGACACATACCATAAACAAGAAGCAAAACTTGACGTTTAAACCATGGAGATTTTGTAGTTGTTTTTCACTATAGTGAAACCTTGCCTATCCTAACTAGTAAAATATCATTACATATTTTACCTGTGATATTTAGCTTATGTCTGATGGCAATTTTTTCTTTTTTCAAAGATTTTAGCAAACACCTCACTGTTGCTTGTCTCCACATATTTATGACCCATGAAGTCATAAATAAATTCTATATATGTAGCGTTTATGAAGCTAAATGATAGCTAACCTAGCTCTGTATATATACCCTGAACTGCCACAAAAGACCCATTACTTCAATCACTTCCATTCAGTCATTATTGCTAAATAATTTGAAAATTTCAAACAGAGCTTTATTTATTTACCATATTCTTTTATCAAAAGAACTAAGAAGGGGCTGGGATTGTACCCAATGAGTGTTTTATTTGTTTGTGTGGGGTTCTTTGGTTAGAGAGGTCTATAAAGTGGCTGGGTCAGTTCTTCCATCTTGTACACGGCATAATTCACCTTCTCCTGCAGCCCTCAGAATGACCATCCAAACACTCTGACACTAGGGAAGATGTCCCACATCCCGATCATAGCAAGATTCATCTTCCCATAAAGGAGAATTCTGTGTGTATGAAGATAATTGAGAAAGAATACTTGAACCTCTTTTTGCCTTCCCCTTCCTCTGACAGAAGGTCACCGTTACCATGTTTTTCTCTACTGTCCCTGTTTATGGGAGAAAAAGGGATGGGGAAGACACCTTGAAGAGAACTTTCCATATCAAATCTCTAACTTTCTAGAATTTAGTCAGGATACTGCCCTGATTCTTTTTTCAAGAGAACTTCAGCTTCATGGACATACAAAGGGAAGATATGCAGACATTCTGGATAAAGCACTTTGGATAAAGATCTGTAAGTACTATAGAAATGTTATTTCTTATTTTTAGGGACTGGCAATTCATAAGTCAGAAATGTAATCAAGATATACATTATCTTCAATATGTAGTTTTCAATGTGATTGTATTCAGTCACAATTATATAAGGGGAATTGGCTTCTCCTTATGTAGCTTCTTGCTTTTCTTTGATAAGGTCCTTTGAGGTGACTTAGAAGCACCAAAAATTAAAGCTATAAATAGAAATCACTGCAGAAGAGAGGACTGCTGGGCTTAAGGCCTTGGGAATGCTGCCACCAAGTCTCCAAGTCCTTCACCTCAGTGTCTCTGGGTGGCATCTACCCAACACTGGCACAGCCCCTTGTTCTTTAACCATCCTGTGGCCTTTAAAAGATGAGTAGAGAATTATTTAAACTTTTTACAAGGGAATTATTAATATATACTAAACACTACTGTTTCATCACTGTAGTATAAAGTTAAGGTTAGGATGGGCCAAGAATCCAGAAATCTTAAATTATAAGGCAACTTTATAATTATCTAGGCTAGGAGCCAATGAGAAATCTGTTCCACGGTATGCCTGATAAGAAATTTGTTAAAAGAATTGGGTCTTATAAGCAGTAGTTAATAGCTGTGATGACTATCATCTATTGAGTGCTTATGATAAACCAGGGCATGGGTCCTCATCAAAATCCTGTGAGAAAGTAAGTTTAGTGTCTGTATTTTATAAATGAGAGTCTTAGGGATCAGAAGAGCTAAGTAATTTACCAGACATCTCAGAGTACTTGCGTTTGTCCATTTATCCTTGCTATAAAGGAAATACCTGAGACTGGCTAGTTTATAAAGAAAAGAGGTTTATTTGGCTTATAGTTCTGCAGACTGTACAAGAAGCATGGCACCAGCATCTGCTTCTGGTGAGGGCTTCAGGGAGTTTCCAATCCAGGCAGAAGGCGAAGGGGGAGCAGGCTGTCATATGGCCACATAAGGAACAAGAGAAGGAGGAGGAAGGGCCAAGCTTTTTTAAGCAACCAGCTCTCCAGTGAACCAATAGAGAGAACTCACTCATTACCTCATTATCGCAGGGAGGGCACCAAGCCATTCATGAGGGATCCACCTCTATGACACAAACACCTCCCACTAGTCCCTACCTCCAATACTGGGGACCAAATTTCAACTTGAGGTTTGGAGGGGACAAACATCCAAACCCTATCAGTACTTGACACTAACTCTGGCATTTTCCAAATTTCATGATCATAAACTCTAATTTACATTGCTCCCAACAGGTAACCATTCAAGATTATGAAGTTGGAAGTGACATAATGAGCCTTTTGTTTTAAGAAGACAGCTTTAATAGCATAGAAGCAAGAGAGTTCATAAAAAGTCAGAGAGAACCCTAATGTTAAAAAGGGAGAAGAAATAGAACTAAAGCATCACATCAAAGTCTATGTGAGAAACTAATTAGAAAATAAGATTTTCGCAAAATCTCAAGATTACAGTTTAACAATAGGTAAAGGGAAATATAACTGAAACATATATAATTAATTTTTATAATTCTTATGCCTGCTTATTTCCCTTTAACCTCCATTTCTTTACCTGATATAAACAGAAATACCTGATTTATTCCTGTATCAATAAGATTCTGTGCTTCTCAGTGTGAGGACTGTGTCTTATCATTATTGTTCCTTATTGTAAATTCAATTTCTGGCATATACCTGAGTGAGAGAGACACTAAAATATAGTTAGTTGACAAATGATTCAAAGAGTAGCCATTTAGTTCTCTACTGTTCTTCAGTTGTTTGATTTTTTAAAATTTTTTTAACTGACACTTAGTAATTATACATACTTATGGAATACAGTGTTATGTTTCAATACATGTATATAATATGTAATGATCAAATTAGGGTAATTAGCATATTTATCACCTCAAACATTTATCATTTTTTTGTGGTTAGAACATTGAAAACCCTCTCTTCTAGCTATTTTGAAATACATGATATATTATTGACTATAGTCACTCTACTATACAGTAGAACACCAGAACTTATTTCTACTATCTAACTGTACTTTGTACTGGTTGACCAACCTCTCCACATTCCCCCCACTGCCCTCCCCTCCCTAGCCTCCTGTAACCACTATTACTTTCTAGTTCTATGAGATCAACTTTTTTAGATTCCACATATGAGTGAGATCATGTAGCATTTGTCTTTCTATGCCTGGCTTATTTCACTTAACATAATGTCCTCCAGGCTCACCCACATTGCTGCAAATGACAGGATTTCATTCGTTTTATGGCTGAATAGTATCCCATTTTGTAAATGTACCACTTTTTGTAATCCATTTATCCACTGATAAACACCTGGCTTGATTCCATTTCTTGGCTATTGTGAATAGTGCTTCAATAAATATGAGTGTGCAGGTGTCTCTTTAACATACAAGCACACCTCAAAGATATTGCCGGTTTGGTTCCAAGGCCACCACAATAAAGCAAATATTACCATAAAGCAAGTCATGTGGATTTTTTAATTTCCCAGTGCATATAAAAGTTATGTTTAAGCTATACTGTAGTCCAGTAAGTGTACAATAGCATGATATCTTAAAAAGCAATGTATATACTTTAATTAAAAACATATTATTGCTAAAAAATGCTAACAATCATCTGGAGCTCAGTTGTAATCTTTTTGCTGGTGGAGGCTCTTGCCTCAGTGTTGATCACTGCTGACTGATCAGGGTGGTGGTTGATGAAGTTTGGAGTGGCTGCGGCAATTTCTTAAAATAAGACAACCATGAAGTTTTACCACATAGTTTGACTCTTCTCTCACAAACGATTTCTCTATAGTATGCAATGCTCTTTGATAGCATTTTACCCATGGTAGAACTTCTTTCAAAACTGTAGTCAATATTCTCAAACTTCGCCACTGCTTTATCAACTAAGTTTATGTAACAGTCTAAATCCTTTGTTGTCATTTCAACAATGTTCACAGCATCTTCACCAGGAGTAGATTCCATCTCAAGATGGAGTCTTGCTCATCCACAAGAAAAAACTCCTCTGCTCAAGTTTTATCATGAGATTATAGCAATTCAGTCGTATCTTCAAGGCTGCACTTCTAACTCTAGTTCTTTTGCTATTTCCACCACATCCACAGTGACTTCCCCCACTAAAATCCTCCCCTCAAAGTCATCCATGGGTGTTGGAATCAACTTCTTCCAAACTCCTGTTAATGTTGATATTTTGACCTCCTCCCATGAATCATGAATGTTCTTAATGGCATTTAGAATAGTGAATCATTTCCAGAAGGTTTTCAACTGACTTTGCCCAGACCCATTAGAGAAATCATCATTTATGGCAGCTATAACCTTACAAAATATATTTTTTAAATAATAAAACATGAAAATCAAAATTACTTCTTGATACATGCACTGCAGAAAGCCTGTTGTGTTAGCAGACATGAAAACAATATTCATCTCTTTGTACATCTCCATCAGAGCTCTTGGGTATCTAGGTACATTGTGAATGAGCAGTAATATTTTGAAATAAACAATTTTTTCTGAGCAGTAGGTCTCAACAGTAGGTTTAAAATATTTAGTAAACCATGCTGTAAACAGATGTGCTGTCTTCCAAACTTTGTTGTTCTATTTATAGAGCACAAGCAGAGTAAATTTATCACAATTCTTAAGGGCCCTAGGATTTCAGAATGGTAAATGAGCACTGGCTTCCACTTAAAGTTGCCAGTTGCATTAGACCTTAATGAGAGAGTTTGCTTGTCTCTTGAAGCTTTGAAGGCAGGCATTGACTCCTCTTTTCTAGCTATGAAAGTCCTAGATAGCATCTTCTTCCATTAGAAGGCTGTTGTCTACTTTGAAAATCTGTTGTTTATTGTAGCCACCTTCATCAATTATCTTAACTAGATCTTCTGGATAACTTGCTGCAGCTTCTATATCAGCACTTGCTGCTTCACCTTGCACTTTTATGTTATAGAGATGGCTTCTTTCCTTAAACCTCATGAAACAACCTGTGATAATTTCAAACTTCTTCTGCAGCTTCCTCACCTTTTTCAGCCTTCACAGAATTGAAGAGAGTTAAGGGCTTGTTCTGGATTAGGTTTGGCTTAAGGGAATGTTGTGGCTGGTTTGATCTTCTATTCAGACCACTAAAACTTTCTCCATATTTACAATAAAGCTGTTTTGCTTTCTTATCATTTGAGTGTTCACTGGAGTAACAGTTTTAATGCTCTTCAAGAAGTATTCGTTTGCATTCACAACTTAGCTATTTGGCACAAGAGGCCTAACTTTCAGCCTGTCTTGGCTTTTGACATGACTCCCTCACTAAGTTTATTAATCATTTCTGGCTTTTGATTTAAAGTGAGAGACATGAGACTCTTCCTTTCACTTGAACACTTAGAGGTCATTATAGGGTTATTAATTGGCCTAATTTTAATATCATTGTGTTTCAGGGAATTGGGAGGCCTGAAGAAAGAGAGAGAGACAAAGGAACAGCTGGTTAGTTGAGCAGTCAGAACACACAAAACATTTATAGATTAAGTTCACCATCTTATATGGGCATGGTTCATGACACCTCAAAACAATTACAATAGTAACATCAAAGATCATTGATCACAGATCACCGTAACTGATATAACAATAATGAAAACTTTGAAATATTGCAAGAATTACTAAAATATGGCACAGAGACCCAAGTGAGCATATGCTGTTGGAAAAATGGCCCTGATAGACTTGCTTGATGGAGGATGGCCACAAACCTTCAAGTTGTAAAAAGCACAATATCTGCAAAGTACAATAGAGTGAAACATAATAAAATGAGATGTGCCTGTACAGACTTCATTTCCTTTGGCTATATACCCAAGAGTGGGATTGCTGGATCATATGGTAGTTTTATTTTTAATTTTTTGAGGAATCTCCATACTGTTTCCTCTAGTGGCTGTACTAATTTACATTTCCACCAACAATGTATAAAAGTTTCCCTTTCTACACATCCTCACCAGTATTTTTTGTCTTTTTGATCATAGCCATTCTAACTGGGGTAAGATGATATCTCATTGTGGTGTTGATTTGCATTTCCTTGATGAGTAGTGAGGTGACGTGATTTGTTTCAAGCCCTGTGTTCAAGCATTACTCTGAGTGAATATCACCCTAACTTGCATTTTTAAAGGATACTTATATTTTAATCTCATAATTGCCAAAATGCTTTTTTGAAGACAGAAGTTTTTAAAAATTCAGATCTGGGCCCTTCTTTTGTTGATGGCCATAAACAAGTTAGGAGCATTAGTAAAGATAAGGAGACAATGATACTTCTTCATCCAAGCATGTGACAGTCTGAGATCCCTCCAAGGGCCAGATGGTTTCACTCTGTTCTTTTAAACACTTGTTATCCCTCACCGGAGACAAGTCTCTCTCAAATGTATGTATCAAAGGAGAACAAGCAATAGGAAGTAGTTTAGTTCAGGGAAACTACTCACAAACTAGAAAACAAAATTCAAAGAATATATTCTTTTTACGTGGGGTCAGTACTGTCATCTCAGTTTTAGGAAAGTATATATGGTGGGCATGATTTTTTTCCATAATGCACAATGCATGTACCATGAATAGTGAACCAGCATGGTTAACTTCATAAATGAAGTATGGCAATGATTTTTCATGATGTTAGCATCCACTGTTTGAAAACAAAGATTGGATAAATGCAAACCCTCAAGAGAGAAGTTAGCTAAAGCTTCTGGAATCAATAATAAGTTTTGAGTCACTCAATTCATCTCTAAATAATAGTCTTGATGTTGGTGGTTGCTGTGATATCATACAAACCCAGAGGGAAGAATGGAAAATTATTCCTTGGCTGGGACATAAAATATTTATTGACCCCAGGATTCTATATGGCAACTGATGTCTTCCAGGACTTAATGCCCTAAGAAATAAATAAATTCCTCTCCAATTCTCTTTCCACTGGTATATCAGATATAGGAGACCTTGTGAAACTATATTAGTTCAGCTAGAAAACATTTGGCCTTGTCCTCATGAATTGCTTATTCTGTTGTCCTCATGTTTTAAAGGAAATATTTGCTCTTCCTAAATGGGTTCAAAAATAAGTTGTTGATTTGATCTGTTAAACTAACTTGCAAACTTAGTGATGAAACAATACAAAAATCACTTGAACATACAGTGAAGTGTAATACTATGCAGGAATTGCCCCTCCAAAGCCTTTGCCTCATCCACATGAGTGTACAGGAAGTCACCACAAAAGCACTAGGTCAGCTCACTCCCCCACACAGGGTCATCTGATTCCCCACATAGGCGCAGGGTCATCTCGCTCCCCACATAAGCACAGGGTCATCACACTCCCCATGTAAGCACAGAGTCATCACACTCCCCACATAACCACAGGGCCATCACTCTCCTCACATAAGCACTAGGTCGTCACACATCCGAATCCCTGAACTTGTGATTGTAACCTTATTATGGAAAAAGTGTCTTTAGAGATGGAATTAATTATGGATCTCCAAACGAGATCATCTCGAATTATCGTCATGGGTCCGAAATCCAAAGACAAATGTCCTTAAAAGGGACACACAGAAGAGGCACATGAAGACAACAGAGGAGAAGGTCATGCAGATGTGGAGGCAGATATTGGAGTTTTGTAGCCACAAGCCAGGTGACACCTGGAGGCACTTAGGCTGGAAAAGTAAGGAAGGAGTCTTCCTTGGAGCCTTCAGAGGGGGCATAGCCTTGATGGGAACTGGTATTGAACATCTGACCTCCAGAACTGTGAAATAATACATTTCTGTCATTTTAAACCTCCAAATTTGTGCTTATTTGTTATGGCAGCCCTAGGAAACCCATACAGGGCATAAAACTTGCCTTTTCATTTCATAGAGCTTTGCATCAAGATAACTCATATCCAGACCTGATGCAGCCACCCCTGAGCATCACCATCTGATATAGAAACTGCCTGCATCATCCAGAGCTGCTCAACTCTCAGCTTGGTGACATGTCTCAATGGAATTTTTGGTTTGTCTTTCATGGGAATGTGCCTTGCCTGTGAGAGAGAGAAATGGCCAAATGTTTGCTGATGACGAGAGCGCACTGTGATGGCCATTAGTGTTATTTACCAAGTACTTCTTGTGCTCCAGTCTCCAGGCACATGGTAAGATTTCATTTCTTGTCTCCCTTATGGTTGAATTGGGTTATATAAATAACACTGGTCAATGAGTTGGAGGCAGAAGCGACATCTGTCATTTAAGTGTGGGACACTCTAGGAGCCTTTTTATTCTTTCATAATAGTGTCCACTAACAGCTGAGGTGGTGGCTGCTCCACCAGCCTGGTCCCAAGATGAGGAAATGAGGAACAGAGCTCACAGCCTACCTATGATGAACATATAAATCTTGCCGATATAAGACAATAACATTTATTTTGTTGTTGTGCTAAGTGAAATAAGCCAGACACAGAAAGATAAATACTAATGATCTCACTTATATGTGAGATCTAAAAATGTCAAATTCATGGAAACAGAGTAGAACAGTGGTTGCCCGGATCTGGGAGGTGGAGGAAAGGAGTGTATGTTAATCATAGGGTACAAACGTTCACTTATAAGATGTGTAAGTTCTAAGGACCTAATGTACGGTATGGATGGTGATGGATATTAATTAATTTTATTATGATAATCATTATATGATGTATACATATATTAAAAAACCATTTTGTTGTTGCTGCTGCAACATAACCACCCTTCCTGACTGATACAATCTTAAAGATTCAAAATTTCAAAAGGACACCTACTATATGCTGGCACTGTGATGGATATAAAGATAAACCAGAAAGCACTTAACCTTTTCAAGGAATTTACAACTTGATAAAATTTAGAGCCAGATAAAGTAGTAGTTTCCATACTTGGCTATGCATCAGGATAATGTATAGAGTTGGTGCATCCAACTATAGAGATACTGAATATTTGGGCAAGAGTGGAGTGACAGACAGCTGGGAATCTGCATGGTTTAATAAGCTCCATGAGTGCTGTTATTACAGCTAGGATTGAGACCCTCTGATCAAGACCAATTATTATTAGATGCTTTTGGCCACAGAACTCCTTCAAATGATACCCTATTCAGGAGCTCAAGATGTAAGACAGTAAATATATATCTGCTTGGTTGAGTGGAGTGAGAGCCCATAGTTCAACCTCATGTTCCCCTCACCCCTAGGATGAGCCCTGAGAGCCTGCTAAGGAAACGTCAAGAGACTGTGAAGAGCAAAGTTTTAAAATAGTGACCAACATACCAAATATGATAAACACAATCAGATTCTGGATAAGCATACAGGCCTGTATATATAAGCATACAGGGCCAGATCAAAGAAGACTTCCTGGAGGAAGAGGCATTTAAGACAAACTCTGAAAGGCTGGTAGGGCTTCAACAGGGAATGATGGTAGGGTGGGGAATAGGAAAAAGGTAGAAATCAGTCTCCTCTCCGTGACTGTTCATTTGTGGAATCCCATAATTATTCACAAGCCTATAGACACAAGCTCCCTAAAAGTAGAGACTTAATCTGTTTTGTTCACTGCTGTATTCTCAGAACTTACAATGAAAGAGAGTGTGTTTAATAAATATACATTAAATAAAATGAATGATGTCTGCCAAATGTCACTGACCTTTAGTGGCATGTCCTTCATCAAAGTTCTTCTTTTGGCTAATCTTTCAATTTTGAATGGAGAATTTAAGTAGCTGTGCACAGTTCAACTTTAAGTATAAAAATAGAAGCACTAATTTGAGTTTTTTATTTTCAATTGATGGCCAGTGTGCCTGCCTGCCTTTATTTAAAATTTTTCTATTTTTTTTCATCATGGATTTTTTTAATTCATTTTGATTTTAAAAATATAGCATTAAAATATTATTTATCTTAATTACTGAGTTTTTTGGTGTTCCCTTAACTTTTGTTCCCCAGGCAGGTGTCTCACTCACCTCACCCTAGTCTCAGCCTAGGAATAGACACCATTTATGTATATTTGCACTTTGTTATAACCAAACATCCAATATCCAATGAAGGTTGTAACCATGCAGGACAACGTTAATGTGAAAGGTAGTTATTCATCTACACTCTTAATAAATTACTCATGAGTTCCCCATGCACTTTCAAAACAAGATTAGGGGACTGGTCGTGGGGAGCGGGAGATAGAGTAGGGGTGGTTAATGGTGCAAAAATATAGTTATATAGTTGGATAGAATGAACAATATTTGATATCTCAACAAAGTGACTATAATCAACAATAAGTTAGGGTGTACTTTGAAATAACTATAAGAGTGGAATTGGAATGTTCCCAACATAAAGAAATGATAAAGGCCTGAGGTGATGTATACTCCAATTACTCTGATTTGATTAATTCATATTATATGCCTGTAGCAAAATATCACATGTACTCTATAAAGATATACAACTATTACACCCTCATAATAATTAAAAATAAAAATAAAATAAAAAATAAAAGTGAAAATTACACTATAAAAAGAGGCAGAGTAGGTAGGTAGCCTCCTGTCATTTCCTTCTGCCCCAGGATCTTTAGCCCCTGAGACTCAATGTGGACTCTTTTAAAATGTGATGGGTAGCACTATAAACTCATTTTCTCAAAATTTAGAATGCATAAGAATTACCCAGGAAGATAGTTTAAAATTCAGAAATACAGCATATACCACCAATACCAATACCACCACCACCCACCCAGCCACCCTTCCCTTAACCACAATTTCATATGTCAAGGATGATATAGGAATCTGCAGAAACCCAAGGGATTCTTACGCAGATAGTCTACCTATTATGCTTTAAGGAAGGTTGCAAGCTCTTTTCTGCTGCCACATTAACCATTTGTTAACTCCGGTGGAAGTTAATTGGCAGTCATGGCATTGAAAGTGATTGGCAGCTGCTTATAATAGATAAACTCTAAAATATCAGTGGTTTAACATAACATAAATTTATTTCTAAAGCATATAAAGTCCAATCAGTAGGAGAATGAAGTGTGGGCTTGCCCAAAACGCTCATTCAGGAACTGGTGCTGATGGAGCCTCTGCCATCTTCAAAACATAATTTCTAAGATTATTCCAGGAGCCTACATCCAGGGAATAGACCATCAAGGAAAGAGAGTATGAAGGATAACATGGGAGCTTTGGATGGGCCAGGCCTACAGATGGCAAATATCACTTCCACCCACATTCCATTAGACACATGACCACACCCAGGTGCAAGGGGGCTGGGAAATATAGCCCCTTGGTTGGGTAGCTGCTTCCCAGCGAATACTATTTGCTATGGAGAAGGGGGTCCAAATCATTGGTAGACAGCTAGTTGTCCCAGCACAGGCATCTTTAAGGGAGAATAAGGGCCAGGCTATGGTCATGATGAATGGGACAACGCTTAGGTAAAGGTGAGGGGACCCAGAGTGAAAAATTGGTCCCAAGGACCAACATCTACCACTTGTCAATTTAGCCAGGATTAGCTTTATTACTACAGGCTAAGTCCAAGGCAGTAATATTAGCTTTCTTTCAGGCCACATTGAAATGTGGAATACTTTGCAATTGGTATGAATCATAGTATCTTAAATCTCGTAGTTGGAAAGGAACTCAAAGTAGCATAGTTCAAGTGGTTCGAGTGTTATTGTTATTCCTCGGATGAGGCATTTGAGATCTGTGATAGGCTGAAAAATGTTCCCCTCCGCCACAAAGATACATCCTAATCCCTGGAATCCATGAATGTTGCCTTATAAGGGGAAAAAAATAGTCTTTGCCGGTGTGACTGAGTTAAGGATCTTCAGATGGGGAGATGATCTTGGAGATGATCTTGACTCCAAAATGCAGTCACATATATTCTTATGAGAAAGGGACATAGGGAGATTTTACACACAGATACAAAGAGGAGAAAGCAATGTGAGGATGCAGCAGAGAGAGATTTGAAGATACTGGCCTTGAAGACAGGAGTGACGCAGCGACAAGCCAAGGAATGCCAGCAACCACCAAAAGCTGGAAGAGGTAAGGAACAGATTCACCCTAGGGCCTCCAAAGGGATCACAACCTTGACAATATCTTTTTCAGCACTGTGAGGCTGATTTCAGATTTCTGGCCTCAAGACCTGTGAGAGAATAAATCTATGTTGTTTTAAGCCACAGAATTTGTGGAAATTGGTTACAGCAGCCATAGGAAACTAATACAAAGCCCAAGGAGTTTAAGAGACTTGCTAAGGACTCACAGATAATAAAGAGTAGGCAGAAAATTAAAATGCTTATCTCTTTACAGTGTTCTTTCCACTACAACATTTAGACTGAAGGGATTTTTATTAGATATTCAAGGGCAGAGTTGGAAAATGTGGATGAGAGGGGAGAGATGAACGTATCAGAAAATTTTATTCCAGCATTTCCCAGCCCTCTGGCACAAACATTTGGTGGCATTCAGGACCCCAATTTCACAGTGAGAGAGCAGGGTTTCTAGGGCACTGAACAGGCATCCTCCTCTCCAGCCAAGAACATGAGTCAGCTCTCAGCAGTGAGCATCGCTGGCCAAGGCTGCACGATGATCCAGCTCTTTAGGTCTTTTCTTTTTTTCTGCTCCAAGTTTGCAAGTGGATCAGCATATTTTTCAACTGAAGAAAGATCCTGGAGTTTGGCAGGCAAAATCTATAGATATTAATGACCCTTTTAAGCTGGGACCTAATTAATTGGCTAAAATGATGAATGTGGGTAAGAGTCATGGTTTGTTACTCTCTGGCCCAATGGGCACACCCAGATCAAGGTTATCTTCATCAAGTCATCGACTCCCAGGCAAGTTGCCCTTGCTCCTTCCAAGTCACAAAGATAGTAGGATACATTCCATTACAAAGCTCAGAATCAAAGAGGAGCCTCTTATTGGAATTCAGACCTTCCTATCCCCAGGGAAGTCTGAGAAAATAGGAAATCATCAGCTTGGCTCAGGAGTAACATGGTGCATATCAATGAGGGAACTGCTTGAATCTCTGAGCTCCCGAATTGCCATGTGTCCCTCTACACAAGACTCAGCTATATCAAGTGACTGTCTGAAGATGAAAGAGTGCTGCACTAGTTGTCAGGGGACCTGGCCTATGCCCTGGCTTTCCTAAAACTGGTTTGGCAATTCACTTGACAACGTTGAATTTCAGCTTTCTTACCTGTAAAATAGTAAAAATGAGAGGCTTTAAAGTTCTTCCTGACTCTAAGGTCTGGGACTCTGCATCTAGGTAATTAACATAATCAGGACAAGACACCTGGGCAAATGTAGACATTCATGCCCCAGACTGCATCCTTCAGGCCCAATAAGCATTAGGTAGACAGGGACTGGGTATTCTCATGTGTATGACTAAAGCGTATTGACACAGTGTCCTCTGCTTTGCAGATATTTGTACACTGCATTATAAATCTCATAAGTGCATATTTATCTGTTACTTCCCAGCAGAGCTTGGTTGCAGTATGAATCATCAATCTATTGTTTTCAGAGTATCTGTTTGCTCTGTTGGAAGAAAGAAGAGAGATCAGTATTAAGGGAAAGCTTGAGGATCAATACAGACATAAAGAATTACCATTAAAAAGACCTGTTTTCCTAAAAAGATAAAATTTTAAATTCTATACTCCTCTCTCTAGATAGCATAAGGAAAACGCATCTTGGTACAGTAAAAACAAATAAGCAAGCAAACAATCTCATAGACTTGAAAGCCAAATGAAAACATGGATTCAAATTCCAAAACTATCACTTTACCAAGTCAACAAACGAACCTCAGTTTGCTGAGGGGAGGCATTAAAGCTGTTCAGAGGAAGTGCAGGACATTCCTCTTGCATGTACTAGGAATGACAATGGGCAAATTCGATTCTCTCAGGCTTGGTTGCTTTATTGATAATATGGGCATAATAATGATTCCCTGACAGTGTTGTCAGGATTCAAGGAAGATAATAAATGTCATAAACTTTTTGTAGTGTCAGGAATATCTAAGCTCTCTAACTAGTGGCTGATTTTACCGAATGTTGAGGACAGCATAGGTGATAAGTATAAATGCAGAACGTGTATAAATGCCCATTTCAAGTAGCTTGGCTAGAAAGGGATGAGGAAAGAAAAAACAAGATAAAGGGATATGTGCAGGTGGATGGTGTAACTGGCACTTTTATTTCTCATTTCTTATTTCTTATTATATTTTTTGTTCTGATTATAATTGATGGAGTAAGTTGCCCAAGGGGACAGAAGGGATAGAATCCAATAAGTTTAGCAGGGAAAGGGACACCTGTTCCACTGCAGTGGGTGGGTAGGAGGGAGGCAGAAGCAGAGGAGATGAAAATAAACCAGGCCTGTTGGGGCACAGAGTTGGAGGTGTCCTTGCCTGGTGGCCATGGTGTGCTGTGTGAGCTAAAGATTGAGGTATTCCGGGGAGGTATGGGCTGGATGCTCGAGGAGAGTTATAAATGTTCAAAAAGTTGTTTGGTGAACAAATCATAACCACCACCACCCCCCCAGATGAATTTGTTCATTTGTACCAAGGGAGTTCACCTGAGACACGTAAAAGAATTGCCAGGTAACACCAAGAGCTCAATAGAAACTGAAAACTATGAATTTGTAGGTTCCAAATCTATAAAATTACAAACTTTTCTCCAACAAGTCTCAGTAGCCAAATTGAGGAATACAGAATGTGGGCCATCTGGGTGCCTCGGGAATGGAGTTTTGCTGAGTGATTGGAGTGAAATAATAATAATTATTATTATTATATTGTAATGTGCCTACTCGGTGCCAGAGAGTAGTCTGGTTTGGTTAGCGTTTAGAACATGCAAGTTTAGGCATTCATAAAATGGGGATAACAGTGTCAATAGCAGGATACTTTTTTGCTCAGCATTACTACTGCTCTAACGCACAAAAGGGATTAAAAGCTTAAACATTGTGTTTCTCTCAGAGAATTGTTCACCTAAGTTTTTAAATGGCACTTTATATTTCCCTGCCTCAGAACTGCTCTTTCTCAATATTTCCCATGTTTGTTAATGGTGTCATGATTCACTTGTTTGCTCAGGACAAAACATAACCACCCTGGACTCTTCTCATGCACTCTCCCCTCCCCACTCCACAGTCAGTCAACCCCTCAGCCAGTCCTGCTACCTCTATGTCCGAAATGTTTTCTGAATCCAACCACTTCTCACAGTCTCCTAGGCCAAGGGTTGGCAAACTTTTTCTGCAAAGGGCCAGACTTGGTCTCTGGGCCATAGTTTGCCAGCCTTGTCCTAGTCTGAGCCATCATCACTTTTCATCTTTACTATTATATACCCTTTTATAGTAGTATCACTGATTCTAATCTTGGTCCCTTATGGGTCGTTCTCCTCATGGTAGCTAGTGATCGTTTTGAAACAAAAATCCAATTACATTGCTTAAATCCTACAATGGCTTGCCATTATAATTAGAACAAACCAAGCTCTGGCCTCTCGAAGGGCTCCATGATCTGGCCCTCGCTTTCCACTCCCACTTTTTTCTACCATTCTCCCTTTTGCTAATCGCCCTCTGCTTACACTGTCCATTTCCCTGTTCTTTGCACTCCCCAAGACTTTTATCGACTTAAGCCTTCACCCTTGTAGTGTCCTCTGCTTGAAATGACCTTCTCTGGGCGGATTCCTCCTTCGCATTTCTACCAATATCACTTTCTCAGAAAAGTCTCCTCTGGTCCACCTGGCAGAGACGTGCCTTCGCACGCCCGCCCCTCCCAGTCACTCTTCGGCCCATCGGCCTGGTAATTCCTTCTTAGCACTTACAACAGTTTTAAATCATTTTATTTATTTATTGCTTTATGTATTAAAATCTTCTCTATATCTGTAAACTCCATGAGGAAAAGGATTTTGGCTCATTTGCTGGTGTATCTGTAATGTCTGTAATAGTCATGAAAGGAGCTCAAAAAATATTTGTTGAATGAAGGGAAGAATGATTGAATGAATGAGCAAATGAATGAATGATTGAGTGATCAATATGAAATGGTTTGAGGATGAAATTCAATACCAAAAGCCTCTCTCTATCCTCTTATCATTCTTCTGCACTTTTGTTGTCAACAAATATTTGAAAACTTTTAAAGATTTGTAGAGCTACATTGAACACGGTGAAATTTTAACCAAGAAAAATAATCCATGCTAATAATTTAGCTGTCTAATTAATGTTATTCTCCCCTGTGTCATCATTAAGTCATATCTTAAGTCAGTTAAGAAGTGATTCTAACTTGAACAAGGGAAAACAGCTGGGCAAGTGGAAGTAAGGGCTTTTTTCCCCCCATGGACCATTGAAGATCACTCAAAATCAATGGAGAGTGTGATGCCAGGACAGTAGGATCTAGAGCTGGAGATAAGCCCTGATTGGCCATTTACTATAATAGATGGTGACCTTAGACAAATTATTGAACCTGCATTTTATCATTTATAAACTAGGATAAAGGTAAGATGACTCCACAGATTTGCTATAAGGATTAATAAAGTGCTAGATGTAAAAGGGCTCTATAAGCTCAAAAATACTGTCAAATCTTAGTTGTTGTTAAAAACGTGTTGTCTTTGCGTAAAGGGTCTGTACTGTGCTGATCCTATACAAGATATGACTTGTTTTGTCTTCTAAACAGAATAAGATTTTTATGGTTTTTAATGTGTTACTAATCTGGGTCATGTTTTCCTTCAGTCAATAGAGGACCTTAACAAAAGGAATAAATGCAGTGACAGACTTCAGGTGCCACCAAAGGAGAGCAGGGCAGGGACATCCTATGAGGGGCGCAGGCTTTGGAGTTAGACCTAGTTGTAAAACCTGCCTCTGCCAGTTCTTAGCTGAATGATCGTGGAGAAGTTGCTTAACTCTGAGTTTTGGGTAATAAACTTGTAGAGGGAAGATAATAATTCCTACACCAGGGATCTGTTGAAAAGATAAAATGAGAAAATATGTGTAGTGTCATGCCCAACTCATAGGAGGAACTAAGAAATTGTGTTCACTTTCACTTTGCCATAATTTATAGTGGGCAGCATAGCAATGGCTCTTCCATTCTGGAGGAAAGAAAGCCCACAAGACAGTGTCCTGTAAGAAGCTTTGAGTTCAAATGGGATGAGGTAGGATTTGGAGGGAAAGATCAGAGCTGGAGTGGGAACATCGTGAACATAGCAAGGAGTGGTCAGTCAGGGGTCCCAAGTGAATATTTGGAGTCTAAGGAACAGAAAGAGGAAATGAACCTAACTGCCTGTTTCACAGATATCTCCAAGGTTGTGGTTTTTACAAGCAATTTTTTCCACCTTAACCAGAACAAGTTTGGAGAACTGCCCAACTTCCAAATTCAACATTTGCTGACTTACATCTATCTCTGGAGCCAGAAAAGATGTTTTCAAAATCCAGGCCCCATTCAGGCATGAACTCTCCCTATATATGTGAAGTAAGAAAGTGCTCATTGAGGCATACACACTGCAAGGAAAGTTATAGGGTTTTATACCAGGCTTGGTGCTCTAAGTCTGCTCAGAGGATTGTTTTAATTCAGCTGGAGGCTGCTGATGAGTGATAGAATTAATTTCTAGTTGAAAGAACTCTCTGTGTTCTTTCTTCTAAAAGGAGCTCGACTGTTCTTCCTGATTAATTTCTAACTGTATATGTACTGAATAGAATTAAAAACAGGCAGGTGTGCCACGTAAGGCATCAAATATACTGCATCCTAAAATAACAGTCTGCCTACGCCAACCTCATGTGAGTCCACAATAGGGAGGACAAAGCAATAAGATCTGAACTGGCCTCAGAGGCCACACAGAACAGTGGGCCAACACAGCCCCTCTTGTGCCCTTGAACTCGCTCAGCTTTACTTACAGGGGCTCACAGCTACCCCAAATTGGAGCTGAGGCCAAGCGTTTATCCTCACACATCTACCAGTCACTGGATGGGGATTGATGTGGGGAAGGACTGTTACCTTGGGCAAGGTGGCTCTCTTAGCCTAAGAAAAGTTCCAGAGATAGACTTAACTGAGATTGGTTGGCTCCTAACACTCCCAACAGCTGGGGAAACAAGGGCTTCATTCCTAAAAGGGAGTGGGGAAGTATTAACTTGGGTGAAACTCTAATGCATGCACCACACCTTTGCTCTATATTTTCTCCCATGGCAACCACTCAGATTATTTCTTGTTTTTAAATTATATGAGACTTTTTTTCCTCCTTTGTCTCAGGTTGCCATATGGTGTCAAAAAACCTGGGTGATACAAATCATTTTAAAGTTATAATATTTTTGGCATTTTCTGGACTAAAAATCAGTTGCAAACAGACTTTTCTACCTTTCTGTCAATTACGTGAAATTAGCCAAAGCATCTCTGGGTTACGTGTATATGTTATATTAGTTAACAATAAACAATGCAGAAACATACAGGCCTTCAGCAAAAATGTCATTCATTAATGCCAAGCTTCACAAATGTCTTTTGTATCTTTACTATCAAATTCCAGAGATGTATTGCAGTGGAAGTTTACTTAATATTGCTTAGAGTCAATTTTCTTCATCTGTAAAATGGCAAAAACTCACCTATCTTAAAGGATTCCATGAAAAATAAAGTACAAAAAGAAGGCACAGTAAAGAAATGCCCACTATCAGTGTAAGGTGTTAAATCACTACAGCACGTGACAACAGCACCTTAATTCCACACGTATAAAACGGAGTTTAAAAACCCTATTAACTTAAAGCACAGTGACAACCAGCATCTACAGTGATAGCAGAGGCCACTCAATGTGGAGAACTTTCAACAACAGACTCACTTACCCTTATTCATGAAAGAACAATTTGTCTGAATCACTTCTCTTAAAAAAAAAGAATTGTTCCAGATAAATGTCAGGTATCTAGCAATAACCAAAAGTTTATTAAATATTGAGTGCCTGGAAGCCAATTGCTCACCTTTTGTTCTTTCTGTAACCTGATCAATAAAAATAGACGTTGAGTTTTGATGTGTGATCACAGGCAATGTCAAGACAGAGATACTCAGGCATTCACTGATCCACACTACACTGGAATACTCAGCCTGGAATTAGCATGAGGCAAAGGAGAAGGCCTCTTTACAAAAGAACACGGCAAGGACATTTTAGAACCATCTATAGTTAAGGAAGAGGAGGGGAGCAAGGAAGATGGAGCTCTACGTCTTTCAAACTATTTCTTTCTGCAAACCGACTTATGAACAACTGCAAACAACCATGGAATATCTTTCCTGCCTTTGTCTACCATTTCTTGCATGCTCACATTGTTTCTGTATATAATTTTTCTCTATTTTTTTCCCTGCTTAAGCTTATATCTTTAGCTCAACCTGATGTGAAAACAGGTGTTCTTAATTATTTGTTGAATATTACTAGTTCTAGATGGGTAGATGAGTAGCTTATCATCAAGGTCAGTCTTAGAATATCAGTGATAATAATTATAGTGATTATCACTTAACTTTATTAAGCATCACTTATGAGTCAGCTATTGTGTGAAGTATTTTACAAACTACATCTAATATAACCTTTATAAACCCCCATGAGTTCAGTAGTATTATTTCTATTTTACACAGGTAAAAATTAATAACCAATGAAGGAAAGTATCTTGGCCAAGATCACACAACTGGCAGTTAGTGAAGGTAGAATCAGAATCCAGATTTGCCTGACTCTAAAGCCTTTGCTCTTTATAGGTTCATTTGACATTTATTTACAAATATATCACGAGGAATTACTGAGTACTGCACACTTGGCTAGGTTGGAGGGATACCATGACGAGCAAAGGAGACAAAGTCCTAGCCTTCATGGATTCTTTGATCAAGTAGGAATAGCAGTAGGACAGATATTTCCGTATGCTAAAGGATGTAAAAAGGACATATGGAGTTTTATGGGAACTTAAAACAGGAGTATCTAATCTAGTTTAGGGAATCAACGGGAACTGTACTGTGAAAGAAACATTTAATTTGAAGTTTGAAGAATGAGCAGGAGATAGCCAGAAGGAGAATGGAGGAATGTTGGGGAGGGGAGTAGTAGCATGTTTGAAAGCCTGAAAGCAAGAAGATATGGCTCATTGGAGGAACCACGTGGTCCAACAAAACTGGAGCACAGAGCTGCTCTGTTACAGGCAGTTGGTGGTGGTGGGGACCATAGATGAGGAATGAGAGGTAGTCAAGGACCAAATCATTATATACATGAAAACCACATTAAGGATATTGGACTTTATGGGGGGACCAGATCAGATGTATGCCTGAAGAAGAGCAAGAGTGGATGTAGGGAGCTGTGGTCTGCTTTAGATATTTTATGAAGTCACAAGTAGAAGAGAAGACATTTCTCCCAAGGGACTTGGACTCTAAAGAGGGGATACAACATTAAGTAACACTTATTGAGAACCATGAGCCATTCTTGTATTTTCCCTTTCATTTATTGAGCACTTACTTTATGTCTGGCACTGTTCTAGGTGCTGAGGAGGCAGCAGTGAACAAACATGCACAAAATTGCCTGTAGTCATAGAGTGTACATGTGAGCACCAGATACTAGGTACTTTACAGATATTAACTAATTAACAGCATAGGGCTGTGGACTACCAGGTTATTTCATTTCACAGAGAAATTGAGGTGCAGGCTGGTCAAGGACTGCCCAAGATTTGCCTGCAAATCTGGGTGGCCCCATGGATCTCTCACTGACATACATTCAAGGGAAAGGCAAGAGAACTCGCATGGGGAAAGCCAAAGCACAGTGCCTAACGTGACTACAGTGATGGGAGCAACTCGGGGTCCACAAGCTTTGACTTCAGTCTTGTAAATGATCCTTTTAAATCTTCCTATGAGCTTTTATTTTGTTTTGGAGCAGAACGACCGTTGCCCTTAAATTACAATATTTCTATTAGATAAGTTCCACTCTCTGCTTGACATAGAATTAGTTATGTTCTCCAGGGACAGCTCACTCCACAGCCAGGCTCCACGGAGTGGAACATGATAGGTCAGTGTGGGTGTTCTGATGGCTACTCCGTGGATGGTCCTATCATCCTGCTCTCCTTTCTTCTCATCAAGTCTTTAATGAAAGAAACTGTGCTTTGCTTCACCCCCTACTTGCTCTCCCTGTATAGTTATGCCTTCTTGGCTCCTTAGTTTTCAGTAGCTCTCAGGAACTTGGATTAAGAAGCCATCTTAGCACTGGTTTCTGGAAGAATGTGCTTCAGGACACTTCCCTCACACTCATGGTGAAAATACTGGCAATGACTGTCAGAGTCAGTGCTTTTGTGGCCCTTAAATGGGCACAACATGGCCAGGGATCAGTTCCTCCTCCATTCTTCCCCCCGGTCTTTGTCCAGCTACAGTCAATTGGTGTGGTTTTGCTGGCAT
The DNA here is from genome assembly GCA_023783475.1 of Daubentonia madagascariensis. Lineage (NCBI taxonomy): Eukaryota > Metazoa > Chordata > Mammalia > Primates > Daubentoniidae > Daubentonia > Daubentonia madagascariensis. The sequence goes on from JAKFHU010000978.1 coordinate 34,400,049, forward strand.
TGTTCAGGCACTTTAACCATGTCATGGGACACTTGTGATCCCCGTTACGGTCAAGTCAGGCAAGAAGTAATTAGTTTCTGATTCGGTCCTAAACTAAGCGATAACCTCCTCAGAGATGCCGTGTTCCCTCCACTGAAGGACATTTGCACATGGGGCTCCCTGTGTCATCAGCAACCCTCCTGCACACATCCCATCCAAATTCCCCTTGCTCTCTGCCCAAGACTTCCCTCAGCCCAGGCCATTCTGTCCCCTTCGGGCACATGCTGTCATGGGGTCAGGATCTTTTCCTCCACAACACTAGCCTCACTTTGTGCTTGTACACTTGATTGTGAGACGCACTTATTAATTCAGTGCTTCCCATTAAACCATAACAACTGGAGTGATTTGCTCATTCTTGATTCCCTGCACAGTGCCTGATGCATAGGAAGTGCTCAAAAATATTTGCTTAATAAATGAATGAAAGCAGATTGCCAAAATAGTTTATTTTCAAAAAAGGCCTTAAGCAGTAATAGGAAAGGGGGAGTGAACTGTGTAGGTCAGGGACAAATGGGAGTCTGCAGCGCAACAAGGCTCCAAGGACAGAATGTCAGAGCTGGTCTTGAAAATGATCGAACTTCTGCACATTCCCGCGGTGTTCCCTTGTGTGCCTTCTTACGGTGTCCACTAATTCAACAAGGATGTCCGCCTCTGCTGTTCTACATACACTTGCAGAGATAAAATTTATTCTACTATCCTCTGGGCCTCTTATATTGACAAAGGAGGGAACAGGGGTTGCTTGTAGAGCTAGAACCTGGATTTGTGCCTCCCTAATAAGCCCATCAGGAAGGCATCCGGCAGATCCTTGAACTTAGAATGGTGGGCACTTACAGCCTTTTGTCCTCATCTTTGAGCTTTAGCCTCACTTCAGGACTATAGGAGAAGCTGACTCAACGTCTGGTCACACATACCATAAAAGAGACCAGACAAGGCATGTGACCTTGAATGGAGCAGGTAATCAGTGCTTATGTCCCTTTCAAAGTTTCTCTGTTCCTATAGCCACCTTTTTTTCATTCCCATCTGAATCAAAGATAAAATAGTCCCCTTTTGTTCAAATCTAATCTTTCCTGTCAATGTGACTCCTTCACTTAGGAAATTAATCTCCTTTCTCAGGATCCTTCATGTCACTCTACAGATACACCTAAGTGTTCCCTAAGTCAGAAAACTTTCAAACTTCCCTGCTAAATTAGTCAAGTGACCTTTCTATATCTCTCCTCCATTGCACCCCAAATTCTCAAGTTCATCACTAACTTTCTTCATTTCCAGTTCTATTCACTACCCAATCCTTCTCAATTTCACTTCAGATTCTGCCACTATCCTGAAATTTCCCCTTGAAGTTCCAATGGCCTAACGACCAAAGTCATTTTTCCTCATTCTGTAGGAAAATACTGAGAAACGCTGGTATAAATATAAAGGCTCGAAGAGTGAGAGATGAGGCTGAGGTGGAGGACCCACAAATGAAAATCCTGAGCTACGTGGAGGTGGGGGAATGAGAGCAAACGCAGGTCAGGAAGAAGCCAGGAAAGGCCCTGGGCGATGTCTGCGTGGCCAGCTGGCCACAGGCAACACTGAGGGTCAGCAAGTGTTTGTATGTACCCGGGTCCAATTAGCTCACCGAGCAAGGAGAAAAGCCTCTAAGCCCTCAAATTCTGTGGTTCTTGTAGCTCTGCCCCTAGAGAATATCTGTAGGAGCCAAAGCAGGGTGGAAGCCAGCTGCTCTGATGACCAGTAATCATCCCAGCTATTTACACATCTAAGAAGAAACCATTTATGTTTGAATTTTTCCTCCTTATAGCAAGTGGACATAAGAACTCCTTGACCAGTGTTTCTCAAAGTCTGTTCCACGATATGTCCCTATGTAGCAAGCACTGTGAAGGCAAAGATTTATCCACTGTAATCCCCAGTGTCTAAGAGGATACCTGACACAAAGTAAGTGCTCAAAATATCTGTTGCATGAATAAATAAATAAATAAATGTTACACGCGTATAAATACACCTACCAATGTTTCTTTGGTAAAGTTTGGAAAAAGCTGGGTTAAGCAAAATTTTTTTTTGCTGCAAGACTTAGAGCCTTTACATTTTGATACAATATAGGGCACTTCTCAAATGCCTTGGAACATGAGACCATTTTTCCCTACATAGCTTCCCAATGTATACATCTGGAGAAAAATTCCCTAAATAATTGCTGGTAGCACAGCACTAGGGCCAACTCTCCTATCTCCAGTTTACTTGGCTTCTCTCTGTGGACAGTGCTCACTCGGGCCTGTCTGCCTCTGGTGATGTCCTGTTCTTCATATGCAAATAAAACACAACAAACTCAAAGTCAGTGAAAGCAAGTAAATTCAAACAATTTGTAAAGGCGCTGTAATACAAATAAGGGTATTTAAACTAAATCACATCTCCTTGTTTCCCTCCAAATGTCTTTGTAAAAACGCAGCGCACACACCATTTAGAAAGAGGTACAGTGTTTACATTATTAGCATTTGAAATAGGTGTTTGGAGGTATTAAAAATTTTATCAGGCTATTATGAGAACTAAATGAGATTATATATGTCCTAGTACATAGTAGGCACTCAATAACCGGGTGTTAAAACTGCGTAGAGCTACAGGGCATAATGTGTGAAATTATGAATAGCATGAAAGAGAAAAGAGTTCTAAAAATATGATGAATTATGGAAAATTATATATCAGTGTTTGACAAGGCTAGATTCAGCCAATATGATGAATTATGCCTAGATGAAGGTCAATGAAATATCATTACATCATTATTTGGTTAAATGTCAACGAGATAGAACATTTGATTTGTCTTTGTCAGAAGTTAGAGATGGGGCAGTTGATTTATTTTAAATGTTGGTTAGGAAGGCCAGAACAAAGATAGTTGTAATGACAACTTTATGTTTTAAAATATTTTTTAACATAAATATTTGTGCCTTTGACTTTTGTTTCATCACATTACATTAGTCAGAGGATATAGGCATTAGAGGTAAATGTGGTACGTCCTTCAAGGCTCACTAAAGTTGTCTCATTTACTCGACAAATATTTAATTTTTTCAACAAATACTTATTTTGAGCATTTACTATAGACAAGACAATATGCTAGTTATTCTGGGGATACAAAGATGAATCAGACATGGATTATTAACTCCCTCAAGGGTCTTAAACTAGGGGAGTAGGAAGAGCATGCACAGACTGGCTCTGTCACAAAGTAGAAATGTATATGTGCCGTAACTAGTGTGCTGATGAAAAGTTATAGGAACTCCAAGTAGGGCAGATTTCATTGTATTGTAAGTTTTCATTTACATTTCTGTCTCCCTTTGAGGAATAGGTGCGGTTTATCCGTCTATATATCCGCAGAGCCAGACATGTAATAGGCTTTCAACAAATGTTTAATGAAGGAGAAAATGATTGAATGAATGAAACTAAAGATTCTGTCATTTTGTTTCCAAAGGATGCTATTATGCAATCATCCTTTCTTTGTATATTTTTATGAAATAAATTAGTATTAGTAAATTAGTATTTATTTCATAAAAAATATACAAAGGACCATGCCATGTCTCATTTTATATTCTACACAGAACTGATTGGTACAGTTAATAAACAATAAATATTTTCTGAATAAAATGAATTAATTCATCAGGAAAGATTCTTTAACAATACATAACAAATAAACAACTCTAAGGCAGGTGTTAAAACTCAAAGAACTTTGCAAAAAATGATGTATTTTAGTGTATGTAAATTTACCTCAATAAATTTAAAATAGTTAATACTGTATTGTAACTTTAAATTTGCTAAGAGGGTATATCTTAAGTGTTCATACCAAAAAGGAGAGAAAGATAAAGGAAGGAAGGAAGGGAGGAAGGAAGGAAGGAGGGAAGGAAAAGAAAGTGATATCTACACGATTGTGGTGATCATTTCATAATGTGTATATACATCAAAACATTAAGTTGTACACCTTAAATAGGTACAATTTTTATTTGTCAATTATACCTCAATAAAGCTAGAAAAAAGAGAAATTTCATTATGCCACAAAGCAAGGACTCTAGAGGTAGGGTGACTGCAGAGGCAGTTGATTTAATAGCTTGACAACAGCATTAAGGATCCAGGTTCTTTCTCTCTGACTCACCATTTTTGGTAGGTCATTTTGCCCTCTGGTTAGTTCTTCTACTGGTTGCAAGATTCTACAGTAGTTCCAGATCTAACATCATCCAGACATGAAAATATTTAGACAGGAAAATATTTAATTTTGTTAAAGCAAGTTAACTTTCCCTAGCAGCCTCCAGCAGACTTTTGCTCATGGTTCAGTAGCCAGAATTGTCATTTGTTTGTGTGTGAACCAAAGACTCCTAAAAGAGCAGAATCCCCTTGATTGGCTCAGAACATCAGTATTAAACCCCTCAACCTTCTACCCTGGCTGACCCTGGCACCAGCCTCCCCTAGACACATGGCTCTCTCGAGGAGGCTGTATATACTAACAAAACCAAGTCTGTTAAGAAGTAAGAGTAGGAGAAAAGGAAGAATGTTAAGTAGGCAACCTACAGTAATGCTACGTGGAATGGACTTCCCAAGTACTGAAAAATTGAATTTTCATTTATGATGAGGACATAATCTCAGGTGCAAGGCCAAATTCTCAAGAAAACGTGAACCCAAGTAAGGTAATTTTTGACACTTTCTTATCACCTCGCTCACAGATAACCTTCTCCCTCACAAATACCAATCCCCCTGCAGATGTTCTGCCTTCAAGCTAATTGCCAGTTGCATCCCCCTAGCATCCCCAAGATATCTCATTTAGACCTCTACTCCTAGAGGCACCTACACCTTCCAGCCATTACTTCTCCCCCTATCAAAAGTTACCTAGGTTCCCACCTATTTTTTAGAGTAATATTCTCAGCAATCTAATATTATAGCTTACATCTTTTTATTTTCTTACTTTCTTTTAAATTGTTTGTAGGAATTCTGGGCATACTATGTGACCAAAGATGTGAATTTTTACAAGCTCCTATGGAGTAAAACTAGGCTTAATTCAGAAATAAATTTTATCTCTGAGAATGATGTCTATGATCCTGAGAAATTTTGAAGAGGAAAAATTGGGAGAAGGGAAAATTTTCTAAAGGCCCTCTAGCATGTACACAACCATCTCTTCCATCATGGTCTTTCCCTTTCCTGTGCTCTGTAAAGTCTGTTCTTATGGAGCAGGTGAGGTATTTATGACATTTCTGGCAGCTGGAAAACTGTGGAGGGATGAAAGGAGGGCTTCTGAAAAGCGAAAGTTCTCACTGCCTTAAATGCTCAAATATATGGAAATAAAATGTTTTTCAAAATTAAATAAATGAACTTGAAACATCTGTAACTACAGAACGCCAAATCTGGTTTAACTTTGTCTTTGTGTAATAAAATGATGAGTTGTCTTTCAGTTGCCATGGACCCCCCAGGTTGCAAGTTATGTAACCTGGGCATGCCCGGATGAGCCAAGCATGCAACCGTAAGTGGACCCTAAGTGCTTAAGTGCTCAGACCAAAGAATGGGGATAGAATTAAGAAGTGGGCACCGCATGGCATGATCCATGATCCAATCAGATTGAGCCCTGGCATCACCCCATGACACAATCCAGTCAGATCACAACTCCTAGCATCACCTCATTGCAAGATCCAATCAGATCATGCCTCATCACCCTCTGCGTAAAAAACCTACTCCACTGCCCAGCTCAGCGAGACAGATTTGAGTCAGACTCCTGTCTCTTTGCTCAGCTGCCTTGCAGTAAACTCTTCGCTCAATGAAAACCTGGTGCTTCACTGTTTGGCTTTCCATTGCATGCAGATAAACTGACCCACTTTGTTTCAGTAACACATCCCCACGTGGGAAGTTGAATTGAGAAAAAGCCAATGTCTCTTTCCAATTCTAAGGTACTGTCAAGGTAAAATAAAATATAGAGACAAATTTATCTGGAAGGAAAGAATTCCAATTCAGAGCATACATGCAGACTGGTGGTCTTCAGTATGTCCAAAGAGCAAAGAGAAGGCTAAGGGTTTTATTTTGTCAAAAGTAGATGCTATGTATTTTTCTCTGAGAAAGTTCACTGGCCCTAGTGAAGTCGGGGGCAGCTGGTAGGTTTTGACTGTGAGTGACAGCAGTGGGTAGACAAGGCAGGGTGTTTCAGCAGCCATTAAATAAAACTGGTTTCAGGTTACAGCAGGCAATTTCAGCAACTAGGCTCACAGAGAATTACATTCTTGAAGCAATGCTATGTGTTCCTGAGTTGCTTCCCCACCATGTCCCCCCGCCCCAGCTTCCCAACTCCATTTTAGTAAGGTATGACAAGAATGCTCTAGTTCATATGATCAACTTTCACAATACCATTGTCCTTCCTGCCAAATTACAAGATGTTCACGTAGTAGACTCTGGCCTTAGCTCATGTATGACCTATAAAAACCTTAGCACCTTTGTCACTAGAGGGAAAAACAAGTGCTGAATCAGGGACATGGGGTAAAAAGCACGTATGTCACCTTTTGTCGGAAAGCCTTCAGATAGCCCAGAGCTAGTGACTCCCAATTGTTGATCCAAAGAAAAATCTTGTACATACAGTCTTATCAGAAAGAAAGCAAGAGCAAAAATGAGAAAGCAAGAAGGAAGAGAATACACTTACAGAAGACACAAGCAACACAGAGCTGAATTTCTTATTCCTGAAACTTCTATCATCACAGTCAGACGAACTGTTCATATTTGGGCAATCCACAGAACTACATTATAGTACCATCTAGCTTTCACTACCAAAGCCTGGCATCCTACTGCCAGCTAGGTTGAGAGGTTTAGGGTTAGTCACTGACCAGCAAAACTCAACTGATTGGCCTTATTTGATGATGAAAGCAAGCAAAATCCCCAAAGGAGATTTACGTTTAGTAATAATTTATATTTAAATTATGCTATCTACATTCCAAACCAGTTTCCCAATAAAAATATCAAGACTTAGATCTTCCTTGTTGAACATAGGTTAAATGTTGCTGTGGGTTATTTGTGTTAACTAAACTTCCACTGAGTTTGCTTTGATTACCTCCTACCTTCTTCAGAAAGCTGTCAGCTGACAATGTTACAAACTAAAGATCTGATGTCAACAGATCACTGATTTTTCAAATTTCCAGGGCATTTGCAAAAGTCTCAAACAAGGATAAGTCATAAAATTTCATTTTAATTCACTTACACTGATAGCAGAGTTGTTCACGTAGTATTTGTAGGGAGAAGGAGTGCAGGGGCCATATAAAATAAAATAATAAATGTGTCATGCCTGCAGAAGACCAAAGATTCTTGCTGTAGGTATGATTTTGAAGAAAGTCTATGAACTACATTTTGTGGTGCTTACAGATGATAAATTCTTTACTACAGTACCCAATCATGGGGTATTGTGCCTGCTTCCCACTGCTAGTGCTGGCTGGGGTGGAAACACTAAATGTCAAAGAGGAAAGTGTACAATTGGTTTTACTCTTTCCTCCAATAAACAGTATCATGGCGGAAAGAACTTGGCTTTTGGCCATACAGACTTGAATTCAAATACTCAAACAAGGCACTTTCCAGGTGTTTGAGAAAATTAACCTCCCTGAGCCTTCCAGCATTATTGCAAAAACTAGTGGAGATAATGTCTGTAAAATATAATATTGTGTCTGTTTTGGATAAATAATCTTTATTATTTTATATCAATACTATTAAAACATCAAAAAGGAATATAACTGTATGCTGTCTTCTTTACAGATGTCATTAGAGAGTACATATTTGGATCCCTGGTAATCTGGTTATGATTTGAGTCAGTGATTTATGAGGGGCAAAAGGTTCCCTATCACATTACCTGTTCTCTGCGTCATCTGGCTTCCAAAAATAGGAACGGTGCATCTTTGAGCAGAAATAGATGTCTGAAATAGCTGTGAAACCGTTTGAGAGTCAGAGTTGTCAGTACGAGGTGAATTAACCCGAAACAGAGCTGTAGCAGAAAAGAGCCAAAAAGTGTGACTGAATTTAGCAATGGAGATGATGTCATGTGTGAGATTTCTTCTGGCTTCAGGGGAGACAATTTGGTAGGGAAATAAGCAACAGACCTACTGTATCAAGAAGATTAAATTTCCCCACATAGCCCTTCCTTTCCTAGGTGCATAGAAACAAATCTACTTTCTCAGAGGCTAATCGCCTTATTTGTAAAATAGGAATTATATCTTTACTACCTCACAAGGATTATTGTAAAACCAAAAGAGATAATGTACCAGAAAGTCTTTTCTAAATCATAAAGTTACAGGCAAATAGCCTACATGTGTTCACTTCTTTCCATTCCTACCAGTACCACACTGATACTAGGGCACCAGTATCACTCATCCCAGCCTCCTAAACATAACAAGCCTCCTAGCCTAACTCCCTCTTTATATTTTGACCTCACTAGAAACTGTTCTCCAAACGACAGCCAGAATGACCTTTTTAAAACATCAATCGAGAGATAACAAGTGCCATTTACCTCTTTCTGGGAGTATTCAATGACTTTACGAAATATTCTTGACAAGTAAATTAAACCTGGATGTGACCAGCCCCGCCCACACCTCCATCACATCCTGTTCCTCTCTACCCCTCAGTGACTGGGCGGCAGCTTCCTGGGTCTAACTCAAGGTCACTGAGATTTTCTTGTAGCTTCTCTTCTAAAACTTCTACAGTTTTAGCTCATACATTTAGGTCTGTGATGATCCATATCAAGTTAATTTTTATATGTGGTATGAGGTAAGATCTGAGGTCATTTTTTCCATATGATATCAATCATTTTCACATCATTTATTATAAAGATTATCCTTTCTCCATGGAATTGCTTTGGCACCTTTATCAAAAATTGATAGTTGAAAAAGTTGAATTGTCAACTTTTCTTTATAGCATTATTATTGTTCTGGATTTAATTTACCTTATGTCTCACGCTGAAGATAAATGCATTTTAGTGTTAGCTTTTCTTAATATTGAAGGAAATATTTAGAAATATTTTAATGCAGTTATAGCGAGCTATGATGGTGCCACTCCACTCCAGCCTGGGCAACAGAGAGAGACCACATCTCCAAAAAAAAGAAGAAATATGATTATGCCACCATTTTTATACACTTACCCTAAAATACTCACATTTACTTTTTTCCTTTCCTTACAAAAGCTATTGTAAATGTGTAAATCCTTCCAATCATTGTATGAAAAGGAAAGTGTAGTGACACTGTTGGTGTCATTGAACTAATCACAGCATAATAAATGAAAGTACATTGTCCCACTTGGGAAGTAATGGCTGAGTGTGTTATGAATGAACTAAATGAGAGACCAAAAAAAAATCAATTGGCCACATATATGTGGGTCTATTTCTGGAATCCATTCTGTTTTATTGATCTATATCTTTATATATATGTGTGCTAATACCATACTGTCTTGATTACTGTAGCTTTATGGTAAATCTTGAAATCTAGTAATGTTAGTCCTTAAACTTTATTTTTTCAAAATGTTTTTTTGATTATTATAGGTCTTTTTTATTTCCATTTAACTCTATTTAAAAATTTTACTCTCACCTCATCACTTTCCATCCCATTGACTGATTTTAATTCTCTGCACAGCACTTAACAATTTTTTTATTATCACCTTTCTCCCCACTAGAATATAAGCTTCATGAGGGCAGAGGAATTATGTATTGTTTCTTTTTTTTCATTTATCATATTCTAGCTCCTTGAATAATGCCTTTCATATAATATGTTCTCAATAAATATTTGTCAAATACATGAATTCATTAGTCTAAGGTGGGTTTTTTTCTGTCATGACAATCTCTGTTGTGTATGAAATCTCTCCTTTGCCACTGAGAATTCTGAGTTAGACCAACCTTCCATACTGTCTTCTCGAATTAGAGGAATTTTCATTACTAACACCATCTCCTCTGTGCCTACAGAGATTGAGAACAGCCAAAAAGTAGTGGAAGGAGATTGGCCTGAATTTAAAAGACCAAAATGTCTAATTCTACCCTGCCACTAACTAGGAGTGTGACCTTGGAAAAGTCACTTAACTTCTCCAGACCTCTCTTAATTTTCATCTGTAATTTGAGGGTGATGATTGTATCTACCACATATGTACATTATGAGATTTCAATGAGATAATAGATGTACATGGTATTAAATACATTGCCTGTCACATAAAAAGTGACCACTAAATGTTATTGTTATCATTATCACTACTTAGATGATTAAATCTTTCAGAAGCTTTTCTGGGGTTGTTTCAGGGCAGACTGAAAGCTAGGAAAAAAATGAGAGAGTAAACAGAAGAAAAAAATAATAGAAACTTTTCTAGAGATAGGAATTAGCAAATTAGTAGTAATTCTTGGGCTTGGCTGCCCTTGCTATGACTTCATACCACTTCCTGGTCTCAAGTGAAACTGCTCAGCTGAGCCTTCCCTTGTCACAACCATCACTCCTCACCAGCAAGCCTCCTTTCCAAAACATAGGCTTCTGATCTTTGCCAGAAAATGTTTTTCATTCCCCAATACTTTCTGCATCTTACCGGAGCTGTCTTCATGCAGCTACCACAGGACCCGGCTCCCTAAATGTCAAAGAGAAGAATCAAGCCAACAGTTCATTGAGGTATATCAGCCATAGTTCTTTAAATCTGTTTGTGTGAAGTTGGTGGCTTTCCTCATTGATGCTATTAGAAATGAGAGAAGATAGGGCAAGGAGAAAAGCAGGCTGGGGGCAGCTGAGTGAGGGTACAGCCTGCTCTACGTGTGAGTGCATTTGCTTGTGTCCATGAGATTGTGCGAGAGAAAGAGGGAGAAGAGAAATAATAAGGGAAGGCACTTGCATTGGCAGTAGCTAGAACCATAGAGGACACTCGGATCATCTCTTCCTTGAGGGCTACATCAGGGACTCAAGTCTTCCTATGCCTGGTTGGGGTAGGGTTGGGACCCAAAGCATCAGGATGGGGTAGACACGATGACTGGCTAAATTTGTCCATTCTTTGGCTGAAGCCTTTGGCCTCAGCTAGGGACCAGGCACACAGAGCACAGGCTAGGCTGGCCCGCTGGAAAGCATTCAAGTTACAAGGGAACCAGGATTATCTCTCCCAGGTTCAATGACCTATGTTGACCTTCACTATTTGAAAGGCCCAAATAGGAAATGAGACTCTTCCCATCTTATAGGAAAACTTCAGAACTATTCAAAGGAACCATGACTCTCTCTATTAAGCAGCCAGTAGGGCAAGCTCAGGGCAGGCGAGTGGACAAGAGCAGGCAAGGTCCCTGGCACACAAGTAGCCACCACAGCAGTCTCAGCTGGTGCTCAGCCTCCTGGGAAGAACAGCGCACGCTGCAGGGCGGGGGCGCGGTTCACGCCACACCAGCACACAGGGGCCTGCAGGACACAGGGAAGGAGAGAATCTCAGTCTCTTCCACCATGGATCACACATTAAAATCCAGACAAACTCGAAACATAGGTTCTCCCTGACAGGGAGGGCATGTTTATCTCTATACTGCCCTGCTTCTTTGCCTCCCACCTGCCAAGCACCTGTTCCCATTCTCCTGCTTGCTTTCTCTGACACAGCAGTGTTCTGGGGAACAGGAAAGGAGAATAAAGAGAAGGCACTAAGAACTAAAACAAACAAACAAACAAATGTGTCCACACAGGCCACCCCCAGAGGTAACTGAAAAACAGTGTCCTTGGAAGAAAGATGCTAGGAGAGTACACAATGACACAGAAATAATACTTTTCAAAATTGAAAACAATACAGCCCAGAATAGCATCCCCAAGTTGTACCACTCTGATTTTGCAAAGTAATTTTAACCATCAGAGCTCAAAACACGTAGAAAGCTTTTCCTGACACCTCCCTAGTTCCCACAAGGTAGGAGAAAGCAATTGTTCCCAATGTACCAGAAGGAAAGTGTAAGGAAAGCAAGAAAAAGGGAAGAATGCTTAGAATCCTTGAGGCCTTTCTCCCATCAGTACAGGAATCCTACCAACACCATCCTGCAGGTGCTCGTCCTACCTTTGCTTAAACACACCTGGTGACAAAAGTTTGCTACTTCGGGAAGCCCACTGGAGAACTGGCAATTCCCCCAACAGGATGATTTCTCACACTGTGCCAACATCTGTCCCTTGCAACTTCCACAGTTCTGTTCTTTGGAGCAATACAAAATTACTCTACCCTTGCCCTTCTGTATTACGACCCTTCGAATATTTGAATATGACTATTAGCCCTGCCTTAATGCACCTTCATCCCGTCTATCTATCCTTCTCCTGCAATTAACTCTCATGTGACTGGTTTCTCAACCCTCATCTCAAGTGCCTGCCTTTTCCTGGGGCAGCTCAGCACCTGGGTGTCAGTCAGAGGTGGGAAGGGGCCTTCCTGCATCTGATAGGCCACATGTCTGAACTCCCTTCTGGAAGCTGGGGAGAAAGCAAAGCACCTCTGTCAAACAATGTAATTTACGACACTGGCATACAAGTCATCTCTAGTATTAGAAAACAGAAAAGGAAAGAGTTGGACTTTTTCTGCAGCATTGAAGGAGCTAATCCAGATGGAACTGCCTTAGATTATTGCAAACAGACAATTGTCATGAGATTTGACACTCACGTTTCACATTTAGAAGCAGACATTTCTTGTCCCTCTTGAGCCTGGCTGTAGGGAGAGAAAAAAACTCCACCCACCCATCTACTGCACACACGTGCACACACACATACACACACAAACTATACTAATACTTTGAAGAAGAGTCCGTAGACACACTCTTCATCTGAGGGCACCAGAATCTGGCCCAGAAAACACTTAGAAAAAGAAGCCCGTTTCCCTAGAAGATACCTGACACCCAGAGAGAACAGTTGATCTGAGAGCTTCTCATTGCCTCCAGCAAAAGCAAGTGGGATTTCCCAGAGAGAGGACAGTTTCCACCTTGGCCCAGTTTTCTGAGTCCAGCTAAGAAAGTACAGTCAATTTAGCTAAGAAGCTGAACACAGTTACATGACTTTTCTGGAGGTTGCTTTGTGCAAGAAGTCCTCAAAACCATAAAATGGCCGATTCTTTTTTTTTTTTTTAGTTTTTTTGTTAAATTTCAGAATACTTTGGAGGTACAAACGTTTTGGTTACATGAATCACTTTTGTACAGTTTGAGTCAGAGTTATAAGTGTGTCCATTACCCAGATAGTGTGCACTGTACCCGTCAGGTGTGGGTTTACCCATCCCCTCCTCCCCCCTTTCTAAACAACCAAGAAAATGTTCATGTCCTCGCCCACGTTTATCATCATCCTTTTTTATCGACTTCTCCCACACTCACTTTGGCCACCTCTGTTGTTTTTCTACAGCTGGGTTTAGGGAGCAGAAGGATCTATTTTCAGCACATACTTAGTCCTCTACTCCCCTCCCTCCTGTGTATTTCCCCCTCTGCGGTGGGGTCTGCTCAGGTTTCTTTGGGGCAACTGAGCATCAATTAGATCTTGTGCTTTTTGTCATGGAGTCTTCTATATTTGACCCACGACCTATTACTTTATGCAGATTAGGGATAAAGGTCCCAAATCAAAGAATGGGAATGTGGTTAAATCAAAACAAAACAGCAAGAACAGTACCAGCAATAGACAGACTACTAGTTAAGAAAAACTTCTGTAGCAAAGGGGTCTAAGTGGCTTGCTTAGAACTCTTAAGTACATTTTCTCATGGTAACCATGCTGTGCACAGTATGTGATGTAGTTGAAATAATATAATTAGTGCCCTATTTTGCATAAAATGGACTTTGTGCATGGGAAGATGCCCACTTGTTCTTGTTCATCACGACCCTTTCTCCTGATTCCTGCAATGGCAGGCACAGCTGGGTTTTAATTGTTTTGTGAGACAAGGGAATGAATAAATACATGCTTTTATTCATTTATAAAATATTAATTAGGAGCTATGCTAGGTACTGGGGATATAGATATAGTCCTTGTCCTTAAGGAGCTAACGTTGAGTGGGGAAGAGAGACAAGTAAACAAATGATTAGAGTAGCATGTGATGTTGCATTAAATGATGGTTAAAAAAACATGAACATGGATGAGATCCCAAGTGAGAGTGAGCAGAGAGAGATAAATACAAAAGAAAAGGCATAGAATGCCAATATTAAGGGGGCTGATGGAGGAAGAAGAGTTTTCCAGGGAGACTGGGAAGAAGGTGCCAGGGAGACCATAAGATAGAATAGTTTCACAGAATACAAATAAGGAGAACACTTCCAGGAGCAAGTGGTAATACAGTGCCCCATCTATTTAGTCCTCCAATTCTACTCAGTCCTCCAATTCTACTCTTCAGAATGTACATTGCCAGCCCAGACCTCTCCCCTGAACCCAGAGCATCCTCCTGCCCATTCTATATCTCCCCATGGATATCTCATAAGTATCTCATAAAAACAGTAAACAGTTAGAAAGGACATTTGGACAAATTCAGGGGAATAAGTTTTTAAACCCTTATTCATAAGATCTAGATTCTAGAACAAAAACCTGAAGTATGAAGGACATCAGAAAGGCTTCTTGGGGAAGGTGAGATATAATATTTGCTTTAGGGAGTTGTAAAAGATGAAATGAGAGAAGAGGCCCCAAATTTGGAAAGAAAAGTGATAGGATTGAAGCCTTGGATGTGTCTGTCCATTAACCAAAACTTGACCGGTCAGGTGACATATAAATTATTGCAGGTAAGACCCTAAGTGGGCAAACACTTCAGCACTAACCATCCAAAAAGCCTCCCCTAAATTAGATAGAATGATACTTAACTGAAAGACTATTTCATCAAGTATGAATAAGTCAGCTCTCAGGGAAAGCTGCTTAGGACAATAGGAACAATTTTATTCCTCTTCAAACCATTTATTTTCATTTGTAAAGACAAAATCTAAAGAAGTCTTAAGAATCCCCCACTTCCCATACATTGGTGCATGAGATAACCTAAAAACCAGCAAAAACATCACTGAGCCAGATGGTTTTTCCTACAGTGGGTCAGAGTCTAAATTTTTTAATTAAGAAAATTGAGGTATAGCAGGTGCTGCTGACATTTCAAGCAATAAGCATCCTGCTTCTTTGTAAAGGCACTTAGTAGGTAGGGAATAAAAGACAGGAATCTCAACAGAACTTCTCTGAAGATGTTCAGCAAATCCTTTCCAATGTAAGGGACTTCAATGTTAACTTTTTTTATTTGCTTTAGTAAAAAAATAACAGTAATTGCTTCTCGGGGATTCATATTAACAACATTTTATGTGATGCCAGATGATGGAACACTCTATCATAGAGAAAATTTTATTTTGGACCAATGGTTTGATAATTTAATCTGTTTTCTTCTGAAAGAAATTGTCTTTACAATCTACCCAGCTGAATCCCTGCTCCTGGCTCTGTGAAGTGGTAAACCTCTGAGGTTGCTTTAGAAACTTGGCTAAAATTTCTTGATTTCCTTTGAACATTTGTGCAGATGATGTCTGGAGTATCCAATCTCTCTTTCCTGGGTATAATTTGGGAGGCAATGAATGACTCCTGATTTGTATGTCAAAGAGTTAGGTTTTCCATAGTATTTAGACAGGTTCTGGCCATTGAAACTTGACTGACATTACTACCAAAGGTTACATTCTCTGCCCACCACCATCTGTCATTTCTCCATGGGGGTCAGAGGCACCCAAATAAATGTACTTTTCCTCTAATCATTGAACCTGCTCAGAGCACACCTAGAACTTAGCTAATGCTCTTGCCAGAATGTGCAACCTTTCATCTCACAACCAGTACATAAGATGCTGGCAGTGGATATGAACCATAAAGAATGAGAATTCCTTAGAGAGAATGCTTGCTAGAGTACACTCTTTGCTAAGGACACTGGACAATGGAGTTGGGGTTGGGAGATCGTCCATTAGTAGAGATCCTACTCAAAGTAAGGCATTGTAGGAGACACAAAAAATTAAGACTTAAGTTGCTTCTGGAGAAAAGATATTAAAATTTCATCTAAAAATATAACCCCATAGGCAGAAGTTGATGTTCTAAAAACAAACATCACTTCCTTACCACATGCCAAGGCCAACATGGCAAAAGCTCCTATGCTGTGTACCAGATCTCTTCTTCAGCCCCAGAGACTGAGAGTCAAGCTTGGTTCTGCAGTCCCCCAGCTCAGACTAACAATGAGGTACAGAGAGTTGTGGGTAGCTGAATTTAACCTACTGTATGCCAGACACTGTGCTAAGAATTATGGCAGGAGATAGACACATAGTGTCTGCACTCAAGGGATTTGCAATCTAATGAAGTAAATCACATTATTCTACTTGGTGAAAATAAACCAATACTCATCCAAATTATTAATACAATGTTTCCCTTTCATAGTCCGAAGATCATTTGCATAAATGTATACTGAGATGCTTGATTGAAATGCATATCTTCTGAGCCCCATCTCAAACATCTGATTCAGAATATCTGACCGATGAGACAGGGAATCTATAATTTAACAAACCCTCTGAGTGACTCGTATGCCTATTAAACTTTGAGAACCACTAAAACATCAGCTCATGAGAGTAAGTGCCATATAGAAGTCCCACACTGCCCCTTTTTTGACAAGAAGTCAACATAGAATGTTTCACTATCAGTGCCTGAGTCAGCCACAGGCATTATGCTGATGAGTCCACAGAAGGAAAGAAAGAAGAATTTAGGAGAAGGAACATGCAGCATTCAAGCTGCCCAGATGGCCTTGAGGAAGTCAAGAGATCCCACTTCCTACCAGGCCGGGGCGGGAGTGATTCACAGTACATTCCAGTAGGGCACTGGAGAGAAGGAAAGCTCTGCAGCTCAAAGGACCCTTTCTGGGTACTGAACACATATGTAAGTCCATTATCCTTTTCCTCTGATGTCACTCACCTCTAGGATCAAGTTCATACAGGTGAACAAGTTCACACATGTGCCCTCAAACCTCTGTCCTATACCTGGACAACCTGCTGCACCTGCCTCCCTGTCCGCCTTTCTCTTTCCCTAGGGCTGGCCCCAACCACAGTTATGACACACATGCACACACACAGACACAGGCACACTAATGCTTTCACTCTGTGAAATAGTCATTTCATTTCCACATCAGTTCTACATCCCTCCTGCCTTGCCCCTGCTTCTCTTCCCTAGACTGGTGTCCAAAAGACTCTGGGGTCAGAAGAATTGTGCTATACCATTTGCTAGCTGAGTGACCTGGAGTATTTCCCTCACCTTCCTTGCTCCATTTCCTTGTGTGCAAAATGGGCATGATAATAATAATACTCATAAGATTATTGTGGGGGTCACATGATGCAATGGATGTGAGAATAGAGCTCTGCAAACCTATAAAACCCATCTGATACTGCACTGGAGAAGAAACTCTTATGCTCCAAAGGATGTTGACTACATGAGAATGACACCTGGCCAAGGATGGACACGGGCCTCAGGAGCCACCATTGTGGAATGACCATGAAAGTCTCCATCAGAAGTGATGGTGAATAAGGATCCATCGGTGGCCCTCATGGGCAGTTTGGGGTACATTCAAAAAGGTCAGTACTTAAAAATGGAAGGAAGAAAGCAAAAAACATGGGTAGAGGAAACAACAATGCAAAAGGCTGAGCAGGCAGAGTCTGTTAAGGAGGAAGAAGGAGGCAACAGCAGGAACGACAGACAGTATCAGAGCCACCACCACAGGGAAACACTAGAGTGGAAATAAACAGATGCCTGCTGCTGAAGGGGGAAAAGAAAAGAGATTATTCAAGCTACACTAAACCCTAAAAGGCCCCTAAACAACAATTCTTGTGATGTTTCCTTTCCTTCATGATACCTGTGCAATGAAGCTTCTATTTTCCTCAATTCACTGTCACCTGAAGAGACCCCAATAGACCTCTGCCTTCTAGCCTAACCCCCAAATGGTAAATTCTGTTATTTGAAGTCATGGTCATTTTGTTTGGTCCAGAACCCTTGAGCCATTTACTAATGGTAACTTTCAAAAAAAAAAAAGATACACTTCCTTGAAATCAAAATAATCAATATACCCGTATTGACTAAATAAGTAAATGTTATCATAGCTAGATTTGAAAAGTGACATTCATGCCATTGAGAAGATGTCAAAAAATGATATTAGTAAATTCTTTGTCTTTCAGACCTACCTGAGAAAACTCTAGACCTATCACTGTCTCAAAATAATGTGTGAATAAGCAGGATCTCCTAACAGGGGAGCCATGGATTGGCTTTGGAGAATCTTTGAACTTCATGAGATTGTACATGAATTGAACAGTTGAAATTTACACCTATTTTTTTGTTCATGGAGTTCATCAAATTCACAAAAACATCTTAGGAGTTAGACTTTCCTAAACACTTTCTTTCTAGGACCCCTTTGACCTCTGGATATATTTTACGAATTTAATCTTCTTTCATTGGTCATTCCCATAGCTCAAGTGTCAATCCTAAATAACTCCACTCCTTTCTTACCCCTCCCCCAGCCACTTTTTCCATTCTCTTTTAATGCATCTGTCCTTCTTTGTTGATTTCTTTTCTTCTCCTTTTTCTTGTTAAATTTCTAACTCCCTCTCCAATTTACCTCTCTCTCCTACCTTTAACAGCCCACTAGTTACCTCCATGTTCCTTATCTCTCAAAGCTAAGGAAGGCACTACTGTCCCATTTAAAATATTTCATCTAAGCCTCAGTCCTTCTCCGACTCACTCCATATTCTTTTACATCTATCCCTACCCTTCCCCTCCAGCAAATGCCAGGAGAGTCACACAGTATTGGAGTCACTGCAATATTAATAACGTTGTCCTTAATGTAGGAAGATGACATCATTAATCCACTGTCAGTGAGACATGTGCCTTTGAGCAATTTCTCTACAGTAGGAGCAAGTGGGCATTGATTGATTTCTTCCCACCCACCCCCCAACTCAGCACCCCTGAGAATGATTTCAAGAACTTTCTAAGCTGACATTTGGGATACAGCAAGTAGACCCAGAATAGGAAGAAACCAACTTTACTGTCTCATAAGATTTTGATCCAGGGCAAGAAGAGCCTCAGGAAGGCCTGTGCCCTAAACTAGGAGTAATTAGAATATTTTAACTGAAGTTTATTTTGTTTATGGTTAGTTAGATGTGATTGTGCTTCTCTATTTTGAAAGAATCAAGTGCAAAGTAGCACAGTCCTTAATGATTAAGTCACCAGTTAGCAAGTAGGTGGTAGGTATGTTACATCATCTCTAAGCCTCTCCACCATCCTTAGGAAACTGATATTCATGGAGATTAAGTAACTTGAAAAAGCTGCATAGCTAGTAAGTGATAAACTCAGGATTGGAATCTACTTTTCTTTCCATTACACCAGTCTGACACATGCATTACAGCTTTAATTCCTCTCTTCTTGGATGCTGATAAAGTGAGCCTCGGCTGGTAGCAGGGTAGAGCCCAGCAGCAGCTTAAGTGACTGAGAGGTCCTCCTCTGGCTGACCTTCCCTTTCACTGTCACTTTCCTACACCAAGTCTGAGACACTTTCAGTAACTGGAGATCCCATGACTAATGCCTGTCCTCAGAGTTTTAAGTGTACATTTTCATAACATGCTACCTTATCCCTGGCAAGGAAGTAGGATCTATTTTTTGCCTGCCTTTACTGAGCATTTACCTGCTCTAATTACTTTGATCAGTATAAGAAGTAGCTGAAACTAAGTAGGAACCCTTTGTTTCCTTTCTGTCTTGCCTGGACAGTGATCTTTTCTTGATTGGAGCCAGTTGTGCCATCCTTGTGACCCAAGATCAAGTGAGGGCTAGTAAATGTCAGTCTTGTACTATGCGCTGGTTGCATTTTCTATGTGGCCCCTTTCCTACCCAGGTTATATGCAAGATGGACGTTTTCTCTGTGTTAATGATAATAATGGGATAATACCTGCAATGACAATAACAGGAGACAACTTCATATTAGCTGCTTATGACTACACTATGCCAATTGCTGAAATGGGATTCCAGAAGAGGTCTCCTGACTTCAGCGACCACACATTTAGTCACTACTCTATATTGTTCCTAAAATTCTAAGTGGGGAAATTTAGGAAAGGAAAGAGGGGAGTTTCTTCTAAATGTAGGTCAGTTTCCCTGCTTTGAAGATTAAAGAGAACTCTAAATTAATTCTACAAATATTTGTTGGATGCCTACTATATCCTAGCCTTTCTGCTAAGTTGTGAGGAGATTCATAGGTGTACTTTAAAAAAAACCCTTAAATCTAGTTCAAGAGACAGACATACAAGGAAAAAAGATTTCCAAAACTAGTTGAAAGGGGAAATGATGCAATAGAAGCATAAAAAATGTGTTATAAAAGCCCAGAAGAAGAAACCAGGAGATTCTGGACAGGATTCTTCAGAGGCTGGTGTCAAGCTGGTCCTGAAAAGATGAAGTGAATTTCTATATATGGAGAGGAACTGAAAAGATTTTTCCCACTTAGAGGATTCACTAAAATTATTAATAATCACAGCTACCATTTTTGGACACATACTATGTACCCAATACTATTCAAGATACATTATTTATATTGATTTATCTAACCCTGATAATAGTCTCAAAGGTGTATATTGTTTTCTCTATTTCACACATCAAAAAAGTAATGTTCCTGAAGGTTAAGTAGGTTGGCTAAGTGCCTGGGTTGGCTGAGGGGTCTTTGGCTCAAAAAATCACATATTCCCACTACCTGACATTACCTCCATGTCATATTTGTGATGTGCTTCATGGGCTTAGATGCCATCTTTGTACGAGAACCATATTAATCAATCTTAGTTTTTGTTGTTTATTTAAATAAGATTTTCTTCACAGTCTGAAAAAAAAGGCATAGAAACAAGAAGCAGCTCAGCCCTAGTCAAGGCATAATGAGAAAATAATAATAATGTATCAGTACTAATATATTCTAGTATGTATTGAGCTTTACTATCCACCAGATAATGTTCCAAGCGCTTTCCAGGTATTAATACAAAACTACTCTATGAAGTGATCACTATTATTATTATTCCCAGCTTACAGAGATGAGGACATCAATACATATCTAGGATATAGGTTATAGGCTGATCTCCTATCTCATCTACTTTATGAGATTTTTCTTTTCTTTTCTTTTTGGTGAGGGGGAAAACACTTTATCTGAAGCCTATTTTGTTTGTCATAGCAAATCTTTTCTCCTTTCCCAGATGCTTCCTTCCCTAACACCCCTCTTTCCCTTAATGAAAGCTCCAAATCTGTCCACTTCTGAACCATGTCTATTGGTGTCCTTGGGCAAGTGAATTCCATTGCTGTGCAGACCAGGCTCTGCTGACTGAGGATTCTGAGGGTCCTTGTGGTGTAAAGGGCAGTGGCTTGACTTGCACAGAATGGCTGCCAGGCTGGCTTAGAACACACTTGAATGCTTAAAATACCAGTGCAGTCAAAGGCCAGCCTGCCAGATGAACACTGACTGGCAGGAAGAGCAGACATTCCAAAGAAAGTGCTGTCTGTCTTCAACCCTCAGCTCTCATCCAGGATTGACCTCAGAGCCCAGAGCAAACAGCCAAGAGCTTCAAAAGCTTTGTGTGCTGCAAGTAAAAATGAGAAAAGGAAGAGAGCTGATAGGGCACCCTTTCCTCCCTGAACCTCCAGCCCAGCTAGGGAAAATACACAGACAGGCTAACTGATGTCACTTTCAACATATAGCCACGAACCTCCCTGAGTCCCTTCATGGTGCCCTCCTATTCTCCTACATATGGTTGTAGGAGAATCTCTGGGTTGATTCCGTCTTTCCTAGGTGAGAATTTCATACCTTCTCCTCCCACCTCAAACCTCCAATTCCTCCTCTCATTCTCAGCTGACAACCTGCTTCTTATTGCGCACAGAAATTGCAAACAATCAGAAAAGAACTTCCACATGCTCCCATCTACCTGTCTACCAGCAGATCTACCTATACACGCTGTCTTACCTCCTGCTGCAACGCATGAACTATCCACACTCCTAGCTGAAATCAACTCCTATATTTGTGCTCTAGGTTCCATCCCCTTGCACCTTCTCAAGGATTTGCTCTCTCCAGTGTCTCATGTCTTTCCTACGTAATGAATTTTCCTGTCTGCATACAAACATACTGTCGTTCATCCATTTGAAAACTCATCTCCCAGCCCTACTTCTGCCTCCTGCGGCTGCCCTATTTCTCCAGCAATCGTTGGGCGTTACCTATACTCGCTGTCTTCGCATCCACTCTCTCCATTCTCTCTCGAGCCCACTCCAATCAGACTTTCCCTCCCAGCACACCTCACAAACTGCTCTTTCCAAGGTCTCTGATGCCCTTTCCTCTCCCTGCACCCCACATACCCATGCAGCCAAATCCAGGGGCTAATTCTCATAGTCAATCTTACTCGACCTAACAGTGGCATTTGACCCTGAGGATCACAGTCTCCTTCCCGAAGTAAGTATTTCCTTCCTGGATAGTATTCTTTCTTGGTCTTCTACCTACTTCATTGGCTGCTTCTTCTCAATCTTCTTGCCTGGTTCCTACTCATATGCCTGCCATCTAAATGTTCACAGGCCCAGGGCTTAGTCTTCCGATCTTCAGTGTCTGCACTCCCTCCCTTAGTGATCTTCCTCCGGTCTTATGAACTTAAATACTGCGTCTATGCCGAAGATTCCCTACTTTATTTCTGTAACCTAATCTCTCCTCTGAACAACAGCCTTATAAATACAACTGCCAATCAGTATCTTCCCTGGTATTTTTAATAAGCATTTCAAATGTATCATGCCAAAGGAACCCTCTTAATTTCCCATCCTATCCCCAAGCCTGCTTGTCCTAGAATCTTTCCCATTTCTGTCAATGATAACTCCATTCTTCTAGTTGCCCAGGCCAAAAATTTGGAATAACCTTGACTCCCCTTCTCCTCTTATCTCCCACAGCAACAAATCATGTCAGTTCCTCTCTCAAGTTACAGCCAGAATAAGACCACATCTCCCTGCTTCCACTGCTACTACCTTGGTTCCGGCCACCGTCGTCTCTTTGCTGCATTATTACAGAGCCATCTTACTAATCTTCTTTCTTCCATCCCTGTTCACTTATAGTCTGTTCTCACATCAGCAGCCAGAGTGATCTAAAATGTAAGTCAGATCAAGTCAGTCCTCCATGCTCCTCTTGTCACTCAGAGTAAAATCCAAAGTCCTTACCATTTGCAGTGGGACGTGGAGACAGGCTGAGTTTTTCCTGCAGGATGGCCCGACGTGGAAGAATAGCACTGACCGGTATCTCCCCTTCGCTCAGGTCAAAACCTTGGACCCACCCCCGACTCACTCCTCCCGTTCTCTCACACTCAGTCTGTACTCCGTCTGCACGTTCTGTCAACGCTGCCTCCAAACACCCCAAATCTGACCCTTTCTCATCATCCTCACAGCTTCCATCTTAGTCCAAGCCACAATTATATCTTAGAAATACTATTTTGATAGCATTATAGTTGGTCTCCCTGCTTTCATACTTGCACCTTTCAGAGCAACCCTGACAAAACATAAAGCACACCACGTCACTTCTCTGTTCATAACCCCTCAGTGGTTTCCCACGTCAAAGAAAAATCCAAGCTCTGTACTACAGATCAAGTGGCCTCTAAATTTAATGATACAGAAATAACCACACTACGAGTGGTTTCAGGAGGGTGGTAGGAAAGAAAATGTTATGGGTTGAAGAGTTAATTAGAGGTGACAAATTGGGGATAGTGAGTATAAACTATTTTGAGAAATGTGGCTGTGAACAGAAAGGAAAAACAGGATAGTAGATGAAGACGCCTTAGGCCTGACAGGGAATTTTTCCATAAGATGGAATGGGTGTGTGCATACTTGCATGGTTAAGGTAGTTAGAAAGGGAGAGGTTGAAGATACAGCAGAGGGAGATTGAATGGCCCCAGAGGAAGCAGAAAGGGGTGAGAACCTGGAGGCTCAGTTGAGAAAGACAGCTTTGCACAGGAACTGGGACGTGCACTCCAATGAGGCAGAGAAGGAAGAAGGGATTGATGCAGACACAGACAAGCTTGTTAGTGGTGGGGGTAGAAGCCAAAGGTAATAAAGAAATCCATAAGATTTGAAAGTTTCACTAATATTGATCCTATTCATTGAGTAAGCTAATGCATTTTAAAATCAATACCAAATTTTTAGCAAACAAATACTATTACGTTAAAACAGAATTCAACTTTGGGTGGATTTTCCTTTTTTAAAAAAAATAATTTTCAATATTGTGGCCATGGAGCACATACTCTATTTTGGTATCAAGTCTTCATTACAATAAGGAATATCAATATTTCCAAAATGGTGGTTTAGAAAACCCCAAGGGCTCAAAAATGAGCCTCAGTGGATTTTTTTTTGTTAAAAACAGTACTGTCATTTGTTCAAATTGCTATTTTAAAAGATTAATCAATAAAATAATTATTTAAAGTTTATTCATCTCAACATACAAGCTTAAGAATGCCCAAGTGACATTAAAAGAGATTATATTGCAGTCAGTGGAATTCAGATAAGCATGCTGATCACTCAGTCAGTTCATCACTCAACTGAACAGGCACTTTCACTATTATATAGATGGCATTTATTCATTCTTAGTCATGTATTATTTGCTTTATATCCATAATTAACATCTACCCATAATTAACCATCATGAACACAGGCAGCTTAGGTCATGCTACTATTAAAATATAATAAGTTAATAAAGAACTTAAGGAATTATAAGAACTTTGCAAGTTTGCCCCAAGATGCTATTCATCAGATACATGTTGAATATGTCTGCTCTAAATCCTCTTGTATTCCCTATCTTGGAAAATGGTACACTACCCTTTCATTCTTATGATGCAGAAACCTTTGAATCTTTTTATTCTTTATTCTCTCTCAATCCTCCTACCCAGTCAATCAATCAGTCATACCACTAAGACCTGCAGATGCTTTCTTCTTAGGATCTCTTGAGTATAATCCCCAAACCCCTGCCAGCTCAGTTCAGGCTCTCAGCATTTCTTGATGGGATCACTACTATCCCTGCCCAGTTGCAGTTTCCTGAGTAATCCTCTACCAACCTGCAGCCATACAGCTGCTACTGCACTAATTCCAATCCTTTGAGAGTTCCCTAGATCTTTCAGGGTAAAGCGCAAACTCACAAGTAAGATCAACCCACAAGGCTCCGAATGGAATCACTACTACCTGACTGATCATATTCCTCCTTACTTTATTCCACCTCTGTCTAATCACAAACCTATACATGTTTCAATTAAGACAACAGTGAATGCCTTATATAGTTCGATGGCATGACCAAATGCTATTTCCTTTACTGGAATTCCTTCCTTCTCCCTTGTCTGTTAACTCCTCCTTATTCTTCAAAGCAGAATTCTGAATTCAATATATACTTTGAGGAGTTTGTTTTTGTTTTTGTGTCAGCAGCAGAAATAAGTTTGCCCCAATATAAATCTACTCTTCTCTCTGATCACCCTTGATTCAACTGTTCATATCAAAAAATTGGGAGACAAACCCTTCTTAGAAGAGAGAACTATGATCCAAAGAATTGGTCAGGGTAAAAGGAGATAAAGCTAGATAGAGGTTGGATCATATAGGCACCTTCAAAAGGGAAATGCGCTGGGAGCATTGAATATCCTACTCTGATATGATATAACATGGATTTTTCTTTATGCCTATACTAAGGTATATTGTTGGCTATGTATGAATAATTCAGCATATGAGTTAATAAAAATTTCTTCCTAAAGAGGAAGTAGATATAAATTGTATATGCTTTTTAAAAATAATTATAACACCACAAAATATGCAAGTGTCAAACAATAAGAAACATAAATTAATCTTGATTTGGCAATGCAGAAGGCACTTGAAATCTCATAATATAATCATCAGATTGTAGATGCTCAAAAACATATGTTGAACAGAATTCCCTGGATGATAGAATGGCACATAGGTACTATATCTATATATCACCAACTTTCTGGGACAATTCTTCTGTCCCATTGCAAAATGGAAATAAAAATCCCTATTTAGACTATATGTCCTTATAGCAACTTTTAATTTATTTCTATTTCAATTCATGGTACTTAGTTTTGGAGGTTAAGGCATGCAGTCTATTTTCTGGCACTGACTTGTGAAGGAGAAATATAAGACACTTTTGTTTCCAACTCTCAAGTTCTGTTTCAAATTCTGCCTCCTCCACAGGGCATTCTGAGCAGTGGTATGCTGACAGATGTGTGACCAGCTCTCTGGGTGCGTGAACAGGGGAGGAACCCTGATGTATAGTGGTTGCCAATTTCCATGGTATAAATGCTCTCACCATCCAATTTCAAACTACCAATGGTTTCACAACCAGCCCACGTATTAAAGAAAATATTATTCAATGATACTTGTTAAAGCATGGTAAGGAAAATTTTATTCAAGACCATCACAATAGGTATAGGGACCACTACAAGAGGTTCTTGCGGAGGTTCAGTGGGAGGAGAAATAAGGTTCAACTCCGAATACAGCATGGGCAAGTGGGTACTTATAGCCAAGGAGCAGAGTGAAGGTCAGTGGATGGAAAATTACCAAGACGAAACATCAGGGGTAAGGAAGATCCTGGCTAAACTGACCTAACAGGATTCTTGCTAAAGACAGGCCAGGGTGACCAGACAGCACCTGGGGGATGATGGAGAATGAGAAACTTGATCAGATATGTAGGGTGGGGTGTTCGTGCTAAACTGACTTAGCAGAGCTCTTTGCTAAAATTGGATTTTACAAGGGATGTACACAAATGGGCCTAGGGGAAGGTTCAGAAGCCCGACTAAAGTTTGGCCAAGCAAAGAATCTTTGTTATGATATTGCTGTATATTTAACAATTAGCTCTTGAGAGCAGGTTCATGCCAGTTCCACTATCCCCCTACTTCCAGGTAACATTGGTCCACAAAGGCCTCTCAATTTTCTGAGCTCCTGATACACTCCTGGCCTGCACCTGTTTCACAGCACTCCCCCCGCCACACTTAGCAATCACCACCTGATACTCTGATGGTGCTGAAATGTACCTGAGCCCTGTGCTCCTGGGAAACAGCAAAGGTTAAGAAATACCCTCCTTTCTTTCTTTTTTTTTTTTTTTGTCATGAGAGGTTTAATAAAAATTTTCTTTAATTTCAAAATATTAATTAATGGGGTACAAGTGTTTTCATTACAGAGATATATTGTATAATGCTTAAGTCAGGGCTTTTGGTGTGCCCATCATCAGAATAGTGTTCATTGTACCCAATAGGTAAGTTTTTATCCCACACCCAGCCTCCCACCCTCTCCCCTTCTTGGTTTCTTATGTCCTTTATATCACTTTGTGCCCATGTGTACCCATCTATTAGCTCCCACTTATTAGTGAGAATATATGGTGTTTCATTTTCCATTCCTGAGTAACTTCACTTAGGATAATGGTCTTCAGTTCACTCCACATTGCTTCAAATGACACTGTTTCATTCTTTTTTATGGCTGAGTAGTATTCCATGGTATATATACATTTACCACATTTTTTAATCCATTCATGAATTGAAGGACACTTAGGTTGATTTCACATCTTTGCAATTGTAAATTATGCTGCAATAAACATTCGAGTGCCAGTGTCTTTTTGATAAAATGACTTTGGTTCCTTTGGGTAGATACCAAGCAGTGGGATTGCTGGATCGAATGGTTGGTCTACATTTATTTCTTTAAGGAATCTCCATACTATTTTTCATAGAGGTTATACTAATTTGCAGTCCCACCAACAGCATATAAGCATTCCTTTCTTTCTGAATCCATGCCCAGATTTTTAATATGTGCCTGTAACATTTTGGTTTTTTTCCAGATCCAAAATGCTAGGTTTTTTTCATGAGTCACTTGTACCTACAGTACCACTCAACTGAAGCCATATTTGAAGACAATTGTAATTTTCTCTTTAGAGGAGAAAAATGATTTTATTACATAGATAATAAACCTAAGTTACATAAATTTACGTGGGATTTGGAAGCACCAGTCACCCATTAATGACAGACTTTTTAATAATGGCCATTCTAATAGGGGTAAGGTGTTATCTCATCATAGTTTTAATTTGCATTTCCCTGATGATTAGTGACATTGAGCATTTTTTCATATGTTTGCTGGTCATTTGTCTATCTTCTTTCAAAAAGCTTCTATTCATGTCTTTCACCCACTTTTTGATGGGGTGGTTTGGTGTTTTTCTTGTTAATTTGTTTGAGTTCTTTGTAGATTCTGGATTTCAGTCCTTTGTCAGATGTATAGTTTGCAAATATTTCCTCCCATTCTGTAGGTTGTCTATTCACTCTGTTGATTATTTCCTTTACTGCACAGAAGCTTTTTAACTTAATTAAGTCCCATTTATTTATTTTTGTTGTTGCTATATTTGCCTTTGGGGTCTTAGTCATAAATTCTTTGCCTAGGCCAATGTCTAAAAGTGTTTTTCCTACATTTTCTTCTAGAATTTTTGTGGTTTCATTCCTTACATGTAAGTCTAATTAATTTTTGTTTATGGCAAGAGATAGGGATCTTGTTTCAATCTTCTGTTTGTGTGGCTATACAATTTTTCCAGCACCATTAATTGAATAGGGCTTCTTTTCCCCAGTGTATGTTGTAGTCTGCTTTGTCAAAGATCAGTTGGTTGTAGGTAGATGGTTTTATATCTGGGTTCTCTATTTTGTTCCATTGGTCTATGTCTCTACTTTTATACCAGTGCCATGCTGTTTTGGTTACAATAGCCTTGTAATATGATTTGAAGTCAGGTAATGTGATGCCTCCAGATTTATTTTTTTTACTTAAGTTTGCTTTGGCTATTCGGACTCTCTATTGGTTCCAAATGAAGCTTAGGATTATTTTTTCTAGGTCCATGAAATATGACATTAGTATTTTGATGAGGATTCCATCGAATCTGTAAATCACTTTGGGCAGTATGGACATTTTAACAATGTTGATTCTACCAATCCATGAGCATGAGATGTTTTTCCATCTGTTTGTGTCATCTGCAATTTCTTTCATCAGACTTTTGTAGCTCTCCTTGTATATATCTTTAACCTCCTTGCGTAAGTATTAAATATATTCTTAAGTATTTAGTATTCTTTGTAGCTATTGTGAACAGTGTTGAGTCCTTGGTTTGACTCTCCACTTGACTGTTATTAGTATACAGAAATGCTACTGATTTGCATACATTGATTTTGTAACCTAAGACTTTGCTGAATTTATTTATCAATTCCAGGAGTCTTTTGATGGAGTCTTTAGGGTTTCCTACATATAAGATCATATCAAACAGTTTGACCTCCTTGTTCCTGATTTAGGTGCCCTTTATTTGCTTCTCTTGCCTGATTGCTCTGGCTAGGACTTCCAGTAGTATGTTGAATGGAAGTGGTGACAGTGGGCACCCTTGTCTTGTTCTAGTTCTTAGGGGGAATGCTTTCAACTTTTCCCCTTTCAATATGATGTTGGCTGTGGGTTTGTCATATATGGCTTTTATAATTTTGAGATATGTTCCTTCTGTGCATAGTTTGTTGAGGCTTTTTATCATGAAAGAGTGCTGGATTTTGTCAAATGCTTTTTCTGCAACTATTAAGATGCTCATATGGTCTTGGTTTTTGTTTCTGTTGTGAACCATGTTTATTGGTTTGTGTATGTTAAACCATGCTTGCATCCCTGGGATGAAACCCACTTGATCTTGGTGGATTATTTTTTGATGTGTTGTTTAATTCAGTTCGCTAGTATTTTGTTGAGGATTTTTGCATTCATGTTCATAAGGGATATTGGTCTGTAGTTTTCTTTTCTGGTTGTGTCCTTTCTTGGCTTTGGTATCAGGGTAATACCCGCTTAATAGAATGAGTTAGGGAGGATTCCCTCCTCGATGTTATGGAGTAGTTTCTGTAGGCTAGGTACCAGTTCTTTGCAGGTCGGGTAGAATTCAGCTGTGAATTTGTCTGGCTTAGGCCTTTTTTGTTGTTGTTGTTGGAAGATTTTTTTTATTACTGCTTCAATCTTGCTGCTTTTTATTGGTCTGTTCAGGTTTTCTATTTCTCCCTGATTCAGGCTTGGGGGATTGTGTGTTTCCAAAAATTTATCCATTTCCTCTAGGCTTTCTAGTTTATTTGCATAGAGGTTTCATGGTATTCATGGATCATATTTTATATTTCTGCAATATCAGTTGTAATGTCTCCTTTTCATTTCTGATTGAGGTTATCTGAGTCTTTTCTCTTCTATTTCTTGTTAATCTGTCTAGTGGTCTAGTGATTTTGTTTATCTTTTCAAAGAACCAACTTTTTGTTTCATTGATCCTTTGTATTGCTTTTTTGGTTTCCATTTCATTTATTTCTGCTCTGAGCTTTGTTATTTCTTTTCTTCTGCTGGCTTTGGGTTGGTTTGTTCTCCTTTTTCTAGTTCCTTGAGATGTGACATTAGGTTTTTAATTTGTGATCTTTCTGTCTTTTTGATGTAGGCATTTAAGGCCATGAACTTTCCCCTTAAGGCTGCTCTTACTCTATCCCATAGATTTTAAAATCTTTGAGTCCCCTATGTCATTCAGTTCAAGAAATCTTATTATTTGCATCTTAATTTCATCATTGGCCTAAATATCATTCAGCAGAAGGTTGTTTAATTTCCATGACTTTGTGTAGATTTGAGTGTTTCTCTTGGAATTGACTTCTGGTTTTATTCCACTGTGGTGTGAGAAGACACATGGTATGATTTAGATTTTTTTTAGTTTGCTGAGACTTGTTTTGTGGCCTAAGATATGCTCAAGCTTGGAGAATGTCCCATGTGCTGATAAGAAAAATATATATTTAGTAGTTTTGGGGTAGAATGTTCTGTAAATTTCTGTTAGGTCCATTTGTTTTAGGGTCCTGATTAAGTCCAGTGTTTCTTTATTCACTTTCTGCTTGGATGATCTGTTTAGTTCTGTCAGTGGAGTGTTGAAGTCCCTGACTATTAAGGTGCTACTGTTTATTTCTCTGCTTAGATCTAGAAGAATTCACTTTATGAAACTGAGAACTCCTGTGTTAGGTGCATATATATTTAGGATTGTTGTCTTCTTGTCGAATTTTTCCTTTAACCATTACTTAGTCATCTTCGTCTTTTTTAAAAATCGTTGTTAATTTAAAGCCTATTTTATCTGATATGAGAGTGGCTACACCTGCTCACTTTTGGATTCCATTTGCATGGAATATTTTTTTCCATCACATTACCTTGAGTTTGCGTGAGGCCATGTGGCTTAGATGTGTTTTTCAGAGGCAGAAAATACTTGGATTGTGTTTTTTCATCCATTCAGCCAGTCTATGTCTTTTAAGTGGGGCATTCAGACTGTTCATATTGAGTGTTAATATTGATATGTTGGATGCTGTTCTGTTCAACATGTTGGATGATACCTTACTGTTTTGTGTCCTCTCTTGTGCTATTGTTTTATAAGAGCTGTGAGTGTAACTCTCAGGTATTTTTACACTGGTTTCTATCTACTGTGTTGTCACATGTATAATGTATTTTTAAGTATTTCCCATAGGGTGGGTCTAGTAGTGACAAATTCCCTTAGTGTTTCCAAGTCTAGGAAACACTTTATTTATCCTTCATATATGAAACTTTGTTTAGCAGGATACAAAATTCTTGGCTGACAGTTATTCTGTTTAAGGAGACTAAAGATTGGCCTTCATTCCTTTCTGCTTGTGAAGTTTCTCTTGAGAAGTCTCCTGTTAGCCTAGATGGATTTTCCTTTGTAAGTTTCTCGATGTTTCTCCTCATGGCTCATAGAAGTTCTTCCTTTGTATTGGCTTTGGCCAGTCTGATGACTATATGCCTTGATTATTCCCTTTTTGCAATGAATTTCTCAGGTGTTCTTTGAGCTTCTTATATCTGGATGTCTAAATCTCTAGCAGGACCAGGGAAGTGTTACTCAATTATTCCCTCAAATAGGCTTCCAGGCCTTGTGCTTTTTCTTCTTCACCCTCAGGGATACCTAACTTTCTTATATTTGGCCATTTTACTTAATCCAATATTTCTCATAGGCTTTATTCCTTCCTCTTGATTCTTTGTTTTTTACTTGTGAATGACTGAGTTAATTCAATAGAGTTGTCTTTAAGCTCTGAAATTCTTTCTTCTGCTTAGTCTAGTCTATTCTTAAAACTTTCCACTGAGTTTTGTATTTCCCTAAAAGAATTTTTCATTTCCAGAAGTTCTATTTGCCTTTTTTTTTTCATATATCTATCTTTGTAGTAAATTTTTCATTCATTTCCTCAATTGTTTTTCTGGTTTCTTCAAGTTGACTTTCCATTTTCTCTTGGATTTCATTGGGCTTCCCTACAATCCATATTTGGAATCCTTTATCTGTCATTTCAGTATTTTCATTTTTGTCAGGATCCATTGCTAGAGAGCTGGTGTACTCCTTTGGGGATGTCCTTTCACTCTCATTTTTCATACTTCCAGAGTTCTTGTGCTGATTCCTTCTTATCTGGAGCAGCTGTTGCTTCTTTTTTTTTTTTTTTTGGATTTTCTTTTGATTAGATGGGGCTTTTTTCCTCCCTCACTCTTATGGGTGTATCTGTAGCATATATTGGATAAGAACCTTTGGCTCTGCTTGTGGTTACTTTGGTGGAGGGGCAGTATAAGTTCTGGATGGATACCTTGGTTATAGATGTCCTTTGTGTGGTGGTTTTCTCAGTTGCTAGTTATTTGTAGGCAGTAGCAGTAGTGTACTATGTGCATGGACAGATTCCCTGCTCTTGTTGACAAGGGAAGATGGAGGTCTTTGAAATCCTTTCTCTTTCCCCAGCCCTGTGGTCTTCTTAACAGTGTGAATTATATTGGGATACCCATTTTAATCTCTGAGACAGTATGTGGTGCTTGTGGGTAAGAGTCAGCCATGCCCTGTATGATTGAGTCAGTAAATTCTATAAAGGGCTGTACCAGTTGTCCTCCCTGCCAGTAGGTGGCACTTGCAGAAAAGAGCCAGCTGCAGTGATGTTTCTTGGGACCTGAGGCCAGCTCTAGCCCCTAAGGAGAAGCACTCAAATACCCTAGGCAGTGGGCAGGGCCCTGGAGCTCCCAGTGGACTCCTTATTCTCCACCACAGTGGAAGTGGGTGGAGAAGTGAGGCTGGGAAAGGCTGGGTTGCATGAGCCAGTGTTCAGGCTCCACAAAGGCAGGCACAAGTGCTGTCTCAGCAGAGGTTGAGGGTCAGCTCCTAGGCAGCTGAGGAAAGCCACCAGGGAGGGGCTGAAGCAACCCCACCGAGCCAGAAAGTCTGTTTATAGGGGAGTGGCAATCTGGGATTCACAGACTGGCTATTGGGAGTGGGTTTCACTCTTCTCCCTCCTTTCCTGTCCTTTCAGCATCTGGCTGCAAGCAACAGCCCAAACTAGCTGAGCTCACCAGCAATGGTACCACGGGCTGGGAGCTTCCCTCCCCAGGACCCCTCCCCAGGCCAAGAGCACAGCTTTCCTTTGGGGAGAGGGATGCTCCACAAGTGCACTGTGGCTCAGACTCACACTGCACTCCCCTTCCAGTTCTGCCTGTGTGGGCTACCTCACCTCTCAAGATGAGTGAGCTATAAATCTCTCCTCCATGCTCTTGAGCAACACTATTGAATTCTGGGGGTACAAGATCCAGCCTGCAGGCCTGTCCCCTGACCCCCAAGTTCAATCCCTGACCATGCCAGGGAGAAGTGTGCTGGTCCTGACTTGCCCATGGAGTGCTCAAGTAGGCTTAATGTTCTTCCACTCAGGGTGTGCCCTGCTCTGATGGAGCAGCCAAGTAAGCAGCACTGGGCAGGGCCAGTGGGCAGGGAGGTCACACAGTCTGAGCACCCCTTAGTCCACTGCAGGTCTTTAAGAGGAAAGGTATGCCCACTCTCTGTGGGAGCCTTGGTGTAGTGGATGTACCAACAGAGGGGAAGCAGCCACTCCTGAAAGCCCTGGCTCAGTCGTCCCCTTTGGCACCCATACCGATTCACATGGGAACTGCCATTCGATATCAGTGGGTAGGGGAAGGGAGGGAGAAGAAAAGTGTCTGAATGGAGGAGAGCTGGCACTCTGGTCCTCTTTCTCCCTCTCCTTGGAAGGCAGCCCACCCTAAAGGTCCAAGCTTTGGGATCACACAGATCCTTCAGGACCCACCAGCACCTGTGGCCACCACAGTCTGTGCAGGAGTTGAGAAATGTTTGTGTGGGGACCAGTGACACAAAAACTGAGGGGCTGAAGCTCCCTGGGGAGGACAAAAGCACACAATGGGTGGAGAAGCAGTATGGCACCCACCGTCTCATCTCAGGTCTGTGGTGATGGGGAGCAGCCCCAAGGGGGCTGACAGCCTAGTGCTTTGTTCTCAAGGACCTCCCAGTTCACTGGTGGTAGCAGCTATTGGGCTCATGAGGATGGAAAAGCTCTCCAGCAGCTCTGGAGTCTGCTGACTACCAGAGGTGTGAGGGAGGGAGAAACAAAACCCCCACCTACCCATTACAAGTTTCTCAGCATTTGATATCTGCTGAAATATTGCTCCTTGTTCTGCTCCACAACTTTTTCCTGTGGAATCTCCGGTAGGATCTGGCACTTTTCCCTCTGAATTACACCTGAGCAATGTGGGTTTTTTTGTTCTATCTAAAGATTTCCTTCTTTCTGAGATGATGGTGACTAATGTCTTTAGTCAGCTATCTTGCCCCAACCCCCCATCCTTATATTCACAGAAATCTCTAAACCCCTACTCTGTTGTGTTCCCAAAATAGCTAACTGCAAAAGACCACTCTGCCCTCCAATATTCTGAATATTCCAAGATAAGACCCTTCCTCCTGACTCTTTTATTTATATGCCTCTATAAAATCCCAGATTTCCTTTCTTTTCTTTGAGACACTACTCATTAATGAACATTCTCCCCATTTCAATAGCTTCAATTAAATCATCTCCTTTAGTGTATGGTGTATTTTCTTTGTTTTCAGTTTATTATTATCCTGAATCCTAAATTGACTCAGTTAACTGCCTGTCTCTTGGGCTGCCCCTCAGGAGCAGGAAAACCCAGACCCCTCCACAACAGCCCCAGTTGTGATTTGAGGCCCCACACCCAATTGGGGTACCTCTGGAGCACTGTTTATTCTGACAAAAGGGAAGTCTCTGGGTGGGACAGTGTGAGCAGCTCAGACCTGAACTGAATCCATGTGCACAAGTCTGCACAAGTCTGCTTGCCCATGTACTAGGATCTCTCCCCACTGGGGTACATTCCACTGGCCTGTAATCATGGTGGTAATAGGCGGGAGCCGTAAGTGAAGACCTACCACCTTCTTCCCCTCCCAACACCCCCTCTAGATGCTGTTACCATGAACTTACATGAACTTACAAGCTCATCCCCTGAGGCAGTATCTGGGCTAGCTGCCAGCTGGTCAGCCCGGCATTAGTTCTGCCACAGAGCAGCCCGTCTACTGCCCTGCTCCAGTGTTGCCCTCCTTGAGATCAACAACAGCCTCCCGCCCCACAGACATTGCTTCAGGCCTGAGCTACTTTTCAGGCTCTTTGGAGGCCCCCAAAGAAGAGCCAAGGTAGCCTCACTCTCAGGCCATTCTCTGGAGGGGTCACATTTTCCCATCCCTGACCAGGGACATGCCCACAACGCCATCCAGCTCCATAAATGAGCTTTTGAGACAGACCAAAACTTGATTCTTGACTCTGTGCTTTGTAGCTATGTGATTTTTGGTAAATCATTTAAGTTCTCTCAGGTTTTTTTCTATTAAAAATTACTTTAAAAAAAGTAATAATAAGTACTTCATGAGGTAGTTGTAAGGATAAAAGTAAACAAGTTTAAAATGCTTTGTAGATGATAAAGTCCTATACATTTTAGTTGCTATTGTTGATAGTGAACCAAAATAGGAGATGGGTCTGGAAGACCTGCCTGAGTGGTCAGATCACTTTATTCATACACTTTACTGAGAGAGCCCACTGCCAGGTAACTGCAGCAGAGCCATCCCACTCAGCTGTGGACCTGGCCTGCAGCACAGGGCTCTCCTAAGGCCCCATCCCGGACATACCAAAGGGAAACTGCATTTCCCAGGTGATTTGTTTGAACATTTAAGTTTGAGGGGGTAGCTGCTATAAAGAGTATCAGAGGAAATCTTGTGTGCAGTGGAGGGGCTCCTAATTTGTTTGAGGGGTCTCAGGACAAGCCCCCTTCAAAAGGGGACATCTAAGCGGGGGTCTTAAGATGCACACCCAGTTGCCTGCAATATCAGCAGGGGTAAAATGAGTGCAGCAGGGCCTGCCATCCATTCTTGGAGTCCTCCCTCCACCCTCCCTCCTCCTCCTCTGCCTCTGGAGCCACACCCCAACCCCTGGCTCCAGGCCTGGCACTCGCAGGCACTCCTGGCACATGAGGGTGAGGAGAAAACCCCTCTGACCCAGTGAATTCCTCCTTCTTAGAATGGCTTCCACCCCTGGTGGGGAGCAAGCAAGTCTTTTGGAAAGATTATTCTATATGTGTCACTTGGATGGAGGCATGACTGATGGCTTGATGAATTGTACGCTAATCTCTGACTTTTAGGCACTAAATATAGACTGTGCACATGCTGGAAGAGCTAAATTTAGAGACGCTGGCATGGGAGGGGAGGGCGGGGGCTGCGGGGGCTCTCCCAGGATAGTCTGGAAACAGCCAGCCATGCCCGGCAGCTGCTGCAGCCTACAATCCACTTATTATTCCTGTCAGGGAAGGAGGTGCACTGGGTATTTCATCCTAGGCTGATTTGCTTGTTAGTGGGGTTTGTTGGGAGTCATTTTTCTGTTTAAAAAAGTCAAATGCAGATCAGGGAGATGTCTGTTCCATCTGATCGGTTTCCGCCCATTTAGGTTCTAGCACAGTACTGTCCTCCTCAGGCTGAGCTCGGATCTCCTGGTGGGTTATTTCTAATTCTGTCCCATGCTGCCCCAGATCTTCTTTGTTTAGTTTGATGAGAAGGCTCTAATTATTTAGACTGAAGGTCAGAATGAGAGTGGATCACTAATGCTGCCAAACTGCAATGCCCCAAAGTTTCCTTTCTGGTTAAAAATCCCCACAGCCTGGTGTACTTTGGGGAAAGGCACTTAGCTGCTCATCTTTGTTCAGGTGGGGCCAAGGGAAGAAGAAACAAGAGTCTTTGGCCCCCTGCCTCTCCCCCAGTAGTGTGAGAAGAGAGCATTAGTGCAGCACTCAGCCTGCTTTTCCTGGCAGAGAGCAGACAGTCAACACAGGGCAGCATAATTTCAGAACACAGTATGTCTGCTGGTCCTCCATCCGCCACCACCACCTCCATGGCCACTGTGGACAGAGCAGCCACAGTAAGCTCCATTTGCCCTTCCCCTTCATTGTCAGAAGGTGTGCTCCTCTCCTGGGGTAAGATAGAGATAGCTCATCTGCATTTTGATTGCTGTCTTCCAGTAATGACAACTGAAAATAGGCTCTGAACTCCCTCTGCAATCACTTTCCATTAATTAGACTAAATTATGTGGCCCAAGCACAGAAAAGATAGCTCCTTGCCTGTCCATGAATAAATCATATTTGATTTATTCCACTGTGTTTTCCTGTTCCCCCTCACATCTCCCTGGTTCCCCCAAACTCAAGAAGAATTACAGAAGCACCGTGGCCGATTTACCATATCACCCAGGGTCTCAAACCAAGAGCCATTGTGTCGCCTTCCTTCCTCCCAGTGGTGACTGAGAAACTGGCTTGTCTCACCTTCAAAAAAGGGAGGAAGAGAGCGTTTGGCCCACTGATTGTTTAAATGTCCTCACCCCCGTCAGTTTAGGGGTAACACTCAAAGTGACTGTGATTTAGGGGACTCCCAGACCATGCTTTGAAAAACACAGCTGACTCCCTGCTGGGAAGTAAGGGCAGACTCAGCCTTGAGTTCCTGGAGAAGGAGTCTTAATTGTGCTAACTCTCAGCATCTCTACTAGCCCATGATTATAACCAAAGTAATTTAAAAAGTCACAGAGATTTTTGGCTACCTCATGATGGACACTGAATATGTTAATATAAAATGGCTTAGGGACACATGATGGGCAGTCTCTGAGGACCAGGAAGAAGTCAGAGGAGAGAGCTACCCTGTTTTGTGGCCCTGTGGCTGAGCGTTGATCAACCTCCCTGAGGTCTGGATCTCCCCACCTGTTGGGGTTTCCAATTCCACACCCCTGGAGACTTGTGGCATGATTTCTTTCTCAAGGTTGCAGTGCCTCTGGGAGAGGAGTTATCGGGTCACAGAATCTCCCTGAGAAGCCAGTCAGCCAAAATCAGGCTCTGGTACCAGCGGTCACTGCAGTGACCACTACAAATGTCTCACATCTTAAGGATGGTGGCCCTGATGCTAGGAATCCAAGGTATTTGATAAGGTAACAGCACAAATGCAGATTTTCTTCATTTTATACAATCAACTGACAAACATAAATACTTTTCACAAATAAAACTCACCTCTCTCCAACTCCAAATGTATTTTCTCTTTTGATTTATCCTTAATTATGAGGGACTTTACTGGGAGCCCTTTCAGTGAAGATTGGGCATTGACTAGCAGACTCTCTGGGGATTATCTGATTCTACAGAGTGTGCATCTTTGACTGTTTTCATTCACTAGTTAATTTTACAACTCTGAAGGAATAGAAGTTAAGTTTTAGAAAACTGATAGTAAAGCAAATTATCCTTGTCTATAGAAATACAGATAAATTGTCTGGTAGAAATTTGATTGATTTACATCCTGTAAAAAAGAGTTAACTCCAAACATTTGACTCTATTGCATTATAGGCTATTACCTAGTTTTGTATCTTTTCGCAAATTGGTTTCAGCATTCCTGATTATGTGTGTGTGTATGTGTATTCTTCAAACTCTCCTTGAATTCATTTTAGCATCTTACTCATTCCCTAATTAATTAATGGGTTAAATAAATTTTTGACATTTATTCATGTTACATTTGTATGTGAGTCATGATTTTATCTTTCTGAAAATTATACTTTAGCATAACTTTTTGACTTAGTGTTGACAGCTATTATATCTTATTAATAATTATTCACTATATCAACTTTGGCTTCTATCTTTTTAAAGAAAAGTAAGGAAAGAAGATAAAATTATCTACCCATATTAGACTTAATTGTATGCTACAGAATGTAGCTACAGAAGGGCTGTTCTGTTGTTTCCTAACTCATCATAAGTAAGGGAAGAATACACTCAGTCGTATTCATATTTATTTACCAGGTATTTTTAGTTATGTTGTCTAACTGATATCTCACGATGTCCTTGTAATATAACTGTTATTGCTATCATTGTTATTATAAAACACTTATTCTATGCCTGCCACTATTTTACATTCTATGCATTTATTAACATATTTTATCATTACAGCAAACTTATGAGATAGGTACGATTATTATCCCCACTTCCCAGATGAAGAAACTGAGGCACTGGGAGGTTAAGTGGTAGATTTGGGACTCCAGCCCAGGCAGTTTAACTCCAGAGCCCTATTTCACAGCTGAGGAAACTGACGATGAGTGGAGTCACTTGCCCAATATCACAAAGCATGTAAGTGGCAGTGCCAATATCTACATACTCAGGTCTGTCTGATCTTAAAGGCAAGTTTTCTCTACCAGATCAAAAAAAGAGTAAATATATTGAAGTTGGATAGAAACTGAGATGTACCCACAGCCTTTGTCCCATTGAAAACCTGCCGATTTACAGAATCAGGTAAAATAATCCATGTAATCCACATCTTTTTCCTCCAAAGCAGAAAATCAGCTGGATGGAAAGAGATGTTAGGTGATTGAACCTACAGAAAAAAACACATAACACTGAGCATCTTCCTTGAGGTGTTCAGGTACCATGCTCAGCTGGATTCTTTATTTATCTGAGCTCTTGTCCTATTTCTTACTATTATCCTGCAAGCCACAGAGGGAAGCAACACGCCCTGAAGGACCTAGCCCAGTTCCTTATGCAGAATAAGCTGAAATAAATATTGTGGGATGGCAACTGCCCGTTTAGGTGGGCAGATTGGTGCCACATGGAGATGCCCACTCAGCTGAGATCCGGACTATCCCCAAACACGCTGACTCCAGCAGAGACATCTGCCCATCACCCCATTGGGTCATCAAGGAGACCAGCTATTTACTAGGTGCTGGGGTGAGCAGCTGTAGGCCATGGTTTAGGAGTCCAGGATGGGGAGGAGTCTGGCAGAGATTATAAAGGAGAAAGAATTTGAGGGAGAGGAGGGAGTGGATTGAGCAGACAGAAAAAGAGAAGCCCATAAAGAGAAATTGCCCAGTTAATCAGTTACAGGGGCCCGCTGCTTTAATTCCTCCTTCCGCCTCCCCCACACCAATACACACACACACACACACACACACACAGCAGCTCCAGGGCCTCTGGCCTTTCCCTCTCCCCTCTGTCTCCTCAGCAACCTCCCACACTTCACACCCCACCCATTGTCACAAACAGGCCCCAATAAGGCAGCTTTCCCCACCATCCCCAGTCCTATCCGCTGAGCATAGCCATATAGGGCTTTGTGCCCCAGCACCACCCGTAGAAACTCCTAAGCTCCTTCCCTGTCCCTGGTCCCTGCTGCTGGCTCTCTGATTGCCTCTGCATTGCAGCTTGCAGTCGCTGCACCTCCGTGTGCCTGGAGCTCAGCCGGCTCTCCAAGCTCTGATCTGCACTGCAGTCCGCCCCCGCGTGTCTTCCCATTCTCTGCTCTGCTCTGCTGCTTGCAGCTTACATAAGCCCCGTGCACACATACAGTGAATTCATCTTCTCTGCCATTGAAACTCCCGGTGAGATAGTGAAAGCCGAAATGCTACTAGGTTGTCTTCCCCTCCAGAGATGTCAAATAGTCATGTCTTGAAACAACAAATCCAGTGCAGCAAACACCCTGTGACGGGTCAGAAAGCCAGCCCAATTTAACCAGGGACAGTGAAATCT
Organism: Daubentonia madagascariensis; assembly: GCA_023783475.1. NCBI lineage: Eukaryota > Metazoa > Chordata > Mammalia > Primates > Daubentoniidae > Daubentonia > Daubentonia madagascariensis. The sequence goes on from JAKFHU010000978.1 coordinate 34,440,938, forward strand.
TCTTCCTAAGGAAATAGGGACACTTGGGAAGGAGGCCTCTGAGTCAGTGCTTTGACCTCTCTGCTAGTGCAGCACCTCACTAACTCACTAACCTGCTGCGACAACCACCAGCCGGGTAAAGCCAGCCAAAATCATCAAACCTACTTTGCCAAGGGAAGCAAAGGACAAACTGGTTTGTACTGAATATTCTCAATTACCTCACTTCATAAACTAACTGACCTTGGAGGTAATTGCTTCTTGCCTGGCTTTACTAGAATGTTCTACTCTGAAAACATTAAGAATTTTCCCTGGGGCAATCGGCTGGTCCCAATTTCCTGGTGCCATTCAAGAGTGAATTACAATGATTTCTCTTCTCACTTCTGACCAGCCAGCATAGCCACTCTCTTCCTCTCCTGGGAGCCTCTCAAGTCTCACCCCAGGGAACCCAGGCCCTAAAAAATCTGCCCTTTCCCTTCATGGGGATTCTCCTTATCCTACAGAGCAAAGGCCATCAAGCCCAGCTCACCAATCCATCTGCCTTTGTTAGATGCAATGGAGCCACAGAATGTCTTTTTAGTGAGGATCAAGCATTTTATATGGTCTGATGCATCACCCCCAAAGGTGGGAAGAAGGAACTCCTTCTGATCAACACAACCATGCCTGGGCTGGGAAAGCTAGGAAAGCCACATCATCACCCTCTGCCTAGGGCTAACTTGTAAGATTCCTATTTGATGTGATCAAGCCCCCAGCAGGATCAAATTTTCAAAAACTTGCCCTCAATATAGGTATAGAAGAGGTATGGATTCAGAGAGGGGAGCTAATGCAGAAAATCAGGGCCAGGGTGGGGTGACCAACCACCCTAGTTTGCCCGGGATTAAGGGGAGGACATGGAACTTTCAGCCAGGAAAGTCCTGGGCAGACTGGGACAAGGTGGTCACCCAGGGTGGGGGCAAGGGGCAGGGGTTGGTAAAGCAATTTTTTCTTGGTCTTGAGCTCTGGACTAAAAAGTTTACTTCCCAAAGTATACAAGAGAGTATTTGCTCCCTGAGGAGTGGTAAGGAAGAGGACAACTATTCATGAACATTTTAGAAACCTGATAAACAGAACTTGTTAGGGAATGTAAACAGGACAGCATTCCGGGAAAAGATGTCAAGAAATCTAATGGGCTAATAATGTTCAGGACATTTAATCTTCAGCTATGTCTTGTTTGTGCCAGTTGGAGTGGCCTAAGCTATGAAAAAGGACTCCACATCCAGGATGGTAACCCCACACTCCACCCCAGCTATCCCCACGTCCCACCTGAAACTTAGAATAATAACAGCCGTCTTTTGCATGCCACTGACTGGGCACTGGACCTGGGTCTCTGGGAAACAGTCAGCTGCAACATAATGGAAAGAGCCCTGGCCTAGAATTCAGGACACCTGAGTTCTATTTTCATCTTGGTCCCCTCTGACTCTATAACCTTAGACCAGCACTAACCTTCCCTAAGCTATAAAATGTGGAGAATAGTTCCTACCCCTCTTCCTCCCTTCATTGTCATGAGGATCAAATAGGCAGAATGGGCTTCCAATGTCTCCTGAAGTCTTAGATCCTGAACAATTTCCAGTAAGTCTTAAGTCCTAGTTTCCCAGGCAAACTCACTTTTTGCCTCAGCTTTGAGAGCCATTAGATCCACTGTAGATAAATACTTGATATTTTGAGCATCTTCTTCTTGTGCATTTTCATCTTCTCTAATAGAGCACCTTGAACTCTGAGATTAAATCTCTTTCCAGGCCTGTTTTCACTGAATTCACACACCCTTAGCAATCATTCAGTGAGATGATCAGATGCCCAAAGTAGAGGTGAGGTAGAGGCCAATCTTAACCACAGGCTAAAAGCCTATAGGAGCAACTCAAGGTAAAAACACCTGTTGATCAACTGAGCTTGGAAGGTGTGAATCTCCAAGTGGATCAGCACTTGAACCTTGAGCAGGGAGTCTAATGACTTGGGTGCCAGTGCTGTCTCTGCAACTCAGTAGGTGAGTTCTCTAAACCTCAGCTCTATCGTCATTAAAGCTGGGTGGGATCAGGTGAGGGTGGGGTGGATACAGGGAATAGTAAATATTTAGCCCACTTTAAGGGGCTATGAGGATTGGATGAGATACGATAATCCTTTGTAAACTACAAAATGTAATACCATTTGTCTTAGTCTGTTTAGTGTTGCTATAACAGAATACGTGAGGCTGGGTAATTTATAAAGACAAGAGGTTTATTTAGCTCCCAGTTCTGCAGGCTGGGAAGTACAAGCAGCCTGGTGCCAGCCTCTGCTCAGCTTCTGGGGAGATCTTTTGTGCTGTGTCATAACATGACAGAGAAGGTCAAAGGGGTGGCAGACACCTTGAAGATGCAAAACCCAGGGGCATCCTGGTTTTATAACAACTCACTGTCTTAGGAACATTCCTGTGAGAACAAATCCAGTCTCCCGAGAGTGAGAACTCACTCACTACCATGAGAACACACCAAGCCTTTCATGAGGGATCCGTCCCAGTGACCCAGACACCTCCCACTGGGCCCCACCTCCCAACACTGCCACACTGGGATCAAATTTCAACAAGAGTTTTGGTGGGGACAAACTCAAACCATAGCACTGTTTAAATGTGAAAGATCAAAATGAAGGATTGCTTTATTGTGGTATAATATATATAACAAAATTTATAATTTTAACCATTTTTAGGTGTACAGTTCAGTGGCATTAATTACATTCATCATATTATACAATCATTACCACTATCTTTTTCCATAACTTTTTCATCACCCCAAGCAGAGACTCTGTACCTATTAAGCAATAACTCCCCACTTTCTTTCCCCTCAGCCCCTGGTAACCTTTACTCTACTTTCTGTCTCTTCGAATTTGCCTATTCTGGATATTTCATGTAAGTGGAATTATACAACAGTTGTCCTATTGTATCTGGCTTATTTCACTTAGTATAATGTTTTCAAGGTTCATCCACATTGTAGCATGTGTCAGAACTTCATTCTTTTTTGTGGCTGAATAGTAGTCCATTGTATGGATGTCATTCATTTGTTGTTGGATACTTGAGTTGTTTCCATCTTTTGGCTATTGTGAATAATGCTTCAATAAATACTGGCATACAAGTATCTGTTTGAGTTCTTGTTTTCAATTCTTATTCAGAGCAGAATTGTTTTATCATACTATAATTCTATGTTTAGCTCTTTGATGAACCACCAAACTGTTTTCCACAGGGGCTGCATCATTTTGCATTCCCACCAGCAATGTGCAAGAATTCTAGTTTTTCCACATCTTCACCAACACTTGTTTTCTATTTTTGGGGTTTTTTTTTTAATAGCCCCCCTAGTAGATGTGAAGTGGTGTATAGATTTTTTAAGGTAACTTATAGTAATATAATCCTCAGACAAAAGCCATCAATCAATATATGTATGTGAATTGAGTATCAACTATACACAAATTGCTTCATTTGCAAATGTTTCTTGAGTAAGGCACAGTGCATGTATATGTGGCTCAGGTGAAAGATGAGAAAGCTGGAAATAAATATGGATGTGAAATTAAATAGGGAAGTTTGGCCGAACCAATTGGGCAGCAGAAAGACCATTTGCCAAGTGGTCTGTATGGATGCAAAGCAAGACTTCTGGAATTCATCGCTCAAGCTAATACCTGTCCTTTGCTTAAGGTTGCTAGTGGATAAAGGTTGTATCACTGTGTTTATTTATCTGGCCAGTAATTTATGAAATTATATTATCTTAATTTCTTGCTGTTGTACACTGAATGAGATGTACAATATATATAAAACAACATGATGAAATCCTGCCCCTGCAAACTGCCCTGAATCCACTGATATACATCTTTCCATTAAAGTTCCCTGGGCTGTCCAAATTAGGTTTTTTAATTTCAGTGATGGAGGTTATACTCATTGTAATTTGAGATACTTATCACAGAGACCTCTTGTCTTTCTTTCCTTCTCTTCGTTTCTTTCTTTTCATCCTGACATTTTAGTACACTTTCATTTTTCTTTTGTCAAGAAAAGGATATGAAACTAGCTTTCAGGCTCACCACTCACCAGCTGCATTTGAGTATTTATTCTCAGATCAATTAATGGCCAGACAGAGAAGCTGGACTAGGCAAGAAAATAAAGTATGAGAAGTTACAGCCATTTGAAGTCCAAAATGAACCCGAAGTATCTCTGAAACTATAATTTACCTCAAAGGGAAAACAGACTATAAGTAAAAGAAAGAAAAATAGACTATTATCCACAACGTCATGTTTACTACATAAAGGAGGAACACAGGCATTCTAGGAAATAAGTAAATTGTGAGTAATTTAGGAGTAGACATCATATCTTACACGCCTCCAGGACAGAGACCCTCATTTGTTCTTCTACATCTGCCCTTTTCTTAACTCCTCTGATTTTCAGCTGCATGTCCCACCCTTCCTTGCAGCAGAGCTGACCTATACGACTGCCTTCTGGGCATTATATGTGCAACTTCTGGAAAATGTCTTTCCAAGGAAGAAACATGCCTTTTCTTCCCTTTTCTCATTCCTACTGGACGGAATGCAGATGCAAACTTGAGGACGGAAAACGGAAAGAGCCCGGTTCCATGGATCTCATACCAGCCTTGGCCTGGTTAACTACTGATTTTGTTGCTGGGCAAAAGAAAAAAAAAATCTATCCAGTTTAAGCCACTATTATTTTTTATATTGGTCCCTTGCAGCTAAACCCACTCCTTAGTGATACACCCCTTCAACCTGTGGAAGAATACTTTGCAGTCAATAAACAGTTACAATTATCACAATTATAACTGACTACACAAATGTGTTGGGAGTGTTGCCTTTCTCACATTTTTGGAAGGTTCGGTGTTTTGGAGTCTCAAAGATACACATACACACACACACACACACACATATGTATATACATACACGCAAAACAGAGAAGGGACATGATTCATTTTAATATGATAAGAGAAACACACACACATATACACACATACATATAATACATACATATATTTTTTATATATATATAATTTCTAGCTAGATAGATAAAATACCCTTCAAAGGAGGGTACGGTAGCCAGGGTACAAATATAGACACCATCGCTGGATGGTGGAAGTATAAATTGGTGCAACGTTTTGGAAGCAACTTGCCAATATGTATCACAACCTTCTCTTTATACAGTAATTTCAATTTTAGGGATTTATTCTAAGGAAAGAATGTGGACAAAGAATGCTGTCCAAAGTTTTCATTGTAGCACCAGGTAGAAAGTTTCTGAACCTAAGGGTTCAAATAACAAACACGTGTGTCATGAATTGTCAGAGTTGGCAGCTAACTAGAGTTTTTTTGCATGGGTTAATTTTCATTGAGGAAAGAGCTTTGAGAGGTTGGACACCAAGGAATAGAGATGAGGAGATGGCAGGCAATGAGGCGTGTGCCTCCCGCCCAGGCCCACAGCTCAGTCTGTGCACAACGGAGAGATCACCCAGAGGCCAAAGAAGCCATTTCTGTAAATGAGACACAGAGACCTGAAAACTCTGTCCAGTATTCAGGGAAGGAGCTGAAAGAACTTCTTCCAAGGCGTGGAGCGTTCTTCGCTTGGAGAAGAATCTTGGTTGGGTTCAACACAGATGGGTGGGGACGTGCAGCTGGGGCCAGCACCAGCGGGGTGGGCGCCAGCCGCGGCGGCCGTGGGGAGGTGCTGCCCTCCGGCGGCTGTTCGCGCAGTCAGCACCAGCAAGGGCCGGCTGCGGAGCGGGAGAGCCTTTGTGAGCTCCCCTGGGCTCCCAGCGAGATCTGAAACGCGGTGTGTGGTTGAGATACGTGCACATGGGCGCACGAGCCAGGGAAATGTGTAGCCACAGGCCAGGAAATAACCTAAATGTACAATGATAGAGAAAATTTAGGTAAATTATGGTTTGTCTCATCTAATATGGATGTTCAGTCTCCTCCCTTGTCCTTTTAAGCTTTCCCCTATACCACAGGGGCTGAAAGCCTGGAAACCACCTTTCTCCGATTTCCTTGGCGCAAGAGCCTGTTTGAAAACTAGGGGGTAGCACTTTGTGAAGTTTGCCAGGCAGAAGAAAAGGGTGAGCCATTGTTTCGGGTGGAAGACTGAGGCATGCGTATGAGTATCAGCAAACGGCTGATGTGGGGTTTTGCCAGCAGCTCTCAGGTGCTGCAGGCCGCTATGCTCAGCAGTAGTAGCATCACTGCAATATTTCTGTTTCTAGACCTAGGACCTTCCTGACCTTTACTCCCTTCCAATGGGAGGCATATGCAAAGGTTGTAAAAGCCTGACATTCCCTCTATTAAACTCCTTCGTGGTGAAAACAGAGTGGCTTCTGTTTTCCTAACAGCATAACCTATCAGTTAAGCACCTAAGCTGTGGTATCACTCAGACTTGGTTAAACCCCAAGATCTGCATTTAATTATGGTGAAACCTTGAACAAGGTCCCCCAGCAACCTTTGCCCAGTTTCTTCATTTGCAAGATGGGTTAATGAATAAAAGTCCCTACCTCATAGGTGTGTCACATGGGTTAAATTATATATAAGCATCCATAAACATTAGATATCATCATCACTAAATATTGTACAACAATTGAGTAGACTATTATTAGGTGGAAAAGGGAAGAAAAAATTACATATACAGTATAATCTCAACTATCTGAAATACAAAAATGGAAATATACTAAAATGCTTTCTCTCTAGAGTTTACAAATAATTCCTCTTTCCCTGTATTTTTGGTGTTTTTAAAATAATCTACAATAAGTACGTATGTACTACTCTATAAAAAGGATAACATGTAATGTTATTAAAATAGCCTACAGGGAAGTCACTTAAATATACATTTAAACCACAGCAGCACTCACAAATTCAAACAGTACTGCCGCCTTGGCGTCTAATGTTCACCATCTTTTTTTAGTTCTTTTCCTACCAGCCCAAGAGAAAGTACACATTGTGATAACTCCAGATCTGGGAACAGTAAACCCCCAGTACAGAAAATTTGCAAAAGGTGAATTCTGGAAGGAGCAAATGTGTTTGTGGAATTATTCTGGGGAGACTGTTTCATTCTTACTACAAACGGGAAGTGAATCTGCTTCTCTGGCAGCTGCGGTTTGCGATTCCATTCTGGAGGGGCTTCAAAGGTATCTTTGTTCATGTTTTAGCTAGCCCTTTAATTCTTTTCATTTACTCTGACAGTTAGCTCTTGAAGACTAGCGTAGTCATACCTTCAGGTTTATGCCGCCTTTTGTCACAGCATAATTTTTAATAGTGCCCCCTCTTGCTTTCAAAAGTGTCTCAGTTTAAATAACTATGTATATGTATGTGTACCCTACGCAAGACCTATCCAACTAACAGTGAACCTTTGGATTTTAATAAATGTCTATATACAGCATAAAATTTCTCCTTAGTTAACCACCCAAGAATGGCCTCTTCAGTGGTTTTGTTTTTTGATGAGCTTCCTGGCTTGATTTCAGTTCGCTTCCAGTCTACCTGAAACCATCATACCTTATATTTTCCCGTCTCCAACTAAGCACCTCCTTGGATACTTCCTTCAAAAATGAGTAGTTTATTTAAGAAAATAACAGTTTCTTTTATACCTATATTTATATCTATATAGCATGCCCACCTGCTAAGAAATTCCAAGAATTTATGCTGCTGAGCAATGGGCTCACTGCTCACTCAGTGTGCATAGAAGCCCATACTACAGCACTGGATTTAGAGAATAGAAAAGCTTCACTGTGAAGTCAACTGACAAGGAGACAGGAGGCATGGCTCAAATCTGTCTCCTCAATCTGGGGTTTGGGGCAAGTTTTATGGGTTAGGGAGGACAGGTTGGTATGCAGAAGCACCAGCAGTGCAGGTTTTGATTTGAAGGACCTCAAACAAAACTATTTATGGTAAGGCCTGGCCGGGAGAGTCTTATCACCAGACATTCCTAGACAACAGACTCCTCACTTTTGAAAGTGTTCTGGGTGCTCAGGTTCTAGCCATGTTCCAATCTTTTAGTTCCATAGGGGCAGGGTTCAAGACATAAGTTCCAGGTATTATTTGAGGTCATAGTTTTCTTTTCTGTGCACGCTCTAGCTATATAAACTTGCAACTTCTTAGTTCTGTGCCTGCAAAATAACTGGACATTCTGTTATCAAAGGAGTACAGCCAGATAAGACAGGTCCAGTGGTTACACTTATATCAAATGTAACCCCATAATCATGTCTTACTCTTCCCTGTATCACCAGAGATTCTTACAGCAGCAATTTGTAGAAATTCAACAAACCTTGACTGGACTGAACTAAACTTGCTGTGAGTTACTAATAAAGAGATGATAGAGAAATTCATTATTTGGGCTTACCCATTAATCATTTTCACAGCTGTTGTTTCCCAGTCAACATCTTGAGAATAAATGTTTTTGTGGGAATTTTTATTTTTTTAATTTCCTTCTTATGACTTCATTGCACTTGGAATCAGGTCAGCAAACAACAGAGGTATCATCAATCACATGAGTCACTGGGCTGTATCCTAGTACAAATAAACAAAAGATCATTAATACAGAGATGTTGTCTTTGAGCTTATTAACGTAGTATAGAAAGATAAAATGTGTATGTGGCATGTTTTGTATTTGTTGGTGCATAATCTTGATAACCTGTAACATGCATCTTCATTCTTTTCCTGTTATCTGTGCCTTGTTTCTTCACCTCTCTACATGAGCATGTGACCCTTCTTGTTTCAAGATAGAGTACTCATTTATTTGAGGAAGGCATATCAATGCTGATCTGGACGTAAAGGTGTTGGAGCCCAACCCTAAGACGTCCTGCAAACACTCACGGAAAGCTCAACAAGACAATTCCTGCCTAACAAGTGCTGGATGAGTGCTGTAGGATCTTAAAGGGAAGAGAGTAAATGGGCTTCAGTGTGACAGGGAGAGGCCTGGTGGAGGACATGAGGCATGAACTAGGTCTTGGATGTTGAGACCAGCAGGGGGATCGCTCTTCGGGGCAGAACCACAATATGCAGATAAAGCTCTAGACTCCTAGCAGAAATTCCAGAACCCCTAAAGGGGCACAAAAGCAGCAGGATAACCCCATAGCTCAGAAGTAGAGGACAGAGTCACATGGATATGATTCAGGGATGTCGCAGTGGTGACCCCTGTGGAACAGTGGATGCCTGTGTGAACCAGGGTGGCGATGAGCTCTTGTCAGGTTGCATCAGTTCTACTCTCATCTCCTGAAACTTAGACTCAACTCCAGGGTGGGAATGGCAGGGAGGAGAGGAGACTCCAAATTGATTGAAAATACATTGCTCAATCCCAGTGAAATGGCTTGAAACTAACATCAACTAGAGATTTGCAAAGCAAAATTGTCTCTTCTATACTTTTGTCTGTGGACCAAGATATATACCTGCTATATGTGTCTCTATGACGATCTCAAAAAATGACAAGTTTGCCAACTGTGCATGCTGCTGACTTGGGAGGGGAGCAGGGGAGGCACCTGTCTGCAGGGCCTGTCATCGGTCCTGTTACACAGTGGACTTCTCTTAGTCTGGCTTGCAGGGTAGGGCGGGGGTGGGTGGGGAGGTATAGGAGGCTTCAAGTCACAAACAGAGCAACATCAGTCTGGACACTTTCCTATTGCCAAAGTGAACTTGATACAACTTTACCCAGTCCAATTTGAGCTGCAAAATTGGGCAGTAAATCTCAGAAGAGCAGCAGCTTCACCTGTCTGGTTGTTAACTAGCCATTTGCCTCAGCTCCTCCTGAACCAGATGAACACTTTTCCCTGTGGTGCTTAATTTGACATTTCTGTTCCCAATCTAAGCATAACAGGGGAGGTGTTAGAGCAAGTAAGATTAAAAAGGATGGTGGGGCAGCGGGCATTCCAGCAATCAGCATGTATGAGCCCTCTGTTCATATAACCCATTGGGTTATATAATCATACATTGCTTGTCATTGGGTGTATAATCACACATTGTCAAAGATAAGCATGCATTCTTTGTTTTTGAGGAAAGTTCACACCAATGCATTCTTTGTTACATGCAATTTATGTGCCTGTCTTTCTTGCCAAACTCAAGTTGGTTAGCTAATTTCCTACGTAAAGAGATCCTGCCGTGGGATGAAATGGCAGCAGAACTGACCTGCTCTGAACACATATTGTGAACATCAGCCTGGAAAACAGGCAGACTCTGTCATCATAAATCCCCTTTTCTCAATTCCCTTGAAACAGGAGCTGGCCAATCCAGCGCAAATGACCCATGAATCATTTTGCAAACATCTCCTGGGTGGAGATAAAATCTCACTAAAATCAGAATTATTGAGTGGCATTTGTGATTTGTCCCTTTTGCCAATATCTCAGGGTCATAATGGAACCTACCAGTTATAGCTACTGGCCACTTACTCACTGGAAGTGAAGGCAAAGGGTTTCCATTACACCGAGGCAGGACAGAAATTGAAAATGTCAACTCACATTTTTTGTTTTATTGCTTTTTCTTTTTCTTGTGGTAGTAGATGAGATTGTAGACTAGAAAGGAGGTCAGTCTCTGAAACAGGCTTCCAGGGTTGCTTCAAAGAAAAAAATCAGTAGTAAGTGTTTTATATTAGCTATGATTTTACTCTATTTTGTTTTTTTATTTCTTCAAATTAATCAGTAATAAGATCTTCAATCTCTGGTTATAACATTTAATATTTTTACAGTAAGGCATGAAATTACATGAGATTCCAATTCTATTTTTAAGAAACCATATAGGCATTAGCAACTCTATGATATCTATGGATGGTAAGATTATAATGATTTTTCTTTTCTTTTTGTTTTTTTTTACTTCCCCTAGGTTTACTATTATCATAATTTTATCTTTTATGTCTTGACAAGGGAGAAATTTATAAGTACCTGAGAGAAAAAGATACTTTAAAACCATATGCAAGGCCGAGCCCTGTGGCTCACACTTGTAATCTTAGCACTTTGGGAGGCCGAAACGGGAGGATTGCTTGAGGCCAGGAGTTCAAGACCAGCTTGAGCAAGAGCGAGACCCTGTCTCTACAAAAAACAAAAAAATTAGCCAGGTGTGATGGCACACGCCTATAGTCCCAACTACTTGGGAGGCTAAGGCAGGAGGATCACTGGAGCCCAGGAGTTGAGGTTGCAGTGAGCTATGATAATGCCACTGCACTCTAGCCTGGGTGACAGAGCCAGACCCTGCTCAAAAAAAAAAAAAACAAAAAAACGATATGCTCTTTAATAACTGTGGCATATTGGGATACCCAGAACCGACCGGGAATGTGAAAAATGGGAACTAAGATTGAAAAGAATCTGTGGTTTATACCAGACAAATAACTTGGGTTTAATCCAGTTGAATCAGCAATGATAGAAAATGGAATGTGCCTGGCTTCTACACAGTCTCTGCTAAGGTTCCTATGCTGGTATTACAAATTTTTTTCTTGGCTCTGGGGTTTGTGCTTAGATCAAATTCTATCACTGGTCTGATGGAACAGAGGCGTAATGGGATGTCTGGCAAGTGGACCTCCACTGTGGAGGTGACAACACCCCTCCCACGAAAGTCTACTTGAATCCTGTGATTCGCAACAATGCCAATGAGCCTGAGGGAGGGATGAGGTCAGAAAAATTGAGAGAGAAGAAGAAGAAACATACACAGCATCCACAATTGGCACTGAGATATATGCAGAAATTGCTAAAGAACTCCTTTGCTTTGGGGGTTGTGGGGAAAAGGCTGTCACTGAAGTCAAGCTGCAGTGAGATATTGCAGGGCCATAGACAGAATCTGAAATTGAAAAAAAAAGGACTATGTTGTGATGACTAGATTCAGCAGCAGGGTCCCAGAGCAGGAGGGGAGTCACAGTTTCTACCTTCTTAATGACATCTGGTGCTTGGAACTTGTTCTAACTCAGCTACCCTGATATATACATGTGAGGCTAGGAGAGAAGGGCTGTGGGACTTCACTGAAAGATGAGTCTCTCTTTAACACTTCAGAGCTCAAGCAGTTCTCTTGTGGGGCTCTTCCCATTCCCAGCTAAGCATAACTAGAAGGAGTGCACATTATCATTCTTACCTCCAAAGAGCATCATGGGTCCTCATCAATTACCAGGGTCTGCACCATGTGGTGACAGGGACAAGCAGGAAAAAGCCAGCACTTGGCTCAGAGCATATCTCAGAACACGCAGGGCTAGCAGCTCCACTGGCAATGAGGGAAGCCGAGCTTCTGCAGCAACAGAGGCCACAGCAAGATACAAGCAGGACTGTCATGGGTAGTTGCAAAAGATCTCTGAAGGAGTTGCGAAAATACTTAGGAAAAGGGGCTTTACAAGAGGTTCAGGTGCTGCATTAACAGGAGGGGGTCAAGAGCCAGCATTAGTGCTGCTGGAACAATTTTAAAACTGAAAGCTGACGGTGCTGAAATACTAGGGGATATGGCACCAGAAGGAGGAGGATTCATTCACTGGTTTGTATCCCTCTAATAGTTATATAACTTGACACAGAGAAAATACAAGTTCTCAGCCACAGAAAGAACTAACTTCAACCAACCATCTCACCTCCAAAATGTGTAACTCTGAGGGAAAACGACATTTTGTAGTTGCTTTGTGGATATTACCAAAGATCTATGTGTATGAGTGTGTGGGGGTGTGTGTGTACATGTAAGAATGTTTGTGTGTGTTTCACCATGTCCCAAGACACATTTAGTGCCACTTCAAACAAACCAAAACATTAATATGCCTTAAAAGTGAATTTAAAGCAGTGCAAACGCCAAGTCACAACAGACTTCAGCTAAGCCAAATAATTAATATAAAAAGCAAGAGATTCAGGCTTTGAGAACCTCTGCTGCCGACTATGAAAGGGAACCAACATTCGTGGAGCGTCTGCTCTGAACCAGGCACCTGACGGACGTTTTGTCTCCCTCACACCATGTACAGCTGGTCTGGAGACAGATTAATTTTCCTCCTGCTGTTTTATTGCTGCTTCCAAACTGCTGTTTCTTCTTCACCTTGCCCCTCTCTACACAGAGACTTTGAAGACTATGAGACAATGCTACCAGATACCAGACACCTCTCCTTGCAGTCCTCTCCCGAATCAAGGATCCTAACCTTCATTACTCGAATATTTTGGCATCTGATACTTGCCTCTCTATCGTTATGCCTACTATAGTTCTTACTGTTTTCAATATTCATGTGAACTATTTTTTTTTCAAATATTGGCCTGATCTCCTCCCTTATTTTCTACCCTGCTTCAGACCATCACTCCCACGGCCATCCATTGCCATCGGCAAAGCCTGCATCTCATCCCCTGTCTTGGTTCCCTGCCAGCACACCCTGTCTTATTCCTTCTAGTACCTGACACAGGCAGTTCCTCAACCCCACTACCACGCAAAATATGCTGACTTTACCACCTTCCTCTGACTGTCACCCCTAATGTCCTCACTCACCTCCTTTTCCAGCTTGGATTCTATGATCCAGCATTACTAAATCCCCTGCATACACCAAAAACGCCTTTGCTCCTCTCTCCCTCCTTCAGTCTAACTACATTTCTGTAGACCACTAGCCCTGCCACTCTCCCAGATGTCCGTTTCTTGCTTTCTTCTCTCTCTGCAAACTAACAATATCTTTCTCTCCTTTCCACTCCCAACCAATGACCTTGAAAACAATAATATCAATCAGAAGCAAGCTTCCTCATGCTCTAACCACCCAACCTGCCAATCCACCTGCAGCTCTCCTTATAAACTCTACCCTTTTGACATTTACAATAGATCAACCAACCACCCATGTTCCTATCTGAAGGCTCTTATTTACTGGTTTTGGTAGGTATATGGAGAAACCTGAACCTCACACATTGTTTAATGGGATATAAAAATGATGCAGTCACTTTGGAAAAAAGTTTTTTTTCACTTTCTTAATATGCTGAACACAACTTATAGTAAGACCCAGCAATTCCACTCCTAGGTATCTACTCTAGAAGAGTGAAAACATATATCCACACAAAGACTTACACATGAATATTCACAAGAGCATTATTCATATTAACCATAAAGTAAGAAAATCCAAATGTCCATCAATTGATGAATAGATAAACAACATAGGGTATGTTCATGCAATGGAATACCATTCAGAAACACAAAAGAGTAGACCTCTGCTACATCCTGTAACACTGATGAACCTCAAAAATATAATGCTAAGTGAACAAGGCAAGATTCAAAAGACTGCATATTGTTCAATTCCATTTGCATGAAATGCCCAGGAAAAGCAAATCTATAGAGACAGAAAGCAGATTAGCGTTTACGTAGGCCTTGGACTGGGAACAGGAACTAAATGTAAATGGAAAGGAGGGATTTTTTGGAGGGTGATGGAAATGTACTAAAACTGGATTGCAGTGATGTTGCACAACTCTATAAGTTTGCTGGGAACATTAATTGTACATTTAACATGGACGAATTTTATAGTATGTAAAGTATACCTCAACAAAGTTGTTTAAAATATGGACACAAAAATAAATCCCGAATATGATCATTTTTTTCATCACCTCTTCTACTAACCAACCCAACCACTATTATCTCTTGTCTAGATTATTTTAATAGCCTAACTGGAAGGAATCTCTATTTCAACTCTTGACCTCTTAGAATCTATTCTTCATAGAGTTAGCAGAAGGATCTTTTTAAAATATAGAACAAATTGCACCATGGCTTTGCTCAAACATATCTTATAGTCCCTTATTCTACTTCAAATAAAATCTAAAGTCCTTCCATGACCAACAATGCCCTGCGTGTTCTGCTCTGTCAGCCTCCTGACTGCCCTTCTATGACTGTCCTCTCTGTCACCAGCCCCAGCCACACAGGCCTTCTTGTTGCTCTTCAACACACCAATCGTACTCCTGCCTCAGGGCCTTTGCACACTCTTCTCCCCTCCTTGCCCTTACCCCTGCCTAGAATGTTCTTCCTTGAGATATCTTCATGGTCACTCTCTCACTTCATTCAGGCCTGGGTTTTAACAGAGAAGACATCCCTGACCACATTCAATTTAAAATAGGACACCACTCCTCCCTCTCCTTCCCCCCACATCATCCCTGTCCTACCCACCCTGCTTTATTTTTCTTTATAGTATTTAACCCCTCCTGACATGTTGTGATTGATGTGTGTGTGTGTGTGTGTGTGTATGTACAGTTCTCCACTACCACTCTACCTAGAAAGGAAGTTCCATGAGGACAGGAATCTTGTCTCTTATCTATTTTGTTCATCACTATATCTCATTTGATTTCCACAAGCACTATGTAAGTTAGGTTTTTTTATTTACAGAGGACGACAGTGACACTCAGGGTTTATTAAAGGTCATATCGTCAATGATTATCTAAGCTGGAACTCAAAGCCAAGGCTGTCTGACCCCAATGCCACAGAGTCACACTCACCACACCAAGTTTTGTAACACTGTGTCACGGAAGGCAATTAAATCAGATCCCACTGAACAAAGTTTTGTTTATTCTGCTCCTCTTAAATCAGAGTTTATGGACTTAATGATTTTGAAGTCCTTGATTCTTCTTATGTCAGCAAGTTCTATGTGGTGTAAAAATAAGAGACGCGGTTGCAATATGTTGGATTCCTCACATTTATTCCATCCTGTAAAGAAGCAAACCCTTGTTACCCTATAACCTGAAATAAACACATTTTGGAAAAATTAAAAATTCCAAGCACTTACATAAATCTAATTTAACATCAAGATTAGAAGGGTAGGAATATTTAAGATGGATGGTACCAATACATCACAGTCTCTTTCTCCCTACAGAGCATAATATATTACACATCTTCACAGCAATGTGCATGATTTATTTGTGTAATCAGTGGATAGCTACACCTTTTAAAATTGTGTTTTTGCTCAAAAGCTACACACACAAAATGCAATCAAGAAAAGAATAAAATACTTATCTACTTTTAAGCTCATCTCAATGTCAAGAAACTTTGTTTTTGTAATCTCTTTTCTTCTATCTCTTCCTTTATATTTTAGAAATCTTTCCAATATACACATGTACTTATGGGCACAGTTGTGACCCCAGGACACTTTGAGCATGTTAGTGCCAGAGAGAAAGAAAAGAACAAAAAAAGAAAGATAGCTCCCAGGGCAATGACACCATGATTCACCTCTCCAAAATAAATTTGAGAAATTATTACTAAACTCCTTCAATGTGCCTATCTTTTTACCAAGTTCAGAATATACAGAGATGGTGCTGTATAGAAGATGGTGATCTCCAAGGATCATCCTAATTACTCAGAAAGACAAACAATGCTGGGTGCTGTGTCTCATACCTGTAATTCCAGCACTTTGGGAGGCCGAGGCAGGAGGATCACTTCAGGCCAGGAGTTCAAGACCAGCCTGGGCAACATAAGGAGACCTCGTCTCTACAAAATAAATTTTTAAAAAATTAGCTGGGTGTAGTGGCGTGTGCCTGTGGTCCCATCTACTGGGGAGGCTGAGGCAGGAGGATCGCTTGAGCCCAGGAGTTCAAGGCTGCAGTGAGCTATGATGACGCCACTGCACTCCAGCCTGGGCAACAGAGGGAGACGAGAATATCCTCCCTACTCTCGTTTCCTGAGTTCCAGAAGGTAAGGGACGAAAGGATGGGGCTGAGGCTGAAAGTCCCCACTATGGTTACGACTGGAGGTGAGGGTAAATATCCTACAGCCAACCAATCCCAACCCCAGGTGGTAGCTCAGCACAAACGTAACATGATGCTTAAAAAAAAAAGCATTATGACATAATCATGACTGAGGGGGAGAAAAGCTGATTCCGTATTTCAGCCTTGCTGTTGTATACCAATTTAGGGAAGCCAATAAAAGGAGATAAGCCCTTCTATCCTTAATCTGCAGCTATCTTTAAAAAAACAGTTTTAAGTTCCTTGCAGAAAATTCATATGGAATCTCTACGGTTCCTCTCCCAAGACATCTCAGACTCTGTCTGCTGTGAAGGCTGTTGGCAACAGTAGACAGGGCCACAGACTCCAAGCCCCGACATCACTCGTGCATTCTTCAACAAGAGGATGCGAGAAACACTATATTTGCACATAAAACAATGAATCTCATTTATTTTATAGTGGCTGCAGTTTTGTATCTTCCCACTACCCTGTGGATAACCTCCTGTCTATTCACAGGCCCTTGATTTGGCTGTGCTAACTGAGGATGAATTTCCTCCCCATCATTACTTTTTGACTTCTGTGTCATTCAGGTCATCAGAGCTTCAAACATAGAATTTTACCAGTGTCTCGAGAGAAAACATAATACAAGAATTAACTGTACTTTTGTGTGTAGTTTGTAAAATCTATGCCATCCAATTTCTGAGAAAGCTGAGAACCTGGCTGGAGGAAGAGATCTCAAATCAATTAGAAAGGGTTGACCAATCATCTCCACTGTCCGATGCACCCAGTACTCTGCTTTGTGCAGAATGGACACTCAATAAAGGTCTGTGGGTGTGTTTTGTTGACCGATCTTATTTACACCCTTTTGAAATACTCAACGCAGGATATTTGAAGAACAGGAAAGAACTGGACTAGAGCCGGGAACTCTGGCAGAGTTTTTTTTTCAACCTTGGCTCTGTGGCCTGGGATGAGTTGCTTACATCTTTTGGTCTTCGTCTGTAAACATTGTAACAATTCCCACACTTCCTACCTCACCTCACCTGCCTTTTTCTGTGAAACTTTAGTGAATTAATGCAAGTAAAAACATTCTTAAAAAGGACATTTGGTGTTGTTTCCTATTTTCAGGGCATCAAGATAATGTGCCAGCAGGGTATACTAGGATCTTTTAATTTTTATGCAATATTCCTTTGCTTGTTGATCTTGCTTACCAGCATTTGACAAGATAGATGGAAAAACAGTCCATTGGTCAGAAGGAAAACAATTTCCAACCCTAATCTTTCATCTTTACCAACAATGCTATTCATTATTGGGATCACACAGGTGATTATGATTAATATTATATCAACTCCAAGAAATTAATTTTTCAAAGTGAATGTGACTAGAAATCAGCTATTGTCCTCCATTTCTAGACACCCTAAGTCTTCCACCTTTAAAAATCAGCTACCTCTCAATTGTGTCATATTTAACTCTTCTGTGTTCTTAATGAATTCCAGTCTTAAACATAATGAAAAAGAGAATGAACTAAGCAATGAATTCCTTTCAACTTTTTAATTTTATAATACACATATCAAAAAGTACACATATTATAAGTTAACAAGTAGGTGAATTTCCATGAACTAAACATGCCTGTGTAATCAGTACCCAGATCAAGAAACAAAACCCCAACCGCACTAAGCAACTCACTTGTGAATTTAGTGTTTGTCTCCAATGTCTTCTTTACTAAATATTACACATCTATTATATAGAATGTAAATTTGTATAGCATATTCACAATCATGTAAATATAAATTCTAATCCAGACAAAGCAGTTTCTTTAGATATCAAAGGATTATTGGTCTCAGTGAGGTGTAGCCAATCTACTGTTAGATTCCTCTGCTGTTGTCAATTGAAATATTTAAATAATTCTGATTCCTCAAGACCCAAGACAACTTCTTCTAAACATGCCACAGAATTTGAATACTGTAATGAAGTAATAAGTTATGGAATCCCAATCAAAGGAGAATCATCATAAAAATGATGAAAACAATCATGACACTACACTAATAATCAATTTGCCTATTCTGATTGCAATAAAAAATAAACAATAGGGCCTACATTCAGCCCAGGTGTAGAATTAATGGTATGGATGTATAAATAACCACTTTTTCCTCTCAACCCATCTAATATGGACATGCCTCAAGGCCCAACAGTACAGCTCTTTCATAAAGTTTCCCTGAGGTACAAAATGAAACTTCTTCCTAAATTGAGCTGCAGTAGTGGTGTGGTTAAGGATAGGAAAGAAGATTTGTGCTACAGGTTTCTCTGCTCATGAGTGTGCGTCTTGGGCCTGCAGCCCACTAGCAGTGGCCTGCTTGTCTGCGACTTGAATCCCAGGAGGCACCTGGGATGTTCAACCTCAGCTGAACAGCTCCAGAGACTCGTCTGGATGTCCACGACTTGCTGTGACTTGCATTTCCTACTGCTGTGCGCACAGGTGTGTGGTTCTGAGATGAGGCCAACCACGGGAAATGGCTCTAAATGAACTATATTAATTCAGCTAACAGATAAGTTACTAGAATACCACTGACATCCCAATAGAGCTCAAGTTGTCCCCCCAAAATTTCAATTCTTCAAAATGCCTGCAAGAAAAAGTTAATTCTTCAGCCCCAGGAGCCCTTCCCTAAGTCAGCTTTCCATTCATCTGTCACTACTCCTCCAGTCTTTGTTCCCACCTAGTTGTCATCTTAACTCTGCTGGCCATACTCCCTACTCACTTAAGTGCTTATTTGCTAAGTGTTTGCACTATGCCAGGGCACTCTGTCAGGCGCTATACAGGCATGAGTATAGCAAAAATGTGCCTTTCCTCCATGGAGTTTACGGTCTAATGGGAGAGGCAAATTGATCATATAATCAACAAAAATATCTAGGTCTCTTCCACTGCCACGTCTCTTTGCTTACCTCACTTTTCCCATTTGCTTTGGCTTTTAAATTCTACTCACCCTCCATGGCCCAGTCAAAATCTTTTTATGCATGGCACAAACCTCACTGACCAACCCAGTCAGCCCACAGTGACCTGCCCCTTCTCTGAGGACAACAGCAGAGTCACTGAATGATCGAAGGTCAGGCTCCAGTTAGCCAGCTTACAGCACAAGGCAGACCCAATAACAGATCACAGCACTCCCCGCTGAGCCAGGAAGTAACCTCAAGCCCTCACCCAGCACAGAAAGTCTGGCAGCCACTACCAATCAATCAGAGTTGATTTTTTGAAAGAATTGTACTGTCATCCTCAGTCCATTCCACTTACTAGGCAATTAGCAGTGACCTCTGCCTTCTACAGTCATAATATCCTCATGTATGGCTATTATCTCTACAACTACAATCTAAATGGCTTAAGTGGCAGGGACTGTGCCTTATGTTCCTTTTTAATTGTTCTAATTCAGCAACTATACATTGAGCACAGACCATGGGAAAGCCCTGTTGTAGGTGCTACAGGAAATAGAGGTCTGTTGCCAAGAACTTCCAATCTTTTTCTGAAGGATGAGAAGTTTACAAATATCTGCAACTCAGGGCAGAATAAAATGAATGCCATAAGAAAGGGCTGGAGGTTTAGAAAAGTTACAGATCAGATCTGGTTGGAAGGACGGGGGAGGTTTCTTGGGGAGAGTGGTATCTGAGATGGACACTGACTATTGGAGAAGGAAGAAGGAGGAGGCAGAGGGATGCTCTCCAGGCACAAAGGAGAGCCTGAGCAGTGCACTGAAAGAGGAAAGCTAGAATCTGTCAAGTATTCTGCTTTGGCCCCAAGAATACTTAGTATGGCATCTTACCCATAGTAAGTACTCAGTTGAGTGCTGAGGGCTGGTAGGTAGATACTTTAGGCAGTTCTGGTTAATTAACAATCTAAAGGGGCCAAAGAGTCTGTGAGTGCCTCATAGTCACACACACACACACACACACACAAACTCCAGAATAACAGACATTTCCAAAAATGAGACTCCACTCACTAGCAGCTTACAGAGACACAAGAAGTGAGGGGACCTACACAGACTCCTCTTTTTGATTGTGTTGATGCTGTTAATGGATTGTAGCATTGTTTTTTCAGATTATGGATCTAAGTAGGTTTTTGGTCTCCAGCAATGCTTTAAGAATGTGTGTTCCATAGGTATTCTTGGGATGTTAATAAATAGTACATGGGAAGAGATTATCTGCCCAGATTAACCTGAGGAAACACTGAGGTAAGTGAGGCCTAATGGGTATATTTTCCATAGTATTTCTTAGAGATGTTGACATGTTATGTTGCCTTGATTCTCCAAGAGGAGTGGGGTGGTATGATCATTTCCTAAATACATTGGACCATAGAACCATTTTTTTAATGGAGGTTCTCATGGGACAAGTATTCTATAGACTGCACTATGATTTAGATGAGTTAGATGCGATTATTAGGAAAATACAGAAAAACCCAGTTTTGCCCAGATGATGAAGACAGAGGGCTCAAACAGTGAATTGTCAGCTATCAGGAAATCTTGCAGATGCACCCTCCAACTTGCTGCATCCTACCCCATTGATTAGGGATAATATTTAATAAAAGCTAACATTCATTGAGCCTATACTATGCACCAGGCTCTATTTTAAGTGCTTTAACCCTCACAATTATCCCACAAGGTCAGTGCTATTACTGACCCAATTATCCCAATTATATAAATGAGGCAACCTGAGGCACAGAAAAATTGAGAAATTTCCCCACGTTCACCTGTATAGTATGTGGTGAAACCAGGATACAAATCTAGGCGGAGCTAAGTTTCCTAACCACCACAGCAGTTCTACCCCACAGAGAAAGAGAGATCATGCAACGACCCCTCCCTCTTTCCTCCACTGCCGCTGACAGTGACTTTGTCAATACTCTACTCCCCCACCCACCTCCTCACCTGCCCAACCCTTCCATCCAGCTTCCAGAGAAAGGGGAATCACTCTCCACACAACATCTGGTGACTCTGATTAAGATCATCGCAGTCTGGCCATGTGGTCTTTTGTTTTCTTATTCTAGAATATAAAACTTCTTTCCAAATATCTCATTTAGAGAGATATCGTAAGTTCGCGATGAGAGAAATCGAAAGTTTCGGGAGGAAGCAGATTATAGGCACAACCTTAGCAACTACTCTAGGCAGCACAGTGTGGCAGGAGATCAACTTATCAGGTGTATTTGGATGACATTTCTGTTGGTGGGGAGAAACTTCCTCTTAGCTGAGAATCCTCTGAATTTCCTTCCTAGCCTCCAAAATAATATCTCCAGTTTACTCCTCTGGCCTCCTGCCCCCCCTTAGCCGTCTGTCCCAAGTTCCTCCCAAGGAAAGAAAAAAGAAAACTCCCTCCGGCCTCCTCCCTCACCCTCTCTCACCCAACTCCAACTTCCAGTCTTGCCTGGACACTCCTGATCCCCACTCGAATTCTTTTGTTTCACTTCGTTTCTCTTCTTCTCTCGTTACAGATTTCTTTCTCTGCTCCTCTTTGCCTCCCACTGCTGGTGACAAATCCCTTTTAAAATAACACTGGTGACTCACCCAGTGGATACTGTATTCCATTTATATGCACCTTCCCCCCCGCCAAGGGGCATAAAGAGCTTCACAGATATTGTCTTATTTTTACCTCATTCTTGTAAAAGGATTGTCTTTCAGAAGGGAAGAAAAATGCAGTTTGGGCTTTGTCTGAATTGCTTGAGAATTAAAGCTGATAACCAGTTTTTCCCCTTTCTAGGTTCTTCCTTCTCCTCACCTCCCTCTCCTTGGTGCTTGTTCTTTTCTTCCGGATTTATTAGCAACCACACCAGAAACTATACCAAAACCTTACCAAGCAGTTGCGCTGTTTCCTAACCAGTCTCCCAAGCCGGAACCCTCAGAGCCTCTCACGTCCTCTGACCAGTTCACTCCCACGCCCGGCAGGTGACCGGCCATTCCAGCACTGGGGCTCCCACGCCCACCGCCACGACCTGACTCCGGCCAGGCTCTCCTCCAACCCGGACCTTACAGTGCCAGCACCTTCCAGCTTTCTGCGCTCCTCTGGGTTGTGATTCTCCTCCTCACATTGGAGCATGGTGCTCCCTGGGGCCCCCTGTTTAAAGTCCTACGCTTTGTCATGGCACCAGGCCTTCTCAGTCTGGCCTCAAGCTACCTGCCGTCCCTGATCTCTGAGGTCTGCAACCACCCATCCTGGAAACAAGTGCTTTCCCTACCCTTGCCTTGATTTCCCTGCCTCTGTGCTTTCATTCATGCAGGTCACTCCAGCAGGAGTGCGTGCCTTGGCCTTTCTTCCTGGCAAGCTCCTTCTCAAGTTTAATGGTACAATTTTTATATCACCTCTTCTGCAGAGATTTCCCTAACCATTCCCAGGGTAGACTTAAATAACCTCTCTTCTGCATTCGTATAGCTTTTTATGATGACTGCTAGAATAGAGAGACATATAAGATAGTATATATCAACAAAAATTTATTGGAAGCCTATGATGTCCCAGGCACTAGGTATATAGACATCAAGGTCTTAGTCCTTACCTGTACTGCTAAGTAAGACAGAAAATAAAAACAAATCAAATGGTATTTCAAGGTGATATGAGCAATAGTGGAGGTAAGCCCAGGGGCTGAGCAGGCACATGGGGAGCCGGCGGAGCAGGGGAGGGAGCTCACCTGGCATCATCAAAAAGGTCCCCAAGAGTAGGTAAGCCCTGAGCTGGCCCATTTGGAACATCCAAGTGGGAATGGCTTTGGTGACTGTCACGAACTTCGTGACAGCAGATGAGATCCTGTGCCCATGTACTCTGCAGGTGCTCAACAAATATTCAGGACACTGAATTAATTAGGAAAGGCTTGGTCTGTGGATCTCTGGAGCCCCACTGACACCAAGTTTATTACTCCTCATCCTGCCTCCTTCTTCCTACGGGTGGTTGGCTCCAATTTTGTTCCCACAGATCTGACCTTGGCTTAGCAAATAAGGTCAATTACAAATAACCCAGATAATAAGGTGAGCCCTGTATTTCCTCCTATCCCAGTTCTGGCTCCCCGCAGCCAAGAAAATTGGTGAAGGGTGTCGTTGGCCCATAGCGTTTGGCAAATACTGCTGAGCCACACCACTGGAATCAGGCAGTCATACATAACTGACGTGCTCCCTGGCTAAGCAGTAAAGGTTCATGAAGAAAAGGAAAGACGTGTTGCACCATGCCAGACCAAGCTCTAACACCGCCAGGTCCAGAGCCACCTTCCAGTTGGCTTCTTGACTTCTGTCTTATTCTCTACACTTTATCTTTTAACTGGCAGCCAGTATCATTTCCCATAACCTTTGAAACAAAGTACATACTCTTTGGTCTGGCAGACAAGGCCCTTATTGATATGTCCTCTGTCTCTCTAACCTCACCTTTTGCCCCTGCTTCCTTTGCTGTCTAACCTTCACTCTGTCCCTCAGTCGTATTAATTTACTTACAGTTCCTTAGTGCATCAGGACTTCTGTCACCTGCAGGCCTTTCTATGGACTTGGAATGCACTGAAACCTTCTGGATAACTCTGAGTTATCCTCTAGGTCTCAGTTAAAAGCTATTTTCAAGGAGAAGCCTGTCCTGACTCTCCCTGCATGCTAAGAGCTTGCCAGGGTTGCTCCTGTGTGTCCAGAGCCCACACCCTTTGCTTTCTCTATCATCAAACATATTACACCATGTTGAAATCACCTGCGTACTTGTGTGTTTCCCCCAGTGTAAGCTCCCTGAAGGTAACACCTGAAGGTTTCACCACTGAATTCCAGTGCCCAGAAAAGCATCTGGAATGCATTAGGCACACAATAAGTCTGTATGATTGGGTGAGTGGATGAAAGGAAGACTCTAGTTCCTGCGGAAAAGGAAAGAGGGGAGATTTTACCAGAATATAAGCTCTGAGAAAGCTGGGACATTGTTCTGCTCACTGTGGTATCTTCAGCTTCTGGAACGTAATAGACCCTCAGTAAATATTGATTGAATGAATGAATGAAGTAGGTAGGTTAGGTAAGGATATCATGTAGTCCTGAATCGTCTCTTCATGTGTTCTTTACATATCACTTGGTCCTGAGGGAACTGTCTTCTGAAGAGAGGAAGACAGCATGGCATAGTTGTCAACAGCTTGAACTTGGAACCATGCTTCCATGAGTTCAAATCTAAACTCTTCCCCTCACTGACCAAGGGACCTTAAGGAAGTTAATTAACCTTTTTATGCATCAGTTGTTTTGTCTCTAATTGAAGTCTGTTATGTGATTAAATGAGTTAATATTTGCAAAGCAAGAAAATAGTTATGGTTCCACAATAAAAATTATTTATAATAAAAAATGAAAGTCTTACAAAATGAAAGGTCATTCAATGCCCATATCCTTCCACACATCCTATTATTATTATCTCCTGTAAATCCCTAGGGTCTGGGAGACACTGGGAAAAACAAATACATAGCTCAATCAGGAAACCAGTCCATTCATGCTTTTTGACTTTGTATTTTTCACCCTTCATAAAGCAAGAGGCCTAGTCTCACTAATGGCTTATTTTCATTAAGATCATCCTTGAAAAATACTGTAGGCAGATAGCAACAAGCCCACCTTTTGCTAGGAGGCAACTTTTTGATGGTTTCCACTCTGGTTCAGTAGTTGCATGAGTAGAAGTGAGCTGATTTCAATAAGCTGCCTTCAGCTCTCCTCTGAAAATTCTTGAGATTGTTTAGTGTTCCCTCAGGACTAGGCAACAGCTAGTACTTTTCACTTACAGCTATCAAGACAAGGTCAGTTCTTCCTATTTACAGTCAGATACAACAGGATGTGTATGTCATCAGCTATTTGGATAGTAGAACCAAAAGCATGAAACAAGTCAGCAATTTAATGAGTCCCAGGGTGTTGAGTGGCCAGATGAACATTTAATTAAAAGTTTACTGCAAATTATGTTCACATCAAGAAATGTTCCATGTGGCAGTATTTGGGATATTAAAAGCTCATTGGCCTATGCAATTATGAAGGCTAAAGTAAAAAATAAATAAAAATATAAATTTAAAAAAGTTTTTAAAGCTTATTGACAGTAAAGCATAACTTATATGATAACTAGAGTAATGAGTATTACAGAAATCATAAGGTGGTGAGATTATTGCCCAAGTCAAAAGGTGTTGATTTCTACTTGAATAAAATTTCTTTACACCAAATAACTAACTTTTGCAAACCAGACAAATGAAAGAAATGACAAGCCCTGTCTTCTTTTCCTTTAGTAGGAGATCACAATGAAATACAGAGAGGTAAAAGAATTTGCTTGAGATCAAACTTCAGTGAAGCCCCTTTTTGAGTAGCGGGCCCTTGAATAGGAAATCAATGACAGCAGGATTCTTTTCTCCCTTATTCTATAAGTAGAACTCTAGCATGAAGACAAGTTGAAATGGATCTTGAATTGTGCCATTGTCAGAGTTGTAACTTGTGACTCATGTGTAAAGAACCATTACAATCTGGAACCTAAGAGTGATGAATATAGCTTTCATCTCTGATAAATACCTGTCAAATTCTCCCCCATCATGGATACCATCAAAGGGTAAGACAGAAGTAGAACATAAATAATATACTACCTTTCCCTTTATATAATGAATAAACTACGGAACTATTCTTAATAATAAATATTTATTAATTAGAACATCTAAATGAATATAAAAGACTTTAAAAACAAAAATACAAGAAAATAATTTGATTCATGCAGCACTTTCGTAAAAGGTGAGTACAACCTAATTATTCCATGAACTTGTAAAGTGAAATGAGTTGGCCGACTAGCGAGGAGACAAGGTTCTGAAGGCACTACCCAGTCAGGGTCACATCTGCATTTGTGGATTGCTGCGTTCCTGTTGGCTTGGTCTGGAGCATGTTACTTTGGGTTTTGGACTTGCTGTCCACGCTCTTGACTGCTGCTTTCACCCACTTGGCTTCCGGATCAGCACAGACTTTTAGGCCACGTTTGGTAATAAAACTGTAATGCAAGGAAGAGATAGACGGAATTAGCTACATTCTCAAAGCCTTGTGGCCAGGAGTTAAGCTCAGACCAGATATGAAGAGATCTTGTGCATAAATTACTGGAAGAAATAGTCTTTCATAACTGTGAGACTATAAATGAATGCCTTTCTTCTGCTATCTATTTTAATAAAAAGGAGAAATATCCACAGGTAATACCCAGCTCCTTTGTTCACCATAATTCACAGGTTCCTTTTCTCATCAGTGCTACCAAATATTGTAACTAAAGGACATTTGGGGCCATCTAGTTCAATTATTACATATCCTCTTCCTTTTCAAACCCACACATACTCGTCTTATTTTTTGGATAAAAGGTGATTTCTTCATCTTAATTTCTTAGGGTAAAGCTTGCAATTATGTGTTAGAAAGAGCTACTACTACTAAATATGAGATCCCAGAAAGAGAATGGTACCATGTAGGCTACACATTGACACATTTCCTTGAGCTATGGCAATTGATAAAGTGTGGCACTCTGCCCAACTCCAACGCCAAGTATCCCACACCAGTGTGGCTATGTGGGTAAATCCTGGTCTGGGCCAGCCATATCTAAACCCAGCCCTCAGAACTGGGCACAGTATTCATCTGGTTTCCAGTCAGACTCTTCTGCTAAGAAAGGAGGACTTCTGTTACTTATCTGGCATTCATATTTTCTCAGTAATCATTATTTGGTGGGGCTGCATGAAGACATGATTAATATGGAAAAATAAAGGGGCTATTGGTTAAGTTAAGGTTTTCCTCCATGTTGACCTGTTTTTCCTGAGGAGGGCAGCATTTCTATATATTATATTTGTATACATCCACCAAGCCCAGCCGTAGGGAAGACAAACTCACATCACAGCTTTCATGGAGCCCTCCTTGATGGTGTAGGTCTTGATTCTTTTAACAGGCAGCCGCTGGGTGGTTAGACTCACACAGATACTCTTATCTGGGACTTCACTCCCTACACCTGGTGAGGGAAAAAAAGACAAAGTAAAACTATAAGTCAATAATTATCAAGTTCGTGGGAACAATCGCTTGTTAAATTACTCTAAGAATGTTATAGGAATATAAAGAAGGCCATTTGCTCTTTGGGGGAAGAGACGATTCACATTGGCATGCTCAGTTTCTTGCACATCATAAATTATTAGTAAATGTTTGACTAATTAAAAAATTAAATCAAGAGTATTGTTTTAGGAATTTCATACTGAGAGAAAATAACAAGGTGCTATCCGTCTCTGTGTATATTTTCATCAAGACACGGGATGGCTAACACATGCCCCAGTGACATTAATTCAGTCATTTATAGAGCCTGTTGTGTCCCACATGTTTAAGGCACTAATTAAGACAGACACCATCCCTGTTTTCATGGAGCACTCGGTCTAGTGAGGGAGTCAGGCAACAGATAAACAGAGAAGATCATTTCAAATATTTATAAGTGTTACAGTGCTCTAAATGAAATAACAAAGAATAATGTGATAAAGAGTAATTCAGGCAAGGCAGTCGTCAGTGGGCAGCTTGTTTTTGACTAAATAAATAAAAGTGTTCTCATTTTAAGTGGTAAAATGCAATGTATATAAAGGAAGTAGTTCTAAAGTATTCAACCTCAGTAGCAATGGCCCAAGGGGAATTAAACTGTTAAGTTGAGGGAACCATCTTACGTTGTAGAAGGGAAAATAACTTGGAAGAGTTAATACTATTAAGGGTTGGGTAAAAATCAAATCAGTTTCTAAGCACTGATTTTCTCCTTAGCTGTACAGACTGGCACTTGCTTCCAGAGAGACGTGCAGCTAAAAAGCATCTAAAGTAACCACTGACAATGATCAAGTTTCATCTGCAGCGTTGCTGACATCAGAAGGCATCTTTTTAAGCCCGGAACTAAACAAAAGGTGTTCACGGACGTTGCTGCTCTTCTTCATCGTTCCCTGTCCTCTCCACGAATCTCAGTGCCTGTCTGCATATTCTATACCCTCTGCCTTTGCCAATTTATTTTTTAGTGCTGAAATCTTTCCCAACCCAGTGAAAGAGGAAAATCTGAGGATTTTTTCTGTTTCTCTTACTACTTAAGAAACAATATTTCTTTCTGTGAAGTGTTTAACACGGATTCCCAAGCCCCAGAGAATCCTACCGTGTACTCTAAACCACAAAACCTTTCCCTTATTCTCAGCAATGTTGCATGTCTGTGTTATTCATTACAACATTGCCTTCTCTCAGGTTGCAGAGTTAAGTCAAAGCAGAGATTGTTTTGCCCAATTTTTGTACATAAGAAGCTATGCTCCAGTGGGACTTATAGAGCTCCTCCAGGTAGAAAACTCTGCAGCTCTTCCCAGCCTGTAGCAAAGCATCATTTCCCTTACCCACATGTGGGTCTCCATTGAATTGTACACCTATCATTTCAGTAAAATGCCAGCCACGTAACAACATGTGGCCTGATTTCATAGTCTTAAACTTTTTTGTTTCATCAATATTTTTTGTTTTGCCCACTGTTTCAAAGAGTTCCAGTCTTTGCCACCTTTATTCATAGATCCCTGCCCATGGGGATTCATGATCAGGTTATGATATTGTAGTCTAAGTAATAAGCTTACAAATTAGGATTACAAATAAGTCTACAAATTAATTCCAGCCAGTAGGAAAAAGTGGTCTTTTAGGAAATAATCTGTTGAACCCTCAGGTAAGGCTCAGTGTATCTTAATCTCACCTGGACATGTCTTGGAGGTTTATTTGATTGTATACAAGCTGTTAGCACTTATTATCATATAGTCTTTTATAAATCAAAAAAAAATTCATAAATGGTAACATTCATCACAATAATAATAGATTCCCCCACATACTTGAAGGTAATATTGATTTTCTGGATATGAAGGCATGAATTTCCAGTCATTTTTGGTTTGGTTTTTTTAATAGAAAACTTTTATTTTCTTCAGAACATACATCCTCAAGTTCATCCCCACATTGTGACTGAAGTCTCAAAGATTTTGGGAATTTATCAAGACCTATAGTAAATAGTCAAAATCTACAAATGCATTTACAATCATCACCACCATAGCTAATATTAATCAAAAAATTACTATTTGTAAGGAAATCTGATGTGATTAAATAAATATAAATAAATAAATAAACCATAAACAAACAAGTCGTGAGATTTATTTAACAGAGCATGTCTGTTATATTCAATTTATAGATAAACACAGGCCCTAAGTGGTTTAAGAAATTTACCCCAAATCATCCAATCAGGAAGAGTAGGAGCCCGGATACTAAGTAAGTTCTCTCTGTCTTGGAAGTCTACCAAGTCCCCTAGAGTTGAAATTATCATTCCTTTTTTACACATGGGAAGTTTGAGGCTTACCTTGAAAAAGCACTTTACTCCAGTTGAAACCTGAGTCAAGCCCAACATGTGTGCCCACCTGCCTCGCATCCCTGTTCCTCATTTCACAGACAACTTCACTTACCTTCTACAGCGTGTGCGGCAAGACAGCAGATGCCAAGGAAGGCCAGGATGAGCGGTCTCATGGCCAAGGTCCTGGTGAGCTGCGCAGGCGGAGAGTGAGGACCTGGCTCCTCACGAGCCTCTTTTATCCTCTGATGGTCAGCGCGCTTCCTGTGGTGAGAGGGGGCTTTCGGGGTGGCTGTGGGATCACGGAAAGTCTTTGCAGTACCAATGCTCTTTTTTCTTTAAAAAAAAGTTCCCTTGCCTTGTTCATACTAACCCCACACCTTGTGGCCTTTTCCCCTCCCCTGTGGTTAACGTGTCAATGAAACCAAATGCATGCATAAAAGAAAACGTGGTCGTCTCTTCTGCCACCAGTCTAAATTCAGATCTTCCACTTCAGACATGCTCCAAGGCCGTTCAGGGTCATGGCCCAGCACAGGGACTGTGTGAAGGAGATGAGGTGGGGTGGTCACCATGGCCCATCCCAGCCATGACACCCACAGCCCTGGATCCCCATGAGCCCCTGAGGCCACCGTCTGACGCCCTGGGGGGGAAGAGTTGCCGCCGCCACACAGAGACCCTCATTCCTTTGCTCTCTTCTTCTCTCATTTCTCTCCCCGACCCTCATTCACGCTCTACCCCCCTTTCTTCACATCACGCTCCCCGGACACCCAAGAAACGTGTAGATAACTGTCTCGAGCATGTCTATGTGCGCACGTTTATTTTATTGCAACCTAATAGACACATTTGTAAAGGCTTTTGAAAAGTTGTCCTATACCAACTTAGTTTTGGAAAATAGAGATAAAATTATCTATAATCTTGCCATTCTGAAAGATTTCATTTTTAGTGTTTTTCCAGTGAGTCTCTATTGATACACATACATTCACATAATTTCGGTCATTATAAATACCATTTTAAGATCCATTTAAATATCTTTCCATGTTTCTTTAGTCTTCATGTTTCTACTTTGAGTGAATATATACATACACATTAAACCACTACTTTATAACTTGTTGTTATATGGATCATATCTATAAGGTCAATTTCATTAATATACACTGAATTATTTCCCTTTAATAACCAGGAGTAGGATTACCAGGTAAAATCATATGATCATCTTTATTGCTCTTATTATGTATTGCCATATAGTCTTCCCAAAATGTAGTTTTAATTTGCAATACCTCCAGCATGGTTTGAGTATGTTAGTTGTGCTACAACCTTTCTGGCACTCAGTTTGTTGTTGTTGTTATTGTTTATTTTACATAGGTATCTATAAAACATATTTATTAAATATATGTGTAGTTAAAGGTTTTGCCATTGCTATTAGAAATATGAAAATAAATTCATACATTTTCATTAAAATTATAGGTTAACCTCTAAGAGATTTTTCACTAATGGCATTTAATTTTCCAGCCAGACATCACTCTAAACTTCAGAATGGCTCTTTAATTATCTCACTATACCATCAGTCCTTAAACTCTGGACACATCTTCTATTCAACTGTTTCTCCCCCTATTATTCCTTGACATGGAGTAATGTGTCTTCTTCCACCCAATTTCCAAATACAGATGTGTGGGGATCATCTTAGACTCTTTGCTATCCACCTATATGTCACTCTCAACCAAGCCGGATGAAGTATTCCTTTTAAGTAGCTCCTCAAGATGTCTCCTGCTTTCTTTTCACACTGCTCATGGTAGCCCATCATCACCCCTTGTTAGGACCATTGTAATAGACTGACTGGTTTCCCAGTCCAGGGTCTCCTGCCTTCCAATCTATTCTCCACAGCATTGCCAGAGTAATCATTTAAAGCCTTAATCTAATCATGCCATTTCCCCATTAAGAACCTCTTTGCTAATTCCCATTGCCTACAGGATACATTTCAAATCTCTCATTGTCATGTATAAGGATGTTCAAGATCTAGTACTGCTTTTCCTTTCAGACTCACCTTTCACCATTCAATCACATGCTCCCAAACCTTTAACCTTAACAAACATGTGTGCAGTCAACCCAATGTGCCATCCTCTTTTATGCTCCCAACATGTTGCTTTCTTTACCTGGAATGCCCATGGCAGCTCCCTACATAATTACTTATAAATTCTTCCTTTATATATAAGTTTTCCTGAATTCTCTAGATAAAATTAAGTTGTACCATCCGTTGTTCTCCCTTAGAGCTTTGTTCTTACCACTGTTCTATCACTAATCTCATTGTATTCTCCTATTCAATTACATTTCTACATCTCCCACTAGATGGCAGACTCCTTGAGAACAGGGAATTACGTTTGTCATCTCTGGGTCCCTGGCACTAGCAGAAAGCCTGGCACTCAACAAATAGTTTTTGAATAAATGAATTATTTTTAAAAAACCAAAATTATAGTGGTTGGACATTAAGTGAAGGACAACCGTCTAAAAACATAAAGCCATGCTCCATGACATTGGCCTAGGCAATGATCTTTTGGATAAGATACCAAAAGCACTGGCAACAAAAGCAAAAATAGCCAAATGGGATTACATCAAACTAAAAAGCTTCTACACAAGAAAGGAAACAATCAATAGAGTGAAAAGATAACCCATGGAGTGGGAGAAAATATTTGTAAACTATACAACTGATAAGGGGTTAATATCCAAAATATATAAGGAACTCAAACAACTCAATATCAAAAAAACAAATAACCCAGTTAAAAGATGGGCAAAGGGCCTGAATAGACCTTTCTCAAAAGAAGACATACAAATGGCCAAGAGGTAAATGAAAAAATGCTCAATATCACTAATCATCTGGGAAATGTAAATAAGAACCACAATAAGATATCACCTCACACCTATGACAATGGCTATTATCAAAAAGACAGAGGATAACAGGTGTTGGTGAGGATGTGGAAAAAGGGAACTCTCACACAGTTGGTGGGAATGTAAATTAGTACAGCCATTATGGAAAACAGTATGGAAGTCCCTCAAAAATTTAAAAATAGAACTACTATATGATCCAGCAATCCCACTATTGGGTATATGGAAATGAAATCAATATGTCAAACAGATGTCTGCACTCCCATGTTTACTGCAGCATTATTCACAATAGCCAAGATATAGAATCAACCTAAGTGTCCATTAATGGATGAGTGGATAAAGAAAATGTGATCTGTGTACACAATGGACTACTATTCAGCCAAAGAAGAGGAAATCCTATCATTTGCAACAACATAGACATTGATGCAAACCTGGAAGACATTGTTTTAGGTGAAATAAACTAGGCACAGAAAGACAAATATATGATCTCACTCATATGTGGATTCTAAAAAAGTTGATCTCACAGAAATAGAGAGTTGAATGGTGGTTACCAGGGGCTTGGGAGGTTGGTAGGAGTTTGGGGTTGGGCAGATGTTGGTCAAAGAATACAAAATTTCAGTTAGACAGGAGGAATAAGTTCAAGAGATCTATTGTACAACATGGTGGCTATAGTTAACAAGAACTGTATTCTTGAAAAATGCTAAGAGAGTGGATGTAAAGTGTTCTTACCACAAAAATAATTATGTAAGGTAATATATATGTTAATTAGCTACATTTAGTCATTCCACAATGTATATATACTTTGAAACAGCACATCGTACATAACATACAATTTTATCTGTCAATTAAAAATAAAGTAAATAACTTAAAAAATAAAAAATTAAAACATAATGTCAGGAAATTGTGCCTGTGGCTTTCTCATGTTTTCAATCAAATATACAATTCGATCAATGGCTGAATTTTTACTTAGCATATTGAAATGGAATTTCTTAAACTCTCAGAATGAGTTGTTCACTCTTGGTTTGTCAAAGTATACACTAAGATCTCTGGTAGAGAAGACTTAAGTAACAAACAAGAAAGTAGAAACCTAGTCCAAAGTGGGCATAGTCTGCTAATGAGTGGACACTGACAGCCAACAGTTGAGGAATATTAGTTATAATGAATTCCTTTCATCTTTGACTCCTCTCCTTTCTTAGATGCTACACCCAATCTGTCAGCAAATACTATTGGCTCACTGACTTCAAAATAGAACCTAAACCCTTCTCACCACCCAAACCACCCTACTCCAAGCCACTATCACCTCTCACCTGGATTAGTGGATTCATGCAATAGCCTCTTAATTGTTCTTCTTGATACTACCCTTCCCCTGTCGTTTAATTTACCACACCTGCCAAGGCACTCATTTCAAAATGTAAATCATATCATGTCATTTCTCTCCTCAAAATCCTTCAATGGCTCCCCATTTTTATGAGTTGAGTCCCATGTCTTTACAAGGGTTTACAAGTGCCTGTGTGACCCATGCTCTCCTCTCCCGTTCAATCTCTGACATCCTCTCCTGCTACTCTCTTCCCCTCCTACCCCACTGCAGCCATGTGGCCTCCTTGTTGTTTCTCAGACATGTCAGTCATGCTCCTGCCTCTGAGCCTTTGCATTTATCGTTCCCTTCGTAGAGGGACACTCTCTTCCCTCGGACGTAAGCATGACTCATGCCTTCATCTCCTTCAATTCTCTGCTCAAATGCTACTTTCTCATTGTGGCTTTCCCTGATCACCCATTTTAAACTGCATACGCATGCCCACCCTGGTGTCATTTGATCTGTCTTTGCTGTTCTATTTTCACTCAAAGCACTTAGCACCTTCTAATATAACAACTTCCCTGTTTTGATATTTTTATTGTCTGTCTCCTTCCAGAAATTCTTTGTCTTTTTCATTCTTTTTTATTGCTTTTTCCTCAGACTCTAATATAATGCCTAGCACAAAGGAGCTGCACAATTCATATATCCAGAACAAATTTAAGTGTAAGTACGTGAGTGTGTAAGTACATGAGTGTACTTGCAGAGTCTAGCACTCTAGAACATCAGCACTACTTGTGAATGTGTGACCACGGAGTTGAATGGTAAAATCCATTTTTAAAGGAAAGCATTCATTATTGAAGGAAGCAGACAGAAGCATGAGGGGTGCAAATAAAGGAAACTCAACATATTTTCTCTTTTCTTTTTGCTTTCTGGTCGGAATATTTTGACTCATCTGAAAAAATTACTTGTATTTCATCATACATAAATATAATCCATATAAGGATTTCCTATTCTGCAGAACACATATTTATGCAATTTTCTAATTTTTCTATTAGGTAATATGTCTTTTTCTTGTTGGTATGTAAGAATTATTTATGCATTCATCTTACTAATTCTTTGTTGTCGGTGTTGAAAATATTTTCTGTCAGTTTGTAGTGTGTCTTTTCATGACCTTTATCATGTCTTTGATGAACAAAAAAAACCATAATTTTAATGTAGTTAAATTTATCACTATTTTATTTTATGGTGAGTGCTTCTTGTGCCTTAAAAAAGTCTTCCTTTCCCTAAAGTCAGAAAGATACTTACCTCCATTTTCTACTAAAAGTTCTAAATAATTGCATTTGACATTTAAATTTTTAACCTTCCCAGTGTTCATTTCTATATGTAGTGTGAGATAAAGGTCCAAAGGGATTTTTTTCTTTATGTAAACAAATATTCTAGCTTTGGTTTTTGAATAGTTCCACCTTTTCCCATGTATCATATATCAAAGTCATAAATCATATATCAAATATCATATATTATATATAAAGTTCCACATATGTGTGCATTGGTTTCAGAGTCTCTATTCTGCTTCATTGGTCATGTGCATGTTTACATAATTCTGACTTTCAAAAGGAACTACATATACTTCCTGCAAACCTCAAGAGTATTCTGACATAAAACTTCAGCTTTAAAAAGATAAATGAAATATTTTAGTTGTTTTATTTCTTGCCTGAGATCTAGACCAAGGGTTTCTAGAAGATTGATAAGTATCCTGTAGCTCTGGCATTTTCAGAGGGACTCTCATCAAGTCACTGATGAATAGAACACAACTTATTTACTCAGCTCTTTGGCTATGTGTCCCTTACCTAGTAAGTAGGTGACTTGTCACAAAGAAACCCCGCTGAAAAGAGAGGAAAAGAAACTCTATGCCATGGATACCAGGAGAGGTTCTACCATAAACTGGCTCTGAGGAATCAGCCAATCATTTAGACCTTTTGGTGTCTCGGTGCTCCCATCTTTACAATGGGAATAACATTCACCAACCTCATGGAAATATGGTGCAAACTGGTAATATTGTGCCTGTAAAATACTAAATAGCCAGATAATACACAAATTACAAGTTTAATTTGGAACCATGTTCTTTCTCTTTTGCCACATAAATTAGAACACAGAGTCTGTCAGATGATAATGCAATTAAGGAAATGAAATTAAGGAAATTGGGTAGTTTATAGATACATTTTTATCCTTAAGGGCAGGTGAATTAAAAGGCAAAGGGAGAGAGGAAAGAGAAAATAATGTCTAATATTAATTGAGCCAGTGGCCTGTGCACACTCCCTGAAGTTTCAAAGCAGAGTTTAGCAGATATTGTACTGCCAGTGGATGCTGTGAAAATAAATGGACTACGTACTCTGATTTTTGAGTCGCCACCAAGATCCCTCCCAGCCCAAAGCAACACTCCCATCTGTCTGACGTAATATCCGAAATCTCTCCATTAAAATCATTCACTCAAAGTTACTCATTCATTCAACAAGAACAGTTTTACTATTTGTAAGATACTGTCTTAGAAACAGGGAAAAAGAAAAGAATAAGTCATGTCTCATGATCTGGTGAGTGATATGTGTATATATATAATGTTCATTGCAACATGCCAAGTGCTTGATCAATTACTGGAAATGAAACATTGAATCTTTAGGAGCCATAGATGATTCTGGAATGAATAAGACATGGACTCATTCTTAGGCATTAACATTGGACTGTGGTTAATCCATTGATGATAGACTGTCAGTCTGAAAAGCAGAGAAGGTACCTAAGAGTGCACAGAGAAGCTAAGTTCTGAAGGAAGAACAGTGAAAGGGATGGATCTATCAGCATTTCTCAAAATGTTTTATACCAAACACTAGCTCTTGCTAGTTGCTCTATAAAAAACCAGTCAGGGGGGCCCATTTCTAATAAACTTGGGAAATTTTGCATATGATTAATTCATGGTACATATCATCATGTTAAAACCTCTGAGAAGTCCTGTAGTAAAATATGGCTAATCCAACATTTCCTAAACTTTTTTTACTATAGAGCCCTTTTTCATAGAAGACTTAAACCAACTGAAGACACATTTCAGAAACACTAACCTACAGCATGGGCTCTGCCAAGGGAGGGTGGTACTAAAGGTATCGTGTGATAGGGGTGAGGTGCTTAACACAGCGGTGTCCAAACTAGGGCCTTCCCTGGAGCAAGAGGGGTTGGAGATATTTTGATGGTGAATTCAACATAGATGGAGACAGAGAGCTTGATACTTGATAGAAGTAGAACTGGATTATACATTTTTCAGTGAAATTCCTCAGCCTGGGGACAAATCTTGGCTCTGTGTTACTTTTCTTGATGATTATTATTCTACTTCTGCTTATTTTCCAACACCAGGAAATACGGAATTGTACCCCTTTTAGTTCCATAAATTGCTAATAATGAATGATCTAATTTTTATATTTTTTTAGTTTTACATGAGATACTGTGCAAAAACAATATTTTCTTCAAAAAAATCAAGAATTCTATAGAGAAAAAAATAAAATAGCTATTTCATTGTCATGGACCTCAAGTAATGTTAGTCAAACCTGTAAAATTATATTTAATAACCAGAGTCACTGGGTTTGTTTAAATTAGCAAATTCTAATATCTAGATAGATATTATATATAACTGGTAGATAGTATCTATAATAAGTTCATATTAATAGCATAGAACAAGGATCAGCAAAATATATCTGCCTCATGTTTTTGTAAATAAAGTTTTATTGGAATACAGCAATGCCCATTTGCTTACATATTGGCTATGGCTGCTTATACACTACAACAGCAAAGTTGATTAGTTACATGGTTTTCAAAGCCTAATATATTTGCCATCTGACCCCTTACAGAAAAACTTTGCTGACCCTAGTCAGACCCTGATTTGTATTTATTATCAAAATCAGTTATGTTCAATAGGATATTAACTATGCAAAATATGTAGAGAGGAAAAAAAAGACTAAAGAAGTACGCCCAACACTTGCAATAGAGAATTCCCCAGGAAGTTGCCACACTCATGGTCAGGATGGGAGAGTGAGAATAGCTTCTTGTATTTCAAGCCCTTGTTTCATTTATTAGCTATGTTATTTACTTATTCCTTATTAGTGAAAGTATGTGGTATTAGCATGCAGGCACTTTTTCATCAGATGGGTTCCTTGATAAAATATATACAGCCAACAAAAAAGAACTCAAAGGAATTTTTAAAATGTCTGTGGTTGTCAAAAAGTTAAAAACCATTGCTCTGCACTATACATGTAGGATCTATATCAGGGCCAGGAACGCACAGGCTCCAGGTAACAGAGGAAATATTGCACATTGACCACTACAACGTTAAGCAATTTTATTGCTTAAAAATAGTTTTCGTTACATTGTTCATTGTTCACATATCAATGGGGAATCTGAACAAAATAGGTGATCAAGTCAAAGTAACCAACTCTCCAGGGAAGATTAGATTGGGAAGAAGAAAGACGCCTACGGTTTATGATGTCAAGTCAACCACTCCGTCAGGAAATTAAAATCAGAAAGCAGAAGAGTTTTTTTTTCTTCAGAAGACTGCTATTTTTCCAACAAAGTCTGCCATAAACTTAAAATACTCTGTGGTACAGAATTCAAAAGAATTTACGGATCTCCTAAACTGAACATCAATCAGACTCAATCTGCCTGCCAAAGATATATGCATCAGCCGGGACCTGTAGCCCAACGTTAGCAGGCAACAGCCCTCCTAAGGAGCCTTTCCTTGAGAAGCCACATACTGTAGCAGGAACCATGAACTGTAAAATCAGATCAACCAGATCTTTTTCCTACAGGATATATTACATGAAGGAGAATCAAAATCATCTCTACCTCATAGACATCAGAATTAGAAACAGAACATGCAACATGTCTTGCTCATAAGAGGGACCCAATAAACGGTAGTGATTATAATCAAAAGATAGACACTGAAACTATCAAAGACTCTGAAACTGGAATCTCTGCAAGAAGTTGGTGACAAACGAACAATATGTGGTTTTCATCAGAAGTTATGATTTTATTTTTATGAACAATACTTGATTTTCATGAAATCAGTCAAGCTTATGACTCTACTTCCCCATACCTGGCCTCCTCTCCATATCTGAAATACCAGGAGGAAAAAGCATGCGTGTCCTCCTTTGACCTCAAGCTGGAAGACATTTCCATCTTCCCAATGAAAGGATCAGTCACAGACACAACAAGACCTCTTTACAATAGAACAAGACAACATGGAGTGTTATGGATTACCTAATTTTCAGATTAACTGAAATGATTTTTTATTTTGATCTTTACTGAATATTGTCCACTATGGGTTTTTTTCCTTCAGAATG
This sequence comes from Daubentonia madagascariensis, assembly GCA_023783475.1. Lineage (NCBI taxonomy): Eukaryota > Metazoa > Chordata > Mammalia > Primates > Daubentoniidae > Daubentonia > Daubentonia madagascariensis. The sequence goes on from JAKFHU010000978.1 coordinate 34,480,399, forward strand.
AAAAATATGAACTCTTGATGGCAGAGACTTACTTAGTTTTAGTGCCTTAGGCCAATATCTTGTTATGCAGAACCTAGAAGGATCCCTAAAGTGCATGCATTACCTTAAAGGGTATGTGATATTGGACTGAATCCGAATGGGTCCCCAAAGTTGACTGTGGAAACAAGTTAATCAAATGTTGCCTTACCAGAAGCCTGCCCTCATCATTCCATATAAAAAAGCAGCCACCACCCCATTCCTAAAGTTTCTTATAATCCACTTCATTGTAATTCACAGCTCTTATCATTGTCATCTGACATTTTCATACACTCTGTGTATTGTTGTTCTCTCCCTGCTAGAATATAATGCCCATGAGAGTTGAGACTTTATTTTACTACTGAATCCTCAACACCTATCATATAAGAACTCAAGAAATATTTATTGATTTAATAAATGAATATAAACTGTCTTGTCATTTTCTTCTTTCTTCTATGAACTAAAACCAGAAGCCCTGTTCTTGGAGCTAGCTACTTTACACCAATATCGTCCTAGTATGACCAAGAATATAAGGGGAAAAAGGGGCAAGGGATACAGGGGCTAGAACAGACCTTAGAAATTATCTAGTCCATTCACCATCTTTTTATGAATGGGAAAACAACTTCGAGTTATGGGCCATGTCACAAAACAAATGCCTGTTCTGTCACATTCCTCAGCAGGGCTCAGTGAAAGAATAAAGACCACCGCCAACAAAAAATATGATCTACTGCATATGAGGGGGAACAATTAGTACATTTATTGGTTTGCTTTTCCAACTGCATACCACAGGCTCATTCTAGAAAGGGGTGGAGTGAAAGGTTCACCAGGTGGGTACTTGCTTGCACACTCGTCTTCACCCCATCCTCTTCGGTGGCCCCTTCTCTGCTGATTCTGTCTGCACCCCTGCATCCAGCCAGGACAGACCTTCAAGTGAGACAAATTATAACCAACAGTGGGATCTGAGAAACCCACAAAATTTGAGCACATCTATTTCCTGCTATTCTGTAAATGACATTACTTGAATAACTTTTTAAAACTTCAGAGTGTTGGTTGTTGTCTTCCTTTAAAGAACTGTGTTCAGTACCCACAATTGCATTAGCTGTATTTTAATATCTTTCAAAATAAGCCCTAAATGTAAAGCTGTATTCATACCAACTTCCCTCTGATACCTGTAAAAGTTTTATATTCTCCGTAGCTACTCAGCCTGAGTGTACAACTCACCTTTCCCTGCTTTCTTTCTTTTTTTCTTTTTTTCTTCCTTTCTTTCTTTCTTTATTTATTTTGTATCATCCTTGGTTGTTTCTGGTTTGTTTTATTGTGGTAAGAACGCTTAACGTGAGACCTACCGCCTTAAATTTTTAAGTGCAAAATACGGTATTGTTAACTACAGGCACAGTGTTTTACAGCAGATCTCTAGAACTTACTCATCTCGCATAATCGAAACTTTATGTCTGTTAAAGAGCAACTCCCTGTGTCTCCCTCTGCCAAGCCCCTGGCAATCACCATTCTATTTTCTGTTTCTATGAGTTTGACTATTTCAGATACTTCCTATAAGTGAAATCATCTAGTATTTGTCCTTACGTAACTGGCTTATTTTACTTAGCATAATGTCCTCCAAGTTCACCTATGTTGTGGCTTATGGCAGGATTTCCTTCTTTTTTTAAGTCTGGATAATATTCTATCATATGTATATGCTGCATTTTCTCTATTCATCTGTCAATGGACATTATGTTGTTCCCATATCTTACCTATTGTGAATAGTGCTGCAATGAACACGGGAGTGCAGATACCTCTTCAAGATTCTGATTTCAATTCTTTTGGGTATATACCCTAATGTGGGATTGCTGAATTATATGATAGTTCTAATATTAATTTTAATTTTTAATTTTTAACTTTTTGAGGAACCTCTATACTGTTTTCCATAGCAATTGCATGATTTTACATTTCCACCAACAGTGTACAAGGGTTCCAATATCTTGACATCCTCACCAACACTTGTTATCTTTTGGTTTTTTTTATAATAGCCATCCTAACAGGTATCACGTGATATCTCGTTGTGGTTTTTATTTACATTTCCCTGATGTAACGATATTGAGCATCTTTTTATATACCTGTTGGCCATTTGTATGTCTTCCATAGAGAAATGTCTATTCACGTCCTTTGTTCATTTTTAATAGGGTTTTGGGTTTGGGGTTTTTTTTCCAGGCTTTTTTGTTGTTGTTGATTTTGCTATTGAGTTGTAGGACTCTCTCTTCTCTTTATGATCATGATTGTTTCTTTTTGGGTCTCAACCCATAGTCTAAAGTAATGATAGTCACCCCAACTGCACCAACCTCTCCTCTCCCAGAGCCTGTCCTTCCTTCTACTCTTGTTCCTTCCTCCTTTCTTCTTGTCTCTTATATTTTTCCTGCTGTAGAAATTTCTTGAATCCTTGTGTGTTTATTTCCAATTGGAATAGCCAAGTCCATTAATTTCTGAGTTTATTGTCAAAGCTAAAGATGAAATCATCCTTACACTGGTATAGTTAGTTGATAATTCTAACATTAAAAAAAAATCTTTTGAGTATTTCTCCAGCATCTGAGTTTTTCTCAGACAGCCAAAAGAAATTTGCTAGGGGCAATTACATTTGTGTAACTGACATGAAAAAAGTTTAACAAATGTGTCAACTTTACTCATTTTGCACTTAAAATGTTAGTGAGGGAAAATGCTAGCCCTTGTAGTAAATAGTTCCTAGAAATGGATGTATCAAAAGCAGTTTGAAAATATTACAGGTGGACTTTAGGCATTTCTGCAAGAACCACCCCACACACACGCACACACACCCAAAAAAGTGAACATATAGAAATTAAAGGAAGGAAATAGCAAAACAGAGAGGACATTTTTTTCCCCTCCAATGGGGAAAAGAGTGAATTATTGTGATTTTGTGCTTATAATGGAGTTGTGTGTTGGAAAATTTTAATGTAGGGTTTCCATATTGGTGTCTATGGTGAACATTTGCCACAATGGTGGCAGTCTGTCTTCCTGTGTCTATAGAATCTCCCGTGTGATAGCTTTTTTCCCCAAGCTAGAATCCAGAACTCCATTATCAAACCCATCATCAGCACATGACTTAGACTGAACCAGTCAAACCACCTCTAGAAGCTTGGTTCTGGAAGAGATCAGCATGGAGGGAGAAAACTCCACATATAATCTATATTTGGGGAGAGTTTTATGATTGCTGACAAGAGTCATGAAGTTTGTTTGTTGGTTTGTTAATAATAGACTTTATCTTTAAGAGCAGTTTGGGTTCACAGCAAAATTGAGCAAAGAGTACAGAGATTTCCCACATACCCATTATTTGCTCACTATTTGTTCTATACATTCTATGGGTTTTGACAAATGTATAATGACATGTATTCATCCTTTTAGTATTCATACACAATAGTTTCACTGCTCTAAAAATCAGCTGTGTTCCATCTATTCATCCGTCCCTCCCACCAAACCTCTGGTAACCACGATCTTTTTACTGCCTCCATAGTTTTGCCTTTTCTGATTGGCTCCTTTTACTTAGTAATATACCTTTAAGGTTCTTCCATGTCTTTTCACAACTTACTCATTGACCTATGGAAGAACAACTTAGTTGCTTCCAGGTTTTGGCAAAGCTGCTATAAACACATGTGTAGGTTTTTGTGTGGACATAAGCTTTCAACTCCTTTGGATAAATACCCAGGAATGAAATTGATAGATCATATGATAAAACTATGTTTAGCTTTATAAGGAACTGCTAGACTGTCTTCCAAAGTCTGTATCATTTTACATTCCCACCAACAATGGATGAATTCATGTTGCTCCACATCCTCACCAGCATTTGGTGTTGTCAGTATTTTGGATTTTATCCATTCTAATAGGTATATAGTGGTATCTCATTGTTATTTTAATTTGCAATCCTCTAATGAAGTATGACATTGAGCATCTTTTCATATGCTTATTTTCCATCTGTTTATCTCCTTTGGTGAGGTCTCTGTTCAGATTATTGCCCTGGTTGTTTAATCACATTGGTTGTTTTCTTATTGCTGAGTTTTAAGAGTTCCTTTTATATTTTGGATAACGGTCCTTTGTCAGTTATGTCTTTTGAAAATATTTTCTCACGGTCTGTGGCTTATCTTCTCATTCTCTTGGCAGCATCTCTCACAGAACAGAAGTTTTTAATTTTCGTGAAGTCCAATGTATCAACTTTTTCTTTCATGGATAGTAAATTTGGAGTCCTATCTAAAGAACCATCTCCAAACCTAAAGTTATCTAGATTTTCTCCTATGTTACCTTCTAGGAGTTTAATAGTTTTGCATTTTACATTTAAGTCTTGATCCATGTTGAGTTAATTTTTGTGAGAGATATAAAGTCTGTTTCTAGATTTTTTTTTTTGCATGTGCATGTCCAGTTGTTTCAGAACCATTTGTTGAAAAGACTATCTTTTCTTTAATGAATTGCCTTTAGTCCTTTGTCAAAGATCTGTTGACTATGTTGGTGTTGGTCAATTTCTGGGCTTTGTTTGTTCCACTGATCTATTTATCTGTTGTTTCACCTGTACCACACTGTCTCGATTACTGTGGTCATGGAGTTTTCAGAAGCCGCTATAGCAGAGGTCCTAGAGAGTGTGACCCAAGGGGTATCCCAAATTCAAGCTTGTGCCTCTGACAAGTACTATGAGCACCCACCTGTAGGCAGTCCTGCAATGTGATTTGCAACTTATTCCTGACTGAAGCATGTTTTATTGTTTGCAACTAAGAACTCAGACTGAAAGAATGCTGTCCACAGACAGCATAGATATGCTTTTGATGGGAAGTTGCCAAATGTATTTAGTTCTTTATTATTCCTCTTGGGGAATATGGAAATGAGAAAAGAAATGGGATTTAAAATCAATAGACTGAGGTCAAAGTCTTGGCTTTGCCAATGACTCACTTTATGATGCTAGAAATCAACTGACTTTCCCAAGTCTATATTTATTTTTCTGAAAATGGAGATAATTTCTGTCTCATAAGTTTAGTTTATAGAAATAAGTGATATTAATCAAAATCACTAAACAGATAATAGTAGGTCCTCAATTAATGCTTTTTATATTTGCTATCTGTCATACATGGGATGATCTTGTTACTTCAAAGTACCTAAAATATAAGGTAAGACTCTCATTAGATTGGATGTACCAGCTTAGGAACAATGGTAACAATAAAGAAGATAATTAAATATGTTTAGGCAATACAAGGACTTTAAGCATGAGTAAGCTGAATTTTTTGGGTAGTAGCAGCTCTATGACCTAAAAATAATAATTGTTTATAGTAGTGTCCCATCCAAGCAAAAGAAGGGATCAGTACATCTGGTGACCAATGTGGATCCATGTAAGTCGTATGTTTAGACTAGGTATTGTTGAAAGTATTCCTCATGTATGTTTCATTTAGTTAAAAATGGCTTCACTGAGGAAGTGGTATTTCCGGAAACAAAGATATAGTTATATGGTCTAGTCTATTCATTTCTGTTTTAAAAATTTTATTTTTCCGATTCTGGGAAAAAATGGCGGTGTGATACAGTCCTCCCACCTCACAGCTCCCAGGGAAGGAGGTGAAGAACGTCAGCGGCTGCCTGCGAGCACGGACCGCTCACTCCGAAAACAGGATTGCAAATTACAGAGAAACAACGCCGAAGGCCCAGCCCAAGAAAACAGGTACAAAATTTTCACAAAGATCGGAGGGCCCATGGAGCACAATAGAGCCCAGAGCGTGGGAAGGACGCGCTCGCCAGGTCGGCGCAGTGTGACCTGCCCCCCAAGCGGTTACGCGCCTCCCCATCCACTCAGTCAGGGACAAGCCCAGAGTTGGAACAGAGCGGTGGCTAGGGACGGCCCTGTGGAGAGGAGGAAGTAGCCAGAGCCAAACACAACTCACAGCTGCAATATACAGAGACTGCCGAGGGCTGGGGAGGAACTGGGCGGGGACCAAGATACAGCTTCCCGGGACAGTGCGCGGGAACCCGCAGCCCGGCACTGCGCCACTAGAAGTCCGCGGGACTGGGCCCAGGAGTTTAACGGAGAGCGGGACACGCCCTTAGAGGCTGCTAGCAACTGCCGCTGCAGCCAGCGGAGAAAAACTGCGCTCCTGGCGCGATCAGAGCCCGGCTGTGCGCCAGGCTGGCGGCGGCCGCCATCTTTACAGCCGCCCGCGCGGAGCTGTGAGCCGCGTCTCTGGCTCCCCCCGCCCCGGCCCGGGGCTCTTCTGCTGGGGCGGGACAGGCTTTGCCTGTGGTGGCCAGGGACAGCTGCATCCGTGGGTTCCAGGTGGGACGAGATCCCGGAACCGTAGCGGCGGGACCTTTGAGTATTGGAAACAGTTTGCAGCTCGTCCATCTTGTTCCACTACCCCGGCTCTGGCCTCGGACAAGTCCGCTCCGTGCTGGTCCTAGTGCCCGCCCTTCAGGTCCCAGCCCTCCTGTACCCCAGAGATCGCTCATTTTGAAGGTTGCTGGCCATAGTGACTCATTTGGTATAACTGCTGGTTCCCATGACAACCAAATACCTCAAGAGCCACAGGCTGAACCAGAGCAGCTCCCCATAATCCTGCCCACTTCAATAGGGAATTTCGCGCCATCCAAGAGCGCTTCCAGCAGCCACTACTCCCCCCTCCCGGTGGGAACATCCCCCCGGTGGAGACTGCTGGGGATAGAGACGGCCACCCGCCTCGCCTTGGGGTCTAGTGGTGGAAAAGGGGTGCACAATTGGAGATCCCCCTATCAACCAGTATCACGCGGAGACACACATCAGAAGGGCAGACACACGTGGCTAGATGAGCAACCTCTGAGCTGTGTAGAATTTTCCCAACTCAGCTCTCACACTGCAGCCAAAAGAAATTGTGTTTCTACCTGCACCTCAGGAGGAACAGGGTCAAAGTAACCCCTAGGAGCTACAAGGCCCCTCCCAAAGCACGGGGCTTTCGCATACCCCAACTGGGGAATCAGAGTCTGCCATGGACATAACAGAATACCTAGCTAATAGGGAGCAGAGGACTCATATCCTCAAGTACAATTCGTTAGCTCAGAGCCCAAGCTGGGAGGTCATTCTCACCACACTCCACTGGGAAGAGGAGAAGACCACAGGTCGGATCCATCAAACTTGCTAAAATACACCTAAGGCAATACAGGCCACTACTTCTCTCCCTGGCTTTGCCAAGGAACAATAATTGTGGGCCTGGTGACAGGGCCATAAACTAGCTCTAACACCCCCAGCTCTCAACCAAGAGGCCAGATGAGAAAAAAACAAGCGAAAGAACTCAGGGAACATGAAAAATCAGAGTGAAAAGTCACCCCCAAAAGAAACCATCAGTTCCTCAGCAATGGATACCAACCCAAATGAAATGGGTAGAATGACAGAAGAGGAATTTCATTTATGGATTATAAGAAAGCTCAATGAAATTCAAGAGAAAATTGAATCCCAGCACAAAGAAACCACAAGAAAAATGCAAGAAATGAACGAAAAATTCTCCAAAGAAACAGAAATATTATGGAAAAATCAAATAGAAATCCTAGAAATGAAAGAAGCATTCAAGGATCTACAAAACACAGTGGAAAGCCTTAAGAATAGGCTGGACCATGCAGAGGAAAGAATTTCAGAGCTAGAAGACAGCTCCTATATGCTAAATAAATCAGCCGAAGAGAAAGAACACAAAAACAAGAGGCAGGAAAAAAGCATACAAGAAATGTGGGACTATGTAAAGAGGCCAAACATAAGGATCATAGGTATCCCTGAGGGAGAGGAAGAAAATTCGCATGGGCTGGAAAATTTATTTGAAGGAATAATAGAGGAAAATTTCCATGGCTTAGCCAGAAATCTGAATATCCAAGTACAAGAAGCACACAGGACTCCTGGGAGACTCAACGTGAAAAGGCATTCACCACACCACATAATTATTAGACTGACCAAAGTAAACACAAAAGAGGCACTCCTCAGAGCTATAAGACAAAAAGAGCAGGTAACCTACAAAGGGAAACCAATCAGATTAACTGCAGATTTCTCAGCTGAAACCTTACAAGCCAGAAGGGAATGGGGAGAAATCATCAATCTCCTAAAACAAAACAAAGGTCAACCCAGAATTCTGTATCCTGCCAAACTAAGCTTCTTATATGAGGGAGAAATAAAGACGTTTCCAGATAAGCAATCACTGATAGAATTTGCAAAATCCAGACCGGCCTTGCAAGAAATGCTTAGACCTGCATTATACACTAAACAGAGCAACAGACACCCACCTATGTAAAACTACGCAAAAGCTAAAACCCCAGAAACCAGATTCCACAATGACGCAAGAGGTAAAACAAAAGATACCACCCAACAGAATAATCAGAAATTTACCCCAAATATCAATTCTCTCAATAAATGTAAATGGCTTGAACTGCCCATTGAAGAGACATAGGCTGGCTGAATGGATTAAAAAATACAAACCAAGTATCTGTTGTCTTCAGGAAACACACCTTACACACAAAGACGCATTCAGACTCAAGGTGAAAGGATGGAATACAATTTTCCAGGCTAATGGAAACCAAAAGAAATCCGGAGTAGCCATCCTCATTTCAGATGACATAAACTTTAAAGCAACAAAAGTAAAGAAGGACAAAAATGGACACTATATAGTGGTGAAGGGAAAAATCTCACAAGAGGATTTAACAATACTAAACATTTATGCACCCAACACAGGAGCACCCAGGTACATAAAGCAAATACTGCTAGATCTAGACAACATAATAAACAGCAATGCCATAATAGCAGAGGACTTCAACACCCCACTGGTGGAACTGGACAGATCCTCCAAACAAAAAATAAATAGAGAAATAAAAGACCTAAACAGGACTATAGAACATTTGGGCCTAACAGATATCTACAGAACACTCCACCCAAATAACACTGAATATACATTCTTCTCATCAGCTCATGGAACTTTCTCTAAAATTGACCACATCTTAGGCCACAAAACAGATCTAAACAAATTCAAAAAAATAGAAATCATACCATGTGTCTTCTCAGACCACAGCGGAATAAAATTAGAAATCAATTCCAACAGAAACTCACATCTTCCTCCAAAAACATGGAAACTAAACAATCGATTGCTGAAAGATTATTGGGTCAAGGAGGAGATTCAAATTGAAATCAAAAGATTCTTTGAACTAAACGATAATGGGGACACAAGTTATCAAAATCTGTGGAATACAGCAAAAGCAGTCCTGAGAGGAAAACTTATCGCCCTAAATTCCCACATCCAAAAGACAGAAAAGTCACAAATCAGTAAACTAACGAATCATCTTAAGGAAATGGGAAAGGAAGACCAAAGCAATCCTAAAGCCAGCAGAAGAAAAGAAATAACCAAAATCAGAGCAGAATTAAATGAAATCGAGAACAAAAGAACAATACAGAAGATCAATGAAACGAAAAGTTGGTTCTTTGAAAAGATAAACAAAATAGACAGGACACTTGCCAGGTTGACCAGAAGCAGAAAGGAAAGGACTCTAAGAAGCTCAATTAGAAATGAAAAAGGATAAGTCACAACTGATATCATGGAAATACAAAACATCATCTTTGAATACCACAAAAATCTCTATGCCCACAAACACGAAAACGTGGAGGAAATGGACAAATTCTTAGAAACACACTACCTCCCTAGGCTCAACCAGGAAGAAACAGAATTTCTAAACAGACCAATATCAAGCACCGAAATTGAAGCAGTAATTAAAAACCCACAAAAAAAAGTCCCAGACCAGATGGGTTCACACCTGAATTCTACCAAGCCTACAAAGAAGAACTGGTGCCTATACTGCAGAAATTATTTGAAAATATCCAGAAGGATGGAATCCTCCCAAACTCATTCTACGAAGCCAATATCACCTTGATACCAAAGCCAGGAAAGGACACAACAAAAAAAGAAAACTACAGACCAATATCCCTTATGAATATAGATGCAAAAATTCTCAATAAGATCCTTGCAAACCGAATTCAAATGTACATCAAAAAAATAATCCATCACAATCAGGTGGGCTTTATTCCCGAGATGCAGGGATGGTTCAACATACACAAATCTATAAATGTAATTCACCATATAAATAAAAGCAAGAACAAAGATTATATGATCCTTTCAATAGATGCAGAAAAGGCTTTTGACAAAATCCAGCATCCTTTTATGATAAGAACTCTTAACAATATAGGCATAGATGGCCCATTCCTAGAAACTATTAAAGCCATATACGATAAACCCACAGCCAATATCATACTGAATGGGGAAAAATTGAAGGCATTCCCCCTTAAAACTGGCACCAGACAAGGGTGCCCACTATCTCCACTTCTTTTCAACATAGTGCTGGAAGTCCTGGCCACAGCAATTAGACAAGACAGAGGAATCAGGGGTGTCCAGATAGGGGCAGAAGAGGTCAAACTTTCACTATTCACAGACGATATGATATTATACATAGAAAACCCCAAAGATTCAACCAAGAGATTACTGGAATTGATAAATGAATTCAGCAAAGTCTCAGGATACAAAATTAATACACACAAATCCATAGCCTTCATATATGCTAATAACAATCAAGCCGAGAAACAAATTAAAGATGCAATACCTTTCACAATAGCAACAAAGAAAATTAAATATTTAGGAACATATCTAACTAAGGAGGTCAAAGACCTATATAGAGAGAATTATGAAACACTGAGAAAAGAAATTGCAGAGGATGTAAATAGATGGAAAGCCCTACCATGCTCTTGGATAGGCAGAGTCAACATAGTAAAAATGGCTTTGCTACCTAAATTAATTTACAGAATCAATGCAATCCCTATCAAAATACCAACATCATTTTTTGCCGATCTAGAAAAAATAATTCTATGCTTCATGTGGAACCAGAGAAGACCCCGTCTAGCCAAAGCAATCTTAAGCAAAAAGAACAAATTGGGAGGTATCTGTCTACCAGACTTCAAACTATACTACAAGGCTATAGTAACCAAAACTGCATGGTACTGGCACAAGAACAGACACGTAGACCAATGGAACAGGACTGAGAACCCAAATATAACACCAACCTCATACAGTCACCTGATCTTTGACAAATTCCAGAAAAACGTACACTGGGGAAAAGATTCCCTATTCAACAAATGGTGCTGGGAAAACTGGATGGCCATATGTAGAAGACTGAAACTGCACCCACACCTCTCACCTCTCACAAAAATCAATTCACAATGGATAACAGATCTAAACCTAAGACATGAAACCATAAGAATTCTCAAAGAAAACGTTGGAAAAACTCTTATGGACATTGGCCTAGGCAAAGAATTTATGAAGAAGACCCCCAAAGCAATCACAGCAGCAACCAAAATAAATACATGGGACCTGATCAAATTGAAAAGCTTCTGCACAACCAAGGAAACTATCACTAGAGTGAACAGACAACCTACAGAATGGGAGAAAATATTTGCATGCTACACCTCTGATAAAGGGCTGATAACCAGAATCTATACAGAACTTAGGAAAATCAACAAGAAAAAATCAAACAACCCTATTAAAAAATGGGCAAAGGACATGAACAAAAACTTTTCCAGAGAAGACAGAATGATGGCCAGCAAACATATAAAAAAGTGCTCAACTTCTCTAATCATCAGGGAAATGCAAATCAAAACCACAATGAGATATCACTTAACTCCAGTGAGATTGGCTCATATCAAAAAATCCCCAAATAACAAATGTTGGCGGGGATGTGGACAGAGAGGAACACTCATACACTGCTGGTGGGACTGCAAATTAGTACAACCTCTATGGAAAAGAATATGGAGATACCTCAAAGAATTAAAAGTAGAATTACCATTTGACCCAGCAATCCCACTACTGGGTATTTATCCAAAAGAAAAAAAGACAAAGACATTTTATAATAAAGACATCTGCTCTCGAATGTTCATAGCAGCACAATTCACAATTGCAAAGATGTGGAAACAACCCAGGTGCCCATCAATACACGAGTGGATCAATAAAATGTGGTATATGTATACCATGGAGTATTACTCAGCAATAAGGAACAACAGTGAATTAACACATCTGGTATTATCCTGGTTGGAGCTAGAACCCATTCTTCGAAGCGAAGTGTCACAGGATTGGAAAAACAAGCACCACTGGTACTCACCATCAAACTGGTACTAACTGATGAACACCTACATCACACAGGGCAATAACATTCATCTGAGGGCGGGCGGGCGGGAGGGGGGTGGAAGGGATGGGAAAAACTCTCACTGAATGGATGTGGGGAGCACAGTTTGGGAGATGACCACGATTGTGGCTCTGACACGGGCAGAACAGGGGCAATGTGTATGGCCAAAGTGTTGTACCCCCATGATATTCTGAAATTTAAAAAATAAATTTTAAAAAAAAAATTTTATTTTTCCTTATAATATGAACAATTTAATGAATATTAATTATATAAAATTATTTGAAAAACAGATCATCAAAAATGAAGTTAAAATCACCTATAATTCTACTGTCCAGAGATAATTATTCCCAGCATTTTGCTATCTTTGCAGAATATTTCCTAAGCATTTAGGTATCAATAGATGCAAAAATTGAGAATTCTACAATGATGGCAATTTGTTTCATCAACAGCATGTCCCCTAGTGAGTGTTGATACTTTGGGTCTAAGAGAAAAAAAGGAGAATACATTATACATACCGTTCCTTTGCCTGTTTTCTTTTCACATAAAAACATAAGCATATTCCAGGTCTGCAAATATAAAACTGTATCATTTTTAATGGCCACAGAGAATTCCCTTAAAAGCATGTAACAAAATTTATTCAACTAATCTGCTAATGATGGACATTTAGGTAATTCCTATGAGAGAAGGAAGGTATTACCAAAAACTGTGATGAATATTCTTTCCCATATATCTTTTTGCACTTGTCCAGTGCTTTCTTTAGGCAAATTCCCAGAAGCACAACTGCTAGGTTAAATAAATGGAATGGTACCATTGGTTTCCATGGATGAGAATCACTGTACATCAGAATTCACCTCGGTGAAAAGGAGTGAAAACAAGTCTGGGGTTGTTTTTGATAAAGTAGCACAAAATCATGGTAGATGTGACTCTATTAAGAGCATTGGCACTATTGCTGAAGGCTGATTTATCTTAAGAGAACAGCAGTGATGCTGTAGACAATGAATGGGGGCAAATCACACCACTGCTGTTTTCTTATCAGTTTCCGTTCTCTCTCTCTTTCTCTCTCTCTCATGTATGCACATATATACATGCACACACACACACACGCAACCCCTAATGCATAGTCTTGCTGGTTTGTGCTATACTGAGTGTTAGCTACAGCACATTCATAGAATCCACAGTGGGTCTATGTGGTCTATTGAAAGTAACCAAAGCTGCAGTGAAATTTCGTCACCATTGGTGATGAATACTTTCAAAACTATTAGCCCTTAGACTCCGACCACCATCAGATATTCCCCGGAGGCTAAATTTAGTCATGTGCACCAAACTTTCTCCAGCCGCTGCTTGTCCCCTCTAACGTCAGTGATCAGGTAAGCCAGATTTCTTGTCTCACTTTATCCGCTCCTTCCATGTGTTTCTGTAAGTTCTGATGCTAGGCTATTTAAGTAAAAATTATAACAATCTGTCTGTTGTAAAGATTTGCCTTTGAAAGGGAGAATTGGAAAAGATAAAAGAAGAAAGAATTGGGGGATTCATTCTCATTTGGCATGGGAATAAGGAAATGCAGGGATTTAATGATTTGCTTTCACTTTATAAAACCCTACACTTAAATTCTCAAGAAAAAATATGCGACAGCCTAAAACATAAAAGAAAATAATTTTATAATTTTTACCCTTCATTGCCAAGAATTGATGTAGAAAGAACCATGCATATAGAATCACCATAGGAAATTACAAGGACAGAATTTCCATTCCAAAGGCCCACAGGAAAAACATTTCTTTTTGATATCCTATAAAAGGCCATGATTTTTATTTGAACACGCACTAAAGTTTTATGATAGGAAAATTTCTACAGACAGGTTTATGCCCAAGGAGATAATATCCGTGCACAATTATAGACTCGACCATGATTGAGTTATTCCTGAGAACTCAAATGAATGGTTGAAAAAGCTGAAAGTATTTGGGCCAAAGCAAAGAGAACCTCAGGAAGGCAGACTGATCTTCAACTACTGGAACATGATTACTTGTAATTTATATGCTCCAATGGATCGGTCTAAGGTAAGTGAGAGGAAACTACAAAGAATAATCCAGCAAACTGACTAATCTACTTTGTTAGTTTCTCACACTAGAGGTGTGATGTAGAAGCTGACAGAGCTTATAGGAGAGGCCATAATATGGAGCCATTTAATCAAGTAGTTAAAATTGGGAAGTCTGTTAAAGTTGTAGAACAAAATGCGTAGTTTCAGACACCAGAACACCCAGTGTACACTATTTTTAATTTAATATTATTTTATTCATTTGAGAATATCTACCTCTAAGAGGTAATCTACTCCCATGGTTAAGAGCCCAACCTCTGGAACCAGATTGCCATGTTCATATCTTCATGATCACTTAGTAACAGTGTGACCTTCAGTGAGTTACTTAATGCACTTAACCTCTCTGTGCCTCAGTTTCCCCATCTATATAAAATGGAGGCAATAATATACTAGATGGGGCTGTCGCAAGAATTAAATGAGTTAGCACATGCAAAGTACTTAGAAGAGTCCCTGGTATATATTAAGCACTCAATATATACTGGTTGGCATTATTAATATAGTGTTAATATTATGCAAAATCTTACATACTTAAGAATGAAAGTTCTTAAAGGAATATTTTAGAGTCATATTATGTGAGGAAAATTACAGACTTATTTCAGTAAATGGAGATCAAAACACTTGGTTTTGCTTAAATGACTAAACAACCTAATGGGAGTTTTTTCTGATTTACCAAGATACTTAATCTTCCTTTTCATTTTCTATTTTTCAGATTTGGTATTTGAATGCAAAATCCTGACCAGACATACTCTGTTCCTATATGATTTGTTGCTTTTTGAAGAGGGAGTTTGGAAGTGG
Organism: Daubentonia madagascariensis; assembly: GCA_023783475.1. NCBI lineage: Eukaryota > Metazoa > Chordata > Mammalia > Primates > Daubentoniidae > Daubentonia > Daubentonia madagascariensis. The sequence goes on from JAKFHU010000978.1 coordinate 34,495,493, forward strand.
GTGTGGGGCAGACACCAGACCTGCTGCTCTGCAGAGCATATTTCCATATCAAGATCATATTGAATTCCTTTGAGGTCTCCTCCAACCAAGGTTGCCAGATAAAGTACAGGATGCCCAGTTACATTTGAATTTCAGATAAACAACAAATAATTTTAGCATAAGTATATCCTAAATATTGCATGGGATGTACTTATACTAAAAATTAGTTGTTTTTTTATCTGAAGTTCAAATATAACTGGACATCCTGTATTTTTATTTGCTAAATCTGGCAGCACTACTTCCAACTCTGAGACCACGAAGCTATGATTCATTTGGGCAGAGTTCTCAGCTGCTAGTGGCAAAGACAATATAAATTTCTTATTATATTTTGTCCCCCATGCAAAATCCACTCGTTACCTTTCTAATACAAGCAATTGTAATCTTATTTGTGTATGACTTTTTACAGCCCATTCCTAAGCATGGCAGCATGCTAGTTTTTTTTAGTAAAACCCACTTCACAGAAAAAGAAAACAGAATAAACTGGCTCCTGTTGTCTTCTATTTTCTCTAGTAAGGGGAATGATTTTCAAACTGACAAGGATAGAGCAAGCACTTAAAAGTTGAAGTTGTAGACAAGAGGTAAATAGCAAGAGAGAAGCTAGACCTTTTGATAAGTTCAAGTCTGGACCAAGATGAATTATGTCAGCCCAGTTTTAATGGCCCAGGCTCGGTCCTTTCCGTGTCACCCCAGCTGGGACTGTTAATTTTCTCCTTTGTAGACACAGTCCCACATTTGATCACTGTATATACACTATACACACACACACATACATAACAGAACTAATTTAAGTAGAAATGAGGAGCTGATCATAAGGATACAAGGCAGTTCGTGGACGCCATGGGCAGAGACACGCCCGGGCCCAGAGAGCCATGTGGATGTAGGTGTGGAGCATTTCGGAGACCCCAGGAGGCCTCGCTCTCCACCTAGTGTTCCCTCACAGCAGGAAAACCTCCTCTGCCTCACGGCAGGCCACATGGCACATCATAGACACCCCGGTTTCCATTTCTCTGTTCCAAGTCCCACCCAGACTGAAACTGGAATCTCTTAGGCTCCATTCAAAATTCCTGGGAGACAGATGTAAACATTTGTATAGGATGATGGAGAGGTAGTTTTCAGAAAATTGGAAGGGGAAACAGGCAGACAAACAATAGGTGTCCAACAAAACTAACTTATCAAAGACTAAACAAACAAACATGGAGGACCAAGAAGGCACATTTTGGAACTCCAATTGGGATACTCAGATTCAGCAAGAAACAGTCAGCCACAAAGCAAACTCTTCCTCTCCTTCTCTAAGATTAAAGCAATCTGGAGATTTGTTTATTCCAGAAAGAATCAACGGTGACAGTACACCTTCTGTAATTTTAGTAAGGGTAGGGGGAGAGGAGAGGAAAGGAGTAGAGGCAGAGCGGAGGTGATATCAAAAGTTTTCAACCTAAACCCAAGCTCCGATTTTCAGGCACCGCTTTTCAAAAGTTGATCCATGATTCCATCAAACTAGGAAGAATAAAATTAATTATTACATTTCTCACTTTGCTTAGACCTTCCCGTACCACTGTCTAAGTTTCATTGCTTCTTCCTCATTTATTAAGTCACTTCTAAGACATTGTTCTCTCATACCTCAGGGCCTTCTCATATGCTGTTCCCCTGCCTGGATCGCCCTTCCCTCAAATCAAAGCATGATTAGGATGGTCTACTCCACCTGTGGGTGCAGCTGCCCTGCCCTTGGGTAATAAATTAGACTATTCCTTAGTACCCAGGCCAGCAGCTCTTGAAGAAGTTGTCCCTTCTCCTAGTTAGGTCTTACTCGTGACTTAAAATAGCTCCTCCCTAGTGTTAAATGGCATCTAAAAAGCCAAAGTTATACATTTTCTCAGGAGGCAAACTCCCTGTTGTTATTTATGAGAGATAACTGAGCATTCCTGCTTCTTCTTTGACCCCTTAGAAAAAAATACAAAACAAAAGTTATTTCCTCTCTGTTCTCCCTACCTGGCAAGCACCCAGTTACCTTCCAGGGAATAATCCCATATTCTTACTCTTTTCTTTAAATTCAATGATGTATTCAACATTTTTGAATGACCACCAGGTGCCAGGTGTTTTGCCAGTGGCAGGTTCAGAGACCTGGAGGACATCTGATTCCCACACTCAAGGATCTCCCAAGCAAGGTTTCCAGATCCGCAACGCCTCTCTCCCCGGCCACGTTCAGACCCACAAGAGGCCACGTGCTTTCTCCAGAGCTCCCTCGCCCGCTCCACTCCCTCTTCCTGCCGACCAGCAGGAGGTCAGAGTGCTTTCTGCTGTTTTGGTTAGGGCCTGGCCCAGGCTGAATCTTCCTCCGCTTGGTGCCTGACCGGAAGGTTGGTGGCTTCTCTGCCGTCAGCCAGCACAGAATGTTTGTGGTAGACCACCCCGAAGTCGAGGTCGGTCGGGGCAGGCAGTGGAACGGGGGAAATAGTTTCTATTTAAGGCAGCAGGAGGAAAACTCTGACTTGCCCCTCAGCCCCCGAGTTTCTCACCCTTTGCTGTTCATTGACTTAAAATCTTACTCATTAGACTTTCCACATGTGACTCTAAGGTTCTCAGGCCCCTCTGCTGAGCTGGAGAGTTCCCCTGGGTGTGGGACCACCAGTGCCGCCACCTAACCAGCAGGCTAGGGAAGGAGCCACCTGCATAGGGTGGGCTGTTCAATAAAAATCGGTGGTCTGAGCGAGCTACTGTATGAGTGGAAAAGCTGATCTTTCTTCCACTCACCACTACATAAGGGTCACATTGTGATTCTCCCTTCATGAAGCTTCACCCTGTGATGCTGGGTGCAGCATTGTAATTCAAGGTGTTTTCTGTGTACTGTATTCTGGGGACCCACATGGCAAAGGCAAACTACTTCCTCTGATACCCACATGTCCTCACAACAGCTCTTGCTTTCACGTGGCCTTTGTGTGACACTCCTGTGGATGCATCTCAGAGTTCCACTCTATGAGAGAGGATCCTCGTCACCTTCTTGGTGTCAGGCTAGCTAGGATGCTCCTTGAACACTTAAAAGCATCCTGTCAATCCCAAGCATCACCAGGGGCACGAGGGCTGATATGAGAGTGTAGGTCACGCACATTCCTTGTGTGCTAAGTTCCGTTCTTCATTTCACAGGCTGCGTAGGCAGTTAACATTGCGCTGCCGACCATGGCCTCATGTTTGGTAATTCACTCATATTTCACTCATTTATACAATAGGTGTTTATTGGGCATCTAGAAATTCCATACCCAGTGACAGCACCAAGGACAATGGGTGAGTCAAGTTAACAGCTGCAGCTGAGTAGTAATGCAGTAATTGAAAACGGCAAAGGTTTTGGGGTCCACTGAGAAGGGACATCTCTCCTAGTGGGTAAGGGCGGAGTGGAAAAGAAGGACTCACAGAGGATTGATTGCTCAGACAAGTCTCCAAGGATGAATAGGGATTTGCCAGATGAAGAAGGAAGGAAGGGTGCCCCAGCATTCTAGACAGAGGAAAAATCCAATGACTGAGGATGAACAAATCGAATGCATGGACGATGATGGGGCAAGCTGGTCTGGAGTGAACTACAAGACAGCACAGGTGGAAGAGGCCAGATGGCAAAGGACGACACCTTTCAAACCCACACACGCAGATTTTAACCTCAGAGTGTTTGGGGTGCCGCTGCTGAAGTCTTTAAGCAGAGTGGCAATGAAATCAGATACTAGGTAAGAGAATTTGGGTGAGGTTGTCAGCCATCCACCCAAAATTAGCACTCCAGTCTTTGTCTCCCCTCAGCATCGGGCACATGACGACCCTTGAAGAGGACTTGTTGATCTGACTGTTGTTTTCTATTTCAAGGTTCTGCTTCTTCTTCGGGCATTCATGAAGCATGGGCATTTATTTTATGATCCTACCAGTGCCTGAGGGAATGTAAAAAAGAGCTTTCACGTCTGTGTGATTTTCTGCATTTCTCTACTGGCCTCAGAGGACCTCTCCAAAACAACAGGGGAAGGTGTGCTAGAGGGTAAGGAAGCTTGAACTCTGGCCAAGAACACCAACACTGCAATGAGAAGACACCAGGTAAGTGAATTAAAGAGGGCTCTCGCCCAGCTGACAGAATTGGTGATATAGGAGTATCAGATACTCTAAAGAGAGTTAGTCCGAAAATCTGAAATGAAGTCTTAGCTGCACCACTCACCCACTGTATCACCTTGGACAAGGCACTTAAATGAAGCATCAGTTTCCCCTCTAAAAAAATGCAAAGGATAACATCAGTCCTGCCTACCAAATGTGATTTCAGAATGAAATAAGGCATGACAGAGTGCTTTGTATGCAATAAAATATTGTAAAAGGTAAATTTTGGCTCTTGTTAGTGACTTGGCATCTATAGAGTCAGTTAAGTCTTCCCCCACAAGTGAAAATGACATTCTTCTGTCCCTGTCTTCCCTTACAAGTACCAGTTCCATCCACATGCCCAGAAGGAAATAATGGGCAGCAATATCTGTAATGTTTGCAAAAGCATACATGGAAAAACTTGCATTAATTCTAGAAAAACTATTCTTTCTAATGCAGTTGTTTTTCTTGTGATGAAGGCATCAAGAAGTATGCAATTATGCATATATTGAACTTTGGTAGAGCTTTCAACAACTTGGAGGAGTATGTATCATTGTAGCTATTTACAGAGAGACTTCGTGACTGCCCAGGGTCACACAGCTAGCAAATGAAAGAGTTGTTTGTCTCTAAATCTCTCCATTCTGGTAACAATTTGGCAAATAGCCAGTTCTAGGAAGTAAATGGGTATTCGATCAATGCCTGATTACAATGTACAGTTAGCAACCATGAATACTGTCATTTTTCTGTGTTTGAAAATTCCGGTGTCTCAATCTTACAATGATCCTGTGGCTAAGAATGGCAAAAATTATTCCACTTAAAAGAATGAAAGAATTTTTTTAAATGTATGTTTGGAAAGAACAGTGGTGGAATAGAGTTCTAGAAATCATTCAACTTTGTCTACATTTAGTTTTACTCATGTATGCGCTAAATATTCATTGAGGCCTATAACATGTCAGCCATCATTTCTAACAACTGGGGCTTCAAGAGTGAACAAAACAAACAAAATCCTTGACTTCATGGAGGAAACACTGTGATGGGAAAGAAAGATAATAAACAGGCTTATATAAGTAAAATATATTATACCCCAGAAAGTGGCGAGTGTTAAGGAGAAAAAATAAAGGATGGAAGGATAGAACGAAATATTGGGGAAGGGGTATGTGAGGTTTTAGATAGGGTGTCAGGAAAAAGCCGCACTGCGAAGATGACTTAAGCAAAGAACTGAAGGAAATGGGGGAGTTAGCATGAAGCTATCTGGGGGAAGAGCACTCCAGAAACTGCAAGTGCAAAGGCCCTGAGGCAGGAGTGTGCCTAGTAATTCAAGACTCGGCAGTGGCCACCACGCAGACAGATTCCACTCGCCTAAGCACCTCACTCTGCTTCCTCCACAACCATGTCTGAGGTACCTACCCTATATGACTGAGATCGAGAAATTCGTAAGTCAAAATTGAGTAAGACAGAAACGCAAGTGAGAAATCCACTGCCTTCCAAACAAACGATCGAACAGGAGAAGCAAGCAGGCGAATCATGATGAGGAAAGCACCACCAATTTACACTGTACATTCCTCAAGCATTGCCTTCTTCTTTTACTTCTTTTAGCTGTTTAACCTTGTAGGATGCAAAGAGGTTGGATCAAGCTTAAATGACTGCACTGCCCCTCTCACATCAAAGAATCCAGAACTACTGAAGACGAAGGCTGCACCTACCTCTCCCATCTGCCTGTTTGGCTGGCAGGGAAGGAAAAGAACTTGCATGTTGGTGAAGGAAGAAACGGCGTGGGAGGACAGTGAAATCTAGAGTAAAGCCAAGCTGGCCCCAGGTGTCCTGCAGGCTGTAAAATGCAGTTTAATCATAGTGCCATTTTTCATTGTTGTTCAAATGATTTTAATTATTGGAATGCAAAATTTTTTAAATATGCAAGTAAAATGTTTTAAAACCTGAAAAAAAAAGCACCAGTCAAGTAGTCAGTCCAAAGTACGTGGTTTGAGAAATCAAAAGAGAAAGTAGTAAAAAATGAAGTCAGAGAGGTGACAGGGAGTAAGACCACTCTGGACCTTATAGATTGTTGTTAAGGCTTTGGCTTTTACTCTGAGTGAGAAGTGAGGATATTGGAAGGATGTGTGAAGGGTTATAATACAGTCTGACCTAGGCTTCGACAGGTCACTCTTGCTGGGGCCTAGACAGACACGGGAAGACCATTTAGGAGGCTATTGCAATAATCCAGGCGGGAGATGATGGTGGATTGGACCAAGGGGGAAAGCTTGAGGAAAGCTCAAATGCTGATTCTCTTTCAATGGCAGAACTGACATGATATTCTGACAAACTGGGTGTGGAATGGTAGAGAATGAAGAGAGTAAAGAATGACACCAAGGCTTTTGAGCTGAGCACCTGGAAGAATGGTGTTGCTATTAACCAACACAGAAAAATGCAGGAGTTGATGGTTTGGGGCAGAATATTAGGAGTTCTGTTTTGGTCATGTTAAGCTCGAGATGCTTAGTAGACATCCAAATGAAAATGTCAGGTAGACAGATATATAGGTGAGGAGTCCAGAGGAAATGTCTGGGCTGAAAATTATTTCAGAGTCATCGGCATATACATGGCATTCAAAGCCATGATTATAGGTGAAAGCACATAGGTAGTAAAAGTTGATAAAAAAAAAGAGAAGAGGTCCAAAGACTGAGCCTTAAGATACTTGAAAGTCTACAGGTTAGAAAGATAAGGAGAAACCAGCAAGGGAAATTGAGAAGTAGTCAGAAAGATAGAAGGAAAATTAATCTTGTATGGTGTCCTGGAAATCAAGACAGGAAAGTGTTTGTAGGAATGGAGAGTGAGCAACTTTGTCAAATGCTGTGGATATGCCAGAAAATGAGAACTTGGAAATGATGGTTGGATGTAACAACATGGTGCTCACAGATGACCATGGGGGAGGGAATGTTTCAGTCGGGGGAGCAAAAACCTTATTGAAGAGGGTCAAAAAGGCCTGGAAGAAGAACTGGAGACAGCCAGTGTAGACAACTCTTTAAAGAAAATAGTTATAGACTGCACTTGCCTCCTAAGTGTCACTACAGAGGCTTGGAGAGAAGAAGGACTGTAGCTAAAGGTAGAATGGGGTCAGAGAGTGTGTTTTGTTTGTATATTTTGATTTTTACATGACAGAATTAACAACAGGTTTGCATGCTGATGGGATGATCCAGTAGAAAGTTTAATGATTAGTATAATACCCAGTGTATTAGCCATTCATATTTGCCATTCTTCTGACAATTTGAATTCACAAATACAAGTCCCCTAGAAACTGGTTATGTACTCCTGATTCTGCATGCTTTCAATTTCATTACTTCCACCAGGAACTAACCGTATTAGCAAATTGGTCTATGGCTAAACTATTTCCTGGTACTGATAAGAGAAAGAAATAATGAATAATACCTTGCTAGAGTCCATACTAATCATACATTTTTGGTAAAAATATGATTTCATTAGAAGAGTTTTATAAACAGACATTAAACATAAATTATATACCCTTAAAGGGTTTTATTTATTTATTTTTAAACACAACAGGGTCTCACTCTATTGCCAGGCCTAGAGTGCACTGGCGTCATCGTAGCTCACTGCACCCTCAAACTCCTGGGCTCAAGCGATCCTCCTGCCTCAGCCTCCGGAGTAGCGGGCACTACAGGCATGCACCACCACATTCAGCTGATTTTTCTGGGTTTTTTGCAGAGATGAGGTCTCAATATGTTGCTCAGGCTGTTCTCGAACTCCTGGCCTCAAGCAATTTTGAGTGTACTCAGTTGTTACCTTAGGGTCCAACTTTAGATCCTAATGACTGAATACGATGCAACCCCACTGCCGCCCAAATTTAACTGGCTCATGCCCTTACTTTATACCTCAGGACCGCTCAGCCTTCCAAAGTGCTAGGATTACAGGCGTGAACCACAATTGATTTTAAAATTAAAAGGAAACTCATCTCCAGGCATAGACTGAGTCTTCTCCCTCCTACTTTAGCTGCTACTGATTAGTATTTGATTTAACCCTGATGTTTGTTCACAGTTCCAGTGGTAACAGAGTCTATTTCTCTTAGGAGTCAGATATCTGTGGACCATGATCCCCCTAAGGGGAGTGGGACATTAACTTTTGAGGTAATTCAACAGGAATTGGCTCACTGCCTCCGCAGTCACTTTCACCAACTTCAGAATTCTTACTTGCTTATGGTGTTACTTGAAGCAGTTGCTTCAAGAGAATCTCGTCGTCAAAGTTGTGGTTTCCTGCCCAAATGCAGCTTAGCTTTATAATAAAACACCCTTCAGCCCTTCCTTCCTGTTGCTTCTCCCCGCCCCGCTCCAAGCCAAGAGTAGTGAAAACTCTGCTAAGTAATAACTATGGGGTTTCTCTCTCGGCCTGTTGGTCCCTACTGTCACTCTAGATGTAATTACTTTAGTAACAAAATTATTTGTAATTCCTAGTACAAAGCTCTTTATTTCCTTCCTATTAAACACTTAATATTGTATCAGCTTCTTGCTGCCATCAGATGCCTCAATTTTATTCTTTTATAGCCTGTTTCAGTTCCATATTTATTGAGACTATCTGTCTTCCCACATTTGATTTTTGTAATAGTCATGCATTTTGAAGAGGACAAAAAATAGTTTTAGACTACAACTGCCTCAGAAAGATCATTCGATGTTTGATAGGGCAAATCTTTCCTTCCTGTTTTTCATTTACAGGTACACACACACACACATTTTCATGTGTTAGAGTATAGCAACTATAGCTTAAAATTGCTTATAATAGTGGTTAACATGTACTAAGCACTTAACTCTATATCTAGCACTCTGCAAAGCATTTGGCATGCATTATCTTATCTGATTCTCCACTTTACTACTGACAAAACTAAGAATCTGGAGAGGTTAAAGCACCTGCCCAAGGTTACACAGCTAATAAATGATTGACTGGGGATTTGAACCCAACTGATCTGACTCCAGTACCCATATACTTAACCACTCATGCAGGAGAGAGTTATCTTACAGGAAAATGTATAAGGGCAGTTCTCCTAAAACTTGCCCAGCCAAACCTCAAGGGCAGAGGAAAGAGACCTCCTCAAAGGAGAGAAGGTCTTGGTGGGAAGGGAGTTGCAATACGTAGTAAGTGCAATAGTTTCTTGAAGTCCCATGACTTATCCTAAAATTTGTGACAATTTTGCATTCTGCTTCACAATATATTCATATTGCTTTAATATAAAAGGAATATTTGACTCGACCAAAGGACAAAAAGGTGTATAAATATTTATGAAGCAGATGACAAACATTGTAAGGATATCAATTTTCCCCAAATTAATCGAGTATTCAATGTAATTCCAATAAAAATCTCCATGGAGTTTTGAGAAGAAATTTTCTCATCTAACTTTTAAATTTCTATGGCACAAAGATATTCACAAATAGCTGAAGCAAGTTGTAAAAAGAAAGACAGAGAGGAAAGATTTCCCTATCAAATATGAAGACATGAAACAAAGCTGTGGTAATTAAAAACACTATAGTACCAATTCAGGGATGAACAATCACAACAATAGAAAGCTCAGAATTATGGTTCTAAAACATGCACACACACGCAATGTATGTATGTGTATGTACACACGCTTATGTATATATATGCGTGTATATATTTACACACATATATGAACTATGATCAGACAAGAATAACGTTATTATTCAGCATGCCTTGTTGGAAAATTTTGCTTATCTGACAGAGAAAAATAAAATGAGATTCCTACCTTACACCATGTATAAAAATAAGCTCTTGATGAATTAAATGCCTAGATTTGAAAAACAAATACAAAAAGAAGAGAGAAAGAAAGAAAGAGAGAGAGAGAAAGAAAGAAGAAGGGAGGGAGGGAGGGAAGGAGGGAAGGAAGGAAGGAAAAAAAGAGAGAGAGAGAGAAAGAAAATATCGGAGAATATCTTTATTATCTCTGGATGAGGAAAAAAGGTCATAACCATATCCCCCAAGAATAACTCATAAAGAAAAATAATCTGACATATTTCACTATTTCAAAATTACAGGTAAACACAGAATTGCTGTCATTTGCTTCACAGTGTTTATCACTTTCTGAAACTGACTTGCTTACTTATTTGAATTTTAGTCTTGTGATCATTTGAAGGGATGCTTCAGGAGGGCAGATACTTTGCCTATTGTGTTTATCACTGCAGACACAGCACCAGAACTGTGTCTGGCATAATAGGTGGTCAATAAATGGGTCATCCCACTATGTGGCAAATCCAGGACTCAAGGTAGGCCATCAGAACCCTCATATCATGTGTTCCCCCCCAAAACATATGTCTCAGCAGGTTGCCAGACAGTGATGCTGTTCATGTCAGACAGAGTAACTCGAAGAGGAATGGTTATCCATGCCCCATGAGCTCTGGGAAGAAGGGCAGCATGCCAGAGTTCTCCTAAATTTGAAGAAATGAGAACACCAAGGGCTGATACAATTCCCACCAGGACAGCTCTCCCCTTGAGACGTGTCCCCTTCACACATACACATGCCTAAGACCAATAGTCTAAGGCCAGCCAGGGAGATCACACACGACAGATACAGAGTAAGAGTGAGGTGTTCAGCTCACTCCCTCCCCTTCCCCTGGATCGTGGGGTAATGATTACATCAGAAGAGAAAGCAATTTTTCTCAATATTTGCTGCGGGATTACATGTGAAATAGCAATCACAGCAACCACATTTCCTGCACCTAACTCAGAAGTGGGACAGGATACAGAGAGATCTGGGAGGAGAGAGAATGACCACTTGAATAGAGCCCTTCAGAGGCCATGCACACAGATTGAAATATGCCCTAATTTTCTGATGTCAGAGGGCTTCACAAGGATAGGACTAGAAATCAGGTTTTAGTGGCAGAGCCTAAGACTCCTATGCTTGAATTAGGAAACTGTTTTGCTACCTCTTGACTTGTATCAATGGCCCGAAGTCTGTACTCACTCTGCCACTAATTAGCTATGTGGCAATGAATACAATAAAATTGAAAGGACACTAGATTAGGAGTTAGACGACCTCCATGACTGTGCCCCTGAAAAAGTTGCTCCACCTCTCTGGGCACTGATTACTTTACCTGTGAAGTGAGGAAGTTAAAAATAATGATCTCCAACTTTCCATTAAGTTCCAAACTTCAAAGACATTTTGTACACATGAAAAATTAGATGGTTAAGCATTATGTTTTCTAAAACCCTTTCCGGTCCTAACATTTTATAGTTTCATAAATATATTATCTGAATCATTTCTTTCTCAGGATAAACATATGGTCCCCAGTATTTCAAGTGTTATCTCTGCAGTAAACATAAGCTCTGTGGGTTGTACTGAACTGAGAAATTGTTGTGGTCAGCAGGGACACCTGCTAATCTATATGCCAACTTCATGCAAATTAGAAACAGGCATCCCCTCTGGCCAGACAACTTAGAAAAGTGTGCCCTTCTGTACAGAAGTAGTCACATAGAGAGGGCTAGAGGAGCGGTGCTTGGGCTGAATTTCAGCTTCTTCTTGCCTCCTCAGCTTGATGCCCTTGTACAGTGCCCTGCTCAATTAAACACGGCAGTCCTGGTGGAGTGCAAAAATCTGAAGGCATTTGTTTCAAGCCAAACTCAAACTTTCTGAGGAAAATGCTGAAAATTTATAGCTGGCAGCACACAATCTCCAGGCTCTCTAAGCTGGGCAAAGACTGTGCTAAGGATTTGAAGGTTTTCATGGTTGCAATGCTGATTTTATTGTTGATGCTCTGGGGGATGAATATAGCACCATTAACCATCACTCTACTGCAAAATATCAAAATGCAATCTGCAATAGTCCACAATTGAAATGTTCATCTGATTAATTAACCTACAGAGGAATTAAGTTACTCTATACACTAAGCTTTCCTTTCCAATAGACTACGAACTCCTCAGGACAGTAGGTTTCTTGTTCATTTTTACACCTCCAGAACTGACTATGGTATCTGGCATAAAATAGGTGTTCAATAAACAATTACTGACTAAACTCACCATCTGAAGTTGATTTGATTCAGATACCCTAAGACTATGTATTATGGACATAAATGAAATGCGATGAAACTAAAGTAGAATTGGGAAAAGTCAGCCTGAGCACTGGTGCTCAATCTGCATGTGCATTTTTTAAAATCACTGGGTGATTTTGACACATTTCCCTACTCTGCACCCTCACTGCCCACTTGAGAACCTTTAAAGGGTTGAGATTTCCTAGACACCAGCTTTGAAGGTCCTCCATGAAGCTTACACAAACTTAAACAGAGTAGAGGGGCATGATTCTCAACCTGAAGGGGCAAGTGTGCTTGTTAGAACCACCGCCCAACTGCTCTCATTGAGGATTTGGATGACAACTTGTATAGGACCAAGGCTCCGGGGGGATTTGTACTGTGGCTAATGGCTACTCACTGGCTCATGCCTTCAGTTGAGGAAAAAGTAAATTTACTAATTGTGTCTTTCATTACATCTTTCCTTTTTTAAAAAATTGAAAATATTTTCAATTTAAAGAAAAGTAGAGGGGATAAAATAAATATCAGTGTACTTCCTACTCAGAATTAACAAATGACATGGTGCCTTATTTACTTCAGATATTTTGTAAAATAATACAGCACAGTCTCTTTAGTACCCACATACCCTGTCTTATTTCCCATCCTCCCTGAGCAAAGGCAAACAATATCCTGCAGTTGATGTATATTTTTATTGATTGTGTTTTATGTTTTACTCCCAATAGCATAGTAAGAGAATTCTTATTTCCCCCATCCTCCCAAAACTTGGTATTGTCTTATATTTTTGTGAATCTGGTTGTTATGAAATAGTATCTCTTTATTTTAACTTGTATTTCTCTGATTACTAAGAATCTTGAGCATTTTTTATATATTTATTGGTGTTCCAAACTTCCTTTTCTGTCAATGGTCTATTAATATGTTTTGCCCATTTTCCTATTAGGTTGTTAGATTTTTCTTACTGATTCCTAAGAATTCTTTAATATTCTTAATACTAATCCTATAAATATATTTTCTCAGTCATATAGAAGTAATAGAGAAGTTTTAAATTAAAGTTGTCAAAAATATTTGATGTTTTCCTTTGTCATTTGTCATTTTGTAACATAAAAAAATTTCCATCATACCATCAGAATATTTTCTTATATTTTTATCTAAAAGGTTTTCCCACATTTAGTCATTTAATCTATCTGGAATTTTGTTTGAAATATGGTGTGAGGTAGGGATCTAGTTCTATATTTTTCAATACAGAAAGCTAGTTTTCCTATACATTTATAGTTAAACCATTTATAGATTTTCAATATATTAATGAAATATAAAACAATTTGGTGGGTTCTAGCTACTTCTTTTCAGAAAATGAAATAATATTGAAAATATCAGACTATATTACATATAGTAAGGGTAAATTGTGTTTACAGAACACATATACATAACACGTACTTTGAGTGGATACTGGGACACAGAATAAAATATATTTCTTTCTGTAGATCATGGCCAAAATGTTTGGAGTACACTAAAATGTTCATCCTTTTTCCTACTTAATAATAACACCATTTCTATCATATATCATGGTCTTATGTGTGATTGGATTTGTTTCTGGGCTGTCTATTCAATTTCTATGGACTTTGTTTATCATCATGCTAATATCACAGTATTTTATTTGTATAGCCTGTTAATTCTCTCATACGTGTTATTCTTTAAAATAGTCTTGATTTTTTGACTATTCTTCCATGTGAATTTGAGACACTATTTGCCAAGATAAAACAAACAAACAACACTTTTGTCACATTTTGATTAAAACTGCTTTGAATGTATTCATTAGTTTGGGGAGAATTAACATATTTATAATATTGAATCCTGGTCTAGCTTTCCTGATTTAGGTTTACTTTTATGTCTTTCAGTATTTCCTGCATAACTTTTGTTCATGTTTAGGTGTTCATTTAACTTATATGATGGTACTTATATGTACCAAGCCACCATTCTAAGCACTTCATAAATTATTAATTCATTTAAGGTTCATAACAACCTTATGAGATATAACTATTATTTTCCCCATTCTATTGTCATGTTGCAGATGAGAAAACTTAAACACAGAGAGATTAGTTCATTTTCTCAAGGTCACACATCTAGAAAGTACAGCAGTCAGGATTTGGCCCCAGAGGCCTTGTGCTTGTTCAATAAGCCATGCTGTCCCTCCAAATATTTCATCAGATTTATTTCTAAGTACCTCATTGTTTTAATAAAAACAATAGCCAAATTGATTGGCATATCATCATCATCATCATATTTTTTACTGGTTCTTACTAGCATATGAGAATATTAAAGTTTTTTCTATTATGTTTACCTCTTAGCGTGGTCAGTTTTTATAAATATTCTATATGTAATTGAAAAGAGTAAATATTTTTTATATGCTGAGTATAAATTTTAATATATGAGACCCAGGTTGTTATTTGCACTGATACATCTTCTCTGTGTGTTTCTTCCCCATGTTTTATCTGCATGGTCTGGAAGAGATGTATTGAAATTTCTTACTGTGATTCTAGATTTGTCAATTTCTCCATGTGCTCTGTGTGTGTGTGTGTGTGTGTTTGTGCATCAATATTGTTAGATGCATGTGGATTCATAGTTCTTACATCTTTAGGCACTTCCCAACCCCATATTTTCACTAAGTAAAATAACTTTGCATACCTTTAAATATATTTTTTCTCAAATTCAATTTTGTCTGATAGTCAAAATACAGTGGGCTTTTAGAATATGAGCTCTGGAGACAAACAGGTTGGTTAGATTCCAGCTCAGCATTTCCTAATGGTATGACCTTAGCACTTAAAACAGTGCTTGCCTCTATAAATTTTGGTTATGGCTAGACTGCTGTTGCTTACTAGACTTTTATTTACTCTGTTACTGGCACATATTTTCCATTCTTTTTCTTTCAACCTGTCTTTATCATTATGTTTTAAGTTTGTTTATAAATGGCAAATGGCTGAATTTTTAATCCACCTTTTTAATAGATAGGGTTACTCCATTTATATTGTGATAAATGATAAATTTGGACTTATTTATACCAAGAGTTAGCAAATTATGGCCCCTGGGACAAATCAGCCCAGCACCTGCTTTTCTATATAAAGTTTTATTGTAACACAACCACACTTAGTCACTTATGTATCATCTAGGATTGGTTGCGTCTATGCTTCAACAGTAAAGATGAATAGTTGCAATAGAGATATGTGGCCTGCAAAGCCAAAAAAAATTTACTATTTGGCCTTTTGCAAAAAAGTTTACTGACCACTGATTTGTACCATTTTTCTTTGTCTTTCTTTTAGACATGCTTTTTTCTACTTTTTTCCCCTTTATCCTATATTCGTTGAATTGATCAAGTCTTATTTATTCCCTTTTAGTTTCCTGCCACTAATTTAAAAGTTAGACATTCTATTTTTATTCTTTTAGTGGTCATTCTTCAGTTTTAACATGTATATTTTTTGTTTCAAAAATTACTTAATATCTTTATTAAGTGGACACTTGCTCAAGGCTTCTGGGGCATGGCTCCTGGCCATGGTTACTCATACTTGGCTCAGAATAAACCCCTTTAAATTATTTTACAGAGTTTGGATTCTTTTCTGCTGATAAGACAGTGCCCAGACGTGGGACTCAGAGAAGACCCAGGACCTCCCCGGTGAGTGGCCTGAACTTGGTGCCAGGTACCAGCACGGCTCCCTTTGCCCCCCACCCAACCCTGACTCTGAGATTCTCCTTGGGCGGAACTGGTAAGTCCTCCTGAGCTCCAGACATCCTGTTCTTGGTTGATGATCCTGATTTATTCTAAGCCGTCAGTTCTTTTCCTAGGAAGTTTTTGGGATCCTAATTTTGATTTGGAGGTATGTTCTGAAGGTCTTCTCCGTTGCCCTTCCTCCCAAAACTAACCTCAACTGGCTTTTCTGTGTATTTGTGAAAGAGGAAACCAAACTGTTCTGTTTGTAGATAAATGAGAGACTGAGCTCCTCAGCTCCAAAGAGAAAGGGCATTTTATTCCTTCCAGCCAAAAGGTGCCCCTGGGTGACAGGGGCCTAAGTGGGAGTGCCTGGAACCACTCCCCACAGCACGAATGGCCCTGTAGGGAACCCCCCAACAGGAAATGCATATCAGATCTGATCACTCAGCATTTTGAGCCCTGTTGGAGGTAGGAGACCCCCAAAGAGAGAAACTGAGACACATAAGAGGGTGGGAACGACTCAGTGGTGAAACACTGTGGAGTCCCACCCACAATCAGCACGCTCTCATCCACTATACTAAACCCAGACTATAGTTCAGTTGCTTCTTTTAAAGAAGAATGGGAACAAATCCTCTAAAAAATGAGGAAAGACAAAGAGAGTGACCCCCTTCGGGCACCCCGGTTGGTTTATGGTGTCTCTACTCGCAAGTGTTTGTGTAAATGGAAAGGTTCAAAGGCATGCCAGGTTTTCTAGGACTCCAGCTGGTCATAGCCAATTCTTGTGAGCAAGTTTTTACTGATGGGCAAATTACATCAAGAAAAATTCAGAGCTCAAACGGTCGACTTGCCACTATAAAGTTAAAATATCGAGTCTCTTAAGCTCTCTGTCTCTCTATTTTCTTTTCTGCCTACTCTGAACCTGCAAACTTTTTCTACTGATGTTGAGATAAACTCAATGTTTATGATATTACTAATTGAAGGCTACTTGGAGATCTTGCAGCTGGTCCTAGCTAAAAGGTAAACATTAAAAACTCATTTTAAACTGAATAAAAGGGGGGAGGGGCTAAAAAGAGGTTTTTTATTTACTCAAACTGCCATGAAAACTGCTTTACCCAAAACTTTGATCCACAGGCGTAATTAAGTTACATATCCTATCAGGGCAACTAAAGTTTAGCCATGTGAACAAGTCCCAGTTTTGTCAGAAGAAATTTGGACCCAGTTGTCTTTTGAAAACTGGTGAGTTTATATTGCTATCTCATGACTAGAGTTCTGAGGTACAAAACTATTGGAACTTTGTGTGTGCATGTGTGTGAGTGTATATGTTTAGATATGTTTTGTGTATGTCCACATATTATATGTTTATGCCTACATGATTCCAAACTGGCTTATAAATAAGGGAATGCTCATAAATTAATTAAACAAATCCAAATGCTTTCCTAGTTCACATGAATTATGATCTTTGGTAAATAAACTGGGTTATGAAAAAGAAAAAATTATTATTGGTAAATATCTTTATTGAGATATAACACAATAAACTATACACATTTAAAGTGTACCATTTGATAAGTTTCAAAACATGTATATACCCATGAAATTAAAATCAAGAAAATGAACATATCCATCACTTCCAAGTTTCCTTATGCATAAACTTCCCTCTCTTCCTTCCCAGCCCCCACATCCCCAAACTACCACTGATTTGCTTTGTGTAAGTATAGGTTAGTTTGCATTTCCGACAGTTTAATATAAATTGATTCATACAGTATGTACTCTTGTTTCTGATTCTTTTCATTTGACATTATTATAAACATGGGATTCGTCCATGTTATTGTGTGTGCCAGTTGTTCATTTCTCTTTTTTGCTGAGTACTATTATGTTTTATGGATATAACACAATTTATTTAACCACTCGTCTGTTGATGGGCATTTGTGTTTTTTCCAGTTTAAGACTATCATAAATAAAGCTGCTATAAATATGTACCAGTATTGGTATAGACAACCATTTCTTTTTCTCTTGGGTAAATACTTAGAAGAGGAATCACTGTACATTATATTGCATGTTTAATTCTTAAGAAATTGCCAAACTGTTTTCCGAAGGATTCCCACCATTTGTGTTTGAGGGTTCCAGTTTTTCTACGTTCTTATCAACACTTGATGTGGTCAGACTTTATAATTTTAGCCACTTTACTAGGTAGGTAGTGGTATTTCATTGTGGTACCAGTTTGCATTTTCTTAATAGCTACTGATCAAGCATCTTTTTATGTGCTTATTTGTCATCCTTATATCTTCTTTAGTGAAGTATCTGTTTCCATCTTTTACCCATTGGACAAAGGAGAGGCTTGTTTGTTTTGTTTTGTTTTTTATTTAAAACGCATATTGGCTTAAGAAAATCTAAATTTTAGCAAGTCCTCTATAGTCCTCCACCCTAACAAAAGAATTTTAAAGTTTTTAATGCTAATCTTAAAAGGTCCATCTTCTATGGTATCACTGTATTTTAGTTCCACCTAGTTTTTAACCATTCCTTCCAAAAATAAACCATTTTGTACATGTATACTTACTTTGGAATTACCAGCGTATCATCAATTTCTTTATTCTCTGTTGTTTCTCACATCCCAATCCTTCCCTATGGTTTAATTTTTTTTCTCCAGAAATATATACTTATTAGTTCTTTCACTGAGGTAGGAAATTAAGACTTTGTATGCCTGAAACTGTCATTATTTTGCCTCATATTTGTATGATTATGTAACTGACTATGGAATTTCAGGTTGACACAGACTTTTTCCCAACACTTTGAAGATATCTTCTAGTGTTTATTGTTACTATAAAAAAACTATTGCCTGTGAATTTTTTTGTTATTTTGTAATAATTTGTTATTTTGTAGTAATTTGTCTCTTCTTTTTGGTAGCTTTTAAGAATTTTTCCTCTATCTTTGATATTTTCTATTCCACTACAATATGTCTGAGTATAGAATTTTTTTTAATTTATTCTGCTTAGAACTTAATACATTTCTTCAATCTGAAAACTCATCTCTTTCTTAACAGTTTTGTTAAATTCTCAACTATCATCACTGATATTTCTTCTAATTTATTGCCTTTGGTCTATGTCTGAAACTCCTATTAGAGGCATGTTGGACCTTCTCATTCTACCCTCCATGTTTTTTTCTTTTCTTTTCTTTTTTCTTTTTTGAGATGGGGGTCTCACCCTGTTGCCCAGGCTACTAGAGTGCAGTGGTGTCATGATAGCTCACTGCAACCTCAAACTCCTGAGCTCAAGCAATCCTCCTGCCTCAGCCTCCCGAGTAGCAGGGACTACAGGCACCTGCCACCACACCTGACTAATTTTTCTATTTCTTGTAGAAATGGGGTCTTGCTCTTGTTCAGGTTGGTCTTGAACTCCTGACCTCAAGCAATCCTCCCGCCTAGGCCTCCCAAAGTGCTAGGATTACAGGCGTGAGCCACCACTTCTGGCCCATGTTTCTTTCTTAAACTCTCTTCAATGTTTTCCACATTTTTCTTCCCTGTACTGGATCCTAACTAATTTTTTCAGAGCTAAATTCCTATTTGCTAATTTTCTTTTCAATGTGTCTAGTTAATGTTTAATCTGTCTGTTGAGGTTTTTAAATTATTATTCCCAATATTTTTATTTAGATCTTTTTAAAATCTGTCTTTTCCTTTCTTGTTATTTATATTCTTTACTTTGTTTCTTTTAGTATTTTAACCATTGTTGTTTTTAAAATAACACCCTTGGAGAGTGCTCTATTTTCTGCATTTCCTTGAGTTTTGGTTTTCTCATTTGCTGTGTTTCTATTTCTATCTTTCCCCCACCCTTGGCCATAGAGCTCTTTCTATACATTGTAATTTATGTATGTACGTGAACCTTCTGGCAGAAATTTTCTTCTTAAGGGGCACCCTCTCTTGCTCTCTATGATGGAGAGGTCCTCATGGAACAATATTGTTGCATTGGCCTTTGCTGGTATCCCACTGGTTATGCTATTTTGGGATTTGTTGGGGGGGGGGTTGTTAGTTTTATTGCTTAGAGTTTCAACACTGTACAGGTAGTATAAATTATAGGTATACACCTTCTCCCAACAGAAGTTTGAAATTCTAATTTCTCTTAGGTGATCCTTTTTCAATCCATAGCCCAGAATATGTGACCCACTCATATGCTTCTTCCAACATTAAATTCAAATGAATTTATAAAATGGGTAAAATTAATAATATTGGTTCACATTTACAAAATAACTGTGTGAATATTGCTCAGAAACATTTTCCAATCAACCTCATGGATGGGGCATTTGTGATACCTGGCTTTGCACAGGGAGGTCAGTTTCAACTCTTCACCTCATAGGAGCCTGAGACTGCCTCTTCTCTCTCTTTACCCATGAAAATCCCAGCTCCCAGCCCACTCCTAAAGTCTATATTTTGCTTCTGTAGGCACTGTGCACTATTTAGCTCCAGCTTCTGCTTACTGTTCAGCCTTTGAGTTCAGTCTCAGTTCTAACACCTCCAGATTTCCCTTCCATGCTTTTGAATTTTAAAAAAATAATTTCATATTATATCATTATGTTATATTTTACTCAGCACTTCCCTGCATCTAAAGTGGAGGGGATCTGTATATGGCAGTTCCCTCTGCCATATTGACTGAAAATAATCTACACATTGGTTCTTGAATTTCATGTATATATAAATACATAACTTTATTATTATTATTAACTTGTTATTTAAAAATGAATTTATAAAATGGATAAAATTAATAATGTTGGTTCACATTCACAAAATAACTATGTGAATATTGCTTATGATGTGGATCCTCTCTCTCATTACCAGATTAGAGTCATCTGATCTTTATAGTGTGATGAGTTTCATTTCTTTCACATTTTGTATCTTGTGATATCTCTTCAGAATGAAAGAATTTAAAGATCCAGATACAAACTGTTAGTTATGTCTTAATTCTAAAGTTGTTCTCAAGGTTAGAGATAGTTTATGGCACATATAAAATGTGATTCAATTCATACAATATTCAAAATTAAATTTGCACATAGGCTTCTCTCACTAGTAGAGTGTATCCTGATTTGTTGAAGGCCCCTGGATCTGGTTTTAAGAGATTGAACTGTGTCTTGTGTACAGATTTACCACTGCAAATCTGGGATCAAGGGATTCCTTAAGTTCTGGAGGTTTTCTGGGATCAAGGAACTCCTTGAGTTCTGGAGTCTAAAGGGAATTAAATACCCAGTGTTTGCATGGCACACATAAGCACCAACAGTACCAAATGCCCAAAGTTCTAGTACAACAGTCAGCAAGCAAAAGGAGGTAGCATAGAAGGGGAACCAGTCTAATCCAGCTGTTGTGAAGCAACTAAGTTATATCCTACCAGAGAAGAAGTTTTGTGGTTCTTCATGATGACAAAATCACTTCCCTCCTGCAACCACATGGTCATGGAGGCCCCTCTGTCCCTCTGTCCCTCTGACCTCCAGGTCCAGGTGAAAGCCTCAAACTCCACAGCCTTTGTAATTTCAAAACTCTCCCCACAGTTTCTGCAGATTCCTAGAGACTTTTCCTTTCTTGTGGTATTTTCTGCCTGTAGCTCCTACCTCTATATGTACTGTTTCTATTTCAACTCCACATCAGTGCTGACAAGACACTCAACTCCTCAGCAAAAATGCCATTCCCATCAAGAACTTGGGAGATCAGTAACTTTACTGATTTCTGGGGGAGTGGAGGATGAAGGGATGTGGTCACATCACACAGCCCAAAGACCCCCAACGAGTCACTCTGGCACCCCTTCTTCTCTCTTGGCACCCCTCTGTCTTGAAGCAAAATACATTATACTCTTTTTCTCACACCTAGAATTTAGAAAGCAAGGGTTATTGCTTGAGCATACCCTGAAGTCTCACCCTTCAATCCGAGCAATTTATCAAAGTATTTCTTCCCAAAAAATGTAGCCCTTTCTCTAAAAGTAATCTTGATGAATAAAGTATTTTCTTCACTTCATGCCACCCATATCTGGAACTGACATGGAGACAGGGTCTAAATGTACATTGGAAACGTTCTCAGTGGAAAGTGATGAACTCAACCATTCCATGCAAATTTACTTGTAATTCATCCACTTCCCCTTTTCATGTATTAACATGAAAGAGAGGACCAAAAAAAAGGGAGATTTTCCATATCATTTTGTATGGCAAATTAAAAAATGGAATATTTTATTAAGAAACGTGTTTCTTTTAGGCAAACATGCTGGACATTAGCAACATGGTTTTCAGCCCTCCCAAATGTGGAGGGGGGAAATCCTGCATCGTTCATTCAACACCCTTAAATGAAAGCCCTGCCCATAGGGTGCTCTGAAATGTCACAAAAGAGAATGAGGGGGAGGCAGGGGAGAACATGGTGACATTTTAAGGGGCCCAAGGGCTGGGACAGTATAGATTAAAATAGAAGAGGTTGGGTGGGGTGAGAGGGAAACCCACCACAGTGATAGAAGAACATTATTGTACTTTTCCCCTCAAAGATGACATATATTAACACATACAAGTGCCCGTTCACTTGGTCACGCCCACAGCTGCCTGCAGGGAAAGCCACAGAGTCTTTCACTGCAGCTCCCCTACCTACTGAAGGACAGATGCCAGCTGTGAGGAAAGAGTAGGAGGAGCTGTGAGCTGGGCCCCTGCCCCAGGCTAGCATGTGAACCGTGTGACTAGAGGGGTGGCACAGGAGGGAAGGGTGGAGGAGGGCGGAGGCACCTGCAGGCTCTCACGGAAACAAGGTTTTACTTCTGTCTCCAGTGGCTCACCCCATACCCTTCCCCTAGGATGTTGATTTCTCCCATTCTTCAGGTCTTCATGTGTAATTACCAAACTTGCTTTGTCTAAGAACCAGAAAATAAAACTGAGCAGCCACAGGAAGTTGCACCTTCAAGGTGAGTTTCTGCATCTATGCTTTTAGTCTGAAGGTTTTGAATTCATTTTACAGATCAGCTCAGATGTTACATGTATTGAGAAAATGAGTTGATGAGAGAAATAAAGCCTAAAGAGTAAGAAGAATGATTAAAAAGAAAGGAAAAGTCCCTAATCCTAGAAATTAATAAAGACCATTTTCTTTTCTCCAGTACCTTTTTTGTTCATTATATCCTTTGTGATTTTCAAAACAACTCTATAAAACAAAGAGTAATTGAAAAAGGGGGAGGTGGCACATTTATTTTTGGCTATATGCACAGCAATAGACTGAAACACCTTTCTAATTAGAAATAAAGTATCAAGAGTAGATAAGACCACTGAGTTAGATGGAGAAACAGGAGGAGGAAGAGGACAGAAGATAGGTCACACCCTAGAAGATAGAGATTAACATTTGATTTAAAGGAAGGTAATTAAGACAGTGTGCTGTTGGGGAAGGAACAGACAACCTGACCCTTGTGTTAGGTAGATAGAGAGGGATTCCGGGTCTCGTAGGGATGAAAGTGGGTGTTGTTGCCTTGGGGCAATTGCCTCACCTGGGAAGAAGGACAAGGGTGGACCCCAGGCCCCCATCTTGGTCCTGCCCCACCCTTATCCTGCCCTGAGCTTCTGCCATACCTGGAGGAGGAGGGAACACCCTACAAATCTGCCAATCAGAACTTGGCATGCCAGCTGCAAAAGAATGCAGAGGACTCTCTAGCCCACGGGCCAAGCAGCATAGGTACCATCAAGTCCAGAAAGTGACCTAGAACCCACATGTGCAGTAAGACTCAGGTCATGCATCTCCCAACAGTCCAATCAAAGTGGTTCCATGGTGACATCTGAACCACAGGGAGGTCCCTATCCAGACACCATAAAACAAGACCCAGACCATAACCAAACTCTCTTTTTCTGCTGCAACAAGGTGTCCGGTTGTCATTGGTGGTGTACATATCTCGCTTTGTAAACCTATGTCTTGCTCTTGCTCTATAATCCTATCCTGCTGCCCCTCAATAAATTTCACCTCATGCTTGCCTTACTTTGATGCGTATAGTCATTCTTCGACCATGAGCTGGACAAGAATTGACATTTCAGACTGAAATCTGACACTTGGAGCAGACAAACAGCCTGGAAACAGACCCATTTAATCTATGACCAACTGAGCACTGCAGATCGGTGGGGAAAAGGTAGAAAATTTAATAAATGATTCTGGAACTATTGCCCAACCACATAGAGGGAAATGAAATGAGGTTCCTGTTGGGTCTGCCCCAGAATGGGGTAGATGAAGAAGTCAGATAAGGACCCCCGTAGGCTGTAGGCTCTGGAGACTCCAGAGGTTGTAAAGATAACTCTGAATTACAAAGGCTGGGATGGAGCCGGCAGAAACTGGCGGAACTCCTCTCCCCAAACTTTCTATAAAACTCACCACTCTTCCCTTCCTCTGGGTGGATGCCCTTTTTGGCCTCCACCCACCTGCACCCAGGTGCTCAAAATAAATGGCATTTTACCATGCCCCGAGGCTTGTGTGTCTTCTTCTTGGCTCCGACCTAACACTGTACCCCAAAGGGCCTATTAAAGGCTAAACCTGGCTGGGAAGGGGCATGATGGTGGACTAGAAGTAGCCCACATGTGCTACTCGAAAGTTGCAGGTGGATGCCTACCCATGGAAGGCTCTTCTTGAAAAGAACATTGTAAAACTCCTGAGAACCAATGGGGGACATTTACAGCAGTGGTCCCCAACCTTTTTGACACCAGGGACCAGGTTCATAGAAGACAATTTTTCCATAGGCTGGGGAGGCGGGGCAGGTGATGGTTTTAGGATGATTCAAGCACACTACATTTATTGTGCAGACAAGCCTCTCTGCTAATGATAATCTATATTTGCAGCCACTCCCCAGTGCCAACTAGCATCATGGCCTCAGCTCCACCTCAGATCATCAGGCATTAGATTCCCATAAGGAGCACACAACCTAGATCCCTCACATGCACAGTTCACAGTAGGGTTCACACTCATATGAGAATCTAATACTGCCAGTGATCTGATGGGATGTGGAGCTTTTGTGGTGATGCAAGTGATGGGGAGTGACCGCAAACACAGTTGAAGCCAGAAATTGTGGATGACACAAACAAATGGAGAAACATACCATGTTCATGGATCAGTAGAATCAACATTGTTAAAATGTCCACACTACCCAAAGTGATTTAAAGATTCAATGCAATCCCCATCAAAATACCTATGTCATATTTCACAGATCTAGAAAAAAATAATTCTACACTTCCTTTGGAACCACAAAGAGCCAGAATAGCCAAAGCAACCTTAAGCAAAAAGAAAACAATCTGGAGGCATCACATTACCAAACTCCAAACTATGCTACAAGGCTATAGTAACCAAAACAGCATGGTATTGGCATAAAAGTAGACATAGACCAATGGAACAGAACAGAGAACCCAGATATAAAACCATCTACCTACCAACCAGCTGATCTTTGACAAAGCAGACAACATATACTGGGGAAAGGAAACCCTGTTCAATAAATGGTGCTGAGAAAACTGGATAACCACATGCAGAAGAATGAAACAGGACTCCTATTTCTCACCACTTACAAAAATTAATTCAAGATGGATAAAAGACTTAAATGTTAGGCATGAAACCATAAAAATTTTAGAAGAAAATTTAGGAAAAACTCTTCTAGATACCTCCTAAGCAAGGAATTTATGACTAAGACACCAAAGCAATTACAGCAACAACAAAAATAAATAAATGGGAGTTGATTAAATTAAAAAGCTTCTGCACAGCAAAGGAAATAATCAACAGAGTAAATACACAATATACAGAATGGGAGAAAATATTTGCTAATATCCAGATCAGTTGCCAGCTCATCCCAGAGGGAAGGAAGTGTTTCAGATAAAGGAGAGGGAGGAAAGGTCATAGCTCAGGTGTAGTTTGGGGGGAAAGGTGCCAGAGCCTGCCAGAGATTTCATGGGAAGAAGTTGTGGAGCAGAACAAGAAGAAAACCTATATATCCGATAAAGGGCTAATATCAAGAATCTATAAAGAACTCAAACAAATCAGCAATAAAAAGATAAACAACTCCATTAAAAAGTGGGCAAAAGACATAACAGAAGTTTTTCAAAAGGAGATAGATGAATGGCCAAGACACATATGAAAAAAATGCTCGACTTTACTAATCATCAGGGAAATGCAAATTAAAGCCACAACAAGATATCACCTTACCCCTGTCAGAATGGCTATTAAAAAGCCAAAAAACAATAGATGTTGGCATGGATGTAGAGAAAAGAAACTCTTATGCAATGTTTGTGGGACTGCAAATTAGTACCACCTCTATGGAAAACAGTATGGAGATTCTTCCAAGAAATATACATAGACTTCACGTTCACCTCAGCATCCCACTACTAGGTATTTACCCAAAGGAATATAAGTTATTTTATCAAAAAGACACCTGCACTCCAATGTTTATTGCAGCACAATCCCCAATTGCAAAGATGTGGAATCAACCTAAGTGCCCATCAATTCATGAGTGGATTAATAAAATGTGGTATACATATACCATGGAGTACTACCATGGTACTACTAACCATAAAAAGAAATGAATTAATGTCTTTGGCAGCAATTTGGATGGAACTGGAGACCACTATCCTAAGTGAAGTATCTCAAGAATGGAAAAACAAAGACCACATGTACTCTCTAATAATTTGGAACTAATCGATGGGCATAAAAAGAAGTAAAAGTCATTGGAACTCAAAAAGGGGGAAGGGAGGAGGAGGGGAAGGGGTAAATACCTACCTATCGGGTACAATGAACACTATTCAGGTGAGGGGCACACTAATAGCCTTGACTTAAGCACCATAAAAGCTATCCATGTAACAAAAACATTTGCACCCCCTTAATATTTTGAAATGAAAAAAAAAGGCTAAACATTTTTCACATTCATCTTTATAATGACCCTGAAAGAGGACGGAGGAATGTTAGGTTATAAACAGCGAAAATGAAGCCTAGGCAGTCAGTAAAATTTTCCCTTGAGTTTAAGGAGATTTAGAAGCAGCAATGGGGAAAAAAATGCAAGGCCCCAGACTTGTTTTGAATGAAAGTTGAGTTTTCCAAGAATGTTAGTGGTAGTTTTATTGTCAGTGCAACCTCAACACCATGTGCATTTGACCACAAATAAGAATTCTTTCCTCTGGCTTTAAATGCATCTTCCTTGAGTAGGGAATGCATATGTAGATGGCACTGATGTGAATGTGTGTGTTGTCTTTTGCTCCTACATTGGATAGGTACACTGGAGTTGCCCTCTGAGCCCAGTGTGTCCTCAAGAACAGGTAATTCTCCTTCTTCCAAGATGAAAACTTCCCCAATAGGAAGGCTTTAGCAGCACCAAGTGAGAAAAAAGAACACAGACTCAGACATATCTGATTTGACTCCTCACATATCTGAACCTTACTTTCCTCTACAATGACGTGGAGCCAATAGAGGGAAAGAATGTGCCAAGCACAGTGCCAGGCACCTAGTAGGGACTTGGCAAGAGCTAGCTCTCTCTCCCCAGACTCTCACCCCATCTGTGATTGGCCCATTCCACTCCCTGAAAGAGGGTCTGGCCCATCCAATATCTGATCATGCCCACAATTCTAAACCCAAATTTCAGCCCAGCCAA
This sequence comes from Daubentonia madagascariensis, assembly GCA_023783475.1. NCBI lineage: Eukaryota > Metazoa > Chordata > Mammalia > Primates > Daubentoniidae > Daubentonia > Daubentonia madagascariensis. The sequence goes on from JAKFHU010000978.1 coordinate 34,522,948, forward strand.
GGACCATGTACCACAAAGTCATGAGGTTTAAGCTTCAGGGCTCTTCCTCACAGGAGCCCATTTAGAGGGCTGAAGAGTTTTTCTGAGAGTTGTAGAATATTCTGTGTGGATATGGGAAGACAGGTTACAAGCAGAAAGCATTTCTAGGGAAGACCTCTGATAAATTGCCTAAAAAATTGCCTCAGAGGGGAAAGATCCCGGTAATCTGTTGTGATTTCTTTTCTCATTCTACGTAAATATTTATCTTCATATCTTTAAAATAGAATATTTATAGCAGCCTTTATAATAGTAAACACTGGATATAACCCACATGTACCTCAGTAGTAAGATGGATGTGAGGAGTAAGACTGGGGAGAAGTTCCTAAGAGCATCTAACTCATTGTAATCTTCTGTTTGTAACCTACATGGTGGCCACATACACAATTGTTCATTTTGTTACTATTCTTTAAATGGTACCCTTATCATTAGGATTTTTTTTTAAATGGTAGATAACCATGATGTGACTACGCAATTTATAAGCCAGTTTTCAAGCTTGCTGGTGGCTGCACGGTGCTGCCTGTTCTCACCATTACTCTGTCAAATTCTTCTGACCCCAAAATATAAATTTTTAGTGGATGACCTTTTAAAAATTGGGTCCTAGCTTAGAAAAATATTAAGAGGAGGAGGCAAATAAGCATATGCATATTCACAACATCTTTATCTGAGATTCTCATGAGTTTAATCTCAATATGTCTATCACATATAGAGTCAGACAGCAAAGGAAAATAGGAACAGAAATTTTAATTCTGACTCCATTAAACTAAGAGTTAAATGGAGTTTTGACTTTCAGATTTGGGGATAGTTGATCCACGTCACGTTTGGTCAACCCTTTCTCTACAATAAATTAAAACCTCAGAAATACTTTTAGTACTCTCACAAACATTATTTAGACTTGAGCTATTATTTCTAGTAATTGAAAGAAGGATGTTACCTTCATTTTTGCACAAGGAAGAGAGGCAGTTTAAAGATAATTTAAAAATAAAGCCTCACAAAATCAGATTAATAATAGTTATATGTACCCTCTGCATTACCCAGAGGTCTGCTATATTAAATATTATATTAACTACCCCCTACTCATTATATAAAGGCAAACCAGTGTTATCAACTAGTAGCCCCAACAAGCTTGTTTTAAAGAGTAAAGATAATATTTCCACCAAGAACTTTGACATATGTTTTCTTAGGCCATGAATTACCAATCTCAGCCAGCTGACTTCAAATTGTACAGTGTTGGCCTTGATATATGCTGGAGAAAATGTGTGGACTTATCAAAAGTTTGGCCGTGCTTGCAAAAACTCAAAAATTCAGAAACTCATGCTTGCTGAATGTCTTATTTCATTCAGCAAGTTTGGACTATTATCATTTTAGAAGAAGTTATTTTTTCCAATGGTAAAACAAAAAACATGCATGATGAAAATTTTTAAAAAGGTGGGAAAAAAATAAAGATAATTCAAATTTCCCATAGTTCCACCACCTAGAAATTACCACTATTCATGTTTTGAGACATTTCCTTTTATTATTTTTCTTCCCAAGGACACACACCTATGTTTACATATTTGAGACCCTACAGATGGTTATGTCTTTTCATTTTTTTTCTGTTAGCATTATGTTGTAAGCACTTTCTCATACCATTAAATATTTTTTGATAATCATTTCTATAGTTATATAATACTCTCCTTATGGGTATGACATAATTTAAAGAAAATGTTCTCTGTTTAGGGACATTTTGATGGTATTGCCATCTTTTTATATCAAGAACAGCTTTTGCAGTTTTTTTTTTTCTTTTTTAATATCTTATGCTTATCTCTTGTGGTTGATAATGAATATCAACTTTTAGACATCATTAAATTTTTGAAAAATGTGTCATTGCTCTCATGTTGTAATGCTAGAAATAAATTTGTACTTTCTTTCATTCAACAAATATCTATCATGTGCCTATTACATGCTATGAACTGTTTTAGGTGCTGGGGATAAAGCCTAGACCAAAATAGACAGTCCTTTTCTTCATGAGCTTATCTTATAGCAGAAGAGATGGAGAATAGATAGATAATGTCATGTAGTATTAAGTATAACAGAGAAAAATAAAGCAGGACAAGGGGACAGAGAGTGCTCATGGGGAGGTGATGGCAGTGGTCTCATTGTGTATAGGGAGGGCTGTCAGGAAAAGTGACAAGCTGAAATGTGAATGGAGACGTGATGCAGTGAGACCATAGGGAAACCCGGGAGAAGAGAATTCCGGGAAGAGGAAACAGCAAATGCAACGTCACTGAGGTAGAATGGGAACATGCTCTGTGTGCTTGAAGAACAACAAGGAGGACAATATGACTTGGTCAGTGGCAAGGAGTAGAGAGGTAGACTATGACGGCAGAGAGGTGACCAGGCCAGATCAGGGAAGGCCTCAGAGGCCATTGCAAGAATCACCCTGGCAGTTGTGTAGCCAGTAGATTCTGGGTGGGGTGAGAGGCCGTAGAGACAGGAAGACCAGCTAGCAGGTGAGCAAAACAAAGTAGATAAAATATGGTGGTAGCACGGACTATAGAAATATTGGAGAAGATGGAGAAAAGGGGTCCTATTTTGAATATGTCTTAAATTTAAAGCTGTTATATTTGCTGATAGATTAGATGAGGGTGTGAGGGAAAGAGAGGAGACAAGGATAGTGTCAGGATGTGGTCCATGAAAGAAATGAGTTATCATTTACTGGGAAGAGGAAGCCTAAAGGAGAGTTAAGTTTGGCAGGGGTTGGGGGAGCAGAAGTTGGTTTTTGATTTGCTAAGCTTGATTTGCCTGTAAGAAACCCAAAGGCAGGTGTTGAATCATAGTTGAGTTGGACTTCAGAGGAAAGGTCCAGGCACAAAACATAATTTGGGGCATCATCAACATTTAGGTTATATTTAAAGCCATGAAATCAGATGAGGTCATCAAAAGACTGAAAATGAACCATCAAAGGAGACTGAATAACAGCCTCCAGAGAAGGGAGAAGAGGAGGGGGAAAAGAAGAGAAAAGAAAGAAAGGAGAAAGAAGAGAGACTGGTGCCCCGGAGGCCACAGGCAGCATTTCTAGAACAAGGGTGAGATAAACTGTGTCCAACCTCCCTGATTAAGGAGAATGAAAATGACAATTGACCATTGGATTTGGGGCACCAAGGCGCGTGGTAGGCAAAGTGACCGTACAATCTATTGCCCAAATCAGAACATTTTTGAGAGTGAAGAAATGAGCTATTGATAATTAAAATATGACAGGACAACATGCATAAGCCAGGGTTGATCTGAATGAAATAAGACAACTCATCCCCCTAGTAGCTGGTGACTTTGACAACAGCAGGTTGGCTTCTGTTTTGGTTTGGTTTTTGAGCGACGAAAAAAAGAGAAACTTGACGGAAATGTGTTCAAGAGAAAAAGTGAGAAAAGGAAGTGGAGACAGCTAGTAACGATAACCCTTCTGAGGAGTCTAACCATAAAGGGGAGCAGAGAAATGGGCCAATCAATAGTTCAAAGGACATGTATGTTCAAGAGAGATTTCTTTTTAGATGGGGTACAGTACTGCATATTTATAAGCTGATTGGAGAGTCCAGAAGAGGGAAAGACGCAAGAGAGAGAAGAAACAAGGCTGGAGTGGTGTCCTTGAGTGGGCAGGAGGGGCACGGGGTCCAGCGCCCTGGAGGAAGGCCTGCTTGGGCAGGAGCAGAGATGTTTCATCCATAGGAGGAAAGGTAGACTGAGAGACATGGGGTGGAAGCAAGTGGAAGTTCTCTTCTGATGGTTTGTATTTTTTTGTTACTCTAGGAAGCCAAGTAGAAGATCCAGCCAAATAGAAAGCAGATTTCTTTATCACAGACTCAGAACAAGACAAGGTAAATCATTGTTTCCACTCTGGCTTTTTTTACTCCTTTGGGACAAGTGCTCACATCATCCCATAACACCAACAGAAACCCTGGCAAATGAGGTCCCCTACCCATCACGCCAGGGGGAGGTGGGGAAACACCCCCACCAGTCAGAGCACTGTGGGAACAGTGGGGGGCACTGGGGTAGAATGTGCAGAGGCCACTGACAAAGACAAACATTGTGGAAATAAGATCATTTATTTGTTGCAAAAAGAGAGCAATAGGGAGTGATATCCTTGATTAGACAAAAGACGGATACATGCAGTGCTCTAAAGCTCTAAAGGAAGGCTTCCCTATGCAAAAGACATTTCTTGAGTGCCCTGTGCAATGCCCTGGAAAATGTGAGTGTGAGACACAGCCCCAGGCCTCCAGGAGGCCACTGGCAATGAGGGAAATAGAAAGAAAGAAGTAAATTGTTTGATTTTTTTTTTTTTCAAATGGGTAGGATTTAGTTCATAAGCAGCGAAGGGAGTGCCGTGGGCAAAGGTCAGGTTTCTGAGATGGGCAAGTCTATACACAGTGCCCCCTCATGTCAGGGAGTGAACTCCACAAAGCCCTTTCCTCTCTCTGTACATAACCAACTTCAAATTGGCCTCTGTGCCGCACATGCTGCAGCCAGTCCCTCCCAAAACTCTCTAATGCACGACAGGAAATGGCAATTTCCCCCAAGTACCCTCCATTTTTGTGCAATTTTGAAGTCCCTTAGCATTTGACAATACTTTTATTTTTAATGTAAGTACAGAACCATCTGCATGCAACCACTCTCACAAAATCCATTTATTCCTGACTGAGGCCAGACCCACCTCAGCAGTCCACCCTATTGAAGTCAGTACATCACCTCAAATTAACTGACCACTCCTGACATCCAAAAAATATGGGCTTTTATGACGCCGCAAATCCCTAAGCAGCAGTTGACCTTTCCAGGGTGCTGGGAGCCCTGGTCCTGTGCTTTAACTCCAGTGTCAGCAATCTCCTTTAGTTTCTTCCTTGACATTTAACCTTCCATGGCAATTCCCCTTCCCTCCTTTCTTCCTTTCAGGTAATTCAATCCCTAGAAACTTTTTGGACACAGGAGATGACTGCTAAATGATGCTGAAATATTGAGGGCCATGTGCACACTTTAATAAAATGCCAGTCCACCAGTAAACTGAAACAAGCCCTCAGATAGGCCATTGGAAATTGAATCCCAGAAATCCATGACTGCCGACGGAGAATCTGACAGGAGACAATTTTTAACAGAAGTAACAACTAAAGGACGGGTTGAATCTGAGGAGTCTGAGATAACGTGGCAGGATTTCTCATACTTTTTAAACTTCTTAAACGAGACCTGATAAGTTTCCTGAGAACAAACAATGCCGCAGTTTCCCATGGCAGGGGTAGAAGCAGTGTAATATCAAAAATTTGCTGACCTAATAGTCTATTTTCATTTCTTACTAATATCTCTGATAATCAACAGTATTAAAACTTTCTGTGGCCCATCCAGAGCTCTGGACCTCCTGGTGGTAAAGAAAGGATAGCCTTCCTGGGTCCACATCTTGGATCCACCATTTACTGGTCTTGTAATGCTGTACAGATGTCCTCAATTCTCTGTGCCTCCTGTTCCCCATCTTTAAAACGAAGTAAAAGCAGAATGTTCTCCATCTGGGGGCTGAAGGATCACACGAGGTAACATGTATACCCTGGGGCTGGCACTGAGGCAGCACAGAATACATGTAGCTAATATTATTATTATTCATATATCCTAAAGTTTATTCCATATAGCTACCTCAAACCCTGTACACTCAAAATTCAATTTGGGTTTGCCATTAGACCTGATAAATTCACAAATGACTGAGTTGGCTTTACTCAGAATTATGTTCGAACATTCTCTCGTGAAATAAAAAAGCTTTCTTCAAGTCAATAGAGTTTCTGATATCAGCCGAAAGATGCAACAGAGCCCTTATTAGGAAGAAGACCCTTCTTCAAGTCCTTAAAATTGTACCAGCTCTTTAATGCTGTGGAAGAGAACTGCCCTGCCTTTCTGCTCTAAGTCATAGAATGTAGATGCCAGCTCCAACTCTGCTGTTGGCTTATGTACTATGATGCTTTCCTTGTTTCCCAGCTATACTTCCAGAACCATGTTTACAGGCTCCGGAAGACCATAAGTAAGAGCTCAGGCTTTGGATCATCTAAGACACAGGATTAAATCCCAGCTCTCTCAGTCAGTAGCACAGCAAATTGAGATAAATTTCTTAATCTCGTAAGGCTCAATTTTCCCTACTGAAGATGATACTAGAACCCACTTCTTAGGGCATTATGGGAATGTTCTGGGGTAAAGATGAAGTTCTAAAAGACCAAAGGCCTGGTTCCAGATAATCCCTCTAACACTAACCAGCTGTGTGCCTGTGGACAGGGCGACTTCATCTCTGTGGGTCTCAGTTTCTGCATCTATAAAATAAAGGACTTGGATTAGGTGATGTAAATTCCCTCTAGCCCTGACGTACTTGATGCTGGGTTCCCAGATCCTAGAATGTTCAACATCTACTATTTTACTAATGTTTTTCCCTCCTCCCTGAATGCCCTCTTTCCATTTCTTCCATCAATTTCTGGCTGTCAATATTATAAGGCAGGGAAAGAATTTTCATTCTTCAGTATCTGTCTCAAAGGGATGAGAAATCAGTGTACTGGGGAAAAATTTGACAACACCATTTTGGGCAAATCTCAGACCACCTCTGACTCTTGGCTCCTTCTCTGTAAAAAAGAAATGATAACATCCACCTTGCATTCCTCACAGTCTCCTTGTAAGGACTGGCAAATTATTTTATTCATAATCTTTGTACTTGACAGTTATAGACAAGGACTCGCTAATTGCCGTCCCCTCCTTGAGCTCTCTCTCCTTCTCCCTGTGACTCATTCTGTGTTATGCCTTGTGTGATCTCATGCATGACTCTAATCCTAGCCCACAAGCTGCTTGGAGGGTAGGGTCTGTGGCTGATTCATCACGCCATCTCCCCAAAGCCACTACCTCAGACCGGGCACACAGTTGGCGCTCAGTGAACATCTATTTAATGTATTCATTCATTCAACAAATAATGATTAAACCATGCTGGGTTTTGAGATACAATGGTGAGCAGGACAAATAAATGAGTGAAAGACATTAAACAGATTAATGTTTAATTAATTAACAGGTTAATTATAGCAGTAAGTGCTAAGAGGGAAAGTTACAGCTGTTAATAGTGAGGATAGGTCTGAGATATTTAATTTAATATGAGGGGTCAGAGAAGGCTCCTTGAGGAAGGAACAATGAGTGAGGCTGTGATCGAAATAACCATATCTGAGTTAGTGTTCAACAAAACTAAAGTCCCCCTGTAGGGTCCTCCAGGCCAGCTGACTGTAGAGTTTGTTACTCCAGTGTATGGCCTGAGTCAGCTCCCACACGTCCAGCGTCCCTGTGACCTTCCCATTCATCAGCCCCTTCAACAAATAACAGGCTGTGATGTGCTCCCCACCCAGCCTCACACTAAATCACGCAACCCAGCTTCCTGCCCTCACCCCACCTTCCTCCCAGCAAGCCACCTCATACCCCTAGAGGACACTCCTCCTTCTGTTCCCCCAGCCCACACTTCCGCCCTCTTATTTCCTCAGCCACGAGGCCAACACTTCACACATCACCCGCTTGACTGCGAGTTTGGACCTGCACCCCCAGCCCCTTTTTAGCACCCCCACCACACGCCCTGGTCCTGCTCTCAGCCCCATGCAGACGCCTGATGGGAGAAGTGACCTTTCGTTCCCTTGCAGTGGTTTCTCCATCTGGGCTGTTTGAGACGAGGCTATTTCCTGAGCACTCCGTCTCATCACAGATTTGGGAAATCTGTCTCTTTCCTCCTCAGCAGGATTGGGAGGCAGGTCAGGGAACCAGGACTCAGGAGGCCACGTGAGGTCACACAGCCAGAACTGCCGTCGAGTTCAGCAGAGACCACGCAGCCCTCTGATGTTCAGGAACTGCTCTGAAAAAAGTTATGGTATTTACCCTTCTTCTGACCATAATAACACTCAAGACGTGGACTTTCCCTTGCAGTGACTCAACTCCACTATACACTGCTTGCAGGAGGAATTGGGCTATTTTAAGCATTCAAATCATCTTATTCACTGGGTTCAAAGCAATGTAAAACTAATGAGATTGTCCTCCGGAGACAAAGTAAAAGCTTGGGGCTGTGTTTCTAAAAATTCTATGTAAGCATCATGTAGCAGAAATGAGAATTTAAATTATACTCACCCAAAACAATATGTACCTGATTGGATCAGTGGAATAAAAATATCATGGAAACTTCAATATTAAGTACAATATAATAATTTATAGTAACTAATACATGGTTACAAAAATGTAGTGAATTCTCAACAAGTTCCTACTGTTTAGTGAATTAACAATAAAAGGAAGTTTTTATGAAAAAAATACCCATGCAGGAGCACTTCTCTGAGGAAGAGAAACCCAAGAAAATGGTATCTGGCTTCCCTGAGAGTCCTCCAACACACATCTATCCACCTGAGACCTTGGGGACACACATCCTCTTCAAATGGCTTTGTTGGTATAGAACCCAAAGAAGAGAAGGTTATAGAGTAAGGGGCCAATGTGGGCTTCCCCTAAGTGGAGGCAAGGAAGAAAGTGAAGGGGAGGTGACTGGTGAGCCCCACCCTTGGAATAAAGGTAGATGGTAGAATTCCAGAAAAGCCACTAGTTAACATAACAGAGAGGAATAAGCAGACATTGACTAAGAATTTAGTGAGCTTCCAGAGGTAAACCACTCCAGTCACGAAGATACTTGGACTGTACAAGGTAATCAGCTTCTTGAAAGGATAAAACAAAATGGCCTGCAGATGAACAGACTGAAGTATGTACAACTTTACTGACCACTATTTTACTGCCCAGACATAAACACAGATTAGGAACCAGCTCTGTGCTAAGACTCTTTCAATGTTATATATGTAGTGCATGCTGGAAGATGTAGGTATTATCTGAACATCTGGCATCAGAATCTCCTTAGAGATGGAACCCTCTTTGGGGAATCACTGGGGAGGAAGGTGAAACCCCAAATGTATGAGTAGATAGAGTAAACAAGCCAAAAATATAAGCAGGAAACAGAGGGAGAGAGAGGATGGCCAAATAACAGGACAGAGTGTCCAAAAGGCCTTTAATAAAAAGGCATTTCATAATAAATTTAAAGTTTTTTGTGTTGCTTGAAGCAAATGCCACACTTCTTTTCTTTTTCTCCCAGCCTTTATTCCTTCAGTAAAGTCGGCCAGACCTACAAAGACTCAGTGTGTATGTGTGTATGTGGGTGTGTATAAAGAACAGAGCTGACCAGTGTGGAACAAAACTGTGCACAAAGAATGGTCTAGAAACTAAACTATCAATGGCAGGAGAAGCTCAGAACTAGAGATCATTATGAAATATAAGCCCCTTTGTGAAACTGCAGAAATCTTAGGAAAGGCATTGGACTTCCACATAAAATGGTGCTTAGGTGAATCAGATCTGAACCTTAACAGGTAAGCAATCATAGCAAACATCTGAGTTACATATATGTTATGAGCACACTCAGAAGCCATGTATTCATACGCTCTGGAAGCAACCACGGCCGCCCGATTTTTTACTCTTTAGGGCAGCCACCTAAAAACTCCTTTGTATTGGTCAAGATTTAAGAAGCAAATGAGTACTATGATATCATCTTGGGAAGTGTTTTCCCAGCCAGATTGACAAGAAAACTGCATCTGCTCAGACCCTTTGACCCGTGATCCCCAAGGCCAATGTACACAGTACTGTCTGACCCTGCTAGGGGTGCCTATTAGAGCCCATGAAAGTCTCTAGTGACATGGAACCTCTTATAAATGATCGCCAATATCCCTCTCAGCCCACTGTGTCCTTTCTGGGCTTCCCATCTGTGGCAGCACCCAGGTAGCCTAGTTGTCACAGTTCCTTCTGGGAGGAAACTTAGACAAGACCTCTTGGAGTTGCCTGGGGAGTTCAGGGTAGCACAAATCAGTGTCGCATGCATAGCCTTCCTCCCCAGTAACCTTCTCCGTGCTCTAAAACAAGGCCAACAACTAGTGGTTCCTTCACTACATATCAATCAAAGTGTGGCCATGACTTCTATTGAGGCCATTTGACCCCAGAGTGAAGGAATTTCTAACCACAAGTGGGTCTAAGGCCTCATGCTATATGACCGTTTCACCCTATTCACTTATAGGCTGTCTTATTTCTGTTTTATAGGAAGTTATTGCACATAGACTACTTTTCACATAGAGTATTGCCCATAGATTAATTTATCTCCAGAGAGTAATTGCCAGAATCTTTAGGATAGAGATTCAGTATTAACAATGCAGCAGAGCAGATTGCCCAAGAGCACAGCTTTGGAGTCAGATTAGATGTCTGGAATTCACTTTCTAATACTTTGGACTCCCCAAGATTTAGGAAACAAGAGAGACTAGGCAGCAGTAAAAAGAACCTCCCAGGCCCCTGGCTTCTGTGTCTGGAATAAGTTACCAACATTGAATCGTCTGCCTGGGAAGCCCGTTGTTGTAAAGCCACCTGCCCAGGCAAGGACGTGGACGGCTAAGCTGACAGAACCCTTACCTCACTGGCTCAATTTGCTGAAATAAGTGTGAGTGATCAAAGGCGAGAATAACAACCACCCAGGCCTTCCGGCTACTGACCAACATGCCAAGCTTTCATCTGGATCTGAGTCCAAACTCAGCCTCCTCCCTCAGCCAGGGAGGCTCAGTGGAAACAAAGAATCACAGGGCTTTGCAGCTGGAAAAGATCACAGAGTTAATCTCATCCGATCCTTTTGTTTGCAGATTAGGGAACTGAGGAGAAGTCCTCTCAGGTGAAGTGCCTAAGATGACATTCTAATAAAGACAGAATCAGAACTAATACCCAGGGGTCTTTGGATTCAAATCTAACAATCATTGTTCCATAACATTGCACTGCCTCAAAGTAGCAAGTAGGGAAAGCCTCTCCAAAATCCCAAATAACATATTTGACAAGAAATTTTGTTTCAAATGAACTTTCCTCAGGCTAAAAGGGAATCCTTTTGGCGGTCATTATCTCTGATACTAATTGCCAGCTACCAATTGTGAGCATTTTTCCAACGTGTCAGGTATTGTGCCGGGCACTTTATTGGCACTATTTCATTTAACCCTCATAATAATCTGATAAGGTAGGTGCCATTACCACCCACATTTTGCTGAGAAACCTGAGACATCAAAATGTAATTTGTCCACAACTGCACTGCTACAAAGTTGGAGAGGACAAGATTCAAATCCAGATCATCTACCTTCATGACCCAGTACTGAGTCACTCTGTTATACTGACAATTGGCTAACAAAAAATACAGCGCAAATTTGAGCAAGATGCATAAAAATGGCTAGCTATGGGATACCGAACCTTTCATTTATTTATGTAGAATTTGTTTTGTTCCCCTGGGACACTCAGCATATAAAATTCCAGGCCTCTAAACTGTGTCACAGTTACTGTGGGAGGAAGTTCTGCTGTCTCTGACACCATTGCAATCCCTTCAAGCCTCCAGCCCAAGATTTCAGTGAAGTTTAGGAGATTCTAGTGTCTTGAAACCTCTGTCCCAAAGTGCTTCCATATAGCTCCTGTTTGGGATTCAGGGCACACCATGGAGCCAGGATGAAATTAGCATCTCCTCGCCTCCCACTCTCTCTCCTATATTCTGCAAATGAGAGCTTTAAGGACAAAGATGTGAGCAATCCTAACTGCTCTCTTAGGGTAAGCAGCAGGCATCAGAAAAAAAGGAAAGAGAAACACAGACCAGGCCTGTGTAGTGATGGGATGGGGTCAGGGATATAGAGGGAATGTTGGTGTGTACATTGCTTGGTTTAAATCTTATAGGTTTATTTAAGGGTATGGTAAAGGTAAGACTGTAAATATGTCATGTATTTTTAGGGGGATCTGGGGGGATCTGTTTCAGATACTAGCCTTTCCAGGAGTCCATCTTCAGATCTGCCTTATGTCTCAGAAGAAGTAACTACTTTGTGACCCACGAATGGGTCTGCATTTCCTAAAACGACTCCCACATTTATTTAGTAATGCCAGAGCTCTCTCTAATAGCAGAGAAAGTCTGTTAGTCCACAATTAGAAAGAAGAAAAGACTCAAACTACTAAGATCACCTTCTTTCCAAAAACAAAATTTGTTTGGGGGGAAAGAGAGAGAACGAGAGCACTGGGCTCTTGAAGTAAGGGTGGGGTGGGGACACAATACCCTTGGAGGAGACATGGGACTCCGGGGACAAACTGCTGATGATTCGGTGTTGTTCAGGATGTTCTCATGGTATGGGACAGATAGAAGACTTGGGATTGGCAAGGGTGGGAATTTGTGGGAGGGAAAATGGATATACAGTGTAAGTAACATGGTGTTATTTTCATTTCAGACACCAAAAAGTAAAATAAAACCCTTTCGTTCCCTGCTTTCTGCCAGACTTTTCATATACACAATCTCATTTAGCCTTCATGCCAGCCCTGAGAGGAGGGTCCTTTAAGAGCTGCCTTGAATGGTTTGACAGGATGAACCAGCAGGGAGAGAAAGTGGAGGCTAAAATCCAGCCCATACTCACTTTGCCAAGCTCAGAGCCCACAGGCACTGGGGATTCCCTTTTCTAATTCACACCAAGGTGCTATATGGGCTAGCAGCAGCAGTCCTGGATGTTATTGCCCCATTGTGCAACACTCACACATTGTGAACCACTTGTGCAGGGTCATAGCATTAAGTAAATGGCAGAATCAGTATTCGAAACCAGGGCTACCTGCTCCCAACCTCAGTTTTGTTCCACTCCGCTAGACTGCCTTGGTATTTGGGTGAAAAATAAAAAGGTCAAGGAAACCCCTTAGGACCAACGGAGTGGACACCTCAATGTAAGTGCCTAATGAGGACTCTCTGAGCTAGGCAGTAGAAAGTTCTGGAACAATACTAATATATGAAAAGGCACAAAGGCAGGCAGGTAGGCATGCACATTCACTTCAACAGTTATCTATTAGACAACAGCCAAGAAAGTACCAAGTAAGGATCTAAGCATTCAACAAAGAAAGAAATAAGACAACAACCCTCATGGACTGCACTATTAATACTTAGAAGCAGTCAAGTGAAAAACTGAAAATCAAGCAGAACAAAGGGAAATTAATCAAACAGACTGGCAATTATTTGTGTTGGGAAGGACAAGGAAAATCCACAGAGCCAGGGTAGAACTTGAACTTGACCTTGAGGGTTAAGAAAAGCTTCCATTGGCGGCAATTCTTTAAGAAGTTGTAAAACCCATAGGGGCAAACTTGCAGTCAAAGGCCCTGTAACCACCAGTCACTGCACTATGCAGTATAGTTAAAGCCAGGGTAGAAATGACTGTGCCCCACCTTGGTCTCTGCTGTGCTTTCCAGATGAAAAAGCCCATGTCACAGGCTTCCTGCCCACAATCTCTGTGCTGCAGAGGCTGAAGGTGTCACAGAACGGAGAGAAAGAAAAATGGCCCCAGAGGAGTAAAAGAGACTCTTGTACTGACTTGACATGGCCGAGTTTTTAGGCACTCCAGCTCACTTTCTTGAAAGTCTTAGTTAAAATAAACAAGGCAGCTTCCTCTAAAGTGACTCAGGCACAGCTGTGGTGGTGCGGTAAGGACCCATACCAGCTCCTTGCCAGGTGATGTTGCAGAAGGGGATCACTTGTCTGGAAGATCACAACCCAGCTGCACTCTCAGACTGAGTGTGGGTCTCAAAGAGGATGGATCAGCCCCTTCTCAAAGTCCTTCCATACCCCTGTCCTAGGGAGAAGAAAAAAGCAGATGTGAACAAATGTAATACGCTAGACACATTTTCTCATTCTGTCCTTGTGGCACCATATTGAAGAAGGGTTTGTTTACCCTGCTAAAAGATAATAAACTGAGGCTCAGGCAATTTATACAACTTGACTGAGGTCATGTAAGTCTTAAGGAACAAAGCCAGCAATTTAACCTGACTTTCAAAGATGAAATTCTTTTGGTTTAATCAAGGCAGTTTAGTGGGGTGGTAAAGAGTACAGACTTGGGCATCTGGCTACCAGGGTTTGGAACCCAGATCTGCTATTAACTAGTTGAGAGTTCCTGGAAAGTTCAGTAAACATCTCTTTGGCTCAGTTTTCTCATTTATAAAATGAGGGTAATAATAGTGAGGATTATGTGTGTTAATAGATACGATGCACATAGAATTGTGTCTGGCACATAGGAAGTGTTATGTAATGAGGGTGATAGCTTTATGTAGGAAAAAAGTTAAAGGGCATTCTGAACTCTGGGAAAGGAAGAAGGAAATAGGAAGGGTGGGTGGTGAGAATTGAAGAAAGGAGAAGGAAGTGTCAACTGAAGAATCACAAGATTCATAAATTTGGAAAGGAGAGCTCTATTACAGCCTGCAGGTGGGCTGTCCTGACAGGCTGGGAAGCATAGCTTCCGGCAGAGACCGGGAACTGACACTCTGAGGGAAGGAAGAGTGAGACAGGAATTTGTGCTGAACAGGTCGGCTAAGTGTACATATTCAACAAATTATAGGAGGGGCTATGAATACTCACAAAGGGGTGGTACACACATACATAGTAAGCAAACATGCATGTTACATACGTTCCATGTTCACTTTGGGATGGAGACTTAACATTTAAATGTAGTACAATTAGGCCCTATATGTCACAGGTGAAGCAGAGGACACAAAGGCATTCAGTGTGCGGCCTCTGTAAACCAGCCAGAACCACCCATCGTCAGTGGTCTCTTATAAGCAAGTAATGCCGGTCACTTGCTATGTCAAAACCACAAAAAGAAAGGGGAGTCCCACAAGTCTTTTGAAAGGGCTGGTTGATGTTTAGTCCTTACGAAAGAAAGTCTAATGGCAGTTATGGCGGGGGCGGGGGAGGCGGTGTACAACAAGATGTATCTGACATCCCACCTGGTCATGGCTAGGAGCTCAGTTTTTAAGGTTTCTCTGGGGTACCCTTGGCCAAAAGGGGCTCTGTTCAGTCTGTTGAGGGGCTTAGGATTTTATTTTTATTTCTTAAAAGCAATGTAGAAAAATCATTAATTTGTATTTCAGCCATGCCTGGGATCTTTAAACTTATCTATACTTCCTTCCTTGTTATAGGAAACAGGCCACAGCCACACTCAGCCTTCAAGGCTGCTGGAACCTTGTCAACAAATACACTCGATAGAAGGATAGATAGGTAGATAGGTTTCCAACAACAAATGTTCTTATCATGAGTGGAGATTTTGCTACAGAAAAAAAGGACACTAAAATTGAACACTTATAACTCCTTTGCTCCACCTGTCCCCATGGTTCAACAAAGAGGGACCTTTTGGCTTGTGTCTCACCTTCAAAGTCTGCAGAGCTGTGTATACCTGTCATACAATGGAACTTCTGATCAGTGAGCTGCCAACTCCACACTCTGAGCATCAGTGGGCCACAGTCCAAGGGAGGAGGACCTCTGACTAACCACTGGGAATAGTGATCATGGTTCCCAAGGGAACATTTAGCTCAAATCCAGCTACCCAAAGGAGTCTGAAGAATACAATGGCAATTATGATGTGAAATGACCCTTCCTGGAGGAGATCCATCATGGTACAGTGGAAAGAGACCAAGGTGTGGGGCCAGGAGTCTATGATTGAAGCTCTGGCTCCATTACTTTGCAGCCTTGTGACACTGAACATCACTTCACCTTTCTCGGTGCCACCTGTAAAATGAGGATAATAATTTTAATTCCCATTGTTATATAATAAAGAATTTGTCTGCTCTTTGTCCCAGATTTCTGGTGCAGAGTGTTCTAAACTTTTGGAATTTCCCAAGTGATAGGAGTGTCTTAGTTGTTCATGGTGGGCCCCTGGACCACATCTTAGTTTATGCTAAGGAGATGACTCTTGATGGGGGCTGGTCATGCCAGAAAGGCCAACCATGTGATTAGAGGGTTAAGGCTTTGAACTAGATGTTATCAGCCCAATCCCTCAGCCTCTGGGTAGGGGGGGATCTGGAAATTGAATTCGATTACATGGCCAATGAATCAGTCAATCATGACTACCTAATGAAACCTCAGAAAAAACCCTGGACACTAAGGTTCAGGTGAGCTTCCTGGTTGGTAATGTACATCAGTATGCCTAGAGGGATGCATCCTGACTCCATGGGGAAAAGACAATGGAAGCTCTGCATCTGGAACCCTACCAGACCTCACCCTATATGTCTCTTCATCTGACTTGTCTTGATTTGTGTCCATTATAGTAAAACTATAATTGTAATTATAACACTTTCCTGAGTTCTGTGAGCCATTCTAGCAAACATCAAACCTGAAGGGTGGTTGTGGGAATCTTTAAATTTTTAGCCAGTTGGTTAGATGAGCAGGTAGCCTGAGGACCCCCAAACTAGTGTCTGGCATCTGAAGTGGGGGTAGTATTGTTGGGGGCTGTTTCCTTAACTTATGTCTATGCTAATTCCAGGTAGTTAACATCAGAATTATATTGGAGTATATGTACCCACAAAGGCTGTTTTAGGAATTAAATGTAATCATATATGAAAAAGACTTTGTGAATCATGAAGAGTTAAATAAATATTACTTATGTAATTTTTTTAAAGGCTATGGTATTGATGAAAGATCAATAGGGAAATTTCATAAAGTTATGTTTCCAATAATTCAGATGGATTCTGTTGTTTCACCAATACTCTCTTGCTTTACCTCTGTATGGCTAAATTTATTTATTATTTCAACAAAATTCAATGGAAACATAATATGCACAAGATTCTGTGCTAGGTATAGATCTAGTGGGAAGAAGTGAGAAGAATATCAAGTTGAAAAAGAAACCATAGCTATCCTCAAGAAAGATACAAAGTAGCAGAGGAAATAAGAAAACAAACACAAAAAGAAAGCATAAAGTGTGTGCAACAAGAGAGCACAGTTAAACTAAAGAGGAGGGATTATTTCTGAAGGAATCAGAGAAAACTTGCAGAAGAAATGGCATTTGAAGCAGGCCTTAAGAGATGCATAGCATTAGAGAGGGAGGGAAAGGAGGAAGGATATTCCATTCTAAGGGAACAATGAAACAAAGGTACAAAGGCAGAAAACCATGAGCATGCATGTAGAGGTACATTTGTGAAAGTGAGTGATGTCACAGCAGGGCAGAAAGATGAATTGGAGCCAGGTTACAGAGAGCCATGAATGTCAAGTGAAAGAATGTATAATATCCTGTAGGCAAAAGGGAACTTGTGAACAACTTGGCATGATCTGATATGGTAATTTTATGTATATGTTTTTACTTTTTTCTATTAAAGAAAATTTGGTTGAAAAGTTTGGGAAGCACTGACCAGCTCCCTCATTTTAGAGATGAACAAACAGGGACCTAGAGATTATATGATAAACCTAAATTCACACAAGAAAATAATGGTCAAACCAGAAAGAGGGCAGGATTACAAACTTCTAACTAACCTAGAGCCCTTTCCACAAATACAGTATCTCTCTCTTAAAGCAACAATTTTAAATTCAAATCAACAATTTAATGGCCTGCCCTTGAGACTCAAGAGGATGCCCCTAGCTTCTTTTCTGGAGACATTTGCTCCAGAAGCATCAGTACAAGAAGCAATAGCACAAAAGCACGAGGGCCCTGAGAAGGCTTGAGTCTGCTGCCCATTGGGGAGAGTCGAGTTCTTGGTGCAAAACCAACTAGTGAAAACTAAGCACACAATATTGACCTCATTAACACAAGCCAGCTGTAGAGGTAAATGATGCTTGCAAAGAGATGCAGTGCCTAAACAATATCAACTAAAAATAGCAACAGGATTCTTCAATGGAAAAGATAAGTGATCTGTTCCTGAAATAGCTGGATCGTGTGACAGGTGAAATGAAATACCACATTCCTCTGTGGCCAAGGAGAAGAGTTTGAACAGTTTACTAAGAGAAACCCAAGTGAACCTACCCATTCTTTAATGCTGTACCTCCACTGGCTTTTCTCCTATACTTCCTCAGTTTCTCTATGACACTTGACTAAATTCATCAATCCTACAGCATTGGAAAATTCCTTGAGAGTCTTTGATTTATTTCAGGCTGTGAAAGTCAAAGACCTCAGGATTTGCCTTCTTTACCAGCTCCTTCTTTACTCATGTCTCCCCAGACAAAAAGAAAAAGCTGCTCTGGATTCACTGAGGTGCTGATGTGATGGTTTCTGGGTTTTATTGACTATCAAAATTATATAATTTTTTAAATTCCAGAAATAAAAGCAAATTTAGCATTTATCCATAACTGCATCAAAATAAAGGAAAAGTCCAGTCTTAGAACCTCTTTAAAGTACACTGACGTGGCCCCAGAATACAAAGAGTCACTGAGTTGCCCACTGTGCCCTAGGAAGAATAGTGTGCTGACCTGTGTAGTGAGTCTTGCACCCTGATGGGGGTGGGGAGTATCCTTCTGAAGAATATCAGTTCCACGCCCTTTCTCTCAGCTGACATGAGCCCTTCCACCTTTCCCTCCAAACCACTACCTGTTTTGTAGGTTGTTTTCCTTAGATCCTCTCTAAATCTGTATGGACAGATTACCCAATATATATTGCTGAGATTGTAGGTGGCTATTTCATTGGTGAGCCCAACCAGGTATCTTTTGTTGCCTCATCCTAAGATCTGCTTTAAGTAGCCTAGAGAACCAATTAAGAATGTTCTCTTATCCCTGCTTGTCTACAATTTCTTACCCAGTCTTAAAAAGTAGGCAAGTTCTCATAATAATTTGTTTTCTTGAGGGATTCTTGTCAGAATTTTCTATTTTTTATTCCAGCTAATAAAATGTTTGTTATTTCCTGGACATATACTGCATACACCATTCACTCTTTGTTCAACAAATGTATTGAAATATTTATTGTGCCACCTACTGTTTTAGATAACAGGGATTTAACAATTAACAAAGTCTTTACCCTATTAGAACCTAAATTTGGTGGAGAAGAAAAGCAATAAACAAATTTAAGAGAACACAAATACACAGATATAAATTGTCAAGTAGTGATAAGTTCTATGTAGAAAAAAAATAAAAACAGGGTAAAGGGAAAGAGAGCATGTCTCAGTATTACTTGATTTAGAGTAGTCAGTGATGGCCTCTCTAAGGGGTGACACTGAACTGTAACCAAATGAAGTAAGGAAGCAAGCCTTCTATGGTTAGATGTATTTCTCTCTATGTGACCTCCAAGGGGACTGTAGGCATTTTGAAATGAGACCCAAATCCTTTATTTTAATATAATAACCTTAGCATAGGCACTGGATATCTAGGTACTTAAACATTATAAGTACTCAAAAAATCTTACGTGTTTGAAAAATCATGTTATATAGCAGCTAATTCAAACCCTTAATATTATGTGCACCAAAGTTCAATAACTCATATCTCTTCAATGCTGTATTCCTCTAGTGGAACAGACAGACACAATGAAGGTGAAATGCCAAGATGCTCTTATGTAATTACCTGTCTGCAAATTTAAGCAAGGTTAGTTGAAGACCACATGGGAGCGGACTCTGATACAACCACTGGACATGAGGAAGGGAAGGGACCATATCAGGAATCACTATTTCACCCCATCAAAATTGAAATTCAAAATCAATTAGATTAAGAAGTACATAGATATGTAGATAAAGAAGCAACGTGCTTGCATGTTCATACTGGATGAACAGAAACAGTACCTACATGTCTAACCCCCATCTCGATGGAGTGCTATTGCTCTAGCAGAGACTAGTATTTCTGACAGAAACTGTTGCTTGAAAAAAGAAGAGACTAAAAGAAATGTTCTCCAGATTTAGTTCTGTCAGCAGTAACAACTCACAGCAGCTGCATACAAAACCTTGTGGCTGTTGACAATACTACCTTGCCAGTTCAGTCTTTCTCTCTGGAAGAAATCTTGTCTTCAGTGTCCCTGAGAGATGGCCCTCCAGCTCCTGCCTGGTGTCTACAGACATAAGACACTCACTTTTTCCCAGAGAAGCAGTCTAATTTCTCTGTTGGACAGCCTTTCTGGTTAGAAATTTAGAAAATTCAGCTAAGAAATTTTCTTCATTGAATACAAAGGTATACAACATGGTGAAATCAGATTCTTTTATGTTAGATATTTTAATAGAAAGAGAAGGATTTATATTCAATAATGGCCAATAAAATTTTAATTGAAAATATATCTACTGGAAATGTTAAATGATCTCTCTGGATTTGCTGTTTCTCTGATGCCTCTGAAACTACCTTTGTCAAAAATATAAAGAATTAAAATGTTGTGCTTAACTTTGCCTTAGCCAAGGCACTAAATATGGATTCTGGTTTTGCAAAAAACATATCAAAAAGAATAAATGTAGACTTTTAAAGGCAAGTTGTGTGTTATTTTCTATTCTTTTCAAGCAAATCATTAAAACGTGGGAATGTGGGAATTTGGAGTTAAAAGACACAATGAGTGAAGCAAATTGTCACCAGGCATATGGTATTTGGTTTAAAATTAAGCAGAAGCTAGAGAGGGAACTAAATCATGTTTCTCTTCCCCAAGCCTACGGAAATGCTAAAAGTACATTGGCGCCAACAAGGATGTTGACTTTTTTTCCTGTAAATGTTTAATTTCCCCTGGAAACCACAGAAACTGAAGTGATTTAGAGTGTGACTTTCACAAACAGGGATATTCTCTACAATCTAATCTCCAAAATGCACTAAACCAGGAAAAGACGCACCTGGTTAGTAAAAAGTCTGAATGACAAAATATGTTGTTTAAAAAAATATATAGTTTCATTATTTTCACATACATATAAATATATGTGAGGTTGACAAAATGTAATCTACCAATAGTCCTCAGAGAAATTGCTCTAATGAATAAATAGAGATGATTTGCAATTAGCAAATCATTATTGGCATGCTAAGAGCATAAGAACATATTTTTCTCTTAAAATCATTACTCCAAATCTTGTTTTCCCTACTAACTTCTTAAATTATGCAATAAGTTAAAAAAAAATTGTGATTCCTGCTCCAAAGACCTCAAATTTATAATCACTACCTTTTCAAAGCTCTTCTTCCTGATCTTCATATATACAATGAGAAGATAAAAAGCAGGAGAATGCAACCTACTTGACTTCATTCCATCAAGACAGATGGTCAAATAGAGAACTTTCTAACTCATTAAATTAAATCAAGAAAAGAAAATAATTAGCATATAAAACACATGATATCACTCACTCAAGTAATAACATTTTCCCTCCAATCTTTTTAGAACATTCTTGACCTCATTTTAATAATTAAACGTGCAGGAATTTCAACATTTATGGCCCCAAACCTAAATTTTCCACAATCACCAGCCAAGGGATTTCTGTGACTTTTCAACATTAAATATAGAAATAAAATTTATGATGCCATTTGGCTTAGTTTTCAATATGTCATTTGTACTAAAGTTTAAAACCACTCCAAATTCCCCTTAATTTTTTATGAGTAGCATTTAGCTCCTGAAAGTATTGTCTTAGGTACTTACATAGATAACCTGACCTATATTTTAGAACTATTCTAGCAGAGCTTACCAGAAGTATTCTTCTAAATAGACATCTTGAGTGTTGTTTTGGACTTCTCTGTTTCCATTGATATGATAATAATAGTTCATTTTCAAGATAATGTTATCAAGGGAATGAAGAATATTAAAGTGAATAAAATCTCATCTCTTCAAAGTCCTTTGCCCTTCATTTTCACAAAATTCTTTATTGGCAAGCACATAGTAAACACAATTGGAGCTTGAAAGATGAATGAGAATAATAATAAAAGGAGTGTTTGGAGGGTGAATCTGGGGTTCTGTTGGATTAACAGTAAAGAAGCAAAAAAAGTACATGGCTCCTTCATGGCAATGAGTTTCATGTGATTTAAGCCCCAAAATTGTGTTGTTTGTTGTTATTGTTGTTCATTGTTTGTTTTGTAAAGGGAGAGAAAGATAAAGAAGAGGCAAACCTTTTTTAAAGGGAAAACTAGCCACTGAAATGAAAAAGAATGAGTTGAATCAGTTCCATGTAGAAAACAGCAACCACTCTAGGTGTTCAAGAAGATGGAATATAATAAAGAGGCTTGCATAATCACTGGAAAAACTGGAGGGGCACCATATGCCCTGTTGTCCCACAAATGACTCCCAGGATTAAACAGCTCCCTAGGATAGCTACTCTGGTGTTGGGTGCATGCATATTTATAATTGTTACATCCTTTTTGCTGAATTGACTCTTTATCATTATATAGTGACCCTCCTTGTCTTTCTTTATTACAGTCTTTGATTTGTAGTCTACTTTATCTGATATAAGTATATCTACTCATGCTTTTTTTTGGTTTCCAGTTGTGTGGAATATCTTATTCCATTCCTTCACTTTGAGTCCACGTGTGTCTATAGGTGGAGTGGTTTCTTGTAGGCAGCATATAGTTGGATCTTGTTTCTTTATTCCTTCAGCTCCTTTATATGTTATTTGCTTCTTTTCTCTTGCTGCTTTTTTGGATGTTGTCCTTGTCTTTGAACTTTGAAAGTCTGATTATAATATGCCTTAGGGTATTCTTATTTGGGTTGAATTTGATTGGTGACCTTTGGCCTTCTGTACCTGCATATTTATATCTTTCTCCAAGTTTGGAAAGTTTTCTGTTATTATTTCCATGAATAGGCTTTCTACCCATTGCTCTGCTCAACTCCTTCTTTAACACTAATAATTCTTAGATTTGGTCTTTTGAGGTGATTTTCTATATCTTGTAGGCAATCTTTGTTTCTTTTCATTCTTTTTCCTTTTTTCTCTTCTGACTGTGTATTTTCAGATAGCCTATCTTTGAGCTCACTGATTCTTTCCTCTGTTTGATCCATTCTGCTGTTGAGAGCCTCTAATGAATTTTTCAGTTCAGCAAATGCATTTCTCAGGTCCAAGATTTTTGTTTGTTTTTTTTTTTATTATTTCAATCTCTTTGTTAAATTTCTCTAATAAATTTCTGTATTGTTTTTTGTGTTACCTTGGAGATCACTGAGTTTCCTTAAAACTGCTATTTTGAATTCTTGGTTAGAGAGCTCATGTACTGCCATCTCATTAGGATCAGACACTGGTTCCTTGCTTTGTCTGTTTGAGTAGGTCATGGGGTCTCTGTTTGCTCTTGTTTCTTGTGGCTATGTCTTTGCATTGAAGGATTATTTATTCCAATCTTCTTTATCTGGCTTGTCTAGGTTTTTATTGAATATGTGTTTTTTAGGAATTCTTTGTAATTTACCTGCTGATTTTCTTTCCCCCCATCCCCACCCCAGATTGCTTACTCCTTTTTAGCACCTTAAGTCCTGGTTTGCCTCAGCTCTAGTAAAAGATCAGAGCACTGCCTGTCCTGAATGGGGGAGGTCTCAAAGTGATTATCCCAGCAGTGTGGGAAGGCTGGCTAGAGGTTTGCGCACAGGGGACTTGTGGAATGAACATCCTACAGGGCGGTGCTGCTAAGCAGCCATTCTGATTTAGCATCTCCTTTGGCCAAGTTGCAGAGCAGAGTTTCCAGGGCTGGAGATGGTAGTCCCACTTCCTCACTTTGTCTCTGCCTGTCCTCAGGGATAGTTCACCCTCCAGACACACCCAATGCTTGCTGTGGGGACAGGTCTCCTGCCAGGGAACCCAAAATGGTGGAGAAGCTGGTTGTTCACCTTGATCTCACTTTTTCCAGTGTAAAAACTATGAGTTGAGGGGAAATTTTCCATGTGCTTGATGCTGGGCAGATTGGTGGGAGGAGTGACATGGATATGGAAGTCCAATTCTCTTACCACCTGCTAGAGTTTTTTCACTTCTCTATAGTCCTGGAAACTCTCTTCTTCATATGTGAGTTCTAGGATATTGCTGGCTATGATCTCGGGACTGTGTGTTTGTTTTTGGTTTTCTGTCAGAGAGGGTGAAGCCAGCTTGCTTTTACACCACATTTTGGAACCAGAAGTTCCAATCACCTTTGAAAGGCCCCACCTCTCAATACTGCCACATTGGGGATTAAATTTCAACCTGAGTTTTGGAGGGGACAAACATTCAAACCATAGCAGCTGTGATTCAAGAATCACAATGCCAGGCTCTAGAATTCATCCCAACAACTGCCCCTTTACACTCTCAAAGCTGGCAAGCAAATCCCAGAAGCGCCAAGTCCTGCTGCTTCCATGTCAGCAGTCTCCCCAAGGAGGGTGAGCACCGGAATAATGCTGTGGAAAGACTTCAAGGCAGAGTGGAGGCATAACAATTGGTAGATACAGACCAGGTAGGAGGCTTTTGCAGTGGTCCATAGGACAGATCATGGCATCTTGGTGTTGGAGATAGAGATATTTTTAAAAGGGACAAGTTCTAGTGAGGTTTTGGAGGTGAAAACTGCAGAATCATTTCAATAATAGAAGTTCAGAACTTTTGCCCTTGCAAATGGCCACTGTGACTCAGAACTAATTGACAGACAAGGTGTCTTCCACACAAGAAGTACTGTAATGGAGAACCTGGAAACTTGAGACCTGGGAGTCTTTCTTTCACACCTGGAAAGCCAGAGAAAATGGTAGGGCAGCTTTACTAGACTCTTAAATGAGGATAATTGACTAGAGTCAAGATACATGGATTTAAACCCACTTTTTCCTTCCATTCACTCCAGGACCTTCTCTGGTCCTCTGTCTAAAATAGCCTCCCCTCCCACCCATTTTATCCTCTTCCTACTCCTTACCCCTCTCCCTACCCTATTTTTCTTCTAAGCACTTATCACTATCCAGTACTACATGTTTATTTGTGTGTTTCTTTCTCTGGTCTTATTTTCTGTCACCACTTCTAAAATGTAAGTTTCATGAGGGTAAGAATTTTCCTTTTTCACACTGAATCCTAGTCCCTAGAACCAGTGTGTAGAGGCAATGGAGGTCAGAGCAAGAAAGT
This sequence comes from Daubentonia madagascariensis, assembly GCA_023783475.1. Lineage (NCBI taxonomy): Eukaryota > Metazoa > Chordata > Mammalia > Primates > Daubentoniidae > Daubentonia > Daubentonia madagascariensis. Next base: position 34,547,764 of record JAKFHU010000978.1, read on the forward strand.
CTATATAAAAGCAGAGAAGGAAAGGAACCCACATGAACTGAGCACCCATCCCATGCTCTGCTTCAGGCACCCACTAAGCCCTCTACAGACACAGTTCTTTCCATCCTACAACACAATAAACCTGCTAGGTAGTCCTGCCACCCTTGTAAGGATGAGGGAAAGTAAGTTCTGAGAGGAGCTAAAGTGCTCAGCATTATAAAGCTAGGAAATATTGAGGCTAGTTTCAAATTCAGGCCTGTCTGGCTGCAAAGTCCACGAACTTTTCACTAAGTATTATAAACTGTAAAGCACTACTTGAATGTATGAATTATCTATTATTATTATTTCATGCTTAAATTCTACTAGAGCTATTTGAAAAGATAGTTTTAAGAATTAAGCAGTGCGTAGAGAGCCACTTGATTTAAACACTCGAAGCCTTTTAAAATTGCAACTCTAAAGATTTTTAATGAACTTATACAGGATAGGAAGGCATGTGTAAGGAACTAACTTAGAAATGAAAGCAAATACTAGGAATACACAAATGTTGTTTCTGAGGATGCAGACTGCAAAGTGCTCTAGCTTTTGAGGATCAGTGCCCGGGAAAGCACTAGTTGACATTTTTATAAGTGTAATGAAAGAGAGAGTACATAGTGAAATTTTCTAGTTGCAAGCAACACAAAATTCTCATAGTAAAATGCCAAATCAGTGGATAGAAACTGCAGAACATTCTTTTCCATTTGTGTGAGGAAGCAGAAAAGCAGCTAACAGGAACATAAATAAAACCATATTTACAGGTTAATGGGTCCAGCCAGCAGTTACAATCCAAGAAAGGCATCTATGGCTTAGGTAAATGGATCCTGGACACTATAAGCCCATGCAACTGAGGCCAAAGTACCACCAGACAGCTGAGCATTGTTGGAGAGACTAGTATAAGCATCAGAGAAATCATGAGCTTTATAAAAACTGACTAAGCAGCTACACCTGGAAGCTTCACTCCCATGAAACACAAGTGAGGTCCATAAAGCTGTACTCTAAATCTGTAGTCCCCAACCCCCAGGCCATGGACCAGCACCAGTCAGTGGTCTGTTAGGAACTTGGCTGCACAGCAAGAGGTGAGTGGGCAATAAAGCAATCTTCATCTGTATTTACAGCTGCTCCCCATCACTCGCATAACCACCTGAGTTCCCCCCAACCTGGTCCATGGAAAAACCGTCTTCCATGAAACTACTCCCTGGTGCCAAAAAGGTTGGGGACCACTGCTTTAAATGATAGTAGGTGTAGAGTTGAAATCAGAGGAAGATGTGACAAGATACTGACTCTTTGGACCAAAAAATGAAAAACTAGTTAAAAGAATATCTTAAAAATCTTTAAAATCATAAGGACAGCATGATCTTCAAGTCTGAAAAAACATTACATGGACTACCCTGAATTTCCGTTTTTGCAAACTCTGTTGGTGCTGTGCCGCAGAGAGGATCAATTAAAATGTCAAAATTAAGCAGTTCCATCATCAGGGCACTGTTCTTGGCACAAGGGATATATTACATCAGTAAACAAAAATACAAAACCCTTCCCTCCCAGAGTTTATATTCCAGTGGGGAGAAACATATAATAGGAAACAAACTTGATGTATAAGAAAATTGTGCAGCATGTTCTAAGTTGATAAGGGATATGGTCAGAAATGAAGCAGAACAGGAGAGTTGGATATCCAGGGAAGTTGTAATTTTAAATATCGTAGGATGGACACTGAAAAGGAGATACTAAGCAAAAACTTGAAGGAGGTAAGAGTATAGCTATGGAGACATCTGGAGAAAGACTTCCAGGTAAAGAGTCAGGGCAAAAGCTTTGGGGGGGCGGTGCATATCCTTGTGCTTGAGGTGTCTACCCCAGGGGGAGACAGGGAGTAGAGTGATGTAAGATCAGGGAAGTACTATGGGGTGGATGGCACATGGAGGGGAGGTGTAGGTAGACTGTAAAGGGCCTTGTAGGCCACTGCAAGGACTTTGGCTTTTAGTCAGAAAGAAGGCTTTGGGGATAAAGGAGCAATGTATTCCAACACATGTTTATAAAGGTCACGGCTGAGTTTATAGAAGGCTGCATGCTAGCAATTGGGAATTCCATAGTGAACAAGATAGACATGGCTCCTCTCCTCACTTAATTTATAATCTGTTCAGAGGGGGATGCAGACAAACAGGTACCTTCAGCAAGAGAGAGTAAGTACTATCTTAAAGAGGAAAAGTCAAAACCAGGAAAATTTATATAGAAACGTATTACTTACATGTTTGTAGGCCATTATTCTGTCTTCTTTTGAAAAGTTTCTGTTCATGTCCCTTGCCCACTTTTTAATGGGATTGTTTGATTTTTTCTTGTTGATTTTCCTAAGCTCTGTATAGATTCTGGTTACCAGCCCTTTATCAGATGTGTAGCATGCAAATATTTTCTCCCATTCTGTAAGTTATCTGTTCACTCTAAAATAAAATAAAATAAATAAATAAATAAGAAAGAGAAAACTAAAAAAAAAAAAAGAAAGAAATATTTTACTGCAAGAGATGAAAGAGAGACAGAGACTGTGATAAACAAAAATATGAGTAGATACAGGGAGGAAAGAGCCATAGAAGAGTGCTATGGAGCATTTACGAAGGCACTTAGCCTAGTCTTGGGGAAGTAGAAAAACTTCCTGGAGGAAGTTACAGCAAAGCTGACATTTGAACACACAGTAGGGTTTATTGCCAGAGTATTTTTTTGGGGTGTCCATTATGGGTTATTAGATTTTATTGGCTATCTACAGTTGTTCTTGAGGATTACAAGAGATTAAAAAATAAAATACAGTACAGTGGAGGACTATAAGAAATAAAATTCAACCCATTTGATTTCTAGTCTTGCCACAGAAACTGTCTTGACAAATAACACAAGCACATTATTCAACTTGCTCCCCAAACATTTCCAGATTACACTTAGATCACTGCTGCAATGCAGAATTTTAAGCATGGTTGTACAGAAAAGGAAAATCATGTATGTCCATATATATGATATATACTACATATATATTTCAAAAATACTAGGCAATTTGCAAGTAATAGAGGTAATGAATTCAGTAAAAATAGTATGCAAAGATGTGTTGCATTACAATCATTCTGAATTAAATGAGATTTCAAGAAAAAAGATAGATATGAAATCTGACTGTTCCAGGGAATGATTTGTAATTTTGATGTTGATAAAACTTCATCAAGAAAGAAATGCTGGAACACTCTCTATTCCTCTAATTTCCACCAAAATGGAGAATTTTTATATTCAGAGTTTCAACCTGCATTTACTGGCATCTGGTAGCATTTCCCCAAATATGTGTTTGCTCTGAAATCTTATACCTTCTGGATTATTTCTTATGCCAGGCATATTAGATTAATTACAGCAAAACAGGAAGCAATTGTTTGTTATATTGCATCTCAAATTACTTCACTTCTGGTTAATAATAAAATTTCCCAAATTACATTCATTATTGCTTCAACATTCTACATATGTGATGAGGGAATTTTGTTAATTTATTACTATTGGGACACTTGTTCCAACCATAGTTTGGAGCTACAGTAAACCTCCATTAGCTGAATCTTTTGAGAATATGATCTCTTAGCTAATGGAGCTTTCTGAGTAACTGAGAGATGGCCAAAATACTTTTCAAAGCTTTCTAAATGGTGTCCTATAGAACATGAGCATTCTGTGAGATATAAACAAATGTTCTGCTAGAAAAAAACAGAAAGAAGAGAAGGAGGAGGAAAAGGAGAGAGAGAAGGAAAAGAAGAAAGGAAAATAAGGTTGCGTGCAGGGATGTTTTCCATGCTCAGATAAATTTGAGAAGCATTTTTTAACTGCAGAATTTCTTTACTATGCCTCTTTAATACATTAATATGTATTATGAATCTCCAAGAAAAAAATTATTCAACATTTTCTAACCTTATACAGCCGGGATTTTTTTTCCTCAATACCCCCAATATTACAGTATTTTGTGGGGTATAGTTTAAGAAATGCTGTTCTAGGCCATTTTGTGTATCAGGAATACTTCTGTGTCAGATTCCTCTATTTTCCATAGCCCTTCAAACATTTCACTGGACTGTAATGACATGCTTGCAGGACGTCCCTCCTGTTAAGCCCTACTCTGTTTATGAACTGTTACTCATCACCAGTGCCTGTTGGAGTACTTGCAAAAAGGAGGTAATCAATAAATGTTTACTTGGCACATAACACAAGCACATGATTCAACTTGCTCCCCAAACATTTCCAGATTACATTTAGATCACTGCTGTAAATATTTGTCACTGATCACTGTTGTAAATATTTGTTGAACTGATAAATAAACACTTTGTACAGTACATTAAATATATTTTAATGAGGGCCTCAGTGAGGCTCAGTTTCCTCTTCCGTAGAGAAGAGAGGTTTGTCTATGAATCTCTAAGGGTCCTTGAAGACCCAATCTTGATTCTGTGGCTTCACAGTGGCTCAGGGCCATCGTGCTGAACAGCCCCATCCTACAGAATTACAAGAAGACTACTGACAAGGTTAATAATTAGGATTACTTTTCCACACTTGAAGAACTTGCCCTAGGAATGTCTCCTCAAAACAAATACGGGATATCAGTTTGTTCTTTTGCCTCTTCTTCCCAGAAGCCAAATTCAAAAGTACCCTGGGTTACCAAGGGTTAGGCTTTGTTTAATATTCAGTCATCAGTTTTTTCTACAAAGTGTACTCCATTTTGGTGATCAAAGTTTGGAGGTTTCCCATAAAGATTTCATATTTCTATCCTAATGAGCAGGCTGTATAACTCATTGAGAAGGGTGTTTGGTATTCAGTTATTCACAGTGATTTTCTGCTAGCAATAATCAACTAAATAGCTTTTCTGATTTTTTTTCTAATAAAATATTTCTCTCCAAGCCACTGGAAGTAGTTCATATATTTTGTCAGTCTTATTTATTATTACTATATCACTGATTAAGGATTTTTTATTCTTAAAACAAAACTATAGCTTAATTTCCAAGGATGAAAAAATGCCTATGCCTCTTGTGCTAGAGATCTAATTTGCAAAATAGAAAATAATAATATGAATATTTTGTATCCAGACAACACACACCCAGAGGTCTCATGTTTTATCAGATTTCCTATTATTGCCCTTAATAGAACATCTCCTCTGCAGTAGCCATGGTACTTTGTAAACATCCTTCTCATTAATCATATTCCTCAAGAAAGAAATGGGTTGAACACATCATTGCCCTCATTTCACAAAGGTAGAGAAAGTCGTTGCAGAAGCAAAGTGATTTTTTTCAAGGTTACCCGAAGTTCTACGATGTTAGCAGTTTGGATAGAAGGAGAGGTCTGGCTTCCAGCCAGCCTAGGGAGTCTGTTCTCTCCAATACATAGTTTCATTCAAAGTACAAGAGAGCAAGCAATTTAATATCTGGTGTCACCAATGCATCAATCATGTGAGGGATGGTACAGCAGCATTACTGTGCAAAGAGCTGAATAGAAAGTGCCTTTTCTTACTAAGCACAGTGCTTCTTACTCCTCAGAAAAATTTGTGTCTACTGAATACAAAATAAAATGGCAAAGGATATCATGTTACTCATTAATTTATTTTCGTTAATGTATGAGATAGAATATATAGCTATGTTCCACTCTCAGGAATAACCCTTAGAGTTTGGGAAGCAGGAAGAAGAGACCAAATGTCCCTGTAGGCATATAGCACCAGTACACTTTCTCCAAATACTATCTCTCCAAAAGGATTTAAGTTTCTAAGGAAAGTGCCAGATAAACGGCTGAAAAGTGATTCCACAATACCTCAGTAATTAACCCTGCATTATTTTCTTCTCTCTCTTATATTGAAAGCATTATTAGTATCGAGCATGTAGGTCTCTCCAGAAGCCAAGGAGCTAGTGAGTAGAAACGGACACTGTGATGTACTGTAATTAGTTGAAACCATAAGCATCTAGAGACCACTCCCTTCACACAGAGAGGAGTGGAGCCCAGCCCTCTCTTTTCCCCAGCGTTCTATGAAGATTTTGTGCCTCCATTCTGCACAGTGACAGAAAACACTGTCAGGAAACACTCCCTTGAGCTCTCGAGAATAGGTCAACTCTTTCGTCTTATTACCCAGGTATGGAAAGTAGGAAGAGAGGAACTGAGAGCACCCACCTAGACAAGAGCAGAACTGGATTATATCTTGTTATTATTCCTAAGACCAACAAAAAGAACTACAACCCACATTTGTTTAGTGCTTTGCCATTTATAAAACATTTTCCATCCATTTTCTTATTTGATCCTCACAACAATCCTGTGAAGTAAGTAAGATGAGTATTTTTTCTAACTTTTCCTTTTTTTAGACAGTCTCGCTTTGTCACCCGGGGTAGAATGCAGTGATGTCATCATAGCTCACTGCAACCTCAAACTCCTGGGCTGAAGCGATCCTCCTGCCTCAGCCTCCTGAGTAGCTGGGACTACAGGCACATGCCATGACACCCAGCTAATTTTTTCTGTTTTTAGTAGAGATGGGGTCTCGCTTTTCCTCAGGCTGGTCTCAAACTCCTGACCTCAAGTGATCCTCCCACCTTGGCCTCCCAGAGTGCTAGGATTACAGGCGTGAGCCACCAAGCCCGGCCCTTTTCTAACTTTTAATTAAGGAAATTTTTAAACAAAGAAAGTAGACAGAATAGTGTTATCCATCTCTGGAATCTCACAATATGAACTTATTGCCATACCTCTATGATTTTTTAAAAAATTGAAATATCTTAATAAATTACAAGCAACTTGTCATTTATCCTTATTGCACCTAAAAAATTAATAATTCTCCAATATCATCTCATATCCAATTCATAATCAAATATCCCCTGACAGTAAGATGAGTGTTACTTTCTCATCTTACAGATGTGACTATTTTGATGTAACAAAGGGAACCAACAGGCTTGAGGACACAGATAATAAAAAGTAAATCTAAGAACTCTGGTTTAGAGCTTCTGATTTCTCCATCCCAATCCTTTTCACTGTTAAGCAGAGTTCCATAGAAATACTCTGTTATAAAAAGACAGAAAAGCCACACAGACCTCTGTAACATTTCAGCCAGGGATATCTTAGTAAAACGTAAAGTGATTATGTGAAATTTATCTCCAACAAGCTCATATGTTATTTTTAGTGGCTCTTCTCATCCCCTGCGGTGTTTTGTTTTGGCTTCCCTCAACCCATCTCCCTTGCTTCCCGCCCAAACTCTGGCCAATACCATCCTCTGATACGCTGGCTGCCAGGTGCCTCACCCATGCGTACCTGGCCCATGCATCCTTCTGTCCCCGTCTGCAGGGCCAACACCACCATGTTGCAGATAGCAAACACTCTCAGAAGGCCTGCTGGACTCATATCACTGAGAGTGGTTCTTGTGACTGGCATCATAACCCCCTCTGAGTATCCGCGGGGTGATGTAGAGATGATAGTAGTTCGCCTCCTGGATTCTTAAGAAATTACATTGATCTCATGATTCTTGCAGTACTATGAGCATTGGAAATGTATTCCTGCATAGCTCCAAGGTATACATTCAATTTATTCAACCCTTCCCCATACTCCCAGAAAAAATTTCCTCTTCCATTTAAATGTTTTACAGTCCTCTCTCGATTTCAACCCCTCCTCTCACCACAACTATTACACACGTAATCAGCAGTGATCTCAGTTTATCCCTCAAGCTTCATCTCTCATCCAGAAATGTTTGCATTTTCTTCTTCTGGGTTCTTGGCATCTTTTGACAATACCTGCCAGTGACTACTGAAAATTTTCCAGATGAATGTGGGTGTGCTCCAAATCATGATATCAAAAGTATCACTTGAATCTAATGACTTGTTTAGCCTAATTGAGTCAGACAAATACAAAAATTATATAAATCTTATACGTCATCCAGGGGTAAGAATGCAAAACATTTTAAGACAAAAACAAGTCTGGTCATTATCAGGCAACTCTGGAAATGTGAGTTGACAAAGCAATGCCATCTTGCCCAATCCTGGAGAAGGGAGGAGGAAATTTAATCAGAACAGATCTCATTCCAAACTCAAGCTGCTTAGGCAGGAATCCGAGTTAGTATCCCCTTGTTCCAAATAAGGCACTTTATGCAAAAAAAAAAGTAAAAAACTTTACATGTGACACCTTCTTTCCTGGATTTGCATATTAACATAAGAGCTTTATGGAATATCCCCTGATGCTAAAATTCCAGACATGAAAAGTAGTCCAGGAGGCCTTTCCTGACATCCCTGAAACCATGCCACAGTTATATCAGCCAAAGTTCTTAATTGCAAACAACAGAATCCACTCCAGATACTGTAGGAGGGGAAGCGGGTGGTGGCAGGGGGGATATTTACTAAAAGATAGTTTTGCTAACAGAATCATTGAACTAGCTGGAAAAACAGATTCGAGCTGAAGATTTCAGGAATAATACCCAAAACCACACAGAACTGATTCAATAGAGAAACCACTTATAAATCCTTGAAGCTCGGCTATCCTGTAGCCACTACTAACTACTGCCAGTACCAAGTCCACTTTGATCTTGTGACCAGGGCAAAGGTTGGAAGTCTTTATAGCCACCTGTGCCGGCAACTGGCAGCTCCACACAGTCACCTGCTGGTTTGTACGGCTCACATCTGAACTGAAGTTTCATGTTTATGTCTGATTGGCAGAACCAGGCCCTATCCTAAGCTCTTTATAGGCATTAACTCATTTAAGCCTCAAAACAACCCTAGGAAGTAGGTACTATGAGTATCCCTTTTTAAAGATGAGGGAAATGAAGCACATAAGCTTATGTAACTAGTCTAAGGTTACATAGACGCTGAGTGGTAAAGTTGAGATTTGAACTCAGTTTGGCTCCAGAGCTCAAGATTTCTTAACCTGCTTTTTTGTTTTGTTCTGTTTAAAATGTTACATTCAAATGCTTGCATCCTACCTGTAAGGAGGTGGGACATTTGAGTTCTCTCTTATACATTGGCTCCCTTACCCAAATCTAAAAATGTTATTCAAGATATGTTGGGTAAGCATGAATATGACTGATGTCTACTACAGATTTCTAAAATAGGTAGGGCTGTTCTTTTATATTTTTGTATCCCATGAAAATTGTCATGCTCATCATTAGAAGCCCATGAATGTATGCATGTCTCTGTGTATGTATGTTTACTACACACAGTGCTAGTTTCTGAGGATAGCTGCCACATTGCTCCCCGTCCTGTACATGTATGTTGTTCTTCCCATCAAAGGAGGGGCAGATCATTTCCCCAACCCCTTTAATCTGGGATGACCGTGTGGCCTTGGAATTCTTTGTGAAGTTCAATGGAATGTAGCAAAGTGAAGCTATTCCTAGCCTTTAAGAAGCTGGAAGCTTCTGCTTTCACACTGGGGGAAACCAGTTGCCATGTAAAAAACCCAACTACCCTGATCCCACCATGCACTGTAGAATCCCAAGCTAGCACATGGAGAGGCCATGTGGAGAAGAAACAAGGAATACAGTCACAGAGAGAATTAAAGCCCTAGACATGTGCTCCCCATAGAACCATCCCAGCCAGCCCCTAATCCTTCAGACAATCCTGACTCAAGCCCCAGATATCTTTAGTCTAAGCTGTCCAAAGTCTGGATTCAGAGAATAATGAACAAATAAAATGGTAGATATCTTAAAGTGTCACATTCTGGGGTAGTTTGTTATGCAGCAACAGATAACTTAGATATAAACTAACACTATAGTTTCATCTAATTACGTATATAATGAAAATTTTGCAACTCATTAAATATTCTTTTGTAGCAGTAGTCAGCAAACCTTTTCCTAAAGGGCTGCATAGTATTTTAGGCTTTGCAGGCTATGAAGCAACACTGAGGCTATTATGTAGTCACTTTGATAACTGTTTAAAATGTAAAATCATTCCTGTTTCAACGGCCATAAAAAATCAGGCAGCTGGCCAGATTTGGCCCATGGGCCAGTTTGCTGACAGTTTGCTCTGTAGCCTCACTTTTGGTGTTTGCTTAGTACCTCCTGAAAGGAACTCCTTGTAACTTACTCAATCAAGTCCCTACTTGAGCATTTCATTTATTTGTAATTTTTTCACTATTTAAAAAAAGGCGGCAATAAACTTCACGATTATTTCCTTAAAATAAATCCCTCAAACTGGAATAATTGGGTCAAAGAGTATATCCATTATGCCAAATACCCTCTAAAACTATTACACCTATGTACAATCCCACTAGCAACAAATATTTCTGCCGCAGTTATGACTACTTTAAGGGATGATTTTTTAAAAGCTGTTTGTCGTTCACGTTGTTGTTTGAGTGAAAGCATAATGAGTACTTCCTCCTCGGTCTGGGATAATTTCTTTCTCCTTGGGCTTCCTTAGAACTCCCAGATTCGGGGTCAGATTCAGGGTCAGATCACCACTGGAGCCCTGCTCACTGCTTCCTTAAAAGAGTTTAGCACTTCCTGGCCCCAGGGAGAGAGCGCCAGGACAAAGGCTGCTGCTGGTGGAGGCTGGCTTCGGGCAGCCCTCCTCACTTCCGCCTTTTCCCTCTCAGCAGGTGGTGGCTGACGCCAAGCCTGGGCTCCAGACTTCCAGCTGGGAGGCGCTTGTGCCCTTCTGCACCTGGGCCAATGTCTCTCCGTTTCTGTCCTCTGGCTTTCCGCGCTTCCCCTCCTGGCACCTGTGCTTCCTCTTTCAATTCTCAGCCCACCACAGGCCCCACAAGCAGAGCACGGCAGGACAGAGGGCACGCTGAGCCCTGTCGGTGTGGAGTCCCAGCCAGGCATCTACTGGAACGGGCCCTGGGTAGGCCTGCATGCTCTCACCCTGTACCCTGGCTGTCCAGTGGAGATCCACTGCTGCTGACACCATGTCCTCCAGGTGTTTTTAAACCGTGACAGCTGCAGGTGCACAGAGCACATGAAAGCAGCAGCTGGCAGAGCTGCGGCTGCCCCACGGGCTCCTCCCCACCTCCTCTCCTGGAAGGCCCTTCCTCCCTGCCCACCACATCCCACGCGTCCCTCAAGACGCAGCTCTCATGTCGCCCCTTCAGGAAGCCCAGCCTCACCTTCCCCAGTCCATTCGGCCCCTTGGACCGGCAGGTCTTAGAGTTTGTATGCCACCCTCTCAACACCTTGTTATATTCTGGCTTGTCACATTCATTATTGTTCCTCAGATGTCAGTATTGTCTGCCCAACTAGACAGCCTTCTCGCTGAGAGCGTGAAATGCAATTGTCCATCTACCTGTGGTCCTTAAAGCGACCATAGGCCATGCTGTGCAAATAGCGAGGAGCTTATTAATTATGTTTATAAATTGGAGGTCATTTTAGGATTCTACTGAGGAAAATTCCAAACTACCCACCTCGGCGGTGTCTGAGCATTTTGCAACTGGACATGAGTGTTGGGTTTTTTTGTTTGGTTGGTTGGTTTTTTGCTTTTTGTTTTTTGGCTTTTTTTGTTTTTTTAAGAAATGGGGGCCTTGCTATGTTGCTCAGGTTGTCCTCCAACTTCTGGGCTCAAGCAATCCTCCCACCTCACCTTCCCAAGTAGCTGGGACTACAGGCGTGCCACTGTGCCTGGCTTGGACACCAGTTTTTGCTAAGCCTGGAGTCAAAGGAGAGAGTCAGTGAAATGGGAAAAGCATCAGATTAGGAAGCAAAAGACTTGAAGTCTAATCTGATTCTCTCCCTTACTTGTGGATTTGAGCCTCATCTGTAAAGGGGGGAGAATCTAATACCTTATATTTCTATAAAGCTTTTTATGAGACTCAAATGAAACCAGCCTATATATATATATAAAACTTACTCAACCTGCAAACGAACCTGAAAGGTAAGCACTATTGTCCCCATTTCACAGATAAAGTAATGGAGACCTCAAAATTAAGTAACTTGTCCAAAGTCACAAACCTAGCAAGTAAGAATTTTAATTCGAGCCTCCCTGATAGAAAGAAGGAAAAAAAAAAAAAAAGAGAGAGAAGGAGGAGAAAAATAAAGGGGGTATATTTTACCTTCTCGGGAGTTGATAATTGTAGTGTCTGCCCTAAATAGGTTAATTTGTATTGTTTCCTTCATTTTTGAGAGAGGAAAGAATTAAAAAGAGAATACAAGAAAGACATAAGGAAGCAAGAAAATAGATAGAAATGCTAAGAGCTAGGAACTTAGTTCAGTCTAACAAGCTTGACTAAACGCTTCCTAGATGCCAGGACCTGAGGCTCATGCAGGATAAACATTACGAGAGGATGGTCCCTGCCTGTGAGTGGAGAAGCGATTCCCCTACAGAGGTTTGTGGGAAGAGAGGAAAGGTTGACAGAGGACAGAGGAAGCCGTTTTGCACGCAAGCTAGGAGGAGGTGAGTGAAGAAAACGAGGCAGCAAAAATACAGGGAGGGCCAGGTCTTGGGGGTCCCACTACGTCAAGCCTGTAGATAACAGTTTCAAACAGGGGAGCAAAATGTTCAGATATAAATGTAAATGTGCTTGCTTATTCATTCATATTTTCTTTCATTTATTTAGAATACCTGCACCTGGTAGGGGGAGAGGGGACTTGTGTACAAATGGACTAGAAAATATAGTTGGATGTACAAACGCTGCTCTCTTCCCACGGCCTCGCCACACCGCTGGCCCTCGCCACCAGCATCTCTCTCCTGGGTTACTGAAATCATCTCCTAACTTCTGTCCTTTCCCCTCATAATCAAGTTGCAAAATAATATAGACTTTCAAAATGTTTTCACTAATATGTGGGAACTAAACAAAAAATTGAACTCATGGAGATAGAAGGTAGAATGATGGTTGCCTGCGGCTGGGAAGGGCAGTGGGGAGTGGGGTAAAGTGGGGGTGGTTAATGGGTGCAAAAATGCAGTTAGATAGAAGAAATAAGATCTAGTGTTTGGTAGCATGATAGGGCAACCGTAGTTAACAATAATTTATTTTATATTTCAAAATAACTAAAAGAGTGGAATTTGAATGTCCCTAACACAAAGAAATGATAAATAAATTCTTGAGGTGATGGATACCCTAATTACCCTAATTTGATTGCTACACATTGTATGCTTGTCTCAAAATATCACATGTACCCTATAATTATGTACAACTATTATGTATCCATAATAATTTTTTTAAAAAAATTTTTTTTAAATGTAAGTCAGAGTATGACAGACCTTGGCTCAAAACTCTCCAGAGGCCCCAATCAGAGTAAAAGCCAAAGTCCTGACAATGGCCTTCAAGACCCCAGACAATCTGCAGGCCTCCCGGGCCCTCCCCACTAATATCGCTCTGCCTTCATTTCCTGCTACTCACCCCTGGCTTGCTCTGCTCCAACCACAGCAACTTCCTTGTTCTTCTTCACACACTCTGAGCATCACCCTGCCTGGGGTGTCTGCATATCCTCTTGCCACTGCCCAGATCCCTCTTGTCCCCCAGGCATCTGCAGGGCTTGTTCCCTCACCACCTTCAGGTCTTCACTCAAATGCCACCTTCCCAGAGATGCCTTCCCTCACTACCCTATGTAAAACAGCAACACACCACCCTGTCTCCCTCAGCTCCTCATACTGCTTCTCTGCTTTTTCATTGTATCTGTAATGCTTAGAATGTCCTTGGCACACATGAGGCATTGAATTGATATTTATGGAATAAATGAAGGGGCAGACAGCTAATCGTTCCCCCTGAATCCATTCTGTCCTTCTTTCTGGGCACATGGCCACTTAGCTAGCAACTACATTTCTAACCTCCCTTGCAGCTAGAAGTAGCTGCCTAATGGACTATGAGAAGTTATGTGTACCTCGAATCCAAATCAGCAGCAGCATGGAACAGACCAGGAAAACCATGCAGCCCCTGGGAGCACATATTCTCATACACCACTTCAGGTGTGAGCATGGAGGGTGAATAGACAAAGAAGAACCTCCTCCCTGCAGCTGAAACTAGGGATGAGAAGGACAGCTATTCACTAATTCATACTTTCCCCCACCAATCTGAAATGCCATCTGTATACGAATAATGCCCATATATTCCTGGGTTTATTTCTAGGCTTTCTTTGTTGTTCCTTTGATTGTTTTGTTATTCATGTTTCAACGCTAAAACCATTTTATTATCTGCTATGGCTAAGTGCCCCCATGCCCTTCATTACTTTTTCTTTTTTTTAATAAGTATAATAATTCTTTTTTTCACATGAGTCAATTTATTACAATGGGTGTATAAATGTTCTTGTGACATGGGTAGCTTTTATAATGCTTAAGTCAGGGCTATTCGTGTGCCCATCACCCAAATAGCGTTCATTGTAACTGTTAGGTGGGTTTTTACCCCTCCCCTCCACCCCTTCCACCCTCATTACTCTTTTTTCAAAAGATTCCTAACAATTCTTGCTTGTTAGGAGCATTACTTATAGAATATTATTCAGCCATAAAAAAGAAGGAAATCCTGCCATTTGCAACAATATAGATAAACATGGAGGACATTATGCTAGTTGAAATAAGCCAGACACAAAAACAAATGCTGTATATGATCTCACTTATGTGTGGAATCTAAAAAAGTTGAACTCACAGAAGCAGAGAGTAGAATGGTGGTTACCAGGGTCTGGAGGGTGGGGGAAATGGGGTGATGCTGATCAAAGGATACAAAGTTTCAGTTATAAGATGAACAAGTTCTGAGGACCTAAGGTACCGCATGGGTGGTGGTGGATGTGTTAATTAATTTGATTGTGGTAATCATTACACAATGTATACCTATATCTAATCATCACATTGTATACCCTAAATATATATATAATCTTTATTTTTCAGTTAAATATTTTTATAAAAGAAAAGAAACATTACTTAGGCAGCAATTTGGAGGATGGATTAGAGGAAGACAAAACTGTAGCTGCAACATTAATCCAGGATATGAGGACAGGAGTGGCAGCTCCAGGGGTAAGAGATGATCCTCCCCTCTCCTGAGGCTTTGATATGGACAGTCATTTGGTATGAAGAGGCTGGGACAGATTCGAGAGCTGTGCAGAGCTCACCTGCTTTGGTGAGTTATTGGATGGTGGTGATGAGTTAGACAAGGATGATTCTCAGGTCACCAGCCCTGGCAACTGGGCAAATGTTGGTACCACTCCTGGCATCACACGGAAAGGGAAGCACATCTGGGGGGTAAACACGATGAACAGGGTTTGCTGGTTATCCAGGAAGGACTTTCCAGCAGGCAGTGGGATATATAGGGTCCAAGGTCTGGAGGAAATTTAGGGCCAGTTCTCTCTAGAAAATGGAGCATGAATTGAAGCTGTCAGAAAAGCTCATTGGAGGAATGCCTCAAGCACTGCCACGAGCTCACTGGGCTCCGACTGGCCAGCAGGATTGCCAACTAGTTCTAGTTTTGCTCTGTCTTAGTTGTCAGAGCCTGGAACTCCATGAAACCAGAAAAAAGGGGAAAAAAATGCTCTCAGAGAAAAAAGCTAGACCGGTCCAAAGAGGCATTCTCCCTATGTTGGGAAGGAAAACTCACCTCATTCACAGGTGATCACTCAGTCATGAAATGGGTTGCATCATTTACTCTAAAGCAGAACAAAATATGGAGTCTGAACTCAATTATTTTGTTAAATTAATTGGAAAGCTTTGGGTCAGCCATGCAAAGGTTAAATTTTATTTTCATTCGTATCATGTCCATATCGTTCCAAGCCTCCCCAGCTGGGCCTATATTTCCTATTGATTTAGTCTATATGAAAGCTGCTTGGAATCTTGAAATGAGGCTTGGTTCTTGGGTCATTTCTGCATGAATGAGCTTGGGATATTTTTCTGACTAAAACAAACGAAGATTTTATCAACCTGCATTTTATCAACATGCTAAAGGAAATCACCTTTTATTCCAAAGTTGTGGGCCCCCAAATTTTCACATTTAATGCTTTTACCTAATACTGGCTTTGCACGTATCTGTCCTCCTTTCCTCCTTTTTGAAGGAAGGGATATTAACCTATTTAAGTCTAGTACACTGCCTGGCACATAGAAGACGATCCATAAATGTTTGTTGAAATGGGCTAAAGTACAGATAACCATTCTCGGCCTTGGTGCAGTGGCTCACGCCTGTAATCCCGGCACTTTGGGAGGCTGAGCCGGGGGAATCACTTGAGCCCAGGAGTTTGAGACCAGCCTGGGAAACATAGCAAGACCCCCATCTCTACAAAAAAATTAAAAATTAGCAGGGCATGGTGTCATGAGGCTGCAGTGAGCTATGATCATATCATTGTATTCCAGCCTGGGTGACAGAGTGAGACCGTGTCTCTAAAAAACAAAACAACAACAACAACAAATTCTTGTAGTGGGGCAAATGGGAAATAATGAGGTATCAGTGTTGCAAAAAATATTTTAATTATAGCACAAGTTGTAAGTAATAAGAATTCGATATTACTCTAATCTTTGTCAACCATTATTATTAGGATGTATAAATCAAAAATAAGTAAATTATTAGGGTTGTTTGCTCTGCCTGTTTTCCCTTTAACTGCAGAGCTCTTATAAAATGACATTTGGTACCTACAGTAGAAGTTATGTACGGTCAGGAAAGAAATAAAGCTTTCAGAAGAAAAGCTAGGGAAAGATATTGGATTATCTGGCTAAAATAAAGTGTGGTATTTGCTTACAGGTGTTCATTTGCTATGTTATTCTTGTTTTCTATTATCACAGATAATTACAGATTATTGCCTGCTACTCTTAAAAAATATTTGTGCCACCAAGTTTCTCAGACCAAAGACTCAGAATACTGAACTGAAGACATAGCCCATGTAAAATAATAATATGGAGCAACAACTAACCACTTATCAAATATGCCAGGCATTGTTCTACGTACTTCACATGTATTAACTTATTTAATCCTCATGACTCAATGAAGTATGTCCTATTATTTCCCCCCACTTTGCAGATGAGGAAGCTGAGGAAGCTGAGCTTATCCAGGCAGTTCCAAAGCCTGTGCTCTGAACCATTAGGCAACACTGCCTCTCCAAAAGCAGGGTGCCAGAGAGGGCCTGGGGTGACTCACATTCACCCAACTGTCACCGCAGATCAAGTCACAGCAAGGTTATTGCTGTCTCCTTACCCTTCCCAGCCAAGAGTAACATGTGGGGATTGGCTTCTTGCTGGATCTGCAGGCACTTTTGATGTTTGTCTATCTGGGGATTCTGTAAGCCGCCAAGTCCCCTTTTGAATCAATGTGTATTATTTGAGTTATTAATAACTTCAGAAGGAAGTTCCATAGCTTAATGACAGACTAGGACAGAAATAACTTGTTAAAATATTGAGTCTCTTGCCATTTAGTTGCCAAGTGAGTTCCAAGTGCCATCATTTGCAGAGGTTTCTCTTTCTTCTCAACATAATGAAACTTTCTGGTGACAGCTCGTTACAGAAAGACCCCCTTCCCACCCTGGCTTGAACTCTCTCACTAATTGTGTGAAAGGAGGAATATACATTTGGGCCAACTTGGTTTTACAGAGAGAAATGGAGACTTTCTTATCTCTAGTTCATTTGACTTGTCTAAGGCTAATCCCACAAAAAGCAGAAAGCTTTTTGGACATGACTCTGACTAATGACTTAATTCAGTGTCACTGATATTTGTAGACTCTTCCTGCTTTGGAGAGATGATCTCTTGTGCTTCTCTTAACGTTTTGGTCCTTAGCCAGTAGGTAAGATCAGATTAATCTCCCTTGTATTTCTTTTCAGAACATGCTATTCTTCAAATTTAGCCAAGACAGAGGATCACATTCTAGACATTCTTCCCACAACTGGCATTCAGTTAGGAATGTTAAGCTTCCATCTTCTTTCTCTTAGTAAAGGCTTCAGCAGATCTAAGTTATAAAGAAGCCTGACCCCACTGCATTAGGAGGTTTGTGTTTTCTGTAAATGGTTTAAGAGAACTGGAACCTAAATCTTTGACCTTCTCTAAGACTACAAGGTTGAGCTGAATGGCCTTTATGGAGGTTTCTGAGATAAGCTAGACCAAGAAGCATGACTCCCTGCCCTCATTACCTGGAAAAGTGCACAGCATGTGCAGGTAACCTTCCGTACAGAGCTAGTCCCACTCAAATTCCTAAAGCTGGAAAAGCTGGCTAATGGACACCTGGTATACAATTTCTGTTTTCTAAAATCCCTCCTGCTGTCTCCTGAGCAAAATCTTATATATTGCCCCATTCAATTTCCCACTGCCCAGATTTCATGTGATTAACTTGTGTTATTAATACAACCACACAGTGGAATAATATGAAACCTTTAAAAATCATGTTGTGAAAAAAAAATTTAGCAGCATGCAAATATATTCAGGTATTCATCCAGGCCCTCAGTTCTCAATCAAAGTATAAAATTTGCCAAATATTTTACTCTGGTCACTGTTTCCTGAACATGTAAACCACACCATTTCCAGCACCAAGTCAAGGTTTATGGTCCTAGTTCCAAGAACTGGTTTATAAGTAATAAACCAGACTATTTCCTGTTAGACTACCAATAAGACAATAGACCATAAAAATATAGTTCTTTTCTTTGAGAAGCAATGAAATGGATGTTTACTCAATTTAACATGCTCAAAGATACAAACTTCTCACTGGAGTTTAAAAGGCGTCTATTGGGAGGTGACTACTAGTTAATATTATGGTTCTGCACTAAAATATAAACCCTAGTCCATCACTTTATGGCTGGGGGATCTTGAACATGTAACTTAATCATTCTGAGGCTCAGCTTCTGCACTGGTAAAACGGGACTACAATAGTACTTACCTCACAGGGTTAGTTGAAAGAGTCAACAAAATAGTATGTAGCCCTGACTTCACCACAATGCAATATATCAACGTAGCAAAATTGCACTTGTACCTCATGAATATTTACAAATAAAAAATAAATAGGAAAAAAGTTACCATGGTACCTGATACATAAATGGTCCATAAATTATAGCTCTTGTTATCATTTGAAATAAAAAAGATTAGTAAGAGTGAACCCTTGCTCAATGACTATTATGATAATAATAGCCATTGTTTATTGTGTTATTATATGCCAGGCACTGTACTAGGTGAATCATATATATTGTCTCATTCAATTCTCAAAACAACACTATTTAATAGGTAATGAAACCAAGTATTAGATACAAATTAAGTAACAGGAGATCTATTGTACAACATGGTGACTATAGTTAATAACAATGTATTGTATTCTTGAAAATTGCTAAGAAAACAAAAAGAATTATAAAATTCCTAGTAGGTTCAGTAGGTTCTTAATAAATGTCAGCTCTTATGAAAACTGCTCTCCCTCAGTTTTATCCTCCAGCCTATACTTCAGAAGGCAGATGGGGTAGGGGAGTTGGGAAGGACCCACCATCATGAGTAAGAGCAAAGCACAGACTCCACCAGGGTTTCCAGTCTGTCTTGCAAGGGAGTTGGGAATTAAAGACCAGCTTTTTATGACCCTCTGATTTTTTTTTGTCCCAGTCTCTGTCCCCCATGAGAAGCATCAAGAGAGATTGTCATTGCTCTGTGAGACAGAAGCAGGACCTGGGGAAGTGCTGCTTGCTCTGGAACCAGTCTTAGAGGACTTTGAAGTGTTAACAGTACCAAGGGATGCAGTGAGAGAGAATGGCCTAAAAGAAGCAAGATGAGCCAGCTGAGACCACAGATCCTTGGCAAAAAGATAAGGGCAATCAGGGGAGGCAGAGGTGGGCCTGAGAAATTGTCCCGGGGATGAGTGTAGGAAGCCCAAGTAGGATTCCTGTTGCAAGACAGCTCTTTCCCATCAGGAAGCCAAAACTACCCTTGGACTTGGTGAATTTCCCTGTCCATCTGGCACCTTAGCCAAAAGAGCAAATTTAATTTAAGTAAGTGAAAATATTCAGAGAGCCCTTATATAGGAAAGCTGTCGTCAGGCGGTGCAGAAGTAGAGGTGAGAACCTAACAGTCTGCGTGAGAGAAGAGAAGACGCCCACATGCTCTAAGTCGGGTATCCGTGTACTATGAGGTAAAAGTACTCGGGGCAGGGCAGCACTCCAGGTGCTACCAGAATGTGAGCCTGTGTGAGAGCCTCCGCGATGGAGAATGTGACACTGCAGGGAGAGGGGGGCGGGTGAGAAGCAGCACAAGATTTACAGCAAGAACATCTCCTTTCCGGGACTGCTGACATGTCCTGGGCTTTCTGCCAGCTCTGACCATCACCTCTTCAGAAACCAGAGCGAAAAGCAATTTCCCTCCCTCAGATTCATGTTGAATTGTTCTTCCTTCCCATTAGTTGCCTCCCTTTGTACCTTCCAAAGAAATTAACCCTGGGCTCAAGTGAAAATGAGGATCATCTTATTTCAGCTGTTAACAAGGAGTTTCGGAGAGTGTGCACGGTGACAGCCATCCATGTCCTGATGATGTGTAGCGCATGCCTTTCTGCCCTGCCCTGTTCTGTGGTCTGGGATCTGGCACCCACTGTGAGTGGCTAGAGAATTAGTTTTCCTCCCAACTCCTCTCAGGCCCACCCTTTCCCTCACAAAGCCTACATTCCTACTCTTGAGGTCGGCTTCCATTTAGCTCACAAAGATAAGGATTTATGACCAAATTTTTGCATTTGTTCTGAGAATGAAGTCTAAGGAAATCTCTGCAGGTGCTAGCTTAACACTATGCCAACTCTCACATTGGACACCAGGGAGGAGTGTCCTGGGGAAATGAGACATGAGTCACATAAGCTTCAGGAGATGGGGAAGAGGGCAAATGAGTGCCAGGTTATACATGGCAGGATTCATTCATTCATTTGACATTCAACAAATATCACTGGAGTGTTCAGTACATACCAAAGGATACAACAAGGAAAAAGACACAATCCCTCTACCCAAGGAGACCACAGCCTACTGAGAGGGAAAGGGAACCAAAAGGTAATTCTAGTACAACGTGATCACTGCTACCATGGGAGAAAGCCAGCGTAGAGTAAAGTGATACAGGAGAAGGCAATCACTCCATGTTGAGGGGTTGAGATAAGGCTTCCAGAAGGAAAGTGGAGCCAGACATGAGAGGCCACAGCCATGCATAAGGTTTGTCCAGGCTGGATAGCAGAAGAGGAGGTGGAGGGAATGGAAACCAACCCCTAAGGCAGCCAGGACTTGGTGACCCACCACCAAGAGCACCCCATCTCTTGCTCTTTGCTTTTCTATGCCCTCCCCTTCTCTTGGCCCCTCTTCTCCCATCAGATTTGTACACCAAAGAAACAAGCACTACAGACCTCAACAAAAATGGACCCAAACAGCGTTTTAAAAAGGCAACCTTGCTAAAACAGGATATTTAGTCTCCATAGCCCTGAAGAAATTCGCTGGAAGAGCCAGTTTTCCCAGCAGCTCAACACCCAAGAGGGAAAGTCAACACAACCACACGTAGGCATCTTCCCTGTATTTCCCTCCCTCTCTTCTCTCTCCTCTCTCATCCTTGTCCTTGGGAGAGGAGAGGACAGAAACTGCGCAGAAAGAGGTAAAGGAGACGACGTAGGGATGAAAATACAAGCGCAAAGCATGGTGGGAATGAGGAGCGCTGGGCCGCCTCGTGCTCCTGTGCTCATTTCAAATGACCCTCAGGGGATATTTTTTCTAGCAAGAATTCTCTCCCCATCCTCCTGGACAAGGGATGGGAAAGCAGGGGGAAGGTAAGACGCTGGACCCAGCAGCACAGCGAGGGTGGAGACGGTGGGGCGCTCTCCCCCTCCCCTCAGCCCCTCCGCCCTCTCCTGCCCTGTGCTGCTGCCGTGGGGCCTGGAGTTCTCTGCAGCCTTTTGCCTCCTTCCCTGACTCTCTTCTGTTCCCTACTAAGCCCGATGCCTGCGGGCCCCAGGGGCTCCCTGCCTGCTCTTACAAAGCTGACAGACGCCCTCATGAACCCCGGCTGGGCGGGATGTGGAATACTGACCACCGTCCATTTCTCACCGGCAGCAGGATCCAAGCTCTCCATTAGCAACAGCAGCTAAAATTGCAGAAAAGAGGCAGGTCAGAGCTGTGTGCGATAGATAGAGCAATGAATGAAGACACACATGGTCTCCTTCCTCTCAACAGCAACACCACAGAAGCAATCCTCTTCGTCTATGGATCCTTTCCTGACCAACTTCAGCCCCCGCCGGCTCTAATTTTCCTTTGCACTGTTGGTCCACGTTTCACAGATACCTTTATAAGATCATCTCTTTTTAGCAATGATAATATCTAGTAAGGGTCAAGCATTTACCTCTAGTATTTCTATATCTCAAAACCACTCTGCAAAATAGAGATTATTATTTCCACTTTGCAGATTATATTAATAAAACCGAGGCTCAAGTTGGTCAAACTGCAAAGCCCATACTCTTCAGCTCCAAAATGTCTTATTTCTCCAACTGTGAGCACATTGAGGGCAGAAACTGTGGCTCCTACTTGTTTGAATTCTCTGAAGCACTCAGTAGTGCCCTGGATACAGGAAATTTTCAAACATTTCTGCAGCTAATGAAAGAGAAGTTTGGTTGTAGAGGGTGATATGATGAAGGAGTTAAGCAAGGCACACACGGCTGCTTTATTATCTGCAAAGACGGCTTCTCCTCCCAAATGCACATAGTCATTAGTAAAAAGCTAAATTTAAAGCCTCAGTAAGACAGCCAGCCATTTGCTAAATGAAGGCATCTTAGATAAATCTTTGCTTGTTCGCATTCTGTGCTGACAAACACTGAACACCTCCAAGTAGATGGGGGAGGGAAGGTGGAAGAAAAAAGCAGGCATTAAGCCAGAGCTGTGTTTCCCAAACCTTTTCAGGTAGTGACATCCCTGTGACCTTTCAAGGACAAAAGTCACCAATAAATGCCATATGTCTTACAGAATGTCCATATGCAGAAAACAAACTTCATGATGATGGGCAAGAGATGGAATCTGAAAAGAAAGCTGCTTCTTATGTATTTCAAAGTTTATCCAGTGATTTGAGGAGAAAAATGTCAAAAATAAAGATGAAAGTCTAGCAAATTAGTTAAACACAAACAAGTGGCCATAATTCCCTGGATCCTAATGCTGGCTGGCTTCCCCTGCAATGTCGTTCTGTGTGAAAACATCGATGAGGAGTCCAAGACCAGGTGCAATAACTGGCCTTGGCCCTGATGCCGGCCCTGAGTGGCTCCTCTCTACACACTGGCCCGCTGCCCTCCTTGTCTTGAGCCACCATCCTCTGGCCTGAACATTCCCTTAGCTGCCTTGTCAGAACCCCACCCAGCAGTTTCCCACTCTAACTTTTCCCAACTTGAGGACCCCTCAAAAGGCAGAGGAGAGAGCAACCTACAGCCAGAGAATACATGAACCTCTAAGTCAGCAGACCCAACACTGGTTATGCTCCTAAGGAAGGAGTCCAGACCAGGCCAGGGGGAGGGGTCGTCCAGCCTCAAGATTCACAACAGAGACTTATCTCTCTTACTTAGGAGAAATCAAGTTTGAAATCGTGGAGGAGAGTTATTTTGTTTGAGTTTTGTCCAAAAGATGAAACTGCAACCCTTTTCCAGCCAAAGAGATAAGCTGTGCATTTCATTGACTTGCAGAGTCCAACTCAAAAGTAAAAGAAAAATCAGTCTTTGGATCTGGCTTGTTTTTTGATGTTCCCATTCAGCTCTCAGTCTGTTAAGAATGCTCATGATATATTTGGTCTAATCCCTTAGGTACATATCTCCTCCCAGAATATGCCCCAAGAAGTGGAGGCAGATGTGTCTTCCAATAGTTGGAGTGTAAGAAGGAGGAAAATTTGACAAGAGAAAGGGCAGAAGCTAAGGGTGACTCATAGCTCTTGCATGGCCAGCCCCTGACTGGACATCACTGGCACCATTGTTGGGATGACACAGTGATGCTCCACTAGCCAAGTGCCTCCTGCCCGATACACCTCTGGCACCTACACAGGCGACTGAGACCTTTTCCCTGGGGACCATGTCACTCCACCTTCCCAACAGTGTCTCAGAAACTCTTCTGCCCTTCCCCATATTCAAATCACAACTTGATACAATTTTATTTACCCTCTTCATGACATTTATAAATTTCTGTCTGGATATCTTGTCTGGACATGAGCAATATGCAGTAATATTTCTGGGATAAGAAGCCCTGAGTCGTGATTTTAAATTTTGTCAGTTATAATAATCACCTAAATGAGCATATTTTTCTTGTTTTGAATACCATATAATGTAGAGACACTTCCAATATCCCAAGGGAATTTTCTCCTAGTGATTATTTATATTATTGTCTCCAAACTTTTTTGATCATCCAACCTTATGAGTAAAAAATTTTGAGCATCTGCCCCCAAAATATATTTACTTATAAATTTTATATATAAATCCTTTGCAATCCATATAGAAAATATTGTTAGAGCTCAATTTCCTTCTTATTTTAGATCTAAATAAATAGAAATAGAAATTCTAATATCTTACTCCTGTGCCCCAGTAGATTATCTTACAGAAGGAGTGATTGTACCCCACTTTGGTGGCTATAATATAATATATACAGATAGGAGACATATGTGTGAAGCTGTTGTCATGCAACGATGGTAGCAACGTTCCTCTCCCACCTCACTGGGCTCTTATTCTAATGGATGCAACAAGGACTTCTGAGCTAATAAAAAAGAATTCTTCAATCTAATATAATAGCACAGGCTTTTTGGAATGACCAAGTTGCAGCAAAATTGACTTCTTCACTGTCCACCTCCCTTCCTTGGTTTATCCATTTATGGAAATGCTATAGCAGTGAAATGGTCCAGTTGCATGAGGGAGAAAGGAAGATGTCCACAAACTGGGTGGCAGTGTTCAAGTCATCACGAGGTGACAGTAGCATCAACATCACCATTAGGCCACCCAGGGAGTCAACTGTCACCACTACTCATCCATGCCACTTACAGGTCCGTCTGTTCATAAAGAGAGAAAGTAGATGAAAAACTCTGTTTAGATCAGCAAAGGATAAAAGTATGTTTCCACACACCTGTGATCTAGCCTCTTTCTGTAAGTTGTAGATGCTGAAATCAAATAGACATGCCCTGTGTGCTTTTAAGCAGTACTCTCCCTGCAGGTTCTCAATAAACATGAAATAAAAAATACTCTGTGGAGATCCCCCCAGGTGTTCTGACTTTATACTTCTCAAGTGCAGTGCATTAGACAAAACACAAAGCCAGTGGAGCAAGTCAAGAGGCAGGAGGAACTCCCTCACAAGGAGGGGCCTATGTACCACAACGTCTGCTGCCAAAATTTGACACTCCCTGTTAAAACTGAGAGTTGTCACCAGGCCAATATCAGCCAAGGTCACCATTCAATGGAAACCAACCATACCTCCTGGGGTCGGCAGGGGATGGTAGGGGGTGGGGACTGGACTTGGTCTGTGGAGCTAAGAAGATGAGTGAGATCCAGACCTGCCTGCAAGGTGCCCACAGTCCATAAAGCAGCTAAACTTAAGGGGAAGGGACATCTTAAAGGACTCATGGGCAGGCCATACTCCCACAGCTGGGTGTCTCCCTGCAGCTCCTGACATAATCTCTGAGGTAGGGTGGTAGGGCAGTTGCCATATGGACCTCACATAAGCCAGACAAACCAAGCCACTTTTAATGTTACAGGGGAGCTCCCTGTACTAACTATTCGGGTGTGAAAGAGATGATACAAAAGCCCATACAATAAAGCACTCTTTATCTTAGTTGAGAGAGGAGCATCATCCCCAGACACTCAGAAAATTAGATTGGACAGTCCCCTGTGGTAACCCCATTCTAGGCTAGCCAGCTTCCCTTGGTGAAAGGCCTGCGGGCAAACATCAACTATTGCAGAGCACTGAGGAGTCATGTGAAAGTTGTCATTTAAACCATTCTTTTAATAAGAACTCCACGGGGTTTTCAGGATCAAAGGAAACACAGAGTTGGCAGGTGGCAGGAAATACTTAGTCTCCTTGCCTGCATAAGCTCTTGAACATCCTGTATTTCATTTCTCATGCCCAGGTCTGCTTAGATCGGGCCTTGTTCTTCCCAGTGAACATTTAACCTTTCAACAAATATTTATTAAACACTGTTTTGTCACTGTCCTGTGCCCTGGGAATAAAGATGTGAGCAAAGCAGACAGAAACCCCTGCCTGCATGGAGCTTACATGGGCGTATGTATCTCATATAAGTGGCAGGCACTGTACGTGCTGTGGAGAATCATACAGCAGGGGCAGTGGACTGGGAGAGGCCTGACTGAAGGTTCTGGTGCCATACCCTGCAGAGACCCTTATGAGGCTTAGAGTCTAAGGCTGAGGGATGACCCGAGAGTCCTGGAATTCTGTGGTAACTCATGTGAAATGGGATCAAGGACCAGATGAGGTCAGGCCTGGTGGTCTGGTAGTCATGGGGAGGCTGTGTGTGTTGGGAAAGAAGGGACTGGAGTCTTGGCAGGAGCACACAGAGTTTCAGGCCCCTCTCCCACTGCCCCCATGGATAATGTGGTGTTGTGGGATGAGGTGGCCCTATCCAGAGCACATGGAGGTCTTAGCTCCCTCTTCATTCCTGTAAAAAGATATAGAAGCTGGGAAGGAACCATTAGTGTCATTGAAACAATAAAGGAGTGCATAAATTACTCACAATTATTGCTCCCTTCTGTCTTAGGAGTATTATTTTTCATGACTTCAGCAAGTGACAAGTTTTTACACTGAAGCATAAACTTTCTTAGTCTGGGTAAATTTATGATTTCACTCTGTTCCCTCCCCACCCAAGGTTTGCTCTGGACAGCAACCAAGCTGTCCTGGGCAAAACACACCACCCAGTGGTCAGTGCTGGAAATTACCTAACCCCTGCCACCTTCACTAGTTTTTTCTACCCCTTTCTTATTTACTCAGGGGTATGGCAAAAATGCTATCTCCCTCTTTCATCCATCTTTTACCGTTACTTCCCTGGTGCCCATTTCTTTCTCAGTTCTCTTGGAAAAACTTAGAACTTCACACATAGAAAATCACACTTAGAATAAGATCCAGGGTCCTTTCTGTGGCCAATCTACCTCCCTGACCTCATGTTCTATGCTGTCCCCTTGCCACACCACCCCACTCACACTGCCCTTCTGCGGTTCCTTGAACATGCCTAAGCACATCTCTGCTTCAAGGATTTACACTTGCATGTCCCTTTGCCTGGAATGTCTTCTCTCCCACATGTCTGCATTGATAGCTCCCTGCTTCTTTGAGGATTTCTGTCAGTTAACTGCTCCTTTAAACAGATTTGCCCTAGGATGTTGGTACTTTGAGATGGGAGTCTGCCAACCTCCTCATTTCCCGGTGAATTAATAAACTCTTTCCTTCTCCTCAAACCACTTGTTCTTGTTCTTCTGATGCAGCCTCAGAGACAAGTGCTGAACTTTCAGTAACAGAATTTGGCATCCCTGAGTGGGCCCCATTGGCACCCTGGTGGAATGGTACCCCATGACTGCTGGAAGAGGCAGGGAGTAGCCCCACGTCAAGGCCATGGGTCTTTGTGGGTAGGAGCAACTTCTTTTCAAGGTAAGAGAGTGAGGGATGGCCCCAGCAACTGCTGGAGCCGTTTTAGGCCAAGGGAACTCCCGTCTCTGTCTCTCTGAAGTAGATGCAGCTCCCTGCAACCTGAACTGAGTTGAGGAGAAGGAAACAGATTTGGGAAGCATCACAACAGCCATGGCCATTTGTGAGTAAAGTTCCCTGGGACACCGAGACCCTGTTTCCACCCATATTAGGGGAGATGGGGGGTTCAGACCTCCCTATTAGATTTGTTCTGAGGCACCAATTTGGGGTTGGAAGCCAAGAGGTTGAGTGGAACTAGGGAACCTGATTTGGATTGAGCTCATTCGAGATTCCCAGGGAACCAGTGGGGATTGGGAGATGTCTGAGAGAATTTGTTTCTCATTTTGTCCCCTTTTGGATTAGGAGATGCTGATTCTCAATTGAGAATTCAGTTCTCATTTTGTGGTTCCCATTTGGTCAGCCGTGGCATTTTGTGTTGGGGATTCCCTATGTTGTCTTGTGTTTGTTTGTTTGCAAAGTTTTGTCGCAACATAAGAAAGCACCATCTCAAAGTCCCTTGGGAAAAACTTCAGCTGAATGGTTACCTTATAGCTACGAACCTATGTGTAAAGAGAATGGTGTTATTGTAATCCAATGTACGTGCTGAAGTGTGAGGAGAAGCAGCCGTTAAATGAAAATTCCCATTTGCTTGATAAGCCTTGGCATTTTAGATTGTTTGTATTGGAAATGCCTTATGTTGTTTGTGTTTGATTGTGAGTTTTTGTCTGGTGAGTCGTTGTACCTATATCTAAAGATTACTGTGATACCACTTGCATGGAGTATGAGGAAAAGTGGTGGTTGATGGTTCATGGTTTATTCTGAGCTGTTGATTCTTTTAAAATTCAGAGCTCAAATGGTCGACCTGCCACTACAGAGTTAAAATGTTGAGTCTCAAGCTCTCTGCTTGAAATAAACTCATTGTTTATGGTATACAAAATGATCTGTGCTTGTATGATTTTTGATAAATGAGGTCCTCCTACTCCCACCAGAATCCCCACAGCCAGCCAGGATGAGGAACAGGGTGGGGCCACAGCCTGGGGGCAGACCCAACGCATGCAGCCCGCCGCTGACTGGCATGCAGCAAGGGGGAAGGAACTCCTGCTGCTGCTACCATCTTGGCACCAGGAGAGGCGCTGGGGAGGGCACTGCCTGAACTGCCTCTTCAGTCCCATGCCCAGTGAATTATGACTTGAGGTTCAGAATGCTCTCTCCCAGCAGCAAACTCAATTTGGGCCAGAGGGAACCCCTAGCCATAGCAGGGCAATTTATGCCAATATCAGATAGAGGGCTTGAATGTGCAAGAACAGCAGGCAGGGTCCTTTGAGACAGTCTAAAGGAAGGGGCAAAAAAGCTGCCCCAGACTGACTTTTTGTAAAGAAGAAGGACCTTAAAAGGAACATTGCTCAAAATTACAAAGGACTCTGGGTGGCAGGAATCCTCCAGGAGAGCAAATCGTTTTTTTAAGTCCAGGACTCAGTGAAATATCCCCACAGGAGCCCTGGGCAAAATTGAAGATGGGGATTTGATTGGCACTAGCCACATGGACAGAAGCAGTCTGGAAGACCCCTTCCCCCAGCCGCCACTCTTATCCCTGGCACCAGCCACACCTGGTGCTCTGTGAACCAGGCAAGGGGAGGTGGGAGAGGGGCCAGGTGGCAGTGAGGCAGCTGTACACAAGTGGTGGCTGAGAAACTCGTCACAGCAGGCCCAGGAGGCGGACCTGAGCAAGCAGCAGGAGCACCAAGGGTTGTTTCAGAAGCAGCAGACGCTCACTTCCAGGGGATACCACCAAGCTCCTGCTGGATGAATACCAGGGCCTGGTGAAGTACACAGGAGACTGCCATTGCACTTTGAAGTTTGGGCCTCAGCAAGCCTGCGCATCATTACAGCATTGGCAAGAAGAAAGCTACCAAAAGTGAGCTGAGTAAAGATATTAAGTATGCCACCAAAATAATGGCCCTAATACAGGCCATGGCTGAGCCCAAGCAGGTGGCAAGCATGACAAAAAGAAATCAGGCCACTGACAGAGCTGCTGAGGAGGCCACTGTAGGGGATCTGTTCCTCAGGGCCTGCATAACCTGGCTAGATTGAGATCCCCTTGAAAACAAAAGACTAGGGCTCTGACACTTGGGATGACACAACTAAATGGAGACACAATTCTCATAGACTTGTTCTCCTACCCAAAGCTTTGGTTCAGCCTCTTATGAGGCACCTACATGAATATACACATTGGGAGTGTGATGCCTTGATGGATTTGGTGGGGTCTCACTTGAGAGGACCCTGTTTACAACTAACTGTTTATGTGCTGGGGGTGGTGCAAGGACAGAAAGGTGACCTACTACACAGGGAGCCCAACACGTGGGGGTCCACCCTTCCAATGATTGACAGTTTCACTTGGATGCCTACATTTAATAGATACCTTTCCAGGCTGGGTAGAGGTTTGTCCTACCTGAACAGAAAGAACGTCTGAGGTACTGAGATGGGCTCCTACCAGGAGCTGCTGGCCTGAGACAGGGCCTTTGCAGAGTTCCTGCACAGGTACGCCAGCGCAGAACAGGAACAGGCCTTGGAGGATGACAGGATAACGGACATCAGCAGTCCAGGGAAAAAGGCCGAGCAGATAGAGAATGGCATGCTGGTGATGGACGCCATGGACAGACAGCTACAGAGCTGGCTCAGCAGCTCCTCCTCTTACATCGAGGATGTCAGCAGGCACCCCCTTGTCAATAGGACCCAGGAGCACACTCCACGGAGCACTGGACATTTCACAAGAGTGATAATGAACCCTCTTTTGTAGTGGGGGTAACCCAACAAATAAGCCAAGCCCTACCTACATCTAGAATAGAAATTACATACATCCTGGAATTGATATAAGAAACCCATCTAAAGTGAGATAGGGTGTTGCCTCTTGCCCTCCTCTGGATAAGGATAGCCCTTTTGAAGTAGGCTTACGTTAAGCCCCTTAAAAAAATAGTTTATGAGAGACCCTTCCTAACACCCCGAGGCAAGTATGGTCATATAACCATGAGTAAAAGAAAATAGAATAAAACAGTATGCCAAATGAGTGGGTCAGGTGCTAACCACTATACATGAGTTTGCTCTTTCAGGTCCCTGCCCCAGTTGGAAACAGAAAATTGAAAGGGACCCTATGAAGTGCCTCTAACAACTCACACCTCATTGAAATTGCCAGAAGTGAAACCTTGGGTCCATCATACCAAAGTAAAGAGTTGCAGCCCCCAGTGGAAGGGCCAGTCTTAGGCAATCTAAAGCATCTGTTTGAGAAAAAGGAAAAAATGAAAATGATGAAATTTTTGCTAATCTTTCTTTGGTTATTTGTTCTCTCTATAGGACAGAGGTACAACTCCTTAGTGAGGATTTCCCTGATCTATCGCCTCTTCTGTTGATCTGTCTTGCTGCTGGGTGTGTTATCCTAAACCTCATCTGGTACAAGTATTTCTGTATATGATTTCTGAATTTACAGAAACCAGTCTCTCAGATCACCTACAGGGTACAACTAACAGCTCTGTGCTCAGAGGTCCCATGTTTCTTTTTTAACCCAGCCCTGTATCGGACATTGTGCACAAAGCAGCAGTCCATTTCACCTTGTCAATCCTCACAGTTATAGTTATTGCTTATGCCCTTTTTCACCTGATAATCTGTACCTTCCGTCTAAAACATCAGCCCAATTCAGCAGGAAATAGCTTGATAACTATGTCGCCCCTCCTCCCATAGATCTGGAAGGATAAAATTGACAGTGGGGAATATGCAACAGAGAAAATGTCCTGAAAAAAGGTAAAAATGTTTTCTGTCTCTTCAAAACCCCCTTACCCCTTTTGAGAACTAAAACCTATATCCCTGCCTTAGGCCAGTGGTTGGAAAGGGCAGGGGAGTGTCCTTTGTTCTTTGTGCCCCAGGAGATGGCTCAAGGGAATTGTCTGGGTGGAGGTCAAGAGATTGTCTTAGCTGAAGATGGGATGAATCAGAACCTTTAAAGGCTCTGTAATTCTGCTCAGAAGCAGGATATTGGTACTTTGAGATAGGAGTCTACTGATCTCCTCATTTGCTGGCAAATTAATAAACTCCTCTTTCCTTTTCCTCAAAAAGAAAAAAGAGAGAGATTTGCCGTGGTTATTGCATCTAAAATCTAATCCCTTACCCCAATTTTTTCTTCAAAGCACTTATCACTACTTGATATTTTATTATATATCTGCCCTTCATTAGTTAGTTGTCTGAATACCTCCATGAGAAAGAAAATCCTCAAAGACAGAAATATTGTTTTGTCCCCAATTTATCTCAAGGGCCTAGCACATAACAGGAATTCTTCCCAATCTCCCTTTGCCCCCAAAAATGTGAAATCTATTTTCATAGCCAATATGCATAAGATTGATTTCTGCAAAACAGCAATAACAAGAAAAAGGAAATGTATAGACTTTCAAGTGAAAAATCAGATTTACAAAGAGCCAGTAAAACCCTAAAAATTGATGAGAAATCCTCCTCAGAATCTTCACATACATCTTATCTCTTTTTAATTAAATGTGTTTTTCCTTAGACTAACATTCAAAATGAATATTGTTTAATCATTTCAGATTTACTCTATTTCAGCTGCATTTTGAGTTATACTTGGGCTAGGAACCTAATCACTGATAAGTATACTATTTCTATGTAGAAATATTCCTTCTGAGTTTCAAACAACCAACTTGCAAATGACATTTTGAATTATAATCCTTCTGTAAACTGGGAATACTCATTAGGTTGCTTTTAAGATATTTAGGATCCCAAGTTAATTTTACTATGAACTTTTCCTCTATATGGCAAAGAAAAAAATAAGACACCATTATTGAAACAGCAAGGAGGGATACACATGGCCCAAGTAAGCTGTTAGTTCCATTTAGAATGGGTTTCAGGAGATGATTTGCTAATTATGACACTTCTAGACAGTTGTATTCGTGGAGTCAAGCCATTCTTATGTCCAGGGACTAGACAGAAAGACTGTAAGATGCCTCAGACTCAGACAATGTGGAACTCAGTGATGCCACATCAAATCTCACATGTAGATGATCCCATGCAGACCTCACCCCCAGACCAGCAACACAGTCAACAAAACATACAGCTGGAAAAAAGAAAAATAAACTTGCCAGTTAATGATTTATCAATCACTTTGGTTTAAAATAGTCTCCTTCCCACCGTAACAGCTTTCTGCAGGCTTGTGCTCAGTCTCTCTGAGCTCTTCCCCTTCCATATCTCCCACCCGAGATGGTGGTGTCTGGATATGTGGGAGAGATTATGGTGGTGGGTGGAGGGGCCTCCAATCTGCATGTGGGTCTCAGTGCCTCTCTACACATTCCAATGGGCACCCCGAAGGTGGCTCTTGTCCATATGCCCACAGCCAAAGTCAGCAACCTGTCAGATTCACAGTTGGCCTTCTCTGATTTGCTAAGGGCCTGGTGGCCCTCCTTGGGGACTTGGCCCCACATCAGCTCCCACTGGCCCTGCATAGCCCTCTGGGGCCCTCTAGGGTCTGAGATCTGGGGTATCATCTGATCCCTAGTCCAGGGGATCTGCCAGACAGCTCACAGCACAATCAGCTGATGTGACTTTTCACATCGGTCAACAGGGCAGGAAGGAATTTCTGGATTGCTCTCACTCCACCTACGGGCAGAAGAATACCTCTGGAAGCTGAGCTCAAGTTCTCCCGCTGCCTAGCCATACCTCACCCCTTGTTTTACTCTAATCTGATTGTTCCATATGATGCAGAAAACATCCTCCAAGGCAATTTCCTCTCAGAGTTCTCAAATGGAAGATGGGAAAATGAAAACATCCCCTGCTTCTGGCTTTCCCCTCTATCTACCTGGAAGAACCATGACACAAGTCCCCTGTTATCTTCACTCCCTCCCAGAACTCATCTGGGCCAACGGGGGAGATTTTCATTTCTTTTCTTCTCCGGAAAGGACTTCTCCTGCAGCTTACCTTTCTTCTCAGAGCAACAGAACTCCATGCTGAAGTTAATTGCAAAAAACAGTGTCCTCTCTACCCTATGGTAGAAAAATCTCTATGACCGAGTTCAACTAAACTGGCTTTTAAATACACTGAAAGGGCTAAAGAAGTTTTGGGGGATTTTTTTGTTTTGTTTTGTTTTTAGAGACAAGGTCTCACTCTGTCACCCAAGTTGGAGAGCAGTGGTACGATCATAGCTCACTGCAGCCTGAACTCTTGGGCTCAAATGATCCTCCCACCCCAAGCTCCTGAGTAGCTGGGACTACAGGTGTGCACCACCATGCCCAACTAATTTTTTTTTTTTTTAAGAGACAAGATCTTGCTATGTTGCCCAGGCCAGTCTCAAACTCCTGGCCTCAAGCCATCCTCCCACCTCAGCTTCCCAGAGTGCTGGGACTACAGGCACAAGCCACCACACCTGGCCACTAAAAGAGATTTGAAAACTGCTTTCTAATTTGTAAAGCCTGGTTTCAAAAACTATTAAAAATTTTTTTTAAAAAACTAAAGAAAAAATATTTTTTTAGATAACTTCTACTCTGGTTGTCAAAAGTTGGATATTTCATTTTTTTCCATTGTATTCCTGTTATAAAAATCCTAATCTTCCCTGAGACATATGAATGCCTCTGGTAGCACAGGAAGGGAGACATATAAGGAAGTGTATGGGGAAAACACTTTAATAAATTTCAAAAAATACGCTCCCATCACAATGTTCTCAACACTCCCTCTTGAGTGTCTGGTATGTGCCAGGCTACAGGCAGAAGTGGCCGTGGCCCACTCGGGTGGTGGGCAGTGTGGGGCGGAGACACAAATCTGGTGCAGAAGAGTTCAGCTGGTGACCAGCTCTGCCCGGGATATTAGAGAATTGGCTCTGAAGGATGAGTGCAGCTGGACAGACAGTCAAGGGGAGGAAGGAAGTTCAGACAAAAGGAGCATCACATGCAAAGGCACAGAGATGTGAAATATCTGTCACCTTCAGAGGACTTCAAATAGACCAACATGACTCAGTGTAGAGAAAGGCTGGACCTGAGGTGGGAGAGAAAATACCAGAGCATAAATGACTTTCACGGCATGGTGGGGAGGGACTTGTGTTTAGGAAGGATCGCTCTGGCTTCAGCACGGAGGATGGGATAGGGAGGGTTGACAGTAGAGGCCATGAGACTAGCTGATATTACTAACAGTAATAACAATCACTGACACTCACTGGGTGCTCACCATGTGCCAGCTATGAGTTTATTCCTTGCAACAATCCTGTAATGTAGCTACTATTAGTGTCCTCCTTTTATGGATGTCGGGAGCCTTCCTGACATCCATACCACAGCCAGGAAATGACAGAGCCAGGATTCGAATGCAGGCAGCCTGACTCCAGAGCCTAGGCTCCTGTGGTAATCCAGGTAAGGATAATGGTGTCTTACCTTTGGGTAGTGGTACCAAGGATTGTGTTAGGCAGAATAAAACCGCCCTGCCAAAGATGCCCACATCCTAGTTCCCAGAACCTGTGACCATGTTAGGTTACATGGCAAAGGGGGGTTAATGTTGCAGATGGAACCTTTTAACTCACCTTAAAATAGGGAGATTATTTTGGACTATCAGGGTGGGCCCAACGTAATCACAAGGTCCTTAAAAGTGGAAGACAGAGGCAGAATAAAAGGGTCAGAGAAAGAAATGTGACAATAAAAGCCAGCTCAGAGAGCTGTGACATTGCTGGATTTGGAGACGGAGGAAGGGACCACAAGCCAAGGACTGCAGGTGGCCTTTAGAAACTGGAAAAGGCAAAGAAACAGATTCTCTCGTAGAGCCTCCAAAAAGAAATGCAGCCCTGCTAAGTCCTTGATTTTAACCCAGTGAGATCCATATCAGACTTCTAACCTACAGAACTGTAAGATAATACATTTGTGTTGTTTTAAGCCACTAAGTTTGTGGCAAATTATAACAGCAGTCGTAGGAAACTAATAACAGGAATGGAGAAGAGACCACCAATTCAAAGCACATTGAGGAGGTTAAATTAACAGTTTTAGAGATCCGCTAGATAACTAGTACCCTACTAGTTAGAACTTGCATAGCTCCAGGATGATGTAAAAGGAGATGGGATGAACTCTAAAGATCCCATTTGGTTCTCCGAACCTAAAGTCATTGAACTGATAGATTACGTTTTGGTTCCTCCAAAGAATAGCTTTTTCCATTTATTCCATACTTTTCTGCTTGTTTAATTCGACTTCCGTCATTCGGCCTTTCTGTTTACATCCACAGCCTCACCAGAAATTCTCTGCATTTTTTTCCTTCTCCATTTTCTCATTCCATGATTATCAGATTCAGACCTTTAGTGGACCAAAAACGTATCACATAACCCTTGTCTCCTTCTGCCTCTTTCTGGTACATTTTTCAGTCTTCTCTTCCTGTGTTCTCTCAACAAATGGGTCCAGTACACTCTTTGATGAGAATTTTCCTAATAAGATCTAGACATTCCATCAGGGGAGCCCAGACAACAAGCACCAAAAATCAAGTGTGACATGGTGGGGACACCCAACCTAGTGTGGAGAGGAGAGGGCTTCAGGGAAAGGCACTTGCTTCTGCAGGGATGTTTCTAGAAAGCTATTTCCCCTCACACTTCTCTTAGCTTTTCCATCTTTTGATTCTTCAAGCAGTGCAACATGTGACTAAAATGCTGTGAAGAGGGCCCAGGCAGACTTGACTGAAAAAGCACTTGCACTTGCATAACATCAGAATCTCGGCCACCTGAGATGACTTTGGCCCTACCTTGTAATTGTCCCATCAAAGGAAAGGCCATAAAGGAAAGATACTGGCTTTCTGATATTTAAATCTGCTTTATGGAGGAAATAGATTTCATTTAATGGGAATAGACATTCAATTTAAAGTCACAAATACATTCTGGGGAAAATGTTACCGTCTGTTCCTTCTAGTTGAATATAAGTTTGCTTGCTATATATAGAATGACTGCATCTATTCAAAAAGTATACATTGAGCTAAGTGATATGACAAATAAAAACATCAATGACATAGTGCCTGACTTCATAGGACTTATAATCTGCTTGTAGAGAAACAAAACATACAACCTTGAAGCACCATAACAATGATAGCCACAATAAGGGGTTTTTTAAAGCACTTTTCATTTATGGTTTTATCTATCATTAAATTCTAAAAGCAGTGCAGCAAACAAGTCTGCATAATTTCAGAGGAAGGACCTGGAAGGAGGTCAGACACGGTCATGGAAGGCTGGAGGGAGGAGAGAGTATTTCAGTGGGACCTCAAAGATGGAGGAGGGAGGTGCAAGAAAATCTGAAACATGCAAAACCAGAGAAGTGACGATTTCGTGATGAGGTTGGGGGAACAGAAAATAGACCATTTTGGCCAAAGTGAAGGTTAAAAGGGAGGATGCAGCCAGATCATGGAGGACCCCCATGCTTCTCCAAAGGGGTACTTCCTGGGGGCATCAGAGTCACACACAACCACGGTGCAGTTTTCTCTTGTGTCAGCTTTCTCTGAAGCTTTGGAAAGGAAGGTTAAGTCTTTTAACTGGTTTTATATATTATTTTCATAGAAATGCAAATGTTGGTATGGTTTTATGCAAAAGATACAAATTTGCATGAATTTTGAAATGAAAACACTTCAGAGAATGTTGTCACTTGCAGCAAGACCTCAAACCCTGAATGTTCACCTTCCTAGACTCCCCCTGCTCCGTCGCTGCCAAGCCCAGTCAATGTATAAGCTCAGGCAGGTGTAGCTTCTCTTATTTCCCTGTCTGTCTCCTCTCCCCACTCGCGGACACTGCCCTGGCTCAGGCTTGTATCGTATCTCACTCAGGTTACTGCATTTGGTTCCTGGCTGGTCCTGCTGCCTCCCTCTCCTTCTTCTACACTATGTCCAGGGCTATCTTTTTAACAGGAGAATGGAATCGTACTACCCCAGAGCTGAAACCCTCCAGCATCTTCTCTTCACCTTTCACCTGGGCTCCAGCTGCACCAAGCCCCACCCACAGTCCATTCACACCCGCTGCTGCTGTTCCCTGTTCTGCACACACTGTCCTTGTCCCACCTGAAAAACAAACACCTCATATTTTGAGAAAACATTTCCTGCAAACGTTGTTCCAACAATTTGCCTCTTTATACCATGCATCCCTTGGAGAAACCAAAACCTCAATAAGTTCTCTCAAAGGGATTTTTTCTTCTATTTCTGGGATAACTTATCATCCCCATATTTTTCAGCTCTACTTCCCAGGTTGCTTGTGAACCATCAGGAATCTGCCAATATTTTATTATCTGAGAAATAATTCTGAGGCAATGGAGACAGGGCACCATTTTCTTAGATCTCATATGTTTGGCTCAATAATTATATATTATTGACTTACTATGATGTGTCAGACATTCTTTTAGGTGCCAAGGATAAAGAGATGAGCGAGATACATACTTGCTCTGGAGATATTAACAATTTTGCAAGTATCTCTATTTCCAAGCCCATTTCCGGAGCCAATTCTTAACTATCTGGGAGTATGGATCTCATTCTGTCACCAGTTCCACCAGGAAATAGACCTAGGAGAGCCTCAAAGAGAAACCTGCTCAGTGACCCTAACCACATGAAGAGAATTCTACATCACTGCCACATGAGAGGTGGTGGTTTCTCTTTGACATAGCAGGCCCTTAGCTTCACCCCTTTATTCTTCTGTGGCCATCTGCATCACAAGGTCTCTTTCAGTACAGAACAGGTACAGCCATTTATGTAGAGTTCAAAAACAACTTTATTTCTCTGAATAGAGATCTTTGCATATAGGGAAAATAACTTGATAATTAAAATTAAAGCCTCAGTATTCCCTTTAGCTTGGGACTGATGAACGTGGTTGTCAGTTTTCTCTAGTTATCCCTACCTCGACTCAAATGTTTTCTTGATCCATTCTCCCTCATCCATAACCACCCCACCCCTTCAATTATTCTACTCCCATGGAACACTCCAAAGCTATTTCTTTCAGGTATGAGGTGGTTCGTTTCTTGGTGCTTGGCTGTCATCGAAACTGCTTTCTCCATGGTTACAAGAACCCTGAATGGGCCTGTGTCTCAGATTCTGCTCTGAAAGTCTTCCTGAACTCGTTTGTTACTTTTCTGGCATTCCACCAAAGGATTTTGTCCAAGAAGACCTCTTTACCTGGTCTTAGTCATTTCTTCATCATTCTCACAATTTTTGAGTTTCTAAAACCCCCATTAAAACTCAGCCAACTAGATAAAGTTTATGAAGTCTCTGATATGGATCAAAAAAGTTAATAACTATGGACAAAACAGAAGTAGAATCAGGTAGATTGTATCAATCACTACGTAGCTAAATACTAGAGAAAGGGAGAAAAGGAGATACTGTAATCTAAATCCATGGGTCCAAATGAGTGCCTAAAAAGTACAGGCAGTCCCCAGCTTACAGACAACCTGGCTTACAGCATTCTGTACTTAGGAACAGGCTCCCAACTCTCCCCATAAGGATAATTTGTAATTAAATAATTACATTAATAATTCAGGAACTAGTTTCTTCTGTGCGTGTAAACAAACCAGCATGACATAAACAGTTCCTTGGCAGCATCTTTATGCCAGCAGCCAGTCTCCTTGTTTATATGGTTGCTGATGCACAGCATCACTTTTGTCTTAATTTTTTTTTCAATTTTATGAGTCTGTGTTTACCCTTAACACCATGCCTCCAAAGTGAAAGTCCACTGCAAGTCCAGGTGAGCCTGCAGTGAAGAGAAAGGTGTTACAATGGAAATGAAAGTAGAAATAATTAAGCCTTGGGAGAAAGGCCAGATGCCATCATTCATTGGGAAAGCATTAGGCTTCAGTCGCTCGACTATTGGAACAATTATAAAGGATAAAGTAAGAATGACGAAACATGCGAAAGGCAGTGCTCCAATGAAAGCATCAATTATTACTAAGCAGCATAGCAGATTAGTTACTGAAATGGAAAGGTTACTACTGATTTGGTTAGAAGATCAAAATAAGTGTCACATTCCTATCAGCCTGGTGTTGACACAACATTAGGTGAGTGTTAACCTTTAAAATTCTTTTTTGAAATTTCTCCTATCGCCTATTTAAACTTTTCATATGAGTTTGTTTTTATGTTCCATTTGTTTGAATTAAAAAAAAGAACACAATGGTTTCTGTAACTTACTATTACAGTACAGTAGTGTTATTATTATTACAGTATTACACTGTGTTATTATTACCACATATAAGCCATTGTAGTACTGCTATTATTATTATATATGCACTGTTCATCAGGGATCCGAGTTATATACAAATCCAACCTAAAGACGTTCTCAGGAAGGTATCTTGTCCGTAGCCTGGGGGCCTCCTATATATGCCACATTGGGCATTGGGTCAGAGAGCTGGCACACTGGTGTCCCTGGAAGCATCTGCTCTATCAGCCAAAGGGCAAGGGGGTTTCATCAGTTTCATGAGAGAAGTTGTTCTGACACCTGCCCAAGATTATCTACCATCCTTGAAACCAGAGGGGCTCAAGAAGTTCTGATCATAACACAGATGTATGGCCAACACCTCTAAATGAAAATAAAAAAGCTTTTGAGTCTTTGTCAGTATCATTTGGTAAAAAGGCCTACGGACTCCTCGTCAACACAAATGTTGGCCCACTACGGACTGAATAGGAGGCCGGGGGGCCCTCCTTATCCCCTCCTAAGTCCTCTCTCTTTCTCCTCCTATTTTGCTAATAGCTCCTAAGTTGATTAATTTGTCAGGTAAATCCAACCAGATTAAATTCTCAAAGGGCAAAAATATATTTAATTATCCTTCAGTATTTTCCCCCAACAGCCAGAGCCATTCTAGGCACGTGATGGCCTGAGACACACACCAGGTCACCAGAGGCTGCTCCTACAGCAGAGCCCACAGCTCCCACTTCCTAACCTGATGTGTGTCATATTGGCCCTTGGCCTTCTCAAAAAGTCCCTTGACGGGCTCAGCATTTGCTTAAATATAAACATATCTACACACTTCACCTGACCTGGGACTGTATGTAGATCGACAGGGATTTATTCTGGACTCATCATAAATGCCTACATTATAAACATGATTTTGCACTTAACCATGTATCATCCTGTGTTTTTTTCCAGTTTTTGTGTGCACTTCTGTTGGTTCTGCTTCCCAAACAACAGAATAGCGTGATGGTAAAGAGCTCTGGCTCTGAACTGCCATGGGTTCAAATCCTGACTCCCCAATTTATGGTAGAATAAATTAAAATTGTTTTAATATTTTACAGCTTTTCTGTGAGATTGCATAAATTAGTACACATAGAATGCTGTGCCTGGCACCCAGTGAGGCTCTCTAAGTGTCAGCAGCACAATAATCCCCAAATGGGCCAAGAGCCATCTTTCACTTCTTATTCCTCCCTTACGGTCTAAGCATACAATAAGTGCTAGCAGACAATTGGTGTTTAATACATGCTGACTGACTGATTGAATGGCTTCCCCAATAAGGCTGCACCCTTCTGGGATTGATAAAAACATTCTGTGCAAGAATTCTGATGACAATGCCTAGTTACAGCTGCTATTTAGGATCATGCTTTGGAGCATCACCCCATTGCCCTCCTCTACATTACACATTCCTTTAAAATAAGAAAGAATTCCCCCATGCTGTTCCAGTTGCTAAAGGTAGCATAGCTGCAGCGATGAGTCAGCAGCTCACCCTGCAGCTGGTAGCTCAGGCCTAGCCTTAGCCCATGGTGCCCAGTGTATCTTGCAGCAGCCACAGGTTATGCCCAAGGGCACTGCAGCATCCCACCTGGGGCGCTGCAGCTGTCTCGGGTACACACCTCACTGCGGCTTGGAGCCTGATGATGACGAGTGTACAAAAGAGCTGCTTCATTTCAGCTGCCTTTAAGCTCTTGGCCACATCTGGTCCTCAAAGCCTACAGTTAAGGAATCAGAGCACGTTCCTGCCAAACAGAATCCTCAACAGGGTGGCCTGACGAGCATCTGGATACCAGGGCAAAGCAAATGCAAAGCTGCATCCCTCGGTCTGAAAAGCATCCTTTTCACTACTGACCGTGTCTAGCCAAACCTTAAGCAGGAGGTGGGAGGAGTGGAGAGGAGAGCCCTTTGAGCAGGGCACCTCTGTGAGCCCCTTAGGGTCTGAATTTACTTGTTTGGACTGAAGGGAAAACATAGACTCTATTTTCTCTTGAGGAGACAGTCAACTCCTTAAGTGCAAAGACTGTGAGGGGTTCCAGCGCATCCCCAGTGCCCAGCCTACAGGGAGGAGGTGCTCAATTAATGTTTGATGGCTGAAGATGGCTCATGAATGGCCAAGCCCATTAAGTAGGAGTGTAACATTGCACTTCCCCCACTTCCTCCCACCCCCACCATGGTTCTTCTCTCGTCTCTACCAAATGTCTCCAGTGCCCCCAGCAGCAAAGGGAAGAGCTCCCCTTCTCTCTCCATTGGAACTTGGTTTGTTGAAGTTGCCCTCCACCCCCAAAATCCAGAAAATATGGGCTTGATAAAAGGCACACAGCTGTTCTCACAACTAAATGGAGATCATAGGTACATATTTATTGGTTGTGATGCTTCTGAGGGAACTGTCTTACATCCCAGAAGGATGAAGGTGGCACAGCTTTTTTCACTAGATGTGGTCACACTGTGCCTCAATGATTTAAATGGAAATCAAAGTGCAGAGGTTTCCTCAGTTCCCAAGAATGCATGTTTCTACCCTGCCTTATTACAAATTTTCCCCCAAAAGCTATTCTATTTGATGACCTGCCTCTCTCTCTTTTCTCTGTCTCCTCATCCTCCCTCTCTCTCTTTCTCTCTCGCACGCATGTGTGTGCACGCACCTGCATACACACACATGCACACACATAGATATACATGCTATTCAACATGGTGCTGGAAGAGATATTAGTAATTAATAATTACTGATGAGGTGAGGCTGAGGACCAGAGATAAATGACCTGCCTAAGTCACACAGCTAATTAGTGCCCTTACCAGATTCATGAATTTCATTCCAGTGATCTTTTTACTTCATTCTGAAATTGTTTTGTTTGGTTTTGATTTTGGTTTAGTTTGTTTTATTTTTGCTTTTCCCTAATATGTCTTCAAACAAGACCTAATGTCAGGTTTTTCCTCTCTGAGAAGTTGCCACATCCCCCAGGTAAAGCCCAAGTCCTCCAGGTAAGAGGTTCTCCCAGAATCCTGCCTTCTTTACATTCCCCCAGGGTGTTGTCTCACTCAACATGGCAGGGAAGACCGTGGACCTCTCACCTTCCTATGTAACAAGTGGTTAAGTATGCTTATCATATACAGAGATGGGGTGACTTCCCTCTCACAATCCAAAGCCCAGAAAGGTACAGTCAGCGTTTGTGA
The DNA here is from genome assembly GCA_023783475.1 of Daubentonia madagascariensis. NCBI lineage: Eukaryota > Metazoa > Chordata > Mammalia > Primates > Daubentoniidae > Daubentonia > Daubentonia madagascariensis. The sequence continues at coordinate 34,590,562 of JAKFHU010000978.1, forward strand.
CACCAAAGATTCTCCTTTGCAAATGCAGCAACTTATGCTAAGGTCATGAAAAGGGGACTGTGCATATGTATTTTTGTCAGTGCTGCAGCCCAAGCCCAGCTGGAGCATGGTAGGCAGTCCTGACCAGCCGTTTTGCCCTGGTCCCCTCAGATGCCTTCAGACTGCAGAGATCTTATTCTGCTTGCATCCCTTTCGCTGTCTGCAAACCGAGCTGCAGACACCCATCTGTTTCAGGACAAAGAGCACCACCTGCTGTCTCTGAACACTGCCTGCAGTACCATGTTTCTTGAAAACCGCAGTGATGTTATTTCTAAGCTGCTTAGTGCCTCAAGGAATCAGATCTCTACAGCGAAGGGAAAAAATGGCACCTATACAATTGGTGCAGACATCCCATATCAGACTGTGGACCAGTGACACTCCCAGGGAAAGCCCTGGACAAGCCCTTGTAGCACATGTCTATCTTCTTTCTTACCGTTTCATTTTTCCCCTTCAACTTAGAGGCTTAGAGTTCAGCTGAGACTCTGAATGTAAAAAGACATGCCCAAGGTCACACACCGGCCCCATTTTATCCCAACATGGACTTCTCCCACACTAAGTAAAAGGTGGATCAAATTCATACATTTCAGATTCCTTTCTCTTTGCCTGCAGCAGAAATTCTGCAGCAGAATTTTCTTCCCTTCTGCTTTGCTGATCTCATCAGTGCCGATCCCAGCTACATTCCTCTGTCATCTGCATTATACTTTGCAACACAGCTGTATATGTTTAAATATTATCTCCCCTATTAAAGCCCAAAACCCTTGAAAGGAGGCCCAATATCTAATTAACCTTTGCAGCATTTTGGAGGACTTCCTGCCAGTTAAGTGTCTGGGGACTTAGCTCTCCGCACCCCATTTTTTTCTCAAGGGCCTCAGAAATTGAATCCACTCTCCTGGCCTCCGTAAAACTGTCCTCACCTACTGGTTGCCTGGGGGTCCTATCCTCCTGAGACTGACTGAAAAGAACGCAAGCTCCCTGGCTTCTCTCTTAGTATCTGCTTTCCTGTCCACCGCTCCCCCAAAAAATCACATCAGCCCTTATTCTTTTAAAAAGTTGTTTTTCTAATCACTCTGAACAGACAGATGAGATAACAAACATAACAGTTTTGCAATTGACAGAGTTTCCTGGGATTTTTCTGAATGGTTACCTCCTGAAACAAAAGAAAAAGATCCAGTTGTGAACTCTACTTATCTTTGCTCTCATCCCACTTCCATAAAAGAATCTTGAGAGCTGAGCTGCAATTTTACAGCCCAAAGATAGGAAAAACACAGAGTGTCACGATTTCCACCAAAGGAGGCTCCCACAAAGCCTCACATAACCACTCTGTGTCTCATTTTTCTCTTCTGCAAAATGGGCACAAGACAAGTGTTTACTCACAGGGAAATCCTCCTTTAGTTGAGGATTAAATGAAATAATAAGGTGCTTAAGCTTTGCACAAAGTAAGCACTCAAAGGAGGTCAGCTATTGTCACCACGTTCATTCATTCATTCCACAAACTCCACCTGGTTATCTGGTTGGTCTGATTCATCACTTGGTCCCCAATGTGGCGGGTGGCAAAAATTAGTTCCACAATCAATGGTTATTTAATTAATTAGGTAATTGCTTAAAACTAACTATTGATAGCAAGAGAAGAAAGCATAAAGGACAAAAGCCCTCAAGGAAAGTGACAGGGGCCCAGCTAAAGTATAAGGAGTAATAATTTGGGGGAAATGCCAGGGAGTCCCAGGAAGAAAGATGCCTTGAAAAAACTGGGAGGAGAGAAAGAGGAAAGTCCAGAAATCTCATCATTTCATTTCAAAAAAGGTGGTCATAAGGCAAAAGCCAGGCCTTCAGTTCTGCTTCCAGGTCCCACCCACACAGCTCCATCCACAGGCATCTGGGCCACCTCCCTCACTAGAGGATGGGGCCAGCGCTGTTGTTCGAACTAAATTCCAGCTCTATTAATCCGCTCTCTTGCCTCCCATTCTCCCTGTGGTCTCCACACGCTAAAGGACTTCTACTCCCGCGCTATTCTGACTCACAATATTGCTTGGGGTTGTAAAGCCAGCGAGTAGCTGAGGCTTTCTGTGGCGGGTCCTAGGTTGGCTGCCTGCAGGTAGCACGGCCCCCCTAGCTCCTAGCACTGACAGGTCCTATGGGAAGAGCACGCCTGCCATTTCGGCTGTCCTGCCAACAGCATCGCCTTTTGGGGTTCATCTTATTTTCTTCTGATGAACAAGCAAAGGCAACCAGACTCTCTGTAGGTGTAAGTTGGCATGCACATTTGGCAGGGAGGGTGGATTTCTCTGGAACATTCCATTACTCATTCTCATGGGCACCCCATGCTGAGGCAGCAGAACCTTCCCCTTTGCCAGGCATTAAGGATATCCATTAGCCAGCTGGTAGTAAGCAGGGGAGAGAGAAGGGGGTCTTCTGAGAGACAGGCTAGCAGATGAGCCACCCGGAAACATTCAAGGCAGGTAGGTCTACTTTTCTCCACCCAACATCACTAAAGAACCCATTCACACCCTAAATAGGCTAAGAAAGCCATTTAGCAAAATGTTAATACCAACTAGACTGGCATCTCAATCAAGCCCTGGAATGAAGCTCAGGGATTGAAACAATGCATTTTTAACAGGATCCTCAGCTCCCAAGCCCAAGTCTATAATCTCAGTCTCAATTTTGCCAGAATTGTAGCAACCATGAAATGGCCTCACATGCAAATCATAAGTAGCCCATCAACTCCCATCACCTTAGGAGGCAGAGATGAAACTCCTTACCTCTTCAATTATTATGAAGGTTAGAACTACTTTGAAAATACATTTTATAAGCAACCACAAAGTTTATTTCTATTTTTTGTTTGTTTTTGTAAAACTATAACCCTGTTAGACTAATATTTAAAGCCCCAGGGGTTCCTTCTGTGGTCATCTGTGCCTGGCCTGTGGTGAACATTAAGTGCATCTCTGGCAGCTGTGTCCCCAGTGACACTCAGGCCACAGTTGCTCCTCTTTCTTCTTCATGCAGCAGTCATGTGCTACCTGTACAGCTTAATCATGAACACAAATGTTGATTGCAATTGTGAACGTCACTGCTACAGAACCATGGTTCTCAAAGGTTGGTGATTACCTTCATTACTTAGAGCATTTGTTCAAATTAGAGGTGCCTATCCTATACTACTGAATCTGAGTCTATGATGGTGAGTAGTTTTAATAAGCTCCCAGGTGTTTCTGATGCACCCCAGAGTTAGAGAGCTGCTCTCTAGTACCTTGGCTACTCAATATGTTGTTGATGGGCCAGCAGCATCAACACCTAGAAGTGTGCTAGAAATGCAGAATCTCTGCTCCCACCCAGACCTCCTGAATCAGAATCCATATTTCAACAAGATCCCATCTGCACATTGAAGTTTGAGAAGCACTGCCCTAGCACAAAAACATTGACCTCCTGGCAATCTGAGGTAAGTGAATAGTAGAATTTCCTCCTGATTACCAAGGTCAATGACTCCTGCCAGTGTGAGGACTCCTTGCCTTGCCTGCCCCCCTCATAGAACAACAGCATTACTTCCTCCTGTTATCAGGGTCAATGACTCCTTTCCCTGCCTGCTGATATCTTGGTACAAGGAGCCAGAAGAGACCAGATGGCAATGACAGTTTAAAGTACAGTGGGCCCTTATTGTATACACCGATCAAAGCCTTCCCCCTCTGGGAACCAGCACATCAGAGTGTCTTCCGCAGTGGCGATGGAGAGCACATTCACCAGCGAGGCTCTGGGGGGGGTGGTAGGCAGGGGCACTCCCACTTTCACCCCTCGTTTCCTGGACCCATGAATGCTACCTTCTGCGGCACAGCACCCTCAGTGGCTGTTGATGGGGAGTGTATACCACACGGATCGCCTCCATCCCGGCCACCACCGGGGCTGCTCTGCTCTCACGCCCACTGCTCAGACGCCAGGAAGGTGGAAGACAGAGGCGGGCTGATGTCAACTGGCTGAGTCATTCTGTCTATTTGGTTGTCTGGTGCCTCTTCCAAGGTGGCTGCTCTCAGGTGGTATTAACATGCAATACAAGATGCTAACCCTTTATACCCACTTCCATAGGTCCATCCACATGCCCCTGCCCCAGCCTCCTCCCCCGAGTCTTTGGATCTTTTTCTTTCCAGCCCCTGACCAACCAGCCAAACTGTTCACTACTTCTCATGAGCATATATATGTATATATATTTCTTGCTACTTTGATCCACTTTCTGCATAGAAGAATGCATAGAAGAATGACGAGGTCTGCCGCCCAAAGTCCTGCCTGTTGAGAGAATTTCCTCTCATCTCTCTCTCTTAGGGCCACCGCTAAGTGGAGCTTTAGTTCACAGCAGTCCACTTTCAAGCTTGCACCCACATACAAAGCCAACCCATCTGTGACCCAAACTTGATGTTTGTCTCCTCCACGAGCTGTTCATACAGGAGCCTCCATTGCAGCCATAGGCACAGGTGTCTGCCAAAGGACAGGAAGCAACAGTGGTGATGTGGAGGTCTGAGCCACTTGCTCAGGTAGCTCCCTTCTGACCGCTGGCCCCACTTGGACTTGACACTGGATGAACCACTTGCACCTTACAGATTCATCTGAAAGAAGCTAGCTCATGAAAAGCAGCTCCCCTCAGCTACAGGCAATGCCTGAGGAGGGACTCCGCTGTGAGCCACCAGCAGCCAACACTTTGGCAGCTGAGGAATGAGTACCTTTATCCTGAAGGGGGAATCTGCAAAGTGTACTACAGAATCCACACTAGCATTGAATCTTCATAATAAACCTGTGAGCACGCTTAGAGATGGCATGAATGCCTCCATCTTGCAGATCAACAATCTGAAGTATCTCAGGGTTAAACAACTTCTCCAGTTCATGGAAAATCAGTCCAACCTTAAAACAACAGTCTCTGAACCAGCACTGTTCAATAGAAATATAGTGTGAGCCACATATATAATTTTAAATTTTCTACTAACAACATTACAAATAGCAAAAAGAAACAGGTGGAGTTCATATTAATACTATATCTTATTTAATCCAATCTATCCAAAATATTATCATTTCAACATGTAATTAATATTTTTAAATTAATGAGACATTTTACATTGTTTTTATCATTCTAAGTCTGTGAAATCTGGCATGTCTTTCACATTTACAGCACATCCCAATTTGAACTAGTCACATTGCAAGTGTTCAATAGCCACATGTGGCTAGTGGTAACTGTGTTGGAAACCACAGCTCCAGACTCTGTCCAATTCTCTGCACTATCCTCCCTGAGGTCCTCCTTCCTAATTGGCAGGGTCTAGAACCTGAAGGGAGAGGACTGGGCAACAATCCTGCCTTTGGTGGAAATCTAAGTCCTTGCTATTTATAAAGCTTCCAGAGCCCCCACTCCTTGGGCACAGCATATTCTGCTGCCCCCATTTAGCTTCACAGGTGTTGCCACCACTTGCTGTGAAGGTTCAATTTGAAAAGAAAAGAAAAAAGCAGTGGTAGGCAAATGTTTAACTCCATCTCTGTATGTACCCTGTAATTTAAGTCTAAATCCAGCTCCATTTGGTTTCTGTGGCAACCAAAGGAACTAGCTCTCCACTGCTCATATCATCACTCCGTATCAGATTTCTAAATGCCAAGTGCCTGCAACACACTTGATATCCCAAAGCCTGAACGCCAATGTTCTCAGAAGCCCCTGACTCTGAACTTGAGCCATAGGTACAAGGATGCAGAAGGGAGCTTCTAATAAAATCTTTGCCCAACACAGGAAATGTAGGAAAGGCAGGATTAGAGAGCCTTCATTCCTAGAAATCTTTAGAAATGGGACAGATCTTCATTGGCCTGGGAAGACTTAGGAGAAGAATTTTGTGGAGTCAAAAGGAAGCGTTAGACCCAATGCAGTCATTGCCAACCCATGAAGCCTTAGAAGGTGAACATGCTCTGCAGCGATGGGCCCGGGTGGCTGTCATGAGCCCTCAAGAGCAAATTTGCCTGCTTTTTCTCCTTGCCTTCAGCAAATAGCATGCATGGGATTTGGGAAATATGGATTTAAATCCTGGCTCTAGCATTGACCTAGATGCTTGAGGTTCTTCTTTGTCTCTGGGCCCAGAGATGTGGAAAATCTTTGGTCACCTCTGGCCAAGGCCTCAGGACTGGAGTGAATGATTCAGGAATCTTCTGATAGGTGTTAGCTCCTCCGCATTCAGTACTGAGTTCCTTCCTATTGGCTCAGAACCCCAGAACAGATATGCTTCCTTAAAAGTCTCTGGAGTAGTGATTTCTGGACTTCTTTTGACCACAATCCAGAATACAAACTGCAAGTAGCATTGTGATCCAGTAGCCCGGTCTACCCACATTCCCAATGAGTTCCTCCAATCCATTCTGCACACTCACTCTATCCAGAGTGGTCTTTTCGAAACAGATTTTAACTACATAAAACTCCTTGGTGATCTCCACTGCTCTCAGAATAAAAGCAAAGCCCCATTATCTTGGCTGAGAAAGAAGAACAGGCCACAGGCTCCATGTGCCTCTCCAGCCTCATCTGCACTCAGCCCTCAGCTCCCCAGACCCCCACACACACTGCAGGCTGTGCACTACAGGCCTGTCCTTCTGCCCAAAATGCTCTTCCATCCCCAGCCCCCAACCTGTTTAGTCCCTGCTCATCCTTCAGATCTCAACTCAGCGGTCTCTTCATCCCTGACTTCTCTGGCCAGGTGAAATCTTTTATTTATGAGCACTATACTTTTCTCCCTTGACGCACACTCATCGTGGTTGCAATTTTGTTGGCACGACTATTTGAGTAACCTCTAGCTCTCCTGCTGAACTTTGAGCTCTGAAGAAAGGAATATATTCTGATTTTACCCAGCATTTTATCACAGTGCCTACTGCAGTGCTTGACATAAAGTAAAAGCTCAACAAATATTTGTCACATGTATGAATGAATAAATGAATTTCAAGTGACAGCTCCTGACAAACGGTAATACTTTCATAGAACTCTCTGTTAAAAAGACTTCCAACACCAAGGAGACCAGGCTGAGTTTCAGAGGGTGTCGGAACTGACTGGCGATGGCTACCGTCAGCCCACGATTGGGAGTCGTGGCATGAGTCCTGATTATCTGCCCTCCATATTCTAGAATCTGATGTTCTTGGAGAGGCACAGACTCTAAGCAGTTTCCCTAGGCTAGCTAAATGCTGGAATGGAAGCCCAAAACTCATCCAAACCCTCATGCATTCCCTAGAGCTCCTCTGGCCATTTCAGAGTTTAAGTTCTGAAGCAGAAGCATCTTTTCATCTTTGGGCCACCAATCCTCCCTCCCAGGGAGATCAAGGCAAGAGGATCTTTATAAAATATGCTCTGACATCCACAGGAGGACAGATGAAGCTACAGATCCCAGGACCAACCAGGGCAGGGCCAACCCTCACCCAAGACAGAAACTGCACCCTGAGTGAGGGACAGGATCCACCCAATGGCAAGGTCCATCGGTGCCCTGCCCACCCTTCATCCACCTAGGAACAGCAGCCCCCATTTCCAGGTTGACGGACCATGCATCTGCTCGAGCCACAGAATCAGAACCATCTATCATTTTGCTTGCAATTGGTGAAGGAGGAACCAAGAGTCTAAGGGAAAAGTCTGCTATCCCACGGTAGGATTTAGCTGGGGTTTTTTTTCATTCTTTCCTTCTTTCTTTCTTTTCTTTCACCTCTCTGCCACCCCAGTAGGCTCAGTCTTTGGGCTTCTGCCCAGCCCTGCCAACGCCAGCCAAGTGGAGAGAGAAGAAGCCCTCAGCGGCGCCATGCTGGGAGTGATGGCTGCAGCGGGCAGTCAAGTGCTGCGTGTGCCCTCGGCTGCCCGCCCACGCTGCCCTGAGCAGTGGCTTGTTTCCAGCCCCGCCACGGGGCTCCCTCCCTCTGTGCAGCTGACGAGGCCATTCTGTCAGCCACCCTCTTCACTTTGGGGCTCTTCTTGCAGCCAAGAGCTTCCTGAGTGCAGTCTTACGGCTTCTACAGATAGCAGTGAGCCGTTTCCCTCATACTCTGCCAACAATATAGTTTGGAGTCTATTTTCAGTGGGAACTTTTAAAACTACACTTTATTTAAAAAAATAAAATAAAACAAAATAAAAAAAACGCCACGCCTCACCCACAGCAGTGCTATCTGTCAAGTACTACCTGGCCTATTCACAGCAATTTCTCCCACTCTGAGACTTCATTTTAATCCCTCAAAACCCTGGGAAGGAGATGGTCAAATGAACCCATTGCCAGGCCTGGCTGGTTCAGTGACTAGCCAGCAAAGGGAAGAATCGGGCATGGACCCAGGACCTAAGGTGCCGCATGAATCCCTCCCTTTCCAGCTCACCACCCGTCTCATCCCAGGGGAAGCACATGGGTCTGGGGACCTTAGGAGGGGAGAGGTAACAGAACCTGCCAGGCAGCCTCCACCCTTCAGAGGCAAGGAAGAGACCCAGAGCTAGGCTGGGGGAGAGAGGGATTGTTCCCTGTTTTCAATATGGAAAAGTGCCTGACCTGACAGCAGAGTGGCGCAAACTGGCAGGGGTGCTTTTCAACTCAGACTTGTTAACTCTCACCCTCTACTCTGTCATGCTGTCGTCTGCCACTTGCTATTTCTACCAGGGTGCTGGGTCCTTACTCTAAAGTTATGTTAGAAGGTTTTGAGGGAAAATGCTCTGTACTTGGAGCATTCTGTGAGAGGGAGCATAGCACAGCCAAAGGAGTATCGGATGTTACAGTTAGAAAGCCCTAGGTTCGAATCTCCAGAGCACCCATCCCTTCATCTATAAACTGTGGTTAGTAATACTTATCCTTGTCAGGTTACAATAAAGATTAACGAGGTATAGTCCCTAGTGCAAGGCCTGGAACAAAAGAAAGCTTAAAAAAATACTAGCTTTTATTTGCTCTTATCAGTCCTTCTAAATCCATTTAATTCTAACATGAGATGCTTCAACCATAGGGACAACTGCTATCTCTTGCTGCATTTAAAGAGTATAGAATTTTGATGCCAGGATGTCATAATCCTTCATGTGCTCTGCAATGTAGACCATGTCTGGAGTTGTTTATCTGTTTCTGAGCTTCAGAGCTTATAATATATCAAGTGTCTGAGTTACTTTCCCATCCAGATTGTAAAGCCTTCAGGGCAGAAGTCCTGCTCTAATTATCTCTGTAGACTTATTTCACTGTCCCTAGCACAGTGCTGGGCACAGGGTGGGCATTTCATAAATAGCCGATGTTGTCTGAACAGGGATTCCTATGTGAGGATGCCTCTGTCCCCTCTCTGGTGAAGGCTGTGAAACATCCTCAGCGGGTCAGTTTTCACCTGGTCCCAGTTACATTCATCTAGCAGAGAACCTTAGGCATGTTGCTGGTGCCACCTTAGGTGGGACAGCCGTTAATTACAAAATCACACGGACAAATTCTGCAGGTGCCAGGCCTAAAACATGGCCCCAAGGGAAGAGAACTAACACTTACTGAGAACCCTCTATAGATAAAGGACACTGTAAGTATCCATTTTGCTTCACCTTCATAGCTGTTTTAGGAGATATCCCAATATTCTAGACAAGGCAATTGAGGCCTGCTTGGGTTAAGTAGCTCGTCCAAGGTCGTACGTGGAAGAGGCAGAGCTAGGGTTCAGACTACATTGATCTCACTCCAAAAAAATGCTTTGCCAACTTTATACTGCCTCCATGCATTCAAAAAGGAAGAGGCCTCAACAGTACCACAAGAAAGCACAGAGAGTTGAGTGTACCCCAGTCCCCCGAGCCCCTGAGGGGTGCCCAGAGACATCGTGGGCGGATGTGTAGAAGAGCTTGTTGCGGCTGGGTCTCTCTGCCCCGCTCCTCTGGGCCTTGCTGCAGGGCCCTCACTCCTGGCCTGCAGAGAAGCATTTGTCTTTGGCAGAGCTAAGCTGCCAGCCTCCTCCTCTGCAGGCTGAAATGATTCCTCAGGCAGGTGCCCAGCTTGTGCCTTAGGGCTTGTCAGGACGAAGGATTTAGGTGAGGCTCCCTGTCACTATTTATATGCTGATTTGCTTCCTTGAAATTCATTTTTATGCTCAGCGCCTTTTCCACAGCATCCTTCCCTCTCCGCTTTTCATTTTTCTGATATAGTACAGCAATACTTTACCTCACTTGCTTTCCAAAAATAATTCCAACTGGGGCTTTTTTCTTTGCAATTGCAGGGCTGCCTAGGCTCACAGTGTTCTATCAGCAGAACATAACCCTCTGTTTACTGGGTAAGATGTGGCTGGAAATGTGTTTTTCTGGGCAAGTTGTTCCAAAGGGTTAATATCCTGAGGAGGCAACAGAATAAACATTTGCTGAAGGAATTGTTTTTAAAAAGCTTTAGACATAGATGATGAGGGGGCGGGAGGGATAGGAGATAGCCTCAGAGACATCCAGGCCGACCTCTGATCTGGAGCAAAATAGAAAATGTCTCCTTCAACACTTAAAAGATGATCATCTAGGCTCCCTCCTACTGTAAGACTGCAGAAAGATGACTGATTGATAGACAGATAGATAGACAGACAGACAGAAAGGCCCTGTTTCATGCCAGGCGTTATTATAGGCTTTAAGGGGTAAACATATATAAGATGGTATATGAATGATATAAATAAAACATACATAGATGGTATAAAATGACAAATGAACAAATAAATTAAATTAATTTGGAGACAAAATGTACCCAGATCAAGCTCCCAAGATGAAGTCTCCCTACTGGTTTTGCCACCACTTGGATAACTTTCCACTGCTGCCATCTAGGGCAGGGGCATTTCTGTTTCAAATGTTTTGCTTCTGGAATCAGGACTTCCTTTCACCTACCTACCCAGTTGGCCTAAGTAAACATACTCTACCTTGTAAGAGACTCCCCAGATACAATAAATGTACAGATTAAGCAAAAGGCATGTCATTGCACACTTCTCAGTGGCCCCTTGGTACTGGTTCATACATAAATGGGGTTTCCGCAACTAGATCTAGTTCCCTAGTTTAAATCATATCTCTTGTTTGGCATTTCTGGGCATTCAAAAATAAACAAACAAATAGAAACAATAAACAAAACATTACAGCTTAATTTCTAGGCCTCATGCTCCCCCACGGGTCCCCAGGAGGAGCCATCCTTCCTGCAACCAGCCACATCAGTCGGTGCCTTGTCCCTTTGGCTTCCCTTCTTCTGGGATCCCAGCCCCCGAATCCAGTCCTGGAATGCCTCCTGCTTGAAAACTGGTTTTTGACAGTTACGTCTTCTAAAACTAATTCTTATAGAGGAACACTCACCCTGGTGTTCCTTTCTGGAACTTTCCATTTTCATCCCAGTCCTGTCCCCCTCCCAGGTGATTCTCAGGTCTTGCTTCATTTCAGGGTCAGCACTAGCGGGACCACAGTGGACTGAAAACCCAACCACGGTTCCACTGTCCCTCTCCCCCAGCCAAGATGTGTATACCCTCTGAGCACATTACTCCTGCCAGAGAGAGTTCTGGACCAGGGTGAGTGGAGGGGAAACAAGAATGGTGTCTATTAGGAAATTACACTGGTGATTTATTTCATATAATCATAGATTCTCAGTCTGGAAAATAGCCTTAGAGGTCATCTAGGCCAACCCCTAACCTGAAATGCAAAATGTCCCCTTCAATATTTAAAAGATGATCATCTAAGCTCCCCCTGTGCAAGGCTGGGAAAGATCTCCCAAATACATCTGAGGATGTCCAGAAGTGCTTACTTTTTCCAAGATGTCCTTTATGCCTCTTCAATATATCACCTCTCTGTCCTTCATTCCTGGCTAACTTATAAAAGCTTCTCCCAGTGGCCCAAGCTGCTCTTCTTGTTCTTCTTAGAGCCAAGCCTGGACATTTGCATCCCCCTTTACTCCCCAAGACATTGCTAACTGAAGACTCCAGCATGTGACAAACCCTACCAGGGCCAGAAGAGAGCACACAGGGCTGGGGTCCCTCCTGCCCATCTGTCTCCTTAGCATTGCCTTACTGCCCTACACTCACAACCTGCCCTGCTCTCCCATGTGGGAAGTCCATGCAGATTTCCCCTCTCCTGAGACCCAGGCCCCTACCCTCAGTCTCTCGGCCTGTCAGCAGAAGCCAAAATCAGTCACCATCTTTATCACCTCAGATTAGGTCCACCTGCGAGTGACTGAAATGCTAAAATAACAGTGGCTTAACCAAGAGAGAAGTTATTTCCTCCTCACGTAAAAGTCTGGGTTGCTGGTCCAGGCTGGCCCATGGTGTCAGGGACAGAGGCCCCTCTCCCTTGCTCACCAGTGCTGCAGAGCCCCCGTTAATGACCCTGGACGGGGCTCCAGCCATCCCAGGCCAACAAAGAAGTAGAATGGGGGTGGGGGAGAAGGAACAAAGAGCAAGCACCGTGGTCCCATGGCATCCTGTCAGCCAGAACTCAATACCTAGAGGCTGGTGATGCAAGGAGGCTGGAGAGAATGTAGGCTTTATCCTGAGTAACCGCATACCTGGCTAATATTTTTATTACTAAGGAAGAGGGAGAGAGCAAATATTGAGGGGGAGGGGAGAGAGAGATTAACTTTCTCTACTCAATAAATGTGTCTGCTGATTTCAATCGTATTTTTAGTAAGCATCTATTAAATATTTTTATTATGAAATATATAGAATATTTTTATTTTTTTAATTGACAATAATTGTATACGTCCATGGGTCACAGTGATGTTTGCATACATATAATGCATAGTGATCAGATCAGGGTAATTAGCATATCCATCATCTCAAACATTTATCATTTCTTTGTGTTGGGAACATTCAATATCCTCCTTCTAGCTATTTGAAACTATATTATTGTTAACTACAGTCATCGTGCTGTGGTATAGAACACTAGAACTTGTTCCTCCCATCTAGCTGTAATTTTGTGTCCTTTAACAAGTCTCTCCCTATCCCCCCCACTTCCTCCTAACATTCCCAGCCTCTAGTATCCTCTGTTCTACTTTTTACTTCTATGAGTTCAACTGTTTTTAGCTTCCAATTATGAGTGAGAACATGCGGTGTTTAACTTTCCATTCCTGGCTTATTTCCCTTTACATGACGGCCTCTGGTTCCTTCCATGCTGTGACTTCTCCCTTTCTTTCCCACGTCCTTCCCTCACAGCTGCCATCTCCATTCTACCAGCCCCCCTGTTCCTGCTCTCATTGTGGCTCAGGGAGTCTCACCTAGGATTTCACAGCAGCTTCCCCACAGGCCTCCCTGCCTCCCACCTCACTCCTCTCTTCTTCCCTCCCAGGGCAGCCCGGGTCACCTTGCTGAGCAGAGCTGTTACCTTGGACCTCTCTAGTGCAAACACCTTCAATAGCTCTCCACCACCTGCAAAATAAAGCCCAACTCCACAGCCAGACATTCCCTACTCCAAGCTGGCTGTGGAGTTGGGCTTTATTTTGCAGGTGTTTGGGCTGGAAAGGTCCAAGGTAACAGCTGTACTCAGCAAACATACCCAAACATACCCTGTGTTTTGCCTTTGCCTTCCCCACGTCGCCCCCCACCTCTGCCTGTCAAACTCCCGCCCATGTTTCAAGATCCAGCTTGAAAGTCATCTACTCCGTGGGCATTTTCCAGTTCCAGCCTTTTTCCTATCTCTGTCAATCTCACCCTTAAACATAGACACACACACACATACACACTCAGACACGTCCCTCACCTTCTCTGCTTCCGTGTTACCATTTTATTTTGTCTTGTTTTGTTTTCCCTGTATTATAGAGATAAACACATTGTCTGTGTATCCATTCATCCCCAGCACTCTGGTAATATAGACCGTGCCTTGTTCATCTTTGTCTCCCACCCAGGGATTTGGACATAGTTAGTCCTCAATAGACATTCATTAATTTGATCATCAGCACCAAAAAAGTACACATGGATGAGTAAAAATCTGGAAATAGTCTTTCTCAACAACCACTCCAGAATTATACACTTTCTCTAACATTACCATAGGATCTAAATACATTTCCAGTGGAATTAAATTTATGGGTTGTTTTCTTTCAAGAGTATGACTCCTTCCTGTCTAGTAACTTTCTGGAACTCAAATTGCTAGTGCAGCTGGAATCAGGGTGTCTGATAGGAGGCAGCTGTCACTTCACATTCCGCAAAATGTTTCCACAAAAAGTGCCCCAAAATTCTAAAATCTCTCATTAGGGAGAGCTGATCCATGGAATTTAAAAAAGGAATTCTGTATGGCTGAATAATTCTGTTGAGGAAAGTAGAAAAAGAGGAAATAAGCATTGGTCTCTCAGGCCTTTCCTTCTGAGGCCAAATCAGGGCACAGGGCACTGTGGATGCTGGATGCCCAGTTTGGTTGAAGGAAAAGGGGGACATGAACTTTCCCACACAGAAACCCTTCTCAGCTCTGAAAGAATCTCTGCAAAAATGCACAGCTCTTGCGTGTTCACTGAAACATCTCCTCCCCAGGCAAATAGTGTTGGGATGGAAACCAAAGCACACTAGCCCTTCAGAGACCAAAAACTCTGTGGAACCCCAATAATGCCTATTTCCTGCCATATACTCAGCAAAATACTTTTTACTTTGTCACCATAACCTCTCTGGGACACAGGACCTTGGATCCCATCCCTTTGTGCCTTCTAGGTATATTTCATATGAACCCTTTCTCTCCTCTTATACGTTCAACCTACCCCTAACAACTGGTTTCTTCCAGTTGACTTTTAACATCTAAACTTTTCACATGAGAAAAATGAGCTTCCTTCAGCCTTCCCTTTGCTGGTTCCTCCCCCTCTCCCTGTTCTTTAAATGTTAGGGTTCCTCGTGGTCAGTCCTCAGACCCCAGTGATTCTCCCTCTACTCCATCCCTGGAAAATCTCACCCAAACCCACTGCTTCCATGACCCCCAATTCCCACATGACTCATAGTTTTCTGTGTCGAGCCCTGATCCCCCCTCAGCCCCACGCCCATCAGCCCAGCTGCTTATTTGACAACCCCTGTTAGATATTTTGAAGGCACTTCAGTTAACTAGGACCAAAATCAAACTACCATTCCTATTTCCCAATCCCCCAGACAAAGAAACAACAAAAAAGATAAGATTCTCTCTTCTTCCAGTGTTTCCTAACTTCCCAAATGGTACCATCCAGGCATGACACCATCCAGGTGGGTAAACATAAACCCAGAAACCATCCTGGACGTCACCTTGTCCTTGCAACTTCCCATGGTCAAGCTAACTTCAAATCTTAGTAGTTCACCTGCTGAATTATCTCTCAGACCCCTCAGTTCTCCATAAGCCCTCCCATGACAAGCCTTTCCTATGCTGTTCCACGACCTAGAAAGCTCTTCCTTCCTTCCTTCCTTCCTTCCTTCCTTCCTTTCTTCCCTTGAGCTACCTGGATCTCGGGTCAATGATCACAGACCACAGAAGGGTTTGATAATAAAGGCAAAGAAAGC
This sequence comes from Daubentonia madagascariensis, assembly GCA_023783475.1. Taxonomy (NCBI): domain Eukaryota; kingdom Metazoa; phylum Chordata; class Mammalia; order Primates; family Daubentoniidae; genus Daubentonia; species Daubentonia madagascariensis. The sequence continues at coordinate 34,605,994 of JAKFHU010000978.1, forward strand.
AGATCGCCCCAGCACCGAGATATGGCTGTGGAGATCTATTCCTAAAGCCATGCCGAAAAGACACTATTTTCTTTAGTAAAGTGTTTCTCAGCTCTTGGTCAATTCTCTGAAAACCAATTCCCAGACAGCCAATTCCACAGACTGACTTTTGGGCCAATAGATTTGCTTCCATGTTTTTCCAAGTGTGATCCCTGGGTCACCTGCATTATCATCACCCAGAATGCTTACTAAAAACACAAGCCATCCCAGACCTAGGGACCCAGGAATCTGAATCTTAAATACCCCAGGTGAGTCTCATACAGGCTAAACTTTGAAAGCAAGACTGTGGTTCTGGAAAGTAGAGAGCCAGGATGGGGAACTCTCTTGAGCCAGATTTCACTCGTCTCCTGGCAACCCCTGAGCAATGACAAGAACCTGCCAAACACTGTAGTCAAAACCTCTCTCCAGGGAAAACAAAGATACCTTGCTTTCTAAATTCTATAAGAATAAAATTGTTTTAGAGAAAGATAATTTGGGCACCGAGGAAATTGAGGGAAATAGTTTTCTCCTGGGAGCTAAGCTGGGGGTGCCATTGCTGTAAGACCCTCTGGCCAGTGGACTAGGTCCAGGACTGACCTTGGGAAGTAGGGCCAGTGGGAGGCAGAGCTTTGCAAGGTTTTGGCATCTGGGAGTTAGAGAGAGGCTTCAGCCATGGATGGACTTGTGAGCCTGAGCTGCAGAACCTCCACATGGACCAGGAAGGTTAGGAGATGGACAGGGATCAGGAGAGAATGGCTTTGCTTGGAACATGAGAGAAAACCCCTGTCTGACAATAAATCCCCATGTCTCCCATATTTATTTCATTTTAGGTAATGACATTTTAATCACAATTGTCTGTGAGATGCACTCATCAATAAAGGTAGAAGCACTGTCCACCATAGGAGAACCGTTATAACAATAATAGGTCCTCTGCATGGTGTGGTTACTATATACCTAGAAATCTGTGTTCACTGGCTATAATTCTTTCAACATCTATGAAAAGTAGATGGAATTATTAGCACCACACAGAAAATAAAATTAAAGTCTGAAAGGTTGAGTAATTTTCCCAAAGTCATGTATTAGAGGAGTAGGGCTGGGATCTGGACCCAGATCTGTGCTTTTCCCTCCAGCCACGATAGGTGGGAAGTTAAACTTAAGCAAGTTAATGACAATTCCATTCCATCCTCGTCCAAAGCCACCTCCTCCAGTGGGCTCCCCCAATTTTAGCTTCCCTTCCTACCTCCACTTTAGATCTTTCTCTACCTTGATGTTCTGCCTAGATCAAACCAGAATTCTATTTCTTAGATTTCCTAAATAATGAGGATTCACAGCTCTTTTGAACTGTTTCTCCAGGTCCCTATTTCTAATCTTCCCTTCACGTACACAGCCTTTCTTTTTCATCCTTGCATGCTTAGATCTGAAATTGTTCACACTCCATATAGCTTCCTTTCATATTGTACTCTGAGGGGAACTTTAACATTTGTAACCAAGATTTATGTGTATAACCATCCACTTTTTTAACAAGCACTGGATGTGTCTTGAATACAAGTAAAAATGTGTGTATTGGGTACTTATCATGTGCAAAGAACTATTCAAAGATGTCTAAGATATGAACTCTGCCCCCAAAGAGTATACAATCTAATGAGAATATAAGTAGACATGTACATAAATAATACAAATCAAATGAACAGTAAAGAGAATTATGAAGAGTAGAATTAATATTTCCATTGGCCACTATAACACCTGTACTCCCAGTGTACTCATCGCTACTCCAAATGTACCTGAATCAACCCAAAAACATCCTAGCTGACCTCCTTAATGCAAATCTGCTTCTAGGCCAGCCCACCTTGCCTGTCCTCGCAAAATTCACCTTCCTCAAGCACCTCCTCACCATCACTCAGCTCTCGGTTCAAGGACCTGTGGTAGATCATTGTTGTTTCTAGATCAAACCTACTTTATTTATAGAATACTCAAGGCCATCCTTGACTGGCTTGCTTCTCTTGCTGGTCTATGAGCGAAACCTTGTGACCTACTCCTGTGAAAAGCAGAAAGCAGGAGAATATCCCAAATGGTTGCTGTGATGCTATTGCTCAGTGCAGTATGCTTGCTTACCCTTACTCATGCAAGAGATGGTTTTAGGGCTATTGTAAATATGGGTGGAGTGAAGTGATTCCATATCCTGGAGAGGTTGTATACAAATTGCACTATGTGCATCAAACCCAGTTTCTCATTGATTTACATTATGTTTCTCAGAGCTATTTTTTCTGTTATGTACATTTCATTGGCAGAATTTCAAATACTCTAGTTTTCATTCTTTAACAGCTTTATTGAGATATATGTGACATATAAAAATTGTATAAATCTAAGGTGTGCAACATGATGTTTTGATACGTGTATATACTACGAAATGATCACCACAATCAAGCTAATTAACATATCCATTACCTCTACATAGTTACCATTGTTAACTATCATCACCATGCTGTCATTAGATCTCCAGAAATTATTCATCCTGCATAACTGAAATTTTGTACCCTTTAACCAACATCACCCATTTCTCCCTCTCCCCAGTCCCTATCAACCACTGTCCTACTCTCTGCTTCTATGATTTTGACTATTTTAGATTCCACATAGAGATGAGTTTTGCATCCTCTTTGCATCACCCCAGACCCACTATCACTAGTCATCTTCCTGTCATTCAAGCAACTAACCATCTGTGACTGCACAATGACATATACCAAGAGGAAGACTACAACTTCAAGTCTCCACCCAATCCCTGAAAAAATATGTCATTAACTGTTGTGAATAATTTATCCATTTAAGTTTACATATTGAATTAGCTTAAAGTATGTTCCTATCCTGACTTACTGAGGAATTTCAAGTCTGCTGACTAGCAAACGGCAGAACCAGGCCAGCCCCTTAAGTGGACAGGAATGATAAAAATAGAGTTCCCTGATGAGAGCCTTGTATTTGGATCTTGTTTGTATAAACTGTCTTTGAAAGACATTTGAAAACAATTGGAAAATTTAAATTAAGCTAAGTATTAGCTGACATTGGAAAATTATTATTAATTTTGTTAGATTAAAATGGTACCATAGTTATAGGTGACTATGTTCTTTTTTAAAGATACATGTTAAGAATTTAGAGCTAAAGTTGGCTGCGTGTTGTGGCTCACGCCTATAATCCTAGCACTCTGGGAGGCCAAGGCGGGAGGATCGCTTGAGGTCAGGAGTTTGAGACCAGCCTTAGCAAGAGCAAGACCCCGTCTCTAAAAATTAATTAATTTAAAAAAAAACAGTAGTTAAAATAAAGTTGAATCTGTAATTTACTTCAAATTCTTCAGCCAAAAAAAAAAAAAACTCAAAAGAGATTAAGTAAATATGGCAAAACATTTACAATTGTTAAATCTAGTGATGGATAAATGGGTGTTATTTTTACTATTCTCTTTCTACTTTTTAAAAGATTCAAAATGTTTGTAATAAGTAGGGTTTGTTTTAAAGAGTTTTGGTGCCAGGGCAAGGAAAGGTAATCTAATATCTATGTGTTAGGCTCTTTACAGACCCTTTCTCTTATGTTATCTTATATTAACAATAACAAATAAAATATTAACCCCATTTTATACATAAGAATTATGAATCTTAAAGAGATTCATAACACAAAAGATGGAGGTTTAGACCTTTAATTAAATGAATCTCCACCTTTGGCTAGAAAGTCATGTCTAGATCTAGAGAAGAAAATCATTTCTACATAAAACCTGCCCTTTGCCAGACTCCATTCTGGGGCTCAATTTAATTTTAGTGAGATGGGAAGATTCCAAAGACATTTTGTCCATTTTTCCTTCTGAATTGTTATGCTTCTGAGTATGTTTCTCAGAAGATTCTGATTATTTTCTCATTGGGAAGCTGAAGAGGCCTTTATATAAATCAAGAAGCTCTGACAAATTCTTTTATATAGACTTTGAAAGACTTTCCTGTTGAATAAGACACCTTTTCAGCAACCAGAGAGGGGAGAGGCACAAATATAGCCAGTTCTCACTCCAGACACTGCAGTCATGAGGATCAAATACATTCAAGCTTCCAGCCTTGGCTATCATTTCTTTAACGTGCAGTGTGCGTGCTCCGCAGAGATGTGAGTGATGGCATGAGCACCATTGAAATGGGAGTCTACATTTTACATAATTGGTAGCAACAGTCCTGCAGGCAAGAAGCCAACATGAAAGCCAGCTTCCCAGCCCCACCCCGCTCCCTAACCAACCGAAACATCAGTCAGTTCTAATAGTGTCAATACTCATGAGATGTTAGGTCAGTTCTTCTGAAAATTAGGCAGGCAGATCAACATCTAGGGAAACTGAAAATGGGAGCCAGCACATTTTGGCTCACATTAAGGATTGTATCATCATTATTAACAACACAGGTAAGTCAATATAGGGCTAGAGAATTTTTTTTCCAAGATATCTGTCTCTGGAGTTGGATTTTATCTTTAATTAAGTGTATCTTTCATCCTGAGTTCTTATCAGGCCTGACATCGTGAAAGGGTGAGTCAGCGATTATCTGGGTGGGGTGATATCCACAGTGCTGAAAAAGGACTTTGGAAAATACTTTCTTTATCCCCTGTCTGATCCCTGAGATTCACATAACTTTTTGACGTAAGTCTTGAGCCTCTGGCAAAATAAAACATAAAGCAGAAAAAAACTCTGGAAGTGGTTATCGGTCATTTATACAATAATGTAAATAAGTTGCAGATACTGAGAACAGGATTTGATAGAAGGAGTACAGCAATAAGATACTGGTACCTAACTGTGATGGGTGGGAAAGGAAAAGCAGGGGAAGGTAGGAAGGCCTACTAAGACTGCATCCCCTGAACTTCCCCCAGAGCCTACTCTAGGTCTCACAGTACTCTTCAAGGACATTCTTGCACTAAGAATAAACATCTTTCCACATTTAGTTAGGATCTGAGGCTCGTACTTTCACCCAAAGACACACAATAAGAATAACACACGTTTCTAAAATCTTTTTTCTCCACTACTCCAGACCCCTCTAGTATAGTAAGTACAATTTTATGATATTGAATTTTGTTATGGGCTGAATTGCCCCCAAAATTCACATGTTGATGTCCTAACCCCCAGCAGCTCAGAATGTAAATCTATTTGGCAATAAGGTCTTTAAAGAGGTAATTAAGGTTAAATGAGGTCATGAGGGTGGGCCCTCACGACTGATATCCTTATAAGAAGAGGTTAGGACAAACATACACACAGGGGGAAGTCCATGTGAAGACACAGGGAAAAGATGGCCACCCGCAAGCTAAGGAGAGAGGCCTCAGAGGAAACCAAGCCTGCCGACACCTTAATCTCAGATCTCTTTCAGCCTCCAGAATTGTGAGAGAATAAATTTCTGTTGTTTAAGCCACTTAGTCTGTGATACTTTATTATGGCAGCCCTAGAAAACTAATAAAAATTCCAAAATACTTTTCACCTTGAATTGATGTTATTTTTAACTAAGAATAATGGTGTATGTTTATTTATACAGGGCACATAGTCCTGCCCCACTATGTTGTGGTCCAAGAAGCTCTTCTGAGGCATGAGTCATCAGAATTTCTCAAAAGTTAATCAAATGGAATGCAAAGAAACCAAACAGAGTAAAACCGTCAAAAGAATTTATTTCTTCCTGTTGCCAATGGAATTGGCCAATGTGAACTCTTTCTCAGAAAAATAAAAACAAATCCAGATATCACTCAAGAGATTCCAGGTAAACTCTCTGGGCATCCAAGTTTCTTTTGATGCTGTTTTACTCCTAGAAACATCCAGGTCACTCTTTCTTACCCACACTTTGCATTTTGTGTCCTTTAAATAACTTTCAGAGGCCAGCAAGAATTCCTGTTAATGATGCTTTCTTGTACATTGTTGGTGGGAAGGTAAAATGGTGTAGCTGCTTTGGAAAACAGTCTGGCAGTTAAACATAGGGTTAAACATAGTCACCAGATGACCTTGGTATTCTACTCCTAGGTATACACCCAAGAGAAATGAAAACATATATCCACACAAAAATTTGTATACAAGTATTCATAGCAGCATTATTCATAACAGCCAAAACTGTGAATAACTTAAATGTTCATCAGCTGATGAATGGTTAAACAAAATGTGGTCTATACATACAATGGAATATTATTCATCAATAGAAAGGAATGAAGTTCTGATACGTGCTACGATGTGGATGAACTTTGAAAACATCATGCTAAGTGAAGGAAATCAGACACAAAAGGACACATATTGTATGATTCTGTTTATGTGAAATGTCCAGAATAGGTAAATCTATAGAGACAGAAAGTAGATTAGTGGTTGCCAGGAGTTGGGTGGGGGGGGGGGGTAGTTGGAAAGTGACTGCTAATGGGTAGAGGGTTTCTTTTGGGGTGATGAAATAATCCAAAGATTGTGGTGATTGCACAACTCTTTGAATATACTAAAAACTACTGAGCTGTACACTTTAAATGGGTGAAGTGTATGTTACATGAATTATATCTCCAAAAAGTTGTTCTAAAATGTATACATATATATAAAATACATATATGCTTTCTCATCCCCCCATTTCCTTCTGGCTGTACTCTTCTCCCCAACCCCAATATATACACCACAGGATTCCCCTCTGACAGGAGTAACAGAAAAGGGGATTCAAGATAGAGATTAGAGTAGTCAGACATTAAGGCCTTTTTCAAACCACAAGAATTTAAAATATCTTTTGATCACCTTCTTTATTAAGGTTCCTATTGCTGCTGTAACAAATTATCATAAATTTGGTGGCTTAAAACAACACAGAGTTATTATTTTACAGTTCTGGAGATCAGAGGTCTGAAATGGATTTCACAGGGCTAAAATCAAGGTGTCAGCGGGGCTGTGTTTCTTCTGCAGGCTCTAGGGGAGAATCTGTTTCCTTGCCTTTTCCAGCTTCTAGATGCTGCCTGCATCCTTGTCTCATGGTCCCTTCCACCATCTTCAAATCTTTTTCTGACTCTTTTAAGGACTGATGTAATTGCAGTGTGCCCACCCAAATAATCCAGTGTAATCTACCCATCGCAAATCTTTAACATAATCACATATGCAAAGTCCTTTTGCCCTGTGAGACAACATATTCACAGGTTCCAGGGATTAGAACATGCAAATCTTTGAGGGGCATTATTCTGCCTATAACACCTACAATGTGCAGCTAGTGGCTGCAACATTAGAGGGGGCAGTGGACCTTAGATCAGGACCATGGAAAAGAGGGAAAGCAGAACTAAGTCCTCCCCAGAGCAAATGCCTACAGAGACCACAGACCCATTTCAAGTCCACCCCTGGCACATGTTCCGCCCCATCCATCCATCATCTCATGGATATCAGCAAACAATCAACACAGATAGTCTTGCTTTTTCAAAAAGGGAGGAAAAAACCCCACACATTTGGAATGGTTTTTTAAGGAAACTTCTGAGCTCTTAGAAAAAGGCAGCAGTGATCCCCAGGAACTGGGATGGGTTCACAAAGATCAGGACCTGACAATGTTACCTCCCTTCTTGCTTTGAGAGGGTGGACACTCTGATCAGGGAAATGTGGAGGTACATCATGTCTGATCTACTCCAAAGTTTTAACTTGACCACTAACAATATCCCAGGAGGGAGAATGGAGAAACACGGGCTGCAACAAACAGCAATTCTGTGCATAAACAATTAGCTAAATCATCTTTGCTTAAAGACTATTGACAAATGGATTGGTGTCAGCTTGTGAGTAAGTCTCTAGCACTGGGCCACAGGGCTGAGGTTTGACATTTTTATCAGGGGTGTAGATGAATATTTATCATGCTTATGGATGACAGACAGCCAGAAGGGAGATCACAAGCAGGATGCCTGTGTCCACGTGCAATACAGTTAGATTAGATCATGGGATGCATGTGGAGGGCAAATGAGGCTGGAAAGCTGGGTTGGGATCTGATCTTCACTGGGGCAGTGGCATGCTCAGAGCTGTGCTTTGGGTTATCTACGTGTCTCAGTCAGTCTGGGCTGCTATAACAGTAGACTAGGTGGCTTAAACAACAGAAATTTGTTTCTCACAGTTATGGAAACTGGGAAGTCAGATCAGGGTGCCAGCACAGTCGCGTTCCGGTGAGGTCCCTCTTCCTGGTCTGCAGACAGCTGCCTTCTCATTGTATCCTCACATGGCAGAGAGCAGAGAGAGAGAGAGAGAAGCAGCAAGCTCTCATGTCTCTTCCCATAAGGGCATCAATCCCATTCATGAGGACTCCACCCTCTTGAAGTAATTACCTCCTAAAGGTGCCACCTCCAAATACTATCACATTGGGGGTTAGGATTTCAACATATGAATTTGGGGGGTATGCAAACATTCAGGTCATAGCACCATGATACTACCAAACAACAGAAACTGATATGGGGAACATCCAAAACTGGACATGGCCCATTACAGGCAAGAGTAGAGATGCACCTGTGTGCCTGAAGATGCGAGAAGACACAAGGGAAGGCACCAGTGGAAACGTGGCTGTAATGATGGAAGAGCAGAGGCATGACTGAAGGGATACAATTTCCGGGGAGCTAAGAAAGGATAGGATCAAGGGTGCAGGTGGCAAACCTAAATGCCAGATGAAAGGAGAATGGCTTAATAAATTAGAATACAATCCCACAATAAAGTGGGATACAGTCATTAAAACAAGGTTCTCCAAAAATATTTATTTCATGGCATAGAAAATGCTCCCGATAGAATATTGATTTTTTTAAAGTGGTATTTAAACCAACGTTTAATACAATCCCAATTTTGTTACTTTAAAAAGTGTCTAGGAAAAAATTAGAAAGACAGACCTCAAAATGCTAACAGCAGCTGTCTCTAGGTGGTGGGATCGAGTGACACCATTTTCTTCTTTGGCATCTCCACATTTTCCAGATTTTCTACGATAAACATGTATTGCTGTTAAAATCAGAAAAATAATTGCAGATTACAGGTGGAGGGGTTGGTACTTAGAAAGGAAGAAAGCTGTCTTTATCTCAGACGAGAGAAAAGAAAGAACAAACGCGGGTAGGAACAGAAATACTTGGAGGAGGAAAGGAAAGCAGGGACGGTGAGGGGACTCATGCTACACAAATGTCTCAGTCACGTCAAGACGTTAATATTCCCTAAAAAGCATTTATGTAAAAAGGCAATTTTCCCCTTGAGTAAAGCAGGCATTTTTGGGTTTTGTTCATTTTAGAATTTTAGCACCTTTTAAATGAGAAGTGTCAGGAAGAAACATGCTGAAATTAATCTGCAGTCCACCTTTTCTCCAAACTTAACCAAAATCATTAGGAGTCGCATGAGCCTCTGCAGGGGCTGCCTAACTTTAATAAGGCAAAGTGCGCAGCCCCTCCGTCTGCTGGCAATTATTCCAGCCACCATCACATCAGCTGCCACTCATTGGTAATGCGTTTGCCCTGCTGACTAAGTAATCAGCAGGAAGTGTAGTCCGTGGCCAGCCAGTGGCCAAATCTGCCTCAGCTCTCTCCTCTGAAAAATTCAGACATACCCTCCCATCTGAGCAGAAGGCTAATTTAGACAATATGAACATCAGAATTATTGCTATGCTTCACAGCTATGCCCAATTAACCCGACAGTCTGTCTGATACCAGTAGGATGTTTCCCGCTAGAGCTTAATGCCTTTCTCCATTCTGAACATCCTAAATTCCTGTTAAAATGGTCTCTTAGGAGACCTGTAGGTCTGATGCCCTTATTTTACAGCTAAGGAAACTGAGGCCCAGAGAGATTAAATGACTTCTCCAAAGCCTCACAGCTGGTTGGTGGCACCAGGCCTGCAGATATTAGTCACCTCCTCTCTCTCCCTCACCAACCCCCCTCTATTCTCGCTTGGTAGAAAGGGGCACCAGAATGGCAGGATGGGCAACACCACATCTTGTCCAGTGGAACTGATGAAGATGCCTACTGGGACTTAAAGAAAATGTGTCCGCAAGAGATATAGGACAAAAGAAGAGGTGCTAGCCATAAGAATCTTGGGCCTGATATTCATAGTAAAACCTCTCAGATACATGTATCTAAATGTTTTCTAAAACCCATTTTTACCTTGAGCCTGTACCATCTCAAGATTTATCAAGACCATATATTTACCACTAATTTTACAAAATAACACAGTGCCATAGCTCATAGTGCCCCGACATCCTCTTCAACTTACAGTATAAACATACACACAAAAAAGGGCCCTGAACACCCAATAGTGATGGGCTGCAGCCAGCCCATACACCAAAGCTCACACACGGAGCTCACAGCCAAGAGTGCACGTGGCACGACAGTGAGGAAACAGACTGAAAACCTACAAATGTAGACACAAGGGCTCAGAAGGCAGAATCTCAGTGTCAGGTAAGCATCATGTTAAAGGAAGGATACTGTAGTGAAATTAGATAAAGATGTGTCATTTCTTAGTTGAGTCTCAGTTTCCTTTACAGTAAAATAGGGATAAGTATTTCTTCCTTACAAGATTATTTTTAAAATAAAAAAGAGATTATATATGCAAAACACTCAGCACAGTATTTAACATTTATTAAGTATTCAATAAAGGATAACTACTATTATAATTAGTGAGCACAATATTTAATTATGACATTAAGAAGACAGGGAAACTGGTAATAATTTTTTTAATTTCCTATAATATAATTTTATTCCTTCCAGAGGAAACTTTTAATTACAAAATAAATAAATAAATAAAAACTCAACCAGAATGAAATTCCTGAGGATTAGGGATAGATTTTTTTGTTGGCCCATGTAAACCCCAACATCAAGTGATAGCAATCTCAAATCAAAAAGTCCCACGTTAGTCCAATTACAAATCAAAGAATCTTTGAACCCACCTATAATCTGTAAGCCCCTGCTTCTAGATGTTCCACCTTTTCAGGCCAAACCAATGTATACTGTCCATGTATTAATATATGATTTTACCTGCAATTCCTGTCTTCCTGAAATGTATAAAACCAAACTGTAACCCAGCCACCTTTGTCACATTTTCTTAGGACCTCTTCAGACTATGTTCCCCGGACCACTGGTCACTCATATTTGACTCACAATAAACCTCTTTAAATTTAAAAAAAAAAAAAAAAAGTCCCAGGTTACTAAATCTGAATGCGTTTTCCTGTCTCTTGTTTTTCTCCTTCTGCAGACAGAAGGAAGGGGACTTTACAGAGGCAGTTACCTGTAGATAGTCTACACCTTGCCCCAGGCCATACAGAGCTAGAGGAGCAGGTACTACTACTCAACTAACAAGATGCTTTTCTAAATCATACTAAAGAGGCCCAAGGAGAAAAGTGCTTGACTTGCTCTTCAGGAGTTTATTGACAGAATCAGGTTCAAACTAAAAAAGACAATGATGTTCCTGATGTCCTTTCTAGGCCAAGTGTATTAATATGCTAAACAGCAACCTCACAAAGCCAGTTTCCTCAGCAAGACAGTCTGCCTGCAGACACACTGCAGCAAAACTGCATTGCACCTTTCTGCACAGATGTGGAAAGCTCTTTAGAAAATTACCTATTTTTCACAGCAAGAGACAGCTAATGCTATTGCCAATTAAAAGACTACTTAGGTCTCAGGTCAATGGTAAAATGAAGTTGAAAATTAAGATATATCCTACAAAATGCAGGCCAAAATATCCTGAAATATTTTGTTATGGATTAACAATTGAATTGCTAATCTCCCCCAGCCTTCATTTCAAGCTTTTGGCACCATGGTCATAGGACCAAAAGACAAAGTCTTCAAATGAGCATCTACCCTGTACCAGATGTTCTGAGAGGCACATAACGTGCATTATCTCATTTAATTTTCACAGTAATCTTACCAGGCAGGAACTATTATATCCATTTTAAAATTAGGAAATAGAGGCTCAAAGAGTAACATAACTTGTCCAAGGTCCACAACTAGCAAATGGCACAAGCAGAATTTGAACCCAGACATGTCAAGCCCTTTCTCACATTGCCTCATCTAACCCCTAATCACTGTTTCTCTAGCCAATCCCACCAACATCCTGGCACACCAGCTGTGTGCTGGGGAAACACAAATGAAAGAGAGATGGGTCCTGCCCTCCAGAAATTCACAGTCTCCTGCTAGAGGCAGGCACCTAAATAAACAATGACAATTCAGGACTTTAGCAACACAATAAGTAGGGGGAAAAAAAGGCAGAAAGAAATTTTTAGGAAAACTTGAGGACATTTGATTTCTAGCCCATTGCCTCTCCTATTTACATCTGCCATTTTAAAATATAGGACATCATAGGTTGGGCGCAGTGGCTCAAGCCTATAATCCTGGCACTCTGGGAGGCCGAGGCAGGAGGACTGCTTGAGCTCAGGAGTTCAAGACCAGCCTGAGCAAGAGTGAGACCCCGTCTCTACTAAAAATAGAAAAATTAGCTGGGCATCATGGTGCATGCCTTATAAATTTTTTTTAATATTTTTAAATTAAATAAAAATTTTAAAATATATGACATTATAGAATATCAATCCTTTGAAGAAAAGTGGAGGTTATGTTGCCTGGTCTGTCATTCTACAGCTGAGGAAATTAAACCCCAGAGAAGGAAATCAATTGCCTGGGGTCATGCAGTAACTGAGGGGCAGAAACAACAACTAGAACTTGGGTGTCTTGACTCTGTATCCCGTGGTCTTTCCAGGACACCAAAAGCCATCATGGGCCATCATTGACTAGAGATCTGGAAAGACTTTGGAGGTAGCAGCCCATATATATGGTTTATTCTTTTTTCATCCTGCCTCACTCCCCAAGGTAAAAATATATAAGCTAGCCATCCAGGGCAATATAAAGGAATATTACCTACGAGTGACGATAAAATATTTGGAATTGCTGGTTAGTGTCTTAGGAGGAGTCTGGGAAGAATGAAGGGTGGAGAAGGTGGAGTACGATGGCACTAAGGGTGGTGTCCACAGCTGACACAAAAGGCTCAACGACCTCACCTAGACTTTTTCTTTAGTGCTGCTTTTGCTTCCTTCCTTTGAGGTCAGGTCTACATGGTATGTATTTTTTTTCCATGTGAATATAATTGGTTTCATTACATTTCACAATTATCACCTACTGGGGTAAATCTTCACACCTCTGTGGTCTAGTAAAACAATCCTGAAAGAAGGTTATGTGGCAGCCATGAGCATGCACCTTGCAAACCTCCAACGCCCTGGAACATAATTGACAATGGCACCAGGCCTGTGCTCTGAAATCCACTGCCATGTTAAGAAGGCCACACTTCCCCCGGAGACTCCCAGCTATGACTAAGTGTGGCATGGATGCTACAGCAGACTCCCTCCTAGAAGTCATGGCTCTCTGCTCCAAGACTGTCAAAGGCTTTCTTGAACATTCCTTAGACTACACAGGAGTCTGAGAGGCTCCCAGCCAACTTTCCTTCCCTGTCTCCTTTGCCTAGGGTCAAACTTGCATTTCTGTCTGACAGCTCTCCCAGCCTTCCCGCTTCCCCCTCATTTCCTCTCACAGTCATTTCCCTTAATAAAATCTCACACACTTAACCCCAGCTTGGCATCTGCTTCTCAGAGCACCCAGACTAACAGGTTAATGTGGGAAGCCCACTGGACAGCACCAGGTCACCATGGATCCCACCATCACAGTACCTTACATCTCAGCCCCCTTGTATTGTATGGTCTGAGCTGGGAGGCCCCTTCCTTTCTCTTTAAGACAGTCTTACTGTTCCTCCAGTCCAGTTCTGTGTATGGGCACCTCGCCTACCCACTGGGGAGCCCCTTCAGTCTGCTGTACCCTGCTGTACCTCCCAGCACCCTGGTAATAGGATTTCCTGTCAATAAGACCCAATGATCTCTTACAATATGTGACAGATAAGAAAATGAGAAATAAAGCCTACTGCTCCTGGCATTAGGGAGTCTACAAGAGAGTTAAGAATGAAATTTAACACCATTCTGGCAGAGAGCTTAAAAATAGAAAAATACAACAGGGACATAGAAGCCTGGGGTAGAAGCTGGCCAGGGAGGAACAGCAGCTAAAGTAATACTATTTGGTCTGATGAGTCAACAGCAGCAGTGCAGAAGAAACCCATCTTCTTATTTCCAAGGACTCTGGGACTTCTGGCAAAAGCAGCAAAGCACAAATCTGAAGAGAGGAAAATGCCCATCCAAGCCTCCTGTCTTTGTTACTGAACCAAATTTGGCGCAGCAAAGCCAAACACTGGCACCGAGATTTGCAGTGAGAGAAAGAAAGGCATTTATTGCAAGGTGCCAGGCAAGGAAAACAGGCAGCTAACACTTAAGACCCAAACTTTTTGATGGCTTACAAGCCAGTGTTTTTAAAGGCAGGGGTATATTTCAGGAAAGTGGAAGTTGCAGGCAAAACTGTAAATCAATACATGGAGATTATACATTGGTTTGGCCCAAAGAGGCAGGATATTTTGAAGTAGGGACTTACAGGTCACAGGTAGATTCAAAGATTCTTTGATTAGCAGTTGGATAAGGAAGTGAGGATTTGTCTAAAACTTGGCGTTAGCAGAAAGGAGTGTTAAAGTTTGGCCTGTAGGCATGACTCTCTAAGCCCCTCAGGAAGAAATTTAGAACAAAGAAAGGTGATCAGAATTCAGTCTTCATTTCCCCCTTATCTGAGGTCTACAGGATGTGGTCAGCTGTTTCTGAAAAACAACTCAAGAACATACATTAAGATGTTACCTTTTAGTTCCTATAGGGGACTAAAACACCTTGTGACTCTACTTGCTTGGAAGGCCATTGTTTAAGTTATTACTATCTTCTTGCTTATCGGGTTGCTTATTTACTTCTCAAGGCTAGCTAGGTGCCTGGAATTTCCCTTGAAGGGATTCAAGAGTTTTCTTTTATGTCCATGCTTGGGGAGAGAGCATGTGGCAGGCCCCTCAGAGACCCCTCTTTGTCTCATCTTGAGACTTCATCACTTTCCAAAATGATTCTGAATTCCAGAACCAACCCACATCTACAATGGAGAGTATAAATTTGTTTGAAATTTAGGGAAGTTTTAATGGGGACCTTCTTCCCTTTTATGCTACTGTTTTATGCCCTTCTACCAGGGTTCCCAATAGCTATCAGCCTAGGCTCACTCATGCTGCTTTTACCCAGTCCTTCCCATTTTGAGGACCCAACTTTTGACTAAATGGCTGTAATCCTCTACTTCCCATCATACCCTCAGGAGCCACCAAGCACCTCAGGCAGGTAAATGCTCCAGACATACTCATCACAGATTTTCTGTGGAAATCATTACCCTGTCACCTTCAGATTCTGGCTCAAAGAGACTGGAGGAGATATTACCTGTGATTCATAACTGGGCTCAATGAAGGCTTTTATGAATTGAAAAAAGAGGCATGCATATAGATAAGACTAGAATGAAAATTTTTTAATGAAAATAATTCTGCGAAGGCGGTGGAATTAGAGATCTCTGTGTGTGGTTTGAAATTTTCTTTAATGCATGAATGACTATAAAATTAAAATGGATAAACTACTATAAAATAAAACTTTATTATTACTAACTTTATTCTTTCTCTGAGCCAACACCAAGGCTAGAGTTTTACTGGGACAAAGTCCAAAATCTTATTTCTGTCTCTAGATTTCTTCTCCAAAGTCCAGTTCCCTCCACTTTGCCATTCCCTTTCCCTCCCAATCTGTTTCTTTCCTCATATTTGAGGTCATCCCTGGGGAACAGGAGAGAGCTGTGATATGGTATTAGGAATATACTTGCTATTCACTCTTCCTGGAATGTTCTTTCTCCTACCACCTTGAGGTCTTTGCTCAAGTGTCAAGTTCTCAGTAAGGTCTTCCCTGACCAACCCACTAACACTTGCAAACCACCCTTCAACATCTAGTACTCTGTATCTCCTTCTCTGCTTTATTTCTCTCTGTGGTTTTTTGAGAGCCAAGATTTTTATGTTTTGTCTACTGCTCTTTCCCCAATACCTAGAACAGTTCCTGGAACATTCTTAGAGATTCAGTAATTATTTGTTGAATGAATGAATGAATGAAGAAATAACTCCTTGGCATGAGAGATATTGTTGGGGCTCATTTTCTCCTTTTAATACCTTATATCTCATTGCACATGGACCACCCTATAGCCACTTGCTGCTGGAATCCTATTACTCAGCAAGAGACCCTCTTTGGTGAAATAATAATAAGCTATCTCAAGGCCAGTGGCCATCCATGATGTCCTCTGAATCTATAGAAAATGCATGCTTCAGTGGCAGGGATGCACCTTCTTTCTTAGTAACAGAACTTGCAAATTTTATCCAGGTACATGGCCAACAGAGTGAAAGATTATATTTACTAGCCTCCCTTGCAGCTAAAAAAGTCTATATAACTAAGTTCTGGCCAATGAAATATAAACAGAAATGGCATATGCAAGTTTCAGAAAATATTCTTAAATAGGAAAAGTACACCACTTTTTATTCCTTCCTCTTTTTTGATGGGCAGAATATGAATGTGGTGGCTAGAGGTTGAACAGCCATGCTGGACCATGAGGTAGAAACCTCATGCTAAACATTTAAAGTAGAATAAAAGAAAAAGCCTAAGTCCTTAATGATATGGGCCACCTGTACTGACTGCCTGTATATTTTTCTAGAAATTTTTGCATTTCACCTAAATTTTAAAATTCATTAGCACAAAGTTGTTCATTATATCCTCTTACTGTCTTTATAATACCTGCAGAATCTGTGATGATGTCTTTTTTATTCTCGATACTGATTATCCGTGTCTTCTCTTCTTTTTCATGATCAGTCTAGTTTTGTTAGTCTTCAAAAAATCAAATTTTAATGTTGTTGATCTCTTCTATTGATATATTTTATATTAGTATTATAATTTATTTTCTTCTATTGAAGGGAATTATTTTGCTATTTTTTCTACATTCTTGACTGTAGGAATATAAATCTTTCTCTTGATACTACTTTGGCTACATTCCACAAATAATCATATAACATTTTCATTTTCATTCCATCTATTTTATAAATTCCAATTTTTGCTTTTCTCATATGTTCTGTAGAAGTAAATTTTTTAGTTTCCAAATATACAGGGGTATTCTAGTTATCTTTTTTCTATTTATTTGTAGCAAAATTATTTTATAGTAAGATTCTATATAAATACAATTCCTTGGAATAGTGTTAGCTTTTCTTTTTCACCCGGTATAGGGTGAATTTATGTAAATATTCTGTGTGTACTTGAAAATAATCCTATTATGCCCTTGTAAAAAATTATTCTATAAATGGCTATTGAATTAGGTTTGTTCAATGTATTGTTCAAATTTTTTAAATTCTTACTTATTTTTGTCTAATTGCTCTATCAATTACTGATAGATTTGTAGTAAAATCATCCACTGTGGTTGTGAAGTTTTGATAATTTTTACTTTATATGTTTTCAGGTTATATTACTTGGAATAAAGAAATTTAGAAATGTCTTATATTCCTGGTGAATTATCCTTCTGTCATTATCTAGAGACTGTTTATTTCTAATAATACTTTTTTTGTCTTAAAGTCTATTTATCTGATATTAAAATAGCTACTTTGACTTTTGGTTTCGGTTTTAGTTTGTATGGTATATCTTTTTCTATTTTACTTTCAGTCTTTCTGAATCTTTGTGTTTTAGCTGGTCTCTTTTAAAGAGCTGGTCTCTTGAAAGAGTTTCTTTTTAATACAGACAGATAATTTTAATTAGAGTATTTATTCCACTTATATTTAACATAATTTGATATGTTAGCACTTAAGTCTGTTGTTTATAACATGCCTATTCTACATTCTTTTTTCTCTTTTTTTCTTGCTGAATTTGAATTGATTATATTTTAATTATTTACTTTTCCCCTCCACTAGTTTATAAGTTATACACTGTTTTATAATTATTTCAATGATTACCCTTAAAATTATAATATGCATTTATGACTTATCAAAGTCTGATACTAATTGATACCCTCACCTCATTCTAGATAATGCAAAGACCTTAGAATATTTAACTCCATTCTCTGACACCTACTCCACCCCTGTCATATGCTACTGTTGTCCTGTATTTAATTCTGTATATATTTTTAAATTCAAAAAAAAGATGATGACAGTGATGATTGCTTTATACAGCAGTATTTATTTCCATTTACACATATTAACGTTCTATTTTATCTTTAATTCTTCCTGCATCTCCAACCTTTTATCTGGCATCATTTTCCTTCTCCCCATGGCTTATCCCTTATTTCCATCACTACTGATCTGCTGATTCACTACTGATTCTCTTGGTTTTCTTTTGTCTGGAAAGTCTTTATTCTCCCTGGATGTGGAACTTTAACTTGGTTATTTTCTTCTTTCAGAATTTTGAGTCCTCTGTATTTGGGCTCCCATTGTTGCTATTGAGAAGTTAGCTGCTGGCCTAACTGTTCCTACTTTGAAGGTAACCCAAGGTATTTTCTTGATCTTTCTTCCTGTGATATGTCTGTGCATGGTTCTGTTTGGAACGTGTTGAGCTTCTTAAAATTATGGATTGATGTCTTTCATCAGTTTTTTAAAATTCTTTGCCATTATCACTTCAAATATCATTTCTGTCCTGTTAGAAAAATTTGACAGATGCACTATTTTCCTTCCCCTCTTTCTAAGACTTAAATTAAATAATTACCCTACCTTCTCACTGTACTCCATGTCCCTTGCCCTCTCTTCAGTGTTTTTCATCCTTTTGTCTCTCCATACTGAATAGATTCTTCTAATAATCTTCAACTTACTAATTCCCTTTTCAACTATTTCTAATTTTCTATAAATTCCATCTCACTTCTTTACTATGCTTACTGTAGTTTTTAATTCTGTGATTTCTATTTGATACTCTTTTTTAACTCTATTCTGCCACTTTTCTAAATTTTCAGGTTTTGCTAAAAAAATTCCAAGTATTTATTTTCTTGAACAGAGTAAATAATTGTTTTATAGTCTGTGTCTGATAATTCCAGTATCTATATCACTTATGTGTCTAGATTTTCTTTTTTTCCCTGTTGTTTCTTATTCATAGTGTCTTATTTCCCTATGTGCTACATTATTTTTGATGGTGTAATACAAATTTTTTTTATAAGAAAATTATTATATTTGCTGAAATAATTTGAGACCTAACATAGTGTTATCTTCTTAGAACATTTTTGTTTGCTTCTGCCAAGCACCAGAGACATAAGCAATAGGTTGAAGGTTTTGGATTTCTGGGATATCATATGACACAAAAAAACTGGACTCTTTTGTACAAGGAAATAAACTTCTGGTTTATCTATACTCCTAAGGTGTAGCTCTTTGGGGCCCCAACATAAAGCAGGAGCAATTGACCAGAATCCACCAATCCTCTCCTTTTCTCTCATCTTTAGGAGCCACCAAAAGTACAAGTCAGTCTCTCTGCCCTCCTTTGAATTGAAAAGTACCCCCAGAACAAAAGTGGCCTGGTGTTCCTCACTCACCTGTCTGGATCATAGCCTGGTATTTCTCACTATCTTGCCAGCTCTTTGATGATTTTAAGGAGAGATTTTTGTTCCAGCTTTTTAGTTGCCTTTAGTAGTGGTGGCTGGCCCAGAATGCCAAGTTTATTATTACCAGAACCAGAAGTCCTTTAGATTGCCCATATCTGTGGACTTTGTTTATATGAGAAAGAGAACTAGCATCCAAATTAAGTTACACTTTTACTTTAAGTTTTCTGTCACCTGCAACCAAATCTAATTTTAACAATAGCATTCTTATCACACCAAACAGGGGAAATGTATTCTGGCTTGTTATTCATATTCTCTCTCTCTCTCTCTCTCACTATCCCCTTCTCCATTACCCAATAGCCACCAGCAGTCAGACGCCCTAATGGCTTTGAAACTTAAATAAGAGAGGACCCACCTTGGCCATTTCCAATGTTGTAGGTAGCTCTCTTGCAACATCCTCCCATGACTCCGGGGAGAGGAGAGGGAAGGGAATTGTTTCTTATCTTATCACAAACACCACATTCCTCTAAAAGATGTCCTTGTCCTCTCTCCTCAGTCTTCCTCTTATGTACATGTGATGAGGTTCCTCTGAAGACGTGACTGGCCTCCACAACTCACAATGGTTCTCTAAGCCTAGAATACATGTGCTTTGCACCTTCTGTGCTCAGCTTTAAACCTGAATCACAATTCTAAAAGGAAAATCATAGTCTGTAGCTAATGCTATCCTGCTACACTCCATGAAATAGGGTGATATATTCTCAATGAACAATAAAAATGTACACAAAGATATAATGGTTTTGAAGAGCATACATACTGTTTTCAGTGTGTTCTTACTATAAAGATTATCATTATTAGCACTAGCCATTTTCATTTTTTAATCTGTAGTTTTTTACTTTAATGTTTTCCACCCAGACCAAAACAAAGTAATTGTTTTTGGATGTTTTGAAATTACTGTGCTTTTCAAATATTCTTTTCATACAATTAACTCCTGTCCCTCTAATGACAGCCACACTTACAATAGTCTTAACTGCATTTCCCAGATTCTGACAGCCTTGCCATGTTCATTAATTCATTCTCCCCTTTTAATCTTTTAGCAAAAGGGCAGCTTGAAGGAAATCTTAGCACACCTAGTTTGAGAAAAAGGAATAAGGGGAGCAAAGAGGAAGACTCCAATTTGCTACAGACAATTGAGGGAAATATTCTGTTTTGTTTTTAAAGTTTTATTCAAATAAGAGATGGCTGACCTTTATGAGGTGACCAGTTGATTTGTTAACTCAATGGGTCAGTCACTTTCTCAGTTTCAGGACAGTAATTTGGGGGAGAGGGGAGAGGGAATGGACAATCCAATGGAGAAGGCCAGTAGAACCTGAGAACTAGTGGTTGGGAGGAGTCAGAGAAAAAAAGACCAGAGGGGAAATGCACGTAAAGTTAAGGCTGGAGATGACACAACAAAATACTATCGTCTACCCTATTTGTCCCACTTCATCTTTCTTCTGTTTCCTCAGCAGCAACAACAACTTTACCTAAAAGCCACCTTCCCAACCAATCCTTGTATCCATTCTCATGAGGACCTTATGTCCTACATGACAATGAAAGTGGACATCATCAGATGGGGACCACTCAACTCCTGGGATGCCCACATTCAAATTTATCTGCTCTAGGCCAACCCTTGCTCCCTCCTTTCTGTCACAGAGGAAGAGTTTCTCCTTCCCTGTTTGGGAAGGACACAGGGAAGCTGTGCTCTAATTCTACCCACTCTCTCCTCTTCAGATCCCTTGTCACTTTGTCACTATCTCAGGATTGTATATTTAAAAGTGCTCAAGGCTTTCCCATTTTTAACAAGGAAAACCTCTCTTAATAGAAGTCCCCTTTATCTACTACCTCTCTGTCCTTTCTTTCATTGCCCAAGCTCCTCAAGACAGGACCCTAGACACACTTCTGTTCTCCTTCCATGCTCCTTCCCTGGGCTATCTGCTTCCACTGCACCAATGTTCACTTACTGCTATGGTCTAATGTGTGTGTCCTCCCCAAATTCATATGTTTAAACCAAATCATTAATGTGATGGTATTTGGAGATGGGGCCTTTGGGAGGTGACTAGGTCACAAAAGTGGGGAGCCCTCATAAATGGGATTAATGCCCTCATAAAAGGGCCCCAGAGTGCTGCCTTGCCTCTTCCACCACATGGGGACACAGCTAGCAGTTGCCATCTATGAACCAGAAAGTGGTCCCTCACCAGACACCAAATCTGCCAGCACCTTGATCTTGGACTTTCCAGTCAGAACTGTGAGAAATAAATTTCTCTCATTTATAAATTACCCAGTTTATGGTATTTTGTCATAGCAGCTCAAGCAGACTAAGACATTTACACATGAATGATTCTGCCCTGGGCTACAGACTCAAATATCCAATAACTTACTGGTCATCCCTATTTGCATTTCTCAGAGATACTTTAAATTCAAAATGTTCTACTGGACATACCATTTTTCACCACTCTCTAAATCTAGATCTCCTTCTATTCCCCCTCTCAGTGTATGGTCCCAAAATTTCTCCAGTCACATAAAGCAGAAACTGAGGTTCTTTCTTCATACGTACTTCTCCTACAAGCCTATATCTGATCCATCTCCATATCCTGTCCTCTTATCACCTAAACATCCCTCAATTCCATCTCTGTTTATCTCCTCGCCACCACCCACTAACTGCTGACTTATCTGCCTGCATGTAGTTTGCCCCATCCAATCCATTCTCTACAGTAATCAGCATGATCTTTATAAAAATGCAGTTCTGACTCTATCACTCCCTTGCTAAAAATGCTTCAATGACTTCCCAACCATCTTAGGAAAAAGCACCAAAATCCTTAAAATAGTGTAGTAACAGAAATTCTATTTTGAAACATAGACACACCCCACACACTTTTCTCTTTTGCCTACCTAAAAAAGTAAATTTCTGCCTAGATGGCCAGAGGCATCCATCTGCTCAGGGAAAGATTAGAATTGTAAAGGAGAAATGCAAAGAAGCTGGGAGGAAGAGTTCATATTCAGATTTTTTACTTTATTTTTTTATTTCAAAATATTATGGGGGTACAAATGTTTTTGTTTACTTGTATCAACTTTATTGTGCTTGAGTCAGGGTCATAAGTGTGCCCATCACCCAGATAGTGTTCATTGTACCTGTTAGGTGGGTTTTCACCCATCCCCTCCTCCCCCTCCCCCCTGCTTGATTTCCACTGAGTTTTACTTCCTTCTGTGCACGTGTCTGCTCATCAGTTAGTTCCAATTTAATAGCGAGTACATGTGGTGTCTGTTTTTCCATTCTTTAGATACTTAACTTAGGATAATGGGCTCCAGTTCCATGAAAATTGCTGCAGAAGACCTTAATTCATCCTTCCTCATGGTAAAGTAGTATTCCATAGTATACATATACCACATTTTGTTAATCCACTCATGAATTGATGAGCACTTGGGATGATTCCACATCTTTGCAGTTGTGAGTTGTGCTTCAATAAACATTCAAGTGCAAGTGTCTTTTTGATAAAATGACTTTCCTTTTCCTTTGGGTAGGTACCCAGTAGTGGGATTGCTGGATCAAATGGTAGGTCTACTTTTAATTCTTTGAGGAATCTCCATACTGTTTTCCATAGAGGTTGTACTAATTTCCAGTCCTACCAGTAGTTTATAACTCTTCCTTTCTGTCTGCATCCACACCAGCATCTATTGCTTTTGGACTTTTTAATAAAAGCTGTTATAACTGGGATAAGGTGATATCTCATTATGGTTTTAATATGCATTACAGTGATAACTAGTGACAATGAGCATTTTTTCATATGTTTATTGGCCATTTGTCTATCTTCTTTTGAAAAGTTTCTGTTCATGTCTTTTGCCCACTTTTTAATGGAGTTGTTTGGTTTTTTGTTGCTGATTTGCTTGAGTTCTTTGTAGATTCTGGTTATTAGCCCTGTATCAGATGTATAGCTTGAAAATATTTTCTTCCATTCTGTAGGTTGTCTATTTGCTCTGTTGATTGTTTCTTTAGCTGTTCAGAAGGTTTTTAATTTAATCAAGTCCCATTCACTTATTTTTATTGTTGTTCTGATTCCCATTGGGGTCTTCTTCATAAATTCTTTGCCTAGGCCCATATTTAGAGGAGTTTTTCTGACATTTTCTTCTAGAATTCTTATAGTTTCATGACTTACATTTAAGTCTTTTATCCGTCTTGGATTAATTTTTGTGAGTGGTGAGAGATATGGATCCTGTTTCATTCTTCTGTATGTGGCTATCCAATTTTCCCAGCACCATTTATTAAATAGGGATTCTTTTCCCCAGTGTATATTGTTGTCTGCTTTTTCAAAGATCAGTTGGCTGATGTGGATTGCTTTTTATCTGGGTTCTCTGTTCTGTTCCATTGGTCCATGTCTCCATTTTTGTGCCAATACCATGCTATTTTGGTTACTGTAGCCTTGTAGTATAATTTGAAGTCTGGCAATGTGATGCCTCCAGATTTGTTCTTTTTGCTTAAGATCACTTTGGCTATTCAGGGTCTTTTATGGTTCCAAGCAAAGTGTAGAATTATTTTTTCTAGATCTGTGAAATATGACATTGGTATTTTGATAGGGATTATGTTGAATCTATAAATCACTTTGGGTAGTATGAACATTTTAACTATGCTGATTCTACCAATCCATGAGCATGATATATTTTTCTATTTTGTGTTGTCTGCGATTTCTTTCCTCAGTGTTTCACAGTTCTTTTTATAGAGATCTTTCACCTCCTTGGTTAAGTATATTCCTAGGTATTTTATTTTCTTTGTAGCTATTATGAATGGTATTGATTTGACTCTCAGCTTGACTGTTATTTGTGTGTAGGAATGTTACTAATTTGTGTACAGTGATTTTGTAACCTGAGACTTTGCTGAATTTATTTATTAAGTCCAGGAGTCTCTTGGTGGAGTCTTTGAGGTTTTCTAGATATAAGATCATATCATCAGCAAAAAGTGATAATTTGACCTCCTCTTTCCCAATTTGTATACATTTTATTTCTTTCTCTTGCATGATTGCCCTGGCTAGGACTTCCACACTATGTTGAATAGAAGTGGTGACAGTTGGCACCCTTGTCTTCTTCCAATTCTTAGTGGGAATGCTTTCAACTTTTCCCCATTCAGTATGATGTTGGCTGTGGGTTTATCGTATATGGCTTCTATAATCCTGAGATATGTTCCTTCTGTGCATAGTTTGTTGAGGGTTTTTATCATGAAAGGGTGCTGAATTTTGTTGAATGCTTTTTCTGCATCTATTGAGATGATCATATGATCTTTGTTTTTGCTTCTGTTTATGTGGTAAATCACATGTATTGATTTATGTATGTTGAACCGTCCTTGCATCCCTGAGATGAAGCTCACTTGGTCATGGTGGATTATTTTTTTGATGTGCTGTTGAATTCAGTTTGCTAGTATGTTATTGAGGATTATTGAGGATTTTTGCATCTATATACATAAGGGATATTTGTCTGTAGTTTTCTTTTTTGTTGTGTCCTTTCTTGGCTTTGGTATCAAGCTGACACTGGCTTCATAGAATGAATTAGGAAGGATTACCTCCTTCTTGATGTTATGGAATAATTTCTGCAGGGTACCAGCTCTTCTTTGTAGGTCTGGAAAATTTGGCTGTGAATCCATCTGGTCCAGGACTTTTCTTGTTGGAAGATTTTTTATTACTGCTTCAATCTCATTGTTCATTATTGGTCTGTTCAAGAGTTCTGTTTTTTCTTGATTGAGTCTTGGAAGATTGTACATTTCCAGGAATTTGTCTATTTCCGCTACATTTTCGAGTTTATGTGTGTACAGCTTTCCATGGTATTCACAGATGATATTTTATATTCCTGTGGTATCAGTTGTAATATTTCTTCTTTCATTTCTGATTGAGCTTATTTTGGTCCTTTCTCTTCTATTCTTGGTTAATCTAGCAAGAGTTCTATCAATTTTGTTTATCTTTACAAAGAACCAACTTTTTGTTTCATTGATCTCTTGGTTTTTTGTTTTCCATTTCATTTAGTTCTGCTCTGACATTAATTATTTCTTTTCTTCTGCTGGTTTTGGGTTTGGTTTGCTCTTCCTCTTGTCTATCCTGGAGATGTGACATTAGGTTTTTAATTTGTGATCTTTCTGTCTTTTCAATGTAGGCATTTAAGGCTATGAATTTTTCCCTTAGAACTGATTTTGCTGAATCCCACAGATTTTGGTATCTTGTATCCCCTTTGTTGTTCAGTTCAAGGAATCTTTTGATTTCCATCTTAATTTCATTATTCACCCAGTAATTGTTCAATTACTGCTGTTTATCTCTTTGCTTAGATCTAGTAAGGTTTGCTTTATGAATCTGGGCTCTCCTTTGTTAGGTGCATAAATATTTAGGATTGTTATGTCTTCTTGTTGAATTGCTCCCTTTGCCATTATATAATGACCATCTTTGTCTTTCTTTACTATTATTGATTTGAAGTCAATTTTATCTATAAGAATAGCTACACCTGCTTTCTTTCAGTTTCCCTTTGCATGAAATATTTTTTTCCATCCCTTCACCTTGAGTCTGTAAGAGTCCTTGTGGGTTGGATGTGTTTACAGGAGGCAGCAGATACTTGGGTTGTATTTTTTCATCCATTCAGCCAGCCTGCATCTCTTGAGTGGGGCATTCAGACCGTTCATATTGATTTTCTGAATTAATATGTGGGATGCTTTTCTGTTCATCCTTTTGGGTATAACTTATTGCTTTGTTTTACCTCTTGTGCTATTGTTTTATATGAGCTCTGAGCTTCAGATTTTGGGTGGTTTTACACTGGTGGGTGTCTATTGTGCTGGTCCATGTATAATGCATTCTGAGTATTTCCTGCAGGGAAGATCTGGTCTTGACAAATTCCCTTAGTGTTTTCTTGTCTGGAAAAGTCTTTATTTCTCCTTCATATATGAAACTTGGTTTTTCAGGATACAAAATTCTAGGCTAACAATTGTTCTGTTTAAGAAGACTGAAGATGAGGCCCCAATCCCTTCTGGCTTGTAATGTCTCAGTTGAGAAGTCTGCATTTAGCCTGATGGGTTTTCCTTTGTAAATTACTTGAAGTTTTCACCTCGTGGCTCACAAGAGTTTATCCTTCATGTTGACTTTGGCCAGTCAGATGACTATGTATCTTGGTCATTTCCTCTTTGCAATGAATCTCCCAGGTGTTCATTGAGCTTCTTGTACCTGGAGGTCTAAATCTCTAACAATAGCAGGGAAGTTTTTTTCAATTGTTCCTTCAAATAGGTTTTCCCAGCCCTTGTGTATTTTCTTCTTCACCTGCAGGATGTCTATGAGTTTTATATTTGGCCATTTTACTTAATCCCATATTTCTTGTAGGCTTTGTTCATTCCTCTTAATTCTCTGTTTTTTTATTTTTGACTGAGTTACTTCAAAAGAGTTGTATTCAAGCTCTGAGATTCTTTCTTCTGCCTGGTCTAGTCTATTCTTAAAACTTTCCATTGTGTTTTGTGTTTCCTTAAGTGAATTTTTCATTTCCAGAAGTTCTATTTGTTTTTTTTTTAATATGTCAATCTCTTTGGTGAATTTTTCATTCATTTCCTGAATTGTTTTTCTGGTTTCTTTGAGTTGGTTTTCCATTTTCTACTGGATTTCAATAAGCCTCCTTACAATCCGTATTTGGAATTCTTTATCTGTTATTTTGATATTTTCATTTTTGTTGATATCATTGCTAGAGAGCTGGTGTTCCCTTTTGGAGGTGTCCTGTCACTCTGATTTTTCATACTTCCTGAGTTCTTTCACTGATTCCTTCTCATCTGGGGCAGCTGTCACTTCCTATTTTTGGATTTTATTTTTTTAGATGGGGCTTCCGACACACACACACTCATAAGGGAGTGTCTGTGGCATATGTTGGGTAAGAACCTTTGGCTTTGCTTGTGGGCCTTTGATGGGGTCTAGGTTCTGGATTGATGCTTTGGTTATAGATATCCTTAGTGTGGTGGTTTTCTCAGTTTCTAGTTCTTTGTAGGCTGTAGCAGTGGTGAGCTATGTGCATGGGCAGATTCCCTGTCTCTCTTTGATGAGGCATGATGGAGGTCTTTGAGTTCCTTTCTCTTTTTCTGGCCCAGTGGTCTTCTTAACAGTGTGAATTGTATTGACATGCCCAGTTTAGTCTCTGAGACAGTAGGTGGTGCTTGTGGGTAAGAATCAACCACACCCTGTATGATTGAGTCAATTGATGTTGTAAAAGGTTGTACAAATTGACTTCCCTGTCAGTAGGTGGTACTTGCCAGAAGGAACAAGCTGCAGTGATGTTTTCGGGACCTGTGGCCAGCTCTAGCCCCTCAGGAGAAGCACTCAAATGCCCCAGGTGGTGGGTGGGGCTCTGGAACTTCCAGGTGATTCCTTATTCTCCACCACAGCAGAGGTGGATGGGAGAGTGAGGTTGGGCAGGGATGGTTTGGGTGAGCTGCCTTCAGGCTCCACAAAAGCTGGTAAGGTAGCTTTCTCAGCAGGGGTCAAAGGTCTTCTCCCAGGCTTCTGGAGAAAGCTGCCAGGGAGGTACTGAAGTGGCCCCACCCAGCCAGAAATTCTGCTTGTGGATGCAGGGGCCATCTGATATCCACAATCTGACTGTTAGGAGCAAGTTTTGCTCTTCTGTCCCCTCCCCTGCTCTGCAGTCTTTCTCTAGCATCTGCTGGCAGACAGGAGCTCAAACCAGCTGAGCTCCCTCATGATGGCACTGTGGGGCTGGGAGCTTCCATGTCCAGGATCCCACCCTGGGCTGACAGCATGGCTTTCCTGTGGGGGTAGGGGTGCTCCATGAGTGCACTGTGGCTGGGACCCACACTGTGCTCTCTTTTCAGTTCTGCCCATGTGGGCTCCCTCACCTCCCGAGATTAGTTCACAAATCTCCCCTCTGTGCCCCCAAGCAACACAATAGAGTCCTGGGGGTACAGGATCTGGCCTGTGGGCCTGTCCCTGGGTCCCCAAAGATCAATCCCTGACCATGCCAGGAGAAGCATGCTGGTCCCAAGTTGCCTATAGGGTGCTCAAGCAGGTTTAATGTCCCTCCACATCAGGGTGTACCCTGCTCTAATGGAGCAGCTGGGCAAGCAGCACCGGGGGGCCAGTGAGCAGGGAGCTCATATTCCAAGCACCCTTTAGTCCTTTTCAGGTCTTTAAGAGGAAAGTTTTGAGCCCTGCTCTCCGTGGAATCCCCAACAGAGGGGAAGCAACAGCTCCTGAAAGCCCCAGCTCAAGCATCTCTCTCGGCAGCCATGGGCAGAGGAGGGGAATAGGAGGAAAAGAGTCCAAATGGAGAAAAGCTAGCACTCTGGTCATCTCTTTCCCTCTCTCCAGAAGGCAGTCCTCCTGGAATGTCCAGGCTCTGCGGGGGGGGGGTTCACACAGATCCCCTGGGACCTATTGGCCCCCTGTGGCTCCTGCAGTCTTGGCTAGAGTTAGGAAATGTTCATGTGGGAACAAGCAAGATGAAAACTGAGGGGCTGAAGCCCCATGGGGAGGACAAAGGTGCACAAGGGGTGGAGAAGCAATATGGCAATTGCTGTCTTGACTTGGGTCAGTGGTGATGGGAAGTGCCCCAAGGGGGCTGGCAGCCTGGTGCTTTGTCCTCAAAAGCTTCCAGTTCACTGGCAGCAGCTTTTGGGCTCATGAGGGTAGAAAAGCTGTCCAGAAGCTCAGGAGCTGGCTGACTGCCAGAGACGTGAGGTAGGGAGAAATAAACTCCTCCACCTACCCTATTCACTGGACTCCAAGCCTCTTGGGGGTTGATCTCTACTGATATGTTGTTCCTTCATGTTCTGCTCCACAACCTCTTTCTGTGGAACCCCTTGTAGGTTCTGGCACTTTTCCCTCAGAATTACAGCTGAGCTATGATTGTTTGTTTGTTTGTTTTTCATCTAAAACTTTTCCTTCTTTCTGAGACGATCTGGCAGCTGGTGTGTCTGGTCAGCCATCTTGTCTCTGGATTTTTCACTTTCAAATGTATTTTTGCAGCAAGCCAGTAGACATGCAAAAGAAGATTTTCTGAATTCCTTTATCTTCTCTTTTGGCTTAATCCAGAGTCAAATCTGGCTGCCAGACCATGAGTTCCCCCACAGTACAAGAAGTTTCTCCTTGCTGATCTGTGATAGAAGACGAAACATCTAGTCCATATTTCTCCACTTCTACAGGTTCCCATATACAGTGAGCACTGAGGTGAGAGCCAACAGCCTGCCAGGACTTAGAGGAACAGAAACCAGAAAACCCTGCTTCACAAGCTTCAGATGGACACTTGGGAAAAAGCCATTTGGGGGACATGACAGAAATACATCAAGAGCTGAGGCAAGGTCAGATCATCCTTGGGGGCAGGTGCTGGGCTCTGACCAACTGGTAAGAGAGAAGGAGAAAGAGAAAGAACCTGGCTACAAGGTGCACAAGCAGCAGGACACAGCCTCCAATATCAGCAGAGCAAGTGGTGGCCAGAGAAGACAGGAGACAGTGCTGCAGAGACCAAAACAGGCAGAAGACAGCCTGGATAACTGCAGGGCTCCAAGGCCCCTTTTGTCACTACTGTTACAAATACCAAGTTAGCCAAAACCCACCCCAATTCTCTTAGAAACCATCTTGAAGAGTTGCGGGTAAGAGTAGCTGAATCTGAGCACATTTACTCAAAAAAAGATCATAGATGCCTCTCAACTTATGATGGGACTATGTCCTAACAAACCCATCATAAGTTGAAAATATCTCATACAATTGAGAAATAAAAATAAAATCCTAAACCCCTAACCAACTGAACAGACCCTTCTTGGCCAAGGGGACCCCAGAGAAACTTTAAAACTGAGTTCCTGGCCATGATAGGAGGAGAGGTCTGACATGCCTTGTTATGCCCTCTCCTTTATTAACCACCATGAGGCTTTCTTCCCTAAGGGTTAAACAGAACCAGACTTTTTTTTTTTATTTCAGAATATTATGGGGGTACAACACTTTGACTATATATATTGCCCATGCACTGCCCATGTCAGAGCTACAATCGTGGTCATCCCCCAAACTGTGCTCCCCACATCCATTCAGTGAGAGTTTTCCCATCCCCTCCATCCCCCTCCCGCCTGCCCGCCCCCTGATGAATATTATTGCCATGTGTGATGTAAGTGTTGATCACTTAGTACCAATTTGATGGTGAGTACCAGTGGTGTTTGTTTTTCCATTCCTGTGACACTTCACTTCGAAGAATGGGTTCTAGCTCCAACCAGGATAATACCAGATGTGTTGATTCACTATTGTTTTTTATTGCTGAGTAATACTCCATGGTATACATATACCACATTTTATTAATCCACTCATGTATTGATGGGCACCTGGGTTGTTTCCACATCTTTGCAATTGTGAATTGTGCTGCTATAAACATTCGTGAGGAGATGTCTTTATTATAAAATGTCTTTTTTTCCTTTGGATAAATACCCAGTAGTGGGATTGCTGGGTCAAATGGTAATTCTACTTTTAATTCTTTGAGGTATCTCCATATTACTTTCCATAGAGGTTGTACTAATTTGCAGCCCCACCAGCAGTGTATGAGTGTTCCTATTTGTCCACATCCCCGCCAACATTTTTGTTTGGGGATTTTTTGATATGAGCCAATCTCACTGGAGTTAAGTGATATCTCATTGTGGTTTTGATTTGCATTTCCCTAATGATTAGAGAAGTTGAGCAATTTTTTATATGTTTGCTGGCCATTATTCTGTCTTCTTTTGCAAAGTTTCTGTTCATGTCCTTTGCCCATTTTTTAATAGGGTTGTTTGATTTTTTCTTGTTGATTTTCCTAAGTTCTGTATAGATTCTGGTTATCAGCCCTTTATCAGAGATGTAGCATGCAAATATTTTCTCCCATTCTGTAGGTTGTCTGTTCACTCTAGTGATACTTTCCTTGACTGTGCAGAAGCTTTTTAATTTGATCAGGTCCCATGTATTTATTTTTGTTGCTGCTGTGATTGCTTTGGGGGTCTTCTTCATAAATTCTTTGCCTAGGTCAATGTCCATAAGAGTTTTTCCAACGTTTTCTTCAAGAATTCTTATGGTTTCACATCTTAGGTTTAAATCTGTTATCCATTGTGAGTTGATTTTTGTGAGAGGTGAGAGGTGTGGGTCCAGTTTCAGTCTTCTACCTATGGCCATCCAGTTTTCCCAGCACCATTTATTGAATAGGGAATCTTTTCCCCAGTGTACGTTTTTCTGGAATTTGTCAAAGATCAGGTGACTGTGTGAGGTTGGTTTTATATTTGGGTTCTCAGTCCTATTCCATTGGTCTACGTCTCTGTTCTTATGCCAATACCATGCAGTTTTGGCTACTATAGCCTTGTAGTATAGTTTGAAGTCTGGTAGATAGATGCCTCCCAATTTGTTCTTTTTGCTTAAGATTGCTTTGGCTAGATGGGGTCTTCTCTGGTTCCACATGAAGCGTAGAATTATTTTTTCTAGATCGGCAAAAAATGATATTGGTATTTTGATAGGGACTGCATTGATTCTGTAAATCACTTTAGGTGGGAAAGCCATTTTTACTATGTTGATTCTGCCTATCCAAGACCATGGTAGGGTTTTCCATCTGTTTACATCCTCTGCAATTTCTTTTTCAGTGTTTCGTAACAGAACCAGACTTTTAAAAGGACTTGCTTCACCTGATTTCAATCAACTGCCTAATGCTGCTCCTCCCTTTTTGTGGTCTCTGCACAATAACTGACCAGCATTTCTTCCAGATAAGAGACCACCAATCATGGAGTGGTTCTGGCCAGTCTACAGAGCATGTGCAGTGACGGTTTTATCGTGTTCTGTTTCACCTTTTGAAACAGAGGGCTGAAAACTCCAACCTCGGATCATGCTGAGCCTGCCATTTTCTGAATACGGATTCCATGAAGTAGCATAAAGCTCAGTCGTGCATGTGCCTGTTTCTCCTTTCATAAATAATCACAACTCCTCCTGTAGCTTTTTAAATATGTATATTTGGCCACCCCGCTTAGCATAAATTCCCATTCCTGTGGTCCCTCTCTCAAAGTACAAGCTCTCAGCTTCTGCCTGAAACTGTTGCTTCCCAGCCTGTCAGAATGGCCACCCTGCAGTCTGCAGTCCTTTATGAGAAATAAAACTCTCCTTTCCAAATTTGTGAACCTCATCATTCTTCAGCTGACAAAGTCGAAAATGCATTTACTATGCCTAAACTACCGAACATCATAGCTTAGCCTAGCCTACCTTAAAATGTGCTCAGAACACTTACATCAGCCTATAGTTGGGCAAAATCATCTAACACAAAGCCTATTTTATAATAAAGTGTTAAATATCTCATGTAACTTATTGAATACTGTACATTACATCGAAATTATGACAGTTTCACACCATTGTAAAGTCAAAAAATCTTAAGTTGAACCATTGTAAGTTGGGGACCGTCTGTATTTATACTTTTAATTCACACTAAGCTTTGAAACTGAAATTTTTGCTCCTCAGCAGATGGGGTTCCTGAGAAAGACCAAATTAGTTATAGATCACCCCCACACATAAAAAAGAAGAGGAGGAGGGCAAAGCAGAGAAGAGGAGGAAGGGAAGAAAAAGGAAGAAATCATCATTGCTCCCCCGTCTGAGCTACACTGCAAGTCAGCTGGGGCCTCCACCGCAATGTCCTGGAAGCCACGTTCCATCTGCCTGCCAACCTTGCCGGCCTCTTCTCTAGCCCCTCTCGCCCTCACTGTTCTCAAGCCACACTGGCCTCCTTTCCCTTTCTCAAACCTGCTGTGGTTTCTGCCACTGCCAGAGGATTTCTTAGTCTACTCCTTTTGCCTGGAATGCTCTCCCTTCCTGCCCCACCCCACCCTGTCCAGCTAATTCTCTTTGGCCTCTGCATCACTTTCCCAAGGAAGACACACCTGGACTTCCTGGCCACTGCCTCCCAGGCCCACTGGCCCAGAGTCCCCAACCTTGTGGCCTCGTATCTCCAAGTACAGCTGCCTCGTGGCACTCTTCGCATTGGTGATTTTAGTCCTGCTTGATTGTATGGTCAATTCTGCCTCCCCTGTAAACCATAAGCCGTGCTCACCATTGCACCTCCAGTGTCTAGCATACCACAGGCATGTCAATTCTTCTTTACTGAATGAAGAAATTGCTCAATAAATGCATAAATAAATTAACAAAAAATAATCTGTTCAAAAATAAAAGAGGCTGCCTTGTGAGAAGCAGCTGCCAGTTCCTGGGTGTTCAGGTGCAGTGAGATGAAAATTATAGCCATCAGAGATGCTTTAAAAGCAATGCTTACACTAGACAGATGGTTGGACTGCATATCCTCTAAGGTCTCATCCATCTCAGAAGTTTCATATGTCTCTGTATGTTTAAGTGCTCAGAAGGACTGGGAGGATGTGTCATTCAGCTTCTTCTCAGACCATGAGGGTGCCTAAGACCAGAGGAGAGCTGTCTGCAGGACAGGATGAAGGGAAATGAGGATCTATCTGTGACTCTGGTGGCTTTGCAGGCTGGTCACCCCAAGGTAGAGTGACAATGTGGTGGGACACCAGTCCTAAGAAAGATCTCATAGGCCTGAGCCAACTGAATTCATTAAGGCACAGAGCAGTAAAGGGACCCAGAGGACAAACTCCAAAGGGCAGCCATACTCAGTACCCTCTCCCCAGACTGTATTACTCACTCCCACAGAAGTGTGTGTCTGCTTCACTTTATTCCTTTTTGACTATAAGCTATTTCGAGAGCATGTGGACATCCCAATCCCAATGCCCACTACCATGGTCTGCACATAGTAGATGCTTGACGTACAACCAATATGCAAAAGTGAGTAGATCAACCTTCATCTCTGGGGGTTTGTTGTTTCCCCATCAGCTGCTCCTGCTACTCAAGGGGTGTGTGTATGTGTGTGTGTGTGTGTACACGCACATTTGTGAACAGAGTACATACACATAGAAGGGGGTGGGATACAGAATTGAAGCACTAACTAGTATCCAATATGAATGTTTTTTAAGTAAGTAGCAGCAGCAGCACAGGAGCTGCACATATAATGTGCAGGGGAAAACCTTCTTACCAGATATAGCCCACCACCCAAGGCCCCACTGCCTAATTTGTATTCAAAAGGCTAAAGATTTTTTTCCTTTGGGTCTTGAAATATTTTGCCTTTGAAAATCCTTTACCAAGATGAAAATGCTTTTGGAAAGGGAATGATTTAAGCTTCTATCACTTTGCATTTTAGAGAGGATTATAATGGATAATTAATAAGGGCCTGGAAAATCAGACTCCAGATTATGAGTGGGAAAAGGTAGGGCTAGAGGATGGGAAAACCCAGCAGAGAGAGCAGCTGGCAAAGATGAGCTTTGTCACCTTTAAAAATCATTTCCACAATTTTGCTTGGAAAGGCCCAAGAAATAACTATGTCTCCTGGAAGGAATGCCGTGCAGATCTCTGAGATAAATGGATGAGTGCAGGTTAAATTAGATGAGGAGAAAAGGTACTAGATTCACTTAAGGTTTTTCTGATTGAGGGCAACAAGCAGCATCTTGGTGGCTTTGTGGCAACAAGACTTTTGCAGCCTGGCCATTTTCTGGTTGCTAGAACGGAGAGCAGCAGCAGATCAAATCACACATGCAGTGTGGGATGGAGTCTCTATACCTGCTTCAGAGAGCTCAGAACCCACGTGGGCAGTGTCCAGTGATGGGGGGACCTGGGGAAGTGGGTGTGGAGAAAGAAATGAAGGATGGAGAGTGGGAAACAGAGAGAGAGAAAGAGGAGGGCAGGTTAAGCATCTGGAAAATTACTGCAGTCTCATGGCTTTGGCTGCTTCAAAGCTGGGATGAGTCATCAGCTGGTTGCCTAGGCAACGGCTATTTTCCTCCTGCTGCTGATCAATTTCATCTGCACAAATGTCCCATGAAACTGTGAGCCGTGAAGATAATATACCCAAGTCACTGAAAGTCTTGCCAAACGAGGTCTGCATTTCAAGTATTCTGAGACAGACTTTATGTATACCCAGCCATCCACCTCCCCATTCCACCCCAGTCCCCATCACAACAACCACACAAACACACACACACACACACACACAGAGTGATGGGCCAGGACAGGGGTACAGGCAGGAGGAGCTTGTCACCTTTGCCTTATCCCAGCTGTGATCCCTGGAATCGTAACTGCCCGGATTCACTGTCCGTAAGAAGAGAAAGAGCAGCTATGTGGTCATTGTCTCATTTCATCTCTCAAAACAGAAACGCTTGCCTGAATGAGGAAACACAGCCACAGAGGACAGCCGGGAGCGATGCCCTTTGAGCTGTGCCCTGCAGTCCATGCTCCCAGGTTCAGAGCAGGAACGAGTGGCTACTGGCTCCACCCTGGGTCCTCCCAAAGACAACGCTGTCTCTTTCCCTACTTCAGTTTTCCTCTTAGCACTTGTCACTGCATACTACATACCAACACATAATTTTTTGTGTCTTCCCCACTAGAACATATGCTTCTTTAGGGGAGGAATTTTATTTATCCTATGCACCACTGTGTCCTTATCTCCTAGCCTAGCTCATCATCCTACACATACTAAGTGCTCAGTAAAAGTTTGTTAAATAAGTGAATGAAGAAATGGCAATGTTCTTGGACCATCTCTAAGACTGTCCTAAAAAATTTAATGAATATGACTAAACCCCCTTCTGAAAGGGCCAAAATCCTTTCCAAGGTGACTTCTGCACTATAGACATGACAACACCTACAATATGACTAATCTGGAAATTGTCACAATTTTTGTGCTTTCACCCATTCTACCTCCACCATTTAGGGCATAAAGTACTTGAGAAAGATCTTGTATAAAAAAGGATCCAAGTCCCATATACATGAAGTCAGCCTATAGCACAAAGCTGGAAGGGCAGTCATGCCCATTTATATGTTACTAATATTCACTAAGGCTGCGGTCCCCAATCCCCAGGCCGGGGACCAGTACCAGTCCATGGCATGTTAGGAACTGGGCCGCACAGCAGGAGGCGAGCGGGCAAAACTTCATCAGTATTTACAGCCAGTCCCCATCGCTCACATCACTGCATAAACTCCACCTCCTGTCAGATCAGTGGTGGCATTAGATTCTCATGAGAGCAAACCCCACTGTAAACTGCGCATGCGAGGGATCTAGGTTGTGCTCCTTATGAGAATCTAATGCCTGATGATCTGAGGTGGAGCTGAGGTGGTGATGCTAGTGCTGGGGAGTGGCTGCAAATACAGATTATCATTAGCAGAGAGGTTTTACTGCACAATAAATGTAATGCACTTGAATCATCCCAAAATCATCCCCCACACCCGGTCTGTGGAAAAATTGTCTTCCATGAAACCAGTCCTTGGTGCCAAAAAAGTTGGGGACCACTGCACCAAGCCTTTACAATGTGGCAAGCACATTACATGCATTTTCTCATTTCATTCTCACAACAACCCAGGTAGTAAACACTTAATAATTCCCATTTTATAGATGATGAAACTGAGACTAAGGTTAAATAACATGGCTGTGGTATGCACGCTGTATAGGATAGCATCAAGATCCAACTCCAACTCTGAGTTCTTAGCCACAACTCAATATTGCCTCTCTGCTCGCCATGCCCCTCCACTTGTCACAATAGCCCTGTTGGTGGCATTTCCAACCCACTTTTCTCGTTCGAGCAGCCCAGGATGTCCATTTAAGCCTGAAGTGTTTTGTATTTGTACTATGTTCTCTTATTTTCCAAGCATTTTTGTATAATTTATGTCACATGCTCCTCAAAACAACCTGGTCTGATAAACAGGACAGATACCATCATCTACACATTTCAGAAGCAGAAAATGAAGAGACAAAAATGTTAAGTGACTTGCCTGAAATCATGTCACTACTCAGAGCTGGGACTTGCACATTGGTACTCAGATGCTACTACCCCTCCAGCCCAGATGCTCTCTGGAAAACAGCAGCCGGGTGCTCACAGTGTAAATGGCACCATGCCCTGAACCACACCCTGATTGGGCTCTGGGCCCCCACCACTCCTCAGAGCAGTCCCTGGGAAACGTCAAGCTGGCAAAGCATCAATCCACCTTGTCAGCTAACTGTAGGCAGAGCCCACTCTGGGGAACTTCAGGAACCTTTTCCCAGAACCTTCAATAACAGGAAAACAATCTAAGCTTTCAGAGAAAATCTGGATATATGAGAAAGAGTCCAAATGTCATAGCTTAATTTAGAAGATGGTGACAAATATTTGTAACTAATTTTACCCTTATTCTTTCCTTGCCCTGATCCCCTCAGCCTCATCCACTCCCCACCCACCCCTTTCCCCTCCAAAAACAAATAATATTGCATCACACGCCACAGAATATAAAGGCTTTACATTACAGCTTTATGGACATGATTCTGAGAAACCAGTTCACAAAAGATCCTTACCAGCTCTTCCTTCAGGCTAGAGAGGAATGAGTAATTGGAAGAAACAGAGTTATAAATTATAATCCAAACTCTTATGAGATGTCATAGCTGACTAGCGACCAACAAGCATGTAAAATGAACACCCTAATGATCATGAAAAATGATGAGTTTTGCCTTAAGTGGTTTCTGTGAAACAGTCCACTTGCCTGCCCGAGCCATTCTTTTTCTTTAGCGTGGTTTCATTTCTCTATGACCCATGGGACAATCTGCGTGTCTACATGAAAGCCATCTTCCTCCTGTGTCTGAGCCATGTGTTTTGTGCATGTGTCTGCATGTTTGCATAAGTGGGAGCTGACTGAGGGAGGACTCACCAAGTGCCAGGCACTCACTGCGTCAGGTGCTTTCTATATATAAACTGGTTCACGCCTGCGGTGGGCCTGTGATGTCAGTGTGATTGCCAGTATTGTTCTCCTTTTACAGATGAAAAAACTGAGGCTCAAAGAAGTTAAGAGATTTGCCTAAGAACACACAACTAATAAAAGTAATACTAGTGATAGACCTAGGACAGGAACTGGGTATCAGCACTAGAAACGTCCACACATTCATTCAACACTTTTATTTCACATGCAGATTTCAAAGACTAAAAAATGTTCTTTGTTTTGCAGAACATCGGCAAGTCAATTTCACTGCAATAGAGAGGGCAGAGCAGACTATAACAGGTTTAAGAGTTGGAATAAAGACAGCAACTCAGAACTCTTCAGATCTTTTCAATACAGCTTGAAAACTACTCATTTAATCCCATATCCCAGTTTTACAGCAAATTGAGGCCCAAAAAGGGAATATGATGTCTAAGGTCACACAGCTGGTGGCAAAACCAGGACCTCCCAACTTCCAGTGCTTTCTCTAATGTCATTTTGCAGCTGCTTACGTTACCTTTACAGTTTCACACTGACCACTGGGATGATACACCCCTTGGAGATTATCAAGCCATTCTGACCCTGCATCTGAGGCACATGTGCCACCATGACCCTGAAGAACAGGCCAGATGCCTTTTCCATCTGTGTCTTCTCTGTCCACTTCTCAAATGAAAACTAGAATTTAGTATTACAATTTTAAATGGCCCAGATGAGCCAGGTAAGCAATCATTTAGAAACAATGCAGCTCAATTGCATTTAATCTTCATCTGGTCCCCCTGAATGCACAAGCAAAGAACCTGTAATTCCTTTATCGCTGCAAACAGGGACAGCAGTCAGAGCGGTGTGCATGCCTCTAAGGTGAGCAAGCCTGAGTTCCAGCGGGGACTCCTTAGGTAATATTCCTTCAGCGAGCATCTGTGGAGCACCTACTGAGTGCCATGCCCTGTGCCTTGCATGAACAATGCAAAGATGGCCCTTTTTTGCTTTCTTTCACCACAGCTGGATAAACTTGGATAAAATGGAATCTCTTAGGCAGTCCTTTCTAGGGAATCTCTTAGGCAGTCCTTTCTAGGGTCCTTAACTCTCACCCAACCCTTTTTAGGAACCCCATGGTCATCTCTGTGCCTCCACACTAAGATAAGAGCTGACAGAACCAGGGGGTGAGGGGAAGTGAATCTGTAAACTCCATGAGGTAAGCAGGGCCAGTCCTGGCCAGAATTTAGAGTCTCCTCCACCCCACACCCAACAGCCACCTCCCTCTCGCTCCTGCTCTGGCTCCCACCGGTTCTTACTCTCTCTGTCATGGTGCTCTCAAAGATGCATGCTGTGTATTTCTAACCAAACTTCTTAACTTCTGAGTCCCCATGTCCGCACATGTAATAACATTCAACTCACAGGACTGTCAGAAGAATTAAATAAGGCAATGAATAGAAGGTGCCCATCACAGTGTTTAGTGATACTAAACAGCTCTCCTTAAACATTGGCTGCTACATTAGTATTATTATTTCTATCATGGTTGTTATCCCTTCCCTTAAGGATACTACTTCTTCCTGGGGTGTTTGCATTCCATGGGAAACAAAGAGCTTTTAAATCCAAACAATTAGGTTCCTACTGGTAGGGCTTCAGACCAAGAGAAAAATAATGGGCAGGGGTCCTTGGGGGCGGGGGGCGCCCCTCTGTTCTCTCCCAGTGAGTAGCACCCACTTGGGGCTCCCAGAAGCTGCTCTGCATACCTGAGCCTCCTTCCCCATGCAGATCACGTCAATGGGGATCAATCTGCCCTCTGCGCTGAGGGCCCACGTGGCTGTGCTGCTCAGGAACACGGAGCTGATCGTGTCCCACAGTGCAGAGGCAGAAGGTGCCTGGGCTCCTGCCAAAACAGGCCCAATGAGCCAATGCTCAAGTGTAGCTGCCATCAACCAACGCAGGGCCGCTCTTGCTGGCAATTAACTTAGTTTTGGGGCTCTCCCTGAGAGTTCAGGATGGCCCAAGGCCAAGCACCCCAGGGCCCCATCCAAGGTTTGAAATGAGGCCAGCAGAGCAGACTCTGCAGCAGCAAACAGCTCGAAAACTGCCTTCAGCTCTGGGGGAAGTGGCATGACTCAGCATTCTAGTGGCCCTCCCTAATGTCTCTAGTTGTCATCCCCTGCGCTCCATCCCTACAGCCGCTGCCTTAGCCAGGGAGCATATAATTGTCCCACAGGTGAATCATAAACACCTAATATTTACTAAGTGCTTATTACATGCCAGGAAATATTAATATATACCTAGATTTTTGCATGCAATTTCTCATCAAAACCTCAAAATAACCCTATGAGGAAGACATTAATTTTTACCATTTTACAGACTAAAGAATGCTCAGAGAAATTAACTTGGCCAGCACTTTTTCCCTCTTCCTGCCCCTGCGGCCCTGTCACTGTGCCTGTCAATACCAACTGCTGACCAGCACCTCCAGCCATGAGCCTCTCTCTCCTCCAACCTATGCGCCAACCTCTTACAGGAATTCCTTCCTACAACATGAATCTGACACAGTCGCTCACATACTGAAACTCCTTCAAAGGCTCCCCATTAGATCCAAATAAAGTCAAGGATCTCTAAACTGGCATTCTCAGCTTCTCTTCCAAACCTCGCTCCAACCACCTTCCAGTCCCACCCGCTCTCCCTCCCGTGTGCTCTGGCTTCACGGAGCCAGTCATCATTCCTCAGAGGCACACACTGTCCTTCTCCGTGGAATGTGGTTTCCCCAGTTCTGTTCCTGGCAAGCATCTGGTCATACCTGAAGATCCCGCTCAAGTGTCACTTCCTCTGTGAAAGCCTCCCAAACTCCCTCAAACTCTTCCCTCTGTCCTTCTGGTTGAGATCCACCAGCACTTCCCATTCTTGTCACTGATCTGTTACTACATCAAATTGTGTGCAATTGCTCACTGGGGGACAGCCACCCTGACTAGGCTGGGAGCTCCCCCAGAACAGGGACTGGGGCTTGTTCTCACCTTTTAGTGCCAGTACCTATCTCAGGACCTGCAACAGGGTAGCTTATTGAACATGTGTTGCAGAGATGGATAGAAGAATCATTTATTTATTCATCATTCATTCAGTTAGCTAATCATCTACTATGTGCCAGGCACTGAGCTAGAACACTGGGGAGGCAAAGATGAATTAGAGTTAGAACTCCCTGAGGATTCCTTGCTTTGGTCTAATGCTCATATAATCAAGGGCTTTTATTGCTTTTTTTTTTCTTGACTCACTTCCCAGAAAACAAACTGAACTGCAGAGCCTGCAAAATACCACCTAATTCCATCCTATTTAATCTGGAACCAACTGCCACCCATTTAACTGCCACACTGCTTACAAAAAACTCAATTGTCAGGTCAAAATCACAGCTTGTGCAAATAACCAACGTCAGACAGCTTGCAACTCCGTTGGGATCCTAAATCCATCATGATGTTAGTTCGTTAAATTCTATGAATTCAATTAACTTTCCTGATTAATCATGGATTAATTAACCAAACTGTGCTGACAAGAAAGTATTGAGGCTTTCAGTTGCTATTTTTCTAGAGACAAAAGCTCATAACATTCAGCTGTGTCATTTCATTAGCCCCAAATTGAAATCTTTCCTCTCTGCCTGCTCTGTATTTTCTCATCATTTGATAATGGTTCTCTAATTCGGTTCTCTAATTTTTTTCTACATAAATAGGCCTATTTCACCAATATAATAAGTATACTGGAAGCACCTTCTGGGCAAGGACTCTCCTCCACCCCTTCCTTTTTCATTTTTAAATAAATGTTATTGTGTATATTTAAGATATACAACACGACGTTATAGAATAAATATAGTGAAAACGTTACTATAGTGAAGAAAATTAACATAATCCACCATCTCACAGTTACCCATTTTTTTTGTTTTTACGGCAAGAGCAGCTAAAATCTACTCATTTAGCGTGAATCCCACATACAGTACAACTTTATTACCTATAGTCCTCATGTTGTACATTAGGTCTCTAGACTTGTTTATCCCATATATCTGCTACTTTGTATCCTCTGATCTACATCTTCCCGTTTCCTCTCCCCACCCCCACACCCCCACCAACCCCTGGTAGCCACTGTTTTGTTCTCTATCTCTGTATATCTGAATTTATTTTTTAGATTCCACATATAAATGAGATCTTTCTGTGTCTGGCTTATTTTACTTAAAATAATGTCCTTCAAGCTCATCCACGTTGTGTCAGATGGCAAGATCTCATTCTTTCTTAGGACTGAATAGTATAATATTCCATTGTGTGTGTGTGTATATGTTTCTTTATCCATTCATCCATTGATAGACACTTAGAGTGTTTCCATATCTTGGCCATTATGAATAACACTTCAATGAACAGGGAAGTGCAGACATCTTTACAAGGTGGTGACTTCATTTCCTTTGAGTTTATATGCAGAAGGATTGACAGGTCATATGGTACTTCTATTTTTAATTCTTTAGAAACCTCCATACTGTTTTCCATAATGGCTATACCAGTCTACATTCTCACCAATAGCATACAAGAGTTCCCTTTTT
The DNA here is from genome assembly GCA_023783475.1 of Daubentonia madagascariensis. Taxonomy (NCBI): domain Eukaryota; kingdom Metazoa; phylum Chordata; class Mammalia; order Primates; family Daubentoniidae; genus Daubentonia; species Daubentonia madagascariensis. The sequence continues at coordinate 34,648,790 of JAKFHU010000978.1, forward strand.
TCCAGAGGGACTCTACCTCTTAGACCCCTACAAAGCCAGCCAACCCACACAGTGCTCTCCTACACACAGAGGTGACCCCGGAATTAGAGATAGCAAGAGCTGGAAGAGAACCTGCAGAACATCTCATCTGAAACCCTCATTACACGGATGAAGGCCCAGAGAAGAACAATGACTTGCCCAAAGCCATTAGGCTGAGCCAGGATTTCCTAAACTCAATTAATGATAACAGTAACACAATAGCCACCATTTATTTATTGCCATATATATCTGCTGATTTATAAGCAGCATGAGGCTACATGCTGAGAAGCTGCTAAGTGCCACATGGCTGGAGAGACATAAATTTGAATTCAGGGCTACCAAAGTAGCCCAAGCCTGAAGGAGTAGATCTCTAAGAGATAGGAAGTGTAGAGAAGGGATTCTGAATCCTGAACAGGTCTTGCTCTCCAGACAGTTGCTGATTTGTAAGCAGCAAGCAGAAACTACTGGACAAGAGGGAAAGATTTTAGCAGTATCACAGAGCTATGAAAACAAAACATGAAATTCAGGACACACCAGGAGGATGCTCTTGGAAATACTCAAGACTTTCAGCTGGGACCCCTTGTATCAGTTTCCTACTGCAACAAATTACCACAAATTTGATGCCTTAAAATCACACAAATGTATTATATTATAGTTCTATAGGTTAAAATTCTGACAAGAGTCTCACTGAGCTCAAATTAAGATGTCAGCATTTCTACTGGAGGCTCTAAAAGGAATGCCCCGTTCTTACCTTTTCCAATTTATAGAAGCTGCTTGTATTCCTTAGCTTGTGGCCTTCTTCCTCCATCTTTGAAGCTCAGAAGAGCAGATGGAGTTCTCATAGGCCATCGCTTTGACCTCCTCTTCTGCCTCCCTCTTCCATTTTTAAGGACCCTTGTGATTGCATTGGGACCACCCAGAAAATCTAGAATAATCTCCCTATTTTAAGGTCAGCTGATTAGCAATTTTAATTCTATCTGCAACTTTAATTTCCCTTTGCCATATAACCTAACATATTCTCAGGTTCTGGGCATTAGGACATGGACATATTTGAAGACCAAACACATCTTTAAAGGGAAATCTCCTAGAATTGAAGGTGAATAACAAATAGGTAAGTACTCATGAAACTGAAACACAGCTGTGCATCATCTCAATCCCAAACAGGATTAAGGTGATATGCCACTAGTATGACAGCCTGCCAAAAGCAAAAATAAATTATCTTTGGAAAAAGTTACTATCAATCAGAGCTTTTATAACTTCTCATATAAAATATCCAACATTCAATCAAAGATTACTAGGCATATCAATATATAAGACCAAATGACCACTTGGTTTCTTCCTGTTCCCCCTCCTAGAATGCAAGCTCCTGAGAACAGGGACTATGTCCAACATGTAATATCCCAGAGTTCAGCCCAGGCTGTGGTTTATGATAGTTGTTCTGCAAATGCCTATTGAGTGAATGACTCTAATGCTCGTCATGGCTGCACCCCAATGCAGAAAACAGCCCCAAGGAGCCAGCATTGAGCAGGGGCTTCAGAGCCAGCATCAAACTCTTCTAAGTTCTACACCACCTGTAAGAAGGTTACACCTTATCCAGGACCAGCTCACAACAAACCAATCTAAAAAATTAATAATAAGAAGGAAGAAAGAAAACCAAGCTGCTGATGCTGCCTGCAGCTTGTGACAGCCAGGGCAGTCACTGGGAATGAGCAAAGACCAGCAGTGCTGAACTGACACCTGATTTCCTGCGGTTAAAGAGATTTAGAACTTTAATCCCCTCCTCTCACCTCTTATTTATTTTGAATTTTTCTTAATGTTTCTATTAGATTTAACTCTTCCAAGCTCCCTTCCAGGAAAATTGCTGAAATCCTAGAGAAATAGAAGGTCAGCGCCAGGGCTGCTCATGGTGATATGCTCAGTTTGCCAAGCCATAAGCCTCTGGGAGCCTGCACTGGGCTGCATCCGGCTGGAGCAGGAAGCACCTTTGTTCATTTTGTCTGCCAGCAGAGGCATTTTTTTCTAATTTCTGCAAGGGCTTAGTGTGTGCAAATGTCAGCCCTGAACTAGGAACATTTTAAGAAACATTCTAAACAGGAGAAATAACCATCACTTATTTGAGTACCTATTATGTGCCAGACAGTGTGCTGAGAACTTTACATGCATTATGTCATTTGTTCCTTAAAACCCCATGGAGCAGATATTGCTATCATTTTACAAAGATACAAGAGCTTAGTGATGTCAATTAATTGGGTCCAGATCAACCAGCCAGGAAGTGGAAGAGCCCCTGGGTCAGTATAATGCAAATGCCTGGGTGTTAGGCCACTAACGCAATTCTGTGTCCACCTCATTTACTAGTTCTTCCGTCCTGTTTCTTGTACATAATGCAAATTGGTGTATTTAAACTTCTCAGCTGCTCAGAAAAAGATCATGGGAAGAAAAAGAACACATTTTTTGAAGGTCTGGCTGAGCATTTGTGGGCTTTGAGTGGGGGCTTCTCCCCTTCTCTACCACGCTGGCACCTTACGATGCCCACCTCTGCAGTGTTTCCAGAACCCTGAAGTCCTGGAGCAGGGACATGGGTATTGGGCCACGTCATTCAATGAGACCTTTCCAGTGAAACAAGTGGAAGTGAAGAGCACTGTTAGAGGGTGGACCAGCACTTTCCTTTTTCTAAAACACAAAGGTTTTGTGTGACAAGGAAGAATTCTTGGTCCCCTGCATGTCCTTCAGGTTATTCCAACATCATCCACTCCCTTGAGCTGTCTCCACCTACAGATTGCCTGAGTATTGGATAGTACCTCCTTATGATGAAGTTGCTTTTTTGGGAGCGTGAGATTCATTTTTATCTCTTCGTCATTAAAGAAGAGAGCTCTGAAATCAGCGCGTGCCCGAGGCGTTCAGATCCGCCCAAGTTGCCGCGGCAACGGCAGCGCTTCCGACGTCACCGCGGGAGGACACCCCCGCAGCAAAGCGGCGCCGCGGCTCGGCGCTGCGCTGGCCTTTGTCGGGTTGTGCCGATTCCCTGAGCTCCTCCAGAACGCTCAGCGCTGGCCTCCCACTCCCACCCACCTCAGCTAACACAGCAAGGGAGGGAGCTGCCTTTGTGAAAAGTTCCTTCTCTCCTTAGTCACCCTGTAGCCAAAACCGTGAAAAACCCTGAGGGAATCTGGGAGGGGGTCCTGAAGGGTCCCCATGTAAATTCATCTGTGACTCTGCTTGGAGATTCGGGGAAGAGAAGACGGACAGCAGAGGGAGACTGGGAAGAGGTCTGCGCTCACTCTGGAGGGCAGCAACAGAGGCAAAGCCGGTGGAAGAAAGGTTAGAGCCCCTTTCTTCCCACCCATTCCCACCTGAAGCCTCAGCTCACCTCTGAGCAAAGCCTGTTGTATAAAGTACCAAGATTTCTCCCCACAGAACAAAAGGGTGACCGACCACTGGGCAGGGAAGAGGAAGCTGCAGGCCCCTGGTGCCATTCTCGGCTCAGCCCCTGTGGCAGAGAGTTTACTGCCCAGCGAAGTTTTACTGCTCCCCTCCGGTGATGTAAAACTGTTTTGGAGCAGCAGCTTCCCAGCCAAGGACTGCATTTCCCAGCAGCTCCTGCATCTGGGCCTGTGTGGCCAGTTCCTACCAACAGAAGGCAAGCAGAAGTGATATGGGTCATTTACAAGTCAAAATGAGGCCATCCTCCACCGTCTCTTTCCTCTTCTTCGGCCTCAGGTTAAGATGGCAGAGCAGGGAGAGAGAAGGAGCCTGGATCGCTAAATCACTACAGTTGTCCTTTGATAGCTATGGAGGATTGGTTCCAGGACCCCCTAAGATACCAAAATCCTTGTATGCTGAAGTCCTTTGTATAAAATGGTGTAATAGTTGCATATAGCCTACACGATCCTCCCATATACTTTAAATTATCTTTAGATTACTTATAATACCTAATACAAATGCTATGTGAATAGTTATACTATATTGTTCTTTTTATTTGTATTATTTTTTATTGGTTTTTTCCCCAAATATTTCAATTTATGGTTGATTGAATCCACAGATACAGAACCCACAAATACAGAGGGCAGACTGTACATTGAAAAATCATTGGACTGCTTTGTAAGTCAGAAGCAAACTTATCTTGTGTTAGGCCACTGGGATTTCCGAGTTTCTCTGTTACAGCAGCTAGCATTAACATATACAGCCTTATCATCAGCAAGGTTAAGCCAAAGCTGGGTCCAGAATGAAAAGCCACCAACCAAAGCTGAACACAAAACTTGCTCTCACTAGGGCAAGATATACTATAGCAAAATCCCTCAATATGGCTGTTTTTATCTTCAGGACCCAGGAGAAATAACTGGGCAAGAGGCAGACAGGGCAGTAGGCAGAGACAGGGAAGTTTGAAGGAAGACGAGTTTGTTGAGGCTGAGGCCTCTGCTCAGTCTTCAGGCTGTGCTTGTGTCTCCTTGAGCATACTACAGGCCACTGACACGGAGGCCCTTAGACAGCAGCTAGGTATGGAACCCACTGTCAGGACTGCTGTGTACAAAGGCACACAGCCAAGGGTGTAAGTGGGGACTGAAGTACAGCCTGCCCAAACCAGTCATTCTGGCTCAGAGTTGAGTTCACCTGGAGGATAGGCTTAGGACCACATCTACCTGGTACCTTTTTAAAATGTATGCAATGGTACCACCCATGCCTAACCTTGCACCTGTGCTGGCACTATATATGCCTGGCACAGTGGCAGTGAGCTAGTGGTAGCCTTGACCCCTGTGATCCTAAGGCCAGGCCACAGAGTTCTTACTTTCAAGCCAGCCTCAACAAGAAGTTACATTCAAAGAAACAAAAACCTGATAACCAAAATAAAATCAAAAAGCTTGATCCCACAGCTAAAAGAAAAATATTCTCTCTCCTCCTTCTCCTCCTCAACCCAGCACCTCACCCATGTTTAGCTAAATCCACTTCCCCTACCTGCAAGGGAATGATCTTTGTTGCAAGGGGTTAGAGCAAGGCACGTTAGATTTCACCCCCAGAGGCCCTGATGTGCTGCTGGAGAACAGAATAGGGGTAATGCAGCCCGCAGCAGAGGAGACCAGGCCCAGAGCAGCCACTGGCAGACACACCGGGAGGTGAACACTGGCGGCAGGCTGCAGGTCGAGGACAAATGAGAACGCAGAAACAGTGCTTCAGAGACACAGTAGAGAGTGAGGGCATTCTTACAACAGGAGTCTCCCAGAGAAGGCAACAAGTGAGGCTCTGAAGGAATGAAACAAGAACTTACACAGAGGCCCGTGTAAGGAAATACCAATATTTCTTGCGAAATTAATGACTGAACAAGAATCATCATTCATAAATAACAAGAATTTCCTGATACAGGAAATTGCCACAATCTTTTCTGGAAAGCAATTTGGGTCTCTCTATTAAAAATTTAAACTTTCAGGCCGGGCATGGTGGCTCACGCCTGTAATCCCAGCACTCTGGGAGGCTGAGGCGCGAGGATCGCTTGAGGTCAGGAGTTCGAGACCAGCCTGAGCAAGAGCGAGACCCCATCTCTACAAAAAGTAGAGAAGTCAGTCAGGCACAGTGGTGCGTGCCTGTAGTCCCAGCTACTTGGGAGCCTGAGGCAGGAGGATTGCTTGAACCCAGGAGTTTGAGGTTGCAGTGAGCTATGATGACACCACTGCACTCTAGTCTGGATGATAGATTGAGACTCTGTCTCAAAAAAAGAAAAAAAAACTTAAATATTCAAACCTTTTGATCTAGCAAGCCCATTTCTAAGAACTTACTCAACAGAAATACTCCCACACTTGGAAATGTATAGAGAAATATGTACAGAGATGTTCATTATAGATAAGACGTGCATTTTTGAGGTGTTTTCCTGTGAAATGTTGTCAACTATTTCCTTTTAGGAGAAACTGTGCATCTGTGAGGTGACTCGGTTAGGACTCAAGATGTTATCTGACGTTGTAACAGAGCCAAGACCTTGTATTTTACTATTTATTTCTAAGCTGACCTACACTAGACTTGAGTCCCTTGAGGCAGGGACCGCATCTTAGTCACTATTCATTTACAGACCTGTCACAGAGCCTAGGGTATAGTGTGTGCTCAAGTGCTATTTGTTACATGAATTCATGATTTAACTTAGGCTTGGATCAAACATAGGCTCTCGCCTTCATTAGCACAATATACTAAAAGTAGAGTCAGTGGAGACCTATTTTACTCTGGGTTGATCTGTTACTATCAGCTGTGTCCCTCCTCCCCACTCTGTGCAGTTACTGGTTTCAGAAGGCAAAATGAAGGGGTTCCAGGAAAGGAAAAAGGAGAAGAGCATGGTTAAGTTCTCAAAATGAAACAAGTCAGGATTTTTAGCCTTTTGTCTATACCTTGAACTTCCTAAAATTATATGCAGTCCTTTGCTGGGGGAAATTTATATGGCTTTCATGAACTTCTCAAAGAATTCGGGTACATGACACTCCAAAAAAAAAAAATGATTAAGAATCACTGAGCCAAGGGATTTTTGACTCAGAAATGGAACATGGTCAGACAACCTGTGCCAAGGAATAATATATTAGTACAAAAAGGTGATTGAGAAACCAGTGAGAAAAGGCCAGTGTCACAAATAGATGACTATAAAATAACTGTCACACAGATATTCCAATTTTCCTTTTGCAACCCGGTAATATGATATTTTGGAGCATTACAACTTAAAAGGTGGTTATTATAATACCCACTCAGCTCATAAACTTACCTAAACATTGTTGTATGCCCTAGTTAAATGTGAAAAGGCATTTTATGACTTTTAAAAAACTAAGACAGGGAAAAAAATCTCAGAAATGGACAAACTGAATGCTTAGAACTTCACCTATAAAAAAACACAACATGGGATGTTTCACTACACCATTCACCTTGATTGTAAAATTGTTACTCAAACACTTTCAGACAGGCAGTCATAAGCAGTTGCTTTTCTGTGACAGCATTTCATTAAATTTAGCTAGTGAAGGAGGAATGTTATTAATTCATTTCCTAAATCCTCAGATTATTGGCTTCTTCCCATCCAGCACAACCACTATTATTTTACCAAAAGAGCAATCAATTTAGTCTCCAATATTTTGCTTTTAAAAAGCTCCTCTATTGGGCAATTTGATTACCTTTCAAGGTGTCGTTGATGTTCCTGATATTTTGTAATGAACCAAAGTCTTTTAACAGAAAGAAATTTCCAGAAATTTGCCACCATATGTATATTAATACATATCAGTATTAAATTAACTGTTGTGTTCCCAATCATTTTCTGCTATGAAGGAATTGATAATATGGCTTTTCCTGAGGCAGAACTTCCCACCTCCATCCACCTCTTGTCCTCTGCTACGCTACTGGTTCCCATCCTTACTATTGACCTACAAGTTAGCAAATAGGTATGTTTGAGGCCACCTGGCCTCTTCCCAGGGAGATGACAGGATCACCAACACCCCTTATTAGCACTTACCTGCCTGCTTCATCATGCTAAGTGCTATAAAAAGCAGACGCAGTACTTGGTTTCTAGATGCCTACCAATCAAGCACAGAAAACTTGTATGCACACACAAAAAAGACATCTGAGCATGGACTGGCAGAAAAAGAACCACCCTGGGGGGCAGGAGACCTAGCTGAGAAATTGCAATTTAGTTTGACATCAGTTAGGTGAGTGATACAATAGAGTTATTACATAATAGACAAATAAATACACACAAATATAGGCTTTGCATTTTATAATACCTTATGGTTCCTTTTAAGATCAAGCACAGCTGCTTTGGACTTTTACAACGGAGGAAGCCTAGGCCAGCGGAACAAGTACTGGACTGTGAGTCAAAGATTGGGGCTCTGGGTCACTCACGTTCTGAGTTCTTGTCACTTGCCACTTCCACCTATAATGGTGGTGATCCCTAAAGTCCTGATATTGGCTGTCTTTCTACTACCTCAACCTTTCCCCACTGGGACCTTGGACAGAGTGAGAGGCTGAGGATCCCAGGGAGGCTCTATAGCAGCTGCACAGCTTGATGCCTGGGTACGTAACAACAGAGAATCCCGCGGTATTAATTTGGTTGAGAAGTACCCAGTCCAGAGCCAGGGTGCCAAACCCAGCTAGAAAAGCTTAGAAGGAGAAATGAATGCTTGAGATCAAAATATCAAGACCCTGAGAGCTGATGCAGGGCAACTAAGCTGGTGCCTGTTGTGTGAAGGATTTTTTTTCTAACCCACACCAAGTTTCCACATGGACTGGCTGACAGACCTGGGATAGAGGGGTGAGATGAGAAAGCCAAGCCCCAAAGGCAAGGTCCAAGGCTGGATCCTGTGGCGTGAGGAGCCTAGCCTGGGAGCAGGCGCTTCCAAGGTTGCAACTACCACTGCTCTGCAGCTGTTGGCCAAGTCCCGACCCCTAAACCTGACCTCCTGCCAACCTGTCTGTAAGTCAATCCAGAGATTCTCTGGTAAGATCAAGCCCAAGGTGCCCACACTCTACTCCTCTTCTCCCAACCAAATGAGCTGTACCTTCTCACTTTCCACTTCGGTGGAAGGCCCCATCATTTTCCCATTTCCCGAGTCGGAAATCCTGAAATCAGCTTGGAGCCTTTCACCCTTCTTCCACTTCGGCATTCATCCAGAGACCGTGCCCTCCTCCTCTGACAGCCTCGAGGTCTCTTGCATCCAGTCCCTCGTTCCCAGGTCTCTTGCCACCATCCCAGTTCAGACTCATCTCCTCTTCCCTGAACCACACAATACCCTCCTACCTGGTCTTCAGACCACCAGTCTTCCTGCTTCAATGTATCCTAGGTGGTGCTGGCTAATTGTCCTATAACACTGCTCTAAACACATCACTTCCTGTCCCCAAACTTCACTAACATCGTCCTGCTTACTGAATCAAGACCAAACTGCCCCAACACAGCATAACACCACTATTCCCCTCCATGTGGGCAACACTCAGCAAAACCAAAATCCTTATTGTTCACAGTTAAGTAGCCAGTGACCTAGGGAAAACAGTGTCTCTAAGCCTCAGTTTCCTCACCAGTTAAATGGGGATATTAACAGTACCTACTTGATAGAGCTATTGTGAAAATTAAATATGATAATCTATGTAAGGGCTTAATGTGCTGTTGAACTCTCAGTAAATGTCAGTGTTGATGATGATGATGAAGATAATCTCCCCCAAACACCCCTTAAATTGCTTCATTTAAACTCTGGCTCAAGATTGTTCTCTTTCATATTCAATTCCAGCCAAATTCACCAGCTATTAGGCCCAATAAATGCATTTGATCTAGCCATCTGTTTTGCATTCTTCCTTTAATTTCCCCATACTTGCCTTCTCTAGCCCTCAAGGAATGAAATCTTGGAAGGAAGTGAAGTAGTGGGGAGTCCAGCCCACTCATCTGGACACTTTGACCAGACCCTTTCTTCCTTGTAAAAATCATTCAAACCAAAGTTTCATTAAGGATGCATGGAAGACATTTTGTCTCAATTCTTGAAAATGCAGGTCTTACTTTCCAATAACTCTTAGCTATATATTTTTTAAGGGTGAAATATAATTCTTTTAAGAATGAAATAAAGATTTAAAATAATTGAAAAACACACTGCCTTCCCAGAGTACAGAGAGTTAGAGTGATAGAATGCAGAGTATGAAATTCCAATTTAGGTAGATCTTGGATACAAGACCAGCTCTTCCACTTCTTAGACCAGCTCAAGAGAATGGGACCTGGAGTGTAAATCAAATGACAGGGCTCCAAATCAGGACATTGTACTTACTAGGAAATCACTCTCTGAGTCTGAGTTTCCTCATCTGTAGAATGGAGATAACAGTCCCCACTGTGCTGGCTGTTGTGCGAACTGAGTGGACTAGCTGTAAGGACCCAGTGCAGAGCCTGGCTGAGACCCCAAAAGGGTCTGCTGCTCCCTCCACACTTCCTGCCCACTGGGACTAATGTGGCTTAAAGAACACCTGCTACTTTGCTTTCAAACGTGTGTATGTTTTTTCAGACTGCACATCCTGGGAATCAAAACTAGAATGATGGCAAAGTTTGGCAGCTATATTTGTCTGCTTAGACTACCATAGCAAAATACCACAGACTGAATTATTTAAACAACAGAAATTTATTTTCTTTCTGGAGACAGGGAAGTCCAAGATCAAAGTGACGGCAAGGTAGGTCTCATCCTGAGGGCTCATCTCTTGGCTTGTAGGCAGCTGCCTTCTTGCCATGTGCCCACATGGCCCTTCCATGGTGCCTGTGGATGGAGAGAGAGCAAGCTCTCTGGTGTCTCTGCTTATCAGGCCACTAATCCCATCAGACCAGGGTCCCATCCTCACAACCTCATCTAACCCAATTACTGCCCAAAAGTCCCATCTCCACATACCATAACATTGGGGATTAGGGCTTCAGCATATGAATTTGGGGGCAAGGGGGACACAAACATTCAGTCCTTAACGACATAACTTGACACTGCCCTTACTATTATAGAACCCCAACCTCCCTCCTAAGTCTCCATATCTATTTTGGGGAGTCCCCAAGATATGTCTCCACATGCTCACTAGATGGTCCTCTCAGCCACTGCATAGCATCATCCATTTTGTTTCTCTCCTGCTCCCATGCTGAGGTCTCTGAAACTCAAAAGTGCTGCTGAAGTACCAAGTCTCCACAGAGACTGTGGAAAAAACAGCCTCCAGCATGGCCAAGGCCACTGCCTCCTGTTGCTGCTTCCTCTGAGTCTGCAGTGCCAGTTCCAAGAAGCTGCTCCTCGTGCCAGAGTTACAGAAGTACCAATGCCTGCAACCCATCACAGCCAGGGCCTCAGTGTCCTGACCCACTGAGGCAGCAGAAGCCCTCCCACCTTTGCACTGGGCTGTCTCAGAGGTTTCAGACAAACAGCTCTCCTTCTCCTCTTCAATATTCAGCTCAGCTCTCTGTCCACTGTACAGAGCGTGGCACTTAGTAGGTGCTCAATAAATATCATGTAACTGTTGGTGGCCTGAGCTAGAAGGAGTCCCGCAGAACGAATGCTGTACTCAAGACCATCCTTATCTCTGACCGCAAGACATTGTTCTTCACTAAAGCTCGTGGAGCTCTATTCTCACTCACGTGAGGAACACAAGTAGGTTCCTCAAACCAGAGCTTTCCAATCAGCATGCCTCAAATAGGTCATAAGTGTGCCAGGAGATGTCATTCCCCGAAATCTCTGGGGCTGCTGGGTTGAGGCTGAAGGGCCAGACCCCTAGTGCAGGCAGCAGCCCCTCATCTTACCTCGGATGACATCCCCATCGTCAGTGTCTATGTGTAGCGTGACTAGGAGGAGGTTGAGAAATACTCCTCACGCCAAAAGAGCCCCAGCAGGCCCTTCCCTCATTCTGTCATGCCTGTACCCTAGGACAAGCCCTGCTTAGGTTCAAGATGCCTAAGAATTTGTGAGTCAAGTACCGTTTGAGTCTGTATCCTCAGTTCCACACAGGCTGGATCTCACCCCTCCTCTTGTTTCCTTCACGCTTCTCTCAAACTTGTCCTCAGCTGCTTTCTCAGTAGTGTGACCTCTTCATTTGGACTTTATCCCCCAGCCCCATCATCCCCGTGCTACTGTACCATCATCATCCCACATCTTCCCAGGTCTTCTAGAATAGTAATTTACTCCCTAACAATTGTCTGAATGAAATTCCTTAAAATCGAGTGCCAAGAGGAAGGAGACTTTGTGTTTGGGGGCAATTTTTTAGTAGAACCCACGCACTTTGCTGCTATGAAAAGCCACGCTATAAAATCAAATGCTGCTCAATTAATATTTTTAAGCAAATGAACACATTACTTAATCAGCATCCATGGGAAGGGAGCTGAGAGGGAAATTACGCATAAGGCAATCCCTCTGGTCAAGTAGTGCTGGTAGTGGACAAAGAGGAGGAGGAGGCTGGGAAACACGCATTTCTGTGTGAGGATAAACACTGGGGTGCCTCAGCCACATGGAAGCACTTGGACTCCCTCACGCTTTTCATCTTTCTAGGCCGACAGCTCCTGCAATGCGACCAGGCAGTGATTTCCCTCTAGGACTGCGTTACTCGCTTGGCTGCAACCTTCCTCAGTTCGCTCCCCTCGTTTCTCACTAAAGTGTGGGACGTAGGAATCAAATTTATCCCTCACAACCATTTTGCAAAAGAAAAGAGGATGCCACTCCCTCTTTCAAGAGAGAAAGGGTTGCTTCCTTCTATACAGGATTTGCTGCATATGGATTGATCGATATTGAAAAAATAGGTTTATGTGCATGAGAAAAGAAATCGAAGGAGTATTTCCCAGTAGGGCTCGGTGGATGGGTTTTTTGTATGTATACAAGTGGACTCAATATTACCCCAATATGATATTTTCAATTTATTTATGAGCATTACACGAAAGCCACAGGCATTGTACTCTCTAGGAACTGGAGCCCCCCAAGGCTAACTCCTGCCCTCACCTTCTACTTAGACTCACAGGAGAGAGTTCCCATCTTGACCCTCTGTGACATTTTACAACTTAAAGAGGTTAAAAAAAAGAAGAAGAAAGAACAGAACTGTGGAAGTTAGCAGTAATGGAAATTAGAAGCGTTTGCAGCCCCTCTGTTCTGTACACCCTCTTCTCCTGCTCTCCTCTCCAGCATTCACGGTCCCAGTGTTCTGTCCCAAAGCCTTTCTTGGGCAGAAGTGCCTTTCTGGCATTTCTGTAATCAGTATTCATTCCTTTGACTTAATCAAGGCTTTTTTTCCAGACTCTCTTTGAAAATGCAAATGTCTCTGAGATGGAAACGTTGAAGACATGCTAAAGAACCGAGGTTTCAATGAGATAGAAAATTGTACCAGTCATGATATTTCCATGGTAATTTACAGTTGATTAAGCACTTTCACAGATACAGCCTCATTTGATTCTTACTAACTAATATATGACTTAGAAAAGCAGGAAACATTTTTGGTATTTTCACTTCTATTTTAGAGAAAAGTCTCCTGATAACCAGAAATATTGACCTAGCACTTCCATCCTATCCAAGGTAAAAGGCTGATTACAGACCCAAACTCAGATTTCCACTTATCCAAGAACAGAGCTGGCCACAGTTGGAGCTGGGCTCACTCCTCCCTCTCCCTGCCTCTCCTGCTCCCCATACTAATCAGTCCCGAGTCTGTTGTCCCGGAATCCCAGCTGCATCTGGGTCCCAAGTCCTGGCACCTTCCCCCATCTCCTGCCCCATTTTCCTGAAGTCAGGCAATTGCCCAAAGGACCCTGGGCCCTGTTCTCTCTTCCCCACCCTGCACCAGCAACCCAACTCTACACAATTCAACAATAACAAATATTTACTGAGCACCTACAGATTGCCAGGTTCTAGGCATTAGGGTACAGCATTGTAGGATTGGCTCCAAAGGCCCTTCCTCCAAATCAGGTCTCTCTTGCTTGGTTATTCACCAGAACTATATGGATCTTTATTTCAGTGGTGAAGGTAACAAGTATGCCTAAAAGTTATGGGGAATTTACAATGTGTCAGTGACTATTCTAAGCATTTGACTTATGCTAACTCATCTAATCCTCGTAGCAGCCCTATAAGGTACTATTCACATTTCACAAATGAGAAAACTGAGACAGAGAGAGACTGCCCTGTAAGACTGCACACCTAGTAAGTGGCGGAGCAGAGGTAGACAGAGGCACCTCGCTCTAGTCCATGCTCTTATCTATTAGGCTATGCTGGAAACTGGTGGAAGCAGTGGAAAGAGACACAACTTTTAATTTTAAATTTTAATTTAGATTTTTAACTTTTGAATTCACACTATGTGTGAATTTACTACTTACTGGGTGCTCAGGCCAGGGAGATAGAAATGAATGTGTCTCCCAGAAAGAGCTTCCTTGCTCTACTCCTTGCAAAGACAAGTCCAGCCTGTGCAAACACATCTCCAGCAGAGATGATACCCCAGCAGCAGGGAGGGCCTCAGGCCTCCAAATTCATCCCTCATTCACCCATTCTGTCTGCACACCCTTCACCCTCCCTGCCTTGCCCCTCTGACCCTCGTTAATCCTGGGCCCTGGATCCCAGTAGTCACACAGTCCCCCTTGTTCTGAAGATGCTTTGGCTCTGTCTTCAGTTCGACCCGGCACTCACTGTGAGGCCCATTTCTGACAGTCAGCTCCCAGCCTGCACACTCCCTGACTTTGGTAATAGGGCGTCCCAACCCCATCTAACCTCACCTCCCCATACCTAAACGTGGGTTAAGATACTAGCTTAGATTTTCTACCTATCTACACAGTACGCACTTGACTCACCTTTGTCCCTCTGATTCACCTTCATTCATTTATTCCTTCAACAAATAATGTGCATCTACTGTGTGCCAGGCAATGTACAAAACACTTTCTTTACATGCATTATCCCTTTAAATTTTCCCAAGGACACCATCAGGTTTTTATTACCCCCATTTTATTACTGAGGTAGCTGAGCTCTTGGCACTTTTATCAAATTCTTCAGGAACTAGAAGAATTTGCTAGTCCAAGAGCTCCTTTAGGCAAGCCTACCTTTCACTTTTCTGCCCCAGCCCCGCAGCAAGCACTCAGCAAACAATTAAATCGCACTGGATTATCAAGCCAGCTAGATATCAAGCTGCTCTGTGCAGCTTGCCCCGTGATAATATCCAATGGAGAGCTCGCTGTTCTGGGGGCCCTATTTCATTCATATTCACCCAATAAAAATTGTCCCGTATGCTTCCTGCTTTATCAGCAGCCACCAGGCACTACCAGAGCTTTGCAAACTAGGAATGGTTAGAACCCTAGCTCTTGCTAAATCTCCCACAGAACAGAACCAAAAGCAGTCATCTGCAGTTAGGGGGTGTCACACAAGCATTGAGGACCCCTTCGAGCCTAGCCTCCTCTTGGGGAGGTGAGCTTTCAGCCTGGGCACCTGGAAAAATAGTACACATGATATCTGCTCTTTCCTGTTGCCCCAGAGGCCATGAAAGCCATCAGCTCTGTTTTGACATATCCTGATGATAACCAACCAATAATGCCTCTTCAGCCCCTTGCTGAGTCATCATATCCCTGGGTGATGCCATCTGCCAGGGGAGATCACCTAGGGACTCTAATCCCAAAGCAGCAGCTATACAGAGGGATTTTAGCCCGGGACTTAAGCCAGACACAGAGGCGCTAAAAGTCAGTCCTGACCTGACTGCAGGGTTTAGAATTCAGAGCCAATAGACCAAGCATCCCCAAGGAGAAAAGCAAATGATTCCTGAAGACAGTGGCTCTACTGTTTCCTCTTAGGAACCCATTAATAAAATGATAACGAAAATAAAGTCTCACTAAAAGAACATATTTAGAACAATTGTTCCTTTCAGCAGGTTGTAATTCCTGTAACTCTCAGGGAACAGCTTTGAGCTCTGCATAGCAACTCCCACACAAGACACAATCTGTCTGTCTCAGAAGGGAATGAGTCAGCCTGGGGTAGGGAGGCGGGCGAGCTGCAGCACACTCCCTGCTGTAACTCAGCAGCTGACCTGGGTTTTCTTACAACATGAGCTTTTAACCCAAATAACAGGTCACTTCTCTCTGTTTCAAAAGGAGGCTTATCTCAGAGTCTCCCAAATTACTAGGGAAGTGGCCTAAGAAGCAACAGTCCCACTCTGGAACAGAACTGATGCTCACCAACTCTTCCCTGATCTGGGTTTTCAAAACACAAAAGTCTATATACACCTTTGACCCCTCACATCTGTCAGTCCCGTGTGCCTTCAGTATTCCCAGCTATAAATCTGACTTGGCAGGACTTCCTGATGCACGTGGCAGGCATTCACGCACCCCCAGTGCTTCCTGAGCATAAATTGCATGCTAAGCCCTGTGCTGGGATTTGGGAATTGAGGCTGTAAATGTTGAAGCACAGGCTCCTGCTGGGCCAGGCCCAGTCACCCTTTCTCTTTACCTTCCCTTCCCTCAACAACAAGGGAGGCCCTGTGGGTAGAAAGCAAGGCTGACACTGGCACATCAGCCCTGGTTGCAGGAAGGCCTGCCTCCTCCCAGCCCACCGCCTTCGCCTTCGCCTTGAGTTACTCTCCCCAGAGGCTCTGCCCAGGAGCCACGAGCAAGGGGCCAGGCAGCCTTTGTGCGACCAGAGCGCACAGCTGAGCTTGGGAAAGCAGCGCTGACTCGCACCTGACAGAAGAGCTGATTGACTCTCAGGGCCCAGCAGCTCCAGCTCCCCCTCGCTGCTGGGGAGCTGTCCTCTCTTCCCAGGTGTTGCCTTTACTGGGAAGGATGCTCCTGAGCCCCCCCCCCACTGAGTGGCATCCACTGAGGGAGTCCTCTGCCCACGCAGGCTCTGTAGACTGTTGCCTGTGCCCTCCTTCTCCACCCCACCCCCTCCTGCTTTCTGCCCACCTGACTTGTTCCAGCGCTTTCCACTGGAGCCCTCGGAAGACACTTGGCTCAGCGACATGTGACACTGACTTTCATATCCCTCCTCCATTTCCTCAGTCATCTCTGTTGCTGTCTCCTAAACACCCACAAGTGTGCATCTATTCCAGCTACTAAAAAGCCTCAGTGTGGAGGGAGCAGGCATGAAGCTCCACTGTCCACACTTTGTGGGATGCAACTGCCACCTCTAGATTCAGGGACAGCAGCGTCTTCGGGCTGGCTGAAGACAAGAAGACGATGACTATTTTTTTATAGTCCCAAATGCAGCTTCTCATAGCCCTCTTCCTCACCCGGCCCAGGTCTTCCCTCACTGCAGCCAAAGTGGTCTTTCTAAAACGTCTACTTGGCATGTCATTTCTCTGCTTAAAACCCTTTGATGAGGCCACACAGCCCATGGCTGTGCTTAAGAGCATGATCTCTGAAGCTGGGCTACTGGTTCCAATCCCGACTCTCTCATTACTAGCTGCGTGACCCTGTGCCTTGGTTTCTCATCTATAAAATGGGAATAATAAAGTACCTGTCTTAGAGTTACTTTAAAAACTTATTGAGGTTAGTGGTGGGCTTAGAACAATATCCGGCACGGAGTAGGCATTCTGTAAGCACTTGTTGCTCCCCACTGCCAACCATTTAAAATCCAAGTTTCTTAAATGGTCAAAAAATGTCTTTACTATCTGCTCCACTGACCTTTCCCGCCTCATCTCTCAAACCCCCAAGCCCGGTGCTCCAGACACACTGAGCCAAGTGCAGACCCTGAGCGCACCTCTCTCTCTCTCTCTCTCTCTCTCTCTCTCTCCGCCTTCTCTCTCCTCTCTCTCCTCTCTCCCTCCCTCCTTCCCTACTACCTCTTTGCCTTCCCAACTGCCCACGACCTTCCTGACCTTCCCGCTCCCTGCCCCGCCCCCAGCTGGGCTTAGTGGCCTCTCTCTGTGCTCCCCTGGCTCCCTCATGTCACCTCCCAAGCTATAATTTACTTCCCTGATTTTCACTAGCCTAAAAACCCAGATGTCTTCTCAGCATGTTGTGCAGTGCCTATTACCTAGTAGGTGCTCAGTAAATATTTGATGAAAGAACAAATGTGCAAGCTGAATGATAAATTAGTCATCAGCCGTATTTCCAACTCCCCAGTCATTGCGAATACAATCATTTTTGGACTTGGCTTTCAGCACCAAGAGGAAGCTTCTTCTCTTCTGGGGATGACCAAATCCCAGATGGACAACAGGGACTGTGGCAGGGGCAGAGACAGGATCTGGGCCGGCAGGAGGCAGCAACAATGAGCAGACCTGGATTCATCCTCAAAACTGGGCTGTGCCAAGGAGCACAGGACCCAAAACATTGGGGAAGGGCCTCTGGGCTGCCGGGTGGTATCAGAGCCCTGGCCTTGCTCCTGCCTTGTCAGACAGCCCTGAGCAAGTCGTCTTTCCTCTCTGGGCCTCAGTGTCTTCAGCTATAAAGTGAGGGGCTTGACTTTTAACCTCTCTAAGGATTATTCCAACTCTAAAAATATTTAAGTTTATGATTCAAGTTGTGTCATTCCTCCACTCTAAACACCTGCAGTGGCTCCACATTGCCTTTAGAATCAAGAATCAATACTACACTGGCTACAGGATGGTGTGCTCTCACTCTGGCCTGCTCCTGGCTGACTCCCAACTTCTCCCTCCATTGAAATCCTTCCCTTTCCGACAGTTCAACAGGCCTAGTCCCCGTTCCTTCATTAGCTGGATATTCTTCTACCCAAAGTCCTTTCCTTCCTCCCTGAAAATCTGACATCCTCCCCCTTTTCAAGACCCAAGTCAGATCCCAACTTCTCTGTTCAACTTTCCCCAGCCGTTCCCCGCCCTCGCCCTCAGCCTTCTTGTAGGCCTCCAGCTATGGTCTGTGCGCAGATATCTTTATGTATTGTCTCAGATCTTGCCTTCACTGATCCCCGCATACTAGTATTTTCTTCTCATGAGGAATGTGGGCTTCTCAAGGAGGCCCCGTGTTTATTTTTACATCTTTCTCCCACCCTGCTTCCTATTCTGTTAGCCAAAGAATTGTACTGAGTAAACACAGGTTGGCTAAGTAAGTAACTTTCTGACTGAATCACACATCTTCTGAGAGTTCACGGGTATTCAGAGAATGGTGCTAAATGTCATAACATTTAGGGAATGCTGGTTTATCAACCAGGAAGATAGTTTTGAAAAAACAGGATGCCTCAGTGTTTGCTGATAGCCTCATAAGTAACTATGCAGTCGCCTCCCTCGGGCACCTGAGGCTCCTTCACCTAAGAGACCTACACACTCTAACCTCCCTCCCCTTTCTCTCTCCCACCGCACCCTCACAAATCCTTAGCCCCCACACTGATGTTTTTTTCAAAAACAAAGCTGAAAGGAAGTGCAAACAAGAAGAATCTATCAAACTATCCCATCCCCTTTTGGGACTTCTGCCTGATTTAAGTCCACCTCCAGCTTAGTGGACCCAGTCTACTTTTCATGACTAATTTTTACCTAAAATAGACTATATTGACTGCTAATTTTCTTTTTTTTTTTAACAATAACATCAGGAAATTTGTTTCCTCACCCAGTGGCATTTATTCTGAAGTACCCAGCGTTGTTGTTTCTTTCCTGAGTCTTCCGGGAATAGACAAATTTTCGCTCTCCCCTCTTTGCTTCCCTTCCTTCTTCCCTAGCCCACACTTCCCATCAGGCATAATAATATTAATCGTCCTGACAACACTAGCCACCGTTGACAAACGGCCCTTGTCTCACTTCACCCTGCACCAGCTGCTGTCACTGGAGAACACAGACTCCCAGCGCCCTGCCCCCGGCCCCTCCATAGCTGCAGCCGTTCCCAGACCACCACGTGATTTCTGTGGGTGAAGTTGTCGCTGATGTGGTAAAGGAAAATGTCCCAGACAGACAGAGAGGGGCAGGAGCCAGGAAAGGTGTCAGAGAAGGGCCGTGACAGGAGGACAGGCAGAGAGCTAAAACCCGAAGATCAGAGTGAAAGGCTGGCGAAGATAACAGGCCCATTTACAAACCTGCATCTACCTGTTTTGGTGTCATTTCCAGCTTGGGGTTTTTCTTAGCGTCACGATAAGGTTAAGTCTTGGAATAAACGCTGAGAGCAGCACTTCCTTTTCCCTGAACACGGGATGGTGCCAGATACAGATTTCTTTCAGCCGTAAGTCAGCCTAGTGACTTACAGAGCAGTACTCCAGCAAAGCTCACACAGGCAGCCCCACATAACAAAGGGATCATGCTCCAGTTGTGTCTAAGTCAGTTTTTGTGAACTTAAAATGCATTTTCCCATAGAATTACTTTTATAAAAGGGGTGCTGGGGTTCCACATCTACCTGCAAAAACTAATTTCCACCAAAAATGCAGCTGATATAGCACACATTGGCAAAAAGAAAAACCAAAATGAGTCTGATATTAGGAATGAATACCAAAAGATGACTTTAAATAATGAGTAAAATTAGATTGGGAGTTCCTCAAGGGCATAAATTGTTTCTTATTTAATTATTTTTCTGCCTTCCCAGTCTTAGCTCACGGCCCATCATTAGATGTTTTTGCTCATTGAGTGTCAGTGCTTCAGAATAAAGTAAGTTTCGTTAAAAGTGGATTAGGGTTGGGCGAGGTATTTCACGCCTGTAATCCTAGCACTGTGGGAGGCCGAGGTGGGAAGATCACTTAAGCCCAGGAGTTCAAGACCAGCCTGAGCAAAAGTGAGACCCCATCTCTACAAAAAGTAGAAAAATTAGCCGGGTGTGTTGGTGCATGCCTGTAGTCTCAGCTACTCAAGAGGCTGAGGCAGGAGGATGGCTTGAGCCCAGGAGTTTGAGGTTGCTGTGAGCTATGATGACCCCTCTGCACTCTAGTGGGGCAACAGAGTGAGACTCTGTCTCAAAAAAAAGTGGATTGGGAGGTATCTGAGGGCGTGTGTGGATATTCTGAAATGACTTCTAGGACTCTGGATCCTGACTACCCCAGTTGCCTAATTTCACTCTCAGAGAACTTTCCTTTCCTTTTCTTTCTTTCCCTTTCCTTTCCACAGATATATTGGTGGCAAGATTCATGCATTTGTCAATGATAAGAAATTTTTTTCAGTCTACAAATGGACTAAACAAAATAAAAGGGGGAAAGAAGGAGTAAAGAGAGTAAGTGAAGGAGGGAGATTTTCCTAAGGTGCCTGGACAAAACTTGGGGTGAAGGAGACTATTATTAAGCTAGAAAGGAAAGAAAGCAAAAAAAAAAAAAAGAGAAGAAAAAGGGGAATAAAAGAAAGAAGAAATCCAAGCTCATTACAGGCAAGTTCTTCACATCTAATGTAGACCCTACATGCCTCCGAATCTCGTTATCTCTGTAGCTGCTGTATCTAATGACTCCCAGATCTTTTCCCATGAACAGTTCTCATTCTATATTTGGACAATTGCTTTTAAAAAAAAAAAGTCTGAAGTGTTAACTTTACCTTGTTAGTTTCAGTCTATTATTCCAGACCGCTAAAATGATTTGTAACATCTTGGACCTGCCATTATTGTTCCTAGATTTCCTCTGTTTCTTCCTTCAACTGTGTCACAGATAAAATTCTTGAACAGGACAAAGCCAAGGTCGAGGACAGAGTCCTCTGCCTCAAACAGAGACCATCCCACAGGTTGAGAAAGGGGATTCTTTGTTCCAACAGGTCTAAGTACATCTGACAACAATAGCATCCAGTCAAATGTTACACCCTCTGCTCCAGGGAGATAGCACAGAACACTTTCCCGAATGCCAGGCAGAAATGGCAATACACTGTATCCACAGCTTTCCCTTGAAAATTAATTGTCCTGTTTTAAGAAGTAGAATAATGTCAATTTCTCATATTTTTTCCTGTAGGGAATCATCCATTTCAAAATATTCATAATCTGTTTAATAAATGAATGCTTGAATGTCATCTGTGTCAGTAGCTTGCTTATCTGCCTGTCAACCCTCTGTGATTTCTCAGCTGTTATCTGCAAAGCCCTGAAGTCATATCTTTACCTGTCTTGCCTGGATCGACAGTACCCTGCCTCTTTTTAATCTTCCATTCTTCCTTCTGAAGGAAGGAGACTTGCATCAACCCTTTTTGGAACACATTAGGTAGCAAATAAGCATGAATAAATGTAAATAAGAGAATCACAGGAGCAGATTACTTTTTTAATCTTGAATCAACTTCTCTATATGATGAGGATTTCTGGATCCAAACAAGATTTCAAAAGCCTTTTCTGTTACACTTAGCAGTTTTTAGAAGCCTTTATTCCTGGCATCTTTTCCTGTCATGCTTTTCCCTAGGAATTGAGTCTTGTGTCCTTTCCTTTTCTTTCAAAGCCCCTACTGCAGGCAGCACCCTGGATTCAGGGACAGGAGGAAGTTCACACACCTGGCTTCTCCTTAACTTAGTACATGATCTGTTTTGAGTCACTGTACAACTTCATGCCACCACCCTCAAATCCACCAGCAGCTCTATACTCCCTTTGAATTGGTCTGTCTGCAAGGAAATTGGTGGAGGAGTTAAAGCAGTGGGATGGTATGACTCTGAATCAATGGCTGAACATTTCTCCTCAAGTTAAGGGGGGGAAAAGTTGCACATTACAATGAAGAAAATAAAGACAGTACAGTTACCTAAATAAGACCCCACTGCCATTATGTAAGCATGACCTGACAACAGGGTGCTTAAAGGCAGCAAACCCTGCTTTCTCCCTACTATTTTAAGGTTTTGCAGGAAATGAAATGATGCCTTTGGAAAAATGGTTAAAAAAATGATAATACCTAATGCTGGTAGGCTTATGGCAAAATAAGTGTACTCATTTGTTGCTTGTCACAAGATAAATGGGTACAATCATTTTGGACTGTTAATGCAAAGCAAAAATCAATAAGAAATTCACAACTTTAGACCCAGTCATCCCACTCCAAGGAACTTACCCTGAAGAAACAAAGAGAAGAAGAAGAAAATATGCATATATACGTATATATAAGCAAAAAGACATTCATTGCAGCATAATTGTTAGCCTTGAAAAATCCCAGGTATGCACTCAAAAATATTTGTTGAAATCCCATTACAGGGTATCTTACTCAAAGGAAAAAGAAGTCATTATATTAAAAAAGACATACGCACTCGTATGTTTATCATAGCACAATTCACAATTGCAAAGATATGGAATCAACCT
This sequence comes from Daubentonia madagascariensis, assembly GCA_023783475.1. Taxonomy (NCBI): domain Eukaryota; kingdom Metazoa; phylum Chordata; class Mammalia; order Primates; family Daubentoniidae; genus Daubentonia; species Daubentonia madagascariensis. The sequence goes on from JAKFHU010000978.1 coordinate 34,671,354, forward strand.
AAGTACTCATCAACTGCGAAGTGGATAAAGAAAATGTGACATATATTAATATATATACCACAGAATACTTCTCAGCCATAAAAAGGAATGAAATAATGTCATTTGCAGCAACTTGGATGGAACTGGAGGCCATTATCCTAAGCGAAGTATCTCAGGACAGGGGAAACAAGTACCACATGTTCTCACTTATAAGTGGGAGCTAAGTTATGGGTATGCATGGTCATACAGAGTGGTATAATAGACATTTGAGACTCAGAAGCAAGGAGAGGGATGAAAAATTACCTATTGGATACAGTGTACACTATTTGGGTGACAGGTGCACTAAAAGCCCTGACCTCACCACTATACAATTCACTCATATAACAAAAACCATTTGTATCCCCTAAATCTATTGAAGTAAATTAATTAATTAAAAAATAATTTAAAAATTACTTCCTAATTTAAAAAAATTTGCTGAAAAATAAGTCCAACAGTCTGGTAATGATCTAATAAATTTTGGTACATGAACAAGATGGAATATTACACAGAAATTAGAATTATAATAGAAAGCCTATAAAAAGATGGGGAAGATTGCACAGTATAAAATTACATTTCAAAATAATATATTTAATACAAATTGATTGCAATTAGAGTCCTCCCTCAGTATACTCAGGGGATAGGCTCCAGGATCCCTGTGTATACCAAAATCCGTGCATACCCACAATAGGCCCTGTGAAACCTGTGTACACAAAAAGTCGGCTGTCTGCATGCTACTGTTTCACACCCTGTGAATACTATATTTTCGATCCACGTTTGGTTGAAAAAAATCCTCACATTAGTGAACCTTTGCAGTTCACGCCCGTTGTTGTTAAGGGTCAATTGTAAATAAATGTGTATATATAAGGAGGATAATATGCTAAGATAAAAATAGTTATGCAAAGTGAGAGAACTGAAAACAATTTTTTAAGTTTATTAAATTTTCTTTAATCCTGTTGTATTCTCTTCGCCACTTCAGAAGTGCTTTTTTACAAAAAGAAAAATACAGTACATGTGAAGGCAAGAAACAGTAAAGTTCTTTGATATATTTTTTTCCATGAATTTTTTATTTTTATTTTTTAACCACTTTATTGAGGTTTGATTGACATATAAAAAGCTGCACATATTCAATGTATACAACTCAGTAAGTTCTAATGTCATCCTACCTCCCTGGGCTAGTTTTGCAAGTGTTTAGCAGGACTCTTCCTGTCTTCCAGAAAGTCACAAATCGGAGTGGCCCCTGCTTGACACCACCAGACTTGGGCAACATGCAGGGCTGCGGGGCACTGAGATTGGGTACACCTTGGGATTAGAGCTGATCGAAGCTACACTGGGGTTCTCAGATGTCTTCTTCTCCCCACCCAAACACATGCAAAAAAAAAAAAAAAACCCACATTTTTAAACAGGGGATAATCAGACTTAGTTAAACACAGAGGGTGCCTCCAGTCCAGAGGGAAAAATAAGTACAAACATTGGAGCTCAGGAGGCGAGTGTGGAAGTGAGAGGGAATTCTTTCCATTCGCAGCCTTGGAACTGATGGGAGGGCACGTACGAGGTGACTGCATATACGTGAGCCTCCGCTACAGGAGGGGCCACTCCTCTCCTGCGCAAGCACTGACCAGTTCTGGCTGAAGGACACAGAGATTTTCCCAAAAGATCTCAGGCAGGTCCAGGCAATTATATAATATCCTAACAACTACTTTGATATCAGGCAGGAACTTAGGTTTACTTGTTTCTCTTTTAGAGCTGCTACCTGCAAAGCGCCGGGCATTTGACAAGTATTATCTCCCTTCATCTCAAAACAGCCCTGCAAATTAATCATGGTCATGCCCCACCCTACAGATGAGGAGGGTAAGGTTCAACAAGCTTTAAAAGTTATGCCAAGTTGCTCAGCTCAGCAATGGGGTGCCAGAGTTTCAAACGAGGTCTGCCTGGCTCTCAAGATAGCGGAGATTCTTCCACTCTCCTGCCCTGCTGTACCACAAGATCAAGCAGAAGAAGAATCTGGGGTGGAAGAAGAGCTTGGTCCTTAGCAACACCTGGTTATTTGGGGCCAGCTGCTCAGAGCCCCAAGAATAAAAAACATACCCCATTGGTTTGGGGTTCAAGTCCACTCTTTTTCCCCAGCTTGCCATCCCTTTCATGATGTCCTTTGAATTTGGAGAGCGTTTGTCTGGGTTTTCACAAAGAAAATTCCACTTCTTCTACAATAAGCACATTGATACTCAGGAAAAAATTAATAAACTATATTTAAAAATCAGGAGGCAGAGGAGACAGTGGGAGAAAACATTACGGCAAATTAATCCACTTCCAGCACCATTTTCATTTTGGTTTATATCTATCTTAACTTGGCTCACAACAGCTCCATCTCTTAGCATCAGGAATGTGTATCCAGCATCTAATTATGTAAACTTGGAACGGTTCAAGCCACCCAAGCAAAGCCCAGGCTTCAGTGACAGAAAACCCTCCTGCCACTTCCCAGCTGAGTGCCTAAGATAGTGCCCTCCCTAACCTCTCAGAGCCTCAGTTTCACATCTATGACATGAGGACAGTCTTCTTGGCTCACAGTGATATGGCAAAGGTGAAATTCAATAAAAAATCTGAAATCTCTCTGTAAACTAAAAAGCACCATGTCCATATTTTTGGACATTACTGTTTTATACACTGATTTACTTAACATTCATCCTGCCAACCTCCTCATTTGCAGTCCTCTGGCAAATAGAAATCTGGGACACAATGCAGCAATTCTGGAAGCACAGAGAAAATGCAAACTAGGAGCAAACCTAGCATAAATACACAGATTTACCAGGAAATCCTGTATATTGTAAGCAAAGAAATGAACATTGCTGCATGAATATAGAGGATTAATTACTAACCAACTCTCATTCATTAATCAAAGATGGTTTCCTAAAGAAGGAGGGACTTCAGGTGATTTTTAAATACCAGAAAGACGAGCCTTAGGTGGGGTAAGTGGTCTGCTGACCCAGGACAGCAAGTAGATTTATCTCACCCCATTACCCAGGCTATTAAGAGAAGACAAAGAGTATGAGAAGACATAGAGCACACGGGCCATGTTCCCTGTTTCACTGTGAGTCACATGAAGACCTTGAAAGGTGAGGAAGTCAACTCAGAGCCTACAGATGGCAAAATCAGGCTTCTTATCTTCTGCAGACTTACAGCTCTCTACTGCCCTTGAAATTAAGGGCTACTTAGATGATGATGCAATAGGCTGTCACCGTTGCTCTGATTCCAGCTTCCTCTCCATGGCCAGGGATCTCTAGAGCTACATGAACAGCTCTCAAGCAAGCTGAAAAACTCATCTCCACTAAGATCGCTTTTGCAAGTGTAACAGCCCCAGCTGAAATGAACTGGTTTCTTAAAGGGCTTAGGCAGCACTCTTAATAAAAACCCTGTTGCAGTAGGAGTGCCTGAGAGAGGGAGTGGGGAGCAGGGGTGATGGGTGGGTTTACTAAATTCTAAGAACTAGTGGTCTCGTGGTGCTTTGTCTCCGGAGGCAGGACTCAGGTGTTCTGGGCCCTGACAGACTACTCTTGTTTCATTGCCTCCTCTGTCCCCCATTTGTCCTTTTTATTCCTCGGCGATGCAGCAATGCAACAGGGCTATGTTATGCAATGGGCTCAATCATCTGCTCTCTGAAGGCGCTACCTCAGAAGCAGATGGATTCTACCTCCTGAGCTAATCCTTCTCATCAGAAGGCTTCTTGCCAGCCCCGTCTTAACATCCGTCTGGAGGTCCACGTATTGTCTACAAGATGCACATTAATGCTGCAGGCCCTAGACTCATGGTCGGAACTTGGACGCCAGTAAAGCCTGCAGAGCTGCCTCCTCCAGAGCCAAAACTTACCATGAAACCTTCACATTTTCACTGCCAAGCAGGCAGAGGGGCCTCAGAAAACCACAAGCTTTGTCTCCTTGCACCCACCTCCAATATCAACTTGCCAGCGCCAAAGCACAGGGACCAAAATTGCATTATAGCCTCCTCAAAAAAGCGTCATAAATGATGGTTTGGTTTTGAGGGTAGGTTTGTGTGTTTGGTTTAGTTTTTTGCCTATCCATCTGAGAAGGCAGCTTTCATCCTGAGAAGGTTTCAGCTATCGCTATGGCTCTCTTTAAAGCTGCTAGTCTTGCACAGCTAGCTCTTTCTCTAAAAGGAAACTCTGCAGCATCACTTTCTTTTTTTTAAGTTCTGCGTCAGAAGACGACCTGGAGGCAGTGGAGGGCGGTTGGTGAGTCGGAGTTTTGCTGCCACCTAGTGTCCGACCTGGAGGATGACGGGCGGAGAGGAAGGGATCCAGCGGACATGGAACCTTACGCCGTCGTGGTCGAGCCATAGATGAGACTTGCAGGCTCCCGGGCCTCATCTGCAGAGCTCTGGGTCACACGGTTTGTTCTGATTGAAGGAGGCGGACCACACACCCACAAACGGAAAACCGAAGGCTGGCGTCTGCACTCCCGCCCCATCGCCTGGGCAGAGTGGGTGGGACCAGCACACATTACTTCCACAGACCCTTCCGACGGCCCTTGGGTGACTTCTCCTCCCACCCGATTCCTGTACCCCTCTCCACAAGACATTCTCCCCTAGTGAATAAACGGAAAGACGGAAGAGGAGGCAGAGAAACATACTGTGATTTTTCTCTGGGCTCCTCAATCCTCTAAGGAGAGCGCAAAACCAAGACTTGAGGGAGAGAAAGAGATCTTAAAATCCAAGCACTGAAATCTCCAGGAAATGCAAACCATTAAGGTGATGTGCATGGCTTCCCATAAGGAGGGTCTGGAGAGGACCCTGTGAACCACCTAGAAACAAACACTTAGGAAAAATAGCTAAAGTTAATTTAACTACAAATATGTCTGATGGTTGTGATCCCTCTGCAAGTTCAAACCCCAATAGCACCTGGAGTGTATTATGTATGTCCAAAATTGGGACACTCATACAAGACTTCTTCAAACCTTTAATAATAATGCTGTGAACTTCAGAGGGTCCGGAACTGGAAGGCTTGATTAATTCGATTTTCTAGTTACAGAGTTAATGAGGAAATTGTCTCTCTTTTCCAGGAAAATGGTTTCTGGCAGTTACAACTCTCAGTGCTCATCTGGGTGCCATTGAATATTTCTGTTAACGCATGGGAAGAAGACTCTGACACACGCTTATCACATTTTATATGGCATAGGCTGGAAGGTGTGATAACGCATTATATGGCAGAATTTATTCAAAAATAATCTAACAGGCTTATCCTACGAGATAAGACTAAAGTCCTGGAAGTAGATTTTTTTAAGTTGACCACACAGATACAGGATGTGGAAACTTGGATTAATAACAGTTGATGTGGGAAAACCTGGGCATTTTGGTCACTCTGTGTGGCCACCAAAAATGCCAACACAGTCTTAGGCAGCACTGATAGAGAAAGTTAGTGTTTGGAGCAGAGAAGGTGGTAGTTCTACTGAATACTGCAATGGTAGCTAGTGTCATGTCTGCAATGCTGCATTCTATTCTGCCTGCTAGCACACAAAAGGAAAGGCAACCAACTCTGAAAATTCTGGAAATCATATAAGGCATATAAGGAAAATCTGAAGCTGCTGAGGATGTTTAGAATGGAAGAATAGAAGACCCAGGGGAAAACGAAAGAGCTATATTCAAACATGTGAAGGGTTGTCATGGGAAGAAGGGATAGATTTAGAACTGTAAAAAGAACTTTAGACAATACAAATTTAACAGAGTTTATTTAAACAAAGAATAATTCATAAGCCGGGCAGCACTAAGAACTGGAAGAAGTTCAGACAGCTCTGCTGCAGCAGCTTGGGCAGCAAGCCTTTCTTTACAGGCTACACACAGAAGGGAGACAAAGAAAATATATTTGATTGGTTAGAGTGGAAAGATCCTAGTTAGAGGTTAGTTGGTGGTTTCTGATTGGTTAAGTCTCTAGTTAGTGATTTCTGATTGGTAAAGTTTCTAGTTTCATTTTCCTGTTTGCTTTGGGCTTCAGTTTGCTTATATGGGAACTTAAAGCCCTGGAGCTATTCTAGCCTAAGGGCCTCCCAAAGTTAAAAAAAAAAAAAAAAAAAAAATGTTTTAACAATCCCCTCCTCTTGGTCAGCCTCTCACTTATGAAAGATTGACCAGAACTTGGGCATAAGCACAAGCACAAGCATAGAAGTTATAAGTCACAAGGTCAGGTTCCTGGAAGAAATATTCCTTTTGTTGTTCATCTCCTGTTGTCACTCTAATCACAGTGAGACCTTCTCAAATACCATTAATGGCTGCAAACATGCATTTAAGGCCCCTGAGAGAATACAATACACCGGGGAGATTGCAATGGGGACTACCAGGAAGATAATATCAAGAGACTGGACTGTGCGCCATAGCCAAGGGCCCCCACCCCTGTGAACCAAATCAACTAAAATAAACAAAAGAAAAACAAAGGTTAATGGCTAGAACAAACTATGAACTCAGTCTCCCAGTCCAGAGGGCAGTTAGAGTTGAAGTGAAATCATATTTTCCTGGTTTGTAGTTTGAATGTCTCTGGTCATGGCATTGGGCACTTCAGTGAACTCCCTGAGTAGCCCATGCAGGCATGAGGGCTGTTCTCTAAAATTTACATCAGCTAGTCCAACTACAGCTTGTAGGGCTTCAGGGACAGAGTAGTTTATAGATGATAAAATCTTGAGGATAATGAATGAGACCAGAATGTGATATCCACAAGGGTATATTATACTTTTTTAGTGAAATATAATTTTTCTCTCTAGAGCTGCCCCCATTTCTAAAAAAGATAATCACGGTAAGACCAACTTAATTGCAAAATATGTCTAGTCTCATTAAACTTGTCCTAATTATTCACATAAGTGCAGCAGGAATAGTGATTGACCATACAGGCTCTTTTTAAGCCTGCTTTGCTAGCACTTTGAGATAAATCTCAAATTGGACTTTCAAAAGGCTGTACATGCTAGGAAGCCAACCCAAGGATTCACCATCATGCTTTACCTGCCATATCTATAAATTTGGGTGAATTCCTTTCTTCTTGAGATTCCCAAGATATTTTTAAGTTTCCTGGGTCGTCTTTTCATAAGACTGGGAAACACTTAAAGCCAATTACCAAGCCAGTTTTTTCCAAGATGCTTTACCGGTGCCATAAAGTCGATCTTAGTCCTTTAGAACTGTCTGGTAATATATGATTCTATGTACATTCTCAAATATGACATTCCAGCCAAAGCCTTGGTAATATAACCAATGTTTCCAATTGTGTTCTGTCATAAGGAGAACAGACTCTTATTGAACTTATGCAAATAATTATATTGCCATGAAAATAAGAATACTCATTAATAGTTTCTGAATTCTGGAAGAATCAGGTAAAGAGAAAAAGTAATTGTTTCATCTTTGTACACAAAGGTATACTTTACCAAATTGCTGTAAGCTATAAATAGCTTAAGAGAGAAGAAAAAGGTTTCCTTAAATCTGGAAAACAAAACATTAAAGAATCAGCAGTGTTTCAAATAAAAAGTCCATTATAAAACATAATTCTTCTACATCAGTTCATTCAGTCCTGTGTAATTAATTCTTGTTCTGCTTGATGTTGTATTAGAAGTTTTATGAACCCAATTATCTTCTTTATTAGAGTTCTGGAAATTCTTACCCAATCTGATGGTATGATATTAAAGCTAGAAATCTGTACTTGGCGGAATCCTTTCTATGACTCTCCCTGAAGACTAAACATTTTGGGGTTATAATTGCTTGCAACAGCTTTCAGGCAAGTACCAGAGTAAAACAATTAACTGTTAATTTAACTGACTTAAATTTAAGACTTGAAATGATCATGCTTAAAGGTATGATGAGAGTTCACTACAATAATGATGCAATTGATAGGGAAATTTAGTTATTTCTGTGGCATATAACATTTTAACACAATAATCAAAATTATAACTCATAACATTATACCATATCAGATTTTTAGGAATTTAATATAATTTCTGGGACATTCAATGACATATCCCCATACAAATAACTTCAGGAATGTTCAGTATCACATATTTTTTTAACAATGCTTTCCATGCAATTTAATATATCAAATAAGCTTAATTAGTTTGTGTGAACTAAAATAAAATCCTAAGCCCCTCACTAAATGAATGGACCCCCTCTTGGCCAAGGGGACCCCACAGAAACCTTAAAACTGAGTTCTCAGCCATGATGGGATTGGAGGTCAGACATGCCTCATTACACCCCCACCCTTGCTAATGGCCATCTGGCTTTGTTTTTTAAGGGCTAAACGGAAGCCAATCTCATGACCTACCCTCCCTATTTGGGTTTCGGCACCACAAGTAACCAGCATTCTTTCCTGATAAGAGATCACCAACCATGGAGTGCTTTTAACCAGTCTATGGAGTATGTGCAGTAAGGGTTTTCATGTTCTTGCTTCACCTTTTGACATCAGAAGGCTACCATTTTCTGAACATGGACCCCATAAAGGGGTAAAAAGCTCAACTGCACACGCACGTTTCCCTTTTCATAAATATTCATGACTCCTATAGCTTGTTAAATATGTATATTTGGCCATCCTGCTCAGCATAAATTCCTATTCCCATTATGCCTCCATCAAAACACATGTTTCTGGCTTCTGGCTGGAGGCTCTGCTTCCCAGCCTGTTGAAATGGCCACCTATAGGCTGCAACCCTGTAGGAGAAATAAAGCTCTCCTTTCCAAATTTATGAATCTCATCATTTTCTTCAGTTAACAGTTTAATATCTCTCTTTTTATAAGGAGAGAGAATAGATTTTTTTGAGATATTCCAGGGACCCTCTGGAAATTCCCAAAGTTAGTTTTAGGTCATAAAGATTTAATTTAGAATTTTATTTGGGGAAATTTATCCAAAACATCAAAGGTTTAAAATGCTTGATCAAAATAGGATCACAGATTACTGTGAAAACAATAGTCATTCATTTAACCAGGGTGATAATTAAAAGACTTCAAAGGCAAATACAGAAAGTTATATAGTTGTAGAAAAATCTTAGCTCTTTTAATAGAGAGGATTGAATTTTCTTGAGTAATTGAAGACCTAATAAACCAAGAGCTGACCAATGCTCCAAGAAAACTTTGTACTGGTGTACTTTTGGTATTGTAACAGAGTACAATCCCTCCTCAACAACAGAGTAGTGGCCCCTCCTCCCATAGACATGCAAGCGTAAAATTGAGAGTGGGGACTATGTAACAGAGGGAATGGCCTGGAAAAAATGGCAAAAGGTGTTTCCTGTCTCTTTAAAATTTCCCCCACTCTTTTTGGGAACTGAGGCCTGCATCCCTGGCTCAGGGAAGGTGGTCGGGAGGGGCAGGGGAATGTCTTTTGTTCTTTGTGCTATAGGAGAAAGCTCAGCTGAACTGTGACTCCATCCCAGGCCCGCGCCTGGCCAGCGGAGGTCTGGGTGGGCCTCCCACGTGGGTGGACGTCACAAGCTTTGTCTTGGGAAATAGAAAGATTAGACAGAGATGGGACGATTAGAATCATTAACGACAATAGCCTAGAACTGACAGCCCTCCCTCTAAACGCTCTGTATTTCTGCTTATAGACAGGAATTTGGATTTTGAGACAATAGTCTACCATTTTTTCTCCTTTGCCAGCAAAGTAATAAACTTCTCTTTCCTTCTCCTCAAATCACTTGTTCTCGTTCTTCTGATGCGGCCTCGAGGACAAGTGCTGAGCTTTCGGTAACAATATGAAGGCTCATCATTTTTTGATAACACAAGTAAATCCATTGAAATCTTAGTCAGCTTGATCATACACAAAATCCCTTTTCCAAGAGTCTTCCGCAAACCTACAACTTTCTTATATCCATTCGGTTTTGTCCTATACTTTTCCCCTTTCCTATTGTGGAAAAACCATTCATTCAATTTTAAGACAAAAATTAGACTCTTTTTCCTTTAGCAACAAAACTACAACAAAAATCACATCCTCATACCTTATAGTTTCACTTACCAAAAACATGTTTACTTTCCTCACATACAGAGTTGTTTCCCTTGTATTTTCTAGTTTTAATTACAACTTATTAATTAGAATTATTTTTTATTTTAAGAGACAGGGTCTCACTCTGTCACCCAGGCTGAAGTGCAATGGTGGGATCATAGCTCACGGCAACCTCCTAAAAAGTTAAATACATGGTTTTTTGTTTTACTGCTACGCTTGATATACACGAAGTAATGGACACTGCCCTTCCACTCGCACATTTATTCTTAGGTTGAACTCATAGTTCTATATCTTAAACATCTAGTAAATATAACATAAACTTATTTGACTAGTAAACCCAGGTAAAATTAAAATGGTATGCTGATATTGTACTCAAAGCTGATAACTCAAAAGATACAGCTGCTTTTATTAAACCAAAAATATTGAACTATTCTTATTTTCCAAAGGGTTTACCTAAGTCATGTGAATTTGAAAAGCATTTAGGTTAGTTTCTATACTTCCAAGAGTTTAAAGAATACTTAATTTATATAAGCACTTATTTTCTTTAAGCCAACTATATAGAGCTCTTTTATAAATTAATTTTGTCAATACCACCTGGAGGTAAAAAAATGTTACATATACATAACATACATAGATGTGCATAAACATATGGACAGATGCAAACAGAGATCATACAGCTTTCATTTTAAAATTTTAGTCATATGGCAGGTACAATGTATAAAACTCACTAGTTTATAAAAGAATATCTTCTAGCCAATGGAACAAGATTATCCACTCAGATGGCTAAGACTTTTTACTAATATTTGTGAAAAATATTTTTAAGATTTTGCATTTGCCACTTTCCATAGTTTTCTTTTTTTTTCTTCTGATGAGTCATATGCCCTAAATCTGCATTTCCAAAGGGATGGCTGTCAGAAAAGACAAGGTAGAAAATTTACATTTCAAAGGCACAGTGCTTAGACTTTATGCTTACATACTATTATTTGCCAAAACAAAGAAAGAAGGGTATAGGTAAAAGTCCAGTTAAGACAAGATGGCCAGGAACACCACCTTAAACAAAATGAGGCTTGTTATGTAGATTTAAGCCAATTCCTTCCTCATTGTAACAGTTTCTAGTGATTTAGTCCTCCTTCTCTTTCTGAGGCAGAGAGGGACACACCCTTACAAATGGAGATTTCCTTTATAGAAGTAAATTTTTCTTACAAAAGGGTCTCAAAATAACTGGCTGAAAATAGTTCTCATGCCAAAAAGGCATATTTTGGAGACTAATTCAGCTAGATAGGGAGCTTCCCAGCCCGGCTTGTGTTTATTTAACTATAGTATTGGGTTTAGGGCAGAATCCATAATTAACAGAGCAGACAAAGCATTTTCTATGCCTGAACTCAGCATGGGCAGACCAAAATTTTTATACATAGTATTTCTAATCTTCTCTTACAGTCAGAGACTGGTTCATGCTTTTTTTTTTTTTTTTTACGTGATTGAATGACAGAGCAGAGACCTTTTTTTCCACCCCTGAGGAAATATTTTGTGGCTGTATTCTAGGAGTTTGCTATTTTCCTAGCCTTTTATTGGCCCACTCCTGAAAGATTGAGTGGTTGGATCTTTGATATCTTTCTCAAGTACCTTCCATTTGGCTTCAGCCATCCATTTACAGGCTTTGCCAGGTACTAGTATCATGTGAATAATTGGTAAAGGTCAAGGAGTCCTGGATTATATGCTCCAATGAGAATTCTAAATTCCTCAGCAAATGTTTTGGGTTTTCCTTTGAGACAGGGAAACCTTTTACTATTACTCTGAGCTCAAGATTTTGACAGAAGCATAAAGGTAGTTAAAGAAGCAGACCTGTTTTATCTGAGGGCCTAACTTTATAAGGCATTCATCTACCTTTTTTTCCGTCTTTGGGGTAGGAGGGAAATTAAGTAAAAAGATTAGTAAATTTAGAGTAGGAGAGAAGGATAAAGAGAAGATAGAAGGAACAGCAGAGTTGCCAGTCAAGATATAATTTTTTTTCTTTTTCATGAATTAGTTGCTTAAGGTTTTCATTTGCCTTCTGTAAGGATTTTTTTAGAGAGACAATTTTTGATTCATTTAGTCCTTTGGGGGCCTCTGCATGCCAATCAAAAATACATATCATTGTTTCTGAGGCATTTTGGATCCTTTATTTTTTAATGCACCTCACAAGTGAACAATTTTAACTAGGTTAAAACTTCCCCATTGTGGCAACTCTAAGTTGCCTTTGGTAAGGTTTATCCATTTCTTTAGAAAAGCACAAGCTCTGAGTCCATAGTCCTTACACATGAGATTGGCTAGAGTTCCAGATGGGCAGAGTTCTAGACTCCTTGGATCCAGAGGAGTCCGTGATTCCCTGTCTTCTCATAATCTTACCTGCTGGAGGCCTCTCTAATGGAACCATTCCAGTTTCTATCATGACTTCCAGAACCATTCCAGGTCAAAAATGTTCAAATAAAGTCAGAGAACTCAACACAAGTTGTGGAGCTTGTATATAAGAGGAATCTCCAAATGTACAAGGGGTTCATTGAGGTACCTATGCCTGTTTACTCTTTGCTTCCAGGGATCATCATGGAGGGTAGAGGGGAAAACTCCTTGAGATCCCACTTCTGACACAGGAAGTGTTAAAAGAAAACTTTAGACAAAATAAATTTAAAAGAGTTCATTTGAACAAAGAACAATTCATTAATTGGGCAGCACTCAGAATGAGAAGAAGTTCAGAGAACTCCACTGTAGCAGCATAAGAAAAAAGATTTTCTAGGCTGAATGCAGAAGGAAGACAAAAAATATATAGTTGATTGGTTAGAGGTTAGTTGGCAGTTTCTGATTGGTAAAGTCTCTAGGTTTGTTTTATTATTTACATTGAGTTTCCATTGGCTTAGTAGGAACTTGAAAGCCCTGGAATCACCCCAGCCTAATGGCCTCTCTGTTTTAAAAAAATTTTTAACAAAACTTTCTAACAGAGTTGTTCAAGACAATCAAGTAAACTGCATTGTGAGAAAGTGAGGGGCCCATGCCTGGAGCAGGTGCTAAAAAAAAAAAGAAAAGAAAAAGTGATGAGCCCACCACAGAGTTCACAAAGTCTAACCACTTTGAGATGTTACAGAAATAATTCCTATCCTGCATTAGGGGTTGGACTAAAACATACATACACACACACACACACACATACAAACACACATACACACCAATAAAGTATCTTTGTGGCTCAGCTATTTACCAGCTATGTGACCTTAAACAAGTTTCTTAACCTCTCTAAGCCTCAGTTTCTTTGTCTAAAAGAAAATAATGGAGCCTATGTCATAGAATGGCTGTGAGAACTAAACAGACAATATAGATACAGCATCTAATGCTTGGCACATTTGCAAGTGTTCAATAGATGTTATGTCTTACATCAGCTCTGAAAGTTAATGATCTGAAGTTCCCCATAAGTGATGGAAAGGCAAATACGGCACAGTGGAAAAGATCACAGACTCTGGAGCCAGACTGCCTGGATTTCAAGCACAGCTCTACCATTTAAATAATTTAAATTCTCTGTTTCTTCATTTCCTCATCTGTAAAATGGATATCATAATAGCCTTTACTTCATATGCTTGTTGTAAAGATTAAATGAATTAATATGTGTAAAGTGCTTGGAAGAGTGCCTAGTATGTGTAAGTACAGACATGTGTCACTGAACAACAGGGACATGTTCTAAGAAACACATCCTTAAGTGATTTTGTCATTGTGCAAACATCACAGAGCGTACTTACACAAACCTAGATAGTATGGCCTACTACACACCTAGGCTATATAGTATAGCCTATTGTTCCTAGGCTGTAAACCTATACAGTGTTTTACTGTACTGAATATTGTAGGCAATTGTAACACAATGGTAAGTATTTGTGTATCTTAACATATCTAAACATAGAAAAGGTACAGTAAAAATATCCTAGGAAAGATAAACAGTGGTACACATATATAGAACACTTACCATAAATGGAGCTTGCAAGACTATAAGTTGCTCTGGATGAGTCAGTGAGTGAGTGATGAGTGAATGTGAAGGCCTAGGACATTACTATACACTATTGTAGGTGTTATAAATGCTACACTTAGGCTATACTAAATTTATTTTAAACAAAATTTTCTTCCTTCAGTAGTAAATTAACCTTAGCTTACTGTAACTTTTTACTTTATAAACTTTTTAATGTTTTAAATTTTTTCACTCTTTTGTATTAACATTCACCTTAAAACATGAACACACACAGCTGTAAAAAATATTTTCTTTCTTTATATCCTTATTCTATTAAATACAAGTTTTTTCCTATATAAAAATTTTTTTTTAATTTTTAAATTTTTTTATTAAAAACCAAGACATAAACACACACATTAACCTAGGCCTATACAGCGTCAGGATCATCAATATCACTGTCTTCCACCTTCACATCTTGTCCCATTGGAAGGTCTTCAGGGGCAATAACACACATGGAGCTGCCATCTGCTATGATAACAACACCTTCTTCTGGAATACCTCCTGAAGGACCTGCCTGAGGCTGTCTCACAGTTAACATTTTTTTGTAAGTAGGAAGAGTACACTTTAAAATAATGATTAAAAGTATAGTATAATAAAAAATAACATAGTAACATAGTTGTTTATTATCGTTATCAAGTATTATGTACTGTACTTAATGTATATGCTACACTTTTATATGTCTAGCAGAACAGTAGGTTTGTTTATGCCAGCATCACCGCAAACACATGAGTAAAGATAGATAGAAAGGTAGATGATAGATAGATTTGTTACAGGAATTTGACCTTATGTAAATGTGGAAGCTGGTTAAGCAGTCTCTGCAAAACTGTTGTCTTCATGTTTGATGCTGGAGCTCTTGAAGTCCTCAGGGTAGGCAACTGGAAAGGGAAGGTAGGTGTAAAGTAGAAAATAAAAACAACCTAGAACCCACAAACACAAGCCAAAACTCATAAAGATGGACTGAACCTGGTGTCAGTTCCTGTTGTCTCAGCATTGATGGTATGAGTGTCCTACAGAAACCAGGGCCCTTCATCATTGGAACTAAATAAACACACCTGGCCCAGGAGTCAGAGAAGTTGAAGGAGGAGCCAGGTAGGCTGCAGCAAGTGCAGGTTCAGCCACTGCCTCACTGCAACAAGGTGAGCCAGCAGGTAAGCAAGAACTTGTGCAAGCTATCCAATGGCTGCTGCTTCACTCCTGCCCATAAGACTCTCTGTTGGGGCTCATCCTAAGTGGAAATCTACAGGAAATAAATTCTAGGAAATACAGTTCAGCCTAGCCAAATTCACATTTGACAAAGCTACCACATCGAATTAGAGAATGCAGCTTAGACTTGAAGTGAAAATGAGGCTCTTGCCTCAACTCAGACCTCAGGTCAGGCCTGAGGCAACCAATCTGACCTAGAGAACAACAGAAAGGGAAGTATGACCTCCTTACATTCTGGTGGATGGCAGAGTGGGCAGTTCCAGGGATGCGGGATTCAGTGGCTTTACCGATGTGTGGTAGCACCCAGAGGCAGGATTATCACAAAGCTAATAAATAAGTATCAGAGCTCTTACTTGCAAGATCCTTCCAAGGCCTTGGGGAGAGGGGTGGATGTCAATTTGGTAGTGACAATGTTTGTATTTCCAAAATCGTTAAGCTTCAGGCACCACACAACCCAGGTCTCTCCCTCCGTCTGCGCTCTACTTAACCTGGTCCAATGGGTGTCTGATTGTCACTGATCTCCCTATAAGATATATTATTTCTTCTCCTATGGGAAAAAGCAAGTGAAGGGTGAAGAGGTGGCAGAAATTTTCTCCCCAAAACTTCTCCTAGGGGAAAGACATATTACCCGGAGTTTCTTTCTTCAAGGGCTGATAATGGAACACTGGGAAAGGAGGGAAATTACCACAATCTATGAAGAAACCAGCCAGCTGCTCACCAAACTCATTGCCTCTTCTTCGTGGGCACAGACCTAGACATTTCCCATCCTCTCTGTGGCCTGTGACAGATTCCTAATGTGAGAGGAAGAAATATACACTGTTTCCAGGTTTGGCTGATAAGAGCCATCCCTATACGATTGTCCATGTCCTTTCCCCTCTGACTGACAAAAAAGAGAGAAGACACCCACCACCACCACCACAGGGAACTTGAGAGCCTGTGTTAAAAATAGTAGAGCCACAAAATGGCTTCTTCTAACCAGAAGTCACATCAGAACATCGCATAAGTGAAAAATAAAGTCTTATGATGTAAAGCCACTGAGATTCAGTGTTTTATTTATTGCAGCAGTGAGGGTCCTTAACAAAGACACATACCTATATAATATAGTATGGAAAATTAGATACTTTTAAAATTAACCATTTTTAAAATGAGAAGTAGGGGTCATACAATGTGGTAAAGGAACTTAAAGAGGAAAAGCTCTGTTTTGTCATCAAAGAAAGCTCCACAGAGTAGATGGATTATGTGCTGGACCTTACAAGTTAGTTGGGGTTTTAATAGGGAAATATTAAGGGCGGTGGTTCCACATGGTAAGAACAATAACAGCCAAAACCAAGATGTGGAAAGGATAATAGTGGCTTGGTTGGAGCTTAAGTTTTATGTAGAAAGAATAATGGGAGATTAAACTGTAATGGCATGTTGAACCCAATTATAGAAGATTTTAAGTGACAGGTTAGGGAATTTGGCTTCTATATTTACATTGCCAATCGTGAGTCATTGAAGGTTTTTGAGCAGAGAACTGATGAAATCCAAATGGGACTTTAGGAAGGTGGTGCTGACAGCAATTGCAGGATGGACTGGAAGGCAGAGAGGGGCAACTATAGCCACAATCCAAGAATATGGTAATAAGTATCTAAAAAAGAGCAGTGTGCGAGACAATTCTCATGGGTCTCTCACATCTTAGTTTTCTTTTCTTTTTTTCTTTTTCCTTTTTTTTTTTTTTTTTTTGAGATAGGATCTCACTCTGTTGCCCAGGCTGGAGTGCAGTGGCCTCATCACAGCTCACTGCAACCGCGAACTCCTGGGCTCAAGCGATCCTCCTTCCTCAGCCTCGTGAGTATCTGGGACTACGGGCGCGTGCCATGATGCCCGGCTAAATTTTTCTATTTTTAGTAGAGACGCAGTCTGCCTCTTGCTCAGGCTGGCCTTGAACTCCTGACCTCAAGCGATCCTCCCTCCTCGGCCTCCCAAAATGCTAGGATTACAGGCGTGAGCCACTGAGGCCGGCCTTAGTTTTCAAGATAATGTGAAAATGTGTCATAAACTCCAAAGCACAATAAAAATATCTGTTATTATTTTCATTACTATTAACATTATTAAATGAAAAGGAAGGGGATGAAATTCCAATAAGCCAATGTTTGCTGTTTAATCAAGCAACCCACAAAAAAGTTGGTGGTGGGAAACAAAAGACTAAATTAATGACTAAAGTGGGTTTGGGAATTATTTGTAATGGTCAATTTCTTAAACTCTCCCATTCTCCCCATTAGTATGGAAAATTTGGAGTCAACCACGTCAGAATCAATGGGAACCATTTTATGAAGGGTCGGAGAGAGACACAGAAAGAGATGTGCTGGAAATTGTTGAAAAGAAGATTCTTCCATAAATAATGGTAAGTATATTTTTAGTGATCATAAAATTTTATTTAAAATGCACTTTCTGTGTTACTTATTTCTCCTAACTTCGTTCATCCTCAACTCTTCATTTTTCAGATCCACAAGTTGCACCAGATTTGCTGAAATGGTAACTGATGCACTCAGCCAGGGTTGAAGCTCAACCTAGCATAGCACATTACTGGAGGCTTCAGCCTTTTTTATAGGATTTTCAATGTCTATAGAAGATAAATTAGAGGGAGGGAGGCTGGAATTTGTATTTTCTTTTTTATTTAGATAAAAACAAGAACAGAAGCATTACCGTATGTGGGCATAAAACTGGGAAGATGGCTTTCCACCCAGGTACGTTTTAAGTGCATTACACTTAAATATTTATGCTTGCTGCATTGCAAATACAAGGAATCATATAAATGCTAAACTCACGGCATTATTAATTTATTGGTCATCTATGGCCCTATATCTCCAGGAATCACAGAGTCTTTATATAACAAACAACTTTTTTTAAAATACCAACATAAAATAAGGAAGTCAGCAGGAATAAAAGAATGCTTAATAAAGGACAGAAACATGACATTAAAATAGATGAAAGAGAGTTTAGTTCAGTTCAAAAACACTCATTGAGCCTCTACTGTGTAATGGGTATTTTTATTTGTTGCTAGAAATACAAAGATAAAAGAGACACAGCCCCTGCCATTGGGAAGCTTCATCCAATGAAGGAGAAAGATGCCTAAAAAATAAAACTAAAGCAATTATAAAAACCAGGACCTTCAAAATTCTACATTTTCAATAAAAGAATGAACTTGGAAAAATCCACCAACTGGCACAGGAAGAATTATGTGAAAAGTTCTCCATTTTTGCCTGGGCTCTGAAAGAGAGAAAAATTCTTCCTTGATAGTTTAAAATCTCAAACTGAGATGTTGGATTTATGGTGGGTTAGTTTAAAACCTTGAACTTGAGACTTTGGATTTAGGGTTGGTTCAATATTTGGGGACAAGAAAACCCCAAGGTAAGAAATTAACATTAAAATTGGTCCTGAACCAGTGTGTCAGGTTTTTTGGGGGGGTTTTCCAAAAAATGACCACAAGAGCATGTCCTATGCCCCATGCTCTTCTTATAATATGACTTTGACACACCTACTATCAAAAGACAGAGTCCACTTTCCCTCCTCCTTGAATCTGCGTGGGCTGCAACCATGACGGAAGTGACACCATATGACTTCCAAGGTTAGGCAATAAAAGGTAAGACAGCTTTTTTCTGGTTATCTTCTGGATGCTCACTCTTAGAACCCAGCCCCCATGTCATGAGCCCAGGCAGTCGCTTGAAGAGGACACATGTAGGCATCCCAGCTAACAGTTCTAGCTGAGGTCCCAGATGACATTCAGTGTCAACCACCAGACATGTGAGTGAAGAAGGCTTCAGATGATTCAGCCCCGAGCCTTTGGTTCTTCTCAGCTAAGGTCCCAGGTACCATACAGCAGAGACCAGCCATCCCTACTGTGCCCTTTTTTGAATTCCTGTCCAATAGAATCCATGAGCTAATTAAATGTTGTTATTTTGTGCCACTATGCTTGAAGTGGTTAGTTACACAGCAATCGTAACTGGAACAGATGATGATAAATCAGAGGTGCAGAATGAGAGGAAATGTAAACCTTTTTGAAAGGAACTCCCATGACTCAAACCAGAGAATCACAGAGAAAGATGGGGGGGTGAGAGAAAAAGAGAGAGAGAGTGCTTTTAATGAAGAGCTACCAATCAAAAATACAAATATATCTAACTTGAGCTCACTTGAAAGTAAAAAAAAAAAAAAAAATACAAATATACAAGTAAGAAATTAATCATGAGTTTAAGTCAACAGACACAATAAGCTGCAGAAGTAGACCCCAAGAATTTGGGATAATAGTACAGTAATCAGGAAGAACACATAAAATAAGTATATTAAAAATGATTTAAATTATTTTTTAAAATAATAAGCTATTTTAAAACTTAGGAATAAATTTCACTGCAGCAAATAACACAAAATCCAAAATAATTGACTTAAGATAAAAGAGTATTTTGTCTTAGGTAAACTAAGCCCAGAAGTAAGAGGTCTAGGATGGATGTGATGACTCAAAGAGGATGGTGAACTCATACTCCTTTTATCTTGTCACTCCACCATTCTCAAATTGTGGCTGCCACCTCATGGTTCAAGATGACTGCTCAAGCTCCAATTATTACATCTTCATTCCTGCCAACAAGTAAAGGGAAAAACTAAGAAGTTCTCACCCCTCCCTTTAAGAACACTTCCTGGTAGTCACACATGACAGTTTGCTTACACTCCCTGAAATGGGCTGAATAGTGTCCCCCAAAATTCATATCCACCCAGAAACTCAGAGTGCAACCTTTTGGAAATAGGGTCTTTGCAGATGTAATTAGTTAAAATGAGATCATACAGGATTAGGATGAGCCCTAATCCAGTTACTAGTGTCTTTATAAGAAGAGAAAATAGAAAAACAGACAATCACACAGGGAGAATGCCATGTGACAATGGAGGCAGAGATTGGAATACTGCATCTACAAGTCATGAAATGCCAAAATTGCAGGTAACCATCATAAACTAGGAAAAAGGCATGCAAAGATTCTTCCCTAGAACCTTCAGAAAACTGACAACACCTTGATTTTGGGCTTCTAGCCTCCAGAACTGTGAGAGAATAAATAAGCCACCCAGTTTGTGGTGCTTTGTGACAACAGCCCTAGGAAACTAATACATACCCTGCTGGCCAGAATTTAATTATGTGGGTACACACATCTGCAGGAGAGGCTAGGAGGTGCTTTGATCCTAGGCTGCCATAAATGATATAATATTTGTATTCATTACATTTTTTAGCTATATACTCTGATCACCTCTTCATGTAATAATTTTTGTAATATTATTTTCTATAGAGAAACTAGAAAAATAATTCAGTCTTTTCTCTAACATGACTGATCAAAATTTGGTGTGGTAGGTTTTTTTGGTATTAATATTTTAGAAGAGTTTCCACTTTGCAAGTAGTTGATAATTTCATATAAGTTTCTAGAATTGTCAAATTTCAGAAAACTTGCATTAAGTTTCTTTTACATGTGAGCCATTACACATGTATTTGCTGTTCATGGTACTGCTATAGGTTTGTGCCTTACAAACACAGGAATTCTAATACACTCCATTTTGATAACTCCCATCAAAAGAGAAATAAAGTATGGTGCATTTATGATTATATTTGCTGCTTCACTGAGTATATTCCTGGTAGGAGATAATTTCCATTTCGACTAGGTGTCACTGATTACTGATTTCTCTGCTTACAGTTCTACATGTCTGATTACTGTATCAAAATTCCTCACAGCAGCTTCTGGGTCTACACATTTCAATCTTGCTTCTCTTCTATTACCTAGACTGTTTTGGTGCCATGTGCCATAGGACATGTTTATATCACAGCACAATCTCTGGCACTTTATTTTCATGTCATGAGCAGTAGGAGTATCCCTGGAAGACATTTCTACCGTGGGAGAGCAAGCAACAATATGGAACTGACTGAGAACCCCATAAACGTATTTCACTAAATCCAAACTATATGTATTCCCAACTCAATTTTCCTTCAGTCAGATTCCAAAATGCCCAACATCACCCTGCACAGAGAAAGGTGTTACAGAAGGGAGGTAGGAATGGAAAGAAAATTGGTCTTAGCCAAATGGTGTTAAAAAAGCTTACTTTTGCAAATTTTTTAAAAAATATAATCACATAAACATATTGCTGTGTTCCCCTCCCAGGACATTGGAAGAAGCCTGTTTTCAAGCAAGGAGACCTAGAGCTAAGTCTCATTAGTTTTACAGTAGATTCACCTCTGCCAACAAAGAAATATCATCCAGAACCTGTAAAAAAGGACAACCTACTTATGAGAATTATGGGCATAAGAAATGAAGTGGCTTTTCATCAAAAAGAGAACCCAAATGGCCATAAGACTATGAAAATATATTCAACTTAACCTAAGATGAAATTTAGAACAGCCAGATAAAATTTTATACCTGTGCATATCCTAAGTTCGGGATTCTACTTTGAGGTATCTATCCTGCAGAAACTCTCACACATGTCCACTGGAGACATGTACAAGGATGTTAATTGCATCACTGTCTGTAACAGAAAACAAGTGGAAATTAACTGTCCTAGGAAGAAGAAGAATAAATATACTAAAGTTTATTCATAAAATGGAAAACTAACAAATGATTCTAGAACAATTAAAATGAAACAACCATATTGAGGTTTATAAACACAGATATTGTTTTAAAACATTTGTTGAATTAAAAAACAAGTTTCAACATTATATGTAGAGATTGATATCATTTACCTATAATTTAAGACACAAACAATTGTGTACATTGGCTATGGATTCATATATGCTAAGATATTTACAAGAATATACACAGGAATGATATGCATCAATTTTAAGACTGTGGTTACTGTCAAGAACTGTGAAAGACCTAAGGATTTGCCCTCCTTGCAAGCTAACAAGTTAGCCTGTCACAGTTTCATGAATGCTGGCAAAAGACATAAGACTCCTGGATCAGAGATAAAAAGACTTCATTACTCATAGCACAGCAGACAGCCTGCACTTCATGTTTGCATCAGTTCCTTTTGCCTCCCAAGTTCCACAGGGGTGTTGCAGTGTGGCCCAGGTGGATGCTGTGTATACAATGGGTTTGTATCCTAGCTGAGGAACCCCAGGCTTTTATAATGGGCTGTGAGAAAACTTTCCCTTGCCCTGGAAGGAAGACACTATCTTTATGATACCAGACAGTAAACAAACCTACCCTGTATTCAGAGGGAGATACTGATCCAAGGCTGATGATCTATGAACATCCTTGAAAAGATAGTCCAGAATGAAGGCTGTCAGTGCCTCTGCTCAAAAAATATGCAGAAAAACGATAGATATCTCCCAACAACTACCTCAGGGAAAGAAAGGTGGGGAAATGCATTGGAGTATGAAGCTATAGCTGTATCTGTAATGTCTTTTTTTACCAAAGAGAGAAAAATACAAAAAGAGAATGATTTGAAGATTTGAAATGGATATGGTAAAATGTTAACATCTATTTAATATTGGTAGTAAGGATATGTGTCTGCTATATTATTTTCTGTATTTTTCTGAATGTTTTAAATATTTAACAATTAAAAATATTCCTTAAGAGAAAGTAAAAAACTTTTTAAAGATGAAATTAATTGGAGCCAGGTGTTTTCTTGCTGCTCTTGACTCTAAATTCCATCCCAGGCCCTTACACGTGGCACTTCCAGAACCTTCTCTCCTTTTTCCAATGGATCCTCCATATCAAGCTTCCTTTCTTTGGCTCCAAGACTCACAAAGGAGCCTACTGCTGGTCTCTGGATACCTGACAGCTTCATCTGTATTTCAAAAGAAATTCTGACTGAGCTTTCCTTGGAAAGCAGATGGATGCCTGAGGTGTTTTCTCAGTCGCGGTGAGAGGGCACAAGGTTTGTTACTATGGTTTTTATTTCTGGCTGAGAGTAATGGCAGCTGAGATGGAAAGAAAGAGGTGGTAGAGTTGAATCAAAAAGTATGAGGTACCACAGACCAGGCTTATTTGCTAATCAGATGTGGCAGATGAAAGAGAGAAATTCTCTGAGAGCTCGCAGGATTCTGGCTTTAGTGCCTTGGTAAATGGTGATGTCATTCATCCAAGTGGGGAATGGAGAAATAGAAGCAGTCATTAAGTTGAGTTTTAGATGTGTTGACTTTGAGGCACCTATAAAACACAGAGCGGAAATGTTGTGGGGCAGAAGTATAGTATATATGGGTCTAGAACCAAGAAAAGAGCTATTCTGGAGAAATATTTATAAGCCATTTGCACATGCATTGAAAGTTGAAGCCGTGCACTGAACATATCACTCAACAGACATGTAGAGAGTAGTAGATCATAATTTCAGGGGGTGATGGATCTAATAAAAATCTAATAAAAAATCTAATAAAAGCTGTGGATCCCTTACCCTCTGTCTCTCTAACTCCCCAAAATGATCCCATATACACATAAAATTCTGCCTACAACAAAACCCTTACTTACGGAGCTGCTGATGCCCCAGGTTTATGTACAACTCAGAAGACATTCAAGAAAGTATGCCCCATGCCCTTATCCCACCCGTGGCATAACTCCTCAGGACTCGTATATACTAACCCACATGGCAAGAGATCCGGGCATTGGAAGAATGCTGTGCTTTCTCTACCTCCCGTCCCCTCCCCATGTAAACCCATCGATGGGGTTCCCGCCTCTTAAACAACAGTCTAATTATTGATCCTGGACAATGTTATTACCACGAGCCCAGGGCCTCCATTGGGAGACCTGGAGTCTGAACTGGAGAATAAACCCTGTGCCTATGTTTCAGAATGCTGTGAGTCTGCATGACTCACCAACTCTGATTCTTGATTTGTTATGTGAAATCTTACCAGTTCTGGGTCATGCGCTCAGCCTGGAGTTTTACAGAAACTTGAGAGAAGAAAATCCTAAGATCACATGCAGTTTTCCTAAGTCTCAGATAATAGCCAAGCATTTGGGGCGGGGGAGAAGGGGCAGGTAACATTCGATAGAGCTGTTACAGATGGACAGAGTTGTCTACAATGAAACAAAGAGCTGCCTTTACTGTATCCAATAGGTCTAGCCACTCTATGTGGCAATTTGCCTCCCAAAAATAATTGTGCTAAACAATAGACCCACCTACAGGATTCTGAGAAAAGTGCAGCAGGAGGAATGTAAGGCCACAATGGAGTGACCATCTGTTAGCTTTGCTACTCCTCTACTCATCTCTGACCCACCTCTTTTCAGGAAAATATTCATCCCCTTGTGGTCAAAACAGCGGGACCCTTGGCTCCCACTGACCACCCACAAATATATTTCCCAATGTTATAGGTTGCCCAGCTCGTTCTGGGCAAATTCAGGCTGCCCCAGTTTTAAATTGAAAAATCTGCCTCCAGGAAGCCCCCAGTCCCAGGCACTGACTTCCCTCTGGGACAAGAGGGTACCAGTGGTCCCTGTAACTCATCCTCCCTGCAGGACAAGAATTTATGGCAGCATCTTGCTGGCAGGTGTCCTGGCAGCAGGCTCACCAAACAGTGGCATTACTTATACATATGGACCCCCAACTTAAAGTCCAATCATTATAAAGGATTACAGACTATTCCTTCATTTCATCACATTTGAGAATTTTAAAAATGTAAAGTTAATTCTTAGATTTTTTGAATGCTTTCGCTAGAGCACATTTTTGTTTAGGTGTCAATAAGTGTACTTTTTATGTATACTAAAATCAATCACCCTTTTTCTAATTACCATCGGTATTTTCCAGGCTTCACTACACCTTGAGATCACATTTCCATTAATAAAACAAATTATAATGACCTCACACCCACATTCTACTGCTCCAGGAAATTCAGCCTTTTGTCAGAATCTGTCCCAAAGGGTTTCTGAGAATCCCCTAGAGATTCTTCCCTGCAACCCAGTCCTTAGAAGACCAGCAATCTGCCATCAGGATCCTGATCATCTCTGGCCCACGAAGCCTTGCTCGTACCACAATCCCCCTTTTCTCACACTTCCCTGCTCCCCATACCCAGCCTCCTCCCCAACGTGAGCACAGATCATAGAGGCCCAGACTTGATAAGAAACTAAGGGTAAGCACCAACAGAGTGATGTAACTGCACCTGCTTTCGTCCAGTCTCACTGCAGAAGCGGCATTGAGTTGTGGGTGGTAGCATGAACTTCACCATCAGGCAGGTCTGAGTTCTGCCCCTACAGTTGTGTTGTACTGAAAACCCTATCTAAGCTCTCTGAGCCTGTTTCCTCACCTGTAAAATGGGGACAATAATAGATAGATAGTATCTATCCCACACAAAAACTTGTGTACAATGTTCAAAAAGTGGAAACCTCCCAAATGTCCATCCACTGATGAAGGCATAAACAAAATGTAGCCATATTTATACAATGGAATAGTATTTAGCAACAAAAAGGAATGAAGTACGGATTCATGTTACAGCTTGGAGGAACCTCAAAAACAATATGCTAAGTGAAAGAAGTCAGTCACAAAAAACCATACATTACGTGATTCCATTTAAATGAAATGTCCCGAATGGGAAATCTATAGAGAAAGGAAGATTAGTGGTTGCCTAGGGCTGGGGGGTGGAGGGGAGCAGTAAGGAAACAAGGAGTGACTACTAATGGGCAAGGTTTCTTTGTAGGATGATGAAAATGTTCTAAAATTAGATTATGGTGACAGTTGCACAACTCTGTAAAAATACTTTAAAAAGCAACGAATTTTACACTTTAAACCAGTGAACTTTATGGTATGTAAGTTATATATCAATAAAACAATTAAGAGGGGGGAGGAGGGTCTGAGTGAAAACCTACCTAACGGGTACTATGAACACTACCTGGGTGATGGCCTTATAGGCCTGACTGAAGCATTACAAAAGCCATCCATGTAACCAAAGACATTTGTACCCCCATAATATTTTGAAATTAAAAAATGATAATAAAATAAAACAATTAAAATAATAATTCCTACCTCCTAGGCTTGGATTAAATTGGATATGCATGTAAAGCGCTTAGCATAGTGCCTGGCACGTAAGTGCTCAATAAACGTCAGCAATTATGTTTAGCACACAAGAGTCCAACCTCAAGACGCTTCAGTGAGTCATTCTTAAACGGCACCAAATGTAGACAAACATTGTCTAGGTTGAGCTGCAACAAGCTTATCCGGAATTTTCTGGTTTTGTTTTGCTTTTACCATCTACCTCTTCCCTAAAGTAAGGCGACAGTCATGGCTTATGAGGTGCTCTCCTCAGCGCCTGCCAATGACTCTAAGAAGAAAAAAAGAGAGAGAGCGAGAGACAGGGAAAGAATGAAAGAGAGGGAGGAAGGAAAGAAAAGAAGAGAGAAAGAGGGAAGGCAGGAAGAAAGGAAGGACGGGATCTCCAAGGAAGCATGATATAACTCCAGGAGAGTGAGATCTAAGACCTGCAGACAAAAAAAATTTCTTCCAAAGAGATATGCTGTTATAAAGACACAACCTTGACAAAAATATACACAGAATTTTTTATCAAA
Organism: Daubentonia madagascariensis; assembly: GCA_023783475.1. NCBI lineage: Eukaryota > Metazoa > Chordata > Mammalia > Primates > Daubentoniidae > Daubentonia > Daubentonia madagascariensis. The sequence continues at coordinate 34,698,046 of JAKFHU010000978.1, forward strand.
CCAAACATGTTGTTTTTTGATCTAAAATTTCCAAGCACTGCTCAGGATTATTTCTAAAAATTCTGGACTAACACCTACGGAGAACCTACCACATACAGGCACAGGAGCAAGGTGTAAGAGATAAAGCAATGGAAGACAATCTTTTGTTCCTGGCCAGGGCCAGGGCCAGTCTGCGTGCGTGCAATAAATCAATCACTGTGACACAGGTTTACAAAAGAGAAAATACTTATTCTCAAGGCTGTAGAGCGAGGAGGTAAGAGAACAGCTCTCCAATCTGCCTCCCCAAAGATAAGGCTTAGGGATATTTACGGGTTAGGGAAGTAGAGTGGTCTAAGGCATGGGGAAAGGTGATTGGTAGTGGGGAAAAATGGAGTAACAGGTTCATTCTGCACAAGCACAGTAGGGGCTCATTGCATTTCACAGGATGTATGTACAGAAAATGGTTTTGGCCCTCCAACATCAAAAGGCCACCTCTTGGCCACTTGCACAGGCTCCATTGAAGGGTCGGTGGTCTCAACCAGTTTGAACTGGGCAGGGGCTGGCCCAAGTTCCTGGAAAACAACTGAAGCAACCATTACCACGGTGACTTATGACTGATAGCTATAAAGTAGCCAGGGAAGGTTAAGTTTCCGTGTTCAGAGGCGCGGCCTCCCGCCATAGCCTTCAGCTTCATGGAAAAAGGGGGAAAGAAATAACAAAAAGCAAGTGACCAAAAGCAAACAGGGCAGGCAAACTTGATCAAATTAACCCCTCGGTTTCACTTTGTCCTCAAGTATAACCAAGACAGTCATCCACCCTGTCACAGCAAAATAAATCAAGGTTTCTATTTCCAAAATGGTGGTGTAGAGGCAAACTGGCTTCTCCTCCTCCCCCCAACAAAAAAACAAAAACAAATACATAGCGTTGAAATCTTCACCAGCAACAACCCAGAGCTCAAGTATGAGAATGAGACAGTTCCCAGGAACAGAGAAAAATGGAAAAACTCTGCACAGACGTAGAAGAACCAGACTTCCACAGCCACAACACGCCTTGCCCCCATTCTGCCAGGCACCAACCACGTGGAAAATCTCCCCTCGACTCGCAGTTTCTACACTCGAAAAAGTGAAATTGAGGTGGTCAACCAGCTTCCCCACCTTCCTGGGTACCCTAGCAGGAGAACTGTTGCCTTGACCCACGGGTAGCATTGTAACTGCCTGAAGGGGGAAATATCCCTGAGGCCAGGCAGAGACAAAGCGGGGAGATAGGACTACCATCCCTAGCCAGGAAACTCTGCTCTGTATCTCAGCCATAGGAGATGTCAAATAAGAGTGGCTGTGGGAGGTATGATACCCAGGTCCCCTAGGCATGAACCCCTAGCCAGCCTTCTCGCACTGTCAGGATAACCCCTTTGGTATATCCCCCATTTGGGACAGGCAGCACACCAACCACTCACTACAACCGAGGCAAACCTGGGCTTAAGGTGCCACCTAGAGCCTAAGAGGAGGCAGTGACCTAGCAGTATAGATGTGCTAAGCAAATATATTCAATAAAAACCAAACAAGCTGGACAGAGAAAACTGGAATAAAGAATTAACCCTTCAGTGCAAACACATAGATATATACACACAAGAAACAACAGAAAACAGGGAACTATGACCTCCCCAAAAGGGCAAAGCAAAATCCAGTGACTGAACCTAACAAGATGGCAATTTGTGAGCTCTCTGACCAAGAATGCAAAATAGCAGTTTTAAGGAAACTCAGCGATCTCCACAATAACACAGAAAAGCACTTGAGAAATTTATGAAAGAAATTTAACAAACAGATTGAAATTTTAAAAAACCCAGAAATCTTGGAATTGAGAAATATATTTGCTGAACTGAAAAACTCTTTAGAGGCTCTCAACAGCAGCATGAATCAAGCAGGGGAAAGAATCAGTGAGCTTGAAGACAGGTTATTTGAAAATACACAGAGAAGAAAAAAGAAAAAGCATGAAAATGAATGAAGACCATCTACAAAATAAAGAAAATTACCTCAGAAGACCAAAGCTGAGAATTAATTATCGGTGTTCAAGAGGGAGGTAAGCAAGAGGAAGGGGTGGAAGGCTTATTCAAAGAAATAACAGAAAACTTTCCAAAACTTGAGAAAGATATAAATATCCAGGTACAGGAAGGTCTTAGAACACCAAATAGATTCAACCCAAATAAGACTACCTCAAGACATTTAATAATCAAACTCTCAAAGGTCAAGGACAAAGAGAAGATCCTAAAAGCAACAAGAAGCAGCAAATAACATAAAAAGGAGTTCCAGTTCATTGTCAACAGACTTCTCAACAGAAACACCACAGGCCCGGAGGGAGTGGAATGACAGTTTCAAGGTGCTCAAAGAAAAAGACTGCAACCTAAGAATATTGTATCCAGCAAAATTGGATTCAAATTTGAAGGAGACCTAAAGTCTTTCACAGACAAATGAAAGCCGAGAGAACTCATTACCACCAGATCTGCCTTGCAAGAAATGCTAAGGGAGTGCTTCAATATGAAAAAAAAAAAAAAAAACACTAACATGCTAAAGAAAGTTTTCAAAGTACAAAATCCACTAGTAAAATTAGTACATGGACAAACCCAGAATACTCTGGTACTGTATTTGTGGTGTGCAATCCACCCATAACTCTAGTACAAAGCTCAAAAGACAAATCTATCAAAAGCAATAATAGCTACCACAACCTGTTAAGAGAAAGGTAATTTAAGAGTATATAAATTGAGACAACTAAGAGTCAAAATGGGGGGGGATGGAGTTAAAATGTAGAAGTTTGTGTGTGTTTGTTTTTGCCTTTCTTTCTATTCTTTTACTTGTGTTCTAAGATAAGTTGTCACCTCTTTAAAATAACGTGTTGTATCTATAAAATATTTTTTTGTAAGCCTCATGGTAACCACAGCACAAAAACCTATAATAGATTCACTAAAATAAAAAGCAACAAATTAAAACATACTACCAGAGATATGCACTTCATCTACTATCAGTTGACTTTAAATAAAGGCGATTGTCCTCAATAATGTGGGTGGGCCTCATCCAATCAGTTGAAGTTTTTAAACAGCAAAACTGAAGTTTTTCTGAGGAAGAAGAAATTCCACCTGTGGACTTCAGTGTCAGCTCCCACTTGAGTTTGCCCTACAGATTTCGGGCTTGCCTGGCCAGCCCCTGAAGTTGCAAAGCCAATTCCTTGCAATCAATCAATCAGTCCTCTACTGGTTCTGTTTCTCCATAGAACCCTGCCCAATACAGATGCCATCTTATGCTTTGTAAAATCTGCTGCTATAGAACACTGTTTTGTAGATGAAGACACTGAAGTCCAGTAAGGTAAGGCAACTTGCCCAATGCCAGTGACAGAGCTGAGATGTGAGTTCAGGCTTCTTGCTCTGTGCCCTTTGCTCTCAATGTTCTCTCCTCAATAGTCTTTAGGCTGGCATTCCCCAGACAGGAAATTTGGTTGTTCTTCAAGATCTTCACTACAGAGTACACTTACTTTCTGCAGCATTGACTTAAAAGTCTTCTGCACAAGTGCAAACACCTCCCTGTTAATGTCAAAGACCTCCTGAGCTTCAGCAACAAAGTTGGCCAACTCTATTACCCCCAACCCAATTTCAGACATTCGGTGGGTCCTCACCCTGTGACTTCGAAATTAGGAAAGGACTCCCTGCCCATTTACCACTTGTGTCCTCACTCTTTCTTCTCTGCTACCACCACCAACTGCAGACGGATGGAAAAGCGCGGGCCCTGAGAAAAAGTGAGTGCTATGAAATGTCTTCCATGTCGGTGGATTTTCTCCTCACTCTGCCCAGCCACTTTTACTCTATGCTTCCTTATCATTTGTTGGCTGCCAAACATCAGCCAGGTTTTCTACAGTCATCAACAATGTCCTCATCTCCCCCACAAGCACGCTTGACTAGAAAAATAATAATCATCATCATCTCGCCACAATAAAGCTTACCTGTCTGATGTCCTTCTCTCAGCAACTCACTTCATTGCTAGCTAAATAATATGATAATTTGTATAGTCTGGAATATTATAGGCAATGATAAATTGACTAGAAACTCTTCATAAATAATATTTACATAATAAAAGATGTTTTCTTGTCTCATCCCAAATGAAACACAAATGGGAAAAAAAAAAAAAGAAAAAGAAAATAAAAGTTGGAGCTGGTGAGGGCCCAGGAGATAGAGACTTAGGGGCTCCATCATCACCAGCTTTCAAATCCTATCACACGGGTCGAGACCTACTCCATCCATGGGTGCTGTTAAACCAATGTTTTCTCATCAGTGAAGTGAACAGATTGCAGTAAACACCTCCCAAAGTCCTTGTAAGAAAGCAATTCTTCAGCTACGACAAGTGTGCAGAGTCTGCATTTACAAGGCAGTGTTCTGGCTTGGTTGTCACGTGGCAGTAGGGAGACAGTGAGGACCTACAAAACAGAGGTGGCACTTCCTCTGCCGGTCACCCAGAGAGGAGATGGTTGAGCCTCAGAAGGGAAACTACCGCTTGTTTCTGTGCATCAGTCTCTTGCTTTGCATATCAGGGAATTTAAACATCTATCGAGGGTATCTCAGCTAATGGATGGAAAGGTGATCTTCCTGAGTCACGGGGCAAGGTAGGGGCTGAACAGCATGCCACAGACATGGTGACCAGCATGAGAGTTCCTACTGTCTGATTCCATTTTAATGAAGGTCAAAACACGTTAAACTAATACATGGTGATAATGAGCAGAGTCCTGTTCGTCTTGGGGCCGAGTATTTCCAGGGCAGGGGCAAAGGGGAGCCTTTTGGGTGCTGGAAATGTCCTACATCTTGATCTTGTTGGGGTTTCACAGGCAGGTATGTACATGTGAACATTCATCAAGCTGTACACTTAAGATTTCTGTTCTTACTGAATATTACATCTCAATACAAACAAAAACGTCTAAATAGGATGTCAATAAATTGAAGATGATTAAACTATATCTTGAAAATTAAGTTTTCTTGATGTATGGACCCCTTTATGTTTAGTTTTCACTTATAAGCACTAAGCCTCTAGAAAAAAGGCATTACAGCGTAGCCTGTGCACCACCGTGGGACAGTCGTAGCTCCGTGTCTGAACCACAGTGACAGAAGCCAGCACTGACAGGCTGTGGTGATTTTGAGAGAAACCCCAGGAATCTAAAAGCTGCAAAATCTAAATGCCCCTCCTCACAGAACATTCTCCCTCTATTGACCACTGAGAAGGACCTGGGTTTGATTTTGTTAATGGTAATGGTGGTTTCCATTGCCATTAACTATCGGTTGTGGTACTTGTGGTCCAAGATCCTAACCACAGACTGAAAGCCAAGTTGTCTGTAGCACTGCTGGGCAGACAAGCTGAACTGTGGAGACAATTCAAGCACACACACTGGGGATCCAGCTACATTGTGGAAATACTCTCTACTGGTCAACCAGAAAGAGAGCAGTATTTGTCCAACTAGCAGGGTGACTTGTGTTTAACACAGAATCTAGCCAGTATAGATCTGCAGAAACCATATGTTGGCTCCCCTGGTGGGAAAACATCCATGGAGAGACCTTCTCAGTCCCCATCCTGGGCTAGACTAGTAATAGAGGTGAGTGAAGCTACTTGCCACTGCTTTTAACCACTGGCCTTCATAGGTATTTTAAATTTCATTCTGTTTCCAATAAATCTCGAGTTTCAGCTCCATTTCCTTCATGTTTAGGCATTTCTAGTTCATTTTCTCAGGCCTAATATAGCCTGTAACATAGCAAACTTGGAATTGACGAGCCTGTGTGCCTTTGCCAGTGCTGGGCTTTTGGTTCTTCCTGTAATAGTTGGGACTCTTTGTGCAAGTAATAGGAACCCCTGAACCAAACAACTTTGCTCATAGGGGCAGAGTCAAGAACAGCCCCCAAAGTAGACATGTAGATGGGGAAGGAGGGAAGGCAGTTTCCCCAAGAGTTTGGGGGTCCTATTCCCAGAAGAAGGTTGAGTGCTGGGCAGACAACATCATAGATGTCTCCACAGTAATGAAGACGGCATGGTTTTTGGCATCTTCAGACAGAAAGGCTCTTCCCTTATGTCTTTTTTGGCACCACATACACCTCCCCTAACCTCTGTTCCAGGGTGCCCATGCTCTGTTTGCCAACCTGGCCAGGAGCAAACAAGTGGCTCAGCAAGGTAGGAATGGGGGAGAACACAAAAAGGAACCGGTTGAAAGAAGTGCCACTTGAATGCCCCAGTTGTCATTCCCAACTTTGACTGACCCACCATTCCATAAAACAGAATTCATATTCTTCACAAATTGATATTTTAACCTTCGGATATTTATCAAATTTATTCTAGTCGTGGGGGAAATTGGCAAATACCTACCAAGTTTCAAATATCTTTTCTTGAGTTTTTTTCTTAACAACTTAAGTGATGAAAATATCACTCCCCTCATATGACCTCCTCCCCGCCCCTTTCTCCCAGTTCTGGGGGGACCAGCGAGTCAACAGTCTCCTGAAAGCATCTGGCTTCAGTATGGTGGGCAGAGGGGTTTGTGGTAAGGCTGGCTCACCTGGGGAGGGGGAGCTAGTGAGGTCACACAGACCCAAATAAAGGCCCCACAAGGGGGGGACACTTTTAAACAGACCAGACTTTAGGGAGAGTTTGAATCTCTACCATGTGGCTAAAAGAACTGTATAACTATTTCTATTCAGGCAGGATTTCAATTTCTCTTAAATTTCATGTGATAGGCCAGAAAACCTGAAGGGGCACCCTTTTTTTTTTTTTTCTTGTCTTATATTGAACTAGGTAAAGAAGATATATGAACAAGGAAATGGTATACAAGGCTCCAAAGTTTGTCTAAAACATCCGATTATCTGTCATTTATTAAACTGACTTAAGTAATTAGTGTTGCCTCTTCCAATCAGAAATTAGCCCTAAGACTATTTGGAGAACAGACCAAAAAGTAAATGTCTCTGGCTGGATAGCTAACAGCAAATAAAAATCCTATACACAGCACCAACACAACAAATAGAGGTCATGTTGTGTGTTTAAGGACCATTGCAGAGTCCAAGCCGAGCATCCTACAAGACTGGTGAGATGTGATCACCCCAAAGTTAACTAATGCTCACGTTATTGCTCCGCAGGAGACCCAGTTAATCTGAGCAATAGAAATGAAAAAAGAATGAAGGTCACGGGCTTCTTTCTGCTCTGTGCGCCTAGGCCACGTCTTCTGTCTGCTCCAGGCTGGGGGAGGCTGAGACTAAAGATGGGTTTTGATACACCTAATCGCACTCGCTGAGCACTTAGAACATGACTAACTGCTGCAGTGACTGAAGAAGTCTTTGCCAGACCTGCTGGGAAAATTGGAGGACACGGTAGCCACAAGTTCTAACAGAATGAGAAATGGCCACTTTTTATAACTTATTAAAATACCATCTTGCAGAGATGCTAATATATTAATATCTTAATGGCCTCTAATGGGATTGCAAAAGGACTCGGGAACCAGGAACAATCCTGGCTTGGGGGCGTTTGGAGACATTGTGCCTTGGCCACTCACACACCAATTTGCAGCCCAGAGCTCTGGCCAGGCAACCCTGAGTGGGATCATGTGGCTTCCCAGGACACCATGTAGCTGGAGTGGCATTGTTTCCAGTTGATGCCAGAGATCCAAAAAATGGAACAGTACAGAAATATTGGGCAGTGTTAACCACAACGTATTAGAGAACATTTTGCCATAGAAAGAGCCGAGGACTGAATAGCGCCATATTTGGACCCCTCAGACTAAGCCCTGGAGTGGGGTAAGTTTGCATGGGCTCAGCTGACGGAATAGTGGTGGGGACAGCTGAGCCACTGCGAGGCTCCAAGGTGGAACTTTAGACTCCCTGAGCGAAGGCCTGAGGAGGGTGTCTCAGTCAGTGCAGTGTGATGCTGACGTCTGGAGATCTGCTCATCACCCAGGTCTGGAAACCTCACTCCTCTGGTTACTACTAGCACATCCAGTGGTGGGTAGGAAAGAAAAATGAAAACTAATGGAACAGTGATTTTGCTTATCGGTTACAGCAATGACTTTGGCTGGGGCAGAGGTGGAAACTCATCTGAAAGGAGGTTCCCGGGGCATTTATCATTCAGTTTCTCTATTCTAGGCACGTAGTTTCCAAACCTGGCTCCTTGACCATTGCTTGGAGTACTTGCTCAAAATGCAGATTCCTGGACTCCAGCCCCCAAAATTCTGATCCAACAGGTATGGGGTGTGGCCAGGAATCTGCATTTCTATCAGATGCTGCCGGTGAGCCCAGAGCAGGGGATGCAGGGACCCATGTCTGGGAGTGGCAGCTCCAGCACCTCACCTCCATATATTGCCATCCATCGCTGAGGATCGCTTGAGTCTCAGATGAGGAGCCCAGGCAACACCCAGCGCGTTTCTGGGCTCCCACCTGACACGCTACGTGTTGTGGGGACGTGTCTCTGAGCTCTGCCTCCCAGCCACTCCACACCACCCTTGTAGCACACACACACACTTCACACCAGTTCAACTCAATAAATGTTTATTGGGCACCTATGACAGGCAAGGCACAGTGCAAGGTGCTGTGGAGTACAAAGGCAAGAAGGCTAGGCCCTGCCCTCAGAAAGCTTACAGTCTAGTGGGGCGAGAGACACACTCAGAGGCAACAAAAATACAGGGCAGAAGGAGGCGGGCTCTATGGCAGAGGCGAAAACAGTGGGAGAGCAGGGAGCAGGGAAAGATCAGACATACCACGGCCGATCAGATGCTTAATGCAGGGAGTGGTATCTCAGCCCGTCCCTGGGAGGTGGGGAGAATTCGCACAGTGGAACTGGAGAGAGAAGGACACTTCAGGTGCAGGCGAGGTGCAGAGGTGGGGCAGTGCAATGAACATTAGAGAACAGAGGTGTCTGCCTTGACCAAACACAGGATGCCAAAGGGATAACAGAGGGAGCTAAAGCTAGGGAAGCGGTCACAGGCCAGATGGTGGAGGATCTCCTTATAGTAAGGAGATATGACTTCATTCTATAGGCAACGGTGAGCCATTGAAGGTTTCTGAGCAAGGGAGTGACATGACCTCATTTCCTCAATTCCGTGAGTTGATACATACGGTAATACATGATTAGCTATACACTTTTTGTCAACGTTACTCTATGGACTCACACCCTCTCTTGATCTCAAAGCAGAAACCAACCAGGGCCCTGTGGCCACATATACAGTTGGCCCTTGAACAACACAGGTTTGATCTGTGTGGGTCCACTTACATGTGGATTTTTTTCAACCAAACACAGATTGAAAATACAGTATTTGTGATGCAAAACCCACATATGTGGAGGGCCGACTTTTCATAATACACAGGTTCCACAGGGCCAACTGTGGGACTTGTATGAGTGGATTTGGGTATATGCAGGGGTATTTCCTGGAACCAAACCCCCATGTATGCTCAGGGACGACTGTACTTTCCAGGGCTACACAAAGGAAGCAGTGGCCTTAACTAGGTAAACTTTGAGCTCACTTAACAGCTTTCTACCACCTCCGCAGAAAAGGAAGGGAGGCTTTCCAGAACCATTTGAGAGTAAGGGGCAGGGCACAAGGAAGGTACTCAGTGAACTTCTGTCATCTAAGCATGACAAGGATAAGCTGCATAGAAAATGGTAGTGCAAAAGAAAACAGTGGAGAGATGCAAGGGATGTAATTAGCATCATCCAAACTAGACCATCTCCCAGTAGGACTTGTGGTATAACCCACCCTGCCCTCCAGCCCCCTGGGAGGGGAGACCCTGCAGTGTGACCCACTGGAATCAGTTGATGGGGTTTCTAAGCACTGTATACATAGAAGGGTCTCTGCTGACAGAGGATCCCAGGATCCCACCTAACTGTCCAACAAGGAAGGAGAATGGCACCCACCCCCACCTGGGCCACCCCAGCCCGAGAATGGATGCGACGCCACTGCTGTCCAGGTGGACACAGCGATGCTGGTCAGTGAGGGCTCCCCCAGAACCTCCATGCCAGCCGAAGTGGGTGCTTGGGTGGAGAGCACAGAGGGGGGCGAGGTCACAGCTGGGTTTCCGAGGAGGAATGTTCCTGGGGTGCTGGTGTGCACCTCTGCGCCTGGCCCAGCGGGGCCCCCGCCACTATTGCTGATGGTCACCAGGCATGGATAGGGGCTGCAGAGACAGAGAGAGAAGAGGGGAATGTTCGATGGCACTCTGAGGAAGGAGTGCCACCTGACATTCTCACACACAGTGCTGAGAAGGACGCAGGTCAGAAAAGGGTGCCTGGCCACGGCTTGATTTCGAGCTCTGACACTGACTGGCCTCATTTCTGCAGAAGAGCCAAGAGAAGCAGTGAGGTATCATGGAATGAGGATAAAATTAGGTGTCCTGAAACCTGGATTCTGGTGCTGGCCCTGCCAGTAGCAACTTACTCAGTGGACACAGCATTTCTTTTCTCTGGTCTCCCTTATAGCCTGCGTACAAAGGGCAGAGCTGTGACAGGCAGGTATTTGGACTGTATGATCTGTGCGTGTGCTCTCTCACTGGCCCAGAGAGGCGATATGGCACAATAAGCAGCATATAATGCTGTCAGAAGACCTGGGTTTGAATCCCAGCTCTACCACTTAATAGTTCTGTGACCTTGGCCAAATTATTTAATATCTCTGAGTGTCATTTTTCTCATCTTTAAGATTTGGAATGATAATTTTACATACCTTACAGAGACTGTTATGAGGATTAAATGAGATGAGTATATGGTGCCTAGCACATGGCACTCAGTAAATGGTGGTTGTTACAATGAAGTCTTCTGTTCCTGGTCCCCACCTGTCAGCTCTGATCCCTGGCAGAAAGGCCGGGGAGTTGGACCACTTTCATTGCCTTCCCTAGTTCTATAGCACTGGCTCACAAACTTGGCTTCACATTGGAATCACTTAGTGAGTTTTAAAAACCAATACTGCTGCCTGGGTCCCACCCCCCAGAGATTCTGATTTAACGGTCTGGCATGCAGTCTGGGTATCATGATTTTTAAAAGCCTTCCAATCAATCGTAATGTGCAGCAAAGCTCATGTATTCATATAGAGCTCAATGCATAGGATTGCAGTTGGAACAGGTAAAATAATCACTAATGTTTTCAGTCTTTAGTTGTCACTATGTTCTGACATTTAGAGTCTCTGCATTGCCTGATACTGCATTGCTTGATAACTGGTACATTATCAATGACAGTACTGAACATATTTGTGTTTTTCTAACAAAATCTTTATGGGGAAAAAAAACACAGAAAAGAAAAAAAGACTTTATGGAGTCAGGAATGGGTTAAATAAGCCAACAAGGAAACCAGAGGTGGCAATGCCACCCTCCACCCCGTGCCATATTTCAGATGCTATAGCCCTCCTTGGACCATAGAAGACCTGCAGAGGCCCATCCTCTGAGCTCTCGTAGCCAGCTCCGCGTGCTGGGATTCTGGACCCACTGTCCAGAAGACGTTCTTCTGCCTTATCCCTTACAGACCCTTTCTGATGCCTCCTGCGCCAGTGGGGAAACCACGGGCTCTGAGTTACACTGCCTACCGCGTGACCTTCAGGAAGTTTCTAATACCTCTGAGCTTTAGGTTCTTCATCAGTGAAAGAGGAATCTTAATACCTTGTAGATGTCATTGAGCACTACAAATGACTAATATAAAGTATCTGATACAGAACTTGGCACGTGGTTGTTTATTATCTTCAGGGACCCTCATCTTCATTCTCCTTTCTCACTTCCTATCACAGCCCAAATCAATGCTTGTCCCTTGGATCCTCCAGACCAGCACTGTCCAACAGAAATAAAATGCCAGCCACATACATAAGTTTAAATTTTCTAGTAGCCACATTTAGAAAAAGAAAAAGAAAAAAGAACTTATTTTTAATATTTTATGTAACCAAAAATATTTAAAATGTTATCATTTCAACATGTATTTGATATAAAAAATATTACTGAGATTTTTATTCTTTGTTTCATACTAAGTCTTCAAAATCCTGTGTGTGCATTATCCTGACAGCACATCTCCATTTGGACTAGCTGTATTTCAAGTATTCAACAGCCACAGGGGGCCAGAGGCTGCTGCATTGGATCGCATAGCACTGGACCCTTGCGGGCCAGAATGTCATCAGCAACACCTGGGAGCGCGTTAGAAATGCAGAATCTCAGGCCCCCGCCCAGACCTACCAATCAGATTCTGCATTTTAACAACATCCCCAGACGATTCCAACACATTAAAGTGTGAGAAGCACTGCTGTAGACCAAAGGCCATCACATTCTCCTAACTTCCTCTAGACCCACAAACCACAAGTCATCTGAAGTCTCCCCAAATCCCATCTTTTAATTTTGAATCCCTTAGGACCGTCTCAAAATTCTGCTTATCCATATTGAACATAATAGCTGACATTTACAAAGCATGTTACTGCATTTTCTTATTTTGATGCTCACCATAACTCTACAGAGCAGCTCATATTATTTCCATGTTACAGATAAGAAAGCTGAAACTTAGTAAGGATAAGAAAATTGCCCAAAGTCACAAAGTCAATATAGGAGGTAGAACTGGGACTCAAATCCATATCTGTCAGACTGCAAGGTGCCTTCTCTTTCCCCTCCACAACGCATATCTTCAGAAGTCAGAACTAAATGCAGATCTCTGGTATGAGGATTATACCACAGGTCCTACATGCTACACTTAGCCCTCTTACCAGGGCTGTGGGCCAGGCACCCACAATCTGTCCTTCTTTTAGGACAGGTGGCTTATGAGAATATGGAAAACCATGGGTCTTGATTTCTCAGTGTATATTTACATTTTTCCTTTTCAATTATCCTGTAGTCACTATCTATTTGCTACCACCACAATTTAAAGTATTTCTGATGGGGTTCAAGACAAATTATCTCAGGCCATAATGTCTTTTCTCTATAAAGTATAAAATGTGAAATCTACAAAAGAAAGAATGCATGACTGAGCAGGTGCTTTCCCACCACATTTTCTCCAGGTAGGAAAGGAGAACTCCATCCTGTTGTCACCTTCATTTCCTAGTGGCTTAGAAGTCAAGACCAAAGCTCAGACCAAGCCACCCTAGGAAAAAGAATGAACTTAAGTCCCCAGTGCAAAAGTAAACCCCCAAGACCACCAATGAGTAAGTTGCTGGTGCTGATCTTACCTGGGCCCTGGGTTGACGGGTCCGTTGGTGTGGGGTACAGACAGGATGCTGGCATGGGGTGTGGAAGATAAGGAAGTCCAGCTGTCAGGTCCCGAGAAAACTTGCAGATTATTGCTTGAGCTTTCTATCAAATTTGCTTTGGGGAAATAACAACAGTTGAATTGATGGCGCATGTAGAACACATAAAGATGGTGACCAATGACATTATCCTAGGTCAAAATATAACCATAGCTTGTACTACAGGCACCAACAGTTTGTTAGTACTTTCTCAGGGAAACAGAAAAGAGGAAGGAACTTAGGTTTATTGAATGGCAACCATATGCTAGGTATGGTTCACAGTTTAATCTTCACAGCAGCAATTTCCCATCTCCATTTTATAGATTAGGCTCAGAGAGGTAGGATGATTTGCCCATTGTGACACAAATCTGTCTAACTCATTTCACCACATTCACTGCCCTTTAAGAAGGGACCGTAGCAGCCTCCCCTCAAGACAAGCCTAAGGGCACCAGCGTGCCAGATGACATTTCTGAGATCCAGGACCTTAATCTTCTCAGCAGTCCCCAAGTAGAGTTAAACATCTCAAGAATAGTATCTCCTCACAGAAAGAAAAAGACTGCATGATCTCACTTGTGTGTGGAACCTAAGAAAGGTGAACACACAGAAGCAGAGTAGAACAGTGGTTACCAGGGGTGGGGAGGTGGGGGAAATGTGGGGATGTTAGTCATAGTATACAAAGTTGCAATTTTTTAGGATGAATAAGTCTAGAGAACGAATCTATAGCATGATGACTATAGTCAATAATACTGTATAGGATACTGGAAATTTGCAAAGAAAGTGGATTTCAGGTGCTCTCACCATGAAAAAAAAGGTAACTATGTGAGAAGATGGATAAGTTAATTTGCTTGACTGTAGTAATCATTTCATTATGCATGTGATATCAAAACATCATGTTGTACACCTTAAATATATATGATTTTTCTGGGGGGAAAAAAAGAATAATGTCTTCTATTTCTTTGAATCTTCATTTACATAAGTAGTGTGTGTGTATATATATATCTGAAAGGGAAAGAAGGAAAAGAGGAAGAGAGGAAGGAAGGGGAAAGGGGGAAAAGGAGAAAGAGGAGGAAGATTCCAAGGTGTACCCCTGGTGCTATAGTTTGAATATGTCCCCCAGTTCATGTGTTGGAAACTTAGTCCCCAATGCAACAGTGTTGAGAGGTGGGACCTGTAAGAGATGATTAGGCCACGAGGGCTCTGCTGCCATGAATAAATTAATGCCAACGTTGTGGGAGTGGGCTCCTTATAAAGGGATGAGTTAGGGCCCCCTTCCCTCCTCTCTCGCCCACGTGAGGCCTCCTGCCATATTATGATGCAGCAAGAAGGCCCTCACCAGATACTGGCACCTTGATCTTGGACTGCCCACCCTCCAGAACTGTGAGGAAATAAATTTCTGTTGTTTATAGAGTACTCAGTCTCAGGTATTTTGTTATAGCACTACATCTGAGACTATAGTGGACTAAGACACCTGGCCATGTTGTTCCTTTTCATGATCCGGCACTTGCAACCTCTTCAGCTTTAGCCCTTGTATCTTCCATCTGCCCCCCTCCCTCTACACTCTGCTCCAAATCTGTTTCTGGACAACCCGGGTTCTTTTGCCCTTCAGTGTCTTTGCTCACACTGCTCTCCTGGACCATCCTGCACCACTGCCACAGATGTCACATGTCTTTCAGATGACAGATGTCATCTGTCTTTCACCCCTGCCCACTCCCACTCCGTCCTTTTCTATTCATTCTACAAGGCTCAATTTAAATGTCAACCCTTCTGGGCAGCCTAAGCTGCCCCACCAGCCATATCAAATGCTCTTTTTCCTGCATTCCCATGGCACCTCAGCTTGTGTGTTTTATAAACTGTTTCTCAAACTTTAATATGCATGTGAATCTCCTGGGGATATTGTTAAAGTACAGACTCTGATGCAGGAGTACAGCCTGAGAGTCTATATTTCTAACAAGTTTCCAGGTGATGCTGCAGGTCCAGGACCACATTAGAGCTCACTACATTGTATTATGATTAATTATGTATGTATTTGTGCAGCCCTGAGCTCCTCCAGGGAAGAAGCTGTGTCTTAATCACCTTCCTGCCCTCACTGCCTATAACAACCTGGTGCATCGCAAGTGCTCAGACGACATGATCTGAGCGCTGACTACAGGAAAGAATCAGGAAGTCAAGTAAGACACTGCTCAGTTCTGATATCATCAAGCTACATATTCTCCCCTCCTGGCAGCAGCTGTTGAGGTTGCCAGGAGTAGCAGGCTAAGGAACATAGTGACAGTAGCTGGTGACCAGGAAAGCCCTCTACAAATGCAGGGCTCAGGGTGTCCCTGAGGAAGAAAGGAGGCTGGAACCTAAACACTCTTCACCATCTCCCATGCCATGAACTTTATTTGTTTTAGTGTCAATCTCTTCATATTGGTGTAGATTGTCCATAAAGGTAGGGTATTTGTCCATTTTGTTTATGTGCCTAAAACAAAACCTGGCATATAGTCAGTCCTCAATAAATGTCTGTTGCATGAATAATTTAATGAAAAATTAACCTTTGTTTTCATTTCTCCTTTCTTTCTACAAATCTAATAACTAGGCAAGGTCTAGGAAGCTTCCACAAGGCCAAGGTAGACAGGCAGCAGTCAATAAGAAAAAAAGCACATAGACAATAGCACCAACTTACAAAAATAATCAGACTACAAAAATCATTAAGGTTGGGTTTGCATGCCTCCAACTGAATCAAACTAAGGCCTGAATGTGCAATGATCCAGCTCCCCAGAAACCTTCCTAATAGTTCTCCAACACTGGACCCAGTACTCCCTGGACTGAGCCGTGAATGCAACAGTAGAAAAGGGTCATGTGAAGGCAATGAACTGAGTGTTTTAAACCCACTCAACTTGACTTGGCATTTAGAGATCAACCTGAAACTGGGTACATCAGCACCTTGGCCTTTCACACCCATTGGAAACCAGGAAACTCAGTGTTTTATGAAATAAGTACAAAACACTGTACAAAACACTAGGACTGTTATAACCAGATCATCAAATATTAATATATGAAATAATAAAACATAAAAATAATAATATACAACAATAGTATATATGTATATTAGATGAAAGGAGTTCCACCTTCAGAAACTTTTTTTACTAGCTGTTCATCCACTTCTCCCTCCTGCCCCCCACACCAGCCCACACCCCAAGAGTTTAATTAGCAGAATCACACACCTGAGGGAGAATGGTTTCTATGCACATAAGCAGAAGGGTAGGGAGCCTGCCGGTGTCCTCGGAGGCCCGAGTAGTGCTCACAGCTGTGGTGCAGATGAGGGGCAGGCAGAGGCAAAGAAGCAGCATACTGGTAGTTGGCATTTCCTGCTGGGCACACTCCATCTGGATTGGAAAAGATCCAGCCTCCCACTAGAATGGAAAAGAGGTAGACACAGAGACTGAGTCTGTGAACTTCCACATCAAAAATCAGGTGACTAGCTACTTTGCACAGCTATTAATACATTTCTTGTGAGTGACACTGACGCCCACCTGTGTGGGGCACCCCCAGCCCTGCTGCCGCTGACCTTCCCCATAAGAAAGTAACTCAGCTTCTCTGGAGATGCACAACCAGTCCTATCAAAGGTCCCTTATCCAATGGTGGAAAACCTCTTAAGGAACTCTGGAATATAGCTATACCAATCTGAATCTGAAGTTAACAGAAATGCAAAAGTTAAGTTGCTTTTGACTTAATTTAATTAAAATAAACATCAGTCTAGGAGGCACTAGAGTATATGTAACTCACTGACCTACAGCTACTAGAGAACATTTAGTGTGGTTACACAGTAAGAGGCCTTTCGCCTCTCTATTCCTACCCAGTGGGAAGGTGTCTTCAGTTCTTACTCCAAGCAAGAGAGAACACGATGCCTCCCATCACTACCCACAAATTGAATTCTGATAGCACAAAGAGAGAGAAGTAACTGGCCTAACACACCTTGACAGCAAGCATTTTACAGAATATTTCAGAAGGCTGAAAAATATTTCATAGAAATTAGTGACAATTCTGAACAATGAGTTCATGGGCAGAGACTGAGATTTAGTATCGTGGGCCCTGAAATAAGAAGCCTGTCCCCCTAGTGACCAGACCTTAGCTGAGAGATGCACAGATGGGGATTCAGACAGGACCAAAGCTATTCCTAAAGAATATTAACTAGGCATTGTTACCTGGGCTTCAGCAATGAGGAAATGGACCTTGGTTTTAGAACCCACTATCCTTGCTTTTTAAGTATAAGTAAACAAGTGTACAGAATTCATATTACAGTCATCCCCAACAAATCCTTTTATCATCTTCATTTTCCCATTGTTGTATAAACCTATGGCCTAAGGGGTCCCTACCCGACTAATAGAATCAAGATTCAGGTGTCCAGTGGGCAAAACCAGGAAGTGGCTCCTCAGGACCACTTAGCTTACCGCACATAATATACAAACCTCAAATTTCTCAAAACAAATGAAAATGAAAACACAACATATCAAAACCTATGGGAGGACGTTGGCACTTTGAGACAGGAGTCTGCCAACCTCCTCATTTGCTGGCAAATTAATAAACTCCTCTTTCCCTGTCCTCAAAAAAGAAAAGAAAAGAAAAAGAAGAAAAAAAGAAAAAACCTATGGGATACAGCAAAAGCAGTAATAAGAGGAAAGCAATAAATGCCCACATCAAAAAAGTAGAAAAGCTTCAAATAAACAACCCAACAATGCATCTCAAAGAACTAGAAAAACAACAGCAAACCAAACCCAAAATTAGTAGAAGGAAAGAAATAAAGATCAGAGCAGAAATAAATGAAATTAAACCAAAAATATAATACAAAAGATCAATGAAACAAAAAGTTGGTTTTTTGAAAAGATAAACAAAATTGACACACCTTTACCCAGACTAAGAAAAAAAGAGAGAAGACAAATAAATAAAATCAGAGATGAAAAAGGAGACATTACAACTGATACTGCAGAAATCTAAAGAATCATCAGAAACTACTACGAGCAACTATATGCCAATAAATTGGAAAATCTAGAAGAAATGGATAAATTCCTAGACACATACAACTTACCAAGATTGAACCAGGAAGAAAACCAAAATCTGAATAAACCAATAACAAGAAACAAGATAGAAGCAGTAATAAAAAGTTTCCCATCACAGATAAGTCTAGGACTGGATGGCTTCACTGCTGAATTCTACCAAGCATTCAAAGAAGAACTAATACCAATCCAAAAACTATTCCAAAAAATCGAGGAGTACGGGCTACTTCTAAACTCATTCTACGAGGCCTGTATCACCCTGATACCAAAACCAGACAAAGACACAACAAAAAAAGAAAACTATATGCCAATATCTCTGATGAACATAGACGCAAAAATCCTCAACAAAATACTAGCAAACTGAATTCAACAATACATTAAAAAGATTGTTCATCACAATCAAGTGGGATTTATCCCAGGGATGCAAGGATGGTTCAACATACACAAATCAATCAATGTGATACATGGCATCAACAGAATGAAGGACAAAAGCCACATGATCATTTCAATTGACGCTGAAAAAGCATTTGGTAAAATTCAACACCACTTCATGATTAAAAACTCTCAAAAAACTAGGTATAGAATGAACATACCTCAACACTATAAAAGCCATATGTGACACACCCACAGCTAGTCTCATATTGAATGGGGAAAAACTGAAAGCCTTTCCTCTAAGATCCGGAACAAGACAAGGATGCCCACTTTCACCACTGTTACTCAACATACTAGAAGTACTAGAAGTTCTAGCTAGAGCAATCAGACAAGAGAAAGAAATAAAAGACATCCAAATTGGGAAGGAAGAAGTCAAACTATCTTTTTTTGTAGATGATATGATCTTACATCTAGAGAAACCTAAAGACTCCACAAAAAAACTATTAAAACTGATAAGTAAATTTGGTAAAGCTGCAGGATACAAAATCAACATACAAAAATCAGTAGCATTTCTAACGCCAACAGTCAACAATCTGAAAAAGAAACCAAGAAAGTAATCCCATTTATAATAGCTACAAATAAAATAAAATACCTAGGAATAAACTTAACCAAGAAGTGAAAGATCCCAATAATGAAAACTATAAAATATTGATGAAAAAAATAGAAAAGGACACAAAAAATGGAAAAATATTCCATGTTTATGGATTAGAAAAATCAATATTGTTAAAATGTCCATACTACACAAAGCAATCTACAGATTCAATGCAATTCCATCAACATACCAATGACATTCTTCACAGAAATTTTTTAAAAAATCCTAAAATGTATATGGAACCACAAAAGACCCTGAATAGCCAAAGCCATCCTGAGCAAAAAGGAAAAAACTGGAGGAATCACATTACCTGACTTCAAATTATACTACAGAGCTGTAGTAACCAAAACAGCATGGTACTGTCATAAAAACAGACACATGGGCCAATGGAACATAAGAGAGAACCCAGAAATAAATCCACACATCTATAGTGAACTTATCTTCAACAAAGGTGCCAAGAACATACTGTGAGGAGAGGACAGTCACTTCAATAAATGGTGCTGGGAAAACTGGATACCCACATGCAGAAAAATGAAACTAAACCCTTATCTCTCGCCATTTACAAAAATCAAATCAAAATGGATTAAAGACTTAAATCTAAGACCTGAAACTATGCAACTACTAAAAGAATACATTAGGGAAATGCTTCAGGACATTGGTGTGGGCAAGGATTTCTTGAGTAATACCCCCAAAGCACAGGCAA
Organism: Daubentonia madagascariensis; assembly: GCA_023783475.1. Classification (NCBI taxonomy): domain Eukaryota; kingdom Metazoa; phylum Chordata; class Mammalia; order Primates; family Daubentoniidae; genus Daubentonia; species Daubentonia madagascariensis. The sequence continues at coordinate 34,718,015 of JAKFHU010000978.1, forward strand.
CCAAAGCAAAATTGGACAAATGGGATCATATCAAGCTAAAAAGCTTCTGTACAGCAAAGGAAACAATCAATAAAGGGAAGAGACAACCCAACCCATGGAATGGGAGAAAATATTTGCAAACTACCCATCTACCAAGGGATTAATAACTAGAATACATAAGGAGCTCCAACATCTCAAGAGGAAAAAAATCAAATAATCCAATTTAAAATGGGCAAAGGATCTGAACAGACATTTCTCAAAAGAAGACACACAAATGTCCAACAGGTATATGAAAAAATGATCAACATCATTAGTCATCAGAGAAATGCAAATCAAAACTACATGAGATACCATCTCACTCCAGTTAAAATGGCTTCTATCAGAAAGAGACAATAACAAATGCTGGCAAGGATGTGGAGAAAGGGGAACCCTCATACACTGTTGGTGGGAATGTAAATTAGTGCTACCACTATGGAGAACAGTATGGAGGTTCCTCAAAAAGCTAAAAATAAAACTACCATATGGCTCACCAATCCCACTGGTGGGTGTACATCCAAAGGAGACGAATTCAGTATATCAAAAAGATGTCCACACCCGTGTTTACTGCAGCACTATTCACAATAGCCAAGATTTGGAATCAACCTAAGTGTCCATCAACAGATGAATGGATAAAGAAATTGTGGTACATATACACAATGGAATACTATATAACCACAAAAAAGAATTTGCAACAACATGGATGGAACTGGAGAACATTATGTTAAGTAAAATAAGCCAAATGCAGAAAGACAAATCTCGCAAGTTCTCATCCATATATGAGAGCTAAATATTAAAAACTATTGATCTCATGGAGACAGAGAATAGAATGATGGTTACCAAAGGCTGGGAAAGGTAGCAGGGAGGGGGAATAAAGTGGGGATGGTTAATGGGTGCAAAAATATCATTAGATAATTAGATAGAATGAACAATATTCGATAGCACAACAAAGTGACTACAATCAATAAGTTAGGGTACACTTTAAAATAACTAAAAGAGTAGAATGGGAATGTTCCTAACACAAAGAAATGATAAATTCCTAAGGTGATGGATATCCCAATTGCCCTGATGTAATTCACATTGTATGCCTGTATCAAAATATCACATGTACCCTATAAAGATACACAACTTTATGTACAATTACCCATAATAATTTTTTAAAAAGAATCTAAGAAAGTCATCATTTCCAATCTTATCTCCTGCTTAAAATTTGTTTAAGCCTCTTAAGCCTATGACCACTGGCTCTCCCTGGGAATTCTGGAAAGGGCATAAACTTGCCTGCAGCAGAAGAATAACCTGCTGGGTCTTATTTTGGAAAAGGCCTTAAGCAGTCACGACAGGTAAAAAGTCTGAGTGTGGAGGGAGATCGCTCCCAGTATGACCCCACAGACCTCCCACCCCGTTCTCCCAACTCACAGTGAGAATAGGCCACATGCTGGCTCTCCGACACAGCCTCTGGAACATCTTTTAGGTGATTTCTGAAAGAGTAACGAAAGGGCACCATGGCGATCTAGCTTATTATACAAGTCCAGCATAAAGCATACCCCAAATTCCCTTCGGAAAGCAATCAATTAGAAAAGTGGATCTCAAGGAGGTAGACTGATTTATGCAAGGGCAAACAACCAGGAAACGACAGAGGGAGGACCCAGGACCTCCACTCACAGTCCTAAGTTCTTTTTATTATACCATGCTGCTATCATTCCAAATCCAGATTCTGTTATCTCCCATATTGGGTTGTTCTTTAGGCCTTTTGTTAACGGGAAAAGTTATGAATGCATCTTATACAGCATCAAAATTTATTTGAATATCGAACAGGATGAGTGACACATCATTATAAACATCTGTCCATCACGCAGAGCCTTATCAGAGCCTTCAAGGTGATATTGAAAAGATCTCAAATTCAGGCAATAAAATCTGAACACTTCAAGGGTAATCGTACTTCTACTCTGGGACTTATCAATAGAGTAGCCAATGACAAGCACCATTATCTTTTATTTTGTCCTGGGATGGAAAAGAAAGACACAGAGATGGCAAGTCCCCGGGCCAAAGTGGCAGAATCATCACTCACAGCCCCAGAAGTCTCTGGCTTTTTTTCTCCCCTGAGAAATGTGAACCTCCCAGCATTCCTCACCTTTCCTAGGCTAAGTGTAGTTTAAAAAAAGAAAACTTATTAAAACTATACTACTCAGAAGTAATCAGGAGAAGGGCAGAGTCGATCATTATAAATCTAAATCAGTTAACTATTTTTAAATTGGAGTGTGCTACTTTCAAGAATCTAGAGCAAAACAGGGCTGATAAAATATTGCTAGTTAAAGGTTCTCCTGGACCCCTATTATAAGAAACAGATAATTATGATTTGGTTGAATTTTGTTGATTTTGTTGAATATGTTTTTTAACTAAATGGGTTTTTTTGAGACAATTATAGGCTCACATGCAGCTGTAATAAATAATATAGAGAGATTCCCTGTACCCTTTACCAAGTTTTCCCCAATGGGAACAACTTGCAAAACTATAGTATAAAATTACAACCAGAATATTTACATGGATACAGCCAAGATACCAAACATTTCCATCACCATAAGGGTCCCTCGTGTTGCCCTTTTATAGCCACACCCACTTGTCTCCTACTCCCTTGCCCTCTTTTGTTGAGTATTGAAATGAGTATTGAAAGCATATTTCTTTCAAAGGTAATATGCTACTAGTATAGTTCCTTTCAAGATGATCATAAATTTCACATTTGCATAAGTCAATTCAGAAGATTTTACTGGAATTTCTCTACTCACCTTTCCTTGGCATCCAAGAAGGCTTTGGCAAAAGGGTTGTACTTGATTTTGAGAGCTGTTATCTTGCATTTACAAAGACAAGAAGTGTTAGTGAAAACAGGACACATATGGGCAGACAGAACCCTTTGTCTTCACCTGTGAATTTCTGTAAAATCAGGATAATTCCCTCTCTTTTTTTTCCTGCTCTCCATGTTTCTTTGCTTACTCCTACACTAAATCACTGTCGCACTGTCTCTGGCAAAAAACATTTTATTGTGGCATGTGGTGAAACATTAAATGCCGCATAAAGTGAGAAAAGAAAGGGCATAGCATTAGAAATGAGAAAAGCCCTGTGGACTAAATCTAGTATTCATTATTTTATTCATTCATTCATGTTCTTCAACAATCATTGAGCTCCTACCACATGTCAGTTGCTTTTCTAGTTACTTGGAACATAGTGGAGAGTAGCACAAGTGTGATCCCACCTCTCTTGGGGAGTGTGGTCCACCACTGATTCCCTCATTCTTAAACACTCACTTACCCATTGGGCCATGTCAATGTAAATACACACTGTCACTGCCATCCACTATCTTCTCTTGATCCCCCTTAGTCAGAGCCATCTGACGTAGAGAATGTCAGAGGGGGAGAGAGAGAGAGAGAGAGAGAGAGAGAGGGAAATATATGTTTTTCCCTCTCCCCACTGGGATGTAAGTGCCTTGAGGACAGGCTACTTATCTGTTTTATTCATTGCAGTATTCCCAGCATCTAGAACAATATGCAGCATGTAGTAATGCCCAACAAATATTTGAGGACTGAATAAATACTAAGAAGAATATTTATGTCAGCAAAGGCCTGAGATTTGCTGTTCTCTGGTGGAAGGAATAAAAGCAAAATAAAAACCCAACTCTTTCTGGCCCAGAGTTTGTGGGAGGAAATAGGAGAAAGAGGGAGGTGAAGTTTGAGGTCACATAGGTATGACCTGGCCTTTCTCTTGGCTTGAACCTGGAGATGTCACAGACCATACATGAAGCTAGCAGGGGATGCAGGAGAGCTTTTGGCCTCCCCTGCCCACCCCCACAGCCTCTCCCTCTCAGGGTGCATCTGCATTGACTTGGCAGAGAAACTTTTTTGACAGAGGGAGGCTCTGGGGCTTTATTTTCCAGAGCTTGATTGCCATGGGGCATGTTTAAGACCCAGACGTGCCAAGTCAGGATGGGGAGCTTGCTGGATGGGTCGCCAGGGCCAGTCAGGTGACTCAGAGAGAACGTCCAGTACCTGTGGGAAAAGCTCCTGAACTTTTACCAAGCCAGCGGCCAAATGACAAGTTCGGCCCGTCACTGACTGAGAGAGCCAGCAGCAGGCAAGTAGGCAGAGTCCTTGCCTGGAGGCTGGAGAAGGCTAGAACATGGTCTCCAGTCCTCCCCACCTCCCAGAGTCGCAAAGGCCCATATACTCAGACTCAGGGGCGGGGGGGATGCGGAGGGGTGGGGGATGTGGGATAGGGCTGTCTGAGAAACAGAGCCACTTTGTCCTAGAAACACCAGCCACCGGCTTAGGGACTATTTATCAGATAGCTCATTTCTGCTCCCATTGGCTTGCTGCAGGGGCTCTGCCAAGAGGTCAAATTACTTATAGAAAAGAAATTACATTTTCTCTGTACATCTGTGATGTGAGTTAAGTCTGCACCTTAATTTCACCTGTAGGCAATAAGACAGTAGTTTCCAAACCTGGATGGCCACTAGAATTCTCTAGGGAGACTTTTAAAACTACAGACTCTGGGCACAATCTTTGGAGAGTCTGACTCAGTTGGCTGGGTGGCAGCCCAAAATCTGTCTTTTAAATCTTCCAACTAAAGAACTACAGATTAAAGCAACAACAAGATATCCTTCTTTTAACCTATGAGATTGTCAAAGATGGAAAAGACTGATAATAGCCAGTATTAATAATGGTGTGGGAGATGCCCTTTCGAGGGAGGCAATTTGGCAATGTCTATCAAAATTCTAAACATACACTTCCCTTGACAGAACAATTCCATTTCTTGGTATTCATCCATGCAAGCAAACTATGATAGATGGCACCAGGATATTCATTGCAGCATTATTTATAATAGAAAATAAAACAACTGGAAACAACCTAAATACCCATTGGTGGGGGGCTGATTGCATGAAATATGGTATATCCATACAATTAAATATTCTGCAACATTACAAAAAAGGAGATATGCCTAGATGTATTTATATAGAAAGATATCCATCATACACTGTTAAATTGGGGAAAAATAAAATTGCAGATTAATAATATTTATTAATAATATATATAAATGAGCCATTTATGTGAGGGAATCTACATTCACATATATATTTATTTATGCATAGAAAATGCATAGAAAAAATATACTCTAAACTATTATTTGTAGTGTCCATAGAAAGTGAGATTCCAAAGGCAAAAGAAAAACAGTACATCAACCTTTTAGTTTTCATTTTTACTTTACATACATCTGTACTATTGGTTTACTATGTGTTTTTTAAATAAATACATAGTAAACATATTTTACATAAAAATGTAAATACATTTTTAAATAAATACATATTACCTTTCAAATTTTTTAAAAGTTTAATCAAAAAGAATCCAGCCTTCTCTGGGTGCTTCTGACGAACAGCAGGCCAGGGCACCCCTGTAGTACACAGATGGACCCAGAGCAGTTCAGAGCGGCCAGATGATGACCACTCAGCTCTAACAGCCAGAGCAGATCAAGTTACTATGCAGGAAAAGACTTACCTGTGCGCAGACATTAAACACTAACAAGCAGGACAGGTAGCATAACAAAACCCAAAGGAGAGTGCACATTTAGATCACTTACCACAGACCTGCTTCTAGAAAGAGGAGAGTAGACCCCACAGCCCTGGCACCATCGTGCCCACTCCAGACACACCCAGCTCTATGCAGGCCTAGGGCACATCAGGGCCCAAAAACAAAGACTTCTGAGTTTCAACAGAAGTCAGGAGTTTTATAAGAACGCACAACTGTGCCTTCTTGGGACCAGAAAGGACACACTCTTGGAAACAGGCAAGAGGAAGTAGAGAGCAGCTACCCCATTGTTTAACTTCATCTCTGCTGAGTGTATGAATCCTGGAAAAACTTTCATCTAATAGGATCCCTTCTCCATCCTGCCACACTCTCCCAGGTGACATTCACACACACACACACACACACACTTACCTCCTCATTCTGATAGGCAGTCACAGCTATGAACTGGGTTTCAGGGAAGGAGCAGTTCATTACCATTCGGTGGGCACCTCCAACACGCACTATGTGAACCTGGGGTTCATATTTATGCAGAGAATTCAACATTATCTGTTGAGGTGGGAGAGGAAGAGAAAGAGGAGAAAAACAAAGCCCAGTGTTTCGCAGGTGATAGACGAGCCAGCACCTTTGGTTAGTCCCAAGCTCAGCACCCACCCAGGTTAGGGACATACATTTCAAATTCTAGGTCACCTGCGCTGCCACCGCACCTCTGAGAAATGAATAGGGGGGATTTTTTCAGAAGCTCCCAGGGAGCATAACCCTGAAGCCTACACAGGGGCGAGGGGTAGGTGGCCAGAGAGGAATTGCTCTTAAGAGTGTTCAGTTTTCTGCCAAAATCCTGGCTTCCTTGTTTTTTCCTTCCCCTATTTTCAGCACAATAATGTGGATTTCAATCCATTAAAATATATCATTTGGGGTTTTTTTAATATGAGGATCCTAATAACTCAAAATACTGACAGTGGCTGCATTTCACATGTGACTGAAGAGTAATGAAATCTGACATCTGATGGTTACATATAATCCACTCTTTATGATTCAAATGAAAGGTTTATGGAAAGTCTCAAATTGTGAAATCCGGTAGGCAATAACAATTTACTTTTCAATGTCCTGTTTCATTAAAGAACTAGAGTCTTCTTAGTAATGCAAAGGCTCCGTGGTATTACCTCCACCTCCTAAAACATGAACTCCTCCGCTCCCTGCCAACTACGCACAGAGAGACCAGATAAGGAGCATGAGGCATGAGGGCAGGAGGCTGGGGAAAGCCACGCTTGCAGGCAGGGGAGAGGACCCAGACCCTTTCCTCCCAGCGCATCTCTATTCCCCAGAAACAGTCTGCACTTTATAAAGTAACTAACAACCTCATACAGCAGACTAGAATTCACAATCCTACCACAGAAAACAAGAGGAAAGAGCCCCAAAATCTTGTTTACTCTAATTGTAGGCCTTAAATAAAACCTTCCTTATTTAAGGTTTGTTTGGATTATTTTTTTCAGAAAAACCAAAGCTGACTCAATATTCTACTGATAATTATCATAATGCCCAAGCCGAGGTAGTAATTATTTCATTTAGGAGCAGCTTTTTATTAAGGTATTTGTCTATTGCCAAAATGCCAATTACACCAAAAAAAGGGGAGAGGGAATAACAAAACCCTTGTACCTACAAACCTCTTCCTCCGGGGGGTAAAAAGCCCTGCACACAAGAAAACTATGAAAGGGCCCTGATGATTAAGTAAACTGTGCACTCTCTCACTCTCTTAACATCAGGAAGTCCATTAAAAACTGAAAGCACCAATTAAGAGCTGTTTATTCCTGTTTACATTTGGACTCCAGGGAATAATTGGCTTCTGTGGGAGAAGAGGCTGGTGAGGACACCTCTAATTGCCTAAATGCACCCTTGATATTTCTTGATTGGTGTTGTGGGAGGCCAGGGTGGGTGGCCAGGCGACCTGCTCTTACCTGCCCACCTCCATTGAGCTTGTTGGTCAGCTTCACTTTGCTGAAGGAGATGGGAGCTTTCATCCAGTGGGCCCCAAAGTTGGGGGAGTCGGGGTGGATGTAGACGCAGCTATGGCTGGAGACCTCTGGCTTGCCTGCAGGCACCCATTCGCCATTGACATACTTCCAGCGGTGGCTGTCCATTGGAACGAAGTCCAGCAAGAGGGAGTACATGGCATTGGGGTCTAGCCCCGTGACACTAATCTTTAGGACAGGGAACATCCGTCTAAAAGAAATGGCAGAAACTTAGCCTCGGGAGGGACGTTAGAGGACCTCCCACCTTGTCCAGAGGTCTCTCAACTTGAAGGAGACCTTCCATAGAAAGCCCTGGGAGCAAGGCCAGATAAACAGGGCCCAAGTCCACAATTCCAATTCCACCAGAGCCTCTTTTTATAAATACATCTGATATTGGGGTTTTACTTTAAAACATGTTCCATTTTAAAGTCTGTAAACCACTGATGTAGTCATTTGACAGAGGACGAACCTGAAGCCTGAGGTGTAGAATCAATCAGATACCCCACCCTTGCAGAGAGCTTTCTTCAAAGATTTCCCACTGGCATTCTAATGCTACCAAGCAGCCCTTCCCAGTCACACCAAGAACACTATTCCTGAATAATAGTAATAGCACTTATAGGAAAAAATGAGCTTATGCGGTAAAATAAGTGAGGGGAACTCTTGGCCATACAGTTAGACTACTTCTTTTCCTCTAGGACTTCTCAGAACCTTTAACATAGAACATACACCAGGAACCTTCAAGAAGAAAGTGTGGGATTGTGCACACCCTGAACTTATATGACAGTGGACCTATCTTTTAACTGAGCATTTTGTAGGAATTTGTGTCCAAGAAACACATTTTGAGCTATGCAGCTCTGGATTCATTGATCCTTCTCCACCCTTTAGAACAATACCATCAAGTTTACTTTCACAAATATTTGGAGAAGCTATCCAAATAGCTTGCATCTGATTCTAGAATATTTTCATCACCCCCTCCATAAAAAAAACAAAACCCATAGCTATTAGTAGTCACTCCCCATTCTACCTAGATTTCTTATCTCCAGAAAGAAAAGCAGAGGGAAATGGTTCCTGCTAGCCAGGCAGCAGAGAGGCAGAGTTCTTGTCCCTTGTGCTTCCAACTTCCAAAGTCACTGCCAAAGGTAAGATTCTGGAGCAGAAGCAGGGTTAGGCAGCTGAAGGGCTTGGATATAATGGCAAGACAGCCAACACTGACAGGGCACATAGTAGGTGCCAGGCACTGGAATAAGCACTTTACATGAATTAACTTGAGTTCTTGTAACAACTTTATGAGGATGTCTTGGAGAGAAAATGAATTTAAATAGGAGGCTAGGACAAGCATACGAATTACATGAAATTTCTAGGGGGAAAAATGCATCAGATTATACATCTCAAATCCAGGTCCTGGCTGAGAGTTGCATTACCCACCTTATCAACCCCTTCATGAGATGACTGTACTTTCATGTTAGCTAAAACGACAAGCTGCCTTTACAGAGGCTGCCTGTGTGATGTAAAATCTTCCTGCTTCTATCTTCCACAGAAGGATTTTTCTCTCTTATTTTCTCTTCATATCAGATTAAACTATTCCCTTTTACAATATATTTTAAGGTTTTCAATTATTTTAATAGTATTGGCCAAGTGTAGAAAACAGAAGGTCTCTGAGAAAACAAACGTCATTTGCAAAAAATCGTAAAAGCGGGCATCAGAAATGACTGCAGGGATCACAGAGAGTCATTTGACAGGCAGGGATCTGCCTCATTTATCTGAGGCAGGCAGAGAAATGGTCTCTGCGTGCTGGTCTAGTGCTTTTTCTGAAGTGCTAAAGTTTATTTTACTTTTCTTTTTTTATTTTAAAGAAAACAAAAGAGTGGCATGTGTATAATTGTCATTTTGCACACTAAAGTTTAAAAACACCAAAAGTTTTCTCAATAAGACTATGTAGTACGTGTAAAAGTAAAAAAATTAAATTAAAAAAATTAAAAAGCTTATAAAGCATATGTTCCCCATGGACTAACCTGCCAGAGTAATGACACAACTGCTCAAGCATGACAGCATGATTGTGAAATGCTAGGAAGTTCCGTGTAATTCTGACTTATGATTTAAGAGATGATTTAATGCAAAATAGTTTTCTAATGATAATAGTTGTCCTGTACAGTTGGCCCTGTGTATCCACAGGGTCTGTATCAGTAGATTCAAGCAAATGCAGATTTAAAAGATTTGAAAAAAAATAATAAAAAATAATATAAATAAAAACAATATAGTATAATAACTATTTACATAGCATTTACATGTATAATGGCTTTTTTCTTTCATGCTATATTCAGAGCTATACATGATGTTTTAAAGAAGCCATGATCACCAGAAAAGATGCTTAACATGATTAGCCAACAGAGAAACTCAAAATCAAAACTGCAGTGAGATGCCACTTCACACCCACTAGGATGGCTATAATATAAAAGGCAGACAATAACAAGTGTTAGCAAGGATGTAGAGAAAGTGGAACCATCATACATTGCTGGTGGGAATGATGTAAAAGAGTGCAGTTCCTCATCTGGTTAAATACAGAGTTACTATGCAAACCAGCAATTCCACTCCTGGGCCTATACACAAGAAAAATGAAAACAGAGTTCCACGCAAAAATTTGTACACAGATGTTCACAGCAGCATTATTCTTAATAGCCAAAATGTAGAAAAACCCAAATGTCCATCAGCTGGAAGAATGGATAAACAAAATGTGTTATATCCATACAATGGATACAACGTGGATGAACCTTGAAAACATTACGCAAAGTGAAAGAAGCCACTCAGAAAGGACCGCATACTGTAGGAGTCCATAGATATGAAATATCCAGAATAGTTAAAGCTATATAGACAAAAAGTATCCAGAATAGTTAAAGCTATACAGACAAAAAGCTTACAGAAGCTGAGGAGGTGAAAGCTAAAGGGTACAGGGTTTCTTTTTGAAGTAATAAAAATGTTCTGAAATTAATTGTGGAGGTGGATGCACAACTCTGTGAACATGCCAAAAGCCACTGAATTATACACTTTAAATAGATGAATTGTATGGTATGTGAATTATATCACAATAAAGCTGTTAATAAAAATAACTAAAGGACATGATTTCATTCTTTTTTATGGCTGAATAGTATTTCATTGTGTATTATCTTAAGTGAAACAAGCCAGCCACAGAAAGACAAATACCACATGTTCTCACTCCTAAGTGAGTGCTAAAAAATGTGTCCACGTGGACACACAGTGTGGAATGATAGACAATGGAGACTCGGAAGGCTGAGGGGGTAAAGGGGGGTGGATGATGAATTACTTAATGGGTACGATGTACATTATTCGGCTGATGGATACCCTAAAAGCCCTGACTAGAACACTACGCAATCTATGCATGTAAGAAAATTGCACTTGTACCCCATAAATTTATATAAATAATTTTTTTAAAAAGCTTTCCCACACTTATTACATGTATAGAGTCTCTCTCCAGTGTGAATTCGCTGATGTTCTGTAAGACTTGTCCTTTAAATGGAGACTTTTTCACACAAAAACCACCACAAATAAAGACATCACAGATGAGACACTATCAGGTTGAGAAATTGAAAAAAGAAAAAAAAAAGGAAAAAAAAAAAAAGACATCACAGAGCTCTGTCTCCTAGAAGAAGGACATATCTGAAAAATGGTAGAATGACTAATTGCTTTATTTTCTTTAGTATTTCATTTGCCAAGATCTTTATAATTTTTGGTTTTTCTCACTACACGAATGAACTAAGAAATGCCATGTATTTTTTAATCTCTTTGAGGGCCTAAGAAGTATGTAAATCAGTCCTTAACTCACAACATAACTTCACTTAATCCACGCTTGAAAGAAAGTCTCTTCAGGGAGAAAGAGAGTAAGAGAGAGAGAGGGAGAGATTGAAGAAAACGTGGCAGGGTAAATAAGCACTTGCCAAAAAAACCGTATTGAGGAACCACAGGTGCTTGCGCTTTGCCTGCAAACTCTTTTTCACTTTTGATATGAGGCTAGCTTTCCAGTTTTTATTTCACTGACGGGGAATCTTGAGAGCCAGCACTGCTGGAGGAGGCTGTGAGAAGGGAGGTTTGCAGGAAGAAAGGGGGCAGAAATGAGGCAGACTTTGTAGATGGGAGAACAGCAGAGACGTTTAAAAGCAAAATTCCAGAAGTTTCACTCGTGAACACCTTCCTTCATCTCCCCACAATGCTATACTCATCAAGTACTCATCAGAGCTTTCAGAATTGCGTGCGTGTGTGTGTGTGTGTGTGTTGCGTGTTTGTGGCACCCATCATGCATGGAGGGTGGCATTTACATAAAGGTGAGCAGGCATGAGAATAGCAGGAGGTGTCAATTAAAAGTGAAAAAAAGAAGGAAAAAAAGAATAGCATCAGGGAAGTAAGGTGGTCTAGTTAGAGGCAGAACTCAAATGCATATGATCCTCTTAAGCTGTAATTGTAAAGTTTAGAGAAAATCCGTGGGCTACAGGGACATGGCAACACATTCGCCTGATGTGCAACCTTAATTTTCTCCTCTCTTGCACTGCCTTCACCGGAAACTACAAACATCAGCTCGGCGTCACTGCAACAATACCCTTAATCATGGGCAAATTCAAACTTAGCGATTCCCAACCCTTATTTTATGATGACAAATGGATGCACAGTTATACCAGAAAATGCTTCCAATTTCTTAAAACCTGCTCAAGGCAAATTTAATCAGCATTAAGTCAAAATCATTTCAGTGCATGGAAATACACATGAAATATTGCAATTTCCCCTTAGGTGAAGATGTTACAGGTAAAGAAAACAAGAGCAAGAGATTTAATTTATTTGCCTCTGAAGTCTGAAATGAATTTTTTCTGCAACATAAAGTTCCTGGCTCCAAGGACGGAGATGAAAAGAAACACAGGCTGGATGCACTAGAGGTGATTCGAATGAGCTCTAGGAGGTTTTATAACTGTTATTGTTATACCTGAATGACTACTGAACATGAATAACTAAAAGTTTTAAATAAAACAAAGAGGGGTAGAAAGAAAAGAAAAGAAAAAGGGGAAAGGGGAAGGAAGAAGTAGTACAATGTGGGGGGTATGCAAGAGATGGAGGAAGGTAGAAAGACAGGAAGGAAGGAAGGAAGGAAGGCCGACTGCCATCAGGATCCCAGTTTCTGAGGATAATTCTGTGTTTTTCAGGGAAAATCCTCTCTCTTTATTATTTCTGATCAATGTCAGAGGCAAGCCTCCTACTAAGATGTGTGAAAGCAGGTCTCCGTTTGACAATGAGTCTTAATTCTTTCATTAGCCCATCCTATCCTATTTCAAAACTTGCTATTACACAGAACAATGAGACCTCAAGTATACAGAAGTTATCTGTCACCCTAATTGAAGCCTTTTTAAAAAGTCAGGAAGCCAACAGCCTACGGATGAAAAGGGCCAGGGCTGCGCCTTATTAATACATACCAGGAACATTCTTTTCCAAAGAAAAGGGCTACAGATCTCCCTGCGCCAGGCTCAGGAGCTGGTGTGGAGGGCAGGGATTTGGAGGACACACAGCGGGTCTATAGACATAGAAGAATGGATAAAAAGGAGACATAGAGGAATCAATGCTTAGGGGAAAAGAGAGAAGGAAGAAGGGAGTAATGAAGAAGATGAAGCAAGAAAGATACGTCTGTATCAGGAATGGTAAAGTGCAACTAACAGTTTGATCTGAGAAACTACAGAGATTGAGAGTAATTTCAGACCAAGCTCATTCATTATTAACCACAATTTCTTAGGGATTTGTCTTCCTTCCTTCTCCAAAGTAGAAAGGGAACTTTCTAACTCCTGGCTAAATCTTGACCTTAAGGGATCCAGAGACCTCAGGGGAATGTAAGAAAAAGATTCCATTCACAGGAGGAGGACAAACACCAGCAGGACATCCACAGATAAGGACAATGAAGTTGCCCATGTGAGGTTTTTTTCTACAAAGAATATTTTTCACAAAGTTAATATTAAATGATTTTAAACATGGGAAGAATTTTAAATGTTAAATATGGGGGAAATTTATATAGGTGAAAAAAGGCAAGAGAAAACTCTTTTTAAATGGTAAAAGTACATCCCAATATAACAAACATATTATTAAGTTAGATTTTATAATAGTTTCAGAACTTTTATTATTTATTTCTTATTGAAATAGATGAAGAATCATGTTTTTATTTGGTGGTTATACTTATTTTTACTTTAATATATGACCATTTGGACAGCCAAATAAATAGTGTGAGGCTAGGTATTAGTGTAACTATTATCCAGTAAGTACAAAGAACAATAAACAGAAAGTTCTAACTATTACCAGACATAATAAAATTTTTACAATTGCATCGTCATTCATCTTTGAAAGGAAAGAGACTAAATCCAATTAAGAATTTGGAGTGATTCTTTGAAATTAAAAACTTGTTTTATATTTCTTTCTACCAAAGAGTCTAAAAATAATGTGTAAATACAGGTCAAGAGAAGGAACAAGTATAATTACAATTACAAATATTAAAAGCAATAAATCTTCTATATGAAAGAAGTGTGGAATCCATTTAGAGAGAGAAAATATAAATATCAAGTAAGGTTGATATTCCTGCTACTGGTATAATCACGATTTATTAAAATGCCCTTATTTCGGGTACGACATTCACTTGTAAAGCACTTTAATGTCATGCAACAGCTCTCCAGTTCATAATTCTCCCAGATGGACAAGAAATAGTTCATTTTCTATAGTGTGCTTTATTAAAAAATAGAAAATCAAGACACCAGGAATGGAAGCATTTTGCACAAAGACAAAAGCCTGCCAGAAAGAAATGCAGTTGGCTTCAACTTTTCTCTATGAGCAGAATTTCTCTCAAGGGGGTCCCAATTAGAGTCCTGTTAAAACCAACCATACTGAAAATGCCTTTCAACATTTTGTGCTTTTGCAACCATGTACCAAGAAACATAAGCATCAACTGAATGTTGGGATCCAGTTTGGCTAAGCTGCAAACAGTGAGATTTTCTTCCAAAATATTTGCATCTCCTCTACTAAGTGAAAACTTCTAATATTACCTTGACAGCCCCTTAATGGATTAGGTTTAATAGAATCCAAGAAATGCCAGCAGAGATCAGTTTCAGTTAATCCCTAATTTGTTGCCGTGAGAAAAAAGAAGGCATCTCCTCTTCTCCGAGGCAGTATAATATGGTTTCATTCACTATTACTGAAAAGGCTTTCACATCATCACAAACACACACAATCTCAAATGAACATTCACCAGAAATGCACAGGGGGAAGCAGATGGAGTGATAGGCAATGAAATTAAATTTTCCCTTTTGCTCCCAATCTTTAACTTGTCAAAAATGTATGGTACGTTTGCTATACTTAAGAGGAAACCGTTTTCCAAATAAAGTTGACTTTCACCTTGACAGAGTTGGAGCTCAGGTCTGCATCAGGGTACTCAGTCAGTCAAAAGTTAATATTATTTTCTGACATGTGAGTGCATTTCTCCAATCCATGGGACATGCCCTCCTTTATAGTAATTTCCCAAAATTTCTGTATTTAAAATGCAGGTAGGACAGGTGGCTTCATCCTCCACTTCTCTGATTATCTCAGAGAAATTAATTAAGTCGGCTGGAGGAAAGCCGTGTGAGACGGCCCTTCTCATGAGTGTGTTTAATCAGACCCCACTGCCTCTGAGTGAAGAGAAGCAGCCTCTTCAATATTCAATCGGTCCCACCTCCCTTGCTAAGCCTGCCAGCCCAAGCAAGGCGGCAGATAAACTCACCTGCCATTCTTGGTCACGATCATTTCATTAGTGACTTCCTTGAATCTCTGCCAGAGAGGTGCATCCTCCAGGATGATCTGAAGTTGCTTCTCGGTAGGGTCGCCTTTTTCCCTCCCTGCCTGAAGCTCACTTTCCACCACATTGAGCAGGCGAGAAACAGTGCCATCGCTGGGCTTCTGAGCGCCCAGCTCACTCATGGCCATAGGCCCCCCTCAAACTTTGCTGAGAGCCGTTCCCTACCTTGCCTGCTTCTAGCTCCCTCCTTCCCTCACTCGCCTGCTTTTCAAACCAGCTGGACAGTGCCTGGGGAGCTGAGAGAAGATGCCCTGGCTCTTGCCTGAGCTCCTAGGATGACACTCCTTAAAGTCTCCACATTATACCACCAACCTGTTAAGCTTTAGTTGGGGAGCAGGGTGGAGGCAGGGGAGAGGTAGGGAAGAAAAAGCCCTCTCTTAATTACTCATTGGATCAGGTGGGGGAGAGCCTGGCTTTCCCATTGGCTGGCGTGCATAGAGTAGATGTTTAAGAAGAGTACTCCATCCAAATTATCAGGCTTTTATCTTGTTGTACCTGAAGAGGTCTAATCGGTGTATTGAGGACCATTTTCCCATTAATTAAAATTATTCCAGGCCCAGACTGCAACAATCAGGCAAATCATGTTTGTGTATAAATCAAGCCATGTGGCACCTTCAGGGAAAGGGGTCCTGGGGAGAATGGACAAACTTGATGCCAACCCAGGCTAACCTGACACAGTGGAAAGCCTAGAGCCCTCAGCTGCTCCCCAGCGCCTTAGACAGACGATGAGGCCCCGGACAGAAGAGCAGCATACATGGAAGACCGAAGGCACCATGCCAAGAAACATGACTACTGCACCGGAGAATAGAGGAAGATGTTCCATGTGCCACTGCTCGAGGGTCAGAGCTCAGGAGAAAAGAAAAGAGCTAAGGACCTCTTTCTCCCAGGGCATCCCCTTTCTGTCTTCTGTCTCCTGCAGGATCCAACACACGCTCCCACCCCACTCATCTCAAGGGCCCTGCTCGCCTCTGACAAACAGATGAGCTTTGAACCTTGTCCTTCCTCCCAAGAATCCAGAGCCCCAATTTTTCTTATTTCTAGCCTTAGCTAGAAGGAGGGGAAAAAAAAAAAGCAGTTAGTTTCATGTTAATCTCTCTAAGGAAGTATTCTGCCCCCAGTCAGTGAAAATAAACTTTTTACATTAAATTATGCAGAACAATTTTGATCCTCAGTCCAAAAAGGCTTTCTGGTTTTCTCTTTAGACAGCCCACCCATGGCCTATTCAGGCATGCCAGGGTGAATCCCCAATTCCCTGGGAAGAAACAACTAGTAGAAAACTTTTCTTTCACTTATGACACACAGTACTAGTGCTGGGGGGACAAGAGCAGAGGAGGCTCTGCCTCCACAACCCCCAACCCTGAGATAGCCTAGAAGGTATGAGTTTTTCTTTCATTTCAATAGGAAGAAAATCATAACAAGAGGAAAATAAGAGCAAAAAGGTAAGATAAAGTCAGGGTAAGGATGATAAAGAAAATGCATTCAGTGCCTACTAAGTGTCGCATACTTATGAGGTATCACATAGGGTGATGAACAAAACAGAAATGGCCTGTGTCTTTATGGAATTAACAATCTGATAGAAAAAATAAGTGATATAAAGTAAAAAACTAAGTAATTATCAATAGGGGCTAGTCTATGTAAAAGGTTGAAGCGGCAGAGAAAATTTGTGCGAGGCAGGGTGGGGAGAACTCCAGTTAGATAGGGTTTCATAGAAAAGCTTCTCTGAGGAGGAGACATTTCAGCTGAGACCAAAAGCTCGAGCAGGATGTAGTCAGGGAGGAGTTGGGAGAAGAGTTCCAGGTCTCGGAACCACATTCGAGCAGCGTGGCTTGGGCCAGCGAGAGATCCCCAGGGAGGCCAGCGTGGCTAGAATGTGGCGGCGGGGAGAACAGAGTGAGATGTTCTCGGGGACAGGGCAGGGCCAGACCACAGGGCCTCATAAGGTATGATGAGGAATTTAGATTTCTTCAACATGAGATGAGAAACTCTTGGAGAGTATCAGCAGGAAAACAGCATGACTTGCTTTGTGATTGTGAAAAATCTGGCTGATTTATAGAGAATAAACTAGAAAAAGGCAAGAGTTGAAGAGACAAATTAGAAGGCTATTATAGTGGTTCAGGCAAGAGATGGCGGTGGCTTAGCTTTGGGTGGTGCAGTGGCCAGGAAGTGATGTGGACAGATTCTAGATACATCTTACAAGTTGATATGATAGAACAACATGAGGGACCGGATGTGGGGGTGGGGGAGAGAAGGGGACCCAGTGTCTGATATGAATGACTGGTAGATGGCAGGGCTGTTTACTGAGACAGGGAAGGTGAGGGAAGCCAAAGGGTAGGCAGAGAGACAGTTTGGTTAGGAGATTCAAAATTTCAATTTTACACATTTACTATTGAAAAGAAAGTGGTAGGCTGAGTAATGACCCCCTCAAAAGATGTCCCTAATCCCCAGAACCTGTGAATATATTACCTCATGTGGTAAAAAGGGACTTTGCAGATGTGATTAAGTTAAGAATCTCAAGATGAAGAGATTATCCTGGATTATCCAGGTGGGCCCAGTGTAATCACAGAGTCTTATAAAAAGTCTTTATAAGAGGGAGGCAAGAGGATCACAGCCAAAGGGAGAAGATGGAGGGACGGAAGCAGAAGTCAGGGCCAGAGAAGATGCTACACTGCTGCTTTTGAAGATGGAGGAAGGGCCACAAGCCAAGGAATGCAAGGAGCCCCTAAAAGCTGGAAAAGGCTGGGAAATGGATTCTCCCCTAGCGCCTCCTGAAGGAACACAGTCCTGTCAACACCTTGATTTTAGCCCAGTAAAACTGACTTCAGACTTCTGATCCCCAGAACTGTAAGATAATAAATTCATGTTGCTTGAAGCCACTAAGTTTGTGGTAATTTGCTACGCAGCCATAGGAAACTAATGCAAAGTCCATGAGATATACAAGTGAAGATTCGAAGAAGGCACTTCTTAGAACTGTGGCACAATTGTGGCTCTGAGCTTCCTAGTAGCCAGTGAAGAGGGGGAATATAATCTGGCATACACTACACTGTGTTCCTAAAATAAAAGCAAGCCATTTGCCTATGAGAAATTTCCCCTATAAACCTTCATAAGGAAAACACTGTGTGATACGGTGAATATTGTCCTCCCAAACAATCCACAAATTCTGGTAAGAGAAGGCTCCCTGCCTTCAAATAGTTTTACAATCTAAGAGAGAGAAAAAGACATATGCTCAAGTAATTTCAATACAGAATGTGAAGTGTCTTGGAAGCACCAATAAGGGCAATAGTCCCCCCTTAACTGCAAAACTTATGAATGGTTTATTTCTGGAATTTTCCATTTAATAATTTTGGACCACAGTTGACTGTAGGCAACTGAAACCATGGAAGGTGAAACCACAGATAAGGGGGGATTACTGTAATACTGCTTTTCTTCTTAGTTATAACTAAAACAGTGTGTTCCTGTTAACCAGGTTAGCACATGAGTCTCTTCAACCAGTAGACCCAGGAAAAATGGCTGTTCGAGAATAGCATATGCAATGTCTGTGTGGCAAACCCTCAGACGGGGCCTTCTAGTGATAAAAAATGGTCTACACGCTCTTCAGTTTGAGTCTGGCCTGTCTAGACAATGACTCCAGTTTTCAGGCACTTCCCAGGACTTTCATATAGTTCAACATAATAGTTGGATCTGAAATTAATATCAATAATATAAAATCCTTTAATATATCATCTATATAATATCTTTCTACTTGGATGATTGTTTTCTAGTTAATAAATATCTTACTGTAGACAATTTTGAAAAATATAAAGAGAAAAAAATAAGAATATCCATAATCTCAACATCCAGAGATGACCTCTGCTAACAAATTTGGCATATATATTTTTGTTATTTGCAAATACATGCATACATTTTCCCTTAAAAATGGGATTCAAAAATGGCTCTGATTAGACATGGCAGATTGAATGTATACTTTTATGTTTGTTCCAAACCCCTCTAAAATGGCACTAAGGTGGTATAAAATGTAAACCCACAAAGCTGTACAGCACAGAAGCGGAAACAGCAGCAGATAAGAGATATGAACAAAATTTTGGAAACTGAAAAACAAATGGCTGAGTAGTAACTGATGGAGCAGATCCCAGAAACCTATGCCTCAGGGGAGAAGCCAATAAGAAGCAAGCCTATTTATGCCACAGAACTCTGAAATATCTCAGGGATTGGATGCATCATCAGCTCTGAAGGGAAAGGGGTAGCTCTGGCTAGGACCAAGTAGAAGATATCTTGAAATTCTATCTTTTATGTAAGAAATAGTTAACCTTTGAGATCTCACCCCTCAGCCAGGCAATTGTCCCTTCCCTATCGCAGCAGAAAACAAGAGACTGGCTTTCTGAAGAGAGTGGATCTGAGAGGGTTTGTACTTAGAGACACCAGTCACTGACGGGAGGATGGGGGAGGAACATACTGAAAACAGGGGATTCAGGGGCTTACACTCCTCAGGTAGGAGACTTGAGGATTCCTCAATGAACCGACCCATCCCCAATTACCAACTACCCCAGTCAAGTAGGCAAAGCCAACATTTGTAAAGCCGCGCCCGTACATATGGGCATTCCCCTCGTGTTTGTATGTCTCACCCTTAAATACGATTCCATGGTAAGGGATCATCAGACATCAGACATGGAAGTCAGGGACCAAAGCAAACAAACAAAAAGAATTCTGAGGAAACAGAGGCCATGGAGGGAGCAGAAGATGACAAAAGAAAATGAAACAAAAAAAATTATAATTGTTATGCACTTAAAGTAAAGAGAAAATATCTCCTTTAGGAAATAAGATAAGGATCTGAAAGGAAGGGAGGTGGGGAGGGAAGGGGAAGCAGGACAACTATAGCAGCTTAAAGCAACACACACTTGTTACCCCATAGTTCCCACGGGTTAGAAGTGCAGGCACAGTGTAGCGGGGTTCCCTGCTCTGGCTGGGACTCAAGCGACTGCATGTAAGGTGCAGCTAGGGCTGCAATCGCATCTGAGGCTCAGGTGCTCTTCCGATCTCATGCAGAACATTGGCAGAATTCCGTTCCCTTTGGTTGCAGGACTGAGGCCCTTAGTTCCTAAAAGTTGCCTGTCTCCACTAGCAGTTTAGAACTTAGCTGTTTGCTTTCGTCCTCCAGGCTAGGAGGTAAACATCTGCTGCTGCTTCTTGTCTAGCTTAATTCACCCGATTAGGCCAGACCCACCTAAGGGAATCTCCTTTTTTATTAATTCAAAATCAACTGATTAGGAATCTTAATTACATCTGCAAATTCCCTTGTGCCACATAATGGATGTAGCATAATCACAGCAGTGGTGTCCCATCATATTCAGAGGTCCTGCCAACACTCAGAGGAGGGGATTATACAGGGTAAGTACAACGGGCGGGTGGGAATCTTGGGAGCCATCTTAAAATTCTGCCTACTAAAAACAAACAAGCAAGAAAACAAAACAGAAACAACTAAACTACAAAGGCAAAAACAAATCCAAAAAGAAAATGTAACTCTAGACCACAGCAGTTCAACTAGAAACACAGTTGTAAAAATGTAAATATTGGCCAGGTGGTGGCTCACGCCTATAGCCCCAGCACTTTAGGAGGCTGAGGCAAGAGGATCACCTGAGGCCAGGAGTTCAAGACCAGCCTGGGTGACACAGCGCAACCTTGTTTCTACAAAAAATAAGAAAAATCTTCTCCCACTGATGTAGAAAAAAAAAAAAAAAGAACAATTACCTGGACGTGGTGGCACACGCCCATAGTCCTGGCTACTTGGGAGGCTGAAGCACGAGAATCACTTAAGCCTAGGAGTTCAAGGCTGCACTGAGCAATGATCTTGCCACTGCACCCCAACCTGGATGGCAGAGGGAGGGAGACCCTGTCGCTTAAAAAAAAAGTAATAATAAATATTGAATATTGATTTAATAAAAAATCATGAAATTGGGGTGATGAGAGGAGGGTAAGTTTGTATTGCAGGGAAAAGAGATGCTAAATTTTCATCTTCCATGGTGGGAAGATAGTAAATTAGTAAATAATGTCAAAAATGAAAAAATCAAGAAATAGCAGTAGGCCAGGTGCTATGGCTCATGCCTGCAATCCTAGCACTCTGGGAGGCCAAGGCAGGAGGATTGCTTGAGCTCAGGAGTTCAAGACCAGCCTGAGCAAGAGCAAGACCCCATCTCTACAAAACACAGAAACATTAGCCAGGTGTGGTGGTGCACACCTGTAGACCCAAATACTTGGCAGGCTGAAACAGGAGGATCACTTGAACCCAGGAGTTGGAGGTTGCGGTGAGCTATGATGACGCCACCGCACTCTAGCCCGGGCAACAGAGTGAGACTCTGTCTCAAAAAAAATAAAAAAGAAAGAAATAGCAGTATAAATATAATGTTTAGAACATAAGTTTTTTAACAATATAAGTAAATAAAACATTACTAAGATTTATTATTTTGCAATCTAATTTTTTAAATTTAACAATGTATAAAGAATACTTTTTCCATGTCATCACATAATTTTCTACCTTATTACTTTGACATTTGCAAATTATCCCATCTTATGAATGAGTCAAGTTTTATTTAACCTTTACTTAATCTTCTATTTATATATTTACTGTTTCTCTGTTTTTATAATTGTAAACAATTAGATAAAAATTCCAGACAATAAATATTTGGGAATATTAAGGACTGTTTTCATACACTGTATTTTTAGAAGTAGCTAATTGACAAGAATAAAATATACTAGGCATATTTGCATCTCATTTATAAAATCCTCTAAGGTAAGTGTTACAATCATATCCATTTTATAGGTGAGAAAGTTGAAGCTCACGGTAACTTGCCCACAGGCATCTAGCCAATGAGTAGTAAGGCCAGTATTTGAGCCCAAGGAGTAGTTTATGCTCTTAATAATGATGTTATACTGGACAGTTACGATGTATTCGGCACTAAATTACATGCTTTATACACATAATCTCATAGAATATTCATAACCTTATAAAGAACCATTGCTGATATCCCTATTTTTTTTTTAACGGGGAGGGCACTGAGGCTCTGAGGGATTTCCTGTCTTGTCCATGCCAAATGTCCAGTAAATGGTAAAGCCTTTCTGATCTGGGTCATTCTCATTGCAAAGGCTGGGTACCAACCTGCAGTCCAAGCAGATAGACTTTATTTTAACCCTTCCATCTCCAAGAATCAGTTCATTCAGTGTCGCAATGAGAAAATCAGATCATAATTATCTCCATAATATAGATTAAAAATCCAGGTAAGAAAGGAAAAAAGAACTTATCCAATAAGCAATGAACCACTAGAAGGGTTAGAAAAGAAATGACCTTCCCACCCCCAATTTATCTCCACCTGAACACAGAGTAACCAGGTATACAAATCGTGTCACTCTTAGGGAACCAGGAAGAAAAACTTTCCCATGAGTGGCCCTCAGTCCCCTTGCTGGACTGTGTTAGCAGAAGACCAGCGGGTGGGACTCCCCCCGCCCTCCCCCCACCCCACTGTACTTCCTGCAGCCACAGAAGTTCTTTTTTATGTATTATGTATTGGGCTGCCATGGAAGTTTTTGTTAGGGAAAAAAAAAGAGGTGGGAGAGTGTTCTCTATTTTAAAAACTAGACATAAAAATTTTTATAGTAAGTTTCAAAATCCCTAGACTAAATGATGCCTAAGGTAGTTCCCAACTCCAACAATCTAGCATTCCCTCTGATAAGTACTGATGGTGCTGCTATGATTGTTGTTATTTTACTTACTAGCAAGGGACCAATTATTTTATATATCTTTTTAAAAGCTCATAACAATTCATGCAAGCCTCATCTTCTTCAGATATTCCGGCTTTCTATTACAGTGGGTTACAGCTTTCTGAATTATTTTCTAAGAGCTTCCAATTTGTGTCTCTGGCATATCTTATAAGTAGGTGTTCTGTCAATCTTCTTAGAAAATATATCACTCATATTTTTCTCTCTTCAGATGTCTTTGCAGCACAATGCTTCCATGAAACACAGAGTTAAATCTTAGGCAATATGTGATACAATATCATATCTTCAATATTTGAAGATGGAGACTCATGTCTGCATCTTAAAGTTAAATTAATAAATTGTTTTGCCTCTAATATCATAAGCTCATGTTACTTTTAACCATAAAACCTAGTAGCTAGGACATAATAGGTCCTCTATTAGTATTGCTTGACTTATTATTTAATATATCAAGATGTAATGAGGTAAAAACTGATATTATTAAGAAAAATAATCATGTTTACTTAATTACATACGTTTAGAGTCATCATAATATTTATTGAGGCATTTTTAAGAGAAAACTAATATTTCATAAGGATTTTTTCAGGAACATTATTGTTTTTTAAACATTTTGCTATATTTGGGATAACCCAAAAGAATTTTGATGAAACATGTTAAGATTTTCATTTGGAAATCTAAAAACATTTTACAAAATCATGAATAATAAAACTGTTATATTTTAAGTTAAGTGTTACATGCTTCTCAGACTCGGGGAATGCTACACTTTCAACAAAGTGTTGAGTCAAACACACACACACGCGCGCACACACAAAAGTCAGTGCAATAAAAAAAAAACCTGACAATTCCCAGTCTATGAAGAAGTTATGCCTTGGTGATTTAACATTAGGATGGAGATGGTAGAATTGAGATGTCATGGAAAACCCTGAGCACCTTCAAATTGTGGCTTAGATGAAGCATTCCAGGAAAAGAAGGAGAATTAGGCCAGGTGCGGTGGCTCACACCTGTAATCCTAGCACTCTAGGAGGCTGAGATGGGAGGATTGCTTGAGGCCAGGAGCTCAAGACAAGCCTGCGCAAGAGCAAGACCCCATCTCTACAAAAAATAGAAAAACTAGCCGGGCGTGGTGGCGCACGCCTGTAGTCCCAGCTACTCAGGAGGCTGACGCAGGAGGATGGCTTGAGCCCAGGAGTTGGAAGTTGCAGTGAGCTAGGCTGATGCCACGGCACTCTAGCCCAGGCAACAGAGAGAGATTCTGTCTCCAAAAAAAAAAAGGGCAGACTGTCAGAGTGGAAAAGAAGAAGAATTAGAGGGAAGTTTTTACTTGGGAAGGCCTCAAGAATGACTGACAGGAGTAAATCAAATTAGCCAGGCAGTGCTCGCTTCGGCAGCACATATACTAAAATTGGAACAATACAGAGAAGATTAGCATGGCCCCTGCGCAAGGATGACACGCAAATTCATGAAGCGTTCCATATTTTAAAAATTTAAAAATATTTAAAATAACAAATTAGCCAGGCATAAGAGGGGCTGGAACTGCTTCTCTCCCTGCACAAGCGTGTCTCATTCTCACATTAAACAGCTCAGTTTCATTCCTATAAAAGTCTAGCTGCTCAGGCAAATACCTGAGTTGCCTTTTCCCCTGCTTACCCCAGAGCTCCAGACAGTGAGTGGCATGACCATGGCAGGGCCAAGGCGGGAGCCCCAGTCGCTTGAGACTTCCTCCTCAGCTGGGGGCCTGCATGGGCCCAGCTGCATGGCCCATGTGGGCCACCTCATCAGGAGGCATCTGAAATGTTGAGGTCCACAGGAAAGAGTAAAAGAGCATGGGTTCTAGACTGTACCACGAATAACCCTGTGTCCACAGGCAGTTAACTTGGCTATGCCTTTTTCTTCACATGCTGGGAAGAGATCTCCCAAAAGTCCTCTGGTTTTATCATGGGGCTCATGACAAGGATGGAGGCAACTTCCCTGCCATCATTTCATCTATTCATTCACCCAGCATCACCGGGCGCTGACTTTGTGCAAGGCACCACATCTGACCTCAAGGAGCTCACAGTGAGGAGGAGACCCACAAGTTTCCTGCAGAGGAAATTTGGAAGGGAAGTCATCTAAGGAGGGGCAGAAAAGAGAAAGCCTGCCATTCCCTGAAGGAGCCAGGGACACCTTCACAGAGCAGGGTGTGACATGTAAGCTGAATTTTGAAGTAGAAGTTTGCCTTGGGCACAGGGAAGAACATATTCCACAAAAAGGTCAGATGGCATTAAAACACTGAATATTCAATAGCAGCAAGTTCAGCCAATAGAATATTAGATAGAGAGGTAATGATAAGGGCTTTGAAAGTTCAGTATTTCACACAAGGGAACAATTTTAGGTGGCACATGGACTAATGTTTGCTATTATAAAAGTTATACCAGAGAAACACAACTAGAATGTGAAACCCATGCCTTTAAGGATAGTATTGCTTAGGACAAGTAAAATGTAAAACTAAAAAGAGAGAGTAGTAGTTTAAATTAAGATTCTAACAAAGCAATAGTGGAGGTAAAACTTGAAAATCACAAAAGGTGGTAAGATGACTGAAGTTTAGCAAACGCTGCTATAGGTGATTAAGAACCACTGGAAAATTTTAAGTAAGTAGACAACCTGATCAGAGTTGCATTTTCAGAAGAGCACTCAGTGGCTGTGTGGCAGCTGGATGGGGAAGGAACAGGACTGCAGGCAGACAGGGAGACTCCTGCAGAAATCCTCAAGATGGGTGGTGAGGAGGAATGGGCAGGTGCAATGCAGAAGGAGAGGGCACAACAGATGTGAGAGCTACTTGGATGGTAGAATCCATAGGAATCAGTCGCCACTGGATATGGCTACTAAGGGAGAAGACATCCAGGATGATTGCTCAGGTGTCCAATTGGACACCAAC
Organism: Daubentonia madagascariensis; assembly: GCA_023783475.1. NCBI lineage: Eukaryota > Metazoa > Chordata > Mammalia > Primates > Daubentoniidae > Daubentonia > Daubentonia madagascariensis. Next base: position 34,744,142 of record JAKFHU010000978.1, read on the forward strand.
TTGAATATTTAGAACTGGGAGCTGGGGAAAGGAGATGCCCCGTTCTGTGACCTCTGGCCTTGAACCCTGCTGAAGGGACTAGGAGCACTAACTGTTCTTCTGCCTGTCAACCTAAGTTCTATCTCACAGGTCCAGCAGCCTGGTTGTTGGCACGGATAGGAGGGTAAGGGGTGATGAGCTATTAATTAAGGTGTACAGTCTAGCTGACACCTGATAGTACTGCTGTGTCCTCTGGCACACAGCGGCCCATGTCTCTGACTTAAAGGACAGAAATTAAAAGCCACGCAACCTGAGCTCACAAGCTTGAGCCCCCCTGAACTGTGCCTGGATCCCAAGGCATACGGCAGGCAGAATCCACGTCTGCACATTCAGTCCTTGCAGCCTGCAGAAACCTAACACCTTTCTCTACCTACTGGCAGTGCCACCAGGAAATTAACACTCACCCAGGTACTTGGTCATAATTAAACTGAACAAAAAGACAGCTGCTCCTACATTTCTTTTTTAATCACCAACATGCAGCCTTGGGGATTACTACCTTTTGGATGATTTAGGGAGGATTACTCTTTCATTAGTCTCTGGGGTCAGTTCCAATACTATGTCATAAGAGCCTTTTAAGATACCCTCCGTGCCAACAGCTCATCCCTTTCCATATCTGAAAGGTTAGGTTTTTGCAAGTCACTGGCAGCCTACCATATGTCAGACCCCCAAATATCTATGACTTTTCACCAGAAATATCACCTCAGAATGATTTCTTCACTAGGTATCTATGAGTGCAATGGGAAAACCACCTTCGTGATCATGGTATCTCCCCTGCCAGGTAAGTATTTAAGTATCTGTGAGAATGTTATTCTAAATCCCCAAGGTAGTTTCTGATAATGATGAAAAAGAACAAATTTGAGATAGGAATATGGCTGATCCTCCATGTTGGCAAAGTTAAAAGATCCTTGACTTCCCCATAGTTACCCACTGTACATCTACCATGCCTTCATGTAGCTTAACCAGGGGACACAAACATGCTGACAACACAAGTAAAGGCTGGGCATGTCAGAGACTGGGGGAAAGGAAAGGCCCATGTCCACCCAAGGGCATCAAAAGACAAGGAAGTTTATCTATTGTATGGGGATAAACAAAATATTTCTGTAGGCTAAACTCTGTCTGCCTCTTCACAACCTCCTTTACTATTTATACTTTCATACTTTCAGCAAATATTTCTTAGTGCCTATTCTCCTTTAGGGTGTATGCTAAGTGCTGAGAAGATGGGGTTAGCAAAAACGGACAGAGCCCCTGCCCTCGTGAAACTTAGGTTCTGCTGAGGACATGCTACTGAGTCAGGGAGGTCAGGGAAGGCCTCCCTGAGGATGTGAGGGTTTCTCTGAAATCTGAAGGATAAGTAGGGTAACTTGGTCAATAGGAGAAATATAGGCAGATAGAACAGCCTGTGCAAAAATCATATGGCAAGAGAGAACGTGACAAGAGAGACTACCTAGGCAAAATGAAAATGAAAAGGTAGGTGGAAGCCAGACCATACAACACCATACACACAATCTTGTAGGTCAAAGTATGAAACGTTGGAGACAATGGACAAATGCATTTTGCAAAGATCGCTTCACTCTGGCTGCAACAAAGAGGAGGTGTTAGAATAGATGTGGATAAATAAATCAGGAGATAGTTTAAATACCCCCAGCAAGCGATGGTGGTAAGTTGGACCACTTGTATTACCTCTCAGAATCACAAATGTCTTGTTTACTCCCCTGCTAAATAATTTGAATCTAAAATGGCCTCCTTTACTCTTCAAGGAATGGCTCTACTTCTTGGATTCAAGGATTTGGTGCACCAGTCTGCTTTCTCATATGACTCTCATTCTCTCCACAGAGATAGAGTCTTCATTCATAGCCCCTTCGCTAGTTTCATAAAAACTAGATAGAAAAGATATCCTAAGACCCCAAAACTTTCTATTCTGACCCCATTCAGAAGTCCTGGGATGTTGTGAACCATTTCTAGCTCTATCACAGCTTTCTTGAGGTGGGCAATCAGAATTGCACCTAGTGTTTTGGAACAAAAACACCAAGGGAAGATTTTCTACTTAGTTTGTAATACCTATCTATCAATGTCCATAAGGACGCCAAAGTGCCTTTCAAGGTCTTAAATGGTAAGTTGGAGCCCATGATCACTAACAGTTTAGGTTGCTTTCACCTAAGCACCTATAATGCTTAGTCATCTCCCCTTTTCCGTTCATTAAGATGATTTGGTTAGATTTTCCTGCACTTTTACATCAGGTCAGAATTTTTACTCTTCAAGTGAACTTTGCCCCATCTATAAATTTCTCAGTTTCACTTTGTAATTCCTCTTTGAGGAGCATGTATATGAAGAGATTAAAATAGAAGCAACCTTAATTTTGATCCTCAGTGGGCCTCACTATTTGACATATTCCTTTATTTCTTACTTTAATCTCCTCAATCTTACAATAATTTAGTAGAGTTTTATTTGTTCAGAAAATAAAATATTTCTATGTAGAAATAAAATTATTAATAATAATTTTTTTAGGATATTGCCCATTGGTTGATTGTCTTACCTACCTTACATCAAGCTATTTGATATTCTATGTAGGGGCCAACATTTTCCCCTTCTTCTAGCTTAAGAATAAACATGACTCCAGAAAAGAGAAGCATGATCCCCATGAAACAGTTCAGAAGAAAATAAATTGAAATAATTTGTCATGGGGTTAATTTAAAAAAAATTTTTTATTGAAAATAGATGTTTATTAATTACCCACTACATGCGCATATAAGTCTAATGGAATCATTTTTAAAAATAGAAAAAATAGGGCCAGGCACAGTGGCTCATGCCTGTAATCCTAGCACTCTGGGAGGCCGAGGTGGGAGGATTGCTTGAGGCCAGGAGTTTGATACTAACCTAAGCAATAGCCAGACCCTGACTGTACAAAAAATAGAAAAATTAGTGGGTGTGGTGGCACATGCCTGTAGTTCCAGCTACTCGGGAGGCTGAGGCAGGAGGATCACTTGAGCCCAGAAGTTTGAGGTGCAGTGAGCTATGATGATGCCACTGCACCCTAGCCTGGGTGACAGAGTGAGACTCTTGTCTCTTAAAAAAAGGAAAGAAAAGAAAAGGAAGGAAGGGAGGGAGGGAAGAAGGGAGGAAGGGAAGAAGACGAGGGAAGGGAGAGAAGGAAGGGAAGGGAGGGAAGGAAGGAAGGAGAAAAAAGTTGATCAGAGGGCATTTCTCTTTCTGTTAATGGAAGACAAAGTAATTTGAACCAACCCTCATGCTAAGGACAAGTAGAAAATCTGTACAAAATAAAATCATCTGCTTGAAAGCATCAGAGAGCCAACAAGAAGATGAAAAACTACCAGGCCAGAATATGGAGGAAGACAGAGCTAGGGAGGTGAGCCAGGTGTTTGAAGTGCTTTTCCCGAGGAGGCCTTTGCTCATTCCAAAAGAAGAGGCTAAGAGTCTGACAAACGTTTTTGAAGCCCTACTGAGTTTAGGGGGCAGGGAGACTAGGGGACAATGGCAGGGTAGGGAGACAACTAGTAGATGCCCTTGCCTTTGGATTTGGTCCTGAAAAGCTTCACCCCAAGAGAGAGAGTAAAGCAGAAGTAACTGAGCTACCAATCACCTTAAAATGACTCCTGAATGCTGGTACCCCCAGATACCTGCCAGAAGAAAATGTAAATTATCTGTGGAAGATCCCAAGCTTCAAATTATTCAACAAGCCATTCTGCAAATGCAACATCTAGAACACAATAATCAGGCAAACAAGGAAATAAGACAATATGAATGAAAACCAGCAAAACCAAAAGATGCTAGAAGCAAAACAATAGGGGCTTCAGATAATGGATTTGGTTTTTTGTTTTTTTTTTTAAATGAGGTCTCACTCTGTTGTCCAGGCTGGAGAGCAGTGGTATCATCATAGTTCAGTGCAATCTCAAACTCCTGGGCTCAAGTGATCCTCCTGCCTCAGCCTCCCGAGTAGCTGGGACTACAGGCATGCACCACCATGCCCAGCTAATTTTTCTATTTTTTGTAGAGACAGAGTCTCACTATGTTGCTCAGGCTGTTCTCCAACTCCTGGCCTCAAGCAATCCTCCTGCCTCGGTCTCCCAAAGTGCTAGGATTACAGGTGTGAGCCACCGTGCCCAGCCCAGATAATGGATTTAACAGACACATGCTCACCATGATCAGGGAGCTAAAAGTTATTGTTGGAATTTTTCAGCAAAAACCTGAAAACTATTTTTTAAAAAACCAAATGAAAATTCTAGGATTACAAATACAACTGAAATTAAGAAGTAAATGTGGATAGGTTCAACAGTATATTAGACACAGCTGAAGAACAAGAGAACTGGAAAAGAGGCCACGAGATAATATTCAGAATGAAATTTGAAGACACAAAAGAATTAAAGCATAGAGAAAAGAGAGTGAGAGACATAAAAGCTAAAGTAAACCTGTCTATAATATTAACTAGGGTCCCAAAAAGAGAAGAGAAAGATAATGGAGCAGAACTAATATTTGAAAAGACAATAGCTAAGATCTTTTCCAACTTGTGAATAACACTGAGCCAAAGACTCATGAAGCCCTGAAAATTCTAAGAAGATAATAAAAAGAAATTGAGTTCCAGGTATGTCACAGTAAAATACTGAAATCTAAGTACAAAAAGCCAGAAGAAAAGAGACAGATTGTACCAATTAGCATAAAACTGAACAGAAACAATGAAAGTAAAAAGACAATGAACTGCTACCTTGAAAGTGCTGAAAGAAAATAGCCTAGAATTCCATATTCTGTGACAATATCCTTCAAGGATGAAAAAAAAGTACAGAAAATTTTCAGATGAACCAAAAATAAGGCAATTTGCCACCAGCAAGATCTGTACTAAAGAAAATACAGGGTATTCTTTAGGTAGGAGGAAAATCATCTCAGATGAGAGATCAGAGGTACAGGAAGGAATGAAAAGCAATAAAACAGTAAATATGTGGGTAAACTCAAATGAGTGTTAACTGTATATAACAATAATAAAAATTCTTATTAGGTTTAAATATATATTGAATTAAAATACATGAAGACAATGGCATATAAGCTGGGGAAGGGTAAATGAAGTTAAAGAAAAATGAGGTTCTTGCAATGTCTGCAAAGAAAAAGAAAAGTACCACTTAACATTATACTTTAATATGATAAGGATGCATGTTGTAATATCTAGGATAACCACTAAAGAACAAAGAATACATAATTTTCAAGCAAATGGGGAGGTATAATAGTTAAAAATAACCAATCAAAAATAAAGCAACAAAGGATATTTGAGAGAAAAAGAGAGTGTATATGCTTGCATGTAAGTAATATGAACGACAGCCATGATATTAGGGGCAAGAGGGAGGAATTAGGATTATTTCACTAATGTAAGGTACTCACACCACCCATAAAGTGGTATAGTGTTAGTTGATACTGGACTTGGACCAATTGTAAATATATATTGCAAACTCTAGGGCAACCACCAAAAAAGTTAAAAAATATATATCATATAATATATATGATATGCAAAGAAAATAGAGAAAACAGAATCACATAAAATGTTCACTTAAAACCACAAAAGGCCAAAAAAGAGATAAAAATAGGAACAAAAAACAAGGACATTAAATGGAAAACAGTAATAAATATAGTAGATATTAATCTAAATCTATCAATAATCACCTTAAACATCAGTGGTCTAAATGGTTTAAATTAAAAGACAAGATATTCTCAGAATAGATCAAAGCTGGGCGTGGTGGTATGTGCCTGCATTCCTAGCTACTCAGGAGGTTCAGGCAGGAGGATCGCTTGAGTTCAAGGGCAACATAACAACAGTCTTGTCTTTAAAAAAAAAAGAATAGATCAAAAAATAAGACACAACTATACATTACTTATAAGAAACCCACTTTAAACATAAAGACATACAGAAATTAAAAGTAAATGGATGAAATTTCTTTTCAACACAGTACTGGAAGTCCTACCCAGAGTAATTAGGCAAGAAAAATAATAAAAAGCATCCAAATAGGAAAGGAAGAAATGAAGTTGTCTCTGTTTGCTGAGGACTTAATTTTATATATACAAAACTCTTACCATAAAGACTCCACCAAAAAAAAAAAAAACCTGTTATAACTGATAATTTAATTCAGTAAAGTTGCAGGATACAAAAATCAACATACAAATATCAGCTAACAAAAATAACAACAAACTATCTGAAAAAGAAATTAAGAAAAGAATCCCATTTACAATAGCAACAAAAAATAAAGAAAAATACTTAGGAGTAAATTTAACCAAGCAGGTGAAAGATTTGTATACTGAAAGCTGTAAAACACTGATTTTTTTTTAAAAAATGAAGAAAACACAAATAAATGGAAAGATATCCCATGTTCATGGGTTGGAAGAATTAATATCATTAAATTGTTCATACCACCCAAAGAAATCTACAGATTAAATGCAATCCCCATCAAAATTCCAATGTCATTTTTCACAGAATAGGAAAAAAATCCTAAAATTCGTATGAAACCACAAAAGACCCCAAATAGCCAAAGCAATCTTGAGCAAAAAGAACTAGAGGCATCACACCTGATTTCAAAATACACTACAAAGCTATAGTAATCAAAACATCATGGTATTTATTCAATAATATGGCAGGGAAATTACAGCTAACAATAATTCATTGTATAATATATTTCAAAACAGCTAGAAGAGAAGAATTGGTATTTTCCCAACACAAAGAAAAGATAAATTTTTGAGGTGATGGATATCCCAATTATCCTGATTTGATCATTACATATTGTATACATGCATCAAAATATCACATGTACCCCAAAAATATGTACAACTATTATATATCAATTTTTTCAAAACAGCATGGTACTGGCATAAAAACACAGACATCAACCAATAGAAAAGGATAGAGAGCCCAGAAATAAAGCCACATATTTATGGTAAATTGATTTTTAACAAAGGTGCCAAGAATACACAATGGGGAAAGGACAGTCTCTTCAATAAACAGTGTTGGGAAAACTGGATATCCACATGCAAAAGAATGAAATTGGAACCTTATCTCACACCATATACAAAAATCAACTCAAAATGGATTAAGGAGTTAAATATAAGACCTGAAACTGTAAAACTAACAGAAGAAAACATAGAGAGAAAGCTCCACAATTTTGGTCGGAGTAACGATTTTTTGGATATGACCTCAAAAGAACAGGTAACAACAGCAAAAATAGACAAAAGGGATGGCATCAAACTACAAAGCTTCTACATAGGAAAGGAAACAATTAACAGAGTGAAGAGACGACCCACAGAGTAGGAGAAAATGTTTGTAAACCATACATCTGATAAGAGGATAATATACAAAATATATAAGGAATTCTAACAACTTAATAGCAAGAAAACAAATAACCTACTTTAAAAGTGGACAAAGGACTTGAATAGATATTTTTCAAAAAAAAGACAAAGAAATGGCCAACAAGTTCATGAAAAAAATGCTAACATCACTAATCACCAGGTAAATGCAAGTTAAAATCACAATGAGGGGCCGGGTGCCGTGGATTGCTCACACTTGTAATCCTAGCTCCCTGGGAGGCCGAGGCCGATGGATTGCTTGAGCTCAGGGGTTTGAGACCAGCCTGAGCAAGAGTGAGACCCCCATCTCAATTTAAAAAAAAAAAGAAAAAAAATCACAATGAGATATCACCTCACACCTGTTAGAATGAGCATTATAAAAAAGAAAAAAATAACAAGTGATGGCAAGGATGTGGAGGAAAGGAAACATTTGTATACTGTTGGTGGAAATGTAAGTTAATATAGCCATTATGGAAAATAGCATGGAGGTTCCTCAAAAAACCAAAAATAGAATATCACATGATCCAGTAATCCCACTTCTCGATATATATCCAAAAGAATTAAAATCAGTACGTCAAAGAGATATCTGCACTCCCATGTTCATTGCAGCATTATTCACAATAGCCAAGATATGGAATCAACCTAATGTCCATCAACAGATGAATAAATAATGTGGCTAATATACAATGGAATACTACTCAGCCTTTAAAAAGAAGGAAATTCTCTCATTTGTGACAATATGGATGAGGCTGGTGGACGTTATGCTAAGTGAAATAAGCTAGGCACAGACAGACAAATACTGCATGATCTCACTTATATGTGGGATCTAAAATAGTCAAACTTACAGGAGTAGAAAGTAGGTTACCAAAGGCAGGGGGTGGAGGAAAGATGGGAGATGTTGACCAAAGGATGCAAAGTTCCAGTTAGACGGGAGGAATAAGTTTTTAAGATCTATTGCACAGCATGATGACCATAGTTAATAATAACATATTATATATTTCAAAATTGGTAAAAGAATAGATTTTAAACGTTTTCAGTACAAAAAATGTAAAGTATGTGAGGTGATAGATATGTTTATTAGCTTGATATAATCATGCCACAATGTATATATATCAAAACATCATACTGTAACCCATTAATATATACAATTATTTGCCAATTAGAAATAAAACTTTAAATTTAAAAAAAAGTAAATGGGTGGAGAAAGCTTTACCATGCTAACACTAATCAAAAGACAGCAGAAGTAGCTAAATTAATCTCAGACAGAACAGACTTCAGAGAAGGGAAAGGTATCATGGATAAAGAAGGGGCATTAGATAATGCTAAAGGGGTCAATTCTCCAAAAAAGGTATAATAATCTTTAATGTGTACATGCCTAACAATAGAATAGCAAAACGCATGAGGAAAAAACTGATAGAACTGCAAAGAGAAACAGAAAAATCCACTATTATAGTGAAGACTTCAAAACCCCTCTATCACAAATGGACAGATCTAGCAGGCAGAAATTCAGTAAGGACATACTTGAACTCAACAACACCATCAACCAACTAAATATAGCAAACATCTATAGACTAATTCATCCAACAACAGCAGCATACACATTCTTCTCGGTTCACATGGAAGTTCACCAAGATAGGCCCCATTCTGGGCTCTTAACAAATTTAGAAGAATAGAAATAATGAAACTGGAACCTTATCTCACACAATATACAAAAATCAGCTCAAATGGATTAAGGACTTAAATGTAAGACCTAAAACTATAAAACTCATAGAAGAAAATATGAGGGAAAGCACCATGATTTTGGTCTGCATAATAACAGAAAAATAGCTGGAAAGTCTCAAAATACTTGGAGATTAAACAACAACACCCTTCTAAATCATACACGGGTCAAAGAAAATCTCAAGAGAAATTTTAAAATATTTTGACCTAAATGAAAATGAAAATACAGTATCAAATTCCATGGGAAGCAGCAAAAAATAGTGCTTAGAGGAAAATTTATAGCACTGTGTGCGTGTATTAGTAAAAAAGAAAGATCAAAGATCAATAATCTAATATTCCACCTTAGGAAACAAGAAAAAGAGCAAATTAAACCCAAAGTAAACCGAAGAAAAGAAATAACAACAATCAGAGCAGAAATCAATAAAACTGAAAACAGGAAATCAATAGAGAAAATCAACAAAACCAAAAGCTCGTTCTTTGAAAAGATCAATAAAATCAATAAACTTCTAGTCAGGCCAAGAAAAAAAGAGAGAGGACACAAATTACTAATAACTAAAAATGACAAGAGGACATCACTACAGATGCCATGGACATTAAAAGGACAATAAAAGAATACTGTGAACAACTCTATGATCACAAATATGATAACCTAGATGACATGGATCATTTCCTTGAAAGATACAATCTACCAAAACTCACATAAGAAATGACAATCTGAATATGTCTTTATCTATTAAAAGAAATTGAATCAATGATTAATAACCTTAAAAAAAACCAGAATGCTCCAGGCCTACATGGGTTCACTAGTGAATTCTGTCAGCCATTTAAGGAATAAATTATACCAATTCTCTACAATCTCTTTCAGATGATAGAAGAAGAGGGAATACTTCCTAACTCATTCTATGAGGCCAGCACTACCCTAAAACCAAAACTAGACAAAGACATTACAAGAAAATTACAGACCAATATCTCTCATGAATATAGATGTAAAAATGTTCTACAAAATATTGGTGTATTGAATCCAACAATGTAAAAAATAATTACATATGACAACCAAATGAGATTTATCCCAATTATAAGGCTGGTTCAACACTCAGAAATCAATTAATGCAATCCATCACATCAACAGGCTAAAGAAGAAAAATAACATGATCATATCAACAGATGCAGAAAAAGCATTTGACAAAATCCAACACCCATTCATGATAAAAACACTCAGTAAACTAGGAACAGAAGGGAACTTCCTCAATTTGATAAGGAAGGGTTATTAAAAAAAAAAAAAACCGACAACTAACATCATGATGGTGGGAAATTTAAGGTTTTCCATTAGGATCACAAGGCAAGGATGTCTCCTCTCACACTCCTTTTCACCATCGTGCTAGAAGTCCCAGCTAATGTAGTAAGACAAAAAAAGGAAATAAAAGGGATACAGATTGGGAAGGAAGAAATAAAACTGTCTTTGTTCATGGGTGACATGGTAGTCTACGTAGAAAATCTGAAAGAATTGACAAAAAACTCCTGAAACTAATAAGCAATTATAGCAAGGTTGCAGGATACAAGGTTAATATACAAAAGTCAATTGCTTTCCTATATACCAGCAATGAACAAGTGGAATTTGAAATTAAATACACAATATCATTTGCATTAGCCTCCCAAAAAATGAAATATACTTAGTTATTAATCTAACAAAATATGTACAAAATCTGTATTAGGAAAACTACAAAACTCTGATGACAGACATTGAAGAATTAAATAAATGGAGAGATATGTCATGTTTGTGGATAGGAAGACTCAATACTGTCAAGATGCTCCATATCATGCCATCAGGGAAATGCAAATTAAAACAAAAATGAGATACCCCCATACACCTATTTGAATGGTCAAAATCTAGAACACTGTCAACACCAAATGCTGACAAGGATGTGGAGCAACACTACCTCATTCATTACTGGTGGGAATGCAAAATGGTACAGACACTTTGGAAAATAGTTTGGCAGCTTCTTAAAAAACTAAACATCCTCTCACTGTATGACCCAGCAATCACTCTCCTTGATATTTAACCAAAGGAGTTGAAAACTTAAAGTCTGCACAAAAAGCTACAAACAAAGGTTTATAGCAGCTTTATTCTTTTTTTTTTTTATTTCAGAATATTATGGGGGTACAACACTTTGGCTATATACATTGCCCATGCACTACCCGTGTCACAGCTACAATCATGGTCATCCCCCAAACTGTGCTCCCCGCATCCATTCAGTGAGAGTTTTCCCATCCCCTCCACCCCCCTCCCGCCTGCCCACCCCCTGATAAATATTATTGCCGTGTGATGTAAGTGTTAATCAGTTAGTACCAATTTGATGGTGAGTACCAGTGGTGCTTGTTTTTCCATTCCTGTGACACTTTGCTTCGAAGAATGGGCTCTAGCTCCAACCAGGATAATACCAGATGTGTTAATTCACTATTGTTTTTTATTGCTGAGTAATACTCCATGGTATACATATCCCACATTTTATTAATCCACTCGTGTATTGATGGGCACCTGGGTTCTTTCCACATCTTTGCAATTGTGAATTGTGCTGCTATAAACATTCGCGAGCAGATGTCTTTATTATAAAATGTCTTTTTTTCCTTTTGGTAAATACCCAGTAGTGGAATTGCTGGGTCAAATGGTAATTCTACTTTTAATTCTTTGAGGTATCTCCATATTATTTTCCATGGAGGTTGTACTAATTTGCAGTCCCACCAGCAGTGTATGAGTGTTCCTATCTGTCCACATCCCCACAAACATTTGTTGTTTGGGGATTTTCTGATATGAGCCAATCTCACTGGAGTTAAGTGATATCTCATTGTGGTTTTGATTTACATTTCCCTGATGATTAGAGACGTTGAGCACTTTTTTATATGTTTGCTGGCCAATATTCTGTCTTCTTTTGAGAAGTTTCTGTTCATGTCCTTTGCCCATTTTTTAATAGGGTTGTTTGATTTTTTCTCGTTGATTTTCCTAAGTTCTGTATAGATTCTGGTTATCAGCCCTTAATCAGAGGTGTAGCATGCAAATATTTTCTCCCATTCTGTAGGTTGTCTGTTCACTCTAGCAATAGTTTCCTTGGCTGTGCAGAAGCTTTTTAATTTGATCAGGTCCCATGTATTTATTTTTGTTGCTGCTGTGATTGCTTTGGGGGTCTTCTTCATAAATTCTTTGCCTAGGCCAATGTCCGTAAGAGTTTTTCCAACGTTGTCTTTGAGAATTCTTATGGTTTCATGTCTTAGGTTTAAATGTTATCCATTGTGAGTTGAGTTTTATGAGAGGTGAGAGGTGTGGGTCCAGTTTCAGTCTTCTACCTATGGCCATCCAGCTTTCCCAGCACCATTTATTGAATAGGGAATCTTTTCCCCAGTGTACATTTTTCTGGAATTTGTCAAAGATCAGGTGACTGTATAAGGTTGGTTTTATATTTGGGTTCTCAGTCCTGTTCCATTGGTCTACGTCTCTATTCTTGTGCCAATACCATGCAGTTTTGGTTACTATAGCCTTGTAGTATAGTTTGAAGTCTGGTAGATAGATGCCTCCCAATTTGTTCTTTTTGCTTAAGATTGCTTTGGCTAGACGGGGTCTTCTCTGATTCCACACGAAGCGTAGAATTATTTTTTCTAGATCGGCAAAAAATGATGTTGGTATTTTGATAGGGACTGCATTGATTCTGTAAATCACTTTAGGTAGCAAAGCCATTTTTACTATGTTGATTCTGCCTGTCCAAGAGCATGGTAGGGCTTTCCATCTATTCACATCCTCTGCAATTTCTTTTCTCAGTGTTTCATAATTCTCTCTATATAGGTCTTTCACCTCCTTAGTTAGATATGTTCCTAAATATTTAATTTTCTTTGGTGCTATTGTGAAAGGTATTGCATCTTTAATTTGTTTCTCAGCTTGATTGTTATTAGCATATATGAAGGCCATGGATTTGTGTGTATTAATTTTGCATCCTGAGACTTTGCTGAATTCATTTATCAATTCCAGTAATCTCTTGGTTGAATCTTTGGGGTTTTCTATGTAAAATATCATATCGTCTGCAAATAGTGAAAGTTTGACCTCTTCTGCCCCCATCTGGACACCCCTGATTCCTCTGTCTTGTCTGATTGCTCTGGCCAGGACTTCCAGCACTATGTTGAAAAGAAGTGGAGATAGTGGGCACCCCTGTCTAGTTCCTGTTTTAAGGGGGAATGCTTTCAATTTTTACCCATTCAGTATGATATTGGCTGTGGGTTTATTGTATATGGCTTTAATAGTTTCGAGGTATGAGCCATCTATGCCTATATTGTTAAGAGTTCTTATCATAAAACAATGCTGGATTTTGTCAAAAGCCATTTCTGCATCTATTGAAAGGATCATATAATCTTTGTTCTTGCTTTTATTTATATGGTGAATTACATTTATAGATTTGCATATGTTGAACCATCCCTGCATCTCGGGAATGAAGCCCACATGATCGTGATGAATTATTTTTTTGATGTACATTTGCATTCGGTTTGCAAGGATTTTATGGAGAATTTTTGCATCTATATTCATAAGGGATATTGGTCTGTAATTTTCTTTTCTTGTTGTGTCCTTTCCTGGCTTTGGTATCAAGGTGATATTGGCTTCATAGAATGAGTTTGGGAGGATTCCATCCTTCTGGATATTTACAAATAATTTCTGCAGTATAGGCACCAGTTCCTCTTTGTAGGCTTGGTAGAATTCAGGTGTGAACCCATCTGGTCCAGGACTATTTTTGGTTGGAAGATTTTTTATTACTGCTTCGATTTCGGTGCTTGATATTGGTCTGTTTAGAAATTCTGTTTCTTCCTGGTTGAGCCTAGGGAGGTAGTATATTTCTAAGAATTTGTCTATTTCCTCCACATTTTCGTGTTTGTGGGCATAGAGATTTTTGTAGTATTCGAAGATGATGTTTTGTATTTCCATGGTATCAGTTGTGACCTCTCCTTTCTCATTTCTAATTGAGCTTATTAAAGTCCTTTCCTTTCTGCTTCTGGTCAACCTGGCAAGTGGCCTGTCTATTTTGTTTATCTTTTCAAAGAAACAACTTTTCGTTTTATTAATCTTCTGTATTGTTCTTTTGTTCTCGATTTCATTTAATTCTGCTCTGATCTTGGTTATTTCTTTTCTTCTGCTGGTTTTAGGATTGCTTTGCTCTTCCTTTTCCATTTCCTTAAGATGATTCATTAGTTTACTGATTTGTGACCTTTCTGTCTTTTGGATGTGGGCATTTAAGGTGCTAAGTTTTCCTCTCAGGACTGCTTTTGCTGTATCCCACAGATTTTGACAACTTGTGTCCCCATTATCGTTTAGTTCAAAGAATCTTTTGATTTCCCTTTGAATCTCCTCCTTGACCCAATAGTCATTCAGCAACAGATTGTTTAGTTTCCATGTTTTTGGATGAAGATGTGAGTTTCTGTTGGAATTGATTTCTAATTTTATTCCACTGTGGTCTGAAAAGATACATAGTATGATTTCTATTTTTTTGAATTTGTTTAGATCTGTTTTGTGGCGTAGGATGTGGTCAATTTTAGAGAAAGTTCCATGAGCTGATGAGAAGAATGTATATTCAGTGTTATGTGGGTGGAGTGTTCTGTAGATACCTGTTAGGCCCAAATGTTCTAGAGTCCTGTTTAGGTCCTTTGTTTCTTTGTTATTTTTTGTTTGGAGGATCTGTCCAGTTCTGTCAGTGGAGTGTTGAAGTCCCCTGCTATTATGGCATTGCTGTTTATTATGTTGTCTAGATCTAGCAGTATTTGCTTTATGTACCTGGGTGCTCCTGTGTTGGGTGCATAAATGTTTAGGATTGTTAAATCCTCTTGTAAGATTTTTCCCTTCACCACTATATAGTGTCCATTTTTGTCCTTCTTTACTTTTGTCGCTTTAAAGTTTATATCATCTGAAATAAGGATGGCTACTCCGGATTTCTTTTGGTTTCCATTAGCCTGGAAAATTGTATTCCATCCTTTCACCTTGAATGCATCTTTGTGTGTAAGGTGTGTTTCCTGAAGACAACAGATACTTGGCTTGTATTTTTTAATCCATTCAGCCAGCCTATGTCTCTTCAATGGGCAATTCAAGCCATTCACATTTATTGAGAGAATTGATATTTGGGGTAGATTTATGTTTATTCTATTGGGTGGTGTCTTTTGTTTTACCTCTTGCATCATTGTGGAATCTGGTTTCTGGGGTCTTAGCCAGAAATCTCGACATCCAAGTACAAGAAGCACACAGGACTCCTGGGAGACTCAACGTGAAAAGGCATTCACCACACCACATGATTATTAGACTGACCAAAGTAAACACAAAAGAGGCACTCCTCAGAGCTGTAAGACAAAAAGAGCAGGTAACCTATAAAGGGAAACCGATCAGATTAACTGCAGATTTCTCAGCTGAAACCTTACAAGCCAAAAGGGAATGGGGAGCCATCATCAGTCTCCTAAAACAAAACAAAGGCCAACCCAGAATTCTGTATCCTGCCAAACTAAGCTTCTTATATGAGGGAGAAATAAAGACTTTTCCAGACAAGCAATCACTGATAGAATTTGCGAAATCCAGACCAGCCTTGCAAGAAGTGCTTAGATGTACATTGTACACTAATCAGCACAACAGACACCCACCTATGTAAAACTATGCAAAAGCAGCTTTATTCTTAATTGCCAAAACTTGGAAGCAACCAAGATGTCCTTTATTAGGAGAATGGATAAACAAACTGTGGTTCCAAACAATGGAATATTATTCAGTACTAAAAAGAAATCAGGGCAGGGCACAGTAACTCATGCTTGTAATCCCCACACTTTGGGAGGCTGAGGCAGGATTGCCTGAGGCCAAGGAATTCAAGACCAGCCTGGGCAACATAGCAAGACCCCATCACTACAACAATTTTTTAAATTAGCTGGGTGCAGTGGTGTGCAGCTACTTGGGAGGCTGAGGTGGGAGGATAGCTTGAGCCTGGGGGTTCAAGGCTGCAGTGAGCCAGGATGACACCACTGCACTTTAGCCCAGACAACAGAGCAAGACTCTGTCTCAAAAAATAAATAACCGAATGAATGAATGAGTAAAAAGAAATGACCTATGAAGCTATGAAAAGACATGGAGGAAACTTAATGAATATTTAAGTGAAAGAAGCCAATCTAAAAGGGCTACATACTGTGATTTCAACTATATGACTAACACTCTCGAAAAAGCACGACTGTGGAGAGTAAAAACATCAGTGGTCATTAGAAGTGGGTGGGGGAGGGATGAATAGGCAGAACAGATGATTTTTAGGACAGTGAAACAAACCGCATATGATACTATAATGATGGATACTATAATGGTGTCATTACAAATTTTTCAAAACCCACAGAACGTACAACACCAAGAGTGAACCCTAATGTAAACTATGGACTTTGGGTGATAATTATGTGTCGATGTAGTTTCAGCGATTGCAGCAAATGTACCACTCTGGTGAGGGATGTTGATGATGGGGGAGGAGGCTACCCACGTGTGGGGGCAAAGAATGTATGGGAAATCTCTGTCTCTTCCACTTATTTTTGCTGTGAACCTAAAACTGCTCTAAAAAATAAAGCCTAATAAAAAAATTAAAGCATTGTCTTTATAAAAATAAAAGAACTAGCAACCTAGAATTTTATGACCAACAAAAAGTACCTTTCAAAAATAAAGGCAAGTATTTTTTCAAACAAAAACTGAGATACTACCCTCAGACCTGAACTCAAAAATTATTAAAAGGCAGTTCTTTTTGAGAAGAAAAATGATACCTTTGAATCTACACAAAGAAATGAAAAACACAGAAAATGATAAATATATGGAGAAATATAAAAGTTTTTCCTTGTTTCTTAATCTTTTTAAAAGATTATTGTTTAAAGCCAAAGTAATGGTGTATTATGAAATTTATAACATGTGCAAGTAAAATGTATGACAATAATCTCACCAAGGACAAAAGTGGGGACATGGAAATTTCCTGTTATGAAGTTCTTATAATATATATTATTCAAAAGTAGAATGTGATATATTAAAGATGCATATTGTAGATCCTAGAGCAATCACTAGGAAACACTTTGTTTTATAAAATAAAGAGGTATAATAAGCTGATAGAGAAGATAAAATCCTTTTTTAAAAAAAAGCCCCACAGCTCTATTAATCCAAAAGAATGCAGGAAAAGAGGAATAAAAGGACAGATGTAAGAAATAGAAAACAAATTGCATATCAATAATTTAATTATATTAAGCTGGATTTTTTTAAAACAGCAGGACTTAAATATATACTGCCTACAAGAAATCCACTTTAAATATAAACGCACAGATACGTTAAAAAGATAAAAAAGAGAACCATGCTAACATTAATCATAAAGAAAGCTGGGGCCGGGCGCGGTGGCTCACACCTATAATCCTAGCACTCTGGGAGTTTGAGACCAGCCTGAGCAAGAGCAAGACCCTGTCTCTACTAAAAATAGAAAAAATTAGCTGGGCGTGGTGGTGCACGCCTGTAGTTCCAGCTACTGGGGAGGCTGAGGCAGGAGGATCGCTCGAGCCCAGGAATTTGAGGTTGCTGTGAGCTAGGCTAATGCCACGGCATTCTAGACCAGGTGACAGAGCAAGACCCTGTCTCAAAAAGAAAAAAAAAAAAGAAATTAATATAGCAACTCTAGCTTTCTTTCCTTTTGAGACAGGCTGTCACTCTGTCGACTGGGCTAGCGTGCAGTGCCATCATCATAGCTCATTGCAAGCTCCAACTCCTGGCCTCAAGCAATCCTCCCACCTGGCCTCCCAAAGAGATGGGATTACAGGCGTGAGCCACCGCACCCAGCCATTAATTTCTGACAAAGTAAATTTCAGAACAAGGAATATTATGAGGGATAAAAAGGGACATTCCTTATGTGTCAATGTATCAAAAAGGCATGACAATTCTAAACGCGTATATACCTTGTAATAAAGAGTTTGACTCTTCTTTTTTAATGTTGCTAGTATCTTTTAAGGCTCACCTCTTCCTCTTTTGCCCTGCATGGGACAAGTGATAAGGAAGCCTGAGTGCTCCTTCACTGAGTCAGCAGGAGATTCCAATCAGGCAAACCCCCACAAACAGAAACCCTCACACTTTCCTTGCTCTCTTAAGCCATATCATGAACCTGCTTGGGAAGCCTGCCCTACTCTCCCCAGAAGTCAGGTCCCACCTCTTGGCAGACTGTTGTCCTCGCTGTTTGGCTCTGTTTGGAAAATTTACAAGCAAGGCCAGTGTGACGGAGTGACCACAGACAGGAAGCAATTCCACAAACAGCTCTTATTTCAGAAAAGAAGGGAGCTATCCAAAGCGAGAGTATGTTCTAGAGAGGAATAGGTCAGTCTCCACGTGTGGTTAAGAACTCCCAGGTGGTCTCCTTTTATTGGCCTGGTCCGGGGGAGGGCTTACGGGAGGTGTGGGATGTTACCAGATGATTGATACATGTGATTGACAGGTGTTCTTATAACAAAGTTGCAGTTCCACAGGTGTGTGTGCCTCAAAACCTCAAGTTCCTGCTCTTTGCAGTTGTAAGCTGCATTTTCCTGCAGTCCATTCCCTGGCTTCTCCGCCCCTAGGAACCACCTTCCTGGCCTGTATCTGCCACCTGCAGATTTGGTCCCTGCCTAACAATATCCTCTTGGTATGTGTGGCATCATGAGTTTTGACATCAAACCAAATTTTGGGTGGAGCCCCTCTCGCTTCTGTGGAGTGTCACAACACACTAACAAAGCCATAAAATACATGAAGAAAAACCAATAGAATAGAAAAGAGAAATAGCAAAATCCAAATTATAACTGACACTTCTCTCTCAAATGATAGTAGACAGAAAATCAGTAACGTTAAAACATGAACGCTATCTACCAATTTGACTGAATTAATATTTATAGAACGCTCCACCCAACAACTACAGAATATACACTCTTGAAGTATACATGGAATATTCACCACGATAGACTAAGATGGTAGGCCACAAAACAAGTCCCAATAAATTTAAAAGGATTAAAATCATTTAGAATAAATTCCCTGACTACAATGAAATTAAATTAGAAGTCAATAATAGGTATCTGGAAAATCCCCAGATGTTTAGCAATTAAACACACTTCTGAGTAATCAATGGGTCAAAAAAGAAATCACAGGAAAATACGAAAATATTTTGAACTGAATTAAAATGAAAACACATCAAAATTTGTGAGATACAGCTGAAACAGTGCTGAGAGGGTAATTTATAGCTTAAATTGTATTAGATAAGAAGAAAGGTCTACCAATGATTTAAGCTTCCACCTTAAATAGCTAGAAGCAAATTAAACCTAAAGTATAAGAAAGAAAATAATAAAGAGGAAAAAAAATCAAATAACACATAATGAACAGTGAAAATTCAATGAAATCAAGAGGTGGTTCTTTTACTGTAAAATATACCACATCAGGAAAGTACACAAACAAAAAGTATGTATACAGCACAATGACTTATCAAATACCTTGTACATACCACTTGATAAAGAAGAAATGGCCAGCATCAGGGGGCACCCAGTATCATGTCCCCTCCCAATCACTACCCTCTCTGTCCCTCCCAAAGTAATCACTATCCTTTTATTACAAAAATGACTTCCTTGCTTTTCATTATAATTTTACCACCTATGAAAGCACCTAAGAACTTGAGTTATTTTCCCTGTTTTTTTAAACTTCATATAATGATAATACAGTATATACTAGATGTGTTTTTTAGCCATTCACATATCTTCCTTTGTTAATTGTGTTCAAATCTTAACCAAAAGTTATTTGTCTTTGAAAAGATCAATTAAAAAAACCAATAAACTTCTAGCTACATTGATCAAGGCAAAGAGACGACTCAAATTACCAGTATTAGCAATCAAAGAAGGGACATAAATTCAAATCTTACAGATATTAAAAGAATAAAGAAACATTATGAATAACTTTATGCCAATTAATTTGACAACCTACTTTACACAAAATAACTAAACCAGCTAGGTATGCAGGAATATTCTAAAATAAACACTTAAGGAAATTTCTTACCATTTAAAAACCTTCAAAACTGTTCTTAGACCCATGTGAAACCCTCAGTCATTTGAAAGAGGACTACATTATCAATTTAGCCCCCCACAAATGTTTAAGTGCCTACAATGTGTGCTATATACTAAAAACTCAAATTAAAGATATGATCTTTTCTTACAGTTGTGCAGTCTTCACTTGTCTTAGTGACTCCTGGAAAAATAGAAGTGAATAAGAGACAACACTAGATTTATTAAGGATTATAATGCTACCATTTATTGGAGAAGGAAAAAAAGCAAAATATAATAATAATTGTGATGGAGAAGAACAGCTTAGCAACATTCTCTTTGCAGTAAGTTAGTAAAAAGAAAACAAGATTTATTATATGAAATAGATTCTCAAGGTAGGAAAAGTAGTACTCAATATATTTCTGGATATAAAAATTCAGTTATACAATCAGTAGCATTCAAAATTACTTGTGAGTATCTATACAATTACAAAAAATTGATTCATGTTTTAACAAAGTATTTTAAAAGCTCATCATATTAAAACAGGCACAACGTTCTGAAGGCATATAAATTCACCATGGGCTTTTGAACACCTTCACTCCCAACTTCACAATCAGAATTTACAAAAGCAGCAAAAGATCAGAGTTCAGAGGGTTTTTTTTTTCCTTTCCTTATTTAAGGTTGCTAAGTCAAGCAAACACATTGAAAAAGGCAAAATAAACACTTTACATAGCAGAAAGACCACAAAATTAAAAGAAAACTATAGCTCTCCTTTAGGAGATTACACAAATACAAGGTTCATCGGTATTCAGAACAAGGCTCATCACCTCTTGTACTACATTCAACAGGCAGAGAGCAAGTTTACCCAGATATCAGCCTCAATTTGACCTTTAGATGCCTCACAAAGATGTTATGTCCAGGTAGCCAGCCCTTTTATACCAGAAACCATTTGTTCCCCCCCCGCCTTTTTTTTTATAGCTGTTTATTAAATGTAGTGGCATTACTTTGTTGTGAATATATACATCATTATTGTTTGTTACAACACTGTGGTCTGACCTTTCATTTTAAACAGCAAAGTTTCTCCTGCCTAGTGGACTCACTCTTCCCTGGTTTTAGACCATCCTGCCTACAGAAAATCATTCTGTACATTTTAAGCCCATTATCAGTTCATCAGCTCCTCCTAGAAAAGGATGTAATTTTTTGTCAATTTACATTAACAAAGGCTCTGCTACTCCCCATTTGCCTCACTGCAACAAAAATCTGATAAATCAATGGTAAAGCGTAAGCATCAGGGAATTCAGAGTGTCACCTATGCATTTAGTGTAGAACTGGACACCACCAAACTGGAACTAAATACTCTATTCTTGAGTGAACTGAAATCAAACTTCACTGCACTTTCTTCTTTATTCAACTAAAAACACACAAGATCTCAGAATTTCATAAAATTATTAATTAGAAGGTACTTTAAAGTCACACAATTTGACCTCCCAACCAACTTTTTAAATAAAAATTTCCAAAAAATTTAGACTTCTAGTTTTTATATCTTACCAAGAGTTACAAAGATAAGCATAAATCTGTATTGAACTTCAGCTGAAGATATCTATTAACTTTTTTAAAAATGCTATCTGCAAATAAACTACTGCATATCTTAAACTTACAAACAAAAACTTGGATTTTTAAATTAAAAAAAACTATGCCAAAAATCTAGCAAATGGCTTCATAGATCTTTAAACACTGAGGTGGTTTTTTTGTTTGTTTTTTGCTGAAAATGAGGTTTTAGAATATGTTGTGAATTTTAAAGTATTGATAATCCAACAGTAGACTCTAGTCGGAAGTTACATGAGCAAACACAAGACTAGGAAAGCCTCTTGCAGACTGTCCTGTAGAAAAGGAAATCCATGGCCACAGGGCTGAGCTTAGATTTTCGAATTCCACTAAATCTCATCACTTATGCTGCAACATCTGTCACTTTCATGGGGCTATCAAAAGCAGAAGCCAAACAAGTATTCCCCACACTTTTTAAGGTATGGTCCTGTATTACCTATTCTAATGGAAGTATCAAAAAGTAATTTTAGCCAGGCGCGGTGGCTCACGCCTGTACTCCTAGCACTCTGGGAGGCTGAGGTGGGAGGATCACTTGAGCTCAGGAGTTCCAGACCAGCCGGAGCAAGAGCAAGACCCGTCTCTCCCAAAAATAGAAAAATTAGTTGGGTGTTGTGGTGCATGCCTGTAGTACCAGCTACTTGGGAGGCTGAGGCAGGAGGATTGCCTGAGCCCAGGAGTTTGAGGTTGCAGTGAGCTATGATGATGCCACTGTACTCTACCCAGGGTGACACAGTGAGACTCTGTCTCAAGAAAAAAAAAAGTAATTTTATTTTGAATGCATTTCATGATTTTATTTCCTGCTCCCTGAACAGTGATTAGGGTGGGAGGTGGCACTCAGGCAGATAATCCACAAAGTCACCACGCGAGGGTGATGGATAGATGCTCCAGCACTTGAGATAATCAGCCCAGTGAAAATTCTAAACTGGGGGTAGTGTTTCACCCAGAGACAAGACAGCTCGAGCTGAGGTCTGAGTGGCAGATATACAGAGGAGCCAGAGAAATGAAAGCTCCACCTGAGCACATGCTGCAAAGGGGGAAGCCTTTCAGATAATGAGTCAGGAGATGGAGTTAGTGAGTTAGTACACAACCTGCCCAATATCCAACGAGCAGTCTCGAGGACCTGGGAGAAGGGGGAGAGGAGACAGGAAGCCACTTCTCCTGGTCTAGAGGGCAGTGCTCCTCCCAATAAAGCACTCAAAGAGCCAACAGCCCAGGGCAGAGCACACTCAGGGCAGTGCTTCCTCACAGCTGGAGGCATATCCCTGGCTAAGCACCAAATGCAAAAGAGTCACCTCAGTGGTTCCCTTCACTCCTGAAATACAGTGACACCTCCTTCACCCAGCAATGAACAGCTAGGATGGAATGCAGGGTGGCAGGGAAACAGAGACCACTACCAGCCACGGTCTGGAACCCTAATTCTCTACTCCTGTCTTACCCACTAGGTTGCTTTTAACCAGTGCTGTTGCCTGGTGACAGATTTTAGCAGATTTGAAATGGATTTCTTCCTCCCACTGTCTAGACAAAAACAAGTAGGGAAACAACCAAAGGATAAGGCAACTGAAGGAAACATTTAGGAGTCTGGAAGATCCTGGAAGGCAGGAAAGCCACCAGTAGTGTCCTGACTGGAGCTGTCGGAGCAAACTGGCCACAAACCCCCGCCTCCATGACGCCATCTACTGGTGAGATCTGGTACAGGCCCCTGACCCCCTTGGAGGCCGGCTGTTCTCTGTAATAACGGAGACAATACCATTTGCCCGGCAGTCATTGTGAATGCTAAATGAGATAAAACATGGCAGTGTCTACAGTGCCGGACACATAGTACTACACAAATATTTGTTAGATAAATTAATGGTCAGAGACATTCATTCTGTCACCTTCCAAGGTCAACAGTTATTTCTGGGATTAAATACTATAACAACACCTACCCTTTATTGAGACTTTACTTATGCTGGTCCCATGCTAAGGCCTTGACACATATCTCACTGACATCTTGCAATGATGCTGCGGGAATTGTCATCTCCACCATTTTTAAACAGATAAGCAAACTGAGGAACCACAGGTTAAGTGACTTATTCAACATGACACAATTAGTATGTGATTAAGCCACAGCTCACACTCAGTCTGACTTCAAAGACTACGTTCACTACTATTACGCTATATTGTCCTGGTGGCATCTTAAAAGGCAGCTCAGCCTCATGTTCCACAAAGTCAAGTCCAGCCATTAAAAAGGGCACGAGGGGTCAGCCCTCTAAGTGTACTGCTCCAGGCTGTTGGAGCTCTTGGTACCCAGGCAGGTCTGCCTTGCATCAGCTCTGAAGAGAAGAAACCATGAGTACTCCTGACACCAGAGCCCTCCTGAGATCTCAACTATTTCCAAGAGGCACCTGGGACATGAAGAAACCCTGCAAAAGCCAGAGGGAAGCATATAATTTCCCTCCCTGGCTGAAGGCAGGTTATGGACCTCAGCATATGACAGGATGCCCTCAACAGCCTAGAAAGGGCCTGGGGAAGACTGGCTCCTCCCTCCGGCCCCATTAGGCCTGTTCACACCTCCCCAGCTCCCAGAAGAAAAGACCAGAGTTCTTAGCCACAGTAGGATAAAGAGAAGTTCAGCAATTAACCACAAGCTAGGAGACACCAGTGGGCCACTGCCTTTGGTTTGGAGGATCCAGAGCAGGAGCTCAAGTGAAGTGGTTGGCCTGGGATAAAGAGCAGAAAGGCGAATACAGATAGACTTCATTTATAGGGTGACTGTGGAGGTCCTGGAGCGCCAGGAACTCTGGCCGACAAGGTAGGACATTGATGATACATTGATGATCGGGCAGCAAAGAGGAGCTGAGAGGGAACAAAGGAAACAACAAACATCCTACAGACCTAGGAGGAAGCTTCCAGAAAGGGAGACAGGCAGGGAGGACTGGGTATGAGGTGACACAAGTGACCTGACATAAAGAGATAGGAACTAGAAAAGGCACAGGCTTGGCTGGTGAAAAGTTACAGGAGGTACAACCGGAGACACGCCAGGAAACACTGGGTCATGAAGGAAGCCGAAGCTGGTGCACCCAGGCTCTGAGCTTGACTCTGCCTCAGCTGTGCTTTGGTGGATCTGAAAACCAATCTGGGCTTCGATTTCCTTGACTGCACAGTGGGGTACCAATCCCCGCTTGTCACAAGGCTCTCACGAGGACCAGATAAGACCATGGGCACAAAAGCACTTTGTATGCGGTTAGACATGACGCTGCAATATGACCACCTGCTGTCTATGGGGTCCTTCGCAGTGCCTCCAGCACAGGCTGAAGTGCAAACGCTGGGGCTATTTAAGGTAACTGGGGAGGTGTGCCTACTTCCTGCCAGACCTACAGCAAGGATCTGTCTTCCCATCCACTTTCCCCTGGCCCCACTCCAGAGAAGAATGGAAAATAAGATCAGTTTAAAAGCAAACATTTATAAACAATGAAGAAAAAAAATACAGCTGAGAGTAGCAAGATTTTTCACCTACTATCGGTCATGTCCAAAAGGAAATAGCAGTGTTTTCTGCTGCTGCTTTGTTCTCTCTCCATCTAGTGCCAAGGGGCCATAAGTAAAGATACGTAGGGAGAGGATGGTGGGGAAGGAGATGGAAAGAAAAACCCAAGAGAAAAAGAGTCCACACCAAATGTTAGAAAATACATTCCACAGTCAGGTGTAGAACCAAAACAGCAAGAGTGCCTGGGTTCAGATTAAGAAACAACATACATCACCAAAAACTGCCTATTTTCTACTTCACTCCATAGCCAGGCTCTCCACGGGCTTGTGTAAGGTATAATCACTTGTTCTCAGATTCCAGAGCATGTCCACTCTATGTGGAACAGTGGTGATGGTTTCCATGCTGAGGGATAAGTTGCAAAGTCCCTGTTGATCCCAAAATCTGTCCCTTACTCTTGCACTCCCGCAATCTCTGATGGGGCTGCCTATTGCCACCTGGGAATCACTGGCACCCAAGGTTTATCTGCTGCTGCCTAACAGGTTTTTATTTATGAGGGACAACATCCAAAGAGGTGCATGACGAAGATTCCAATCCACAAGATACAGAGCAGAACTCACTTCTCATACCGTGCTGCAGACATTCAGGTTTGGGAACATTTCGTTGCTTCCAAAGCAACCCTCAAATGTTTGAATTGCAAGTAACACACTGCTGCAAGATAAAAGGCACATGTCTGTAAAACAGAGGTTTAAAAGATATTTACAAAACTGTCCACAGGCTTCCATCCATATTGCCTTCCAAAGCTTTGCAAAATTGGCTGTGTGTTATGCAAGACACACGGCAAAACACTTCTTCACAGCATCCCTAGGAAGAAAAAAACACAAAGATGAGTGGAACATCATCACCTCAAAGGCCCTCCTTTGGAGTTTCCTTGGCACCCAGAGTAGCAGCTGCAGAGTGGAAAGCACCTAGACTGAGTAGGTCAGACCTACTTAGCATCAAACCACAGCTTCAACATTGATTGGCAGTATGATCCTGGGCAAGTTACTGGTCCTATTTGAGTTTCAAATTCCTCACTTAACCTACAGATCGGCCGTAGGAATTAGTGCACTAAACAGAATAGGTATTTAATAAATGATAGCTAATCAGATGAAAAGATAAGAAAGCATAGGCTGTCAGAAACTAAGAAATTAGTCAGGACTCCTGCATTTTAATATCAGCCATAATCAGAGAATGCACTGAAAGCATTAAGTCAAACAGTCATGAGGACCTTTCTTCATTCTAAGCAGGCAGCAGAAACTTTTTAAGGGACATCTTTCAGGAGCTCCCTAACACAGACAGCTCTCTATGGGAACTGAATGCTTATTAACATGTTGTATTAGCCCTATCACAGGTATTTCCTCCTTGGAATTCAGTTTAAAGAGTGCAAGGAAAGAGTGGGTGCTCAACAAATGACTATTCCATCCAAGCAAGCATACCCATTTCCAACACCACACCTCATTGTGCAATGTGGCGCTTGCACTAAGGACACTGGGAATCACACGAGGGAGGGAGCGGTGAATAATGCATTTACGTAAGCAGGCACTGCATTTTAATATCAAGATGATTCCACGGCAGCATTTCTTGAGATATGCTCTGCACTATACTCCTAAGAGATGCTCTGCATAGGAAGGGTTTTATGGCCACATGAGTCCCAATCAAGGCTGCACACAATACACATAGCATATTAAAGGATCTGGAAAGCCAGGCAAAAAAGAACCTGCCTAATTTTGCTTAACCTGTTTCCCAAACTTACTTGATCATAGAACCCTTTTCTGTTTCTCTGGAACATTGTGGGAAAAGCTATTCTAGGGGAAGTTTCATATAGAAGGGTAGGACCTAGCTTTGTGATTCCCTCCCTCCTATGGGAAATTTCCATCTGCTCAGCACATGAAACTCAAATAGAATTCCTTCGTCCTGTCAATCACTTGTATATAAGTTTTATACATGCCAGTCCAGATCAAGCCTGAAGCCCTGAAGAATGACCCCAAGCAAGCTTCATGGATAAGACCTGTGCAACTGCACTGGACCCCATAGTTAGAGGGTCCACATTGAGTTTAATGCTTTGATGTTGCCACCTTGAAATGCTTAATCATTTTTTAAAAAGAGGCCCACATTTTCATTTTGCACTAGGCCGTACAAATTATGTAGCTGGTTCAGGCACCAAGATATATTCAAATGTTGGCAGGTTGATCAATATCTCACTGGATGCTCAGCTATGTTGGCCTCTGGCTGATTTCACATAAAAACCTAGCTTCCTAGGACATCCCTGCCCATAATCTTCTCAGACAAGCCACCACCCCCCAAAACTGGCCAGGTCTGCATAGCGTATCTCATAACCGTTACCCTCCTAGAACCTATCCACAAAGCCACCCAGCTACCTTTGACTTGTTGGGCTTGTTAGCTTCTTCTCATCTAATCCATCCTCAGCACTTTCAAATCACGCTCAGCAACAGACTTGGAATGTATAACACATGAGATTGCTCTTCCTCCTTCCCATGTCAGGCATAATTTTTGATTTCCTCAATGCAGTTAAGGAAAAACTTGTTTTTAGTTAACAGGTAATGATAAAAAAGAATGGAAGTTAAATAGTTGCATTAGAACAGAGTCAGAGGCAAAGATCACGTAGCTAGTTTTTAGAGGCCCGTCATTGAAAGTGCTTATTTAAAGAGGTTTGCAGCATTAGAAGTTCAGAGCTCGAAGAGGCCTCTGGGGGTCATCTAATCCAACCCAGTCTATTTATCAATGCCTTGTTCCAGGCCAGAAGGGTCAAGAGAGTTGCCCAAGGTCACATTGCTAATTAGGAAGCCCTGATCCTCCAGAGTCCTGGTCCTGCTTACTTTCCCTTTATAAACTCCTCTCAAACTTTCCCATCAGTGAGATACTACAAGAAAACAAGCACAAATTGAGATCCCTCCATCTCTTGCTCAGTGATATTCAAGTGATAGTCACCTTAGGGGGAAAAAAAACCCTACTCAAAGCTATAGGTTAAAAGATAAGTACTTCTAACCTATGTATATGCACTGTTATCAGAGCAGAATGTTCACACCATCAGGAATTGGTGGATCTGGGTCAACACCCACCATTAGGAGGGGTGACACTTAGCTTACTCATCTATAATACAGATGTGTAACATTTGCCTATTTGGCTCAAGAGATTCTAGTAAAGATAAATAAAATAGCACGTACTCTCTGAAGCACACTCTAAATTAAAAGGCTTTATGCAAACATATCATCATCCCCAAATGACAAAAATTATATTTCCAAACACACAGTTAGTCTTACCTTGCATATGGTATGAAGGAGAGACTATACCTACAATGAAAAACAAAAGATGAAATCGAATGAAGGGAGTAGAAGATTACACAGTGGAATGGGCTTCTGAGCTGTAAGAACATCTGCAATGATTTATCCAGAACCTCTCCCCTCCTCAGCCTGGGGGATGTGCACGCGCACACCAAGGCCCCCACGTACACTGTGCCACGTGTACAGCCAGCAAAAGGTTCACATGGAGAGAAACCCTGTGACTTCAGCCTCACTGGGGTACTGCCTTAACCAAATAAGTCAGCAGCAATCACCTAAAATAGGCAGATTCCAGATACCCAGAAGGCACAGAAGCCCTTTCTAAAAAAATACCAAATAAAATCTCAATCAGTTGAACTCTTAACATTTTACAAATCCTCAACAGAATTTAACTTCTACCCAAATGGGATAAATTTTCTGCTCTGCTCCTATTAATTTTAAAAGAAGATAAAAGAGAACAGAAAAGGGGGGGAAAAGCACTACCAACTACTCCATGCACAAAAATTCTACAAAGCTGCAATTCTTCAAGGACTCTTGGGAGACAGGAAGATCCCTTGAGCCCAGGAGTTTGAGACCAACCTGGGCAATACAGCAAGATCCCTTCCTCTACTCCTCTACCCCCTCCTGAAGATGGCTCAATTCTCCAGAGTTTATTGTTACACATTTGATTGTACCTTGTTTTTCACTATTATAAATAATGCTGAGATAAAATATTTTTATATTTAAAAAAAAAAGAATCCATGCCCAAAGTATCTTGGTAAATCCCAGTTAGCTCAGCCAACTGCCTGAAAGGGAACCATGCAGGGAAGAGGCTCCATAACTCTAAAGAACCAGGCACTCTGTGTCAGGCAGGTTGAAAGTTGGTCAGCTCTAAGAAAAGCAAACACAGTCAGAATACATCAGTATTGAAGGGAGTATCACCATTCATCTGAGCCCATCTGAATGCCGAACCTTTGAAACTGACTTCAAAATCAGTCTATAAGCAAAGAAAGGCATGTGTATGTGGGTACCAATTTCCGCCCTCAGAAGAAAATCAAAATATAAACATAAGTCACCAAATCAGGCCTTTTTAGGACCTATGACCAAAATGTGCATGTCATATTAAAACCACACCACCATCATTCTCCATATCTTCTACTTATCATGTACAGAAGTTCATTTACTTGTGAACACAGTCAATTCCAAAAGGCATTTTGAAAGAATATTTATTCAAAAGTCCAAAATTACTAAAGGGAGGGATAGGGGTTAAGCTTACAGTCTCCAGATTCATTACCAAATAAGAGTTCATTGATCTTTGGGAGCTTTAAAACTTCCACAGTCCTCTTTTCTTTGCATTGCAGCAAACATTTTTTTCCAAAATAGATCAGCCACACCTATACTGAACCTGTTCTAGCAGACACTGTCCCTTGGTAAACTCTGAAAGTGTTACAGAAATGTCTCAGGAGCTGCAGATTCCATACCTGCCACCACCCCTCTGTACAGCACCAAACCTTGATGTTGTACAGGTTTGACAGGGCCACGTGGCTTTGGAAAATAACGTCTCCAGTAGCCCTTTTACTGTGCTTGGCTCTTGAGTTATAATTTCCTAGTCTTCACCTGAATTACCAAAAGCCAACAGACCTCCAGTGCACATGCTTATGCTACAGCCCACAGCCACACGGTTTTCCTTTTTGTCAGTGACTGTTCCTCATCTCCTACTGACAATCCACTCTTTGTCCTTCTGTTAAATGATTCATTCCATCACAAATGTAACACTCATCTTTCTTACCACGTTCCTATTTCGTTAGCATCTATTTGACTCACAAGCCTCTTTTTACCAGCCCCCGTAACACTTTGTCTTTGCACTTACCGGACATGAGTGGTTTAATAACATTTGCAACATCTCAAAATCAACCATGAGCCCAGCAAAAATGCTGCAGCAGGCAAACAAGCAGCTCCCCGTGACCACGCAAGACCACTAATGCCATCTGTTGGCAGTGGGCAGAATCGATGGGCTTTTGCTCTGGAGCCTGACTTCACTTGCATCATTGAGAATTCTTTTAAAAATCTTCTGTGTTTTCCTAATCCTCCCACCCAAAACATGTGGGTTTTATCTCCTTCAGTTGCATTAGTCAGAGGGCTATGTAGGAGGGGACTGTTTAAAAGGTTACCTACCATGTCAATGCCAAAGACTGCAAAATGCAGAAGATGAGTGCAAGTCCCTTGTTATGCCACTGAAAGAAAAATGACACGATTACAGGAGAGTGTGTGACAATGGGCACAAGCCAAAAAGGTTGATAAAAATTAAAATATACACTTACCCAAAAGGCAGAACACAGGGTAAGTGCAAAACACAACTAGAGGAAGAAGGGAAACAGTATTTAATTAATACAATGACAACACAGCAAAAAAAAAAAAAACTGTGAGACTTATTCTTGACAAACTCACAACAATACTTATTAGGCTGCAGACGCTGTGCTTATCACAGCAACCAAATGCATCTTCATTTTAAAGCATTTAACTCACTTGAGCACCCATGTTTGGCAGAAGAGTTAAAATCCCCATGAAATCAAATTGGCCAATAAATATTCATGCAGATTAAAAAGGGAAAGATGTTCTTCTACTTTCAGGTGTTCCTAGAATCTCTGCCCAGCAAATAAAATCACATTTCCAGCCCACCCATCTATCCATCCATCTTTTAATTCAAACATACTAAAGTAAGCTTAACACAAATCTCTATATTTTAACTTGTGCCAATGCTGGTCTCTGGATAGAAAGGGCCTATAAGGACAAAGGTTAACGTGAGATGTCAATCTCAGAGTTAGCAAGCTTGTTATTTGTTTACATGTCACCTAACACTTTCCCTAAGGCCTTTCTTAGAAAGTTCTTTCTGCAGAAGACTTGTCCAGGCCATTGACATCCAGGACTAGCCAAGAACAACTGGTGCACGAGCCATCAGCCATGCCTCTCCTCTCCATCCTTCTATAACACTAACTACTCGATAAATATGTCCTAAGTATTTCCTCTATGCCCAGCATTGCACCCGATGCTCTGAAAGGACATAAAACAAATAGCAAATGTGATCATGGCTTTAGAGAACTTACTTATTTGAACAAATGAGATGTACACAAATGAAACTAAAAATAAAAGTACGCTGATCAAGTTCCAAAAGTTGCAATACTGATCATTATAACAGGAGTCCAGAAAACGTGGTCTGGAATGATTTTAACAGCCACGTGGAAAGAGAATGGGCCAAAAATGAGAAGCATTCTGAGCCGATGGGACAGGAAGATATAACAAAACTGAAGGCACTGTTGTCAGAGGAGGGGACAAGGATGACAGGCCATAAGGAAGCCACTCCCACTTCAGGAAGACTGATGAAAACAAGTAAATATGATCCAAAGTCATATTTCCAATGATAAGGAAAAAAAGGGTCCATCCTAGAAGACTGGACGTCCACTCTAGAGAATGAGTCCTGTGTTTCTAAGTCATTCCCTCTAAGCTCTGCCTGCGCGCGGCTTCAACTGTCACCAGGAAGGTGTCCCAGCTTTCTTACTACTACCATGTCAGCTGGGCTAATTTGACAAGCAATGCCCCCTAGAGGTGCCTTCTAGAACTGGTAGTACCTTGACACCAAGTGAAACACAAAGAGGGGGAGGATGGGATAGTGGTAATTATTAGATGAAGAATGCTCCCTTCCGCCACGAGGTTACAGGAATTAGGTAATAAGTCAAGATGAAAGAAAAAAGGAAAGAAGACCTTAGGTTTAAAAGGGAAAAAATTCTATACAACAGAAATAAAAACTCCCATTTGAGAAGTCCAGCTAAAAAGCAGAACTTACCAGCACCACGATAGTTGCAATCAGACGCGTAGGCTCAAACATTCGCTTCAGCTGTTTCACTGGCCCCATGAGGAAGATGGTACTAAGAGGCAAACACACATACAAGCCGTTCAGACAAGACCAGAACCACACTAGGCATGCTGAGTCCACCCCAAGATTTCCTGTAGCAATAAAAGCTGTAATGGTAGCTAACATTTGAAAAGCTCTTACTCTATGGCAGGCATTACACTTATGCATTATTCTCATTTAATCTATCAACAACCTATGGAATAGGAACAATTACACTGAAGCCCAGACGGGTATTTACCCAGGGCCACCCAACTAGTAAATGAGAGAGCAAGGCTACAAATGCATGTGGGTCTGACTCTAGAATCATAGTCATACCACTAGGTTAGATGGCCCCAATCTCTAGAAGGTGCTACCTTGTCTCCTTGACAATCTACCCATGAAAACAAACCAAAAAGGCTCAGGTAATTTAAAAAAAGAAAAACCATACCTTACAGGCTTAAGTTGGTTATGTTAAAAAGTACAGCATTTCTTTTTCTTTCAAAATCTCCAAGGAATAATTCTAATGATAATGATATCATCTGTTGTTTGCTGAATGTTTGCTAAATGCCAGATATTACATATATTACCTTGTTTCAGCCCCTCAACAACTCTGTGAGTTATATATTATTAAACTTATTTTAGAGATGAGAAAACGAAGCTCAGAAAGGTTAACTTACTTATCCAAGATCACACAGTTAGGAACCCAAATAGCTGGCATTCAAACCCACACCTATTGGATTCCAAAGCTCCAAAAAAAACATCCCCAGCGTGTTTTCTATATGAATGAACTAGAGAAGTGGCTAGTGAGAGTAACCACAAATGAAGCAGACCATCACACCTAACACAGCAAGTGCAAGGGCCAGCTTTGTGTCATATTTCCTGAGTCCTGAGGAAAATGCCCACATGGTGTCACTCCAGTGATAGCTCCTTAGTTACAGCTAGTGTTTAATACAAGCCAACCAGCAGACATTAGCTACTGAGTATTCAACAAAAACAAGAATTTTAAAAAATAAGTCTGCTTCTCTTAGAAGTGCCATTAAGTTACAACTTGAATTCAAGGCTGCACTCTCAGCTCAAGCGGCCCAGTAAGGGTGCACCTCTTTAGTCTATACCAGGTAAGAAGCAATAGCCAACGCCGGTCTTAAAAATTAAACATAGATACAAAAATATAACAGATTACTGGGAAAGCCACAAACTCCTAAACACACCCTGGAAATAATAATTTGCTCCCTTTATTGTTTCCCTACATAGTGCCAGGAAGAGTCCATCCCATTAGGATTTGCTAAATAGCTCTTGTGGATTAAGCAGTACACCCATATATTTATGCCCAGTCTAGACTATATATGATAACTTTCACTGTCTGCCCAAAGCCAAATCCCCCAAAAGTTAGTATTTGAGAAAGCTTTAGAGGCAACATTAAACACTCAGAGAGTCAACATTTCACTGTCAAATGCATTGATTATAAATTAGGTTTTAAGGAAGTGGCCAGAGTCACACACTCAACCATTCGGTTAATATTTCCAGCCAGACACAGAGCTAGGTTTGGGTACAACTGGGGACAAGACACAGGCACAGCCCTTATTAAGTGGCTTACAGACATGTAACTAGTCAGTGTAATAAAATGCTACCTGTGCTGTCACATAGGTATAGATAGGATATACAGAGCCCAAAGGAAGAGATCATCAATTCTTGGGAGGAGGAGGAAATTAGGAAAAACGTCATAGAAGACAGGACTTTTGAGCCAGGTCTTGACAAAGGAGCAAGTATCCACCAAACCAGGGAAGGTACATATAGGGCAGCACTCTAGGCAGAGAAAACAGCCTGAACAAAAGCACAAGGAAGGACACTTGGGGAAAAGCAAGACGTTCAGCCTGGCTGGGAGGTGCACTGACTGGGGAGTGGGACCAAGGTAAGCAAGATCTCAAAGGGCCTTGCTTGTATGTGTGCTGAGGAGTCTAGACTCCACCTGTAGAGAGGGAACAGGGAGCCACTCAAGGAGGTTACGTAGCTGTAAACGAATGGCTCCAAACTCAGTGGAGAACAGCCTGGACAGGCATAGTAAAGGAGGCAGAGAAACCCAGCAGAGCAATCTTGTTCAGGCGAAAGGTGATACAGGCCAAAGATAAGACCAGCTGGGATAGCACCTTCTCTAGGAAGGTGCTGACTCGTGCGTCAGGTTGGGTCAGCTGCCCCTCCCTGAGTATCTCTCTTTCCATATCCTGTTGTGTCATCAGTTTATATGATATCTGTCTACCTGACTGACCAGTAAGCTCCACTGCAGCAGGGACCAAACTATACTTATCTTTGTATCCTCACAGCCCAGCACAGAGTATGATTAATGCTTACCCATTGGGCTTATAAGTCAATCAGTGAGGGACAAACAGCCAAGGGGACAAAGAAGGAGGAGCCAGGTACCACAGGTCTACACCAAGCCTTGGTGAGTAATCATGTGGTAGGGGAAGGAACAATGACTGAGCTCAGGTTCCTGTGGGCCATTCAGGTAGAGGCCAGGCCAGCACTCCCAGCTACAGAGGGTGACTGGAGTTGTCGGCATGGGTGTGGTTGAAGCATTAGTGTGAAGGAGCTTAACTCGGGATATGTGTGCACCCACAGTGTGTGGAATGGGCTGCCCTCTTCTGGGAAGCGCTCCATCAGACGCCCTGCTTGCATGAGCTGCTATTCAGGTCTGGGATGGTCTGACACTAAATAAAACCAGTTTCACTTAGGGCCACTGGCAAGGTAAGCCTTTTTAAAACCATCAACTCAGTGTCTGGCAGCAAAATGGCGACGACTGTGTTGTAAACCTTGGAGACATATTTCAACTGCTCTGTCACAGTTCCCTCATACGTAAAATCACAAAGGCAATATATTTCCTGCTTTCTCCCAGGTGTTGCAAAGATAAACTAAGATATAAAATGTTTTGAAATAACAGAATATGAATGTGATATATTCCAACTACCTCTTTTCTCTCCAAATCCTTAAA
Organism: Daubentonia madagascariensis; assembly: GCA_023783475.1. Lineage (NCBI taxonomy): Eukaryota > Metazoa > Chordata > Mammalia > Primates > Daubentoniidae > Daubentonia > Daubentonia madagascariensis. The sequence continues at coordinate 34,779,532 of JAKFHU010000978.1, forward strand.
ACTACTAGAGCATCCTCCTTCACCTCCCTCAAGCACAATCCACATCCATTTCCTCATCTAATGACTGGCTACGGTTGGATGAAAAAAAAGAAATGGTTACCTCCCAATTGACGCGATGTTACCAAAGGTGTAAAACACTGCAAAGAGGTGTAGTCCCTTCCTGGGCACCCATAGCAGAAGAGTCCCCTGGAAGTTAAAGCACAGAGTGTTTGCACATGAACAACCCCTCCTACCCAGCCTCACAACCAGGAGCTCACAGAGGAAGCCCTGAGATGCCTGTCTCCCTCCCTTATTCCCACTTCTCTCATCCATGCATTTTAGTGAAGAACAAAAGGGAAAAGGAGACAGATGAAAGGGGAAAAATATAGTGAAAGGGCATAGGGGGAAAAGACAGAGGAGTGAGGGAAATCTTACCAGCAGTGAGCAGAGAATTCCTACAGCAAAACACGCGATGAAGCCTTTTATTCTGGTACCCCAGCTTAATGAAGATGCCTCAACAACCTGAAATTGTTTTTAAAAAAAATTACATATATGTACATACATATTTACCAAAAACAAAGAAAGCACATAATTAAATTTAGAAATAGTGCTAATTTGTACTGGGGAAGGCAAGGAACACAGAATCCTATACTCACAGCTACGGAGAGTCATCAAATCCAGCTCTTATCAGAGCTGTAAGCTCTTATCCAGACATGAATCTCCTCTCCAGCAGCTAATAGCTTACTGTGTCTCCAGTTGAACATCTCCAGAGATAGAGACTCCCTGCCTCAAGCACACCCATTTCACAAACAGGAAGGCAAGACGGCAGACTCTAGAGTAGCCCAAAGTCTTACCACAGCCCAACCAGAATGAGGACCACAACTGGAAAGCCATGAACTCCACCAGGCAGGGTACCAGGAAATAGGGAAAAGAGGAGGGGATGGCACTCAAGCAGCTGGTCCACGGGTCATTCTCTCCTACATCAACCAGCCAGGCTGCAGCATTTCTGGGACCTCAGAGGGCTAAGGCTCTCATCCGATCAGTACTCTCATTCACATTATTCACTCTTGGTGCAGATGTTGCACTTACAGTGTGCTGGCATCAGCCAAGTCACCCAAGTGAGACAGATCCTCGTTAATTAATTGCTGCTCTGCTCATCCTGACTCTTTGCCATCATAATAAATCACTCCCCAGATCAAAGTTCAGGGGAAGCCAAGACTTCCAGAAAAACCCTACTGAAACAGGGGAGCCCATGAGTAGCTCCCATGTTAAAGACGACAACCAAGTCTCTGCACCAGAGACCTTCCTGGTCTGTCCACGTGCTGCAAGCGGGCACAGCTGCTCCAGGCTGGACACAGACAGCTGTCACTGAGAGACCAAAGCCACAGCAGGACAGCATGCCCATGTATGTTCATGCAGAGCTCACCTTGTGTGGCCAGCATGGTCCCCATCTGGCAATGTGGTCGAAGTTGCCACCACATTTCCACCCAGCTAATGGAGGAAGGTAGGTGGTGGCAGAGGGTGCACAGGTCACTAGATTGGCAACTCCCTCAGTTTTGACTGCCCCCAGCTCAGGGGCTTGTTTTCAACCCTGTCTCCAAAGTTCCTGTCAAACCAGAAGCTTGAAGAGGCTTCCCCCAGTTGCGGCAGGTGTTGCTACAGAATGGCTTAATCTTCACCCAAGAGAAAGGTATTTAGGTCAGCTTATCAAAAAAGGTTCTCTTCATACCCCCATATATTCACACATATTGAAATTGGGCTCATGACACTGCAATACCACACACACAGAGCATCTGCAGAAACGTGTTGTAACACATGACCCTGCACAGAAGGCACTTAGGGATGGAAACATGTAGCAGGGAGCACAGTGTTAGGACGTGACAGATGAGCCATCTGTCAGGTTCCATGCTGAGGAAAACCCCTCCTTCTTGAGGAGTCTGCGGGCTTCCAAATAAGCCATGTAAAGATGCTCTGTTATCAGGCTTTACTAGGCCCCAGACAATCTAGTTAGGCTACTTCTGACTAATCTGTTTAACCTCCCACCAATGACGGAATAAAATGATAAAGCTACCACTCTTCCTATTCATGCAAGAACCAAAGAACTTACGTTGCCAGGCTGGAAAAAAGAACCAAGCTGCATGTAGGGAGAAAAGAGTGGTAGTAGGATTGGATTACAGCCTGAGCACTACTTGGCATCAACAGGGATATTCAAAAAGTTTCACTTTTTTTTTTTCCTTAGGAAGATCATCGTAAGGTTTAAGTATCAAATTTGAATTGGTCTTAGCATCTAGAATGCTAAACAGTCTCTACAGGACAGTAAGATTCTAGCCCTCGTAAAAATCAAAATCACTGGCAATACAAAGCAGTTCCACCAAAAATATGTTCCTGGTTTCTCCCATCGGAAAGTGACACTTCGGTTCTGTAAGTCTCTCAAGCTGAATTCATCCAAACGCTACCTTTTTTCTGCCAAAATGGAGAGGGGGGGATTTCACCACTGTGTTTTTGGACTACATGTGGTTGCAAGTTCTTTTACACACACACTTGGTCAGGGAAGAAGGAAGTTGTTTTTCCACTTCTGTTTTAAGCAAAACACTCCTTTTTGCCAATTTATGAAAACAAAGCCAGTTGAGATAAAATGTCTTTCCAAATTCATGGTTGCTGGAAGCTGTGCTAGTGCATTTTTTGAAATTGGAGTAGCTAGAAGTACCTGGATAGAATTTGTAGGCAATGTGCTCACAAGCAGTCTGACTGGCAGTTATTCACAAAGGTCCTTTGACTCTGGGATGTAGAGAAGAAGGGCACTTGCCAAGAAGTAAAGCTAAGAATAGTTCAGAGAAACAGGATCGGTAACCAGAAGAAGGTAAGAAAGGAATACTGCTTTATTCCCGAACTTTAAAATCAGGTACTAGTCATACCTTCCTTGTCCCTAGAATACTTTATAAAAAACACAAAACCTATACTTTCAGAAAGAAGTCTACTGAAACTAAAGACTTAATTAAGGTGCATTTATGAAGATGAGGTTATCAATTAGAAAATTCATCATGAGGCTATGATTAGACACAGCCATGCAAATTTTATAACTACCAAGGAGATGTAGGAGAAACAGAACTAGTCATACTTTTACGGTTTGCATTAAAAGAATAAAAATGTTAAAGCACCCACTTCTGGTGACCTCTTAAAGAGATGTTAAGGCCACCTTGTCCAACTTACCACATAAAACAGAAACTTCACCACAGAACCCTCCAGCTTTGCCAGCCTCAAAACCATGAAAAATGTGACAATCAAATCAGTACCAATATTTTAAAGGAAGCCCTGACCTAATAAGTAAATACTAAGCCAAAAACAGCCCTGAAGATGAAATCAGTCAGCAACAAAATGCTTCCCAGGAATTCAAGACTCCGGAAGTGCCATACAATGATGCATATAAACAGAAATCTCACTCAGAAAGAGGAAACTGCCCGAAGTATTTTAGAACTAAAGAAAAGCACTTACTCTTTTAAAAATAGATTTAATAAATGCCTGAGCTTACAACACATTAAGCCCTTCATTGTATCCAACGCAGGCATTCACCATTTTAGGTAAAAACAAGCTCAGCATTTATGTTTTCAAACTTTGCTGCATCATGCACTCTTGAGGATTTGTCCACTGCATCATGATGATTTTCTAAATGTGTAATACCTGCATCAACCCACTGTCAACAGTGAAGACCTTCCAAGAGTCTTCAGGGAGAGAAAGCGTCTCCCTCTTAAGCACCAACTGCTCATAAAAGCTAGTTGACAGTCAATGGGCATAAAGCTTTAAATAACAATGAGGGTCAGCTACTTAAGTGTCAGACCTTTCTTAGGTTCAACTTGAGAGTTCATAAAGCAGCTAGAAATCAAGAAAAAAAAATCCATGAAATTACTCCTGAGCCTTGACCAATTAATAAAGGCAACAAATTAAAAAGAACTCACCAAGCTGTTTTGAAATGTCAAAAAAAAAAAGCTAAACCTCAATTCCTGTAACATTTGATTCCCACAGTGTTACTCCAAGGTGAAGATTCAGAGAACAAGTCTTACATTCTGAGATTCCATGGAGGGGGTGGAGGTACCAGTATCATACAAAACAAAACTCAGAATAAAATCAACAAGCACTAAAAGTGGGTGAAAGCAGCTTGCTGAGAAAACGAGAAACACTAATAAGTGAGAAGGAAAACTCAGGTTTCCAGTTGAAAGAGGCCGTATCATCTTGCTCAACACCCTCATTTTACAGATGGGGAAACTGAGGCCAAAGAAAACACCAAGAAGAGAAAAATTATTCTGTCATCCAGAAAGAAAAACAAAAACAAAAGCTAACAGCACCCAAAACAGAAAGACATCATTCTGTGTGGTTCTAGAATATAGGGCATCAGTGGCCAGGTTTCAGCTCGATCAAAACATTTCTAATAAAACACGTAGGCAGTCTCTCGAGGCGCTGGGTGTCCACAGAGAGTCTACGTGCGGACGGTGTGGACAAAGAGAAAGAACATGTGGTCCCTGCTCTCCTGTGCCGGAGACAGTTTTACCACTACAAGGCGACGTGCACAAGGTCGGGTGGGAGTGTCACACCCTACAAGTAAACGGGCAGAAACTCAGCGCGGAGCACGGGGCGCGACCACAGGTCCCGCCGCGAGGTGGGCAGCGAGCTGGGAAGGCTGCGGGACCGTCACCCCCGGCCCGGCGACCCGACCTACCCAGCGAGGGCCCCTTCCCCTGGCCCTCAGGGTCCCCTGGCCCTCAGGGCCCCCTGGCCAGCCGGGCCCTAAAGCGCTTTCCCTGGTCCGCAGGGATGCGGCCCACGGCCTGGACGCCCGGCCTCCGGCTCGCAGATGTTCCTGGAGACATACCCCACCGCCGCCCTCCCTTTGGGGGATGGGCTGAAGGGGCGCAGGGCAGAAAAGGACACTGATGTCAGAAAAGCCCAGTGCAAAGTGCCTAGGCTCTGGCACCTGTGGCGGGGGTCCTCGCGAAACCCTGCAAGGGGAGGAAAGAGAAGAGGCAGAGCTGCTTTCCAAGAAATCCTAGAAGTCCTGCCCCACTTCTCAGCCGCCATGCGCGGACCTGCGAGGCCCGGGCCGGGGACGCGGCCGCAGTCCGGCCGGTGGGGGCTGGGGGTACGGGGGTACGGGGGTGCGGCGAGGCGGGGCCGAGCGCCCGGGGCGCACTCACCTCGGACAGACCGCCCCGGTCCTCGGCGTCCTGCCCGCTCAGCACCTTCTTCAGCTTGTCCATCCCGGGCCTGCTCCCCACCGCCCCAGCCCCTCGGCGGCCGCCTGTTGCGCTCGCTAAGTGGACGGCTCTTCCGGGTGCTCGGCCCCGGCGGCCACCGCCCCGCCGCCCCGGCGCCAACCGCGGCGCGCCCCGCCCAGGTACCTGCCCACCTGGGCCGCGCCCGGCATGCCCCGCGCCGCGCGCTCCCGCACCCCCGGCTTGTCCCGGCTTGTTTTGGCCAAGGGAGGCGGGACGGCCCGGAAGAGTCGGGATTGAGGCCGACCAAGCGTGGCCAAACCCCGGTTCTGCCTCCCGCGCTGCGTTCCAAACCGGAACCCGCCGCCCACCCCGGGCCTTCACTGAGTCAGTCAACAAATGCCGAGCGCCTGTCACGTGCGAGGCTCTGGAGAAACAAAGACGGTGAAGCCTTGTGCCCACGTGAACACGCGCGTGGTTAATCCACATTGTGATTGCACTTACACTGGTAGATTTTTTTAAAAATCACTGAAGGCCAACTGGAATAAATTCAATCTGTAACAAGTTTTGTGGGAAAGTTTTGTGGAAATGTTATAAAAGAAAAAAACCCACAAAACTGTAAATACATCGAGGGGATAGGGAAAGGAATAATAGATCGTTTTGTGGAGTTTTGCTTTCTGTTTTTGTTTTAGAGACAGCTCGTTCTGTCGCCCCGGCTAGAGTGCAGTGGCTTCGTCATAGCTCACTGCAACCTCAAACTCAGGGGCCAAGCAAGCCTCCTGCCTCAGCCTCCTAACTATCTGGGACCACAGGCCTGCACGGATTTTTCTTTTTTTTTCTTTCTTTTTTTTTTTTGGAGAGACGGGATCTCCTTGCCCAGGCTGACCTCAAGGGATCTCCCACCCCAAAGTGCTAGGATTATAATCGTGAGCCACTGTGCCTGGCCTGTTTTGTGTTTTTTGAATGGTTTGTTTCACTGACCTTAAAACAGACTCCAGCACTAAAGATTCCATGTTGGAGAATCCATGTAATCCCCAAGACAGGGGCAAACACAAGACATGGATTCACATTGCAAACCAGTTGTTGGGGAACGTCTGGAAAACCTACTTCAAGATTAAAACGGCTCAGAAAAATAAATCCACAGAGCAGTTATCAGGAGCACCCACTAAAAAAATCAATTACAGCATCTCCCCCCAACACACACACACACACACACGCACGAGAACACTTATGAAAGAGTAGAAATGCTGTGTCTGTCTGGAGCGAATTTAAATGTTACCATGAAGTTAGGCCTGTTTGAAATCGTTAATCAAGCAGGCAAAGGGATTTGCATAGAACCCTATTCAAGTGAGTCAAATGGTTGTAATTTTGCCCCTTATGTGATTTCATCTTTATGGATACTCACATGCTTTGCTTTATAATTTGAATTTACACTTTAGACCTTGAATAACATGGTGCTGCTTTGGCCTGAATGCCCCTTACCCCACTTGTCCCACTCAGGTAAGCTCCTACACATCTTTCAAGACTTATTAAATATCAGGACATAGTACAAAGTCCATCTACTATGGAGTTAAGAAGATCTGGAAGTTGCAACTCTAGCTGTGTGGCATTGAGCAAGTTACTTAACCTTTCTGGTCCTCCATTTTCTCATCTGTAAAATAGACATAAATGACTACTTCTGAAAATTACTGTGGGAAGTAAATGTGACAGTATTCGAAGAGAGCCTATAACATAGCAGGCCTTCAGTTAGCGTTTAATGGAAGCTATTATTATTCTGTCATCTCTGAAGCCTTCCCTAGGCCAGCCTACACTGACATGGGCAGTTGCTCTTTCCTCCATGTTCCTGTATCACTTTAAACACATCTGTGAGTACTCACCTCACAATATTATAATTATTCATGTTTAATTCTGTCTCCTCCTCTAGATTATGAGATCTTCATTGTCATTTAGTTCTTTACTCTCCAAAAAGCACCTAGAAAACAGGGTGCTTAGTAAATACATATTGAGTGAGTGAATGAATGAATGAGAAATTTTGCGTCTGTTGTTTGCAGTTGTGTGAATTATAATAACCAGACTGGCAGATAGGACAACACTTAAAATGACAATGGTATACAAGTTAGCAGGTAAAGCTTATTTTTGTCAGCAAAGTAAGAAAATCGGTCCACCTTCCACCTCCATGTCCACTCCCTGCATTCATCATGGTAAATGAGATTTTGATTAGAAAGGCCGAATTTATAATCTCACCCTGTGGCCTAAGAGTACTACTGCCCTTTAAACAGGGCAGCAGGGGCCTCTGCATGCTTTGGGAAAGCCTGCAAATCACAAACACACACACAAATATATTAAAACACATGGGCACCTCTGTTACTTGGGATCCCACACTCAGCACTGGGACAGTGCACCCTGTACCTGAAACGTGCCCTGTCAGGAATAACAGTCCCCGGGGAAATGCTTCTTCACAACTCCTGCCCTAGGTCCTTAAAACAAAAGTCAACTACATCCCAGTGCTCTGAAGGTTGAGGGTTGTGCCACTCCTAGTGCAGACAGACTTCAGAGTGCCACTCGGGTAAGAGCACAAAAGTGCTTAGGTAAAAGAAAAGACAAGTCAACTTGTCAAACCCCTCCTCTCAGATACCTTGAATGTGATGGATTCTTGCATAGCAACATTCCATTTCCCAATAGTGCCAGCCATCCGTTTTCTTGTTTCTCTTCATGCTCTAATTTAAGATTCCAAAGGTACTCAAAAAATTTGTACAGTATTTGCAATAGTTCACATACAGGATGAGGGACATTATGTAATATTAAACAATTCATATTACTTTTAAATGTGTGTAGTTATGTCAGCCTAGGCCAAACACATATGGAGCATGACACTGACTCTAAAACATTGAACACTGGAGTCATGAATAGCTTTTTAATAAAAATATTTAATAAGATTTCATTACACTTTCAAAAAGTCAAAATTTTAAATAATTTAAATTTAATTTTTTAACATTTGTTAATTATAAATTATATTCCTTCCCTTTGACTTTTATAGATGGTTTTTAATGTTTTAGAAAAATAACTCTTAGAAATGTGAAAAATTATTTTATTTTGAAATTGAATTAGCTATGACACCAAAAGCACAAGTGACAAAAAGAAAACAAATAGATAAATTGAACGTCATCAAAATTAAAAGCTTTTGTATTCAAAGGACACCAAAAAAAGTGAAAAAACAAGCCACAGAATGATAGAAAATATTTACAAATTATCCAATAAGGGACTTCTATCTGGAATGTGTGGAGAACTCTTACAATTCAATAAAAGACAAACCAATTTTTCAAATGGACAAAGGCTCTGTATGGACATTTATCCAAAAAAGATACACAAATGGCCAATAAAGATACACAAATAAGCCCAAGAAAAGACGCTCAACAGCATTAGTCATCAGCATAATGCAAATCAAAACCACAAGGAGATATAACTTCACCCACTAGGGTAGCTCTGATGAGAAAGACAGATAATAACAAGTTTTGTTGAAGACATGGACAAATCAGAACCTTCATACACTCTTGGTAGGAATATAAAGTGGAGGCCAGGTGTGGTGGCTTACACCTGTAATCCTAGCACTTTGGGAGGCTGAGGCAGGAGGATTGCTTGAGGCCAGGAGTTGGAGACCAGCCTGAGCAAGAGTGAGAACCCATCTCTACAAAAAAAAGTAGAAACATTAGCTGGGGGTGGTAACGCATGCCTGTAGTCCCAATTACCAGGGAGGCTGAGGCAGAAGGATCGCTTGAGCCCAGAAGTTTGAGGTTGCAGTGAGCTATGATGATGCAACTATACTCTAGCTTGGGAGACAGAGCAAGACTCTGTCCCAGAAAAAAAAAAGGAATGTAAAATGGGAAGACCATTTTGGAAAACAGTTTGGCAGTGCCTCAAAAGTTAGAAAATAGAGTTACGTATGACCCAGCAATTCTCTTAGGTATCTACCCAAGAGAAATGAAATATATCTGCACAAAAACTTGTCCACAGATGTTCATAGCAGAATTATTTATAATAACCAAAAAGTGGAAACAATCCAAATAGCCATTAACGGACGAATTGATAAATAAAATGTGATATATCCATACAATGGATTATTATTCCACAATAAAAAGGAAAGGAATACTGATACATACTACAAAATGGATGAACCTTGAAAACACTGTATTAAGTGAAAGAAGCTAGTCACAAAAGACCACATTGTATGATTCCATTTATAGGAAATGTCCAGAATAGGCAAATCCATAGAAACAGAAAGTAGGTTAGTGGTTGCCTAGGGATGGAGGAGGGGAGAGTGGCAATGAGTGACTAGTGGGGTGATTTAAATGTTCTGAAATTAGATGGTGGTAATGGTTGCTTGCACAACTCTGAATATACTAAAAACTGTTGAGTTGTACACTTTGAGTTAATTGTATGGTATATGAATTCTGCTGCAACAAAGCCATTTTAAAAATGCTCAGAACTGTGCCCAACACATATTTCACAATCCATGAATGTTATCTATTGTACAATGTAACAGGAATCCACTCTTATCTTTCACTAAATGTATTTGAATCTGAATCCATAATACCAGGCTCCTAATTTATCTGAAGGTACATTTGTACATTGTGCAATTCACCTATTCACAAGAAAACTACACAGTCATTAAAAACAGAAGAATGAAGAAGCTCTTTCTGTTTTGAAATGAAACTATCTGCAAGACTTATTGGGAGAAAAAATTCAGGTGCAAAACAGTGTAGGAGAAAATAGATAAACAAGCAGATCTATGTGTGTATACATACGTATATTTACTTATGTACCCGGAAAGATAGCAAAACACAATTACCTCCCCTGAAAAAGGTTATTCTTTACCTCCAAGGAGGGAAACTAAGTGATCATTGGGAGGGAACTTTTCACTATGTACCTTTTTATGACTCCTCAGTTATGAACCTTGTGAATGTACTTGCTATTCAAAAAATAAATATAGACAGAAAAGGTCACATATTGTATAATTCCATTTATATGAAATATCCAGAAGAGATAAATACAGAAAGCAGATTGGCAATTGCCAGGGGCTGGGAAGAGGGGGATGAGGAGAAACTGGTTAATCCGTTCAGCTACTAAAACAAAACTCTGTAAACTGGGTAGGTGGTTTATAAACAACAGAAATGTATTTCTCACAGTTCTGGGAGCTGAGAAGTCCAAGATCAAGGCAGCAGCAGAGTTGATGTTTGGTGAAGGCCCAATTTCTGATTCATAGATGGCTGTCTTCTTACTGTGTCCTCACATAGCAGAAGGGTGCAGGGATCTCCCTGGGGTCTTTTTTTATAAGGGCACTAATCCCATGAGGGTGACCTAATCACCTCCCAAAGGCTCCACCTCCAGATACCATCGCATTGGGGATTAGGTTTCAACATATGAATTGTGTGGGGACACATATTCAGTCTATAGCAATGATAAGGAATTTTACCCTGGAGTAATGGAAATGTTTTCGAACTAGACAGAGGTGGTGGTTGCACAGCATTGTGAGTAAACTAAATGCCACTGAATTGTTCACTTTGAAATGGTTGATATTATGTTATGCAAATTTCACCTCAATAAGTTATTTTTTAAAAGGAAGAAAGAAAGAGAGATTGGGGGAATAGAAGAGGAAGAAAGGGAGGAAAAGAGGGAGAGAGAGGAAGATGCAACAATATATCACAGAACAGTAGCTAGCCTGGAGGGTTTTTGAGCAAAGAGCCTTGTATGGAGTGACCTGTGCTACGAAAGGAAACTTGGAAGAAAACAGTTGACAAGGCAATCAGGGAGGTACTGGTGAGAGGCCCAGGCACTGGGATCCACAGGAGAGTGCCCCCCACCCGCCTCCAGCAGACCTGCCATGCTGCCTTCTGGCTATTGGGCCCTCGGCTATGATTTCAAGTATATCCCTTAACTATGGGCACAGCAATCACAATGAGCTCCAGCCTCTACCACCCACCCACCATCAGAAGGACCTAGAGCACAGTCACCCATCCTTCCCACTCCCACCCATCTTCAGAGCCACTCCTAGAGACCTCAAATGCCCAGCCACCTCCAGCCCCTCCTGCACTGGGGACCACTCCCACCAGGTTGCCCAGATGGCTCCATGGCCCTCATAATGGTCAGGCGGCTTCTCCTTTTAAAACTTAACACAAAAGGCCGATTATTCTCCCAGGTTAGTAAAGGTAGAGCCTGATCCCCTCCAGGGACTCCTAGAATGTCTACTCCCCACAGCCTCATTCTGTCTTTCTTTGGTGGTGATTCTCTCTTCCAAAGGCCAGCAAGGCTACTCCAACACCTCGACCACCAGGCCAAGGAAAACCCCCCAGTGGCTCCTGCTGCAGTTGTATCTCTGCCTGCCATTGTATTCTTACTACTCTATCACCTCTCATTGAACCTACTCATACCCATGACTAAATTCTTTTAAGGAGAATTTTCTTCACATTTTCCTCTCCTCTCCATCCTCCCTGCTTCCTTCACAGCCCTGTCCCTTGTCACCTCACATGTGAGAAACAACAATAGCTTCCCAAATGGCCTTCCTGCCTTTTCCTTGTTCTAGCTCAAATCTGTCCTTCCACTACCACAGGTCTAATCACCTTCATGTGCCACTGTCATCAGGTCACATCCCTGACTCAAACACCTTCACCCTCAAGTCTGAAGGCCTGACCTGAAACCCGAGGTTCTGCTAAATGATCCCAAACTAGCTGTCCAGACTTGTCTTCTGATACAAGGATTTAAGCATCATGCTCTGCACATAATTGCTTGACTAACATTTACTAATTGAATTTAAACACTACACATTAAAATATAAAATGCATTTTTCCTGATAAATATTTATCATATTTTAGGGCTCAAGCATTGGCAGATGCTAATAGTCTAAGAGAACATTACTTCTAGGTGATTTCTGCATTTGAATATGGCTAAAACATCCCACTAAGAGCCAGGAATTCTTTTGGTGCTACACACTGTTAACTAAAGAAAAATTAATGAGGTTTATACTTTGGGAAAAGGAGAGCTTTATTTCTTACAAAGGGTAGCAGCCTGTTGGGCGGCCACTGCAACAGGTTGGGAAACAGAGACTTGCCAGAAGCCAGGCACATGTGCTTGAAAGAAGAGACAGAGGGGAACAGGATTTTATACTGAGTGGGGTGGTCAAGTATACATATTCAACAAGCTATAGGATGAGTCATGAATATTTATGAAGGGAAATCATACGCATGTAATTGTGCTTTATCTTTCCCATCCCGTCATGGCTGGGAACTCAGTTTTAAGGTGTTTCTGGGGTCCCCTTGGCCAAGAGTGATCCATTCAGTTACCCTAGGGCTTAGGATTTTATTTTTAGTTCACAGCACAATGACTATCTTTTAGTTTACTGGTTCAACAAGCTGATCAGAGGCCAGTGGGTGGAAAGTGCTCCATATTGTGGTTTTCCAGTCATCTCTGCTCAGAAGGCGGATTCCAGAACACCAGTTGTAATCAGAGCAGTGTTTTGTGAGTATCACACATGTGCCAATCACCTTCATGGACCATATTTAGTTTACTCCTTTCAGCAACCTCAAGAGGCAGATATTATTATAATAATCCATCTTTTACAGATGAGGAAATTAAGGCTTGGAAATGCTTAATAACTTCCTCTGTGTAACGGCAAAACCGGGGTAATGTTGCCAAGAGAAACACTGAGAGGTACACGAGGACATAGAGAGAACAGGTTTATTTTACGCCGGCGGGCTCAGAGGTGACTCTGCCACCAAATTCTGAGCATTGAGCTTTAGATGTAATGACCTTTTATAGAGGTTTATACTAGGAAGTGTACAGATAAGAAAGTTGTTGCAAGGGAACTGCTGAAAGCTGATTACAGAAGCGAGAGTTGCAGTTGTTAAGCAGTTCCAGTTTTCTTTATAACATCAGTTTCACAAACATTTTTGTGACCAGGAGGTTGCGATAAGCAGTCTTACAGAAGCAGATAAGCAGTCTTACAGAAGCAGATAAGCAATTTAACATAGACAGAGCTATAGCTTCTCATTTCAGGGTGAAAGGTTTTTAGTGAATTTTCATTTTTCCCTCACAATGCAACTCAATAACACCCAAAGGCAAGAACGGGCCTGACGTTTACAAGGAGTTTCAAGTCTCAGGTATGTGATCATAGGAAATACTAGGGAAAAATTTTGGTATTTTGTGAATCACTAAAGGAAGCTATGTGGTTAAGCACGTAAGGAAAGAAACTAGATTATTTCTAGTTTCTGGAACCAGCATTATCTGGAATCTTGTTTTAATAGTCTTAAACATAATTCTTTACAAAATTACTGTGAGGAATGACTAATAAACTATTATAAAATATGAAGCCTTAATTTGCCGTACTTATATAACATTGCTCCATTAGTTATCCCCCTCCTGAATCACCAATCTGATTACTGGGCTATTCCCATGGACATAACTGTCCCTACAACCCCCCAGCTAGCAGCCTATTTCTTTTAAAGCAATTTTGTTAAAGATCTGTCTTCATATTTTATTTTCATAGTCCAGTCTGACTTCTGCTGTCCCCATTCCCCCTAAACTGTATAAAAATTGGCAACAACTTCATGCTACCAAATAGAAAATTCTGTCATCTTACTAATTCCCTTAACAGAGTTCAATGCAGATGACAACTCCTTCCTGGAAACATCCTCCTCTTCCCTTGGCTTCTATGTTTCTGTACTCTCCTGACTTCTGCCTACTCATTGGCTGTTCTTTCTTCTCTCTCCATTTCCAAGCGTTGCTTGGGACTCTCTCCAAGTCCTTCTTGGTTTCTTTTTCAACTTTCTCTAAGGGATCACATTCATTTATATGAGTTCGAATGTTGTCTATATTGGTGATAATCTTCAATTTCTCTCTTTAGCTCAGACACCTCTTGAGCTACAGATTCAGTTACTCATTAAACTACACATTAAACATTTTCATTTGGATGCCTCAGGCATTCTAAACCTACATGTTCAAGCAGAACTTAATTCCTCTAAAATTGTCCCTCCTTTCTGTCTTCATCATTACATAGCACCAATATCCCCCTAGTCAGTCAAGACAAAAACCTAAACATCCTCCCTCATTCTTTCATTGCCTTCATTTCTCATGTTGAATCCATCAGAAAACCCTATAAATTCAACCTTCAAAATATATTTTGAGGCTGGGTGCGGTGGTTCATGCCTATAATCCTAGCACTTTGGGAGGCCGACGTGGGAGGATCACTTGAGGTCAGGAGTTCAAGACCAGCCTGAGCAAGAGTGAGACCAGTCTCTACAAAATATAGGAAAATTAGCCAGGTGCAGTGGCACATGCCTGTAGTCCCAGCTACTTGGGAGGCTGAGGCAGGAGGATCACTTGAGCCCAGGAGTTTGAGGTTACAGTGAGCTATGATCACGCCACTGTACTCTAGGCCAGGTGACAGAGGAGACCCTGTCTCCACTTTCTTCATATCCACGGCCACAACTCTAGTTCAAATAGCATCACCACTCATGTGCCCTACTTCAAAAGCCTCCTAAACTAACTGTCTGCTTCTCCTAACACCTTCAATCCATTCCCCACATAGCAGCTAAAGTGAACTTAAAATATGTCAGATCTCTTGCCCCTATGCTTAACTATTCATTGTTTCTTACTGCATCAAAAAAATTCTATCCTCCTTAAACACAGACTACAAAATGCTGCATAAACTGACCTCAGGCAGTTTCTTCAATCTCATCTTGTGCTCAAGCAACACTACGCTCTCCACTTCCATAAATATGAAAGTCTTTCCTACTTTGAGGACTTGTCTCCATTGTTTCCTCTCTTACGAACTCTTTCCACCCCAAACACATTACATGGCTCAATTATTTTTATCCTCAGGTTTCAGCTTAAATAACATATCCTCAGAATAGTTCCCAGACTATTCTTCTTCTTTTTAAAATTGCTGTCAAATTCCTTTTTGTTTTTAAATTCATGTTTATTGAAGTATAATTGCATATAAGGAAATTCACCTTTTTTGGTGCATAATTCAATGAGTTCTGACAAATATATATGGTCATGTAACCACCATCACAATAAAAATATAGCATATTGCATCACACCTAAAATTTCCTTCATGTCCTTTTATATTCAGTACCTCCCCCAACCCTTGCAACCATTGATCTGATTTGTGCCTGATAGTTTTGCCTTTTCCAAAATGATATTGTGATAGTTAATTCTATATGTCAACTTGACTAGGCCAGAATGAGCCTGGACATTTGGTCAAAAACTATTCTGGGTGTTTTTGTAAGGGTGTTTCTGGATGAGATTAATGTTTGAGTTGGTAGACGGGGTAAAGAGGATTGCCCTCCCTGATGTGGGTGGGCCCCATCCAATCAACTGAAGACCTGAATAGAACAAAAATGCTGAGTAAAGGGAACTCCTTTTGTCTGACTGCCCTGAGTAAGGACATCAGTCTTTTGCTGCCCCTTTTAATTTGAACTGAAACATTGGCTCTTCTTGGGTCTCAAGCCTGCTGGCTTTTGGACTGGAACTGACACCATCAGCTCTCCTGGTTCTCAGTCCTTCAGACTCATGCTGGAACTACACCATAGGCTCTCCTGGGTTACTGGCTTGCCAAGTGAAGATCTGGGGAACTCACAGCCTCCACAGTCATGTGAGCCAAGTCCTTAAAGTAACTCCCTTTAGATAGATGGGTGGATGCATGCATGCATGCATGGATTGATGGATAGATAGATAGATAAAGACACTCCAGGTTTCTGACCTATATTATTCTTCTCTCTGATGAACTTTTAACACATTTCTTGCAAGGCAGGTCTACCAGCAACAAACTCCCTCAATTTTTGTTTGTCTGAGAAAGTCTGTATTTCTCCTTCACTTTTGAACAATAATTTCACAGGGCATAGAATTCTAGGTTGGTAATTTTTTTTGTCTTTTCTCTCAATACTAAATATTTCACCGTACTCCTTGCTTGCATGGTTTCTGAGAAGTTGTATGTAATTCTTATTCTGTAGGCACAGTGTGTTTTTCCTCTGATTTCTCCAAGCCTTTTTTTTTTTTTTCTCTTTTAGACAGGTTCTCTCTGTTGACCAGGCTGAAGTGCAGTGGCATGATCATATCTCACTGCAGCCTTGAACTCCTGGGCTCAAGTGATCCTCCTGCCTCAGCCTCCTGAGTAACTAGGACTACAGGTGTGTGCCCCCACACCTGATTAATTTTTTTAATATTTTGTAGAGACAGGGTTTCACTATGTTGTCGAGGTAGGTCTTGTACTCCTGGCCTAAACAATCCTCCTGCCTTGGCCTCCCAAAGTGCTGGGATTACAGGTGTGAGCCACTGTGCCTAGCCATTTCGAATACTTTTAAAATACGATATGCTTAGGTGTAGTTTTTGTTTTTGTTTTGGCATTTATCCTATGTAGTGTTCTTTGAGCTTCCTGGATCTATGATTTGATGTCTGACATTAATTTGTAGAAATTCTGTCATTATTGCTTCAAATATTTCTTTTGTTCCTTTATTTCTTTCTTTTCCTCCTGGTATTCCCATTACACTTATACCTTTTGTAGCTGTCTCACCATTCCTGGATATTCTGTTGGAGTTTTTCTTTTCAGTCTTTTTATTCCATTTGTGCTTCCATTTTGGAGGTTTCTATTAAGATATATTCATGTTTAGAGATTCTTTTCTCAGCAATGTCCAGCCTACTAATGGGCCCATCAAAGCATTTTTCATTTCTGTCACAGTGATTTTTATCTCTAGCATTTTTTTTATTCTTAGAATGTCTATTGTTCTGCTTACATTGCCCATCTGTTCTTGTGTGCTATCTACTTTATCCATGAGAGTCCTTAGCATATTAATTATAGTTGTTTTTAAATTCCTGATCTGATAATTTCAACATTCTTGTCATATCTGAGTCTGGTTCTGATGCTTGCTCTGTCTCTTGAAATTGTAGAGGGTTTTTTGTTTATTATTATTATTAATTTTTGCCTTTTAGTATGACTTGTAATTTTTTTCTTGATAGCTGGGCAAGGTGAACCAGGTAAAAGGAACTGCACTAAATAGCTCATTAGGTAATATGTGGTAAGACGTGGTGGGTGAGAAAGTGTTCTGTGGTCCTGTGATAAGGCCTCAGTCTTCAAATGAGCCTATGCCTCTGGACTGTAAACTTCAAAAGTACTTCTCAGTAGCTCCCTCCCCACTATTAGGTGGGACAAGATAGCTAGAGCTGGCTAGAGTTGGATATTCCCCTTCCCCCAGGTCAGTTAAGCTCTGAAAAAAACTTCAATAAATTAGGCTCTGGTAAAATAGTTTCTCTCAAGGGCAGGTCTTGTTCAGAACAGAAAGCTCTAGCATATTTCAAAATGGTTCCTTGTCTCCACCCCTGCTGAAAACCCAGAAGAATTTTTGACCAATCTTCATGGTGAGAACCTGATCGAGCTCCTTTTGTGAGGTAAAACTCACAAAAGTGTTGTCAATTACAATTTAGATTTTCCTATCCTGGCACTAGTTCCCATGGAGGTTTATGTTGCGGGTTTCTGCTCCATTAGTTGTGATTTTCTGTATTTGCCTGTATCTCCAACTTAGGGGGTAGGTGTTTTCCCTGTGACCTCACTTCTCTGAGATATCCAAGAAGAGTTATTGATTTTTAAGTTTGTCCAGCTTTTTACTTACTGTTAAGATGGAGTGGTGACTTTCAAAATCCTTACATTCCAGACCCTTTAATTAGTTGTTTTCTTGCTTGTATACTTTCTGACTAGAAGTTGGCTGTAATTGTTATGTTTCTTTCTTAGTATGTCATGTTTTTGTTTCCTCTGGATGTCTTCAACACATTTACTCTTATCTTTGGTTGCAGCAGCTAAGTTATAGGATTTCTGGAATTCTAGGATCTGTGGTCTATTGTTTTTCATTAACTTTGGAAAATTCTTGGCCATTCTCTCTTTTGATATTTCCTATCCCCCAGTCTGTCTCTACTTTCTCTGGGACTCCAATTACATACAGGTATACTTCATTTTATTGTGCTTTGCTTTACTGTGCTTCACTTTGTTGCACTTCACAAATATTGCATTTTTTACAAGTTGAAAGTTTGGGGCAATCTGGTGTCAAGCAAGTATATCAGCACCATTTTTCCAACAGCATATGCTCACTTTATGTCTGTGTCATGTTTTGGTAATTCTCACAATATTTCAAATTTTTTCATTATTATGATGTCTGTTATGGTGATCTGTGATCAATGATCTTTGATGTCGCTGTTGTAACTGGTTTGGGCCATAACCAACCATGCCCATACAAGATAGTGAACTTAATTGATAAATGTTGTGTGTGTTCTGACTGTTCCACTGACCAGGAGTTCCCCATCATCCTCCTCTCCTCAGGCCTCCCTATTTCCCAAGACACAACAATATTGAAATTAGGCCAACTAATAATCCTACAACAGCCGCTAAGTGTTCAAGGGAAAGAAAGAGTCACACATCTCTCACTTTAAAATGAAAGCTAGAAATGATTAAGCTTAGTGAGGAAGGCATGTCAAAAACTGAGATAGGCTAAAAGCTAGGCCTCTTGCTCCAATAGTTATCTAAGTTGTGAATGCAAAGGAAAAGTTCTTGAAGGAAATTAGAAGTGCTCTTCAGAGAACATATGAATGATAAGAAAGCAAAACAGTCTTATCGCTGATATGGAGAAAGGTTTAGTGGTCTGGATAGAAGATCAAACAAGCCTCAATATTCCCTTAAGCCAAGGCCTAATCCAGAGCAAGGCCCTAACTCTCTTCAATTCTGTGAAGGCTGAGAGAGGTGAGGAAGCTCTCTCAGAAGAAAAGTTTGAAGCCAGTAGAGGTTGGTTCATGAGGTTTAAAAAGCCATCTCCTAACAAAAAAAGTGAAAGGTGAAGCAGCAAGTGCTGATGTAGAAGCTACAACATGTTATCCAGATCTAGCTAAGATCATTGATGAAGATGGCTACACTAAACAACAGATTTTCAATGTAGACAAAACAGCCTTATATTGGAAGAATATGCCATCTAGAACTTTCAGAGTAAGAAAGAAGTCTATGCCTGGCTTCAAAGCTTCAAAGGACAAGCTAACTCTTGCTAAGGGCTAATGTGGCTGGTCACTTTGAGTAGAAACCAATGCTCCTTCATCATTCTGAAAATCCTAGGTCCCTTAAGAATTATGCTAAATCGTCTCTGCTTGTGCTCTAGAAATGGAACAGCAAAGCCTAGATGAGAGCACATGTCTTTACAGCATGGTTTACTGAATATTTTAAGCCCACTGTTGAGACCTACTGCTCGGGGAAAAAAAGATTCATTTCAAAATGTTACTGCTGATTGACAATGCACCTGGTTACCCAAAAGCTCTGATGGAGATGTACAAGGAGATTCAGGTTGTTTTCATGCCTGCTAACACAACATCCATTCTGCAGCCCATGGATCAAGGAGCAATTTTGACTTTCAAGTCTTATTATTTAAGAAACATATTTTGTGAGGCTATAGCTGCCATAAATAGTGATTCCTCTGATGGATCTGGGCAAAGTAAATTGAAAACCTTCTGGAAAGGATTCACCATTCTAGATGTCATTAAGAACATTTGTGATTCATGGGAGGAGGTCAAAATATCAACATTAACAGGAGTTTGGAAAAAGTTGATTCCAACCCTCATGGATCACTTTGAGGAGTCCAAGACTTCAGTGGAGTAAGTCACTATAGATGTAGTGGAAATAGCAAGAGAACTAGACTTAGAAGTGGAGCCTGAAGATGTGACTGAATTGTTGCAATCTTGTGATAAAACTTTAATGGATGAGGAGTTGCTTCTTATGGATAAGCAAAGAAGGTGGTCTCTTGAGATGGAATCTACTCCTGGTGAAGATGCTGTGAACCCTGTTGAAATGACAACAAAAGATTTAGAGTATGTTATATGTTTAGTTGATAAAGTAGTAGTAGGGTTTGAGAGGATTGACTCCAATTTTGAAAGTTCCACTCTGGGTAAAATGCTATCAAACAGCATCATATGCTACAGAGAAATCTTTCATGAAAAGAAGAGTCAACTAATGCAGCAAACTTCAATCGACTGTTATCTTAAGAAATTGCCACAGCCACCCTGGTCAGCAGCCATCAACATCAAGGCAGGACCCTCCACCAACAAAAAGATTACGACTTGCTGAAGGTTCAGATGATCATTAGCATTTTTAGCAATAAAGTATTTTTTAAGGTACATACATTGACTTTTTTAGATATATGCTATTATTGCACACTTAATAGACTACAATGTAGTAGTGTAAACATAAGTGTTATATGCACTGGGAAAACCAAAACATGTGACTTGCTTTATTACATTAGCTTTATTGTGGAGAACCCACAATATCTCCAAGGTATACTTGTACATCCGACTGTCTGATCTTGTCCCATGGTTCTCAGATGCTCTGTATTGTTTCTCCACCACTACTCTTTTTTCCTTCTTGTATCTCAGTTTAGATAATTGCTATTGACCTCTCTTCAAGTTCACCAACTCTTTCTTTAGCTGTATCAAGTTTTCTTAAGAAAACCTCTCTGACATTGTGTTTTTTAAAAAAATTTCTAGTGTTGCCATTTAACTCCTTCTTACCCATTTCTTTGCTGAAATTCCCTCTGTTCATGATTTCTTGCCTTTACTACTAGATATGTTAATAATCAGTTGTCTTAAATCTGATAGTTCCAACATTTGTGTCATCTCTGAATTGGGTTCTGTTGATTTCTGATTGAATGCCAGATATATGTATGTAACAGAAGGAATGAGGTAGATCCATGTTTACACCTGGAAATGCACACATTTCTTCTGTCAGACCATTAGTTTGGGGATTGTGTCAATGTAGACATGAGTTCGTATGGGTTTGGATTGTATTATTGCTGTTGCTATCCTCAGTACACCACAGGCTTCAAATTCTCCTAGTGGTTGAGTGCTGTTATCTTGTGCTTACAATGTACCTGGAGTGCAGGAGGATTTTTGAGTCCCAGCCTCAACTATAGATCCTCTCTGCATGTCTACACCACAGGGTGGATCTATATTTACACTCTTGCTGCTTCTTTAACAATAGACTAGTGTTCCTTTTTACTTAATGCTAGGCTCATAGCACTAAGCAAGGAGAGGAAGGTTTTTTCTGTTGACCTCAGCTAGCCTCAGTCTTAGGCTTTGTGTGCCTGGCCCTCAGGTATATGGCTTCTCAACATTCCTGCTCCATTTCCCAGTAGTAGCCAAACTCTGACTTAAATATATTGTTGTTCTTGTGTGAGAGAGAATTTAATGCCCATCCCCCGGTGATGGCAGACCTCATTTTGTTATCTATGTGGGATCCTGGCCCCAGATGGGTTTTCTGTCCCTGCTGCAAGGTCAGGCAATTTTTGCTTCTATTCCTTCTCTGGCAGTAATGATTCTTTACCTGTGTCCTGAAGACAGAGAATTTCCTACCCCTCTCCCACAGGCAGATGGGTTTTACCTCTATTCCTCCCCAAGAAGCAATGGATTTTTGCCTGGGCTCTGGGAGTGACATGGTTTGTTGCTCCTCCCCACAGTAGCTTAAGGCTTGTGCAGCCTTCAAGAGCCTGCAGAAGGTGGGCAGGGTTTCACACCTTTCCCCCAGCAGCAGCCAATTACCTTCCGCATGCCTGAATCATCAACTAAGACTTGCTGGTCCCCTGCCCTGCTCTAGTCTTTCTTGTGAGCTCCATGTAGGCCCCTGGGAAAGAACTTGTGAGTGTGTATGAAGTTCCCTAATTTGGGACTTTCCCAAACTGATACACTAGCCCACATGTAGCCTTTATGTATTTGTTAAAATTTTTGCTAATGTTTTCTTACCTGCTTGTATAGTGGCCACCTCTTTCTCTTGGATTCTTCCTAAGATGAACAGTTTGGATGTCCCATCCCTCCTTGGAGGGCTTATTGCTCTCTGGGATTCAGTATACTTGTTTGTCTTGCAGTCTCAGTTCTTTGATATGCTCAAGAAATGCTGCAATTTTGTATATTATCCAGCCTTTTTTCTATGTTAAATTGGGAATAACAGTCTCCTCAGGCCTTCTATATCTTCTTCAGAAGCAAAACACTGACTACTTCTACGAAAGTTGATTTTCTGTTTTTTAAGTCAGTATTATTTCCATCACTGCACCTATTAAAATTTGTAATTACTTTTTTGTCTCCTCTATTAGACTTTAACCCCATGAAAACACATACTATATCTCTTCATTATTGCAATCCTTAATACCTAGCACCATCATGGACACATAGTACTGAAAACTGAATGGAATGATACATATGACAGGTATTTTCAAAAACAGAAAACATTAACCCAACATACAGAAAATATCGGCTAATTAAAACATCCATAGAAGCACTGAGGAACAGAGGGAGAGGAGGGACAGGACCCAAAGGTAAAATGGGGAATTATATTCTGAACTACCTGTTAGGTTTTCATTTATAATCTGCCTGGAGAATCTGTCTACAATGTTGATCAAGTTCAAAACATAAAGCACAAACAAGAAAGGAATACCCCAAACCATTTTTCAATTAAGCTCTAAGAAAAACTGATAAAAACAAAATAGAAAACATAGATCAGTAATTGCTTATTGTTTATTCTCCTCTTACAAAAAGACACTTGGGACAAATAAATATAAAATGGCATATGTCATATTTAGCAATGGGCAAATACACAATTTCTTGGTATTCTCCACAGAAATAAACTAATAAAATTTTCAGAAGCACATTCATCCTACCCACCTCCATCCTCTAAAAGGGAAAAAAAATCAATTCTTTTAATTTCCTATAACTTTTAACAACGGATTCTCAAACTAATCTAGGACTACTCAGAGACCAAGACATCTGAATCAACAAGTTAAAGAAAATGTGTGTGTGTATGCGCGCACACGCGCACGCGCGCACACACACACACACACACACACACAAATATGATGTTGCCCAGAAACTCCAACTCATGAATATTCTTACAAGTTTTTCATTTCTTATAATTCGCATGAATTGAGTCTGTTCTGTTCAAATCTGCATGGCAAATAAAACAGAAAGCTGAGTATAACGTGTGTGTGTGTGTGTGTGTGTATACATATATATACATATACCTTTCTGTCCTAACAGAAAGCATTAAATACAGGTATTTTTAATATACAGTGAACATACCATGTGTTTTCTTAAAGCTAACAAAATCCTGATTTCCTATACCTTAGAGGTGATAACAGAAGGCAAATACCAAAATTATTTGTGACCAAATTTAGCTAATAAAACACACCCTGCCCGTTGGCTCACAACAATATACCACAGTTTGAGCAATGATGAATATCCAAGTGTTATTTGTTTACTAAAAGTTATCTTCAGGCTAATACCTGAAAAGCTTTGCTAATACTTTCAATTAAGTATTCTTATTTAATGATTTATCTATCAAGTGAAAATATGTACAACGGTTATTTCAAATCAAAACAAAAGGGGTGATTTTTCCTGCCTCTCATCAAAAAATTATTTTTAAAAATCCATTTCAAATAATTCCTTATTTAGTGCTTTATAATAATTTCCCACTTTATGAAGACCATTTAGAAATGCAGAAAATAATAAAAAATGTTTAAAGGGTCATCATCAAAATAACCAAATGGATTTGAAATTTACTTTTGTGTACTTTCTATACTACCTGGATCCTGTGCTAATTAATTACATTTTATTGGATCCCCTATAATGTTACAAACATGAATCTTAAAATAGAAAAATGGCTTTTATATTTTAAACTATGCCCCCTCCTCCTCCACACCTGTCTCCCAAATATTTTAAGAAGAAAATTAATCTTGTTGCTTTAGGTGTTGAAGTAATATTTGCAAAAAACATTTGTTAATAAGCCCTTCAAACTTTTTAGGACCAGTATCAAATTTAAGGGATTTATTCACTCTGATGTTGCATCAAAGATGGAAATTTAAAATATCAGTACAAGTAAAACTACATACAAGAAAAAGCACCTAAAGATGGAGGAAAGATAGCTCTGATATCCTGTCAGTAGAAAACCATGTTCATATGTTTCCACGTATATAATAGCTTAAGTTCTCCAAAAAACTATGCTTTTTTGGTTCTGGTCCTATGTTTAAAATTGTCTTTAAATTTCAGAGCCAATTTAAAATTATGAGGAAAATATATTTTTTAAATTTTGTGGGTGAAGATCATTAAACTATGAGATTAATTTCCTGGGTGGCAAGTTACAACTCTCCAGAAGTACAAATAAACATCAGATAGCCCAAAGTGAAGAGCCAGTACATCAACATGCATGATCAGGAATCCTATGGATGTCAAAAGGCATTGAAATTCAGTGATTTAAATTAATATCCTCATGTCAGAAGACAGTGCTTCATGATGGATGCAGATTGTGCTCACTACTCATGAGACACACACACATCACTAATGCTGAGATCCCACTTTGTGATAATTTAGAAATCCAGATTTAACTCCACAAAATAAAACTCTGGAATATGAATTTGAAGATAGTACAAATAGCAGTTAAGTGGAACCTGCCTGCGACAATCTTTTATTATTATTTTTTCCTTAAAGGCTACAGAAAATCTGCACATAAACAAGGCAATTAATTCTCATAAAAATATCCCCCTACAAATAGCCAAGGTGTCCAGTCTGTTCCACCGCGAGTATATGTTGTATCACATTCTATTCCACAGGTGTACTTTCTTGTGAGTCTTCTGGGTTAGGATTAATTTTTTCTGGAAATATTAGCTTCTCACAAACTGCTTCCTTTATTGGTAAATACTGGGATATTTCATTAGGTTCCGTGAACAGAGAAGGTGAAACATGCTAGAAAATATATAAATCATATTAGCACATACTCAGTCATCATATTGACATTTCTTGAAAACGTTTTGGTTCAAGCATTCATAAAGCATGCCAATCTCAAAATCAGGTGCAATATATGCATATAAGGAGCACCATTAAGTGCTCCTAAAAATAACAGGTATTTTCTGTTACTGAATCATTTAATTTTGCTACTAAATGATTTTTTCAAATATCACAGTGTTATATAATTTACAATGCTCCCATAAATGTCCTAACAATTTAACACATCTTAATTCAATCCCCTGTCCTTGTTGGTTTTGTAACCTGAAAACACTAGTCTTCAGTTAGAGCCCAGTATGTAGTGTACAACAGAATCTAAGTAATTTTTCTAACCCAAGTATAGTCTATACCAGACAGAAATAAGAACTAAGAGTGAAAAAAAAAAAAGTATGTACGAAGGAATCACTTTTTAAGCAACCCATTGTAGAATCCTAAATTCTGTGGAAGCCCTTCACAAGTCCCAAGGGAGCAAAAAATAAAGGAGAATTATACCAAAACAAACAAGTCATGGAACAGAATCAACACATTTTAGGAAGAAAAAAAGAGACTGTGTAGAAAGAAATTATAGGATGGTAGGGTGACAAGTGGAAAGAACATTCAATTGGTGCCAGTTGCAGCTCCACTGCCAACCAGCTATGTGACTAGGGTTAAGTTACAAATCTGGGTCTCAATTTCTTCAGAATAAAATGTGCAAATTAGATTGGGTGATGGCTGAGACACCTAACAACTCTAAATGTTCTTGTATTTGAGGTAAACTCAGGAAAGTTATGCTCCAGTAGAATTTATACTATAGAGCCCCATTAGGTGAATGAATGAGTTTAGGGACGTAAATTTAGGTGGATGAGGTTAGGGGATAACTTAACATGAAAAATTAAAATTCAACTTCTAAAATCTAAAATTTAAATACTTACCATTAAGTTAGCAATTTTGCTCTCTCGTGATGTATATTCTCGTAACATGTAGGTCTTGTCAGCCTATATTTACAAATAAAAAAGTTGCAATTTCATTTAAATTGATTTACAAAATTCTTTCTATTAAACAGACTGCCTACATTTTAAAACAGGTTGTAAAAGTAGCATGAAGTGTGACAAGAACACTCATTCTACATTGAGATAACTCCTATTTAACTCTCATCAAGAACTCTGAATTATTATTTCCAATCTCTATAAATTATAGTAATACTACATACATATATGTAAACAGATTTAATAATTACCATGTAAAAGAAACAGAAGCAAAGGTTTTACTTTGAAAGAATATATAAATGAATATATAAATGAGATATGCAAGAGATTTTAATATTACTTTAAGTTTAGGACAGGCAAGGTGGCTCATGCCTATAATCTCAGCACTTTGGGAGGCCAAGGCAGGAGGATCGCTTGAGGACAGGAGTTCAGGACCAGCCTGGGCAACATAGCAAGACTTTTCATGTCTACAAAAAATAGAAAAATTATCCAGGCATGGTCGCGTGCACCTCTTGTCCCAGTTACTCAGAGGCTAAGGCAGGAGGATTGCTTGAGCCCAGAAGTTTGAGCTCTGATGACGCCACTGCACAGGCAACAGAGTAAGATCTTGTCTCAAAAAAAACCACAAAAAAACAAAAAACTACTTCAAGCTTGGAACTACATCTTTTCCTTAAGCTATATTATCATTTACCTACATAATGGTGGCTACTTTTATGTTCCAAAAAACATACTTAAAACAATTTTATTCTCTCCTATTTCTACAACACTCTTGACAAATTGCTTACTTAAAATCACCTTTTTTTATTTTTTTATTTTATTTTATTTTTTTAGTTGACTATGCCTGTTAAAAATCACCTTTTTTTTATACTTCAATTTTTCCCATTTAAGATTTTTAAAGTTAGGTTTTAGAACAGCAATTTATTACAATTTGCTTCTTGGTAAAACATTTTTCAGTAAAAGAAAAACCACAAAATTATACTACCTTAAGGTTTCTATCTTTTATATAAATAAAAACAGATTAATGATTACTGTAAAAAATCGTATAATATAAAAATATAAGGAAGAGAGCATAAATCATCAGCAATCACAGCTCTTATGGATAACACTATCTTTAATATTTAAAAATCACTACACAGAATCTTATATAAGTAGATTCATACTCACTTTTTAAAATTCAAAATTGAGATGAACATCTTTCCAAACTAGTCAAATATAATTATCTGCCATCAATTTTAATGATTGTATATTTTTCTACTACATAGGTATAAAGTAAACAATTTAATCAATGCCCATTTAACGGGCATTAAGCTCCTTCCTATTCATGTACACACAACTCTGGGCAATTACCCAGTTAATATTTGTAGACTACTGTATAAAAGAATCTTTTTAGGATATAGTCCTAAAACTCAATATTGTTTAGGTAAAACATAGTATTTTTAAAATTTAGATTTCACCGTTTCTAGGAGACAAAAAAGTAGCCTACTTTTAGTACTTTGCCACCACTTTTAAAAAGAAAAATGTCTCTCACAGTCATCAAGTTACTTCAAGAAAAAAACCATCTCTGAGAGAAGGATTTGGGAAAACACCAATCCAATCCCATCCTACTGGGTTCAAATTCCATTTCTGCCACCTAATAACTGTATAATTTGAGCAAGTTAATCGTTTGTTGCTTTGGTTATCTCAGTTATAAAACAGACACAATAACGTTGATTTCATTGGGTTGTTGTGAGAGTTAACCATTATTATGACTATTGTAACTAATACTAGTGGTCTCTTCTTTAATTTCTCGTCCTACAGGATCACAAATCTGAAGTTAAAAATTCAGAAAGGACTGGCTGCTATAAAGATATTAGAGGGGGGAAGGGGAAAAATGGCAGTCTGATAGAGTCCTCCCACCTCACTGCTCCCAGGGAAGGAGATGAGAAACGCCATTGGCTGCCTACGCGCGGACCACTCACTCCGAAAACAGCATTGTGAATTACAGAGAAACAACGTGGGACGCTCAGCCCAAGAAAACAGGTGACAAAATCTTTCACAAAGATCTGAGAGCACAGGGAGTGCATAAAGCCCAGAGCGCGGGAAGGACGCGCTAGCCAGGTCAGCACAGTGCGACCTGACCCCCCAAATGGTCACACAGCTTCCCAACAGGCTTCCCACCCACTCAGTCAGGGACAAGCCCAGAGTTGGGGCAAAGCTGTTGCTGGAGACTGCAGGCTCTGTGGAGAGGAAGCAATTGCAAGAGCCAAACAGAACTCTCAGCTGCAATATACAGAGACCACTCAGGGCCAGGTAGGGACTGGGCGGAGACACAGCTTCCCGGCACAGTGCACGGGAATCCGAAGGCAGGCACGGCGCCACTGGAAGTCAGCGGGACCGGGCCCAGGAGTTTAACAGAGAGGAGGTCACGCCCTTAGGGGCTGCTGGCAATTGCCTCCGCGGGACACAGGCCGGTTGAGAAAAGCTGCATTCCTGGGCGCGATCTGAGCCCTGCTGTGCACCAGGCTGGCAGCGCCAGCCATCTTTAAAGCCGCCCGCCCAGAGCTGTGAGCCGGGTCTCTAGCTCTGCCCTGCCCCGGCCGGGGGGGCACATCCTCTGGGGCGAGACAGGCTTTGCCCTTGGTGGCCAGGGACAGCTGCATCCCTGGGTTCCAGGTGGGACAAGATCCCAGAACTGTAGTGGCAGGACCTTTGTGTATTGGAAACAGTTTGCAGCTCGTCCATTCAGTCGGGCTATCCCGGCTCTGGCCTCCGACGAGTCCACTACATGCTGGTCCTAGTGCCCGCTCTTCAGGTCCCAGCCCTCCTGTACCCCAGAGATCGGTCATTTTGAAGGCTGCTGGTTATAGTGACTCATTTTGTATAACTGCCGGTTCTCATGGCAACCGAATGCCTCAAGAGCCACAGGCTGAACCAGAGCAGCTCCCCATAACCCTGCCCACTTCATTAGGGAATTTCACGCCATCCAAGAGCGCTTCCAGTGGCCACTATTACCTTCCCCATGGGAACATCCCCCTGGCGGAGACTTCTAGGGATAGAGACGCCCACCCGCCTTGCCTTGGGGTCTAGTGGTGGAAAAGGGGTGCACAATTGGAGATCCCCCTATCAGCCAGTATCACGCAGAGACGCACATCAGAAGGACAGACACACGCAGCTAGATAAGCAACCTCTGAGCTGTATAGAATTTTTCCAATTCAGCTCTCACGCCGCAGCCAAAAGAAATTGTGTTTCTACCTGCACCTCAGGAGGAACAGGGTCAAAGTAACCCCTAGGAGCTACAAGGCCCCTCCCAAACCGTGGGGCTTTCACATACCCCAACTGGGGGATCAGGGTCTGCCACGGACATAACAGAATACCTAGCTATTAAGGAGCTGTGGATTCATACCCTCAAGTACAATCCACCAGCTTGGAGCTCAAGCTGGGAGGACAATCTCACTACACTCCACCGGGAAGAGGAGAAGACAACAGGTCAGAGGTAACCCAAGATTCACCAAACTTGCTAAAATATACCTAAGGCAATACAGGCCACTACTCCTCTCCCTGGCTCTGCCAAGGAACGAACCTCGAGGGCTGGGAGACAGGGCCATAAACTAGCCTAACATCCCCAGCTCTTGACCAAGAGGCCAGATGAGAAAAAACCAGTGAAAGAACTCAGGAAACATGAAAAATCAGAGTGAAAAGTCACCCCCAAAAGAAATCATCAGTTCCTCAGCAATGGATACCAACTCAAATGAAATGGGTAGAATGACAGAAGAGGAATTTCATTTATGGATTATAAGAAGGCTCAATGAAATTCAAGAAAAAACTGAATCCCAGCACAAAGAAACCACAAGAAAAATGCTAGAAATGAATGTAAAAATTGTCCAAAGAAATAGAAGTATTACAGAAAAATCAAATAGAAATTCTAGAAATGAAAGAAGCATCCAAGGATCTACAAAACACAGTGGAAAGCCTTAAGAATAGGCTAGACCATGCAGAGGAAAGAATTCCAGAGTTAGAAGACAACTCCTGTTCACTAAATAAATCAGTCGAAGAGAAAGAACACAAAAACAAGAGGCATGAACAAACCACACCAGAAATGTGGGATTATGTAAAGAGGTCAAATATAAGGATCATAGGCATCCCTGAGGGAGAGGAAGAAAATTCGCATGGGCTGGAAAATCTATTTGAAGGAATAATAGAGGAAAATTTCCATGGCTTAGCCAGAAATCTCGATATCCAAGTACAAGCAGCACACAGGACTCCTGGGAGACCCAACGTGAAAAGGCATTCACCATGCCACATAATTATTAGACTGACCAAAGTAAACACAAAAGAGGCACTCCTCAGAGCTGTAAAACGAAAAGAGCAGGTAACCTACAAAGGGAAACTGATCAGATTAACTGCAGATTTCTTGGCTGAAACCTTACAAGCCAGAACGGAATGGGGAGCCAATCATCAGTCTTCTAAAACAAAGCAAAAGCCAACTCAGCATTCTGTATCCTGCCAAACTAAGCTTCTTATATGAGGGAGAAATAAAGACTTTTCCAGACAAGCAATCACTGATAGAATTTGCGAAGTCCAGACTGGCCTTGCAAGAAGTGCTTAGTTAGACCTCCATCGTACACTAACAAGCACAACAGACACCCACCAATGTAAAACTACACAAAAGCTAAAACTCCAGAACCCAGATTTCACAATGATGCAAGAGGTAAAACAGAAGACACTACCCAACAGAATAAACATAAATCTACCCCAAATATCAATTCTCTCAATAAATGTGAATGGCTTGAATTGCCCATTGAAGAGACATAGGCTGGCTGAATGGATTAAAAAATACAAGCCAAGTTATCTGTTGTCTCCAGGAAACACATCTTACACACAAGGACTCATTCAGACTCAAGGTGAAAGGATAGAATACAATTTTCCAGGCTAATGGAAACCAAAAGAAATCTGGAGGAGCCATCCTTATTCCAGATGATTATAAACTTTAAAGCAACAAAGTAAAGAAGGACAAAAATGGACACTATATAGTGGTGAAGGAAAAAATCTTACAAGAGGATTTAACAATCCTAAACACTTATGCACCCAACACAGGAGCGCCCAGATACATAAAGCAAATACTGCTTGATCTAGACAACATAATAAATAGCAATGCCATAACAGCAGGGGACTTCAACACCCGACTGACAGAACAGGACAGATCCTCCAAACAGAAAATAAGCAAAGAAACAAAGGACCTAAACAAGACTCTAGCACATTTGGGCCTAACAGATAACTACAGAACACTCCACCCAAATAACACTGAATATACATTCTTCTCATCAGCTCATGGAACTTTTTCTAAAATTGACCACATCCTAGGCCACAAAACAGATCTAAACAAATTCAAAAAAAAATAGAAATCATACCATGTATCTTTTCAGACCACAGTGGAATAAAATTAGAAATCAATTCCAACAGAAACTCACATCTTCATCCAAAAACATGGAAATTAAACAATCTGTTGCTGAATGACTATTGGGTCAAGGAGGAGATTCAAATTGAAATCAAAAGATTCTTTGAACTAAACGATAATGGGGACACAAATTATCAAAATCTATGGGATACTGCAAAAGCAGTCCTGAGAGGAAAACTTAGTGCCTTAAATGCCCACATCCAAAAGACAGAAAGGTCACAAATCAGTAAACTAATAAATCATCTTAAGGAAATGGAAAAGGAAGAGCAAAGCAATCCTAAAGCCAGCAGAAGAAAAGAAATAACCAAGATCAGAGCAGAATTAAATGAAATCAAGAACAAAAGAACAATACAGAAGATTAATAAAACGAAAAGTTGTTTCTTTGAAAAGATAAACAAAATAGACAGGCCACTTGCCAGGTTGACCAGAAGCAGAAAGGAAAGGACTCTAATAAGCTCAATTAGATATGAAAAAGGAGAGGTCACAACTGATATCATGGAAATACAAAACATCATCTTCGAATACTACAAAAATCTCTATGCCCAAGAAACATGCAAACGTGGAGGAAATGGACAAATTCTTAGAAACACACTACCTCCCTAGGCTCAACCAGGAAAAAACAGAATTTCTAAACAGACCAATATCAAGCACCGAAATTAAAGTAGTAATAAAAAATCTTCCAACCAAAAATAGTCCTGGACCAGATGGGTTCACACCTGAATTCTACCAAGCCTACAAAGAAGAACTGATGCCTCTACTGCATAAATTATTTGAAAACACCCAGAAAGATGGAATCCTCCCAAACTCATTCTACGAAGCCAATATCACCTTGATACCAAAGCCAGGAAAGGGCACAACAAGAAAAGAAAATTACAGACCAACATCCCTTATAAATATAGATGCAAAAATTCTCCATAAAATCCTTGCAAACCGAATTCAAATGTACATCAAAAAAATAATTCATCACGATCAGGTGGGCTTCATCCCCGAGATGCAGGGATGGTTCAACATACGCAAATCTATAAATGTAATTCAGCACATAAATAAAAGCAAGAACAAAGATTATATGATCCTTTCAATAGATGCAGAAAAGGCTTTTGACAAAATCCAGCATCACTTTATAAGAACTCTTAACAATATAGGCATAGATGGCTCATACCTCGAAACTATTAAAGCCATACACGATAAACCCACAGCCAATATCATACTGAATGGGTAAAAATTGAAAGCATTCCCCCTTAAACTGGAACCAGACAAGGTTGCCCACTATCTCCATTGCTATTCAACATAGTGCTGGAAGTCCTGGCCAGAGCAATCAGACAAGACAGAGGAATCAGGGGCATCCAAATGAGGGCAGAAGAGGTCAAACTTTCACTATTCACAGAAGATATGATATTATATCTAGAAAACCCCAAAGATTCAACCAAGAGATTACTGAATTGATAAATGAATTCAGCAAAGTCTCAGGATACAAAATCAATGCACACAAATCCATAGCCTTCATATATGCTAACAACAATCAAGCTGAGAAACAAATTAAAGACGCAATTCCTTTCACAATAGCACCAAGGAAAATTAAATATTTAGGAACATATCTAACTAAGGAGGTGAAAGACCTATATAGAGAGAATTACAAAACACTGAGAAAAGAAATTGCAGAAGATGTAAACAGAAAACCCTACCATGCTCTTGGATAGGCAGAATCAACATTGTAAAAATGTCTTTGCTACCTGAAGTGATTTATAGAATCAATGCAGTCCCTACCAAAATACCAACATCATTTTTTGCTGATCTAGAAAAAATAATTCTACACTTCGTGTGGAATCAGAGAAGACCCTGTCTAGCCAAAGCAATCCTAAGCAAAAAGAACAAATTGGGAGGCATCTATCTACCAGACTTCAAACTATACTACAAGGCTACAGTAACCAAAACAGCATGGTACTGGCACAAGAATAGAGACATAGACCAATGGAACAGGACTGAGAACCCAAATATAAAACCAACCTCATGTGGTCACCTGATCTTTGACAAATACCACAAAAACATACACTGGGGAAAACATTCCCTATTCAATAAATGGTGCTGGGAAAACTGGATGGCCATATGTAGAAGACTGAAACTAGACCCATACCTCTCACCTCTCACAAAAATCAACTCACAATGGATAACAGATTTAAACCTAAGACGTGAAACCATAAGAATTCTCAAAGAAAACGTTGGAAAAACTCTTAGGGACATTGGCCTATGTGAATAATTTATGAAGAAGACCCCCAAAGCAATCACAGCAGCAACAAAAATAAATACATAGGACCTGATCAAATTAAAAAGCTTCTGCACAGCCAAGGAAACTATCGCTAGAGTGAACAGACAACCTACAGAATGGGAGAAAATATTTGCATGCTACACCTCTGATAGAGGACTGATAACCAGAATCTATACAGAACTTAGGAAAATCAACAACAAAAAATCAAACAACCCCATGAAAAAATGGGCAAAGGACATGAACAGAAACTTTTCCAAAGAAGACAGAATAATGGCCAGCAAACATATAAAAAATTGCTCAACTTCTCTAATCATCAGGGAAATACAAATCAAAACCACAATGAGACATCACTTAACTCCAGTGAGATTGGCTCGTATCAAAAAATCCCAAAACAACAAATGTTGGCGGGGATGCAGACAGATAGGAACTCTCATACACTGCTGGTGGGACTGCAAATTAGTACAACCTCTATGGAAAGTAATATGGAGATATCTCAAAGAATTAAAAGCTACCATTGATCCAGCAATCCCACTACTGGGTGTTTACCCAAAGGTAAAAAAGACATTCTATAATAAAGACATCTGCACATCTGCACATGAATGTTTATAGCAGCACAATTCACAATTGCAAAAATGTGGAAACAACCCAGGTGCCCATCAATACACAAGTGGATTAATAAAATGTGGTATATGTATACCATGGAGTATTACTCAGCAATAAAAAACAACGGGGAATTAACATCTGGTATTATCCTGGTTGGAGCTAGAGTCCATTCTTCGAAGCGAAGTGTCACAAGAATGGAAAAACAAGCACCATTGGTACTCACCATCAAATTGGTACTAACTGATCAATACTTATGTCACACATGGCAATAATATTTATCAGGGGGTGGGGAGGCGGGAGGGGGGTGGAGGAGATGGGAAAACTCTCACTGAATGGATGTGCAGAGCACAGTTTGGGGGATGTCCATGATTGTAGCTCTGACACAGGCAGTGCATGGGCAATATATATAGCCAAAGAGTTGTATCCCCATAATATTCTAAAATAAAAAAAAAAAGAAAAAAGAAAAAGAAAAAATAAATAAATAAATAAATAAATAAAATAAAATAAGATAAACATCCACTGTGTTATAAAATAAATATTTTTGCAATAAAAAAAAGGTATTAGAGGAATTTTTATGACTCAATTTAAGCACCCCCCCTTTTTTAAACACTTTTTTTTTAAACCGTGCATGTTAACAGTTCCTTCAGATAGAACACAGAGCTTTCAAACTTTAGAACAACTATCAAAATAATTATGTAATACAAATTTCAGGAGGCCATGTGATTGGTATTCCTAACATCAGGACATATATTAGCAACATATACTGTAAACAAAGGTGAGTTAAAGGACAGTTTTCATAAATACAGATTAAGTACACACAAAACTCTTACAAAAGCATCAGACCCCGCCCCCACTAGGGAGCGTCTTTTAGAAAACATTTTCAGCTGCCAGAACTTTTGGAAAAGGAGATGTAATGTTTCAATAACAGCATGCAGTTAATAGTGAATCTGAAACACCCAAACTTTGTCATATAAGCATTATTTAATTTCAGATTCTCAGATTAACACAGAAACAACATAAATAGGCCCAACATCACTTAGTATATTCATTAAATGAGAATAGGTACCTCATGGTAAAGTCTTGTGTCATTCATTCTGATAAGTACCCCATCAATTCTCAAGAAAAACCGCAACAGCAGGAAAAAACTAGAAGGCATTACTCTCTGAAAAAAAATTACATTAATATTTTAATAAAAATCAAATATTCTATTATTTTGCTAAAAGAAAAATTTATTTTTTTAAAAAAGCATTGGAAGAGGACTGAATTCATAGTATATAAAAGTCTCTGAACTAGAAGTTCTTTGTCATAGCTCCAACTAGCCTCAAAATCTTGTGTAAAGTATTTAACATCATGGTTTCAGTTTCCTACAACAGAAAAATACTTTTTCTAGGTTAAAAGATAATGAGGTTTAAAAGACTTAAAACATATCCAAGTAATATGAAAATTATAATGTTCATTTTAAAAAATGGTAGTACTGATAGTGAATGTCAACACCAATAAAATGAAAATGAAAAAACCTAGTTCTTTGGCACTACTCACTTTTATTCACTTTACATAAAATAAAGGCAAAAGACCCTAAACAGAGTGCTCTAATTCAATGCAACCAATTAGGCGCTATTTTATATTGCCAAAGAATGGTTTATCAGAACATTTTAAGATGTTCTCAATATCCTTCATCTGTGGCATATCTACAAATCTCTGTGCTTTCCAAGTATAACTACTGAAGAAAACCAGAATCAGTGGCAAGAATAACAAGGTGGGTCCTGGTGGCAGAGAGGGAGGGGCTGATGGGGTGTGAAGTATTTAGGTCTTTAAAATAAATATGCTTGACCATTTACTAAATAAATATTTATTGTCTACTAAGTGCCAAGTTCTTACTATAGTAGGTCTTGGATTTATATAAATGAAAAGATAGAATCCCAATGCTCAGAAAGTTTATCAACCAGGGAAACAGTCAAACAAATATGGTAGCTGGCATAATAGAGGTATGCACAAGGTTCAATAAGCACTCAGAGAAAGAAGTACCTAAGTCTGCTGAAGAAAGTTAGAGAAGGCAATGCTTGAGCTGACCATGAAAAGTACAGCTGGGAATGGGAAGGAGAATTCCGGAAAGATGAAAAGCATGTACAAAAAGTACTGAGGCATGAAATAGTAAGATATATTCAGGGAACTGCCTGTAATTCCATATAAGCACAGGGTTACATTAATGAAGAAAGAAGAAATAACAGAATAGCCTAGTAATGATAGTGGCTTAACTGCCTGGAGAATCACCAGCCACAGGCCAAGCTCTTTCCTGCCTCAGGACTTTTATACACCTTGTTTCCTTAACTGGAATATTCTCCGGGCTAATGCTTACTTGTCCTTCAGATCTCAGTGTAAATGTCACTTCCACAGAGAGGCCTTTCTTACCATTCCGTATCATGGCAGATTCTCTTGTTATTCTCTTTCATAGTACTCCAGCACAAATTAACAGATTTGGAACTATATTCACTTATGTGTTTACTTGCTTAATGCCTATCTCTCACCACTTGACTGTAGGCCCCAAGGTGGTGGAAATAGCTGCTTTGTTCATCACTGTATCACTATTACCTAGAAAAGTATCTAGCACATAGCAGGTGCTCATTAACTTTTTGCTAAATGAAATTAAGGCTAGAAGCTATCTTTGCTTTCTGTATTCTGATGGGGTTATCAGCAACAGACTTAAAAGCAGGACTTACAGTAAAGAAAAGGTGGAGAAAGAACCTGACTTATGACAACTTGATACATCACAACAAATTGGGAAGCACATCATTACCTGACATTACTAAAAAGTGCTACCTATAATTTATAGGAAAGACTGATGCATAACATTTCTTCAAATTCCAAAATTAGTCATCAGCAGTCACACTGGGCACAACACAGGTAGTAAGCTGAAGTATCATTTCAGCATGGCATAGTGCAGAGAGTAGGAAATTAGGAGACAAGAATTCTAGTGCCATTTCTATCACAATTCGACGGTGTATTTTAGGGCAGCAGTTCTCCCTTAAGGGATGTTTGGGAATTTGTGAGGGTATTTTTTGTTGCCACAATAAGCAACCAGTACCAACATTAGCAAATAAGGATCAGAAATGACAGATCCGGAATGCACAGGACAATCCTATACAAAGTCCAGTCCTGAATCCCACAAAACTTCCAATCTCCCTCCTGGCATTCATGTAGGTGAAAAAAACCTATTTGCAATTATCTGACCTTATAACTTAATTCCATTTTACATAGAAATAAAAAATTCACCCAATTATCCAGAAAGGTAATTTGTAAGTCAAGGAACGATTATACTTTGTTTTATTTAGGACTTTACTAAGAATTGTTCACCATTTTGGAAAATTACATCACCAGTGGCAGTGTTGTTTGTGCTACTTGAGTCACTGATTGATACCTGACATCTCTGTCAGCCTATATTTGTAGCTGTCACATTCACAGTAACTCAATATGCAAACACTTTAGTGCAGGCATATTATGCATTCACATATTGAAATATATTTTATTCTAAATCAGTTTCCTTTAATTTCCCTCTTATTTTATAATCAGGATATTATGTTGATTTACTGTGGGTCATATTATCTGCAAATTTCACTTCAGAATAGTAGTATCTACGAATTAATATTTCAGCTTAAAGTATTTGGTTAAAAAAAATGGGGCAATGGGTATGATAAGGTTAAGAACCACTAACTTAGAGAAAAAGGGAAACCCAAGGTTTCCCTCTTCATCTGCAAAAAGAGGGAATGTGAAAAAACAATTTCTGAGGCACTGTCACTTCGTAAAATTTGACAATTCTGCAGGACTACATTTCTAACAAAAGCTATATCTGCATAAGTATTGCAAAATTCTTTGTACCAGAGATGAAGGACATGTTCCTGCCCAGTATACTTGGAATCTACGTAATACGTAAAACATAGAAGTAGAAGGTGGACAACATTCATTCCTAACTCTGCTTAGAGTGGTACTAACCATTAGCTATAATAGCCTTTACAGAACACCACAGCATTACCAGTATTTGGTAGACAGGAAATTTATTTTCTTTGAAAACTAAAAACTAACATATTAGCATGAAAATAGATTCTCTGTAGATCTCTATTATTAGAGTAGTCATATAAGCCATAAGCCCTACCAACAATAGTAGAATGTTAGGGACACAAAATCCTAACCTAAAACCAAACATTGCTGAGAGAAGCTAATTTAGAAATACAAAAGAAAAATTAATTTCCAAAACAAATATCTTTTAATTAGATATAGGTAATGCCACTTATACAAAGTTACCAAACCCACAATAAACTCAATGAAGCAAATCTAAAATATCCCAGATCTCATTGTGCACAGAGCTCTTTCTCCCTGGGGAACTGCACTACAAGGAAATTGTGATTTTTTTTTTAATAAAAACTTGCCTAGGTGTAGAATTGAAAACAAGGTGGAAAGAACACTGTAAAACTTTGAACCTAAAAGGCTCTATCCAAAAATAGCAAGAATCTAAAATAAATTACCCAGGGGAGCAGGGTGAAAAAATAAAATAAAATAAAATAAATTACTCTCTTATACAGGCAGCTTTTATTATTTCAACAATATTTCTTTTCAGAGTGTTGTATGATTATCATGAAAACTGACAAATAAATATTCATAAGCAACTAGTCTTGCTATTCTAAAACAATTAAAAACCTCAGGCCAGGTGTGGTGGCTCACGCCTGTAATCCCAGCATTTTGGGAGGCTGAAGGGGAAGGACTGCTTGAACCCAGGAGTTCAAGGTCAGCCTGGGCAACATAGCAAGACCCTGTCTCTTAAAAAAAAAAAAGACACCATCCCATTCTAAGCTTACAAGACCCTCTCTACTTTGATGTCTTCCTTCTTAAAAAGGTCTACTTCCTTAAGTTTCCCAAGCACCACATTCCTGGTTTCTCACCTACATCCTTACTTACCAGGCTAGTCTTTGCTTCTATGGAAGGAAACTTCATTTGTCCATACTGCATTACCCCTAAGTCAGAAACTATGTCATTTATATTATTTAGAGCAGTATCTGTTACATTGTTTGAAAGAAACCAACCCAGAAAGGACACTATTTTAATGAAATCTTTCCAGGTATTCTTAAAAACGCAATCCTATCACATAACTTATAAAAGTTACACAAGGTAAAAAGAAGGAACATTTTAAGATGACACTACTCTTCAGTTTGAGACTTACTTACTATTTACTCTGGTATACACATACTACATTTACGCCCATATACAGGGTGTCTCAAAAGTCGCCAAAAAGAGGAAAATGGGAAATTGTAGCTACATACACCTTTATTTACAAAATATTCATTACAAAACTTTTCCCTTGTATGGAGACTACAGGAAAAGTTTTGTAAAATGTTGTGATGAATATTTTGTAAATAAAGGTGTATGTAGCTACAATTTCTCATTTTCCCTATGTATGGTGACTTTTGGGACACCCCATATTCTCGAGCAACTCCTTCATCCACCAAAACACATGTGCGCCCCGCATATCTATCCACTTATATACATCATAGATATCTCCACCCACTTGGATACAAATGCACACTCAGATATGCAAACTCACAATGAACATTCAACACAGTCAATTCAGCAGGTGGGTAGACAAGTGGAAAGTAACATGACTGGATGAGTTGGAGAGTGAATACATCTAAATAAAAAAAGTAAATTCAGAGAGAGTTGTAAGTGAGCAATGGAGTAAGGTGATATGAAAACAATTAATGCTAGAATAATGATTTATGTCAGATGGTACAAAGAAAACTGTAAATAATTAGTTTCATGACCTTAGATATACTAATCTTTTGGGGCCTTGTCTATAAAATATGGAGAACTGGATAAAATGATTCTTAGAAAATTCATTACAATTCCAAAATCCTATGATTCTACAGAAAAAATTCACTTTAAAACAATTGATTCCTGCTTTTGTATTACTGTCTTCATTCTTTAAATCACAACACCCACAACCATTATGCTCTAAGAACAATGTTTGATGGTGAGGTCTCTGTCTTTGACAGATCTCATGATAAAGCACTGTAATTAAGAGGTTAAAAAAAGTACTTATAATAAGAGTATGAAAAAGGGATATTTAACTCTGCCTAGGGGGGTTATGAAAGGCCTTACAGAGGAGGGGATATTTTAGCTGGGTTTTAAAGGATGAGAGGATTTAATAAAAAGTTTCAGTTGAGGTTTTTCTGGAAAATGTTAGAAACCAAACCACAATATGAATAACTGCTAGCAGCCTATTTATTATTCCTTTCAAGCATGTTCCACCAACAACACTGCTAATGGAAGTAGTTTGTCCTCCATTTTCTACTGATAGAAAACAATACAAAAGGAGAAGGGTGTCATTTCTGTTCTCCACTTCTATGGTGAAAATTGAAGTGGTAGTTTAATAATGCACCAAAATCCTAACACATGGGTAATTTTTTAAAATGACACCTACCTTGCTGTCTGCAGAGCCTACCAACATCATTTTTAATGCCAAATGTGAAAATTAAACCACAGTCTTCACTCAAGTTAAATAATAAGCAAATAAACTACAAAGTGGCCAGGCAGGTCTATTAAAAAATGCTTTGCTAAACTAAAAGTCTTAACAGTATACTAAGATTTTGTGAATTTTATAATGGATATTCAATAAGATGTACTCTAGACCCAACTGAAATTTACATGACATCATGTTAAGATTCAGTGTGATTCAAAGCAAGTCTTGTATTTCTGCCCAATGTTAAGAATGGAACAAAGACATTAATTTTAAACAAAAATCATAATACTCACAATTTTTACACTCAGACTTGAAACTCCATGATCATGAAGTTCATCCTCAAACAGAAGAACTTCTTCAAAAAACTTAATCTGTTCTCTGGCTTTCAATTTCTCTGTATCTATATGATCTGTTGTAGGTACAACCTGAAAGAAAAAATTTAAGAAGGAGCACATATAAAAAATTTTAAGGAGCTACATAAACACAGGAAAGTAGTTTTTCTTGTCAGTCTTTTCTGCATAGCCAAGGCACACAGTTCTAAACTTAGGTGTTGTTAGCAGACATCAAAGATCATAATATGTCTCAACCCTGAACAACTGAAGACATTACAGACACCTGATATTATAGCTTCACAAAAAGATAGAGTAAAAATTCATCATTTTTCACAGAAGTCAGATTAAAATCAAGTGTTCTGTCATGACTATGAGAAAATTAATCAACTAAAAATCAGTGTGATGAGCTACTACAATAGAAGGTCAAAGCAGTTTTGTGCTCTAAAAATCCATTTTAAGACATTCATGTTGGGCTTATAAAATATTTTTCCATTTGAATACTATATATTTTCTCAACCAAACTCCCAAAACCTACCAATAAAATAAAATGCTTTAAATAATAAGGTAAACAAGAACTTTTAGACCAATTCTGAGGGAAACTCCCTGGCACTGCAAAGAGCTTTGTATGAAGCTAGCATTTTTTTCAATGTATTATTTTGTAGCTAACAGAAACACACATAATCTAACAAAATCAACAAAAATCCCAAGCCAGATCATATCAGTAGCTCACTAAACCCAAGTGTCTCCTAATAGTAGCAACAAAGTATGAACTGTGATACCATTTTCTACTACATCCGATTTCACTACAAAATGTTCAGCTGTTCCATTCTTTGACAAGGTTTATCATAAACAAATACAACAGTGCTTGTCAAAACACAGATATTCAGTAAATGGTAGCTATTATTTTGCTTTACTTAACAGTTATGATTAGGTCATTTGTTTGACTCATGGACAGAATGAAGAGATGGAGACTAATTTGAGATAATTGGACAAGAATTAAAAGAAAATGATAAAGGTTGTTGAAGAGACTGCAGAGATTTGGGGGAGAAATCTAAGGGAGTATTAAGTGACATGGGGGAAAAAAATTGCAATGAAAACAAAGTGCTACAGTTTGCATATGATTCCCAAGAGGTGAAAAGATGTCCATGGTTTTTCCATGTTCACCTACAGGTAACAGTTTAGCTCTAGGCAGTTTTATTCTAAAATGCATCTAGAGCAGACATATAGCCACTCCTGAAGGTGAAAATTGGGAGGGGAAGGGAGTTGGAGTGTAAAGGCAGGGCATATAACCAACCCCTTGCATCACACATAGGTTTATGATCTATTTAAGATAAAAGTTGGTCTGCCAACTAGGACTGCTTAAGGTTATAAAACTTAAGTTAGTGTTAAATACACACACTTGTAAATTCCCTCTCTTTTACATAGTTTTAGTGCTAACAAACTAATTTTATTACATTTTTAAGATTCTCTTTATAGATGCTCCTGACTTCCAAAAAAATTAATTACATGAATTTTCTCATTGGAAAACTGCTACTTTATTAATGTTTCATATATGCCTTCAGTAAGTAATTGGTTAAAATGAATCCATCAGTTTTGCCATTTATATATTTGTTTTTATAAAATGTTTGAAAGAGAAAGACAAAAACCAATTAGATAAACATGAGTTAGAGATATTCATTATATTTAACTTTATGCTATCTTCTTTCACTGGCAATGACAAATATGTCTAAAACTTTATACTTCTTAGCCCTCTCTCTTCCTCAACTCCATTTATCTCCTCCCTGAATTCAGGCATCTGGAAAAAAACAAAAATCAGCTAAACTTAAAACATACAAAACACTTTTGGTTCTAGTATTGACAGAGTAAGTAATCTAGACAAACCCTCTTGCTGAAGACAATTTAAGAACCTGGCTGAAAAAATAAAAACTTCTTAAAAGCAACAAATGGCCAAGGCAGTGAGGAGACTGGGCTGAGATCTAGAAGAAGAGTGGAGTCCAGAAAAGTGACCGAGCCTGTACTTGGCTGACTTTTGCCCTGAGGCGTCAGCACTGGCAAATCCAAAGAAGAGGCTGGGCTCTGCTAACTTTTGATGCCATCATTGCTGAGTGCTCACTAAGGGCAGGGACCCTGGAGAATTCCCTGCTACTCCCAATTTTGAGATGACACACTAAAGAGCTATACTGGTTTCAGAGCTTCTTGTCTACAGACCCAGTATACCTCAAACTCAGTTACTAGACCAAGGTTGGCAAGCTAAGACTTGTGGGTCAAATCTGCCCTGCTGCCTATTTTTGTACGGACTGCAAGCTAAGAATGGTTTTTATATTTTTTACATGACTGGAGAAAAAAAAATCCAAAGAAAAATATTTCATGACATGCAAAAATCATATGAAGTTCAAATTTCAATGTCCATAAATAAAGTTTTATTGAAACACAGCCACATTCATTCATTTATATATTATCTATGGGTGGTTTAGACTACAACAGCAGAACTGAGTAGCTACAACAGAGACTCTATGGCCCATGAAGCCTAAAATATTTACTATCCGACCCTTTCCAGAAAAAGTTTGCAGGCCTCTGTCATTGACTATGAATGCCCTCAAGTGCCTGTCAGAAATAAACAAAAATCCTCTCTGGAGAAAAACATCATCATCCTAAGATTCAGACAAAAATAAAAAGCCACATTAGGAGCCTAGACATCATAAGCCAGAACCAAATGAAATAACGGACAATGAAAGACCCTAGGGACTCCAGAGTTTGAAATTATTAGGCCTGTCATGGGCTGCTATAATAAAATACCACAGATAATACATCTATTTTTATTCTTGGTATTTCAATAATATTAACTTAGTTCCCCTGATATTTGAAATATGATGTTCTCATAATAACAATAGCTGCCATTTATTGAGATCTCACTGTATAACAGACACTGTGCTAAACACTTTACATATATAATCTTATTTCTTACCTCACAGCTGGTATTATCCCCAGTTTACCAAAGTGAGAAGAAAGGCTTAGTAAGATTAAATTGCTTTTCCAAGCTGGTAAGTGATGGCGCTGGGATTTGAACCCTGGTCTGTGTTCTACCAATGCCTGTGATCATTACCACCAGTGAGTGGGTGATCACATTGACATTTATCAGCAACACCTTAGAACAAGTTACATTGTAGGCTGAAGTGTCAAGAAGAGAGTACTGAACACAAACTTTTCACCTCCTACTACTCTCACACTTCCTGTTTCTACTGCTGTGGTTCTTGCTCCTCAGTCACAGCTAACGCTACTTCATAGCCTCCCAGAGGCTTTTCCTAAGTCGGCCCACAAAGTCACTCATCACCATTATTGCATGGGGTTAAAACAAGTTCTCATTTCCTCATTCCTGATAATGAAATATCAAATAGCTTATGCTGTCTGCAAAGCTTTTCAGTCAGAAGAGAGGAGGGAGGAGGACACTAATCTATGAAATATTATAAGGGACTGAAATAACCTTGCTCTCCCATTAGACC
Organism: Daubentonia madagascariensis; assembly: GCA_023783475.1. NCBI lineage: Eukaryota > Metazoa > Chordata > Mammalia > Primates > Daubentoniidae > Daubentonia > Daubentonia madagascariensis. Next base: position 34,824,150 of record JAKFHU010000978.1, read on the forward strand.
ATAAAGGAGGAATTTTTGTTCTCTGTTGTATCAACAGCTCCTAGGACAAGTGCCTGGCAAGTAATAAGAGCTCAAGAAATATCTGTTGAATGAATGAATGAATACATGTTCCCTCAAAAACTGTGTTTTACTAGAACACAGAAAAATAATTAAACTTGGAATATAGGAAAGGCAGAAACTGAAGATAAAAATTATCAAGTTCCTGCCATGAATTTCTATCTTCCCAAGACTCTCAAAATTTCTGTAGAGACAAGGAGCCCGTACACAACCCTATGTGCTTAACATTTCTGGCTAACCACCAACATATGATATAGGGTCTCCAGTAGTTACTTTTAATATTAATATAAATAGCTTATGCTGAAATAATTTCATTCTCTATAATAGGCTGTGATATTTAGAGATATACGACCTAAGTGAAATTTGCTTCATTTCTGTCATACTGTAAGATTTCAAAATACAGCCAAGCTAATGTAAGACCTACCAATTCCACCTCACTAGTGCCACTTGCCATGAAGTTAATCTCTCTTAAGCAGGGCTTACACACATGCTACTTAACACTAATACTTTAGAAGTTATTGAGAACTTTCCCATAAAGTATTTCATATCAAAACTCTGCTGTGAGGTAGATATTTCTGTTTACTCAATTTACTGATAAAATTGAGACTCGGATAGATTAAGTAACTTGGCTAAAGTCATACCAGGTTCATATTCAGTGCAGGCAGGATACAAGCTTAACACTGTCTGACCAAAAATTCTGTTTGCCCACATATTTATTCACCTGTAAATTTATAAGCTACTAGGTAGTAGGTTTTGTCTAAACCACCTAATATATTACCAAGGGCAGATAAACATTTTAATGCTTCTTGATAGTGATAATGATAACATTAAGGCAGTTGGCCACTGCTACCAACCACACTTTTAAAAATATTGTTCCACTATGGCCTTCTTTTGTTTTCTGCTGATAAGTCAACAAGCAAAATCCCCCACATTAGGTTCTGAAGCCTGCCACAATTGAAAATGAGGACAATGAAAGTAGTGGCAAAAAATAATCTATTACTAGAAAGTTCTATCGCTGAGACTATCCAAGACAATCCATGACTCATAAAAGCAAAAAGTAAGATTTACCTTTAATTTAAGAGATTCTCCAAGTAATGTTCCCTTATAATCTGTTGTATAGGTCCAATCATATGGTTTAATAACCTCTTTGGAGTGTTCACCCTCCGTCCTCAAATATCAAAATGAAAAGGATCAGATTCCGTGATACAGAATATAGATTATCTGTATTCACATACCACATCAAATTACATTCTACAAATAATATAAAATATCCTACTAAATACATACACTTGTCATAATTCACTAGTACAAGATTTTTCTTACAGTTTTTCTGCACATTTATTGTTATTTAACTTGTCATGTGCTGATGTAGTCTTTCCAATTAGTCTGTACACTGCCTGAGGACATGGTTTAAAGGCTTATACTTCTTTGTATCCTCCCAGGTACCTAGTACATAATAGGCACAAAGTAAATAATTGCTGATTTGATTATCAAAGAAAATAAATTTTTTTCTTAATTTCGATGCTCCTCAAATATTCAATGCAAATTATAAGTAAACATTTTCTTTAAAAAACAGGACATTAAGTACAATGTATTGTCTCTTCACTAAGGAACACTGAAGGCTTGAAAAAGTAAACCCTACATAGCTCAGCTCAATTGCAATTCAATTTAACTCAGCAAGTATTCAAGTAGTAGAGTAACTAACCTCTGTTTAATGGCTGAGAAAAATAAATTCTAGAATGATACAACTATAAACTTTAATAGTAATACTACCCCTTCGTTTTAATAAAACACACATATATCATTACTGAGTATTTCTCTCAACTCTTCTTTTTGTTTAACACGTAACTGACTGGACTCTCACCTGCTTTCCTGCCATTCTTCAGCACAGGCTACTTTAAGCATTCCTTGATAGTTGTTTACACATCTTAATGCATCTGTAGCATTGAACTCAATCCCAAAGCCAGAGCCATGTTGGATTCTTAAAACATTGTCTCCAAACATCATTTCAGGGAGAGATGGCATATGCAATTCATCAGCTAACCTACACACAATCAAAAGTCAGGTGAGATTATTTTATATTACTGTTGGCACTTTTGTTTCCTTTTCATCCGAACAGAATTCTTACCTCATTACTGAATGAGTTAAAGAACGTAAGATTTAATAAACATATATTTGTAAAGCCTATATAAAATGCTTTCATCATCCATTCTTTCATCATCTTTACAGCACTATACTAGGCAGTAGGCTAAATAACACAGATAAACAATGATACAAATACATACATAGTATAGTATCAGCTTATTATATAATATTTATTATATAAATGTAATCTATATACAGGTTGATCATTGCTAATCTGAAAATCTGAAATCTGAAATCTGAAATGGTCCAAAATCTGAAACTTTTTGAAGCTGGACATAACACTCAAAGGAAATACTCAATGGAGCATTTTGGATTCCAGATTTGCAGATTAGGGATGCTCAACCAGTATGTATTCTGCAAATATTCCAAAATCTGAAAAAATCCAAAATCCAAAACACTTATGGTCCCAGGCACTTCAAATAAGGGATACTCAACCTGTATTATTATTATAATACTAAGTGATATATGAAAAAATAAAGCAAGGTAATTAGGGTGGGGAGGTGCTATTTTAGGCAGGATGATCAGAAATCACTTCTAAGACAGTGAAATCTGAGCCTCAAAAGTACCCTGTGAGCTAAGAAAGGCTCAGAGAGTTTAAGTGGCTAACTCGAGATCACAGATCTAGTAAGTTCTAACACCAGGCCTTTTTCCAATATACTAGACTGCTTTACATACACTGAGACCTCATTTGAGCAGCTTCATTAGAGAAAAAAGTTATATCAGACATACTAAAAAGCCAGAATCACAAATTATAAATCCACAGATGTGTTTTGATTGGCCTGCACAATATATTTTTTAAAATATTCAAAATAGTCACTAACAACTACAGTATTGAGAGTTGTCAACGAAAATTGAGAGATTTTATATAATCTGGACTTCTGGTTTGTTCGTTTGTTTCTTTTTTTTCTTTCTTTCTTTCCTTTTTTTTTTTTTTTTTTTTGAGACAGAATCTCACGTGGTTGCCCGGGCTAGAGTACAGTGGCGTGATCACAGCTCACTGCAACCTCAAAGTCCTGGGCTCAAGCGATCCTCCTGCCTCAGCCTCCCGAGTAGCTGGGACTACCACCGTGCCCGGCTAATTTTTTTCTATTTTTAATAGAGACGGGGTCTCACTCTTGCTCAGGCCGGTCTTGAACTCCTGACCTCAAGCAATCCTCCCAACTCTGCCTCCCAGAGTGCTAGGATTAGGGTGTGAGCCCCTGACTTCTTTTTTTTTTTTTTTTTTGAGATAGCGTCTTGCTCTGTCACCCTGGCTGAAGTGCAGCGGTGTGATCACGGCTCACTGCAACCGTGAACTTCTGGGCTCAAGCAATCCTTCTGCCTCAGCCTCCCGAGTAGCTAGGACTACAGGCGCGTGCCACCATGCCTGGCTAATTTTTCAAATTTTTTGTAGAGACCTGGTCTTGCTATGTTGCTCAGGATGGTCTTAAACTCCTGGCCTCAAGCGATCCTCCAGCCTCAGCTTCCCAAAGTGCTGGGATTGCAGGCATGAGCTACAGTACTTTCTTCTTCTTTTTTTTTTGTTAAAAAAAGGTAGACCTGGCAACATGGAACCCATATTGCCACATGGTACCAACTGGCTGAAGTTGAGTAGAGGTTGCCTCTCTTTAAGTGGGGCATGGACTCTCCAGTTCACCTGTCCCCTTAGCCCTTTAGAAAGTTGAGTTTGTAATCCCTATTACAAAGGTTTTTAAGTGGCAGGTAGTTACTTCTGGAAAAAGTAGCTACATGTATAGGTTACCAGGCTTTACGACCCCAGCACCTTGGTCACAACCAGAACTTTCAGTTTAGAGACAAAAGTTCAGCATCCCAACCAAAGGCAATTATTTATGGGCTGGCTGGAACCCCTGAATCTTAGCCTGAGAATTCTGCCTAATATGCATATTCTGAAGTGAATAATTATCAATTAACTTACTCTGATTCTCTCTTTTAAGAAATCTGAATGACAGCTAAATGAAGCACAGGCCAAGAGACATGGCATGAAACAGAAGCCATTGGGCAGAGGGAACAGTGAAGTGAAGCTGTTAAGTAACAGCCAGGGAAGAGGACAAGCAAAGCAAAGACATGAGAAATAAAAGTAACAAGAAGAGTAAAGACTTCTATATTTGTTGGGACCACAAGAACTGCTATCCAGTTTCTAAGATTATTCCTATATTTAATCCCGTCCTCACATAGTATTTTTTTTTTTTTAAGACAGAGTCTCGCTCTGTCCCACCCTCCCCCTGCCACAGGCTAGAGTGCAGTCGTGTCATCATAGCTCACTACAACCTCTTATTTCTGGGCTCAAGCGATCCTGCTGCCTTAGCCTCCTTAGTAGCTGGGACTATAGGCACACACCACTACACCAGGCTAATTTTTCTATTTTTTGTAGAGATGGGGTCTTGCTCTTGTTCAGGCTGGCCTCAAACTCCTGAGCTCAAGCAGTCCTCCCACCTCGGCCTCCCAGAGAGCTAGGACAGGTGTGAGCCACCACACCCAGCCTCTCACATAGTATTAAATTCCCATTACTTCAGGCAACCTGGGTCTCTATTCCTTGCAACCCGAAAGCATAACTAACACAAACATTCCACACAAGTATATTTTCTAGTTACTTTACATACCGAATTGATTTTATTTATTTTAGAAACTTTTCAGAATGTTTTACAGACTTTTCTGTGGTCTTTTTTTAAAAGGAATATAAAACTATTTATTGACCAATGTTCACTGTTCACCAGGATTTACAATAAAGTAAACAATATATAGTTGGAAAACATTCTGATTACTACAAACTTATTGGTTTTCCTGGCTTCTGTTGAACTGGTAACCCAGATACTGAAACGACTGAGCCTACGTGGAAAAAATGAGTTAGCATAAAGAAAAAACATGCAGGTCAATAGCTTAGATTTTTAAAATTTGTTCACCCATTTATGCCAGCAGGTTCCCAACACCTCTAACCATCTGATTAGGTTTCTATCAGTCAAGTCTTAGACATCCCACGAATCATAACCCTTTAGCCAATATAGCACAGGGATTTCAACTCTTTATAAAGGAACAGCTCACTAGAGGACTCTTTAAATGTCCATTTAACTAAGTCTTGCTTGGCTAATTAAAACACACCAAGATTTGTCTAGTTTCCTCAAATGGGTGGAGAGGTTATTGGTAGTGATAAAATTTTTCCTTTCAGGAATTTTGCAAATAAACTGTTACATTTATATGACTATAGATATAGATTCTGATACAGCTGCCTTTAAATGATCCAATTTAAGTTGCTGTCTTTTCTGTGTTCTTAAACAGATAATAAAAAATGATATTTTACTTTTCTTGATGATCAGAGATCATCAAGTTTAATAATCACATAAGACAATGTCCTTAAGTTCAATTGAATATATACGCCTCTGGCTGCTCCAGAATGCAGGTACCTGTCCCTGAAGTGCCCCATCCCTTTTCATTTGGTTTCTAGTCTATTATAGGCTGGAAAACCGAACAAGTACACTTCTTAAAATTGCATAATGAAAAAAAAGAGAACATGAAAAATAACAATTCATTTATTAGGGCAAAGAGACTACAGGGAACTTTTTCTTCCTTACGTTTCCAATATGGTTATAATTATAACAAACAATAGAGTCAAAAGTTTAAATATGCTCTGAGAGAAGTTCTAAGGGATGCACAGGATTTCAGTGCAAGTCCTCTATGACAGCTACTTTAGCAGATCAGAAGGCTTTCTTTTCATTTTTCTTCTTTAAGACTTCTGGATTTTTGAACGGTTATATTACATAGCTATAATTGTTAGGTAATGTAAAATAATACTATATTAAAAAATATATTCTTACATAAAGCCAAAAAAGAATCCATGCATATATCCCAAGCCCACAATCACTCTCTTTCCAATTGCTTTAAATCTATTTCCAATGAGACACACTGAACAGGTCTTTGTGTGTGTGTGTGTTTGTGTGTATACAAACATATATATTTAAAACAAACAAGTAAAAAACCCTACATGACCAAATTAAAAATTAAGTTTTAGATGGAAAAAACACTGGTTCTTATTGGAAACATCTATCTCATTCCTGGATCATCAAAGGCCAATAACTTTCAAAATAAAGATGGTTTTAATTCCATTATGACTGCCTAGGAGATGACTTAACACTCATAGTCCTATGTGTCCATAAGCGTCAAATTTCTGGTGAACTTTTTGTTCTTACATGACAACTATTAATATATTAATATTAGCCATGAAGAAAAGATAGCAATTAAAGATATTGTCACTTGTAGGGAAACAATTTTTCCAGTAAAATTCTCAACTTGTTATAAGTTTCAAAAGGTGGTGATGAAAAAAGCAAAAGCACCTGGCACTGGTACTTCTTATGTGGATTTCCAGAAGGGTTATGCCAACTTACATTCCACTCTGGGGTAACAATCAAGCAAAAATACCAAGAATTTAATCAACTGTATACTGTTTGACTCAAAATACTAGCTTTGTGGCCTGGCACAGTGGCTCATGCCTGTAATCCCAGCACTTTTGGAGGCTGAGACAGGAGGATCGCTTGAGGCCAGGAGTTCAAGACCAGCCTGAGCAACATAGCGAGACTCTGTCTCTATAAAAAATAAATAAATTAAATTAAATTAAATTAAAATATCAGTTTTTGGATACCTGTACTAAAGAAATAATCCCAAGTACAGAAAAAAACTATACACTATATACATTAATACTTATAACAACCTTATTTATAATAGTGAAAAAGAAATTCTCTGAATGTCCAATTATAAAGAAATAAATGATTGTGTAAACTAGAGTATATCCATATGATGAAATATTATGGAACCATTAAAAATATTTAAAGAAGAGACTATAATAATGTGGAAAATCCTTATGATATAATAGTAAGGAAAAAAACTAGACATGCATTGAATATTTATTACATGTATGTGTGTATTATGCATGCACATATGAGTGATCTAACCTTTTTAGTTGCACATTTTTAGGATGATACCTAAAAATGTTAACTTTTTATCATAAATTTACATAAAATTTATTCTTTGTTATTAGGAGACAAAAAATGTTAAATACTTAAAAAATTAAATAAGATAAAGATGAACTGTAATTGGAATATACATGCCATAAGACTCAGTAAAATAAGTTTTAGTTACTTTACTAAATAATAAAGTATGTATATGTTACTGCACAACAAATATGAAATAATATAAAATGTGATTCTATGGGTTTTACCCAATATATCTGGAAAAATCTAGTGGCCTACAAAATATTCCAGTTATATACGTAAAAGAATCACTGTTACTAACTTAAATTGCTCAAATGTTCTAAATTCAGAGTATCTTAGACACAGGCTGGCCAACTGTTGTGGCTCATGCCTATAATCCCAGCACTTTGGGAAGCTAAAGTAGGAGGATCGCTTGAGGCCAGGAGGTCAAGAACAGCCTGGGCAACATAGTGAGACACAGTCTCTACAAAAAAAATTAGAAAAATTAGATGGGCATGGTGGCTCACACTTGTAGTCCTAAGCTACTCGGGAGGCTGAGGCAAAAGGACTGCTTGAGCCCTGGAATTCATGGCTTCAGTAAGCTATGATCATGTCACTGCACTCCAGGCCTGGGTAAGAGAGCAAGACCCTGTCTCAAAAAATAATAATAATAATAATTAAAAATAAAAAAATTACATTAAAAAAATTTATACACACAAGCCAAAATGCCCCATTTCTAATGTCAAGCTTCACTCTTAACAAATAGGTATAACCAGTTACAAGGGCAAGAAGAGAGGAAGCTTCTTTAACTCAATATTTTACCTAATCAATTTATTCGGCACCCTAGAGGTTTTTATACCCTTCAACAATGCATCATAAAAAAATTTAGGATGGGTGAGGATAAGCCTTTTTTTTTGTCATATGAAAAAAGGACTAAGTATACTCAAGTGGATCTATTTCAGAAATAATACATAAGGAGATTATAGATCTGAAATTTGATTCCCTTAAAACTGTCCATGTATACAGCATCTCTTGGAGAGTCTGAAAGTAAAATATAGGGGTACCTCAATTTGAAGCTGACTGTTTTATACACAGCATAATTATATGGAGAGGAAAAACTCAAAGAGTAATTTAATCTGTAGTGAGGTGAAGGGAATTTTTTTCCCTTTCTTTTGTGTATTTTCCTAATTTTTTTCAATGAATCTCCAAGAATGTTACAATTTATTTATTTATGACTCTCTTCTCTTCCCTAGTCACTCCTGCCTGAATCTTAAAATGCAAATGCTCCCTAGGGTTCTAGCCCATGACCTTTTCTTCTGGATGACTTCTAGATAATCTTAATTCATTCCCAAGTCTCCAGGTACCAACCATAAGCTGATGATTCCCAAACCTAAACCCACAGACGTCATCTTTTTTTGAGCTCCAAGATACATATATCCAAATGCCTACAGAACATCTCCACTTTATGACCCACACCCACCCCACATTTCAACAAACTAAACTCATTCTCTATCCAATACGTGGCCCCCAATCTGCTCCTCCTCCTGTGCTTCTCACCTTGTTCAATGGCAATGCTATTCATGCAACCGCCCAAGCCAGAAATATTGCTATCAGTATAGATTCTTCCTTTCTTATTTCTCCTCCGTCAACTGGCCATCAAACCCAGGGACTTAATCTTCTAAGACCTCTCTTGTCCTCTCTCTCCTATTAACTGGTCTCCTTCCCAGCCCTGCAGCCCTCCAATCACCCTCCACATCACCTCCAAAGAAATCTTTCAGAGTGTGCATCTGATAATGCAGCTCCTTTGGATAAAATTACAATCAGTGTTTGTCAGATAAAATTCAAAACTCCTTAGCCTGGCATAAAAATTCCCCCAGCATCTCGACTTCCCTGGGGCGTACCTCTCATTTCTCACTACTCCCCCCTCTGGTATCTCACGCTCCAATCATATAGAAACGGTTCTTCAAACACATCACAGCTCTCACTCTCCCTGACCTTCCAGCTCTACTCGAGTCCCTGACCCCCACTCCCCACTCCCCACCCCTCCCCCAGGAACTTTGTCAAGATTCAGTTGAGGCATCCCAATTTCCGAGATGCTTTGTCCCCCTAAAAGACCTCAAATCACTCCGGGTATACATCTTCATCATAAACAGTTATTCACAGTGTAATATAACTGACTATCTGTCCCTCTGACGAAACTGAATTATTTGAGGCGCAGGCTGTCTTTCATGTTTCGTATTTCAAGTGCCTGGCACAGCACCTGACATACTAAAAACCAAACATATATACCATCCCCATCATTAACCGCCCCCCCCCCCAAGAAAACAGCTCACAGCCACTCAGAAAGAAAGGTGGCGCCGGCTGGAAGAGACGTTTGGTGAGGGCAAAGTCCACCAGAACAGTCACGCCCTACTCAAACCCAACGGTGTGACAGTTTCACCAAGGCAGCGCCTTGCGAACTCCAACCAATGGTCCGGAGGTGGTGGCAAGATTATTTACCGAAGTTGTCAATCAAAGGTCCAGACTTGAGGGACCGAACCTCCACCCCAGGGGAAAGGGGAGGGGCTGCACCGAGTTCGCCCTGCCTCCCGCGCTAGCCTCCCGCCTTAACCCAGCAACCGGCCCACGCCCAGACCCCATGCCCCGGAGCCTCACTTCTCCACATCCGCTGACTTCATGATGTGAGTCTTGGATGCCGTCAGCTTCCAGGGACCGAAGGAGAAGTCCTGGTGGCTGCTCTGGAAGCCATGGATCATCATGGCTGAGGCGGGGCCCACGGGGGCCACACGGAACAGGCTGGAGCGGTGGTGGCGGCGGCGGCAGCGGCAGCGGCAGCGGACACCGGTTCCTCCGCCTCCCTCCGGCCCAGCCTCCTCGGCTTCCGAGCCGTTACCATGCCCGGCCCCGCCCCCTGCTGGCCGACCCGGACGCGGGCCCTCCTTTCCGCCTTCTTCTCCGCCCCTCTGTTTTTGCTTCCGGGACCAGTTGCTAATGCTGCGTGACCTACGTCTTACGTTACGACGCCCCAGAAAAAAGGAAGGCTCAGGAAAAGCTGAGGGGCGGGGCTTCGGCTGCAGAGGGTGTGGTCCGGGGCACATCGCCTTCCTGAACTCGTTGGGTGGCGACATCTCGGGGGATTTTGCGGAATGCCGAGGAGTGGGAAGGCAGCTCTGACGTGACCCTTACAAACGTCTGAAAGCAGTACAGTTACCTGGTGTGTTAATGAATCGTTGTAGAGAGGAAATGCCCAACGTTTTTCTGTTGAATCCAAAAAAAAGTAATCCCTCAGGAGATCCAACATCAACAAAATTTAGAAGTGGCCTTCTAGCCACCATTGGCTAGGACAGACGCCTATCGAAAATTTCATCCTATAGCTATTTCAAGACTTCCCATGGTCTAGCTGCTACCAAGGCACCCGGTATAGTGGAAACAACGCGGGAGACCTGGTGCTAAATCCACTTTTGTAACGCTATTGTGTGCATCCTTGGGCAAACCACTTAGCTAGTGATTTTAGTCTTCAGTTGCCTCAAAATTAGATGGTTTGGAGTTAGGGCATCTCCCAAATTTGCCTTTGGCTATGCACTCTTCAACTCTTCCCACTTTCCTACCTCACAACCCTACTGTCGTTCATCTGCCTGAACCGTTCTTTCCCATCGGCAACCTTAAAAAGATTCAACCTGCCTTGCCTGGTGTGGAATAATCTGCCTTGCACTGATACATCTTCAAAACGCTTTTCCCAAACCCTGGAGCTGGAGTTTAATCAATCACTTCATCCTGTAAACCAACATGTTGATTAAGTCAACTTCACTTATTCCAGTTATCACTGTCCATTCATCCAAATGAATGAGCACCTGCTGTTTGCCATGTTTGTGTTTTTATTACCCTTTCTTATAACAAAAATTGACAATGGAATTCCAAGACACGGTTTCAGTGTCACAAGGCAGAGCTTTGCTTTGCCCTTATGTATATTTCCTTATCCATTTCTCTAAAACAATTGCTTCTAGAATGGTAACAGGCACTGTCTTATGTATAATCTAGGAGGTGGCCTCTAAAATGTGCAGTCCATCCCTATGCAGAACTGAATCTTCAGTTGCTTTCCACACTGGTACCAAGCATTTGTCTCTTTGCAAAATTTTGCTAGCCAAGATATGATGAAGACTTTTTCTAATAGGATATTTTTATTTAAATTTAAAATGTAACAATTAAACCAGTTATCTCTGTGACCTCCAATCCAAAAATTTATTTAGAGGACTTTAAGATGGTAATTCTTTGAAGACACAGGAAATGACTCTCTAAAGGTATACAATTTCAAGCACATACATTAGAGAGATATTTGGGTATTGGCAGGGTATTTTCAATGCCCATCCAAGTACCATCACACAAAACTATCTGTTTTGTAAAGCTGATTCTTGAGATGGAGTAATACCTGGGACTTGATGGAGGGAAGGAATTTGTTTTCAACCGCGTTGGGAAAAGGGTATTAGAGCCACCAAATCAAACCATCTACTGTGCAAGTTTGTCAAGATTGAGTTCTGAGAACAACCAACTAATCAGTTGGTTATTAACCAGTTATTATAGAAATTCATCCAACAAACATTTTTTGGCACCTATACCATAGTACTAGAAACTGTTTTAGGTGCTAAGGACACAGCAGTGAATAAAACAGGTGAGAGCTCTTTCACCTTGGAACATACGCAATAATGGAGAAAATAGGTAGTAAGTAAAACAAAATTTATAATTTTAGATATGATAAATTTTGTGCAGGACATTAAGCAAATTAAGTGGAGAAGGTAAGAGTTGGGGAGTGGGGAGCAGACTGGTATAGATGGAGTGATCAGAGGAGCCTTTTCTATGGAGGTCACATTGGACAGGCTTCCAAATTAACTGCCTGGGGAAGGTTTTATGATTCTTGGCTTACATTCCTGAGTTAAGAATCCTATTGTGAGTCCCTCAAATCTTATCATTAGTTCCTCAAACTGTTGGCGTACTGATTAATGTGTAACCTATTGACATTGAAGAGGACACTGACTTGTTTCTAAATGGTAAAGTTTGCTGATTTGTTTCTTAATCATGAAGTTTAACTGATTGTCTTGAACGTAAAACATTTTAGCCTGTATGTTGTTACTTGTAACCAATGACTGTAACCTTTGTGTAGTGCCCTCCAATGAAAAAAGACAATTCCAATGAGGAGTCCCCCGCCCTTCTCCTAAACCTTCTTGTAAAAGCATTCCAGCTTGTAACAGACTTTGGAGTATGCCCAACTTTGTTGGTGTGTCTTCCCTGGTGGATCCTCAAATTTGGCTTTCAAAACCTTTGTCAAATTATTTCTGCCTCAACAGCCTTCATTTTGGTCAACATGCCCAAGAAGAAACCTGCTGATAAGGACTGATAAGAAGGAAGATCAATGAGAAAATCTGGAGGAAGAATATTCCAGGCAGAAGTAGCATCAGGTATTCAGGCCCAGTAGAAGCAGTGGGTTTGTCACATTTTAGGAAGAGCAAAAAGACCAGTGTGGTTGGAGTGGAGGGGACTGGGAAAAGTTCAGAGAAGTAGGCAGAGACTTGGTAATGTAGGTATTATAAGCCATTCCTTATCATTTCTCAGCAACCTTATCAAATGAATGTACAACTTTTAAAAAAAAATTTCATTAAGCAGACACTTACTACTTCTAAACAGCCTGTGCCATTTATGAAGCTCTAATGATTAGAATGTTCTCCCTTAGGTTAAGCTAGAATGTATTTCCTTGTTACTTATATTATTTAGACTTGGTTTTACCCTCTGGAGCACCATGGAGGAAGCATGTTCCCCCTTCCACAAGACTGTTCTTATTTTAAAACAACTTTCATGCCTTCCCCTTGTCTTTTCATTTATCCATTCACCTATATATGTAGTCACCTATCCATCCATCCATCTGCCTATTTATTCAACAAATATTAACTTTTCTAAGCTATGAAACACAGTACTTAGAGAAGGGCATTACAATGACTAATATAAATAAAGTATGATATTCTTCAACCTCAAGCACCTTGATTCAAGTCATCTGTGTCAGGTGCCCAGGATATAGAGATATGTAAGACATTGTAATCTCAAGGAACTTGCACTTAAGTATAAGAAATGAAGTAAATAAATGCAAACAATACCATATGACGTCTGGGTGATAAGATGGTGTGCATACATGGATATGGTACAGAGGAGAAGGAATAATCAATTCTCTCTGTTGAGGTTAGGAATGATTCACAAAGGAGCCGATCCCAGAGCAAGGTGTCAAAAAAAACACAAGATTTCACCAGGAGGAGACAGTTCACTTCAAGGACAAGAAAGACAGATACATAGGTGTGAAAGCATAGAACAGCATAGTATGGTATGAGAAGTGGTAGGTGTGGGGCACAAAGAGAGCTGGCAGCCTCTTGCAAGTTAGCTACCTCAGATAAGGTCATCCTAAAGTCTTCAAGCAAGTCAGAAACAACTTCATCAGAGAGAGGAGGAAGTGCTCGATTGCAGGGTCAGGGTACTTGAAATCCTCCCAAATCTTACTATTCTAGCTCTAAATTTCCCACTCTTGGCCTAGCAAATGTCCTAAATTCACACAAGAGATCTGTGAGCCTGCAGACTGAACCTATGTTGAAGTTCAGCAACCTGTAGGACCATAACTGCAGCTCATTTTCTGAAATGTAGGCCTTATGCTGTAAGAGGCCAGAGATACTTATAATAGGTAGTCATAGAAACTCACTAATTTTCTGGCTTACAATGCACTAAGCCAAGGATTTAAGTTAAATATTCTATTTCTTTTTGTTTAGTGGTTCCCCTGAAATTTTTAACATGCATACTTAACAAAATCTATTAATCTGTATTACTACTTTCCTCTCAAACAACATAAAGACCTTAGAATGTTTTAACTGTGACCATCCAACTCATTTTGTTACTTTCCTCCCATGTCTTAAGAAAATCTACTCTGTTTTTATCAACTAATCAAATTGAGTTTTAAAAAATTTTCTCAAAAGGAATTGTGCTTATCCCAAAAACAAAACAGAGGAGACAGCAGTTGGAAACCCTTGTTCTGTTCTGAAGTAGACCATGGAGAAGAAAACTTCCTAAGAACAGTGGACAGAGGCAGCAGATATCTGAGATGACCAGTGGAGCCCTGGGAACAGACAGCAGCTCACAGGGAGTTGGCGGGGGGCCTAAAATGGTCTCTGGGAATTACACGCCTGAAGGAGGCCTCAGCACCCCTCAGTTTAGCGATCATGAGAATATTAAGCACAAAAACACAATCCCTAAGGGAGTATCTTACTTGAGTTACTTTTGGTTAAAAGTAAGAGAAACCGTCTTCAAACTAGCTTTAGCAAAGTATTCTGTTCTTAAAAAAAGAGAATGCGTTAAGAATTTGGAGTTGTCTCATGGCATGTGAAGAGACAGTGAATAGCCAGGCCTCAGGAAGGAAGAACTCAGAACCTGGAAATCCTGGGGTGCTGATCAGAACCCTATGCAGTCTCCCCGACTCTCTCCTAGTCTCTCTCTTTCTTTTTCCTCTCCAGTCTGTGTGTCTGCCTCCTTCTCCTCTTTTTTCAGACCAGCTCTTTCTGCTTCTCTTTGTGTGTGGCCCCCCACCAGAGCTTCCTAGTAGACATCTTGATAGCTATCTCCTGGTTCACATGTCAGATTACCAACAGAGAGAATCTGATCGGCTCAGCTTGAGTCAGGTGTCCAGCATGGCCCAATCAACCAGGACTAGATTTGGCCATGCTGGTAGAAGCCCATGGAGATTGGGGACAGTGGTTCTCAGAGATAGGTATATACCTCCCTTCATGTCGATAACAGTGGGCTTTGTGCTAATCAGGGGAGGAGTAGAAGAGTTTTAATGTGGTACTGCTAGTATAGGCAAGCAGTGGTGGGGGAAGGAGAAATTGAAAAAGTTATGAAATTTAACCTCTACCTACTTTATAATTTTTTGTGGCCAAAAGCTGACCTAAGGTCTAAGCAGCAGCACCTTGGCAAGGTTTGAGGACCCACAAAAGGATAGGTAAAGTGAGAATTAGGGTATTTCTGGGTACAGTGAAACTGTAGTCAAAAGTCAAAGTTAAAACTACTGTGTGTAGGCTCACCAAATATGCAAAACAGGGGAATATCTTATAAATCAGGCACCTAGGTCTATCATTATCTGTAGTCATAAGCCAATATACACCCATTTGGATTATGAGAAATTGACCTAGGAGATTTAATACTCCTACTTTGGCTTTTAAGCTGTTTCTTTGAATTTACAAGGACAAATGTGAATTTTCAGCTGTCTGGAGACCTGATGAGCACCAGGAAGCAGGAGTCACTGTGTGGCCCTTCTCACAATGGTCCCCAGCTCCTGCTGTGTTTGGTTCTCTCAGAGCACTAGACTGGCTTATGGTGGAGATCATCTTGGGAATCAACAGCATTGTTTATATTGATTGTTTTGTCTTTGACAATTTTTTTGGCATTAAAATTTAAATTACATAATATTGTAATGCTTTGTTGTATGTATATAATGCATGTACACGTTGTCAGGATAGGTTTAAGTGCGTGGCATGTAACAGTGGCAAAAGAGCTGATGGAACATAGATAGATAGCCCTATTTCAGAACCATTTATAAAAGGAAACAGCTGCAGTATATCATTGTTACAAAAATTAATGTTAACTGTTGAAATAACTGTGTCCACTTGATAAAGAATTGGTACTGTTCTAATGTAAATGGGTGAGCATTCATTTGGGGATTCAGAAAAATATAAACACATAAAAGAACTTGATTCAAAATGTTATTTTTAAAGTTGTGAGAAAATCACCAGATAATTTCTCGCAAGACATATTAGATTTTTAAAAATGACTTTCATAGCAATAGATTGTGGTAGATTTTTTTATGTGTGTGCTTTAATTGAAGTCACCAAAATGCCGAGCTATAAAACTTCGGGAGATGAGCAAAATGTTGCTAAGGGAATGACTGTATGCTAATCTCTGAAGATAGAAATGAAGCAGGTGAACTAGGATTTCTAAGACAGCTACCAGGGAAACAAGAATTAAAACAAAACCAAACAGAACAATAATAGGAATTCATGCTCTTTTTGTCCAGGGATGTTGTATGGTCAAAATATTTTTCTTTCTTTTTCCTGCTTATGTTGGGGAGGAAAAAAAGGATAAGAGAAACTGAGGCAATTTACATTCAGGGAACTTGAATAGGCAAACATAGCCTTTCTGAAATCATAGCTTAAGTTCAACCCTTGGTGGTAGGAATGAGCTGGTACAGGTAGGATGAAGGAAGATGAGGGCTGAGATCTAAGTGGATTCTCAGCTGGGGTCAGGCCTCTCTCTTGGTGAGCACAAGCAGGAGGCTGTGCATGTGGGAATGGGCCATGCGCCTGGAGGCAGAACCCCATCACTGCAGCTTGAGTTCCATGACTGATGTTAAAAAGAAAAGAAAGGAAAGATCTCAAGGGGTTATTGCTATCATGGCGTGAGCAGAGAAGAAGAAAGGATTAGGCTTTGGCAAGCGGACTCTTTAACATTCACCTTGAAACGGGAAACATCTAAATAGGCTCTTAAGGAGGAACTTAAGTGGATAAACACCAGGGATCTAGAGTTAGGCTGCCTAGGTTCACATCTTGGCTCCCCACTTGCTAGTTGTGGTGTGACCTCTGCCAAGTCTCACTTTTCTCATTTTTTCTCATTATTATCCCTAATAATAGCAGACCTTATGGTATTGTTAGGAAGATTAAATGAGATATATGCAAGCACCAAACACAGTGCCTTGCAAAGGTGCTCACTGAGTACACTATGCCTGGTGTGTGCTGGTTCATTCAGAGTGATGCTGTTTCTCAAAGTGTGGTCCTGGGGCTGCACATGCATCAGAATCATTTGGAGTACTTGATAAACATCAGATTCTCATTCCTCCACCCAGAAGTATTGATTCAGAATCTGTAAGAGTGGGATATAATTTGAAAGGAGGTCTTTGTTTTTAACAAGCTCTTCAGACTAATCGTATGTACAGTAAACTTGGAGAACCTCCAAGTTTAAGGCTAAGACAACCCCAGAAGCAACTTAAAAGCTAGTGCATTCACCAGAAAGAGAGAGCAGAAGATACTTGGATAAATTAAGATGTCCCTAAAAGTTGGTGGCCTTCTAGGTCTTTAAGTGTGGCCTTTTACTGAATACAGACTTTACAGAACAAATCTTTTTATTAAAAGGGATACAGCAGAGAAGGATGAAGCTTTTCTTGCCTCCTTTGGTGCTTAAAAAAGAACAATCTTGAAATCAGAAGGCTGTAGATTCCTCACCCCTGTATGGGTGTGTGTGTGTGTGTGTATGTGCACTTTGAAGGGAACGGGTTGGAAGCTGATGATAGTAACAGTTATGATGGTAACTATGATTTATTTGGTACCTATTCTGTGCCAGCCACCATAAGTATTTTACAACATGAACTTATTTATTCTTAATATGAATAAAATTTAACTCCTATTCTTCTCTTATGTAAAAATGTGTTACGATTTCAGATTCAGCCAATCATATCCAGGTGAGACACCTGGATGTTACTTCCATGAGAACATGACCCAGGTGTCCTGCCAACCTAGTATCAGTTTACCCTAATTGCAGCGAAGTGGCTACAAATAATGAAAATAGCTCCTGAGGGTGTCCCGCTAGGATGTTGAATGGACGGACTATCTCTGGACATCGAAGTCACCCAGGATGATGGCAGGCCTTAGGAAGAGAAGGCAATGGCGGGCCGGGTGCCAGAGCATTCCGTCAGGCCTGAAAATGGCAGGGAGAAGGAGAGAGACAGAGGGGTAGAGCTGGGTGATGTAGGCTTCAAATAGTTGAGGGTTTTATATGTAGACAGAAAAACAATGGTCCTGAAGCATCATTGTGGAGTGAGGATACTCAAACCTACCACCAGCTTGGAGGTATTTGGGGCAGGAAAGAATGAGCTGCCAAGCTCACGCGGGCTGTGAGGGAAGCACAGTCTTCAGAGGAGAGACAAGCTTCATTAAGGTAGGAGTTTGGAAGGGGCAGTCCATCAACTTAATTTCTGTAAGAATTTGTTTTTCACAGGATAAGGGTTCTGGAGGGCTCAGCAGATGTTCAGAAGGGAGGAGAACAGGGGGAATTTGCGTTGGGGGGAAGGAAGCACAGAGCAGAATCTGTATGAGAGGAGCAAAGACCTGGAGGCAGTAATTAAGACAACAGAGTGGAGGCCTGGTGGGATTTTAGGCATCAAGGTTTCAAGCAGTGCTTGGGCATAACACTGCCTTGCTGGAGGCACCCAGGGAGAGTGGAAGGCCCAGCAACACCAGCAACCAATAGCTTTCTCTGTGGGTGCCATGAGCCTGGGAGCAGGTCCTAGGTGGCTGAAGCTTGCTCTATAGTTGCTGCAGCCTTTTAGGGCAGGCAGAGGCTCCCTGAGAGTAGAGAAATCAATGGTGAACACTGGCACTGTTGTAGGAATATGTTCTGAGGGGCAGAGATTTTGTCAATAAGCACTACATTCCCGATATTGGTAAGCAGCACCTCTACCCCATGCCATTCAGTCACCCAGACAGACTCCCTCAGAAGCCCAACTGCAGGCAGGCAGAGATGCTCCCATTCCTAAGGGGAGCACAACATGAAAAGAGGGAAAGGGACAATTCAGGCCAAAGATCCAGCCACAGGAGGGAGACAGTCACAGATCTGAGGACCAAGAGCAGGGCTCTAGTTCAACAGAAGTAAGGAGAGGAATGCAGAACCCCATCCACAGAAAATTATTGTGCCAGGCAAGGAATGGCTTCAAAGCATCAGACACAGAGGGAGAAAAGAGGGATCCATTACTGAAGGCAGAGACTTGGTCAGGGGGAAACAAGGGAGAAACTTAGCTGAGCTGGGATTGCTCTTATTGTATTCTCACGAGTATCCTTACATCAGGCCCCTCAGAGGTTGATAAAACTTGGATACATCTCTTTCAAAGAGATCAGTGGGAACAAAGATCTCCTTGAGCATCCCCATCCACAACCCCTTCATCCCCCAAATATTCACATATAATATATAGGGAGATGCTGGGTGCTGGTGGGAAGGCAGGGAGGGAGTAGAAGACAGTGAGAGAATTCAGATTTTAGGGAATTCAAAAAGGAGAGGGAGCATGATAGGGATGAGAATGTGAATATTTCAGCAGGGTTAAGGGGGTAGGGAAAGAGGATGTAGAATACATAGGATTTGAGAAGCTGAGAGAAAAGAAGTTGATTGCATCTAAATTTATTTTTTAAATTGAAAAAATGTTGCCTATTCTTACTCATGGCATGACTTGGAAATAAGACTAACTCATTAGCAAAGGAGAAATAGAAGCCAGCTATTGCAAATGCTCAGAGGGTTTCAGAGAAATATATTAGCTGCCTTAAGTTACAGAACAAATAAAGAGGCCCAGATTATGTTATATTGGACTTTATTATTACAGCAACATGAAAACAATTATCTTCTCCAGAGCTCAAGCTAATTGATTTCTGCATAACCATAATTTCATTTAATAAGTATTTCCTAATAAAAGCACAATTAAGAAATCAACTTGACTGCAGTATCATATTAGGTTTCCTAATCTCTTTTCTATTAACTAACCCCCTAAGAAATAGCTTTCTTTTTTTTCTCCTAAAAAATACATCTGGTGTTAAACCATCTGGGAGTTATAGTGGTTCCTCCCTAAATAAATGGTAGGGTGTTTAAAACCAAGGGTGGTTACTTAAGCTTGGCCATAAACTAGGTTTGTCAAAAACTGACTGAGTGTATAAGCCTCTTTTCTCTTCAAACACTAATAAAATCTTTGAGAGCTAGCTGAGGTTGGCTTCAGGGGAAACTCTTTGCTGTGCTAAAAGTTCGAGAGTAACTCTGGAGTCAGCTCAGGTGACAGAACAGGTAAAAAGTGGGGCCCGGCATGTGAGCTTCATCCCAGAATCCCAGAGGTCCACTTTGAAACAGACCATATTCCAATCCTCAATCAGCATCTTGCAAAGATTATATTATTCTGTGTATTCCAACATGTATGAGCTTTGTGCTGTATTGGGGATGGAGGCGGGAGATATGGATGGTAGCACCCAGGAACAGCCACCTTAGAGTTAATTACAGTATATAAGGAGGGATTTAGAGATGTAAGTAAAGGGAAGGAGGAATAGTTTGACTAAAGGCAAACTCATCCAAGAGAACATCCACTATACATCTGCATTCTAGGCACTGCTGTGGATAATATTGAGATAAAATGCATCACTTCCAACCTTAGGAATAGGTCCTTGGGAAAGGAGACATCTGCTTATAAAAAGACCTGGAGACAATCTGTTTATGTGAGTTCCAGTGAAGGCAAAGACTGTCTACTTTCCCTCACTGTACCTGCCACTCAGAGGGTGCTTCAGAAATGTCAGAAGTGTGAACAAGTAATGAGCAAGGTAAATGCCTCAGTAGTTCAGAGGAAGGAACGTTGCCTAGTGGTCAGGAAAGGAAGGAAATGGACAGTGCTTGTTGTTAGGACTTGAAGGACAAAGTCATATTCAAATAGCAGAGGAAGAAAAAATTACTCCAAGTGCCAAAGCATCATATTCTGAGGCCAAGAGCTAGGAATGCCCAAGACAATGAGAAGGGGGACAGTAACAACAGTCAGTTATAGACAGTTATAGACACCATTACAGACACACAATCCTTGGAGTTGTTGCATGTTAAGGCTATAGTAACCAAAACAGCATGGTACTGGCACAAGAATAGAGACATAGACCAATGGAACAGGACTGAGAACCCAGACGTAAAACCATCCTCATATAGCCATCTGATTTTTGACAAATCAGACAAAAACATACACTGGGGAAAAGAGTCCCTATTCAGTAAATGATGCTGGGAAAATTGGATAGCCACATATAGAAGACTGAAACAGGATCTGCACCTCTCACCTCTCACAAAAATCGACTCACGATGGATAACAGACTTAAACCTAAGACATGAAACCATAAGAATTCTGGAAGAAAATGTTGGAAAAACTCTTACAGATATTGAACTAGGCAAAGAATTTATGAAGAAGACCCCAAAAGTAATCACAGCAACAACAAAAATAAACAAATGGGACCTGATCAAATTAAGAAGCTTCTGCACAGCCAAAGACTATGCTTTATGTGTGACATATGGCCATGATTCAAACTGCAATTGGAGCAATTCCTTTAGCAATACTGTACTATTTTTCTGCAAAAATTCTATTGTTTACATCAATCAATCAAAAATACTTCAATGATCCTAATTTTTCTGGGTAAAGACACAAATTATTGCATTATATTGGAGAAGATTATTAAAAGTATTTACTTGCTAAATGTACATATTGAATATACCACGTTTTATAAGCCCGTATTGGCATTTCTTCTTTTTTTTTTTTCATCTCTTTTTGGTTCTTTCCTCCCACTTCTCCCTCCCCCTGACCTTTTCTTCCTGCACTCTCCCCTCCCTTTCCCCAGCTCCCCCTAACCCTACTCTCCATTTACTGAGGCCCTCAAAGGGTGTGGAATCTTCTTTTTTCTAAGGCTCTTGTTCCCCGGTCAGCAGCCAGGTCCCCCAGGTCTTGGCCAGGGCTGCCGCAGCTCCAACATTGGCCACTAGGGGCCCTCTGCTCCCCTGGCCTGAGGGGAGAGGAAAAAGTCTCTTTTCTAATTTTCCTAGTTGAAACAAATCTCATGGGTAATTTCAAAAAAAAAAAAATCCCCAAATAAACCACGGGAAAATAAAGAGAAAAGATCCTGCAAACAACAAACATGGTTTTCAAGTTTAAGATGACTAAAACCTACTCCTGGTTGTCTGGATTGATACAGCTGACTCGGCACAGCATTCCTTCCTTCCTCTCCTTCCTCATCTGAGGAAGCACGAACCAGATGAAATCAAATTGGCCACGATGTGAGTGTTAGCAGGAACCTTACTGCTGCTCAGAACTTAGTTCTTGATCATCATCCCTCTTGGCATGATCTTGGGCAGATCCTCCCAGCCCCTCCCCTCCACCCTGGGGAGCTTTTCCTCTGCAGCCATCCTGATCTCTGAGTCTCTCCACTGGCCCAGAGGAAAGATCTCCTGGGCTTCCTGCACCTGCCTGGCAGTGTTTGTTTAGCCCTCTTAGAGGTCTCTGTGACTGTCAGCATGGGAAGTCTTGGTCTCTTCAACCCCTTGCCTTGGCAGTATCTGACCCTTACTCCCCATCTGTCTGTGGAGTCATGACCACCAGGAAGCCTGGGTAGTCAGAATCAGAATCCAGGTCTTTTGACTCCCATCCTGTAGACTTCCATTTACACTATAACCCTTCCTTCAAAGGGCCATGCCTGAGGTGATTAAAAAAAAAAAAAGGCAATGGCAATAAGAATAGAAAGTGTGAATTTAATATGCTAACAATAAAGGATTTTGAGTTCTGAAGCTGAACAAAGTAAATGTACGGTAAAAAAAAAAATACACCTATGCCTTCTCAGGTGGTTCAGGTTTTCATTGAAAAAAAAAATTTATTTTCTCCAGTTCACAGTGTACTAGTTTTCAAAAACTCATGTTTTTCATGACAGGATACTTTTTATGCACTCTGGGTTTAGGTTCCGTTGCTGGCCAAAGTCAATTGCTAAGAAGCAGCTCAAAATTAGCACTGCAGCAAACTGACAATAAACAGTGGAGAGAAAGCTACTCAGGGTAACATCAGAAGGTAGGTGGGCAAGTGTTGGAAATGTTCCTGACTTTGTCTCCTATTACTCCACTGGGTCTTTCTCTCAGCTGGTAGTCAACTAAGTCAGTAATTATTGCTTGAATTTTAACATAGACATTTTGACAGTTTTAAACTTTCTTTTCTGCTCAACATCCATCCCCCCATTGCAAGATTTATTCAAGAATACTTCCTAGATGATGCTGTATGCTTCCTATTGCATTCCATTCTTTGTGATACTAAGATTGATCAGTTCTCCATCAACCATTCACCTAAATTATTTTAATATACATTGATGATTGTTGCCTGGAACCATTATTTCATTAAGGGCTGCAAAATGGTGATTTTAAAATTCTATTCTTCCTTCTGCATTTATTTGCTGAAATTATTCTATTAAGATCTTTCTTTAACTACTCTTTCTTGACACTGAAATGCAATTCCTCTAGGAAAAGTGGAATAAATGTTTGGCTCCCTCCTTTTATTTATTAATTTTTCAGAGGAATAAGTTGGTTGGCTAGCAACCATCAATGGTGAACAATACGTTTTTTTAAAAAAAACTATAAACTCAAAGACTTTTCTGTATTGGATTTTGTCTTAGTCAGTTTTCTATTGCTGTAGCTGAATACTTGAGACTGGGTAATTTATAAAGAAGAGAAATTTATTTCTTACAGTTCTGGAGGCTGAGAAGTCCAAGGTCAAGGGGCCAAATCTGGTGAGGGTCTTTTTACTGGTAGGGACTCTCTGCAGAGTCCCAAAGGGGAACAGGGCATTCCATGGCAAGGGGCACACACAAGAGAGAGCCAACCTGGCTTTTATAACGACCCACTCTTGTGATAACTAACCCACTTCCATGGTAACCCATTAATCCATTAACCCATTAACCCATGAATGAATTAATCCCCTCATGACCCAATCATCTCTTAAAGGTCCCACCTCTTAATACCATTACATTGGGGATTAAATTTCAATATGAGTTTTGGGTTCAAACATTCAAGCTATAGCAGGTGCGTTCCAATCCATTGCAATAATTACTCTTTTTGATGCTCAGATTGTGCCTTTGGATCAGCACTTGTATGCTTTTGAAATGACCCCAGTGGTCTTTGAAATCTCTTTTCTTTTCTGGAACAAGGAGATGTTCCAGATTCATTTTGTGTGCTTTCTGGTCCAGAACTGGAATAAGCCCTTTCTACAAGGAGCCTTAGTTATTCTTAATGAGAAATGGTATTTTGAAACCACATCTAGTTGCTGGAAGTGTTCATTGCTGTAGGAGTGCTCATTGCTTCTGTGTTCTCATTTCTTCTTGCCTTTTGAGGGAATAAGGTTAACAAATACCTTTAAAGAAGAAAAAAATCATGAGTTTGTATTAACTTTTCCAATGCAGATTACTCTTTGCAGGTTTTTACTTAACTTCTTCACTTTTATATTTGATCTGTTTTTTCTTCACTAAAAACCACAGGTCCCACAACATAAACATAATTACTTATTTGCTTTTTTCTGTATAATATCTTTAATTGTTGCAAACAGCAATAAGAAAGTACCACTGACATAAGACAACTGAATGAGATTAAGATTTTTTTTTTTTGAGATGTACTGTGTCCTAAGAACACATCCCACTAGGGAAATACAGTCAAAATACTATATCCTAAACTCACTTGAAATTCTTTCTCTTGGTGGTTGTGGCAGAACTCAAAGATAGCTTCATAAAGATGTCCTTCTTTTATTCCTGGACCTGTGATTATGATGGGATATCACTGTTGTGATTATGTCATTAATATATGACAAAGTTGACCTTAAAACAGATATATTATCCAGGTAGGCCTGACCTAATCACATGAGTTCTTAAAAGCAAAGAGCTCTTTCTGGCTGTAAAAGGGAACTAAGGGGAAGCCAGAGAGATCAGCGTGTGAGGATTTGACACGCCTTTGCTGACTTTGAAGATGTGGGGGCAATGGGAGCAGAGAGTAGCCCTACTGACAGCCATCAAGGACAAGGAACTGAGTTTTGCTAACAGCCTGAAGGAGCCTGGAAACAGATTCCCTCCAGAGCCTCCATAGGAGGGCCCAGCTCAGCCAGCACCGTGACTGTGGTGTTGTAGGCCCACCTGGACGTCTTGCCAAACTGTGAGATAATAAATGGGTGTCAACCCCTATTGACAGACATTTGGGTGTTTTTGATCTTCTGTGATTACAAATAATTCTGCCTTTTATTGGCAACATTTTATATCTGAGATAACTTTCTAGAAGCACTACTGTTGTAGACCAAAGGAGGTCTACAACAGTAGTTTGAGGGTTTTTTTTCCTCCTGACACAAAATACATGGTGTCTTTTCCAACACCAATCAATTGTCTGATTCTCTGACACCAACTGGGTGTCCAAAAATTTAATTCAATTCTGACACTAACTACCTGAGTTTGTGCAGACCCCCACAGGTTGAGGGCTCAGTCCCCCAGACAGCCCCTGCTTCAGATACCAATCCAACCACCCAGGCCTACAGTACTTCTGACTGGTTTGGCTTCCCATCAGGAGTTCCCATGACCCCCTCCTCAGGTTCAATAATTTACTATAACAGCTTACAGGACTCAGGAAAACACTTTAGTTGCTATTGCCAGTTTATTATAAAGGATACAATTCAGGAGCAGCCAGATGGAAGAGATGCATAGGAAAAGGTCTGGGGGTGGGGAGGGTGCAGAGCTTCTGTGCCCTATTTCCCTACAGCCTTCCCATGGAGTATGGTGTCAAACTTTGGGATTTTTGTCAGTCAAATAGGTGAAATACTGTGTGTTAGTGTAATTTTTAAAAACTATTTATTGAAGTATAAGTACATACAGGAAGTGCACATATCAGAAATGTGCAACTTGTTATGTTTTCACAAAGTAAATACATTTGTACAACCAACACCCGATCAAAAACCAGAAAATTATCAACATCATCCTTCTCATGTCCCCTTCCAGTTGCTACCCACCTCTATATTCCCACTACCTTGACTTCTAATAGCGGAGTTTAGTTTTACCTCTTTTTATACTTTATAGAAATGGAACCATATCATATATATCCTTAGGGTCTTCTTTAAAAATACTTATTGCTACACTTGTGAGGTTCATCCATATTAATATGTGAAGTTGTAAAGTTATTCGTTCTCATCACTGTACAGTGTTCCATTGTGTGAATATTTCCCAATTTATTTATACATTCTATTATTTATAGGCCTTCAGGTAGTTACTAGTGTGGGACTGTTACAGATAGTGCCAGACATTCCAATACATGTCTTTTGTAAACATATATACATATTTCTGCTAGGTGTGGAATGGCCAAGGTCATAGGGTATATATGTTTAGGTTTAGTAGATGTCGGTTAACAGTTTTGCAAAGTGGTTGTACCAATTTACACTCCCTACAGCATTGTTTGAGAGTACAGGTTGCTCCACATCCTTGTCAATGCTTGGTCTTAGAGTAGTTTTAATTTGCATTTCACTTATTAGGAGTGAAGCAGGGCATCTTTTCATGTTTATGGGGCATTTTACATTTTTTTCTGTGAACCCATCTTCATCATTTGCCCATTTTTAATTAAGTTTTTGGTATTTTTCTTCTAACTGTTTAACAGCTCTTTACATATTAGAGATATTCACCTGTGCTGCTTATTATCTATTTTCCACCTCCCAACTAATCTAACTCTGTCCTGCTCTGTGCCTTGGAGGCTAAACCCTGCGTTTTTCATCATCCTAACTCCCCTGCGAATTGGCTTCTGGTTGTGTGTGGCCATAGGAGGCACTGGCTGAAGGACAGTGGGTGGATGGGAAAGAGGTCCAGCTATTTCCCCTTTTCTCTCCCTGCTTGAGCAGTGAATCAAGCTCCCAGAAGCACTTCCTCTTCCACAGTTCAGCTCTCAGTGGGCTCTGATAAACAATATTTCTTCCTCTGACCTCTTCAGCCCTAGGGGGAGCTAAGGACATCCCAATGCTGCTTGTTCTCTGGGTGTTTCACATCCCTTGTTTATTCCCTTAACCCTGCCCATAGCTCTGCTTGTAATTCCTTAGTTAAAATCTCTTTATTTGAGTCATTTGGGAGTGAATTCTGATTGCTGCCAGGATCCTAATGGTCACATATTCTTTTGTTTGCAACACAAGTTGCAATTTTTTCCCCAGTTTGTCATTGATTTTGACTTTGTTTATGGTGATTTTTCATGAAATTATTTTTTAAGAATTGTGTGGTCAAATTGATCTTTCCTATTATTACTATTTCTGAATATGGAGTCATAGTTAGAAAGTTTTTCCCACTTCCCGGTTATAAATTAATCCTCATTTCCTTCTAGAATTTATTTAGTTTTCATTTTTGACATTTAGATCTCTGATCCATCTGGGATTTACCCTATACACAAACTCTTAAATTGCCTCTTAGGTACAAACCTTACTGGCTATTTTCTGGAGAGAAAGTCATAATAACGGTGAAAATTATTATAATCTTTTATATTCCTATTCAGTACATTACAGTTTAAGACAGACTGTAAAAATGGTAATCATAATAAAATTGATGTAGCTTTCATTAAGAACTTGTTAAGTTCCAGGCATTTGACAAGCATTATTGTATTTAATCCTCATAACTACTCCATGAAATAGGTGCTATTATCATACCCACTTTCCAAGTGAGAAAAACAAGGCTCAGAGAGAGTAAAAGGGAATAACTTGCCCAAAGATACTCAGCCACTAAGTGCTAGTGATGGGATTTGAACCCAAGCATGCTGACTCCACAATTTTTGGCTTTTAAACCCCTGTATATGTTGTCACATTTAACTCTCATGAAAACTCTGTGAGGCAGGTTATTACTGTCCCCATTCTATATGGAAGAAAACTGAGGTGGGGAAAAATTAACTGAATTACTCAAAGTTATGCATATAGTAAATGGGAGTTCTGGGTCTGGCTGGAACCTGGCCTTTGGGACTGGAAGGCTACGGTTTTTGACTTCTCCACCTCTGCCTCCTACACCTACCCAGCCCGCCAGGCCAGAGTGAGGGCCAGCAGAACCCATCAGATTTAAGGAGGCCACACTGAGGAGGAAATGGTGGAAAACAGTTAAGCCTGGCGTGGTTGAGCAGCTATCAAACTCTCATTGGCTGGGTCTGAGAGGCCGCTCACTGCCCTGGGAATCCAGGGTTTGCATTTGGGTTGTAACAATGGGATGGTGACTGATCACATGATAATATTAACTTCCTTGGGAAAGCTAATAAAACATGGGGCAGAAAAAAATGGTCACTTAGTAATATGATGAAAATCTGTTTACATGAACTGAAAAACCTTGGTAGGCCTTAAATCAGGGCATTCAAGGGGGGCACAACATATTCTTAGTAAAGGGTCCAGAAAATTGGCTTGAGATAGAGCTGGGGTAGATGTACACACACACATGTATGTATATATGTATATGCATATGTATTTATACTGGTGTGTATCTATGTATATTGGTATATGCACATATATAATACACAGATATGTTTTATCAACTCTAAGATACAGAGTTTTAAAATATTTTTCACATTTTATCATCCCTGAAATTATGATGTATCTTACAATCAGTGGTATCTTGGGTTTGATGAAATCAGACAGATTTTATCTGTCTGAATAAAACAACCACCATGACTGACCCCACTTTAAATTCATAATCATGAAACTAACGGGCTTGCGGCTAGCCTGCAATCACACCCTGTGTCTCTGGACTATTCATTCACACACTCTCCGGGATGATATTTTCACAACTTCTTTTCTTATCCACAACTCTCATTTTCCGTTTTGCCTTTTTAACCTCGCTTCCAACTCCACTAAGAAGATTGAAGTGCTCAGAACAGGACGTCCACAGACTCCTACCACCACATGGACCACCCCCAGGCCTGGGACCTTCCCACACCACCACAGATGACCTGTGCCTGTCCCCACCTCAGTCACACCCTGCCTTAGGCACTGGATCCCAGACCTCCTGCCACTCAGGGGTGTCTCTCCAGCAATTTTCCCCCTTTTCTCCTACATTAATGATTTTTTTTCTTTCTACCTGATAATTACTATCAGTATAAAAACATGCTCTTTTTTGCTCCTATAAGGAAAAAAACCCCAAAAAACCAAAGGCAAGAAAACCTCCTCTTGACCTCACCTTCCATGCCAGGCAACACTGTATCTTTGCTCCCTTTGCTGCAAAACTCCTCAAATGAATTTTCTATACTTATCCAATTTCTCTTGTCCAAGTCACTATTAAACTTACTCCAATCAGGCTTTGGCTCACACACCCTTGCAAAATCCTCTTGTCAAGGTCACAAGTAAGCTCTACTAAATCCAGTGATCAATTCTCAGGCTTCTTTGACCTGTCTGCAGGCAATCACTCTCTCCTCTGTGAAATGCTTTCTTCACTTGGCTTCTGGGACACCTCCCTTCTCAGCCTCCTCTCCTCAACCTTTCAATGTTAGAACACTCCAGGGCTCTGACCTTGTTCCTCTTTATCTTCACTCACTGTCTTGGTGATATCATCCCCAGTGTTATGGGTTAGATTTTGTCCCTCGAAAAGATATATTGAGGTTTTAACCCTCCAGTACCCCATAGTGTGATCTTATTTGGAAATAAGGTCATTGCAGATGTAATTAGTTAAGATGAGGTTATACTGGAGAAGGGTGGGCCCTTAATCCAATATGACTGGTGTCTTTATAAGAAGAGGAGAAGAGAGAGAGATAGAGACACACTAGGGAAGGACACTATGTGATGACAGAGACAGAGATTGAAGTGCTGCAGCTGCAAGCCAAGGAATGGCAAGGAGTGCTGACAAACCATCAGAAGCTAGGAAGAGGCATGGAAAGATTTTCCTCTGCAAGTTTCAGAGAGTGCATGGCCCTGCCAAGCCCTTGGTTTAGGATGTCTAGCCTCCAGAACCGAGTCAATAAATATTTGTTGTTTGTGGCACTTTGTTACAGCAGCCCTAGGAAACTAACATATCCAGTCTCATACCTTTAAAAACAATCTATATGCCCCAAATTCCCAAATTTGTATCCCTGTTTCACATGCCTTTCCAACTGTTTTCTTGCATCCTCACTTGGATGACTAATTACACTTTCAAACTCAATGTGACCAGACTGAATTTCTGACCCCCTCACTTACCTCCACCTCCAACTTCTGCACCTCCATTGATGGTAACTCCACTCTTCCTGCTGCTAAGGACAATAACCTTGACACTTCTTTTTTTCTCATACCCCATCCAACACTTAAGGAAATCTTATTGCTTCTAATTTTAAAATATAGCCTGAATCCAACTATTTCTCACCTCCTTCCCTGATATCCTCCTGGTCCAAGACGCTATCATCTTCTGCTCAAAATCCTCCTGATTTCACTCCTAGTTAAAGGTGAAGTTCTCTCCCTGGCCTGCAAGGGCCTACATGAATCCCCTCCTCTCTCTTATCCACCTGGTTTTCCCTCCTTGCTCACTCTGCTCCAGCCACGCTGGCCCACTTGCTGTTCCTTGCACATGCAAGGCATACTCCTGCCTGAGGTTCTTCCGAGTTAGCTGATCCACCTGTCCAGGATGCTCCTTTCTCAGACCTCCTACTGATTAACTTTCTCACCTTCTTCAGGTCTTTGCTCAAGTGTCAGATTTTCAATAAGACCTACCTTGACTACCCTATTTAATACTGAAAACTGCCCTCTGTGCCCTGCACTCAGATTCTCCCTATATTACTCTAACTTTGGTTAGAATGTAAGCTCCTTTGTCTATTTTGCTCACTGGTGTTCTCAAGAGCACTTGATATGTGCTCAACAAATATTTCCTGTAGATGAATGTCTATGTACATGCGGATGTATTTATCAAGTGTTTAACTGAATTTTCATTTTAAATCTACATTGTTCAAATGATAAAGTAATACATATTTACTATAAAGAATATAAAAAGTAAAAGTGCCTGATTCCATTAACTCATATCCAAATCACTCTTTTTGGTTTGGTGTATACTCTTCCAGACTTCTTTTAACGCTCACACAAACATGCACACAGGCACACACATGTTTATAAAAAAGGAATCATACTACCAATATACTTTTGGAACTTTTTCATTTACTATATCATGGACAACTTTCTATGTCAACCCATGGAAAGATATTAACAGCTCTATTTCATTGGTTTGTGGGGATGGTCATTATCTAAAGTTTTATTCTAGCAAAATTTCACCAATTTGTAATTTGAGATTTGAGATGTTTTTGAAAGGGACTGCCCCAGTTTACCTTTATTTATAAAGAAATGAATTATGAAACAGGTTACTTGTAAATAATATTACTAATGAACATACAATTTAAGAAAATAAATACTTTTATATTACCATCTAATAAAGATAATACTAGAGATGATAGTACTATATGTAAAATTGTTTCGTTCTCGACTTAGAAAATTATAAACAGTGTTTTTGTCACATGTGAGGGGAATTGTTCCCAGCCACATGCATCAGGATCACCTGGGGGTACTTGACAAGATGCAGAATTCTGGCCCCCACTACAGAACTCGAGGAATGGTTCTCAAATCTAACATACCTTTTAAAAATAAATATTTTGTGACAACCTTTTGATATCCTGAAATGAAATTAATAATAATATAATCTACCATCATATGGAATTTCAAAAATTTAATATGGTACTCTTAATAATATAAGGGAGTGATTATATTACTCTTCTATCCAAAACTTTCATCTTACCCAGAGAAAAGCCAAAAGATCAATAAGACCCTTCACAATCTGTTCTCCTATTTCCTCTCTGAACTCATATCCTATTTCCCCACGTCTTACTCACTTCTCTTAAACCACACTGGTTTCCTCACTGTCCTTCAAACAACCTAGATATGCTGCCTCCTTATGCCTAGAACACCCTTCCCCAGAGGTCCACTTGGCTGCCTCCTTCCTTCCTTCAAGTCTTTTCTCAAAAGACACCTTCTCAGTGAATCCTTCCCTGATGACTCTATTGAAAATTCTAAGCCCCACCCCTGCTCCTTACATTTCATGGTCCCTTCTCAGCTTTGTGCATTTTCTTACCATCTGTCACTATCTAAAATGGAATATACATTGCTTTGTTTATTGTTTCTCCCCACCCAAATAGAAGCTCCAGAAGGGCAGGGATTTTGTCTGGCTCGTTTACTGTTGTAGTGCCTAGAGTGGGCATATAGTGGGTACTCAGAAAGCCATTGTTGAACGGAGTGATGAACAATAAAATAATGCTCATTTCAACACATCAGCCCTACTAGATGACATTATGAAGTGTTGAGACAACTGAAGTTATAGATAGGATCACCATGAATGTGATATATGCAAATGGAGACCAAGTCACCTAACCTGTACTGGCAAATCTGATGCCACGAGTGGTATTGATAACAATGATGTGATTTTCCAAAATGATAAACAACTCTTTTTTTTTTTTTTTTTTTTGCCGCGAAGCCTTCCCAGACACTAGGCGCCCAGGCGGGGCAATAAACAACTCTTGGTGGGGTTTGAATAAATCAAAGCACACTCTTCCCTCAATTTACACAGTACTTGCATTTCTGGACAAATTGGTGTACAACAAAACCATGCAAAAAAAATGTGCTTACGTGTAAAATAATTTGGTTCTAGACTTAGAAAATTATAAACAGTTTTTTTTTTTGTCATGTGCGAGGGGAATTGTTCTCTTTTGTGTAGGACTGTGCCATGCACTACAAGATGTCTGGTATCCTTGGTTCCAACCCTCTAAATGCCCAGAGTACCTCTAATCATTGTGACAAACCCAAAATGCCCCCACAGATTTCCAAAATGTCATATTGAGAACCACTGAGTTAGGTGCTTTCTGTTTCACATAACAGAGAAATAAACCCATATTGAATTAATAAAAAAATATTTATTGGCTCCTGTTACTGACGAGTCCAGAGGTCCATAAATTTCGGGGAAGTCTTCATTTGGGGTCAAATGGTTTAACCATTCTACCAGTGGAGGTATACTGTAAACCAGTGGTCCCCAACCTTTTTGGCACCAGGGACCGGTTTCACGGAAGACAATTTTTCCACAGGATTCGGGGGGAGGGCAGAGCCAGCAATGGGGAGCTGCTGCAAATAACCCTAACCCACTTCCCGCTGTGTGCCCCACCCCACCCCCCTTCCTAAATTTCAGGGAATACTGGAGGGCAGGGGTGAGGGTGGGAGGGAGCTGGAGCTCTGCTGCCCCGTTTCTAACAGGCTTCTGACCGGGGGTTGGGGACCACAGCTGTAAGCAAATAAATAGAAAAACTAGATACATATTATAAATTGGGATGCATTTTTTTTTCAGGAGACAAGGTCTCACTTTGTCGCCCAGGCTGGAGTGCAGTGGAACAATCATAGCTCCCTGTAGCTTCCAACTCCTGGGCTCAAGCGATCCTCCTGCCTCCTGAGTATCTGAGACTACAGGTATGGGCCACCGTGTCCAGCTGACTTTTTTTACTTTTTGTAGAGACAGAGTCTTGCTATGTTGTCCAGGCTGGTCTCGAACTCCTGGCCTCAAATCCTCCTCCTGCCTGAGCCTCCCAAAGTGCTGAGATTACAGGCATGTACCACCACGCCTGGCCTGGGATACATTTTATATAGAAAAAGAACAGGGAGGTATGAGAGAGAACAGAGGGTTAGAGAACCTCTTTTAGATTGGTCAGGGGAGACTTCTCTGAGGAAGTAACATTTAAACTGAGATGTGAACGATAGGAAGGATTCAGCCTATAAAGAGAGGGGGAATAATATTCCGTGTGGAACACATATTAATAGCGTACTTCACAATTTTACTTTTACTAGTTTTCTGTGGACTGCTAGATTGAAATGATATTTTGTATAAAATATGTCTCATCATACTTAGATTCTTCAGTTCACATTTAGGATTCAGTTGGACGAGGCCTCTTGTTATCTTAGTTCAGAAGTACGAAACTAATTTGGGAAAGGAGAATTAGTATGTACCTTTCTCTCCTTTTCTTGCAAAAAAAATTAAATTTTTGCACAAAATCAATGTCATGTTTTCCACACTATTATCACCTATGCAGTCATATATAGTGAAATAATTACTTTAATAACAATTTTTGTTTTCTCTTTCTCTGACTGAATTCTGCTCATAGCTCAATATCAGCTCCAGAAGGAAAAAAAAAAATCTTAAGAGAGCAATTGAAAATGTATTTATTGGCAGCGATTTCTATCCCTGAATGCACAGTGAGTTCTGAGCTTATGTGCTATGGGAAAACAATCTTTGTGATAAATAATGTATTTGATAATGAGCAGCAGGACAGAAAAATGTTTTCTGTTGAAGAGTTCAAAATGAAATAGAATAATAGGGGAAAATGTTGCTCAGTATGAAGGACATCTTTTGCATCATGGGTGGATATGTAGCCAAAGAACTGTGATTGCTTATTTTTATTCTCATTCTCTTCGTGCCAGTCTGTGGCATATATTTTCAGACCTTTCATGAATACCAACTTTCAAAAGGGCTTAGTTCTCAGATCTGATGCTGGGTGATTTACTTACATTATCTCATTTAACCTTTCCAACTCTACAGATAGGCAGGTATGAGTATCCCCATTTTATATATGAATAAGGCGAGACTCAAAAAGGTTAAGTAACTCCCCTCGGGTCACAGAGCTTAGCCAGTGTCTGAGTCAGTGTAAATTAAATAAATAACCAGGGATTTCAGAATAAATGTCTAAAATACTCTTGAGAACAGACTGCTTTAAGCTCCTTCAAGCATCTGGCTTGCTGGGTGACCTAGACTCTGTAAGAGGAGCTTCAGCTTTCAGATTTTGACCAAATAAAGCATTTATCCCTTGGGAATATTAAGGCATCCATTTACATTTTTTTCCCTCTCCATTATTCCCTTTGTCCCTGAAGCGATCTGGGTGTTTGGCAGGTGCTAGACAGTAAATTATGGTTCTAAATGGTGCCTCAGTGGCCTAATAATAATAAGGAAACATCTCCCACAATGTCAATCTGTAGACACGGGAATAATTAATACATTTATCAAAGCAGATGGATTTCAAAGGAATTTGAATCCTGCTCTAAGCACAGCATTAGTTTTTTGCTGGAGTTTAGTGAACTAGGCTTCATAACTTCTTATCTGATTATTTCACTGCCCTGTTTATCCTGCCTTCCTTTTTTAGCAGTTTTACTGCTTGCTTCAACTTTCCATCCTTTTATGCGTAGAAAACGTAGGAGGCTGGGGACAGGTACAGAAAGTAGGGAGTGAGGAAGGGAAAAACAAATATTGTGAGAAGGAACTGTTCCGTCCTCTGAACTGGCAGCGCCTGGTCTTTGTATTGTGACTGTTGTTCCCTGACCTTTTGGTTCAGAGCGAGCGTGGAGCAGCCTTGTAAAGATCTGTTTACACCCACTCCCCACTCCGAAGGGCGGCGGATTCCTCAAAGGCTGGCTTCGTGGTTGAGTCACTGATATTCCCAGGGCCCGGGACAGTGCCCGGCACCAGGCAGATGCTCATACTCGTTGGCTGGATGAATGAAAGGTGAGCAAGAAAAGCGATGCCAGGAGTCATCCACGGCGAGACTGGAGGAGGAGGAGGAGGATGGGGCTGTGCGGGGCCTGCGGGAAGAATTCGGAAGTGTACGTGTGATGGAGAGAGAAATGGAAAAGGGGACGTCCCAACGACTGGAACTGGGACGCACGAACGGGAACAGGGAAGGCCCGAGTAGGGATCACAAAGGTTTTCAGGAAAAAAGTGAGGCGAGCCTAGAGGGTAAGGGCGAGACAAAGAGGAGCAGCCGAGGCTGATCTTGGGAAGAAATGGAGAAGAAGTGGCCGGCGAGGGAGGGCAGAGTCGAGGGAAGGGGCGAGGGGGCTGGCAGGCGGCAACGCGGGCGGGCGGGCGGGGCGGTGCGGGGCGCGGGGAGGCGGGCTGGGGGCGCGGGTAGCCTGGGCCGGCCGGGGCCGCGGAGGAGGCGGCGCGGCGCGGAGGAGGGGCGCGAGCGCCGCAAAGTTACTTGGCCTGCGCCCGGCCGGGTCCGCGTGCTGGTGGCGGGCGGGCTGGAGGAGCCGAGCGGGGCTCGGCGGGCTGAAACCCGAAACCTTAGTCCCCGAGCGCGGCCAGGAGGAAGGAAGCGGCGGCGGCGGCGGCCGAGGCGGGGAGGCGGCCCGGCCGGGCCCTGAGCTGCCGCGGCGGCGGCTCTCGGTGAGCACCGGGCGGGGGGCGCAAGCCGGCGGCGGGGGCGGCGCGGGCCCTGGCGGGAGGGGGTGACCGGGATGGAGCCGGGCTGAGTTCATTGTGCAGGGCTTGAGGGCGCTGGGGGCGCGGGCCGGGCAGGGTCCCCGCGCCCCGTTCCCCCACGCCTCCCCGCCCCCACAGCGCTTTTCTGTTCCCCGCCCCCCTCTTGGAGGTAGAGGACTGTCTTCCCGGCCGCACTGCGCCTTACTTTGGAGAGCTGGCGCTCTTTGTGGGAAGATGTGGGGGACACGCCCCACCCCTGCGGCCAGGGGCTTCTGAGCGGACCACCCCATTCTGCTGGGTGCAGGCCGCCTCATTTCTCCGGCGCCGCCCGAAGCCTCCTACCAAGTCCCGGGGAAGGGAGGGCATCGGTGCGAGCCCCGGACTCGGCTGATGGGGACCGCGCCCCCTGGGGCCAAGGAGCTTCGTGCCCTGCTCAGGGATAGGGGCTGGGGCGAAGCGACCATGACCCTCGGCTGGAATCCGTAAGGACCAGGTGAGCAGCATTCTCCCAGTCGGGACTCAGGGCGCTGTCTGCCCGAGACTGGGCGGGCGGCGCGCCCGTAAGTCGCCCGGCGCCGCCAGGTGGGCGCCTCTGCTCCTCAGTCTGTGAAAGGGAGATTCGGTTAGTTGGCCAGCCCTCATCGCCTTCTGGGCCAGCGCTTAACCCTTGTGCAACCTTTGGACGAAGGCGTGTGGGATGAGAACGTCTGCTGGATAACTGCTCACCAGTAACCACACAACCACGCATTGCATTAGCATCAGTTTATGTCACATCTTTGAGGCTATTTTTGTTCACTATTGTACCTTTCATCCCTTTTGCAAAGTGCTTTCAAGAGCAGGTCATTTGATCCTCCTCCCTGTGAAGTAGGGAAGTGGTGTGTGGTTTTGGAGGGAAAGGACCTCAGTTCCTTGATCTGTCCAATGGGGATACTGGTGACATCAGGCGGGTCCTATCTCAGCGTGCTAGAGTCTGGGGGAGGACAGTCATCCCTGTCTGTCCCTCCTCTGTGGAGCCAGCCGGGGATTCAGCCTGGTCTCTTCTCCCCCAGTGACGTGGACCTCCAGATGAGCTCTGGAGAGTGACTGCTTAGGGGAATAGGTGGTTTTCCCTTATAATTGTTTTACTGCAGCCACTGGGAGCAGGTGCAGAGAGGCATTTCCCAGGCCCTCAGGGCAGAAAGAGGAGGTGGGAGGGACTTCAGATCACACCTACAGGGGCTCTTCATCCAGCTCTAACTGGGATACATGCCACCCATTTCCGCCACTTCTTCCAGGGCCCCCCTCTTCCTGGCCTCATCCACACCCATCTTATATTTGTAAGGTGCTAAGAAGCACTTTCATATACACTTTTTAATTTCATGCTCACAACAGCCCTGTAAAGCTCTATTAGCCCATTTGATAGGTGAGGAAACCGAGACTCAGGAAAGCTGGAGAACTCTGCTCAGCCAGTCGACAGCCAAGATTGAAGTCAGGTCTTTTGACTTGGCAGTGCTTTTCACCAGCCTTCTTGATATCGCACAGGCGGGCCCTTTAACTCAGGACTTCTCCCTGCCCTACAGCTCCACCACCATGACATTGGGAATAGAGACCCATCATGAAGAGGCCTGCTTGGCGTTTTGGAACTAAATCCAAGGCCTCAAGTATCCAAATCGTTGAGTTTGTGTTGCAGCCAGGTGCACTGGGAGTCGTCTGAAAGACGAAGGAGCACTATGTGGTTGGAGGGGTGTGAGCTCTCCGTTTGGGTTCGGTGGAAGGCAGATGAACTGAACTGGGACTGACTTAAGTATCAGCAAAGGGGGAGGTACAGTTCTTTGTAGTAAAGTGCACTGCTGGCTGGGGCCAGTCAGGAAGCCGGAGTGTAGGAATGGGGTAGGCAGGAGAGTTGGGTGGGGGCTGTGTGCACAGTGTGCCTCCCATGAGGAGGCAGCTGCAAGTGGAACAAGGCTCCAGCATATTGTTGCCTGGTCTGAGTTTTGGGGGAAGCTGTACATTTTTACGGAAAAAAAAAGCTCCATATCTTTAAAGATGGCACTAATTCAAAACATTTTTTAAAATGTGCGGGATAAACAAATTAGTGTGTGCAGTCTGGTAGTGGCCTGCAGATTGCCAGTTTGCAACCTCTGCGTTAGACCTTCGGGGGCATTTACTGTCAGTCTGAGATGCATGACTGGAAGGGAAAAGTGGTATCTTCTTGCTGTTTTTCTTTAAGAACAAAAGCCGACAAAACTAGAGGTTGCTATCAGTGCTGTCTGGGGTTTGGAGGATGAATTGACTTCAGGATTCAATACTTCATTTATTCAAACAGTACTCATCTGTGATTCTGTTTCTACAGCAAGAGAGAATGCTTACAATTTGTTTTTATCTATCTATTTCCTTGGACATTTTATGTGCCCGGCAGGGGAAAGGATGGCATTCATGCAAATATGTTCAGGGAACGCTGGGAGCATAAAAGAAGGGGTATTCAGTTGGCCAGGGATAAAACATGAGGAGGTACATTTCAATTTTATTTTGGTTCTTGTTTGTTTTATACTCAAGTATTAGGTCAGAGAACACTGTGTTAAAGGCACAGTCTGAAGTCAGACAGCCTGCATCCTAGCCCTGTCTCTTACAAACTTGTGACCTTTGGTAAATAATGTAAAGCATGTCTGGAATATAGTAATTTTTGAAAAATATGAGTTATTATAAAAGATTTTTAAAATATAGAAACATAGGTAAAGAAATTAAAGTTCTTTCCACCTATTCTCTACTCCCTCTCCTCACCTTAAAGGTAACCACTATAAATGTTTTTCTTTTCAGGTCTTTTTCAATACAGAAGTATATGCTCACTAAGTCTGCAAATCAGGTGACTATATAAATACATGGTTTATTGATATTAGAGTATAAAACATGATAAAATAATATCTCTATTTATAACTTTAAGACCAACCTGAATATATTGAATATACTTTAAAAAATATATAAATGAAGCAGTTGGGTGCGGTGGCTCTTGCTTGTAGTCTCAGCTACTCCGGAGGCTAAGGCAGGAGAGTCACTTGAGTCCAGGAGTTCAAGTCCAGCCCGAGCAACGTAGGGAGACCCCATCTACTAAAAAAAAAAATACATAAATGGGGGTCATTTAGTAATAGTGCTCTGTGATATACTTTTGTGATTTAACAATATGACTTGGAAGTCTTTCAATATCAATAACAGATATATTATACTTCATTCTTTTTAAAGTCTACATAGTATTTCATCATATAGATTCACTGTAATTTATTTAAACATTCCCTATTGATGGACTCTTAGTTTATTTCCAACTTAATCTGTGTATCTTTATTTATCTGTGTACATATAGAGTATTTCTGGATAAAAATTATTACTAGAAGTGGAATTGGTAGGTCAAAGGGAATGTGCATTTTAGGCAGTTATTTAAGCAGAGCTCTCTCTGTTTATTGAAGTCTGGGAGATTGTGCAGCGAAAGAGATTGCATTTATTTACAGCATTTATTTAAGGTTACTTGTTTGGGAATAAGTAGTATATTGAAAAGATACAATATTCAAAAGTTTTAAAAGGTAACATCTTCTGACTCCTGTTCCCTAGCCTTCTATTTCTCTTTTTTTTTCCACAGTATTTTTTTCTTTTCTTTCTTTCTTTCTTTTATTTCAGAATATTATGGGGGTACAACACTTTGGCTATATATATTGCCCATGCACTGCCCGTGTCAGAGCTACAATCGTGGTCATCCCCCAAACTGTGCTCCCCGCATCCATTCAGTGAGAGTTTTTCCCATCCCCTCCACCCCCTCCCGCCTGCCTGCCCCCTGATGAATATTATTGCCCTGTGTGATGTAGGTGTTGATCAGTTAGTACCAATTTGATGGTGAGTACCAGTGGTGCTTTTTTTTCCATTCCTGTGACACTTCACTTCGAAGAATGGGTTCTAGCTCCAACCAGGATAATACCAGATGTGTTAATTCACTATTGTTCCTTATTGCTGAGTAATACTCCATGGTATACATATACCACATTTTATTAATCCACTCGTGTATTGATGGGCACCTGGGTTGTTTTCACATCTTTGCAATTGTGAATTGTGCTGCTATAAACATTCGTGAGCAGATGTCTTTATTATAAAATGTCTTTTTTTCCTTTGGGTAAATACCCAGTAGTGGGATTGCTGGGTCAAATGGTAATTCTACTTTTAATTCTTTGAAGTATCTCCATATTACTTTCCGTAGAGGTTGAACTAATTTGCAGTTCCACCAGCATTCTATTTCCCTTTTTGGATACAACTAATTTTGCCAGTTTTTGTGCATTCTTTTGTAGATGGTCCATGTACCTATAGGCAAATAAAATGTATCTTCCACTTGCTCCCTTTCAAAAGTAAATATGGTAGCATACTATATACTCTATTTTGCAATGGCATTTTAAAAGTTTAATCTAGATCAAGGAGACCATTCCATATCAGAGTTACATGCATTTTAAATAACTGATAGATTCTTCCAAGTTTACCCGAAACTAAAAAAAAAAAGAAAGAAGAAAAAAGCTTTAATCAATTTATACTTACTCCAATTGCTCCATCAAATCCTTTGCCAATTTTTCTGTTGAATTGCTTGTAATATTCTGGACTTTAATCCTTTTCTTGGTTTTTTGTTTTTTTTTTTTGAGACAGAGTCTGGCAATGTTGCCCAGGCTGGTCTCAAACTCCTGGCCTCAAGCGATCCTCCCGCTTCGATCTCCCAAAGTGCTGGAATTACAGACATAAGCCACTGCACCTGGCTCCTTTTCTTGTTAATAAATCACATATCTTGCCTTTTATGTCTTCTTTCTCAATTTTGCTTATTATACCTTTGATTGTGCAGAAGCATTTAATTTTTATGAGGTTAAATCCATATAATTTTTCTTTGTTTCCAGGTTTTCTGCCTTGCTTAGGAAGTCCTCTCCTATTTCAAGTTCAACTTTTCCTGAATTTTCTCTTTCTTCTCCATTCCTCCTTTGCTTTCTTCCATTTGAAAACATTTTAAATTACTGCTTCTTTTGCTTTTTCTTTTTTCAGTTTCCCTCCTCTCTGTGACACCAGGGAGGTCAGGGTTTGAATCTGCCTGTGAGTCTCTTTAGCCAAGCTGTATTTTCATTGACTTTTATAGCGACGTTTCCCCCCAAGCCGTAAGGATGAGCTCTTCCCGGGCGGGCAGAGTGGGAGAAAGGGCATTCTGGGCAATGGGAAGAGTGTGCAGAGTCACAGAGTTGGAGAACAACCGTGAGTATTCGGAGAACTGTGAGCAGTTCAGGATAGCAGAAGTGGAGGGTGTCTGCAAATGAATAAATTCTGCGGGTGGTAGGGAATAGCTTGGCATGGTCAGGCTTGTGTAGGGGACGATCAGTCTGGCAACAGTAGGGAGGACAGATTGGAGTGAGGGCGAGATTGAAGGTAAGATGAGATAGAAACGTCTGTTAATAATTCAGGGGCAAGATGGTTGGGCTCTGAGCTGGGGTAATGATGGTGAGGATGAAATTTTGAGTTAGAATTTAGTGATGCACCGGATGTCTGCAATAGAGAATGGAACAGACCAACATATATTGCTTTACACACATTATTTCATTCAATCCTAGAGAGTGAGTATGGAAATCTAAGGCTCAGGTATGTTCATTAACCTACCCAAGGTCACACAATCAGAAAGTGTTGGTCAGGACCTTAGCCCTGTCAGGATACCTGGCAAGAGTGGCCTAGGATATCCTAGGTGTCTCTCTTGGGAGATTGGGTGGGTGGTGATGTTTTATCTAGGGTAGAGAAAAACATGAAGAATAGTACATTGGAATGGTAGCAGCAGAGATGATGATTCCATTTTGTGCATATTATATCTGAGGTGCCTGGGTATGACATATGGGAGAAAACTTTACTAGGTGGGTGGATATTGATCTGGAGCTCTGAAGAATTGTCTAGGCTACATGTAGAGATTTTGGAGTCATCAGTATATAAGTGGGCATAGAAAGGAAGCATATGGAGAGATAAGGTATCAGATAGGACTCTTTCTTTTGCAAATGGTAGAAAATCCAGTTTGAGTTGACTTAAACAAAAAGGAAAGTTACTGGCTCATGTCACTAAAAAGCTCAAGACTGTATTTGGCTTCTGGTGTGGGTTCAGGGTTCAAGTGATTTCATCAGGTCTCATTTTCTCACCTCTTCTGGTCTCGACCTTCCTTCATGCTAAGGTTCCATGTGGTGGCCCCAGCAGCTCTGGGCTCTCCCCTCATGGTGGCAAGGGGAAGCTGCAGGTTCAAATCCAATGGGAAAGGGAAGCTGTCTTTCTCCCAGCTATGCCAGCAACAATCCCACTACATCTTATAAACTCCGGGTCAGAGGAAGTTGGAGGATGCTGATTGGCGAGGCATAGGTCATATGTCCACATCCGTGAAGACATATAGACGCGGGGTATGAAAAGGGTGGATCTTCAGAGAAAATGCAGTGGTAACTACCAAAGCAAGGGGAAGAGATGTTGAGGAGACCGACAGTTTATTTCCTCTGCAGGTGAGAAAGGAAGAAATAGTGCTCCAGAGGGCATCTTGGGAAAGCATAACACTTACAGGTCAGGATGATTAGCAGGTAAGCAAGGCTGGTAAGGAACTAAAAGAGGGGGAGACAGGAGAGAGCAGGATCAGGGGAGCCCAGGGAAGGGGGGTCTCAGAGAAAAATAAAAGCAGTGAAAAGTGTTAGGTGCTGCAGACAGCCTGAAGAAGGGCCTGTTGGATTTGGCTAGGAGGTCACTGGTGACCTTGCCCAAAGCAAACATGGTCATTTGTTTGAGCCTGGCTAGGACTACCTTCTAGAGGGTTCCTGTGCCTACCTCTCTTCTGCATTTCCCACCCCAGGGTTGGCCAGGTAAGAGCAGAGGTGTATTGTTGGCAGTGAGCAAATTTGGGCCTTGTTACTAATTAGGTATGTGACTATGAGTGGCTCAGTCCATCTCTTTGGGCTTCACTTTCATCATCTGTAAAATGAAAGACTAGAATGAGTTACTTCTTTTTTTTTTGTTGTTGAGACAGAGTCTCACTCTGTCGCCCCGGGTAGAGTACCATGGCATCATCACAGCTCACAGCAACCTCAAACTCCTGGGCTCAAGTGATCCTCTTGCCTCAGCCTCCCGAGTAACTGGGACTACAGGGGCCTGCCATGACGCCTGGCTAATTTTTCTATTTTTAGTAGAGACCGGGTCTTGCTCTTGCTCTGGCTGGTCTTGGACTCCTGAGCTCGAGTGATCCTCCCACCTTGGCTTCCCAGAGTGCTAGGATTACAGGCGTGAGCCACTGCACCTGGCCGGAATGGGTTACTTCTAAGGCCTCTTTTAGCTCTAAAATACTGGCCATCTTTAAGGAGATTAGTGAATCTAACCACGTCTCACCACTTTTTGTTACCACAGCTCTGGTCCAAGTCTCCGACTCTACTTGGGCCATAGCAGCAGCCTCCTAACTGGTGTCTCTGCCTCCACGCTTGCCCTCTGCAGGCCGCTCTTCACCCGGAGTAACCTTTGAAGGCACAAGTCACTCATATCATTGTAGTGACTTCCTCTCTCATGCAGAATCCAATCCGCACTCGTTCCCTGGCCCACAGTGTGCTACATAATCTGGCCCCTGACTGTCTCCAAAGTCTACCATTGTCCTCTTCTCTTACTCCTCACCAGCATTCTTGCTAATCTTTAAACATGCCAAGCTCCTTCGGGCCTCGGGGCCTTTGCAAGGGCCCTGGCCTGAAATTCCCTCGCATCACTTTCTGGTACCTGCTCAGATGTCACATCTTCCAAGAGCCTTCCCTGATGACCCACTCCCAACCCAGCCACCCATTCCCTCTACCCTTAGTCTGTCTGATTTTTCTTCATAGCATCTACTGCTACCTGGAATTATTTTATATCTTTATTGTTTATTTGTTTACTGTCTGTGTCCCCTCTCCCAAGTGTAAGCTTCAGGAGACAAGAGGTGTGGGCATGTCTTGTTTAGTGCGATACCCCCGCTGTAGAGTAGAGCTGGGCAGAGAGCAGGGATTCGGCAAACACGTTGGGTAGCTCAGTGAGAGATGAGAAGACAAGCACGTGGGCGTGTGCGGAAACCAGTGGCAGTGTGGCTATCGTGGCGAGGGAGGGAGGGGACATCCCTTGTTCCTCAGACATCTGTCTCACATGTGGCCATCAGAAAAGTGTTCAGAAGAAATACTCCTTTAAGCTATTTAAATAATATTTTCAGTTTTAGCAATATGAGCATAATTAGTTTGCTTGGCTCAATGAGGATAAAGAA
This sequence comes from Daubentonia madagascariensis, assembly GCA_023783475.1. NCBI lineage: Eukaryota > Metazoa > Chordata > Mammalia > Primates > Daubentoniidae > Daubentonia > Daubentonia madagascariensis. Next base: position 34,868,432 of record JAKFHU010000978.1, read on the forward strand.
TAAAAAATAAGGGTAAAACCAATTAACATAGTCATCGTTTGTCTTGTGACAGAAGTTATCATCTCACTTTTGTGCTCAGCGTAGCTCCCGTCCCTTATCTTCTCGGAGCATGTGTATGTTTTTGTTTGTGGAAGGGGTTTTATTTTTCTCGATCTGTTTATTAAGTATATATAGTAAAAAATAGAATGAGAAAAGTGAACCCAAATTGTTTCTGTAGAACAGGATTTCTCAACCTCAGCACTATGGACGTTTTTGCACTTTGGGTGGATAATTCTTTGTTGTCAGGGGCTGTGTTGTGTGTTGTAGAATCCTTAGATGCTAGTAGCATCCCCCAGGTGTGACAACCAAAAATGTCTCCAGGCATTTCCAGATATTGGGGGAGTGTGGTGGTGCAAAATCACCCCTCCTTGAGATCCAGTGATGTGTAGGACATTGGGGTAGGGAGTGGGTTTGATTGTTATGTAAAGTCTTCTGCTTGGACATTTTCATTTTCAGACCCTCCCCAGCCAACCTGATTCTCTTCACTGACATCACTTCTGCTTAAAAAGATGAGATTTGCTCTTTCAGGGAAAGGGTATTGAGCCAAAGGAAGCATGGAACATCAGCCCCATAGTCACAGGTGAAGGAGAATTAAAATTTCATATTTCTCAGTCGTTAGCTGGTTACCTGGGTGCCTGTGACCCTGACTCATCTTGAGCACCTGTGTGGTTACTAAAGCAGCTCAGCCCTGAGAAGGAACCTTTTCTGAAGTTAGGCTTCAAATCTTGAGGCCCAGAGCCTCTAATGGAATCAGAGAAGCTTCCACTTTGCATTCTCCTGTAATGCATCTTTTCTTTCTTCCATTTTAACCAGTTACATAGTCAAATGAAACCTCTTTGGCTTTAATTAAAATTTGAAGGGGAAAAAGAGAATTGGGTTTTCTTTTCATGTCTTCAGTAATTTTCTGAAACTTTTTTTGAGTTTATCTTCTGACAGCCACTCTGCTAGCTGCTTTTACCCACGCTACCTCTTGTATTCCTCCTGGCAATCATATGAAGTAGGTTAATTCTACTCTCTTTTTCCCCATGGAGAAATTGAGGCTCAGAGAGGTTAAGAGGCACACACAAGGGTCACATGGAATTCAAACCTAGGTTTGGTGAAGATTCCAAAGCCCATTTCTATTAAATATCTGGTCTGAGTGGCTATTAGTGAGTAGTGGGAATATAAAATATTTATTTTCTTCACATGCAAAGTGCTATTGGGAATTCAAAAGGGAAACTGAGGACGCAATCATAAGCTATCTGGAAGAGAAAGCATCCTCACCTAAAATAAAAACTTGTGCTATGCGAAGACATGCATGTCTGCAAGGATAACTAAAATGTAGATGCAAAACTCTAGACAGTAGGAGATGGTCAGGGTCATTGTGGGGGTAGAATGTTCCAGAAAGTCTTCTTCACAGTTTAACTCTTAAGGTGGGCCTTGAGCTGGATGTTATCCAAATAAGTGGCAATAAGGAGGTGAGTGGCTTGGGACAAGGGAATGGCTTATGGTGGTGATCTCTGTTCTTTCCCACCCAGCACGGATCTTCTCCTGCCCTGTCAGTGTCACTTCAGTTGGAGAAAATGCTTAATTACAAAAAGCTGCTGTGAATGAATAATAATGTAAAAAATGAGTTTGAATTTTATTGACCACAGTAACATCTATATATATTTGCAGAATAGCATTTTACACATGTGCAAGACTTCATTTATTTGGTCTTGAGACAGAGCTCGGGTGTGTTTGATTGGGAAGGCCCGTCATGGCAACTGCCACCCACAGTTTGGGAATGCCTGACTTAGAGGATGTGTGGGTAGGATAGTTTATAGAGGAAATAGAAATAAAGGGGAAGCAAGATAGCCAAGAGGTAGTAACACTCCACCTTGTTATGCAGGCCTGTGCAGATATCTTCTGCATAGGCTCCTATGGTCTCTTCAAGAAATTCATATTTTCCAGACTTGGCCTTCTGGAAAGTTCTAATGGCAGTCTTTCAGTATAAAACATATTTGTCTACTCTTACATACCTACCGTTCTGGTGGTGTAAAATCCAACAGGACTCAATGGTCTTTTAAATTCAGCAGTTTCCCTCTTAACACTTAAAACATATTAAAGGTAGATTCTGAGCTCTGAGCTCTTTCAAGGGTCCTTGTTTTTCTGGAACATACCACTGTTTCCCGAGTCATGTCATTTATCTGCAAAGTTCTGAGAAGTAGAAAATCAGTCCTCCCCAAAGGTACAGGAGGAAATGACATATGTCTGACAGAGTCCATACTTTGTGCTGAAGCCCTCTCTCTCTTACTTCACACAGACCTTTAATAAGCTTGACAAGGGAAACTACGGGTAAGTATACTTTGTATGGGGAAGATGGACAGCTGAAGGTTGAAACAAGTTGCAGAGAAGTATAAAAAGGAGATAGAGAGTACGTAAGGCACATTTATCAGTCTTGAGGGAATCACCACGTTACAGATCGTGTCGTAATGGCTCACTGTGCTAGCCCTTAGCTGAGTGACTGTGGGCAAGCTGACAACCTTCTCCAAAGTTCCAAAAGAAAGCAGTTGCACTAGAATTGATCTGTACGGTCTTTTCCAGGCCAAAATTCCATGTATCTTGGAATTTAATCACCTTGAGTCATTATGAAAATTATTATTTTTGTATATTTGGTTTTAAAATGTAGGGATATGTATGATGAATATTTATGAATTTTGCTTAAAGGCTTAAAATAGAGAGTTTTTTGATGGTTTAAAGTGGCAAAACTCCACCGATTCAGAAAACTCGGCTATCCAAGGCATTTCCTCAGATTAGCTTGGGTGTTAGTGCATTTTTGAAGGGGAGGTTGTTACTGGAGGCCCTCTCCTTCTGATGATTAGGACGTTCGATTCTGTTCAGGGTTATCATGAGAAAGGGTGAGCAAGTTAGGGTGGTGGGGGTATTTGCACTGGGGGTTGAGGAGAATGGGTTAGGGTAGATGGGAGAAGAAGATGGACGGATAAATGAAGACCCCATACCCTCAATCCTTACCAGCAGTAGGACTGCACCATAATATTCACACAAGGCACAGTTTGCCTTCCTCAGCATCTCTCTTCTGACCTTCCTCTACCTTTGTGCCAAGTTAGGATTGCTTTTCACAACATGTAAAGGAGACTGTATTACAGCGACTCAAACAAAAAGGAGTTGACTAGCTGTGGCTGGGTACGGTGGCATCACAGTTCGTTAGGTGACTTGGGCTACTTCAGTCTTTCTGCTCTGCATTGCATGGGACTTCCAGCCACATGGTCAAAAAATGGCTGCTTCACCTTCAGTCATTGGCTTTGAGTTCCAGTCAGGAGAAAGGGAAAGGGCAAAAGCTACAGCTGAGTCTGCCCCTTTTTACCAGGGAATGGATAGCTTTCTTCCACCTTGTAGACTGGGTCTAATGGCCACTCCAAGCTCTCTGTAAGCAAGTATAATTTTGGAGGCACATTTGGTACCCTGCACTCAATCAGGGCTCTACTGATAGGGAGAAGAGAGAATAGATATGACTGGTAATGAATAGTGTCTGCTACTCTGCTGCAAAACAGGCAAGAAATGCCTAGTGTGCCAACGTGTCCAGTGTCCCATTGTTCACTCATATATGTATTCATTTATCACATATATTGAACACCTGCTGTGTGCCAGGCACTGTCCTAGGTGATGACCGAAAAATTTACAGACCAAAACTTCCCTGCCCTCCTGGAACCTACAATCTTGTGAAAGAGAAAGACATTAACAAGATAAATGTACACACACATGTGTAAGGGGAGAAAGTAAATAAGCGAATGGAGCCACAAAGTGTTGGAAGTGGGTATGAAATGTTACATAGTATGGACTGGAAACGCTTTGCTGAAAAGGTGACTGAAGACCTAAAGGAAGTGAAAGGAACCAACAAGGATATCTAGGGGAAGGGCATTCTGCATAGGAGATAGCAAGTGCAAGGGCCCTGAGGTGGAAGCATGTTTGATGTGTTTGAGAAACAGTGAAGAGGCCAGTGTGGTTGGAGTGGAAGAAATAAAAGGTAACATTTATTACGAGTCTGGAGTAGTAATGGAGAACCAGACCAGGTGTCTAGGTAACAACTTTGGGCTTATTCTGAGTGACATGGGAAACCTTTTGGGGTTTTGAGTAGAGCTGTGACTTGTTCTGACCTCTGTTTTAACAGGCTCTCTCTGGTTGCTGTATTGAGAGTGGGGGAAAGGGCAGAATAAGGTAGATTAATGGGAAGCTATTTTAGTAATCCAGAGAAGACATCCTGTAGTGTGGACCAGAATGGTGGCAGTGCAGACATAGTAAGGCAATTGAATTCTAGATACCTGTCAGATGTAGAGCTCACAGACTTGCTAATGAACAAGATGTGGGACATGAGAGAATATGAGGAGTCAGGAGTGATTCCAAAATTAAGAGTCTGAGCAGGAGGAATGATGGGGGTACCATACCTGAGATGAGGAAGAATGTGGAAGGAGCAGGTTTGAGAGACAAAAGCATCGAAATTTGGCTTTGGACACGTTAGGTTTGTGATGCCTGTGACCTGCAACTGGAGATGTTGAGTAGCCAGTTGGATGTAGGAGTCCGCAGGGTGGCATTGGCTTTTCCATCTGAGCAGGCGCTCCTCTGCAGACCGTGGGTCCAGGTGCCTGTTGAATCACCACACCCACTTCTGGCAGCAGTGCCAGGCAGACTTGGAATGGCCTTGGGAAGTTCTGACCTGGTCTGACCCAGCATTTCTGTCCTCTCCCACTGAGGGGAACGATGGGGTCGGGGCTGGGCTGTCCAGTGCCCTGCCAAAGGAAAGACACTTGTCTCATGTGCAGCTGGAAAAGTGATTTCTATGATGAGGACTTGTTCTACCTTAAGGTTGCTAATGCCTTCTCAGAGAGCTGTGTCAAACTACAGCTGCTTTTTCTTCCCTTTCCCTAAAGCACTTTCCTCTTGGGGTCTGAGACCCTCCCTGACCGAGCTGTCTTCATCATGAGTCCAGCGGGGTGCTTGTGGATTTTCTGTGGGGCTGGAATGGCCCCTCCGCTGGCTGCGTTGTCTGCAGAACATGAGGGCGGGGAAGGCAGCTTTAACGTTGCTGGTGGAGGCCTGGGAGAGAGGCCAGTTGCCCTTTTAAAAAATTCCCTGACAGTCTGTGGCTCAGCGTCCAGCTTTGCTTAGGACTGCGTGTTCCTCACATCCTCCAACATGCCACAACAAAAACTACAGAGATGTTTGGTTAACAAAAAGTGGAGTTTTGTTTTACCGTGTAACCTGGGGAGTTATTAGAGGTTCTCTTCAGTGGGCTCAGCCTTGGAAGTCGCTGCTGTATCAGTCCCTTGAGAGGAATAATTCATGGCAGACAAGTCTCAGTTTCCTCATCCGCTGCACGTGGAGGTTATGTTTTCTAAGATTCTTCTCATCTCTGGCAATGAGTGAGAAGCTGTTAAGAAAGCTGGCTTCGTTCGTTTTATGACTGTCCACACCCTTGGGGGGAAGAAGTTAAAGAAAAGATACCCAGATGTGTTTTTTGTCAATTTTTTTTTGTGGTATAATACACATCATAACATAAAATTTACCATCTTAGCCATTTTTAAACATACAATTCAGTGGTATTAAGTACATTCATGTTGTTGTGCAGCCATCACCATCGTGTGAAACTCTGTACACATTAAACAATAACTTCCCATTCCCCCCTCCCCCCAGCCCCTGGCAATCACTGTTCTACTTTCTGTGTTTATAATTTTGACTGTTCTAAGTATCTCATATAAGTGGAATCATAAAGTGTTTATCTTTTTTATGACTGGCTTATTTTACTTAGGATAATGTCCTCAAGGTTCATTTGTGTTGTCGTATATGTCAGAATTTCCTTTTTTAAGGCTGAATAATTTCCATTGTATGTGTATACACCACAATTTGTTATTCATTCATCCCTTGATGGACTTGTGGGTTGCTTTTACATTTTCACTGTTGTGAACAATGCTTCTGTGAACGTGGGTGTACAAATATCTCTTTGAGACCTGCTTTTCGTTCTTTTAGATACATACCTAGAAGTGGAATTGCTGGATCATATGGTAATTGTATGTTTAATTTTTTGAAGAATTGCCACACTATTTTTCACAGCACTATACCATTCTACATTCCCACCACCAGTGTACAAGGATTCCAGTTTTTTCATGCCCTCACTAACTCTTGTTTTTTTCTTTTTTTTTTTTGATAGTAGCTGTCCTAATGCGTGTGAGGTGGTGTCTCATTGTAGTTTTGATTTGCATTTCCTTAAATGATTAGTGATGTTGAGCAACTTTTCATGTTCTTATTGTCCATTTTCATATTTTCTTTGAAGAAGAAATATCTATTCAAGTCCTTTGCCTATTTTTGAGTTGGCTTGTTTGTATTTTTTGTTGTTGAGTTTTAGGAGTCCTCTGTATATTCTGGATTTTAATTCCTTATCAGATATATGATTTGCAAATATTTTCTTCCATTCTGTGGGTTTCCTTTTTATTCTGTTGATAGTGTCTTTGGATGCACAAAATTTTAAAATTTTCATGAAGTCCAATTTGCCTGTTTTTTTCTTATGTTGCCTATGCCTTCAGTTTCATATCCAAGAAATCATTGTCAAATCCAATGTCACAACTTGGTATATTTTTTGTGTTGTTCCCAAGCCTCAATTTCTTCCCTAGCCCATTTATTTGTTTCTTTCTCTTTTTCAATAAAGTTATTAGACCAATAGATCAATAAAATATTTTATACTTATAAATCTTTATTCATTCATTCCACAAACAGGGAGGGCATTCCAAGTAAAGGATGGGCATACGCAAAAGCAGATTGGAAATGGGAGCACATAGCACAGCTGGCTCGAGCAGAAGGTCCATGAAGGGATTGGTGGGTGATAATCCTGGAAAGCAGACGAGGCTAGACCTCTCTCCTGCTGTGGTGAAAAGAGTCTACCTATGGAAGGTAGGCGAAAGACTCCCAGACATAGGACCAAGTCGTAGAGCTAATACCTACTGTTCTCTTGAACTTAGTCACCTAACCTTTCTGAGCTTCAGTCTCCCCATTTTATTTATCTAACAAACACTTACACCAAGCACTATTGTAAGTACTGTACAAATACTAACTCATTGATTCCTCCCACCAACACTGTGAGGTAGGTACTCCTATTATCCCTGTTTACAGCTGGGGAACTGATGAGCAAAGGGGTTAAGTAACAGGTCAAGGCCACAGTGCCAGTAAGTCATGGAGCTGGGATTTTGAACCCAGGCTCACTAGTTCCAGAGTTCATGCTCTTAGCCATTATGTTATGCTGCCCCTTTAAAATGGGGGAGAAGAGTCATTTCTACCTCTGAAAGCTACTCAGAAAATCAAATGAGGTGATTTTGTATAATAGTATGTCATATGTTGCAGTGTTTTACAAATAGTGATTATTAATACTAATTAAGCAACACTCTGGAAAATGGGTACGATTCTCAGGGGTGCAGGGAGAAAGGAGTGGACCAAGGATTGAGGCTGAGCCTTGGCAGTATCCACACTGAGGAACCGGGAGCTGGGGTGGAAAGACCCACTGCTGATGCCCTCGAGGACAGAGGCACAGTCAGTGGCAGAAGCTGGAGAAGAACTGCGAACTGCAGACTTCCAGCCTGCTTGCAGGGGATGTTGTGAAGGGAAGAGGTACTCAAGTTGATAGTGTACATCAACTTCTAAAGAAATCAAATGCAAACGAGAGCCAAAGCCAGGTCTGTCTCCCACTGGCTCATTGAGAATTCAGAAGGGGACCATAAGTCCATTTGGGGTTCTGACTCTAGGATTTCCTTCTCCTGGTGCATTTTCCCAAGCAGACCAGAGCTCAGACCTGCTCCGCATGTTAAGCGAGAAGTTTTGAAAAAGGACACTAGTGGATTTGTGGTGCCCTGTTGGGGAGAAGAGCAGAGCATTGTGCATTGCCACAGACTCTGGGTTGGCTGGGTGGGCACATCCCTCTGGGGTTGCAGAGGCCAGGTCCCTGCACCTGCCATCTTTGGGACAACTTTTGGGTGAGTGACAGGGAGGGAGGGAGGGAGTGCAGGGAGGGAGCCTTGGCAACTGGTTCTTTACACATGTAGCTGTGGAGATCCGGGGATCCTGTGATCTCTTTCTGTGTGGCCTGGTTTGTGGGTGGGGGTTCACTCTTCATCTCAGTTGCCTTAAGTGCAAAACAAGGTGGTTATTAGAACCTTCTTCCCAGCTCCCCCCTCCACCCCCACCACATCCTCACCCTAGCTAGTGAGTGATGTGTATAAAGTGCCTTGAGGTGCTGAGGTGAAGGAGCCCTGAGCATGTGGCCAAAATAGCAGCACAGTGACTGCACCTGGGCTTGTTGGAGGTGCTGTTAGGGAATAGTTCCTCACCTGGAGGGTTGTCTGTTCCACGGCTTATGTCCCTACCTGTTTGCATTTGATTTCTTTAGAAGAGGGCATCTGGTGTTCCCAGCTTTTCAGGCTGGTCAGCTCTTCATAAAAATTGGTTGTGGGGTGCATGGAGTGGGGATGAAATGGTGTAGCCTGCTCTAGAGGTGGCTGCAGAGGAGGAAATGAACCACCGCCTCGCCCAGGCATATTTAAGGTTATCAGGAGAGAACTTTATGATAAAAGAAACTATTTTTTCCAGAGCAGCATGCTGGGGAGGACAGCTGTGTTGTTAGAGAGGTGTCAGGGTCCTGTGCCTTCTGACCTCTGCATCCCCACAGTACCCACTCACCTGGGCCTGTTGCTTGCCGGCCCTCAGGCTGTCCCGTGATGGCCCCATTTATGAGGGGCATTGTGGAGCTGGGGGATGTCTCCTTTTCCTTGCAGTGGCTTGTGGGCTGGGACACGGTTTTCTGACCCAAAGAGACAGCACTCTGGGGGTGAAAAGCTTCTCTGTGCTGCCATACGAGGAGAGTCCATGGTACTGGGGCCCAGAGGTCCCTGGCAAGGTTCACGTCAAGAAGAAAAGGATAAGAAGATTTCAAGGGGGAGGCTGAGGTAAGCAGAGCGGTGCCTGAGGAGACAGCCTGCACTTGAGAAAGGGAAGGTTTCTGGTACCGATGTCTGAAGAGGTGCAATCTTGACATGTTGTGTGTAGATCATGATGCATCAGAATATGAGCCAAGGTTCTTTAAGTTGCAAGTGATAGAAACCCAGCAAAATTAGCATAAGTGAAGGAGAAAGGACTGGCTCACGTAAATGAGAAGAACAAGAAGATTCAGAATCTCAAATCCTTTCATCAGCATTTGTGGGAGGATTCCCCTGTGTCCCTCCCCCCTTCCCCCCTCACCTTGTGCTCTCATCCTCCCTGCTTTATTTGCTGGTAAGCTCTTTCCACACAGTGCAGGATGGCCAGCTACTGCAACCCTAAGCTCACATTTTATCAGACTGCCAACCCTATGGCGGGTTAGTCTGTCCTCTAGCTGTTCCAGCCAAAGTCCTGGGCCTAGTGTCGAGTGACTATCCCTAGACTAATCACTGTGATTAACCAGCCCACCCTAGATCAAGAGGGACCCATAGAGTGGAGGTCATGTTGGATTCACCCAAATCACATGGTCTAAAATTAAAGGAAGGATAGGCCAGAAATAAGTAAGGGAAAGGTCATTTCCCACAGTAAAATCAGGTTAAACTCTTCAAATGGTCACACTAGCATGCATTGAAGGCACACTGTTTACCAGATGCTGTTCCAGGCACTTTATACAAATAAACTCAGTTGTCACAGTAACTCTATGAGGAAGATAGTATTTATTTTAAAGGCAAGGAAACAGAAGTCAGCTCATTTCCTTAGGCTTATGTAGCTAAAAAGTAGAGGAGGTAGTCTTCAAACCCAGGCAGTTTGGCCTTAGAGTCTGTACTCCGAACCACCAGGCCACATTGTCTTTCTGGTAAGCACAGGGCAGCTGCAACATGATCAGGAAGAAAGCCTGCAATAAGTCAATCAAAATCAAAGAGTTCTAGGTAAAAATATGAGGTGAGACTACAAAATATTCAGATTTACACAATTAAATAAGAGAGAGAACCTACTCTTATGTTGTAGTAATTTCAACTCAAGGCATTTCTGAAATTACTTATTGGGAATTATGCAAACCAGTTTATAAAACACAATAGGTACCTATCTCACTACTCTACAATGTTGCCTTGTTTTTTAATCTAAAATGATATTAATCACTGACTTGAGTGACAGGATTTAGCTTTGAATGACTTGAGGCTATTGTCAATAGTCTGATCCAGCAGATAGTTTACTATCTTTGTACAAGACTGAAGGTAATCCCAAAAGAGGAGTGACCATAGTACATCGAAGTGTGGTGGCAAAGGTGAGTGAATGTTCATCCTCACTGGTGAGATGTCTGAGAGGGATAGCTCTCTTTCTCAGGGATAATTTCTGATAGATTTATTAAAAGCTCAGTTGTGTTACTGTCTAGTTGTTTCTCAGAGGGGCAGCACGAGGTGATTGATTCGGCCAGAGAAGGATGCAGTGAGTGTGGGAGTTGTGAAACACCTTTGTGTCTGGCAACAGAATTGCCCAGGAGAGCGGAAATGTGAGTCACCCTTGAATCTCTTCATCCAATGGGCCCTGGCTTGTCAGGCCCTGGGTAAACTGGCTGCCTGCCAGGAAGCCTCCACTGGCTGGGGCATTCCAAATCCCTGCTCTTGTTCTTTAAGGATACACCCCTGAGGGATTTGCCAGGGCTTGTGTCTTCCCCATTCCAGACCTCCTGGCACAGACTGGAATTTTGGCTTTCTCTGGGTGTGTAGCTCTTTGGCCAACCTTCCCGCTCTGCCTCCTGGGGAGAGTTGGACCAGAAGACCTCAAGGACTACAGCCAACTCTGGGCTCTCTGATTCTGCAGTTCACTGGGGTGCCTGCTGATAGGCTGCTGGAGAGTAAGGAGGTCAACTAGTACTTTATTCCCTTTTTTCCCAATCTCCTGAATTGGAAGTTTTACATCTTATTTTTATTCTTTTAATAGTTTCCTTTATAATGTTAATATTCATATTTGACTTAACAATAACAATTTTTTTTCTTTTTTGAGACAGGGTCTCGCTCTGTTGTCCTGGGCTAGAGTGAGTGGTGTCGTCATAGCTTACTGCAACTTCAAATTCATGGGCTCAAGTGATGCTCCTGCCTCAGCCTCCCAAGTAGCTGGGACTACAGGGGTGCACCACCACACCCGGCTAATTTTTTTTTATTTTTTGTAGAGAACAGGGTCTTGATATGTTGCTCAGGCTGGTCTCGAACTCCTGGCATCAGGCGATCCTCCCGCCTTGGCCTCCCGAAGTGCTAGGATTACAGACATAAGCCACCGTGCCTGACCTAACAATGACAAAGTTTTGAAGGCATTCATCAACAAGTAATTATTGAGTTACTACTGCCTACCAGGCACTAATCCAGGTGCTGGGGAAACAGCTGTACCGAAAGACTCTGCCCTGAGTACATACTAACTTGGAATATTTTTACTGTACTCACATCTTTAAGAGCTTTTGTTTTCAGTTAGACAGGAGGAATAAGTTTTTGAGATCTATTGCATAGCGTGGTGATTACAGTTAACAATGTAATATATATTTCAAAATTGCTAAGAGAGATTTTAAATGTTCATACCACAAAATAATAAGTATTGTGATGTCATGGATATGTTAATTAGCTTGATTTAATCATTCCATAACATATACATATCTCGACATCACATTGTACCCCATAAATGTATACAATTATTTGTCAATTAAAAATAAAAAGGGAGCCTCCGTTTTTGTTTTTTTTAGTATTTTAGTTTCATCTTGTGTTTAAAGCTCCCAAATTAGTCATTTTTATGATATTTGTGGTTGATGTTTAACTTTTTAAATTTAAATTTTATTTATTACAAGTTCTTATTTAGATTTATCCACATATTTACCAATTTGTTTTCTAACAGTTGATTCCTGTACCCCACCCCTTATCTCTGGATTCAGTTCCTTATTCATGAAATGCGTCCTTAAGATCATTCAATGAGGAATCATTAGTAACTATTTAGGCTTTGTTTTCCTCAAGAGTATATTTGCCTTCCCTCAAGTGAGGGCAAATGTACTCTTTTCCTTAGTACTTTGAAGATATTATTCCACTGTTTTCTATCTTCTATTTTTGTTTTTGATGGGTTTGCTGTTTATCTAATTGTTACTCCTTTCTAGGCAAATTTGCCTTCATTGGTTTTGTATATCTTGGTGTTTGTCATTTTTCATTATGATGTGCCTTGGTATAGACTTTTTATCATTTATTCTCAGTACTTGATATGGTCTTTCAATTTGAGAACTCATGTGTTTCTTTAATTCTAGAAAATGTTCAGTCATAGCTCTGAATTCTTTGTCAATACTAGTAGGTTGGATGTTTTTGACTCAATAGAAACCTAACTTAAAATGGCTTTAAAAATAATTTTTAAAAAATGTATTACTTTGCATAACAAAAAGCAGGATTTATTAATTTATTAGCTCAAGATCCAGCCTTTCTGCTCTGCCATGCTCAGCATGTTGGCTCAGCATCTCCAGTGGTCCAAGAGGGCTGCCACAGCCCCAGGTTCTCCCTCCCTCTTTGCTGTTAGGGTCATTGGAGAGATTTCTCTTCCTGGTGCCTTCATGAGATCAAAGCAGCTTTTCCCAGAAATCTCCCCCTCACCCCCAACTTTTCCTCCTGCTTAATTTGCCACAACTTCAAGGGGGAAGGGAACACAGTTATTGGTTTAGACTAATCAGGATCTAGATCCCAGAACTAGGGATAGGATCAACCTTCCCTGACTCACTTGCGGGAGGATTGGGCACCAGAACTAAGTCAGGTTTGCCAGTAATAAAAAACAGAATGGTTATTGGGTAGCACCCAACAGTACCTACTACTCCCATTCTCTCTATCCTCTCCTGCTGTCCTTCCATGGAACATATGTTGGATCTTCTTATCTTGTCCTTCCTGAATCTTGACTTTTATTTCATATTTTCAATTTCTTAATCTTTCTGACTGCATTCTGAGTAATTCCCACAGACATCTCTTCCAGCTCACCATCTTTCTCTCTAGCTAAGTCTGCTATTTAACATATCCATTGAGTTTGTAATTTTGATGACTAAAATTTTAATTTCAGGAAGTTCTATTTGGTTCTTTTTTACAATTACATATTATTTTTTCATGATGTCTTATTCTTTAATTATGGTTTCTACTTCTTTTCCTTTTAAAGTTTTTAATTGTATTGATTTTATAGTCTCTTTCTTCTTTTTCTATTAATTCAAGTTCTTGGAATGTTGATTCTCCTGTTTTTTATTTTGTTGGCTGTCTCTCATAGTGAATGCTCACTTTCATCAGGTGTTTTTTGTTTGTTTGTTTTGTGAGTGTGGAAATTCCCTGCAGGGCCATTTTATATTTACTTCTGCCAGCATTAATTTTTACATGGGTTTCTTAGCTTGGATTTCTGCACCATGCAGAATGTATAAATTTGGAACCCTCATTAGCATGGCACATGTCTTAGTATTTCTCATGGAAAAAAAAATTTGGTACTCCACCCAGAGCCTCAGGTAAATGATTGTGTTTTTGCCAATTCCCTATGCTAGTAGGAGTTTTTCTAATCCCCTTTCCATGAAGAGGGAAACTCTTCTAAAACCTAGTGTTTATGCAGGGTATTGGTTCCAGTTCTCTGCCTTGTGGGGCCCAAAGTCATCCTTCCACATGAAAACCTGTGCCCTAGGGGACTTGAATTATGTCTAATACCCTTCTGGTCACAAGTGTGAGATTAATACTCTGGCTTTGAATTTTTTTCTCTGTTACCTGTGGGTTTCCCTTTCAAGTTTGGCTTTTTTTTTTTATTAAAAAGTTTTGGGTCATATTTAATACAGCATTTCTACTCATTTGGAGTAGGAAAGATGCTCACATAAGCTAAGTCCATCATGTTGCCAAAAAGACTCCCATAATAAGTGAAAAAAATTACACTTTGTTTGGGTAAAGTGGTTATACCTTATAAGGTACTTCCTATTCATTGTCTCTTTTGCCTTTTATATTTTCAATTTCTTAATCTTTCTGACTGCATTCTGGGGAATTTCCCTGGACCTATTTTTTTATATTTATATTTGAATAGTAAATTTATACTGATACCTCCAATATCCAATCTAACACCGTAAGTTCTTCCTTACCTTCTCCTATTCTGTAATTTGTATCTCCTTTCCCCCACAATAAGAAATTTGGTTCCCAAAAAAAGCATGCATACTCAATTGCTCTACCCTCAAAATAGTTGTAAAATTATAACACCATCACCCACATCTAACCTACTAAGTAAACTTAGTAGTTCTTTTATCTGTAGAATATATATACCATTGAGGGTATACAGTCAAAACATTATGTTTAAAAGCTACTTGACTTAATTCTTTTCTCTGTGTGGTTATATTATCAATCTAATATACATTAGACTTATTTTTTTTCTATCTGCAATCAATTTTACATTTACTTTTTGCATACATTTTGATTTAATTTTATTGTTTTAGTATGTAAAATATTTACATGGTTCAAAAATCAAAACTATAAAGAACACATAGAGAAAATTTATCTTAATTTCTGACTTATCTTTTTGAATAAATAAAGATATTTATGTGTAACTTATGTGCATATGTATTCTCATTTTAACTTTTTTCTGACTTACTTCCAATTTTTTTTTTTTACAGCTAGTGCCTCAATGAATAAAATAACCTTGTACATCTGTTATTTTATATTATGAACCTATATATTCAGGGTAAATACTTAAAAACAGAGTTGCTGAGCCAAAGGGTGCATGCTTGTGTAGTTTTGTTGGCTGTTGCCCAATTCATCTCCTTAGGGCTAAGCCATTTGCATTCCCACTGGGAGTGTAGGAGAGTGCCTGTTTCCCCACAGCCTTACCTTTTGAACTCTTTTGCTGCTCAGAAAGGAAAGAAATGGTATCTCAGTATAGTTTTAATGTGCGTTCCACTTAGTCTCAGTGAAATTGGGTGACATTGCATATGTTTAAGTACCATTGGTTATCTTTTGTTGTGAACTCTCTGTTTTTGTCTTTGTCTTAGTTTGTTTTCTGTTGCTTATAACAAAAACCTGAAACTGGGTAATTTATTAAAAAAAGGAATTTAGTTCATACAGTTGTGGAGGCTGAGAAGTCCAAGGCTGAGGGGCCACATCTGGTGAGAGCCTTCTTGCTGGTGGGAACTCCCTGCAGAGTCCTGAGGTGGTGCGGGGCATTCCATGGTGAGAGGGCTGAGTGTGCTAGCTCAGGTCTCTCTTCCTCTCCTTATAAAGGCACCAGCCCCACTCCTGTGATAACCCATTAACCCATTAATCCATGAAGGGATTTGTGAGAGGAGAGACCTCATGACCCAGTCACCTCTTTAAAGGCCCCACCTCTCAATACTCCCACATTGGGGATTAAGTTTCAACATGAGTTTCAGAGAGGACAGCATTCAAACCATAACAGTCTTTTACTACTTTTCCTATTCTGGTTTTTCATCTGTTTTTCTCTTCATTTCTTAGGAATTCTTTATAAATTAGGATGATTAGTCCTTTATCTGTGATACTAGTTGTAAATATTTTCTCCCCTTATGTCATTTAACTAGTGATTCAAAGTCTGTTTTCTTTTTTTTTTAATTTTATTTTTTAAATGGACAAATAATAATTGTACATATTCATGGGGCACATAGTGATGTTTCCATACATATAGTGTATAGTGATCAGATTAGGGTAATTAGCACATCCATCATCTCAAATGTTTATCATTTCTTTGTCTTGGGAATGTTTAATATCCTCCTAGCTACTTGAAACTATATATTATTGCTAACTATTGTCATCCTACCCTGATATAGAACACTAGAACTTATTCCTCCTATCTAGCTGTAATTTTCTGTCCTTTGACAAATCTCTCCCTATCCTATCCTTCCCCCTGCCCTTCCCAGCTTCTAGTATCCTCTGTCCTATTTTTTACTTTTATGAGATCAACTCAAAGTCTATTTTCTTAATCCCCATGTTACCACTTGTGCAGTTAACTCAAGAATATGATTATGTAGAAACTTCATTGTGAGACATCAATTAATAATTTACTTAAAGAGTCAACAAAACCTGGAACTCACCAGCTAAAGACAAAAACCATAAACAACCTTACAGAGACACAGACATAGAATGCATACTTATAAAGTATATTCATGGCACAAAGCTGGAGTAACTAATTTGTAGCATAACTGAATCAAAATTCAGAATATTTTAGCGGCCTGAAAATGTGGGCCAAAATGCACAAAATAAAATTTAGTAGAAATAATGTTTTGTACTTAGGCTTAAAAACATTAATTCCATATGTTCAGAATTGAAGACATCTGCCTTCACAGAGATTCATGTGTGTGTAAACTTTGGGTTTTAGTTGATCATACACTTACATAAGCCCAACAGCATGATATAGTTGTTACAAGAAAATGTATTCTTAGAGTGAATAGTGGAAGGGGATTATCCTGGTCATGGAGAACATTGCCCCTTTGGACCTGACACTTATCAGACCACATCCAGAATAGGATGTTCAGTTTTGGGGACCACAAATCAAGAAGGTTGTAGATATCTGTGAGCAAGTCCAAAGCAGGGGGGCCAAGACAATGAAGGGTCTGGAAACCATATAGTGACAAATGATCAGGAACGAGAGAGAGTTAATCTGGAGAAGGAAAGCAAGTAATTTTTGAAGTATTTGAAGGCTACCAAGTGGAAGAGGGCTTTAAATTGTTTATTGCTCCAGAGAGCAGGGTTAGGATTGGTGGTTATAACCTGCAGCTCAATCGGGCTCACTGTAAGGGAAACATTCTAACCGGCATTTAGGACTACTGGAAGGGGAAGGGCTGCCTTCTTAACCTGCACACTCCCTGTGGCCACAGGTGTTTGGATAGAAGGCAACAGATCTACCAGAAGGGGGGTGGTGCCAGTCCTGCTGCTGTGTAGGCAGTTTAGGCACCAGAGTTCTTGTCTGGCTCATGGAAAGCAGTCTTTCCTTTCCTTCTAGTGTCTTCTGTGTGTGAAGAGCGAGAGCAGGTAGGGAAAGTGATCTGTGGGATTTTTTGGCTAACTAAAGTATATGAAGAGTTTTTGAGAAACACTAGTCTGTAGGATTTAATGTTAAAATGTGTCAACCTTGAATTTTAGCCAAGATCCTGAGTCAGTGTCCTGAAAGCAGGGACTGCTCCTTATAGACAGTGGTGTCTGAGGGCCAAGACCTCAGATGGTGCCTCCACTTACTCTTTACGGTTAGTGCTTGCCCTCCCCCACCATGGCTGATGAAGTCAGTAATGACATCCTGGTGTAAATTGTACTTGGTTAAACCCTGCTCAGGGAACTCAGAACAGTTCCTATGATAATCTTGCTATCAAACTTTAATGTGCACACACCTAAACTAGGGATGGGGTTAAAATGCAGATGTTTATTCTGTAAGTTAGCTATGGGCCTGAGATTCTGCATCTCTGGAAACCTCTCAGGTGACATTGATCCTGCCTGTCTGGGCCCACCCTGAGGAGCAAGGGTCTAAAAGCAGCAGTCTGCAAAGTCTCCCATGGACCACCTGTGACAAGCACCTTCTCCCTGCCCCAGCCTGTTTGTTTAAAATGCTCTTTCTTGGGCTGTACCTGTGATCTGTGGGACCAGAATCTCATGGTGGAGCTCAAGCATCAGCTTTTTGAACTGGCATTCAGGAGATTCTTAAGCACATTAGAGCTTTTGAACCACTGTCCCTGGGGAAATGGAAAGGGCAGTTCAGACGGAGGAAGAAATCGCTCAGGGGGACACAGTGAGTCACACACAAAGTTAGTGTAGAAAATAGGCCACTTATGTAGTGCTTGAGGGGGGAAGGCTGGCTGAAGAGTTTCTGGACCAGCTGGTGACATGGGGCACAGCACTTAACCTCTCTAAGCCTCAGCTTCCTCTTTTATAAAGCAGAGACGATGTGATTTGATGAATCTTGTTTTTCCAGTCGTCCAGCATGCTCTGCCCAGCCCATGACGGGGCGCGCTGACCATGAGCCTCAGCTCCTCCCTCAGCAACAGGAAGGAGCTGCGTAACCTCACTGTGGAGGAGACTGGTGAAGGGGGTGTCATTGTCACCGAGTTTATCGCCATCATTGTCATCACCATTTTTGTCTGCCTGGGCAACTTGGTCATCGTGGTCACCTTGTATAAGAAGTCCTACCTCCTCACCCTAAGCAACAAGTTCGTCTTCAGCCTGACCCTGTCCAACTTCTTGCTGTCCGTGCTGGTGCTGCCTTTCGTGGTGACCAGCTGCATTCGCAGGGAATGGATTTTTGGCGTGGTCTGGTGCAACTTCTCCGCCCTCCTCTACCTGCTGATCAGCTCGGCCAGCATGCTCACCCTTGGGGTCATTGCCATCGACCGGTAAGCTTGCCTCAGACTTAGAGTTGAAGGGTCGCAGAATGCTGTGACTTTCAGACTGCCTTAACTCCTTGGCAGAGTGTCAGGGGCCTGTGCGGGGGAGGATGAGCAAACTGAATTCTGCCTCTGCCTCCTATCTCTGCAACCAGGCACGTCTGGTTTTATCTGTCTATATTGCACACAATTTTATTTTTTTTAAAAGAGATTCCATTGCTTAAAAAAAATAGTTCTAGAAACCTCCAATTTGCAGTTTACAGATGAAGAAACAGAAGGTGAGGAAGGTGAAGGGTCAGAGTAGCGTTGGGGCCAGGGCTCTGACTCTGCTGCTCTTTCTCCCCAGCATGCTGCCTGCTCGGGCTTGCTTTGGTTTTGGCCCACGCTTGACTGGTGGAGCCCAAATAGGAAACATATCATCACTCCTCACAGTCCAGGACTGGAAGGAGAGCAGGGGGAAGGAAGACAGCCAAGGAAGACAGTGACACCTGGGAGAGGCTGCGTATGCTTTTAGAAACCTGGGTAGCTCCCCCCTCGGCATAGCTGGCGCACAGGAAGGTCTGGCACTGCTGACATTCCTCCGCTACAGCTCACAGGTTCTTCAGATTCCTGCGTTATGCTGTCCGATTTAGCTGTACAGGTCTCATGGGCTTTGGCAGTGGGTTTCCAACCCCTTGTTCATTAGGATTTTACTGATAGTCACTTCGTTCATCACAGACAGGGGTTGGACTTCGTTAGAACAGCTTCTCTGTATGTCTTTTCTTCTTCTAGTAATAAAAGTAATACAGAAAATATAATGAATGAATACACATAATCTAACCAATCAGAAGCAGTCACTGTTTATGTATTTAGTATATTTGCCTTCAGTAATTTTTGGTTGTATACAGTACATTTTTGAAATGGCTCATGGAATGTATGGTTTTGTAACCTTTTTTAACTTAACATGTGATCGTGAACATCTATAAATACCCTTTGGGAACGTGATTTTTAATGTCTATGTGGTATTCCATCTTGTGGATGTACTGTAACTTACTTTTACGGTCCCCTATTACTGGATTAGGTGGTTTCAAGTAGCTTATATTATGTATAGTGCTTTGAGGAACCTGTAGGTTTGTGGACTTGCTGTGTTTTCAGTAAGAGTGGACATACTTTGAAGGTTCTTACTATATGAAAAGCAAATTGCCCTTCAGAAAGTTGCACAGGTGTGTACTGTAGCAGCCATTTGTCAGTAGCCTACAAGGACTGATTATATAACATTTTTTTAAAAGTTTGGAAGTTTGTTGGCAATGGGAAGGAATGGGATCTCATTATTGTTTTTATTTCTATTTTTAAAAAAATCATTAATTTTGGAACATCCCTTCCTGGGCCCTGGGTCCTGTGGAACGTGGAGTGAGGATAGACAGCTCAATCACAGAGATGGGGCTTGGTCTTTCAGTGTCGCTCACGGAGCTGTCCAGGTGTGGATGCTTGGCAATCAGTGCCAGCTGTCTGCGGTGGTAGCTCCAGGGGGCTATAGGCTGCTGGCTTAGATCTAGGGTCTAGCTAAAGGAGGATGAGATTTCCTACCAGCAAGCATGACACATCCTCAAATCATGCCGTCAAATGCATCATCCAAGTGGGTTTACCTCTTTCAGGGCCTTATTTGATGGTGGGAATATTCATGGGCTATCTCCTCTAGGAGAGGCCCTGTGCTAAATGTTTGGGGTGGTAGGATACAAGCATGAACAGGACACAGACCTGCCCACCAGGGGTTTATAGTTTAATGGCAGAGGCTGACCTGTGGGTGCTGATGTTAACATAAAGGAGAAGTAACCACCAGAGACAGCGCCACCAGCCGCTGCTGCTGCTGAGTGGGGAGGCAAGTGCTTTGGGGGGGGAAAGGTAGCATTCGAGCCGGGTCCTAAATAGCAAGTGGGATTACACAGGTATGTAAGAGGTGGAAAGGGCCCTTCCAACTGAAGGAGCAGCCTCTGTTTATTCAGCTGGTAAGCATTTATTAAGCACCCAATGTATGCCTGGTGCAGCAGTTGGTGCTGGGAATACATAGCTGGATAAAGTGAATAGACGTGCTGAGACGTAATAGACAGTGTAGGGGAGGCAGGCATGTGGTGAGATAATTTTGTATATGTATACAATGCCAGGATGTTTAAGGTACCTTGAGAATACAGAGGAAGAGAATAGACTAAACGTGGCAGAAGTGGATAGGGCGTGTGCTGAGTGTGTGGTGTCTGACACAGCCGGAGCCCGGGGGGATGGCTGGACACGGACAGCTTCCTTCCACTAGAGCCATAACCCAGGCCCCTCAGGCCCTACAGCCTGGCCCCAGGGTTACCAGTGACAGAGTGGCTGGTGGAGAAAGGACTCCTGCCTCACTGCAATGGCAAGTTATCAAGGCCTGGTTATCTTTGGGAAATAGTTCATTTTCCCTTGCACAAGATGGATTCACAGTGCTTTGGCCAGATCTTTATGACTGAAATATATAGATGCTGTAAAATTTGGTGTCTTTAGATATTTTAATGGCAGATGCAATTTACTTTTGATTACTGGTCATTCAGGTGGCTTAAAAACACAAATTGCCTAGACGAACTATTATTTTTATGTTCACAGAAATGATCATAATTTGGCCAGTCCAAGGTTTCTCCACATCAGCACTGTTGACATTTTGGGCCAGATAATTCTCTGTGGTAAGGAGCTGTCCTGTGCATTGTAGGATATATAACAGCATCCTGGCCTCTACCCACTTGATGCCAGGAACACCTCCCCAGTTGTGACAACCCAAAATATCTTTAGACAGTGCCAAATATCCCCAGAGGTTCCCAACTGAGAACCCCTACCTAAAGAAATCTGTCCAACTGGTTAGACAGATGAACCCAAAGCGTCTATCTTGTAGCCCCATGAAAAGAGAGCAAACACAGAATATGAAAAGAATGGCTGCTTGGAGTGAAATTCGCATTTCAGTGTCAACGTCCTAAACCAGCCGAGTGGAAATAGGGCCAGCTGGGGACACCATATGACCCATGAAGAGCGTCACTGTGAATAAGTCTATAACTATTAATATGAATAAGTCTGTAACGTGTGGTCACCTCTAGCGTAGCTATGAAGCTGCCAGGGTGCCAGGTGCATGTAAAATAGTTCTCATATTTTCATTCCATTTTCGGTGGGTAAAACTCCAAGTCTAAAAACAGTATTTTAATACACGAAAGTAGCTAGAACAATGGGATGGGTAGTGAGAACGAAGATCACTAGTGATTTTAGGAGACTGTTCAATGTAAGTTAATGTGTTTACCCCGAGGTAGCTGGAGTTGGCTTAGGTTTTGTTTGTGTTTTTAGTGACGACAGCTTATTAAAAACAGATTGCTATCCAAGTGGTTGGTGTTGTGGCAGGAGAGCTAAGCATCTGGAACACCTATGTGCTGCAGCTTTCCAGTTACGTGTGACGTCATGAAATCTTCCTTTGGGTTCAGGGGTCGTGGTTGGGCTCATGTCTAAAAATGAGTTGTTAGAGAAAAGATTGAGAGCTTCAGAAGATAGGAGAACAGAAAGCAAAAGAAAACCCTCTCTTTTGGCCTGTGTTAACCCACAGGGGAATTGGGAGTTGCTTTAGTTCTGTGTTTTCCTTTGAATCTGCAACTAGGCCTGAATGAGGCTTCAGCTTAAGAAAAGAAGTTTCAGATCTGTGATTGAGAGCACATAAACCCATTTTTCTTCTGGGGAGATGTGGGAATGTTCTATATCTTAATAGGGAGGTACAGAGTCGTGCATTTCAATGTATATAAATTTTACTCCCCTGCCCCTCCCCCCAGTACTAAATACAAAGTCACCGGTGGAGGGTGTGGTTGTACCTGGACAGGGCTGTGACCCGTGGGGCTTTTTGGACTCTAGGAGACTGACCCCAGTGGAGCCAACACCTGGCTCCACTGCCCGGGCGCCCTGATGGGACCAGGACTCAGCCGGGAGAAATCACCGTCGTGTCCTGCGGGAATTGCCCGTGCCCGAACCTTGGTCAGCGAGAGATGTAAACATCATTTGTTACCATAAAGGAGAAGTCTTGCCATAAAGTAATGATAATAAGTGGGTGTTGAGAACAGCCAGAAGGAATCTGGCAGAGGACAGCTTATGAATCATAATCGTTTTTATGGCTGCCAGAACAGAGCTGGTCAAAGGGCCAGGACAGTTAACATTCACCAGGCCTGGCCTCCCACACCCAGCTGTACACCCCGCCGAGGTGTCCGAGGTTGGAGTGCCTGCTCTTTAAAGGGACAGAGAAAAGTAGAAATCTGTCTTGTTTCTTTCTGAAAGTGAAGGAACCTTCCTAGAACCCGTCCCCCACCCCATCCTACCCTAGCAACCCCCCTCACCTTTCATTTGCCGGAATGATGTCTGAGCAGACCACCTGGCAAGGGGAAGGACACCACCTCAATGATTTGTTCATCAGAAGGGCCCAGTGTCCCTTGTGGGTCAGGGAAGTTTTGCAGGAGCACAAGCAGTGTGGGTCTTCCATCCTCAGGGGGAAAGGGGATAGGTCAGTGGCCAGGCAGGGCACAGGCTGGCACTGCCTTTGAGGCTGGGCATGATCCAGGCCTTCTATGTACTCTACCCCATTGGTTCCCAGGAGCAAATCTGTGACGGAGGTTCTGTAATTTCCATTTTACGGATGGCAGGAACTGAAACTCTGAGGGGCTAACTCAGCTACCCAAGGTCACACAGTTAGTATACATCAGAGCTTCCATCTGAACTTGAATTTCCAACTCCAAAGGCATGCTTTTTCCATTGGGTTGCATGGCCTTTGCAAGACGCAAACCCAGATATCAGTGTAAGACAGTAATCACCTTACCCCAGGCCACCGTGCAGCGATTCTGTAATCCACACCGTAATCACGGCTGATCCTCTCCTCAGGCCTCCATGCTGAAGCGCTCTCCTTCCAGGCTAGATCTTGGCGTGCTCTCTCGGCTCAAGATCACAGTAGCCTCAGGCTTACCCCTGCTTAGGAAGACACAACTGAGGAGGCAGCACCTCCAGTCAGCATGAGGCAATTCAGCTGCTTTTGCCTAAGGGTGACTCAGGAAGGTCCCAGTGGAGGAGGCGGCTTCTCAAGTGGCGGCTTCTCAAGTGACGTGTGAGGCACGTAGCCACAATCATTTCCCAATGTCTTGCCTGCACCAGGTAGCATTAGTGTGGCCACCTTGTCCCTTCTGCACATTGCCTTCATGGGAAGGTCCTGTTTCCCTTGAATAAAATGTCTGGGTGGGGAGGCTGGTGGTTTACTTTCAACCCCATGGTATAAGTCCTCCCACCCGTTGCAGTTAAAGGGCCAGTCCTTATCTAGGCCTACAAGGCTCTGTGCAACCTGGTGCCTGCCCACCCAGCTGGCTTCTCGTCTCTTCTCTGCACCTCACACTCTGTGTTGTTCCCTGATTGTGCTCCATGCAGCTTCCCCATTGAGCCAGTGCTCACTTACATCTCCGTGCCTCACCAAGGCTAGCTTTCTGCCTGGGCAGGTCCTGAGCCAGTGCCCCCAACCTTTTGAGACCCAGGTCTGAAGTGCCACCTCCCCCAGGGAAGCTGCTCTGGCCCTCCAGTCTGGATGAGGGCCTGCCAATTTGAATTGATAACACTCCTGGCCTGTCTCTTTCTTAACAGCACCAAGTGATTGGGACCCACCCGCCCTGGTCCATGGGCTCTGGAACAAGATGGCTTGCAAGGAATTGCTGGGCATGTGTGTTGTGGACCACAGAGTCAGATTGCCTGGGTTTATATCTTGTTTCTTCCATGTATCTGGGGTGGGTTATTTAGCCTTTCTCTGCTTTAGTGTCCTTATCTGTAAAATGAAGATAATGACACACCCCTGCTCAGAGTTGTGAGGATTCAGCGTGGCCCTTACCACTTGAGACTGTCACACTCTGCTCAGGTGTCGTCTTCCCCACAGCTTCTTGCCTGCATTTCCGGGACAGCATGGTGCTTGGCATGTAGCAGGCCTTCGGGAGATGTCCACTGAGTGAATGAACCTTGTAGTCCTTAGACAGCACTGTGGTTCTTAATGATCATTCTGGAAACTGATCTAAATGGATTAATGTCAGCAGAGCAGAACTGATCTGGCCCAATGCATAATCCCCCAGGACCCCGTAGATGCCTCAAGACTAGCCACACCCCACATAGGAACAGGTTCTGGTGTCACCACTTGGAAACAGGACTGTCCGAGCTCTGTGTTCTTGCTGGTGTCCAGCTCTTCACTCATGAAGAGTCCTGCAGAACTGTGAGGTATGGTACACTCTACAACTTGTCTGAGGATTGGGAGAAGGTGCTGCTTTTAGAAGCATTCACCCCATGGGTCGGATGTGAGAAATTCAGCCGAGCCTCGTGCGTAGGAAAACAGCAGGTGCCCATCCTGGTGTGTTCTCTCTCCCTTTGACTCCTCTCTCTCACCCCCTCCATCCTTTCCTAGCTACTATGCTGTCCTGTACCCCATGGTGTATCCTATGAAGATCACAGGGAACCGGGCTGTGATGGCGCTTGTCTACATCTGGCTTCACTCCCTCGTCGGCTGCCTGCCACCCCTGTTTGGTTGGTCACCCGTGGAGTTTGACGAGTTCAAGTGGATGTGTGTGGCTGCCTGGCACCGGGGGCCTGGCTACACTGCCTTCTGGCAGATCTGGTGTGCCCTGCTCCCCTTTCTGGTCATGCTGGTATGCTATGGCTTCATCTTTCGCGTGGCCAGGGTCAAGGCCCGCAAAGTGCACTGTGGCACGGTGGTCATTGCAGAGGAGGATGCCCAGAGGACTGGGAGAAAGAACTCTAGCACCTCTACCTCTTCTTCAGGCAGTAGGAGGAACGCCTTTCAGGGTGTGGTCTACTCGGCCAACCAGTGCAAAGCCCTCATCACAATCTTGGTGGTCATTGGTGCCTTCATGGTCACCTGGGGCCCCTACATGGTTGTCATCACCTCTGAGGCCCTCTGGGGGAAGAACTGTGTCTCCCCGACCCTGGAGACCTGGGCCACGTGGCTATCGTTTACCAGTGCCATCTGCCACCCCCTGATCTATGGACTCTGGAACAAGACGGTTCGCAAGGAAATACTGGGCATGTGCTTCGGGGACCGGTATTACCGGGAGTCGTTTGTGCAGCGGCAGAGGACTTCCAGGCTGTTCAGCATTTCCAACAGGATCACAGGTAACGGGGGAACTTGTTAGGAAAGGGATACACACTCTGAGGCAGATGTAAGCTAGCGGTCCTCTCAGCCACGCTGGCCTGTCGAATGGTGAGTCCTGAGGCTGACTGTGGCCTCAAGGCTCAAAGCACAGACCTCCTTTGGGGAAGGAACATTCTAGAGTATCCACTGTGATTCCCAGGCAGTTTTCCATCACTCAGCAGCTCCAGGCCATGCTGCAAGGAGGCCAGGAGAGCTCCCCGATGTGCATCCCAAAAGAATTAGACAGGGGATGTCACAGTTCAGAAATCTGTTTTCTGAAACCCCAGCCATGGCTTGCTGGTGTTGAGAGTGTGGTTGTTTCTTTAGTAGAGGAAAAAAAAGCCCCAGTGTTGGACCAGGCTACCTCCTCTTGGCAAGTCCTTTCCTTCCAGTGTTTCCTCTTGTCCTCGCTTCCTGTCCACCCCAGCTGCCTGTCCAACCTGCCCCCTCTCCTTGACCATCTTCCACCCTGGGCCTTGCCTCACAGGTCAGTGGTCTCCTGGTATAGTCGCTGATGACTCAGGGGTGTCAGTGCCAATCCTTAGCCTCCATTGAGACGTCACCATCTCGCGTGTGCAAGGCTGCTCCCCCATCTGGTGATGGGCCCGAGCATGCAGGTTTCTGGACATGGTCCCACCAATTCCTCTGAAGAGACCCAGAGGAATTACTCTAGTCAAGGATTAGATTTTTTTTAAATCTTTTTATTTTGAAATAATTTTAGATTTACAGAAGAGTTGGAAAAACAGTACAGAGAATTCTTGTCCCCCCACTTCCTCCTGTGGTAACATCTTGCATAACCATAGCACAGTTATCAAACCTAAGGCATTAACACTGGTGCAGGGCTGTTAGCTACAGGCTTGATTCGAATTTCACCCACTTTTCCATTACTGTCATTTTTCTGTCCCAGGATGCAGTTTAGGATCCCACATTGTTCTGGTTGTCATATCTCCCTTTGTCTTCTTCAATCTTTGACAATTCAATTCTTTGACAATTTCCTTATCTTTTATGACATTGACACTTTCGTGCTCATCAGGTTATTTATTTATTTATTTTTACACAGAGTCTTACTCTGTCGCCCACTGTACTAGAGTACAGCGGCATCATCATAGCTCACTGCATCTCAAACACCTGGGCTCAAGAGATCCTCTTGCCTCAGCCTCCCAAGTAGCTGGGACTACAAGTGCGTGCCACCATGCCTGGATAATTTTTTCTATTTTTGGTAGAGACGGGGTCTCACTCTTGCTCAGGCTGGTGTCGAATTCCTGACCTCAAGCGATCCTCCAGCCTCGGCCTCCCAGAGTGCTAGGATTACAGGCATGAGCCACCACACCGGGCTCATCAAGTATTTTGTAGAGTGCCCCTCACTTTGTGTTTGCCTGATGCTTTCTCAAGATTAGAGTGAGGTTTTATGTTTCTGGCAAGAATGCAGCCGGGGTGATATGCTCTTCTTAGTGCATCCTGTCAGGGGGCACATTGTCAATATGCCTCGTTACTAGTTATTTTACCCTTGATCTCTTAGTTAAGGTGCTGTCTGTCAGCTTTCTCCACTGTAAAGTCACTGATTTTTCCATTGTAATTAATAAATACAACAGAGGAGATTCTTTGAGGCATTGCACTCCCCTTCAGCCTTCACCCACTGTTTTGAGCATGTGTTGGTGGGTCTTGCCAGCAGTTATTACTTCTTGTTGTTATGAAGGGAAGTGGGCTGGATTTTTAGGGCCAAGTTTGAGGGAGACCATCACCTGGCCAAGCCATTGAAAGAGAGATGTTGAGGGTACTCAGTTTGGACTGCAGTTTTAATCTCTTGCTGGATGACTTTGGGCATCTCTTTGAACCACTCTGATTAATTTTTCTTCTTCATGAAATGAGAGGTCTTCTACCTTCCCTCTCACAAGGGTGAAAGAAATAATGACTCCTAATTATAAATACTCAGTGGCAGTGATGACAGGAGATCCTTTCCACGTGGCACTGAAACACCAACGTCACTGGTTTATTTCATGGATGATGGAGTGTTATTTCTTGGGAAAGGAAGGAAGCCTGGCACTTTTTATTTTGACCATAGGACAAAAAAATCTCTCTGGATCCCAGTATTTTAACCACTGAAACACCCACCCCCTGCCAGTTAGTTGCAAACCCACATTTCCACGCATGGTTTGTGATCTGGAGTACATTGAATGTTCGGCTTCATTTCACTGATTAACTTATTTATTCAGATTTTGTGAAATCACTTGTCTTCTAGGCCAGAAATAATAGATGTTTTCTGTTTCAATGAAGTTAAGAATGAGGAAGGAAAAAAATGAGGAAAGAGAATGTAGGAGGAGAGGGTGGACAGAAGAAAAAGAAACGTGTGCTTTTGGGGCCAAGATTTCCCATGCAAGTCACTTGTGATTATCCTGGAAGAGCTCTGAGGCTGTGTGAACGGGCAGAAACACCAGCTGTGGTTGGGTTGGCAAGTCTGAGGCAGCTGGCGGTCTCATCTTCACTTGGGGAAAAGCAGTCTTGTGGGATGCTTTTGGGTTGAAGGGCTTGTGGGATGATGGGTTCTGAGTCATTGGCCTCCCCCAGGAATGGGAGTGGGGGGGTTCCTTGTTGTTCTTCCTCGAAGGTTCCTTGTCCTAGGAGGAGGCCAGCAAGTGTCAGCAGGAGTCGGGGACCAAAGCAGAATGTGGCGGCCCAGCCCAGTTGCGCACCCTGTGCTGTCCACGCCAGGAATGTGACTGCCCTGCTGATCTGGAGGGAGAGCCCTGGCCTCCGCCTTGTGTCCCTGCTCCCTCTATCTGAGCCAGGGCTGCCCAGACTCTGTGTCTCGCCCTCTGTGGGCATGGCTTTGATCTGCAGCAGACTCCTAACCCCAAATCACTTGCCCTGCCAGTGGCCCGCCCTCAGCACAGGGGTGAGGAAGATGATCAGATCTGTTGCAAAGCCAGCAAGAAATGACTTGGAGCCTCTGTTTTGGTTTTGTTCCTTTCCATTTGTATGGGTACCTGGAAAGTTTTAATCAAAGAAATCAGTAAACGGAATTGTAAACTTTCCTAAAAGAGTGCATACGAGCAAAGGCAGAAGCAGAATTCCACAGATATCTGGAGCTTCCCAGCTGACTTGCATGTCAGGAGTTCCATAAGCACTTGACAGTGTTTAGTTCATACATAGTAGATTTCAGCCATAATCAATGGATTTTGGTTTTCTCATTCTGTTCTTCCCAAACTGAAGAAGTGCAAAAGCTTAGGCTTTCCCTGGGGTGCCAGCAATCGCTGGGCCACCAAATGCCTTCTGCTTTTGAGGGCTCATTAGTAGATTCCCACAGGGAGGGCCCACCTGGGAATTTAGATCTCTGGGCTACCTGGAGGTTGCCAGGCAGTGCTACCTAATGGTGGACAGGTCAGCCCTGGAGTGGACAATGGCTTCTAGGGCTGAAAGGTGAGCTAAATGCCAACATTTGGTCTTAAGATGTTAAACCACAAATCCAAAGCTGACAGGTGGCTACTGGCAATTGGAGCCAAGAAGAGGCCTTCAGGAGAAGGGGCACGCAGCCCCTCCATCAGCCTTCACCAGCAAATCCAGGCCCTTCACTCCAGCCGGGGCTGGACAGCCCAGCATGCCCTCACCCCAGCCAGAGAGAAGAGCTAGAAGGGCCGGGCGGGAGGGCAGCCTCTCCATGCCACTCTTACTTCAGGCTGATTTGTGAATGGAGATCCCCGGGGATAGAGCCTTTCCAGGTATCTCCTAGGAAGGAAAACCCCTACTCACGTTTACCCAGGGGAAATGCCTCGCTCTGGGTCCTTCTTGGAAGGGTCTGGGATGGAGGGAGGGGAGGGAGACCTTGGAGCCTTTGAATTTTCCTCCCTTGCTAAGTTCCTTTCCTGGTGGCACCTGGAGGTCTTCTTGTTGCCTCAGAGTGCCTGCTTCCCCTCAGAATCACACCCCTGTTCTCTTAGCTTCTCAAAGGCACTGTGACTTTTACCCACTGTATGCTTCTGGGGAGCCACAAACCTGTTCCCTGGTGCCTGTGCCTTTGTGCTTTGTTGTTTGTTTGTTTTTGAGGGGTTAGGTTGGGCCCAGCCCAGTAGATTTGTTGTTGTTTCGTGTAAAAAATCCCAGGGTAACCGTGCCCACTCTCTAGGGGTGAGTGCAGGGTAAACACAGAGTAGAGGGATGCCACCTGGCCACCCTGCTTCCAGACCTTTCAGTGGAGCCACATGGGCCTGGCTCCAGTGATTCCTCCCACTGGGGGAGACCCAGACGTGTTCCTGGCTTTCACCGCAGCCTCAGAGATGGTGTCCAAAACCCACTGTGGCTTCAGCCATCCCAGTTGGCAGAAATGGCCCCACGGGCTCCGCTCCCTGAGCCAGGCGTCCTGTGAGCACAGTCATGTTCTCAAGCCAAGACCCTGGAGGGATGGTCACGTGCGGGTGCAGGTGTGGGTCTTCTCTGGTCCCGGCCCCTATGCTGACCCACAGTAAGGGACAGTGATGAGAGCGAGGTTCTGAGAGAAGCTTGCTGTGGCTGCCCTCCCCCTGCCACCGTTTCCTCCATGGCACCAGGGAAGGAGGGAGAGAGTATGTTCTGGTACCTTGTACCCTCAGAAGAAATAGGATGAAAGTAGAGAATGGGGTCTTCTCTTGTCTGTGAGTGCTATGTAGGCGGATCCAAGGTTGTTCTTTATGGCTGATCTCGTTTGGTCTACTAGGCAGTAGGTCTTCCTCGTGAGATCTGAGGGGTTTGGTTTTTTTTGTGCCATATTTTTAAGTTCTAAGAGCTTTTTGTTATCTCCATGTTCCCTTTTATACAGCCTTCAGCTCTTTTTTTTGTGGATTCATTATTTCTCAGCTTTCTGAGGATGCCCAATTATAATGTTGTTTTGCTTTCTTATAAGCTCCCTGGACTGGTTCTTCCGAGATCCATTTTCCCTGTTTCTGTCCTTTTTCCCACCTCTGTCTTTCATGCCTGTCCCTTTCCCTAAACGCCTGGCGATCCTTGGGCGTCCCTTTGCCTTTAATAGCAAGGCCCTACAGGGAAAGCCGTGGGGTGGCCGTGGCTGTAGGGTGGCCTGGCAGGGCCACCGCACGGGCATCCAGCTCTAGCATCTGCAGGTCCTTCCCAAGCGTGGTTCTCCCGTGTCTAGTCCAAGTTGAGTAGGACAAGGGGTCAGGGTCCCTCTGATGCACATGTGGGTTCCCACTGTTCCCTCGGTCTTTACTGTGTCGCTCTGCCTCAGCTGTGCCCTGGGTCACTGTCTCTGCTCTCCTGCCAGCCCAGGCCGGGTGTCCGGGGCCCAGACTGGGGAAAGGAGTGGAAGGGCCCAGCTGCTTCCCATGGGGACTTCCCGTCTCCTGGGCCCCGAGCTGTCAGGGCGTCCCCCCTGCCAATGCCATTCTCATTCCTGGGCTAGCTCAGTGTCCTCACCATTTGCTTTCCAGCTTCCAGAGATTCTCTCCCCTTTGGGTCTTAAGCCTCTTTTAAAAAATCCATTTTTGGTGTTCAAGTAGGATTCCAGGAGGTGGATGTGTAACCGGAAGACCTTCTTGAAAGACTGCTTGGCTCAGGTTTTCCCTCCCACCTGCCTTGTTGGTATTTGACATTGTCAGGGCGCTTCCCCTTTGGGGATCCCGGTGAGCCCTGACATGGTGGGACAGGAACAAGGGGCGAGTGGGGAAGGAGCAGCTAAGGTGGCCTGTCTTTGAGGGGGCTGAGAGCAAGTCTTGCAAGGGAGGACAGGAGGGCGGGGGGCAGACTGCGGGGAAAACCGAGGGGAAGACCGAGGTGGGAAGGTCGACACCTCGGCAGCGTGTGGTTGCACCTTCAGTGCCGACTTTGCCTTTCAGACCTGGGCCTGTCCCCGCACCTCACGGCGCTCATGGCAGGTGGACAGCCCCTGGGGCACAGCAGCAGCACTGGGGACACTGGCTTCAGCTGCTCTCAGGACTCAGGTACCTTCATGCTTTATAAGCCTCTCACCTGTGTGTTTCCCTGATGCAGGTACAGGAGCTGGTGCAGCGGCATTTCCCACGGTGGGTGGAAAGGGCCTGGGTCTGGGTTTCCAGTCCCGGCTTTGACTTTTCAGCTTTCCTGTGCCTCAGTTTCCTCCTCTATAAAATGGAGATCTCAGTTCCTGTTCTCTCAGCCCCACAGTGTTATGTAAGGTGTGGTTGAAAGTGAGCGAAAGCCTTGGCAGAGTTAAACTGCTAAGTGATTGTGAGTTGTTACTCAAAGTATAATAACCATTGGCCAGGATAGGCCCTGGAGTCAACCTGCCTGGTCTTCAGTCTCCAGGTGGCTGTATGGGACCTGTGTCATCTCAGGCAAGTTGCATAATCTCTTTCTAAATGCTTGGAGTTCCCCCGTGTGAAGTGGGGGTAATGATCTCTATCCCAGGGCGTGCCTGTGAGAATAGAAAGGCGTAATGGATGTGAAGCACTCCTCTCTGTTGCTGGCACGGAGGAAGCCCTCCAGCAAGGCCAGCTAGCCTTGTCATCCTCCTTCCATGTCCTGCTCCCTTTGAGGTGAAACTCAGTCTCCCTGAAAAAGCCAGTGTCCACCATGATCGTCCACCACCCTCCCTTTAGCCTCTGCTAAGGGATCTTGCACACCCAGGGCAGCTCCTCCCTCGGAGGTGTCAGAGCCTGTTCCTGGCACTAGTGGGAGCCGTGGCTGCCACACCCTGTGTTCGGAGGGCTATCAGGAACCGCACAAGGCCCTGGGTGAGGGGCGCGTTGCTGTAGTTTCTGTGTGGCTGAAGCAACCCCACTGGCTATCTGCAGACTCCCTGAAATAGGATGACAGGGTATTCGTCGGGCAGATGCCACAGGGCGGTTAGCTGCCCCTGGTTGTGGCTTTGAATGAGTGGGAGGGGGGGAGCAAGGGGCAGCGAGGGAGGGGAGAAGAGAGAGGAGGACGACTTGGTGTTGCTGGTTTGTGTGCACAATCTACCCTTTGTTTTAGGGACGGATGTGATGCTGCTTGAGGACTACACATCTGATGACAACCCTCCCTCCCACTGTACTTGCCCACCCAGGAGAAGGAGCTCGGTGACATTTGAGGATGAAGTGGAACAAATCAAAGGTTGGTTTCTGTGACAGATTGCTTTGAGAAAACAGGGGAGAGAACAGGATCATAGGGAAATTCCTTGGCTCAGCCCTGCCCTCACCGCAGAACCATGGCCTTTGCCCACCCCCGATTCCTCCCAGCCCTGCGAGTCCCACCTGAGTCCTTAGATGCCAACTCTCAGAGCGAGCAGCGCCCAAGGCTGGGTGAACAATGGCTTCAGACCCCCTCTGGTGCCCGCCCCCCCCGCCGGCACACAGCCCAGATTGTGAGTCACATCTCCTCCCTTAGGAGGTTGCCTAGTGGACAGAACTGTCACTGAGCCCTCTTTCCCTTAGTCTTTTTCCCATGTGGGTGATACGTGGTTATAAATCTGAACCTGCCCCCTCTGAGCCTCAGTTTCCTCCTGTGGAAAATGAAGTAATGGCCCAGTGAGCATCTACTTTACTGGAGGCAAAAGCTACCATCTTGCTTGTCTGTTGCCCCTAAAGCTGGTGATGGCACTTGAGTCCTGTGAGAGGAATGGCCCTGTGGTAGTCCAGTCCCTACATTTTTCTACTTCATCTGCTCTCAGCTCAGCCCCAGCACCCTTGTTGCTGATTAGGAGGGTGACGAAAAAATGAGCTGCCCAGACTGCCCACAGGCAGTGAGAACAGCCACCAACATGACTGGGCTGGGGACATGGTGGGGGAGTCCAGGGACTTTAAGACCTAAGTTCTTCAGAAATGCTGACTATGAAAATAAATATGGGCCCTGTCAGAGTTTTAGGTTCATAATTAATCACATCTCTTCTGCCACCCCTCTCCCTGAGGTCAGAGAGGTAGATATCAGATCATCTGCTTAACTGGCAAAGCAGACTCTAGAACAGAGCTTGGACTGGCAGCCTCATGAGCTTTATAATATTATCCTTCTATAGAACAAGTGAACTGAACCCCTCCCCAACCCCCCTGCCCACAAAGGGCCAACTTGCCCCATCATGCCTGTGTGGTGGAGGTGGCAGTTCCGAAAGTACCCTCTCTGCGGGTAGTCAGAGAGCAAGGCCCCACCAGGGGAGTCCCCACCCGAGAATGAGTGGCCAGGCAGAGGGAGGCCAGAGGTCCCTCCACACTCTTCCCTCCTGCAGTGCGGGCTGCAAGTTGCCCACTCTCCAGAAGATGTGAGGAGAAGAGAGGATGAATTGCTCCCCCCAAATCAAATGCCCAGAGAAACAGGCAGTGAAGCTGATAGTAACAGGGCAGTGGATGCAACATAGAGCAGCCTCCTCCCTCCCTCACTTCTATCCTTTTAGTTGTCAGGGGTCCTAATCCTCGGTAGGAGCTTGAACCTTTAATGTCACTTCTAGCCCTGAGGTTCCCCATGACTTTGGGGAAGCTCTGAGCGAGTAAGGAGAGGAGAGAGAAGATATTCCACTTTTGGAAGTTCGTAGCTGTAGATTTTACACTGTTTCAGGGAGCTAAAGGACCAGAGGACTCTTTCAAAGATGTAAAAATTTGATGAATAATGCTAGAAAGTATTTACTAGGCCTTTCTAAGCATCTTAGAAAGAATGATCTCATTTAATGATCACAGTAACCCTGTGAAATGAGAGGTGTCTTATTACCTTCTCTTTTCAGATGGGGAAACTGAGGCTAGACCAAGTAACTTTTCTAAGATTTCCCAGGTAGAAAGTCGGGGGGTCAAGGCATTTACCCTAGGGACTCTGACTTCAAAACCCATGCCCTTGCCCTCCGTTTGCCTCCACTCCCCAGGGCAGCTGGGCAGTGGCAGGCACGCTCCCGGGGTAGTCACTGGCCCTGGCTCCACGGCTAACCTTTCTTCTGCCTTCTCCCGCAGAAGCTGCCAAGAACTCTATTCTTCATGTGAAAGCCGAAGTGCACAAGTCCTTGGACAGTTACGCAGCCAGCCTGGCCAAAGCCATCGAGGCTGAAGCCAAGATCAACTTATTTGGCGAGGAGGCTCTGCCAGGGGTCTTGTTCGCAGCACGGACTGTCCCAGGGGCTGGCTTTGGGGGCCGCCGTGGCAGCAGGACTCCTGCGAGTCAGAGGCTCCAGCTGCAGAGCATCGAAGAGGGGAACGTTTTAGCTGCAGAACAAAGATGAAGGCCTCAGGGTGGATGGGGCTGGAGCCAGAGATGCTGGCAGTGGAGGGGTTCCCATTACCATCTGTGCCAGGGCCCTGGGAGTGTCACTGTGGACAGTGGGCCAAACATGGGGAGGAGACATCTGGTGTGCAGCCACCAGGAAAAGGACTGAAAGTAATGTCTACAGCCCATGACTTCAGTGTCCACCTTGAGACCACATGTGGGCTTCTTTCAGGTCCCAGTGAGGGAACCAGAAGCATCTAAAGAAGAAGAAGAAGAAAAAAAACAAACCAGGTGGAGGTGTGGCCCTGGCTTTTTGGGAGGTGGGGCTTGGAGGAGTACTAGAGACTGTGGGCTTAGAAGGAAACCACCCTATGCATCATTTCCTCATCACAGCCTGTATCCTGGGGGTCCAGCCGAGCACTGTCCCAGAGGCCTCAGGAGGCGAACCCTCCCCAGTGCGCTCTGGAGGATGGCACAGCAGTTCTTCCTCACAAAGCAGCATCATCCCTGCAGCTTCTGTGCGGTTGATACAGGCAGTGTGGGGCCATCAGCTCTAGACTAAGAAGTGGCCCACAGAGAGAGCGCCCAGGAGCAGAGTGCCTCAGAGCGGCGTCTCATACCTCCCGTCCTGTTACGAACTGGCCGTCAGGGGCGCCACCTGTTGGTGCTAGTAGGGGCAGCCCACGGGCCTCTGAGGATGGGGGGCCCGCCCTGCCCCCTTCCCTGCTGACAAATTCTTTGGTATTTCAAAAGAAGGGAGAAACCACTATAAAAGATAGGAGGAAGGGGCAGGTACCAGGTGTTTCATTTCCAGAATTAAAAAATAAAATCCATTGGGTTAGGACATACCGCTGTTTTACCAAGACTAAATGGGGCTGTTGTGCCAAGCACAGCTGGAAAATAGATACTGTTTTATTGAAGGGAATCCCTTCCCATGGGAAAGCCTCACTGATTAGATTCTATGCCTGATGTTTGAATGACCAATGAAAATAGCTGGCCTCAGTTCCACAGGGCATACTCCCTTGTTATGGCCCCAGGGCAGCATAAGACAGGACAGCAAGAGCACAGGGCCCGGAGTCAGCAGCCTGTGTTCTTGGCCCAGCTCTGCCTTTGTGTGTGCACACATGTCATTTAGGACATCTTGTCACCTCTCTAGGTCCTCTGTAAAATGGGAAAAGGGAGTGGGGAGTTAGATTGAATGGTCTCCAAGATCATTTCCAGCTCTGATCTTTGATGTTCTCTGAATTTGTAAATTAGAGGTAGAAAAAAAAAAAAACCAAAAATAGACCCATGGACCAACATTTGTATAACTTTTGAGTGTAGTTCCTGGTGGACATATGCAGCGTGGCCAGGTCCAGTTTCTCTGTCCTTGTCTGACTTACCCGTTTAGAACACAGTCTGGATAGAGTGCCAGCCACCAAGATGTGTAAGTGGAGGGAGAGCATCACCACCTTGGAAGTAGAAGTGGAACAGCAGGGATGGTTAGACTTCCCTACTCTCCCCTCTGAGTTGGAGCAGCAGTTAAAGTCCGGGCTTGAAGTAATTGCTGTGGTGACTTGGGGAGCCCGTGGATCTCCTCCTGTGTCTGCCCTTCAGCCTGGGACAGAATAATCTACGTTCAGGACTTCCCCTGCCTGGGTCAGCAGAGGGTAGATTCCAAGGAGATCTCACTGTGCCTGCTACTAGGCAGCTGTTCTAGAAAGTGAATTACCTTTGTGGTGCTTTCTTTGGGGACTAGCTATTTCCTGGTGATGTAGTGTCTCTTTTGCTGTGTGACAGAGACTGTGGTTGGCTGGTCCCCTGGTCGGCAGTTTACAAAAGACCTTTCATGAGGCCTGGAGTCTTGCTACCTGCGGTGATCAAACTCATCAAAAACCACTCTTCTGGGTCTCCTGGGTGCTAGGCACTGGCCTAGGTTCTGGATGGGAGTGGGAAGGAGCTGAGGGCAAGTTCACTCGTGGGTTCTGCCAATGACATGTGCAGGTCACAGAGACTCTGCTGTCACTACTGGGTGGCATTCCTAAGGCTGAGGGCAGTTTATCTTTTCTATATATATTCTGTATATATATTTCTTCTAGGACTTGTCTAGTTTTTGAAGAGACCATACTCCTGATCAACTAGTATGCACAGAGGTAGAATAGTGCAGAGAGACCTTTACCTCTGGGTTGGGTCTCCAGTTAGGCATTCTTGAGTGCAGCAAATTGGCTTGGAACCCAGGGGTTGGAGAATGCTCTCCTGACTGCACTAGGCTGGGCTCTAGGGAAAGAATGCTGAGACCTCCCCAATCCCCCATTGGCTGACCCCAGACTAGCTGGAATATATTATAATAGGATTTAATCTAAGCCAATCTAGAAATACTGAATTTCACAAAAGGATTCACTGTGTTTCTTTCTTTCTTTCTTTTTTTTTTTTTACTGAGGTCCATTCATTTGTCATCCACCAGACGCTGCACACCCACTGTGTGCAAAGCACCAGGCTAGGCTCTGTGGGCAATAACACTGAAGTGTTCACTCTAATTCAAGGAGAGAGACCTGGGTGATATAGATTCTAATAAATAGCAAAGTGAAGTGGTGATTATAGAAAGAACGGTGGCTCCAGAGAGAGTTGGATATTTCCAACCAGGGAATTAGGGCTCCATGAGGTAGGTAACAGTTTGAGCTAAGTCTTGGAGGCTATTTGGCAGCTAGAACCGTATTTTGCATATTCAAGAATTCAAATTTTCCTCGATTCAGCTTGAGAGAGGAAAGTGGGCATGCGGAGAGAGGGAAAAGAGAATCTCCACACATAGAGGCATTTTTGAGGACATCTGCCCTTAGTGCAGAAGGTCAAAACCCCCAACTTCCCCCACTAAACCCAGGCTCATTAGCTATAAACCGCCATGCAGTGGCAGGCCTGAGGCCTTCCTGAGGGGACCACATGGACAGTGGCAGGTGGGACATTTGGTTACTTGTTGGCTTAAATACCTCAGTCTTTTGTCTTCTGGTTTTGACAGGACCGCTTTTGGGGCTGTTGCCCATCTCTGCTTCTTTCCCTGTGCTGTGCCACAGATACCAGGTACCAGGTTTGGGCTATTTCGATCCAGAAAGCATTGGGAGTGCCATGCTGCAGGGCACACAGCTCAACAGACCTAGCCTTTTCCCTGGCTACGGCACCAAGACTGGAGATGAGGACTTTAAACATTAGGTGGCAGCAGTGTGGCTGTGGAGAGCTAAGGATAAACCTGAAAGTGTTTGCTTCTTGCTCTGCACACCTGTGCCATGACTGCAGTCCTCAGCCCGGGCAACCTTGGACCACCTGGTTAACCTGCTTACATGTGTGACCCCTGTTTGGGTTCACAGGTACGGCCACTACTCCACTGCGTGATTTTAAGCAAACCACTGCTCCTGGAGAAGCAGAATTGAGGAATGTAAGACAAGGGCCATCTTGTGCCAATGTTCTTTGATTCTCGTTTGAGGAGTTGCTGTGTGGTCTTTCTGCAAAGAATTGAGCAACTAGGGAGACTAACTCAATAATTTGCAATAGGCCCGGGAAGTTTGGGTTGGGACAGGAGAGGGAGGAAAAGCACTTTGATACAATGAGAGATTGTTAGTCTGTGTAGATTTAACTATATGAATATTTTTCCATCCAGACAATATGTCTCTGAGATAGATACCTGCAGACTAGAGATATATCTCTGGATGGACCATAGCGTACATTCACGACAGGCATTCAGCCTTGAGCTCTGGCTGTGTCCTGTCTGGAAGGAGCTGTGAAGGTGATATGGCTGTGAAATAGGAGGCGAGGGACTAGCATGTGTTGAGTGCCTACTGTATGCCTGACCTGTTAGACATTTGAGTGCTTACTATGTGCCAGGAACTATGTTAGGCACTTCCAAATGCTTTATCTCATTGCACGTCAGTGCAAGTGTGATGTGGTGGGAATGGTGCAGGTGTGGGTATGGTTGTGAGTTCAGATCCTGCACTGCCGCTTATTAGCTGGGTCTTGGACAAGTTAATATCTCTGCATCTCAGTCTCCTCATCTGTAAAATGAGGTTTGGCAATCTTTTTCTATGTGGGGACACATAGAATTCCGGGGAGGTCTCCCTTATAGGCTGATTGTATGGATTACAAGAGGAAATCCTTGTGAAGCACCCAGCACCCAGTACCTGGGGTGTAGTGGAAGCTGAGCCACTCGTATGTCTTCTCAGTAACTCTGAGGGGGGAGTACAATTCTTGTTTTACAGGGATCTTTATAACAAGAAGCGAGACTCTTGAAAAGATAACTGTTATCCTAGATTGGAGGTGTTAAAGATTGTTGTCATAGGAATTGTCATGTTTGTTGTACAGCACAAAAAGACTTTTGGGAAAGAAGTGATGTGGTGAGGAGGGGAAGGCAATAGAGAGGAGGGAGGAAAGGCTCAGTAGCTCTTGGAACTCAAGAGGTTTGGGGGAGCAGAAGTGAGCTTTTCTATTAAAAATGCCTATCCTCCATGCTACTAGCCAGTTTACACAAAGATAAAGTAATTCTAAGTTGTCCTAAATGGCTATCAAACCCTGGGGCCCAGTGTAGAGTCCCAAATTGCAGCACTAATTCAGCCTTGACCTTCCTTACAGCTGAGAAGGGACGTTCTCCCTGTGAAGTGCCCTTGGTTGCTCAGGACAGCTCTGTCCTGCAATGACAGAGTGGCTGCTTGGCTGTGGCTCTTGGGTTCACAGAATCTGTAATCCTCCAAGCCTCTGAGGGAGGAGGCAGAGCAGGGAATAGGAGCCTTAAGCTACTACCCACAGTGTATGCAGAACCCCAGGCTTCCAGGGAAATCAGTCTTCACCCTGAGGAAAAGGAAAACGGCTGTGATCAGCCATATATGTCTACAAGAAGAAGCAGAGCCATACCAGCCTTGTGGGTTGGGGAGAGGGGACACACGGAATCCAGGGAGACCTAGAGAAATTGTTTGGGGTCTTAAAGTGAGTTAAGTCAGAGTCAGGGCCAAATTCCATGTCTTGGCCATGGGCTGAGGGAAGGAAGGAGAAAGCCTATGGCTCAAGCAGATGAGGGATCTTTAAAAGTCATTCATATCAGAACAGTCGAGCTGGGCTTTATTAGGTAGATAGAAAGAACTATTGTAAACCAAGGAGCTTGGGAGATGGTATCTGCTGGCCAGACCTAAAAACACTGACGGCCCAAGAAAAGTGATTGGATTCACTGGAAAGTATCCAATAAATACTTTGTATTCCAAAGTATTTCCAATACATTGAAAAGATTTCTTTGAAAATATCAAAGCGCAAACTCAAATATGCACAAGATTACAAAGAGCACAATTTTGGTCAGTGTTATTTTTAGGAGAATATAATACACAAAGCTGTGTTCATTTCCTTCAGAAAGCATTTTCCTGAGCAGTATTAATAGCTTAGGAATTAGAAACCCCTTGTGTTTTTCCTTTTGACACCACCATTTTGAAATACCACTGCCACAAATCATAGGCCAGTCAGCCCTCCCAGAGGAACAGCCCGCCCCAGGGAGAATTACAGGCCTGGGCAGACAAGGCCACGCTGAGAGTGCAGTAGAAAGAGCCTGCATGCTTAAGGGACAGAGTCCTGTGTTGTGTTCTGATAATGACTCGTGGATGCAGAATTGGTTAAAAACCAACCTTCAAAAAATGAAAAACAAAAAACCAAGCTAATCCTGAAATATATTTAATTTGAAGTCTCTGGATGACTTTTTTTAAAAGATTTAAAAAAGCTAAGGATTATTATAAATCAATATTTATAAACAAGTAAAGTGTACTTAGAATAGTTTTGTTTACCTGATTAAATGTTTTTGGTATGTGTATGGCTGTGAAAATTGTGAATTTGTGCTTGGACTTGTGATCTGTGGACTTTGTTGGGTGCCTCTCCTTTTCCCTATTTTCAGCAGCCATATCCCTCATTGGCAGCCTCCCTTCCCATGGGCTAGAAAGAGGAAGGAGACTGAGCAGCAAAGGGCAGACTGTTGCAGAATTGGGGGAGGGGGAGGATTCTCATACCAAAGTCACCTAGGAATATCCATCCATGTGTTTTTCATAAATTTCCCCAAGGCAATTAAATTCATACAGTATTATTAAATGACCTACTTCTCACCATGCCCAAGAAACACTTTTAACCCAAAGTTCTTAAAGGAAGTTTAATGAACATCAGTGCTGTATCTATCTAGATACAGATATATTCTCCATCCCATAATCAAAGTTAAAGATAGGGTGAGTGGCAGATTATCATTACCTTTGAGACTCAGAACCACCTCAGGGCACAAAACCCACCCCCCTTTACCTGACCCCCTCACCTGCCACAACTAAAGTCATCTTCCTTTTTCTGAGTGGGTAGGTGAGTCCTAAGGTCCAGTTGCCTTTCTGGGCTGCCCCCCACTTAACACTGAATCTTGGAAGCGGCCAGGACTTGTTAATTCTGCCTCTGTAGATTGCATTCTCTTTGCTGCTTTTCTGCTTGTCTGGCATGCCCTGCTCCTGAGCAATAAACAATACCAAAACTCTCTGCAACATTGCTTGGGTAGGGGACCTAGTTCCTCTGACAAATTCTTTTTTAACAAGTAACTTTTTTAGAGCAGTTTTAGGTTCATAGCACAATCCAGCAGAAAGTCCAGAGTTCCCATAGGCCGTGCCGCCACATGCATATCCTCTCTTCCCCCATCAACATTCTGTGCCAGAGTGGGTAAACACCATTTTGATTTTCTTCTATTGCTTTTCCTGCCAAAGACTTACTCTTTGACCCTATTGAGTCCTCCAGTAGCCCCTGTTCTGTCAGCTTTCCAACACCCCTCTATAGCATATCCATGTTAGTTTTGTTACAGTGGGAGAAATGACATAATGTGTGTCTACAGTAGTCTTTTCAATTATCCTTAACAGC
Organism: Daubentonia madagascariensis; assembly: GCA_023783475.1. Lineage (NCBI taxonomy): Eukaryota > Metazoa > Chordata > Mammalia > Primates > Daubentoniidae > Daubentonia > Daubentonia madagascariensis. The sequence goes on from JAKFHU010000978.1 coordinate 34,909,987, forward strand.
CTTATCCTTATCCTTCAACCTCCATGGCTTCATGTGGCCCTAACATAGCCCTCATGACATAGGTGGGACAAATATGATCACCTTCACTTTAGGGAGGAGGGAACAAACCCAGAGAAATTAGATGGCTTGAGCAGGGCACATAACTAATTGGGAGCCAGAAACTAAGACTCTTGCTTTCCAGAAATCATGCAGTGACTTTGTTTGGCTAAAGCTCTGGTTTCTTTATCCCTTTGACTATTTGCCACATTTTCTAATGTAGATACATATGTGCCTTTGTCCAGGGTAAGAGCTACATGTCGAGATGTTGAAGTCCAGTTGAACTTACTGAGCCAACTGAAGAGTTATTTTCCCTCTATACAAAAAGCTAACCTGTCTTCTCTCAGCAGCAGGTGTCTCTGGGCTTGCAGCCATTTTGCAGGGATGAGAGATCCCTGTTCTCCATATGGGAGAGGGATGCTCTGCTTGGCTACACCTGTGAGGCCATTTGTGGCCCAGAGGGATTATGTCTTACTCTTAGTGTCTGACATAGTCCCTTCTCTCCAGGATATTTAGATTCTTGGAAATAATAGGAATGTTTCAACTAACTGCTAATTAAACAATAAGAGGTATATTACTTTCAACAAAAAAGGGGCAGCTGTCACAGCAAAAACAAGAAAAGCCTCAACAGAGAGGCTCAGGGTTGAGAATGACCATGGCAGACCATCAAATTTTGTATTGGCACTCGCCTTTAGGCTACAATGTGCAGTCACTGATGGTCTGATATTCACCTTCAGAGTGTGCTCAAGGCTGGTGCTGCTGGTGATGGACGAGGTATCATACGGATCTATGGCTCTACCGTAACAACCCCAACATTTTCTTTCTTGTATCAGTGTTATAATCTTGGCAGCATTGGATAGCTATCTCAAGATGAGTACAATGATCAATGCAAGCATGTAATTCAATTTCTTCTCCATCTGTTGGCTGGCAGGGAGGTATAGTAAAGATAGTTACTGGCTGGACTGCAGATCACAGAGAAGTTGCTGGGGTTAGTTTCTGTCCTTCCAAGAGCTCACTGACTGGAAACTCAAAGACATTTCCCTCAAAAAGCCAAGAATCGTTATGCCATCTCAGAAACTTGTAACAGCAAATGCCAAGTATGTGTGTATGTGTGTGCGTGAGACAGAGAGGGAGAGCACACGCACAAGTGAGTGTGCCTTTGAAATCATCCTTTTGGACAATTAAACACTGGACACACCACTCTGTTATGCTTGCTTTTTTGCCTCCAAGGTATCATGAGGCAGCAAACTCACTCATTCACACCTGGCAGGTCTGGCTTCTGAAGGAGGCTTTGGACATCAAGAAAGTAGCAAAAAGAAGCCATTGATGTGTAATAATGTACTATGCTCATTTGGATAACAAGAGGAGGACAGAAATTAGAAAGTATGTATTTTAGTCTTGAGAGATTTTATTTTGTGAATGGATTAAAGAGATGTGAGCATGTGATTAGATTCAGAGGAAGACACCAACAGAATGAAAATTTAGGAGAGGGGAGGGAGAATGACTGAATGGTTAGGTCTGCAGAAGCAGTTTCAGGTCATAACCTATAAGATAATTAGGCCTGAGTGTAGATGACTTGAATGGAGGTGGACACTATAGTTAAGGAAGACCACAAATTAGAAGACTGGATGGTCAGCAACTTGCAGTGAAATCTAGAATTTGGAGACAGAGGTGCACCAGAAGCCAGTGCCTTCAAGACTAGTTTGTGCTAATATGTAAACTATCCATGACGCTCTCAGTGATTTTTGCTTGAAGCCTCACTCCTGTACTTGTATAATGAGGTACCACTAATCATGAGAGACGATGATTGGAAGTGAAAATAAAGTACAGTTGGCTCTTGAATGATACGGGTTTGAACTATGTGGGTCCAATTATGCATGGATTTTCTTCTGCTGCCACCCCTGAGACAGTAAGACTAACCCCTCTCTTCCTCCTCCTCCTCAGCCTACTCAATGTGAAAAGAATGACGATGAAGACCTTTATGATGATCCACTTCCACTTAATGAATAGTAAATATATTTTCTTTTCCTTATGATTTTCTTTAATAACATTTTCTTTTCTCTAGCTTATTTTATTGTAAGAATACAGTATATAACATATATATAACATACAAAATATGTGTTAATCAACTGCTTGTGTTATCAGTATGGCTTCCAGTCAACAGCAGGCTAATAGTTATGTTTTTGGGGAGTCAAATTACATAAATTGATGGTGGCCTCCCCATGTTGTTCAAAGTTCAACCGTACTTTTTGGAAAGAGAAATGAAAAAAAGCTCTTCTATGTGATTATCTCAAGAAGTCAAAATAGGTTATTAAATCTAGAAAAGAATAGAGAAAAATAGTCCTCTTATGCTACAGAAAAGATTAGAAAATATGGGTCAAAGTAGCAAGGCATTAAATAAAAAGTCAAATTCAGGGTATCTTAAAACAACCAACTTCTTTAATTAGAAAGCAACAAACATGCAAATGGCAAGTGTAGAAATTTATTTGAACCAATATTTTCACTATAATGAAAATTACTCTTCAACATTGATCCAAGCTCCCACATCTGAAGGTTAGGGGAAATATTGCACTTTGCATTTTCTAGCACTCCTCATACACGGCAAAAAGTTTTTAAAACATTTTGCTAGTTTTGTTTTATACACTCTCCCAAATTCATGCACACAATCATTCCAAACCAATGTTAGATTATCCCCCCAAAAGGGAAAAACTCCAAAAAACCACAATCTTAAAATTGCACTAAAGCTCTGTAAAGAAAAAAATATAATAAGTGTCTTATACAAATTTCAGAACATCTAAGTGCTTGCCGAAAAGAGTTGATTATTCCTCATCCTCATTTTCATTCTCCTGACCAGAGCCTTCTGATCTGTCACCCTCCAACCGGTCTGGAAAACACAGATATGAAAATCACAAAAAGAAATACTTTTAGCATTATAATTATAAATAATTTATAATGCCTTTTATTTAAAACTGATTAAAATGTACATAATTCAACACATCACTATGTAAAAATCAGTTCATTCACCACTATGTGTAGATAAGTTGTTTTTTAGAGACAAATAAAAGAGTAAAGAAAACAGTATTATTAGTTTTGAATATGCATGTAATTCTAAAACATAAAAAGAAAAAGAAAAACCCACCCCTAAAGATCTTGATATATTATGTTCTACTACAGTGGTTTTAAGACAGTATTCTTTGGACTCTAGGTCTAAGGGGGTATGTATCAGGGGAGTGAAGAGGCAGCCGTGTGACAGAGAATATAGGTACCATCGCTGAGAATTTATGTAACTATGTTTGTAAAAAGAGTTTTTAAAATTAAATACTATGTTCGAGGCATTGTGCTAAAAACTGAGGATACAATGGTGACCAAAATAGATGTAGTTTCTGGCCTCAAGGAGCTTATCTAGGTTAAATACTCAAGGGAGTATATAATTACAAACTGTTGTGAGTGAGCACAGCATGTTCTCTCAAGTTTTCATGAATTACACTTGCTATTCCTCTGCTTGGGACACTTTTGTCCAATTCTTTAGCTACAATGGTTCTGCTTACTCATCTTAATACAACTATTGCCCCCTTTGTGAAACTTTTTCTGGACTTTTTCAAACACCCAATCTGCAAAATTATGAACTCCCTCCCTCCACGTTCCAGGATTTTTTTTTTTTTTAAAAGAGACAAAGTCTCACTGTGTCACCCAGGCTGGAGTGGAGTGGCTATTCACAGGCACAATCATAGCTCACTGCAGCCTTGAATTCCTGGGCTCCAGCAATCTTCCTGTCTTGGCCTCCTGAGTGGCTGGGATTACAGATGTTGAGAGACTGCACCTAGCCAGGATATCCTCTATGAACTTTATAATGGTGATCCTAATTGCAGTAGTAGTGGTTTGCATATCTTCTTGCAGACCAGGCTATGAGCTTCTGGAGGGTGGGAGTTATTTCTTTTTATCTTTATATCTTCAGAGCCTAGTATAGGATGTTCAATGAAGGTTTACTGAATAAATGAAGATAAGTTTTATGAAGGTAAGATATATTACAGTGGGTATGTTAAGTAGGCAACAGCATAAAATCACTACCACCCCTAGGATGAACTAGGATGTTTCTGCCACAGAAACATTTCCCCAAGGTAACATAGAAATATTAAGGTAAGATGTAAAGGAAACAGTTCAGTCCCACTGTCAATAGCAATTATCTACAAAGGCTTAAACACTCCCACTGGATCCTAGGTCAACAGCACAAAGGACAGTATACAGAAGGGAATATGGGTTTAATTGTCTAAATGAATTAGATTAAATCTCCTCTATACAGATTCCAATCCAATGTCAAACCAATAAGATAATGTATTTGTGTAAGATTTGTAATCTTAATTATAAATTTTAGCTATTATTATTATAATTATATAAGTATTCAATACACATTTGTAATATAAATGCACAAAATAAGATTTGAATAGACCTTCATAGATTAATAAGGCATCTAAACACAGAAGAAGAATTTCTGATCAATAAAAGGCTACCTAAAGGATGTTAGTTTTAAAAAAGATTACATTATTTTTATTGTGTAATGTACTTTCAAGAGAGAACAAAATATTAAAAGTTACATGAATGGGAATCTTGGGTATGCTTGACTATATTCAAGAAATCTATTTTGTCATGTACAGTGGAGCATGAGGAAGCAGTATCAGCCTGTTTCAAAATTTGTAGGCTTCTTACCCAAATTTCTTTTGGTTGTCACACTATAAATGAAGATGGGGAAATAAAAGGTTAAGAGGAAATGTCGCAGCCTTTAAATCAGGGAATTTGTAGTAGAGGTTAGAATTCTGCAGTTCAAGGCATGCCATAAAGAGACAAGTGAGGGCCAAGAGTCTCTACGACAGGTCACAGAATAATTCACAATGGCTTCCGGAATGAGGAGGGCAGAGTATAGTTGTTCTATCCTGAAATCCAACTCATTTAACTACTGTATAACTACCTCTCTCAAAATGTAAACCCAATTTCTAAGAAAAAATTAAATAAAATGTGTTTACAAAGTGCTATTGAAGTAGTAAAACTGCAAAGCAGTAACATACAAATCTCTGGTTGGCAATTATGGACCAAAGAGGTCTGAAGAACAATGTATTTTTTTAATGAAAACTGGAAATAAGAATCGCTTCTATATACACGATTTTTCAAAAGTAGACAACACCAAATTGCTTTTGCAAATAAGATTTACATTTGTGGAAAGGTTCCTTTTATTTTCTGTTAGAATAGTTCTTCAGAAAATTATTTTTGGCTGGGGAAGATATGATATGAAGAGATATTAAGTTTGATGGGGGGAGGTGGAGATATGAAAATAATTCCCTAAAGGAAACCTGTGTTCCAAAAAATACTGTTGTTTTATTTTTCAGGCTATCATTTGTAAAGAATTTACTTTATTAAGAAAAAGAATATAAAATTCATTGTTAGCTAGAGATTTGATACTAGAAGTTCATTTATTCACCAAATTATTCAACATTTACTGAGTAACTATTATGTGGTAGGCACTTTTCTAGGAGCTAAAGATCCAGTTGCAAATAAGACAAACTAGGTCTCTTGTTTTCTAGAAGCTTACTTTCTAGAGGAGGAAGATAAACAACAAGACAAAAAATGTATTTTTCTCTAATCTGTAATAAGAGAACAAATAAATGAAAAGTTAGAGTGATAAGCTCTTGAGGAAAATGAGACAATGAACAGAGAGTGACTAAAGTGAGAGGGAAGATCTAAATAAGACATAGAAAGCAACTTTAGATGGGTGACCAGGGAAGACTTTCTAAGGAAGTCACATTGGAACTGAGACCTCAATTGCAGGTGAAGTTCTGGAGGCAAAGTCTTTCAGGGAGTAGAAACAGCAAGTGAAAAGGTCCTAAATGTGCTAATAAGCTTGATGAGTTTGATGAAGAGAAGCCAATATGGCTAAAATGTAGCGAGCTAGCAGAAAGCTGGAATGAGTCAAAGTCAGAGGTTGGCAGGGGTTAGGTCATGTAGGACCTTGTAGACCAGAGTAAGAAGTCTAGGTTTTACTTTAAGAGTAATAGGGAGCCCCTGAAAATTTTAAGAGGAGGTGATATAATCTAATTTATGTTTTAAAAAAGGGGTCAGCAGACTAAGGTCCATAGGCAAATCCAGCCCATTGCCTGCTTTTTGTACATAAAGTTTTATTAGAACAGAGTCACTACTATTCATTTATATATTGTATGGCTGTTTTTGCATTACAGTGGGAGACCTGAGTGGTTGCAACAGAAACCATGTGGCCCATAAAGCCTAAAATATTTACTATCAGGCTATTTAAAGAAAAAGTTCACTGACCTCTGTTTTACAAGGATCCCTTTGGCTGCTGTGTGAAAATCAGATTGTATGAGGGCAAGAGTAGAGGCAGGGAGACCGAGGATAGATAAATATTATGTATATTCTGGAATAAAGTTAACATTACTTGCTGAGGGAGTGAATTTGTGCGACTGTGAGCTTAATATGATGACAGGCTCTGCAAATCCATCATGGAGAAACTATGGCTTTCCTGTGTCAAGATCCAGAGGTATGAAGGAAGAATGTCAAGACATAATGCAGGGTTTTATAAGACATGTTAACACCTTTGGACTCTATCCTAAGAACACGTGGAGGCACAGGAGAATTTTAAGCAGGGGAGTGACTTGATCAGATTGTAAAATATTCTAGAAGAGTCTAGAATGATCCATACACACCATTACCATCTTTCCAAAGCCTCTCAAAGCTTCTAGGGATGTCAGAACTGCCTTTACATCTCAAGAAGTGGCCTAGACTAGATATTAGTGCTTTATTTATGAGAATAATTCTGGTTGCTTTTTAAAAATGCAGAAGCTCAAACCCTATTCAGATAAAATGAATCAGAATCTTTAGGGGGTGGGACCCACGTATTTGTAGTTTTAAAAAGCCCCATAGGTGATCTGAAGAGGACCCCTCATTAAAAATCACAGCTCCAGTAGGAAGAAACTGTCTCACATCTATTCCCTGGACCTCCCAGGAAGCCTTTTGGAGTAATGGATGGGCAGAGGTATTTGATGGCTAGCTTGTGCTTATTTGACCAAAGTCCATTCTTAACTCTCCTGCATATGTACACATTATTGTGCTTGGACTACAGAACACTGAAGGGAAGGAGAGGAAAAGAGCAGCTAACTGACCCATCAAATAACTAGATATCTTAAGGATAAAAGCAGCAGAAATATAAACTCTTTTATTCTATCTAGTCTTTTGCATAAGAGAAGCAAGAAGATCAGCTGACTAACCCAACTAGAAGTTATCTATTTTTCACTGCTGGCAAAAAGAAATAAAAGAAAGGGAATTTTTATATTATAAAACATCTTATCTAATCCTAAAACCAAAGGATAATAGTAGCTATTAGTTAACAAACCATTGCCACATTAGCACCTGTTTAAGATAGATTCTTGCAGAACTGGAAAGAGAATTAGTTTTCTATAGGAAAACCCTTGAGCTAGAGTCATCTACTTAGATAAACTTTGTAAGAGCAAGTACATTTTAGGAGTCATAATCAGCAAGTATTTTTCTTTTTCTATAAAATGTTGCTTTCTCACATCTGAAATCCAAATGGATGAATTTTAAGGGTTACTCTTACTGTTATTGAAATGGATCAAAAGATGTTATAGTGTTATTACAATTTAATACAGGAGCCCAAAGAAGTATTGCAAAAATATTTTGTTGGACTACTAACATTTTTTGTTTACTTTCCAGGCTTATTTTTTGTTTTGACCATTTGAAATTTTCTTTCTTTCCTAGTAATAGTTAATATTTACAATTTGAGGATTATTTTCTAACTCTTTTGTAAAATATGGGGTTTCTTTCAATTTTTCAGATGTGTTACACATTCTCTCCTCTAAGGCTTAGAAAAATACTATATGCTGTTTATTTTGCCTTGAATACTTGTTTCTCCATTCCCCACTCTCTCTGAGGAAGTGACATTTAATCCACTACTTATACAGACCTGAATGATAAGTAGAAGTTATCTTAACAAAGAGTGAGGATGCGAGGGGACAGCATGATTATAAAAACTCTGAGGTGGGAAAGTATTTGATGTATCCCCCAAATTCAAAAAGGGCCAGAGTGAAAGGAATGGTTAGAGAAGAAAAGAATGTTGTAAATGAGCTAGAAAAGTTGTTTGCGATCAGATCGCCCAGAAGTTTGCATGTCATAATAATGACTTGAACATATTCCTTTAAGTGAAATTTATAGGTGAAAGGGGAGTAAGGGCTTGGAAGCTAGTTTCAAATTCAGGCTTTAACATTTATCTTCTGTGTGACCTGGGGTTAAGTGATTATATTTAACCTACTTTATAAAGGGTCAGAGATAAATAAGGATAAATCATGAAATGATTAGTATAATGCCTGACACAGTGTAGTTACTCTATAAATGGTAATTATATTAAATGACAGATAATATGCAACATATGAAGCAATTTAATTTATGAAATCAGTGAAGAGTGATAAATACTCTTGTTTGGTAAACATATTTCGTTTATAATGGATATGGAACCTTTTCTATTGTTATGAATACAGATTATTCAATTCCTTCTTGAACATTATTTGTAATATATACATTTTTGTGTTATCTGTGGCACTGAAACTCACAGTGTATCATCTAAAACAAAAAAATTGAAAAAAAATATACTATACCTATCTGCTTTATTTCTTAGCATGTTATATTTATTTTTGTCTGGGCTATGATTGATTTTGACCAAACCTACTATTAAAGTATACTCACTATAACATATCTTAAGGTTTATGGCATGGTACTCTAAGAAAAAGTTTTCAAGTGACTGTCTTTTCATTTGACCATTTTTCAATAAATTTAGTTTGTGAGGAAATAAATTTACTGTGCTAAGATCAAGCATTCACAAAAATCCTAGTTCAGAAATTAAGCTGCCTTCATTTTGTGATATTAAGGAAATTATATAAATCCCTTTAAAATAGATCTTAAATAATAACATATTTTTCAAATATATAATAATTTTAATAGTACACTAAAAGTTCCTACCAGCTCGGATATGATTCAGTGAAGCCAACATCCTCAACATGAAAGAGGCTGGAACTGTAATGGTGTTTCTAGTCTCTTCCAGCATGAGTTCATTTCGAGTTATAACCTACAAGGCAAGTTAAACAGCCATGTCAAAGATCATAGAGTAACTGTAACCTTTTTCCTTAAGATTAGGAAAACAGTATAAAATTAGCAGGTCCTAGGAGGAATTACTTCATTCTTTATATGAATGATGTCTATATTTCTGCCTTAAGGCTACTCAATGCCAAATACCTACTTTAACTTGCATTTAAAGAAGGAAGATCAGAGAACAATACTCTTTCAACTGGCAGAAAGACAAAGGTCAAACTTTGAGACTACTTAAAACATTCAAGAATTCAATTTAGCTTTTACTTGTAATTTGTTTCCCAGCAGTCTACTTTGTGTTGTCTCATTATTTTCCTCTATTGCAGAACTGATACTTCAGTGACACAATAGAGTTAAAGTATTATCCCTGGGTCACTTGGATCCCTTGAGAAGATGTTACCTTTACTGAGGCGAAGTAGTCTTGAAAAATAAACTTTTGGGCAAGAGTTAACAATGAATCGTCTTAAGTACCAAGAATAGGACCAAATGAATACTCATGAACATCTAGGGATCTAATGTTTAATCATGAGCAAAGGAAAAAAGAATGAGGAAAAGCAAAGAACATGGTGAAGGAAAAAAGGAAGAAAGAAAGGAGAGCATGAGAGGAAGAGAAAGATGTTAACGTGATCAACAGTTCCTCAATGATAGAATAATAAATCCCCACCTCATTAGGGTGCCCCACAGGGCTCTTTACAATCTTGCCCCCACCTACATTTTCAGTCCAATTGAGCTACTTTTGCACGTACACTCAGGCACACTGATTGTTCATTTACCTTATAATAACTTGACACATGCTGATCCTTCTGTCTCAAATACTCCTCTGCTCCTTCTCTGCCTGGTGAACTATTACTTCTCAAACTTCAGTCCAATTCTTATGTCCTCTGTGAAGACTTTTCCATCCTATCTATCCCATTTACAAGGACAGCTGTTCCTTTCTACCGGCTTCCAAAACACTATGTGTACATCTCTGACTGACACTAATCCCACTACAGTATGTACTAGTTGTTTGTTTCCATGTCTGTCTTTCCCAGCCTGAGGGTAGGCCTTTTTTTTAAACCCAGCACTGTGTCTGACATACATCAAGTGTTTTATAAATGTCTATTCAATCGATGAAAGTATATGTGGGAATTGTGCAATAAACTGTCAACTTTGGTCTACAGTAGTGGTTTTCCAACTTACTAACATTTTTGGCAATGGACCCTCGTTTTGATAATATATTTTATATGGAAACGCACAAATAAAAACCCTGGTTGAAGTTGGGGAGGAAAAGGCCAGAGTTCAGCCTTCTTATCATCTACCTTCCCCCTCCCAATCCCATAAGAAACCTAGAGTTCCACAGAACTCAGTTTGAAAATGACTGCTTTAACAAGAAGCTTAAAAAAAATCTTAAAATATAATTAATAAAGGAAAAGATTCTCCAACCATTTGTTCTGCTACCTATTGATTCTGAAAGAGAAAGTCCCATTTCCTGTTTAAGAAAAACTCAAAATAGAAAAATGGCTATGATTATGGAGAATAGCTATAGTAAAATTATTTTCTTAAAAGGACAGAATATTTTTGTGATTCTTTATTATAATAGCACAAATAGTCAAACCTATTTTTCTTAAACTACAATATGCCTAATCTGGTATTACTAAAAATTAATATAATTAACAAGCTACTATTTTGATTTTACCTCTCTAGTATTATAGGCATGTTTTTATTTTAATTTTAATTTTTCTTCAAATCTGATCTCCTTAACTGCATTAACTTGTTTTATGTTAGCAACTGATAATAAACTGCTTTGATTTTTCTTAGGAAATCATTTTAGGAACAAACTGAAATATGGTCTATAAATAATAAGTATAATAAACAATCTTACTTCATCAGCAAGTTTTCGGTTAAAAATCCTTGACTCTTCTAGTGGTGACCAGATCTTTATGTCGTAATCTATGCCAGATGAGGCTAGAACTAGAAATAAAATTTACATATTAATATAATGCTTAGAAATTCAAGACATGTATATATTATGCATATGTGTATATATACAGCAAAAGTGAGCTTGAATGGAAATTGTACCTATACATTTAACTGTTTTTTTTGTTTTTTTTTTTTTTTAGAGACAGGGTTTCACTCTTGCTCAGGCTGGTCTCGAACTCCTGAGCTCAAGTGATCCTCCTGCCTCGGCCTCCCAGAGTGCTAGGATTACAGGCGTGAGCCACCACGCCCGGCCCCACATTTAACTGTTAATTGAAAATATTATTTTGAAGATTTCCTAAAACTTACCCTAGAACATACTTATAAGACCATCTTAAAGTCACTCTAATTTTTGTCTTATTCGTTGTTCTCCCATGAGATATATGGGCAATTTCAGACAGAAGGTAACCAATGCTCTTTTGTTCTGGTAAATTAATTCAGATATGTGAAGACTTAAAAGGAGTGGAGGTTCAGTTGGGTAAGCGGTGAAAAGTTCAGTCATGCCAAACCTCTTATAGCTGATAAAATGTAGAAGAAATATTAGGAGAATAAACTCTTTAACCCATTTCCTTATACTTTCTGCCAAAAGCAGATTATTGGTGTTTTTTGTTTTAAACCCAAGTAGAGCTATAATTTACTCTAGTGGTGCTTACTAGGATAATTTGAATTATTCTTATAATATTAACAAATAGAAAAAAATTGGAGCTGATGTATCATACAACAATTTCTAGTCCTTGTCCTATAAAAGATCATCTTACTTGGGTCAAATGGATGTGGCTGTAGGCAGTTTACCACATGATTATCAGCTTCCAGAAGCATCAAATGCTCAGCAGTGTGCCGATCCCAAATGAAGATATGGCCACAGTCAGAACCACTCATTACAAAGTTAGCACCCCAGAAATTGGCTTCTTTTATCTAAGGATTTAAAAAAAGTAAGTTATAAGAAAACTCAATTCAAAGTTATTAAAACAAAGACTTATGCTATTCTTATGTTAAAAAAACAAATGGACTTAGAAAATAGTAAAATTAAAAACTGATGTCTTTGTCTTCCAGTTTCTTAAACCATGAGTAAAGGGACTTTGCTTTGTTCAATGCTATATTTACAGTGTCTTAACACATTGCCACACTAGAAAAAAAAAATTTTTTTTCCTTGGGGCCATGGTATTTTATTATGAAAATAGAATAATAACTTTGAAAACAAAATGATCCTTTCTAATTTAATGAACAATTTGTTATTTTTTATTGTGTTCTGTGAGTGAGTTATATGCAACTCACGTGGTGTTAGAATCAATTTTTAGACTGCATGCCACGTGAGTGTATGTGATTCACGACATACTTACTGCATTTGTTTCTAAGAATTGAGTCTGTTGTCATTCCACAGGTATTTAGTTGTGTTTAGAGTGGACCAACTGCAGGGTTTTGCCCAGGGGCCACCTATCACGTAACATGTATGCTATAGCATGGCAGTGTGAGTTGCCTGAACACCATGCAGCTCCCAAGGTAAAGAGATGTGTGAGTTACATATGCTTCATGAGGCCCTGGGCTCAAAAATAGAGTGAGTTAAATATAACGCACACAGCAGTTAATGTGTTAGACAGTACTTGGCATATAGTAGATGCTTAATTAATAACAGCTAAATGAATAAATGGGATTTCTCAATTTTGGACAATATAATAAAAATTTATATATATGTGGATGAATTTTCTAAAAATTGTCCCATTTTAGCTTTGTAAGACAATAAAACAACTCATAGAAAAAAGAAATTGTTTTCTTTTGTATTTTGTTTTATGCCCAAAGAACAAAAAGTACCAATTTTTTCATTAGCTATTAGAAGCTCACACAATTGAGAAGGAAAGATGTAAACATATTTTATATGATATATTGGAATGGTTATGATGACATTTTTTACTAAACACACAAGAATGAACCATCAAAAATATTTATACTTCAGATCAAGATTTTAAAAATCATTTTATGTGCAGTTGCTACTGTGCCATTTTTGGTGCTAACACAAAAGGGGGAGCCAGTTTTGTTGTTATTCAACCTACTCTTATATTTACTTATCTTCTTTTTTTTTTATTCCTTCCCATAATTATTTTCATCCAAACTTTAAACCAGCAAAATGTAAGAAATGGAAATTGGTTATTTCTATTAATAATGAGTATCCTTTTAAGAATGATTAAATCGTTACTTCCAATGATATCTATAGAGAGAGCAAAGTTAATTTTTTACCTAGATCTTAAAGAAAGCAGATTAACACATTGACAGCTACACACAAAAAAAATCAGAAGGTTTTCCTTGGGGCCACAGTGTTTTATTATTAAAACAGAATAAAAACCTTGAGTGTAATTTAAAGGTAAACATAAATAGAAAAATGAAATTTATTGACTTCTATTCATTTAATCCACATTTTTAGAATTAAATTGTCAGTATTAATTGTAACAATAAGAACATCAACAAGAAAGATTTTATATATGCTTCACGTGGCCCCAGGGTCAAAACTAGAGTGAGTGACATACAACTCTCATGGCCGTTAATGTGTCAAAACAAATTCTGTAGATACTTTTTGATAACTCAATGAATATATGAAGAGAAAAACACTTTCTAGATGTGAAGGGGTCAGAGTAACAGTTACACCAATCATCTCAAAAGATTTTCTTATTCAGTAACTAATATTGCACTGGGCGGCCTATGGATTATAAAAACTAGAAAAGATCTTAGAGATCATCTGGTTTATTCTTCTAATTTCATAGACGAAGAAATTAAGGTCTAGAGAGACAAAGTGACTCTCTAGAGTCAATCTTTCAATTGTCAATCTTTTTAAAAGGGTTACAATTAAAGTAGTCTTACTATATTTTGCAATCAACCTGGATTTTATAAATCCAAATCCTCCTCTCCAAAACTAACAAAGGGTGCTAATATGGGCTTAAAAAAATCCACTACAAACTTTTCAGGTAGACAGCAAATGCGAGAGAGCAAAAAAGATGCAATGGTTACTTATATAAGCTAAAATTAAAAAAAAATCTACATGTATTTCTTTAGCAGGGTAGAGTTTTGTTGTAAAAAATAATGATCTTTCACAATATATTATAAGACTAAAAGAACCATGTTTAAATAAAGAGATAACTATGAAGGGTTAATAATATAATATTGAAATCACACTGGCAATATATGAAGATGATCATTATGGAAAAAACATTCATATTATGAACTGCAATTTCACCAAAGAATGCCGTAAGAATTTGGTACCATTGTCCTGGAGTTGCGATGGCCCTTATAAACCATCTTTACCAGTGGTCTTCTAATGTTCAAAGTATCCAATTCTTCCATTTCTTTCCTTTCTTTTCTCCGCCTGAAGAACTCCTGAATGCGGGCAACAGCAGAGCGTCTATGAATTACATATTAAAACAAAAACCAAAAGTAAATTAAAAAAATTAACAAGCCACTACAGAATGATAATGAGGAACTTTAAAATATAGTAAGTCTAGAAAATATTTAAACACATTATCTCAGTAAGGCACCCCCAACCAAAAGCATAAAGAGGCAGACACAGCAGTGAGATATCAGACTAGTTGAGTTACTACAACAAAGTATTTTAGTTAAGAGGTCACTTAGAAATTTGGTACTGGTTGAAAAGTAAAGGAAATAGCATGCGGCACACTGGTTTTTAAAGGGCTATTTTATAAAAATATAATACAGACAAAATTCATGTGCAATTTTACTACAAATAAAACAAATTATATTCAATGTACTTTCTCCTCCTCTCCATATTAGGAAAAGTAAAGGCATAAAGAAAAACCAAAACAAACGAAGGGTAACATATAATAGCAGTGGATAAATTTATGTTTTGAGATTTTATTTAAAACATTGTTTAAAGATGTTCCAAGAACAGACCACTCAAGAAAAAGAGAATAAATATTAATATATAAGCAATAAGACAAGGACTTTCAAGTAGCATCTTTTCTTTATGAACGCCATACTTTACTGGAATAAAGATTTGGAACTAATGAGGCAGATTTTATTCTCCTAAGAACTAATTTGGTGCCAGAACACCAAATTAGAACAGAGGACTAATATGAAGAACAAAGGACTCTTTTTAAAACTGATTTAACTATTAAAAGAAACTTCTCCTAAAATATGATATTAGGTAATCATTTTGTTAGTTTGAATTTGTTATTTAAAATATGTTTTGACATACAATAGGCCAAAAGTCCATAATATCTTAAAAGTCCACAAATCAGTAAGAAAAATGAACTTAACAGATAAATGCACAAAAAGATGCTCAGTCTCACTAATAATAAGATAAAAAATACACTGATGTCTTTTTATGTTTATCATACGGAAAAGATTTTTATGTCTATCAAGAGTGGCAAGAGTTCAAGAAAACAGGCACTATTGGTAGAAGTTTGAAAGTGGTTCTATATATTTAAAAAGTGTACTCTTTTACTGTAAACTTTTCATTGACATACAACACATATACAGGAAGGTACAAAATCATAAGGTAAACAGCTCAATGAATTTTCACAAATGGAACAGGCCCACCTAACCAGCACCAGTATTGAGACACAGAGCATAACCAGAAATTCCTGAAGTCTCCTACGTGCCCCATTCCCATTATTACTTTCCCCTCAAAGGAAACCACTATTCCAACTTCTAATACCATGGATTAATTTTGCTTGTTCGTGAACTTTTATTAAATGGAATCATATAATATGTAGTATGTCTAGCTTCTTTAGCTCAACATTATGTTTTTAAGATTCGTCCATGTTGCTACACGTAGCTGTAGTTCATTCATCCTCTTTGCTATAGAGTATTACTTTTTATAAACATATTATAATTTATTTATCCATTCTACTGTTGGTAGACATTGGGTTGTTTATAGTATTTTCTTTTTCCTATTGCCTGCATAATTTGAGAATATTTATAGTATTTATTAAAATGGGGCTACTATTAACATTTGTTCATGTCTTCTGGTGAACATATGTGCATATTTATGTTAGATATATACCTAGAAGAGGAATTGCTGGACGCAAGTATGTACATAATGTTCAGCTTTAATAGACAGATACTCCCAAAGTTAGTATCTATTTGTAGTTTTCCAAAGTGGTTGTACAAACTTACATTCCCAACAGCACTGTAATAAAGTTCCAGTATAATATATTTTTGAGGAGAAATTAAATAACATATACTAAAATTTAAGACATGGTATAAGCTTTGACTCAGCAATTTTACTTTTAAAAAATGTATACTGTAGAAAAACTTAAATATGCAAATGTATAATTTTTTTCCCACTGTAATTGAGAAAGACTGGAAATAATCTAAATGTTTACACAGAAAGAATATGTTAAATACACTATGGCACATCCATACAATAGAATACTTACATCACCATTGAAAAAGGATAAGGAAGAGCCATAAACAACTATATGAAAGATATCAGCATTATAGTAGCTGAATCCAAAACACAGACTACAGAATAATTCATAGAAAAAAAAATATGCATAGAAAGATAGACACCAAATTGTTAATAAGAATTTTAAAAATAATCATATAACAATTATGTACTCTTTATAATAAAAAGATACTTTCTTTTTCATAAAATAAAATGGTATGCTCTGAATTACATAGACTTATTAAAAAAGTGTTTTAAAAAACCTTTTCCTATGCTAAGTATGTCTAAAAAAGTAGTTTACACATAAGTTTTTAAGTTAGATATAGTTAAAAACTCCCAAACAGAAAGCTGACATGTTCAGTTTACTCTGATTATCTCTTTCTGATTGGGAGGTAAGAATGGGAAGGGTTGAGAGGGCAAATGTTCTCAAAAGAGACATAACTAATGTGGTTGGATCTCTCTTTTTTTGAAGTGGAAGAAAAGAGAAAAGAACACTCTGAATCAGTTAAAAAATGTTATTAGAAAGAAATCAATACAGAAAAAACTCTTTTGCTAAGAGTTATCAGGTAAAAGAAGTAGTACCTTTGCTGGTAAGCCAAAGGACTTAAGAGCTATAAATGGGAAAAAATTATGTGACGATAATTTAGATGGTAGCTCAAATCATTTAAAAAAAGATGTATGGACAAAATTAAGGCTGTATTAATAATGAGGTGATAATAATTAAGAATTAATGAGAACTATACCAAAGCATAAATGTTAATTTAAAAAGTTGTTTGGCTTAACTGTCCTGATAAAGAATAATTTTAAAACCTGGGTCTTAAATTAGGCAGTTTGTGTTAGATAGTTTAAATCAAAGATTATATTTAGATTTATGTAACTTCTTATATGAATATATCTGGCTTCCGAGTGGGAACTTTTATAGCACCAGCAACAAAAGATAGAATTAAATATGGGTGATGTTGAGAAAGGCGGAAAGATTTTTGTTCAGAAAGGGCAGGCTTGATAACTTATCTCAAAAAAACTACTATGAGTAAAAAATAATTGGCGACTGCCTTATTTATTATGAAACAGAAATGTCTCATGACTTTTTTTTATGTGTCTAATGTAATTGATATCATATACCAGTTATTCAGAATATTTTTGTTGGACAGTCCTCACTTAAATAAGACTGGCTTATGGTTAAATGAATATGATCTTTTTTTGAATTTTGACAGTTAGGTTATTAAGTATGAAATGTCTGATTTCCGTAAGTACTAAGTTTGACAGTTGATATCTCTGACATTTCACTTTGACACTTCTTTTTTTTTTTTATTGTGAAGGTACATCCTCATTCTTTCAAATGTACAGTTTGGCTTGTGATTATCTTTCAAAAATTTTTTAGAGCAATTTTTGTGAAACCATGGATAAATAAAAAATTCGTGTTATTTTTTAATATGAGTTCCATCGTGAAACCAATGAAGCGCAGACAGCTTGAAATAGCAACGAAGTGTTTGGGAAGGATGTGGCTAATGAACGCATGGTACGTCGATGGTTTCAGAAGTTCCCTTCTGGTGACTGTAATCTTGAAAATGAGCCATGTGGGTGGATCAGAGACCAAGGTGGATAATGACGAGCTGAAAGCTGTAGTGGAAGCGAATCCATCTCAACCTACGTGTGAATTAGCAGCAAGGTTTGACGTTACTATTCCAACAATACTGGACCATTTGAAATAAATCGTCAAGGTAAAGAAGCTAGATAGATGGGTACTACATGAATTAAACGAGCGTTGGAAGAGAAATCGTCTCAAAGCTTGCCTTTCTTTGCTGTCATGACATAAAAGTGAATCATTTCTACACCGTATTGTTACATGTGATGAACAATGGATTCTTTTTGACAATTGCAAGCATTTGGCACAATGGTTGGATAAAGATGAAATGCCAAAACACAGTCCAAAACTGAATATTCATCAAAAAAAGCTCATGGTGTCTGTTTGGTGGTCCAACGCTGGTATTATCCACTACAGCTTCACGGAACCTGGTCAATTGATTACAGCAGATGTCTACTGCAACCAGCTGGATGAAATGATGAGGATGCTTGCGATTAAGCAGCTGAGATTGGTCATTAGAGACAGGCCAACCCTCTTGCAAGACAACACTTGACCATATGTCACACAAACAATGGTGCTCAAACTACAGAAGCTAGACTTGGAAACTCTCTGTCATCCACCGTATTCACCAGACCCTGTACCAGTTGACTACCACTTCTTTCAGGCTTTGGACCACTTCTTGCAGTGAAAAATATTCAATTCTCAACAAACTGTGGAAAATGCCTTTCGCGATTTCATTGCCACATGCTCTCCAGGCTTCTTTGCTGCTGGCATAAACAAGCTACTGTTAAGATGGCAAAACTGTGTCGACAGTTTAGGTACATACTTTGATTAACTGTACTGCTTCTTGTTTGAGATATAAAAAATTAAACTTTTGATTTGAAATCGGACATTTCATATTTAATGACCTAATAATTCTGGTTTAGTAAATGCTAACACTGTTTCTCCCTTCCAATGATATGACTGGACTTGATTAGTAATGTTCAACTTTTCACAAAGATGTGAATGCCATCTCAAAACCATATTGGAGACTGTTTTTATATTTAGATTTATATAACTGGTTATATTAATATATTTAAATACCAAGGAAATCCCTTCACTGTCTCAGAACCAAGCAAGGCTCACCTGTATTTTAATTTGTGTTCATTAGCCTGTTAAAGGCAAGTGTTGAAGATAAGGTAGCAATGTCTACTTTATATTTTTGGTCTTAACTATGCCAATCTAATTAGAATTGCCTGTATCTAAAATGCTGCCTTTTCCTTATTGAAAGGCATTTTATATGGTTTATGTGTAATACCAAATGAAAAATATTTAACACTTCTCAAATTAAAAAAAAAGGTTAGATCAGTTACCACTATCCCATTGTAGGAAAATTATCTAAGATAAGAGAAAAATCTTCTAGTGCACAAACTTCAAATTAGAAGATATAAAGTGACAACAGATGTTGTAACTATATATACAGTCATGTATAGCAGGTCCCAAATAACGTCACTTCATTCAATGTTGTTCTGATATAATGTTTATGAGAAAAAAAATTGATTCCTGGCAGGGGCCACTGGCTTGTGTGGAGTTTGCACATTCTTCCCATGTCCTCGTGGGTCTTCTCTGGGTACTCCGGTTTCCTCCCACATCCCAAAGATATGCATATTAGGAAAAATGGCGAATCTAAATTGTCCCAGTCTGAGTGAATGTGGGTGTGTGTGTGAGTGGCCCTGCAATGGGATGGCATCCTGCCCAGGGTTGGTTCCCACCTCATGCCCTGAGCTGCCAGGATAGGCTCTGGCCACCCTTGCCCCTGAATTGGAACAACCTGGGTAAATAAGTTACCTTACTTGTTTTTATTAATCTTTCTTAAACGTATGTATAGCTTACACTTACTTCAGTGTTTAATATTGGAAGTGTTTTGGTCTTGTCTTAGCAATTTGGTGGTATTTGTGTGACCAGAAATATGTTGTTTGAACATAACTCTTATTTATATCAATTAGTCTATGGTAAAACTGGTTTCATTATATGTTGTTTTACTTAAAGTCACTGTTTCCAAGAACCTATAGATCAGTGGTCCCCAACATTTTTGGCACCAGGGACCAGTTTCATGGAAGATAATTTTTTCCATGGACAGGGGGTTGAAGAGGAGGGGGGAGAGGCAGAGCTTGGGCAGTGATGGGAGCAACGGCGAGCAGCTGTAAATACAGATGAAGCTTCACTGGCACTGGTGGAGAGGGCGGGGGTGGGGTAGGGTGAGGGGGCGGCGGAGCTCTGTGGCCTGGTCCCTAACAGACCGCCAACCGCTACCAGTCCACGGACTGGGGGTTGGAGACCGCAGCTATAGATGACATTAAGTGAGGACTTACTGTAAATATCTTACTCAGCTAACAGTTCTAAAGAAGTGAATAAACTTAGAATGAATACATTAAAACAACTTTCCTCAAAGATATTTCATAAGAAACACTGAAAGAATGTATCATTGAAAAAATAAATTTGTAATTTACTAGTTGTAAAATGATCAAATGAAAATTAAAACGATGTATATATAAGAACACCAATCGGCAAATAAATATTTATTAAAAGCCTACTATTTGCAAAGCTGTTTTTGAGAATAGTAGTTATAAATTATTTTCTGACATGTTATGTTCATTTGACACATAATTTAAAATTTATACAAGGTATTAATAACGTTAAGTAAGAAGGGGAAATTTCAGAAGTAAACAAAGTAGTAGTAACAAAGAATATAAATTCCAACCCAATGGAAAAAAAAGGAGAATAAGGGAAAGAGCAAAACCAGAAAAAGAAAGAAAAAAAGGAAGCATGATAATTAGAAGTAGAAAATTAGAAATAAGTTTAAATATGGCTATAATTATAATATATTTAAATAGAGTAAATTCACCTATGGAAAAAAAAGAGATTGTCTAGGACACATTTAAAGCATGAGGACAAGGAAAGGTCCAAGCAAAAAGATACTGTGAAAATATTAATACTAATTCAAATCAAAGGTGGCATAGTTAAATTAATCATACAAAATAGACTAAGACTGAAAAGCAGCACTAAGGATAGAGAAGAGTTTACTGCATAATAAATTAAATTTGCCCAGAAGATATAACAGTTTAATGTATATGCACCCAATAAAAATAGCCTCAAAAATGCACTAAAAAAAGAAAATGATAGAACTGCAGGAATTAGACAAATCCACCATTAAAATGGAGATTTCAACACACCCATAAGTCCAGCTGGAAAAAAAAATCATCAAAAATACAGATGATTTGAATAACACAATTTAATAAGCTTGATTCAATGGTCATATATAAAATTCTGCACACAACAATTATAGTTATATTCTTTTCAAGGACCCATGAAACATTTGCAAATTTATCATGCACAAGGCCACAAAGCCAGTTTCTACAAATTTGAAAGAACAGGTCTCACACCAACCATGTTCTCTGACCACAAGTTAGATGTTAAAGACAAAAAAGCTGAATATGTACAACCTAAGAAGTTAGAAAACAACCACAAAATAATCTTAAAGAATGAAAGGAAGGATATAATAAAGAAAAAACAGAAATAGAAAATGAAGAGGTTAACATATACAAGAGAATCAACAAAGCCAAAAGTTGTTTCTTTGAGAAGAATAACAATATAGAGTTCTGCTATGATTTACAAAGAAAAAAATGAAGGGGACTCAAATAAACAATGTTATGAATGAAAAGGTGGTTATAACTAAAGACAGTAGAAATTAAAAAGATAATGAAATACTGTAATAAATTTGAAAAATTAGATAAATTGACAAATTCAAAAAACAAAACAGCTCCTGAAAGTGACTAAAAATGAAATAGATAGTTCAAATAGTCCTATAGCTATTAAAGAACTGAAAAATAGTTAGAAACCTTACCAAAGAAAACACCAGGCTCAGCTGGTTTTATAGGTAGGGTCTACTAATAAACTTTCAAAGAAAAGATCATTCCAATCCTTTTTTTTTTTCCTTTTTTTAAAAGAAACAAGGTCTCACTCTGTCACCCAGGCTGGAGTGCTGTGGTGTGATCATAGCTCACTGCAGCCTTGAACTCCTGGGCTCAGCCTTGATCCTCCTGACTCAGCCTCCACAGTAGCTAGGACTACAGGTATGTGCCATCACACCTGGCTATTTTTTAAAATTTTTTGTAAAGATGGGGTCTTGTTATGTTGCCCAGGCTGGTCTCAAACTCCTGTCCTCAAGCAATCCTCTCGCCTTGGCCTCCCAAAGTGCTAGGATTACAGGTGTGAGCCACCATGCCTGCCCTGTTTTGTTTTTTAAAGCAAGGCATGATAAACATAACATTCAGGAGAGTGGTTACCACTGGTGCAGAGGGTAGGTGGACAGAATAGGGAAGAGAATAGTTGATTTAAGTTTAGCTAGTTTTCTAGTTCTTGGGTTGGGTGGTGGGTTAATGGATATTTATGATATTACTAAATAGATAAAGAAAGAAAAGGAGATAAGCATGAACTAACAATGACAGCGTACCACAAACCAAGAATTAAATTACAATTCTCCCCCTCCTCAAATTAGTTTAGGAGTCCTTAATACTCTCATAGCCCATACAAAGCTCTGTCACAGCAATTACTGTACTGTAGTTAGGCATATGTTTCTGTTTATCCCACTGAACTGAGAGCTCATGGAGGGCAGGGCTGTGTTTTCATTATCACCAGCACCCACCAGAGTGTCTAGCACATAACAGGTTTATTGAATGAATAAAATAATAGATACAAAATTGATTCATCCAGGAATTTCAAAGCAACAACGAAACAGCTCAAGGTTACAGTTATTCTATTTGAAAGAAACATTTAATAGATGGAGAAAAAAGTGAATCTGAAGGACATACAATTGACCTATGAAAATAAAACCTAGACTCTTGACTTTACATTTTATTTTTAACATTGCATATTCCAGAAAATTCTGTTTCTAAATGGTCAGCAAAATTTCATAAGATAATGCTAAGGTTAAATCAGGAAGTAAGTTATATGAATTGGTAATAGTCTATAAACCCCATTTTAAAAAATACTAAATTGTCACTGTAAAGAACTAGTCTAAATTATTAAGCAGAAATCCATTAAACAGCACTAAAAAATATAAAATATGAATTACTTTGTTTACTGTTTTTGACCTGGTAAACCCTTTTATAAAACACCATTACATACAGGTAGAGTGGCACAAATTAACTGATATTATAGGTATTATTAAAATAGCTTGTAGGAGAACAAAGAATTTTTAGGGTAGAAAAAAATACCATAATCAAAGATTAGGAGAGGATGGATTTATTCAACCTGGAATGAAATGACTTAAGGGGTAATTCAGTTAGCCAAACAAGGTTAATATACTAAGGATACTGTACTAAGGATAGAATATGAGGAAATGACTAGGATTTCAACAGGTGAGTTTTGAATTAACATGTAGAAAGAAATTCTTTACTGTGTAGGCATGAAACACTAAAGGAAAATCAGAGAGCCTCCTAGTCTAGGTTTCTAGTGAACTGGATATGCACAGTCTAGAATATACTTAGAATGACCTGGAAAGAGAACATTTCCCAAACTTTGGGATTTTCATAGGTGTTCCACAAAATAGGTTTATGATCAAACAAGTGTGGAAAATGAGGGACTAAACAAAACTAAACAGGTTTCTTTACTACAAGTCTTCTCAGAGCTTGTATTATGCTAATGAGCATTGTGAATCTCAAAAAGAGGTCTGCACAATGTAGTATTTCCCAAATTTTGTGACCACATTGTACAGTATCAGAATACTGTGGACAACAGTAACCTCCATCTTCCTAATTTCATAATTAAAGTCTTCCATCCAAAAATAAAATTGAGTTTGCATTTATTATGCAAAACTTGAACTTGATTTTTATATTCAAAGATTGAAGAATTAGGTTCTTATAAACATATGGAAGCTACTCTCACCACCACCCCCTTTAACAGGAGAGTTTCTATGATAATTATTACATTTCTATGTCTCTACTTTCATCACAGCTATGAAACTTTGGTACAAGAACCAAAGTTGCTATGGGTATGTGCCAAAGAAGCAATCCCCAGGCATATTTAAGAAAGAGAAAGATATTAAAAGCAAAGAATAAATTAAATTCCATTTATTTATGCCTTATTGGAAATGCTTATTATAATTCTGAATACCACTGTTCTTCAGCATACCAAGTTTACAACTCGTAAGTTTTAAAATTTATAGTATGTATACATTTTTCTTATATTGGCTTAGTGGTTTTTAGAAAAGAAAACCTCATTAATTTGAACCTTCTAATTTAGAATTTGTGATTATTCAGACAAGGTTAAGCAAAAATTTACATTTAAATTATAAATTTAAAAAGTGTTTATAGTCCAACTGAATCTATGAATAAGAGTTTAGAAAAATGTTAATTGTTTTCTGAAAAATAACACTTTTAAGTGCTTTAAAGCACTTGTTTTATAGAAAAAGCCATGTGCTATAGTTTGAATGTCTCCTCCAAAACTCACGTTGAAACTTGAGAGGCCTTTAAGAGGTGACTGTATCATAAAGGCTCTGCTCTTTATGAATGAATTAATCCATTCATGAATTAATGGGATATAATGAGAGTGGGAATGGTGGCTTTCTGAGAAGAGGAAGAGAGACCTGAGCAAACACAGTACTTTCAGCCCCCTCACCATGATTCCCTGTGTCATCCTGGGACTCTGCAGGTTCCCTACCAGCAAGAAGGCTCTTACCAGTTGTGGCCCCTCGACCTTGGACTTCTCTGCCTCCACTAACTAAAAAATAAATTTCTTTTCTTTATAAATTACTCACAGTTTCAGGTGTTCTGTTATAAGCAACAGAAAATGGACTAAGACACCAAGTTAGCGTTATCATTTAGCTTTACCAACAAGAAAGGTCTGTATGTCAGAATTTCTGTCATTTTAACACAAGTATCTGAAATAAGTGAGGTAGATAGGTTGCTGGAGAGTATCTTGCTGTTTCTGCTCTTTAGGGGGTGGAGAGGGAGACAACTGGGTTCTTTGCCTTACAACGTATTAGTAAACAAAGGTAAGGAATAGCAGGCCTGATGCGGCTATCTTTAGAGGGTCTGTTTAAAAGGCAGGCCCTTGGCTGGTATCTGGGAACTTGACTTTTGGAATGTTCCCTACATTGTTTTGCCTGCCTGAGACACTGACCCTCCTGTACCAATCTGCCTAGACTGTCTGTAAAAATAATGTGATTTATGGTGACCATCTACTTTCCTTCTGGGTCTAGAATTTAGGTAGTTGTGGTTGGGTGCACAGGCAGAGGATGCCTACATGACCAGACCCCAGTAAACATCCTGGACTTTAAGTCATAAGCAGGCTTCCCTGGACAGAAACACTACACAAGTGTTAACTGCATTTTACCACTAAAGGAAGGAGCACATTCTGAAAGGGAAAATGTTAGAAGGCTGTGCCTAGATTCTTCCACTCTGTCTGATGTGTCTTTTTTCCTTGCCATAACAAACCATAGTCTTTGAATCCTGTGAGTCCTTGCAGCAAGTCATCAAATGTGCAGGGAGGTTGTGGGACTTCTGAAACAATAATTGATAGGCCTCTCATTCAACTTTTAGGAAGCAGTGGAAGAAAGCAAAAAGCCACATCATCTAGAGATATGAATAAAAATTTAGTTAGCTAGAGGTTTTGACAAAAAGATATCTTTGCCAACTTTTATTTCTGTATCATGTATATATCACACAGGCCTTAAAGGTCCTTACATTCTTATATAGGAGAACATACATATATACACAAAAGTGTCATAGATAGTACAGTAGCTGTATATAAGGGCCTATAGTTGGGATTATGAAATATATGGGCCAGAAAAAGTTTCAAAAAAAGGTAGCTTAAGATGAATGTTGAAAGATGAGGTGGCCCAAATGATGATGATGGGAGGTCATTTCAGTTATAGGGCTCAGAGCAGGTAAAGATATGCAGGCTTAATGCAGTGTAATGTATTCAGAGAACTCCAATAGTCCTCTGAATACATTCAGTGACACTCTAAGTACGGCTGATGTAGAGAGCATGAGCAATTCTTGGCAGCAGCCATAATATGAAGTGCCCTATATACCAGGCAAAGAAGCTGGGGGTTTTCTATATCACGGACAATGGAGAGCCCCTCAAAGTGGGGCTGGAGGGACTTGGGGGCTATTTCAGTAGACCAGGTGAGAAGTGGTGAGGTAAGAGCAGTAGAATAAAGAGTAGGGAATGACACAAATAGATAATATGGCACCTATCATTCAAAATCTTAGTGGATTATAGTAAGACACATTCACAAAACACTGCAAGACAGTGTCCAATGAAGACTAGTTATATGGGCAGCAGAGATAATAACCTGTGATAATTTTATTTTTGTAATTTTTTTATCTTAAGCAGAACTTTATATTCCTTGAGCATCCCCAGTTGCTAAAAGGGGAAGCAGAACAAATGTGTGTTCAGTGTCAGGAAAATACTGCTTTATTATTAGAAGTTTCCCCAGGTAATCTCTATATAAGAAATAACTGAGGTAGAGAAAAATGAGTCTAATCTCATTTACTCTAAAGGAAGGTAAGTATCACATTTTCTGTTTTACCATTTTTTATTAGTTCATAATAATCCCCACTTCAATGCTTTAGCTTTTCTAAAACTCATTTAAAACAACATGGTACTTTTTAATCGCAATTTTCATTGTAAAAGCAGAAACCAGCTTTGAGTACTTGGGATAAAAAGTATAAATCAGAAAATCAAAAAGCCCTGAAACAAATTCCATTTTACTGTCATTTAACTAGAAAGTGATAACTATAATAGTAATAGACTAATTTGCAAAAAGGTACTTCAAATATACCTTAACGTAGAAACACCAGCACAAAAGCAAAAACAGGTTTGAGACTTTTCTATGGGAATCCTCCTGAGAATGGGCCTTAGCCAGGAATTTCTATACATTCATAATATTTTTTTAGCTTATTTCATTATTTCTGTATTCCCCATGGGGGAACTCTACCTATTTTATATTTCTGATTGTTGCTTATATTATGTTTTATGTTTCACTTTGTTTTATTAATAGAAACTGATAGTAAATAACATATATACCACTAGAATTAGGTACAAGATTGGTTTTGTCAGTAAGCCAGGTAGGTGACTGATGGGACTGAGATTCACTTTAAAGATCTACTAAAAAATGTACTCCATTGTCAGACTTCAAATTAGAGAAGTGTTTGAGGGATATATATCATCTTGATATGACACTCTTCAGTTATTAAGCTATTTATAAGAAAACAGTCTTCTTTCAAAAATCAGAATCTTAAATCTATGCACAGAATTAGACTCAAGTCCATTTTTAGTTACTGATCTCAAGGAAAAGGAGTATACTTGAATAACTAAAAGTTGCTAATTGTTATCTCAATCAAGTTTTTTAAAAAATACAGATTGCATTCTTCAATATTCAAAGCAAGTAACTGACATTTAAAGTACATTATTTCATATTATAGTTATATAATTTTGTCATACGACACATTTGAAGTCAACATCAGTTATATCTGCACACAGGAAATTTCTCTTCATTCTGCTCCCATGCAGTGCATGCAGCTAAATATAGTTTGTGGAAAGCAACCTGCTTTACAATGCTTAGCACTTAGAGTTCAGGAAGTTCAAAGGAAGTATTAACTGTTAATAGGAAAGGTGGTTAGCTGTGGCAAAAGAGGACCTGGCAAATCCACCATAAAGAAGAAATAAAATAATGAAGGAACATACTGAATTACCTCATTATTCTATCACCTATTGTTGTTCCTCTGATATTAAATCTAGTGAAGGGAACACAATAACTGAAATCACTCATAAAGACTTCAAAGAACCAAATATTTAAAGCATTAAGGTCATCTTTCATCATCAATCATCTCAATCTAAAAAAACTTTTATTTCTTTTTGTGATTTAGGGTTTTACATGAGGAATATGTCATTCAGCTATATATGAAGAAATTAAGAAAACAGAAACACTCATTGAAGATAGAATAGAAGGAAGACATTGCACTTAATCCCTTTTGTTTTTTAAATAAATTAGAACCTGGCCGGGGAGTGGTGGCTCACGTCTGTAATCCTAGCACTCTGGGAGGCCAAGGCAGGAGGATTGCTTGAGCTCAGGAGTTAAGACCAGCCTGAGCAAGAGTGAGACCCCATCTCTACTAAAAATAGAAAAATTAGCAGGGCGTCCTGGTGCAGGCCCAGCTACTCAGGAGGCAGAGGCAAGAGGATCGCTTGAGCCCAGGAGTTTGAGGTTGCAGTGAGATACAATGACACCACTGTAGTCTACCCAGGGTGACAGAGTAAGACTCTGTCATTCATTCATTCATAAATAAATAAATAAATAAATAAGAACCTAATCCTGTCACAGTGTGGGGAGCTGTACTGACTTGTTATGAATACCATCCACTGGAACACATATTTAATGCTCCTCAGGGCTGAGCTGCTCATTGAAAAATAAATAATTAAGCCCTAAGCTGACTCATTTGGCCTAACCAGAAGACTATGTAACAAGCAAGCAAAGAATAACAGGGATTTTAACTCCCCAGGAGCCCACTTCTTTCTCTTTGATTACTTTATTTTTCTCTGCAATTTTCTTTAATAAAGAGTAAACTGGAATCATGAGAAATACAGAAAGAGTGGTTATAATGATGACTAAATAAATGCTCGCAAATTTACAGTACAAAGAATTTGGATTTAAAAGTGAAGGCTATGTTCCACAAAGTCCAGAGTAGCTAGATGAAACCAAATTTCTATGCAAATAATACTTTTAACAGGCAACACAGGATTAACATCCTTACTCTTTAGGGAAAAAATTGTTAGAGCATCTTAACTGAAGCTATAACTAAAAACTATTCAAGACTATGTGAAGACTTCTTCAGGAACTTTTCTTAGAGGCTTGTCTTTTTTTCAAAGAGCAATTTAGTCTTCCTTTTGGATTTAGCAAGAGGAAGAACTACCAGCCATGCCATCATACCATTTACTCTACAATAGATTTGGCACTGTGAAAAAAATTTATATGAAGATCACCTGAATAGAAAACCTAACCACTCTCCTTTCATTCCAAGGGCACATATTTATGTTTCTAAGTCCAATATATAAAATCACTGAGGGATATACATACTAATTTTATTTATTGTTTTTTATACCATAAGAGCATGTTTTTTATTTTTTTCCATTTATTTTCTATCCGATGTTCTATATTCTTGCCCTGGACAAAGTTAAAGGGAACCTAAATATGTGGTGATTCATAGATTTCATTGTTTTAAACTTTGGATTTCTGCCAGAAGAATTTTATCATAGATTATATTAATAGCGTGGACTCTCTCTCTAAGACTGATTTATTACAGAGCAGGGATCAGCAAACTATAGCTCTTGGGCTAAATCTTGGCCAGCTGACTATTTTTGTAATGAACCTTAGGCTAAGAACAGTTTTTATGTTTTTAAATGGTTACATTTTTAATAGTTATATAAGCACTACCTAATGGCCTCCACTTTGTCTCTTGGCCAGCAAAGCCTAAAATATTTACTATCTGGCTCTTTAAAAAAAAGTCTGCTGACCTCTGCTATAGAGAGTCCCAGTTATATTTATAGAGACTTGCTACAGTTCATGAGAAGAGCATTCCATTTAAAAATATCTATGTTAGTTGTTAAGGCCTTTATTTTCTAAGACATTTCCTTTTCATGCTTGATCTCAGCCCAAAAGTGAAAACTTGGGTTGTATTTATTTAACCACATTATAAGAATGCAAAGATTTTTTTAAAAAATCATTACTCTGTATCGCAAAGAACTGTTTTGATATTTTTAGTAATATGTGTAAAAAATGACTTAGCTATAAGCTTTTTAAGTTTCATTTTAAAAATTAAATTTGGAGCAAAAAATGATGAGATCCACTATATAGTTCTTCATATAAATTAAAGTACAGATTTAATTAAGTATATATTTTTATCATACTTAATTTTCGGACTAAACTAATATAGACTGGGCTTTGCAAATGGCAGCAAGGAGGGGCCTTTAAGACATGCGTCTTCTTAGTTGGGCATCTCAGCCGTATGTGGAATATATCCTTGGACTCTAAGAACCAAATGGTATGATTTTTACAGTAGAGCTTCAGAACCCTTGGCCTCTTTGGAAACAGAATTCTCCAAAATCACAAGCTAGTAAATGATTCTTTTCATGTTCTTTCTCTCTCTCTTTTTTTTTTTTTTTAAGAGACAAGGTCTTCTCTGTCACCCAAGCTGGAACTCCTCGGCTCAAATGATCTTCCCACCTCGGCCTCCGAAAGCACTGGGATTACAGGTGTGAGCCACTGTGCCCAGCCCATTTTCATGTTCATAGGAAGCAAAATTTCTTAAACTTTCCTCTTTTGAATAAAAGTCAACATACCTATCCCTCCAAATTGAGAAGATAAAATGGCAATAGTCTTAATGATGAAGAGCCCTTAGAAAGGTGCAGAAATATTAAAAGTATACTTTGTACAGGTAGTTCAAAATTAAATTAGGATGGTGCAAAAGAAGTTAGGAACTATAAAAATTATTTAGACAAAAGTCAGAGGAACATTTTTCACCATTTACAAATTTTTGGTAAAGAGCTAGGAAGTGATGCAAATCTTAAAGGAAAATTGACATAATTGCGAAATGGTCACTGTAATCACTTTCGAGTCAACTGTGTGTGTGTGTGTATACAAGTATATATAAATAACTGTATTTGATTTCATATATTAAATCTGCTTTTCACGTTCCTATAAATGGCTTGTGTATTTGTTCTCTCTTCTCCAATAAATTACTAAATTTCTCAAAGGGTAGGGATTTTATTATTCTTATGTTACTATTCAGTAAATTTACTACTATGTCCTAAAAACAAAATAATATATAGGATAAACTAAGGCTAAATACCCAAAGTGAGTATACAGAATATTAAATAATATTTAATTTTAAAAAAACAAGGAAGTGAATGTGGACCCAGAGTGGTTTCAAATCTAGATCTAACCATGGGAGTATGCATTCAAGAATAAATGCATCAAGTAGGGTCAGTTCCAGGCTGTCGTCCTGATTATCTCTCTTCTAAAAGATTCTGCTAATCTAAATTCAGCATGTGGGTTTCCTGGGTCAATGAGGCTATCAGGCGTCAACTTAGTGGGAGATCCAAACCCTGGGAGAATTCCTAAAACGTATAAATCATCTAAGTATTATGAAAGTGATAAGTAAATGATAAAGCTCTAAAGAAAGATATTATAGTTTCTGAATTCTCTAGGACCCACTCTCCCCCCAGATCCTCCTTTCTCATTGTTACACTATTATGTTTAAAAAAACATAGCTGTAGAATTCCTTAGGTCTAGAATATACAAAACCCTTGCTTAGCACCTCAGTTTCCCTGACTTGGCATAAAGGTGATATAATTAGCCTACACAGAAGCTGCTAAGTAACTATGATTTTCTGAAAGTGTAAGGTAATATCCATTAAAAATATATAATTTCTTATTTAAGCAAATGAACCTAGAAAGTGATATGGTACATTTTACTAGAAATCAGATACTTAAATTTTATTTTCAGTTATGACCTCAGTATCATGTTCTGCTACTTAAATACAGTAAAAAAAAAAAAAAAAAGGACATACACTCACTTATATAAATAGAAGGCCATAAATGTACAAACTTAATTAATTATAGAATAGAGCTTTCCACCCTGGGTTTTAGAAACTCTCAGTTTGATTTTCAAATTGTGCTATGCTTGCTAACCTTATCTGCATACATTAAGTAGTAATGACATTCTAAGGGATTGCCTCTGGGTATGGAAAGAAATGGAACTAAATTTTACTTGTCTAAAATACAAATTAAGCATGCTGAGGATTAATGAGTGGCAGGCAAAGAAGAAGTTTGATTCATCTCTAAGTATAAATATGGGAAAAGATTACTTGCTTTATATTTAAAAACAGTGCCATGGCAAAGTAAACATTTCCTAAGTATGACTAAAGGAAGATACATGCCCTCTTAAAATTAAGAAAAGGCAGTTTCACTGAACTGCAAGCTATCCTGTTCAGGATTTTTGCTTATCCTCTGTCAGTCTTTATCCCTAGAGCCATTCTAATTGTAATTCTTTTTTAAAATCTAAGTAGCCACATAGAATATCTTGGTTGTTTAATGCAGCTATCATTTATTTAATGCTATCAATGTGAGCCAGATCACATCGTGATTGATTTGATTGATTGATTTAAAAATTACAATAATTCTAGATAATCATAATCTCATTTTACAGATAAGGAAATGGAAACTTTAAGTCAAGTAAGTAATTAAGTAACATTGCTGGTAAGTGGTAAAATCAGTATTCAAACTCATCATTATGCTCTTGACTATTAAACAACATTGCCATTCTTAACGGTAAATTAATCTTTTCCTTATAATTTTCAGTTCACAGAAACTTCAGAATATTTTATGAGCAGCAGTATATAGAGCACAGAAATATGCAAAATAGTTCAAACAGAACCTCACTTCTATGTAAACTAGAATTTTAAAGATAAAAGTATATTCTCTGGAAGAGGAGAGAACTTACAATGAGATATGGCACTAATTATAGAAATAGTTTTCTATAAGTATGGAATGCAGTATACTTTAAAAGATTTATTTTATCTCCTAAAAAATAAAATATATCCTTGTGATCATATAAAATGAAAAATGGAAAAACTATATAAACATGTTAGCAATTCAACTCTTTACTATAGCTACAATATTTGTTTATTTGGTATAATTTTTCGTTTTCTAAATTGAGACACTAAGTTTAGTAGCAATCAGAGAAGAACATTATTCTCAAGAAGAGAACTACTATCATGCTACCTTAATCCAGGGTCAATAGAAAAGTAGAAAAATAAAAATTAAAACAAAACCAAAACTGATAAAGGCCAGGATATCCACAGGATAAATCTGACAGCTAAATATAACCTTGACTCCATAAATAACCTGTTGGTCATCCTCAACATTCCTTTCTCTTAATCTGTAAATTGAAAAGCAAGCCTCAGTGACAGAGATTCAGAGAAATGAAGACTTTTTATTCCCCTCTTAATGCACAGTTTGCTCAAAGAATGTATTACGTGAAATCTCTTACAGTGTAAAAATTCTGTGGGTTTATATGACTAAAGCACCGTTAGAGGAAGCAACTGTCAAAAATGGAGACTCCCTTATGTGACTTCAAACAAACTCTTGTGAAATACGTTTTTTACAGTTTATGTTAATTAAAAATTTACCAACCTATCACCAGGTCCTGCTCGATACCTTGCACCTGGGATCAGGACTGGGTCATCATCACTGTCATCTGTGTCCTGGAGAGCAGAGTCCCTGGCTGATGTTTCTTCATGAGCTGAAGGCCCGATGGCTTCTGTTTGGGACTGAGGCTCAGGACTGGTGTTATTTTCATTGGTAGCACTCTCAGTGCTAGTTTGATCTGAAGTTTCTGGTTCCTTGCCTTTTCCAGACAAAGTGGATTCTTCTGGAACCCCACAAGAGCTATCAAGATTGAGGTCATTCTTTTCTACTGAGTTGGAATCCAATGGCTCAGTTGTGAACTCATCTGATTGTGCTGTCAGAAAATAAAGTAGTTAACAGGGTCATGCGGGCAACTTTAACTATTTAACCTAATTTAGGAACTGGCAGACATTTTCTAGTATGATGTCTAATTCCCCTAAGGAGAGGAAAATTCCATAACATATCTCTTTGCAAATGGCCTCTAACTCTGGAGAGACTAACATAGATTAAGGCTTTTTATTTTCCCATATGAAAAAATTATCTACACAGAGCAACTCACCTATGTCTATATGGTTCTGAACTGGGCTTTCTGCAGATGTATCTTCCTGATATTTTGTCACATCCTCTGATGATTCTTCAGGAGCTTCTGGAAATAAACCAAATTACAGTCATCCCTCAGTATCCATCCATGGGTCATTGGTTCCCAGACCCCTGCAGATACCAAAATCTGTGGATGCTCAAGTCCCTTACATAGAATGGTGTAGTATTTGCATATAATCTACTCATATCCTCCCATATACTTTAAATCATCTCTATATTATTTATAATACCTAATACAATGTAAATGCTCTGTGATAGTTGTTACACTGTATTGGTTTTAAAATTTGTGTTATTTTTCTTTGTTGCATTGTTATTTTTAATTTTTTGATATTTCCAGTCCAAGGTTGGTTAAATCAGCAGATACAGAGGGCCAAATGTATCATTAAATCCAAATTTTTTTAGAAAAGTAAACGCCAACTTAATACTGCAGCTTTCCTATGAATAAATGGTTCTTAACCCTTTCTGGATCATAGAAACCTTTGACATTCAGATAAAACCTCCCCCTAGTACAATGCAAATATGTATTTGCACACAAAATTGTACAAACACTATCATGGATGGGTGGGCTCACTGCCTCTTCACCAAGTCCAGACATTGAACTTCATGAACTGTATGCAAAGAATCCCTGCTTCAGATACCCGTCACAGCTGACATTACATCGCCTTGCTTTTTTTCTAACCTTCCCAAAATCTAAACTTAAAACTGAGTACTTTTCTGACCCATTACCATGGATTTGGTAAAATCTAAACTGTTATGAACAAATGGTAAAGTTGACCATACCATAAATTCTGTTTTGGCCACTGAAAATACTTAGTTCTGGGATTTAACTGTATGACTCATAAAGGATCAATCTTTTTGGCTCCTAGCTGGACATTTGCTTACCAGACAGTTGTCTTATACACATTAAATTCTAAACTCTGTTATACTGAGGTATAAACTATACATTTAATAAGAATTTATTAAATAGAATTCATTTGTTCCTTCATTTATCAGGCGTTTATTGAACATCTACTATGTTCCAGTCTCTGTCCTAGACACTAAATTTCATATAATGGTCATGTAAAAATATTCTATTAATACCAGAGAAAGGGTTCTGAACAATTCACTAGATGGCACTTCATATATGAAATAGATGCACTCATAATCTTTTTAGATTTTATGCCTTTTTCCCCCTACATAAACCACATACACTCTTTGAAAGAATCAAGACAGATACTGTAGATTTCACTGGTATAAAATGGCAAAGACAATTTAAACTAACATTTACATCTCACCCATTTGCAGCATAATGACCACCTATCCCATCCATTGTGTCCACAGAGCAGATTGTGCTTCATTGTATCTCCTCATCTTAACCGCTTAAGTCCCTATCTTTTGTATCTGCTATTTATCAATGTAACAGCTGGACTACAGAAGCAAAAGTAATTTATGAAAAATAAGAAACAAAAATGCAGCATCAAAGGGAACAGAAAAACAGATGAACATCCAACATTGGGGTTTTATAATGACTAAAACAAAATAACACCTTACTTGTTTCACTGTCTTCTTCTGGTGGTTGCACTGAGCTCTGTGGGACCAAGGATTCCTCCTGACCCTCAGATTTGCAATGGCTCCCATTTCCTCTAGAACTTGAGGCTATACTGCTCCTATCATCAAAACAAGATAAGTGGTTCCACCAAAACGTTAATAAATATGAACTTTGAGGATAATTTTTATACTTTACAACTAGAGAAGTAGACCAAAAAATTCAGAATACAAATAAAATATAGGATTTATTATTTTAATGGTATTTGGAAATATTTTAAACAAATCAAGATGACTATTTTAACACTTTAGTCTAAAAAGATTTAAAATACAAAAAGACTGCTTTTTCACTGTTTTGATGCTTCTCTTATCTAGTATGTATTTCTACATGTCTCTCTATTGAATTTTAAGTGAACTACAATAATCATCCCCCTTTTTATCCTCACTACAGATGGTTCACCATATCCAAATCCTTAATGGTTTTACGGACTTTGACCATATGTGCTTTTTGACTTTGTTGTTCCAGGCTATTCTTAAATGAATACTTGAACAAAAGCCTGGCCATTTCTTTGGTTTTTTGAACTGCCCCCTGTGAATCACTTCCAGTTCTGGTTTGTTGTTCAAATATGGCAGGAGACTGACAATAATGGTTTTGCAGAAGTATAGGGTGATGTTTTCTGTATTAGTTTTAATACCCACCTGATGATGATCATAGTTCGGTTAGCATTTCTGGCTACAGCAGAATATTAGCCCAATTTAAATAAATAATTTTCAATGAGTATTCTATGATAAATCATGGCATATTTGTAAGAACGGGAATTGAGTGGGAAAGAGGAAAATGTTTAATAATCTGACTGAGATTAAAATTAAATTCATAGAAATGCAACAAATCCTTAAATTTAAAATAAATGTGAACAAGAAAAAGAAATTTAAGGATTACAGTAACTTTGAAAACATTAATTACAGACAAATAGCAGTGACTCAATAAATAATGCAAATTATCATGGACTTTTGCCCAAGATTTTATAATAATTCCTTTAAGCTAACTGCAGAATTGACTTTTTAAAAATAACATATATGTACAATATATTATTTTAAACAATGTATATCTACATGGGTATATATGCAGAGAAAAATATCAGTGGGCCTATGTACCAGTGTTAAATGTCATCTCAGTAGGATTACTCCAGGTAAATTTTTTATACTGAATTTTTTTTTTTTGCAATGAATATGTATTTGTTTTTAACCAGAAAAAAAAATAGCTATTTTGGTAAAGGGAAGCCAATGTGGTAAATAAATCTTTTTTTTCCCATTGAGAAAGCTATAATACAGGCATGAATAAAATGCTCAGTGTATAAGTTATGATAATTAAAATATTATGGTATTGAGTAGGAATAGAGAAATATTAGTGGAAAAGACAAAGTAACCAAGTAAATATATTTAGCATATGTTAATATGGTATTTCAAATCACAGAGAAATAAAAAGATTGTTCAATAAATGGTACTGGGACAAAGGAACAGCCACATGGAAAAACTAAAGCTATAGCTCTACATCATACTTTATGGGAAAATAAATTCCAGAAGGAATATATAGTTTTTGATATAAAAATATATAAAAGGGAAAATAAGAAGAAACTTTCCCCCTAATTCTGGGAAGAACCCTTCCATGTTTCTAAACATGAGATCACAGGCAGAAACCATAAAGCAAAACCACCATAAGTAAACTGAAAAACAAACACCAAACTGGGAAAAATATTTGTGACAAATGAAAGACAAATGAAATTATCCTTACTTAGTTCTATGATAAATAAATAGCTCTAATAAATCAGTAATAAAAAGATAAGCACCATAGTAGAAAACTGGGCAAACTATTTGAAAGACAATTTACAAAAGATGAGAACTGTAGCTAACAATTATTTAGGGCCTACCATGTGCCAGTTAATGTGTTAAGTGTTAGGTACTTTCTCTGCATGAGCTCATTAAATCCTCATGATAAACCTCTGAATTAGGTTCTATTAAATATGCCCATTTTCAAGTGAGAAAACTGAGATTTACAGAGGTTCAACAGCTTGTCAAATTCAGAGTCTAACCTCTTACTGTGTTCTATTGTTTTATCTGTCATCAAAGAAACTAAAATAAAAGCAAGACACCATTCTGGCATAGATGAAAAAGACTGCCTACTTTTTGGGAATATTTTGGTTTTTTCTTTTTTATAATGAATATCAAATATTTTCATAATCAGAAAAAATGCTAACTTCTTTTTTGACAAAGAAATAAGAAAGTGATGAATGAAATATATAATTTATGGTTAGTTTTTAGAAAAGGAAAAGTAGCATTCAAAAGAAGAATGGGCCTAATGATTTTTTCTAAAAAAAGTTCAGATGGGATTCTTTATAAGAAGTCAGCCCCTTTCTGTACAGAAATATGAGAATAGAAAAGACATAATAAATATGACAACCTCTGTCATCTTAAATTATGTGTTAAGAGAAAGGGCCTTAGATACCATGATTTTTAAGTGTTAAGGTCAAACATTAGTGCTCATAAGGAAATCCTATTGACTGCACCTTCAAATACTTATCTAGAATCCAGTCACTTTTTACTACCTCCACTGCTCCCATCCTTGTCCAAGCCACTATCACTTCTTACCTTTCTTACTGCCATAACCTCTTAGCTAGTCTCCTGGCTTCTACCTACCAGCATATTCTCAACACAGCAACCAGAAATACTCTTTTCCTTCTAAATATCCTCCTCACTTTCCTGGCTGACCTTATCTGCTCCTTGTCTCTTCTTTGGTCACTCCACGCCAGCTACACTGGTCTTTTAAAGATCCTTGAACATAACTAGGTTTGCTTCTGCTTCAGAGTCTTTGCACTGGCTTTCTCTTTGCCTAGAATGCTCTTCCCCCAGATATATGCATGGTTCCTTCCTTCCCAACCTTCAAGTTTTTGCCCAAATGTCACCTTCTCAACAATGCCAAGATTTCCCAATCACCCATTACTACTCTATTTTCTTCCATAGTACTTAGTACCTTCTAACATACTATACAGTACACTTATTTATTATATTTAATGTCTGTCTCCTTCACCTAGAATGTAAGTTCCACTAAGGCAGGAATTAGTCTATTTTTTTCACTGATGTATTTCCAGCATCTAGAATAGTTCCTGGAACATAGAAGATATTCAGTAATATTTGAAAATCCTACTTAATCAAAGATTTTAATATAAAATACATATACACATAAATACAAATGGAAAGCAGTGAATTTGAATAAATAAAATTAATATTATCACATATTGACATATAATTATATATTAACAAACAATATATAACTATATTATATTACTTACATATAATATATTATATATTAACAGATAACATATAATCATATATTAATATACAAATAATATATTAATATAATATATTAATTATAAATAATTAATATATTGGTCATAAAACAATTGATATAGTTATTACATATTAACAAATAGTATATAATTATATTAATATATAATTATATTATATATTAAGAAATGCTATATTGTCAACATATTAATATTAAAATAGCACTATAAATAAATTTAAATAAAATTTTTGGGTGCTATCTCCATCAAAAGGTCATGAGATGGAAAGAATATAAGAAGTTTATATAACTTGATTTTTAAAAATGTAAGATTCAGCTAGATTAATGAGGAATAAATGTAATCAGAAATGTCACTAAAGAGAACCTATACAACCATTAAATAAAGAAAATCTTCAATCTTACTATTAATAGTAATCAATTAAAAATTAAAATCATTTTAAAATCAAATGTGCAAGTTAAAAATAAATGAATATATTGAACATTGGCTTGGAGATAGTAAATTGTGTGCTTCCATATGCTTCTGGTAGAAATGTATTAAAAGAAGATCCTTTTGAAAATAATTTGGCAATATCTTTTGATCTAGATACAGTCAACTTCTGCAATATGTCTCAAATAATCTTGAAGGTAGGAAAAAGCTTTGTAAACAAAGATATTCATTTTAGCTTTATTTGGTAAAAAATGGTAAACAAATTTACTGCCTAATTAAAGGAAAATAGTTAAGTAAACTATGGTTAAGTAAACTAGTACCACAGTTTCTTTAAGTTATCTGAAAATTGTGTTTAAAACATTTGAAAAAGTTCCTGAAACCAGTAAAAAGATGGTAACTTGATGGACTATTATACAGGTAGTAAAATAATATTTATTAAAACTAAGTAGTAATGTGGGAGTATTTATCATAAAGTTAAGTCAAACAAACGCAGGGGAGAAGATTCAGTATGATTAAAATTATGTTCTAACACTCAAAACAAAAATCATACCTACATATTAACCCATACATAGGACCAAGACTGCAAAACGCTTCAAAATGTTAGATTAGTTATTTTTGCACTAATGGTCTACGGGTAATTAATTATTATCTTTTGCATTTTCTATCAGAAGGAATATCTCATGATGAGCAATGTCAGCATCATTTGGAAAGTTTTTAGGAATGTAAATTTTCAGACCCCATCTGAAACCTAATTCTGAGAGTGAGGTCCAGGAATCTTGTGTTTTAACAAGCTCTCCAAGTGATTCTGAAGCACACTAAAGTTTAAGAATCAATGCATTATAGCAAAGCAAACATAAATATGAGGAAGTGCTAAAAATGAATGTCTAATACAATCCTACAAAATGGCTAAGAACATCTTTACAAAAATATTAACTTACCATTCATCTGTAAAGTTCAGTTTTATTGTGCTTGTAGTTGTTCCTTCTGTGCTGTAGTGCAAACTTAAAACTGGTTCACCTGTCCCTGGTTTGGGGCTCAGCTTTTCATTATTGTTATCTGAAAATTGTGTTTAAAACATTTGAAAAAGTCTCTGAAACCAGTAAAAAGATGACATTTCCTAAAATTTATAAAACTTAAATTAGGTTGTCCCTGTCATAATTCTTTTTTCACATCTGTTATGGTTCTCATTTAAAGTTCAGAGGCAAGTGTTATAGAAACACTTTTTATATTTCAAAGTAGCACTGCATCAAATTCTAGCTTTGTGTACATGATTCCCTTTGATTCAGATGGAAATCACACACATTGAGAACCATATTTAGTCATTAGGGAATTAAAGAATAATAACATGCAATGACGTATGTTACAGACTGGTACCCTTATTTAATGGAATGTTTATGATATTATTATTCAGTTGTCAAAGTGTTGAACATAACTAATATTGGCTCCTTTAGAAACACTGTGATGTAAGATGCAAGGGCTCCACAAGAAGTTGTTCAGCAAAAGTTCTGCTACAATTAAACACTATCAATTTTTTTTCTGTTCTTTCAAATTTATACATTTATAATTTAGGGAGGGATCATAGCTTGCACTCACTGGGGGACAGGAGATAATTTATTGTGTTTTGATATTTTCTATAACACTCTTTGTTGTAAGATCATATATTTTGGTATATTTCAGCTTCTCTTCCTAACATTGCAAGGAATTTGCTTCTTAATTATGAAAATGACAATTTCACCTTAAGAGTC
This sequence comes from Daubentonia madagascariensis, assembly GCA_023783475.1. NCBI lineage: Eukaryota > Metazoa > Chordata > Mammalia > Primates > Daubentoniidae > Daubentonia > Daubentonia madagascariensis. The sequence continues at coordinate 34,951,000 of JAKFHU010000978.1, forward strand.
TATAGGGATGTCTATGATATATCTCTCAATGTATAAAATCTTTTTAAAATGACAAATAAAATCAAGAAATTCTATAGAAATTGATGTACAGTATTCAATGCCAAACCTCTTCCCCACCAAAAAAAAGAGTACATGGATATTCAAAGACAAAATTAAATAGGGCTTTAACATTTTTTCATTTTATGATGAATAACAGTTTGGGGAAACATTAATATACATAGGGAATACAAACGGACACATAATCAAATATGTGACATTTCTGCCAGTTGCTTGCAGAAAGAAAACTCTCCTGTGAGATAATCGTTTTCTGGATAGCAGTTTAAGGACTGATATAATAGTACTAAAAATAAACTTCTCTTGAAAAATAACAACAAAAACAATCACAACTTAATAAAACCAAAATTACTCAGGCTTTTTCATTATTAGGTCTACTTTCTATTGCAATGAAGAACTTATATATGTTTTTTCATTCTACTTGAAGACGGCGGAGCACTTATTGAAAGAATCTCATAGAACCTCTGCTCTAGCTTTTATCCTGTGAGAGGACAATTAACAAGTTTTCAAATACAGAACTGTAGTAGAAAAGAAAAACTATTCCCTAAGAGATGAGGAATGAAGCTGATAACAAAGTTCAGGAGTATCAATTCTTATGTCTTAACTTCTAATTCATGAGAAATACCTCCTATAAGATTAATTGCTATTTGAAAATAATAGTGTGAATTACTAAATATAAAGCTGATATCCCAAATGGTAAAATCACTTTGTTTCTGTACTATTTTTATGATTATGTTCTTGATTTCAACAGTTGCTGGAAATAAATTAACAACCCGTTACAACTTTCAAAGATTCAATATTACATTTGTTTTGGAGGAGGTATTTTACCAAATGGCATTCTGATAAGATAACTGAATTAACAGACCTTTAGTTTACATAAAATCATTAAGAATGGGACTTTTAAAACATCTGTCCTACCCCTGACCATCTTTCAAAAATTTGCTGTTTCCTAGTCATTTGTCCACACATAGTTTTTGCTATTCTTTGATTATGTTGCTGAGATTTTTACTCCACTGTTGCCAAAGTCATTGTGGTCTTTAGACTTCTGGAATTGGTGGGGATAGACAGCTAAGGATTGGATGATTAAGGAAACTGAGAGGCAAAGTTGGGGTAGTTTGTTCATTATCTCTCACAACATTTCATAAAGCATTTTGCTATTTATTTTTCTTTTAAGGTAAAGAAAGAATAGAGAACAAAATCAGGTGTGAGAGAAGTGCAGGACTGAATTTTTTAGATCCACCTTGGTTATAGCAGCATAAGTTATAATATGAAGCCTTGTGGAATTTAAGTGCTATACCAAAACTTTCTTTTTGAGGAAAATTAAAGAGACAGTTACAGATATTTACATGCTATGACTATAAGAACAGGGTAAACGAAGAGCTATTAAGAGATCAGAACAGTGCAGAAAACATTTTACTCAAATTTATACAGCCCCAAAAGCAAGAAGCTTCCTGAGATGATCAATGATAATTAAAACTTTCTTCCTAGGGTATCTATTACAAAGTTCTTATTTAATCTCTCAGGAGGGTAATCTACATATTGTAAATCATGTAAAATATGGTAGTATTCATTCATTAAATCATAAAGTTATTATAGTTGCTAGAATTTGTTCATTTAAGTTGTTAATGAACTCATCAGCCTTGTGTAAAACTAGCCCATCACTATAAAAATAGAATGGACTCTTCCGTTACTTATAAAAACTTCAGACCCCTGAGTCTAGTTATTTCCATGTAGCTCACACATAAATAGTGTCTATGGCAGAAACACTACGTGATGCAGAACTTGGTTTCTTCAACTGTAGTAGTAATGGGAGTATATACCCCGAGGTTTAGAATTCATTTCTTAGCCTTGTTCCATTCTACTCTTCCTAGTTTAATCCTACTTTGCTTGATCATATACAACCTATCAGGTTAAATTTCCTAGGAATGTAGATTCCTGAGCTAATAATGAATGCATTCAACATTTGTTTGTGATAAAATGCATATTTTAAGCTACCAATGTCTAAGAAAAATCTACCTTAAAGATCTAAATAATTAAATGTTTTATTTTTACTTTATTGGAAAAAAGTATTTGTAACCATTTACATTTTCTCTAGCTTGGTCTATTAGCTAGAAGTTGGATCAACAAACACATTCTAAAAACTGTATTTTTCAAAGCAGTACTTATGTAATGCATAGATATATATTACTGAAATATTATGCTTAACAAGTATATTTTTATTTAAGAGCCTTAGGGCTTAGAAATTCACCTAAATATACAAATGGCTTTATGTAGAAACCACTATCATATTAATAATGCAATTTATATTACGGTGAATATATATAAATTATAAACATATTAGTATTAACCCTTTTGGAAATTTTTGTAGTCTGTATTGTCATCTCCATCTTACAGACGATGAACTGATGATAGTAAGCGGGATTTTTTCCTCTCACTACATAGGTTTCCTTTTATATGAAGCTTTTATATATAGTTCCTACTTACTATACTGCCTTGGAAATAATCTGACTACAAAGAAGAAAATAAGATTGCTTAGATAAATAACTATTTTAATTAAGAAACATCAGTTGTTGGTGGTGTGATTCCTCAGAAATGAATAATTCATATCAGCAACATTAATATAACTGATAAAAGTTCTTATAGCCAAAATTGTCAGTTTGGCATCAGAGTACTGGAAAACTATGTTATATCTTCTTGTAGAGCACTTTAAGATTGAACTGTTTCTTCTTCCTCTAAAAATATCGGAGAAAATTTTTTGTGGTGTGCTCAGCACAAACGCAATGTAGTGGGTGGGGGGGATCACTTTTAACTTGTTCAACACTGCTAAGTTTTTTGATGGCCATTCTATATTGCTCAGTTAATTATAATTATTAAAAATAATTGATGATATTAGCAGCTTAGATTGGTATCTATCCAGGCAACCACTTATTTAAAACACATACTTCAGAAGCACAATAACCACATAAACATCAAGACAATATACTGTAAAGGACTTCATTTTGGGGGGTTAGAAGTGAAAAGTCCACAACATGAGATCCAGGAAACCAAATTTAAAAGATTCTTTCCAGAAATGGTACTAGAATTGTGAATTGGGATACATAGATAGAAAGCAAACAGGTAAAGATGCCCACCCCATGTGGCAAATAAACTGTCAAAATCCTCCTCCAGTATTTCTTTTCATGACCATTTCCTCAGGTATATTCTCCTTTATTAAAAAAAGAAAATCAAACTTGTCTGTCACACATATACTGATTAAATAGATAAATTAATATGTTAAAATGTGACTTTCAGATGAAAACAGATGCAGTAGCTTAGGAGAACATTCAAACCACTTTTCCCTCCAGCTATTGTGCTCCTCAATTATTGTTTTGAAATGCTTTTCTTACTTCTTATCTCCATTTCTTCATCTCCTACTCTAAAATCTGGCCTCTGTCTCTATCACTCTAGTAAAATTGCTCTACCTGCGAGATCACTTCCATGTTGATTAATTTAGTGAAATATTTTATTAGTGCCAATTTACTGGATCTCTCAGCAGCATTCAAGTAGCCAACTCTCTCATATTTGAAAATTTCTTTTCTTTTGATCACAAGAACCATACTGTTCTGTTGCCTTCCACCTCTCCAGTTGCTCCCCCACAGTCTCCTGTAACAGCTCTTCTCTGTCAGAATCTTTTAAATTTGGAATTTGTCTGATTTTTCCTGAGATGTCTTAGAGCTCCCACTCTGCCCTCTACTTTCTACTTTCATCCTAGTTGATTTCATCAATTTTCATGGCTTCAATGACCATCTATAGGTAGAAAACTCCCAAATTTACTTCTTGAGCTCTGACATCTTTTCTGAGCTCCATATCCATAAAATCAACTGTCCAACCAACTTTCCATTTGGGCATCTCACACAAGTAACTCAACTGCAATACATTCAAAATGAAGTTTATGATCACCTCTCCCTACACATTCCTACCCACACCTTTTTCCTTTTCCATTTACCTATTTAAGGAACCAACCACCCATCTAACTGTATTCAATAAAAAAAAATGAGTTGTTGGTGCAGCAGTTGGAAAAGTCACCTGCTCATCTTCCCCAGTACCTCCCCCCAAAGCAGCACAAATAAATGTATAATCTAAGTAAAAACAATGTATTTGCATATAAAGATTTAAGACACATCCCCAGGCCCTGGCCCCTCCAATCAGATTGCCATTACTAAACTATCTTCATATGGAAATTCTGGAGTTGTTACTGCAACTTATACTCTGGACTTCTCAATCCCTTGTCCATTCAATATACCATCAAGTCCTGTTTATTCTACATCCTAAATATTTCTTGAATCTCTTCACATCTCTCCTACCTTATTTTTATCACCAGATCAAAATCTCTATTACCAGGAAAACTTCCTAAATGATTTAGTCTCTATAATCAATTCTCCATACTCTATTCAGAAAATCAGGCCATACTCCCTATTTAAAATCCTTCCTTAGCTTCCCTCTGTTCTTAAAATCCAAAACCTTAAAATGTTCAAAATTTGGACCTCAATTTGGGCCTTTGAACCATGGCACTGTCCAGCCATACTGAGATTCTTTGAGTCTTCCTAATGTGGTATCTCAGAGGCTCTGCATATGCTATTCATGCTTCCCTTCACTCCTGCTCCTTCATCTAACTTGTTCAACTTCATCTTTCAGATCTCAACTTAATGTCTCTTCCTCAGGGATGCCTTATCTGGCACCCTACTTGAGGGGATGAAGGATCACTCTTATATGTTCTGCACTGCACCTTGTTATTTCCCCTTTTATAACACTAATCACACTTATATTTATTTTTTCATCAGTCTTTATTGTTAGATGATGCAAAGCATAGTAGTTATGATCATAGACACCGTAGCCAGGCTGCTTGAGTTTGCGTCACACTTCTAACACTTACTAGCTGTAAGTGACCTTATACCTGTTTCTTAATCTCTCTTTGCCTTTGTTTCCTCATCTGAAAAATGAGGATAATAATAGTACTGACTGCCTAAGGTTGTGGTGAAGATTAATTAACTGCTCAAAGCAATGTTTGGTACAAAGAAAATGCAATATTAAGTGTCTATGCTGTTGTTGCTGTTACTATTATTAATTAACTCAATGCTCCAAGAACAGGAGGGCATTAGCTTTATTCATCCATGCATCCCAGTGTCTACCCCAGTACTCGCCACAAGGTAGGTAGACATTTAAGTATCAGTTGAATTAATGAAACAGACATACAAATATGGCTCTACCACTTATTTCACTTGCCTTTACATATGGTTTCATCAGTAAAAAATGAGGATAACAACGGTATTCACCTCATTAAGTTAGCAAAACAAATGAGGTGATGTATGTAAAATTCTTAACACAGTGCCAGTCACAAAAAAAACCTCAGTAAATGTCAGTTATTTTTATCATCGATAATTCCAAGTTAGAAAACAATTAAACTGGAGGTATAGATTTGATTAGCAGGAGAGCAGAACAATTGACCATATGCAAAAAAAATTATAGGGTTTAAATTCCAAAAGATCAAATATATCATTATTTAAAAGAATCTAGACCTAGTAGTTGGAGATTGGAGGAAATCAGTTACTTCATTCCAAGTGACTCATAACTAGTTCTAAGGATTACAGCGAATCCAGAATGAAGTTTGATGACACTAACTTATTTTTTCACTAGAATTTAAAATATAGCATTTACAGATATATTCTACTGTGGTGAATACTGAACTTATATTTCAAATTAATAAAGCAGACTTCAATCATCAGACATTTATTTAATAAAAATTAGAATTGTCAGTGTAAGGCTAAAATTACTTGGTGTAATACTGTCAAGATACTATTACTAAAATGAAACTTCAATTTGGTGACAGTAAATAATCTTAAGGGAATACATATTTAATGCATGACAGGTCCAATTTTTCCATTTCCCAATCTGCCTTAGTAGAATTAGTAAAATGTGTTCCACTGGTTTTTGATTATCCACAAGTCTCCCATAGATGAATGTTTTACTAACATAAATGAAAGTCTGCTGACATAAAATGATACATAGTGGAAAATTAACATTTATATTTCTAAAGCCTAAAAATCAGCATTTATATTTCTTTAAATCCAGAATAGAAAATGAGTGTCTGACGGATACATGATTGCCTATAGGCATAAGTTTCAAACTTAACGGTATTATCAAATTCCACTTAATGGAAGCACTGTAAATGAATATAAAGAAACTTGCCTCAATCTTGGCCAAAATTTAAAACTCAGACAAAATTATTTTCTTATACTCTCTTAAAAGTTAATTATTCTCAAAAAAATAAAAAAATATTTTTATTTTTTATAAAATAAGGAGGAAATTGCTGGCCTAAATATTTGGAAGAGGAAAAATGCGTAAGTTTTAATAATATAAACAGGCAAGAGAAATATGTCGGAAGAGGATTTTTCCTATTTTAGTACAATCAGCATAACATAATTAGAGATATAAATAAAAGGAAAACCAAAACTACTCATTAAAACATATATATTGTTCAAACTAAACAAAATGCATGACAGATGTCACTCTGCTTATTCAAATAGTTACACTTTGTCCATAATTAGTATAGAAGGGCCATCAATGTGTTTGTACACAACCATGAATTTGGAGAATATTGGAAAGTATTTTACAACTGGATACAATTAAAAACAACATGCATCTTATACACTTATTTCCCTATAATTTTGTTTCTTGATAACAAAATTAACTTGATAACTCTGATAAAAGAAAACAAAAACTATTGAGACAGCCAGGCAGCTGTATTTACAACTCTGAAGGTTCAAACTAAATATACTTTTATCAAATTGTGATTCTGTAAAAATTCAAGATAAATAAGCAAAAATACTAGTCATAATCAACCAGTTCAATAATGTGTATACAATTATTCAAAGAAAAAAATTTTCTCCAGTGAAGCACGCCCATTAGAATTTAAAAATTTTTATTAGTAACACTTTTATTCTCGGTCTCAAATAAAGAAATCCATGAACTGCTATGGGAAATTAAATTAAACAACACGTAAAAGCACCTGGAAGATGGTGAATAAATATTCTGTTACATAAATATAAAACTGAATTATCAATTTTAAAAAGGATTAGTCTCTTTAAAATTATGAAAAGCAAATTTTAAAATATACTTAAGTAGTCATTAGTCAGAGATATATTCAGAAAACTTATTAAATGTACTAATTTTTCCATTCTACATGGTAAAATAGAGAACAAGAGTCTTGGTAAAGGTTAAAAACTTGAAATAACAGCATATATGGAAACATCAACTGTCTCCCACAACTTGAACAAAGAATAATCTGCTTATTTTCCATAAAGATGCTCAGTTTTGAAACTATAACCTCCTCCCCATACCAGACATTACCTTTTCTCCATCTTTTCATTCCTAATTGAGCTTATGGTAAGAGTCATCAACATAATCTCTACCTTTTTTTCCCCAAACCTTTCTCCTCAAACCACTGTTATCTGGCATCTGCCTCCACCATATCATATCTCCAGCTGCAACGTCAAAGCAATCATATTGCCAAATTAAATAAAAACAATTTCTCAGCCCTTTTTGTATTTGACATCATTGCTTCACAGGGCATTACTGACCAGTCCCTCCTTGAACTTCTTTTCTGCTGGCTTTGGATATGGCTTTCTTTCTGTCCCGCCTACTTCTCTGATCACTCTTTTTCAGTATCCTTAGCTAGATCCTTTTCTCTGCTTGCTCTTTGTAGTGCAGACTCTCCTCTCTTCACTTTATCCTCTTTTCCTAGACAACCTCATCCACTCCCATGGTTTCAACTTCTATGTATAAATTGATGATTCCTAATCTTTATCTCCACCTCAGACCTCCTGGTGACTTCCAGAATTATATAGTTATCCAACTATCTATGAGATTTCTCCATACGGATAACCAAAGGCACTTCGAACTCAACACTTAAAAAAAAAATCTCACATACCTTCTTTCCCCTAAAATCAGCTGTTTCTCCTGAAATCTCTATTTTGGTTGATGGTTCACTATCTATCACCCTGTCAAGACAGCTGGATATCATTCTCTCATTCATTTCTAACTAATCAGTCTCAAAGTCCCATTAATTCTACCTCTCAAATATTTTAAAAATCTGTCCATTCTCACATTCCCAAACTATTGCTTTACATTGTACCCCTCATAATCTCTTACTGGACCATTGCAATAGTTTCTTTTATGTTCTTGCTGTTTTCAATCTTACTCCTTTCCAATCAATCATTTATAATGCTGCCAAAATGATCTTTCCAATACATAATACTGATCATGTCTCTCCCAAGCCACAGTAATTTCTACAGCTCCCCACTGCTTAAAGAATTAATTCATTTACTTACTCATTTAACAAATAGTGTTTACCATATAACTGATATGATTTTAGGCATTGAGTATATTAGAGTGAATGAAAACAATATTTAGAGAATATTTAGAGAATTTAGAGAAAACAATATTAGACAAATAATATTAGATATTAAGTAACCCCCTAAATATAATAAATGTATGATTACAAATTTGACAAATGCAAGGAAGGAAAATAACAAGTCACAAAGGAAGAAAAACAGGGGAGATCTATTGCAGATTGGGAGGTTATATTATTTTTGAGAAAGTGATAATGAGTGAGATTTGAAGGATGAGTAGAAGCTGCTTAATGGAAAAGCATTTTTCATAGAGGGAACAGCATGCACACGGGATTTGAGAGGGAAAGGAACTTACAGTGTTAGAAGAACACAAAGTAGGCCAATCTGACAAGAGTTTAGTGAGTGAGGGGATAGTGCCCTGAAACAAGGTTAGTGAGAGAGGGGCTAGGTCATGTTAGGCTTGTAAGCCAAGGCATGGATTTGGGTTCTTTTGAAAGCCTAAGGGAAGCAATTAAAAAATTTTAGGCAGATCAATGACATGATTATATTTACATTTTAAAAAGTTTCATTCAGGCTGCTGGTAGAGAACAGACTACAGCCTGACTGGACGTGAGAAGACCAGTTAAGAGGTTATTCCACTAGCCCAAGGAGAGACAGATGGTAGTGGGCATTCTCTATTAACTTTTATGATAGAAGTTATCTTTAGGTAACATAAGCCTATAATGCGAAGTCCGTAGTATTTTAAAAGATGCAATGCTGCTGAACAAAAAGGCATGTAAAAACTCAAGATTTAATTAATTTGGATATATTTTCCACCATTAGAGCATTTCTGCTCACAGCTCTTATTACAAAGCTACATTTATGATAGTCTATTATGATGCGGCTTCTGCCAAACTCACTCAATATTTACCTCTTGTATAGCCATCTTTACTTATATGACTAAAAGGCATGTCATACTTTACATGGCCAAAAAAACAAAGAACCTCTTGATTTCCACTTCCAAACTAGTCACCTAGTAAATGGCATCACCATCAACCCAGGCATTGATGCAACAAATCTAGGAGTTAACCTTAATTATTCCTTTTCTCTCATATCCCATATCATATGTAAATCAAGTATCAACTTAAATTGAATATAACATTCAATATAACCCTATGAAAGTTATTGTATGTGATTAAATAGAATATGAATCTGGCTATAAACTCTCTGAGAGTGATAGATTATTTACATTCATATATCCTTACCAAAAAAGGATTATTTGATTAGTGAGTAGTTATAAACAGTAGTCCAATATATTATGATGTTATAACTGTGTTTTACCTTAAAGTTATTATTTTCAGTGTTAATACCGCTACAATAAATGTACAAAGACAAAAATGTTTAATTTCTTAATTTGCAAATTCATTTACCAATTCATTCATTCATTCTCAAGAACAAAAAAACCTATAGCAATACTTGTCATCTCAGGTCTACAAAGAATAATTTAAGATCAGAAGTACAACAGAAGTTTTCTAATTTGTTTTAAAATTAGTTTCTGAATATTTCTCTAAGAAGATAGTTAAAATCAGATCTATTTCACACTAAGTAAGTACTATAGCAATATTTAATTTTCCCCATTACTGTTGATTAATGAATCACTCTACATAGGTAAACTTGCAGCCAACCAAATCTTATCGCTTTAGTGCTAATTAAAATAACTTTTTTTTGAAAGAAACATTTGTAAAATCCGTAAGACAATCATCTGCCCTTTTTTTTTTTTTTTTTTGAGACAGTCTTGCTCTGTTGCCCGGGCTAGAGTGCAGTGGCATTATCATAGCTCACTGCAACCTCAAACTGCTGGGCTCAAGAGATCCTCCTGCCTCAGCCTCCCGAGTAGCTGGGACTACAGGCATGCGCCATGACACCCGACTAATTTTTCTATTTCTTGTAGAGACAGGGTCTCGCTCTTGCTCAGGCTGGTCTCGAACTCCTGAGCTCAAGCAATCCTCCCGCCTCAGCCTCCCAGAGTGCCAGGATTACAGGCGTGAGCTACTGCACCCGGCCTCATCTGTCTTTTAAAATACAGAACATGAATATCATTTTAAGTTATTCTTAACTTAAAAACTCAGTATTACTAACATTACTTATCGTACTGTGTCACAATACATTTAGAACACTTTAGGGAATTCTGAGGTAAGATAGTAAACCATTTGCCCTAATTCTAAATGGCCTGTTTTGGTTTTTTATAGTATTCCTTTCTCCATCCTTCTTTTCAGATGCCCCTTCTTGTCAGAATATCTTCCTCTACCAATACTTCTCTGTGCTGTATTTGATCTGCTAGTAATAAAGCTTGATAAAAAAGTAACCTATCTCATCAGGTTCTACACAGGCTTTGAGGTTGATTCTACACTTCTCCTACTTTAAAAAGTGAAAGTACAAGTTATTTCCCTTTCTGATTGGTGGCTTTCGAGTTTATCTCTGGGTTCATAACTGTATTCCTTATAGGTAAAGCTATCAGGAGTTTGACAACCAGATAAGTGAGACATAAAACCAAGTACCACTACTACAATAATCTAGTAATATAGGATATTACCATGTTCAGATATCTTAAAGGAGCAACGAGGTAATATGTTAACCTCATATCCACAGTTCTACACAATTTTATGATAGATACCTAAAATTTTTTAAATGGATATAGTTTATATCCATTATAACATTGTTACAGGAAGAGAGTTCAAAGTTGGCATTAAGTGCCAAGGGTAGAAATTAGCTTACATAGAAAATAATTTGTATAGGCCAAAAAGGCTCTTTGTGCACAATACCTCCTATGATAATTTAGTCCACAAAATATTGACTGTAAGACCATAACCAAAATGAAATGCTATGAAAAAACGAGAGAGAGCTTTGTTTAGGCAATAAAACTATGCATGGATGGGCATAGCGCATCTCCTGTTGCACGCACCCTGTTGCTCGTCAAGTGACATGGATCCGAGCTGTTTGTTAACCACAGAAGAAGGAGAATCTGAAACAAAAATGAGATTTCAACTTAAAAGTAAGCAGCAGAAAACTGCACAGCAATGTCATGATCATCTCTAAGCTTAAGAAACAAATGTATAAGGGTGGGGAACAGAAGTAAGTACTGTGGTATGTTTCCCAAGCAGTGAGTAAGCAGGGCCATGGGCTTAAGATATGTTATTCCAGGCAAGCATTTAGCAACTTTGAGAATGAGTTGAGAAAATATTCTTCTATTTCCATGCATATACCTTTTATCAAATTCATTTAGCACAGGCAGAAGGTGCAAAGTAGGTAAATTAGAAATGGGATATCTCTTTCACTAAATAGAAGACTCCTTGCCCTTCTCAAACTCCCTCTCCAGCTCCTTAAGATGGATTTCATCCTGCCCTGGAGGATTCAAAGCATGAAATGAGATGCTCACTACACTTTGTGAGATGTTGCTTGTTGTATCATGAGCTGAGCAAGGAGCTAAAGTCAATGGTTAATAAGAAAAATATTCAGTGAAGTAATTACCATTACAGAAACATATATAACTTTAAAAACTCTATAGTATATGATGCATATTAAAACTATACTCTATGAAGGCTTAGGTTTCTTTAGAGGTACGTTGTGGGGAAAGGAAAAGAGGGACAAGAAGATGGCTTAATGGTTTGGGCTTTATACTTTCCACTTGGCCTCAAATAGGACAGCTTTGTTCTTATTGTTTTGATATACTTGGTTTCTATGTAAGAATTTATTTTATAAATGGTTTCTACTGTTGAAAAACACTGGTATAAAGGAAGGCAGCGTAATAAAATGCGAAGAGTACTCATCTGGAATTAGTAAGTTTTGATTTTAAACCTGTTTCTACAATAATTAGTAACATTTTTAGGCCTAAGCTTCTCCTTTCTCCCTGATCAGCCTAGGGATCTAGTAACCTAAGCAAGACACTGGGGAACAGAAAAAGGTGGCCCCTTCCCATTTCTAGCTTGGGATCTGGTATTCCAGTTGGGTTACAGTAAAAGAGAAAATGTGGGTAATAAGCACAGCTCTCTCCTAAATGTAAGAATAATTCCCAGTTTCTAATATCCTGTGCTCTAGTTCTTAGCAAATGTTAATAAAACACTTTTTGGCCATTACCAGTTTCTGCTCATAATGGCATTCCATTTCCCAAAAAGTGAGTATTTTAACTGAAGATTGTCCTTAACTGTATAACTAAGAGAAGTTTTCCAGTATAACCTGGATTCAAACCAATTTTATATAATTTAATTGCTTCCATTTATGCTTCCTTTCAGACTTCCTTAAAAGTCTGAATCATGCTACCATTTCTATCAGCTTTAAATCTCTCATCTTCTAATATCACCAGTTTGCTCATAGATTTTTGTCTTATTAGATTTTGATAAAGCATGATCAATATTTAAATAATAGCTTTTATTTATTCTTACTTATCACCTCTTCATCAGAACAGTCAAATAAATCTTTACTAAACAAAAAAGAAAGTGAGAATGATAGTATTTCAATCAGTTTCCTCATCTCTCCATGCTTTACTCTCTTTTTTAAGACTGCTTCTCATTTATCCATTTCAGTTAGATTCAGTATTGCCATCTATGGTGTTTTTGAAGAACAGATAAGTTGGTCTTTAGAAATAAAATTATACTCTTTAAAGAAAAACATAACAAAAATGTGACTCATGGTGAAATAAATATTGGAAAAACCTCCTAAAAAGTCTCCTATGAAATATTTTTTATCTGTTTGATTTGTTACACAGTTCATTATGCTCTCAATAATTAAGAGCCCTGAGAAAACTATAAACTCTCCAAGAAATCTTCTCTTAAAATATTTAATTTTTCTAAAAATATCATAGAATGTAAAACTCTTATTGAAATAAAATGCTTATTTAATTTTTAAATAAAATTTTAGAGGGATTAAGTCACTGAAACGACATATTGATGAAGGATCTAAAATGCTGTCATCTCCACAAAACTGTGTATTTTAAAACTCTTGAACTATTTAAAATATTAAAGCTTGCATTAAGATAGAAAGTTAGTATTAAACTAAAAGGGTTCCATTTTTGGGTTTATAGTCTGTCACAGATATTGTATATTTCAGGGGAATTATTTGGTGTTCCTTCCATCTTGAAGATTAATTATTATGAAGAAATCCTTCTTGGTCATTGCTTCCATTCTATTTATAATCTTGGGACCATGCAACTGTTTTTGGATAGATTATTTTCCTCTCACAAACATTTTAAGTGACTTTTTTTTAACCACAAGGTATTCATAAATGTAATACCCATAACTCCTATCACACATAAATAGTTTCAAATATTAACACAATAACCATCACAATAGCTAATATAAAAAATACAATTATTAGTTCAAGCTGATTGCTTCAGTTTTTGCATACTCTACTCCATCTCTCTGTGAAGTATCTTCCAGAGTGCACCATCACACAAAATCAAAACCTGAATATATGGTCCAATGATAATTTATTATGAAATCAATATGGTTGGTCAGCTTATTTGAAGTGTTTATAGAATTACAGTATTATTTTTAAAGTAAAGATAAATTTTAAACAAAAGCTTATTCAGTACTAATCTCAGCATGTCTATGGTAGATTACCACATATTTCCAAAAAATCTGTTTTGGTCCTGAGGAAATTCTTTAGCCCTTTGACACCAGAATTTCCTCAACTGTAGAAAAAGATAATTATAGTCAAACAGGTAAATAAGACTCTTCAGCCAGACTTCCTGGGTTCAAATGTGGTTTATCTACTCAGTAATTTTGTAACCCTGGGCAAATTATTTAACTTGTCTAAGTCTCAGATTCTCTATCTGAAAAATGGGGATAATCACAATATCTACCACATAGCATTCTTCTGAAGATTTGATGAGATAACCCATGTAAACTATTATAGTTAAACAGCACATAGGAAAGGGCCAATTAATGTTGTTATTACTTGCCTGTTTTTCAGAGATCTGGTATTGAATGAAAAATAATGGTACAAAGCTGTTCTGAAAAATATGGAGCATATTATCATTTTTAAAGTTCTAAGAGACTCATCATTGTTTTGCTTAGGACTCCGTTATTTAAGGAATTAAAGAAGTGCTTGCAGAACTAGGCCAATACCATATCTAATTTATTAACTACTTATAATCACTAAAAACATGGATTAAACGCATCCCCTTTTGAGAAGTGCTACAATGTGACTGTCATTATGGACACTGTGGGAAACCTGATGTTGTATAGAGCCTGCTTGCACAGGATCGGGTAAGTGCTGATTTTTTCCAATATGGCTCAGTTTTGAAAAGCCCTTTTTCAAAAATAATCACCAATGTTTTATACCCTTTTGGGGTATAAAAGTTACTTTTTTTTCCAATTGGCAAAACCGTGCCATAAAGTGAAAAAACAGTTCCTACCTGACCCTCTCTAGGCTGGCTCCATGCTCCAGTGGGGCTCTGTGGTGGTCGGGCCAGTACCAGCAGACTCCACAGGGTGCTGTCACTCTGAGCAGGAGCCAGCAACCCATGACTTCAGGGGACCTGAAATGGAAAAAAAGAGCTGGGCTTAAAATCAGCCATATGTTGAATGCCTCTGCCATAGCTGTTTAGGGCATTCATCTGATAAATGTACATATAGCTCATTCAAAACCCTGGATGCTATCAACCTTAAATGGCCTTGATAAAAGGACATGTTGAAGTAGTAAGTAAAATACTGTAATTAAGACAGTACATTATTATGTGTACTGTTCTCCCTAGGAGTATAAAAGATTTACATGTACAGTATTGTCTAACCCATCCTTATACCATTTCTGTAAATTATGGCAGGCCACACTATCTAAATAAATCAATAATTGTGAAACTGAGGCATAAAGCAACCAAATGACCTGTCAAAGGTCACCTAGTCATAGGGCCAGGGACAAATAATTCAGCCAGCCAGTCTAACACCCAGGCACTGATGTAATGAAGGCAAATTCAACCCTTTATGATTAAAAAAAAAAAATCACTGAATGAATTTTATTTGTTATGAGCTATGGTATATTTCCTAAAAGTCTAAAAAATGAGTTATGAGCTATGATGTATTTCCTAAACAAATTATGATGTATTTCTAGTAGTCTAGAAAAAAAATGTATTTTTTAAAAACTAAAAAGTAAAAACATTTTTAAATGATATATTTTGACTTTAAAAAACTATATTTTGGAAATTAGTTCTGAAGGATTATCATTTATAGGTGTCAAAAATTCTTTTAGAGCACTGGTTTTCAAACTGGGTTTCAGGGAGCAAAGGAGCCTTAGAGGTAGCATGAGGAGCAAGAAGGTGGGTGTCACACCTTATCTCCCTTCATGCGGAAGTCACAACAGTGTCACTTTTACTTATTTTATATGACTCTGATGACAGAGTTCACAGCTGATAAAAAAAAAAAGAAAAAGAAAAACCACTGTTTAAACATCTTCTAACATCTGTATTATACAGCTCATTTTAAACAATAATTTGAAACTGAAGGTGACATCATTTGGTGCCTTGGAATGATGTTTTAGTTTTAAACTGCCAAGAAATATTCATAATATTAAATAGGTAATATTCCATATGGGATTATCATTAACTAGCACCAGGCCCCTTCACATTTGATTCCACTAAAAATGTAGATCGTTATTTTCACAAAGTGGTTTGATGGTTTAGTGTCACTTTCCTAAAGAAATTAGGTATTGCTGATTTATCTTATACTTAGCCTTTCACAAAAGATTCCCATGAGTCCTATATTTTGAAAAGAGAATAAAATGTTTGCCAGACAATGTAATAATTCAGAAATTCTTTCTATACTTATTAAAATTTCTTAGTTTCTAAATCACAGTAATGTCTCCTTTGAACATCTTATACCTGAAAAACTTACAAAGGTGGGAAGACAATAGAAATACCATTTATTGGTAGTGTCATCACTTATTGATACTCTATAGACATCAAGGTATAATGGAAAAGTATGCTATTTATATATGAGAAATGTACATTCTTCTATTATTAATAAATTAAAATCTAGAATGCTAATTTTCGTGCTTTCTGTACTGAGAGATAGCAGCAACATCTACCACAAGAGAATAGATCAATTAATATCCACAGTACACATATGCAAAATTACATTTAATCATTATATGTAAGTTTTAATAACTATTATTCAATTAAAATCTATCCCTCTGTTGAATTTCATAAATTTAATTTCTACCTTTATTTTTATAATTTGTGTGTTCTGAAATAAAGAATTTTGCATTAAGCCAACTCATTTTTCCTCATATTCAAAATCTACTAAATGGACAAAGTATATGGATTTTATTAGTTGTCCCTTGTAACAAACTAACAACACATTAACTATTCTTAAAGTTTTAAATTACCAAATAGTGTTCCTGTGACATATGAGGACAGAATAAGATAAAAGTAGCACTAGTAAATGAACCCCGGGCATGTTACTATTAGGGCCTCATTGTTACTATTAGGGCCTCATATGAATGCTATGTTCAAAGCATATGAAATAGATGAAGTACTTCACCTTGCAGCTGAAGGGAGAAACATATACTATTAGAAGCCCATTGGTGCTTAACAATAGTAACAGCACTAAAAGCTTTTAATATTGGTCCATGTGGGCAGGCTCAGGAGCTCAAGAATGTTGTTGTTATTTTTTGGGTTTTTTTCTTTTTGAGATAGGGTCTTGCTCTGTTGCACTGGTTAGAGTACAGTAGTGTCATCATAGCTCACTGCAACCTCAAACTCCTGCACTCAAGTGATCCTCCTGCCTCAGCCTCCAAAGTAGCTGGGACTACAGGCATGGGCCATCATGCCCAGCTAATTTCCAAGAATGCTATTTAATGACAAAGAAAAGATAACATGTTTCTCAACTTCAAAACTGGAAAGGTATCTACTTGACTTTAGCTTTTTAAAGATTATCAAAAACAGACTGGTTTCCAAACTAAATACTATTTAATTAGAATAATACTTAGAATTGGGAAGACAGCATTTTATTTCACAGAGACTATATAATCACCCTAAGCTTTCTGATTCTAAAAAGAACCTGCTTCAATTCAAATTGGTGAACTAGATATGAAAGGCTAGTGAGTATCAAAATATTTTTCTAATATCCACAATGTATACTTTTTTCCTGCTAATGTAGACAGTTTTGTTTTATACTCAAATTCACTTTAAGACTTGGTTTGTTATCTGCCAAATTTCGGTATTTTAAAAATATTTATATATGTAGGGACAATTTAATCTTATCAAACTTTCTTGTTAATTGCTAGTTTTAAGTATAGAGAAAGTTTTCCATATAGGAAAAAAAAAATCAGAGGCATCTTTACTTGACTGATATTTCCTCTATTAATATAACACAGAATTAAAAATAATGTCCATGAATTATCCCAAACATATCTATATTACAGTGGTTTACATTTATTTTATTTTACCACAGTATTATATAATGTGCTTTCATTACCATAGCACTTCCTGGAACAGATATTTATAAAGTGGAGGCTGTCCAGTTCTACCAATATACAAATTAATTCCAAGTAATTAAATTAGGATTCTCAAAGTATTAACACCCAAACTCATCACTCCGTAGGGTAGCAAAACAAAGCATATCAAAGTATTATACACTCATCAGTATGAGAACCTAGACATTCTCATTCCTAAATAAAGATTTATAGCACCTACTACAATACGCATACTATAGGATTTATAGTACCTGTTATCCATCTTGAAAAGACTAAGTAGACAAATTATTTTGTGCTATATCTTTCATTAATTTTTTTTAATCTTTCATTAATTCTTTTGACACATATTTATTGAGCATCATGAGCTTTCTGGTCATAAAATACCGGGCCATTAAAATATTCAATAAAAAGAGTGGCATGGATTATTACTGTACTATCAGAATTTTATAGCATAAGAACAGGAACAAGATTGTGGAATATTTTTGCTGCCCTACATATAAGAAAGCTGATTATGTATAGAAGGAATAAGAAAGCAAATATTGAAAATTTTCAAATAATGACAGAAGGAAATGATTGAGTCAGCATGCTAGTATGGCCAAACAATACTATGATTCTAAAATCTAGCATTACAAGTTTATATAGGAATATTGGTTAACTTCCAAAGAGGAAGAAGAAGAAGAGCTAGGAGCCATAAGCACAGATTCATTTCAGCATATAGGAAATTTTAATAGAAATATCAATGCAGGCTCTAAATTTACCAGATAATTATTAGAAAGCAGCTCATCAGCTATAAAAGTAAAAAATATTTGCCCCTCTCCAAATATATTACAAATAAAACAATGGATTATTTTATAATCATCTCTCTGACAAATGCTGCTGCCAATCTGTCCCTGTAACATGTGATATTGAACACCACCATATGCAAGGGAGGGAGAGATAAGCTGCAAGCACATTAGTTCTCTTTTTGAATGGGAAAAGGGATTATTACACAGTAGCTGTATTAAAAACAACTCTACCAGCTGCTTAAGGACACATGACATTAATAACCTGAAGCATGAGGGTCCTTTGAAGAGCCCTCATGAGAAGACTGATCAGAACTGGAAGGCTGCTGTTGGGTACGTGCAGCTAGTTCTTGCTGCCTCTGCTGCTCAGCCTTCTTAAGCCTCAGTTGTTGCAGGCGCTTACGGAGCAAAGCTATCTCAGGCCCCCTTAAAAATTCTGACACAAATAGGAAAAGAAAGGTGAAAAGATAGTAATAAAATAGAAATAATAAGAATTTAATTATACATTAAAGAGAGGAAGGATATAAATAAAACACATGGTTCACAGAGGAATACTAAAAACAAATTATTGATAAAAAAAAAATTACTGGTCATTAAATTATGAGACAAACTATACACACTTACACATCTAAATACTTCTCTTTAACTACGATGAATTAGACATATATGTTTCTCTAAGAATATTTATGTAATTAACCAAATGAAAATAGAAGTTCTCATAAGCCAAAGATTTTAAAATGAGCATTCCCTTCCTCACTTATTTTATGTTTTTACAGAAAAATGATTGTAGGAAAGAAACAAAAATTTTAAAATATCAGTTAACTCATCTAATCTATATATAAAAATTTAAGTTACTTCATTAATTTCAACCAAGTAATAATTAAAATTCAATTAAAATGATGAAAAAGTTATGAATTTGGACACAACTCTCGGGATTTATTAGAGAGCTCTTTAAAAAGTGAAACATATTCTTCAGCAAAATGGTTTTTTTATGTTAGAATTGTCATTTTTCTTTTTTCAAGTCTAAAAAGGTTTATATAATCATTAATATTTTCTGATCTTTATCTGAAGAAGTGATCATAAATGAAAAGCAGAAAACTAACATGAAAATCTGCAAAGAGATAATTACTGAGTTCCTACTATGTATGAGGCATTGTTTTAGACTCTGGGGATAAATAAAATACTGAACAAAATAGTCCCTACTCCTGTGGAGTTTATGTTCTGAGGGAAAAACAGACATGTGCAAATATACACACCCACACCCACATGTAATGCTGTATGCATGTGTTTGTGTCACGGAAGGATCACTGCTATGAATTAAACTGTCAGGGTAAGGTAATAAAGGAGATAGAGATGGTAGGAGAGGGGTTGTTATCTTATATGGTCATTAAGGAAAGCTTCTCTCAAAAGGTGTCACTTAAACAAAGACCTCAAGGACATAAGGGAGTAAACCACATGGATAGCTGCAGGAAGAGTGTTCAGGTGGAGAGAAGAGCAAGTGCAAATGCTCAGAGTGCAAGCATATTGGGATGTGAAATATATTTTAAATGTAAAGGCAGCAGAATTTGCTGATAGTTTGGATGTAGAGTGATTTCAAAGTTTTTGGCCTAGGTAACAGGAAAAACAGAGTTTCCATTTATTGCAAAAGAGAAGAATGAAGGAGAAATGAGTAGTCTTGGGGGGAAGAGAAAAATTAATAGACATCCAAGTGGAGAAATTAAGTAGGGACTGAATATAAAAGTCTAGAATTCAGAAGAGATATAAATTTGGATGTCAATGGTAATGTTACTTTAAGCACCCTAAAGAGTAAGTGATGATGGAGAAGAGGTCTAAGAACTGAACCCTGGGGCACTCCAATGTTTAAGAGGAGGAAGAACCTCTAGGAAGAGTAAGAAGGAAAAACCAGAGAGGGGGGCTGGAGAACTGAGTGATCAGAGTTCTACAGGCTAAGTGATGAAATTGGGTCAAAAAGGATGGAGTAAGCAGTTATGTCAAATGCTGCTAATATACTGAAAAAGACACTGAAATTTAACTAACTGGAATTTTTACCATGGAAGTCATTGATGACCTTGACAAGTGCTGTTTCAGTGAAATAACAGGGACCAAAACCTGCCTGCAGCAGGTTCAAGAGAAAGGAGAGGTAATGAAATAGAGACACAAATCATATACACTCTTTGTAGAAGTCTTACTGTTAGTGGGAAACAGAGAAATTGGATGATTTTTGTGGAAGGAATAAAGAATCAAGGGAGGTTTGAGTGTTTGAGTTTGGGAGATAATACACAAATTTCTATTCTGATGGAGAATGTTTAATTGGGGGGAGGGAGAAAGACGATGCTTGGAAAAAAGTGGGCAACTACAGGTCAACATCCTTGAGTAGATCTAAGGAGTTAAGTTCCAGGGGATCGGAGGAGGAATTGGTTTTGAATAGGTGCATAAAAACTTTATTAACTATAACTAAAGAGGAGGCAGAGAATATAGGAAGAGATGTCAATAGTTGTAGATTCTACAGGTGTCAATAGTTGTAGATTCTATCCTGCAGGACCCTGCAGAATTTCTCTGTGACACCAGAATCGAATTAAATAAACTACTAAATAACTTTCAGCCTCTCCTACATAGATTGTAAGGGTGCAAAATTTGGTTTACTCTTTCAGGAATAAATCATGCCAGACACTAACTTCTTGTTACCATGGCTTATATTTTCATAAAGAATTTTATTTAACTAGCCAATTGGTAGTTAAGATTTAATCAACAATTCAAGTATCATCATAGTCTCTTATTGTTAATTGTTCCTAGAAAATTCTCCAGTACCATGTGATGGTATTCATTGACAAACCAGCAGTGATGGTCAACAGCACAGTGCCTTCTTTTTAGGTGTGTACAGATACCTTATTTCTAGTCAGCGTAACAGTAATGCTTTTAGCAATGTAAAATAAAGTATTATATAGCCATAAGGTTTGTCATCTTATACTTCAAAAGAAATCTACCACAAAGAGAGAGAGTACATAAATGTCAAATGTTGCTTAAAAAGCAGAAAAATCACTGAATTTCATTGGAATTTCAAACCCTCTTTTGAGCTGCCAAATGTTTTATGATTATGTAAGTCTCCATCCTTGAACCACTTGTGCAACGTAGCAAATAAACAGCAGGCTCTAGATGCATACAGTAATGCTCTACAACTTGGAAAATCAAGATTTAGTTATGATACTCTTATGAGCCATTTTTTCAATGTTTCCAGTGCTTTTTAAAGAAGAATTTGTCTACTTTTAAGACTGGTTGTATGGTGGCTTTTTTCTCCTTAGGTTAAAAAAAAATGAGGCTCTAGGAATAAAAGTCATGATACAGTTAAAAGACAAGTATTGAATTTAAAGTTTCAACCAGACATATCAAACAAATAGTTCTGCTAGCAGCTTGAAATATTAAAGCAGTTAAGATACACACACATTACATCCTTTTAAGAAGGTATACACAATCACATACAAGTTATAAATCTGGATAAATGCTTGGAGAATAAGCTTTTGTTAACATAAGCCAAACTGAATACAACGAATACCTCAGGTTAAATTTTAAAAACAACAATAAAAACTCAACAAGGTATCAGGTACTGCTACAGGAAAATTGTACTTCCATTTCCTGAAACTACTAACCTTATTCTTGTTTTCTTCTGAAAAACTCCAGGCTATTCTCCCTAATGGCTTAATTCCACTGGCATAGGAGAGTAAGTCCTGCCTCTACAATACATACGTTCTTCTGTCCTGGACTCTGGATCATTTTTATATCTAATTTGATGGCACTTTATCAGTCTGCTATCAGTCTGTCTTCCCATCCCAACTTGTTTCTTGTCCTGGTGATCCTTGTGCATTCTTTGTCCTGGGACTGGTCACTCCTTCACTCACTTCCAAGTTTCTCTATTTTCTTCTTCAGTTCCCCCAAAGTGGCCATCAACCTAATATCTCCACCTGTTTCTAACCTATAAATGGCCTATACCTCTGATTCCATTTAAGGAAATTGTAATCTAGATTTTAGGCTTTGAAAAGTTTGCTTTGATATGCTGTACAATAGAGTTTTTACTCCCCAGAAATTTTTCTACAGAGCTCAATTTAGCTATAATGATTCTACATATGCCAAAATAAATTTGTAATTTGAGCAAATAGTTATTTGCAAATAAGCAGGAATCCATACACGGACCATATTGTATACTGTCTTGAAAAAAAAAACAAAACAACTAAATTCTCATGATCTGAGTGGTCTATTTAATTGGAAACAGAGGGATCCTTTAAGTGACTCACTTCTCAATGTGAGCCCCTAAAACTGAATTTTGTAGATACTGATACCCCCCCATCCAAAGTTACCACCTTCTCTAATCATATTCTTTAAATAGGTTAAAATAGAACCAAAGAAAAAAATTAAACTACAACACACTGGAAAAGCTGCCTTATTTAATATTCACTCAATATAAGAAGCTTCTTAACATGGGAAAAATTTATAAATAATGCTTAGTTTAAGAAATAACTAAAAGACATGTCTGATAGGCATTACTGAGAAAAAAAGAAATTATTTTATAGTTTCATTTAAATACTTTATATATATATAAAATTATGAAAATTTCATTTTAACCTGTATAGTTTCAGGTCATAGTCACATCTTTCTTGTTTTTAAATACACAATTTTATAACCACATTTTTAAAAGCACAGTCCTTTGTTAAATGTTCAAGAAAAGAACATGTATAAGAATCAAAATGTCTGTTTAAGATTTGGGCTATGGATATGGAATATGGTTTCAAATGGTCTGACATATGAATTAAAATAAAATTCAAGAATACAAAGGGTAAAGCAAAAATAAAAAATCTACCAACTGATTTAAAATTCCACTTGAGTATATTTATCTTCCTAATTTAGCTATAAAACCCAAAGCCAACTTTGTGGCCCCCTCTAGATTCACTACTCTTTGGGTCATGCATTTTGTTTATTCACCTAACTTACAACTTCAATTTATTTTTTTCCTACCCATATTTTTGTTTGTCCTGATTCATTCATTTATATATATAACCACATGATTTTTAAAAAGTGTTTTTGGTAGAAGGTAAAAAAATTGCCTACCCAGTCTTAGGTGGTCTAGACAGCCAAGGGCAAACAATGGATCCAAAATAATAAATGACTGGATATCTAATCACCGATCTCTCCTAGGTGTTACCAAATTTGGGGACCCTACTGGAAACATCTAGAGTTAATGAAGTGGGGCTGAAACTATAATCTAAAGGCTAAAGTATAGGTAAATGCACCGTACCTAGCCTATACCAGTTTAAAGATATCTAAGTATCTCATGATATTTTTAATTGTATCTTTAGAGAGTGAGTATTGTCAGGAAAAAAAGACGCTTATTCATAAAAGAAATAAGTCATAAGCAAATCAGTCAAAAGTGAAAAAAATTATAAATTTACCTAAGTGCTTTTCAGGAAATAAACAGGGTTACATAAAAGAGAATACAATTTTAGGAAGAATAAAAAGGAAGAGGACTCTACCCAGGGTAGTTATGAAGGACTTCTCTTGGGTGGCATTTGAGCTGAGACCCAGAGAAAAGGAAGTTGGCCACGTGATAAGCCAGGGGAAGAGCTTCCCAGGTACGGAGAACAGTAAGAACAAAGTCCCTGACTCAAAAGAAAGAAAGAGGCAGAAGAGAATATGGCACATTAAAGGAACTGAAAGGAAACCAGTATACCTAGAGCATAATGGTCATCAGGGGACTGAGGAAGTGGGAATGAGATGAGGCTAGAAAGGTAGGGAAGGACCAGGCCACGCAGGTTCTTAGAGGTCCACAGTAAGGAGTTTGATTTTTTTTCTTTTGTAGTTGTAAATGCAATTAGAAGCCCCTGAAGGGTTTTAAACAACAAAGTTATCTAATCCAATTTAACATTTTATACTACTCATTCTGGCTGCTGCTTGGAGAATAAATTAGGAGGAAAGAAGAGTAGATGCAGGAAGATCAATTAGGAGATAAGAAATGATGGTGAGATGAAAAGAAGTAGGATATAGTTTAGATACAGGACCAACAGAACTTGCTGATGAATTAGGCATGGGCCTTGAGGGAAAGGGGGGAATCAAGAATAACTCATGGGGGTCTGGTGTGGTGGCTCACACCTGTAATTCTAGCACTCTGGGAGGCCGAGGAGGGAGGATTGCTTGAGGTCAGGAACAGCCTTAGCAAAAACAGGACCCCATCTCTATTTAAAAAAAAAAAAAAAAAAAAAAAGGAAACAAAGAAGAATAACTCATGGGTTATTAGAATAAGCAAATGAGTGGGTGGTGTTATAATTTACTAAGTCATAAAAGGACTAAGAGATGGAATCAATTAGGGGACAAGAAGGTTAGGAGGCTGAATTTAGTTTGAACACATAAATTTAAAATGTATATGATAACAAAAAAAATATATAGTGTCAAAATAGCAGCTGAACATAGGGGTCTGGAATGCAGGGTATAAGATTAGATTGTCGACATACATTTGGGAGTCATCAATTTAGAGGAGATATTAAGAGCTATGGGGAACTGACACAACCACCCAGGGAGAGAGTGTATGTAGAGAAGAGAGCCAGGACTAAGGGGTTCAACTATAATATCCAGAAGTAGATAGAACAAGAAACACTAACAACAGTTACTGAAAACCAGCCACAATTGATAATAAATAGGCAAGTATGGTATCATACATGCCAAGAAAATAATGTGTTCAAGAAAGGAGTGACAGACCATGTTAAATGCAACTGGGTCGAAAAATCTAGTAAGATATTAACAGAATTATCCTCTAAATTTGGTGGAGGTCACTGGTGACTATGATAAAAAGTTTCAGGGGAAGAGGGGTTGAAAGGCAGATTGGGGTTGGTTAATAAATATATGGAAATGACAAGAAAATGGAGATAGTATATGTGAGCAACTCTTTTGAGGATTCTGATTATAAAAGAAACAGAAATAAGGCAGTAGCTGGAGGGGAATGTGGGATAATCAAAAGAGAATTTTTAAAGAAAGGAGATAATAAGAGCATGTTTGAGGTTGAAAGGAACAACTTAGCAGAAAAGGCAATGATGCAGGAGAAGGAGCCAAGTCCTTGAGAAGCTGGAAAGGGATAGGAACTGCACTGGCTAGCTTTTGATAGAAGCAGATACATTTCTTCCAAAATGTGTTTCTGCTTCTATCTTCTGTAAGAGATCATAAGTACAGATGTTGGAAGGCTGGGAGATTTAACAGCAGAAAAATAAGTGCTTTTCTTTCCACTATGAATGAAAGGTTAGCAGCTGGAAGTGGACAAAGGGCGAACTGGAGTGTTAAAAGTTTGAGAGACATGAAAGTATAAAATAGACATTTTGTATAGTTGGAGAGCAACAGTGTCGAAAGACACTGCTCTGGCATACAGTGTTGAGCACCCACTGAAATTTGTGGGCATAACTTTCGTCACTTTTAGTGACTCAGCTGTAGACTAAGAGAAGGCAGACAATTAGCTTCAACCAGAGTTTTGCCTGGTTGCAAGTTTTCACATTCTCATTGTCCCTTTTCTTCATATCAGTAAAAATGACAGAGGAAAAGTGAGAGATATGAAGGAAAGGCATAAACATTCACATTAAAAGGTATTTACAGCAAGGCAAGTATGGACAGAAGCATACTTTTTCATTTTCTCTATCTCTGTGCAAGGCAATAATGGAAATCATGGCTCAAAGTTGACACTCCCATCTACTACATTCATCCAGTGGATGGTTTCAATACTCACAAACCCATCTGGACTTAGATAGGCTATGGTAAGTGCAAAAGAGATTGGGGAGAAAACAAAAACAAAACAAAACGAAAATACATTTGGACTCTGGAATAATGAAAGGGCTACTGTCAGAACAATTACAGACATAACCTTTAGACGTTACATCTAACACCAAATCATTCCCCTCAATAGTGATACTATCTTGGTAACATGGAAATATTCCAATTATCCATAGTGTAGTCAACCAAAATGCTCTCAATAATCTCCCAGTTAAAAACATTTCTTCACTTTCTTATAGGCAAAAGAGCTAAGTAATGTTCAGTGATCACATGATCATCACAGAAAACTCTTTCTATTTCAGTGCTTCAAATGACTATAGTATTTAATACTTACATAAATATTGAAAGAAATTTAGCAACTTGAAATGTAGTATTAAAATGTTACATATCTATAAAACAAACAAAGCTCCAAATACTTTACCCACAAATATGCTTAAGAAACAATTGGAATTAGTTAAGATTCACTGGAACCTGAACATAAGCTAGGAGCATCTTCTTGCTAAGTTTTCCTGAAAAGTTATAAATTGATCAAAGTATTAATATTTAAGAATATTTCCAAAAATGCTATCACTTTAAGAATTCTTGCTTCTACCAATTTTACCTGCTTTAAAAAACAAACTTTAAACTACTTCTGCCCCTACTTCCCAAATCCTCCAAAATATTTTATTTTCCCATAAATTGAAAAGCTGTGTCAATTAGATGTGAAAAACCTGATTTTGTAACTCAGCTTTACCTTATTATTATGGATAAAATGTACACAGTGTTAACAGTTATGTAATTGACTCTGGCTTTTATTCCCATAGAAACTCAAAATGAATTACTAAAAATGGGATATACTGATAAAAGAGTGCTTAAATTAAAACATCCCGTATTTGGTGTTCTGGCATCAGTTTCCAGAGAAGCAAGAATAAAATGACAGCTTGGCAGCTAAGCTGTTAGGAATTTTTTATAGGTTTTAGCTTAGGCCTGCCAGCTGTATCTCTACTTGATGATATTTTTTGTTCTATATCAAGTAAAATGCTTTGTTGGAAGAACCCAAAGAAAAATATGAATACATATCTTATTGGTTATTATAATTATATCATACAGTTAAAAAAGCCAAGTAAACTAGAGACATATATGCTGAAAATTACTATTATGAATATTAGTAGATTCCATAGTTGGAGGAAAAAGGTTGAACATGAAGAGTTATTATACTGCAAGGAAAATAGCATTTTAACAGATTTAGGTGTTGATTTTTTTCACTAACATCAAGTACCAAGAAGATAAAGATTTGGTAATATAATTCTTTTTCATGTAAATATTGGAGAAATAATTATTTTGGTGAATTGTATGTGTTGTTGACAAGAGATCATATCAAATCCACCATACAGAATGGATTAAAAGTATTGCATAAGTTGAGGAAAAATAATCAAGAATATAAATAAAATGGAACTAATGATAATGAGCTATATTTTCACTATCACTTTAACACAGACGTATAACCAAATAAACCTAGAAAAATATTTTGGTCTATAGTGATCTGTAAAATAATCTCTAAGTCAGGCGCATTAAACTATGTCAAAACACTATCTGTTGGCATCTGTATTTTCAAAAGAACTGTTTCATGAAAATCGAAGATTCCTGCTATTTGTTAAAATTCATGCAAGTTAGGCATAGTTGAATTTTGTGTTTAAGTTACATGTTCACATATTATGTCATCTTAATTATTTATTCCAGCAAGAAATTGATGTGATTTAGTATCTCTCAAAATAACCTATAAAGAAGTTTTCATTATTGGAAATCATCAGATGAACCATAGCCTACTTAAAAAGTAACATCCTCACCAGACTGATGACGTGTATGGTGTCCAGATGCCTCAGCAGACTGCCTTTGTTCACTATCTGGAGAAGATAGCAAAGAAGTAGAACGAGGGCTTTCTGTGGAAGATGATGTTGATTGAGCCTGAGCTGACACTGTAGAGGATGTAGAAGGTTGAAGAAATTGTTCAGCTGGAGCATCTACTTCCATTGCAGTTTCACCCACTTCCAAATCAGGACTTGATGGGACAGTAGGAAGAGTTGAAACATCTGACTGACTCGTGCCACCTTCAAAATATACATGTTAATATAAATTCAAATTTTAAATATTTTCCAACACCAGCTACTCCAAAGAAATATGTTCAGGAAACATATATACACTTGTGTGCATGCAAACACATGTACACACAAATATGTAACTTCAGGATAACAATAACACCCTTCCTGGATTGGTCCATTTGACCAAATAAGCTAATCAAGAGCAGTAAAAATTTATCTACAACATATTCTTGTTAAAAGAACCAGTCTTTCCAATTATATAAAACTTTTTAATCTATAGAATTTTATATATTTCCATTCAGAGTACATTTAAAAAGGTCTTAAAATGAGGACTCAGGCTCTTTTACATTTTTTTTGAGAAAAGCAAAAGGTAAGGGATAGGGACCTTGGGGTGGGGAACCTGCGGCCTTGGGGCCACACGTGGCTTTCTGGATCCTTGAGTGCGGCCTTTTGACTGAATCCAAATTTTACAGAACAAATCCCTTTATTAAAAGGATTTACTTATTAAAAGGACTTGTTCTATGAAGTTTGGATTTGGTCACGGGGCTGCACCTGGGGATCTGGAGGGCCACATGTGGCCTTGAGGCTACAGGTTTCCCACTCCCTGGCCCAGAGGACAAACTATATCCAATACCTTTTGTTCTCTACTGCTTCACACAATACAATAAGAACATTGTGATTACTGTAGATATAAACCATGGTATAATTTAGATAATATAAATAAAAATGATTTCAATAAATAGTTTTTGCCAGTTTTCTTATGACTTTAATTACCATGAAAAATTACCTCTGGGTCGAGATCTTCCTCTTCCTCTATTGCTTTGTGCAACTTCACTTGCTTCTTCAAACCATCTTGATAACATATCAGACATTCTCTGCATCAATGACACATTGGGACTTTGCTCTCCTATTACAACATAGGTTTTATCAGTGAGTTTAGTAATAAATCAGGATTTTTCACTAATGCAAAAACCTAGATTTGGTGGGCTTTAAAATGAAAGCAACTTTAAAAAAATCAAATTGCCTAAATAAATTATATAAATTTATTAGAGCCATCATCACATTTTATAGTAAAACATCTATATGAGTGACTCTCCATCTTATTGTATGGTGAAGTACATCACATGTATGGTGAAGTATTGTATGGTGACAGGGCACAAATCTCCTTTATCTTTGTCTGTTCTTAGGTAACTCCATACCTCCCACACCTACCCCAACCTTTATCTTTAGTTCCAAGAGTGCCCAGCCAGGAAGGGCTCATGAATTCTAAGTTGAATAGATTAAAAGAAAGGTTTTCTCTCTCACTAAAGCATTATCATCAAGTACAGACATGAAACGGCCTTATGTTTTTGCATGAATTTTCCTTAAACTGAATTTATTTTTCATCATTATTTACTGTAAGCAAATTCCAGATATCTGAAATCAACTGGAACCAGAAAGTATTTTGTCTCTTCCCTCACTCCTTTTCCTCTTTAAATAAACGAGTTTTTCTTAAGGGAGTTTCAGATTAAAAGTATGGTGTCAAATTAAAATCATGACAACTCTATTCTACCATCATATAATTTAAAGTGAAAATCATTTGTTCTTATATTTTGTCTGAAATCAGAATTTATTTTACACTTTATTGCCTTTATATGATGTAGCTTTATATTTAAATATATATTGTAAAATAGTACCAAGGATAATACTTATATATTGGGGAATACGCTTTTGATGATAAAAGAAGTTTCAGAAGTCATAAGAAAAAGAATTTGGCTACAGACTCATTTAATAAAATACAGCCATATTAATTCTACTTTAAAGTGTGCCATCTGAAAGCTCCCAAGGTAGTTTCTTATGTGTGTCAAAAAGCACTTGACAGAAAGAAAAATAATTTTTTATGTGCTATTATAGAACTCTCATGTTAGAAATTAAGAGCTTTCATTTTTCTTTATATCTAACAGAAAGGCAAAAATTAAGAAGTTTGATAACACTCAATGTTTTCTGGGGCAGTGGGGCACTCATACTTTCAGTGGGAATGTAAATTAGTGCACCTTTTTGGGGGAGTAGTTTGATAAAAATTAAAATGTACTTATCCAGTGACTCAGCCATTTCACTTCTAAGAATTTATCCTAAGATGTATTTGCACAAATTATCAAGATATGTGTATAAGGATGCTCATTATAGCATCATTCACAATAGTGAAGAAACTGGAACCAAGCTAAAATATTAATTTTTAAATGACATATACTACAAAAAGCTGACCAAAATATAGTTACCATCTCGTTCTCGTTCACTCTCAGGTCTTGCTCTGGGTCCAGTATCTGACCAATCACCACGAAGTCTCAAACGCTTAACTGGAGGCTGTCGTAACTAAAGGATAAGGATAGGTAGATCCTATGTAAGTCTAAAACTGATTTATTCTTGACACTTAAAAGCATACTTTAAATCTAATAGATTATTTCCACCTCCCTACTTTCTTTATTGAGTATGCAAGTGAGATGCTAGAACAAAATATGAAAGACACCGATATAAGCTAAATCAGTTTGTTGCAGGATTCACTATGACGATAAATATCCACTGATACTGACAGCCTGTACTTAATATCTTCAATCTAAAGACTCTGAATGCAAATTTGAAATCTTATACGTTATCTAGAAACCACACTTATATGTGATTTCTAATCCCATCTGTATCACTTTCCGTCTGACAACAGGATATTTAATCACCTTGAGCCTTAGTTTTCTATTGTGAAGACAAATATCGTCTAGGTAAAGTACCTACACACCTAACAATGGGAGTTATCATTATTTTTACATATTATTGACAATTTACTCTCCAGTTCCCCCCAGCATCTATTCCAACCCTTTATCACCTGTCTCAAGCTTTCTATTCCATTTCACTGCCTTCATTCTTGGCTAACAACTTTTCCTCCTACTTCAGAGAAAATAAAGCCCTGTAGAAATGACATCAATTTCTTCAGCTGAATTCTACAAATTTTTCTATATCTACAATTTTCTAATTCCTTCCAACCATTCTCAAGGGATGTATCATTTATCCTGTTTAAGCCTAATCTCTCCATCTGTACTTTTTATTTCATTCCTTCAACTCCTCATGCACCTTGCTTCAACAATTATTCTCTCTTTTCTACACTCACATCCATTTTCTCTCTCCTGGTTCTTTCTCACAACATGCTAAAGGTTCTTATCATTTTTAATAAACAAAACAATATCTCACTTTTATAAAATCTCAA
The DNA here is from genome assembly GCA_023783475.1 of Daubentonia madagascariensis. Taxonomy (NCBI): domain Eukaryota; kingdom Metazoa; phylum Chordata; class Mammalia; order Primates; family Daubentoniidae; genus Daubentonia; species Daubentonia madagascariensis. The sequence goes on from JAKFHU010000978.1 coordinate 34,982,771, forward strand.
CTTTATATTTCTATTCGGCAACAGTCCTTTCTCTTGCTTTTACTTTACTCTCAACCTTCTGGAAAAAAGTCTATATTCATTCTATCTACCACTCCTCCCTGAATACAGTGTAGTCAATCTTTCCATTGATTTCCCATCTTTCCACTGATGCCATTCTCACCAAGGTCACCAGTGAATGATCAATTGCCAAGTTCACTCATCAATTATAAAAATGGTCAATAATATGATCAATAATCAAATTGCCAAGTCAAATGACACCTTTCAAAGCTTATTTGACATGTTTATGGCATCTGACATTCTTGACTACTCTGTTTAATTTTTACATTTTTAACATTTTTTATTAAAATATAATTCACATACCATAATATTCAACCTTTTAAAGTATATAATTCAGTGGTGTATATTCACCAAGCTGTGCAACAATCATCACGATATAAGTCCAGAACATTTTTATCACCCCAAAAAGAAACCCCACACCCATCAGCAGTCACTCCCCACTAATCTGTCCACTCAGTTCCTGGCAACCACCAGGCTACCTTCTGCCTCTATGGATATGCCTATTCTAGCTCACAGACTACCACACTAGAAAAAAAAATTTTTCCTTGGGGCCACAGTGTTTTATTATGAAAATAGAATAAAAACTTCAAAAACAAAACAATCCTTTCTAATTTAATGAAAAATTTATTTTTTATTGTTTTCTGTGCATGAGTTATATGCAACTTGAAAAATAGTTCACGCAGCTCAAGGTAAAGAGATGTGTGAGTTACATATGCTTCACGAGGCCCCAAGCTCAAAACTAGTGTGAGTTAAATACAACTCATATGGCAGTTGATGTGCTAGACATTTCATATAAATGGAATCATACAATATATGGACTTTTGTGACTGGCATTTAGCAAAATATTTTCAAAGTTTATTCATATTGTAGCATGTATTAGTATTTCATTTCTTTTTACACCTGAACAGTATTCCATTTTATGGATATATCACATTTTCTTTACCCATGCATCAGTTTACACTGAGTTGTTTCCACTTATTAGCTATTATAAAAAATGCTGCTATTGAGCATATGCACAAGTTTTTGTAGAAACATGTTTCAATTCTTTTGGGTATATAAGCATACCTTGATTTATTGCACTTTGCTTTATTGAGCTTCACAGATACTATGTTTTTTTACAAATGGAAGGTTTTTGGCAACCCTGCCTCAAGCAAGTCTATTGGTTCTATTTTTCCAACATCATGTGCTCACTTCATGTCTCTGCATCACATTTTGGCAATTCTCACAATATTTCAAACCTTTTCATTATTACCATATCTGTTTTCCTTATGATACATATATTGATTTTTGTCCACGGTTCCTGGTTTATAACTCCCATAGCCCTTGTTACAACAAACAGAAGTGCTCTCTCTGATCTTCTCCTGCGTGCCTTTCACCTGCCCAAGGCAAGACTCTAATCTGATTGTAGGTTATAATACCCTCATTCCAGAGAGGGTCCAGCCCCATACCCTGAAGGAAGGAACGCTACATAGAGAGACCAAGAGAAATCTGAAATAGGACTTGCTGAGGTTAGATCATACCCTTTTTGTCCAACCACATTTCAATACAGTTGTCCATGCATCAATCATGTCTATCCAATGAAGTCTCCATTAAAGGCCCAAGAAGACAGGGTTTGGGGAGCTTGCGGATAGCTGAACACATGGAGGTTCCTAGAGGGTGGCATGCCCAAGGAGGGCATGGAAGCTCTGTGTCCCTTCCCCCATACCTTGCTCTATGCATCTCTTTATCTGTACCCTTCAAAATATCTTTTATAATAAACCAGTAAATGTGTTTTCCTGTGTTCTGTGAGCTGCTCTAGCTAATTAATCAAATCCAAAGAGGAGTTGTGGGAAATTGAGGTTGGTGAGTTAGAAGTTTTGGAGGCTTAGACTTGCAACTGGTGTCTAGGGGAGGGAGGAGGGAGTCTTGTGAGACTGAGACCTCAACATGTAGGATCTGACACTCTCTCCAGGTAGACAGTGTTAGGACTGAATTGGAGGATACCCACTGATGTCCACTGTAGAACTATTTACTTGCAAGGTGGTGGGGAGACCCCCTCCACCACATTTAGTCGCAGAAATTTTCTGTGTTGATGATTGTTGTTGAGTAAGAGAACAGAAAAAACTCTGTTGGTGTTTTTTTTTCCCCTCTCATAGTTATAGTGATCTATGATCAGTGATCTTTGATATTACTACTGTAATTGTCTTGGGGCTCCACGAACTGCACCCATATAAGAACGTGAACTTAACAGATAAATGTTGAGTGTGTTCTTACTGTTTCACCAACCAGCCACACCCACTTCCCTATCCCTCTTCCTCTCCTCAGGCCTCCCTACTTCCTGAGACACAACAATATTGAAATTAGGCCAATTAATAACACTACAGTAGCCTATGAGTATTCAAGTGAATGGAAGAGTTGTACTTCTCTCATGTTAAATCAAAAGTCATAAATGATTAAGCTTAGTGAGGAAGACATGTCAAAACCCATGACAGGATGAAAGCTACGCCTCTTGTGCCAGTTAGCCAAGTTGGGAATGCAAGGGAAAAGCTCTTGAAAGAAATGAAAAGTGCTACTCCAGTGAACAAATGAATGAACAAATAGCTTTACGGCTGATATGGAGAAAGCTTTAATGGTCTGGATAGAAGATCAAACCAGCTACAACATTCCCTTATGCCAAAGCCTAATGTAGAGCAAGGCCCTAACTCTCTTCAATTCTATGAAGGCTGAAAAAGGTGAGGAAGCTGCAGAAGAAAAGTCTGAAGCTAGCAGAAGTTAGTTCATAAAGTTTAAGGAAAGAAGTCTCCATAATATAAAAATGCAAGGCGAAGTAGAAAGTGCTGACATAGAAGCTGCAGCAAATTATCCAGAAGATCTAAGATAATAGATGAAGATGGCTACACTGAACAACATATTTTCAGTGTAGATGAAACAGCCTTCTATTGGATGAAGATGCCATCTAGGACTTTATAGCTAAGAGATGTCAATGCCCGGCTTCAAAGCTTCAAAGGACAGGCTGACTCTCTTGTTAGGGGCTAATGCAGCTGGTGACTTCAAGTGGGAGCCAATGTTCATTTACCATTCTGAAAATCCTAGGGCCTTTAAGAATTGTGTTAAATGTCCTCTGCTTGTGCTCTATAAATGGAATAACAAAGACTGGATGGCAGCACATCTCCTTACAGTATCTTAAGCCTACTGTCGAGACCTACTGCTCAGAAAAAAAAGATTCCTTTCAAAATATTAATGCTCATTGACAATGCACCTGGTCACCTAAGAGCTCTGATGGAGATATAGAGGAGATGAATGTTTTTTTCATGCCTGCTAATACAAGCCTGCTAACACAACATCCATTCTGCAGCCCATGGATCAAGGAGTAATTTCGATTTTCAAGTCTTACTATTTAAGAAGTACGTTTGTAAGGCTATAGCTGCAACACATGGTGATTCCTCTGATGGATCGGGACAAAGTAAATTGAAAACCTTCTGGAAAGGATTCATCATTCTAGCTGCCATTAAGAACATTTCTGATTTATGGAAAGAGGTAAAAATATTAACATTAATAGGCATTTAGAAAAAGTTGGTTTCAACCCTAATGGATGACTTTGAGGGTTCCAGGACTTCAGTGGAGGAAGTCACTGTGGATGTGGTAGCGACAGCAAGAGAACTAGACTTAGTAGTTAGTGGAGCCTGAAGATGTGGCTGAATTTCTGCAATCTCATGATAAAACTTTAACAAATGAGGAGTTGCTTCTTATGAATGAACAAAGGAAGTGGTTTCTTGAGATGGAATAGACTCCTGGTGAAGATGCTGTGAACATTATTGAAATAACAACAAGGATTTAGAATATTACATAAACTTAGCTGATAAAGCAGCAACAAGGTTTGAGAGACTAACTGCAATTTTGAAAAAAGTTCCTGTGGGTAAAATGCCATCAAACAGCATTGTATGCTACATAGAAATCTTTTGTGAAAGGAAGAGTTAATCAATGCAATAAACTGCATTGCTGCCTTATTTTAACAAATTGCTACAGCTGCCCCAACCTTCAGCAACCACCACCCTGACCAGTCAGCAGATATTAACACCAATCAGGACCCTCCACCAGCAAAAAGACTGCAACTTGCTGAAGGCTCAGATAATTGTTAGTACTTTTTAGCAACAAAGTACTTTTAAATTAAGGTCTGTACATTGTTTTCTTAGACCTAACGCTATTGCACACTTAATAGACTACAGTATATAAACATAACTTTTATACAGACTAGCAAACCAAAAAATTTGTGCGACTTGCTTTATTACAATATTCAATTTATTGTGGTGGTCTGGAACCAAACCTGCAATATCTCCAATCTGTATATCTGGGAGTGGAATTGCTTGGTTATATGATAACTCTGTTAATTTTTGAGGAAATGCCGAACTGTTTTCCAAAGCAGTTGCAACATTTTATATTCCCACCAGCAGTGTATGAGGGTTCCAATTTCTCCACATCCTCCCCAACATTTGTTATTGTCTGTCTTTTTCATTTGGCCATCCACTATTTTTATTTAGTGGGTGTGAAGTAGTACCTCACTGTGGTTTTGATTTGCATTTCCCTGTGGACTAGTGATGTTGAGTATCTCCTTTTGTGCTTATTGGCCATATGCATCTCTTCTCTGGAGAAGTCTCTTCAAAATCTTTACCTTAATATAATTTGGATATTTGTCTTCTTGAGTTGTAAGTGTTCTTTACATATTCTGGATACCACAATCCAATCATATATATGATCTGGAAACATTTTCTCCCATTCTGTGGGTCACTCCTTTCATCTTTATTTATTTTTATAAAATAACATTCATTGATTTTTTTTCCCCCTCACAATTAAGCAGGTTTTGATAAAAACTTGGTCACAGATTAGTTGTAAATATTCTGATTTCTCCTGCAAACCATACCAAGCAACAAGGAGAATGGGAAAGAAATCTCTACATCCTCAGATTCCATATTATGTTTAAGTACAGCTAAGCAACTGAGAATAGCAAAATCTACACAGGAAGACACAGATATTTGACAGGGAATAGCCAGAACAGAAAAGGCCTCAGTGTGGCAGCTGTCCAAAACTTTAAACAAATAATCACTTCCAGAAAGAGAAGGCCTTACCCTTTACATGAAGAAATCCAGATATCTGGGGAAGAGTACTTCAGGCAGAGTAAATGCAAAAGCCCTAGGGTAAAAGCATGCTTAGCCTGTCTGAATTAGTAAGTAAGTAGATGTGGCTAGAGCAGAGTAAAGGAGAGAGCAGTAGAAGTAGTAATGAGGAACAGATAATATAAGGTCCTGAAGCCACTGTAAGGACCTCAGCTTTGCTTTGGGTGAGATCGGGAGCCCCTTAGAGCATTAACGAGAAGAACGGCATGATTCGACTTACGTTTCAAAGGATCACTTTGGACAATGTAGCTAAAAGACCGTAGGGGGTGAAAGCAGGAAGACTCATTAGAAAGCTACCATAATTATCTAGAAGAGAGATGCTGATGCAGTAGTGTAGTCAGAGTGGTAAGTAATAGTCAGATCTGGAATATATTGTTAGGCACAAGTTATGGGGACCAGGAGAAAATGACATAACGGATTCAACAATGGATCCAATAGTGAGGTGGGGCAAGTGGGAAATTGTCAAAAATATTTTGGCAGAAAAAGAAAAGGAGAAAATAAAAAGAAAATAAGAATACAAAAGTAAAGAAAAATGAGAGTATGGTTAATGGATCCAATAGTGGGGTGGGGCAAGTGGGAAATTGTCAAAAATATTTTGAAGGAAAAAGAAAGGAAAGAATAAAAAGAAAAAAGGAATTTAAAAAAAGGAAAATGAGAAGTACAAAAAAGTTGAGTAAGACAAAAGAATATATCAAAGAAACATGGGGAAAACATGAAAGAGAAATTAGAGGACATGAAAAAATAAAAAGAGGCCCCCATAAATTGAGAAAACACAAAAATATTATGGAAACATAAGAAAAAAATCATATAATAAACTTTTATTCATGCTTTAAAACCTTGCTCAACTTTATTTTAATGTTCCCAATCAAAATAAATTATTCCCTACTTTGTCCTACTTATATAGATAAGAGTCCTTGCATATAATTCTATTAAGTTTCACACATTTATTTATTTATATCTCTACTTCAGCCAAATTGTAAATTTCTTGGATGAGCGGCCAAGTCTTTGGGCATGCTTGATTTTCTAAAGTTTAGTGTAAGACTTGGTGTGTTGTAGGCACCCAAGAAATATTTGTTGAGATGAGTCTGTCTGAACACTATTGTCAAGGTTTTAGTATGAAACACTAAAGAAAAATGTTGGAAAGTTCAGTAACTGAACTGTTGAAAGAAAAAGGAAAAAAAATGTGGGAATTAAGAGGGAAACAGATTATTAATTTCTTCTATGTACACCTCTGAATTGTTTGGTTACAATAAGCTTGATTTATTTTCATAATTTTAATCCATTTTAAGAATTATTTTTCTTAATTTAGTTAATTCAACAAAGGATACCATGAAAAATACTTTCAGAAAAAATCCAGTGTTCATGACTCAGCATCACTCACTCTGATTATATAAATATCTTTTGGCAAAGTATTCTGTAGCATCAAAACTAGTTGGCCCACTTAAAACGTCTATGGACTTCCAACTCTTTCATTATGTAACAGGCACAAAGTTTGACTGTAACTTAATTTACTCACATGAAATTACACAGCAACAACAAAATGACAGCAGATTTCATGTTTTCTACCAGAACAATAAACTCATAAATAGTTTTCATTAGTCATCAAACCCTTCTTCCTCGTCAATTTCCCAATTCACTTAAATACACTGCCACATTTAAAATTGCAAAATGTATTTATAAAATAATCCTGATTTTTTTCTAATTTTATAGACCTCTAAACCTGTAATTATGAGGACTGAGTTTGGTTTTGCATCTCATAGGAATTACAAAATCACTGTTGTTCTTAAGTAACCTTTAAAATGTATTCATTAATAGGCATTGAACCAATACCAAAAAGTAACTGATATTAAAAATCCACGGTTAATTTCAAAAGACATTTATAAGCCGAAGTGTAGAGTGAATACACATAAGACATTATAAAATAAAAAAGCCAAAGTGAAAAACATGTTAGGGAAAGAAGCTTAACAGGTTAAAGCAAACATTTTTCTGTGGCTGTGTACTGTCAAGGATATATTATTTCTAAATTGTTAACTATTTTATCGTCACTTCAGTGATGGTAATTCAGTTCATTCACCTACTTTTTAACATATATATATGCCTACTTTAACTTGTCTTTTTCCCATTTACTCATATGTATTTTGTAAAATGTACCTAGGGATAATATTACATGTCACTAGTCCATAATTGTGAAAGAGGGACACAAATAGGAGAGGAGGGGACTGCTGTCCACATATGAGAGTAAATGGTAGAACTTCTATTGGTACATGGATATAAACATTTAGTCTCTTGGAAGTTTGTCATCCCATCTTCTAGTATTTTAACTGTCTTTTCTGCAAGTGTTAGAATTGTTGATCTTTCTTGCTGCTACTGTGCATCTACAAAGTTAGGGAAACATTTTGCTATTAAATATTTTTCTCTTTAAAAGTAGTTCACAATACTTTTTTCTAGAGCCTTATTCTAAATTATTTATTAGCCTCTATTCTTTCAAGCATGTCTCATGTGTTTTGTTCCCCAAACTGTAAATGCCTTGAAAATTATGCTATTTTTTTTGGCCATAGGCCCCAGGAGTCACTGAATTAATGTTTTCTGAATTGAATAAAGAACATGGTTTTAAATAAACCTACCTCTTCTCTTCTCTCTTCTGCAGAAGGAGTTTTAAGTTCTCGTGCTGTATCATCTTTTGGGTCAAAAAGATATATGTAATCTGAAGAGTAACTAACAAGAATCTCTTGACCATCTTCACTGTAACACAGAGATGTCACTCTGCAGGACTTATTATTAAGATGGGAAGGGATAAAACGGGCAACCATTCCAGTAGTCCCTCGGCCTGCATAATTCCCTAAATAAGAAACAGGAAGTTATTTAAAATTAATAACATATTTTTTAAATTTCTAAAACTCTTAATCTGAATTATGAGATATGTGACTTAATGTAACAGCATAAATCCAAGCTATCACATTCTATTTCTAGAAGAGGTTCTTTCTTTGACAGTGAGATTTTATAACAAGAATACAGTATAAAGACAACATGTCTATAAAAAAAATTCATGATTGTCTAGAATTCCAGATTACATAAATGTTTTGTTGAAATATGAGTTATTTGATAATTAAAATGATTTATGATTACAGTCACAATAAGTCATCTTCCAAAAGTCCCCCCCAAATTAAGATAATTTCTACAATAGGAAAGCTATTATTAGCACACTAGATAAAAGATCATATCCTTAAGACGATTCATCTTTTATTTTTTAAAAATTTCTGATTGCCATGAAATTTCCCTCTTATATAGCAACAGAATAAGAATACTATTCCTATTTTAATTAACTCTGGTAGTCTTCGGTATAATATAATATAATACAATAGGAAGGAGTACAACTGGCACTTTGTGCCCTGGGGGCCCAGAAATACTAAATTCTAGGAATCCCACAAAGCTGTATAATCTTGCGCAATGAAGTCCTGTCCTGCTCAAAATGTCAATTGTGCCCTATCTGTTGAGAAACGATCATTAAGCCCATAATTTCATATTACTACTGTTTCCCCTAAATGTACATGTCCACATAGACAGCACTCCTCAGTCACAGTTCAAAAAAGAAAGATCTCATCTGGTATCCCCATTTCAATAATCTATGTCCATTTTTACTGACATCATTGGTTTCTGTCCAAGTCTACCTTTTTTTCAATAAACCACATATATGAATGTTTACCATTATTATCTTGATTGAAAAATGGCAGAGTCCCCACCAAAATTCAGGTCTATCCAGAACCTCAGAATGTGACCTTACTTGGAAATAGGGTCTTTACAGATGTAATTAGTTACAATGAAGTCATACTGGATTAGGATGGGCCCTCAATCTAGTACGACTAATGTCCTAAGAAGAGGAAAATGTGGACACACACTCACACGGGGTAGAATGGCATGCAAAGATGGAGGCAGAGATTGGAGTGATACGTCTACAAACCAAAGGATACCAAGGATTGGAAGCAACCACCAGAAACTAGGAGAAAGGCATGGACAGAGCCTCTAGTAGAAACTAATCCTTAGACATCTTGATTTCAAACATCTAGCCTCCAGAAATGTGAGAGAAGAAAGTTTGTTGTTTTAGGGTCCCCAGTTTATGGTAATTTGTTGCAGTAGTCCTAATATACTACGTGTTACAACTTTTTAAAGTGGTAAGTTAAACTGCAAAATTATCTTCCCAAATGGAGTCATAAAAACTTGATGAAACGCTATTTTTAATAATAATCCACATTATTTATATACATTCTGTCACGCTGAACCCAGAGGCTAGTGGGAAATTCCATGGGAACTTTGCCTTTAAGACCCCCTCCTCTTTTGAGGGCCTGCCCAAACCAGCTCATAAAAGCCCCAGAAGCCCCTGTTCGTTCATTTGTTTGGACTCAGCCCATCTGTATGCAGATGCCCTAATAGATCTCTTTCCATCTTATCACAGCCTTGTGCATTCCTCCCTTGGCATTTCTAAAACATTCTATTTCCTGAAATTTGATAACTAAAGAAATTTTAAAATTGAAAATATGACATAAAGACTTACTCTTTGAACTGATAGTCTTATGTTTTCTCTAATATTATCTTCTTACCTGTAGCTCTCGTGCCCAGCATTCGCCGATCATATATTCGTACTGAGCTATCAGAACAACCAACAGCAAGATAATATGGTATTGGTGGACAAATGGCTACAGACGTGGCAGCACGTCGACAGTTAATTAAAATATCCTACAAAAGATAACATAATACCAGTTACATAGCACTATACAGTAGAGATAACACTATATTTAAAACTTTTTCCCTTTAGTAATTAGAAGAAAATAATCAGAAATCCTAATTCAGTCAGCATGACAATGAGAGGAAAAACAACAATATGGTTTTCTTTTAGTTTATTTTCAGGTTTCTACTAGAAATTGTTTCTAACACATTCAGCCTATGTGAAACCAAAATAAACATACTCAGTCAATATTTGTCCTTAGCAGTTTATCACTCTAAGAAAAATACTTTTTCTTTATTGTTTGCTATACAGCTCCAAAATTGATTGATTTCTACTACAATATTGTACACTTTCCTTACAAACCAAAATTAGAAAACATTTGTGGAAATACTAAACTCAGAGATTTAAAAAACAATCAATATTTGAGTAACACAAAGCACATTCTGAAGAGAAAAAAATAAAATTTACTTCTAAATATAGACTAAAACATTGAGTAAATATGCTAGATCAGCAGCAGCTAGAAACATAATTCAAGAAACTACTTATTTATATTACCACAATCAAAACCCTTTTCACAACTAGCTACATTTCATATGATAATGTTATAATACAATTTGAATTATTGCTCAGAAATGCCTGCTAAATATCGCCATACTCATGAATAATGAAAATCTTCTTTAGAAATGTAAAAAACTCATATATCACCTATGTAATGTATCAATAAGTCATTAATACCACTAAAAATGCCCACTATTATTGGTCCATTTGACCATAAAGATGGATTTATAATCTACCCTTGTCTATAAGTATTGGTGATTATTTTATATGGTATTCATAATATTTTAATTATAATCATTGATATTAAAATACAACAAAAATATTAACTAATTTAAAAATTTTACACTTTTCTTAACTTGTAAAATCTTTCTCCTTATCAGTCCCAAAAATGAAGTACACACATACATACAAATCCTGCGAAAGACAGAAGCATGAGAAGATGTAAGAACTGTTACCCAATACATATATCCTTAAAGTACTCTGTTGATTCCATACTATTTTGTCTAAATAACTCTAGTTCCTCATATTCTTCTTAGTATAGCCATGTTTTTAAATTCATTTACCTTACACTTTATTTAATTATTAACCTTACATTACACAGAATTCATTTACTAAATGCCTTTCATAATTCTAAGTTTTTAGTAGTTAAGAATTACTGTAGTTACCAGTTTTTCTTTATACTCTCTGCCTTTAGTCACTTTTATATATAAAGGAAAAGTTTTATTAAAGAAAGACTACTTTTACTTGTCATCAGACTTGCTTTCTTATCTTCATGGGGTTTCTGTTTAGAAAAGCACAACAAAATCCTACTATACTATACACTATAATACAGTTTAAAAGAATTTGGAATAACAAATTTTAGTACTCACCACTTACTAAGAAATGGGTATACCACACGCTCCTAATAACCTAATATTTACACTTATTTCTGCCTTCAGTTCAGTGCTTTCCTATTTGTATATGTGTGTATATATACATATATAACAAAAACTGATTAAAATGGTATGTTTAAAGTTTTTCCAATTTTTCCTTTTTTTTTCTTTTTCTTCTCTGTTTCTAATATACCAAATAATCTTTTTACCCCTAAAGCATGTTAACTATGATAACGGCTTTGGTTAGCGAGCATCTAACCTGATTACACCAGTAATTTTTTTTTTTTGCTAACTTTCAGTAAAAATAAAATGAACAATACTTTATTTCATTTACTACTTCAAAATGATACAAGAAAAAGCTACTGTGCTCTCAATAATGTATGACAGAGAAAAACACTTGGAATTGATGTCTGGGGTCAAAAGACTGAATGATTTCTCAGGTCTTTTTTAAGTTCAAAATAGCATTAAAAAGTAAAAAACTGATATTAAAGATACATCTTTACAGAAGTGAGTTAAATTTGAATGAATATGTTGATAGAATGGTATCTTATAATTTCCTAAAAAAAAAAAAAAAAGCATATAATTCTTGGTTTAAAAGATAGGGGGAAAAAAACCATTAAACTACCATAAGCTTTTATTACTGTATTGGGTTAAGGCAAAATTGTCTCTATGAGCAAATAAGATATATTGATAAATTCTTCAGATTTTATAATACTAGAGAGTGTATACTGAACAATTATGCAAATTTTCATAAATATATTTTAAACGTACAATTAAAATATAAGCTCAACTTCAATATTAACATTTTAACTTTAAAAATTGTGATTATACTGAAATAAGTGTACTATGTACATAAGACTTTAAACTGGCAGTCATATTAAACTGGAGTGGAATAATGACTGAAGGACAGTTCAATACAAAGTAACATATTTGCAATGCCTGAATTATTTTTGTAACTCAAATGTTAGCTGTAGTTTTTGAGGTCTATAGGATTTAGATATGACTGATTCAAACGCTATTTCCTAAATTATTAAAATAAAAATTCATCCCCCCCAAAATAAATAAAATTAAAAAATAAAAATTGTGATTATAAAATATATGCTTATCGAAAATTTTTGCAAAACAAAAAATTTAAAATTCACCCATAATCTTATCACCCAGATAACTTACTGTCCCATTTTAATTATAACCTTAATTTTTTTCTCACTTGTACAAAAATTCTTACATCTTTGCAATCTTCTTTTGTGCAGCTAGTTTTAATGCGTGTATCAAACCACCTAACGGTTCCATCTTCACCACAAGAGAGAAAAGTGTAAGGGTCATTTGGTACAGTCATAATCTGAAGATGAAAACAAAAGTACATGTAAACATACTGAACATTTAAACAGACGGCTTTGAAAAACATTCCTACTATTTCATCAAATGATTAAGGTAAAGGCAACAAAAACCATGTATTTTAATTATTTATGACTTACCCACAATCTGATTCAAAACAGTACAATACAGATAGAACACAAGAAGTAATACTTGAATTAAGATGATTCATTACTTTGAAGATTAGAAATAATATAACTTCAGATAGAAAGTTCATTAAAATTATAAACTTTCAACCATCTTGACAAGAAAGATTCTCCCCTGGGTAGATATTCAAAGGCCTAATTTTTATGTCTTCTGTATGTGAATTTATAATTGTATTTATAGACATGTAAGAAAATTTTCTTCTCTGGTAAGGTTTAAGAAAACTGTGGGATGCTGAAATGATTTAAGCTGACCTCTCAAAATTTTTAATGGTGGCGATGGTTACACAGCAACGTGAATGTACTTAATGCTACTGAAATGTACACTCAAAAATAGCTAAGATGGGAAATTTTACATTTTACCACAATAAACTCCCTTTTAAAGGAATTAAAATATTTAGGGATGACCACGATTGTAGCTCTGACACGGGCAGTGCATGGGCAATATATATAGCCAAAGTGTTGTACCCCCATAATATTCTGAAATTAAAAAAAAAATAAAAAAAAATAAAAGAATTAAAATATTTTAGATATTCCTGTATCTACTTCTAATTTAGCAATGACATTGAGGCCCTCTGTGAACCCTGCCCTTGACAATTTCCTCTCTCCTTCTGTCCCTATAAGTAAACAGTATCAAAACTGGGTATTTAGCATTCCCACACATGGTACCCAAACAATGGAAGGTACGTTCTTATGTTCAAAATGTTGTATACATGAAAAGTGCTCAAACTCATTAGTCATCAAGGAAACAAAAATCAACACCACAAGGAAATACCACTACACCCCACCAGAATGGCCAAAATGAAAGACACCAATAATACCAAGTGTTGATGAGGATGTGAAGCACCTGGAACAATTAAACATTGTCAATGGGATTGCAAAATGGTACAGTCACAATGGAAAACCATGTGTCAATATCTACTAAAACTGATCACATGTCTCTCCTGTAACCCTGCAATTCCACTAAAAATAAATGCCTGAATAAGGGCATCTAAAGACATGTACTAGAATGTTCATAGTAGCACTATTCGTATTAGCCAAATATGTGAAACAACCCAAAGATCCAACAAAAGAGTGGGATTAGAAACTGTGATGTATTCCTAAATTGGCAATAATAATGAACAAACCATTACTATCCAGAGCAACATAAATGAATCTCACAAACCTCCTGTGTGAACAAAGCCAGCCACAAAGAGAACACACAATATGATTCCCATTTATACAAGTTCAAAAAAAAATAAGTCAAAACTAATCTTTGCTGTTAGGAGACTGGAAGTGGTGAACCCTATGGGAGGCAGAAAGGACCTACTGGGGGCTGTTTCTTGCTCTAGGTGTACACATATATTTTATTTTGTGAAACTTAATCAAGTTGTACACATAGGACGCCAACACTTTTCTGTATAATACTTTTTAAAAGTTTATTTAGAAAATCTTTGTTTTCTATTATTGTGGTAAGCAAAATAATGGTCCACCAAAGATGCTCATGTCCTAATTGTTAACCTACGAATGTGTTACCTTAGTAGATTGCAAAAGGGACTTTGTGGATATGATTAAATTAAGTATGTTCACATGGAGAGATTATCCTGGACTACCAACACGGGCCCAATATAATTACAAGGATCCTTATAAGTGAAAGAGGGAGACAGGAGAGTCAGAGGAGAAAAGATGATGGAAAAAGTCAGACAAAGAGATCTGAAGATGCTATGTTGCTGAGTTTGAAGATGGAGGAAGAGGTCTTGCACCAAGGAATGCAAGTGGCCTCTAGAAGCTGGAAAAGGCAAGACCAGAAGGAATATGGACCTGCCAACTCTTTGATTTTACTCTGAAATAAAATCTGAAATAGTAAAACTCACTTCAGACTTCTGACTTCCAGAACAGTTAGATAATAAATTTGTGTTGTTTCAAGCCAAACACATAAAATATATCACTCTTAAGCTACTAAAGCTAAATACAGAAATGTCCTTTGGGTCTACTTAACCAATTTTGCAATCAATACAGAATAACAAGATTTATAACCTGCAAAAGAAATTCTCAAAAGTATATTCAGCATATATGAGTGCACATTTCAAGGAAAACAATTAAGACTTTTGACTCATTTCATATTCGTGAAAGATATGCATTAGTATCTCCATCTAATCAAGTCAGCAGTGTTGAACAATATACTTATGAAACCATTTTATCAATAAGAAATATTTATGCAATTTGTTGACTCAGCTTTGATGACTTTATTAAGTAAAAAGGTCACTTTTCTCTTTGTATCCTACTGTCTAAAAACTAAATTATTGGGAGCACATATTCCCAAAGATATTTTTAAAAACTAGAATAAATTAATTCATTAACACATTGACTGCCACACTAGAAAAAAAATTTTTTTCCTTGGGGCCACAGTGTTTTATTATGAAAATAGAATAAAAACTTTGAAAACAAAACAATCCTTTCTATAATAATTTAATGAAAAATTTGTTATTTTTTGCTTTCTGTGTGTGAGTTACACACAACTTGAATAGTACTTCTTGAGATTCCCAAGGTGAAGAGATGTGAGTTACACATGCTTCATGAGGCCCTGGGCTCAAAACCAGGGTGAGTTAAATACAACTCACATGGCAGTTAATGTGCTAATCTAATTAATTAATGAACAACTATGAGTTGCATTCATCACACTATTATAAAATTAAATTGTTGAAAGAGAAGTCTAATCCTTATAATTCATGATTTCTATAATGATATGTCACAGAAATCTGCATCACTTAAGAATTTTCCTCACAATTTAACCTGAAAGGTGGAGAAAAGCATAAGAATATTATAGAAGCACTGCACTTCTGGAATGGCCAAATAAGGACCTCTGAAAATAGGCTCCTCCATAAAAGCACCAAAAATACTGCCAAAATTGTCAAGATTTCAGAGTTTTTAGAACTCTGAAAATTAACCAAAAGATCAGAACTATCCAAGGGACATTTTTATTAAAGACAAATGGCTGAATCTCAGAAGAAACTGAAGTACTATCTGGGGTAGGAAAAAAAAAAAAAAGAAAGAAAGAATAGTGAACTTTGAGCATTTTAACTTGTGGTATTTTCCTTAATTCTGTGGCAAGTTTCACAACCAATGACCTTGAAACTACAGTAGGTGTGAAAACTAGTACATTAGCAGCCAATGATCACAAAATGTGTTTGGAGCATTCCCAAAAGCCCCATCCACAAATAACTAGCACTATTTAAGCTTTCCTGAAGTTCCCTGGAAAAGCTCCATTCTGAGGACTTACATTAATTTATCAATAGCCCTATCCTGAGGGTATTTGTCAAAAAAAAAAAAAATCAGCAGCAATGATATAATATCACAGTTGTCTGAGGCAGCAATATCAGGTGGGGCACACAAGATGCTGACCAAAAAAACTTAAAAGGAAAAATGAGAATTAGGGGTCCACAGGAGAATTTGAAAAGCTACAGAATACTTCCGGGAATCTAAAAACTATGCACATATGTAAGGCTGTGCACATGCCCAACATGGACCCAAGAAACCACTACTCTAACATCTGTGACTGACCCTGAGGCTCTGTACAAGCAAGAAGTGAAAGCTTAGGTACAGTTATAGAATGTCAGGGAACTGAAGGCATGCCCAAATACACAGAGCCCTTTGACAAAGACTGGGAGACTTATTGGCTTAAAGCATTTAAAGAAGTCTCTGTGAAATCATTAGTTGATGACTAAGCTAACCAAGCAGAGGCTTCAGTAGTTATACCTGAAAAAGAATATAGATTTTATTGAATTGTCCCAGGAAAATCACTAAACAATGAGCAAAGACAACAAACAGCAACAACAACAAAACCTGGGAAGGAAGGGGAATCCAATTTCCAGAGTCGGCACATTATATTATTTAAAAGGTCCAGTGTTCAACAAAAACTTATGAGGCATGCAGAGAAATAAGAAAGTATGTTCTATACACATAAGAAAAAGTGCAGTCAATAGAAACTGTCCCTAAGGAAGCACAAGATTGAACTCACTAAAGGAGGATGTTAATCTATTCTAAATATGTTCAGAGAACTGAAAGAAATCATGGCTAAGGATTGCAGGAAAATATAAGAAAAATGTCTCACCAAAAAAAGTATCAAGAAAGAGAAATTAAAATAAACAACTATGTTCAAATTATGGAGTTGAAAAAGTACAATAGCTAAAATTAAAAAATCACTACAGGAGCTCAACAGTAGATTGAGCTAATAGAAGAATCAGTTATCTTAAATATAGGTTGATCAAGATGATCCAGTCTGAGAAATAGAGGAATGAAGAATAATGAAAAGAGACTCAGAAAACACACCGACATATGCACAATGGGACTCCAAGAGGAGTGGAGAGAAAGAAAGGG